>OV121121.1:10063775-12563775 GCA_921293315.2 Nemurella pictetii | reverse complement strand
CCTCTGGTCGTAAATAGTTTGGCAAAAAAAGTAATAAGCTCAGCTAATCTAAATCACAAAGTAAGATACGGAAATCACAACCCGAATCGCTCTCTATTATGACGTTATTTTGATAGAAATTTGATCGAATGGAAAATGTGTATCGAAACACGTCACCATCGAGATTGTTACAAATAGAAACAAACTGTAAATCTCTTCCATATTTCACCTAAATGTTAGCTAGTTTAGGGCATGCGATAGACAAAGCTCATCTCCATTGTGACAAGCTATCGATTACTAACTGGGCTACCAACGAGTTTACTAACTTGTAAAACCAGCCCTTAGGCCCAGTTTTCGGGTTAACATTGGCAGTGGCCATGGTAATAACAAACTAACGGGCCGTTAAGCAGTTAACGGGCCTCTTAAAAACTGGTCCCTGGTCGAAATAGTCTTTCGTAGATAATTATCTGTCTAAACTGTCACTCGTTTCGCCTGAAATGTAGCTTTTCCACCCCCTAAATTGCCTAAGCATTATTATTCTAGCTTCTTTCGCCTCGAATATATGAAGCGCATGATCCAGAAAATCTAGTGAACACAAGCACAATTTTTGGCTGAAAGAAGGAAAAGACAACCTTAAATCTCTGTCTTAAAATCTCGGCGATCTGAGCTCTAATGAACAGCGGACGTGCGACTAATGCCTTCCACTCAAAGAGACCATGAGCAGCGTGCAGCCGAATGATGACGCAGGTAGAGCAAGGTATTATTATTTTAAATAGAAATAGAATGGAGAGATTAGTCATTAAGATATCCGTGCGCAAGCAGCGAAATATCAAATGATTTAATGTTGTAGGCGTACCGGTTGCCGGGGTACCGGGGTACCGGGGTACTGGTGTACCGGGGTACTGGTGTACCGGTGTACTAAAGTATCGGGGTAACCCTGTTTAATTTCAAGCGCCATTTTGGTTTCCAAATCTTGGATTTTTGTAAGGTACCTAGACAATTGTCCGACAAGCAACTTGGAGCAAAAATATCTTTACAAGATTACCAATTCTTTTGGCTTATATACCTACACAAAAAAAATCAACTTTGGGACCCTCTCCCCTGAGTATCTATGTCCCGTTTCCCGTGTCCTGTGTCCTGTGTCCTGTGTCCTATGTCCTGTGTCCTGTGTCCTGTGTCCTATGTCCTGTGTCCTATGTCCTGTGTCCTATGTCCTGTGTCCTGTGTCCTATGTCCTATGTCCTGTGTCTGTGTCCTGTGTCCTATGTCCTATGTCCTGTGTCCTATGTCCTGTGTCCTGTGTCCTGTGTCCTATGTCCTGTGTCCTGTGTCCTATGTCCTGTGTCCTATGTCCTATGTCCTGTGTCCTGTGTCCTGTGTCCTGTGTCCTGTGTCCTATGTCCTGTGTCCTGTGTCCTGTGTCTGTGTCCTGTGTCCTGTGTCCTGTGTCTGTGTCCTGTGTCCTGTGTCCTATGTCCTATGTCCTGTGTCCTGTGTCTGTGTCCTGTGTCCTGTGTCCTGTGTCTGTGTCCTGTGTCCTATGTCCTGTGTCCTGTGTCCTGGGTCCTATGTCCTATGTCCTATGTCCTGTGTCCTGTGTCCTGTGTCCTATGTCCTGTGTCATGTGTCCTGTGTCCTGTGTCCTATGTTCTGTGTCCTATGTCCTGTGTCCTGTGTCCTGTGTCCTATTTCCTCTGTCCTATGTCATGGGTTCAGGATGGCGAGAAAACGTCACGATGCCCTGTCCTCGACGGACCGTGAAATGGGGTGAAATGGGGTGAAATGGGGTGAAATGTGACCGACGCAATGGCTGCGATCCCCGAGGGGGGCGGCATCGCTAGATAGAGTGTCATATCAACGTGTCTGCATCCCGGTTTGGAAATGTGAACCACGTCCACGCTTTCCTGAACTTATCTGTGTGTTTTTAAAGACCAGTATTTGGTTAATTTAGTAAATTTATTGTGCACTTCTTCCTACTTATTTTCTTCCTTCTTTTTTGAAAATCGAAATGTATTTTTTCTTATAGATGGTCCCTATACCTATACTTAGAAACAATTTTATTTTACCCGCTTACTGTGATTGGTGGACTCTCCGATACCCCACTCTCCGATGACCCATGTACCCTTTTTGCAGCCGTTTTACCTGCGCCGGCAAGGCCCGGTTACACAACACCACACTCCTCAATACGACGACCAAAATGCCTCCTACGCGGTGAATTCAGATGCTATAAGCGAGCAGGGCAACCAATTCATTTATTTAATATAATACTTGTGTTAGGGAACAACGTACCTGAATGAGAATTAGAAAAACTCATTAAAACATTACTCATACCATAACATAGCACATATCATACCATATGTGCTCATACCATAAATGTACATTTCTACAAATATAATTGGCTAGAACACAGCCAATTCCTACAAGAACTTCCAAAATATTCTGATTGCGAGTTGCTATCTAAAATCTATCTATTATAAATATTATCTATATCTATAATAATCTATAATGGTTAAAACTTATAACACACATTTGATTTCTTGTTTCGCTGTCTTTATCGCTCCCGGTATAAACTGAGAAATTTGGGGCTTCCTTGGACATTTATTTTCAACGAGTTGCACGCTCATGACTAAGTGAATTATTTGACGGTATACCGATTAATTATTTGCTTTCAAAATCGTTCTGGGGTCATCCTTTTTGGACATTCCTCTAATTTGCCATCAAAGGAGGCATTCCCCACTATAGTGAAAATACCCGTAGCTGTAATCTCAATTGATCGGTAAAATTGGACGCCATTTGACTCTCAAAACGTAACAATAGTTATTGAAATTTGAAATTACCTCAGAGAAGAAAATATAATGTACAAAATTAATTCCCCAAACATGCAAGGAAAACTCAATCGAAGCTCCTTGCAGCTTACTGCAAAATTATCTTTGCCTGTGGCCGCATTTTACTACAATCCCAAATATTGTATATATAATAGAGTTTCTCGCAAATAAATGGAACACGCCGATTTACGTATCACCGGGAATCTTTAAGGGATATAGTTGATCATTTATCCTTAGTTCATAATTTTAAAGGATATGAAGTATGTCTTATTGAAATCAGTAAAGGCAACAGCTAAAAATCAGGACAGTTGATAGCATTTTAATTTTTTACTTCAAAAACAAAAAAATATTGGATCCCTCCCAAAATTGCAAAAACATACCAAATCACATTTAATACCAAAGAATAGACAAACTCTAATTATTGAGCTGAGCTATTCGATGCCAGTAAATGCTGAGCGCTGCAACAAACGCTCACAGAAGTAAACGTAACAAAATACTTTATATCGAGCAGTTACGAACAGCGGACCCCATCAGGAAACTTTCCTGAAGAGTTCCTGTGAATGCTATGTTCAGTAACAACTATATCCTTAATAATACAAATGCAATTAATTGGTTGCCCTGCTAGTTTTAGCATTTGAATTCACCGCGTAGCAGGCAGTTTGGTCGTCGTAGTGAGTAAAGTGGTGTTGTGTAACCGGGCCTTGCCGACGCAGGTACATCGGCTGAAAAAAGGGTAGGTGGGCCATCGGAGAGTGGGGTATCGGAGACGGCTCCCTGTGATTTGGGTGTGGCAAACCCAAAAATATCAGACGGAAATTTGGTCAGTCAGAGACAGCCAGACACAAAGACTGAAACTTTTCAAATTTTAGATTTAGATGAGTTAGCTAATATAGTTGTTCTTAAACAAGGAATCCATCGATGTGTGAAAAGCCTGGAAAGTCCCAATAGCTTCATTCCCATTTTACAAGCATTTTTGGTTCATAATTAATTACCACCTGCTACATACATACCTAACTTCACAGTTTTTGTCATTTCCTCGACGTTGAAGGAAATGGACTTAACTGGTTACTACCCTCACCTCTTCAGATTTTCTCGTACAAAAACAACATACAAAAACATCCATATGCATTTTCCAGCATGGTTTGAATGAAAGATTCGCTTCACTCATAATCATCCATGTGCATCTATCAGCTTTCTTCATCCTAGTATATGATATGCAGGTAGCAGTAAATGTCGGGAAAATTTTAGTTGAAAACTTAGTTAAAATAGCGCTTTTTATTAGATTCAGGGGCAACAAGATGGAACCAGCCCCACCCCGGGTGTTTCCCGATTCGGTTGATTTCATGACCAGCAGAAAATGACAAAGAATACCAGTATCTTTGACCAGATGCAACTTTCAAGTCCCGCACTGCTAAGATAATAAAGATCAGTTTATCATCGATAACGCATTATTGTCTGTATGGACAACAATCTGAGATTTAATCAGCATCCTTCAGTCTTTCGCTGAAAGAATATCAAGACTGTACAATCGAGTCATTAAATTACAAACAGTTATTACCTCAAGTGTTTACATTTGAACAAATTACAGCACTTGAACGGTACAGGCAATAAGAACATAGCAACAGGTATAGGATTAGCAACAGCAACAGGCTCTATAAAGATAACTCGACGTGGAGGCAACTCTTAGCGATGAACCAACCTACTGGGGCATGGGTTGCCTTCGTCCAATCGAATTATCTGCCCACTCGGGGAATCGAACCCACCTGATACTAGCTCGCAGTCGAAATTATAGCAGACACTTACGTCCAGCGAGTGGGATTGTATGAAGAAGCCCGTGTCGATAAAGCGAGCGGCCAATGCTTACAGTTTCTGTTACAAAAATTTAACTTTTATTGCTAATCTCTCTAATAAAACGTAACCGACGTTCATAGCTGTGCTGCCTGCTTTGCTACGCTTGTCATACGCTGTTATAGCGTTTATAATTTTTTTAACGACATGCTACGATTTGGTGCAGATAACGTTTGATTTGCAGCGTGTTTCTGTGCTTCCATTGGAAAATTGTTTTAATCGTGTTCTGGATGAGCGATAAGTGAATGTTGTTGATTGCACAATTTTCATAATAAATAAAGTTGAGCCAGAGAATTGATTTGGTTAAACAAAAACTGAAAAAAACGTCAAAAAAGATTTAATAAAATGATAGTTTTATAGTGAAGTATTATAAGTGCATCAAACAGTGAAATTTGTACCCCGTCGTCAAAATTTTATGTTTTAAATATCTGGAAAGTTAAGTCAAAATATAGGAAATATTGTGACCTCCAAAGTGAAAAAACTTAAAAATTCTTAAAAATCTGATTGATAAAAAAAGTTGCAAATGGAATGTGCTAAAAATTGGAGAGAGTCTAATATAAAAGATTTTAGATGTAATTTGAAAAATTCATCAAAATCTGTTCCGCCGTCTGGCCCGTAGACAGCGAACAGTCATGTACTACATAATATTCACACATATTTTCGGCAATAGATTTAAATGCAGCTCAACAATTTTCTCGTCATATTTGTTTGTTTGTTCGTGGCGATGCAAAGTATTGACACGATAATCGCATCTCGTCCACTCAATGTCAGCCCGCCGAATGCTGGCACCACGACAACATTGTAATCGCGGAAAATTACGCGCATGGAAACTGCGAACATCGAGTACCACGCTAGGGGCGTTGCGAAATCGCCAGTGGCGGACGTTCGGGCCGTTGCACCGTGCTATTTTCTATCCAGGGCACTGATCTCTTCAGCCTGGATAGCGCTTCGTACAGCGAGACTTTGATGCCGTATTGAGACACTTTATCATGTCTTCCCACTGATCTCTTCAGCCTGGATAGCGCTTCGTACAGTGAGACTTTGATGCCATATTGAGCCACTTTATCATGTCTTCCCACTGATCTCTATAGCCATGGATAGCGCTTCGTACAGCGAGACTTTGATGCCATATTGAGCCACTTTATCATGTCTTCCCACTGATCTCTATAGCCATGGATAGCGCTTCGTACAGCGAGACTTTGATGCCGTATTGAGACACTTTATCATATCTTCCCACTGATCTCTATAGCCATGAATAGCGCTTCGTACAGTGAGACTTTGATGCCTTATTGAGCCACTTTATCATGTCTTCCCACTGATCTCTATAGCCATGGATAGCGCTTCGTACAGCGAGACTTTGATGCCGTATTGAGCCACTTTATCATGTCTTCCCACTGATCTCTATAGCCATGAATAGCGCTTCGTACAGTGAGACTTTGATGCCTTATTGAGCCACTTTATCATATCTTCCCACTGATCTCTATAGCCACGGATAGCGCTTCGTACAGCGAGACTTTGATGCCATATTGAGCCACTTTATCATATCTTCCCACTGATCTCTATAGCCATAGATAGCGCTTCGTACAGTGAGACTTTGATGCCATATTGAGCCAATTTGGGCTACCTTCTCCTACTCCTAAAGTGATGTACTGAATACTGTAAAAAAACTGGCTATATAAGCTAATTCAACATCAATAAGACATATAAATAAATAGTTGCATAATAGGGGCGACCACGATGGCGAAAATCTGGCTTCTCTTTACTCTCAAACACTCTATTTTCACCAAATGTTGCGAAATTGAAGTGTCTTGCCTGCGCTTATCCAACAAGTTGTCTTGTCAATGTGTTCGGGGTTGAAGGGGGGCATGGTACGACCCCATCCCCCTCCCCCCGTGTGGTACACCACTGGAAGGATTCCACGGCGACCTTGACGCAGGTAGCGGCGATTCAACGAACCAATAATAGACCACTTTTGTGACAACACGAGCTGGTTTTAATAATTGCACATTACACACACTGTAATAATTGAAATAGTTGATACGTGTAGCTCGACACGTGGCTATAGGATTTGATTGACAAACAATTGGCTGTTCAGTAAATTGCAATTTACAATTTACAAGCCGATATTTGAACGATTGTTTATTTGAATTGTGTAAATTTACGCATCGTTGGCAATAGAAATGCATAACAATACCAATACGATAAATTTTTACGCTTAGGTAGATAATTAAGATAAAATAAATAGTTTATACGGCAAGAAATGCAGGAATGTATGTTTTATTGATGAGCGTATAACGAGCGAAACTGGAATCTTTGATTACTCTTTTGTTATATTATATACCTACTGTTGAAAATGACTGATTTCCTTTCATTGTATATATTTATTTTCTTCCCAAATGATTCGACCGATTTTAATAAAATTTTCAGAATACATTTGAAATCTGTCAACTTAAGCCCCCTAATATTTTCAGCGCATTCCGATAACAACCTTTCTTAACAATTATTGGTTTTACAAATAAATAGGTACATTTTTTCCTCAATGTGAACAATTTTTTATAATTTTAATTAATAACCCAGATATATCTACCCTTAAATAACATGACGATTGTTTACAAATTTAATTTGCTTCAGTTTGTTACACACTTCTTTTGAAAACGACTTTTCCTGTTTTTTTTCCCCCAGTTTAATTTTGTCAACACTCAAAATTCTCGAAGATTGTCTAATCAGCATCACTCAAACAACGCTGCCCCTAACGCGCTCATAACAACCGCTTCTTAACCCCTATCTTGAGAAAATGAATACCATCATCACACACCTTACAAGATGATTTATATAATATCGTATCTGAAAATAAACATGCATCAGAAATTCAGCATCGGTGTCGATACCCTAGTTTTCACTGCATTTCATTTCATTCCATCTCATCACCCGACCAAGCGTCAGTGCAAACAAAATTTCCCGAAAGCTCCAATCATTATTTCATACGGCTTCGCACAGCATCACTGCTAAACAGAAAACTCTGGAAAACGAGGACACAGTGCGATAAGAGGTGACATATTTCCATCGCGTTTTGATTGCAGATGCAATGTCCAGTGGTTATTACACTTGTGATAGTTGCAATAATTCACATTACTCATTAATTATAAATAAATGAGAGCTGTATAAAGTAACAGCCTTCGATTTGTCGTCTGCAAGGCTGCTAGTTAAAACAGGGCAAGAGTCAGGGCAAAGTCATCGATATCAGACATCTTGGTGCGATAACCGTGCTGGATGTGGCACCGAGATGTTTCGGATGTTGCAGATCTCTCAGAGCCGAGCAATGTGTAAACACAGTTTTGAATTCGTCAGACAGGACGGGCTTAGCGGGAATTGGTAGTAAATTAACATACAGATGAGGGTTGATGATTGAATTGCGGTGGCGAACGGGGCGTCAGTATCTGGCTATAAAGTGGTACATGTATGGACGGTTTTAATCTTTTGGTCATGTCGTTTATATTGATTTTTGTGGATAGGTTAGACAGAAGATGCTTTTCAAATGAGCACACCTATTGTATTTTTTTAATGACATTTAAATGTTTTTTGAGGAAGAAATAATGGGGCTCTCTCATCACTTTTTATATAATTTCTGTGCCAGTATTTCCATATGACTATAGTTTCTCAAATTTTGGTGTATAATAAATACAATATGTCAATTACTTGGGAATACATCCATGGGAGTTGTAATTCAGCAAGCAGTCAAATAATATACTTTATCCCACCAATACTTTCTTCACCCGAAAGCATGGGAATGTCAAACGTCCCATTGCGTTCCACCTTCCCCTACCAGAAGACATTAACAACAATCATCTTAAAAAATAAATCAAATCAAAAGAGATTATTATAACATGTAAATAATCAAAAGCAATGAATAACTAAAAATACGGTCCCTTGTATTTTTGGCCTGAAACTTACCAAGGCTAACTACAAACTGCATGCATTTGTTTTCATCTGAATTTGACAGCTTTTAATTGATAATCCATTGAATTTAACCAAGTGGCTTTAATTTACCTCTTTCTTGATTTGAATGGTATTTGTTATCGGTAACTCTATTGTATGCTAAACTCTTCACACTAATAATTGTCAATACTCAATATATTAATTCTTGAATATATGTCAAATTTCAGCTAATTCTTTCTTGCCAAATTGCCAGGCCATCTTAATTAATGGAATGATGGGTAATTAACACGGAGCTACAAAACGTGAAGTTCTTTTTAGAAATGGCTGCATTTCTGCGCACGGTCCATCCCGTGGCTGCCGAGTCCAGTATCACAGCGCCAGGTCAGAGGTCGTCCTCCTACCCAGCTCGAACCATGACCCCAGGTCACCCCGTGTCAACGTTCTGTCCTGGCCGTTGTGTGCCCCGTGTGACGCATACAATCGCCACCCGCCGCCGTTGACTCCGTAGACCCGCCAACGCTGCTCACCTGGTCGCGTCCCTCGGACGGCCCCGATGGTTTCGCTAGAAATAGATTAAGTTTATTATCGTTTGCTGTTTGATCTGGTCATATAAATGAAATCACGGCAAAATTTTCCGAGACCAACTGAGAAAATTGCTAGGGAGTCACTATCTTGCAGAATTGTTGAGTATCAAGTGACAGTTGACAAATTTTCTGGTTGATTTTGGCACATTGAACGTTTGTACAAAGTATGTTGATGCTCATAACTTTCCCAGATGAAGGAGTGTTGCTCACCAACCAATAGACCTATTCCACTCAGAGAAAAATTACGTCAAATACCCACTGGACATACTATACCAGTTTGGGAAAAAATATTAATTAGCTATGCTGCTAAATTACAAATGAAGTTAGGGAAATCACAACCCGTATTGCTCTACCTGGCTTTTGCAAGTGGGTATCATGACGTCATTTTGATAGAATTATTGATTGAATGGAATAGGTGTATTTCTGCAACTGTTAACTTCGTCCCAGTCCGCCAGGTTCTCCACCAGCTCTTTGTCGTCCGATTCCGTCGAGAGTTTCCTATCTCCATACAGAGTTAGATATTTGCTCGTTTGATATCGCTAAATCGCAGTTTTTCTCGCTGAATCAATCTAGAAGGCCGTTTATCTCACACTCGGCGAGAGAGTGCTCGATTCCAATCGAGATCTGACGCGCATGACGAATTAATTGAACAATCGACGGCGATAAAACTAAGATGCACGGCCAGGCAGATCGATCAAAATGACACCCGAAAACGAAGTCACATCGTAATATTGATCGATATTTTTGCGGACAGCGTGATCCGTGCAGCGAGTTGAATTTGTAATCGGCCGGGCCAATGCCGTGCTGTGGTAAAGATCACGGTGACAGAGATAAAGCAGTTTTAATTAATGCACTAGAGATAAAGCGGCCGCCGACATCGATCGGATTAAGGCTGAAAAAAGCGTCGTGCAGAAAGTGCAGTTGTGAGACCTTGGACTTTCGGCGCCTGTATCGGTGCTTGTGCCGGTTCAGTCTCATACTGCCTATTCTCGTACTGCCTACGCTACCTGCGACCCTTCTTTTTCTCGCACTGCCTACAGACCACCGCGCGGTCAGATTTATTCTTATACTGCCTATTCTTACACTGCCTACGAGGAGAAGTGATCACGTGACGCCGAACGTTTCCGAACGGAATCGGGATGGTGGCCGTCGTACTAAGTATGCTCCTATGGACGTCGCCGTCGCCGTCCTTGTCCTAAACATCGCCCCCAAATCGGGAGGGTGGCCGTCGTACTAACAATGCTCCTATGGACGTCGCCGTCGCAGCCTACCAGCACCTCATGCGGAATTACTGATGATTAATTCACGAATGAAAACAGCGCGTTATAGTAACTTTGAATGAAACGAGGGCTTTTGGCGCAATGCAACCGTTCGGAAACGTTCGGCGTCACGTGATCACTTCTCCTCGTAGGCAGTGTAAGAATAGGCAGTATAAGAACAAATCTGACTGCGCGGTGGTCTGTAGGCAGTGCGAGAAAAAGAAGGGTCGCAGGTAGCGTAGGCAGTACGAGAATAGGCAGTATGAGAACGCACCGCTTGTGCCAAGTTTAGTGTCTGTATGCGTTTGCTATGTGTGTGGTGTTTGCTGAGCGATGCTGGATGGTTTGGCCGGGTCTGGACCACTAGCGCTACGTATTGAGCCAATGTCAAGTGAAGTGAAATAGATTTTTGTCCCCTTGGTCGTCCCAATTATGCGGCTGTTTATTTACTTTTGTTTATTTCTTAGCTTTATTAGCCAATCAACTTAGCAATAGACATAACTTAAAATAAGCAGTAACATAAAAGTTCGACATATGGATCTCCATTAGACTGTCTACAACAAACACAAGGACTTAACTTAGACATGACTTAAACATAATGTTTGACCATGTCAAACTTTTAAGTTGCTGCTAATTTTAAGTTATGTCTATTGCTAAGTTGATTGTGAACCAGCCTTTACTGTGTTCGATACATCGCTTTCTTGGTCGATTATCTTAAACCCACCCCATAAAACTCACAATAAAATAAAATCCAATGCACTTTTCATGCTCAAGTACCAAGAACTATGAACCGACAATATTCATACCAAAAAAGTTTTCATCAAATTTACCTTTTGATGAGTAAATTTGAAATTTCATGATTTGATGAATTTGATGTAACAAGGAGAAGGTGGCCCAAAGTGTCTCAATACGGCATCAAAGTCTCACTGTACGAAGCACTATCCATGGCTATAGAGATCAGTGGAAAGACATGATAAAGTGGCTCAATACGGCATCAAAGTCTCACTGTACGAAGCAATATCCATGGCTATAGAGATCAGTGGAAATACATGATAAAGTGGCTCAATACGGCATCAAAGTCTCACTGTACGAAGCACTATCCATGGCTATAGAGATCAGTGGAAAGACATGATAAAGTGGCTCAATACGGCATCAAAGTCTCACTGTACGAAGCACTATCCATGGCTATAGAGATCAGTGGAAAGACATGATAAAGTGGCTCAATACGGCATCAAAGTCTCACTGTACGAAGCGCTATCCATGGCTATAGAGATCAGTGGAAAGACATGATAAAGTGGCTCAATACGGCATCAAAGTCTCACTGTACGAAGCGCTAAACATGACTATAGAGATCAGTGGTCCAGACCCCCTATTCACTCAATTTTACTGTTTATACTGCGTAATTCGGTAAAATTGCTGCCTTTGTTTCCAATATGGTCTTGGGAAACATAATTTTATATATATATTTTTTTACCAGATGGACTCTAGAACGCATGACGAATTGTTCAGAGCTATTCGCTGGACGCGACAATGTCTTTCAGATCCTAAACACTAACGACATGACCAGAGCTAGAATTCCAGCAAGATACTCTGCGTAAAGTGCGTATACACGTTACGCGCAGAACGTTTTCCTACTTTATTTTTGAAATTATCTAGGATTTTTTTTAACTTTATTATCACTTTTTTTTTTAATTAATTATTGCAACGTAAAACAGGACAAGTACAAGGTAATAAAATTAGATACAGATTAAATTAGACAAGGCAACACACATAAAAGTTAATAAATTTTTAAAAGTAAATATGACAAGAAGAGATAGAGCCAAAAGTGTGTACTTTATACGTAAGTAACGATTGAACTAATTTTAGGAGTCACTCATTTTCGTCTGTAGCCTTGCTCACTTCCAGCGGGGCGTTCCCAAAGAAAATTATCCCGCTTTGTATTCGTGTACAAAAGACCGACATGTATACCTCATTCTCATTCTCAAATTTCACTTCGTCAAGGTAAAAATAACCCAACCCCCACGAAAAAAAAAGAAAACAGTTTCTATTTTCGCCTCTGTACGCGGAAGACAATTCAAAGTAATGTTACATTTTCCTCTCGTCCTTTTCGGCGCACAACTTAAATTTATCGTTCAAGATAATCTATTTAGACGCCGCTCGCTGCTCGCTGCATCCCTTATATAGCAGCTACCCCTTGCTACTCGGCTAGTGAGCGAATACGTGCCGGCATACTACACGTAAATTGGAATTCTATATGCAAATTCCTCCACCCACTATAAAAATTAGAACTTGAAACAAGTGTTGCTGGGTGTTGCAGGGCGTTGAAGGGTGTTGAAGGGTGTTGAAGAATGAGCGTCAGTCCGTCAACGATTATCGATTAGCCGCATCGGTTCAATCGGCAATGTTGGGATTCATTTCGCGACTTCGGGCAATTTATAGACCCACTCAATTGCAAATTAAAATCAACCAATCAATCCTGCAAACGATCCAGCTCTATAGATGTACTTTGATTTTGAGTTATGGCTTTTGGCTATCTGTCAAAATGTAAACATATTTCCGAGTTCAGTCAACCATCGGTTTCGTGGAAATGCAATTAATGTGTGATTCTTGATTGAAAGAGCTGTTTTAATGTCGTGTATGTCGTTTTTACAGAGATATTTATATGCGATGCTCGTGAGCAGCGTAGTTTCGCTGAGCGGCAGAGGAAAAAATATATTCTGGTTAAATAAATATTTGTACTTTGGTTTTCAACGGAGAGGTAATTAACACTTCGCAATTTCGACTGCGAGTTTCCTCCTAAAAATACGCGCGATGCGTTTTCGGAACACGAGGGGATGTATATTTTAAAATGGCAATTTCACTCACAAGTGTATCTCACAGTTGATGAAACCAAAAATTTGTTTTTAAACTTATGGTTCAAGCTAAGGTCTCCTCGGGACTCTCAAAAATAGCCAAGATGCTTAGTCGCCGTTAAACGACACAAGTCAAGCAATCAGTTGATTAGCACATTAATTAATCGGAAGGATTGCATCCCTTGCAATCGGACAGAACCATCTATTTCACTGTCGTTCTGCAATGTTTAATTTCCAGGTCGATTAGGGGTGTGTGACCCTGAGTTTCAGAGAGGGCAATGTGACCTTCTTGAACGAAAATCGGAGGCAACAAGCTTCCAAGAGCAACAATTGTGCTGTAATTATGCTGATTTTGGGTGTAAATAATCGAATTTAACGCCTATAAAGCTTTGCATTCAATGTCATTAAAAACACAGATTTAATGAGATGTGTTAAATTACTAAATTTAATTTAGGTTAGTGCAAAGTAACTTGTTGTAGTTTTCACGCAGTCTGGAAAATAGTTCCAATGATCGCTCGATTGCAGTTGCAGTTGCAGTTGCAGTTGCATTTGCTGCAGTTTAAACAGGAACTGCAGCGACTGCGTGTGAATTCATCAGCACAAGTTTCTTCCAACGGCTACACTCTCGGCTAGGGGTAGTTATGGCGAAGGGTAGTTCATGCTCTACTCTAGCCGGAAAATGATTGGAAAGTGGAGTTTATTTGGTAATTTCGCACTAATTTCATCAGCGAAAAAATGGGTCTGGGTATACTCTAACACTAAGTGTACTCCCGTTGTCAGAGCGTTAGCTTTGAACATAATGTTGTTGTTGGGAACGGGGATGGGAGAGAAAAGGAAAATCTCCGAGAGTTTATCAAATTGTGGACAAACTTTGGGCCGGAGTGTTTTAGAAATGTGATCCACCCGAGAATAAAGCAAGATATAATTTCTGACTTCTGCAGAGATGAAAGAGAAAGACGGATGAGTTTTACGCTCTTTTGGTTTACTTATTGCGACCATTAGTGCTCGTGGAAGCCGCAAGGGTCGAAGAAACCCGCGTTTCAGCTTTTTCTTAGCATCAATGAGATTTTTTTGAAAATTTTTGTGACGAGAGGTTTTTTCACGACTCTACAGTCTACACAGGGGACGGACCATACCAAAAAAAATTCCGTCTTGATGGATGCCATGCAGCAACTCCTAAAATCAAATTTCCAAGGGGAAATTTCAAATTATCAATATTGAAACTAAAACGTATGTATTTTTTAATGAAAAACAGCTCATAATTGAAAACTTAGCCCTGAAACTGATAATAAACTGACCAAATTAAATCAAAAATAGTTGATAACATTTTACACTGAAAACGAAACAAAATAGGCAATATATTACACATTGTAGTAGTTTGAAGTTGATAGCACGAAGCCCGTTTCGAACACTAGCGCTCCGGCTGGAAAAGTAAGCTCTCCCAGTAAATGAACTGTCACTGTCAGTAAAAAACACTTGACACTTTTTGTATAGTATCTAAAACTATGATTCGCTGTGTAATATTATGTAATCGAACAATGCAAAGGGCTGTTTAGGTATAAGGGGTTGTCTTTAAAATAGATATAAATTAGTAGGTAAGAAGAAAGTGTTTAGCTTAATGAAGTGCCACGGGTGTACGGCCTCTTCGAAATCTAATTCTAAAGCTAGCCTCGATTTAGCGGAAGCTCAGCTAGCAATCAGTTGAAATGCAACTCCGAGCAGCGAGCAGCTAAATGCGTTACAATTCAGCCAACTGCGTCCAGGTAAAATAATCAGACAGGAGTGCGCCTCCTGCTGTTAACGCTTCGATTACTTCCAGTTTTATTGCTGGACGCTGGACCAATCAATTTGCCTATGAAACAGAGATGCGCCTGGCGTTGTGCGGATATGCAAATGTAGGTGCTCGGGTGTAGCGCGGGTTGTATCGCAGCGTTGTGCAGGCGTCTGATCATCAAACAATGTTATATAATCTGACTAGTGGCTCCGCCCCCTGGACCCCTGAAGTTTCTTGGTGGGGGGCTTCGCCCCCCAAACCCCCCCGTCGGGTATTTGGGGGGCTCCGCCCCCCAAATTCCCTCCGGTGCGGCCTCCGGCCGCACACGCCTGCGAGGAGCTTCGCCCCCTGACATGTGTGGAGGGGTGAACGTAATTAGAGTGAAATCATGACAGGAAAATAGTTGGTCACCGTAGTATCACCCGACTACGGGGGTGAACTAACATCAAAATTCAAACCTCATCTAACCGACCTAAAATTTGCAAAAATATAGGTAATATTAATGGAGGTTTTATGAAAAGACTCAGACACGCAGACGTCCGCCATCGATAAATCATAAAAAATAATTAATTTAGAGCCGTTAAAAAAGATCCCATGTTTACAGAAAGCTGATCAGATATAGTTAAAAACCGTGTTTTTTTATCGCATAGGTGCGTATTTAAGACATCCTATCAGTTTCAGTTCCTCGAGTTTCCTGCTAAATGCAGATTCTTGTAAAGTTTCGTGGTATTAGTACACAGAGTTTGATTTGTAGATGGCTTGGGAAGGAATGATAATAATCTGTTTGTGAAGTGAATTGGCAGGGCACAGATTTACAGAGATATACATAGCACAGGGCTTGTCGTAACAAATTGTGGGTCGGCTGACAAAAAAATAATGAATTGTATAGAAAATTAACGTCTCGGAAGTCAAAATTTAAGGGAAAGGGCCAATTTTGGGCCGGTGTCCGTTGGGCTCGTCTAGCAGTCAAATCAATACATTACAGAGGAAACAATTTCGAGATGATGCTAATTTTACCATATGCCCCCCCCCCCCCCACCCAGCCACTAATCCAACCTTTCCTGACCCTACCCAACATCCCAACCCAATTGTGTTCTATGTTTCATTATACCCTATCTTTTGACCAGGTACCCACCTCGAAGCGTGTTACCTTGAAGGGTAGCCTGGCAAAGTGTCCCCTGGCAAAATGTCCGCCCAGACTTCCACTATCGATTATTGAGGGATTGTGTATATGGATCGCGACAAATGCAAAATTTTGATATTGAAGGATTTTTTTATCAAATGTTTACTGTGTTTGCTGTGTGTTTGCTGCTGATTCAAAATTTTCATAGTTATTTTCGCGAAGCAACGCAAAATTGGTGTTTTAACGCGTGAAGTTGACCAATGTTCGCGAACTTTCGCGACTTTGTCCCCGATATTGTTTTACTCGATGTTTATGATCAGTTGCGCAATCACGAGACTTCCCCGAAATGCGGCTGGCTGTAGCGAGCCCCCTCTCTCCACGATGATTTATATGCACTTGGTGGGGCCATGTGTTTTTTGCAGAAAGTAGGAGAGTCGCATGTTTTTGTTTTTGTGAAAAGATTCCCTCCCCCCCAAAAAGGGCCCAATTTTGGGCTGGCGGATGTAAAATTATAGGTTTGAATTAAAAATGAACACTTTTACACGGGTACAAATTTTCAATTCTATGTGTCCAAATTTGACCGGTGAACTCCCCCAAAAAAGGGCCCATTTTGGCCAGACCGAAGCGAAACCTCAACAGTGAGTTGTCTAATGTGTGATCGAGTGCGTTTCCAGAATTTCATAAAGTTAGGAAAATAACTGCCAAGTGTAATCGCAAGTTTTTGTTTCTGCTAAATGACCCCCTCAAAAGGGCCCAATTTTGGGCTGGCTGGTTTGAAAATTTCAATTTGAATTGAAAATGGTTGCTGCTACACGGGTATAAATTTTCAATCCTCCAAGTCCAAATTTGGTAGGTGAACCCCCCCAAAAAAGGGCCCATTTTGGTCAAACCGCAGCGAGACCCCCTCGTTGCACCCATTTATGATGTATCGAGTGCGTTTCCAAAATTTCATAAGAATCGGATGGTAACTTTAGGCGTGCATAGACATGTCTGAAAGTGATGAAAACACACTGAACCACAGGGATAATATTAGTATAGGGATAGGGATGAAATCGGAAAATATCCGGCAATTTAAGGGCTTGGACGTTGATAAGGATATGAGTTGAAATTAAAATGGCTTCGTGAAAGATCTTTTAATCGAGTTATTTTATGTTAATGATTGATCAGTATTCAGGGAAATCTTAGAAAAGTGGTTGTAAACTTGCATAAAAACGTATGTTTTTAAGAAAACAATGAAATGTTCATACAATCGTTATTTCATACGGGTTAATATTTATGGAAAGTAAAGTCTAATCATATAAAATAGTTTTGTATTATCTAGATTGAGAAACGTGATTTGAAAAAAATAGAACTCGATTGTAAAAACGGATTTATTAGATAAGTTTTCAATAGAATTTGCTTTAATTAGGAGAGCATCTTTGGTAAGAGATTGTAAATGTATTCTGAAAATTTCATCAAAATCGTTATCATCGTTCGGCCTGTAGAGCGCGAACAAACTGTCATGAAATGTTATGTCAATGAAGATTATTTTCACTCTCCTCGCTTTTTACGTTTATCAATTAGTATAAATTAAATTAACTATAGATCTTTACGGTTTATTAACTTCAGTTTAAGCCCCGATTAGTAGATAAAACACTTCATGATTCAAATTTGGCATCTCGGGTGATGTTTCGGACATTTTAGTGATTTTATAAAAATGCCTATACCTTGTTGCATTCTTGAAATATTGCTGTTGCTCCCCGGATGAAAGCATCAGATGGGGCATGGTTTTTAATCTCGCCATACCAGCTCGAATTTCAATAGTTACTTACAACCGAACATTCACATAAGATTCCTCAAATACCAGGAAATCCATCGAAGCATTGAAACACTCATCTGTATTTCAGCAAACGTGAATTTAAAATGGCTTTATTCTGTAAACGGAATTCATACTCGATGAATTCTACATTGAATTCTTAGCATGGCATAAAGCGACAAGTAACTTGAAGTAATATCCTTTCTTTCATGAGTCACAAAAAAAAACTGATCGTCTTACATTTGTATATATTTGAGTTGTTTTCATGGCATAAATGGACATATAATATTTTGATTGTGAATGTAAATCGCGGGGGGGGGGGGATCACGAGGCACCCTTCATCAAGGCACGAACCAAAGTCATACAATCTCGTCACCATGATGCCAACCGCCCTTTAGCGGTACTAAAAATACCTTTACATTTTCTTGCGTGGGCTTTTTTAATTAACTTTTCATAACACTCGCAAATTTTTATCAATTTCAGTGTTTTCCATTATACATGAAAGCGACGCGTTGCGAATGAAAGAGCCTTCTTGATTCCCCGTCCCATCAATAGAATAACGCAGTCCTTCTGAAAACCATGGCAACGCTTTTAGAGGTAAGAGATATTAAAACCTTCACACTGGCACAAATCTTGGGAAAAATATTTTAAGAAAAGAAATATATTTTGAAATTGAGTATTGATTTGACATTAATGAATACTGAATTCGGACAGGTACAAATTTAGTTTGTGTTTAGTTCCTAATAACAGTAGTATGATTATCTCTCAGTTTTTCAAACCGAACAGAATGTATCTACAAAACAAAAAGCTAAGATTAAACTTCGCTGTTGCATGCAGCCAGACGTAACATCGCTCGAAACGGAAGCCTCCAAGTTGGCAACTCTGTCCACGGGGTGTAATTAAATGGTGAAGTCGACAAATTGCCACTGCACCCCCAAACCCCCCTTCACCCCCTTCATCCCTGTGCGCAGACGCGTGCAAGAACACGTGCCAGCCGCTCAATTAGCTGCTTGTCAAATGCAACAGCATCTCGCCATCGCGTGCATCTGCACTTGAGTCGCGACCACGGCCTACCGCGTTGCACTCGCCAAATCTTTACAAAGATGACAGTTTCTTACGTCATCACTGTCACCTGGACGCCTTTGTTTAAATGATCTCCATGACGACATTGCACCGGCAGCCATTAATAGACCTTTATCATTCAGGGAAAAATGGCGTCATAACCAAATAAGAAGGGCCAGATGTGTTTTGATATCCTTACCTTGTTTGGATAAAAGTGTAATTGACTCTGCAGTTAAACCAATGAAGATAAGGGAATCTTCGATTTTTGTTTTATGTGGGACTTGACCCTTGACAAACCAGGCTGCATCTTTGCGAAACGTCGCGGGATTCAAGTTTGGTAGCTTTATAGGAATAGCATTCAATTACCATGTTAAATAGTTGCTCTAAAAACTAACGTGCTAAGATAAAGTAAATACATAAGTCTTAAAAAAGTAATAAATTTACTGCACGTCGCTACGCTCAATTTTTGTGAACCTGACTCAAATATTTCTCTCTCGCATTATCACCAAACCAGAAACGCTTCTTGCAGTAACTCGGAAACTACCGGCAGTCCAGCCACCTTATCGTTCGTCAGCCTGCAAAGTACATCTTTAATCAACTGTCGCTCCACCAATTGTTTTACGACCGCGTCCGTAATGCTGCGAACGTCAACAACGCTAAGCGCACGTCATCTACGTGTTGATCATGCGGCTGTGCAAATAACCGGCGCCGCCGCGTGCAAATATTATTCGTGATGCGTGCCAATAGAGCAGCGAAGTGGGCCACCACCCCGGGCCACCTGGATAATCCCCCCCCCCCCCCCCCCCCCCCCCAATGTATTAGTGCGAACAATCTGCCATCTCGCGTCGTGGCGGCGAAATACACGCAGTGTTTTATTTCTTAGTCTTTAGTTGAATTGTCATACAAAACAGTCGCGAAACGCGCTGCTCGTTACACGCCAGCAATTGGAATTCTCAAAATTAAACGAGTAAATTACGAACTAATATCAATTATCCGAGATGATTAAGAATCTGAGCGTTCCCGCTCGCTGTGAAATTAAATCAAAGCACGACTCTCAGATTTCACTTGCTCGGCGCGCTATCAGCCGGGTTTAATTGCTATACACCCGATTAAAGTCGAAATCTGGCCAATTAAAAATGATTCTTACTCATATTTCACGTAACTTATATTGCCGGTGTAACAACCGTCAGGAAGCCACCGCCGCGTGGGTTCCGAAGAACTCCGCTGCTCGGTGCTAATTACCGTTCGGTGCGGTACATTAATTATCCCTCGCCCCCCACCCACACACCCACCCTCAACCGCTTGTAGTTGCAATAGCAAATTCTCCTCAAATATTTTAACTAGTTAAAAATGCTCGGCATGAAAACTCTAATAATTCACTGTTTTTATTTGGGGCTTAAGATGTATTTTCATTCACTGCAGTATCTAAAATAATTGGCTATTTCACAGTGAATTAAGAAGTCATTATTGCTTTGTTGCCATGGTTTCCATGAGAATGCAGCCTTCCTATTGGTTGTCAAAGCGAATCAAGATGACAAGTGACGTCAACCCATCTCAACATCGATCTCAGTTCCAAGTCAAAATATTCAAACTGATGAAATTTTTCAGTGATTAAGTTCGTTAAAATAACGCCCACGCAAGAAATATGCGTATGACTGTGAAGCATTACTCCATCAGTGTGCAGTGAATTAGAGTTTAATTATAGAGTTAGTTCCCTATTAGACAGTGCTGCTTTGGCCGGCCCTGGGGCCCCCGGAGCGAACCCTGCGCCACTCCGCGCTTTGATTCGGTGACATCAAACGCCGACGCGTCGGTCCACCGGTCAGCTTGGGGCATAGCGTCGGCCCCGGGCATGAAGGCACAGCGCAAGCTCGTGTTTCATCATTTAATTAGGGAATAGGGTTGTTTATGCACTGCCTGGTCAACATTGGAGGTCTGGATGTCGATGCTTGGGGTATTGGCTTTGGTTTCGTCGTTGCAGGACGTTTTGACTTCCACGGATATCTCTTAAACGGCGCAATATCGTTTGGACGTTTTAACGAAGCAAGAAATGGACCTGAAATGTGTTACATGATATGCTGCCAAACCGTAGCGGGAACTTGAAGAGACTTGCCACACATAAAACCACCTTAATATACAAATGAGTTATTGATTTCTTAAAACTCAATTGTCTTTTCCTAATCTTAGCTCGTTAGTTTTACAAAAAACTCTTTTAAATGGTATGGAATGCGAAGAAAAATAGTTTTTTTCTGGAATACATGTGAGTTATTTCTGATATTTACGCTTTGAGTCAATACCGATACATTTAAATTACCGAAATAAATATATAAATCCATTCAAATCATTTTCTAGGGATGTCCGCCTGTTCAAGAGGACTTGAATCTCCATAGCTTATTCAAAAGAAATCCCTTGCATGACATTTACGTGTTATAGAAAAAGTTTCACGGAAAGAAAAACTTTACTCTTACTTCTTACTACACTACACAAAGCAGCGAGGTTCAAGATTTAATATATCTCGTGCGTGGGAGTATATAAATACGCAAAAATATATATGAAAAGACGAAGAAATTAATTTAAGATACTTGTACAGCATATTCAAGTATAGCTTGATTGATGTAAGATTTCTTTGCTACCCCTTCACTGCCCCATGCAAACCCCCTCCCCTCCCCCAACCCTTAAGCACGTCAAAGCACGTCAAAGCACGCTAACTAGTTCTGGAAATCGCGCGCACAGCTAATGAATTATGCTGAATCCCGTCGGAGAGAGCCGCTCGGAGCTCGGAGAGGCAATCAGTCCCGAGGCACCGCGTCCGGACGTGTTCCAAATCGGGAACGGTCGCGTTATGCCGTCTGGCTTTGCGAGCTTTGCGTTCTCCAATCAGAGCGCATTGCGAGCTTCACGATCGCTGCGTTAAACATATTTTGAATTCGGTTCAACGTTTCTGCGCGTTGCGCTGGACTAGGGTCATCTCGATTAGCTACGATCCTCGCTTTAATCTGACATTGCCGGTGTCATCCAATGGGCAGTGAAGAGTTTGGTCAAAATATATTACTATTTCAATACGGGAAAAAGCGCTGGTAGCTTATCTGGTGGCTAAGTTTTAAGTTATACAGACGTGCAGTTATCACCCGAAAATATATTATTTTATCAGCTGTTAGTTGACACTTGAGATTGACCAATCTGTGGTAGACAATGTCCCCTAAATATAGTGTTGTGGTCTTGAAATCTTTCACGTGAAATCTTTCAGTGAAATGAAATCTATTTGAAATCTTTCAACAGACATTGATTTCTTTCAAATTTTGTGAAATCTATTATTTTTGCTTGTTCAGTTTGTTTTGCGCTATTATGTTTTATTTTCCTGTCTTGTGTGAGTTGGTAGTTCTATTCTAATATATAGAATAGATATAGAATAGAATCGCGCGATTCTAACTCCGAACTTGGCTGACAAAGACATATTTGAGGTTAGGTGACCATTTACGAGTTGCCAGTTAGTTACGATGGGCAGAAAAAAGGAGCGAATATTTAAGTTATTTAGAAGAATAGTAAATTCAAAAGAAGGGAAGAAGACTACTTGTATTGTTATTTGTAAGTGTAACAAAAATGTTTTAAAAATAAAATGTTTATGGTAAGAAATACATTTCAGATAGATTTCATAGATTTCATAAATTTCATGAAAAATTTCACGAAAGATTTCAAAAAATATATTTCATGAAATCTAACAACACTACCTAAATATAACGTGAGATCACATAAGTAACGTTGTTTTAAGATTTATTGATTGATTGTTTGGTGTTTAATGACGCACTGTTTTGACAACTGGCCCTGTTGCGCTGGTCTAACGACGTCGGTGAATGAAATGGTGATGAATCAAACCTATGGCTAGAGGGGAGGTGGGGAAACCCGGTGCCGGCACGTAGCCTACTCCTGTCGAAAAGCACAGAGGCGACCACCGGCTTTACGTCCCTTCCGAAGGACGGTACAACTCGAACAACAGGATTCCTCCACTAATCCATGCTGTCGAGAGGTTGATGAGCAAGGCGAGTGAAGTTGTCGTACTAACTTCAAACCCTCCGACCTCTCTCTCGAACAGAACTGATCATGTGCATGATGGTCACCCATCAAACACCTGACTCAGCGCGATGCGCGATGTTGCTTAACTTCGGTGATCTCACGAGAACTAGTGCTTCCAACATGCCAAACCTTTCGGTGGCTTAAATTTCTTCTCTCGCCGCCCAGGCGGCGCAGACTTTTCTGTCGTCGACTCAACAATTCAATTTCGGAAGAGTGTCCCAAATTGTATTAGTAATCTGTCAATGTGGATGGATATTTTTGTATTTAAGTACGTCGTGTTATATGTGATCGTAGATGGAAATTCTTAGCGACTAAATCTTTACCATTTGTATAAAAGAAGTCCGGTTGCATAAAATTGATATCCTTATTTGGGAGTAAAACGATTACATATACGTAAGAAGGTGATGAATCGTGAAGAGAGAATTTTTGAAATGAGTGAAATGCTTGTTGACAGCTGTTTGTTGTTAAAAACAAACAAACTTTGCCTGAGATAGTGGATCTTATCGCGTGGGATTAGACAATAGGATTAAAATGCATAGGCGGCCACTGAGTAAACTTAACAGCTTAAAACGTTTCATTTAAATTTCACTTTCGACAAGATTTCCTGTTATGCAGTGTTCCTTTTTTTGCGAACACTTTTTTTATCGTTTCAAAGTAAAAGTGACTGAAATGCACCGAAAATTGGCCAGTAATGCCCTTGATGAATCACATACCATAAACAAATGAGCACATTTAATGATTTTTGTAGGAAACCCAAAGATTTACTCTCCGAACAGAGCTGGGTAAAATTTTCTGACATTTATCTATTCACCCGTTTCTATTTAATTACAAATCAAACAAATACAAACATCAATTAGTGGCTGCCTAAATAAAAAAATCTATGCCATAGGCAATCAAGCTACAGTCAAAAAACCTCTGTCTTCCCATAGCCACGGCTTCCTCGCTTCTCAACAAATATGGCGGCCACGCACAGCCCCTCTCTCGCCCAGCCACTGCCCTCTAGACTCTGTCCCCGGCGCCGGCATCTAGTTACGGGGCAAACACCCCCCCCCCCCCCCCCCCCCCCTCCGCACTCTGCTACTGTCAATGTCTATAATTAAGATTAATTACGCGTCGCGACGAGTCGAAGCAATTAAAAACACGCGACGGCCCGATATGGCGTCGGCGTCGGCGTCGGCGTCGCTGGGCTTGAAGGGTTGGCGCGACCCGGTTGCGTGCAACAGTTGCAAGTCTTCTCGGTGCGACCGCGCGGGGGTTTGAAATTCTGTCAATCTCGTCGACAGAACGACGAATGCTTCTGCGAATTTGTTGTGAAATGCTGTTGTTTCACCAACAGATGTGTTACGCACATTTCCTCCGATTTGCTGTTCCCTCTGGACGTTTGGTCGCTTTATCGGTGACGCCCTTTGACATTCCCATGGCAACTAGCAGTGTGTCAGCTGTTGCATCGGCGACACAGCAATGATCGTCATTTCGTGTGATTAAGGCTGAATGGTAATGACTTAGTACTTATTTCTCGTGACATTTGTTCACAATTTACATACAATCGTTCTCCAAATTAAGTCACAGAAAATAACAGATATTTACCATGTTTAACGCAAAGCTGATTTAAAATTTAAATGTAGATAAGTTATTCACAATTTACTTAGTTAGGACTTTTACCACAAAAAAAACATATTTTGGCATCTTTTAAAACATTATTCACCTTTTCCAGTGCTTGGAATTACATAACGACGAATAAATAAACAAATCTTTATCAGGTATTTTCTGTATTACTAGTATAACTGTATACTGAATGATGCTGCAATTGAACAGTAATGAAGGAATTCTAGGCTGGGTAAGAAAAGAGTGAGTTGGGAAATATCCTGTAATAACGTTGGAAAGCAATATATAACTATACGTCATTTTGAAGGTACATGGTCTAATTTAAAGAAAAAAACGAAGATATTATAAAAGTTTATTTCAAATCAGCTTATTCACTTACGGACATATTAAAAAAAAAGTTTTTTCAGCTGTACCTAAATTTGTTCGAAAAACAAATCTTGTATATTTACAAACTCTCTGGAAACTCTAATTCACTTAAACTCCCAAACCTAAAGCTTCAATATCAAACTTAATGAAACAGTGAAATCCTCGTCAGACAACATCACGTCACAATTAAATTACAACAAATTTTCTACACACAAAGCAGTGTGCCCCAACCAATTGTTATCATCTGCATAGACATTCAACCCTGCCGGACCGCCCGACCCTGCCTCACCCCATCTAGCGGTCTCCTTCGCAGCGAGCAATTTTAGGGTCGACGGTCAGTGAGATTAAGTCGGTAATTAACATGTAAATTGCCGGCCGGCATCAAACCCTTTGCGAAGGGTAGTCCCGGAGGAGGAGGTTGATTAGCAGCCAGAGACTCGGTGTCACATCGCTCAGAGAACATGGGGCGGATTATGTTTGTTTCAAATTGCTGTTTAGTTTTCACTGCTGATGCTTGCTATAGGGTGATAAGAATCCCTGAAGTCTGCATTAACTTTAGTGGTGGGAAGTTATTTGGGTGAAAGTAAGTGAATTACTGTAAATTGACGTTAAATTTCAACTCAAATTACTTAATTTTTTTTAGGTATTGTGCATTTTTGTTGTTGTATCTGCAGATATTATTGTATGTCAATAAGCTTTCTTGTTAACTAGACTTTTATCTTCCAAAATTTCAAAATTTCTTCCAAAAATTTGAATCGTTTCCGAGATTTACAGGGATGGACCTTGCCAGGATTGAACACAAAGACTTTCAACCTTTTTATCGTTTTTTCAGTTCATTTTTACATTTCATTTCATCCAGTTAATTTATTTTCGATTGCCTTGATGATTTGAACGATGGTTGATTTCGATTTCGATTTATTATTTTCAATTGCAAATATTTTTCAAGCAGCATCATTCAAATTACACGCTCATCCACAACGCAATCAAGCGGTAGCGGCCACAGTAAAAAAATTAATCGAATAATCGCAATCATTACTGTCTTCGGACTCATGCTTTTCCTAATCTTAGTTAGTTTGGGAGCGTAGCATGCAAAACTCAGATAAATAGTTTTTCTGAAATCACCAATCATTAAGGTAGTATGTCAAAGGTGGAAAAGCGCACCTGAAGCCACTGGCTTCCACCAAACACCCTGCGACCTGAATCCAGCTGAGATCAGAATCACAGAAACTTCAGAATCCCCGGCTTATCATTGGACGTCGCCATGGGACTATGATACAGTTGCAACGAGCTGAGCGCATGTCCATCAGAACCGAATGTCTGCAAAGTTTGATGATGAAATTCCGACAGAGAATTTCGTTTGTCGTACGGCGAGAGCAAGGTCAGGAATTGCTTGGTTTGACCCCATGCCAGTGATTGATAATGGAGATCATCTGCAAAATCGCAGTTATTATATTGTTGCGTCATATTGGTCACCATAGGAAATTCACAGTCTGACAAAAATTTTTGTTATCAAAATTCCCCAAATCATTTCAAAACATCAAAAACCCTATCACAACAAACGAAAATAACAATTCACTTCTGCGCATTTCTTCACTTTACACATCTCTTATGATGATACCGACGGGTCCAAAAACAAGCATGGTCAGTGACGGACAGAGTCGACTCCCTTGCAATGATGGTCTAATTTTGCAGTGGACTTTAGACAATAACTCCAAACTAAACCACAACCCAACTAACCAAAACATTTTCTCCCACTGCCTGCTGAGAACTGTCTCGGAGATTCTTGGGAAACCTCCGCGAAACCTCAAGAGGTTCTGGTGGGCCACTTTATCATGTCTTCCCACTGAACTCTATAGCCATGGATAGCGCTTCGTACAGCGAGACTTTGATGCCGTATTGAGCCACTTTATCATGTCTTCCCACTGATCTCCATAGCCATAGATAGCGCTTCGTACAGTGAGACTTTGATGCCATATTGAGCCAATTTATCATGTCTTCCCACTGATCTCTATAGCCATGGATAGCGCTTCGTACAGTGAGACTTTGATGCCATATTGAGCCAATTTATCATGTCTTCCCACTGATCTCTATAGCCATGGATAGCGCTTTGTACAGTGAGACTTTGATGCCGTATTGAGCCACTTTATCATGTCTTCCCCCTGATCTCTATAGCCATGGATAGCGCTTCGTACAGCGAGACTTTGATGCCATATTGAGCCAATTCGGGCCACCTTCTCCGTATCCGAATTTGCATCAAATCCACAGGCTTAAATGAAATGTAAATTTAGTGTAGAAACGATTTTATAATTGAAGTAAAATTTTCAGCTAATAATTCTCGGTATTACAGCATTAAAAGTGCATGATTGGGGCGACCAATATGGCGAAAACCTGGCTTCAGTTTAATTGACCTTGGCTCAATACGAGGCGCTATCCTTGTTATTGAGATCAGTGGTTTTTCCGCCGCCGCCGCCGCCGATGCGATTGCGGTAATCGAGTCACGCTCTGCGCATGCTTCGCAGCGGGTTGACATTTAGGGACGCGACGTCGCCGTCGTCGAGGGGAAAGAGGCTAAAAGTGGGACCGAGGAAAAGTGCTTTTATTAAACTTAGGCGCTGCTGAAAAAAAATATCCAGAGTTATTTATTATGTCTTTGTTACAGACCAAACGGCTGGACTGATTTTGGTGAAATTTTCAATACACATTCGTTTTCTCTTTACTTGGACTCTGTCACTTCATTTCACTTTCAACTGTTCGCATTATATCAGTTTGTACGAAAACTTTTAAGTTTTTTCCAATCGCGTTACTCACTATAGACTTAGAGTAAATAATTACATTTTAGATTTTGTAACAGAAAAGACTGTGTAAAAATTACACTCTATTGAACGCATAAAAAGTTTCGTAAAAGCGCCATTTTCAAGAAAAGTGCTTAACATACAACAATGAAATTTGTACACAAACATTGAATCGTTAGGGTCAACATATCTAGAAAGTTTCGTCAAATTATATTCAGATGCTTGGCCTCCGGAGTACGAAACGTGTTTTGGAAAAACTGAAAAATTTCGTAAAAACTTAACATAACATTTACTCGTCTGAATTTCTTCAAAAAGGTGGCAGATCTAAGTTCAGAGTAAACGAAGGTCTACAGAAATTTTCATCAAAATCGGTTTTGGCGTTTGGCCTGTAGAGCGCGAACAAACACACAAAAATAAACATTCCGAAATTTTGTAGCAGTAAAGGGTAATTGAAGATTTCGCTTCACCCGCTTCGCTCGTCACTCTCATAAATGACGTAGCTTTTAAAACTATCTTCCCGTGATTCATAATCAAATCAATTCTGGCACATCATAATATTGAGCCTTGAAAATTGTTGAATCAAAATACTTCAAATAACACTCATCCACAACGCGATAAAATTAAGAGTATAGGGCTGCACTTGTTTCCATTTAACCACGGCCATAGCGAGACATTGACAGGTGGAGCGGCCCCGGCGGGGGAGACACCTAGAGACATCGCCGCTAATTTCGCTCAAAATCCACCCCCGTGTATTTTAACTACCCCTCCTACCCTCCCCGGCGGTTGTTTTCTCCCTCCCACGCGGCGCCGAAGGTTTGGTGACGTCATCTACTCGGTGTTTGGGAATTTAAAACAATCCGACTAAGATTAGACAGGTGGTTTTAGGGTGAACATGACGCAGTTTAAAGTTGAGTGAATTTATCATCTTATTCACCATCTGCTAGTATAGTGTCACTTTACAGATTTTAAAGGTTGTGGTGACAGATTTTATATGGACGGATTTTGTCAGAGGCATTATAACGTCAATTTGAACAGTTTTTAAAGTAGTCGGGTCACGAGGTTTAATAGAACCGGAAATTTAATTAGTTCATTTGGCATCTATAATAAAATTGAAAATTATGATGAAAATTGATTAATGATGAATGATTAATGATTAAATGATAAATAAGAATGAAAATTGTGGTAAGAACTAATTTAAAAGGAAATTAGTCTATGGAATGTGCTGAAAATAGTTCAGAGTCTAATTAGAAGAAGTACATTTTTATAATCAAATTATAAGAGATATCTTACAAAAAAAAAACGTATAAATAGCATTAATTACATCAAATTTTTTTAATAGAATTCTATGATTCTAATAGAAATAGAATAATAGATAGAATAATTAATAACAGATATTAATAGACATTAATAGAATAAACAATAACAACAAATGTATTCCCAGCAGAAAAGCATCGTCACCCAAATTTTTATCGTCTCTGGAACTGAATTTTGAGAGTGGTCATATTCTAGTACCTATAGGTGACGCCACCACTGTTTTTGTCCCATATCGTCCCCACCCACGGCCGTCCTGATCACGTTTCACCCCCTCCACCCTCCACCCTCTCCCCTAACCCCACACACTCGCACCCTGGGCCCATGCGCAAACAAAAAAAAAAAACTACAGGTATTTTCCGAGTGCGTGCAAACCAGTGGCCCTTCCGGCAAGGGGGGTAAGTTCCAGTAATCCGACTACTTTGTTTAATTATTGCGCGCGCATTAAAGCTTGTGGGTGGGTGGAGAAAGGGGTGGCGATCCACCCGGCGTTGATTGTAGATTTGTTCAGTGGCGTTGTCACGGGAACAACTTACACCACCGCTTGGTGGATCCAACGTGCTTGTGCGATTGGGGTAGCGATGCGTTGCGCTGGCTTTTTTCTTACCATTGGGGTTGTTTTATTTGAAATGTTTTTGTTTTTGTCTGGGTTTTTGCTCTAGATACATAAACAATCAACAAAGATACGTAATTGATAATATTTACATCCCTATATTTTTTTTATTTGTTCTTAATTATGCAGGAAAACTCGCACAAAATGAAACTCGCTATAAGAAATTGAGTAAAATTTAACTCTTCATATATCTTCATGATATGATTCACATTTTTTTCCTCACATTTTGCCAATATATTTCTTAACAATAATCAGATGCACGGCAGAAGAATGAAAAAAAAAATCATTGTGTTTTGGCTCAATTCCCTATTCCGTTCAATCAAAATTCTATCTAAATTACGATATGATACCCACTCGGTAAAGCCAGGTAGAGTTATTTGAGTACTGAGATAATAAGGTCAATCCCTATACTAATATTATCCCTGTGGTTCAGTGTGTTTTCATCACTTTCAGACATGTCTATGCACGCCTAAAGTTCTCAGCCTATTTTTATGAAATTTTGGAAACGCACTCGATACACCGTAAATGGGTGCAACGAGGGGGTCTCGCTGCGGTTTGACCAAAATGGGCCCTTTTTTGGGGGGGTTCACCTACCAAATTTGGACTTGGAGGATTGAAAATTTATACCCGTGTAGCAGCGACTATTTTCAATTCAAATTGAAATTTTCAAATCAGCCAGCCCAAAATTGGGCCCTTTTGAGGGGGTCATTTAGCAGAAACAAAAACTTGCGATTACACTTGGCAGTTATTTTCCTAACTTTATGAAATTCTGGAAACGCACTCGATCACACATTATACAACTCACTGTTGAGGTTTCGCTTTGGTCTGGCCAAAATGGGCCCTTTTTTGGGGGGGTTCACCGGTAAAATTTGGACACATAGAATTGAAAATTTGTACCCGTGTAAAAGTGTTCATTTTTAATTCAAACCTATAATTTTACATCCGCCAGCCCAAAATTGAGCCCTTTTTGGGGGGGGGGAGGGAATCTTTTCACAAAAACAAATACATGCGACTCTCCTACTTTCTGCAAAAAACACATGGCCCCACCAAGTGCATATAAATCATCGTGGAGAGAGGGGGCTCGCTACAGCCAGCCGCATTTCGGGGAAGTCTCGTGATTGCGCAACTGATCATACACATCGAGTATAACATACAGACGATATTGTGATTTTTTTTCGTAATGCGTCGGTATCGGGGACAAAGTCGCGAAAGTTCGCGAACATTGGTCAACTTCACGCGTTAAAACACCAATTTTGCGTTGCTTCGCGAAAATAACTATGTAAATTTTGAATCAGCAGCAAACACACAGCAAACACAGTAAACAGATGATAAAAAAATCCTTCAATATCAAAATTTTGCATTTGTCGCGATCACTATACACAATCCCTCAATAATCGATAGTGGAAGTCTGGGCGGACATTTTGCCAGGGGACACTTTGCCAGGCTACCCTTCAAGGTAATACGCTTCGAGGTGGGTACCTGGTCAAAAGTTAGGGTATAATGAAACATAGAACACAATTGGGTTGGGATGTTGGGTAGGGTCAGGAAAGGTTGGATTAGTGGCTGGGTGGGGGGGGGGGGGTGGGGGCATATGGTAAAATTACTATCATCTCGAAATTGTTTCCCCTGTAATGTATTGATTTGACTGCTAGACGAGCCCAACGGACACCGGCCCAAAATTGGCCCTTTTCCTTAAATTTTGACTTCCGAGACGTTAATTTTCTATACAATTCATTTTTTTTTGTCAGCCGACCCACAATTTGTTACGACAAGCCCTGAGCTATGTATATCTCTGTCAATATGTGCCCTGCCTTCACTTCACAAACAGATTATTATCATTCCTTCCCAAGCCATCTACAAATCAAACTCTGTGTACTAATGACCACGAAACTTTACAAGAATCTGCATTTAGCAGGCAACCCGAGGAACTGAAACTGATAGGATGTCTTAAATACGCACCTATGCGATAAAAAAACACGGTTTTTAACTAAATCTGATCAGCTTTCTGTAAACATGGGATCTTTTTTAACGGCTCTAAATTAATTATTTTTTATGATTTATCGATGGCGGACGTCTGCGTGTCTGAGTCTTTTCATAAAACCTCCATTAATATTACCTATATTTTTGCAAATTTTAGGTCGGTTAGATGAGGTTTGAATTTTGATATTAGTTCACCCCCGTAGTCGGATGATACTACGGTGACCAACTATTTTCCTGTCATGATTTCACTGTAAATACGTTCACCCCTCCACACATGTCAGGGGGCGAAGCACCCTGCAGGCGTGTGCGGCCGGAGGCTGCACCGGAGGGAATTTGGGGGGCGAAGCCCCCCAAATACCCGACGGGGGGGTTTGGGGGGCGAAGCCCCCCACCAAGGGGGTCCAGGGGGCGGAGCCCCCTGGCGGGGTTGGCGGCCGGAGGCCGCAGGGGCGGAGCCACTAGTTTATTTAATATTTTTCCAATTTCATTTCTTCAGCGTAACGAATAACGATGCAGAAGTCTACGTTAAAAATAATACCCAACATGCACAAAATAAATACGATGAAGATTTCTGTCCGAATTCGTTAAGTTGCTGCTGTGCAGTTTTATTAAATTATAATTTTACAATTTAATTAAAATGTTTAACGAGAAAATATCTTATCAGAGTGTATAAAGGAAACTCCGAACATAACCGGGCGGCAAAGTCCTGGTAGCGAACCTGGCTGGTAAGCTAGAAAATACAGTTGCAAGAAGTGCAGTTATCACATGAAAAGACACTCTTTCATATGTCATCTGTCAGTTGACTCCTGAGATAAATCAAAAGCACATAACACATCGTTACTTATATGTAACGTTGTGTTAAGCTGTATGTACAGATGGCTGTGGTGCATAATTTCTAACCAAGCCCCTAGGCAGCGCTGACGATTCCGTCGCCAGCTGTACAATTTCAGCATAGTCTCCCATATTTTACAGCCTGGTGAGATATTTGCCTTAAGTTTTATTAGTGGCTAGTGTCAAAGCACAGAACAGCTGACTCCCAGCTGGGCACTGTTCATTCCTCTGCCCCCTTGATATCTTGCAGGATGAACAAGGTATTTGGGTGGTTTCACACTGGGGGTGGAATGTTCGTTAGGGGTGAAACTTTTCTAGAGGGTCTAGCAGGCTTGGGTTAAGGGTGCTTCACATCAATACCGAAATTCTAGGATGTGTTTCTATCTGCCGTGGGATGTTACTGCCTTGCTAAATGATAATGCATTGAATTTCACGTAGAATACAGGTGTTATGAATAGTTATAAAACATAAATTCTCTTCTAATTCACATAATAGGGTCCAATGTTTATTATAAACTTTTTTTTTGGATGCGTGTAGTTTTATAACTGATTGAGCAGTTTTCGAGAATTTGGAGTTTGAACCGCATTAAAATGTAGTAAGAAAACTGGAAAAACGCTCGAAATCTAACGTCAATGTGTCAATGTGTAATCGTTGTAAAATTTAATCGTAGAAAATAGTTGAGATGCTAAAAACTACACAAAACTCTTTGAAGTCGCTCGACCAGTAGAGCGCGAAAAAAACAGGTAAATAAACAGTGCGAAAAACAAACAAAACAATAAACACAAAAGGTATTTCGAATCGGATAATGCTTACAATAAAATTTGCGTCAAATTCATTCATAAATCTGAACTACTCAGCAGAGGTCAATTATAATTTTCGTGTTCTGTATCGCTCTATAGACAAGCCAATATCTTCGAAATTGCCTCGGCGAGTTAACCACCCCTTGGGGACCAAAGCTTTACCTTACTCTATGGCTTTACTTTGTTCGAAACGATCGCGGGTCGCAACAAAAGTTTAAACTTTCAGGCGGTACCGCGAGTAACACGACCCACCAGCCGGTATTTTGTCAAACTTCTTCACGCAGCTTTACAAGCTAATTGAAGCTTCCACGATGCCAGGAACACAAACATAATCTCACGCTAATTAACCTCACTCAGAACGTTTCAAACGCAAGCCGTATGAAGTTAATTTGACAGCGAAACAATTTTCTCTGCGCCAATTCTAGTTGGCTGTGGAATCTTCTGTCTCAATATTTGAAGACATGAAGACCTCGTCTGAATCTTCTACAGTCTTTCCAGGATGCGGTCATGTTCAATAAATTACCGCCATTTAATTTACATTCTACCAACTCCTGAAACTATAAAATGAGCAAGGCGCTATTTCAAAATATCAAAATCAGTGGCTAAACGTTTTATTTAACACTAGCAGATCTTCAAAGCTTGTTACTGATAACTTTATTATTACAGTTGTATACTAATACAGTTATAAATGTAGGTAAATTGGTAAATGAAAATTTTATTTGGTATCTTGTTTAATAATAGCGCTGAGCGTACAAGAAAGAGACCTGAGTCGAGTTGTTGGTGTGTGATTGCAGCAAAGCGTCACTTGATTCAGCGTCTTCTCTGTTCATTCATAGTCCTGATTCCATAGAAGTAGGATTATTTTGCATTCCACAGTTGGTTGTCCACCTTCCCAGCTAGATGCCTGGAACGCATAAAACTTTGAATGGATTTTATTATTTCTTATAATATTTGCAGTGTATAGTTCGAACCTCTGCGCCCTCGTGGCCTTTTGCTCTTCTGCCCTTTCACGAACAGGTTAAGCTCGGCAAGAAATTATTCTTCGTGAACAGACAAGCTTTTTTGAGTTTTTTTAGTCCTTTGCATAAAATATTCATCCCTCAACTGTTATTTAAATTGACTCTGTTATGCGTCACATCGAATTATGAAGATTTGACCAAGATTTAATTGAACCTTGTTTTCTTCTTTGCAGAACGGTCTTTTGTGGGATAGAAAAGGAAAATATCATGTCCTGGCCGAGGAGAAGGTAAGAAATCAACCCTGGATTTGAATACCATAGCAACATCGCGCTGAGTCAGGTGTTGGATGGGTGACCATCAGGCACATGGTCAGTTCTGTTCGGGAGAGAGGTTGGAGGGTTTGAATGTAGTACAAAAACTTCACTCGCCTTGCTTATCAACCTCTCGACAGCACGGATTAGCGGAGGACTCCTGTTGTTCGAGTTGTACCGTCCTTCGGAAGGGACGTAAAGCTGGTGGTCCCCTCGGTGCTTTTCGACAGGAGTAGGCTACGTGCCGGCACCGGGTTTCCCCTCCTCCCTTCTATAGGTTAAGTTCATCATCACCATTTCATTCACCGACGCCATTAGACCAGTGCCAAAGGGCCAGTTGTCAAAACAGTGCGTCGTTAAACACCGGCAATCAATCAATCTATATATTTATTTATCGTGGCCTTTTGCCTGGAAAAGAGCGACTATCCTCCCCAAATATGTTGGATGTATTCGGGACGTCCTCATCAGATTTAAATATGCTATCTTTCAAGAAACTTTATCAACATTATGATACAAAACCATTACTGAAACCCGGCACCTCCACCAACATCGGCAAGCAGCAAGCAGCGAGCAGCAAGCAGCAGTTTATAATGATTTAAAACTTAATTACGATATTCGACTATGACTAAATCTCAATATTAATTACAAAAAAAAAGACAATTTTAGATTTAGACATTACATTCTGTGCGATCTTTCACAAGAGACTGCACAACGGCAATCGCCATAAAAATGACATTTTGAAACCGGGAGACAAAAAAAAAAACTGAACGCGCTGTCACGCCGCGAGCGTGCCGCTGTAAAAAGTCACCAACGGGCGCTGATTTAATAACATTTGACCCCCGCGGGGGCGGTAGACGGGAAGGGGGGGGGGGGGGGGAAAGTCACGCCCGGTTCTAATTTCCAAAAAGCAATTAAAAAGCACCGCGCACACGCACACACACCAGTTGCACGCGGCGCGCACGCGCGACAAGAAGTGCGTGCCACGTTGAAAAACAAATTAGAAATCATAAAACACGGTTTACGCGTCCAGTTGTCCCCCTCACCCCCCCCCCCCCCCTTTACTCACACGGGCCGGGAAATTGGTTGATCGCGTGTGCGTGTTGACGCTGTTTCTATATAAGTTGCTTTTCCGAGGAAGTTTCACACGCATCAACGTACGCAGCGCGTTGCGTTGCGTTGCGTTGCGTTGCGTTGCGTTACATATAGCGTATAGCTTTGCAAAATCTGTATTGGCAGTATTTATTATTAGAACGAAATTGCCATTAAAAAACTCAAATAAAATTAATGTTCATTCCACAGTTGGTTGTCCGAGTAGCATAATTGGATAATGCGTAGCCCTGGACAGGCGAAAAGATCCGGGTTCAAGCTTCAAAATTTGTAATTGATTTCGTTTCTTTTAGGTATAAGGTAACGAGTATTTGCATTTATTTAGGTACGAATCACAGTAACACATTTGGCAGTAAATTAGATGAGATTCTGTGATCGCCGTACTTTTCCAAGGTAAGACCTTATAAGCTTGATTAGGCCTCGTACCGCATTCTCACAAGACGCATTGTGCGTACACGCCATCTTACACCCCCGCCCCATCTATTCGTTGGCGGCCACCTGTTGTGTGCGACGGAAACATGCGTGTTTAGGGGCAGGGGTGGAATGCCTCGCGCGTCGTCGCAAATAGCCGGTAGATTTCAACACGAGTCGAGCTTTAATTGCTGTTGTTTTTCCGGGCTGGGTCCCTATTCACTCACTTTTTCACTTTCCAACTCTGCAGGATTGGGTAAATTTTGGCTGTTTATTTCCTACAGCCAATTCCCAATTTCGCAGAATTAGGAACATAAAAGTTAGTGAATCCCCTACCATACCCTGCTGGGCCCATGATTGATTGGAAAATCCCTACGTTACAAGAAACCATGCTGCTAGGATCAGCAATGCATTCGACTTGGATTGCTATCAAGGATTTCGAATGGATTTGCATTGAAATTTTTGGACTTTGAAATTTTGAAATACTTTTATGAATAATTGTTTTCTTGGACATTATTTCTGGTCCGCAACAAGCCCGTGTATGATAATGATTATTTGCATGATTTTCACTCAAGCATTAGCATCCACCGAAGTTGGCTTCTCTGGTTTTTCTCTCTTATGACTTGGTGCAGTAACAACTTGCCCCAAAAAGTCAAGTGTTACGCTTTGCAATCATACAAATTTTTATTACATACGTTAATATTTAAAAAATTATCATTGTTATAATTTTTTTCACTAAATTTCTCACTCAAAATGTGTACAAATGCACTGCCAATCTTAAAATATATTAAAAATTTATTAATATGTCCACAAAAAATTCAAACATCGAAATAATAACAACCAGCCCCAGTCTCCCCTAGAAAAGGAGAGATTTAAAACACCAAATCTCCATTGTGCCGTGACGGGGCTACCTTATAGTTCCTCCGGACCGTGCCCAAGGCCCCCCCCCCCCCCCACAGCAGGCCAGTTACCACGACAACCCTTCAAGTCGCGGCCCCCAATATCCTTCAGGATTAAACAAAAACACGACCGCCTTGAAATTGGCCCGACACGAAGTCGGCACGCGGTGGAAAACCCGTCGGAAAACTCCGTCGAAGAGAAGTTTAGCAAACCAAACAAACTCGAGCGCGCGCGACATTCGTCCAGCGGACCGAAAATAGCCGACTCCTTTCTCCTGACGACGCCGCCCGCCAAGAAAAACAAAAAACGTTGAAAAAACAGACTGGTTCTAATCAATTAGACAGCGGCTAAGCGGAATTGTTCCGAAACGTGGCACCCCGTATTTAATTTACCTTGTAACGCGCATCGAGGGCGGTGGTGCAGGGGGGGGGGGTTGTTAGCGCTCTGCCGCCCCCGCGTCGAACGTAGCACCATCTCTCTCTCTCTCTCTCTCTCTCTTTCTCTCTCTCTCTGGTCCACCCCCGATGCGGCGCCGACGTCACAGCGGTAGGCATCGATCTCCCCCGCCCCCCGCGAAGCAAACCACCCCCCTCTCCCCCCCCCCCCCCCCCCCCCACCCCGAGCACGTGCTCTCGACGCCGCGTCCGCGGAGGGCGGTGGACGCTGGGGAGCGGCGATCTGCTCGCTGATTGGCTGAAGATGCTGAGGAATCGGTCGGCGTTGCGGGTTTTGGGGGGTAACAGATCTTGTCCGCATGGCGCGTACGTGTTCTGGGCGGTATATTGATAGAAAATTGACTTCAAGTACCTTCACTATGAAAAGCCATTTTGGGTTTGATTTTCTTAACGTATTTCATTGAAATGGTCCACAAGAAATATTATTGGCTCTGAAATTTTACCAAGGAATGTAGGAAAATCTCAATCAAAATGTATTTTCCTGCGTAATTTTACCCTAAATGTAATAGGTCTATTCCAAATAGCGTCAATGATATTTTATTTTCAGAAACTTAATACCGCACTATTATATCCTATCACCTTACTACCTTACCTTACTATCATTGACTAAGTTTTTAAACTTAAATATAAACTTTAAATATAAAGTAATATTTTTATATATAAACTTTATATATAAACTTTTTTATGCCTTCCATGATGGGTTCTATTTTTCGCCCAACATTGCGTTCCGGCTCGCGATCGGCCACTCTCCGGCTAGCAAGGCTCTCTTTGCCGGTTTCGGTGACGCGCTGCATTCGGTGTGTTACACGATTCATTTGTTTCCAAGGGGTGTCTCGACGCTCGGCTGCGATCTACGTCACAGCCGCGACTCTCGACTGTTATTTGTTGTTTGCCTCGGACGCCGCGTCGGTGTTGTTGTTGTTGTTGTTTTCGCGTGGGGAAATATTTGTCTGTCCGACTGAACTTGATTTTACATCATAGACATTATAAGATTCTTAGGTGTTTTTTTTAGATATTAGAACAATTTCATTTTTTCTACTCGTTAGAAATGAAGTATGCTTGTGTTTAAAATTTTAAAATTTTAAAATAAAGCTCATTTACGAGTGATGTACTAGTCGCCAAGAAATCGATGACATTTTGAGAAAATTCTGAAATTTTAAAACGGTTCAAGGCCATGCGATGTTGCATTTCAACGCGGTTTCAAGGCCATGCGATGTTGCATTTCAACGCGGTTTCAAGGCCATGCGATGTTGCATTTCAACGCGGTTTCAAGGCCATGCGATGTTGCATTTCAACGCGGTTTCAAGGCCGTTGCTATGATGGGTTTGTTTACTCTTGATACTGTTGCTTAGCAACACATGCATCGGTTGGAATTTTCCCACGGAGCTTTTCCCGTCAACTGATGTCACCTACCTGTTGCCTGCAACGCCGATTTTCTATAAATTGTCTCTTTTACCCGTTTCTCGTAGTTAATGCAAAGCAATGAATAATTGACAAGGAGCGGGTTGGTTTCTAATTAGGAATACATGTTATAGTTACAGATTTTGATGCTAGTTATACATGATAGTTATAAATGATAATTATCATTATCATGATGCAGTTTGCATCAGTCTGCCGAGCAGTACGGACGGACGTGCCCCGTACCTACCTGAGTGTATTTATAGTACAACATAGGCATAAGTTGAACAATGTCGTGTGGAAAGTGTGGGCTGGAGCTACCAACGGACGATTTCGCTCACTGCTCTCTATGCGATTTAGACCTGCATTACACGTGTGCGGGCACCTCGAAAAAAACGCAAACTGCAAAATATTTCGATAAGACAAAATTCAAGTGCGCGGGGTGTAAACGTGGGGACACGCCACCGACGGGAAAGTGGTTTTCGTTCGACCAACTGAAGGAACTCGTGGCGGAATTGAAGGGTGAAATTTGCGAGGATATTGTCACGATGGGGTCACTCACACCCCATCGTTGTGACTGGAAAAGACACCCCACCTGACGAGACGCACGCCTAGCATCTCGGCATCCCGGACAACAGCTCAACGACACGGACTACCAACCGCAGGGGTACTGGTAATGCTGACTGGGCAATCAACCACATCGGCGAGAGCCCGACAAAGCTCGCGCTCTCGGCACACGACCATCGAGCAGCGCGGACGTCCCCGGGCTTCCCGTCATCGCGAGCCTCCGTCAAGGCGACCATGTAGGAGCCACGATAGCGTACTGACCAGCCCCGGACACTAAGGGGGGTTACACTCACCACGGTCGGCCATCGGGATCATCGGGTAAATACCGCACTATAGCCGTATAAATGGGGTCTACTATAATAAACACCTACAACCGTCTAGTTGAACATCTCATTACACGATCCCTCACGACTCCCTCTCGCTCGGCTACACCCCCGTAAAGTGGTCGTGACAATATAAAGAAAGAAATAAGGGACTCAGTGAAGGAACTGCGCGAAGAAACATCTGCAGAAATTAAGAAACTGAAAGAAACGATCGGTGAGTTGCAAAGACAAAGTGCTGAGAAGGACACGGTCATAGACAACCTCGTCAACCAGGTCAACGGTCTCGACCAGTATAGTAGAAAAACAAATTTCGAGATAGATAACATAGAACAACTTGAAGACGAGTCCGTTGAAGACATCGTGTTGAAGATAGCTAGCCACTTGAAGATCGAATTGAAGCGCGAAGAAATAGACGCAGCACATCGTCTGGCACAGAGGAAGAGTGCCGGTCCTGCCAAGATCATAGTCCAACTCACGACCAGGAAGAAACGAGACGAGTTCGTTCGAGCAAGAAGCCAAGTAGCCCCCCTCACGAGTGCTAAACTTGTGGGTGGGAAGATAAATTCAAGAATCTACATCAACGAGAATCTCTCTCCATTCTTCCGCGAACTGTTGTGGCAAAGCAAAACTAGGGCGAAAGCAGCCGGATATAAATTCATCTGGTACAGCTTCGGGAAGATTCTGGTCAGAAAAGACACGTCAGAAAGTAAGGTATTCAAGATATTTAACTTCGACGACCTAGAGAAAATTCCCGGCTGTCAGTCAAGTGCATCCAATTGAAATCTATGTTAGGAATTGATGGGTCAAATGACCTGCATGGAAACATAAATCTAAATGAAATATCCACGCACGATCTGAGCGCCTGGTTAAACAAAGTGGAGGGTAGCAATTTATCGGTTATACATTTAAACATCAGGTCATTAAAAAAAAACTGGAATGAGCTGCTGGTCGTCCTTCAAGACAACTTTGGGAAATTTGATGTGTTAATACTCACAGAGATATCCAGTTATAATGACACGTTTTACATTAATGGGTATACAACTGTAGTTAAGGCACGTAAAGATCGTAAGGGTGGAGGTATTGTAATATTTGTAAAAGACAAATGGCACACCACAGAAGAAATTGAAGATGAATGTGACTCATACGAAAGCATACGGGTGCGTCTACACAACGAAACAACAAATGTATCACTGTTAGCTATATATAGACCACCAAACAAAAATAAACGCGTTTTTATTAGAAATTTAGAATCAGCGATAGAAAAAGAAGGTAGCCGTAACATGTTATTGGTCGGAGACATGAATCTGGACCTACTTGCAAATGAGGGTTGCTGTGTATCCGAATATGAGTCGCTTTTAGCAGCCTCTGGGTTCATTAAATGTATTAGTGGGGTGACTAGAGAGGAATGGCGCCTAGATACTCGTTCTGCCACCTGTATAGACCATATATATGTTAGACATAAGGATGTGCGTGAAATAAGCTCTGTTACCTACGTAACCAAAATAACAGACCACTACTTGGTAGGTGTCTCGCTCGATAAGAAGTCCATAGAGATTAAGGACATCGACGATAAGAGCTCAGAAGTTATCAGTACAGTAGATATGGTGTCATGTATCCAGGAAAGAATGTTAACTAGACTATTAAACGAATGTCAATGGGATAAATGCATGCAAATGAATGACTGTAACGATCTATACAAATTCATTGTAAATCAGTTTAATAACTGTATAACAAAGGCGTCGTATCTACGCCCAAAGTCAAGTAAATCTGGAATAAAAAAATGCTGGATGACCACCAATTTACTGGAATTAGTTAAGGAAAGGGATGCATTGTTTAGGAAATGGAAAGACTGTAAAAATCTATTGAAAAAAAAATATCGGGAAGAATACAAGAAATCCAGAAATCACGTGCACAAGCAAATAAATACGGCTCGACTAAATCATTTTAAAAAATTAATAGAAGATTCAAAATCAAATCTCAAGGCTACATGGGGAATTATAAATGAATTGATAGCAAAGAAAAAGCATTGTTCAGCGGACGAGGTCATTTTAAAATATTTGGGAAAAAATGAACCACTGGAGAACATTGTAGACAGGTTTGGAGAGGTGTTCGTTGAAGAGGTGCAAAAGATAACCCATTTGTGTGACATCGTCACATTGCCAGCTCAATATATAGCAACATATCCACAACAGATGCAATCAATGCGTTTTCAGAGGGTCACTTCCAACCAGATTGCGGACATTATCAGTAAAATGGATGTTAACAAACAGCCTGGAGTAGACAAAATACGGGTATCATATTTGAATCACACCATTGGCAAAATAAGTCCAGTAATCGCTCGTCTAGTTAACTCATCGATATTGTCAGGAAAAGTACCAGAAAAAATGAAAATTTCAATCATAAAGCCTATCTATAAAAAAGGAGATCATTCTTCCTATCTAAATTACCGCCCCATCTCGCTCCTGCCAACAATAGAAAAAGTAATGGAACGATGCTTAGAAATGCAGCTCAACAAATATCTCACTGATCATAACATAATAAACACAGCACAGTTTGGGTTCCAAAAGGGCAAAAGCACCACGGACCTCTTAGTACTGTTTGCAGACTATGTTAACTCAAAACTAAATCTGAACCATCATGTTGTGGCTCTGTTCATTGACTTCTCGAAAGCCTTTGACACGCTGACACATGATAAACTAATAAACGCCCTTGCACATATTGGAATTGGCGGACACTTGTTAAATTGGTTTTCAAGCTACCTGGAGGGCGATTGTGTAACTTTCAATAATTACCGATCGATAAGGCTACCGATCGATAAGTCTACCGATTCGGTATCTAGATAGCGATCGTCTAACAATGTCGGCAGAGTTATCGATTCGGAAACTTTTATCGACTCGTTAACTCTCAAGTCGATGTTTTTGGAATGAGTATTTGGTTTTTGAACTACGCGCACGCGCACTTTGCTGCTTTGAATAGTTGACAGCACCAAAATTCAAATGTTTTGCAAGTTTTAGGTTAAAACTGAAACTTCATTTATTGGAAAAAAATCAATATCGAAATGAGTTCTTAAAAGAAGGATTCTTCTAGCGGCAAGCAGGGTAAAAAATAATAATTAAACTGGTTGTGCACTACTGTCTTTTAATTCTGCAGTGTAGATAATAATTTAATTGGCAGTAAACTTGAAATGTACAACACACGTTGCTCAATCACTTCATAATTACACATTATCTATGACTATGATTTAGGATATAAGCCCGTTACAAAACTTCTGGTTGACAACTATGCAGTTATGGATTTGTAAGCATCCAAATATTACAGGAAACAGTTATCGGCTGGTGACGTTTATGGAAGGCCAACGTCACAGGAAAAAATTATGAGTTGTGGAACAAATTAACAGGTCAATTGAACTCTAGCAGCTTGGGACCCACAAAAGATTGCACTTAATGGCAAAAGGTAGATTTATCTCATTTCCACTAAGTACTTTCAAAATGAAAGAATCAAAATTACTATCGATTCTCATGATCAAGGAAAAGATGTTCACGTTCCATGTTTGGCGGGCAAATCGCAATATGCTTGTCAATGATTCCCATGACACCAGGAAAATGTTTGCTGCCATGAATCTAGAATAAAGTGCATTGATTGTTAATAATGTAGTTATTAGGTAGGTACTAAATAATGTCATTGTGGAACAGTGAAATTGCTAGAGGGTAGGTTGAAGCATTAAATTTGGCAATAGTTGTAGCCTAGAGAGATGCTTGTTTTTCCTATAGACAAGATAGGTACCTACCTAGTAGAATGCTAGAAGCATCGAATTTGCTATGATTCCAAATCCAATGCTAGTAGTATAGAGTAGGTACTAGGTAGGTACCTATTTTTCACCTAATTCTCATCTCACATCGGTGTAAATTAAATGGAAAAGGTAGGTGCACCATACCTTTGCTTCATGGTTTGAAACTCTAACTCTGTCCTCGGAAACTTTATCCAATCATCTAAAAGATGATTATTAATTGCCATAATAACCTCCTTGATGCGAACAGACACTGATGTTTGGCACATCGCACTGATATAATCTTGTCCATTTCGTCGTTGATAGCTCCCCGAAGCAAAAATAAACCAAAGCGGTGATTTTACCTGGAAAAGAACAATCAAACAGTTAAGTTTTTTCTTGTTGAACACATGTCTTGTAGATAAAGCAACGGGCAAATGTGCGACAATTGACCAAACAAGATTCAGTCCGATGATCTGCCAACTTGCTGGATGACAGCCGGCGACTTACAGCAAGGCCAAGGCCGACAGCTGGCTGGGCGTCAAAGTATTTGCGCGTTAATTCAAAATATTAGATTGTATTTAGAAAAAGGTTAGCTTACACTCATCCACTCTCATCGAAGGCGGAATTGAAGATGTTCGCCGGCATGGCTGTCACGAGGTCGTACACAGCTATTTTTTCTACCCGGTAAAGATGTATGAAATTATTGTCCGACATTTGAAATGGATCAAATCGATCTCTCAAAAATTCCCTTTCGACTCTCACTTTCCTAACATTGTTTTCTTAGTTTATTAAATCGTATTCAATCGCTAATTATTCGACATGTAGAAGATTTGAAAGGTTATCCGCCATCTTTAAACCATCTACCGATCGGTAAATACATAACGACACCTATTTTGATGTCGTTAATTTTAACGATCGCTCGGCAGGCTATCGATCGATAAAATCTTACACAATCGCAGATTTTTTACCGAATCGTTATCTCCTTAGCTACCGATTGTTATCTCTAGATACCGATCTGTAAAAAGTTACACAATCGCCCTCCTGGAAGATAGGAACTTTCTGGTGAAAATTCGAGACGTATGTAGCCAAACACGTCATTGCCCTACAGGTTCCCCGCAAGGCTCTATATTAAGTCCCTTACTTTATCTAATTTATGTCAATAGCATGTTTAGTATAATTAAAGACTCTCAAATGTACATGTACGCAGATGACACAGTGATTATTGCAGCTCACCCGGATATTAAAACAGCCATAACCTTGCTCCAATCGAACTTTGATAGAGTAGCCAGGTGGACCCATGATAACGACCTTGTTATTAACCCCGACAAATCTAAAATTATGCACATCTGCTCACCATACAACAGAAATATAGACGCTCCTGTTCAATTATTATATCACTCCCAGGCTTGTCTACACTTTTCGCCTCAAATAGATAAATGCAATTGTAAAAATTATATCGAGTCGGTGAATCAGTATGTATATCTAGGCATAACGATAGACAGACTTTTCTCATGGAGGCCTCACATAGATAATCTCTGCAACCGCCTCCGTTCCTGTGCATACAGTTTTTACAATCTCAAATATGTATTACATTATAAAACACTTCGTACGGTATATTGTGCAATAGCAGAATCTATTATCCTGTACGGAATAATGGCTTGGGGTCATGCATCAAAAGGTCATAAAATAAAACTTATTAATATACAAAATAGAATAATAAAAACAATTCACCCCAATAGTTTAAAATCCGAAAATATCAGTCTAGATGAGATGTACCTACACTGCAATTTACTACCAATAATAAAATTACACAAATATAGATATTTGATAAAATACTACTTCTCGACATCCTATAAAACAGTAGATACGCACCAACTCAACACCCGCCTTCAGCAAAACCCACCTTTAAAAATCCCACCAGCAATTAACAAGTACGGTGCAAGAACAATAGCCACATTTGTACCTTCACTATTTAACACTTTACCAACTCCATTAAAAAGTATAACTAATTACAAAGAGATGAAATGTAAAACAAAAACATGGCTCCTGTACAACAACCTATAAAGAAATGTTCACAAATTTTTTCAAGAATATATATATTTTTTGTGTGCAGGTTTCATTATGTGTATTTTACTTTTATTATTGTTTATTGTATTATATATACTCACATTAGGTATGATGTAATTATAATATTGTGTAATCACCTAGTAAATATAGATTGGGTGTTTGATGTCTGTACACTGTAATTAGAAAAATTAACATACCACGGACAAGCCGTTCCAAGGCTTCGTGGACAAACGATGTAGATATAAACATGTGAAAATAAACATTGGATTTTCTAAAAAAAAAAAAATATATATATATGATATTCATACTCTAGTTTTTATTTAGTCAACACTTTGACGTCCTGGGCCCGGATTAACGAGGTAAAATAGACCTTTCCCACTAAGGGAAAAATGAGGTCATATACCCACTTAAAGAATCCAGTTGAATTGGCATTTCATTATCTTCCTTGGTTAAATTACAGAGGCAATAATTTTTTTAATGGATCTTTTTAACCAAATAAGAAAGGGATATCAAAAACTGACTTTTCTTAATGGGTATTGGGCTTCATTTGTCTTAGAATATAAATAGAACAGCCAATGACAGACATTGAATTGTTTGATATCAAGTTAGGGTTAAGATAAATACACGTGTCTTTTCCCAATCAGCGCGTTATTTTTCAGAATTTTTTTTAAATTCAAACTTTTCCCGACGTTTCGAAAAGCTGCCTGCCTTATTTTGTTTCGATTTGGCACTCGAGTTTTAGACCCTTGATGAAGCTGAGAGCATAGCTTTGCGATACGTCAGTTCAAAGGTTTTTCCTGGATAGGTTCAAAACATCCCCGCTTGGATGATAAAGTGCAGCTGGTGACAATGCTTCGAGATTCCACCGAGGTTCAGTTCTCCTGCTTCTCGCATCGCCTGAGCAGCGTTGCCCGAGCGCGAGATTCAGACACAAAGTGTCAGAAACAGGCAGCGCAGTTGACGTGACGGACAGGATAGACACAGAGAGAGAGGCAGACGCACAGTAAGGCGCAACAGGTAGTGAGAGACAGAGGATCGAGACAATTGGGGGTGGCAAATGCTGTAAGGGGTGCAGGAATTCGCACGGGGATTAATTGTGAGCTCTCTTCTCGGTCTCAATGCGATGCAATCCTGCAACGGATCGACCCGACGTGTTTCCACTCCAAACTTTCACACAGTGTGTGTCTACATTATGTAGCTGTGGTTCGTTGAAGTCTCAGTTGTACAGGTGTACAGAAACTTTATGACTCTCATAAGAAAGGGTTGGGGATGTAAGCTTAATAAACTGTCAGCTAGAGCCGGCAGGTTAAGCAAAAATACAAAATACTTGCATTAGTAACATAAAATATGCCCTAATAATGTATCTATAGAGTAGAAACAAGATACCTGTAAAAAATAAATCTCCTATTATATATAAGATGACCAAATTGTATCCTGATTGGACAATGCTATCAGTTACAACCTTGAGATTCGCTCAAGAAATAAGATCGGATGATTTTAGTAAACAAAAAACGTGTTTCGTGATATTTGCTTGGATCTGCATTCACCAAACACCTGCTTGAAGCAAATCTTGACGCTATCCCCATGGGCGAGGTATTCCCAGAAAATACTTAAATGTTTAATCTTAGTTTGTATATGCTCAGACTAATCTGTTGACATCTTCTTCATTGTCTTCTATCTTACAATAAAGAGAACGACAAACCGAGGCATCTCATTTGATAACCTACATACCTAATACAGTTGGAAGTGTTCCATTAGGAATGATGAGCTACATGTTGTATGGAAACTTATCGAATGATACGGTTTAAAAAAAACACCATGGGTTTAGGGAAGAAATTCTCTTGCCCTGCGAAGCAAGATTAGTTTTTTGTCACTTTACCTGTCGAGGGATGCTGCCTGTAGCGATTGTTTTCCCACCCTCGACATTTGCATTTTAATTTCGACTCCGACGAGCAGGTCGGTGTGTGCCCGCAGTTTAAAAGTCAACAAAACAAGCCGACAGAGTTTCAAAATAAACAATTTGATTGAGAGGGTGCGATTGATTTTTGTGTCCGCTTTCTACTTTCCGGAGCTGCAAGACTCGAATGTTGCAACTTTCAATCCTTGATTGCAAATCGATAATAATCAGCGGTGAGAAGCGATTGGAAGCCCATCAGCAGGTCAATTTGCTTTTGGTACCTTTTTTTCGCGATTTTCATTTTATAGCTATAATGGAAAGCAACGGCATTCGTATGACTTAGTTGACGTCTATGTGTATGCATTCATACGACTAAAAATATTATGAAACATCCGCGAAATAACCAGTAATTTTTGTATTAATCAGAGCTAATCTTCTTGGAGGAATATTAAGGACTTGAACGTATTTTAAATCACGTGATATGACCATGACTTAACGGATCTTAGATACTTAGTCTGGCCTTGAATGGATCTAAGATACTTAGTCTGGCCTTGAATGGATCTAAGATACTTAGTATGGCCTTGAATGGATCTAAGATACTTAGTCTGGCCTTGAATGGATCTAAGATACTTAGTCTGGCCTTGAATGGATCTAAGATACCTAGTATGGCCTTGAAAATCTCAGATGGTTGTATGACATTAAAAAGATTATGACAAAATCATTGCTCTTTGCAGCATCGTCCAACTAAAATAATTAGACATACACTTGAAAATAAAGATTGATTTCAATTTTTCAGACACTTTTCTGTAATTCTGATACCATCCCTTAGACTTTTTTGAAAATCCCTATACTAATATTATCCCTGTGGTTCAGTGTGTTTTCATCACTTTCAGACATGTCTATGCACGCCTAAAGTTCTCAGCCTATTTTTATGAAATTTTGGAAACGCACTCGATACATCATAAATGGGTGCAACGAGGGGGTCTCGCTGCGGTTTGACCAAAATGGGCCCTTTTTTGGGGGGGTTCACCTACCAAATTTGGTCTTGGAGGATTGAAAATTTACACCCGTGTAGAAGCGACCATTTTCAATTCAAATTGAAATTTTCAAATCAGCCAGCCCAAAATTGGGCCCTTTTGAGGGGGTCATTTAGCAGAAACAAAAACTTGCGATTACACTTGGCAGTTATTTTCCTAACTTTATGAAATTCTGGCAACGCACTCGATCACACATCATACAACTCACTGTTGAGGTTTCGCTTCGGTCTGGCCAAAATGGGCCCTTTTTTGGGGGGGTTCACCGGTCAAATTTGGACACATAGAATTGAAAATTTGTACCCGTGTAAAAGTGTTCATTTTTAATTCAAACCTATAATTTTACATCCGCCAGCCCAAAATTGGGCCCTTTTAGGGGGGGTCTTTTCACAAAAACAAAAACATGCGACTCTACACTAAGCAATTACGCTCCTATCAATATGAAACATTGAAATCGAACTCGATCCAACATTCTACACCTCACTTATGGGGTCTCGCTATGGTTTAGCTGAAATGGGCCCTTTTTTTTTGGGGGGGGGGGGGGGGGGGGGGGGGGTTGAACCACCAAATTTGAGCATCTATTTTTATTACAAATCCATGACTTAAAATTAGCCAGCCCGAAATTGGGCCCTTTTTTGGTGGTGGGGGATGGGGGGGGGGGGTCTTTTCGCAAAAACTCCCGACTTGCGGTGTGGGCATTTTGGAAGATATTGAAAAGTGCATGTCCGTTGATAGCATGGTAAAATTGCGCTCATCTTGACATTATTTCCCGTCAAATGTATGGATTTCTTAAACTTATTTCGTTGCGTTCAACGCTGACAGCTAGATGAGCGCTGTGGTCTGTTTTTGAAGTACTTTGTCCAAAAACACATGGCCCCACCAAGTGCATATAAATCATCATGGAGAGAGGGGGCTCGCTACAGCCAGCCGCATTTCGGGGAAGTCCCGTCACCCGTGATTACGCAACTGATCATAGAAATTGAGTATTTTTTTTTGAGCACATTTAATTGAAACTAAAAATGAATCTGAAAATTACTGACGATATTGTGGTTTGTTTTCGTAAGGCGTCGGTATCGAGAGTTCGCGAACATTGGTCAACTTTGCGCGTTATGACACCAATTTCGCGTTGGTTCGCGAAAAGCAGCAAACACACAGCAAACATAGTAAACATCAACCTTCAATCATCATCCACCTTAACTAAAATACTTAAATTAGGCTCCGCGTAATTCTTTATAAAAATTGCGAAAACGCGATGAAAACGCGTGGGTCAAATTGCGTTGTGTTCGTGCCACTGGGGACTTGCGCGCTGCAATATTTAAGCAGCGATTTGAGCAGGGCTTGATAGGGCTTTGATAGGGCTCGAAAGGGCTTGATTGGGGTTCACGCGGCCGAAATTCGTCCAACGTCGAGACAAAATTCGAAGCAATTTATCGCCTCTGGCTTGAAGTTGGGTTGGGTCAGGAACGGTAGGATTTTGGAGGGTGGTGGGGGGGTGGGGGGGGGGGGGAGGATTTCTGCGAAACCATTCCTGAACCAATTGATGGTGGACGTCTGTGTACCTGAGTCACGAAAACATATAGCCATCATTAGTAGTACCCATTAGTTCGCATTTGAGCAGTGAATATGTAGATAAACACGAAGTGTTAGGTAATCGTGGCAGAAGGGTCAAAGAATAATTACCGAAAAACAAATCAACACAAGAAACAAATATCACCTACAGGGGGCGAAGCCCCCTGCAAGGGGGCCCTACGCAGAGGAAGGTTGGGAAGTTGGGTTGGGCCAGGAAAGGTAGGATTAGTGGAGGGGGGGGGGGGGGAACTCTGCATAACCATGGTTGGGAGGTTAGTTTGGGTCATGAAAGGAAGTCATAGAAGAAACACGTGTAGCGGCACGTGAGAACTCATGCTTCGGCGACACCACACCACTCGCTTTTCTTGGATCAACTACTGATGGAGGACGCATGTGTACCAGAGTCATGAAAATATATAGCCATCATTAGTATTACCATGTATTACTTTAAAGTTCGCATTTGAGCAGTGTATATGTAGGTAAACACAAAGTGTTAGGTAAGCGTGGCAGAAGGGACAAATACCAATTACCGAAAAACAAATCAACACAAGAAACAAATAAAACCTACAGGGGGCGAAGCCCCCTGCAAGGGGGCTCTACGCAGAGGAAGGTTGGGAAGTTGGGTTGGGTCAGGAAAGGTAGGATTAGTGGAGTGGTGGGGGAGGGGGATGGGAAAATCTGCAAAATCATGGTTGGGAGGTTACTTTGGGGCAGGAAAGGAAAACATAGAAGAAACACGTGCAGCGGCACGTGAAAACTCATGCTGTGGCGACACCAAGCGATGGTGGACATCGGTGTATCTGTGTCACGAAATGAACCCCCCCCCCCTCCTTTAAGCAACACCCAACAATGAACAGGTGGGCAGAGAACATGCAGAAAGGCACTAATTGTTGGGCAAGGGGAGTAGAAAAAAAAAACGCACGAAAGGCAGGAAAGGCATCAGGGAACATACAACACGGTTGGGTTGGGAGATGGTTTGGGTCAGGAAAGGAAAACGGGGAAAAAATGTCCTAAACATTACATGCACTAAAACCCATCTGTCCTAAAGTCAATGTGTTTGCTTTAAAAATAATACGCAGAGGCAGGTTGGGAAGTTGGGTGGGGTGAGGAATTGTAGGATTAGTTGGGGGGGGGGGGCGGGAGGGGGAGTGGCAAAAAATACGCTCGAAAGGCAGGAAAGGCATCAGGAAACATACAACACGGTTGGGTTGGGAGGTTGGGTGTGGTCAGGAAAGGAAGACTTAGAAGCAGCATGTGCGGCATCACATGAAAACTATCCTTTCCTGGGTCACCAACTGATGGTGGACCTCTGTGTACCTGAGTCACGAAAATATATTGCCATCATTAGTAGTACCATGTAGTACCCATAAGTTCGCATTTGAGCAGTGTATATGTAGGTTAACATGAAGTGTTTGGCAGGCGTGGCAGAAGGGTCAAAGACCAATTACCAAAAAACAAATTAACTCGAGAAACAAATAAAACCGACAGGGGGCGAAGCCCCCTGCAAGAAGGCTTCGAGCAGATGGTGCTTTGGGGCGAAGCCCCAAAGCACGCCGGGTGGGTTGGCGGCCGGAGGCCGCAGGGGCAGAGCCCCTAGTCCCTATACTAATATTATCCCTGTGGTTCAGTGTGTTTTCATCACTTTCAGACATGTCTATGCACGCCTAAAGTTCTCGTCCTATTCTTATGAAATTTTGGAAAAGCACTCGATACATCATAAATGGGTGCAACGAGGGGGTCTCGCTGCGGTTTGACCAAAATGGGCCCTTTTTTGGGGGGGTTCACCTACCAAATTTGGACTTGGAGGATTGCAAATTTAAACCCGTGTAGCAGCGACCATTTTCAATTCAAATTGAAATTTTCAAATCAGCCAGCCCAAAATTGGGCCCTTTTGAGGGGGTCATTTAGCAGAAACAAAAACTTGCGATTACACTTGGCAGTTATTTTCCTAACTTTATGAAATTCTGGCAACGCACTCGATCACACATTGTACAACTCACTGTTGAGGTTTCGCTTCGGTCTGGCCAAAATGGGCCCTTTTTTGGGGGGGTTCACCGGTCAAATTTGGACACATAGAATTGAAAATTTGTACCCGTGTAAAAGTGTTCATTTTTAATTCAAACCTATAATTTTACATCCGCCAGCCCAAAATTGGGCCCTTTTAGGGGGGGTCTTTTCACAAAAACAAAAAGATGCGACTCTACACTTAGTAGTTATGCTCCTATCAATATGAAACTTTGAAATCGAACTCGATTCAACATTCTACACCTCACTTATGGGGTCTCGCTATGGTTTGGCCGAAATGGGCCCTTTTGGGGGGGGGGGGGGGGGGTTCAAGCACCAAATTTGAGCATCTATTTTTATTACAAATCCACGACTTAAAATTAGCCAGCCCGAAATTGGGCCCTTTTTTGGTGGTTGGGTGGGGGGGGGGGGGGGTCTTTTTGCAAAAACTCCCGACTTGCGGTGTGGGCATTTTGGAAGATATTGAAAAGTGCATGTCGCGCTCATCTTGACATTATTTCCCGTCAAATGTATGAATTTCTTAAACTTATTTCGTTGCGTTCAACGCTGACAGCTAGATGAGTGCTGTGGTCTGTTTTTGAAGTACTTTGTCCAAAAACACATGGCCCCACCAAGTGCATATAAATCATCATGGAGAGAGGGGGCTCGCTACAGCCAGCCGCATTTCAGGGAAGTCCAGTGATTACGCAACTGATCATACACATTGAGTTTTTTTTTAGCACATTTGATTGAAACTAAAAATGAATCTGAAAATTACTGACGATATTGTGATTTGTTTTCGTAAGGCGTCGGTATCGAGAGTTCGCGAATATTGGTCAACTTTGCGCGTTATGACACCAATTTCGCGTTGGTTCGCGAAAAGCAGCAAACACACAGCAAACATAGTAAACATCAACCGCGTAATTCTTTATAGAAATTGCGAAAACGCGATGAAAACGCGTGGGTCAAGTTGCGTTGTGTTCGTGCCACTGGGGACTTGCGCGCTGCAATATTTAGGCAGCTATTTGAGCAGGGCTTGATAGGGCTTTGATAGGGCTCGAAAGGGCTTGATTGTTGTTCACGCGGCCGAAATTCGTCCAACGTCGTGACAAAATTCGAAGCAATTCATCGCCTCTGGCTTGAAGTTGGGTTGGGTCAGGAAAGGTAGGATTAGTGGAGGGGGAGGGGGGGGGGGGGGTGAGGAATTCTGCAAAATTATGCCTGAACCAATTGATGGTGGACGTCTGTGTACCTGAGTCACGAAAACATATAGCCATCATTAGTAGTACCCATAAGTTTGCATTTGAGCAGTGAATATGTAGATAGGTAAACACGAAGTGTTAGGTAAGCGTGGCAGAAGGGTCAAAGACTAATTACCGAAAAACAAATCAACACAAGAAACAAATAAAACCTACAGGGGGCGAAGCCCCCTGCAAGGGGGGCCCTACGCAGAGGAAGGTTGGGAAGTTGGGTTGGGTCAGGAAAGGTAGGATTAGTGGAGGGGTGTGGGGGGGGGGAACTCGGCAAAACCATGGTTGGGAGGTTAGTTTGGGTCAGGAAAGGAAGTCATAGAAGAAACACGTGCAGCGGCACGTGAAAACTCGTGCTTCGGCGACACCACACCACTCGCTTTTCTTGGATCACCTACTGATGGAGGACGCATGTGTACCAGAGTCATGAAAACATATAGCCATCATTAGTATTACTTTAAAGTTCGCATTTGAGCCGTGTATATGAAGGTAAACACAATTAGTGTTAGGTAAGCGTGGCAGAAGGGTCAAAGACTAATTACCGAAAAACAAATCAACACAAGAAACAAATAAAACCTACAGGGGGCGAAGCCCCCTGCAAGGGGGCCCTACGCAGGGGAAGGTTGGGAAGTTGGGTTGGGTCAGGAAAGGTAGGATTAGTGGAGGGGTGGGGGAGGGGGATGGGAAAATCTGCAAAATCATGGTTGGGAGGTTACTTTGGGGCAGGGAAGGAAAACATAGAAGAAACACGTGCAGCGGCACGTGAAAACTCATGCTGTGGCGACACCAAGCGATGGGGGACATCGGTGTATCTGTGTCACGAAATGAAGCCCCCCTCCTTTTAGCAACACCCAACAATGAACAGGCGCGCAGAGAACATGCAGAAAGGCACTAATTGTTGGGCAAGGGGAGTAGCAAAAAAAGACGCACGAAAGGCAGGAAAGGCATCAGGAAACATACAACACGGTTGGGTTGGGAGGTTGGGTGGGGTCAGGAAAGGAAGACTTAGAAGCAGCATGTGCCGCATCACATGAAAACTATCCTTTCCTGGATCACCAACTGATGGTGGACCTCTGTGTACCTGAGTCACGAAAATATATTGCCATCATTAGTGGTACCCATAAGTTCGCATTTGAGCAGTGTATATGTAGGTAAATAAGAAGTGTTTGGCAGGCGTGGCAGAAGGGTCAAAGGCCAATTACCAAAAAACAAATTAACTCAAGAAACAAATAAAACCGACAGGGGGCGAAGCCCCCTGCAAAGGGGCTCCGAGCAGATGGTGCTTTGGGGCGAAGCCCCAAAGCACGCCGGGCGGGTTGGCGGCCGGAGGCCGCAGGGGCAGAGCCCCTAGTCCCTATACTAATATTATCCCTGTGGTTCAGTGTGTTTTCATCACTTTCAGACATGTCTATGCACGCCTAAAGTTCTCATCCTATTCTTATCAAATTTTGGAAACGCACTCGATACATCATAAATGGGTGCAACGAGGGGGTCTCGCTGCGGTTTGACCAAAATGGGCCCTTTTTTGGGGGGGTTCGCCTACCAAATTTGGACTTGGAGGATTGAAAATTTATACCCGTGTAGAAGCGACAATTTTCAATTCAAATCGAAATTTTCAAATCAGCCAGCCCAAAATTGGGCCCTTTTGAGGGGGTCATTTAGCAGAAAAAAAAACTTGCGATTAAACTTGGCAATTATTTTCCTAACTTTATGAAATTCTGGAAACGCACTCGATCACACATTATACAACTCACTGTTGAGGTTTCGCTTCGGTCTGGCCAAAATGGGCCCTTTTTTGGGGGGGTACACCCGTCAAATTTGGACACATAGAATTGAAAATTGGTACCCGTGTAGAAGTGTTCATTTTTTATTCAAAACTATAATTTGAAGTCCGCCAGCCCAAAATTGGGCCCTTTTTGGGGGGGAGGGAATCTTTTCCCAAAACCAAAGACATGCGACTCTCCTACTTTCTGCAAAAAACACATGGCCCCACCAAGTGCATATAAATCATCGTGGAGAGAGGGGGCTCGCTACAGCCAGCCGCATTTCGGGGAAGTCTCGTGATTGCGCAACTGATCATAAACATCGAGTATAACAATACAGACGATATTGTGATTTTTTTTCGTAATGCGTCGGTATCGGGGACAAAGTCGCGAAAGTTCGCGAACATTGGTCAACTTCACGCGTTAAAACACCAATTTTGCGTTGCTTCGCGAAAATAACTATGTAAATTTTGAATCAGCAGCAAACACACAGCAAACACAGTAAACATATGATAAAAAAATCCTTCAATATCAAAATTTTGCATTTGTCGCGATCACTATACACAATCCCTTAATAATCGATAGTGGAAGTCTGGGCGGCCTTTTTGCCAGGGGACACTTTGCCAGGCTACCCTTCAAGGTAACACGCTTCGAGGTGGGTACCTGGTCAAAAGATAAGTTATAATGAAACATAGAACACAATTGGGTTGGGATTTTGGGTAGGGTCAGGAAAGGTTGGATTAGTGGCTGGGTGGGGGGGGGGGGGCCTATGGTAAAATTACTATCATCTCGAAATTGTTTCCCCTGTAATGTATTGATTTGACTGCTAGACGAGCCCAACGGACACCGGCCCAAAATTGGCCCTTTTCCTTAAATTTTGACTTCCGAGACGTTAATTTTCTATACAATTCATTTTTTTTTTGTCAGCCGACCCACAATTTGTTACGACAAGCCCTGTGCTATGTATATCTCTGTCAATCTGTGCCCTGCCTTCACTTCACAAACAGATTATTATCATTCCTTCCCAAGCCATCTACAAATCAAACTCTGTGTACTAATGACCACGAAACTTTACAAGAATCTGCATTTAGCAGGCAACTCGAGGAACTGAAACTGATAGGATGTCTTAAATACGCACCTATGCGATAAAAAAAACGGTTTTTAGCTATATCTGATCAGCTTTCTGTAAACATGGGATCTTTTTTAACGGCTCTAAATTAATTATTTTGTATGATTTATCGATGGCGGACGTTTGCGTGTCTGAGTCTTTTCATAAAACCCCCATTAATATTACCTATATTTTTGCAAATTTTAGGTCGGTTAGATGAGGTTTGAATTTTGATGTTAGTTCACCCCCGTAGTCGGATGATACTACGGTGACCAACTATTTGCCTGTCATGATTTCACTCTAATTACGTTCACCCCTTCAGGGGGCGAAGCACCCTGCAGGCGTGTGCGGCCGGAGGCCGCACCGGAGGGAATTTGGGGGGCGAAGCCCCCCAAATACCCGACGGGGGGGTTTGGGGGGCGAAGCCCCCCACCAAGAAACTTCGGGGGTCCAGGGGGCGGAGCCCCTTGGCGGGGTTGGCGGCCGGAGGCCGCAGGGGCGGAGCCACTAGTAGACCACCAATATAACATCAAAGAAACTTTGTACAAATACATAAAATATCAGCTCGTCCATTCCATATGGAGCACCGCCATAATAAGTTATTTCGATAAACGGGTCGGATAGCGCGTGGGTGATTACTGATTGATCTAGCTCAATTAAATCACAGCTTATCATGCGCTTAATTGATCGCCACAACGAGGTGTGACGTGTTTGGAGGCAGGTGACGGTGATAACGCGCAGACCCGCGCGATTGGTGGACGAATGCAGGGCGGCGATGGGAAGAATTCGCAATTACACATTCACGCGTTCGATAAAACAGCATAAAAAGTTAATTAAACAATTAAAACGTGATGTGTGTGGATACTCTGTAAGCTAATACGGGGACTATGATTTTTATGAGCCGAGCTGGAATAGTTGGAATATCCTTAAATATCCCACCAGGCTCAAGAATTTAGGAAACTCGAACGAAATAGCATTGTTGGGTTGGCGACACAACCGTCAGCGCTGCCTAGGCGGCTTGGTTTAAAATTACAGCACCACAGCCTTCTAAGTACAACTTTAAACAACGTTTCTTATATCATATTATTTAATATTAAGCGGAATGATATTGAACTTAGCAAGATAACTGAAATTTTACCATTTGAAAAAATTGCCCATTCAATAAGCAATTACAACAAATGCATTCCCATAACAAAAGACCTGCCAATAAAATATCAAACGGTTCTGGTAATGGAGTTTCGACTGTAGCCTATTGAAAGTTTTTACCATTTTTCTCAAAAGCAAAAATTTGCAAGAAAATACATTTATATAAGTGGGACTCATCAGCGCTGAGTGATAAATCACTTCTCCGTAAAGTGCTAAGAAATCCATCTTTCGCAAGCCCAACAGGGGAATCCTTACGATGGCAACCTTTAGAGAAATGTGGCACGGAGGGCGACCCTTGAATCCTCACCCTACCCCCTCCCACCACGGACTAAACGCGATAATTGCAATAAAATAAATAAATGTCCGGCGCCTTGTTGGCATTAGAAACCAATTTTCCGACGCCGACGCCGACGCCGACGCCACGCGGGGTTTCGGCGTCGGGCGTCGGGCGTGGGCGGTGACCGCGAGAGCGAGAGAGACGGACGATGCGAGGTTGCCAGACGTGGCCAGGATTTCCCCGGAGGCGCTTCGCGGAAAATGTGTGCAAAAATCGGCAACATCGCGGTCGCTTGTGAATGTGATAAAACTATTTTCTTAAAGTAAAAGGGATCATTAAGTTTTTCTTCTTGCCGCGCGTCGTGCATCGTAAAGCCAGAGTGGAGAACAGAATTTGTTAAGTGGCATGTTTAACGACGCAATTTAATACCAGCGAGGCCAATCCGTAGCTTGCATTAAAAGTGTCTTCTGCTCAAAATATGCATATATTTTTATTTAAAAAAGCAATGATTTGAAAATATGAAGTTCCAAGACAAAAAATTGACACAAATCCTTAAGAAAACACGGAAAATTATTCAAAGATGCTGAAAAATCACATAGATATTGTGAAAGATAAAATTAAACATCACATAAAATTCATCATATCTCGTGCATCATTTCCCCTAGCCTTATCACACACAAATGTACCCCCCGCCCCCTAACTGCAACTGAGCGCCAGCAACAGTTTGCCGCCTCCCTCCCATCACCACCCCTCGGCGTCGGCGTCGGCGTCGGCGTCGGTGGCCAGTCCGACGCGCACCCTCGGCGAAGCAACACGTGCCGACGTCATCAGCCCTCGCTGACAGTTCGCTGACAGCGGAGGAGAGTACCAGGCAGCCAGGAAGCGGCAGGAAGCAGCAGGAAGCAGCAAACTGCAAGTAACAGTGGTCCGAGGCCGCCCGGCGAAGGCAGCAAGCAGACAGCAGCGCTCGCTTTGGCTAAAGTCCCGCTAAGACAACAGAGTTGCACCGACTCCACCGTCCGTAAGACACGTCGTCGACAATTGGCGGTTTAAGTCGACGCTGGTGGCTCAACTAGCGGGACCTGCCTGCACTAGTTGCACCACTTGATGCAGGGGTGAGATCTTTTGGCGGGACAACGCTAGCAAAGTGACAACGCTAGCAAAGCGGCAAAGGCAAAGCGACAACGCAGGCAAAGCGACAACACCGGCAAAGCGACAACGCAGGCAACTTGCCGACTAATCTGATCAAACGCTTATCACTGGCGCTTCGAGCCATGGGAGAGTGAGGGGTCGTAGGGGGAAGGGAGTGGGAGGAAGGGGTGGGAGAGAGGGGGGGGCGTTTGTCGGACTACGAGTCAGTCGCAGCAGCCGCGTCGCACTGTCCGCATCGCGTCCGTAGACCGACCGCCTCGACGCGTGGCTCCACGCCTTCTGTCGTCGCCGTTGTTTCCAGTTGTTCCAGTCGTTCCAGTCGGTCCTTCGACAACGGGTGACTACGTGTGAATTCGGGTGCGTCAAGGTGGCTTCAAGGTGACGTAGCGGACTGGCGGGTGACTGACAAAGTCGCATGACAGACGCTTCGCTGACAAAATCGGGCCGGCGTTAGGAGCGTCGGTCATCAAGGCAACAAGTTATCAAGTTTTAATCAAGTCATCAAGTCATCAGGTCATCAGGTCATCAGGTCATCGAGTCAAAAAGTTGTCATCTAGTCATCATAGTCATCTAGTCATCTAGTCATCGAGGTATCAAGCCATCAAGTCATCGAGTCATCGAGGCATCAAATCACCTAGTCAACAAGTTGTCAAGTCATCAACTATCAAGTCATCGAGTCATCGAGTGCGTCGGTGCGTGGAATCTGTGACCTAGTAAACGCACCGAGTGGACGCACGTGCGTTCGCCGTGCCATTGTTGCTCTGCTCGACGCTCGCATCGGTGACCTTGTGTCGTGTTATCAACAAGCGATTGGTGGAAAAAACTATCGGCGATAAAAAATAAAAAAAAACACACATGCAACTGTAACAAAGTCCCTGGTGGTCTGACGCGAGCCGAGGAGTGGTCGTGCTACCTGTTGGATCGGAAGAGGAAGTGCCATTGCCGGACGTTGCCGGATGGCCGGCTCAATGGGGCACTACGCGTGCTGACTTCGCCTAGAAGCGTCTCTTCGTGTAGGTGAGTGTGCGAGCTTTGTTTACCATTCCTCTTGAGTCGCCACGGCGTGCAGACGTCGGCGTGAGCGGCGGAGGAGACTTTGCCGGCCTTGCGACCGCTTTGGCGAAGGTCGAAGTCTCACCGGTATCGCTCGGGATGCCACTCAGATATTATCGATCAGATCGAACAATATATCATCGAAAGAATGAGGTATTTCCATTATATGTAGGTCGACTAGAAGATTTTTTTCCGTAGGTAAATCGCTTCTGATTGTGAATATTGCTAGCAGTCAGTGGTTACCTGGCTTTCAACTGCTTCGGGGCTGCAGTTGAGTTGTGTGTTTGTTGACAAAAGATTCGCGGCATGAAGTTCATTATACGTGGAGAAAAGTTAATGAGGAATGTGACAGGTCAAAGTTCTCGCACAAGTTGGTTGCTGGCGTTGACAGCATCCCCTGGCAGTCTGTGTATACAATCTAGAATGCAAGAAACTGCCGAAATATAAGCATTGTTGAGTTGCCTATAGGCGGTGTGGGGGTGAAGAGCACCTCAGCCATCTAGTTAAAATTATACACAACATCACTTAACGTCATCTTGCGAGGGGATTTGTAGTTTGTTTGGTACAAATTCTTAATTTCAAGTCAACTGACAGTTGACATTTAAAAAGGGTTTCTTTGCATTGGGATAATTGCAATTTTTTAACTTAAACTTTTGACTATTCCACCAAGTTTGCCACCAGCGATTTTTCGCCTTATTTCCAATATTCTACGGCCTAGTGAGAAATTAGCTGTGATAACTCACAGGCAAAGGAGGTTAATTTTGTCTTCATGCTACGTGAAATATTCCCTAGAAGCTTGAAGCCACCGGTTCGACCATTCTTGACGATGAAATGTTCTTCTGCACAAAGCTCTCTGATAAGCAGACACTCTTGGGGATGCTTGGCTTTTGGGGGAAATTTTTCTGCGATTAGCTAAGTCATGGCGGCAAGCACAGTGTTTCTTCGCATTGGGGTGCGTCCACGAGATGACATTTCCGAGGGAAACTTCTTTACCGCTATGCGATCTTCTGTTCTGTAAAAGTCTCTCCGAATAAGTCACAATGAGGGGAAATCCCAATGGATCAATTCACGAACATTTCTTATAGCTCTACTCAAAGCCTGTAAATTTCCCTTGTTAATTACCTGTAGGGTGGGATTAGCAAGAATTTTAGTGAGGATCAGCGAAAGGTTCTTTTGGTAAATACAAAATTATCAAGGTAGGTAAGTAAAAAGATTATGTACATTAACAAATATCTTAATTAAATATCAGAAAACAAACCGAAAAAGATGATTAAAAGAGGTAAACAATGAAATGCAGCGATGGATAAATAGCACACGGTCCCTTGTATTCTCGACGTGTCAAGGCTAAAATGCAAAATTCAAGCCTTTTTTATTTAAATTTGACAGCTGTTAAATTAGTTTCTATTTTATAAATCTCTTGTGATTTAATGTTCACGGTATTTAAATTACTTCGTTGTAACAGTATTTTAAAATTACTCTCTGTGAATTGTTAGTAAAGTTATTCTGGAAAAACATTGAACCGTGTAACTTTTCGATGATTCTCACTAATTCTTAGAGCCAATCCCGCCTTGAAAGGAATTAACACGTTATACTTAACGAGGACTAAATATTGCACTTTAATTATGCCCCAGGTATTTTCAACTGCCGCGATATACTCAGCTTTCTGCACGCCATTTGGCTGATTTCCCACGCAGGTGATCATTTTCGAAGCACCTCGTTTTCACAGCTTTGATATGCTGTTCAAATCCCATCCCATCGCATCCCATCGTATCCCATCGCATCCCATCGCATCCCATCGCATCCCAGCAACATGTACAAGCTGCCCAAACCGGTGGAGCAATAACCAATAATATTGTTTGATTATCAACGGCTATAAACCTTCATGAAGAACACTATGCGGTGTGTTTTTGCATGTCGAATGAATTCCATGTCATTGTAGGTCTGTGGATCGGTATTTGATGAGCATGTGAGATATGATACATTTTCGACTATTTATTTTAATTGATGAGCGTATCGATCCGGAGGGGTGAAAGCGATTCTTCATTAATGTACTCGCTGCTGCAATAGTAGGTAAAAAAGCAAAAAGGTACTAAATTATTTGTTTTGTGTTTTATCTATGTTTGTTCGCACTCCATCAGGCTAAATATGACGTTACCGAGTCTGAAGAAACTTTCAGGACATATTATTTGAAAATTTTTAACTTACACCCCCGTACAATTTTCAGCAAATTTAAGTCACAATTTCAGGCAAAAACCAGCGCCTTCCAACATTCGTATCACGTTTTCACTTCAGAAGTTCAGAGGCCAAACTAATTGATGTAATTTGACTAAACTTCCTAATTAGGTTCTACTTCATAACACGACGACTTTGTAAAAATTTAATAATTTTATCTTTGAAGGCTTCAATTCAAAAAAACCATGCTTATTTTGCTGTTTTATGCGTTTTTCCAACGTTTTCTGTGCACTAAATCAAAATCAATTGTAGCTCAATCATAGCGATACCTTGAAGAGTGTAACGCTCATCCACAAAGCGATAAAAATAAACGTTCGCGAAGCTATAAGTATTGAATTATTGAACAACTATTTCCTCTTGTCTACACTCGCGATGGATCTAAAATACGGCTGATTACAGCCTGCAGTGAGCCGATGTGTGTCGGTAATTAGCGTAGGTAGGTAATACAATGAACAAGGCTTCGATCGTGTACACATGGTGTTATTAGTTATTGGTTATTATTATGTAATAATTGGAGTAGATACGCGTTTGTTCAAGTGTTAAATTCACCGGTGCGCAGACAGCTGCGCAAACAATCCTAGTTTCGTTCGGCGCGGGTAATTAGCGAAGCCATAGGAGATAGAGTTTCGCGCTGATTTGCAAATGAAATGGTTTGAAAATCGTACCTATGTCTTTTACTTTCTTTGATGCTCCCAAAATCAAACTTTGCCATACGTTTGCAAAGCTGCCTGCTTTTTCAAGGGTCGGAACTCAAGTCCCAGATATATAAATAAAAGAATCAACCCAAACCTCCTATAAAAAAACCCAAAAACCCAAAAAACTACACCAATATATTCAATAATCCATTAAAAACATTATAACAGCATAATTTTAAAGTACTATCCTGAAAAATTGAGCATGTGAGTGTATGATAACCGGTTAAGTCCACTTTTGGTCAAAATGAGTTGAAAAGTCAGGTTTAGCAGAGCTAATCAATATTTTTTCCAAACTGGCAGTACGTCCAGTGGGCATCTGACGTCATTTCTTTCTGAGTGGAATAGCTCTATTGAATGGATACCCATATTATAATATTAGTAATAAATCATAGGCCGCAATTGAAATTCGTTAGCGTGTAAGCATTTGTTCATTGCAAGCGCACTGCAACCAGACACACATGCATTTGTAAGCTCGTTGCACGATCAGCTCATCAAATGCATTAATTGCATTCGTGTGCACATGCGCCATTCACCGACGCCGCATGCTTTTGACAACAGACACAAAACTGCGCAATCCCCGAGAACCATGATCAACAATTTATCGCAGTAACCGCCATGCGAAACTATCGGAAATAATAAAGTTTGTATTTTATATATTCCCTTGTTATACGTTGCTTTATCAAACGACATGGCAGCAATACAAAAGTTGTTATTTGTCGGTCTGCGTCAATAGCTCGTCGGTGAGAAGTAAACGTTCTCATGTCGGATAAAGAAGCTGAGTTACATTTTAATCGAAATCGAAGGAACGCACGGTTGGACTTGCTTCCGCTCGAATAAAGATATGCAAATGAAGAGTAATTTTTATTACTGAAGACTGCAGCAATGCGTAGATATATATATACAAAAGCGGTTATTCATCCACAGTTATGCAAACTAGCCGCAGAGAGGGTTGGCTCGTGTTTATCTATCGAAATTAACCCGTTGAATATTACAACAATATCTCTGACAGTGTCTGGCACACAAGGGGAACTTTCGCTGTGTACACATATTCAGTTGACGAAAGCGTTGCTCTTTCACAGATATATACTACAGCGTTTGTGGAATTATTGATTATGCACGAATAATGATAATCCCGGCCATGTCAGCGGTATCAGACAGCAGATTAGGGAGCTAGGTAGCTGCTATCTGATCAAACGTCGGTGTTCAATCAGAGCACGCGGAGGTTAGCTTATGTAGAGGCTGGACTCTCCCATGCTCTCGCTGTTAACGATCTGACCGGCTATATTGCAATCAGTAAATGAATTATATGGTGAAGATTCGCTAGTAATACACCTATTCCACGCCGGTAATAATGACGCCAGTTACCCACTGGACGTACTACCAGTTTGTAAAAAAATATTTATTAGCTCTGCTAAATAACAAAGGATAGATAGGGAAGTCACAACCCGCATTGCTCTACCTGGCTTTAGCGAGTGGGTATCATGACGTCATTTTGATTGATTTTGGATTGAATGGAATAGGTGTATTTGTAATACGTTGTAATTAAGTACCTTCAAGCACAGCTTCAAGTTTAGGTAATTCAATTGGTGATTGGTACTTAAAATGGTTAATTTTAAATTTATAGACATCAATGTCAGTTTACTTCTTTAGAATGTTTCGGTCTTAGGTCCGGTCTTGCAGAAAATCAGAGGCAATAACAGGGGGTAAACGGTTAATTTCTTAACGGACCACTGTTAAAACCGGAACTTACTGACAGAACTGAGTAAATCCAATATACGGACTAATAAAATTGGTTACAGTAATTAATGAATTGTTAATTTAATTGAGTTTCGTTCTCCTGTATACCTGGCAGTGAAATGATTTATTGGGTAATGTAGTTGGAAATATAATTGAATTAAAATTTATGTGAAGTAATTATTAACGTGATTTAATTACCGTTATAAAAAGTTACGGACGCGACACCGTTGCAGCAAGCTTGCCAACTCAACGCTGCTATACAGAATCTCGTATTGGGATATCGGAGGCTGCTTTAGTCTAGACCATCGATATTATCTTAACCTTTCGCAGATCTGCGATAGATGCAAGGACAAGGTCGCGTCTGCTATCTGGAGAAGTGCACTAAATCTTTAGACTTATTTTTAATGCGTTGTGCATGTGAAAAATATTCGATAATTTTAGCATAGGCTATGTCTTTGAGGACGGTTCAAGTGAAAGTTGAAACGCATTCGGCAAATGCACTGCGTTTCCGGTTTAGTGTTTGTATCAAGTTTCGTGTATGAAGATTTATTTTCGGCCATGGTTAAACAATAATATGGAAACGTCCAGTATCTAATTGCATGTGATAACATTCAATGTTTGTGCCAATAAGTTATTACAACAAATGTATTCCCATAAGGCCCGATTTTACAACTTTGCCAACTCCAGGTTAAAGTGGGAGTTAAGTTATTTGTTATGGCAACGGCCAATGGGATGCAGTGGAATTCATTTGTTTCTAGGAGTTAGATGCTTAACCCAGAGTTGACAAAAGTTGTAAAACCGGCCCTAAGAAAAGCTTTGCCACCCAAATTTTTATCGTCTCTGATATTGAATTTAGAAGGTGGCAGGGGGTGGTAACAAGGATAGCAGTGAAATTCCTTACAGTAGCTACTGACACTGTCCGTCAGGGGCGCGATTTTGCTGAAGCTAAAATAGGCACTGGAATTCAAAAAGGAGCCGTGAGTCAGAAAGGAAAAATTAGTCATTCACTTGTTTACAAATATCATTGACATTTTCAAATCTCTTGCCTTCTGAGAATATTCAACTTCAAGTTCCCCGTAAAATATCAGTGATATGTAGAGATTTTTACCTGAGGGAGTTTTAGTTTAAGAAGTCTTATTTTATGGAAAGTTAAGCAATGGGTTCAATGGAACACTATGCAAGTTATAATTGTGACAGTGAATATTTTGGATGCGTGAACATCACAGAGAAGAATTTCGGACTCCACTTCTTTCGTGCCAGGCAAGGAGTGAAGAGTGGATAGAGATGGAGATAGTGAAAATTCTCGATTTCTGAAATTCAGTTTCTGCCGGTTATATCGCTGCGCATCTGGGCTGTTCATTTCCCTATTTCAAGATTGTCAAAAATAAGGTGCTGAACTTCTTCTGAAACTCGTCTTTCGCGCCAACACAAAAATGTTCGTCAACCCTTGTGATTCTTTTGAAGATTTCTCTCATACATAATTATCTACTAACGCTAATAATTATTTTTAATCCCTTCTTAACTTCACGATTTCCTGTAAATGTTTGCAAAGTATTCATTGAGAAATTGCCTTGAAAAATAAATTTTACGTGACGTTTGAAATATGATACATATTATTTTAGAGGGTACGAAATTTTGTACCACTTTCGAATCATTTAAATGATAAAATAAGTGATATGTGTGTGAGTATGTGTGTGCGTGTGTGTGTTGTGTTGTCAATTTTATAGCACACAATTAAATGTAATAGTAATTTGTACAGGAAAGTATTTCTTCCGGGTGAAAAGCGGGTTGCAGCCGGCAGGCGCTTAATTTTGACACTCTCCGCTAGGGGCGCTACCGTTTTGGAAAATTCAAGGGGGCAGCAAGAAGGGTAGCTGTGAAATTCTCGATAGCAGTGATTGTTAGTACTGACACTGTCCGCCAGAGGCGCTGTAGCATAAGGAAATTCCATATAGCACTGTGTTTCCACTCTTCCTGATATAAGCTCCTTGGAAGGTGGTCTATTCTTTACTGATTCAACCCCGGTCCACCCGATTTCGTCAAGATTTTCCTATTTTCTACATACATTTGTGAAGATTCCTCATAAAATTAGCTAAAATTTTCTGTACGCCGTCTGTTTAATAATCAAAAAAATATAAAACAACATGTAGAAAGATGCATTTCCAGCGATTTGTAGCTGTTAGATTTGTTCTTCAATAATGACTAGTTCATAGTGAATTGTTATGTGATAATGGTAAGGTTTCCATGATAATCCAGGCTTCTTATTGTTACCAATTTGGTAACAATTGGTAATGGGTAACCAATTATGGTAATAATGGTAACAATGGGATAACAAAATAACCAATTTGTTATCAAGATAACAAATCTTGATAACCCACTGCACAAAATTTCTAATTTCACCTGAAAATTTCACATAAATCTTCCTTCTCAACAGCCTAGTAAGATATTTGCTGATAACATAACCAATGTTCATCAATTACTTACGAGGAAATAGTCAAAAATTTTCCGCAGAAAATGTATTCCTGAGTTTCCGAAACCACCTGTGTTCACGCACGGCCCCTATAGACGCGTCTGGCGCCGCGTAACAAGTGCCTCGGTATACGCACTTGTACTTGACGAGGACACGGCAGGCAATGTCTGTATCAATCTGTCTCATATCATGCAATAAAACGACATGCAAAACCTATACGTAACGTTAGGTAGTATCAAAACGGATTTATTGGTTTTGGAAAAACACGTTGGAAAAGCATGTCGTTTCCAAGAAAAGTACTTGGAGGAAACCAACGAAATTTATACAAAATCGTCACGTTAGTAGGTTTTACATGTCTGGAAAGTTTGGGCGAAATATGTTACAAGGTTTGCCCTCTAGAGTGAGAAACGTGATTTAGAAAAACCAAAACATTTCGTAAAAGCTAATAATACTACACCTTTTCAATTCAATCAAAATTATATCAAAATAACGACATGATACCCACTCGCTGAAGACTTAGAGTAATTCTGGTTGTGATTGCCATATCTTTCTTTGTTATTTAGTAGTGCTAATAAATATTTTTTTCACACAATGGTATCACGTCCAGTGGGTATCATAACGTCATTTTTCTCTGAGTGAAATAGGTCTATTTATAAGTAAAGTTTTCAACGAAATGTACTGAAAATATTACAGAGTCAAAGTTAAGCTACTATAAAGGTATTTTACAAATTTCATCAAAATCAGTAAAGGCGTTTGGCCTGTCGAGCGCGCACAGACATAAAACATTTATTATTTCAACAGTATACTAAGTGTCAAGTAAAAATCGCTTCACCTCTACCACGCCCATCAACAAGTCCATGCTTCTGGAAAATAGCCGTCGGCCACCTGTCGCATGCCACTCGGTACGATTCGCGACCCCTAAAAAACACGGCATTATCTCCACCGGTCACTTCGCAAACACAACACCGGGCGGCAGAAATCGCCGGCAAAAACTAGGCGCAAACATTAGAAGAAAACAAAACCCAGGCCCGACAGCATCACCGCATAGTGAAACATGTCCCACGCTCGTGGCGTCGTTGACGTCAACGAAATAATCTCCACGGAAACCGAACAAAAGGGTTGCCGATGGATTTATCCGCTGTCTGCTGGTTGGCTGACACACCTCGGTGTCCACCAATTGGATTGTCGGACTAAAAAGAACAAATTATTTCTGCAGATTTTCGATGCTGCACGAGGAGAGCTGTGATTTCTGTTCCTGATTCAATGCTACGCTGCTACGATTGTTGGCATTACTATGTGCCTTGCCTAATGCCAGCAAACACCGGTGTCGCTGCTGTTGCTAGTGTTGCTACGCTGCTACGATTGTTGGCATTACTATGTGCCTTGCCTAATGCCAGCACGCTGCTACGATTGTTGGCATTACTATGTGCCTTGCCTGATGCCAGCAAACACCGGTGTCACTGCTGTTGCTAGTGTTGCTACGCTGCTACGATTGTTGGCATTGCTATGTGCCTTGCCTGATGCCAGCAAACACCGGAGTCACTGCTGTTGCTAGTGTTGCTACGATGCTACGATTGTTGGCATTACTATGTGCCTTGCCTAATGCCAGCAAACACCGGTGTCACTGCTGTTGCTAGTGTTGCTACGCTGCTACGATTGTTGGCATTGCTATGTGCCTTGCCTAACGCCAGCAAACACCGGTGTCACTGCTGTTGCTAGTGTTGCTACGCTGCTACGATTGTTGGCATTACTATGTGCCTTGCCTAACGCCAGCAAACACCGGTGTCACTGCTGTTGCTAGTGTCGCCACGCTGCTACGATTGTTGGCATTACTATGTGCCTTGCCTAACGCCAGCAAACACCGGTGTCACTGCTGTTGCTAGTGTTGCTACGCTGCTACGATTGTTGGCATTACTATGTGCCTTGCCTAACGCCAGCAAACACCGGTGTCACTGCACTGCTAGTGTTGCTTTGGTTACAAAATGAAACGCGTGACGCTTGATTCGCTCGCGACGCCGACGCCGACGCCGACCCGCGACACGCAAAGCCACTCGGCGGCGCCGCGGGACGTCGCGACGCTGGAAGCCGTCGCGACGCCCGACGTCGGCAACAGGCTGGCGCCGGGGTGACAACAGGTTGATCGGACGTCGGCAGATGGCCGCTCCCTCGCGTAGCCGGCTCTCTTCGGGTTTGATTAGACGCCCAGGTTTATTGTTATTGTCGACGCTGGTTGCGATAAAAATAATGCAGATTTTATTATGCGTCGGTTGTTCAGCGTCCACGCTTCGTTGCGTTACGGCGCTCGCTCTCGAGCTATGCTGAGCTCGAAATATTAGTGATTTTCATTAGGGCCTGAAGTTCTCCCTTGGCGATAGAGAACGATGCCCGGTGGTCGTTATTTAAAATGCATTTCTGCGCATAGAAATCAGCTCGTGTGGAATCCTGCGGACCTCGTCGTCGTCGTAAATAACTCCGGTAGGGTTGAAGCGGAACAAGTTCTTGCAATTGAGAACTCTGTTCGACTCTAGATAGCGTTACTGTACTTACTGTACTTTCTTTACTTACTTTACTTACTTCATTTACTTTACTTACTCAATTACTTAGTTTCTTATACTTTACTTTACTTTTTTTACTGACTTTTTTTAAATTGCCATTGCTTCGCTTATCCAGCCAATAGAAAGGCTGCATTCTATTGGAAACCATGCCAACCTTGCAATAATTAAATCTCAGTTTATACTGTGAATTAGTTACATATACCTTTTAGAAGCAGAATTTTATGAAATTCGCAAACTGACGCAATTCAATGAAAAATGCATCCAAAAATATAACCAAAAAAACTGTGGATTCTTTGGGTTTTCATGCGGAACATCATTGTGTGTCAGTATTTTCCGGGGATTTATTTACAACTGTTTCCATGGGGATGAGACAGGAATCTAGGCGGCTTTTGCTGGCCTACATCAGTTCGTCTGTTGTCTCTGCGGAGGGCGTATCACTTGTAGAACTTCTTCGTTCGCCGTTGAGACTTGGAAACTGTTGCTCCTGTGACGTCCCCCGTTGCCCGGGGCGACGACCACATGGGGGCCACGTCGGACCCGCAACGAGCATCGAGCAAACAGCAACTCACAGCCACCACGATCGATCCATTTTGCTCGATTTTGTAATTCATGGAAGTCGGGGCTGTTATTTGGGCTCAATACACCCATTCCATTCAATCAAAGTTCTATCAAAATTATGTCATGATATGATGATACCCACTCGCTAAAGCCAGGTAGAGCAATTCGGGTTGTGATTTCCCTATCTTCCTTTGAGAGATAATTATTTTTTCCAAACTGTTGCGCCCATTGGGTATCTGACGTCATTTTTCTCTTAGTGGAATAGGTCTTTTGATCTTGACGAATTTCACTGCGAGAGGTCTAAGAATTTAAGCGCGCAGTTTTCTTTAAATTATTATTTAAAGATTTTAAAGATTTTTCGCCACAAAATTGGATTTTTTCTTAAATCAGGATCATACAGAATGTCACTCATCCACAACGCGATTAAAATCAGCATCCGTTCAATCCCACTAGACCTATTCCATTCAAAGAAAAATTTCGTCAAGATACCCACTTAGAAAAGCTACTTGTGTTTTGAGTTCCCTATCTTATCTGGCTTAAAAGGTCCACAAAATTATCATTAGCTCTGCAGTTTAACGAATGAAGATAGGGAAATCTCAAGTCAACTGGCTTTTCTTATTGGGCTTATGACGTATTTTCCCTGAGTGAAAATTGTCTATTAGCCAAATAAAGAAATTGGGTTTTCAAATTTCCGCGTATCCTCACTAACTCTATCTGAACCCACCCTATAGACACTTTAACAGATTATTAAGAGAACCAAAATGGAATCGCACGCGGGCCACATCTCGGAAAGCTGCACGAAGCCAGCATCATCATCTTCAGCCTGCCGCGCGCTGCCGGGAAATAGAACACGATATTAAACGAGTGCCACGCTCCAAGCGTCCCTTATTCCCAGCGAGAGATTTGTTCCACTTCCGCCCGGTGATGGATGGCAAACAATTTCTAGCAGCGAGCTTGCCAGACAATCTTCTGCGCAAAGAATATCATAGCAAAGCTTTTATCCGCGACATGGAAATGTCGTCTCTCAGATTGTTGTCTTCTGTAAGCTGTTCTTTACGAGTTTGAACGAAAATTTCGATGGAATGTTTATTTTGTAACTTTTACATCGCTTTTAATTATTACTCAGGGCAAAACTACCACGATTAAGTTGAGTGGGTTTTGGATATTGGGCATAGGACATTGGGCATTGAGAAGTAAGATCCCTATAGTAAGTTGAAGGCCTTGACAGAGTCAGCTAATGGCAGCATGAATACGCCCTAACTTAACTTACCCCTCATACTCCCATTTTTAGTGTCAAAGTTGTATTGGCTAGAGTCGAGCAATGGTAATGCTACCTAACGGTTTTTTTCTATGGGTTGATCAATTCAGGACAGGCGAATTTGATCTTTTTCGATTTTTCACATTTATTTTTGATATGTTTTGTGTTATGAACAATTCCTGGCAGTAAGGGCTGGTGTAACCTCTATACAAAAAACTCATTTGCCATGGGGACAACGTATCGGTTGCTTCTGTTTTCTTTCTTCATTTAATATTTAAATTGTAACACGGTCCTACTCCTAGACGTATAATCAATGGCGAATTCAATGCAAACAGAATTTTTTCGCCCGAATCAACCTCCATAGTGTCAAAAGGGCGCAACCTTTTCGCTCAAACTGCTGGCTTATTTTAGAAGTGAGTCTCCATCTCCGACGCTTCCTTAGGCACGTGCAAAGTTTCTGAGCAGCTGACCGATGCCCCCCGGCGCTGACTCGGCGCACGAGGGCGTAAAGCCGAAACGACTTCATCGTCAAAACGTATCTCATCAACGCCCGTTAAAACCATGGCGCTTCAGATGGGCCGTTAAGTTGGAAATTGGACAAGGTTTCTGCATGTCCTTAGTCATCGTTACGTGGACAGACAGAACTTAACACAGACAAGCACTATAACAAGACACGAACGGGCACAGACAGACACAAACAAGCACAAACAAAGCACAGACAAGCAAAAAACAAGACACAGCCGAACACAATCGAACACAAACGGCCACAAAACAGAAGGAAGCAGACACTAAATTGGCACACTATGGCAAACCAGGCATAACGGGGCACAACTGGGGCAGGGCAGGTCACATTTTCCATCACAACCATCATTCTACGACTCGATCAGGATGCGCTCACTGCAAATTATTGGACGGTTTTCCCACAATCTTGGCTTCACGCCTGGCCGGTTCTTGAATTCGCGCACATCGTGTTTAAATCGCATTCGAATTCAGAGTTGCAAGTGCAACATTTCATGCTCTTATTATCGCTATGTGCTAAACGTGGAAACGTCCAGCTTTGGAACGCGGTTCTATTTCCAGTGCAGCTGCAATGTTTTGCCACGCGGCTTTCCAGTTGGGACCATAAAAGCCGCTTTTCCGGCGTGAATCCTGTCGCCTAACAACGAACTATTGCAGCAGAGTGAGCATTGAAACATGCGACACGTGGGGCTTGCATAAGCGCTAGCACACTCACAGCTGCACAAGCAGCATTAGCAGCACAAGCAAGCAGTAGCAAACACAAGCAAGCACTAGCAAGTACAAGATAGAGGATGAAATATTCCTTCTTGGAATTGTTTTGAGATAAAAGATATTTACAAGTTTTTTGGGCAGTATGGACAGCATGGACAGTAATTTTATGATTAATAATTTCAATGATCAGCTGACCAATAAATTGTCGGGGAATTTGAATACGTCCATGCGGCTAGAAACTGATCACGCTCATGTCGCCGTCCGGCTGTCAAATTTTGAACCATAGTCATCTTTTTATCAAGTATCTTTAACACTGATCTTAAATAATATATATTTTTTCCAGAAAAATAATTAAATGATGACAACCTAAAATATCATCTAGCATAGATGCAACATATGAAGTAAATAAATAATCTAGAAAATAATCCAGATAATTTAATCCTGACACGTCACCAGCCACTACACATGAGTATGACAACGCTAGCAAGGGTGCTGGAGGGTGGTGAGCGGGGGGTGGGGGTTGATATGAGACTGTAACTCAAAGGTCGTCCGCGTTGGGCGGAGGAGGCGGCGAGAAGGGGAGAGTGTGTAACACAATAAGCCGATATGAAACCGGATTATAGCGCCGAGAGAATCCGAGAAAAGTCGGGAAACATCTCGCCGGCCGCCTCAGCAACAGCATCGACCTGAGCTGGGGATGAAGAATTGTAGTCGAGAACCGTTCACGCATTCTTCGCTATATTTTAGCGCGGCTTATTACAATTTTTGCCAGCGAAATCTTCGAATGCCTCGGCAGCGTCTCGCTGCAAGCACGCGGCAGTCCGATTGTAAAACGTGAGATGTTTCCAACAACCCTGCTTGTTAATACAACCCTCCAATAGTCCAATCCCTCCTCGTGCGTGGGCCCTGTCTCTCTCCTTGTCAGCCGGCAAATTGACGTCACGGATCGCCTCTCTCTCTCTCTGTCATTAGATTAACCCTTGGGGCTCATCCCTTACTATAGACACCTTCACCCACTTCACGCTATCGCTGGCCATTTCACAACGCCTGCTGCAGCTGTGATGTACGAAACGGTGCGAAAAAGCGCAGTAATCAGTGTCCGAGTTTGGATCGTTGCGAGCATTGGCATTCTCGCTTCGGCGTTATCCAAAGAAAATCCGCTCTGAGTTTGGAGTGTTGCGCGCTTTGCCCCGTTGCGTTCTCCAAACTTTGCGAGCGTTGCGACTGGCGTGTCTTACAATGTACCATGACGATGGATTTAGTGGTTCTGTTTCGAATTTTGGAATAAATTCCGCTCATTTAGTTGACAAAACGTCCACGCAACGCAACGCCGCGCCACTGTAAACAATCCGTTGCTAGCTAAGCCACAGCACAAAGCATGCAATGACCAACAGTAACTAACTAACTTTTGCTTTACTTGCTTAACTTTTGTTTGGACCTCTGTGTAACTCCTCCACTGCGCAAGTCCCGTCTCTTGTTGCATCTTCGCTTCTCCTATTTCTCGTCTACTTTCGTCGACGGTCGGCTATCCGATCGAGATTGTGTCGCGCGATGAGATTGACCGTTGATAATTGGTCCACTCGACGACAAGACAAACAATCGCCGGCAGTTGTTCTGCAAATAGAGAGTCGTGGCAGCGCAGGAGTGGTCGACTCTGCGTTGTGCGGGCGCCATGACACCTGCCGTACGCAGAGCTGCCAGAAAGTTAAAACATGAAATATAGATGGAACTGGTGGGTTAGCTAGGCAGGAAAAATGTGCGTCCGAACTGCATTTTTCCTGCCTAGCTAACCCACCATCAATTTCCAATTCAAAAACCAATTTCTCATAGATGGAACTGCCCACAATTTACGCAAGCCAACTCAAGGAAGCACAAGGCAACATAATGCAACGATCCAGAACATTTTGCTGTCTGTAGTCACAAGTAACTTCTCGTTTTGAGACGGTGCTCTGATATTGTGTAAAATGCACACACATTGTTCAAAATTTCTCATTCAGGAAAAACACTCACTCTTAATATAAATATAATAAACAGCAAACGCTAACCTGCATTTCAGTTTGTGTACGGGAATTTTGAATGAAGTCTTTAACTCATTCATAAACCATACGCTACAAATTGTTTGTTGTTCAAAGGTAGCAGAGAAAATATTTGATTTATTAAACTCATTCTGCAAGACCACGACCACATTCAGTGCGACCAGGCCCGATGGTGTTTCGAACGGAACATCGGACTTAAACAAGAATCAATTACGACCGGCCAGCCACAACACAAACAACAACCCAGGCGAACAAACAACACAAATGAAACGGCTGCACAGAGAAGTCGCTACAGGCAAAGGTCATACTTGAAAAATGTCCGACATTTATTATTCACCAACTATTTCAAAATGCCAAAATCAAACATTGTAAAAGTACAAAATAATACGTTTCATTCACTGCACTCGCATACCTTCTACAAAGAAGTTTTCTAGGAGCTTCATTATAAAAGTTATGAACTAATGCAGTTAGAAGAACTAAATGTAAATTGGTGTCTTCAAGCTTGTGCCACGCCGTTGTTGGTATTAATGATGACTACTAGCGCTGGACCACCATCACTTGTTAGCGCTGCCGCACGGCAACGTCGCAGCAACCACGGCCGGCTGTAGTGCCACCAGGAAAAGCGTTGAAATTTTGAAACGAGATCTTTTGTTGTTTTTCGAATCGAATTGCTACCCGAGGAAATGGAGTAGCGGGGAAGCCGTGGTGGTGTGGCTCGTTTATCTTGCGTGGGGTGAACGCAGGCATCGATTCGGTTCCCAACTGTCATCCTGTCGTTAGTTAGAAATGAGCTCAGCTGTCAACCATCCAGAATTAAATACTTGCAATCTTCAGGAACGAAATCGGGTGTCAAAGAATTCTCATCAATCTACCTTTTACAATTCAGGGAGCCGGTTGGGTTGCAACTTCCCCGTATTTCTTGGTAAAAAGGCAAAGTCAATAATATTTTTAGAAGATGTGGAAATCACAGGTTCAGTGGCTTCTTTCGTTGGTTTCGGACGTAATATTACCCGGCTGGAATAGACCTATTCCAGGTCAACGAAGCTTGCATTGCGATTTATAAGCAACCCTTTCCAGTGGTGACGTCACTGGGAATGAATGGGCCTTCTGGGTCTGCAATCCCACCAATAGGAAGCCTGAATTCTCTAGAAAACCATGGCATCATTATTCCATCGTTATATTGACATCGTTATACTGTCTAATGATACAGTAAGTCGTTTTTTAGACTCTGAAAACCCAAAAAACAAATCCATCACATTGGAAATATTATAAATAAAATAAAGATGGAGGCCTGTATCTAGAGGCATGGGAATCTCAAATGCAGTGAATCTCAGGGGCAGGGAATCTAGAGAATATCATCGTCTTGCAGCTGACTCCTTGCTCGTCCAGTGCGCCTGCGTCGGCAGCCGCTGAACTTTCCACGAGATTACCGCCGGGCGGCATCAAGTGTCCTTCTGACCCTCGGCCCCTTGGATACTTGGCTGTCACGGATTAAAACCTCCCTGAACCCACCCCGCCGGGTGTCGGAGTCATTCATCGCGCTTTCATCTGACATCGCGCCGAGGAAAGAATGGGCGCGTGCGACGGATCTCAGCAAACATAAGGAGGCTTTGATCAGGCAGAGTCCATCGCATCGCATCGCATTGCATCGCACCGCATCGCATCGCATCGCATCGCATCGCACCGCATCGCATCGCATCGCATCGCATCGCATCGCAGCGCATCGCATCGCATCGCATCGCACCGCATCGCATCGCATCGCATCGCATCGCATCGCAGCGCATCGCATCGCATCGCATCGCATCGCATCGCAACGCGTCGCGTCGCGTCGCGTCGCATCGCATCGCATCGCATCGCATCGCATCGCATCGCATCGCATCGCATCGCATCGCATCGCATCGCATCGCATCGCATCGCATCGCATAGCATCGCATCGCATAGCATCGCATCGCATCGCATCGCATCGCATCGCATCGCATCGCATCGCATCGCATCGCATCGCATCGCATCGCATCGCATCGCATCGCATCGCATCGCATCGCATCGCATCGCATAGCATAGCATAGCATCGCATCGCATAGCATCGCACCGCATCGCATCGCATCGCATCGCATCGCATCGCATCGCATCGCACCGCCTCGCATCGCATCGTATCGCATAGCATCGCATCGCATCGCATCGTATCGCATAGCATCGCATCGCATCGCATCGCATCGCATCGCATCGCATCGCATCGCATCGTATCGCATAGCATCGCATCGCATCGCATCGCATAGAATCACATATAGCAAGCGCCGAGGAGCAAGAAAGCGCTCTAAGACAGGATTAAAAGAAGTCATTCGAGGCTTCATCCTCCGCGTGTTTGGAATTGTGATTACCTTTGGTAGCGAGCAACATGAGGCTACATAAGCCAATGAGAGCGAAGCTGAAAATAAATCATCAGCCGAATCGGCGGAAGATGTTATTACCAAGATATACGATTGGTTTTGCGTTTTCCCAACGCCAGGACCGCCGCTTATTTATCAGTCTGCAAAGCAGCCTGGTCTGCCGCTAGTTTCCCTGTCTGCAAAGCAGCCTGGACTGCCGCTTGTTTCCCTGTCTGCAAAGCAGCCTGGACTGCCGCTTATTTATCAGTCTGCAAAGCAGGCTGGACTGCCGCTTGTTTCCCTGTCTGCAAAGCAGGCTGGACTGCCGCTTGTTTCCCTGTCTGCAAAGCAGCCTGGACTGCCGCTTGTTTCCCTGTCTGCAAAGCAGCCTGGACTGCCGCTTGTTTCCCTGTCCGCAAAGCAGCCTGGACTGCCGCTTGTTTCCCTGTCTGCAAAGCAGCCTGGACTGCCGCTTGTTTCCCTGTCTGCAAAGCAGCCTGGACTGCCGCTTGTTTCCCTGTCTGCAAAGCAGCCTGGACTGCCGCTTGTTTCCCTGTCCGCAAAGCAGCCTGGACCGCCGCTTGTTTCCCTGTCTGCACAGCAGCCTGGACCGCCGCTTGTTTCCCTGTCTGCACAGCAGCCTGGACCGCCGCTTGTTTCCCTGTCTGCAAAGCAGCCTGGACTGCCGCTTGTTTACCTGTCTGCACAGCAGGCTGGACTGCCGCTTGTTTCCCTGTCTGCAAAGCAGCCTGGACTGCCGCTTGTTTCCCTGTCTGCAAAGCCGCCTGGACTGCCGCTTGTTTCCCTGTCTGCACAGCAGCCTGGACCGCCGCTTGTTTCCCTGCCTGCAAAGCAGCCTGGACTGCCGCTTGTTTCCCTGTCTGCACAGCAGCCTGGACCGCCGCTTGTTTCCCTGCCTGCACAGCAGCCTGGACTGCCGCTTGTTACCCTGTCCGCAAAGCAGCCTGGACTGCCGCTTGTTTCCCTGTCCCTGTTTCAAGAAGAAATTCTTGCCATGGCATTTTAGCTGCAACGGAAGCGAAACAAGCGGTCGTCAAGCCGCCTTCTAAATCCTTCTTCAGCAGCGAATCACGAGGCGACATTTCGCAAATCGAAAAGATCGTCAAATCGTAATTGTAAATGTATGCGTGCACGCGGCGCCCTCGATCCCACCACACGCACCCCACGCATAGAACCCACCCACCCCCCCAAACCCACCCCACCCCGCGGTGGGGTGTCGGGTTGCCGCGACGCCATCGGGGCGCCAAACCACGTTTAATGAGACTCGACAAATTGACATCTGAGAATATAGGACGCACTCCTATATACGCGATGCGTGCGATGCGTGTCATGCGTATCATGCGTGTGATGCATGCTGCTGCTGCTGCTGCTGCTGCTGCTGCTGCTGCTGCTGCTGCTGCTGCTGCTTGCTGCTGCTGCTGCTGCTGCTGCTGCTGCTGCTGCTGCTGCTGCTTCTGCTGCTGCTGCTGCTGCTGCTGCTGCTGCTGCTGCTGCTGCTGCTGCTGCTGCTGCTGCTGCTTGCTGCTGCTGCTGCTGCTGCTGCTGCTGCTGCTGCTGCTGCTGCTGCTGCTTCTGCTGCTGCTGCTGCTGCTGCTGTTGCTGGTGCTGCTGCTGCTGCTGCTGCTGCTGCTGCTGCTGCTGCTGCTGCTGCTGCTGCTGCTGCTGCTGCTGCTGCTGCTGCTGCTGCTGCTGCTTGCTGCTGCTGCTGCTGCTGCTGCTGCTGCTGCTGCTGCTGCTGCTGCTTCTGCTGCTGCTGCTGCTGCTGCTGTTGCTGGTGCTGCTGCTGCTGCTGCTGCTGCTGCTGCTGCTGCTGCTGCTGCTGCTGCTGCTGCTGCTGCTGCTGCTGCTGCTGCTGCTGCTGCTGCTGCTGCTGCTGCTTGCTGCTTCGTATCGCTTTGCTTGTTATTTTCTAAGTGGGGTGCACAGATCGGGTTACATCGGCCGCATCTTCGCGTTATGTCGTATCTGACGGGAAGCATTTCCCGGCATCTTCGGTTTCATCGTTTTATTTTTAGTGCCGTTCATCTTTTTTTATATATATATACATATAAGTCTCCCTGGCTTTACTGCCTTATTTCAAGCTGTAAGTATAGTTTTAATACTTGTTAAGATGAGTTATAGTTTTAATATTATCCCTGGCAGTATACGGCATGCGAAATATTAATAAAGTAGACTTAGGTGAAGAGAATTTTCTGATTTAAAACTTGTGTTTAGGGCGTAATTACGGCGAGCTTTGCAGATTAAGTGTCGCTTTTTGTGTTGCGTTCGTCAGGAGAAAGATATTGCTGTTGGGAAAAGAAAATTCATCTCAATTTGACGAAACAAAGCTTCACGATTGTAAACATACATTTACATTTTTGAAGGTTGTTTCTTTTTAATGTTAAATTCCACTAACAACTTTCGATAAAAACGACATTTTTAGCTAAAAACGATGTTGGCATCACTTTTCATCATGAATAGCACATCCAACCAATAGGAAGGCTCTCATGGAAACCTTGGAAACCTTGCTTTAAGGACGTCACAATCCACTGTGAAGAAGCCAGTCCTCTTCCGTGGCGATAAATATTTCAAATTTTCAATCTGACGCAAGCCAATAAAATGCAACTTGACGACTGTGTAAAAATTTCATTGTTATATACGCTAAGCACTTCTCTACAATTCGATTTTACTAGACTTTATTTACATTCATACCTGTTATTTCACACGAAATCAATTCTGCCGCAACCTTTTGACCTTCAAGAACGTTCAATTCATCATCATTCAAACAACACTCATCCATTAACGCGTAAAAAACGATTTCACGAAGCCCTAAATCTTAACGAAGTAGATGAAAATTCGCTATAATCCGTGGAAAGCGCTTCGCATGTCACGACGTTCCAAGATTGATGTTCCGAGGAAGAAGGGGGGAGGGAGCATTGAGTGCCAGTGATTTCTCCGCCGATAACCCGACGTCATCGTCGACGTCGAATGAATCCCGGCTCGAATCGCGGACGGAGATTTCCGCGCAGTTCGCCGCACCGCTTTGTGCCGGGAAACTGGAACGAGTTTTCGCGATTGGAACAAGTGCCGGGTCGTGCTCGCATCAGCTGATCGCAGTGTAGCGATGTCGGAGAGGCCGTGCCACGTTGAGTGAGGTGTCAGCAACTTTGGCGGGAAACGCGACGGATTCATTTGTGATCCAGATCGCCGTGCATTTATGCCCTCCTTGCGTTTATTACCTTGCACATACTTGACACATATCTTAAGCATACCTTAAATATACCTTAAAAATACCTGAACATGCGGGAAAGATAGTTTCACGAAAAATACGTGAAACATTCATTAAAAACTTCTTAGATAACCAAAAGACTTACCTACACTGGAAATTCCTAAAAAATACATTAAAATATCCTTACACTAACATTAAACATTCCTCAAACACAACTTAAACATACAAAAAAAATACTGTAAGCATCCCTTTTCAACATATACCTTAATACATTTCGCAATTAAGAAAAATTCCTCGATTTCAACACTTAAAATCGCAACGACAAACGGTGAGAATTCATTTCAGAAATTACAAAATAAATATTGCGTTGCACGACCCAAACCATCCCCTAAGCCCGTGAATTCTTGCGACCTCCTCCCCCCCCCCCCCCCCCCACTTCACGCAACAAGTGCCGGATCAGAACTTCCGCTTCGCGACTCTCAGCACAACATCCGGAATCAGCATCTCATCACGGCCTTCTCGCACCGCCGGTGTCTGTATTGGGGGGAGGGAGGGGAGGGGGGCGTAGTGACAGCTAAAACTACCCTTAACCCCCCCCCCCCCCCCCCCCCACGCGGGGCCTACCTTGCTACACGACACTCTAAGTCCGGGCTTTTATCGGAGTAGAAGTTGATGCACCTAACGCTGCTTATAGCAGAGACATGTCAGTGTGGATATCGTAGCTTCGTGTTAACTCTAGCTCTATAGGGGAAACAACGCGGATCAAATCGCCAAGGCGCCTGGCAAGTGTCGGGCCGACGCCGACGCCGACTCCGACGCCGACGCCGACGCCGACGCCGACGCCAATTACAGAGAGTGGCCGGCGGGCGACAAGGCCCTCGGGGCGGCCGCCAAATTTCCTCAGCGCTGCCACATATCCCCTGGCGCCCCACCCCCAAAACGCCTACACCCCTTCGGTCGGGGGGCTTACTTTCTAATATACAACCTTCGGTAACAAAAGCAGAAATAGACCCAGAATAGACGTATTAGAAAATTTAAGTGTCTGTTAATATTGTTCTAACTCTGCGGGAATTGTTGAGCGGGTGGCAGAATCGTCAGTGTCGCTTTGTCGGCGGCTTGGATAGGAATTAACGCATCTATAGGTACAATCTTATTCAATTGCTTACGTCATCTGACGTGATTTATAGAGAGCTTGTTGGGCACTGCTCAATATCAAGTGTCATTTGACTGTCGACAGATAAAAGAGTATTTTTGCATGTGATAGCTGCAGTTTGTTGATGGTATGACATATTCATATCCCATGAGATCAATCGAACAAAATAAATTGTTATTATTAAAGGTCTGCACTATAGACCGGGAAAGACGTTATTTTTAGCAGTTTCCATATGGTCAAAGGTCATTCCATGGGTTTCCATACTGCAAACTTTTTATCATTTCATAGTTAGTAGGTTTAAATTGATTGCTAGACGGCCTGGAAGCCTGGAAGCCTGGAAGCCTGGAAGCCTGGAAGTCTGTGAGAAACAGCAGTGAGAAGAGACCAGAGTGAACTTTCAATTTCTGGGGCCGTACAAAGTTCTTGTTTTGTTTTTTGATGGTTTTTCTACTGGTTAGTTCGTAGAGCGCCGGAAGTTGTGATACGCAGGAAACTTTCTGAATACCTTGACAATCTCCATGTGAGATTCAATTACAAGTTTTGCAAAAATCCAATTTATTTTATATCAGCTGCGAAGATATTTTGACAGAAAGTAAGAGATTTTGCTTTCAAACTACATGGCGAAGCGAGTGAATCGAATCTACAAGTAAACTTTGCAGCTAGAAAAATATTTTGTATATTTTCGCGCTTTACATGGGCCAAATGAATGAACCAATTTCTATAAAAATATAAAAAAGGTTCAGTTTCTCCCTAGAACCTGCATTGTTTTCAGCATATCCCATTAACATATATTCTTAGAAATTAGTTTTTACCAAAATTTTCAGTATTTTCTTTTCACGTTCCGCACTCTAGACGCTAAACCATTTTTAATATTCCTTGTAAACTTTTCAGTTATGTGTAAACCTTGTAAAATGACGACTGTGTAAAAAAAAAAAATTCCGTCCGTTCGTTTTTTTTGTACTCAATTAATTCTGGCACAACCTATTGAGCCTTGAAGATTGCCCAATCAGCATTATTCAAAAAACGGCCACACACAACGCGGAATTAACACAAGCATTCGAGAAGCCCTAGCAATTAGTATCAACAAAAATAAGCTGACGCAAAAATTTCATGTTTCCCGAACTGTTCGTTTTGCCAGCTAAAAATTAGACATATTCCACTCAGAGAAAAGGGACGTCAGATACCCACTGGACGTACTACCAGTTTGGAAAAAAATAATTAATTAGCTCTGCTAAATAACAAAGGAAGATGGGAAATCACAACCCGGATTGCTCTACCTGGCTTTAGCGAGTGGGTATCATGACAACGTCATTTCATAGAATTCATATCGAATGGAATAGGTGTATTTCGGAGAATTTCCACGTTAACATGTCATAACGCCCCCGTGTGTTAAAGCTAACTGTTGCTGTAGGTTACAAAACATGAAAACAAAACTGTTTGTAAATAAATGAATGAAATCCTGCATTCCCCGTCAGTGTAATATGTCATCAATTGCTTTGACAAAGAGTTGGTTTTGCACCGATCGGTTGATATGATGCCTCTCTCATAATCCATCGATGATGCTAAATATAGACGGCACAGAGCAATTTATATAGCCCTCGGCTGTTATTTCCCACAACGTGGGTGTGCTTACAATACTTGCTACAGTGCTGAACCTAACGAGCGAAGTGTGTCACGTTAATTTTCATTTACACATACTGCTGAAACAGTTCTATCTCGTGTATTTTTGTATTTTTTCCCTTTTGTCACTTTGTGTGGGTTTGTTCGCGCTCTACAGGCCTAATACCTTCACCAATTTTAATGACATTTTAAGTATACCACTGAAATCTCTCAACTTCGTCCCTGAGTATATACTAATTTCAACGCATACCTTTAACACACCTTCTGAAATGCACTTTTTACGAAAAATTTCAATTGTTATAAATCAAATTTCTCACTCTAAAGGTCAAATCATTAAAATAAAAACTTTCCAGATATGATAACTTGATTATCTCTTAAACAAGACAAATTTGTAAGAAATTATCGTTTTATGCATTCTATGTTTCATGCTGTTCTGATGTTTTTATAACTTGGTTCCAGTTTTTTTTTTCTGCCAAATAAATTCTGACAAAACCTGATTGCTCATCCAGCATCATTCAAATAACGCTCATCCACAACACGATAAAAGCCCTCGTCTCGAAATTAACGAACTAATCAGCATCACATCAACACATCACCAGAAAAACAATGGAGTGGTACAAATTTTACAAAGCCCCTTGGCGCTCGAGTCAGCTCGCCTGAAAGCCACCGAACACGGTGAGGTGGATGCCCGCACCACCCTCATCCCGCTGCATCCAGGAGGCTGCGCCCCCCCCCCCTTCTTGTCGGGGTCACCGACGCCCACACGGCCACGTATAGACTCTAATCCACCGCCGGCACTCTTCTTGTCGCGTCCGGAAAATATGAAAATCCCCACGTGTTGCGCGGACGGGAAAACATGGTAACTTATGCATTGGAAAAGCGCGTCTCTTGCGCATGATAATTTAAACATGCGCCCCACTCACCCCTCCCCCCTCCCGACCACCCCTCGGTAGCCCTGACAACGCGGTCATGCTTGGCATACATACTAATTTCGTGGGGGGGCGGGCACTTTGCAGAGTGTCACTAGTAACGGTAAAACATGGAAGCTGCAATGGTACAAATCGGTATGATTCGGTACGGTCGGTACAACTCGGGACTACTCGGTTAAACTCGAGGTCGAGGATTCCTCCTCCGATCTGCGATCAACTAGTTGATTGTTAAGGGAGTGAAGTTGTTTTGACAGCTTGATGCTTTACGAATGAGGTTATTGCATTCAAGGGCTTCGCGGAGGCTTATTTTAATCGCGTTTTGGATGGGCTTTATTTGAATGGCGCTGTTTGAACAATCTTCAAGGTACAGTTGGTTGGTTGAGCCAACGTTGATTTAGCGGAGAAAACTATAAGGTTTAAAAACCACTAATCAACTACATTCACAAGAAAAATACTCAACTAAAAACAATTTAAATTACACAAACGTCAAGAGCTTATAACTGGAATATTTTGTCTAATTATAATGACATGGCTCATCTCGAGATTGAGACACGTGACTTGAATATCCACTGGTTTAGATTAAAAGTTGTACAGAAAATAGTACTGAGTTATCAAGGTGAGTTGAAGTCGCCTTTCCTTTTGGTCAACAGTCATAAAAATTGGAAAAAACGATTTTTTCCAGCAGTAAGTGTAATGGAATTTACGCTTCACTCGCTCCGTTCATGACGCTCGTCACCAATGCTGCTGTATGCAGAGGTTAACAGCGTGCTGTTCGCTGCTGTCTCAGATATTCCAAGATGCCTTCTTTAGCCTTCCTCCCAGCGCTGCAGCTTCCAAAGGAAGCCGTGAGATATGTAAATCACTGCCAACTAGATTACGAACGATCGACGCCGACAATCTCCTCTGTTTCCTCGCTTCGCTGCACGATCACCGCCGAAGATGCCCGAATCAAATCTCGGGGAAAATTGTCGGAAAATGGGCACTAAGCGTGGTTCGTTTCGGTGGGAAATGCGGGGCAATCAGGGGCCGATGTCGACAGCTGAGTTGAGTGCACTTCGAGTCGGTGTTGCGGGTGGTATAACTTGATTTCAGGCAGACTTTTCACCTGACAGTGCTTCGTGCTTGCTGGCTCGGCCTTGATGGAAACTTGGTGGCGGTGTTTCGTTGCCTGGAAACCGACGCCCGGTGAACCAGGGCTGTTCTACATTTTTTTTTTTTTTTTTTTTTTTATGGAAAAGAGGATGAATAACTTTTTCCGAAGACAACCCCTCACCCCATTCCCAATGGGGACAAGAAAATCATTTCGTTTTTGTCAATTTGCGGCTTTTCACTTTAAAAGTCATGGTATAGGCATGGTCATGGTCTTGGGTAAAGCTCTCAGAGCTAATACATAGATATAATAATGAAATGCTGCAGGTAACGGTGTTGACTTATAAATTCGCACTTTGGGCGCTGTTTAAAATGCTGATTTATTTCTTGTTAGAATTTAAATAAAAGAAATAAAATCACACAAAATTAATTTTAAAAAATGTTCATGCAACCTATAAACTCTTGCAAGATCTGATTATCAGATATCTAAAGCGTTTTGTAAATTTCGTCAAGATCGCCTAAGCCACAAATTGTTTTGTGGGAAATAGTATAGGGTACTTCAAAAATGCTAAAAAAGCACCACAAAAGTGCAGTTTCCATAAAAGGTTGCTAAACGACTTACAGTTAGCGGAGATGACACATTATTTTGTATTATTATTTGGAAATTTCGACAAATTCTATGGAGTCAGAAACGTAGTGTAAAAAAAAACGGAAAATTTCGTAAAGGCTGATAGGATTTCGGTACGCTGTTAAAATCATTTCAGTATTTGCATCGTTTTTTTCCCCCTAAAAACACACTCAACTTTTGTTGTTTGGACTTTTATTGTACCCAGAATATATGACAGGCGAACCCGGCGCTTATAGTGAAGCCACAGCGTGTCGCCTGCAACACCACACAGAAGGTGCAGCTTCCGAAGTTTCCGTTCTGATTATTCGAATAATAAGTTTCTGAGATCGTTTTGACTTGCGTTGCTTGGGGTAAGTGGGTCAAAGATCGATTCAAAAGCTGTTATAGCTACTATCTAATTTTGATGGCTCTTTTCTCATGTGTGTTATACATTGCATTCATTTAAAAACAGATAATTACAGATAGTATTTGACATCGCGTGGGATCTAGTAAATTTTCTTGGAAATATATATTATAGAAGGTATCTAAAGAAACCATAGGATATAGGATATAATAGGGAAGGAAAGGAATAAAGAAAAGCACTGGTTGTGTAATCAAGTATCAAGTATCAAGTGTAATCAAGAAAGTAATCAAGACCAGCTATCATCTGAAAAGATGATACCTATATCAAATATTCATGTCCATTCATGGTCATTACATGTCAAGATACATGTTTTCACATTATATCAGTAATGAAACTTGAGACTGAGTATAGTGCCAAACAACACCCCCTCTAAAGATTAAGTAACGTTGTTTTAAGTTGTAACTATGGCTGTGATGCTTAAATTCTTAACCACGCCGCTTAGGCAGCGCTGAAGATTTTTTCACCATCTCAACATTGCCATTTCGGCACGTATAATAAGTGGTAAAAAAAATTAATAAGTTTCTTCGATCAATGATATGCAAAAAGCAACCATGAGAAGATTTGAAAACACAAAGTTTCTGCAAATATCACTCATTTTTTTCAGAAATTGTCTGTGTACAACAATCTAATTGGGTACAATGCAATAATATGAATAGTAGTGATTTATTTTTCGAAATTCGCTCACAATGCCGCTCTGAATGGGTCGGGCTGTTGTGTTGAGATAGAGCGCTACAATTGTAGCTGTTCACTTGTGGCGCCCGTTGGGCTTACCTCCGCCCGGGGAAGTTTCCTTCCTTTGTTCGCTGGCACACAAAGCACTGGACCACTTCTCAACACGAGCAGTAGCCGACGGAGCATTCCACGCGCAGGGCGCGACGCTCTTGCTGCTCGTGTTTGCTTCTAATCTCTTGTTTCGTATTCTTGAGAAATTTATTTTTAAATTGGAATTCATAATTCCCAGTGCTTTGTTTTAATTATAAGTTGGTCGGACTGGGTTTTAAGAGTGAAATTGTATTTTACGAAGACGAATCGATGAAGGAAACAAAAATTCTTGTTTAGATGAAATGCTGTCTACCCACCGCTTCCTTGAATCGCGAATTTGAAAAAAGGTTATAACTTTTTAAATCTTCCTGTCTGTCATCGTTGCCCGTTCGTTAAAAAAACAAATACTTATCACTTATCCAGTTTCATACATATTTTATATTTATGATTATACGATGATTCTGGCTTCTATATTAATAAAACTCGTGGACCGAATCTTATAAGTTTTTCCTTGCTCAGCCAAAAATGGTGGCTCTTTTCTTGGGGGTTTTCTAGGCTCTGAAAATGTCGTTATCCCTATACTAATATTATCCCTGTGGTTCGGTATGTTTTCACCACTTTCAGACATGTCTATGCACGCCTAAAGTTCTCAGCCTATTTTTATGAAATTTTGGAAACGCACTCGATACATCATAAATGGGTGCAACGAGGGGGTCTCGCTGTGGTTTGACCAAAATGGGCCCTTTTTTGGGGGGGTTGCCCCACCAAATTTGGACTTGGAGGATTGAAAATGTATACCCGTGTAGCAGCGACCATTTTCAATTCGAATTGAAATTTTCAAATCAGCCAGCCCAAAATTGGGCCCTTTTGAGGGGGTCATTTAGCAGAAACAAAAACTTGCAATTACACTTGGCAGTTATTTTCCTAACTTTATGAAATTCTGGAAACGCACTTGATCACACATTCTACAACTCACTGTTGAGGTTTCGCTTCGGTCTGGCCAAAATGGGCCCTTTTTTGGGGGGGTTCACCGGTCAAATTTGGACACATAGAATTGAAAATTTGTACCCGTGTAAAAGTGTTCATTTTTAATTCAAACCTATAATTTTGCATCCTCCAGCCCAAAATTGGGCCCTTTTTGGGGGGGAGGGAATCTTTTCACAAAAACAAAAACATGCGACTCTCCTACTTTCTGCAAAAAACACATGGCCCCACCAAGTGCATATAAATCATCGTGGAGAGAGGGGGCTCGCTACAGTCAGCCGCATTTCGGGGAAGTCCCGTGATTGCGCAACTGATCATAAACACTGAGTATTTTTTTTTAACACATTGAATTGAAACTAAAAATTAACGGGGACAAAGTCGCGAGAGTTCGCGAACAAATTGGTCAACTTCGCACGTTAAAACACCAATTTTGCGTTGGTTCGCGAAAATAACTATGTAAATTTTGAATCGGCAGCAAACACACAGAACACAGTAAACATATGATAAAAAAATCCTTCAATATCAAAATTTTGCATTTGTCGCGATCACTATACACAATCCCTGAATAATCGATAGTGGAAGTCTGGGCGGACATTTTGCCAGGGGACACTTTGCCAGGCTACCCTTCAAGGAAATACGCTTCGTGATGGGTACCTGGTCAAAAGTTAGGGTACAATGAAACATACAACACAATTGGGTTGGGAAGTTGGGTAGGGTCAGGAAAGGTTGGATTAGTGGCTGGGTGGGGTGGGTGTGGGGGGCATATGGTAAAATTACTGTCATGACTGCTAGACGAGCCGCAATGGACACCGGCCCAAAATTGGCCCTTTTCCTTAAATTTTGACTTCCGAGACGTTTATTTTCTATACAATTCATTTTTTTTTGTCAGCCGACCCACAATTGTTAAGACAAGCCCTGTGCTATGTAAATATCTGTAAATCTGTGCCCGGCCTTCACTTCACAAACAGACTATCATTCCTTCCCAAGCCATCAACAAATCAAACTTATCTGTGTACTAATGACCACAAAACTTTACAAAATCTGCATTTAGCAGGCAACTCGAGGAACTGAAACCGATAGGATGTCTTAAATACGCACCTATGCGACAAAAAACACGGGTTTTATCAGCTTTCTGTAAACATGGATCTTTTTTAACGGCTCTAAATTAATTATTTGGTATGATTTATCGATGGCGGACGTCTGCGTGTCTGTGTCTTTTCATAAAACCTCCATTGAGATTACCTATATTTTTGCAAATTTTAGGTCGGGTCGGTTAGATGAGGTCTGAATTTTGATGTAGTCGGATGATACTACGGTGACCAACTATTTGCCTGTCATGATTTCACTCTAATTACGTTCACCCTCCACACATGTCAGGGGGCGAAACTCCCTCCAGGTGTGTGCGGCCGGAGGCTGCACCGGAGGGCATTTGGGGGGCAAAGCCCCCCACCAGCAAACTTCGGGGGTCCAGGGGGCGGAGCCCCCTGGCGGGGTTGGCGGCCGGAGGCCGCAGGGGCGGAGCCACTAGTTTTTCAAAATAAAGCACAAAATTCCAAAAATGAACACAAACAAGCTGGATAAGCAACAGTTACTGGTTATTACTGTTTCGTTGAATTGTCCCATATAGTACAGTATATTCTGGCATTTTTACACCAAAGTTCAAAAAATTTTGCCTGCGGCGCAAGCTTTTCTTGGGATTGAAGGCTATCCAAAACCCCATGTGGTTAGGGGTAGAGTGCCGTCAAATTAATTTTGCTTTTTTGCAAAAAAAATGTGTCGAACCCTTTCTCCTTTGCAGCAGCGAACCGTGGTTTCTTAGACAGCTGAACACGCGACGATATTTGCTCAGCGGGAAAGAGAACTAACCCCCCAGTGTTTGCCTGCAATGGTCCTGGGAAATCATGCAAAGAATCACCCCAGAGTCTCTGATCGAACCTTTCGTCCTGATTCTCAAACAGAATTAACCGTCGTATCGGCAGCGCGGTGAAGTGCACCTACGCACCTTCAAACATAGATTGATGTTTAGACTAGCAAAGCGATCCAAGAGTAGAGAATGACAATGTCTGTTTATTTATAAACTCAGAAGTCGTCGCGAAAAACACAGATTCGTTGCAAAAACACAGCGCCATTCACGCCTTTGGGCTAATCGAATGTTATTTTTTTCTCCCACGACCAAGTTAATTCTGTAAATTTCACATTACTGGAATGTGACTTAGCTTTTTTGTCGTGTCTGACTAAAATTTACAGTGACGAAAATTACGGTTCGGATGTAATATGGTGTTTTCATGCACCTCGACAGGCGTGAGTGCTGGTTTGGTCCATTAACAACTTACAATTGGCCTTTAATGCAGCAGTAAACGACGGACCTTGTAACATGTAGTAACTTTCGACCTTTCACAACCGATTGTATGGTGCTCATTTATTGTTTAATGTCACATTTATCAGATCAGAACTTAATATGCACAGTAACGTCAATTTGACGTTTCTATTTTTGACAGTGAAACTGTACGGCATGTTCAAGCCTTCAAGGTCATAACAAAATGGAAAGTCTTTGATTTCTTTAAATCGAAAATATTCAAACAACCCGTTATTATTCAATTTGTCTGAGTTTGGCATTCTTTCATTCGGAAATTGATTTTAGTTTTAGTTTTGTGTATTCTGTGAAAGTTAAACGATTTCTTTGTGCCAAGCGAACTTAAAACTTCGACGACAATGAACTTCAGGGTGTGTTATTCAACTACAGTTAAGTTTGATTTCTAATTTTCTTGGATATAAACTTGGGAATCCATCCAAATTGCAAAATTCGTCGCACGAACAGTAAAGATACTTATTATTAGAATGGAAATATCACCGGGGTCCATTTGCCTTTCCAGGGCAATGCTCTTTACTCGGAGCTTTCAACTGGATATTTAGCTTAGGCATATATTTGAATTGTTGGACTTATATTTGAATTGCAAAGGACCCGGAATCGATCCCCCGGAAGGATATGATTTTCGTATAGGATATCTCTCTTTCGTTTCTATTAATAAACTCCAATTTTATTTTGTCTAAGTTAGCTGCTAAGTTCGAGTTACACCGGCTTCGCTGGTTGTGAATGAGATCCGCCCACCCTCCAGGCTCGACGCCAGCAAGCAACAAGTCGACGCCGAGCTCTCGTATGCAAAGGCACGTCAGAACACGATGTCCCCCCTAACCCGTAACCCCTAACCCCTAAACCCTAACACGCCGACCGCCGTTCCGTCCCCGGGGTCTCACCCTAAGCCCCCCCTCCCCGATATTGTTTCCTGTTCATGCATTATTCAGCTTCCTGCTACGGCGCCGGCGCATTTCTGCAGTCCACCGCATGCCACGGATTCGACGACGCGGATGCCGATCCTGATCCTGATCCTGATCCTGATCCTCGTGGATTTGCATCGTGACGACGTCGGAGTGCTTTGTGGGGGGGCGTTGGGGGCAGTTGGGGCCGGCTGGAGTGTTGGTTGAAAGTTGTACCATGGGAAAGTTGTACCAAATATCTCACCATGCTGTAGAACTTATAGAAGAGAGGAAAATCTTGGCGAAATCGGGTGAAAAGGCGCTGGTGGCGAGTCTGGCGGACTAGTTAAAATTTAAAGTGTAGTTATCGCATCACGAAATGCTATTGAAGGCCAGTTTTACCATATTTTTTCAACTCAGAGTTGAGACCCACTGAAATAAAATACATTTTTTATTCAGTGAAAAACGACGTCATATAAACGTACTAACAGAAGCCAGTTGGATTGAGATTCCTCGATCTTCCTTGGGCAATCTGCAGAGTCAATGATATCTTATTGTGGACCTTTACAACCAAAGAAGATCATGAAATCAAAACGCAATTGGCTTTCTTAGTGGGTATTTGACATCATTTTTATTTGAAAGGAATAGGTCTATAAGTTTAGAGCACGTGATGGTTATAAAAAGAATAGCGATGGTTCTTTATTATCCTTTTTGGCAATTTTCTTACATTTGTTGTCAACTTACACGTACTTTTATATTATTTCTGCTTACAATCACTGGAACATTATTGCCCAGTTCCTAATCATATTTTCTATAATGTCTATTGATGTTAACAATAATAAAATTCTTAAAATCTCTTTGAAAATACTTAAGTTTACTGGGGTTCTGGAGCTTAATTGGTAGGTCTTGAAAATTTTGATTGCCATTATGGAGTACTGATTTTTTGCTAGCTTTTTTGCCCTGAAATTAAGGTATGTCTAATTGCAGTATCCTTGTATCATGCCATGCCATGACCTAAATTATCATTGTAACTCAGGGCTAGTAAAATGTTAAGACTAGCATCAATGAAAATATCAAACCATGGAGGTTGAACCAATGCTATAACCATTGTAAGCCTTACTTACTCTATGCTACAACTCCATACAAGCCCATGGTCGATCCGGGCAATCAGGGCACCGCCACGGGACTGGCGCCTCCACCCACGCATGTCCGATCGCCGCTCCGTCTCGTTTCAATTAATCACCCTGCGTCCAACCCCCCCGGGCGCCCTGCCACCCCCTAACCCGTCGCCCACGCGGCAAGACGTAGGCAAATGACGCAGTTTGCCCGCCGCTCGCTGTGTTTGCTGGTGCACGTGGCGCGGTGCTCCGTCTGTGACCAGTGATTGATAAGGATTTGCAGCACTTTAGTATAAGATTTTTTTTTTAAATTTCTTTGTATCCATTTATTTTTGGATTCTTATTGTTAGAATCACACTAAGAATAAGTATCACTTTATTACTTTTTTATACTCGTGTTGTTTTTCATCTGTAAGACCATCGAAATCACGACTAGACTTCCTTCACCGGGCGCACTCGTTCTTCCTACCTCCATCGACCGGTATATCCGACCACCCTCGGTAAAATTCGTAGCCCCACAAGCCCAATGCTATTTTGGTCAGTTTATTTTTCTGTCAGTATTTCTTCGGTCAGTTTCGACCCTCTTCTACCGCTCGATGGCGGCACGGACGCCGACAAACAAATCACACCACGTCGAACACAGATTCCCAATCACAGATCGCTCCCCCTCCCCCACCCCCACCCCCACCCCCGGCCGTCGCAGACACGCGTCGAATTAATCACCCCCTCCCCCCCGCCGCATGCAAATGCGTCGCGACGCCCGCCGTCTGACGTCGCGACGCCCGCCGGCATACAGGTGGCCGGCGTCGCGACGTCAGGGGGTCATCGGCACGGAGGGAGAGGCCAACTCTGTCCGCTTGTTCAGGATAGGGTCACAAAGTCGTGAAAGGAAATCCGCGTGGCGATTTTTTAAAAATGTCAACATCAAACGATAGAATAGTGCTATTTCTAAATTATATATATAACTTTTATAACTTTTATTTCGGCACTAAAGGTGGGTCTCACAATAAAGAAAACTAAGAAAACAGACGCAACCGCGATAGGTTGCACCATGGAGGTATGTTTTTATCTGCAGTTTAGCCACTTTGGCTAAAGTGGCTTCAGTCATCAACATTGTAAAACCGGACCTAGTCCACGCAAATGAAATCGACGATATCTCATCAAAATTCTTATTTGCACAAGTCGAGCCAGCTGTTTTTTATGAGGCGTTATTGACAAAAGTAGCAAGTATTTTAATTTCCATCGCCGTTGCGATTCGAACCGGGGGATTACTTCCCCCGAACTGAGCCCGACCCTCCCCCCTCCCATCGCCACGCCAATCTGATAACCCCGCGGAGATCGCGTTTCCTCCGCGATATTGAAAAAGTTTCGCGTCTACGTCCTGGCGGTAAGCAACAGGCGACGGCAAGTTTCCGTGGGAATCTGATGGGATAAACGAACGAAATTATACAGGCTGCTTTACACTGGATACACAATAACAATATCAAACCAATTTTTATTAGTATAACGAAATATCAATTCCAAAATTTGTACCTATGCCGGGATTTGTTCTCGGGTCTTTGTCTGGCGGGGACACTGCTCTTATCCATTACGCTACACGGACAACCAACTGTGGAATTGATATTAAGTTTATTTGAGTTGTTGAGCTCCATGGAGATAGAAGCAGGTCTATGAATGAACATAGAAGCCGGTGAATCTAGTGACGCTATGCTGCGATCACACGCCAACAACTCGGCTATAACCCCGATTATGACGTTGGGTACGCTTGTATTAGTGTGAATTTAATCCTAAATGCAAATACTCGTTGCATGTACGGTAGATGATGATTATTATAGTAACGAAATATCGATTCCAAAATTTTTATTCAATTATTTTCCAATTATACTAATTATTTAACCAATTGTTTTCTGAAAATCTATTAAACTAGGTAATTGCCAAACCAAACTTAAAGTTTAAGTTTAAGTTTAAGTTTAAGTAGCAGCTTAGCATTGAATAGCACAGTTAACTAGTTTTTCTTAAAATTAGTTTAAGTTCTTCTAAAATTAAGAAAGTATGAAAGTAATCAAACCACAATCTTACTAACCTCTTGAATACAGGAAACTCTGGCAAAATAGCATTGCTATATAAGCAGACGAAAAAGTCTCCCTTTCTTCGTTCGGAAACACTCGCCATGATTTACAGCCGTTGATTTCAGTATTATCAGTTTTACCAAACAAGCGGTGCCCTTTCACAACGAGTTTATTCGCGGTAGCAATGCCCTTTGCACACGAAGCAGACACTGCAGAGGATCAAAGCCGCTGCGATGATCATACAACAGCCGTTGCTTAGAGAAATCATCTGCCACATAGTCTTCAACACTTTCTTGTCTATCTTTGAGCCGAACTCGCCGCTGGGTTCTGCATCGTCTAGAGCCAGCGAGACGATGATCCCGACGCCTCCAGAGAAGAGAGCCAACGAGTACACCAGCAGTGTCCACAACTCCTGCAACAGATCCGATGGTCGGACAGTTTGATATACTTCGTGGGCTTTGGGTACACGGTTTGTCTTGATCAGATCGATTTTTGACTCTAAAATGGGCCAAAGGTTCAACCAACGTTGGAGTGGTCGTTGAGAAGATGAACACGACGATGTGGTCGACCTTAGGCCCTTTTTAGCGCCAAAAATCTCCCTCAAAAGAGCACATGGCTGCTTATAACACCCACACATCTGAAACTCTTTCTTTAATCTTTCTAATGAACTTTGTTCAAGTGGTCACCGCCGGGGGGCATCGGTAAGCTGCACAGCAACTTTTCACGTGCCTATAAGAAAGGGCCGGGGATGGGGAATCCTTTAAAAAACTACCAGCTACGGATTTATAACATCATACCGGCCCGCTAATCTCTTGATATTGTACGATTTTTCATATTAAAAAATGTTATTCGTTTATTTTTGGGTCTTGATTTACAATTCATCACAGTTGGAGTTAAAGTCGATGCCATTTTCAATATAATAAGCTGGTTTTTGGTGAAATTATTGGAGTGTTGTTCACCTGCTGGCTCAGCGGGTAGTTTTAGAAAATTATTAACCGTCCCCAACCCGCGCGATGCCTTGCGACACTGACAACACTTGAACGAAGCATAAAGGAACAGTCTAAGAAGGGAGAGACTACACCAAAAAAATTGCCGCCTAATTAAAACCAAACTATCACGGGAAAATTTCAAAATGTCGATATTGAAACTAAAACTGAAGCTTTTGTTGACTGAAAGAGCAATTTATAATTAAAAACTTAGTCTTGAAACTGATAAAAAATTTATCAAAAAAAGTTGGTAACATTACACCGCTGCAAAGGAATCAATTTCGGCATTGTATATACACATTTATTTGTGTGAATTCGGTAACATAAAGCCTGTTTCGAACATAAAATATGCTCTCCCAAGTCCCAGTAAACGAACTGTATAGTGACTTGCTCGCGTTGCTTCCACGAGATTACCATCTGGAAGTGCTTCTTATCAGCGATGTCCAGGCCCATGAGGATTAACAGCGCTGTCTTCGCACCGTTAAGAGCCCATGCTCGCAGGTACATCAGTGTCTGCAGCCACGGGGAGGTCATGAGGAACCCCCACAAAGTCGCGTCGGCGGCAACGACGAAAGTCTGATTGGAAAGACAAGGCATTGAAGACATCATCTTCAGGTTTACTGAGTCCTGCTGAAGATTGAGACCGTGTTCTGTCAAATGTTCGAAACACCGCCAATCTCCTGAAATCAGGGCAAATCCGAGAAGCCACCAACTTCAATTGTGTCACTGTCATTTCAGAGAGATGGTGGAAGTATTAGATCTCGGGGAAACTACCGAAATATGATCTTAAAGTGATGGTCAATACTTTAATATTAGTTCATTTCATGGGTAATCATGATGTTTTGGAGGAAACCCAAATATATATCTAACATTAAAATGGTGCCTGTCAGAGATGGCATAGACTTTTGCACGCCACTTTCCCAATTTAATTACATTCATCTATTATGATTCAATCTAAATATTAATTACAACCAAAACTAATGCAGGAATCAATTCATGACAGCTTTTTGTACTAAATCTGTTTAATTGACAATCTTATCCAAAGATGGAACTAAATGTTAAAAGGTTGGAATAGACATAAATTGGCATTGTGTCAAATTATAAAGGAATCTCTCGTTTAAAAAGTAAAGAATGCCCGACCAGTCTAGAATTTGAAGTTAAAGTCTCCACGTTCGCGTCCGAATGTTTTGTCAATCTTGAAGGAAGATGCTTCAACCAATTTTTTGTCCGAAAGTTGATCCTGACGATTGATAACTATACCTATCTTTCAATTGACCGCCGCTTGGGCAAGGTTCGAGGAGTGACCCTCCAGCATCTCACCATCGCTAGCAGCTTGAAGACAAAACTTCCATCTCTAATTAGCTCACTCAAAGTTCGCATCTTCCACTGTCACCAAAAAATATTGGATTCGTACAAGTTTATCGATCAAACTCGCAAATGGTAATATTTTTGACAGATCGTAAGCACAATATGTTGTTTTCAGCGTTCATCTGTTATTTTTAAGAAGGCTTTGCCGTCCTGTTCAATCCAATAATTTCAAATCATTTCTTTTCTCTGCAAACTTTCAAACTCGTATTTTCGTGTTTTATTTTAGTTTTACCATCATTTTTTCAGCAAATAATACAGGCTAGTAGTGAATTAAATTTTGAGCTTTTCTACTATCATATTTTTATAAAAAAATTACCCCGATTTATTTTTTATGTTAGTATTTTCTTCTTTGCACAGACTGACAGACAAAGTATAGACAGACAGACAGACACTGAATGCGATGCTGCGATTGGCCGCCACCGCGCCAGCAGGCTTTGCATATGGCGCCGAGCATTTACATAGTAATAGGATATTTACAGGGATGTGTGGGTGGGTGTGCGGGTGAAGTGTGACGCAATCGACTTGGACATCGACGGACTAGGCGCCACCTCGCCTGGGTACTTTTTACTAGCTCGCATTTAACATCACCTATAGATATTTTTAAATTCAAGATTTTATACCGACGGCTACCCCATCAAATGGAAATTAGTGTAACACCCTGTAATTCCGTCTGGCGTCTTACACCCATTTTAAGGAAATTACAGGTCATAGATGTCAGAACTTCATAAATACAGCCATACATTGTTCCGGCCAGTAATGAGTATTGCCCAATACGTATTGACAACTTTACGTATTGAGTATTGTTGTCGTTGACGTTGTCGATGTCCATGACGCCAATGATGTCGTTGCCGGAACGATATTAAGTGCAGCACGATATTGCTCGTAAATCCGGTCGTAAAACGGCTAACGAGAGAGACACGACGGATTAATCAGCGTTGGACAAAAAACCGATCACAAAACGCGAGAAAATCGAGGCAAATACTCTGGATCAAAAGGCAGCATCCACCAAACGCGTATACTTATAAGAGTTGTGTATTACATTTACAGAACTCAAGAGAGGTACAAAAAATATAAAACAAATTGGCAGCCATATTGGCCAATTTTCACGGCCTTGTAAATTCAATCATTCTGCGTCACGTTCGAATGAGATTTATGGGGGCAGTGGAAATTAAAATCAATTGCTCTGCAGTCGGTGACAGCAAATACTATAGTATATAACCTTCGGTTATAATACGGGAAGCTCCGCCCACTTTCAATGCAAGCGTATGGCGACACGTGTTTCAGAGCACCCTAGCGGCAAGGACTGACTTATCCCCGCTAGTTTCAAATTAACACTGATTTTAAATGCTACCTTCTACTACTTTACCAACAAATACAAAGTATCAATTGCTAAAAAAATTGTTGCTATTATTATTAATGCAGAATTATATATCATTAACATTGAAAGAACATGTTTTGTATTTATTTAGTTATTTATTTAAACTAGGAATTGGTACCAAACATAGTTCTCGGTCCAGAAACATTTTTACACGATTTAAAATATCTATAGTATTTTTTAACATTTTTTGAATGACAAAATATGGTTTTCTACCATTAATTAACAATAAACAATTTATAATTTGGTAATTTTCATTGTTAAAAATGAAAGATAAAAGAAATAAGCGTATCTCCCAATGTAAAGCATGGTTATCACCGTTTTTTAGATCTGGAGCTTTGCTAAAAAATGGGAATTTGAAACAAAAACCAGATGGGATGGCAATTTGGGCAATGTTTACTCAATGATGCCAAAAAGGCGCTTATAAGCTTTATTCACATCCAAATTGTACGTGCTTGCGTGCTTGCGATTGTGGATTTTACAAGTGCATAACTTTTTCTGCTTTATTGTTTTTCTTGCCGAGTATCGATTTCCGCAAGTTGTTGTTTTTACTTTTAACGAAAGCGTTGATCATTACGTTGAGACATTTATCAATAAAAATTGACTGGCATCCCTCACATAACGGACAGTCGTCGGGAACTCTTACTTCCATTTTAACCTTTTTTAGCATTCTCTCGGCACTTCAATGAACCTTCAGAGCATTTCTTTTTTTACTCCTAGGATTTGCATTGACAATTATGTTGCATGACTATTGGGATATAAAATTTTGGAATTTTCGTCATATTTCTTTAGCAAAATTTAGTTGCTCTGAATTATATGTATCCTCGTTAGAACTGATTTGTACCCTGCGTTGCTTATGTATGCATTACTGCATTGCTGTAAATTTTCATCAAAATCGGTTTTGGTTTCTGGTCTGTAGGGTGCAAACAAACACAAAAAACATATTCAGGACTTTTTATGAGGAGTTTGAATAGAAGGTTCACTCGCTCCATTCGTTAGGCTCATCAATTAGCCTGGGAAAATTGTTTTAGTTGACAAGGTCCAAAGTTCAATTAAGATTTGGTTCGTCAAAATGTCAAGGCAAAGGTAAAGGTATCTTACTATCAATTCTTTGTGGTTAGATTAATTGGATAAGGTGTGGAAAAACAAGGGTACCGAAACCTACCCTTGACTTGTCAGGTTGGGATTTCTAATGCCTTTGGTTCAAAAATATGGTCGTAGCAGTCGTAGCTTTTCCTATTTGATTAGTACAGCTGCTTGGGCCCGTTCTTCTTAAACACATCGTCTAAATCCAAGCACCGAGAAGCAATAACCCATTGCTTACACCTGTAACGATATTTTTAATGTTTCAATCACACTGTACCCTGGCAAAAGTAGAAATGAGTAAATATTTTAGCCGAGGCCTAACAATAAAGTTTAGGCCTACTTACAAGTCCTTCTCTTTTGGAAATCGAAACAAAGATCTAGCTGATTTTTGTGTTTCATAATTTTTGCAAGTAAACACAGCACAATATTTTCCCGTCCTGACAGCTACCCATGGCACGAAATAAATATTTGGAATTAATATATTTGAGATGAAAATAACAGCAGTCGTGCAATAATTTAGTTTGAATTGTCAGATGGACTGATTGACAGTTGGGTTGGGTCAGTCCTGTCCGCTTGGGTGCGCTAGTGTAGTCTGTCGCCACTCAAATCGCCCGCCTTCCTGTATTATATATATTACAGTATTTGGTGACAGCTAAATAGCAAGAGCTGCAAGTCAAGTCAGTTTCTTGTGACATCAGGCGATCCGAGCGAGGCTTATTGTATATAAGAGTTTCAGCCAGTGACCTTTAGCTGTCAAAATGGTCTGCTTGCCACCATTTGTTTGTTTTGCGATGAACGCTGATTGCAGCGTTAGGCTGAATAATGTGGGAAACTCTGCCGGAATGTTCAGCTCGTGACAGGATCGTCAGCGCCGCCCAGGCAGTTTGGGGCAGAAATTAAAGCCCCACTGGCATCTAATTACAACATAAAACAACGTTAATTATGTCACCTTATACATAATATTGTGGGAGGGCCATGTTTTGCGCTAACGCTCTATCTCAAATGTCAACTGACAGGTGAAATATAAAATACTGCACTTGTTTACTGGATCTTCAACCCAGTCCGTCGCTTTGTCGCACGATCTCGTCGAAAGTTTCTATATTCTACAGCCCGGTAAGACGATTGATTCAACGCTTAGTTCAACGCTTTTATTTCAGAGGTTCCTGCTTTTCTGATTTTTTTCACCGTTCAATATTTTCTTGTAAATCCTTACGATAAATCAACTAGCAATTAGTTTGCTTAGGCCCTCTTACGCAATCATGTATACCGCTGGAGACAGATGTCTGCTCTAATTACAGTAACACAGAACAGCCACTCTGGTAATGGTGCACAGAATTACGACGGTATAATTACAGCTTTCCCGGCAAACCAAACACCCAGCCCACGCAAAGAAAAAAACAAAGTGAATTTGGGTCTATATTTGACCTCGGCGCACCTCGGCGCACCTCGGAACTCATTCGGTGCCCACGGCCACAATGTTGTTTAGTCACTCAGAGGGCTGGGGGTGGAGGGAGTGTCTCTAATTGTATGTTGCCGGCATATCGCCATGACGACCAATTGAAACGAGACATGCATGGTTAATTTCCCGAAAAGTTTCCATTCCCGGTGGAACCATACTTTCACCTATGCGGTGTGGGTGTTTGTGACAACAATGGTTACAAAAGATTCGGAGATATATTGCAGATAATGGCAGAGAATTAACGATTGTGTAAGACTGTGGAGGTGTTTTTTATTTGGAACGATAAACCTGCGAACTTGCGGCAAGCAGCTAGCAGCAGCAGCAGCAGCAGCGGCAGCAGCAGCAAGCAGCAGCAGCGGCAGCAAGCAGCTAGCAGCAGCAGCAGCAGCAGCAGCAGCAGCAGCGGCAGCAGCAGCAAGCAGCAGCAGCGGCAGCAAGCAGCTAGCAGCAGCAGCAGCAGCAGCAGCAAGCAGCTAGCAGCAGCAGCAGCAGCAGCAGCAGCAGCAGCAGCAGCAGCAGCAGCAGCAGCAGCAGCAGCAGCAGCAGCAGCAGCAGCAGCAGCAGCAAGCAGCTAGCAGCAGCAGCAGCAGCAGCAGCAGCAGCAGCGGCGGCAGCCGCAGCAGCAGCAGCAGCGGCAGCAGCAGCAAGCAGCAGCAGCAGAAGCAGCAGCAGCAGCAGCAGCAGCAGCAGCAGCAGCAGCAGCAGCAGCAAAGAGAGATTAGAACAGCAGGTGGCCGATTCACCGATTGCCAATAAGAATCAGAGAAAGTAGCTCGAGGCGAGGGTTCGGGAGTTGGGGGTTTGGGTTGAAAAGGCAGACGGGGATGCAATTTGCTTCCATTCTTACCTCTACCCCTGCTGATCTGGTAATCAGGGAATGCGGACGTAAGTGCTTTGAGCGGCAAAAGATTTAACAATGAAAGATTGATCAATATTTGTCAGGTTTAACAGTCCAGTTGTGAGATATCTTCTGAAGTCAATAAATAAGTAACTGATTATTGGTGTTTAACGACGCACTGTTTCGACAACTGGCCCTTTGGCACTGGTCTAATGGCGTGAGAAACTGAAACAATATTCTCGATAAGAGGTGAATGAGTGGATTTGAGGGGGAATTTATAAAGTTTTTGTTATTTCTAAATTATTTTTTGTTTCTTTTGATGCATTGATTGAATTAGTAAAACAGGATTCATGAGCCGCTTTGCAGTTTGACGTTCATAATTTAGGTCAAACAAGCTGGCTCCGGTGTGACTTGTCAGATAATCTAACAAAGCAGTTCAAGGGGAATTAATAGAATAAGATGTTAGTTAGACAATGAATAACTAACGTGCTGATGATTTTGTCGCCACATCGACAATGCTTTATTACGACAGAGTTTCCTGCATTCTACACCCTGGCGAGATATTTGTCATCATTCTAGTAAGCTACCATTGAATTTATCTCAGATATTTTCAGCATTTTTCTCAAATAAAACAATCGATTCGTATATTATGCAGCGCCTCTCGGGTCGCTCACTCAAAGCGGGCCCGCGCGAATTAAACACCCCCCAGTTGCACCAAGTAGCACATCCAGTCCGACCAATTACCGTCTCGTTTAAATTCCGTCCAAAAATTACTCAAAATCGAATAAACTATTTAATTTACTTTCGCGAAACTGCCGAGCGCGCCGCGCGGCGTAGGAAACCGAATTACCCCGCGGTTCTTTCAGCATTGCGCGCAATCTAATTTGGCTCGCAACCCTGCTCCCTCCTCCCCTCCCCCCCCCCTCCCCCAAACCTCACCACGCTAGCAAAGTCAGCTAAGCCTCCCCATTTTCCTCTCTCCGAAAACTTATTAGTTGTGCATTTTTCAATATTTCGCTACTCTCCGCTTAAGTAAGCTTTGCGGCAAATCCTATTGTTGCGAGCTGCCGCTTCTCTCTCTCTCGCTCTCTCTCCTCGAACAAAAGAACGCCCACGCATTGTGACCCACCGGGCCGGGGAAGCAACGCAACGCGTAACAAGCGCGTGTCAATTAGCCCCTGCGTTGTTAGCGGCGCCCAACCGATTGCCTTGCGCGCAGAACATAATGCGAGCGCGTTTTCGCCGTCAAATATTCAACAAGAATGACGTGCAGAACGCTGTATGTGAAAAAAAAACAATATAATCCTTAATGGAGATTCATTTCGCACGGCGAGTTGGTCGGTTCGCGCCACATGGCCTCGGTAGCCGGCCCACTTCAGAGATCGTGCTGCCGTCGCGTTTTTCTTTCCCGAACGGACGTCTACAGGTGTTGAGTGTTTGAATTGGCAGAGACCAGCTCGCCTAGAAAATACAGAGGATGGAGCGCAAATAAACTCGAGGTGAATTGAAGGTGCGATCTGGGTAGAAACAGTGCTTGTAGGCAATGTTTCGAAGCATCGTTCGTCGCTTGGATACCGGTTTCATGGCTGCGCCACGGCTTGCTTGAGTCCAGCAAACAACCTTGACGAAACCCACCGCCGACGCCAAAGTAACATTCGCATTACATTGGTGGCAGTGGCGGCGGGATAGTCGCGCTCGTCTGCTGTTATTTGACTTGTTAACGGGGTAAACGACTGGTTAAAGCTACCCGAGGCCATAATACAAAGCGTGGAAGCTCGCTATTTGCACTGGCTAAAATTCTGTTCTTTTTTTAAACGAAAATTGTATAAAATATGAACGCAAAACCTCACATTATGTTTAGTTTTTGCTGCTCTTCTACCTCTTGAAACCGAACATTTGCATCAGGCCGGCCGGTTAGCTGGCTTCGCTCGAGTTTCAACGTTACAACGCAGTTGCATCAATTTGAATCCATTTGAATAACGCTTCATGCATAATTACAGAATAGGGTGCAACGCGCCACGAAGAAAACCCCTGTATTCTCATTGTATGGCAGTTTCAATGCGTCTTGAAGTAGGTTGAGCCACGTCATCTTGCACTTAGCACTGGAGCATGTCTGCATACTAGAGCGTGGAATTGATCCAGCACTCGAGCTACAGCGGTAACTACCAACTTATCAACGTGCTCTCATCCAAGTGTCTAAACCCCGTACAAAGTGCCTTCGTGTGAAGCGGAAAACTGCTTCGCACACAACGCGCTACGGGCTTGAAACACAGCGTGCTACGGGCGTGAAACACAGCGTGCTATGGGCTTGAGACTCACCGTACTACGGACTTGAAAAATAGCGTACCACGGGCTTGAAACACAGCGTACTAGGGATTTGAAATACAGCGTGCTAGGGGCTTGAAACACAGCGTGCCACGGACTTGAAACACAGCGTGCTATGAGATTGAAACACAGCGCGCTACGGGCTTGAAACACAGCGTGCGACGGACTTGAAACACAGCGTGCTATGAGATTGAAACACAGCGCGCTACGGGCTTGAAACACAGCGTGCGACGGACTTGAAACACAGCGTGCTATGAGATTGAAACACAGCGTGCTGTGAGCTTCAAACACAACGTGCTATGGGCTTGAAACACAGCGTGCCACGGACTTGAAACACATCGTGCTATGAGATTGAAACACAGCGTGCTACGGGCTTGAAACACAGCGTGCTATGAGATTGAAACACAGCGTGCCACGGACTTGAAACACATCGTGCTATGAGATTGAAACACAGCGTGCTACGGGCTTGAAACACAGCGTGCTATGGGATTGAAACACAGCGTGCTACGGGCTTGAAACACAGCGTACTACGGGCATGAAACACAGCGTGCTATGGGATTGAAACACAGCGTGCTACGGTCTTGAAACACAGCGTGCTATGAGATTGAAACACAGCGTGCTACGGGCTTGAAACACAGCTTGCTACGGCCTTATGATTTCCAAGGGCCGAAGTATGTTATTGAGACCCCCGGTCGGCCTGCGGCCGGGCGAGACATCCGATCGTCGGGCTCGTGTTTCCTGCATCCCTCGTCGCCAGGGGCAACCGTGTCGGACTGTCACGGTCCGTCGGGAAACTTTAGCTCCGAGGTCGCCCGACGATCCGCGAAGATGCACGACGTGGCGCTCGGAGTCTTGCGACGTATCGCACGCTTCGAATTTCAAATTATGCACTAGCAAATTGCTCAAGTAACTCGAGAGAAGACTTCAGCTTTAATTTCACGTGAAGTTTTTAGGACACCTTCGAATTTCCACCCAAAAGTTTCTCATATAGCCGTTATAAGACTGCGATATGGTTTAGGGGGATGGGGTGATAAGAAATTATGTCAAAAAATAGTTGTACTTAATACTTATAAACTTCGTTCACACTACGGCAAGACACGGCAAGACGATTTATGTCATCAAGGCTAAGTGTTTTTTTCCGTAGCGGCAATACATCTATTATACATGCAATTGTGATTTCCCTATCTTCCTTTGTTATTAGCAGAGCTAATTAATATTATTTCCAAACTTGCAGTACGTCCAGTGGGAATGTGACGTCATTTTTCTCTGAGTGGAATGGGCCTATTTCCAAGCATTTTGTCCTGTGCGACCATGCCATGGTACGACGATGGTCATTGTCATGCGTCAACTTGACCAGCGCCTTCTATTGTAAAAATATTAGAGCATGAACGGCTGTCAGGGTCTTATCAGGGCAGACAGCAATCGTCGAAGTTGATGCAACTCGGACGGTATTGTCGCATGATGAGCTACTGCAATTCTCCGATTGTTTCTTGTCACTTGCAGACTGCCAGAAGTGTTAAAAGACCTGAAAAAAGGCAGAAAAACATTAAAAAAATATATTAAAGGCTACTGAACGCAGCACTACTTTTACAATAAAATAAATATCGTTTATTGTCTTAAAGAATTAATGAACAGACATAAGTATTTAGGCTTTATTTTATATCGCTGGCCAGCCACACCAACGCTCTTATCTTTATAAATCTTCTTCTTCTTCTTCCTCTTCGTCTTCTTCTTCTTCCTCTTTTTCACACATTTTCTTCCATCCTCTAACATCTTCCCACCTTTTCTCTCTCCTAGTTTCATCCCACTTCTCTTTTCTTCTCTCGACATCTTCCTCTATTAAATTTATCCATTTTATTCTTGGTCTTCCCACTCTTCTTTTTCCACTCTCTGCCTCTTCAAATTCTTTTCTTGGGATCCTTTTACCCTCCATCCTCTTCAAATGCCCAAACCATTTTAATCTTTCCCTTCCAATTTTAAATCCCACCCTTTCCACCCCCAATTCTTTTCTTATTTTCATGCTTCTTATCTTATCCAATTTTGTTACTCCTTTAATACTCCTCAAAAATTTCATACTTTCCGCTTCTACTTTTCTTTCTTCAACATTTCCCATTGGCCACGTCACAGCTGCATACGTCAATATTGGTATAAAATACATTTTATACATGAGCATCTTACATTTCTCCGGAAAATCAACATCCCAAATTAATTTCCTTGTTGATTGATAAAAAAATTCCGCCTTCTGTATCCTGGCCTCTACTTCTCTTTTCACTTTCCCATCTTTTGTCAAAATACTTCCCAGATATTTAAACTCATTTACTTCTTTCAGTTCTCTACTCCCTAATCTTATAGCATCCCGTTTCTTAAATCCTTTGTTCCTTTCCATTACCAAAGTCACACTTTTCTCTTCATTTATCTTCAATTCAAACTCTCTCACCACATTGTTCCATCTCTCTATTTTCTCTTGAACTTCTTCAGAGTTGTCACCCCATACTACCACGTCATCAGCATATATTAATGTTTTCGAATCATTATCTTCTCCCGGTTCCACTTTTCTTAAAACTTCATCCATCACAATCGCAAACAGTATTGGAGATAAAATACTTCCTTGTTTCACACCTTCTCTCACCTTAAACCATCCTGATCTTCCACATTCGGTCTGTACACAACTTTCACTTAACTCATACGTATCTTGAATTCTTTTTCTTAATTCCTGTTTCACTCCCTTACTTTCCAAACATTTCCAAACTATATCTCTTGGTAATCTATCGTACGCCTTCTCCAAGTCTAAAAATGTCATATATAGTTGTTTTCCTTCACACCATTTTCGTTCCATTATTTGCCTGATAGAAAAAATTGCATCTATTGTCGATCTTTTTCTTCTAAATCCACATTGTTCTTCTCCCAAATCTTCATTTATTGCCATCCTCAGTCTACTTTCCAACACCTTCTCATAAATTTTGGCACAATGACACATAAATGTAATACCTCTATAATTTTTAAAACATTTACGATCTCCTTTTTTAAAAATTGGTATAATGATACCTTTCCCCCATTCTTTCGGTATCTTATATTCTTTCCATATTGCTCTCATTATTCTCATTATCCATTCTATTCCATAACTCCCAGCAGCCTTTATCATGTCCACTGTTACTTCATCCACTCCTGGAGCCCTCCCATTTTTCATATCTGTAACAGCCTTCCACACTTCTTCTTTCGTGATCTCTTTTTCTTCTTCTTCGACTCTTCCCCATGATTCGGGGTTTTTATTCTCCACTCTATCATGTTTCTTCTCTCCATTTAAAAGTTTTATAAAATGATTCTTCCACATTTCTAGAATTTCTCTTGGGTTATCACTTAAATCTCCATTTTCCCTTTTCATAAAACTTTCCAACCTTTGTCCTCCTTTCTTCATCTTCATGAGTCCATATATCATCTTTTTATTACCTTCGTAATCATTTTTCAACTTCTCTGAAAATATAACCATTGACTTCTGCTTCTCTACCTTTACTATTTCTCTTGCTTCCTGTTTTCTTTGCTTGTATTTTATTATATTTTCCAGTGATCTATTTTCAACCATGTTTTGCCAAGCGTCATTTTTATTTCTCACCGCTTCTTTCACAATATCATTCCACCATGCTGTTTCTTTTACCTTTTTCTTTCCTAAAGCCCTACCACATATTTCTTCAGCTATTCCTATAAAAGCTTCCTTAAAAATCTTCCATTCTGTCTCAACTGTACCTATTTCTACCATTGGTAATTTATTAGCTATCTTCTTTCTGAAATTTATCATAGTTTCTTTGTCTTGTAATTTCCATACCTTTATTCTTGAATTTTTCTTCATCGCATATTTTTTTTCTTTTATTTGAAGACCTTGAAATTTGATCACCATCAATCTATGATCACTGTCTAACGAAATTGTCGGTATTACCATACTTTTACAATATTGACTAATATTTAAATATAAATTATTGTCATTGTAAATACTACTAGAATGAACATTAATAACTCTTATTAGTAAATAATTTTAATCATATTAATAACTATCAATTTTCATAGTTTATTTTATATATGAATTTATATGGCATGTACAATTATTGCATGACAAAAAATAAAATTACAAATTATAAATTACAAAATTACATAAACCTCGCTTTCCAGTGTCGTATAACACCGTTGTCAAACACCACCGTTAAAAATCACCGTTTAACACCTGCGTTAAACACCTTCGTTAAACACCTGCGTTCAACACGCCGACACGTTCCGGCTAAATTTAGCCTCGCGTCAACGAGCGCACGGCCCGCAAAGCGCCCGCTAAAACAACAGCCGAACTTCGAGCGACAATTCCGGCGATAATTATTCATAATTAGTTTCAGATTCGGCGGGATCTCATAAAGTGTAATTAGCAGCGGCGACTGTGTTTACCTCGGCTGTTGTATTATCGTCGGGGCGGTGCCTCGGCTATGCGCACGGCGTCGCGCTAAGCGGATTAATTCTATTCACACACACAGCAATTACGTCATCGTTGTTTCGGCGGGTACTTGGATTGCTGGTGCCACGGTTATCTGCGTTATCTTCTTGGTCCTCTTCGGAGGTAGCGCGTAGGTGTTGTAGCAAACATCTCACCGGGAATGGAGGAAACTCTTGACAACGCGCTAGTGGCGAACCTGGCGACAAGCTGGAAATTTAAGTAAACAAGTGCAGGTATATTTCCTGGAAAGATACTCTTTTATGTGTCAACTGTCAGGTGAGGCTTGAGATTGAGCATTAGTAACAAGCAAAGCTCCTCTAATAAAAGTTAAGATGACGTTAGTAAATTTGTTTAATTTTCAGAAAACTATTTGACTGGGTATTGAATTATTAGCGCCCTAACTCAAACTTTTCCCGTCGCGAAGCCGTGCTGCCTGCTTTCTCAAGGGTCTAAAATCGTCTAAAATAAAGGGTCTAAAATAAACTCTAAAATCGAGTGCCAAACAAAACAAAAGAACCAATCATAACCTAAGCCTCCTAAAAAACCCCTAAAACCAAATCAATATATTGAGCCTGTTTTTCAAAAAACTAAAACCAGAAAAAACTATTCGACTCTGTCCCTAAGTCTTCCTGACCAACTATTTCCAGCCAGCTTATCTAATCCCCCCCCCCCCCCCCACCTTCTGCCTCAACGTCTTCTACTATCTTTTCTATTCTATCTTTCCGTTTCAAAATTTTAAGTCAAGTCCTATCCAACTTTGTTTTATGTTGTACCTAGATATTGGTGCCTTAGTTCCTAACCAAGCCGCCTAGGCAGCGCTACTCTTCGATGCTTCTCCGGCCAAGATTCCTATATATTCCACACCCTGCTTGGATATTAGCTTTTCTTCTGCCGACGGCACTGGCTGTCAATTGTCAGCGTGACAGTGTCTATCTCGACATTCGTATCGCGTTGCAATATCCGACCGCTCGGAGCGCTGGGAGCGCGGTGCCCGCCGCTAGGGTTGCAGGGTCGCAGGGTCGCAGGGTCGAAGGGTCGCGAATCCCTCGCCGCGGAGAGGCAATCAGTTTCTTTGATACAGAAGTAATAAGTAGGCAGACGACTTAAGCAAACATTTGAGCGGGGGGGAAACGGCGGGGGGGGGGGGGGCGAGTCGGCAGATTTGATTCAAAAATACTACTGACGTTTAATCAGTAGCGGAAAGCTCTCGCATTCGGAGGCAATTTCACGATGTTGAACAATGCTGCGTCGTGGATTCCAGTTCAATTTGCTGCGAGTCAGCTTGTAAGTTTTATTTCGCTGCACGTTTTGTCTCCTTTGATGAGCGTAATAACGAGTGGGATTTTCTGTTTGTCTGATTTGAGAAGAAAAAAAGCAAGAAGTTATTAGAAGAGCTTAGTGGATGCCCATTTTAATCGCGTTGTGGATTGGCGTTGCTTGAATGATGCTTATTGAACAATATTTAGGTCCTAGAATTGATTTAGTGATGAGAGCTTTTTTACAATCTTCCAGTTTCAACCTATTTAACCTTGAAGATTGTGAAAACAGCATCAATCCACACTCATCCACAACGTGATTAAATTCAGCGATCGCAAAGCCCTAAGCTTTCTATTTGGCTTAGAGTCAGAATCCAACAGAAGCGGCCCAGCCAACAATATAAGCATGTTGCCAACGTCAAAACAGTAAATACGATTCCACTTTTTCCCCATAAAATTTTCAGCCAGTAAGGGTTGCTGCAGGTTAAACAGGACTGTGTGATGTCGCTGCCGGTCGTGAAGTCGGCTACTTTGCCGGCGGGTAACGCGGCCCCACGCCTCGGTGGGATTCAGAGCAGGGGGGTGAAATGCGGGGGTGCAACAACGCGGGTTCACGGGATTTATTGGTATTTCCATTGGCACGCTGCCTCGGGCGGTGTTATTGCATTGACAAACATATATGTGTGTGTATGTGTGTGAGAGAGAGAGAGGGGGGGGGGGGAGAGAGAGGGATGGGAAACTCGAAACTTTTTCGTGGCTTAAAATCTTTCCGTGTAGGCGTCATGGTTGTTTAATACCGAATTTCTCACCAGGCCGTTGAATAAAGAAAGCGCTGCTGAAACTTGGTGACGGAGTAGTCAGCGCTGCCTGACGGCGTAGGGTGAAGTTACAAATTAGGATAACGTTACTTACAAGAAGTATGTCATTTTACTTTAAATGTAGGGGCCTTTGTTTAAATCTGTTATCACTGATAATCACTGATAATGATCACTGGATTAAGGATGGATTAAGGATTATACTGATTACCTTTGCTTAAATCTCAAGTGTCAGCGACAGTTGACACATTTAAAAGAGAGCTTAACTTTTATTTTAACTTCTAATTATTCCGCCAAGTTCGCCCCCAGCGCTTTGACGCCCGATTTTGCCACGAGTTTCCTATTTTGCTTCTATTCTAGATGCTGTGAAGATTGGTTGTTCAGAATTTTGTTGCATGTCATCTGCGTTATTACTTTTTTAAGTCTCATTTCTATACAAAAATTTTCTTTAGATTGCTTAGCTCCTAAATTAAACGGGATGGTATTTCCTTAACATTTCTTATCATAAGTCCACGCGTTATTTTGGAAGTAATGCGAGATTTATTGTCATTTTCAAATTTCAAGGGAGTACGAAAATGCCAGTCCTATAAATTGCATTCCTTATTTCGCAATAGACCTAATCCAGTTAGAGAAACATCAAGTCAGATGCCAATTGGACGTTCCACTTGTTCTTTTAAATATATAAATTAGCTCTGCTACAAAGGAAGATAGGGAAATCACAACCCGATTTGCTTTACCTGGCCTTATAGCAAGTGGGTATCACGACATCATTTTGATAGAATTTTAATTTAATTGAATAGGTTTATTACCCCTGGATTGGGTCCACTCGGAGAGAGTTGAAATTATCAGTCATACACCCGCTCGTCTGCAGAAACGACAGATATAAAGGGTTTTCCATGCCGAAAAACACGTTTTTTCGTGGTACTTAAAACCTACACCTTAATGTTCAGCATCATGGAACCATTTCATCACATGAAAGACGAGCTCCGAGCTCGCTGAATTCCAGCAGCAAGCGGGCAATAAATTAAAACCAGCGGCGATGGAACAGATTTCAGCTGAGTGTGATCCCCGCTACGCGCTAAGAGAGCAAATTAGATGCTAAAAAATATATATGAAGCACCGTAAACACCGACTACCTTAGAGATGGTTGCTCGCGCGACGGCCTAGATAATGAAGGAAATGCTCGGGCAATAAACGGCGAGCTGAGAAAAAAAACGAATTAGTTTCGAATACGATCCGTGCTACGATAAATCGCGAATTTCGGCTCATGGAAGTGAATTTCGGATCTCGTCAATGCGAACGGCTTAAATAACTTTTGTGAAACCAATTTGTTTTGCGCGGCTTCAGATTTACAGCCGACGGTTTTAAAGCTGTTGAACTCGGCGTGAGCCCGAGCTGTATAAAAGCCGTTGAGGTGTTCACCAAACGATTTTCTTACAGGTTTTAACCAGCTGTATTATAGCCTGGAATCTATAAAGTCTGCTTAATTTCCTTGTCCGCTCAGCGCTAGTATAGTCAATATTATAACCATCCTTTATTTCTTACTGTATATAACTGTAATAAGAAGTTTCTAGTAAAATGCTAGATGATATGCAAGTGGTGTAAGTAAAACGTTAAGGCACTCTTCTATAGTGTTTAATTCTGAATTTTTGAATTTGCGCAATGATTTAGCTTGTTGGTGAAATGTAATGGTGGCAATTTTTTTAGTTTGACTTTATCCTGGGAAGACTACCATCATGGAACGAAGACAAGACCTACAGCCGTTTAATACTCCCCTCTCTTTAGCTTGTCAGATTTCTTCACTTTACTAGATAAATCTTTACTATCACCCCTGAAAAAAATCCAGTTTATTTTAGTTTGCTAGAATCTAAACAAAAACGGTGCAGTCTCGATTTCCTCGATAATTTCCTATTCTCTATACGTCTATGAAGCTTTTCCATTTCACAAAGTAGTCGGCCGAAATCCCCCACGTTTTCTTTTTTAATTCCCGGAAAGTCATTGTATATGTCCTTAGCGCCATCGTAAACTAAATTGAACCCCGGATAAGGCCACACAGAATTTTAATTTCAAAGAGTGAAATTTCTTCATAAATTCCACCTACCAGCTCCGCTGTCAGGAACTTCCCACGCCCTCGATCCCACGCGGCCCTGCAACTGATAACGCGTATCTCACCCCACACCTACGTGTGGTTCCGTGACGTAAATCTAGGAGTAGCAGCAAGCAGCAAGCAGCAAGCAGCAAGTAGCAAGCAACAAGCAACAAGCAGCAAGCAGCAAGCAACAAGCAGCAAGCAACAAGCAGCAAGCAGCAAGTAGCAAGTAGCAAGTAGCAAGTAGCAAGCAACAAGCAGCAAGCAACAAGCAGCAAGTAGCAAGTAGCAAGTAGCAAGTAGCAAGCAGAATGCAGCAAGTAGCAAGCAGCAAGTAGCAAGTAGCAAGCAGCAAGCAACAAGCAGCAAGTAACAAGCAAGCAGAATGCAGCAAGCAGCAAGCAGCAAGTAGCAAGCAGAATGCAACAGCAGCAAGCAGCAAGCAGCTGTGGACTCCCAAGTCAGCGCGCGATAAAAGCGACGCTGTGGACTGAAGCTGTTAGTGTTGTCCTTCAAGTACCACGAGACGAGAACGCACCGCGGGCCCGGGATTTCCCGATAAGAGGCGCAAATAGCAGCCGATCGTTGATTTATTGAACGTGATCGAAACTTCAACCTGGGACCTTTTGAGGACCAAAAAACGTAATCGCAGAGTAAAAAGGTGTACAACAACGACTATAAGCCGAGAATTCTTTAATGTTTTAACTTCTAGGAACGTGATACTTCAAAAGACATCAGCTTATTGAAGATTCTTCGGCTGCTGAATTGACTTCTGAGTCCAGCTTACGTCGCGACATTTCAATCTTGTTCGAGAGCCCAGCTTGCCGACATTCGTGACGTCGCAATGCACCTATTGTTGTCAACTGTCAAGTTGCATGCACTGACGACCGCCGAGTTCTGGGAAATATAACATTGACGACATGCACTCACCAGGGGCGGATCTAACAGTCAGCATTTCAGCAAATGCTGACTGGGCCCCTGCCTTCTGGGCCCCTCTGGGCCCCGGCTTGTGCGTCGATATTTATTGCGACAAGAAAATAAATGTTAATAAATTTGATATCTTAATAATATAATATTTTCACGTGTACACATAACTACGAAAAATATGAGACTAACCACTAGGGCCCCAAATAGCTACTACATAATATTGTAACGTTAGCTTGGCTAAGAGTGTATTCGTAGATTCTCTAGAATATCCATATCTAGTGCTCCGAGTACCGACGACTCGCTTGTCGCGCCGCTATACCCTTTGCCGGTCAGCGCCGACAAAGGGTTGCGACAGTGGAAAGAAGTACTATGGAGGTATTGGGTGGAAATTGTTTCTAGTTACTGAATCTGATATAAGAGGCAAATGTAGAACTAGGAAATTTGCTCGAGTTTTGCGCACATAGAAATAAAAAAACCATGCAGTCAATTCGGGTTAGAATTCCACCTCGTGCGGACGTTGTTTCAAGTAGGCCAGGAAGCTGGACTTTTCGTCGCTAATAGATACCTTTGCCAAGGCAAAAAGCCGCCGCTGTGCCACATTCAAGTAGATGGGGTGAGTCAACGAATTTAAATAAATATAACATTTAATATTATGAAATAAATAAAATTTCCTCGTCCGACAATTTTATGTTTTCAAATTAAAACTAGTAATACTAAACAATATTATAAGATTTTGCGTGACAGATCTCCCCCCCCCCCCCCCCCCGCAACACCAACACCAACCCAACTAAGAGGGCCCCTTGGATACGTTTGCTGACTGCCTTTTGAGTCTTAGATCCGCCCCTGGCACTCACCCTTTTGTTACGGCATTATATGTACCGACAACTTGTTTATCCTCGCAAGGAAAATAGCGTTTGACCGTGACTCTTTTTACTGCACGAGTATCGTGAATGAAGTAGCCAATAGTCGACATGAACAGTATCAGTGCTGGTAATTAATAATGATATCAATTAATTACGGACCTCTCGACGTGACTGATATGATTGTGAATCAATTGCATTTAATTCCTAATAGCTTGTTGGACTGTCTTATGCTTATAATTGTGTTGGAAGTCACTGCCAATTCCACAAGACTGACCCATACTTGCAGGACGAACGATGATGACTGAATAATCTTCACGGTTCATTCGGTGGTGCCAGAAGTGATTTTTAAAGAAAAAATGGAAAAACGCAACACGAAAATGCCTATTTCAACCAAAATGGAATGTCTTACGTCTATGTAGGAGCAAAGATGGCAGCTTCAAAAATAAGTGAGAGCTAGTGAGAAGAAAACTGCTCGCAGCCAATTCTTCGTTCCTCTATCCAAGGTACTTGGAAGGTATTTTGGGTATACGCGAAGGGCCGAGATTCACTCCCGGAAGACTCTCTTCATGAACCTTCGACGGCATTTCCGCCGAGTGGATTGCCCCACTTGTCAGCAGCTGCAGCGCGCGTTTTATCTGTTTAATTTTTTATCTGTTACACACACACACACACACACACACAAACACAAGTGTATTTTACTTTTCACCTGATGTTAATATGAATTTAATGTGGAAATTTGAACGCTGAAATATAATGAGTATCCGGTGCGATCACCATAAAAGCCGCCGTGGTATTGGATGTGATGAAGGTGTAGTGCATGAGGACATGACGTAGGTAATTGGAAACGTTGGGTCTACGCTATTGGACATGACCTGGAGGCTTACCTACACCATCGCGTCAGGTGTATGCTGGGAATAAGTTCGGATTTAAAATAAGCTTATCTCTAGGCAAGATTTTCAATGGCTTACAGTCTTTATTTATAGCCACCAGAATCGATTTGTATAATTTTATTTCACATTGAAATTGTGTCATCTTTAATAATATTAAATTTTACATTATTATATTATGTTACACTGGACCTACTGAAATGGTATGCAAATATCAATGTGGTTGACTATCTCTGACAGACTATACCTACTCCCATGGGTATTACTACATCCACAAATCATGTAAACATGTAAAATGAGCACATCTTTACAAGTATTTACCATCTCTGACAGGCCACATTTAGGTAGTTATCATGAGATATCACGAGAAATATAAATAAAGTAAGTGGCAGACATTTCCGTAAGGTTGACCATCACAACCCCGATATTTAGTGTTTTGGATTATCAATACAAAACAGGCTCGTTCCTCTTCAATTCTACACCTCGCTTCGACGTCGACTGCTTTGCGCCGTCGCGACGCTTCGCATGGCTAATTAATACCGACGCCGACGTCGACGCCGACGCCGACGCCGACGTCATATAACGACGCTCTCCTATTCACGAGATAATCGCGACAACGGGCAACAGGCGTCCCACCCCCTATCTCCCCCACCAGGCTAGCCTCTCCTAGCTGCGAGCGTAGAATAGCCTCGCGTGACACCTTGTCAATCATTACGTTGGTGTTGCCATCTACAATGCCGTTGACTTGCTGGCGTTCGCCGACGCAACGCAACGCAACGCAACGCACCGAGCTCTACGCATTGTCCTGGACCTATATGCTTCAAAGACTCAGAACTTCGAAGAACTTTGCACAACCCTTAAGCCACTTTTGCACGGTCATATGTTTCGTCAAACACTTGTATAGCAGTCTGTAATACAAGCATTTTATATCTGGTTTTGTGTGATGGATTTTATGGAGATTTTGTAGAATTTTTACGCGGCACCGTAATCATTGTATAGAAGGGGTGTCGGTTGACGTTTGAGAAAATAACCGAGCTTGATTTTTTGATCTACTTTCGTGAGACGTCTGATGTGGTTGGGAATTCGATTTCATCTTAGATAAACTTAAATTTTAATACGATCGACGACAGTGATGCTGAAGATAGAACAAGCTGAAAGGATCGGGGATGAGACTCATTTCTATGAACTACCAGCTTTGAGCCAGCTTTATAAGGTTGCTCTCTTTTGACAATAGACCAGAAATTTTCCCAAAATATTCCATTTTATGTTGACTCATTATCTGCAATGATTATTGACACAAAAATATCTATGAGCAACTTGAAATTTGAAAAATCGATGGTACCAAGAAAATCACCTATACCGTTATTATTTGATATCAATCAATAGAAAAAAATCGCCATAGCATAGATAGCGTGGCCTGAGCCGAAATCTCTTTGGAGGAAAAAGCTGCTCAACACCCAGTTGACACTATTTTAAAATGGGGTAATAAGGCTGTGTAAGATGAGCGATTTTATCCTAGCGACAAAGAGGTCGTAGGGAGCGCAGAGATAATGGGGAGAGCAGGGAGCAAATAGCATTCGGTATTCAGTGCGGGAGAAGCCGGGCCGACAACCCCCCATCCGTGCAGCGCGGCCCCTGTCCGCCAGTCGGCGTTAATTCGACGGACGTGTTTCCTCGCCTAATGGCCGCCTAACTCCGAGTTAGCTTCGAGTTAGGCGTCGCGTCCTCATCGGATTAGGCGCGCCGTGGCTCGGGGAAATGGGATTAAGTGTCATCGTCGCCAGCGCCGGGTGGAAACGATGGCGTCGTTAGCCGTAACGACCCGTTAGTGTTGACGACCTGTTGGTGTCACGGACTCGATGCGACGTGGGTGTGGGAGGGTGGGGGGCTTGGGTCGAGTTGTATCGAGCCTTTCGGCCATCTGAATTTCATCCCCTAACCGAATATCGTAACAAGCTGTAGAGTGTAGAGCAAGTGTAGAGTATAAATCTGCCGATATAGCATTGTTACGCTGGTGACTGAAGGGTCGGCGCCGCCTAGGCGGCTTAGTTCGTAATTAAAGCACCACAGCCATCTAGATACATCTTAATACAACGTTGACTATAGAAAATAATTAAACAGCGTTACTTTCTTATGATTCGTTGTTTCATTTTTTTAAATTATCATATTATCATCTTTACTGTGTTTATTTCCATAAATTGAACTGGTAAAAGTTTGCGAAATATAGGCACTTCAATGCGGAGGAGACTTGCCCGAACAATTTTTTTATATTTAAATTTTGATAGCGCCTAAACGTTTTATTAACCATTCGCATTCCTCCTAGCATTTAACTCGTGACTCTATGATGACAATTATTGTGTGATTGCAGCGGGCGCCATGCGCTCGGAGCCGGCCGAAGACGCCGCGACGGCGACGCTGAAGACGGCGACGCCGGCCGCCTGCTGGCCGACCGACGCCGACGCCGACGCCGACGCCGACGACGCCGTCGGGCTGACCGGACGTCGCAGCCGCTCGTGTCGCCGCGCGCGCCCCGCGCCGGCGTCGACGCCCGACCTCGAGCTGACGGACTCCTCGTCGGTAAGCGGCTTCCTGTCTCCTGAACTCCGGTTCCTCTTGAACTGCTGTTCTCCTGTCCCCCCATTCTCCTGTTATTCTTTTCTCCTGATCCACCTGCCCTTGCCGGGCGCTAACATTTCCTCGTCTCCTCTTCTCCTCATATCCCTCCTGTCATTTCCTATCCTTACCGTTCCTCTTCTTCCAGGGGGCGATTCTGTAACTATTTTTAATGTGAAGTGAGATGAGAGTGGCCATTTTTGTTCATTTGTTCGATGAGATGAAATCTCAACTTTTCTTAAGAAATAGTTACAGAATCACCCCCCCCCCCCCCTTAGGGCGAGGCTATTTCCCAAAATATGATTGAGTGTTACCACGGATCTCAGGCCCATGCACAGCCAACTTAGCCAACTAAACCTCCAAACCCAGAGGTAATAAAATGGTTAAACTGGCCGATGCTATGCGTTGCGTTACGTTGCTATGCGATGGGACGATATTTTTGGTATTTTCTTCTTGAAGTCGGTGTTAACTGCCAGGACATCTGGGAATTGCAAGTTCTCATTCCAAGTCCACCTGTTCAGGTGAGCGATGAGCTGGTCGGCGTGCGCGCACGCATCACGCGCAGCTTCCACGCGGGCAGCGCCGCGTCGACGCTGGCGGCGGCCGCCGCGTCGGCCACGCGCAGGCGCAAGCCGACGATGAACGCGCGCGACAGGAACGTGCGCCGGCTCGAGAGCAACGAGCGCGAGCGCATGCGCATGCACAGCCTCAACGACGCGTTCGAGGTGCGTGACACGCCCACTTGGAGGATTGGATCACTTGAAATGTATAACAAACGAAGGCATCCCCTTAATTTTCACCGAAAGTAACATGTCTAAAAAATCTTAAGGGCGGTGGGATGCCTTCGTTTGTTATAAATTCTGTCAAGTGCTCCAAAAGTCAGCTCCTCGTTTGCGTTCTTAGATAGAATAGACTTTACCCATTAGTAAAAAGACAGTTTGTAGTCAATCAAGGAAGATAGGGAAATCACAATCCAAATGGCTTTACCTGGTGTGTAATTTAAATCAATTTCAACGTTCAACTTCATTTTGAATGTATGAAATAAGTCAAGAGTTGACAAGAAGTCGAGAAGTCAATTAGTTGACTTTGACCCTTGGTAAAGCAGGCAGCATAGCTTTGGAAAAGTTTGAGTTTGGGAACATTAGCATTCACTAACCCACTTTACATAGTTTTTTTCTGAAAACTAAAGTTCTAAGATTAGAAAAAGACGCGAGCCTCCAGAAAGTGCTAAAATCTGTTTTTCCGTCCACCGCGCAGTCGCTACGCGAGGTCATCCCTCACATCAAGAAGGAGCGGCGGCTGTCAAAGATCGAGACGCTGACACTGGCGAAAAACTACGTGATGGCGCTGACCAACGTGATCTGTGAGATGCGCGGCGAAGAGTCGCCATACGGCGAGGAGGTGGAGGGCGTCGACGGGGTTGACGGGGTGGAGGGTGGCGCGTCCAGTCTGCCCGCTGCACCCTTCGAGCCACACGACAAGAGCTTCTACGACGACTCGCAGCTGAACGACGACTAGTTGGGTTCGTCAGGTGCCCAGTTCTTCAGGCGCCAGGTTCGAAACGGTGAAATGTTCGACACAGTGAAATGTTTTTTCCTTTCTGCGGCAATCCAAACATTTCTTCTGTCGTTCAGAGGAAGATGGATTTAAATGACAAATGTCAAGGCAACTGTTCCTGCGCCTCCTATAGTCAAAATGTGTGACGTCTGTCAAAATTCTATCGCAGAAAACAAAACCATGCTGCTGTCAACTGTCAAATTGGACTCAACATCACGAACGACGGTGATACTGCGTACGGCAAGTCTCTTGATAGGTTTATGTGAGTTGCCGTGATGGAAGCCCGGTTTGCTGTGGTGGCATCTGTACAAAACCATACTAACGAGGTTCCTACGGACGTTCGATGTAAACAACTAATGGTTAGAAATTCGCGCAGCAAAGTTATTTTAATATAGTTTTTAAGGTGTCCCACTCTTAGCCGGGAGAGTGTGAAGTATTTCAATGAACATTCAACACAGCTGAATACATTTCTAGTTCGACTTTCACTAAGTAAAGTGTGAACAGCAACAGAAAAACTGTAGACGAGGAAATGGAATTGATCGACAGTGTTGGCGTTAGTAAAGTGCCGAAATCGAGTGGCCAATGATTGTGCTGGAATATACTAGGTAACCGTGGGAAGACTTTCAACGAAATTAGCCAATATTTTCTGTGCGTTTTACCCTGTTGGTTGTGCGGTGCCTGCTGTTGCTGTACTTACAATCAACCAATCGCTTACACGATGAGTGAAGAGAGGTTTCATGAAGCAATCGCAAAGTGAAGTGTCAGAGGGAATTTTATTGCATCAAATTTTGATGTCTTAAGAAGAGAAGAGATCATCTTCAATTTCAAATCATCTTCAAATTTCTGTCATATCTCATTCATTCTGGGAGATATTTTCCAGAATCGTATTTATATACAGAAAGGAATATTTTAGCTCCAATATGAAGTTAGTTAGCTTAAAATTTGTCACTTAATGTTGTCACTCGTAAATGAGTCTGAAATATTTGTTTTCAGTCTATAGGTATGTATAATTCCTTGTGTGGCACTGTAGGTAATAGCGTTTCTTAGCTAGAAATGCTTGGAAGCAACGACAGCGATCCTATAACCTTCAGAACACTGGAGACAGCTCATGATTAGCTGAGTTTTCGTGATCGGTAGGAAGGTGATTTACGTCAAATGAACTGATTCATGATAAGGGAATGCAAGAGATTGACAAGAAATGCCAGAATTACTGCATCAATAATGGGAAATCAAATTAATTGATTTCCTTTATACCAAGCTATACTTCGATAAAATTGTTACAAGGCTGTAATCAGCTACAAAATCTAAATTAACAAGATGCTATGCTCCTTCCTCAGAGAATGACTGGCCCCCTAGAACATGAGAGAGCACTTTTTTGAACAAACCCCACTACGTTTTTGTCTCCTTGGTTCCAGATCCTTGCTAGGGTCCATTGAATCAGCTCATTACTTGATAATAATAATACCTATCTTTGAAACTGCTCAATACTAAATTTATTGCAGGAGGTTGGCCTAATTTGAAATACCTAGTCTCGGAGTTTGGGACAGCTAAAATATTATTTATTCTATAACAAAAACTATATAATAATGATATAATATTGAATAAAGATAAGAAAATATATTAGAATATACTTCTGTAATTATAAATGCCATTTGGCACTTAAAATAAGATGCCTAATCTTTGACCGGAAAAAGATTACCGGCTGCCATATTTTCACTGACTTCGGAAGACTTCATCCCGGAGATCATGTAGTGACAGACAACAATTAAGGTTACGAGAGCTCTGAATGAAAATTCTCACCTCAATTTCATGACCTTCCGCTTGTGTCAAAAGCTGCACGACTGTCTGAACAGATAAATGAAAGCCATCTGGCCAATGATTTGCCAGGCTGTAGAAAATAGGCAACTCCACCGAAATGTTGAAAAAGTTGAATCGGTAAAGCAACACAGCCATCTAGTTACAGCTTAAAACAAAGTGGCTTACGTAAGCTTATCGCAATATTGAGTGGGCTTTGCTTGGCGCTAACGGGTGATGCTCAATCTCAAGTGTAAACTGACAGTTGACATATAAAAGAGAATCTTTGGGTGATAGCTGCACTTGTTTACATTAACTTGTAGCTAGTCCGCCAGGTTCATTACCAGCGCGCTATCGCCTGATTTCGACAAGAGTTTCCTATATTCTTCAGCCTAAGAGGACATTTGATCTAAGGTAACAATTTTCTGCTGAGACCATGTGTTGGAACTTACACATTATGTTTTGTTAATTCTTCTTATGTTTTATTTTGTAACTAAAATTATTATTTTTGAGTTGTTAGCTGGATCTTAAAGATCAACCAATTCTCGCTCAGAGTTATTTACCTTTCTGTAGAGAAGAAAAAGAGATAAATGATGTTTAGAATTATGACTAGCACTTAAATTAGGCTATTTCTCTGACTGAACAAGCCAATTGAATTCGACTGATGTCCAGGGAACATCATGTCCATATATGGATTGGAATTATCGTTGGAAAATTAGATTAAAAATTGGTCCAAACCTTGCTTGGATAATCTAAGACTTGAAGATATCTAAATGAAACTGTCCAGGTTCATGAATTGAACTAGAATCACGAACTGAAGGATCGAAAAAGTTGATTGTTTGTGTACCGATATTTCCTAAATATTCAAGACCTCTTAACGCTGTGAGATCGGGTAGAATTGGCATTTCTTACAAAACCGACCTTTCCCATTTTTTTGCAGCAAGGGATCAAACGCTCAAAAATTCATGAGTACAAAGTTCCCCGAAGTATTTGATTAGCTTTCTTTTGGGCCGCCTCTAATTTTTCACACTCTAATTTATGAAGACATTTAACCCGATTACTACATAGAATGTTTAAGCTAATAAAATTCCTCGGGGAACCTTCTACTTTTGAATTTATGTGCGGTTGATTTCTTGCTGTAAAAAATTGTGATATGTCGGTTTTTACACAGTTTTCAATTCTTCGATCTCACAGTCTTAAACAAAGAATGTAAATATTGTAGCTCTCAATTTTAGCAAGATATGGCGAAGTATACTGATAAGTAAAAAGATGTATAAATATAATACTATATAAGTATATATTACAAATATTAATATATATATATTGTTGTTGGGCCTATGTCAATTTTAACATGGTTATTTCTTAGTACTTACATAATTCTATATCGTGATCGTATACATTCCCTTGTCGTGTCGGCTTATTCAACATATTACTCGATCAAATGCTAGTCAATTTCTTGAGTCGTCGATATAATTGATGTTTCTGTGTAACTCCATTGCCTCTTCTCGCCTAACGCGCTGTATACGATAACAAACTGTACCAATTAGCTATATTATTTGATTGATACCTTAAATATTTATCAGTTATCCTAACAATTTTAGACAATCGTTCGATAAAACAACCTAAACCTGTCATGTTATTGCCAACATGATTAGAACATAACTTTTAATTTTTGCGCTGTTCACACCCTTTGCTTCTACCTAGATAATTGGTCTACAGTTTCTATTTTTAAATTATTCTCTTACTTAAGCTCATCCTGATTGTATACCTAACTGTCCTATACAAGAATCGTCTCATGAATATCGTCTTTTCTCATCTCTAGCTCGTAAAAGTGTCACTCTGTTATACGCAAAACCTGTCGCCTATAGATGTGAATGAAAATACTAAGTCTTACAGCTATTAATTATACATGTGTGATACAAGAAAAAAAAACGTTTATTGTAAAAAAAAAACTAAATGTCTATTTTTGGAATATTATTGTGATGTAGCTTCCAACCTTAGCATATTATACAAACTGTACCTACGTGTGAAATGAGAAATGTATAAAGAAATGTTTGTGAATAAACAGAAATGTGCTTCCTAAATTCTTAATTTCCGATAGGTCTTCCCTTCAGGAAAGGAAGGCAACGTGAGCGACGTAAGAGTAAGTGCCATTGTTCTCTCTGTTCTCTCAAACTAGACAATCTTTACTCTTAATTCTCTTCAATCTCTTCATTCTAGCGCACTTCCTTGTTTGGTTCATCCAGCATTGATCGTGGATGACGAGTGCTTTTATATTAAATGCAGGTCAAAACATTTATCTCCTTTTGGCCGGAACAAAGTGTTCACCGTGCCGGGAGTACGGGCACACTGCTTCGCATCCAAATCATCTCGTGGTTTTATAGTCTTTTGATAGTTGAGACAACCAATCAGAGATTCGCTGTTGTCAAAAAGACGCTGCTATCACTATTTTGAGCTCAAACACGGGATTTAACTAGAGATGGGCGGATTCATTCAAACAATAGCGTTGGCATGAGTTGCAGGCTCATAAAATGCCGAAGGCTTTTGAAGCTCAGTCCGCTGTGGACGACGTACTAAGTCACACTGGACGCGTCATTTGCCGAGTAATGCTTGCATAAGGCACAAGTCATGTGTAAGCATGCAGATCACGTACAAGTACCCCTACAGGGGGAGGGGGACGATTTAGAAACCTAATTTTGTTCATCGGCGTTATTGGGTATAAATGCTGAATTTTCAAGCCTCGCATGAAATTAAATTATCGGAAGAAATTAAATTATATGAAAGGAATATTAACTTCATATGAAGGTACATTATCTCAAATTATGCATCTGGCGTAATGGCTTGTAGGTAAAGTCGCCAGGTTCTAAATACCTTAAATGAGTAAGAGCCTGGTTCGAGCCCCGTAGCATCCGACTTTTTACCATTGTAAAGATCTTTCAAATAATATATATATTAAAAAATTTCATTCACTAACATATCCCTCGAATGGCCGAGTGTTTAGGTCACTTGGTTCATGACGCGTAGGTGATGCGTTCAAATCCGAGTGGCTTTTTTGCTTTGCTCATGCATTGGGGTGGCGGGGGGATGCAATCCCCGCGAAATTTTAATAAGTACAAAAGGTAAACAAACCATTTGTAAATCATATACTTTAAAAATCTCTGCACAAGTACCGTGTCTCGGCAGCCGAGTGGTTAAGGCACGAGACTGATAATCCAGAGGTACCGGGTTCAAATCCTGGCCGGAATAAGGGCCAGAGAGCTTTTTGTTCATTGTAAAGACCTTTCAAAAATATAAAAAAATATGTGTACTGTAATAAATGCGCATCGCTCACATCACTCGAATGGCCGAGTGGTTAAGTCGCTTGGTTCATGACGCGAAGATGATGCGTTCAAATCCGGGTGGATTTTGAGCTTTGCTCATGAATTAGAGCGGGGGAAGGTACGTCCTCGCCTTTGAATTTTAATAAGTACAAAAGGTAAACAAACCGTATGTAATTCATATGCCTTAAAAATCTTCTGCCCCGTATCGTTTCTCGGCAGCCGAATGGTTAAGGTACGAGACTGAAATCCCAGAGGTACCGGGTTCGAATCCCGCCAGGGGAACGGACTGGAGAGATTATGTTGCATTTTTTTTAGATAGCTGCAAAAATTCAAATCTCGGTCGCTGCGCGACCTCGTTTTGAATTTTTGAGGAAAATCAAACGTCCCACCCTAGCACCCTAAGCTTTTGCACTCACCTTGGCCAAAATGTTTGGTCCAAACGTCCACGAGTGTGCGCACATTTGGTCGACAGCGCCATCTAGTAGACAAAATGGAACAAATCTGTGACTTAGTATATTTTTTTTCTGCATCACCTTACTACTATTTCGTGGCTTTGCACGGTACATTAGAACTATTTCAATTATATTTTGAGTTACAAAAAGCTGGATGGTCCGTGATCCGAACCCGCGCTGCTAGATTACTGGGCAGGTGGGCTATTCATTGCACCACACCACAGGGGATATTTCGGCTTGAAGTCTTCATACTCATTGCACTTGGTTGGCTGATGTGCTTTTTTAACTGCTTGACTTGTGTGTTTGACATTGCAGACGACCAAGTCCTATACTTCACTGTTGTTCAGTATGTATTCTGTGTTTTGGCAGTGCCAGACATTGCCAAAAAGCGGCGCCTGCTGCGGGGTTCGAACTCGGGCCGCAACAGACTCCCATCCGCATGCCAGCGTGCAATCCACTGGACCAGGCTGTTGTTGGAGTAGGCGAGTGTATTTTTCATACTTATTGATTGGGATTATCTATAATGGCTTAGGTACTAAATAACGACCTGAACTTTTCTAAGACTCGTTAATACGCAAGAAGCGGAAAGCATCGTGTTACGAGTAATTCCAGCTTGAGATAGTCCCGGGTCTCCCTCACGGGAGACATCAATGCTTAGCACTCGATCACGCGATTTTGATGGAGACTCTTTTGTTTTTTGTTCAAGGCTCACCGACTACATCTTGTTGATGAGCGTAACGAGAGATTTTTACGTTTTGAAATATTCAAATAATATTTTAAATTGATCATTTATAAGCCTCTGGCTATGGGTCTGCGGGTGAGCGTTAATATTACGCTCATCCGACACGATTATATAAGTGTTCGCATAGCCTAGTTGCTAGCTTAAATCGCGAATACCGACATTTCTTCAGAAGAGTGATTGGCTTAGTCCCAAAATACTTTTTCTAACCTCGTGTTTAATTTATTTACAGGTTCCTACTTCGGGAAGAAAAGTGCTAAGCATGCAAAAATTAGATTTTTCTTCGAACGTAAAATCGTGAGGGTTAACATATCTGGAATTTTTGTCAAATTATATTCAAATGCTTGGCCATACTTGTAAAAGAAAAAAAAAAAACGTAAAATCCTTATTATTTAAAAATTGGTGGGTCGATTTGATTGAAAAAAGTGGCAGATCTAAGTTTAAGAGATTTGGAACGATTACATAAACTTCCTCATAATGCGGGTTTGGCGTTTTTTTTCCTGCATGTGGTCAAATTAATCAAAATTGTTTCTGTCAATATCATTGTCTATCTCTGCAAGTGCTAGTCCGTGTAAAACAACAGTTAAATTGACATGAAAAACCATACCATATCATATTATATCTTACCATATCTTACCATATCATACCATATTTTTCTTACAAAACACTTTAACAATTGCCTCGGAAGACATCTGTGATATATATCACGTACAGTGGCGCATCATGATAACTAACTTGGGTAACAAATTCTCGATGGAAAAAATATTGAATTGTTCTATTTGTTCTTAATGTTTTGTTTAGTTCTCAATAAGAAAATTATAACTATAATAATAACTATGAAATTATAACAGCAACTACCATGAGGAAAGGAGGAATAGAATAGCAAAATGTGGTTGAGGTAAATCAAATATGCCCATGATTAAAATTTTGTCTAGTTATATTACTTAGCAGATAGTGTTACTAGATAGATACTTCCCATTTCATTAGGTAGATATACCTACTAAATTATCATCACTTGCAAATCATAATCACAATCACAAAAATAATCAGGCACTCTAGCAGAGAATCGTTGTGAAGAACGTGTCGTAAGTTTAAAATTGAATGCAAAGTACTGGAGCGTAGCAGGCATCGCGATGAACAGAATACGGAGAGAAAGAATTCTATGTCTGGGAAAATTGCATCTAAAAATCTTCCATACCCAGTGGTCTTGATTTATCATTCACATAGCACTATAAGTTTGACCGAGTAATCCTAGAGACAGAACAAGTAAAAAATGGAGATCCGCACATTTCAATGATGTGCTTTTAACATCGTTAACACTCTTGACTTTCCTAAACTTAGCATGAAACTTCTTCAAAAAAACATTCATATCATAACCAACTTTTTCAGTTCCAAATTCTGTGGGATTGGGAAAATTTTGGCATTTTTTTCTATAGGAAGTATAGGAAACAAAAGCCAAGATCCAAAGAATCTGCAAAAAGTTAGTGAATCCTGGGCTTTACCAAATGCCTGACCTCACACCAAAACTTTCCCTGGAATTTTGCGACAAAGATGGCATCACCACTTACCAAAACATCGAGCAAAGCTTCGGCATTATAAAACCCAGTTGAATGATTTCTTCAAATCTGTGCTATTATTTGAAACTAGGCAGACCAGCATGATACACCAGTATGATAGTATCTATTTTTAAAATGTGTGTCAATCTGAAACAAGAGTAAAACCAGCTTGTAACCTTCCTAGGCCAGTGCCAAAACAGCCATAAATGATAAACACCTCGTTCGATGACTGCGACTGCTTCGTCGCAGATCCTAGCAGGAAACCGAAGCGCGTCCCAAAACGAAACCGAACGCTACCGAAAGTGAGCAGTGGATAAAGTCAGCGACTCTAGCGAATAGACCTCTCGCACGTTACGTTAAGTTACACTGGCACTTGCGTTGCCCTCCACCTCCAAGCGCCGAGACTTCACATTCTATTTCTAGGTGGCTCACATCTCGAATACCCGTTATTCTTCCCGTGTGAAACTCTGTACGAGATTCTAGGAAAAGCTTGCCGAGAGATTGAAGGTTCATCCACAATCGTTGTTAGCGCAAGCATAGCTCACAAGGAAGTTAATCATTTGAAACTGCCCAAAAAACACAAGCATAGCTGACAATGGTGTGTGCAGATAATGGACATACAGACAGACATACCTACTTGGAATTTGTAGGTATCACATCGACATAAACAAAAATGAGGGAGACTACAAGGTCTTAAGATTACTAGCAGGGATGAGATCAACACCAGGCCACGAGATTTATAGACCTTGGTCATTTTCCCCGATACACTTAATGGAGAGTGACTTTTTTCAAGCAGCTTGTGTTTGCTTTGGCTGAGCATCAGCCTCTGTTAAACGAATGTAAATGAGAATACGGTGAAAACTACCTAATTAAGCTAATAAATAAACATAAAAAATATAAAAATTGGTGCAATGCTTGTGCTAATGTTGCTTGCAGCTAAACCCAATCAATGTAGCTAGTAGGTACTAAAAGTTCCAGAAATCATCACAAATTCACAAGCAGTACCACAGAAGCAAACCACAAGGTATATGTGGCACAAAGATCAAGATCTGTAAATCTCACCGCAGCAATTATTACCTTGTGCCGTGTTGTGCATTGTCATGTTCATATGCCATGCTAGCGCCATGGTTGATTGTGGATTAACCTCGTTGACACGAAGTCCGTTCAACCCCACAAACTCCACTGAAATCCTCGACAAGGGCTGACACCGCCGCCGCCGCCCCCCTACCCCCAGCTCTCGGCCGGCTTGGCTCGCGGCGCGTCATCGTATGCGACGTCGAAACGGTCGTCGTGCCCGTACGCCCGCCCCCGCGCCGGCCGCAGCCCCCACGCCTCGATGTCCTTCTCGCTGGGCGTCGGCTTTGACAGCCACGTGCCGCGATCGTCGCGGTCGTCGCGCGGCCGCCGCTGGCCCTCGCGCACGCCCCAGTTCCCGCGCTCGCGCTCCTCGCGGTCCCCGCCTCCCCAGCCGCGCCGCTCTTCCCGCCCGCCGCCGCCGCCGCCGCCGCCACCGCCGCCGCCGCCACCGCCGCGGCTGGCGCCGCCCCACGCCGCCTTGTCGCCTGCCTCGCCACGCCCCCAGTCCGACTTCGGCCGGCTGCCCCACCTGTCCGGCTCCGCCCCTCGCCAGTCGGCGTCGCGCGGCCGCGCCGTCTGGTGCACCGCCGCCACTTCCGACGGCGCCGATTGGCCGGGCGACGGAAGCGACTCGCGCGACTGGTTGGGCGAGACGGCCGAGTCCACAGAGCCGCCCGGCGACGGCAGGCTGGTGGAGAGCGCCAGCGGCGACAGTAGCGGCGCGGCGCCGGGTTTCAGAGCGTCGAGCGCGGCCTCGTCCATCCACGGCAGGGGGATTGTATCGGGCAGCGCGAGCAGCAGGTTGACGCGGTCGACGGCGGCGGCGGGGAGGAAGCGGAGGAAGGCGGTGCGGAACGCGCCGGCGACGGGTTGGTAGCCGGACGACTGGAGGTGCAGCGCGAGCAGCAGCCAGCAGCGGCTCGTCGGGTTCAAGGAGTCGGAGAGGCAGCGCGCCGTCATTGCCAGGGTCAGCGCGTCCAGCCGCTCGTTGTACTGCGACGACAGCGTGCGGCTGTTCAGGGCCAGCTGTCGGCGGAGGCGGAAACACTCGTCAGGGCACCTATTCGCTAGCTTTTATGTTTTACAATCCTGAAAAATTGGGTGAATTTCGGCTCAGATTATTAGAAGCGAAATGTCCATTCCAAAATTTGAATTGATTGGATTTTGCATCTAATAACAAATATCTACCCAAAATGCAACGAGAATTTGCATTTAGGTTCGAATATCATTAATTCCGGCTCTTGTTTCCTATACTTTCATTCGAAACAAGAGCCGGATTATACCTAATTCTTCAGAATTAGAAACAGAAAGATTTTGCAAATGAGGGTCCAAGTGCAACATACGCGTTAGGTTGCGGATTAAATTTGGATTTAAATTTGATGTTCAAATATATCGAGACTTTACAACAGTCTTTACTATCCCTGCAGTAGCATAGACAGCTTGAGCATCATCAACAGACAACAAGCATTGTCAATGCCTTATTTCAACATCATGTGTTATTCAAAAGACAATTTTACATGCCCTGACCTGAGGGGGGATTTTGTAGATTTTGTCACGGTGAGATGGGACAAGATCTCCATTTCTGTCAGTGTTTTTAATGGAACAACTGAATGCTCTTATCGGTTGACTTATCCAACGGATCTTTAAAAAAATCGCACTCCTGGTTTCAATAGGTCTTTTCTATTCAGAGAAAAATGACATCATGTATCCACTAAAAATACTTGGTTAAAGTGCGGAGCCAATACATTTTTGTGGACCTTTTTAACCAAAGACGATAGGAAAATCATAAGACCAAGTGGCTTTTTTTAGTGGATTATGGCATCATTTTTCTTCGAATGGAATTGGTAGGTCTATTCAGTTTACAGTTTACACTGACAACATGAGATCATAGGACTACCAACTGAAAATATTCCGCCCGAGCGCAACGCAACCGACCATGTTGACGCAGAGTTCTATCTCGTCGGTGGTGCCGGCGACCATCCGGTTCTGGTAGTCGAGCAGTGCGATGAGCAGCACGGCGATCGGCATGTTGTTGGCAAGCCGCACGAACTTGAACACCTCGCCGAGGAAGGCGACGGCGTTGAGGAATCGTTCCGGGTTCGTCGCCTGCAGCGTCTCTGAGTCTGGCGGGAAACAGGCGCGCCGTTAGCTGTGTGTTCGGCCGCGGCTCGGCCCTCCGGCTCCTGGCACTCCGACTTGCTTTTTAGAGTTTGGATATCGTGAGGAATATCAATCAACATCGCACTCCGTAGAGTTTTTTTATGTTTTTTTATCTGTGGCTGAGCTCGCCCAGTTTTACTCTTTGGCGCGAAGCCCCGTGCGTGACGTCATATGCAGTGAGAATTCTGACGGCAGCGGCAAGCAGTGCTTTGAGAGTAAATATGCACTAGCTTGGCAGCAGATTGTTTTTTAATAATATTTCAGCGATATGTCACATTGATTGAAATTCTTCACACAATATATTCTCTAATAAGTAAATCCGAGACCTTTTTTAAGATATGGCTGCCACCGCACCATCGATTTCCCCGCACGCGCTCACATCTCCCATAAGAGCCCATGTTAAATGACTGCCGAAAATCTTGAATATCTCGCCCAAAACAGGCTTCCGACAAAAAAAATCAACGGATTTCTACATTTCACACCAATACGCATCAACCAACACCAAAAAAACCACACATTTCGACCATACGCTATATTAGGATTATACCGGAATCTTAACCACCAGCAAGCAGACTGAGCAGACTGAGCATGGCCGGAGACAAAGCAGCCAGCTTTGCTCGTGTAATTGGGTCCAGCGTATGTCATGACATTGGGTCATGTTGTCAGTAGTAGGGATTTAGTTTTTATTTTTTAATAAAGAAATATGTTTTTATAGATCTCAAAAAATTAATTACAAGTACCTAAATTGCCAAATTTCATATAATCTTGTAATGATATAATGTGGAAATGTCATTTGGTGACTAGGTCAGTGATTCCTAAATCCATTCATCTTACTCTTATTGATATTTGAGTAGGGTGCTATGTAGGGCTGAAGCCAATTCTGAGAAAGTTCTGCGAGGGAAATCAGATGAGGACAGGCCGACTTACTCGTATAGTCATTCTGTAACCGTTTGATAAGAGAATTTCGGAGCTTGTGTCCATCCACTGAGAGAAGCGATGTCGTGCAGATTGCGACCGCAGCGCGGTGTCCAAAGTTCCGATCATCCAATGCACGCTTATGGAGACACTCGATAAATTTACTATGGAAAAAAATATTAGAATATAGTTGCCTACCAATAAAACTAGTAAGCAATGATTTGGCACACATAGGTAGGTAACTTCAACTTACTCCAATCGTTCAAGGGAAGAACAAAATAAAACAATCTCCTTGCGAATATTGTTAAGTACGAATCCCTCGTTGACGTCAAGTACATCGATCTTGGCAAGGAGGATGTCGAGAGGGACTTGGATCTGAGGCTGATCTTGCACGTCTGTTTGCGGGCGGCGCAACGGTGGAGGAGCCTTGTCGGGATCTCTCCGCACTATTGTGCCCCGGCCTCTTCCAATCGATGTCATTGCACTGCTGAAAGTCAAGATTTGTCTCATTATTATTTGATAAATGACTAGCTGTTGGTAAAGTAGGGTTAGCTTGTGTAATGACGTTAATGAATTGTTGACAGTGCAGTTATAAATGTTCTGACACAACAGAAATTTAAAACTGTGTATACCTGCTAGTGATTAAATGAATCTAAATAATTTGGTAGGTACCTAACTGGCTGATAAGTAGAAGCGCCAAGATTTTCACACAATATATTGTGTACAAGGGTGACGTCTATCTGTGCCTGAGTATTGTGTGCCTGAGTATTGTGTGCTTCGAAAAACAGCAGACTGTGCCTGACCTTGAGTTTTTGACGAAACAGGATAGTGTGCCTCGTTTAAGTGTGTTTGGTATAGTCTGCCTGAAATCGATTCAAGCTGACTTCCGGATGCAAGGATCGTATTCTCAGCCTGAGTAAACTCAGCCTGAACGAAACGTCAAAGTCTGCCTGGTTTAACTGTGCTCCGTTTCGATCCCTCCCCCTTCACGCGTTTTACCGCTTGCAGCAGACTGTGCTCGAAAAATGACCTTGGTTTGTTTGGTGTGTTCGGTTTAGTGAGCCTGGGTACAGGCCGGCTAAATTAAATGGAACCTTCCCTCGATGCAAAGTCATTCTCATCTTCCTAAACTGCGCACTGGTCTATTCATAATAAATGTAGCCTCCGCACCGATGCATTGTCCTTCTAATCTTCCTCTACACTGTATTGTGATTTAAAACTATTAACATCAGTTGCATCACTAGTAATTAAAAGTCTATCGTTGACCTTATCAGCATGTTATAGGCCCATAGTTGACGGCTATGGAAGCTTATGTGCGGTTGTAAAATCAAATTTCATTCGTCGGTTTTATGTTAAAGTAAGATCAAGGAAAATGTGCATGTTATTTTCATTCTAATATATTTTATGCGTAATTGTCTCGAAACACTACTAAAACTTTTATTCATCCTGTTAATTTCTAGCAAAACTCACACCAAACGTTCCATAATAATAAAGTAAATAAATCACGTATTGTTTATTGTTTTTATTAAGTATTTAATTTCAAATTATATTCTAGCAGCACATGAGTTAAGTTTTAGTTTTGTGTTGGTTGAAGATTGCAAATCATTTGATACAACATTCCACCAAAGTACATTGATGTCTATGACCTCCACATTCACCAAAATCAATAAGTGAAATAAGCAAAAAATGTGGGGTTATTCGACAAATGACGATAGCGGTCTAACTATCTATTAGCCCCCATCCCCTGCAAACTAGACCCGTTTATTTGTCATCATCCGTTTCACAAGCAAAATGTAATGTCAATTGTAGCTCGCCCTGCCTTTATCTTTCAATTTACATACGAGGGAAGCAAAATGGCTACTTGACATTCGGGGAAATCTGCTCTTGTTTTTGCAGTGGAAAATTTGTCGCTATGCTATATGCTTCTATGCTTGCATCACGATCTATTAAGCAGGCCTGCAATATAAACCAAACACAATTTTAACATGATATGATGGGATATGATGTATCGGACATTGTATCGCAATCCAGAGACGAGGATGATCGAAATAATCGATATCACAAGGGGATCATTGATGAGAGATCATCGACTAATTTCTGCCCGTCCGGCGACCAAGAGTCGAACAAGATCGGCCCAACTATTTTGAAATTTTGGACGATTTTTTTTCGCGATTTCGCTTGTCAAAGCAAAGTGCTCCAATGCCCCTGGACCTAATTGTGAGCTAGCTAAAAGCCTAAAATATCCTCATGACCGATCGGAATGTATTGGGACAGGTTTGGATTAAAAACTTTCTTGGGAAAGGCAAAGATTTATTGCAGAGAATATTTCAACATGACTTTTAAAATGTTATTTTTATACTTTTGTGTGGGTGTCTTTGGATGAACCCATGACTTTCATATCAGCATGTGATATGCTATTCTGATATTCAATTCGCTTGTATTGATCTTACAAAGATAAAAACAATCCTACTTCACATTTCACACCGCAAGTGTCAATGTACTCAGGATATGGACTTCGAGTTGTACATCTGGGCAAATCAACTGTGAAATTGATTATCAATTTAATCAAGAAATGCATGCATAATTTTAATATAAATTAATCACGGGTCGGTCTTGTGTAGATGCTAAGACACTCTTGCTTTTTCCTCTTTATGAGTTGCTGAAGTGCGACATTGTAGATCGGTCGATATAATCAATCAGCAACTAAAATTATTTGGTTTCAATAATTTTAAATGTACCTAGTAGTTCGCATTGCATGCGTGTTGCATGTTAAATATGTCAGTCCTATTAGGCTGAAACCTGCAACCCGACGATGCCTTCGACACTATGTTTGCGTTAAATATAGATTTTACCGTTAGTTTTAGGGTAGGAATTGGCCGGATGCGAGCCGACTGTTTCTTGCCTCTTGATGCCTCACACCTTTTTTCTAGAATTTGTCGTTTTCGGGTAGTAGAAATAACGTCGAATGATGACATGGCTCCCGAGTATCACCACGTATAAATATATAATATATTAATATGGATAACTTTGTTATCATTGAATATATCTGCTGTTTTGGCGACACTGCAGCATGGTTCTACCCATGGAGTGTCTCTATATGGAGCATTGGTCCCGACACCTCATTGGAAATCAATGTAATTATGATGATAATGAAAATCTAATATTCAATTTATTTGACTCGATAAGGTGACTTGGAAACTCGTTCAAGTTCGGCAATGGACATAGTTCGATATTACTTCCCATGGACGATATTGATGACGTTGCCAGCGTAATCGATGTCGATGTCGATCGAAAACATGTACAGGATGAAACAGGGGCTTCTTCTTTGTGTTACTATAATTTTAATACGTTATATAATTGATTGCAGAAGAAGTTTCAGATTTTAAATTTTATGCAACAAAAACCAAAAGGTCATCTAAATGGGGGGAGCTGAATAACGCCACATGGAATAACGCCACATCGGCCACTTTTTGTTCCACCGGAATAAAGCCATAAGACGTGTGGCGTTAATCCAGTGGATTAACTCCACGGCTTTAACGTCACGGATTAACGTAACGGCTTTGTTCCAGTGGTAGCTGCACTGTAATAACGCCATCTGAGCATATAGCGTTAATCCAGTGGATTTATGTCATATTGCAATATGGCTTTGTTCCAGTGGTAGCTGCACTGTACTAACGCCATCTGAGCATATGGCGTTAATCCAGTGATTACTGATTACTGAATTCTGATTCAAATTTCCTTAGAAATTGAAATTGAAAGAGATGTAAAGGACTTAGTTTTGCATAAATTAACATGGGCTCGAATGGGAGATGTGAGCGCGTGCGGGGTAATCGATGGTACGGGCGAAAGGGCAATCGGCGGGAGTCGAACCATATATTTATGGATAGCCCCGGTAAATGCGCATCTTTTATCTCTGATTCAATTTTGCAGAGAAATTGAATTTAAGGAAGTTATTGAAGATTTTGTGTTTTCGTCGGAATTGCGGCTAAGTCAATTAACATGGGCTCTTATGGGACTACGAAAAATGTGTTAGTGCGGGCGAGATGACTTTCGGCGGGAATCGAACTACATATTTATGGATAGCCCCGGTGAATGTGCTTCTTTTATATAGTGTAGCTTTTTCCTTTGAAATTGAATTTTCAAAAGTTATAACGATTCCAAAGTACCAAAAAACTTAAAATCGCCATAAAAAGAAAAATTAATGTTAGATTTGTTTCAAATTTCTAACACAGATAACAGACCACTAGAGTTGTGTGATTTTGCAATTTCCTTTAAATCCATCCTCGGGAAAAATAAAAATAAAAAAAAACGTTTTGAAGTCTCCGAAGTTTCATTACGCCTATGTTACCCCCATCATTTAACCCATGTCTTGGCGATTATCTCGATTTTACGAAAACTACTTCTAAAGTAATGAACGGATTTGAATGAAATTTTAACTGAGAGTACAGAATAGGTGGGTGAGCTTAAAAATGCTCGAGCTTGAAAATCTTTCGGAAAATTTGGCCGCAATAAAATAAAAACCACCTTATCAGTTATAACTCGATAAGTAATTGTCCGATCGAGCTGAAATTTGGAAAGTGCATCTGTATAGTGATTTGGCAGATTCTATTAGAGTTTGAACAAAATCGTTTGGAAAATGCGGAAAATATAATGGAAAATATGTGTTATCAACTTTTTTAGTATTTTGTGATAACGGCAAGGTAGATTTGGGCATATCGGTGGATAACCCTTATCAATACGCATCTTTTATTACTGATTCAATTTTCATTTGACATTGAAATTGGAAGAGATATAAAGGATTTAGTTGTACGGTAAATTAACATGGGCGCTAATGGGAGTTGCGGGGAATTTGAAAGTGCGCGCGCAGGGACAATTTCGTGTTCATGTTTATTTTTATATTACTTAAATGCATCATCGCTATTTGATAAGCGAATTGAATGAAGTAAACTCGTATTATTTCATTGTGCCCCATGTTCCCAACCCTCCCCTACGTCCTAGAAATAATGCATGATCTGGGGGAGCAATGCCAAATAATAATTTCCCCAAATGTCGAGGGAGGATAAAACCCAATTTTTCCTCTATCAATTATCTATCTATAGATCTATCTTTTACTATGAAGATTACCCAATGAGTCTCATGTTGTATTTTGACAAGATTTGTGAATATTTGTATTGAATTATACAATTGAAGATTGAACCCGTGTAACATTACGGCGGAATAAGTTTCCGTTTTGAGTGGTTCTTACTTTTTTCCTGTTACTTAATGAACAAAGCTATTCATTGGTGCATTTATAAATGCACCTAAATTAAAAAATGGATTTTAACTAACAAGTTTCCTGCCTTGAAATAATTTATGGTTTATAAACTTTATAAACTTTATACTTTAAATGTACATACTTTATAAATCCATGGCTCTGAACCACTCCGCACTACCAAATAATTATATAAAAAAAAAAAAATAATAATAATAATTAATAAATATTTATTAAAAACAATAAGCTATACGTGATTTATTTACTTTATTATTATGGAACGTTTGGTGTGAGTTTTGCTAGAAATTAACAGGATGAATAAAAGTATTAGTAGTGTTTCGAGACAATTACGCATAAAATATATTATAACGAAAATAACATGCACATGTTCCTTGATCTTATATTAACATAAAACCGACGAATGAAATTTGATTTTACAACCGCCCATTAGCTGCCATAGCCGTCAACTATGTGGCCTATAACATGGTGATAAGGTCAACGATAGACTTTTAATTACTAGTGATGCAACTGATGTTAATAGTTTTAAATCACAATACAGTGTAGAGGAAGATTAGAAGGACAATGCATCGGTGCGGAGGCCACATTTATTATGAATAGACCAGTGCGCAGTTTAGGAAGATGAGAATGACTTTGCATCGAGGGAAGGTTCCATTTAATTTAGCCGGCCTGTACCCAGGCTCACTAAACCGAACACACCAAACAAACCAAGGTCATTTTTCGAGCACAGTCTGCTGCAAGCGGTAAAACGCGTGAAGGGGGAGGGATCGAAACGGAGCACAGTTAAACCAGGCAGCCTTTGACGTTTCGTTCAGGCTGAGTTTACTCAGGCTGAGAATACGAGCCTTGCATCCGGAAGTCAGCTTGAATCGATTTCAGGCCAAACACACTTAAACGAAGCACACTATCCTGTTTCGTCCAAAACTCAAGGTCAGGCACAGTCTGCTGTTTTTCGAGATTAGAGACTTCTGAGCACAGTATACTCAGGCAGACAATACGGTCTCCCGTGTACAATACGGCGAATTGACGGATGGTTAACCAGGATTGCAACTTGAAAAACAGAACAGAGTTTAGTTGGTTTTAATTTTCAGAGTGTGGCATGAATGAACGCAGAAGAACCCCGCTCGCTTTATTTATGGATGTTTACTGACACTTGGATCGGTGTTTTCAATAAATAGCACATTTTACACTTTCATCATGGAGTTTATAGTCGCAAGTGTGGATAACTTAAAATTTGACATAGAAATTGCGTTAGAACAACAGTATGGAGCCCTGCCGCTACCGTTTTCTGGAATGGACAGTAAGTAACATAACCTCTTGTTTTCTCTCTTTGCCATATATATTTACAGCGGTAACATAATTCACGTACACATTCCGTATACTTAAACTGTAACCAAATGTCTTGCGGAAAATGTAGAATCCATCGCAGCAGTCTGCGAGTTCTATCCAAAAGGCAGCTGTTCCAAAGCTGCCGCCTGCCCGTTTCGACACGTTCGGGGTGACAGAACAATCGTATGCAAACATTGGCTGCGAGGCTTGTGTAAAAAAGGAGACCAATGCGAGTTTCTTCACGAATATGACATGAGCAAGATGCCAGAATGTTACTTCTACTCGCGATTCAGTGAGTATCCAACACAGAACACAATAAACCTACTCATAAATTTGTACTATTTACTTGTAAAAGATCATTGTTACCATGTTGAATTCTGTGCTCATCTAGATGCGTGCCATAACAAGGAGTGTCCATTCCTGCACATTGATCCCGAGAGCAAGATGAAGGACTGTCCGTGGTACGATCGAGGGTTCTGCCGTCACGGCCCTGTGTGCCGGCATCGTCACGTCAGGCGCGTTCTGTGCATGAGCTACGTCGCTGGCATCTGCATCGAAGGACCCGACTGCAAATTCATGCAGTACGTTACTTCTAAGCTAGATTTTTATAGAAGGTAGAAAGGGAACGGAGAAGAAATTATTGTAACCAAACCGAAATGGGAACTTGAGACCTCTATGCAATTTCATCTCATCCCTTATATGCATCCCTTTCTATGCACAGTCAATTCCCCCAAGACAAAAATGTATAGAAAGTGGAACTGAGCATTAATATTAACTATTATGTAAAATGTGTAAATTCCCAGTGCGGTTATTTTGTCAGCTTCGAAGTGATAGCCTTCAACTGCCCGGGTATTAAACACGTTTGCGACAATTTAGATGATTTCTAATTAAATTTTCCTTTTCAGTCCTAGGTTTGAGCTTCCGGCCAACGAACTAATGCAAAAAGAGCCGAAGAAAATGATCATAACGTGCCATTTCTGCGGTGAAAACGGCCACAAAGCGTTGTATTGCAACAAAATGACTCCGGAAGCCAAGGCCCAACACGAGGTAAGTAAACGAGACTCGAGCACGTCTTATTATCACTCGAGCGGCACGCCGCTAACCCGCCTGTCTCCCTGCCGCCCGCAGAACTCCAACAACGTGTCGGTGTTCATATCGCGGCACGGCAACGACGACGGCGGCGCCGACCGCATGCCTCACGTGAAGCCGCCGCTGAAACCGCTGGAGGAGGTGACGTGTTTCAAGTGCGGCACCAAGGGGCACTACGCGAACAAGTGTCCGAAAGGGGCGCTAGCGTTCCTCAGCCACAGTCAGAATCCACCGCCGCCCGGCGGATACAGAAGGTAAATGTCGATTGTCGATTGTTGGAGCTGGTGGCACGTTCGGTCGAGATCGATTTATGTTCTTTCTTTGATGTTTACGAGGAGAGAATGGTTGGTAACTTTTATTTTGAACTTGTACATGTACACGAATGAAATTAATTATAGTTGAAACGTTTATTTTGTAATCTTTGCTGTACCCACACTGCCTACAATGACCTATTCTTTCCTTGTCCAGTGCCTTATCCTATGCGTCATTACTAAACGAAAGGAGATATTGACATCCGAAGAAGGTGACTGGGGAAAGAACATCAGAGTCGAGGATCAGCTAAGGCCTTCTGATTAATCGAGGAATATAATATAACAATAGGCCATGATACCAAAGATACAACTTACCAAAGGACCAATACATTTTTTCTTAGAAATACTCCTTGGCCTACTTTTGCCTTTCTGGTTGAATACAGTAAGAAATACTGACAAATGCAATCTACTATTGTTATTAAAGTATAATCACAAAACCCACATAGAATGTAATTAATAGCACGTAAAAAGTATATAGAAATTAACACAAAACTTATTTTTTTGTTTGTAAATTTGTTGATCGAAATATATTGCCCTCTGGAACTTTTGGAAGATCATGAATTTGAACTCGCCACATTTTCTGTGTAACTTGACTCGAATATCACAAATTATGGCCTTGGGGAACATGGGGGTGCACAGTGGTTTATGTCAAATCAAACGCTTTCGCATGAATAAACGATAAACACTGCTACAAAACTACATGAAAAATGTCAGGAAATGACCTGAAATATTCACTTAGGAAAACTGAATTTCCGTACTGTGCTAGAGAGGCATTGTCGAGAGTTGGTGGGTATTTCAATCACGTTGCCATCTTTAACCTATAAAGTCAATAAAGGTTTCATCGCATTCTTTCAAATACCGAAATAATGTTTTGAAGACTATTTGGTGATATTACTAATAATCATATTCTAATTGCAGAGCAATTATGTACGTGCAGTGGCACTGGCCGAGCGCCTACCTCTGTTCAAATGGTTCTGTCGATGGAGCTGATGGCAGAGTTTGTTTTCTGCGAAATCGACCGCAGGGGCATCCCCAAAAGAGTAATGAATGTTGTGACAAATTTTAGATGTAAAATTCAAAAATTTCATTAAAGTCTCCTAATAGCGTGGTCAAGATCCTATTACATGATCATATTTCTTTCAGAAACTCTCGGCACTGCAAGAATTAAGATTACTCGAAGTACTCTGCGACTACTTTGGGCATTCTGCCGGCAACAACGAAGCTGCAAGAAACACCGTCTTCATGTCACTCTTCCCCCCTGCCATCACCGAAAGATCACGACTCCTCTCGAAGCTCGTATCGATGTCGATTTCAACTAGAAACATCCCTGTGCTCACCGCAACCGGAATCTGGATGCAGCAACTCAGTTGTACCTCCCAGTTCAGTTTGGACCTTGCAGCGCAGCTAGTTCAAGACTTTTTTGTGCTTGTGCCAAAAGCCCTCAGCTGCTGGAAAGACCTACCGCGGATGGCACCTCAGTTTGCCGCGAACTTTCTGACGACCGCTGCGGAAATGTATGGTGTCGACAAAAGATTTAGGTTTCAACCTCCACCTGATTTATTGCTGAAAATAATCACAGAATGGCTTTCGGAAAACCCGACATTATGTCTCGCTGCTTTATTGGTAGACTTGAAACTAGCTCTGCCGATGGGCGGCATTCTAATGGCCGCTGTCACGCCGTTTGCCGGACTTCTCAGGTAGGTTCTTGCTTCAGAAAATGTTCCAATTTAAATGACCCAAAAGTAAGTCTTTCAGACTTCATATTATCTGTTGGCATTATATAAGCTATCTAAGTATGAATCTAATTGTACTACATTGTCCTAATCAACATTCTGTATGAATTTCCAAAGCATACATGTTTTCACCGAGAGGGGAAGTGGAATACAAATGAACGTAGAGTAACAACGGCTTGCCCTGTGCCTAGGTGGTGTGTCTTGGCGCCCTTGCATTTTGCATCGCTCGACGCCAGCAAGCCGACCGACAGCGACGTTTCCGAGCCGAAAGAGAGGAACGAGCTCGAGGCTCTCTACACCATGCTGCAGCAAGCGTTGCTCGAAAGCCTTCTCGAGTGCCATTCGCACCAGCACGTGGTCCCCTCGAGGGACAACGTGCTCTCGTCTCAGCACCTGACAGCGATCATCGAGCCCATACTGAGGTACAAGAAGTTCTTCGACGATCTGCCTCAGGCCACCGGCGAGAGCCGCAGCAGAGAGGAGGACGCAATGGACGAAGCGCTCAACAGATTCGGACAGGCGATACAAGTGGCGTTGGCGGTCGATTGCGTCTACGGGAACGTTGGTAAGTGTGAGATTTGCGGTGGGTAGTGGGGCTTTTGGATGGCTGCGGACTGGATTTGAATCTTGCTTTATGTCACGACTTTTACCACAAGGAACATGCCAATGAGTGCCTGTGGAAAGTATAGTCTGTTGTCCTTAATTGTGTAAGCAATTTATACTGTGACAGTGAATTCCAGTGATAGGCATGGCTTGTGCTCAAGGCCCAACACAGTGCCACAACCAAATTCCCAACTCATTCTTCACACTAGTCTTCTGACATTTGATCTCCAACCCCCCTTATCCCACTAGCTGTTAATACTACACTAGCTGTTAAGTGAGGCTACCGACACGGATTCCTGTCAGGGTCTACGATTTATGGGGATTATATTTTGTAGGGGAACTTTTCAAGCAAGTCGACCTGCTACCTGAGAACCAGCTGCTGTGGATTGTTCTGAACAAGCACCGCTGTTGAGGAAGCTCCCTGCTCCCATCGCCTGCTTCGATCGAAGATTAGCACCATAAAACGCTGCTATATCAATGTTATCGATAAGGACTTATTCCTATAAATACTTAATTAGCGCTTGAAAACAAATGTTTTTCCAGATCTAGGTTTTATGTAAATTGGTTTGAATTTGATTGAACTCATAAATCACGGCGGTCAATTTGTACAACATTTTATTTTAAAAGCTCAAAATTTGTACCGACATACAATGATTGTAATTTTTTTATAAAATTTATATGCAACTCAGAACGGCTTAAACCGTTTCGAACTTTTTAATGCCACAATCCTTTTCTTGTCCTCTTCAAACTTCTGTCGCAGGCTTACTAAATCTGAAAATGAAAAAAAAAAGGTTCAAAAACTGCTAAGCTTAAAATAACAATCTACTACCGATTTCAATTTGCTGCAACACTCACGGCGCATTTTGCCCTCGCGGATCTGATGAGTGTAGAAGTTTTTGAGCTCTTTTTTAGCCCGTTTTCCCTCCTCCTTCTCTTGAATTTTCTTGATGACGCTCTCCTTGCGAGAGAACCCGGGCCTTCTCCCGCTGTAGGTTTTCAAGCAGAAGAATTTCTTGTTACTTACAACTTGCTTCTAAATAGAAGTAATTATAGAGAAAATCTACTTAATAACTCTAAACACTTAAACCACCGAGTTTAGTTCAATTTGAAAATCCTGCTGTGCTGCCTGTCTGTTTAGGTCAAGTATAAGTTGCTTCGGCTATTAGTCACAAAGTTATTATACTTGAAACGAAACAGCTAAAAGGTAAAGGCTTTGCTAATAGAATGCCTGCGACTTTCAAATCCCAAAGCTTACACCCGTTTGTAGCAGCAAAAGAGTGAAGAAAAGCAGACTATGTCCAATAGGCTAAGTCACTCATGTTGTGCAATGCAACCAAACATTGTCGCGATTCGTTCCGAGAAACTCACGTCTTGGTGACTGTAATCCAGCCGTCTTCGTCGGCAACCCGACCTTCCTTCTCCTGCCTAGCTTTTTTCGCTACGTCCGTATCGAACCGAGCCATGAACATCTTCACCTCGCCTTCAACGGCCCCCATGTCCGGGATACGGGCGTTGTATTCCAGGCACCATTCTGCGGGAGGTAATGTAAATGTTACTTCAAGTGTACGTGACTATCAGGAAAATACTAAATCTTTGTTTGTTTCTTTGAATCTTGCAAAATAATAACAGTTGGGTTTTGGTTTATGGCTGTTCTGGGTCTCTGTTGCAACCCATCGAGTATCTGGCAAATAAATAGTGTTGTGATTTCTTTCTTTGAGCTGAAGATCAATTAGTATTTTTGGGAGGGGGACATGACGGAAACTTTCTATTTACTAAATCTTTATCGGCAGTTGCCAGTTTCATTCATCACAAACGTACTTTGGATTGAAAAATCATTCAATTGCAAATTTTTGTTACTTACTGGTTATTCCTGTCTGAAGTTGGTTTCCTTTTGTGGAGAGAATCAAGGGAACAGATGTGTCCAGGTTCAATGCTTTATACAGCCCGCTAGTGTTGGCAAAAACTACGTAAGCAACTTTGAAACCTTTAACTAGTTTATTTTTTGGGAACAATAGCGACTCCTCGGCAGGTGGCGCAGAGGACGTTGGCTTCTCGTGAAAGAATACTCTCAAAACTGTTCCACAACACGCGAACACAGTTTCCAAACATTTCTGTAATAACGAATTGCAATAGGTTAATGAGGTCCCGATTCACTAAATTGGGTGGCATAAAACACTAAAAACATGCGATATTTACCTCGTTGCAATAAGGAGGAACATTTACAAGAAAAAGTGTGCGATCAGTTGGTTTATCAGCGATTTTTTCTCTCACCGAGTGTTCTTTGTAAAATACATGATGTTGGGTCGTGCTTCCCTCGTCGAATTGAAACAGGAAAACTGTAATAAGGTGAATAAATGAAACAGGTAAACAAAACGTAAAGTGAGGTTAGTAAGCTGAGGGTATCATTTCCACAAGAAACGAGCGATATTACTCAAAGTGAAAGGCAATTTACCAGCTGGAAAATATAATTGAAATGGGAAAGTACTATATTAAAGAGAGATTTTCCAGCTGAGAGCAATAAAAACTATGTTATTTTACCTTTAAATCCCTGCACGTGTTCTTTATCAGCCATTGTACTTGACACAATCTTGAAGTTCACCAATCACAATTCACACAGCCTGAGGTACTGACAGAAATAAACCCAAGCAAAAATGTTACATACAAAATATAATATTATTATAAAAATTGGAAAAAATAATTTTTCTGTAGCACCGGTTTTTGGTTTTTTGGTTTATCCAGAGATTCAAAGTGCAAAAAGCAGGTGAAAAATTGGGAACACTGGTGACACCTTTTAAAGGCTATTCTTTGATCCTGATCCCCGTCCTTCTGATACCGAATGAAATTCACATCAATTTTGATCAAGCTGCCCGATGGAAACTGATACATAGGTAGATACACTTCTCTCTGCCGGCATCAAAACCACTCAGATTTGATTCAGATCGTGGGCAGAGATGTAGACAAGAAAACACACATGAGATTTATTTCCACCGTCAACCATAGTTGAAACATTTATTGATGCATTTCTCTTTATTGCTAAGATAATTTTTAGGGCGATAAAATCATGGATTTGTATATTATATTATCAAGGAAGAAAAATCTTGTAAATTAGATATTTGAGGTAAATTAGCCAGCGTATCACCTAGCAATTCCCTCGGTGGCCTGGAATATAAATGGTCTATGGTAAATGCAAGTTGCAACACCATGTCAAAGACGACCCGAGCTGATTGTTGCTGTTGCATTGTCGATTTTTCTTATTTCCGTGCCAATGTGAAATATGTAGCGTAAGGCAGAGGTATTGTCCAGGTTTTCACAACGTATTTTCTCGAGATTTGGCGCAACTGAAGCCTTGTTACTACTTTCCGCAAGATGACGTCTATCAGCGGCGATTCTACGACGAGCGCGCCGAAGACAAAGTCAAAGCGATCGAAGCAAGGGGTAAGAGCTGGAATTCCTTCGCCGTCGTATCAAACAATAGACCTATTCCACTCCGCCACCCACCCACCGGACGTAAAACCAGTTTGGAAAAAATATTAATTATCTCTGCTTAATAACAAAGGAAGTTAGGGAAATCACAACCCGAATTGCTCTACCTGGCTTTAGCGAGTGGGTGACATCATTTTGATAGAATTTTGTTTGAATGGAATAGGTTTAATGTAATCAAGTGAGTCAGACAAGAAATTTCGTTTTCTTGTGAAAGCCAAGCTTACACTAGAAAGCAATACCCTCGCAAATAGGAAAATTGTACGATCTAACCGGGACACGAACCCAGGATATTGCGGGAGAGGAGATCCTTGCTTCTGGGTGAAGGGAGAAGGGATGAAGCAACTCTTCATTCAGGCAACCCGTAAAAGCCCTTTGAAAAGAGTGAGGACGATGCGATCTGATAGTGTATACATACGTTAGACGGAAGGCATCGAGGCGTTTTTCTAAATGTCATGTCGTGATCGAGTTGCTAAAAAGTCGTACGTAAAAAAAACGTGAAACAAACGTCAAACAAAAGCCCATGATCCGATAGAACAGCAAAGCAAATGACAAGAACTTCAAAAAATCGCCTATTTGTTGACGTCTATGCAAAGCGAGTAGAGATCAAAGTTAAAACCAAACAACACAACACGGACGTCAAACGATCACCAATCGCAATCGACATGTCGTGACAGTGAGATGCCACATGCCTACATTCTTAAATTATTTATCTTAAGTCATCGTCAAGACTATAGTAATCTCTGCCCCGCCCTGCATTGCCCTGTCCTGTCCGGACCTACCCTGGCCCTGCCCCCCCACAATGACCGGACGTCTACGTAGGTGCAGCCGGCGCCGCCGAAGAAGAAGATGCGCGGCTTGTACCGTTTCCGTGCGGCGGTGCGCATGGTGATCGCCAACATGGACTGGCTGGTGGGCGACGACGAGGACGAGGAGGAGGCGGGGGCGGGCGCCGAGAGCGACCTGGCGCGACTCAACCGCATCATGTTGCGCAGCCGCAAGACCAGCGCGTCCAAGGGGTTGCTCTGCCGTGCGGTGGGTGTCCGCTGGCCGTCGCTTTACTGATTGATTGATTATCGGTGTTTAATGACGCACTGTTTTGACAACTGGCCCTTTGGCGCTGGTCTTATAGCGTCGGTGGATGAAAGGGTGACGGTGACGATGAGGGTGATGATGAACCTAGAAGGGAGGAGGGGAAACCCGGTGCCGGCACGTTGCCTACTCCTGTCGAAAAGCACAGAGGGGACCACCGGCTTTACGTCCCTTACGAAGGACGGTACAACTCGAACAACAGGATTCCTCCGCTAATCCACGCTGTCGAGAGGTTGATAAGCAAGGCGAGTGAAGTTGTCGCACTAACTTCAAACCCTCCAACCTCTCTCCTGAACAGAACTGATCACGTGCATGATGGTCACCCATAAAACTCCAAACGTACCTAACTCAGCGCGGTGTTGCTTAACTTCGGTGATCTCACGGCAACCGGTGTTTCCAACATGCCAAACAGTTCGAAAGCCCGTCTCCTTACACTCTGCCACTTGCAAACCTCGTTAGGATGGTTAATGATTTAGGAGGAACTACGGTGCCTTTTACAGCGACTACTTTATCACTCGTTTTCACAGTGAAGGCGACTCCCTGCCGTGCTCTCACCTAACTTCTCTACTTACTCCTTACTAACATACTCCTTTTTGTCTCTAACACTTCTCATTCCCGCTGCTTCCTCAATGGGCGATTAGTGATTGCGGAATTTGCTTCCCTAGCGTTATTCAAGCTCGCTCCAAAAGCTTTAATTTGAATTTAGATTCACTAGAATTTCCGTCTCGGCTCACACTTCTAGCCCTGAGTATGCAAAACGGTGGACAATGGCTCAGTTATTTGCTGTACCCGGTTGTCGAATCCTTTTTTCGCTGCAGGAAAAAACCATCCTTCTGAAGGAAGCCTCGCAGCGTACGGTCGAAGAAAAGCGGCGGATATTCTTCAAAATCGGCTGCCTGAAATGCTTCCGGATCTACCCAGAGGTAGGACCAACAATTTTCTCTCCTTTGCTGCCCAAAATTAAAATAATATACTTCCGAGCCTCAGAAGCAGGACTTGAAATTTTATCAATTAAAGGTTTACCAAAAAAAGAAGCTACGAGCATGCTACCTGCTTGAAACACAGCGAGCTACGGGCTTGAAACACAGCGAGCTACGGGCTTGAAACACAGCGTGCTACGGGCATGTAACACAGCTTGGTACATGCTTGAAACACAGCGTGCTACGGGCATGTAACACAGCTTGGTAAATGCTTGAAACACAGCATGCTACGGGCTTGTAACACAGCATGCTACAGGCTTGTAACACAGCATGCTACGGGCTTGTAACACAGTATGCTATGGGCTTGAAACACAGCGTGCTACGGGCTTGAAACACAGCATGCTACGGGCTTGAAACACAGCATGCTACGGGCTTGAAACACAGCATGCTACGGGCTTGAAACCACGGCGCGCTTTGGTTACAGACGGTGCGTGCGCAACTGGCGGCGACAACCTACTTCGTGTACTACCACTGCGGTCGCGAGGTCGTGCGCCAGGGTCACTCGGCGTCCGGCCTCTACTTCATCCTCGAGGGCCAGGTGGACGTGTTCGTGCGCGCTATCGACCCGGTGACGAATGTGTCCGAGTCGCGCTTTGTCGGCAACATGGAGTCGGGCGACATGTTTGGCGAGGTGTCGCTGCTGCACGGGATCTGCCGGACGGCCACCATCGTCACGTCCGGTGTGTTTAAGACGATCGTAGCTCTTTAGCCATGGATAGCGCTTCGTACAGCGAGTGAGCCACTTTATGTAATGTCTTCCCACTGATGTCTATAGTCATTGATTGTGCTTCATAAAGTGAGACTTTGATACAAGATTGAGCCACTTTATCATGTCTTCACATCAACCTCTATAGCCATGGATAGAGCTAGGGTGGTAAAAAGAGTGAACCATGGCACCTTCTCACGTCTATTGAATTAAAAAACCATACCCTTTCAAAATCGTGACCTCTGCCCTCGCAGACGACTGCAACCTGTTGTGCCTGCGCAAAGAGGACTTCGACACGATCCTAAAGGCGTCGCTGATGAAGCAGTGGGACGAATGCAAGGCCGCGATGAACGCCTTCCCCTACTTCGACGGGCTCAGCGACAAGAGCGTGCGCGAGTGCTGCATCCTCTCCAAGAAGCGGATCTACGCCATTGGCGATACGGTCCTCGGTAACACGACGCTAGTCAGAGAGTCCTGGGTGGGACGCCTATCGAGAGATATTCCACTAGGGCTTTGTCGCTCGATTTCGTCGATTCTATATTATACAGCCTGCGTGAGATGCTTGTTATGAACACTTGCCACAATAGATTTGTTGTAATCGAATTATTGACCAGCGATTGTGTTCTAATGCCTTTCCTGACTTGTGAATTCCATTGTTTAAGGATGCCTACTATGGCAAACTCATTTTGAAGAGAAGTGGACTATCTGCTTATTAAATAACTTAGAAAACTAATACCAAATAATACATTATTTAAAATGAAAACAGAATGGACGGAACATAAAACATAAAACAACATGAAAACATCACACATGAAAACAGATACCTTTGGAAACTAACGTGCTAAGATAAGAAAAAGACACGTGACTAGGAAACTAATCTCTCCGGGCCGTTTCTGAAGTCGGCGTTGTGTTTTCCAGGCAGCGGTTATGGCGAGCCGGGCTTCGTCCACTTCGTGCTCTCCGGGGAGCTGCAGGTGATGGGGTGACATCTTTCTCTGTCTGAGTATTCTCTATTTTGCAGTTTTGAAATACACTAGACCCTTGATTATTATTAACGAAATATCAAATGCAAAATTTACATCCGTACCGGGATTCGAATCCGGGTCTTTGCCTGTCCGGGGCACTGCACTTGTCCATTATGCTATACGGACAATATCAATTCCACACTTGGTTGTCCGTATAGCATAAGCCCCGGACAGGCAAAGACCCGGATTCTAATCCGGGAACGGATGTAGATTTTGGAATTGATATTTTGCTACTAATAGTCATTGGCTACTGCACATGCATTGAGTATTTGAATTTAGGATTAAATTAACACTAATACAGTAGACCCTTGATTATTAGTGACAAAATATCAATTTGTTACTAATCAATTTCATTAATAATAACCACTGTCTTCCGTACATGCAACGAGTATTTGCATTTACGATTAAATTCACACAGGTAGGCCCTTCCTTGTCAACCTTTTAATTTCTAGCAAACTCACGCTATATTTTCAATAATAAATAATAAATAAATCAGGTGTTGTCTTATCCTAATCTTAGCATAAGGCATGCAACAAAACTACGCAAAAATTTGAGATTTGTGACTTAGCCCTTGTGACCCAGTTAAATAGATTTTGCTGAAAATCAGGCGTTATTTACGTTTTGAATCATCCGTTATCCGATCAATTTAAAAGAGGAGTTTACACATATCGGGTTCATTGACCTACAGAGAAAACAGAGAAATTTCAGGCAGACAAAATGGTCTTTGCAGGTGATGCAGTTGCTGAAGGTGGGGGTGACGCGTGGCCGCGGCCCTCCCCGCTTCCGCTACCACGTGCAGGGGGCGCCGCTGCGCAAGGACGAGCAGCTCGAGGCGTTCTGCATGCAAGTCTGCCTGCTGCACGCAGGCGCCTGCTTCGGACTCGGTGGGTTCACGACACCGCGACCATCTCTGTTCACCGATTGCGCAGAAATTGCATCCCTAGGATTCAGACACCTTGCTTAGGGGTGGTTTTACTATTTTTTTTCGACTCTCAGTTGAGATGTAACTCACAGAAGCAGTTTAATTTCAGTGCGCGTGGTTGGCTGCTGCCATGCCGTTTAGCTCAACTAACACTTGAACTCGGAGTTGATAAAATGGTAAAACTGGGCCTTAGTTTTACCAATTTTTTAAACTTTGAGTTGAGAGGTAACTCACAGAAAAAATTGAATTTCACTGCACACCGATGTAATTTAACACAACTCTCAATTCAGCCCAGAGTTAATCAAATGGTAAAACTGGCCGTTAATGGACCTCTTCCACTCAGAGAAAAATGACCTCAGATACCCACTGGAAGTACGTACTACCAGTTGGGGAAAAATTTATTAATTTGCTCTGCTAAATAACAAAGGAAGATAGCGAAATCACAACCCGAATTTCCTCTTCATGGCTTTACCGGGTGGATATCATGACGTAATTTTAATAGAATTTTGATTGAATAGGCTCAAGTGTTGATAAGCAACAAGTCGATTGATTCGCGACGACACCTTCGACCCCGTCCCAGGCGAGGAGCGCTACGGCCGCACCGTGACCGCCTCCGCCCAGTCCACCTGCCTGCTCTGCCCGCGCTACTGGATCATGCAGAACAACCGCGGTAACATATGGGAGCGCGTCGTCAACTTCCTCAACAACCACGTGCCGTCCAGCAAGCAGCTGTTCGAAGGGTTCTGCCAGCAGCGCGCGTGGCTGCGATACCGCAGGTCTCTGGTCGACGACATTCTGCGCGGGAAGCCCCAGCGCACCAAGACCACGCTGCACGACGTGCCCTACTCGCTGCGCATGAAGGAGCACGTGCAGTTCGACAGGCGAGTGCGGTTCTCAACCGCTTCCCATGCTCCTCGCTGCAAGGGCTAGTTAGCGCTTCGTACAGTGAGACATTGATGCCATATTGAGGCACTTTATCATGCCTTCCCACTGATCTCTATAGCCTGGATAGCGCTTTGTACAGTGAGACTTTGATGCCATATTAAGGCACTTTATCATGTATTCCCAGTGTTCTCTAAAGCCATGGATTGCGCTTCGTACAGCAAGACTTTGATGCCGTATTGAGCCACTTTATCATGTCTTCCCACTGATCTCTGTAGCCATGGATAGCGCTTCGTACAGCAAGACTTTGATGCCGTATTGAGCCACTTTATCATGTCTTCCCACTGATCTCTGTAGCCATGGATAGCGCTTCGTACAGCAAGACTTTGATGCCGTATTGAGCCACTTTATCATGTCTTCCCACTGATCTCTGTAGCCATGGATAGCGCTTCGTACAGCGAGACTTTGGACGCGGATCGTTTCGGGAACGAGCCATGATTTTGTTGCAGACCCGGGATTCCGACAAGCATCGATAGTGATTTCATGACAATGGATGACAACGACGTGTTGGTGGAGGAGCAGGGAAAGCTGACGTCGGTGGTCTAGCCGGCCGTGGAAGTAAGCGCCCGGGAGGCGGTGGAATGCCGCCTTTTTTTATCAATGTTAGCAAATATCTTACTATTAAATTATTGGAAACTCTTGGCGAGATCTGGCGACAAAGCGGCAAACCAGGCGGCAAAGTTAGAATTCAAATTAAACAAGTTCAATTATTACCTGCAAAGATACTTTTTTATATTTCAACTTTCAGTTGACTCTTGAGATCCTTGAGATTGGCCAGCAAAGCCCAATACACCTATTCCATTCAATCAAAATTATATGAAAATGATGTCATGATACCCACTCGCTAAAGCCAGACAGAGAAATTCGGGTTGTGATTTCCCTATCTTCCTTTGTTATCTAGCAGAGCTAATTAACATTTTTTTCTAAACAGGAAGTACGTCCAGTGGGTATCTGACGTCATTTATCTCAGAGTGGAATAGGTCTGTTAGGAGCCCAAAGCCCACTAGAACGTTATAATGAGGTTTATATTAGGATGGATTTTGGAAAGGCAGTTTCTTGACTTAAAATTTGATAGGATTGGGCGTGAAAATTTCGAAAAGAAAGTAAAAACCGATTTATCTATTTAAATACGACAGTTCTCTGTTTTGTACAAGTTTTAAGAGTCTCAATCCTGAGATTCAAAGAAGGCACATGCATGGTCTATTCGGTGCCAAGGCACCTACCTGTCGGCAGATGGCACCACATTCTCGGCGTGTTTGCAGCATGGGGCGGCTCCGCTAGAAGCGCAGCATCTGGTCCAAGGTCACGCTGCTCTTCCCAAACGGGTCGGTGGGGAACATGAGGATGTCGCCGATCCACGTGTACATCAGCGTCCTGCAAGCCGCACGCGATCCAGACACTTGATTAAGACACTCGATTAAGACACTCGATTAAAGGCCATTTTGCTCCATGTCGCGTTGGATAAGGTTTCACGGCCCCGGACGCCGATCGATTTAATTTCAGCGCGTCTCACAAAACGGTCCCGACACTTTGAGGCAACAATTTTTCCGTCACCGCTGGAATTACTTCGGCTTTTACTTTAACTACTTGATAACTTTGCAGCTGGACGTACTGGAAGTCTCACTGGAGACTTACCAGCTTTACTTGCAAGTCAATCGATGAAAATGCTTGTATTTCACGCTTTAATACCCTATTTATTCCATTCAATCAAAATTTTATCAAAATGACGTCATGATACCCACTCGCTAAAGGCAGGTAGAGCAATTCGGGTTGTGATTCCCTATTTTCCTTAGTAGAGTTAGTTATTTTTTTTTCCAAACTACTAGTATGTCCACTGGGTATCTGATGTCATTTTTCTCCGAGTGGAATAGGTCTATTAACACCACCTGACAGGACTGTTTCAGCCCACACAAGCTCACAATCATTATAGATCAAAATCGCACAGAAAACATACAATTTGCGCAAAATACTAGCAGTGTCAAATAGCCGGGGTAAACCGAACGCGGAACTAAAATAAGTGGGGAGTGTTGCGTTGTACTGTGCAATATTAAGTCATCATTGGGACATTGCTAGCGTCCGATTAGACGGCCGGGTCATCGCTAACGTCTGATTGGTCGGCTGGGAGGTTGCCGGGGCACTCACCGCCGCAAGATGGTCTCCCTGAAGACGGGCGACTCGTGGAGCAGGTCGGTGAACTTGTCGCGGGACACGATGATGCCGCCGAGCTCCGCTGCCACCTGCACGATGTACCTGTTGGAAGCTTAGAAGTTAAAACACACGCTGCCCAGTGACACCAGTGATTTCTGAAATGTGGCAATGCCAACAGCAGCGTAGCAACACTAGCAGCGCAGTGACACCGGTGTTTGCTGGCATTAGGCAAGGCACATAGTAATGCCAATAATCGTAGCAGCGTGGCAACACTAGCAACGGCAGTGACACCGGTGTTTGCTGGCATTAGGCAAGGCACATAGTAATGCCAACAATCGTAGCAGCGTGGCAACACTAGCAACAGCAGTGACACCGGTGTTTGCTGGCATTAGGCAAGGCACATAGTAATGCCAAAAATCGTAGCAGCGTAGAAACACTAGCAACAGCAGTGACACCGGTGTTTGCTGGCATTAAGCAAGGCACATAGTAATGCCAATAATCGTAGCAGCGTGGCAACACTAGCAACGGCAATGACACCGGTGTTTGCTGGCATTAGGCAAGGCACATAGTAATGCCAACAATCGTAGCAGCGTGGCAACACTAGCAACAGCAGTGACACCGGTGTTTGCTGGCATTAGGCAAGGCACATAGTAATGCCAAAAATCGTAGCAGCGTAGAAACACTAGCAACAGCAGTGACACGGGTGTTTGCTGGCATTAGGCAAGGCACATTGTAATGACAACAATCATAGCAGCATAGCAACACTAGCAGCGCAGTGACACTGGTTTTTGCTGGCATTAGGCAAGGCAAATAGTGATGCCAAAAATCGTAGCAGCGTGGCGACACAAGCAACAGCAGTGACACCTGTGACACTGAGTTTTCCTGTATTCTACAGCATAGTTAGATATTTGATTGATACACTCTACACACTACACCCTTATGCTAGGACGTGCCTGTCGTCGTAGGGTGCGACGTTGTTGCCGTCCACACTCCGGCTTGGCGTGCAGACCAGCTGGCCCTGCTTCTCGAGCTGGTCGAGCAGGTGGCGGTCGCGTGTGCCAGGGTCCGTCTTGCGGTACTGCGGCAGGAAGCAGAACACCTGGTGGCCGCGCGACGTGAAGTAGTTCACGCACAGCTCGATGCCTCGCGACGAGAAGAACTGGCTGCGGCCGTGGCTGGGAACGACCGGGGAGCGAGCGTGTTTAATTTGCGTTACTTTTAAACTGATTGCAAAGTATTTAGAAATTTAAGAATTGATTTGCAAGGAAACTATTCTTTTGCTATGCTTCTAAAAAACACAGTGTATTTCATCTCTTATATATAATGTCCGTAATTTGGTTGCTCCGGGTTTCGATTGTTGGGAATGTTTATATGTTTCAGTAGTGCAAATCGAGTGCAAACGGGAAAATCTTGATGTCCCTTTTGTGAAAAATTCACCCACTCTACATCGCGTCTTGACGTCTAGAATTAAAATGCGCACAATTCTATTTGGGAGAGGACATGTTTCCTCGCGATTAAATGAGCATTTCATTACGAAAACTTGGTCGAAACTTTCGCCTCCCAGCCTAGACAGCTACTTCGAGCTAATTTACACGAAATAATAATAAATACACATTCAATTTGGTACGTACATGCATTACTGACCATTTGGAGATGTCTTTCATCGAATCAGTGCGATTTGTTGTGCGAAAACATGACGATTACATTTCTGACATTTCGTCACTGACAGCTGGCAAATTATGAATTTCAAGGGTTCAAAACTCAAACAGGCACTGACTACCAGGATACCTTTTTTCACTAGGGGTGTTCCAGAGTTGATGGATTGAATTAAATCAAAAGATACCGCCAACTTTCGCAAAGATTTTGGCCTTTGCTATATTATATGGTTTGCAACGTGCACTCACCAAATCTGCATTTAACTACTTTATATTCACTAAAAACACCTAAATTCGGGTACGTACTTGATTTATCTCCCATTTTCAATCGTCTCACGTTTTTTATAGCAACTCAACTTACGAAAACTTGAAATGAGCATCGCCGACATGTCACCATTTGACAGCTGCAAAAATAATTAATTCCCATCTCTCACAACTCAAAGATGCAGCGACTTACTATCACAGGATATATTTCCCTGATGCGATTCAATGAATTGAATTAAAGCCAAATGGAGAAAAGTAAGCAAGTAATTGAGTAAATAATTCACTCTGCGCCGACCGATTCAAGTATCAATGCAATCACTTGATTATTTTTTTGTAAAAAGTCGACCAAAACTTATTACGTCCAGCCTATAGACAGCTACCCCGAGTGCAACGTGCACTTATCAACGTTACACGATACACTTTTATTTACTAAGAACAGATAATCTAAGGCAGGCACGTTCATTAACTATAACCTCTTAAGTATTTTCGTCATAATTCCAATAGCGAAAACTTGATACCAGCACATGGCAGAAATTTCGCCGTTCGACAAATGGCTGAAAACGAGTTTCTTTAGCAATAAAATCACAACAGCCCATTCCACGAGGACAGCATGGAAGTGTCAAAACAATCACAAGAAAAGGCGATCGAAACTTCACACGTCCAGCCTAGACAGTACATCCGAGTGTATCGTGCACTCATCATAACGGCAATTTTATTCTTACACATTCTCAAAGGTGATCATGTTTCTTCTTTCATTTGAGACCGTTTTATGTCACTTTAAGGCTATTTAAATTGCAGAAACTAAAGACCAATATTTCCAACATTCTATCAATTGACAGCTCGCTAACAAATGCTCCAAACTCAAACATGCATTTTTCAGAAAAAATGGGTATTAAATGCCAAGTCCCAAGCCCAAACATGCATGGTGACCCGTGAGTGCAACGTTCACTCATCTACATTGCAATTTACGCGTCAATGTAATTAAAAACATAATTAAGGGCATGTACGCGTACCAACTTCAATTCGCAATCATCAGACTTCTTTTTCTTGCATTTTAAATCGCGAAAAACCAAAGCCAACATCGTCTTTATGACAGCATAATATGACAGCTGGAAAAAAATATTTCTATTTATGTTCAAAACTCTAAGCAGCAGTGACCTTATGGATACATTTTTCACAATTTACGTTTGCATGGTCGATGTATTAAATAAAATTTAAAGTCGTCGAAATATTAAGGTTACTTGAATAATCGAAAATATATTTTATTGGAAACGAAACAAAATTTCCAAAGCAGGATAGGGGCAGGTTAGGGGTAGGGTAGGGTAGAATTAGGGTAGAGGTAGATGTGGGGTAGGAGTTGGCTAAGATTTAGATATAAGCAGGGTGTTGGTCATTAAGGGGTAGTTTAGGGTAGGGGTAGATTAAGGGTAGTATGGGAGTAGGTCAGGGAGGGTATAGGGGTAGTGAAGAAATGTTGGAGGAAGAAAGTTCAGGTTTATACTCCTAAAATTATAATATAAATTTTAATTTTAAGTCGAAGAAGAAGGTAGGAACACTTTTTGGGAAGCGTAGGGGTATGTGAAGGGGTAGATAAGGAGTAGGTTAAGGATTGTGTAGGTGTCGGGAAGGGGTAGTGTAGGGGTAGTGAAGGCGTAGTTCAGGGCAAGTTTCCCCATGGACATATAGGCATTAAGGCATTTAGACATATGGGCATTAGACATATGGGCATTTAGGTTTCTCTTCTGGGCATTAAGGTTTGCCACATGGGCATTTAGGAAGTTATGGGCGTAGGGATTTTTTCAAATGCAATTCCAATTGCGTTAACTTGATAACGGCACATGGCCGAAATTTCGCCGTTCGAAAAATGGTTATAAACGAGTTTATATTGAAAGAAAAAAGCAACATGCTCATTCCACGAGGACAGTATGGAAGTGTAAAACAATCTTACAAACAATTCTGCAAGGAGAGGTGATCGAAACTTTGCACGTCCAGCCTAGACAGGTAATCCGAGTGCATCGTGCAATAATCGTCACGCCAATTTATAGGTGATATTTATTCATACACATTCTCAAACGTGATCATGTTTCTTCTTTCATTTGAAACAGTTTTTCGTCTTTTTAATGCAATTTAAATTTCATGAAAATACAGAAAAACAATTCCAACATTTCTTCAATTGACAGATGGCTAAGAATGAATTTCTATAGCTCAAAATTCAAACATGCATTATGACTTATGAGTGCAACATACACTCATCTACGTTGCAATTTACGCGTTATTTTTAACAAAAACACATAAATAAGTGCATGTTCGCGTGATGGTATACCAACTTTCAATTATTATCATCAGACTTTATGTTTTGCATTTTAATTCGCGAAAACCCAAAAGCAAAATTTTCTACATGACGGCCTTTGACAGCTGGCAAAAAAATGATTTCTATTAATGTTCAAAACTAAAATAAGCAGTGACCTAATGGATACTTTTGTCACTTTAGACTTTTGAAGATTCGATGCATTGAATAGAATTATAAAAACGTCGCCCAACTCACGTAACTTGAATACCCGAGAGCAAGGCAAGTAGTACGCACCAGATCCGAGAGTACCTTTCATTAGAAATGGAAAAACATTTTCAACGCAGGAAAGGCGCAGGGTAGGTGAGGAGTTGGGAAGGGTTGAATAAGGGTAGAGGTAGAGGTGGGAGTAGTATCAGTTGGGTAAAAGCAGGGTATTGGTTGTGAAGGGGTAGTGTAGAAGTACCTGTATGAGTATACTTTAACGGAAGCTTAGAGGTAGTGTAACGAGTCGGGAACGGGTAGTTTATGGGGGAGTGTAGGGGAAGTTTTCGTACAGGTATATAAAGTTTGTCTTATAGGCACAGGGTTTGCCTTTTGAGTAAAGGGCTTATGGGCTTATTTTTGCCTTAGGGACAAATGATTTCCTTTTAAGAGTAGGGTTTTTCTTTATTGGCATAGTGTTTTGCCTTTCGGGCATATTTTTGCCTTATGAGCATAGGGTTATGCCTTATGAATATCGGGTTTTCCTTAGTAAGGTGTACATCATGGGCAAAGAGGTTGTCTCATTTAAAATATTATTATCAATAAAAGTAAAAGGCGTAAACACATAGTGCCGGAGGCACGGGCTCCGCTGCTAGTCTAAGATTTATAATGTACAATGTTAATAGTGTCAGTTAAAATTAGTTAAAATTGATTTAATTGTAAGTAAACTTCCAGCAGGTGGAAAGCACTTAGTCTGGAAGGCTTAGGACAGAGTCAAATTGGTTTTGCAGTGTTTTGTTTTTTGGAAAACAGGGTAAAATATTATGAATGGATTTTCATTTTTTTGGTTACCTACATATTGGACTTACTTTTAGACCCTAGATAAGACAGGCAGGCAGCATACCTGTTTTAAAATAAGTTACCAAATAATGAAATAAAATAGGATATTTCTCTGCAGGAGGTGTATTTGCAGTCAACCGTTAAGCAACAAAACGGTTAGGTAGTGGTGGCCTGAGAAGCCGATGGGGGTGGCTGCATGGGCGGACTCACCCCATGGCGATGTTGCTGCCATCGATAATGATCGGCCGCAGCCCGGTCTTGGGCGCGCCGGCGTCGGGGTTCACGAAGTTGCTGCCGTAGACGCTGGGCTGGCATTGGCCGACCGGCTCACCAACCGGTGGCAGTGCTGGCACCCGGTCGCCGACGACAACGTTTGCAATCGGCGGTCTCGACGAAATCCCCGTCCCCAAAAAGCAGACTCCATCGCTGTTGAGGTCAGACTTCTCCTTCCTCCCCGGCTTTTTGCGCTTCTGTTTCCTTGTCGCTGGACTGGGCTTGATCTTGAACAAGACGCCATACTTTTCTTCCTGCCGGTTGACTGGTTCTACGATTCCGTGGGCAGCTGCGTTTTTCTCATCCCGAATCGTAGGTGTCGAGAGATCGCCGTTTTCGACGTTGACTTCCTTTGAACCACTGCTTGAATCATCCGGAAGGCACGACAGATCGATAGATTTCTTTTGGGACCGGTGTTTTTTTCGGACACGTTTCTCGTGAGGTTCACTTGACTTGTGAGTAACATTGCACTCGGCAGCTGGGGCGTGAGTCGGGTCGTTGGCTGGAGTTTCGGTCGCGCCTGATTCAACGGCAACAGCAACCGATGCGCATTTCGGGTCGGTAGGTCGCACATTTCTCTTCCACGACAGATTCAACGGCGAAACGTACTTCTTAGCAGTCACTTTTGGCAGACTAAAAGTTGGATCTGGTAGTATGACAGCTCCTGGCAGACTCTTAGGAGTTTTTTTTTTCAGGGATTTGACGGGATCGTGTTTCCTCTCCCTCGCCTCACCATCAACGCGTATCTTCCCCATGGTTGTTGGCTGCAATTAGCAGCTAGGTAGGGACGTACCTGAAATTAAATAAGAAATGCCGTTTATTAGTATTTTCTTAATAAAAAATGTATTGGCTATGCAGCAAATGGAGAAGAGATTCTAAAAGTCCAAGGCACAGAGCCACTGCAATCCAATTTATTTGCCAGTAAATTAGATCATTTGTCCTGGCAATTTGATTGGGAGAGAAGAAAGCGTTTTTGAGATAAATATTTTATTAAAGTTTTCTCTATTGATGGGAGATAAATATGGTAGCCAAACAGTTTTTAAAAAGTTGGTTCAAGTTATTTGCTGGTAGTGCAACACTTTTCATTGGTACACGATTTGTTGATTTCCGAATACACTTTCCGTTAATCCAAAGTCACTACACTTTTCCGAGTGTTTGATAGAGAAGAGATGTGTTTACATTAAATTTTAGCATTTCTGTGGAGAAATTTACTGTTAATGTCTTAGAATGTGAAGGCAAAATTGATGACTCCAATCCTGAATGAAACCTTGCCGCTTGGACATCTCATGTTATTCTACGTGGTTGCTTCACTGCATGCGATTTCACGAGGCATGTAAAGCATACAAAGCAAATGTTTAAGCTTGATAAAATTGAAGTTTATCTCAAACAGCCCGTCATCTGAAGACATGCTGTGAACAAGGGATGCATTGCTTACTATCATTGCACCTGAACCTAGATAACCTCAAAGTGATTTGGTATCGCCCAACAATTTAATCAAGTAGCCATGCCTAGTAGAACATGTGGTTATAAATATTTACAAAACACCGATATAATAATAACAAGTATTACCTCTGGCGAAACATACTGTTATTAATTTGTTATTGTTATTCTTGAAGCAACTTTGAGCGCCCTAGACTGCTCTAGACATTCTCCAGCTGAAAAATACTGGTATTAGCTCCAGCTGTTCGCGGCTGATCATGCAAGCAACAAAATAAGCAACGGCGTCGTCTCGGCGGCGCCGGCTCGGATCCTTCCTTTATTTGCGGGCTGCTATTTGGTACGGTTTGCATCTGAGAAGCGTACATTTCATCTCGTTCAGTACGTTATTTCTCGCAATTGCATCAGTTGTGCTGACTGCAGTGGAGTGGGCTTATGATTTGTGCACCACCATTGCTATTTGGTTTCAATATAAATTAATACTAATACTGTACGTATTCAAAAATGTAATAATTATTTCGTTACTTTGTTCGCAATCAGATAAGTTTCAAGATGTCACTTTTATGGCGATAAAATGTTCGTCTCCGTTCGATGACTTAATTAATACCAAGTCTAGTTATGCTCTTTTGGCAGACTTTTTAGAGGCAACAACCCTGTTATTTCTCGTCACAAGAATGTGATTTCAACCACGGTGGAAAAAAATAATTTTCATTATGTTATGGGTAAAAAGATCGCCAGAAGATCGCATTAAAAATGTGTTCCGTGTAATTTCCATCAAAAACGCGATGGTATCAATTAAATTTAATCGCAAACAAATTCTGATTGATTTGTATTCTCGGCATCTATTACTCAATGAAAGTTTGCTTGCAAAACGCTGTCCAGCAATGTTTACAACTAACTCGATAGGATTAGAGCGGCTTAAAACGTGACATATACCTACCACCAATTCGTTGTCGTGATTGAAAATTTGCTGCAGAACAGCCAATTCAAGTAGGTACACTAGAACTTTGATTCAAACTTACAAACAATCTGCCGACAAATATGAACCCAACCGTATCATTAAAATCACGAAAATCGAGAAAAAGCAGTATTTTTTCATTTTGATGATTAATCTTGGTTATGCAAGAGTCGCAGGTGTGCTGTGCGCCTTTTTAATCCGTGGATACTTAATTTTACTGCCACAGATTGTTATGTTTTCCATTATCGGATCGGGTTACAGGCAATTATATTGCCTACTTTTCCTGTATCCATCTTCAACATCCAAACTTTATATCTTACTTGATGTGCTTTCTGGGCATAAAACACCTATTTTGTTGGTGAGAGCGCTAGACACAATGGGATTAATATACACGATCGGCATATAATCAGACCACTGGAACGTTTAACATTCAATGTCACATAACCCTCTCTACAAAGCTAAACAACACAAACATTCACAAATCACCATCCATGGCACGCCTCGCAAACGCCAAACCCAAAAATCCTAAACGAAAACACCATCGGAAACGCTAAACCCTAAATACGCCAACTTCAACATGCTTCAAACCTGCTCTCTCTGTCAAGCCTCGTTGGTATCTCTACTGCCTAACACCATCCCTTCATCGATCTTTATCGAAAATTATAAATCCCTATACATCAGAATCTTTTGCATATTCAGAGACGAAAAACTGCTCTCTCCTAATCACACAGAGAGAAGCGTTGGCGTCAGCACATCATTGCCATCGAGGTGCATGGCTGTAAGGGGCGATACGAGCGATCTACTCTAGCTAGCTGCGACACCTGCGACAACGCTAGGCGTGGGAGTGGTCAGGGTCTTACAATCTCTCACCTGGCAACTGCTTATCAAATGCACGAGGCTCGCGGTGATAACGACAGACAGCCAGCCTGCAGGTGGACTGTCGATGCGAATGCGACCAGTCGGCGAGCCGCGCTGTGGGCGAGATGAATCTGTCACTGGAGAGCGACGCTCGAAGGAAACAGACGACGTCGCCTCAGCAGCCTCAGCAGCAGCATCAGCATGGGCATCAGCGTCAGCGGTCGGTGGAGATCATCACCATATCGAGACAGGTGCAACAAGTGCCACACGGCAGTCAGCAATCGTGAGTTAGACTTTTCATCATGTTTCACATACTGTTTATTTTCTTGACAGGTGCTGTCAGTCTGTGTGCATGACGTTTCTGTTCTGATGCCGATGTTGCTTCCATAGGTTGAATTAGATCGAAGTGTTTTTATTGAGGTGATGTCGCTGGTATAGGTTTTTGGTAAAGTCCCATACATAGTACCTACATAAATACAAGTGCCGTTACCGAGAAATGCCGCGAAAGTGTCGGGATTGCCGGGACAAATTGTGCTTGCTAACTTTTGTGTTAGTAGTGATGTTTCGTCTACATGTATGTATACAGGGGCGGAACAACGATTCACGGGCCCGCCCGCAGATTTGGACAAAAAGGCCCCCCCTCCTCTCCCAAAGGCGACAGGTTTTTCAGCCCCCGATAAAATTTTGAATCATTGGCCTTTTTTAGAGCGAATCTATGCGTTGTAGCAAGAATTTCAAACATATATTGCAAAGCTATATTTCAAATTGACGGATTTGGAAAATCAGCTCGATATTTTCTGTGAACCACATTTCCAAGTTTTATCTTGCAATATGATAAGCAGGATAGACCATTCCTGGAAATAAAAATTCAGAGCGTCTGAGTAGGTAACCTATAAGATACTTTCAATCGCCATAAGTGACCCTTGCGTATATACCTACTAATGTAATTGACAATGTTTTTCTGTAGTTTTTCGTATTTTCTGAAACCTTCGTGTACCAAATTTGACCTGACTCGACAAGGGCCCCCCGCGTACTGGACCAGTCTGCCTCACACATTGAATCTGCAGTTGGCGTGAAACAAGAGTGAATAACACTGAAAGTATCGCAAAAATGAGTAAAAGTGAAGATTTTGTGACAACCGACGGGCCCCGCGGCGGCCGTAGACGGGCCTGGGCCCGCCCGCGGCCGCGGGCCCTGCGGGCGCCTAGTTCCGCCCCTGTATGTATAGTGATGTATTTCGGGTGTATCATTGGCCTTAAGCGAATTTAACCTCTGCATATTCTACTAGGCTGTGCGAACACTCATATAATCGTGTTGTGGATGAGCGTAATATTTACGCTCACCCACAACGCGATTATATTGCGCGTGCGCATAGCCTAGAGGCTTTTATGATCAATTTATAATGTTCGGTGTTAATTAAGCAGCCTTTTCAATGACATTCGTTACCTGGAAATTTCATGATGAAATTATTTGAATATTTCAAAACGTAAAAATCGATTTCAAGAAAAACTATTCAATTGATTTGCTTGAAATTAACACAGTATCTTCTTTTTACGATCTTTAATGCACACAGTAAATTTTGTCAAAATCGGTTGAAGATAAAGTTGATTTAGTTGCACAAAACTGCAAAATCGCTAAAAAAGCGTCATAAAAGCGCCATTTTCAAGAAAATCGCTAAACATACAACAATGAAATTTGTACACAAACATTAAATCGTGGGGGCCAACATATCTGGAAAGTTTCGTCAAATTATATTGAGATCCTCGGCCTCTAGAGTGGAAAACGTGTTTTGGAAAAACTGAAAAATTTCGTAAAAACTTAATAACATAAAATTTACTCGTCCGAATTGCTTCAAAAACGTGGCAGATTTAAGTTCAGAGAAAACGAAGGTCCACCGAAATTTTCATCAAAATCCGTTTTGGCGTTTGGCCGGAATCGTGCGAACAAACACACAAAAAAAACAAAACAAAACAAAACAAAACAAAAAAACATTCCGGATTTTTTTTAGCAGTAAAGTGAAATTGAAGATTTCGCTTCACTCGCTACGCTCGTTACGCTCATCAATTATGTACAGACACAACAAGAACAGATAGCGATTCTTTTCTCACTAATCAAAATGTTGACTCTCTTGCCCCCCCCCCCCCCCCGGGCCACGAGGCAGATAAGCACTCCGCGACCTTCCCTGAAATTAGACAAACTTGAACTTGATCGTGGATGTTTTTGGAGATCTCGTCTCCAGGTTGCCTCCTTGCGAGCCACAACGCCCCCACGTTATCGGCGGCAAGCCGTCAATGCATCGTGCTGATAACACATAATACCTCGTAATATGTGGTAACTGGTAATATGTTATATCGGGAACGCTAGCAAGAGGCAGGGGTAGCGAAAATAATCTTCGACTGCTGAGGACTCACTCAGTTGTACAAATAACTAGGCTATGCGAACACTCATATAATCGTGTTGTGGATGAGCGTAATACTTACGTTCACCCACAACGCGATTATATTGCGTGTGCGCATAGCCTAGCGGCTTTTATGATCAATTTAAAATGTTCGACGTTAATTTAGCAGCTTTCTCAATGACAATGAATATTTCAAAACTTAAAAATCGATTTAAAGAAAAACTTTTCAACTGATTTGCTTGAAATTAACGCAGTATCTTCTTTTTACGATTAATAATGCACACAGTAAATTTTGTCAAAATCGGTTGAAGATAAAGTTGATTTAGTAGCAAAAAACTGCAAAATCGCTAAAAAAGCGTCATAAAAGCGCCATTCCCAAGAAAACTGCTAAACATATCACAATGAAATTTGTACACAAGCATTAAATCGTGGGGGCCAACATATCTGGAAAGTTTCGTCAAATTATATGGAGATCCTTGGCCTCTAGAGTGGAAAACGTGTTTTGGAAAAACTGAAAAATTTCGTAAAAACTTAATAACATAAAATTTACTCGTCCGATTTGCTTCAAAAACGTGGCAGATCTAAGTTCAGAGAAAACGAAGGTCCATATAAATTTTCATCCAAATCCGTTTTGGCGTTTGGCCTGTAGAGCGCGAACAAACACACAAAAAAACAAAAAAAAAAAAAAACATTCCGGATTTTTTTAGCAGTAAAGTGTAATTGAAGATTTCGCTTCACTCGCTACGCTCGTTACGCTCATCAATTAGATTAAAATCCAATAAGTGAGATATTTGCAGCGGTTAATATTGATTTTCCGTATGAGTTGTCGCTGACATGGCAAAAATGAGCAAATGATTTCAGTTCAATTGTCAATGCGGCTATTCCGTCAACTCTTGGCTGGTAGTGGGTTACCGAGATAAACATAGACCATGTTCACATGTAAACACAAGTTGATATTTTTTTTATTGAGCCCATTAAAATGTCATTGGCCAATGGCCATTCAACTGGGGTTTCAATGGTTCGTTGATCAGATAGTCGAGGACGAAGGCATAACTTCTCATTTCTGCTATCAACACAAAATGACGCTCCTGCTTTCTACTGTGTCAACCCTTAAATTTAATTATATATATTTAAAAAAAAATCCATCTGGTACGACAACTTTTTAGCATTTGTGAATTTCCTTTTAACTCGTGACAATATTTACGCGACTGACGGTAAGGGGTATTTATTTGTAGAGTCGCTAGGCTAGAGCATTGTTTTTTGACTTCGTTATTCACCTGACCTTTGCAAATAGCCTAGTTGCAGACGGCTGTAAACACCCAGCAGTCAGAATTCGGACTAAAAATGACTTTGAAATGCCTCTTTCATTGCCGTTGTGCATAACACATGCTGGGCGCCCCTGTTCTGACAGCTGTAACAGCTGTACTGGATTACAGGGAACGAAATCTTATCGCCTAACGACAATCCTAAACTCTGATATCGAAATCGAAGTCGACGAGATAAGCAGAAACTGGCCCATGTTCCACATTGTCGCTCTTTTCTGGTTTTCATAGGATGTTCCGCGACGCAACTTGACAAAGGTTGGCGATGCTTCAGAGAATGCCAATGTTTGTTTTGTTCTTGTAATCCCTTGTCTTGATCGCTGATTAGATTTCACATTTCAGGGGCTTGTGAGATTAGTCATGATATGTTGCAAAGAAAGCGAGTGATCTATGGATCTATAGATTACTTTGTCTCTTTAAACTGCTGCTGTAATGGTTTGTTATGGTATGAAGCCAGGCTCGAATTTGATTTGATTTGTTTTGTTTTGTTCCTTTCAACCCAACATAAACATTGCAGGATGATAGTCAACACTGAACTAAACATACGATATAGTGTGGTTGGCTGAAATGTGCTGAAATGAAGAATTGAAAAATAGCTTGTCCTGAAGTCGAGAATCTCTGGAACATATTTGCCTGAAGGCTGAACCACTTGAAATTCAACGTACATTTCATGTTGCTTAGAAATGCTGATGGTAATAATTTGTAGCATCAATTGCATATTCCAACTATTAAGTCTGCTGCTTACAAATACAAACAAATACAAAATAAGTAGGAACACAAAACACAGGAGTACATTTGTTTCTGCTTACTAATCTACAACTAATCTGCACTAAACAAGTGACAATAAAAATTATCAAACATTAATTGAATCCTAACCTAAGCCCATAATTCACAATAGAGAGGATAAGCATTTAATTCCTATTTTGATAAGTAATTGTATATAGTTGTGAGAACTCAACCAAATACACAGTATCTCCATAAAAATTCATTCCGAATGTATTATTAGAAACTAGTGTTGACGAGGGGGTCATCCGAGAGCCCTCAGTCTCACCTGGATGATTAGAAATACATTGTCAAATGCAATAAGTGCAACAACTTGAAACACCCGAGTCTCTTGCGAAATCAAATACTTTACTCAAACAACACCACCTGCGACTCTCTCGCAACACAAACAAAACAACAATGAAAAATCACACCTCCAACTTCTCTCTCTCTCTCTCCTCTCTCCAATAAGACCATGTCGCAGGGGCTCTATCCCTTCACGACCTAATCACAATGATTTAAAATTATAAACCGTCCGGTTGATTTCAATGGCGAATCAATCTGATCATCTGTGCTTCAATAAATTGCAAACAAATTGAACAAATAAATTGGTTCAAAACTGTTTTTTGTATCATTACCTTCCACCTAATAGACAGTACCATTTATCGGCACAAAAAAATAAATAATTCACAGGAACTTGGCTGGCAACGGACTGAAACGGCGTTTGTTCCCGCAGGGTGATCCGCGAGCAGTACTGCTCGTGCGCTCCGCAGACGCGCACCGAACAGATCATGCTGGTCGTGATCATCGGCATGTCGTTCTGCATCGTCGGGCTGGTCGCTGCGTTGGGCGCCATCGCGAAGACCAGCTGTGACCCGCAAGGCCTCCACAATCAAAACTCACTCTTCTGACCGCGCTCCGACGGCGCCGGCGTAACCGACTGTCGTGATGCGTTGCGATTTGTTATGCCGAGCCGCTCCACTTTGAGTAGTTCGTAGATTAAACTGTACTGCCATTGGGTTGGAAGGAGGGTAGAGGCTCGGTGCCAACGGCTAGCTCGTAGCTATCGATGTCCGTCGGGAGCGTTGAGGTAGTCGAGATGCAAAACTCTTTTTGTTTTGAGTTTCTAGAGAAATTGACCCTAGTCTTTGTTAATTTATCTCAACATGCCATTTAGCACCACAAATCAATCAATGATGGTTAATGCAAATACAATGTAGTAGGTATATCAGTAGCCAAATAAACAATACAAAATTAAATTTACAATAGAGTACAATAGAGTACAAAATTTGTTGTTAAAAAGACAATCTTGAGTTCATTTGACTGGAAACAATAAGTTTTTGATTAAATTTAGCATATTGAATGATTTTCCAAGTCATGGTCTTGACTTATGTTTATAAAATTTGTAGATCAATGAGTATTTGTAAGCAAGAATTTGTGCCAGATATTTTGACAGTACATGTTCATAACTGCCTCCTAGATTTAATCTGGTTGTAATCTGTTGAAACAAAAGGAGCCAAGTGGGAGAGTAGTGCTATCTTTAATAATTTCGGAGAATTACTGGGAGCGGTGCAGCCTAGATTACCAAAGTGAAACGTACAAGAGTGGGGGGCCACAGCGCGGCATCGGACTCGCAGCAGTATTAACCACATTAAACCTCAGCGTCAACATGCAACGCGTTGCTTCCAAGAGATCCACGCGGAGAAAACTTCTTGGAAGCGTAAATTGTGTAGAGCTTTGAATTTCAGAAAGTTTTCATCTGTTTATTTTCTCACTGCCAGTAAAGTGTCAATTGATTGTCATTTAATTTGCAGCTAGTCAATGAAACGCTTAACCTTGCCAGCAAAACTGAATGGAAGTGTAATTTTCTTATAAAATCCTTTCTCTAAGTACATAGCTTTGACTGTTGGCATCTGATGGTTCATAAGTCTGTATGAATGATTTGATTAATGTAGATATTCCAATTGTAATTTCTTTTTCTGGAAAATGTTGCAATTGCACTAGAAATAAGTGAAGCCCGGCAATGATGCAATTGGTTTTGAAAGGGTGCAATTATTTTAAAATATGGATATATTTGGTAATTTTAAGGAATAATTGTAACTATTAATATGTACTCCATTAATAAAATTGTGTATTTTTTTAATAACCTCGACAAACATTATTGCTCTCTCTTGAGAGATTTATGTGATATTTGTTGTGATTTAGAAGCTGTATTTAATAGTAAATAAAACCAACTAAGTATGAATGAAATAATTAAAAATAGTTTTGTATTATTTTAAAATCCATCATGTCCTCAAAGAATTAGATCATACTGCATTTGAAAATTAGTCCTGTGGTGCAAGCAATACCTACCTCTGTAAAGTCAGTAAAATGTTGTATGTTCCTATACAAGCATATTCTGAAAATAATTATAAATATACAACTGATCTCTGAAGGCACTTTGTTGATTTGACGGTCAATGATATTATACTCAATGATGAAGTCAACTCGATAATACAAAAATCGTATATTATTTTTGAGGCGCGTGTATTTCAAGGGCAAATAAGACAGTATTTAAAAATGGCGGCAACGAACACCTGTCAATGAACAGCAATTGAGAATTTTAAAAGTTTGTTGTGATTATAAGTGGATTAGAACAATAATGAAGATAGTAAGAAGTGAAACATAATTTATATCTAACATTTGCTGCTTCAAGTAGTTTCGCTTAGCAATAAGACAAATGGAAACGATTAATTTGTACGGAGCTAACCTCATAGTCACCATCCAAGATCAGTGAGTTTTTTTTGCAAATTGAAGATATTGTATTCAGTTTTACTAGATTATCTCGACTTTACCTTGACTGTGGTGTAAAAATTGTATGTATCAATGTCTTTCATCTTCGCAGATTCCCCGACAGCGATGATTTCTTTAACACAGTTACGCAAACGTTCGATCCTGTCTACGTATACACTATTCTCTTCCCGTTCCTCGCGGGACTCAATGCTCCGTTAGCTACGGATATTTTAGTCGTCTCAGCAACAACAGAATGGCTCAATATGATCCTCAAGTGGTATGTAATATGAAAGCACGTGGAATGACACGGACATAAAATTCTTACAGTAAAGGGTACTTTAGGAAATCATGCAGACTTAAAATACCTACCTATAATATTGCAAATGCAATATCTTTGCATCTATCAATAAGCTGCAAGAAGTCATTGCGAAATTATTTAAATATTGAAAGCAACGGCAGAAAAATGAGAATATGTTGGGTTTTTGATTCTGCAACTGACCATAATACCTAGGTACCTGTACTTAGAAAATAAAAAAATTAATTTTATACCAATTGCTTAAAAGGAGTCCATCAGTTTTATTTGTAGGCTGCTCACTTATAGGTGTTTCACTATCAGCTAACTCATTACCAGGTGGTAGGTAGTGGTAGATAATAACATTTCTTACAGTGGCGTAGCTAGGTGTGGCAGGGCCCTGGTGCAAGATTTAAGATTGGGCCCCCCCCCCCTTCTTTTCAAATTGGTTTCAGGCTAGATGTGCCGATTTTCCAATTGACAATTTTTCACCCCACTAAACTACCCCAAAATGCTAACTCGACGCAACTCAGATTGCTACTGAACTGTTGTACCTACTGTAGTTTTTTTTCCTGTGTTTCAACTGATTTATATAATATACCATAGGTATATCCCTAAATATCAGCAAAGACATTCCGACGGGGTTCATGGAAGAACTTGAGGCCGCATAGCTACCTTCTATATCCCGGGTCCCGAGTATTAGTGACTAGTGTGTATTCGGGTAAGATACTACCGAACTAGAATGAGACAACAATACTGTCGGCAGAACACACAGGGTTGCAGTTGACGGCAAATTAAACCATACTAATAGAATTACTAGAAAGAGCCAAAATTCATACACACATATGAACATATGATAAAGTTTGCATTAAACTTGTCATAATATTACAATTGTAAGTTTAAGCCACTCGGCACATTATGGAATTTATTCCTCGCTTTCAGTTTACAGTTTTCCCAACTCAATTTTCAGGCCCCTCGAACTAAAGCTCAAGGGGCCCCCCTGGCCGGGAAAATCTCCTGGGCCCTGGTGCGATCGAACCAGCTGAACCAGTGGTAGCTACGCCACTGATTTCTTATTAGAATTGTACATTTTTTATATTTTAAACCAAATACTTGTGTGGAATTGAAGAATATGCAGCAGTTACCAATACTAATAAGTACCAATATGATTGCCTTTTAAAGCATCTCAACAAAAAACCCTTAAAAACATCCTTTAGGTATTCAATTAATATGCATCTGAAACCTTCCATCAAAAAGCAGCCAAGTTCATGACTCCGTGTCAAACACTACCGCTCTTTGCGTCCAGGGTGTTGCGCGAAGACCGCCCGTTCTGGTGGGTGCGCGAGACAACGCTGGTGGCGCCGACGCTACGCCAGACGGCGCTCACGTGCGAGACCGGCCCCGGCTCGCCGTCCGGCCATGTGATGGCCGCTGCCGCCGTCGGCTTCGTGCTGGCCGCGTGGCTGGTCGCCTTCGCCAAGCGGCGCGCTAAGCTCAGGTGGGGAGCGATTCGTCGTTGAAGGCTGTGTGAGGTGACGAAACTCTGAGTTTTAAATCGATTTGACCTCGAGTCGAGTTTTAAGAAAGTAATGATGTTTGGTTGTTCCTATCGATGTCTGCGCTGAACCGGCGCTTTGCGTGATGTTTCAGCCCCGACCAGCAGACAGCGTTCACCTGCGCGGTGTGGGCTGCGCTGGCGGCGGCGCTGGCGCTGGTGACGACCTCCCGGCTCTACGTCGCCACGCACTTCCCGCACCAGTGTCTCCTTGGAGCCGTGCTCGGTAGGACGCGCATCTTGCTGAGTGTGCCGATAGCCGGAAGCTCAAAATTTCGAGCCTACAAAAAAATAAGCCAGTTTATAATTCACTAGAAACTTAGCTGAAGCCGTTCATGTAAGCACAAACATAATGAAAATGCGCACGTCCAAAAAAACTGACGTAGCCAAACATTTCGACCACGGTGCAGCTTATTAAGTTTCTTGTTAACGCTCTGAGGTGCATGTGTACTAAATATTTTACGTTAAAGTCTAAGTTTACGGAATAAGTTGGTTGTGAATGGGCCATAATAGTTGACGTGCCAAAATTGTTCTGCACCAGGCTTGTTGGTGTCGTGGCGCTTGACCTCGGCCCGTTCCCGGCTGGCGTCGCGCTGGCGCCGTGCATCGCGTCCAGCGCTGCTGCTCTGCGCGCTGGCCATCGCGCTGGCAACGGTCGGCGCGTACTGGCTCCAGCGGGCCGCCGGCATTGATCCCCAGAGCAGCGTCAAGCTGGCGTTCAAGTGGTGCGTTTTCGATTGGTGTTTTAACTTTAGTGTGCCGAGGGGCGGGAAGGATGCTTAGCGGAACGACTTCTTGCATGGAAGAGACTAGTTACGTTTCTTTTTCCTTGTTCAAATTAAATTAGGAGTTTATTTCCTGTACAGTTTAAAGCTGGTGGCCCGTTTAGTTGCAATGCTGATGTCAGAGTGATCTTTGGGTTCCTAACTGGGAATCAGTTTTATTCCTAATTATGTCATATTATCCAATACTTATTGTGGTATTGCACTTATTCCCTTTATCTGTATGTGTAAAGAATGCTTCTTGAATTGATTGACTTGATTGACTTGATTTTGTAGCATAGCATTTTCTTTGATTTTTAACCAATTAAAATTCTACTAGAATAGTTGTCTAGTGCCTTTATTTAAAATCTGACCGGCACAAATAGCCTAACTGCTGACGTGCCATTAAATCAATCATTATTCCCATTTATGGTATTTAGGTACCTATTGAAAAATATTTATGTGCGTCCTAAATGATCAAGGATTGCAGAATTACTTTAAATGTAGATCACAGTGTACTGTAAATACCAATTATATCCTCAATTTGAATTGTTTTGAATTTGAACAACCCAGCACGTGCTAATGTCTCGTTATTTTGTGTTGTTCAGGTGTTCGCGCGCCGAGTTTGTTCACGTCGCCACAACGCCGCTGTATTGTTTAGTGCGCGACGCGGGAATCTTCTTCGGGCTCGCCGCCTCCGCGCCCCTCACTCAACCGTTAGTAGATTCACACTTGTTTAAACTTTTTTTCGATTTTGTTTTTACCCACTGAAGGCTAGTTTACTAAAAAAATTCCACCATTTCGTATTGCCTGGGAATGGTGAAAAACTCTAAATCTCGTTGCATCACTACATTAATGGCCACTTTCTGAATAGACCTATTCCAGATAGAGAAAAATAACGGCAGATACAGCCGGAAAAATATTAACTAGCTCTGCTAAATAACAAAGGAAGACAGGGAAATCACAACCCGAATTGCTCTACCTGGCTTTAGCGAGTGGCTATCATGATGTCATTTTTATAGATTTTTGATTGAATGGAATAGGTGTATTTCTTAACTCTGGATTGAAGTGGGAGTTGAGTTATATTCCATGACAACGACCTACCACTTCCCAACTCGAGGTTCAAAAATCTTGGTAAACCTGGCAGTAAGATATTAGCTTTCTACGTCTCCCAAATACATTTTTGAAAACCACCTACACACTCCAAAATCCACGGCCCTGTTGCTCCAGACGCGCTGCCCTGCCCGCCGTGGCCGCCCTGCTGACGTCGGCGTTCCTCGCGTGGGCGCTGAACCTCGCCGCGTTCGCCGTCCCCACCGACAGCGCGGCCACGTTCTACGCCGCGCACTTTCTGCTCGCCGCCGTACAGCCGCCCATCTACCTGCGCATCGTGCCGATGCTCGCGATGAAACCGCCGCCCAAGAAGGACTAGGGATCGGTCTCGCTTCGGCGTGGACTGCATCCTAGCCGACGATGTTCGATGTTCGATGCATCGTGCCGATGCTGGCAATAAATCTGCTAGCGAAGTAGAACTAGCGAACCGTCTTGTTGGTCTTGCACTTGAAAACTGGATCCATGTTTATCCATTGAGTTTTTTTGAGTTGTGCGAGTAACAGCCGCCAATTTATTTGCTTCTGGCTATGAAACTTCCGGCCAAGAAGGACTAGAATACAGATCCATCTCTTGAGAGTTGTTTGCTAAGTACTGGGATAATGTTTCCATGTTTCCATGCAGAGTACCAGCTGCCAATCTCTGGCTATGAACCACTGGCAGAGAAGGATTACAGATCTGCCCCGTCCTAATAGTTTGGTGTGACATGTGACACAGCCTCTGCTGTTTTTAGGTGTGGACAGAGTACCAATCATCTATCTACCCATCATTCTTCTGCTGGCTATGAAAACGCTAACCATAAGGGTTTGATGTTGTTGGTGGTTTGGTTGTCGTTCCGTACAATGCTTCCGTGTTGTCCCGTTGCGTTTCTAGGTTTAGACAGAGTTACATTTTAGGTTCTTCTAGCCACAGTTTTTAACTATTCTATTGGGTTTCTAGTCTTGGAAAGGGTAGTGAGATAGTTTAGAAGTGAAGAAATCTCCATTTTATTTATAGAGTTATTTAATTATTGCTATGCCACTATTGCCGTATTGCAAGTATATACAAGTGATAACTTGCAGCAGACTGCCATGGTTTTTTTCTTAACTTACCAAAGGTATTGTTCTTCATCCTATTTATTCTGTGGGCTTACAGTCCTATTTATGAAAGTTTGTCAAAAATTTTATTATAAAGAATCTATTATTATTTTATTTTATTCTTCATAGGAAGACAGTCCATCTAATGGTCTTCATTCTATTGCATGAAAGAGTATGGAATTAATGACCTTCTATCAGCCAAACTGTAAATGTAAGTAAGCAATGTGATTTCCATGCAATCTCCCCGTAGGAATCACAATAATATTAGAAACAATTTGAGTACAAATTATTCAGATATTACTAACTTAAGGTGGATCCGTACAGAAATTTATTGTTTTTGTTTTGGTAAAATTTTACTCAGATGTGGTCTATGCCGGAAAGAAGTACTCAAAAAAATATTTTTTAAAATATTTTACTGGAAATTTTCCGGAAAATGTGAACATTTGTTTGGTAAACATGCCACCACTCCTTCCCTCAATTAGGTCTAAATATTGGTGATATCATTCTCGACTATTTTTTTTTTCGATCAAGACACTTGCAGCTTGCCAATAAAGGAAGATGAAAGTTTAGAACTGCATACTTTTTCAGTAACAAATTTTGAAACAAAGCAAAAAAATTGGCAAATTTACGTCATATTTTAACCATTGACAAAATTTAGAGAATGTCAGCGCGAATTGAATTAAGTGTCTTATTATAATCCCTGAAGTTTGGACATTCCATAAATATTAATTTCATTTCGATCGGACGACTGATACTCCCCCCTAGCGGGACAAGAGACAGATCAGCAAGCGTAATTTTCCATACTAATTTTTTAATTTTCCGGAAAATTTCCAGCAAAATATTTTTAAAAATATTTTTTTTAATATTTCCTTCCGGCATATGACCACATATGAGTAAAATTTTACCAAAACAAAAACAATAGAAAAACTGTACGGAAAAAGTACGGATCCACCTTAATAGCACAGGTACTACTAAATAATTCGTATCAATGCATAATTTGCTGTGTTTGCCCTGTAATTTGTTATATTAGGAATAACAGTGAAAAAGTGTATCCTTGCAATATCATTGTAAAGGTTTCACTTTTTGTAGGTAAAAATGAAAAATAAACACATTTTTACTTATTCTAAGTGCAGCTGCAGTTAAACTGAACCGCTACGAGTCAAGTCCCAATGTATTCCCATTTATTTGTGCTAAAATGCCACTTCGATAAATGCTTGTTTCTTAGGAAACAAAACATAAGCAGCTAGAAGGGTATAGCGTGACCTCTCCATCCTAAACGTTCTACAATTGAGTGGGTCAAGATGCCACAATTTAGAGCCACAAGAAAGGCTATTTCAAGAAGCCATCAAAAGCTGACTCCATACCCTCACCCCCTTATCGTATCGAGGGTCATGCCAAATATCCACTGGTTTGTCATTGGTATGAGATGTTATGAGCTTAATTCTTTTGACAAATGCCAGACTCTCATGAGTGCGCTATGGACGAAATCCTCACCGAGCGGGGTTCTTGTAAGACGCTGGTCTCTTGCTCAGATATACACGCGCTTCCACAGTAGAACCCATCGTCAGCAGGGGATATTTTGAAAATAACCTCTGGCGGTCTGACATTGTTTTTGAATTTTTTTCTACTTAGACAATCCTGACATATTTAAACCGATTTTGACGAAATTTGCCATGCGCTTACAAAATCTTACACCACGGTCCACTGTCAATGTGACGAATGGAACATGTATCACAGTAGGCCATGCTTAAACATCGGACATTTGAGTTTGAAGATGAACAAAAAATAGCTTTTTATTGAAATCGGTTTTTTGCGCGCTATTTAATATATATTTTGATTTTTTTCTCAAATATTCGTTAAAAGATCAGCATCATTACAAATAACGCGGTACAGAGCATGCATTGTACAGAGTTAGACTCTTTTATTGCATCCTCATCCTTGCATAGGCGTGCGCAGGATCTCAAATTAGGGGGGGGGGGGGGGCAACCAATATGTCAACCTGGAGGGGGGGGGGGGGGCTAAACTAAAATTAAAGCATACTTTGTCATAAATATTCTTCAAACATTAGCATGGGCCTTATAGCCCAATTTTTAAGCCGAAAATGCAGAGGTCCACGTAAACCCTTTTCCTGCTTCCAATATTTTTGAAAAAAAAACAGTGTGTAAAGGAAGAGTATACTCCGACCCCGATGCTAACTTCATTTGAGATCTGATGGGAAATAAAACAACCAGGGAAGAAAGAAAATTTGTGTTTTTCGTTTAAAAAAACCGCAGAAAGTCCCAAATTCAAGATTTTGTTGTGATTGATTGATTGTTGGTGTTTAACGACGCACTGTTTTGACAACTGGCCCTTTGGCACTGGTCAAATGGCGTCGGTGAATGAAATGGGGATGATGAGGGTGATGATGAACCGAACCTAACCTAGTCTAGAAGGGAGGAGGGGAAACCCGGTGCCGGCACGTAGCATACGCCTGTCGAAAAGCACCGAGGAGACCACCGGCTTTACGTCCCTTCCGAAGGGTGGTACAACTCGAACAACAGGATTACTCCACTAATCCGTGCTGTCGAGAGGTTGACAAGCAAGGCGAGTGAAGTTGTCGTACTAACTTCAATCCCTCCAACCTCTCTCCCGAACAGAACAGATCTTGTGCATGATGGTCACCCATTAAACACCTGACTCAGCGCGATGTTGCTTAACTTCGGTGATCACACGAGAACCGGTGTTTCCAACATGCTTTAGTTTTGAACAAAGTAAACGTCTGATCGAAACGAGACTTTACATCGCGGGTCAGATTTTTTTCAACTATCCAATGAATTTTTTCAAACTAGGCTATGCGAACACTCATATGCGCGTAAATATTACGCTCATCCACAACGCGATTCTATTGCGTGTGCGCATAGCCTAGAGGCTTATATGATCAATTAAAAATGTTCGGCGTTAATTTAGCAGCTCTCTCGATGACATTCGCTGTCTGGAAATATGATGTAGTCATCGTGAAATTATTTGAATTCTTAAAAGCGTAAAATCGATTAAAAGATAAACTATTCAGTTGGTTTGCTTGAACACAGCATCTTGTTTTTACAATTTATAATGCACACAGAAAATTTTGTTAAAATCGGTTGAAAATAAAGTTGCTTTAGTTGCAAAAAAAAAACAAAAACTCGTAAAAAGTGTCTTAAAAGCGCCATTTTCAAGAAAAGTGCTAATTACACAACAATAAAATTTGTAAACAAACATCAAATCGTGAGGGTCAACATATCCTGAAAGTTTCGTCAAATTATATTCAGATGCTTGGCCTCTAGAGTGGAAAACGTATTTTGGAAAAACTGAAAATTATGTAAGAACTTACTAACATAAAATTGACTCGTCCGAATTGCCTCAAAAACGTGGCAGATCTAAGATTAGAGAAATCGAAGGTCCACATAAATTTTCATCAAAATCTCATTCATTTACCTTAAAATTTTCTGCATCGGGTCTCGGCAGTCAAGTGTTTAGGGCACGAGACTGATAGCTCAAGGATACCGGGTTCGAATCCTGGCCGGAATGTAGGCCCTGTAGCTTTTTGTCTATAGTGTAAAGTTCTTTTAAAAATATAAAAAAATATATATATCTATATACTGAAATAAATGCTTATCGCTCACATCACTCGAATGGTCGAGTGGTTAAGTCGCTTGGTTCATGCCGCAAAGATGGTGCGTCAAAATCCGAATGGCTTTTGAGCTATGCTCATGAATTGGGGTGGCGGGGGTACGCCATCCTCGCGAAATTTTAATAAGTACAAAAGGTAAACAAACCATTTGTAAATCATATACTTAAAAAATCTTTGCACATGTATCTTGTCACGGCAGCCGAGTGGTTAAGGCACGATACTGTTAACCCAAAGGTACCGGGTTCAAATCCTGGCCGGAGTGAAAGCCAGAGAGCTTTTTGTTCATTGTAAAGACCTTTCAAAAATATAAAAATATATATGCTCAATAAAGATGCTCAATAAATGGGCATCGCTCACATCACTCGAATGGCCGAGTGGTTAAGTCGCTTGGTTCATGACGCAAAGATCGTGCGTTCAAATCCGAGTGGATTTTGAGCTTTGCTCATGAATCAGAGCCGCGGGAGGTACATCCTCGCCTTTGAATTTTAATAAGTACAGAAGGTAAACAAACCGTATGTAATTCATATGCCTTAAAAATCTCCTACCGCAAATCGTGTCTCGGCAGCCGAGTGGTAAAGGTACGAGACTGATAACCCAGAGATACCGGGTTCGAATCCCGCCAGGAGAACGGACGGGAGAGATTTTTTTGCATTTTTTTTAGATAGCTGCAAAAATTCAAACCTCGGTCGCTGCGCGACCTCATTTTGAATTTTTGGGGAAAATTAAACGTCCCGCCCTAGCACCCTAAGCTTTTGCACTCAGCTTGGCCAAAATGTTTGGTCCAAACGTCCACGAGTGTGCGCAAATTTGGTAGACAGCGCCATCTTGTAGAGAAAATTGAACAAATCTGTGACTTAGTATATTTTTTTTATTTTCCTGCAACACCTTATTACCAGTTCGTGGCTGTGCACGATAAATAAGAATAATTTCAATTTAATTTTAAGTTACAAAAAGCTGGATGCTCCGAGATTCGAACCCGCGTCGCTAGAATACTAGACAAGTGGGCTGTCCAATGCACCACACTGTCGATGTCTGATCGGCTTGAATTCTCCATACTCGTTGCACATGGTTGGCTGATGTGCTTTTTTTATGTGATCGACTTGTGTGTTTGACATTGCAGACGACCAAGTCCTATACTGCACTGTTGTTCAGTATGTATTCTGTGTTTTGGCAGTGCGAGACATTGCCAAAAAGCGGCGCTTGCTGCGGGATTCGAACCCAGGCAGAAACGGACTCCTATCTGAATGCCAGCGTGCAATCCACTGGACCAGGCTGCTGTTGGAGTGCGTCAGTGTATTTTTCATAATTATTGATTGGGATGATCATAATGCCTCTAATAAATAACGACCTGAACTTTTCTAAGACTCGTTAACACGAAAGAAGCTGAAAGCATCGTGTTACGAGTAAGTTCCAGCTTGAGATTGTTGGACAAAAAGCGACGCAGGGCCGCGGGAACCGAACCCAGGCCTTCCCAGTGGGAGGCAGCGATTTAATGCACACGACCACGCATCGGATGGTTGTTGAAGGCTCACCGACTGCACCTTTATCTACAATTTAAATAAACTGCTAAAAAAATTCGGAATGGGTTTTTTTGTGTTCGCACGTTACCGGCCAAACGCCAAAACGGATTTAGTGAGAAATGCAATTGCCATCAGCCTACTCGTTGCAAATGGTGAGCAGTAGGCGTCATAGATGTTAATAGAGACTATTTTGCAGTTTGTATTAGTTGATGGCGAAAAATGTCTGAAAAATGCCAGGTTTTCAAATATCTTCGCTTATTTATCAAACTGATCTTATATTTTTTATGATGATTACTTATAACCAGATATAACGTGGGGTTTCCTGAAACTCCCATGTCTATAACGCCCAGCAAGGAATCTGCTAAGGAATTTACTTTCTAGAATAGTTATGTTTAGAATATTTTAAATGTGTCGCATTTTGTTTCATCAAAGCCCTCTGGTATATGTATAGGGCGCGAACAAAAAGACATAAAAACAAAACAAAAACAAGGAAACACAAGACTTTTTTCAGCACAAAGTTTATTTTTTGATCACAATTATAAAACCAAACGTTCACTTACCCGAGCCAGCTTGTCTGTGGCAAACTTTGATGCAAACTACGAAGCAGTGAGACCAAAGAGAGTCAATGAGGCAGCTGCGAGAAGTTGATAGACCACCGAAGCGTTGATAAGCAAACGACGTGAATTTCTTGGAAGAGGAGTGTGGTGGAGACTTCTTTTTATAGTCTTTAAGGAACCTTAATTTTGTCAGCCCATCGAGGTATGTATATGGTCCGGAAGGCTGTATTTGTTCCTGTCTTGTATTTGCAGTGATACATAATATGTTGCTGTTGCCTCGGAATCTATGGGCCCTCTAGACAAATATTTATACCTACCGCTCTCATAAGGAATACTTATTTTCAACACTAACAAAAATCGTTACGTTCTACAAATTCTGTTGGGAATTTGATCATTAAACAAAGATCTTTAAGATTGCAACAAAGATTAAACAAACATTGCACAACAAACATTGCAACAACAAAGATTGCAGATATAGAAGATTTTAAGTTTTAATAATGCCAACAAAGGTAGTTTGATTTTTGGGTACCTACCCCTAAAAGCCCCTAGGCCTAGTGATGGATAATGCAAAGGAAAATGGATCAATATGGAGAAGAATGGAGAGAAATTCTAGGAATGTGCCTGCCACAAATTAATATGTTAAATTTACAACTAATGATTTATTATTTTAACAGTTCTTAGAAGTTTACATGTCAATACAGTGATTTTACACTAAAATGCAATGCAATACAATTATGCATAAAGCTTGGAGAGATGAGCAATCTGCAGTACTCTTTTCGTTATCGTTTGGGATGAATTTTTCATCTCTAGAATTGAAATATTGTTGAAAAATATTAAAATTGGCACCTTTACGATGACGTGTTGTATAAAAAATAAACAAATTGAAATGCAGGTGACAAACAACGCATGAAGGCCACAAAGTTGTTTCTTGAATTCCTGGACCCGAGCCCGAGAAGATCAATCATTCAAAAATCAGCCAAACAAATCTCTTACATGATGAAAGATTTAAGATTTTACGATAAAATTGGTAAATAATAACATTTCGTCATCTTCGTAATTCTGTATCTTGACTTGAACAATATCCTAGATCTCCTAAATATCTCGTTTTTTGACACCATGCCAATTAATTATTTGTCTCCAATAGACCTAATCCATTCAAATAAAAATGACGCCAAAAATCCACTTAGAAAAGCCACTTGGGTTTTGATTTTCCCATCATCTTTTGTTGAAAAAATCCATCAAAAATATTATTGGCTGTGCAATTTAACCAAAGAAGATTGGTAAATCCCAATCCAACTGACTTTTCAGAGTGAGTGATCATTTTTTATGATTGTAAAATTTAATAATAGAGAAGAGAATTTAATGTAGAGAAGTGCTGGTGACAATGGCGTTGGCGTTGGCGTTGGCGTTGGCGGGGGATGCACTCGGTGGTGTCCAGGGTGAATCTGAAGCAAACACGAAAGAGTAAAATATTATAGCTTTCAACTATCCATACACGCAGATCAGAAATTGGTTATAGTTTATCCTCAATGTCATGATGACAGCTGTTTAAATACGCAATACTGGGATTTAATAGACCACCCTCAAAATTCAATTATATAGACGATAATAATTTGGGTGGCAATGCTTTTCTATGAGAATACGTTTTGTTGGAATCATAATATATTGACGCTGGAATGGGCAATTTTCTATCGGAGACAAAACAATACTTACAGCAAACTTGAAAATACCATTTTTTTAAGCTGCGACTTTTAAAGGGAAGTCTTTTAACTAATTTCTCTTGATATTTTGGAAGACTTGGTGACTGATTCCTCAAAGCTGACCTAAACGATGATAAATTCAAGCTGATTGATAAATTTCGGTACTGAGCAACCAAACAGTTGCTATTTTAAGAACAGCAAAACTTATACAGTAAGAATTTCGGGCGGCGGACACTTTGCCAGGGGACACTTTGCCAGGCAACCCTTCAAGACATGCCCCCTTATATAGAGAATACTCTGCCTTGTAGGTACCATGTAAAAAGTTAGAGTAAAATGAAACATACAATAAAAAGATCAACGCGAAGATCCAAGTAGCCGGGGAATTGTATTTGCGATGATAATTGTTTATTCTTTCCTGTCTCGAAGTCGAGATATTATTATTTTAGAAGAGATTTTAATTGAGATCGAGATTTAAGTTTCAAACGAAGTTTTTTTGGTGTGGGTTGAGTCGGGTCGGGTAAGGTCAGGTAGGTTAGGGAAAGATTAGTGGTGGGGGGGGGGGGGTCGGGTCGGGTAAGGTTAGGTAGGGTAGGGAAAGATTAATGGTGGGGGGGGGTTAGGTAGGGTTGGGTAAGGTTAGGTAGGGAAGGGATAGATTAGTGGGGGGGGGGTTAGGTCGGGTCGGGTAAGGTTAGGTAGGGAAGGGATAGATTAGTGGTGGGGGGGGGGGGTTAGGTAGGGTCGGGTAAGGTTAGGTAGGGATTGATTAGTGGTGTGGGGGGGGGGGTTAGGTTATGTTTGGGTTTGGTTGTGTCCGGTCGGGTAAGCTCAGGTAGGGTAAGGGTAGGTTATTAAGGGGGTGGTGGTCGGGGTTGGGGGGGGGGGGGGTGTGTCAGTTTAGGTTTGGTTCGGTTTGGTTTGGTTGGGTTGGGTTCGGTTGGGTTTGGTCGGGTTAGGTAAGGTTAGGGGGTGGTTGTGATTTTGAGAGTTTGGGGTTGAGTTAGGTGTTGATTGATTGTATCTTTAATTCAAAGTCAAGGTCTATCATTATAGGATCATATTTTCATATTATCAAATAGGACCTGTTTTGAATAAAAGTTTATCTTCCAGCTCCCAACAGTTCCCAAACTTGGTAACCCTGCAATTGTGTGGAATTACACTTGAATCGTTATATCTACACATTAACACATCATTATGTATGTTTCATTTTACTCTAACTTTTTACCTGGTACCTTCAAGGCAGTGTATTCTTTTTCTAAAGGGGGCATGTCTTGAAGGGTTGCCTGGCAAAGTGTCCCCTGGCAAAGTGTCCTACGTTCAAGAATTTCATGCTGAAAGCCAATAACATAAACTGGAACTAACCAGCAGTTGAAGCCGAGGAAACAGAGGTCGGTGACACTCAGATGACATTGGCGAATGCAGTCTGTGCAGCCTGTTGAAAACACCCTGCAGCCCGGGGGACTCCGAAGCCGAAACACTCCTGCGAACACTGCTACGAAAAAATAGCCAAAACAGACGTGGACACAAAGGATTATTGTCTCTTGTCAGTTAAAGTTTCTGTAGACAATATGGGTATGGTACAAGTTCAACCATACATAAAGCACAGTGAAAATATATTAACTTCTATGTATATTGATCAGAACCCAAGTCTAACGATGTTATTAGGGAACGCTGTATCTGTTATACATTTCAAGTGATCCAATCCTCTAAAGTCTGTAAAACTATTTGTTGACTGGCAACTCGTCCAAAACACATTCCGTCAAGTGCTCCAAAAGTCCGCTCCTCGCTATATATTTCAACCACCCCCGCCCACCCTTCTAGTACTACCCTTCCTGACCCGACATAAATGGGTTGGGAAGTTGGGTGGGGGCAGGAAAGGTAGGATTAGTGGCTGGGGGGGGGGGGGGGGGGGGCAGGGGGATATATAGCGAGGAACGGACTTTTGGAGCACTTGACAGAATGTGTTTTGGAGCAGTTGCCAGTATTCGTTTTAGACCAGTTGCAAGAAGGCTTTTTAACATTCGCTATTGGAGCAGTTTACATTGGACGAGTTGCCAGTCAACAAATAGTTTTACAGACTTTAGACGATTGGATCACTTGAAATGTATAACAAACGAAGGCATCCCGTATTATTATAATTTCAGGTATATCCTAACAACCCCAATGATTATTTCATTTCATACCAGTTCATGCCAAATTTCAGTGCTTTATAATTCCATCTTTAAGTGTAAGAAACTCTGCCCACAGTCTTACCTGCATGTATATCTCAAGAAATTCTGATGATATTTTAATTGCATTGAAAGGGGTGAAAGGAAAAAGGTTTTCTTAGTGTTAAAATTTCTAATTGCATTGAAAGAAGCAGTCTTGACAAATGGAAAATTTGTGAGAAAATCAAAGATAATACCTTTATTCTCAGCACTATATCGTATATTACGAAAATCGGACAAAGATGTGGGCCCCACACCCCCTTTTCAATCAATTATTACAAAAAAATTAATTACACAAATGTTACCTAAAAATATATAGATAAGTTAACATTAAATACCCAGCCTGTGAGTCATGCTTGCATCAATTTAATCAAAAGCTTGAAACTGTACAAAAAAAGCTAACAAGGAATTTCGCCGCAACTGATTTCTAAAAAACTATTTTAAAAATTTTGCATTTCAATTATGTTTTTATATTTATTTATTTGTTGTGAATTCTAGGTGGATCAACGATCCCCTTGATTCCATGGACGGCTCGCCCCTGACCCGTATGCATGCGTAACACGTGCTTCTTGATCGAGTCTTTACGGAATGTCACCATCGGACAGAACGGACAGGAGAAGTGAGGCTCTTTGCCGCACTGGTACCGCACATGCGCCTTCAGGTTGCGCACGTGCAGGTAGCTCTTAGGGCAAGACTGGCAGTGGAACTTGAGACGCGCAGTGCCTGAAACACATGGGTCAGCAATTCTTATCGAGTCTAGAAGCCTCTATGTACTACGAGGCATGTATAGGAAACTCTCGACCAAATCTGGGGACAACGCACTGGTGGCGCATTTGGCGGACTAGTTGAAGGTTTGATTAAACAAAGTGCGGTTATCATCTCAAAGAAACTCATTCTATGTGTCAACTGTCAGTTGTCAGATGGAACTGTCAGTTGACACTATTGAGAAACAGTGGCAGACAAAGCTCCCTCAAATATTCGTTAGATGAAGTAAGCAACTTTGTGTTAAATTATGGTAACTAGATGGCTGTGATGCTATTCCGACAGAATTTCCTGTAATCTTTCAGTGTTTGGACGCACAGTATTGGATATATTTGTGAAGGTTGAGAAAATAATCATTTGCATTCACCAGCGCTACCGATTTTGTGGAATTTTTAGTCCCATTGGAATCGGTTTCACCACTTTGCAGCAAATGAGGAAGATGAGCTTAAATACCGTGGAAATACCATAGCCAACCACATGCAGCACAAACCGATTATCATATAGCTATCTATTTATTTCAATGACCCTTTGTTACGAAAATTGACAATTTGTAAGGTTAAGTAGCAAAGTGGTTGAAAGGAATGATAATCACCTTATAGCACTGATAGTCAAAATGTTTAACATTACAGATATGCATGGTATAATATTACCAAACCCTCATCAAGAAATTCTTGTAATTTCAATTCAGAACTATGCAAAATTACGCTGTGTCCGAATTGGTGATCATTCACCCAGAGACTTAAATAATATGTTCGAGAGGTTGGCAAGTTTGAAATGAGTAGTTAAGCAGCAGTTTCAATCTTCTTGAGATACCCGCATCACATATTTCAATGTCCATCTCAAAGCTAAAATTGAATTTATTATATAATGCAACAATCCTTATGTACAAATATAACTCATTCATCAATTGTCGTTCCCAGACAATTTCTAATAGTAGAAACCACATGAAGTTTCTTACATCACCCTTTTAATGTTTCATGGTCACAGTTCAAAATAAAATTAATAATACAACTAATAATAGAAACTTAAAAGTTATTTGAAAAGCCACCCGCTTCGCTTGCTGTGAGGCTACTGTACAAAAGTCGTAGTCACCGAACCCTTCACTTAATATCAATAATAATAATAATAATTATAAAGTGTCTTTATTTTGCTTCAAATACAAAAATGGCCTGATAATAGACCACTTCCACTCACTAAACCCACTGGATATACTACCAGTTTGGAAAAAAAAAAATAGTTAGCTCTGCTAAATAACAAAGTAGGGATAGGAACAAGATACGGAAATCACAACCCGAATTGCTCTTCCTGGCTTTGGCGACTGAGTATCAGACGACACTTTAAAAGAATTTTGATTGAATGGAATTACAGTCAGATCTCTGATCTTCCACCTAACCGACCTAAACCAACTCTAACCCTAAATCTACGAGTTCCCCTTGAAGAACGCGGAAACCTTCTCGTCGGCGTGCATCGTGCGGATGTGCTTGTTCATGTTGAACTGGCGATGCGCGCGATGCGGACAGAACGTGCACGCAAACTGCGGCTGCTTGCCGCAGTCGAACTTTAGGTGCGCCGTCAGTTGGGCGCGCTGCCGGTACGACTTGCTGCAGGCGTGACAGCGGTGGGCCAGCGCCACGCCGTCGTTGTCCAGCGCCGGCGGCGGCCGCCGCGCTGCAAACGAGATGGACGGCGATTAGCGCTGTCAGGGAATCTCCGGCAAGGAGGGATCTGTCGGCTGATGTAGGGATCGAATCAAACTAACACTATTCAATGTTTGAAACTGAATACCCATTGGAAAATGTGTTTGCAGATAGAGGTATGAACCCCAGACCTTCACTTATTTCTAATGTAACAATTATTGTTTATTGATTAGCGTTATGTGTGAAGCGAGATTTATAATTGAAGAAAATTTAATGTGGCTTTTGCTTCTCGAAATTCTCAGTATTATATTGCATGATATTGATATGATAACTTTAGAAGTGAGCCAAGACTGACAGACTGACTGACACCATGCAATTAGCTTCTGATTGTCACTTCATAATCTGCCCATGTACTGGTCACATGCAAGAAATTATTCCAATTTTACTTTACATACTTTCTACATTGTTATAAAACAGTCAATTCCTGAAAGTTTGGGAATGCTTAGCCTTAAAATACCCTGCTTTGTTTGGATTTGATTTTTTTTTCTAGGACGTCTGAGAAAGATAATGCACATTGAATAACAATGATCCACAACATTATATACTCAATTTTATTCCAATAATTTGATCGATATGTGTACAGTAAACAAAACATAGAATTCCCAAAGACATGAATTGGGCTAAAAATTAGACAGGCCCACAGCAGAATTGCTGAATTTCTGAGAATAAAAAAAAAACTCAATACACTAATTTTTGTTAACAAAGGCTAAATATCTTACTATGCTATAGAATGCAGGAAAGTCTGCAGAAATAGCATTGATGAGCTGGCGACAGAATCGTCAACGCCACCTAGGCAGCTTGATCAGAAATTAAAGCACCACAGTCATCTAGATACAACTTAACACAATATTACTAACGTCATCTTCCGTAAAATTGAGGGGGCTCCGTTCATCACTAAAGTTCAAAAAAGTGTCAACTGACATTTGACATTTAAAAGAGTATCGTAACAGGTGAAAACTGTATTTGTTTACTTAAACTTCGCCCTACTTCACCATCAGCACTTTGCCGCCCAAACCACCAAGAGTTTCCTATACATTCTACACCATTGTAAGATATTTTCTAACATCATCCGATGTAAACTTGAAGTGGCTTTGTTTGTCAACAAAACACAATCTTAAGTGTGAACTGCCAGATGACATATTAAAGAGTATCTCAACCAGTGATAACCGCCCTTGTTTACATAAACTTCGTCCACCCGACTTTGCCGAGAGGCTCCTACATTCTTCAGCCAAGACAACCGCCTACGCCGGCGCCACGTCGCAGTGCAACGTCTTGATGTGCCGCCCGATGTTGGCCATCCTGCGGCTGCGATATAGACAGTACGGACAGCGGAAGCGAGGCGCCGTGCCGCAGTCGTAGCGGCGGTGCCTCGTCAGATCCGACTTGTTCTTGTAGGCCTTCGCACAGCGGCCACATTGGTAGGCAGCGGTCAGGCGGCGGAGATCGCTCGACGTGGCTGGAACAACAGGCGACGGGGGTTGGCGCATCGACCCTATCATGGGATAAGCTTGCCGAGTGTTGACGCGAAGCTAAAGGCAAATATTCGTTGCTCGTTGCTCGACATACTTAATGTTTGGTTGTGTAGTTGTCGGTTTTGCTCTGGTTTTGACAGACTGTTGGTTCTAAAAAGGACCTTGGTCGACGTTTCATCCACGCTGGCGTGGAAAACTACACAACCACCGTGGCTCTGATCCACTACGCCATATCATAACTTATGTTTCTATTAAAAGCTTGAAGATATTTGTGTGTTTCGAACCTTAATGCAAATTCACGTTGCATTTATAGTAGATATTTATTATAATAATCGAAATATCCATTCCTAAATTTAAATCTATACCGGGATTTGAACACAGATCTTTTACCAGCGTTATCCCATTATGTGCTATTATGCTACACGAACAACTAACTGTGCTAGTATTTGCATTTAGTTTCAAATGCATTTCGAATCAGCACCAATACAAGCCCAACGTCATAATCAGGGTGAGTCGAGTTGTTGGTGTGTGATTGCAGCATAGCGTCACTAGATTCACTAGACACTCTGATATGTTGCCTAACTATAGGATCATTATAAGTATACCTGTCTGTAAACCATGTGTAAACAAGGTAACTAATGACAATAAATCAATCAATCAATCAATTCAGTACCTTTTCTGTAAATTGATAGTCGTGTTTCTATTTCCATGGAGCCCAATTAAACTCGAGATTAACTGAATATCAATATCAAAACGATTTTGGGATGAGCGACTTTGACCATCCCAGTAATGGGAGGGGGGAAGTGGGTAAATCAATTGATACCAAGGAAGTTTTGTTTCATTTTATTGTCATGTCTGTCATTCATTGTGTACCAAATTTTGAGATAACATAGAAATTGTTAAAATTTGATTCAAGGAAAGCCAAAGTAAGGCAATATCTATATCTGAAGATGCCCAAAAATTCAGATTGTTCTGATTTCTCTGTATTTGATCAAAATAGTCAATGGAAAACTAAGGAAATGCATTTGAGGATAGATAGGAGAATATATCAATATTAATCTTATGGGATTAAAAATTCCACAAGAAAATCAGAATTCAGAAATCACATGCGTTTGCATGGTTTTCGCGGCTAGTGTTTCTCGTTCGGATGCATCCGTCGCACATGCGCGTTGAGGTTGTACTTGCGATGCGATCGGTGCGGACAAAACGTGCAGCCGAATTGTGGCTCCTGCCCGCAGTTGAACCGCAAGTGTTTCGTGAGGTCCCCGCGGACGCGGTACACCTTGTCGCAATTCGGGCACGCGAACGTCTCGACCACCCACTTTGAGACTCCGACCTCGAGGTCTGGAAAGGATGGGATCGGTCGGTTGTAATTCCAAGGACATGATTATGAGTCTCGAAAAGTAAAGTCTATACTTACTGTGTAGGCATCTTTAAATCTACTTTTTATATTTATTATTAACAGAAATAAAATTTTAATTAGTAATTATTAGCTGTGATTTTTCATTGGTGCAACATTTTCTTTGTCTTTATCTGACCTAATTTCACAATTTTCAATGTTAAATCGATGTATTTCTAAAACCACACTATCGAGGTTTTACAAAGTTACTGAAAACGCACTATCGAGACTTTCATAGAAGACTGAAAGGATTTTGAAGGAACGACTTAGCAGGTATATTTAACTTGCTTTTTGCATTTTATTCCACCCAAACTTCTGCTTTCAGGTGAAGATCATCTAACGAGCATGGCACGCTTACCGCTGTTCGGTTTCTTCTGGGCGACCCCGTGCTGATGCTCAACAGGTGCAACGTTGCCATATGTCTGCTCGGCGGGCTGAAGACACCCTGTAAGCCACCGAGACAGAATTAGATGACATTTATATGCTGGGATTGGTTTTTTCTGAGCTTGACGCTACTCAAAAGCTTAATAAAGACAATGTTTATGACTGAGATTTTAGTGGTTTTAAATTACCCTGCAGCCCGGTAGTCTGAAATGATAATGGAGTGGAAATTGAGATTGGGAAAAATTTGGGAGAATCGGCAGAATCATTTTCAGATATGTGATATGAAAAATACTTTTTTTAACAACACGCAGCAATCACACAATATTGAAAACTAATTACAGAATACCACGCAATCAACGATATTCCCGCCAAGGCTGAGAATCCCAGGCTACATTGAGATGCCAGGATTACCACCAATTTTTGTACCCAAATCACGTCGGTTGATTTATTTGCATAACGTCTTGGAGCGCTTCCCCACAAATCACTTGAAGTGGGCCCAAATTATAATGAGTACAAACAAAATCCGGCATGAATACAAACTTTGGAATTGATATTTCGTTATTAATAATCAGGTGTTTGATATTTTGAATAAAAAAGCTTTATTTTCGGAATGAACGAAAGAGATGCAAAACAGATTTATTTTTAGTTACGCAGAGAAGTGTAATTGTTATTAATCCCTCTATGTCATATACCTATATATGAGATACAAAATTCCACAAGAAAATAGCATTCAAGAAACCAGTTATAAATTTTTTTAACTAACTTGCTAAGATAAGAAAAATACACTAAAAAGACAAATTAAAAGTTATTTTTGAACATTTCTGTAAAATTCCAGTTCCGCCCAGCGTTCATTCAGGAATGACGGCATCCAGATGCAGCGTGGCGATGTGCTTCTGGAGTTCGTACTTCTTGCGCGTCTTGTACGCGCAGTGGGGACAGTGGTAATGCCGCTTCGTGTCGCAATCGTTCTTCTCGTGGTTCCACAGGGACCATTGCCGGGCGTAACCTTTGTTGCAAATCGAGCACCGGTACCGCTTCGGCTTGCCACTCGTTTCCTTGCGCCGAGGACCGAGTTTCGGAGCAACGCGGTCTGAAACACGTTGTTGACAGGTTAGTTCACAAAGGTCACGGGTTATGTCGCACGGTGGCTTAGAAAGGGTAAATAGGCGGATTTATGGTGAAGCAGTAGTTTGAAAACATCATGAAAATTGGTTAAACGGAGTAATAAATGAGCCGATTTTGGATATAGAAGTAGAAGATGCAGTAAACATGCACATGTATTTTGTATTTTATATTTTATATTTTAACATGTTTCAAAGCCTGTAAAATCTTCATGAATTTACCAGAACGAAACGAATAAAGAAAAATAATAAAAAATAAAAAGCATTGAACAGAGCTGTCCTGATAGCTCTGAAGTCCTGAAGTGTGATTAAGAACAGAGCACAACTCTACACAACTTCTACAAAATTATTGTTCAAGTCCCTCATTGGTAAGCTAAGAGTTTGTTAGTTGGCAAACAAAAAACAAGCAAATACATTTTTGCTTTCTCTGCAAGTTAGTGGTTAAAAAGTGGCCCTATAAACAAAGTCTATAAATGTGTCAAAGTCAACTACTTCCTCCATTACTACAAATATCAACTAGAAGAGGTGTCTTCTACAACTAATAATTCTACTTTCATCTTACCTTACACGAATGCCATTTTCCTTAGAATGTTCCGTACAATTGTTTCGAAACACAAGAAAAAAAAGGTAATAAATGGATTGGAAACACATGTATTTGGTTAGAGTTAGATGTAACAATCTACATTCAAATTTCTAGTTTTATTTGCCTGTTATGTATAGCAACTCGAACAGAAAACGTATTAAAAACCTACAAAGAAAGTAACAGTTTAAAAAGTGAATGACAAGCTTCAACAGCTTCTCAAGAAAGAAGTGCAGTTGGTCTCGAATCGTGCATCGACGCCACGTGTTTCTTGAGGTCGTGCTTCCTCCGCGACTTGAACGGGCAGTGAGGACAGACGAACCGCGGCTCGGTCACGCAATCGTAGTTGGTGTGTATCCACAGACACTTGCTGTCTTTGTAGCTCTTGTCGCAGTTGACGCACTGGTACTTGTTCTGCGACGCGCTGGCTGTCGTTTGTCGGCGTCGACGGTCGTTGTGCCAAGCTGCAACAAACAAGTGGCGGGTGCGTTGGAATCGCGGAGGCTCTGACCAGGTTATCGAAGCGGCCATTTTGATTGTCATTGACGATGATTCAAATGATTCTTTCGATGTTTCTATCCATCGTAAATCTTGATAAGAAATATATTGCTATTACAATGTGGGAAACTCTCAAAACAAGTCCAGTTATCACCAAAGATATTCTTTGACTTGTCAACTGTCAGTGAACACTTGAGATTGAGCATCGTGGCAAACAGAGCCCCCTAAATATTACGAAAAATTACATATGTTTTAAATTTTACCTAGATGGCTGTGGTGCTTTAATTTATGTTTTGCAAGAAAAAAAATGTGCAGAACATTTTTTCCTATCTTATTTGAAAGTGGTAGGTGCTTTGGTATTTTCCTAAAATTAAAAAGAACTGAGTAATTGGCAAAAATGAACTTACATTGGTACTGGAATCAATGAAGTAATTGCAAATAAAAAAAAGCTTGACACTGCACTTTTAAAACCACGTTTTATTATTCGAACCGTTTCGACTTATTGGCACCATATATAATCGAAGTTTGTTAAGTAACCGAGCTCTAATCTACATATTTGATTATCTAATGATGCACGGCAACGTGAAATCAACCGCGCAAAGCATTTCCATGCTGCGTCATCAAGTGCTTCTTGAGATTGTGGCTCCTCCTCGACTTGAAAGGGCAGTGCGGACACGCAAAAAGTGCCGCCGTGCCGCAGTCGTAGGTGGTGTGCATCCACAAGCACTTGCTGTTCTTGTAACTCTTGTCGCAGTTGCGGCACTGGAACTCGTTGCCCGCCGAGCTGGCCACGGTCGGACCTTTCTGCCGCACGAAGCTTCTGTCTGCAACAGAGTTGGGCACATTTCTTGGTAGTACGCTGTGCCGTGGATTTTTCCGATGTCGGCTACAGTCAAAGAACGAGGATAATTAAGATAGATGGGGAAGCTGTTAATGTACAACCGAATTTCTACAGGACACAATTGAAGCAGGCAAATCTGTTGCAGCATAACTTATAGTCACAGCAATTTGGGACTGTAGAATAAATATATGGAAATTTATTTGACATTGTCACTAGTCCTACTGACTTATTCAAAGTTACATAGTAATGCTATAGGTGCATTTTTAGTGTATAAATCTGAATCAGCTTGGATGATTTGCATGAAAATACTCCATTGATTATTAAACAACATGTTTTGTGGCTTGAATTCAGTTTTGAAATCAGTTTTTGATTCTCGTTATCTCGGGGTTCCGTGTCAGATCTTCGAGCTCGATACGGCATAGCAAACGCTGTAATTTGGGTTTCTTGCCGCATTCAAAAGTCTTGTGGCTCGTCAAACTTTTGATTTTCTTTTAGCGCATTCTGCAGACTTGGCATTGGGGATGAAGAGCGCTGCCGATGCCTGGAATAAATAATACCCAATGTAAGGCCAATGTGGTTTCGAAATTAAAGCTGTTTTCTCTAGTGTTATCACACCAAGCCATGCGATTTGGTTAGTTCCGTCAGACATATATCACAATCACCAATCACATATGAGTTTAATGATAAAACGATCGATTGTCGATAAAATACAACAATTTGGTCCTGCATCCAAAATCAATTTGGTCCCTGGGGGCATCGTAATAAGTTAACATTCACGGTACCTCTGAAAGCACAGTTTTCTGTTTGACAAAAATCTTCTCGAACAACAATTTCCCTATCATTGTCTCCGAGCACGAACCTAGAGTCTGGCAGTTGGCTGGCAGTCGGCGTGCTCTCTCTTCATGTGAGCTTTCAGATTGAAGGTTCGGTGAGTTCGGTACGAACAAAGCAGACATTGGATGTGAGGTTCTCGTCCGCAGTCGTAGGCCACGTGATCGTTGAGACCCTTCTTGTACTTGTACGTCTTGCCGCAAACAGCGCAACCATGTCGCTCGGAGATGCAGGACGCTCGAAGGAAGCCTGGAATGAGCGCGCGGTTTGTAGCTAATTGCAAAAGTGGACATGTCAAGCTGAGGAATCGAACCAATCTGCTAATCTCGTTGTATGCACGGTAGTTATTTGTAATATGAAGCTATAGAAAAATAGCTTGAGCATAGTCCAATGAGCTAACCGATAGTCGTCGTAAAAGGTGCACTTTGTCGCACAGGTAAATGGTGTAGATTTATTTATTTGTTAAAAACCAATAACATAATTACAGTTTATATTCAATTAATTTATGGAAAAACTGCCCATAAAATATCTAGCTTGAAAAACACACTCGGAAGCCAGCGTATAAGTTCAACATAGCTCCCAAGTTGCAACAGAATTTTTAAGTTCTCTGCATTGTCAACAAAAATATCCAGATCAACCATGCCATGTAGGTTTGGCGAAATAATCAGATTCGCCCGACACAATTTTTGTGATAGTTTTATCTCTTAATTACCTTCTACAAAAACATTCTTATCACATATAGGCTGAAAATTTTATTGCTACACCAATGTTCCGTATCAAACGCTTCGCACACAACAAATCTGGATCCAAGTTTAAACCGGTTTTAGCACGGGGCCTTGATCGTAAATTCAGTTTATATCTTTTGGGTGTCAACGTGGACATTATTAGAGTGCCATCTTTTGAAATGTGCATTTAGGGCACTCTTTTGGTGGGCTGTGTACATGCAGAAAGTGCAGCGGAATGCCGGCTTTTTGCCGCACTCGTGTTTTCGGTGTTGGTTGAGATGCTTCTTATACTTGTAGGTCCTACCGCAGTTGACGCAGAGGTGTCTCAGTGGTAGCGGGAATTGTAGGCAATCTGAAACATGGGGACGAGGCTGTCATCTTCATTGTTAATGTGACACTGCTTTGAGAAAATTGGTAGTTGTACGTGAAAGTAACAAGAAAAATAAGAACATCTTTTTCTCGGGACCTTATAATTGTATCAGTTATCAGAGTTACTTAGCAAAAGGAGCAGATGAGGGGGAAAATGACTCAAAATTTGGGTGCACAAAATTTCTTGCACAACAATTTGTATCTAGGAATGGATACAAATTTTGGAATTAATATTTCGTTTTTTTATAATAAATATCTACTATATGTTCAAACCAACATTTTAATTTCCCGAGTGTATTTCAATCAAATCAAATTTTACAAGTTTGTTTAAAATTCTTGTTCTGTAATGAACAAGCATATTTTCTTTTGGTGGGAGCTCACACCAGTAAACAGTGGGTCCTGTTCCCGAGAAGAATGAAACGAATGGAGCAACTTGTACAAATGTAGTACTCATTCGGCCACGAGTCCCTTCTCTCAAGGGAGCCCTTTCCTCATGCAGCAAAGCAGGGATGTTGTTCTCTTGATAGGGTAACCAGCTAGGGTTTGGTTGCACTTTTTTACATCTTTGCTAACCCTTCAACTCCAAACATGGAAAAAGAGCATAGGAAACTTGAAAGTCAGTCGACTTATCATATGTTTGACACATTTTTTTCAAGCAAGAACTTGACAATTGACAAAAATATGGCTTGGCCTCGTAGGGAAATCGCGGCAAAAATCGCAGCAGAACAAAGAGGCTAGTTATAAATTGTAAGTTCAAGCAGAAGGCTTTAATGACTAATTAACAAAGTTAAAAAAAAAACACAAACTGATTCAAATGTTCAATAACATCTATGACTTAAGGCTGTTCTACCAAGACGCTATGTATAACGGGGCATAAGTCTGTCTCTCTCTAATCTGGTTGAGTATACAAACATATGAAAAGAGTTGTTGTGGTTTCGTGACACTCCTTACAAGATTAAAAAATATAATTGCCTTTTAGAAAAGGATTAGAGCTTATATGAAAAGCTATGTGATTGTGTTTATAAACAACTTAACTGTCGCACTGATAACGAGTGCGAGCCAAGATCGCGAGACATTCAAGGGCGGTGTCGATTTCAGCCAGGTATTGGTTTTACGGGTTAAATTTTGTGGCGATAGCATTGCCCAAACCAATAACACTAGATTATTGAAAATCAGACCACAAACCAATCGTAACATTCTTAAACTGCTCGTCTTTTCAAAATTCTTCTAAGACGTTTCTAAGACTAGTATTTCGTGAAAACAAAATGCAGAGGGTGACAAAAATAATTCCACTAATCAGCCCTTGGCTCAAAATGACTTGCTTGATAGCCCACACCTAGGAGCAAGGTGTTGGCGAGGCTGTGAAAAAGTTTCGTATTTCTATCTACAACCGTTACTCTGATGCTATCGCCAGAAATCTAACCCTTTTAAATGCATGTATCTCAGTGAAATTTGGGTTTGAGCATGATTTTTTGATAAATCCTGCACTTTGGTGTTATACTTTTTCAGGTTCAAAGGTTATTTCCTTTCAAAACTGCATATTTCGAAGTTTAGACAGCGAGGGTCTATGGCCCGTTATACATAGCGTCTTGGTAGAACAGCCTTAAACCAGTTATGTTCGGAATGTTTAATATTTATCTACAACTCAACAGCATTTGAAATGGAATTCTGCTGTTATTTCTTACTGCTTCAATTTTTTGGAGGCAAACTTCTGAAATGTATTTAGAACAAATATTTCTGTCAACAATAAGCGATGTAGCAAACGACTAAATCAGATGCTGTCCCTTAATATGACGCAAATAACTGCCTTTACGATGTGTCCGATAGGCACACTTATCGCAATAGAATCTGAACGGCTGGCCACATTCAACGTTCATGTGTCTTGTCATGTTCGTTCTATGAGCGTAGGTTCTGCCGCATTTGCCACACCGGTGTCTAGCTGAAGATGAGAAGTTTTCGGAGAAACCTGCAGAAAGAAATTATTACACATTAGTTTTGTGAAGGTAAAATGCAGGAGGCTAATGAACAAATTACTGACGATAGGCACTTCACTCCTTCACATTTTCACACTTTATGAACTATTCCTATATCTGACAATAATTAACCATGTTTGACTTGGCAAGATAGTTGACTTGAGATATTGTCAACTTGCATTTTGTCCCTGGATTGCAAATGCATCTCATATAATAAATTATCTTTCTGACAGCTGGCATCTCTTTATATCATCCCCTCTTAATAAAACACTCCTCAAAACACAAGGTTGTAAGCATTTATATATTTTATTTCCTCATTGTTTCAGGAAAAAATACCAAGAATTTAAAAAATCATTAAAAAACACTTCACACGTCACAATTGGTGTGTTTTAGTTAGATTTCATCTGTTTGTAAGAATATTTTAACCATGTAGAAAATACTGCATGGGTCCGATTCCAAATCGGAATTACAAATAAGGCTGACCATTTACAAATCAGAATGAAGTACAATTTATGTTCCCAGTCGATTTGCACGGATCAACCGTGCATTCCGTTTATAAAACATTACGCACTGATCGAGCAAAGCTGCAAAACTAAAAGCCTGGAACGCATGCCAAAATTGAAGAGAAAAACTTTCAATTTGGGTTGCAGACTGTTTACACATTTTAGTTACCAGTAACCTATGCTTTGAGAGGTAGTAACTTTTTAAAAACTTAAAAAAAAATCTTATTCTTAGCACTTTGGTTCCCATTTAACTGGGTACATGGCAGTTTTTTTCGATTCCACAAAAATCTTTGGCATGTCAAGCCGGAAGTTAGTCTTCGCCTGTCACCCCGCTAGGATTTTGCCGTGACGCGCGACAACATGCGCCTTGAGCGTGCCCTTCCAAAACGTGCGATACGAGCAGAGGGGGCATTGAAACGAGGCCTCCTTCCCGCACTCGACCCGCTCGTGCTGCACCAGGTTCTTCTTGTACTTGTAGCCCCGGCCACAAACGCGGCACTTGAAGATCAGCGATGTCCGTCCGCTGCAGGTACCTGCAGAGAGAATGTGTTTTTCAAGTTTGGCAGAGATTGCGTCGATCTTGTAGCTCCTCAACGGTCGTCTGTGGGATGTAATTCTTATATAAAGCATCACCTAACGGAAAATATCTTAATATTTTGCGACCCCTCATTGACAAAGCGCCCAGTAAGCTACTCAAAACACTGGCCCAATTCTTCCAGGAGGGAAATTCTTCCTTCTCCACGACAATTGAGCCACGAGTGTGAAGAAGAGTGGATTTTAGCAGTTAGAATCCCAACTTAATCTCTGCATTGAGGGTCGGAAACACACTGACTTTCAAATAGTTACTAGGGTAAAAGAACTCGGGATAGGGAGGCAACAGTAGAAGGTTTTCGTATCAATTACAAAAAAAACAACAGCCATGAAATACTTATTATTAAAAAATAATCAGTGTTGATAACAGTTACTATTTTAATAAACAAAACATTTCAAGATACAAAAAACAATTCTTATTCTCTTATGACTCATGACTTTTCATAATCTTAGCACGTTAGTATTCAGAAAAACTATTTAATGCTGAGTCCCAAAAACTGCCTGCTTTATCAAGGGCCTAAACTCGAGTTTAAACTCTGAAAAGAAAAAAAAACGTTTTAGACAGAAATTTAAATTTTGATCTGATAAGAATCTAAAGACAAGTTAAATGTACCAAAACTTGCAAGGATAATTTTCACAAGCTAACTAGGGTCCCAGGGTGCCTGAAACACGAAATTCTACTTGCTCGGTTCTTTTTTAATTTCGAAAAACGTAATCGATTTGTGTATCGACTTGACGTGCGCTTTGAGCCTGTACTTCTCGCGCGCTCGATAGGGACAGAACGAGCACTGCAACCGCGCGTCCATCCCGCACTCGACGGTGACGTGCCGATGCAGACTGGTAGAGTGTCTGTAGACCTTGCCGCAGCGTGCGCACGTGTGTCTCTCGGCCACGTTCCCGGTCGCTTCCATCAGGTAGACCCATTCTGAAACATTGCGAGCATTGCAAGCGTTACGAGCGTTCGAGATCGGCTAGCGGTTTCATCGGTGCCAGTTCTGAGTCGAGAGAGTCAAGATGATAAGGAGGAAAATTGAACATTAAAAGAAAATTTGGAATCGTGATTTTGGTATATATTTTGCTGTAGGTGTAGTACATTTTCCCAGCAGTTTGCAGTATTTTTTACAACATTTACCATACATTATACGAAATGCAACACACTCAATCAATAGATGCATCAGACTTCTTACTCTTGGTTTTTTTTACACATCCAGCAACAATTGAAAGACAAGAAATAAGGTTTAAATAGCAACGACGAAGACGACCAAGACGTGCACAGGGTGTGTAGATATAAGCCAGAGAAAAGATGCAGAACATTTCTTATCCCTCTCCTCTTTTACTCTTTATGAAATCATAGAATGATGAAATAGTGGCATTCTTTGCCAAAAAGGCGATGCAAAAGTAGGGGAGGGGGGGTTTTAGACATTGCCCTAAAATTTTTATTTGGGGTCATTTGTGTATAAATTCCATGACTTTTAGATGAATTTTTAGATGCTGTCTTGAGAAGTTGGGATGCCATGATTCCTGGATGCTTGGAATCATGGAGTTAATTTTTGCCATACATTTAAAAAATAACACTGAAAATCTTAGGTCGAAAAATTAAAGCAAAACAACGTAGGACTACACAAACGTTTAAAAATCTATTTCTGTCTCGTGAAAAGATCAAATTCCTTAAGTAAATCATGTGTGTAAAATGAAAAACCTGCTCGGGGAAATAATTCGATAGGCCTGTGCACCCTAATGACTGTTACCAAAGTATCAGATCATTGGTCGAGATAATACGTCTCGCAACACAGTTCAGTCCGCGATGTTCATTAACATATGACCGACGGCCAAGTGCCGCCGCTCTTCGTGACTCTTCAAGTGGTATTTGTGGCGTGCGCGGTACGGACAGTAAGCGCAAGAGAACCGCTTGTCCACGCCGCACTCTAGGTTAGCGTGGCGCAGCATGTTCTGTCGGTTCGTGTACGTCTTCCCGCAACGTCCGCACTCGTGGTGGTTCTTGGCCTGGAAGATGCCAGGTCTTGCCATGAGCAGCGCTTGCAGGTCTAGGGCAAAGAGGAAAAACAAGTCAGATGGTGAAGGGATGACCTCTTAAATCAATATAAAGGCAAGGCAATTAGGTTGAAGAACAGAAAACCTATGCTGTAATCAATGGTCACACAATTAAATAGAATATAGACAAATAGAGCTGTTATGTTGATGCCTTTCTAAATCGTTTGCTAAATCGTTACATTTAACATGGCATTTGAAAAGAATAAGCTTACAACATCTACATACATAATATATAGAGTCAAAGTACTTAAACTTCAATTTTAATATACCCACATACCTACTAGACATGAAAGTTGAATAAAAAAGGACACAGTGAAAATATATCCACAAAGGCAGAAACCACGCAAATATCATAACTAAATTGAAGGCTATCAATAAAGCAAAGAAATAAATTTAATTTTTGGACCCACAGAGAAACAATTTAATTGAAATTCTTTATTTCTAATAACATATTTATTTGCAGCTAGAAATCTTCATGGTAAAATAATAACATTGCACAAATACCACTGCGTATCAATGGATGTCTAAAATATGTAGGCAATTCTTCTTAATGCTTTAGCCTTGCAAGGCTGAAATCACAAAAAATGCAGTCACTTGTGAACAAAGCCCAAATGCCTCTTCAGTTCGTGACTCTTCAAGTGATACTTGTGTCGCGCGCGGTACGGACAGTAAGCGCACGGGAACTTTGCGACAATACCGCACTCCAAACTGATATGCCGCTGCAGCGTATGGTAGTGCTTGTAGATCTTTCCGCAGCGAATGCACTGGTGTTTCTTGTCGCCGATGTCGTCTTTCATGCCTGGAACACATTCAAATTAACGATTATTTATTTTTTTAGCTCAGTGTCTCTGAATTGGTTGGCTGTTTGGTTGGTTGACACATGTGAAAAAAGGCCGGGAAATGCTTGTAGTTCGGGTCCTTGGTGGAAAGTAGCTAAAGAAGCTGCATAAACATTGCAGATCGGAATGTAAAGCGCATTGGAATCAGCCCGAGCCAGATACCTCAGATGGAAATCATCACAGGAGCAAGTTTCAAGAGTAAAGAATAAAATACTCTAAATGCAGAGCCAAGATGTTCATTTTAGTTGGAAGAAACAATAAAACAAATCCCAAACGAACAACAATACGTGAGTCATTTAAATTTTCTGTCAAAACATTTATTTATTTTCAGTCATCAGAATTAATAAGGCTGTTGTTTGTGAATGTGGATCACATGGGTCTTCAGGTTGCTCTTCTGCCGCGCGCGATACGGACACAGCTGGCATGGAAACCGCGCATCCTGACCACACTCGAAACTGATGTGACGTCTCAAGTTGCGCGATTGTTTGTAGCTTTTCCCGCAACGCTTGCACTCGTAGCTTTGCCGTGCGGTGAGGCCAGACGTCACCGTTGGTCGCATGTACACACCTAAAACAAGTAGATATTGTAAGCTGACGTTTGATTGGCAACTTGGCAACATCTTTGCATTGTAGCCGGCTAGAGAAAACTTCAAACTGGACTAACAGTTGGTCCATGGTTCTACCATAGAGTAAATAATCTACTGAGTTCTTTTTCTTACATGCAGACTGAAAAAAAAACATGAAAAATGACTGTAATTGATTTTTTTAAACATATTTTTATTTATTTGTTTCACATGTTGTCGTTACAAACGTCCGTGCACATTGATCAAATGGCTTTGCAGGCGGAAGTTGTAGTGCGCACGGAACGGGCAAAATGCGCACAGGAATTGCGCGTCTTTACCGCAAACCACGTTGACGTGGCGCCAGAGACTTCGGTGGTGTTGGTACGTCTTTCCGCACCGTCCGCATTTGTGCTTGTCGCTCGCAAAGTCGCCCGCCGGTGCCTGGCGTCGAGCGCTTACGTCTGAAACACATTCACGATGCTGACGGTTACGTTTCAATAATTCCCGTCGGGCCGGCCTTATCGATCGGATGTGAATCACCCCGATAATGTGCAGGGATGCAAATCAAATCAAGGTACTGGATGGTGTTGGGAAATGAAGTAACTGACTAAAATGTCTTCCTGGGTCGTAGGAAATTGCAAAAAACAACACAGGAAAATCAAATGCAGCTATATGAACAATAAGTATACATGCGCAAGTGTTGAATATTTATTTATTGTTTGTCATTTTGTGTACATTCATCATGTGTGTTTTAAGATTACTCTTCTGGTGGGAGCGGAACGGGCAATATGGGCAGGGAAACTGAGCGTCTTTGCCGCACTCGACGTTGATGTGACGTCTCAGACTGCGCGAGTGCTTGTAAGTGTTGCCGCACCGCGGACAAGCATTTGATCGACACGGAAAGCCGCCTGCAAGGCCTGGAACAAATTAACGTTCTGATCAGCAATGTGCGGACCAACAACTGTAGAAAAATTGTACAGCATGAGATTGATAATAGCAACATCCGATTATATAACTTATTTCAATTAAGATTTAATGCAATTTTAGAATGAGATACGATAAATGTATTTTTAATGTGTGTATTGGTATGTATTGGTGTTGTGCATAGGTCACAGTGTGTTGGGAATCAAACAAGATAATATCTTTAAATCTCATTCAAAAAAGAAAGGAAGGGGAGGAATAATAAAAAGGGAAGCTTCTGAATAAGTTTATTGTTCAATGTTCATAAAAGTAACAACGAACGTCAAGTCCATATCGACATGTCACAGCAGATGTTTTCGCTGCACATGGAGCTTGAGGCAACCTTTGCGCCGGGCACGGTACTGACAAAATTGGCATGGGAACTTGGCATCGATGCCGCACTCGAAATGAACGTGGCGATGCAGGCTGGGGTAGTGTTTGTAAGCCTTGCCACATCGCGAGCACGCGTGTTTGCCAGAGTTTGACGTGCTTGGTGCGCCGACTTCTGAAAGGGGGAAATTTCAATTAATATCTTGAAGTGATTGAACAAAATATAATCATGTGTGAGAGTAAATTGTATCACATTGAGGTACAACTTTGATTTAAATGTCTAGTATTGAGATGAGAGTGAAGGGGAACAGTGAAGAAATGGTCACATCATGCCAAGCTCATATAGCCTCTCCAATAAATCAAGCTAGACGCTTTTAATAATTGTTTTTTTTTTATAAAAAACCAAAACATATTTTTTATATTACATAACAAATTTTACACTGTGTAAGATATCATTTTTTCTAGTTTAACATACAAGGTGTAATGAACGGAAATATTATAAGCAGAAAAATTCTGATGTTCTGGACATTATTTGGACATAGGTAGGTAAACTTTTTTGGTGCTGATTTCTTTGGTAAAATCTTTATTCACAAACTAGGGGTTTGCAAATTCCTATTTTAATTGAATAGTGGATAATTATAACTTGAATATTGTGGGTGTAAATTTATCTAAGAAAAATAAGGAACGAAAAAATTGATACACAAGATCTACTTGTTGATAATCACGTGAGATATTTTTTCAAGGTATTAAAAGACACTAACTCGGTAAATTTTGTAAATGTAATTAACATCAAACAACAATTGAGACGTTGCAATTGAAGATTCGTTTCAATCCGTGTATTCTTTACGCTGTGCAATTATGCATGCATTCCATCAGGTGCGCTTTGATGCAATCTCTGAACGTGCAGCTTCAAAGTCCACTGGTATCTGGCCCGGTACGGACAGAACGAGCACGGGTACTGGGCATCTTTGCCGCACGCCAGCTTTTGGTGTCGCTGCAGGTCGCGCTGGTGGCGGTAAACTTTGTCGCAACGGCCGCACTTGTGGTTCTTGCCGGTTTGCTTGGCGAAATTCCGGATCATGTACAAGCCTGAAACAGACAACGGCCGACAGACGGTCAACACTGGGAGACAAGTTGTCGGTTTGCAAAGTGTTAGGTGCAACAAAGTAAAGGGAGTTGATAAGAAAAGGCAAAGTTGAAAAGAAATCATAGGTATTACAGATACAAATTGGATGAAATATTTCCATTATTTATATATTCCTTCTTTATTCTTAAAATTATGAAAATCGATTCGTTAGATGTATGGGGATTACGGAAAATGGATTTGAAGATTGAAATAGGCTGAAAGTATTGCGGGTTTGAAATTTTGAAAGTTAATTACTGTATTGCTAATAAATAAGAAATGCAATTACAATGTAAGTAATTGTGTAATTAGTGTAATATACATTGAGCCAACGATGAAAATAGAACCTTACAAACTAATTATTTAGTATTATGGTAGTAATGATTAAAAGGTACAGTAAATAGGTAGTACTAGTGTTTCAAATCGAAATAGAAAGTAGCTTTTATGCAATTGTTACATGATTTATGCCATCTAAAGAGAAATAAAAAGTCCCATGAGGTCAAAATAAGTAAATGTTCCTAAATCAAACTTAGATTTGAAATTGATTGAAAAAATAAATTCATTTGTGTGAATCAAATCAAAAATCAAGAGTTCACATAGACTTCAAAACTTCCTGTCATCAGTAAACACTGGAATTGGGCTGAAACATGATCCATTAGTAGATTGTTGGAAGATTATATACCGTCGCGACTGCATAACATCAATACGCATTGATACAAGTGATGGGACAGACTATAACTTAGTAGACTTTTAAATGCTAAAAATCCTTGTGTACATGTTTTTTTAAATCTTTCTTTTGCTCAAAAACAGCTTTTAAACTTTCCGTCCCTCTTGCATCTCGCTTACGCTAACATCATAAGACATATGCCTCGCCTATCATCTGTGGCTTCCCCAAGATTGAGGGAAGATTTGAGACGGCTGCGATACAACCGCAGGATAAGATTGACTCATCGCGGTGTTGTGAATCTTTTTTAGATGAGTCTTCAAGTTGTTCTTCAAATGAGCGCTGTACGGACAAAACACGCAGCGGAATTGCGCGTCCTGCCCACACTCGTACTTGAGGTGGCGCGTCAGTGTGCGATGGTGCTTGTAAATCTTGCCGCAGCGTTTACAATCGGAAGTGGGTTCGGGATTTCGCCTGCTAGTCCTGGAAATCATTTCCACTCGTGGAGTGCCTGAAACACAAAAAAGTTGCCAATTATTTGTTGATAAAAATGTCGTACTGATTTAGGGGCATATTTGGAAAGGACGGAATTATTTAAGAGAAAGAATCATGTTGAGACAAACTCAAGCATATTAGAAATGTCCTAGTAATATTGTTAGCAGATGTTCTTACTCATAAAAACATAATAATATATACAAATACACATTTATATTATGTAAATTTGATTCACAAACATTTTTTACTACACAATTTAGTGTAAATTTATGAATAGTTAACATTTTTGTGATTTAAAATGAAGCAAAGCATAACACAGAGGAAAATAGCTGGTGGTTATGAAATGACGGGAATATTTTAATTATAAAATATTAGTAATACGTATGGTTAATAAGAAGAAGAAATAACACAAACGATCACCATTTTAATTCAAGTGCACAAGAGAGGGGTCAAGTCCTTTATATCTCTTTCAATTTCAATTTATAAGGAAAAAGTAATCAGCTATACAAGAAGCGTATTGATAAGGGCTATCCACTGATATGCACTTTCATACCTTTCATACCAACATACAAAAAAAGCAAAAAAAAAAATTCTCTTATATTTTCCGAATTTTCCGAATGATTTTCTTCAAATTCTAAGAGAAGCTGCCAAATCACTATACAGATGCACCCATAAAAATTTCAGCTCAATCAGATAATTATTTATCGAGTTATAACTGATTTTGTGGTTTTCATTTATTTTTGGCCAAATTTTCCGAGCGAATTTTCCGACAAATTAATTTTAAGCTAACACAACTATTTTGTATTCCCAGTTAAAATTTCCTTCAATTCCGCTCATTATTTTAGAAGAATTTTTCGTAAAATCGAGATAATCGTCAAGACATGGGTTAAAAGATGGGAGTAACCTAGGCAGGCGTTTGGTAACAAAAAACGTTTTTTTTAACAATTTTTTTTTCTGATGATGGATTTGAATGAATTTGCAAAATCGGACAACTGTTATGGTCTGCTATCTATGTTAGAAATTTGGAACGAATCTAACGTTCATTTATTTTTTTATTACGATTTTTGGGTTTTTGGTACTCGTTATTTGGTACTATGATAACTTTTGAAAATTCAACTTATAAAGAAGCAGCTACTTAATATAAAAGATGCAAATTCACCGAGGCTGTCCATAAATATATATTTTGTTACCCCGAAAAAGTTCCCCCGTCCGAACTTTGCAATTTTTTGGTACTCAAAGCCACCGTGACAGCCGAAAATTCAACAAAAACATTAAATCTCGAATAACTTTCTAAAATTCAATTTTTAAGAAAAATACAATAAGACATAGGAGATGCGTATTCACCAAGGTTATCCAGAAATATTCGGTTCGACTCCCGCCAAATGTCCCCACGCCCGCACTTTACCATTCCCCGCCGACTCCCATAAGAACCCATATTAAATTACTAAGCTGTCGCAACTGCCACAAAGGTACTATCCGAAGGTAACCGCCGCAGAAGTACTGTCCGTTAGTCCCATAAGAGACAATATTGTTATTCGACTTGGCCGAAATTCTCATCATCGCTCGGACAGCTCTGTCTTCCCAACGCCGACGCAAGTACCGGCCGACTGATGCCTGTCGTCCGCCACTTGCACCGACGCTCGGACAGTACACACATAATAAACCGGAAATAAAGCCATACTTTAACATGGGATAAATCCACTGGATTAACACCATATGCTCAGATGGCGTTAGTACAGTCAGTGCATGTTACTGGAAAAAAGCTTTCATACAATATGAGATAAATCCACTGGATTAACGCCATGACTTATGGCTTTATTCCGGTGGAACAGACAATGGCAGATATGGCGTTATTCCAGATGGTGTTATTCAGGCGACGTGTGAGATTCTTTTTAATTGTGATCTTTTCTGTAAGAGTTAAATCAGTTAAATGTTAATACTATCTGGATATAAGAATTAAAAAACGCACTATCAAGGTTACCCTGGGAACTAACAGTAAAACTTCAGAATTGAGAACTTGGGACCATATTATGGTATTTATGTAACAGGAATTAACCAGTAACTTACACACTACCCAAAAAGTGTGATTTTGACATTCCTCAATTGTCACCCGAGCAATCAACCCACCTCAAAATTTCACATTATAAAAATATCATGAGATCGACAAGCAATGCATTTTCTGCATGTGGATCTTTATGTAACATTTCTGTCGCGAGCGGAATGGACATAGAAGGCACGGGAACTGGGCGTCGATGCCGCACTCGTAATTGATGTGGCGAGTGAGGCTACGGCTGTTGGCGTAAATCTTGCTGCACTTCAAGCACTCGTACTTCTTCGACCCGTCGCAGCGATCTCTTTGTAGCCGTTTCACTGCAACAGAGAAATGTCGATGGTAAATTAGTTCTAGGAATTGTTTCCTACCTGGGTGCCGGCTGGCTAATTTACTCGAGATTATTGATTGATTGATGATTGGAGTTTTACGACGCACTGTTTTGACAGCTGGCCCTGTGGCACTGGTCTAATGGCGTCGGTGAATGAAATGGTGATGATGAACCTAACCTATGGCTAGAAGGGAGGAGCCGGTGCCGGCACGTAGCCTACTCCTGTCGAAAAGCACCGAGGGGACCACCGGCTTTACGTCCCTTCCGAAGGACGGTACAACTCGAAGAACAGGATTCCTCCACTAATCCGTGCTGTCGAGAGGATGACAAGCAAGGCGAGTGAAGTTGTTGTACTCACTTCAAACACTCCAACCTCTCTCCTGGGTGCCGAGTCTCGACAGATTTCCGTTGACGATAATTCGCGTTTTCGAGAATTCTCGTCCAAATTTTACGGTTTGAGTCTCGAAAAATCGTGTACGGATATTCTCGTGTTTTAACGAACGAGAATGATCATATGCATGATGGTCAACGATCAAACACCTGACTCAGTGCGATGTTGCTTAACTTCAGGGATATCACGAGTACCGGAGTTTCCAACATGCCAAACTGTTCGGTTTACTCGGAATTAGATCAGGTAGAAACTTCAGGTGGAGCAGCTTTTACTGAAGGGAAAGTGGAAGTTTCTAGGCTCGGTTCATCGGTTTGTCGTTAAATAATTTTATTTGGTAAACTAACACATTTGTCATTTTTATTTGGTAACAAGCTAAAAAAACTAACAGGTGTAACAAATTAAGTATCTACAGCCGTGGTGAACATGAGGTAAAACTTTCAAACCAATTTTGATGAAATTTTCAGAATGCTGGAAATCTTTCAACTTAGATTGTTTTCAGCGTATTCCGTTAACAACTTTTTTCAAAATTTTCAGTTTTTTCATCTCACGTTTCTCCCTTCAGAGGCCTAACTATTTTTCAAGGAATATAATTTGGTTAAAATTTGCCTACAGATTTTGACCCTTACATATTATATTGTAATATGAGTGACTCAATTTACCAAGCAAAAATACAGTCAAATACAAGAACACTGCTGAGACTTTTAAAAATGTTCCTATTTGTATGAACGCATATATTAAGCCTATGGTGTAACAAATTCATTATTCAACAGTCAAATCAAAACTCTAACAAAAAAGCATTAAAAAGTCCGAGACGGAATTCTCACAAGCCAAGTGGACAATCTTGCTCGCAGGTTCTTATCTTTTCAAACGTCTCCCTTGTGCACCACTCGCACGTGGTTCTTTAAATTACTCTTCAGATGCGCACGGTGCGGACAGAAATCGCACTGGAACTGGGCATCCTTCCCGCACTCGAAACTGGTGTGACGCCACAAGCTCGAGTTGTGCTTGTAAGTCTTGCCGCATTTCGCGCACCTCAGATGCGGACTTGCGGCGTTGCCGGCCCTCCGAATGCGGTGCGTCGACGCATCTGGAACATATTTAAAATTATTAATTGACTTTGTTGAAATCTGTCTGGAATTTTGCCGGGGAAACAGTTTAGGAAGCTGGAGACACGGTTTAAACATTTAAAAGAATAGATTCAGGGACCTCAACCAAGTAGGAACAGTGATGTGGAAAATTGACATACAAAAAGCCCACAAAACAAATGGTCCATTCCACAGTCCATAGGAGAAAAGACTAACAAGAAATTCATAACCACTCACAATGGGAAAAAATTTGCTGAAAATTTAATTGTAGAATTTTGTGCTACAATTACACCTATAAGGTTCAATCAAAATTCAATAATACCCACTCGGTAAAGCCTGGTAGAGCAATTCGGGTTGTGATATCCCTATTTTCCTTTGTTATGTTGCAGAACTATAATAATAATTATTTTTTAAACTGGTAATTCGTCCAGTGGGTATCTCACGTCACTTCTCTCCAAATGGAATATGTCCCTTTTGTCAGAAAATACATAGAACAGCTAAAAACAGTGCTAATAAAATTTGTAACTGCATCACATGGTCACAAATAGACAGTTACCGCCATTCATTGTCAGTTCAACTTGTATTACATAAATTTTGTACCTCCGATACTTTCATCACGAGAGTCGAAGGCAACACAAACCACACAGCATTTGGTCTTCAAAGCAAAAATACACACGAAAATTTTATCCCACAGTTTATTAATATTCCATCATTATTTACACGAATCACAATCCACCGGGTTGTTTTTGGTGTACATTGTACATATGCGTTTTCAAATTAGGCTTCTGGCGTGCGCGGAACGGACAGAACGTGCATTGGAACTGGGCCTCCTTGCCGCACTCGAGAGACACGTGGCGATGCAGGCTCGGGTAGTGCTTGTAGCTCCGACCGCAGCGTTTGCACTCGTACTGGCGGTCGACCAGATTGCTGGACGACGCCATGTGCTGCATCCACAACATGCCTGAAACACGGAGAGTTTTTCAGCCGATGCACAGTTGGCAAATCAGGGAGGTGCTATCAAATATGTTACTATTACTAAGTACGGAATTCTGCCGGAATTCCATTGTTGGGCTGGCGACAGAATCGGCAGCGGTGCCTATGTGCGAGATAGAGAACTAAAGCAGCACAGCCATCTAAAAAAAAACTTAAAACAATATTACTTAGATCATCGTGCGTACTATTTAGGGGGCTTTGTTTAAAGTGTCAACTGAAATTTGAGACATAAATCGTTTCTTTTCAGGTGATCATAGGCGTGCGCAGCAAATCTAGCGATTTTACAGATTTTTGCAACTAAATCAACTTTATTTTCAACTGATTTTAACAAAATTTACTGTGTGCATCATAAACCGTAAAAAGAAGATACCGTTTTATTTTAAAGCAAATCAGTTGATTAATTTTTCTGTTTTGAAGTATTCAAATAATTTCACGGCGACTAGGATCATGGTATTTCCAGGAAACGAATGTCATCGAGAAAGCTGCTAAATTAACGCCGAACACTTTAAATTGATTATGAGCCTCTAGGCTATGCGTACACGCAATATAATCGTGTTGTGGGTGATCGTAAATATTACGCTCATCCACAACACGATTATATGAGTTTCCGCCTAGCATAGTTGAAAAAAACATGAAACATTTAAACGTGTATGCAAGACAATGTGACAATTGAGTAAAAATGTTCGACTTCTTTTTGATTGGCAGTTGCTTGCAACCAAATCTTTGGCTTCAGTTAAATTTGAATTCAGCGATTTTGAGAAAATTGATAGCGTGCATTAAAAACCAAAAAATTAAGATCATTTAATAATTTAGGGCAAATCGAATTTATTGATAAGCGTAACGAGCCTGGCGAGTAAAGTGAAATTATCAATTACACTTTACTGCTAAGCACTTATGAATGTTTTTTGTGTGTTTGTGCGCTATCTACAGGCCAAACGCCCAACACGATTTTGATGAATTTTTTTTTTTGAGTTTTTGTGGTTTTTTTGCAACTAAAGCAACTTTATTTTCAACACGGTTATATGAGTGTTCGCATAGCCTAGTGGTGAAAAATTCATTGGATAGTTGAAAAAAACTCTGACCCGCGATGCAAAGTCTCGTGTCGATCAGACGTTTACTCTTTTCACAGCTAAATCTTGAATTTGGGACTTTCTGCGATTTTTCAAAACGAAAAGACACAATTTTTCTTTCTTCTCTGGTTGTTTTATTTTCCATCAGATCTCAATTAAAGTTTGCATCGCGGGTCGGAATACTCTTCCTTTACACAATGGTATCTTTTTCAATAATATTGGGATAATTTTAGGGGCAGGAAAAGGTTTACGTTTACCTCCGGATTTTCGGCTTACAAATTGGGCTATGAGGCCTGCTAATGTTTGAAGAATTTATATGACAAAGTACATTTTAATTTTAGTTTAGCTACACCTAGAGGCTGAAATTCCACAAGATTGTAAGTATTTTGGCCGTGTCCGTGGCTTGCCTATGCAAAAAATTCGTCGAGATTTTCCTATATTAGAAAAGTAAGATATTTAGTGTTACATGATATGCAAAACTGTTGTAGCATAAATTTTCGAGAGATCACGCTAAAAGGACTACACTTGTACAAGAATTGTAACTGGGACAGATTTCAAACAAATTATTTATAACTAAGACTGAGAATAAGACTGTGCTATGGATGCATCTTTCAGCGATAGTTGCACTGCACCGAAAGATGACGGCAAGGTAGTGCTTTTCAATTGCACAAACCGCATGCATGAAACACCGAGGGAAGTTTGAAAAAACTCGATAGAACGTTTTTGTAACGTCAAAGAAATTGAAAGTCCGTAACACCTCGTTAGTGCGTTTTTGGAATACACACGTGGGAATGCAAGGGACACTATTTTGTTCACTTTACCCCTAAAGAGGTTTAATGTGCTTTGCAAATACAATTAGAGAATTCACGGGCATCTCTGCAAATATACGTCAAGGAAGGAAATCAAGCATGACCTTGAGCATAGGGTTTATTTATGTAATTATTTATTAAAAAATAAATCACAGCATATAGAATCAATATTAATAATTAATACTCTCCAAGAAAGTGGTAATTAACATTCAAATACTCCGATCTAGTTAACGTCACTGAGTCAGCATAAGTTACATGTTATTATTTAACATAGATAATACTTTTTTACTTATTAATTGAGCACTATTAATTAATTAATCAATCAATAATGAGAACCTAAATAGTAGATACGCCCAGCTACAAAGTGGGCATGTTTGAGCGTTGTCCCCTTCTAAAAGAGATAGTTAATCCATCGAAAATATCAACTCAGGTGAGTACCTAAGTCATAGACACAATCGATATCCAAACACAAAACACAACCATTGGATATCGATAGCAATCAATATCTAATCATTTGGCCTGATGTCGCCGCTTGATGTGTATTTCCAGGTTGTCTTTCCGGCAAGCTCGGTACGGGCAGCAAGGGCACTGGAATTGCGGCGTCTTCCCGCATTCGTATGTCACGTGCTTCCACATGCTCCCTTGGTGTTTGTAACTCTTACCGCACGACAGGCACGGGAACCGCTTGATGCCTGGAACAAACCAACAATTAGTTATTAATATAATATGGATCGCTGTGATATTCAAAAGTAGATTTTCATTGTGTGCCAGATTGTATTTAGTAATTCTCTTTTAAGTTTTCGAACCAATACAAAATCTCAGGGTGTTATGTTTCCATATGGAGCTAAACAATTCAATCTGTGGTAAAAGAAACAAAAATGTAAAAAATCTACCAAAACACAAATGAAAGTATTTTTTAAAATTACACTGTTAGGTATATCAAACAGCAACATTTTTTCAATGAATAATAAATGAAAACATGCAAATGGACTGTTTTATTTGTATACTCCCAAAAAGGAAGCAAGTACACAGGAGCCAATCCGAATATCACTCGAGCTGCCTCAAAGCAGATTAATATGAGAGAGAGATACTAATTTATATGGGGTGTATGCATAAATTAGCATAAAATCTCAGGCCAACAGATGTGCAACAGATTAGAAATTATATATCACACATATTAAATACTTTTTGATTACCTACGAAAACAACATACACACATCACCTACCTAGAATAATTGTTTCCTGTGGTTTGAAATTATTGATGGAAAAACAGTTCATTGTGCGTACACACAACATTTTACAAATTTGTTGAAAATATTACAAGAATGGAGAAAGTGTTGTAAAGAAAGGAACGAAACGGATTGGCAATTCAAAGAAAACAAATGTGTGGTTCTTCGAGTTGGTTGCCAATCCACATCAACAACACAATACAAAAATACGCGAATGAAACCATAATCTGCTAATCAAAATGCCAGACTTCTACTGCAAACAGACTCCATTCAAAGAAAACAATGAAGTGAAAAACCCGATAAGAAAAGCCACTTGGGTCTTGATATCATTATCTTCACTGCCTAAAAAGGTCAAAAAAACATCTGCAATTTAACCAAGAAAGATAGGGATATCTCAATCCAATCACGCCATTTTTTCCTTGGCGTCATTTTTCCTTCAATAAAAAGGATCTATTTCAGTAAACAAAGAGTGCGACCGCTTCACAGACGGTGCACGTGCTGAACGTGTCGCGACAGCCATTTCCCGTAGTGCGCGCGGTAGCTGCAGTGCATGCAGGAGAACTGAGGCGAAATTCCACACTCGAATTTCAGGTGCTTCATCAGCCCGGCCTTGTACGTGTACTTTCTGGCGCACTTGCCGCAAGGGTGTCCGCCACCGTTGAGCGCCACAGACGGACGTGCTGGAACGGAGGGAAGACTCTTTTAGGACGAAGTTTACGACTATAATGTTTTTAAGGCTTTTTACGACCAAGTCTTTGAAATTTGCACTGACGTAGCGATTTTTCAAGAAAACTATGTGGGTTATTGATGCAATGCAAATTTGGGATGCATCTGGGATGCAAAGGTTTTCATTACAACTTTCCCTGGGCCTTGGTATTCTGTCAGTTTCCATTTCCCCAAAGCATCTGATTTTCATACAGCGTTCCGTCACAGAATACACAGAAGGTTTATCTTATGGGAGATTTGCTTCGCCGCGACATGGTTCATAATTGCTTATCATCAAAAAATTCCGATTAGTTCCGTGCTCGGGTACAGAGAGGGCGCTGTTTTTTTTGCTCTGATTTCGACTACCTCGTCCCTTCCGTCAGACCGTCCCCCTCGTGAAGTCCTCCGCGCGTCACACACGCGAAAACAGGGAATGAGGGAGGGTAAACCGAAATGACCTTCAAAGGCTCTAGCAAGCAAGCAGCCATCCTGTCGGCTTCTTGGGTTCCCACACCAATCTCTCTCATTCCTCTCTCTGTCTCGCTCTCTCCCTCTCTAATCCCTTTCTGCGACAATTTGTTAATTTCCAAGTTTGAAGATAGCTAGCTAGCCAGCAATTCTAGATCACGAGTCGCGGCAGCGGCTGTTTCGATAGCGTTTCTTGTGGTTTCTCAACCCATCAAAACATTCTGTCTCGGGAAGGGGACATATAAATCGTTTACATATCGTCGTCTGTTCCGATATTATGATTGATAGAGAGGAATCTAACACATCTTTTAGCACTCACGATATATATTTTGCTTACTTGAACAACGAACTAACAATTAAAACCACTGACAAAAGAGAAATGAATCTTGATTGATCGCGCGAATCCGAACGCCCAAATATTTTTTGCCTCACATCTCACACCCTTTTCTTGAATTTGTTGAAAATTAGTCATTTGGCAAGTGTCACCAGCTACCTACCCCGGTTATCGAACCCACGCCCCGAGTTATCTTGACGCGGCAATTAAGATTTCTTCAAATTTTTGTCCGCGTTTTATATCCCTGGCGATCGCAAATCCAGAAGAAGCCGATAATGACTTAGCGTAATCGAAGCAATTCGATATCTTTGACAAAATATGTCATCATTTTGGATGTCCAATTTAGGGAAATACAAATCAACTTTTAGAATCCGAAGACGCGCCATAGTGCTTGAAATATGTCACTTAATTTTCATGTGTCTTATTTTTTTCATGTTTACGGGTATGTGCGGCTCCAGTGCTGTCGGCCCTGTGCGGGCTGACGTCCGTGCACTCGTTATTCCCTTTCCCGTCCAATATCTTTGCTTTGCTGATTATTGTATCCCCCGACCCTCATGTCGTGCAAGTCTGGCGATGAGAGGACAGCTGTGATCGCTGAGATTATCACCCACGATTGCCTGAACGATCAAGGTGTGAACGATCGCGCTAGGGCAGGACGACGTAGCTGCAAGTATTCGACGATTCGACTATGTTGCGAGAAAATTCGGCTCCCCATCGGCACGGGCACGGGCAAACAACATGCACAAACATTTCGTTACAAGTGAGGTGAATGTTGATAGCTTGCTGCTTGGAGACGCAATGCAATTGTAGCAGGCAGCTAGCCAGCCAGCCAGCCAACGTCGCGACGTCGGCAACGCGGGTAACGCTCAGCGCCGGGACAGTGTGCAGGGCAACATGTAGCTCGCTATCGGCCTACTCGCTACCGCCTGATGGAAGGCTGCTCAGCGATGTTTAGAATAAACTCGGCACAAGATAAGACCGGCTTACAACATGATCGCGCAACTACTTCGATGTTACCGAAAATGCGCTGCAGAATTACCACCGAGCACAGTAGAAATTTGATTCAAAGTTACCTGCTATGTGCTGATAGAGATGAACCCAATCTGACCCATCAAACCATGAAAATAGGGATATTATATGTTTTTTTACTTTCGATCATTTATCTTGGTTATGCAAGAGTCGCAGAAGTTTTCGCAGATTATTAATCCGATTATTCTGAGTGGAAGTAGACTTCATACTATCAGTAATGGCCCAGACGGTATCTTATAACGTGCCAGCGGTTTGTGGGGTTCGGTACGTGTATATGTATGTGACAATAATATTGACATTCATTCGGAGGTCACCCTCCCTTCCTCGGCCGCTCTTAGCCAAACGCCAGAGAGGGGTAATGCCTTGAGATTTAGACAACTCTCATTGGCTTGAAAATTATCGGTCTGTAGTACAGCGTTTTTATCGACCTAACTCAAAGATTTTTACGAAATTAAAAACAGCGCTCACCCTGGGTCAGAGCCCGAACTAAAAAAATGACTTAGTCTCTGGCTGAAATCAGGCGAAGCAGATTTAACATGGGAGTAAATCTTCTGTGTATTCTGTGGTTCCGTCCTTATTATTATACTGTACAAAAATACACAAATACAGAAAATATCTACGATGCATGCAACAAAGAATTGAGTCAACTCTACCAATACGGCCTAGTTATTATTGGTGATAGGAGTAGGAACTAAGTTAATTTTTTTTTGTTGGTCAATTATATTACTTGTTTAAAAGAGTTTAGTTTCACTATGAAACAGCCTAAATTAAACGTCTAAGGGGTCTAATTGAAAGTGGCTTCATATTATTGCTCAATTTATGAGTAATCGGTTTGACCAGTACTGCAAACGTTTTATTTGTACGCATAAAATCGGTTCATGTAATAACAATTAGTAAGAAACTAAATGGATATGAAACAGAGGGTAACAAATCAAGTATATCACAGCACAAGGAATATTGGGGTAAAATATGATTGAAGTAATTTTTAACACAAGATCAATGTTAGATCTCCAACATCTTAATTCATATATATTTTTCAGACACACATAAACCATAGAGGACAGATTTAAGGCACTAGCTTATAGCAGCCAAAATAATGAATCCTATTCAGTGATAATCCATCATCACTGATTTTGGATTCCTTCTCTGATATCCTCAAGCCACAAAACAGTGACTTCAACCTCATCAACGGCGGATCCTCTATAGTCGAGCAATATCGAATCCAAGATGGCGTCTTTGCTTACTCGGAGGTATCTAGAGCTGAAAATTTTACCAAATGTCCCCAACAGTGTTTCAAGTACCTGGTAAAAAGTAGCCAAAAATAGCTTCATCGGAACACCCCTAAAAAAATTGGGGAGTGGAATTTATAAAAAAAAATTAAATGTCAAATATCTCGTACAGTTTTTTAGCTAGAAACGTCTAGCTACCAAAAATATATTCGCCTGAGAAAGCTCTATCAATAGAAGACCGAAAAAACTACATAATTATATCATATATACCCGATTATTGAAAAAGAATCATAAAAAACGCCCGTCGTATTTGCTTCACTCGTGTTCGACGCTTAGACTACCTAACTAAAAAGTAGACAAATACATTGAAATTGGTATCAAAAGGTAGCCTGAAGTATTTTCTACAATACTGCAGATCTAAATCTTTGAAAACGCGAACTTCATAGCATCGTTTTTCGTTTTTCCTGGCGCGCTGTGTTTAGGTCGCTCCCCCCCTCCCACCAGCTAGCGCGGCTAGCAACACGCTCGCTGCAGCAAATAGCACAGACCGCTGGACGTGCTGTGCCTCGCGCTCTTCACATTCGCTCAGTTAAAAATTGAATAATTTTTTTTTCTCGCCGAATTCAAATTTTGTGTAGTCTAAAATGCGACTGATAGGCTTTTCCGTGCAGCCTGTTCTCGGACTCATAATTTTCTTTGTCACCGACCTGGTTGTGCACTTGAAACATTCGGCTTCACATCGGTACACACCAGGGGCGGTTAGTGCATGAGGCCGAGGAGGCCGTGCCGCCCCAAAAAAGAGAGGAAAGAGAGGAAAGAAAAAAGTTTTGTATACTAGGTGTCTTTGGATTACCTATTTTCATTTGAAATTTGAAATGTCGTGGCGTTCTCAATTTGCGTTCGTTCAGCGACATCTATGCGTCTCTGCGGGTATTACGCGTCTTTGCTGCATGATTGTCGTGTCACGTCATAAGGGAGGCACCTGACGTCAAGCGGAGGCCGGCGACCCTGAACTATAGGTGCGGGGTGTGGAGGTACCACTAGAGCCTCAAGGGGGGGTGTTGAAACGTGGCTCTCTCGGACGATCTCACGTCTCGCCGGAGTCCACGCTTCCCCTAGGATCTTTGGTTCCCCCACGTTCCCCTCCTTACGATGCGCGAGCAAGGCAGAGCCGAGGGAATCGGCTGGTTCCAGAGGCTCTGGGCCGAAGTTACCCGAGGCCCGAACAAAGTAAACCTACATGTCGCCAATTCCGTGCAACCGGTGCGATTTTATTCCATGCTAATTTGTTACTCTTTATTGATTGAAAGCAGACAAGTTTTAGATGAATTAATTTAAAGTTAATTTCTGTGTCGTGTGTTTGTGTATCTACGCGCCTTCTGTGTAATGTTTGCGTTTTGCAAGTGTTGTAAATGCTACGTGTGCTAGTGCTATCCTCTTGCGACATCATGTATGCGGTTGATGATTTTCTGAATTTGCTAGTTAGCAAACGCGACTTCGTAGAACGTGTCAAAATCAAAACTATTGGTAAGCCAACACCCTATCTCAAAATAATCGACAAAGATGGTATTATAAATCGTTCGTTTTCTGACAAGTGGCATCGAAGATTTGGCTGGCTGGCGGGCAGCAATGAGAATATTTGCATTGTTTTGGTGGTCTTGTGTCATGCTCCCTGCTTGCAACAACAAACACTCGTGAGGAATTCCATAGGCTACGTAGGTGTCACAAAACCTTCCCAGATCAATCAAACGTCACAGGACGAGCATCGAGCATATTCGAGCTGTATCGAGGTGTAAGGATGCCAGAGAGTCGACGAGGCAATAAATGATGGTGCAAGTGTTCAAAACGAACTCCACAATCTTCAAGTTTCTAAGAATCGTCTAATCCTCGAGCGTTTGATTGACATAACTTGCTTTCTGGCAAAGCAGGAGGCTTTCCGCGTGCATGATGAAAGCGAAACCTCGGCCGATAAGGGGCATTTTAGAGGACAGTATGACCATTTTTGTAAATACGACACCGTGCTACGTGAAGGCGTTTCCAAGATATCGCAAAACGAACAAATCGAGTCGGTTGCTTAAAATCACAAAGTAAATATGGTACTGTGATTTCTTTTGTGGAAATTTGACGGAACAACCGAAATTGCTTGCAATTCTCAAGTTTCTGTTACCTTTCGGTACGTGAGCAAGGGAAATGTGATCGAACGTTTTTTTATGGTTTTATGCGATTCTAGACGCAAGTTCTGGCCGGAATGCCACTTGTCGGAACTCAAACTGAACTTCAGATAGAACTTCTCGTTAGGGTTGTTATTATTTTTGTGCCTCCTCTCTTTTTCGACCCACGAGCCGCCACTGGTACACACGTCGGTGCAACCGATGCCGTTTGCAACCGTTTACTATTGCATGTGCAGAGGGAGAAATGATGTATGATTTCTTAGATTTGCACCTGAAAAATATATTCTACAAAATCTCTAAGAATTACTCCCACGAAATACACAGGCGAGACGAATCTGGCTGGTGCACTGATTTGGTTGAAAGATTCGACTGTTCAAGATCGTCACTTCTGTTTGCTTTCCTGGCTGGTTTCAATATCGCGGATTTGCTGATACAAGTGACCAACGGACAGTGTCTTCGAGCACATTATGCTAGACAAATTACCTGTTAAGGGATTAAATGAAATAGTGGATTGATATTTTTGCTCTATACTTCCGCGGATAACTTGTGTGCGATTCGTGTTGGCCGTTTCTGTGTCCACCCCCATGTCCAAAGAAAATATTTGATTTTCTTACAAACTGTAGGCACAAGTACTATTATTCCGGCCTCAATAAAAAATAAGAAAAAATAGTGTGTCAGGTCGCTAGCTCGGTCAGACTGCGAAGTTCTTCGATTTTTTGATTGGGCTCTGATGTTTAGAACTTAAACAGGCTGAAACGCAATTCACATAGTATTTTGCGTTTACTGCCAACAGATCTGATTGGTAATCGTATGTCATTCGCTTGATGATAATGTCGTCTGATCTTTCTCTGGCAGCTGAAAGAATTTTCTCCTAAATCGATTCGAGATTCATATTGTAGACCATACAAATTTCCGTCCAGTTTTATTCTCGTCTCATACTTTACATGGCAATTGAAACAGTGAATATTCCATTCAAAAGAGACGGGATATACGTTTACTCGGTGGTGGAGGATTTTTTGCGGCATCGAATGGATCTTTGCGTAGACTTTTCTTTGCGATATCACAGTATATTTGTTTGTATATTCAACTCTGCAAATTGGATGAAACTATAAATTTTATTGGTTGAAACCTATAAGCAATGCGATAGGCAAGGATGGTCAAGCGGTCTCGCCATCCCTCGCAGTTGCATCAGCAATTATCGTGTCAGCCCTCTTTTTGGTTGTGGGTGTCTTGTCTCCTTTTACTCCTTCTTGCAAAACATAGGTACATGTTGTGTCCAAATTTTCAATTATAAAATACTTCACCTTCACCTTGCTTTACACGTCAGGGGCTGACTTTTTTCGCTTTCGCTCTTAGCTAAATAAAATGTATTATTTAGAAAATGCAACTGGCTGTCAACTGATTTAAATGATTTATATCTACATCCTACCCGTTTTACTGAGTTTCATTCGGTGTAATGGGTAGGTAGGTAGGCACACTTTCCAGTCTTGTTCTTTAACTTTACAACTATTTGTAATTGAACCAGATAAAATTACATTATTTCAAATTAAGATTTTAAATATTTGATGATAATAATTTAAAAAAAAATGTTGATAGTAATTAGTAAAAATACTGCTCCTTGTAGGGAGAAACACCAACTTACAACCATCATTTCTGAAAATAAACATGGGACGAAAATGTGATTTGATTTGAGTCTATAAGTGTTTGGATTCGTATACAGCACATTGGGGGAGTCATTACGCCAGAGACAGTTTTATGGCTCTTCCTTATCATTATTATGTCTGCTGATCTTGCGCAACGTGTATCACATTTTTGAGATTAATTTTAAGTCTTCGAAAATCTAAGCATGTAAACACATTCGATTGAAAAGTTGGTGCGAGAGCTCGTGCATCTATCCATGCTGTGTGTGAATACGCGGGCAAGTACTACGTTGCTGCCGCCTGCTAGCCTGTAGCTTGCCGCGCGGGGAGGGGGGAACGCGCACACGGCGGATCATGGAAATCGAAAAACGATGCTACGAAGTTCGCGTTTTTCTATTTCTGTATCTGCAGTATTGTTAACAATGCTTCAAGCTACCATTTGATACATATTTCAATTTTTTTGGCACATTATTTTCATCAATGAAACTTAAGTGAAGTAATGTGTAGATACTTTTCAGGGCTTTTTTCGCGGTATTTAGGCTATAATCGGCAAGATATAATGAAAAATTGGGAAATTTTTTGATATCTTTTGATAAAACTGTTAGAGACGAACATATTTCTGGTAGTTAGAAGTTTGCAAGTATTAAACTCCGCGAGTTATTTTACGTCAAAGTTTTTAATATTTTTCGTGAAAAAATTCACTCCCCATTTTTTTTTGGGGGTGTTCCGATGAAGCTATTTTAGGCTACTTTTAACCACATATCCGGCACACTATTGGGAACATTTGGTCAAATTTTCAGCTCTAGATACCTCCGAGTAAGCTAACTTCTTTATTTGAAGAGATAGAGCTTCGATACTCTCCGGCTACTATGCTATCTATGCTATCCTCTTGCTACGTGTTACGTCGTGACACTGTGCATAGCGCGGACGTGTCGATTGAGAGAGCCCGCTTGAAAATACATGCCGTTACAGATTGGACACTTGAAGTGTGGTTCCTTGTTGCACTCGTATTTTAAGTGGTGGTTCAAGTGTTTCTTGTTCTTGTAGCTTTTCTGTCCGCACTTCTTGCACCAGTGCCGGGTTTCCGTGGTGGCTGGCACTTCCTGCTTGATGCAATCTGAAACATTTGAGTGTATCCAAGTGTTAAGTGGAGGCAAAATTTGACTCAATTTGAGTTGCACAAAGGATTATTTTAATTGCTTTGTGGTTGAGCATTATTTGAATGATGTCGGCATTTTTCACTAAAAGGAATTTGCGGAAAAGACACGTGAAAACAGATTTAAAAGAAGAGCAAATCAGAAAAAAAAATTTGGAAAGATGCTGAAAGAACATAAAAATATTTTTTCCATGCAGTATGCATAAAATTACACAAGAAAAAACTATCATGCAAGACTCTTTTTTGCAAGCTAAATCGGAGATTTGCAATGTAAATATAAACTAACTATATTTGGAATTTTTCCTTAGATTAATTATATAAAGGGACCAAAAAATCTCAGCAGCAGAAAAAATAGATTTTTCAATTAGATATCTAGCTTCTAGATCCACAGCCAAAGGCCGAGCAGCATCATCAGAGTTCTGCGTCACATAAGCTTGACAGCCGCCTGCAAATGCCTCGATGTAACGTGCTCCACGAGGGTACTTATGCAGAGCGCCCTAAACGGACATTGCAGACACCGCAGCCGGCCACACTCGTCGCGCTCGTGTCTGCCGCAGCTATAGGACGGCGCTGCGTCTTTCTCCGAAGCGGCGGCGTCTTCGCCTTGAACTGATAATGGTTGCACGTACGTTTACTTTACAATAAAGTCGTGTGAAACGTTACCTTCACTCAAGTTGACTAATAAGATGAATATTAAATATAAACAAACTGTTTTAATGGTATGAAGAATGGAAATGTAAAATATAAATTTGAAACTAACAGAAGATATCAACTACTGGTTATCTCTATTGGATAGCGCTGTTTGTAATGAAGGCTTCATTACGAAGGAGGGGCTTTCCATTTGGTGAGTATAAAGAAACAAAATTGGTTGAAGGATGACTTCCTTATGATGTGAGAAATATCTTTTTTTCGTTAGAGCGTTTTGTAGTGATATATTTATTGAAGAAAATGCACTTCAACAAAACACTATAGAATTCATGATACTAAATTTATTCATTTCTACTATTAATACAATTTTTTTGGTGGCAGAGTAAAAAAAAGAACACGTGCAACAACACACTAAAACGTCAGAGGTGCTAAAGCTTAAGAAATATCAGTCGTCCGAGCCGGCCTAGGTCACGGCAGCGTCGCTGTGCATCGTGCGCACGTGCCGCTTCAGCGAGCCACTCTGATGCGCCGCGTACGGGCAGAACGAGCAGCCGAACTGCGGCCGCCTGCCGCACTCGTACTTGACGTGCTTGTTCAGGTCAGACTTGTACTTGTAGCTGCGCGGGCACAGAGGGCAGCTGTGCCGCTCGGCGCCGAAGCGGGCGTCACGGCGGCCCCGCGCTGGAAACAGGGATCGGTGGATGTTAGCGCCTGTCCTACGTGCATGCTCGAACGAGAAGCTGGAACTTGCAGGCAGTGTCTACGAGCTTTAGTGTTCAGGGATTTGTACAGACTTATTACCTATTAGGTCTTATTAGGTAAAGATGCTAGCTTGTACAATTTTGGATTTCAGTTGTCAACTTTAAGTTATCACAGCCCCCCTGATTGTGCCCAAATTGTTTTGACTCTGGTTATTACACTTTCTTCTTTTCCTTTTGTGTGACAACTTGGGTAGAAAGACTGTCTTATAATGAATGTGCAATTTGTGGAGTAACACAGAAAGCATTGTGTTTTATTATAATCTTGTAGCATACAGATGGAACTTTGATTGACGGATATATATGGAAGGGGAGTATTGGAATGGTGCATTAGGGTTAATAGAACCAATTAATCCAGCACCACAATAATAATAAAAGCCCATCTAACACAGAAAAAATAAAACAATGTCTCGTCAGTCTCGTGCTAAATTGTGTGATGTTTTTTTTTAATTAATTGTACTAACACATCACAAGTACGAAACAAACATTAAGAAACAAAATGCGGACAATTGGCTGGTAATACGTCAGGATTAGTGATAAACTGTTTTTGCTATCACCACAGTAATACCAGAAAATAGACCTCTCTCAAGAAGGCCACAGGGTGTTCAAAATGACAAGAACTTTTATCAACTAGAAGACATTATTACTTACATAATGTTAAGCAAACTTAATTATTTTCTACTGTAAAATATTATTCGCAGAATATTTCCTGCTTTTTTCGCTTCCGATTCGAACAATGTTGCGTAGTTAAACGGAGTGATTCAGGACCCAACAGTTATGCTATGATGTAACCGATTTCTGGCCATAAAAAGGACCTTGAAGGTCGAATTTTTACCACGATGGCATGGTCATCTTCAGGACCTTGGATGACCATCAAGATTCGATTACACACGAGCAAAGCCACTGACACCCGTGGCATCAGTTAATAATAATAATAAAAATCACTTTATTTATCACATTTCACATCATGGCAGCAATCGGTGCGCCGTACGAATGTGCTTGCTGAGATTGCTTCGCTTGTGCGCTCGGTACGGGCAGTGCGGGCAGGTCTGTCTCGGCCCCTGCCCACACTCCAGCTTGACGTGACGCGTCAGGTCGGCTTTGTACTTGTAGTTTTTGCTGCACGTCGAGCAAAAGTGTCGCGCGGTGCCGTGCGATCCGGCCACAGCATGGTTGTCTGGGGAAGAGATTCGAGTCGAGCTCGCATTAATACCGGGAGGGCGATTGTTTAAGAAACTATGAAATCGATTTTTTGTACATGGTAGGACATTGTTAGCTTTAGAGGATATGGGAGAAAAAAGGACGTGTTTTTAAAGTATGAATTAAAAAATCTTGTTGCATGCACAATCGATATTTATTATTAGAAGCAACACATATTTTCTATTGAATATTTAGCTTCTGAAAAGAGGAAATTTTAATTTGTTCAAGTTACATTTTTAATGCTATAACTGCCGTTTCAAAGTCCTATTTTTTATGATGTTGCAAATATCTCAAAGCATTCTCAAGAGCAAGAAAGAATGAGATTTTCAAGGCAAAGTATTGATTTCTCCAATCAGCTACAGAGTAAAGCATGACGCTATGACAATATTTCTCAAACCCATTCTGAACGAAATACTGGCCTTCTACCAGTTCTCAACCACCATCAATGTCTTCCATCCATTAGTTACTACTCATAAGTAAGCATGAGGCAATGGCTTTATTTTAAAAATAATTTCTCAATACACTTATTTCATTCAATCAAAATTCCATCAAAATGACATCATGATACCCACTCGCTAAAGCCAGGCAGAGCAATTCGGGTTGTGATTTCCCCATCTTCCTTTGTTATTTAGCAGAGCTAATTAATATGTTAGGTATTTGTTTTTTTATAGGTATTTGACGTCATTTTTGTTCTCTGAGTGGAATAGTTCTATTCCCGGCCGTAACCAGTTCCCGAACTATTTCTTCTAGGTTTTGTCCGCGAGCCGATGCAGCTTGGCGACGTGCGCGTCCAGGTGTTTCTTCTGGCGAGTGCCGAACGGACAGTGCGGACATTGGTGCTTGGCCTTCGTGCCGCACTCCAGCCGAACGTGCGCGGCCAGGTGGCCCTCGTGCTTGTAGCAGCGACTGCACACTGCGCAGCGGTGCATCGCCCGTGCTCGCGCACCCGCGCTGGCTGGAAAAACAGGGCGAGGTGGTCACGGCCAGGGCAAGCTCGTGGCGTACGCTACGTTTGCTTGGGTTGAACTTTTTTTCCCATATTTTTTTACAGAATAACTATTAAACTGGGTAATGAATGTTAAGTTGCAAAATCTCAAACTTTTCAATTAGCTTGTATTCATAACTATTTTAAGGTACATTTATGTGTATGACCATTTTTAAGAATTTGTTTGACAAGTAAAGTTTTTACTTGACAAGGACTTGTCATGCAGTTTTCAGTATTTGAAATGAATACCAAAACAGATGCATATATTAGCAAAATTTGCTGCAAGAAAACTAAAAGTGTAAACAAGTAGCATAAAACCTTCCAATTCCATTTTAATTTTAATTTTCTGTTTATTTCATTTATTTATAAACAAAAATAACCCAATTCACTTACCACGTTAATTTACATATTTAGACAGCTATTCCACTCAGAGAAAAATGACGTCGGTACCCACTGGACATACTACCAGTGTGGAAAAAAATAATTAGCTTTTCTAAATAACAAATGACGATAGGGAAATCACAACCCAAATTGCTCTACCTGGCTTTAGCGAGTGGGTATCATGACATCATTTTGATATAATTGTGATTGAATGGAATAGGTGTAATAAACCAAAAATATTTTCAGACCCAAAAAACAACTGATCTATCCACAAATTACTCGGACAGCAAGTCTAAACAAAGTTAAAATCGATAACAGCCTCTCGGACGCATTCACACAGGGTCCAGAGAGACGACGCGCATGTGCTTGTTCCTGATGTGTGTCTTCAGGTTGCTCTTCTGGTGCGACATGTACGGGCAGTGCGGACACCATTGCTGCGGCGGCTTGCCGCATTCGTTGCGCGCGTGCTTCGTCAGGTCCGTCTTGTACTTGTAGTGCCGGTAGCAGTTGGCGCACTGGAACCGCCCGACCAAGGTCGTGACGTTCGAACACTTGGTCCGACGGAGGTGGAAGGTGCCTGGAACAGAGTAGCGGTTGCTGTGACGCTGTTCAGCGGTTGGGACGTGTTCTTGTACGGAAAAATTATATTGTTAAAGCTTGTGCAAGCATGTGCAATTTTGGATTTCAGTATAGCTTTGCCTTTATGTCAACTTTAAGTTATCACAGCCACCCTGATTTTGCCCAAATTGTTTTGACTCTGATGATTGTTGATTGACTCTGATTTTGACACTTTCTTCTTTTTCCTTTCGTGTGATAGACCGGACGGAAAAGCAGCAAATTATATAATTAGAGACACCGCATGAATAGCTAACAAAATCCAAAATTGGGTGCATTGCAACTAAATCTTGGCAAAAAAATCACTCCCGCCGAGTTTTTTAAGCCAAGTTTTATTAAGACCAACTCATGAAAACTTGGTAATTTCAATTTTTGAACAACCATGAATAACAACATGTGCTTGGATTACATTCAGAAAAATGAGTCCCTATCAAACCCTATGCAGCTGGGTATGTAAAATCAACTCCAGTGGTCACAAATCTTACACAGATGTAGATTGACTAATATCGGCAGTGTTGATTCCTAGAAGGTAATTAAAAGGTAATGTAAATGAAGGTAATTTTTCAGATGTGAAATTATTATTGCAAACAAAGTTGCAGTTTTTATTGGGTTTTCATTTATCATACATTTGTCAAGAATATATTATGAAGTCCTTAAAAAGATACTGAGAAAAAAAAACATCTTAATTCTATATCTATCAATATGCAATTATTTGATTTTATTTAGATTTGACATTTAAACTATCTATACTCTAGAGTTCTCAAAACAATAAAAGCTAAGTACTTTTTAATACCAAACGCCGACTCAATAATTGTGCAAATCGCTAACAGGCTCTAGCGGAGTCGCGACGCCAGGGTGCATCGTTCGCCAGTGGCGTTTTAGAGAGCCCTTGTGGCACGACTTGAACGGACAGTGACCGCAAGAATACGTCGGCGGTTTTCCGCAGTGTTCCCTTCGATGCACCGCCAACGACTTGTGGTTCATGTAGCTTCGACCGCACTGCAGGCATTTGAACGGCTTATCCCCTGTTCCTGAAACAACGTAATCATAATTAGCAATGGCCGTGTATCAAGCAATACCATCTGGTTAACATCCGGTACTATTTTAGTACTCTGTTGGGAATTGTTTTTGGGTGATGCAATTTGCCATCGCTTCTCCGGTTAGGAAGGTTTTAAATATTATTTCCTTCCGAGAGCCTATTCCTCACCCAGCGAAGCAGGGATCTTGTGCGGCCGGATAGCTCAGTTGGATAGAGCTACTGCCCAGAAAGATTATTTTCTCTGTAGGTACCTTAGTTTGGATAAATAATCGAAGATCATCATGGTCAAATAAAATTAAAGATAGATAAACATTAAATAATAAGTGATAACGTTTTTATATACGTGACATAGCAAAAATATTTAGTCAATAATAAAATGTTTGTGTGGCATTTCACCAGCAAGAAAATATTACACATCTAAGTTGAGTATTTTAATCGATATATAAAGCAATTAAATATATTTGAAAATATGGTAATTACATACATGATCATGATTCCTGTTAATAAAAAAAAACATGCCACAACCACATATAAAAATACTTAATAATAAATAAACATTGGCACTACACCCATTGGGTTCTACACCTAGCAATTCTAACTTGTATTACAAGCATAATATTTTAAATGTCAAATAGACGTAGCTACCTCAGGAAAAATAATCATAACATAATTAGAAGCAAAATATCCATTTCAAAATTTTGTTTCTAATAATAAATGTCTACCATACTTGCAACGAGTATTTTCATCAAGGTTCGAACAACACTAACCATAATACCTGTTTCTTTCATACATTCAAGAAACTAAAGAAGAAGTGTACAATTTTGTGCAGTAAAACCAATATCAAGATAATAAACTGTCACACCAGCCAAAACAAAGAGTCAGCTAATTGCACAGATCCCAAAGCACTGACAACAGCTGAAGCTGATTAGCTTTCACAGAGACATGGATACCTTCCAATTTTTTTAAATTTCATATCCAAAAAGTCATGAAAATTATTTCAAATATAAAAGTTAATAATAACAAATACTGTAACCGAAATATACTATAGTATTTGATAATAACGAAAGAATGCTAGTGAATATTTATTATTAGAAACTTAATATCCACTAGAAAAATGGTATCCCGTCCAGATCTTTTGGTGTGATGTGTTATTTAGGCTCAATGGACTAAACATTTTGTTTCAAATAACAAATATCATCAGCAGATTAGTTCGATCCCTCTATAACGCCGCCCGGCGGATTACGGATCGCCGTCCAGGAGTGCACCCTCGCGACGTGCTTGGTGAGGTCGAGCTTGCGGTGGTCGTGGCAGCTGTACGGACAGTGCGGACACTTGAGCCGACGCTCCCTACCGCACTCGAAGCGCTGGTGCTGCTTGAGCCCGGAGCGGTACGAGTAGGCCCGACCACACTGCGCGCACATAAACTGTTTCGTCGCCAGCGGCAGCCAGGGTTCCGTTCCTGAAACAAGGTCACCGGTCAGAGTCACGCGTTGAAAAGCAAGACGTTTAGAGCGAGGGGATAAGATCGATATTAAATTGCAAGCAAATTAATCTGGAGCATATCTGAGAGCAGATGAAAGTCATTCTAAGTATTTATTTATTTATTTTGATGCACATTTATTCATACCATTTCTTTACATACATATAAATAAGAAACATACATTGTAAACATATAAGTGTGGTGTGTACATGAAAGAATCGAAGAGAGCTTAATCGTCTATATCAACCTGTGGTCAAAGATTGAATACGAATACTGCTCAATGTTGAAATAAGTTTGCCAAAGACATTGCAGATGGACTGAATTTTGCACAAGTCCCATCACCCAGCGAAGCAGGAATCTTGTGGCCGGATAGCTCAGTTGGTCAGAGCAACAGCCCGGCAAGCGGAAGGTCCCGGGTTCGTATCCCGGTTCGGACGCACATTTTTCCTGCCTAGCTAACCCACCATCAATTGCTTCCTGGCGTAAGCTTCCACCAGTGAAAACCAATTTCTCATCCATCCCATCTCTACTGAGATTGAGGTTAGGTGCATAACGTCAGAGCCGTGTTTCTGTCACGGGGACGTCGAATACACTTGCACTGGATGCCTGTGTAGAACTCGTTCGGTTACGAGTCGCTTCTTCCCCTTCTCTCCCGAGAGAGCCCTTTCCTCACCCAGCGAAGCAGGAATCTTGTGTGGCCGGATAGCTCAGTTGGTCAGAGCAACCGCCCGGCAAGCGGAAGGTCCCGGATTCGTACCCCGGTTTGGACGCACATTTTTCCTGCCTAGCTAACCCACCATCAATTGCTTCCTGGCGTAAGCTTCCACCAGTGAAAACCAATTTCTCAAGTCCCATCAAGTTTGACAGAAGTTAAAAGGAAATCTTGCCGAAGCAGCCCTTAGCAGTTAGCACACAGTGGTCGAAGCATAATCTCCTTGAGGCACACTTTGACTTTCAGAAATTCAGGTGTTAATTGTGGCGTTCTCGTATTTTGTTTTGAAGAAAAAAGCGGTACCTTATTCCTTCACAATAAAAGCATTTTTTTCCCACAAACAAGACGCATTTACTGAGCTTCAGCTTAGCTTCAAGCCTAGTATGCTACAACTGCTACGGCTGTCCGTCTCATTTCAATCCTTGTAGCATATGAAACCCAGATCCAAAGACCCGGACCAAAGATCAATGGACAAGACAGTAGGAATCGGATTCCAACATAGCGGGACAACTCGTCGAAACAGCAATTAAAGCGGCGCCTGCTCTGCGTCTAAGCGCTGACACCTAAGCGTATGCTGCATCAGGTTGCTCTTCTGGTACGCCTTGTACGGACACCGCGGACACGCAAACGCAGGCGGCCTGTTGCACTCGTGGTTCATGTGGCGCTGGAGGCTGCGCAACACTCGGTACTTGCGCGGACACTGGTGGCACGCGAAGATACGCGGTCGTTCGGACGCCAGCTGCCGGCCTGCAACAGATGAGGACACGCATGAGTCCTGCCCGCATGATAGTGCTCTCGGTGTGCGATGCAGTACACGATGCACGTGGTTATATGAATGCGAACGGACGTGCAGATGAAGGCAGCACGTTCCGATTTCTACTCGCTTGTTGAGTTCGAGAGACTGCTGTTGGCCTATCACTTTCGACAAGGCTTTTACCAAGGTCGTGATAGGAGATGGGAATACCATTACGTGCAAACCTTTGTATTTACCGATGTTTGGATAGGAACAATACGGGAACAACAACAACAAGTCGGTTTATTTACAAGCCCTGTTTATGAATGCAGGATAATCATACATCTAATATTATTAATTATTAGAACACAACAGTATCTGAAGATAACAAAGGGAAAATTTGTAATCACCTATCTTGAAAGCTAATAGTAAAACATTTTTTTGCATTTACAGGATAATATTTTCTTGATATTAGAAGATCTTGTGGAATTGCTTCGAACACACTTTACTAATCTACCTGCGTGACCTGACTAGAAATTGTAACCAGTAGCGTAGATGCCTATCGTCATCTCGGCCAACCGCTATCGGCTACGTAAACTTTGTCGCGACCGGTGCTCTATTCCAGGTGTACATGCAGCGGCAGCGTGAACAGGATTTGATGCTGGGAGCGCAGGTGCTTCTCCATCGAAGTCTTCCTGTGCGCTCGGTACGGACAATAGTCGCAGGGGAACTCTGGCTCCTTGTTGCACTCGTAGTTGAGGTGGCGTTGCAGGCTGCGCAACAGCGAGTAGCTCTTCGGGCACTGGGTACACGGGTACGGCTTCGCGCCGCCTGGAAACGAGATTGCGGCATTAGTGGAGGTCGGGTGACGCTGTTTTGATATCGGTTGATGTTTGTTTCTTTATTGGTATAAAGCTGTTTGATTTGTTGATTTCCTTGTAACAATTTTTCTATTTAACATAGCAAAAATATAAGCAGTAATATTAATTGAATAAATATATAATAAGCATTTTTTTGTCACAACTTTCTGTTTGTGTAATGTTTTACCTTATAATATGTCGCATAAATTTTAATATTCAAGACTAAGAGGAATTTTGCAAAATAACTAAAAAAAAATACCAAAAGTAGATAGGATTATATATCGGATGAAGAAAGAACCATATACAATTAAATTTATATAGTATATATATTATCATGGTAATAGTTGCATCCAACCTACTGATTTGTGCTAGATACCTTGTTATAATTTTGTCACACCATTATCTATTTAGCTACATAAAAAATCTCTGTCATTTCATTAGGAACATAGCCAAATTATAAATTACTTTGAATTAGCACATTTTAACTATCAGAAATATTTCCAAGTTTATTTTTGTTTCAAAATGTATTTTAATTACTGAATATAAATTTTATAGTTGATAAACATTTTATAGCGTACAAAAAGTTTCGTGTTGATAGAGCAAATTATAAATTCACATTTTGTCAGCGTCATTTTTTCCACCACCAGATTCAGTTTCGATTTATAATACAGATATAATATTATTAAATTATTATTAAATATAATTACAATACAACAAATAAAACTCAATATATTTTCGGTAACATATCCACCGGACATTCTCAATCATTTTCAAGCACAGTTTTACCACGTTTACTGGACGCCAAGTTGCAGCGGAAGTTTAGCAAACGCAGCAACCACATAACTTCTCCAAGCAGTAACTAGGGGGCAGCGACACCAACGCTCAAGCAGCCGGCATGTCTGCGCTGGACGTGCTTGAGCATGGAGCATTTCTGGTGCGCGCGGTGCTCGCAGTACGGACACTTGAACTGCGGCTCCTTGCCGCATTCGTGGTGCAAGTGCCGTTGGAGGCTGCCCAGCCACTTGTAAGTCTTCGGGCAACGGTGGCAGGCAAAGGTCTTGTAGCTGCCAGCCAAGGCTAGGCTGCCGGCTCCTGCGACAAGGATAGGAGCTGGAAGAATGTTCGGCTCTGTCAACATACGAGATAGTCAGACGCCTCGAGTTGAAAGTTTTAATTGAATGGCTAATTGTGTTAAGTGAAGTTCAATTATTGTTGTCACTGGTTTCTAACCAAAAGGGCAGACAAATATGACAATGCATCTTTCAATGACAAGGATATCTATTAAATTCAAAAGTTTAAAAAATCATTGACTATTCTATTCTTAGGCTAGGTGATATTTTTTAGAACCAATTCTAGGATTCATTAGCTTTAATTAATTCGAGTTGGTCTCCGTAATAACCATGATTGTTTGATTTTTCAAAGTTTTCCAGTGATTTATCAATTCATAAAAAATGTATTATGCCAGGGTTTTAAATATGAGCTAACTAGGACATTTTATTTTGAACACCTAGTTTAATAATCAGTACAATGTATTTTAATGATCACACATTATGTATTAAACCTTACAGCAAGGATGTATAAATAATTATACCTAATTATATAGGGATACTTAAAAAGATGTCTGTGGCAAATGTTTGTGAAATAGTATATTAATTCCCTGGACCTTACAAAAATATACCTATATCTATCTCTTTCCATTTATCAATTTATAAATTGCTTGTGTTGCAAATAAACAAAGAGATCTTTGATTGAGGCTGCTATAATATTAGGTAATTTACAATTCGCTACAAAATAAAGATACCCTATTTTGAGACAGGTGTCGTGTGTTTCAGCTCATCGTAGATTGTGCGAATAACAATAAATTTTATCCTTATATTTTATACAAATGACAAGCCTCTTTGGCTTTCTTCAACAAAATAGTCTAATTCCTTTGACGTTCCTTCACACCTTGTTGAAATGGGTAATTGAGGATCAGATATCATTACGCTTCCGTGATTTCCTCGGAACTTTGATGTTTACGTCCGAAATCATTTTGCCAGGATGACAGTTCAAATAGTGCCGCTTCAGATTCCCGTTGAGTTTGAATTCTTGCGGACAGAAGATGCATTTGAACTTCGGAAGCACCCCGCACTCGTAGGTTGAGTGGTTGCGGAGACCTCGGACATAGCGGTATTTCTTCGGACAATTAGGACATGCAAAGGGTTTGTCCTCATCACCTGCAACGGGAGAAAGTCATCAGTGGCTGGCAGTCCGTAAAAGAAAGAGTCAATGGTATTGAAGGATTTGGGGAAATAAATCAAGAGCACTTTACAAAAAATTAGATGAATGTCATATCAAACCTTTTAATTTGTCAGCTACAGAATCAACAATAGTAAAAATATAAATATAAATAAGACAAAAAACATGTTTTAGAATATCCTTAGTGGCTTAAGGGGGTATCATTCCTTTTTTTTATGATCACAAATAACAATAAAAAAATGAAGGGTAAAATTAGTATAAATCAGACTGTTTGTTTCCACAGCTTGATCACGGACCAATTTGTTTATTAGATAACAGCCAAGAGAACTTTTCCAACAAAACGTCATCCTCCACGTTAATCCTTTGCAACAACACCCCCTTGAGCCCGCTCAGCCAACCACGCTTCAGCGCGGCGTCACATAGACCGCCTGGTGCTGGATCCGACAGTGGGACTTCATGTTGGACGGCCGCTTGCAACGGTGGGGGCAGTACGGACAAGCGTAGCGCGGCGGCTTGCCGCACTCGTACTTAGCGTGCGTGTGCAGAGCGCCCGGTTTTGTGTAGCTCTTTGCGCAGACGCCGCAGCGGAAGACGCGGCCGTCGGTCTGGTCGAGAGGTGTCGTAGTCGCCAGCCCGTCTGCAAACGGTTGCCAACGTTAGCTGTGATCGACTGTGATCAACTATTGAAAAAAGTTTTTATTATTTTATTCTTGAGATTTCAAAAATATCTCAATGTTCCTCTTGACAAAATTTTCTGTCAGTATCAAAGCAAGAGCTTGAAACAGTAAGCAGACTTAGAAATGTTGGTAGACAAAGCAAGAACTGGAGTAGGTTGGTAGAAGCGGATTTGGAAGAAAGAAATCTGAGTGGGAAGGTGGGAGTGCATGGAATATGTTGGTTGCAAAGCGAGAAGAAGAAGACGGAAGTTTTAGCAGCAGGATTGGCCATCTGGCTAACATTGAGAATATGCCCTTAAAATGTTAAATTTTGATCTCCTTGTGGAATTTTGGTCTATAAATAGTATATCTATACACTAAAAGAAATTATTATTTTCTTCCCATCATTTCGTAGAATCACAACATAGGAAGTATTGAATATGAATGTATGCGTGTGGATGTTGAACAGTTTTTTTTATTTTCTTTCAATGTCCGAGCAAATTCCAAGCATTATCTCTTAGTTTGTTGCGTTTGGCAACCAGTCTCAACTCAGAGTCCCTAAGCTGGTTCTCTGATTTGATCCCAGTCCAGCTTGTGAACATTCTTGCAATGTTTCTTCAGACTCCACGGCTGCTTGCATCGGTAGGTGCAGAGCGGACAGTGCACCTCCGCCTCTTTGCCGCACTCGTACTTGAGATGTCTTTGCAGTCCGCGGTTGTCTTTGTAGCGTCTTGGACAGTTGCCGCAAGCAATCGCCTTGGTCGGCTCTAGATTCGCAAGCCAGCCTCCTGTAGGCAAAGGAAGCCGTGTGATATTGCCCAGGGCAGTTCTGCTGACAAATTGGTTGATAGTTTGAGATGGCAGAAGTACCGAAAGTGTCGATTCGTTTGGAGAGAAGGAATGTAAAATTAGCTAATTAAGTATTATAGCCAAATTTTCATAGCAAGAAATATTTGAACAGCTTTTTGGTTAGACATGCTGACTTGGTTGTTTAATACAGCACATGTGAGTACATAGAACACTAACTTAGCATAAATAAAATTACACATAATCTTAGAAATGAGAAACAATTTATAAGCTAGTTGAGATTTTAGCTGTTCTTTTTACAGGACATGTACAGCAAGCAATACAACAATGCCGACAAAAATTAAATTGATGAAGTACCTATACACAGATGTTTGCAACCAAACAACTGGAATGAAAAAGTAAGAAATACAGTTAAAGCATGAGAAGTTTGCCTTGGCTGAGTCAAGACATTTCATGTGAGTCTTTGCAGACTATGTAGGCAAACATACAAAGAAAAAATTTCATGTGGAACTAAACTAGGTATATATAGTATTTCAAAGTAAAAATTAGATTCAACAATATATGAACAACAATTAATAACCCTTTGTCATACAGAGTAAATGTCCCTCAATGAATTATTTCACTTTTAGTTAAATATTTCGTTCCAGGTGCAGTAGTGAGGAACACCGACCTTTCAACCGTGGATTTCGCCCGATGGACGTGACCTTAGGAATTAATTTCCTGATATCTTCTCAGGTCTTGAGCTGTGCGGCATGGCTTTGGCTCCCACTTACGTTCTTCTACCAGCCTGGTGACACTATGTTGGGTGTTTTCGCAAAATCTCTAGATGCAAGGTCCTCGAAAACCATCAGAGCAATATCCTTAAACCACATACTGAATCACCTAGCGGCTGTGGAAACTTCCACCACACCACTACACATTGTACTACACAATTTTTTCGTGCACCCTGGAGTAATGCTTCTTCAAGTCACCGGGCTGCTTGCATCGATACGGACAGACAGAGCACTGGAACTGCGGCTGTTTACCGCCGCACTCGTACTTGATGTGGCGGTACATGCCGCCGTTATACCGGTACCGCTTCGGGCAGTGCGGACACTTGAAAGGTTTGTCCAGGGCCTCTGCCGCCAGGTCAGCCGGAGCGGTTGGGGTCTGAAACTGATGGTGACAACAAGTTACGCACTGTTTAAAGGGACTCAAAAGCTGAAAACCCCATGGAATGATATTTGTTTCCTTGAAACAGAAAAAATGAAGTAAATGATGAACAAGCTTGTTTTGAACAAGCTCTATGGCATACATATTCCAAATTTTTTTTTAGTGCTCATTTTGATTTGTTTAGTAGTATTTGTATTTTATTATTCTGTGTTAGAAATCACACACCTCAATGTAGTGAATATACCCAAGATTAAAATGGTTGTGGTTCCACATGGAGGATAGCTGAGTCTGGTGTTAATACTTCTCCAGAATCAGATAAGTCTGGACTACATCTCGAGCCATATGTTTCAATACATATCACAATGTGCAATATATCGGAACATTCATATAAGTTTGGATGACGTACAAAATGCCCTACCTGCAGAAGAAATATTCCAGGGTGTTGGCTTTGAATGTGATTTTGCAAGTTGTGTCGGTTGGTGAAACTTTTCTTGCAGGTTTGGCAGTAGTAACGTTTCGGCGCAGTAGCTCCCCGAAGAGATGGAACTGAAAACAGGACACGAATTAGTATATGAAAGAAACGACTGCATAGAGTGCATAGTAGAGGCTGTGTAGGTGCTACCTCCTTAGCACTCTAGGTGTGAAGAAGATGGCTTAGAACTTTCAAAAGTATTAAGGAACATTTAAAAAAACACATCAAATGATTTGGTTGCTGAATTTGGACAGTTCATTTTTTTTAAACTAATTTAATGTAATTAAAAAATTTATAGTGTGAGTTAAGCATTCGGTAATGCTTTTTTGTTGGACAGTAGGGGTTAATTCCAAATGATAGGTGCTTAATTCTATATGGAAATATTCGAGAAATTGATGATGGAGTAATATTATCATATATTAGAAAAGAAATTCAGTCTTTTTGTAACATCAATAAAATAAGATGGCATTTTATTTTTAACTGCTAGTGTAAGTGATTATAATTTATAATAAATTAAGTTTTAATATAAGAAATGTTGATGAAACTATATATTATGGAATTGTAATTTTAACAATCTAAACGTAATGTTATTAACACCATGATTAGTTCTCAAAGAACTTAACAAATTATTGTTGACTGCAACATGATGGTAACACAAATTATAGCTTTCTGTAGGTCTCTCAATTCTTAATGCCTACCTCTCACAAGAAATCGAACTCGTACCCTATACCAGAGGATCCAGACATTACCATAACAATACCACATTTCTAAACAAAAGGAAATGGTCCCAAAGTCACATAATAAGAAACAGGGAAGGTCAGTAAACAGGGTTCCTGGCATGTCCCTAAAAAAAATATATATAAAAGGAAAAAATCCAAAAGAATTCACTTGTGGGAAACTAGTAGTTCCTCTTGTATTGGTGTCAACTCTTTTAACCAGCCAGCTGGAATCAAAGTCGGAACCGTCACAATATCCGTTCCGTACTCGGAACTCTTGATTCCGACGCCTGTTTGTAAGTCATCTCGTGGAACTTCCGACAGTGCCGTTCCATTGAGCTGGGCCGCGTGAATGGACAAGCGCAGAGGGGACACGCATACTTCGGAAGCTTCCCGCACTCGTATCGCTGGTGGTTGTGCAAACTCGTGCGGTGCAAGTAGCCTTTGCTGCACCCCGAACACTTGAACGGTTTATCGGTCGGCGGCAGCGTCTGAGCCGTCGTCGAGCCTTCGGCGACCTCGTGCTCGTGGTGCCAGTGTTGTTGGAAGAGGACGTAGTTGTCGAAATTCCCGAGGCATTTCGCACAGCGGTAGGGTGGCGGGAGGGGGTGGTAGGCCGCAGGTGAGTTCCTGGTCGTGCTCATTCCTGGCATCGATACATCTGCAACGAAGGCGTATCGATTGAGATGTCTGGTCGAGAAGGTTATTTGTTGGTTGGCAAATTGGCCTTGTGCTGGTTTGCATGTCAAATAATATAATATAGTGTGGAATTGATTTAAATATATAGGCATAGGAAAAATATCAAGGCAGCTGGACTTTCTGGACTTTCTATGTTTTCTATCATTTGTGAAACTTACTAATTCAGAATTAAAAGAAAGAAATAAAACATTTTTAATTATTTCAATTTGTACAGAATAGGGAACAATGGCCTATTAACACATAATTTAAAATTTCTATTCATATTCGATCTCTGAAAATAAATGGATATTTTTAATGTTAACACTAAGCCGTTGCTGCATTCTTTGGGTCAATAAAAATCAAGTTTTTAATTGATAACAAAGAGGATGGGATATTCAGATATGCGCATCTTTTATCAGTCTATCAATTTTCCTTATAAATTGAATTTCACGAAGATAAGACGATTTTAGTGTTTTCGCCGGAAATGCGGCTAAGTATATTCAGATCATGCAAAATTGCTAAAGTATCGGGGAAGCCCTTGGGAAAAAAAACCCAGAGAATATTTCGATTGGTGTCGTGATAGAGCAAGTCACCAACAGCAATAATATGTCTTTCATATAATAGGAAAATAATCAATACAAGAATATATTTTGTGCCAAATTCTCTCTCACCTTACATACCTTAAATAAAAGACAAATAAATATGCTATTGCAATAGAAGAAATTGTCCTAATTTAGGGTTGTCCTAATTTCAATGCTTTTGCAAAGACCACAATATTTCACTTCGGTTTCTCGTAGTTGAACCCGTGGAGCTTCTGGCAGTGCATCTTCATCTGTCCCGGCTGCTTCGATTTATACGGACAGTGCGGGCATTCGTTCTGAGGCGGCAATCCACACTCGTACTTGACGTGATTGTAGAGAGCACCCTGGTGTCGATAGCTCTTTGGACATTTGGAGCATGCAAACGACTTTGGGGCGGCAGCGATACGGTTCACCGCTGCATGCAACGGGCGAATGCTGGGGCGGGTAGATGTTTGTGCTGCAGACATTGTCCACAACAGGCCATGGCTTGATGGAAGACTTTGACGTAGTGGAACGTCTGGAAAGGAGACACTGGTTAAAACTTTGGTTGAATCAGTGTAAGCCAGTGAATTCTCATAGGAACGTTCCTGGCCCGTACAATGTGCCAAAAACCATGTGTTTGGTGGGTGTTACAATTGTTGTCTTAAAATAATTACAACTTAAGGTGCAGCAGGGTTATTTAATATTTGGAATTGTGTGTTTAAACTTTAAATATCTCCGAAGATAGAATTGCGAGTGTTCGGTTTTGCTCTGTAATAACTTTTTGGCGGTCCTAAAAAGTTCCTTGTTCAGTTCTACAATTCTACAATTCTACAATCCTACAATACCTTACAATTCAACCATACCAACAATACGATAATACAATACCAACAATACAATACAAACCAATTCTACAAACCACGGCTCTGAAACTACCCGCCTTTCCATCTCTGAAGATAAATAATAATAATTCTAATAACAGTTTTATATTTATATTAACTGCAATTACTATAAAATAAGCATTTCACGAGGCACTCTGTTTTATTTCTGCCACAGTATGAAACTCAGTCATTATCAACTAAAAAATTTGTATTTCCTAGATTTTTATCCAATTACCATTATTCCTATAAATTATGTTCCTATTATTATTTTCCTAGATTTCCTAGATTATTTCATAGATAAACTAAGTAGACTAAAATGTTTACAAATCTGTTTTAAATAAATAATAAAAACAAATAAACTTGTCTCAATTACAAGATCTAATAACTAATTGACTGCAAGTGCAATGTCATCACAATCAAAATAAAAATGGTATTAGAGAAAATAAAACTGAAATTTTGCTATTATAAGAACTTATCAAGCAGGCAACAAAGTACACAGAAAACCAGTAATTGGAACAAATCATCTTCGAGCATATTCAAGCATTTTCAATGCGCCTGGGTGAAGCAAGTAGCAACTGTCATAATTGAATTTTCAAGTACCTACTATACCTACAAAATTACTCTGCACAACAGGGATAAGCATTGATCTAACAAATAATTTATTTATGTATGCAGAGAATGTGCATCTTCATCGCTCCTGGCCGATACGCGCGGTAAGGGCATTTGGGACATTGGATTTTGGGTTGTTGACAACACTCATATTTGACATGGGCACCAAGCCCTTGCCTACTCTGGTAACGTTTAGGGCATTTCAAGCATTGGAAGGGTTTATCTTTTTGATTTTTATCGGAGCTATCTTCAAGACGGCCAGTCGTTTCACAGTTAACTTTCTGAGTTTGACACTGCAAGGTGGCATGTTCCAAACCTTTCGGCGAGGCAGCGCAACCTGAAAAGAGGGAGTTTGTTAGGAATATAGCAGATGTGTATTCTACTTTGAAAATATTTAAACTGATTAATTTTGGGGAGCTTATACACAATGAAATTTTCTTTTTATAATGTGTGACTTCAGTAATTAAAGTTGCATCACTGCACGGATATGAGGATACTAAAAAATATATGTACCATTCATTATACCTCATCCTATATATTTTCAGAATTAATATAGTTTTAGAATTAGAGTAGAAGACAAATAATCTGATGTGTCATCACTGTAAGAAGAAGGTACTATTGCAAACAAATAAATATAATAATAAAAAAATATATATAATAACTTCATGTGACATATCAGCCAATCTCTGTAAGTGGTATCACAATTCCAAAATAGAATTAACCAATCACAAATGAAGTAGAGATTCCAGAGATGGTAGGATGTAAACATATTTTATAAATATTAGAGCTGTAGATTGTCGTCTGTGGGTGAGACTGTAAAATTGCCAATCAATGTCTTGAATATATTGTGACCCAGTGAATAGAGCTGAAAACAACTCAGATAATGCAATACCAACTATCAGGAAATCAAAGAAATATAAGGAATACAAATAAAATTGATATCAAAAGTATTTAGCAACAACATGAAGCACACAAGCGCATCTCTTCAAATGCCTGTATCCAAAAGAATAAATTCATTACTAAATATGAAAAAAATCAGTGCATACACAAACACGAGCATATAAGCATTTATTAAGCACAGCAGTAGTGGCTCGTGGGTGTAAGGGGAGGTGGGGCACAGATTTTTATCTTGATAAAGGCAAACGTACGGGTAATAATATCACATGTTCTTAGTCTTGAATTTGATCACATAATCTAGAAGGCAATCTTCAATTTGACCTGGGAATGAAACATGTCAAGCTAAATTTTTTCAGGATATGTTCAGTTGACTCTCCTGAACATTGGAATGTCTGCTTTCAAAATGTGTGAAATCGGTTAGTAGCTGAGGTCAAGTAATCGGAAGGGTTGCATCATTGAATTTCAATGGTTGCATCCCTTGTAATCGTGAGAAAAATTGCTGTTTCACTATCTTCTGTAAAATTCACAATTGTTCGGTCACAATTACAAGGGATGCAACCATTGAAATTCAATTATGCAACCCTATCGATTACTTAACTATGCATGTCATGAGAAGACCTCAGCTAATAACCGATTTCACACATTTTGCAAGCAAACATTTCTTAAATTATTTTTTTGAAGGGGTGGGGGATGTGATGGACCTCAGAAGTTTTTTATTTTTATTTTTTGTGTTTATTGTAACTACAAAAATGGTTCACTGCCGTTTCGTGTAGCTTATTCCGTGAATTTTCTGGCAGTGCGTCTTCATTTGTCCCGGATTCTTGGATTTGTGCGGACAGCACGGGCATTCGTACTGAGGCAGTAATCCACACTCGTACTTGACGTGATTGTAGAGAGCACCATGGTGTCGATAGCGTTTCGGACATTTGGAGCATGCAAACGACTTTGGACAGGCAGCGGTACGGTTCACCGCTGCCTGCAACGGGCGAATGCTGGGACCGGTTGACTCTAAGGCTCTAGGGTCCAGAAGGCCATTGCTGGCTGGAGCACACCGAGCTAGTGGCACGTCTGGAAAAGGAAACACTGATTACTGAGTGTGCTAAGTGTGGGTTACAGCAGAGTAGTTTATATACACATAGGAAGTATGTTACTGGCCCTTACCATGTGCCACAATTAACACATATATATGTGTTTTCTAATAGTTGTGGTGGCATGGCCAAGGTGCCCCAATTGTGGGCCAGCATTCCAACATTCCAACAATGGCAGGACCATCAAAGCAGGGAAGGGTGCAGACTGTAGAGTTCTTAACTTTTTTCCCCAGCTCATTATATCTTACCCACAAGAGCTGTTATATATAAACATCACAATTAAAATTAAAATTAAATAACATTGGATAAGGTTTTATCATTATTTATTTTTATTTAATGTGTTTTCAGACAGCAAAGTAACATTGCATGCATGTGCTAGTTAACAAAAACTCTATCACCATACATAGTTCTCTGTTGCTTACAAATTATTCAAATGAAGCAAACAGTTGTTTTAATCAGTCACCAATAAGCAAAAACTGTAATAAAGGCAAATGGGAGACATCTATATTCAACGACGTAAAGTAACTATTTCGTTTGATAAAATCCCAAATGATAAAAAGATTTGTGATGATTTTTACTTTGCATATTTTAATAGCTTTATATGGCTGATTGGAGAAGGTACATTATTATAAGTTTATTAGTATAAGTTTTAAGGTCTTAACCTTTATAAATCATAATTACTTATTGATATACATATTCTGTTCTATAATGAATGCTAATAATGTTAATGTATCCAGATTTTATAAGATTTTGTGATACAATGCTAAATATGCTAAATAAAAACAACGTTGAAATTAGGTACAAATTAGTACAATCGTTGAATCTCCAAGTAAAACACTTCTTCCAATGTATTGGCAATATCCATTGGACCATTGCACATGAGAAATATCTAAAAATAGTTTCTGCAGAATATTATTGATGCAAGGTCTGAATATGAGCTGTCAACGGTTCTGGCTGATTGGCTTGCTAGGGGCATTCGGGGCATTGGTTGTTGGTGGTTTTCCACACTCATATTTCACATGTGTGCCAAGTGCAGCTTTGTGCTTGTAACGTTTCGGACATTTCAAGCAGGGGAAAGGTTTATCATTTACTAATTGTTGACTAACAGCATAAACTTCAGGCTGTTTCTGTATCTGGATGGGGGCTTCATCTGCAAAGCTAGTGATTGCAAAATGATTTCCAAGTGCACCACCTAAAAAAAGAAAGAAATAGTATATGTTAAACTCAAATTGATAACTTTGGGGCAAAAAAACAAACCAATTGATATTAATGGGAATATGAAAATAGAATTTGCTAAAATATATTTTTCAGATTAGCCCTCCATAACAATAAAATTTAGTATCAATGATTATATAGTCACTTTTTTACTTCCTTTGGTATCACTGTAGTGGAAAAAAATTACTGAGAAACAGACCAAGAAAAAGAAGACAGCACCAAAAACCAGAGATCGGGGATTCTTTGAAAGACATTGGGTTTAGATATTACACAGTTTATTTTCCAGCAGATTTTGACAATCTAATGACTAGATACACACAGTTTGTTTAATAAAGCATACAAATTGTCACATGTACGTATATATGATATATAATAATGATGATATTAAAGTATTACAAATATTTATTATTAACAATAATTTGGTAGCACACATATTGCAGTGAACACATAGTACTGAAAACATATTTTTAGTAAGACAAGAATAATTTTAATGTAAAATACAGTCATTGTTTGCAGTAGGTTTTGAGTCAGCCGAGGTATGCAGAGACATGTTATTTTAGGTAGGTAACTAGAACACACTCCAACCATGAACTCACAACATATGGGTACAAAACATTTCATTGAAACATTAATTACACCTATTATATCAATGCAATATGAACAGATTCTTGTGAAACTGAACTTCAAACAACACATTATGCACTCTTGAAAAGATCAATTACGAGGTCAAACCTATATAAAATATTGTAAGAAAGTGTGAGGAATGCAAACTTGGCAGTTTACAGGTAAAATATGTGGCTATATCTGTGTGATAGCATTTTGAGAACCACAAATCTCACAGCCTCCAAACTTTGACCGTGCCTCTACCGTTCTGTTCATGGCGTGGTTGCCAAACGACAACCGCCAGCCAGGTGCTTAGCCAAGTCTGGCTTCAACCTGAAACCATTCAAACACTCGGCACATGTAAACACTTCCAACGAGAATAATTGACCCAAGTGTTCGAGCTGCAAGTGTCCGCACTCCCTACACAGACGTTCGTCGTCGCCACTGAAGCCCTCGAAGTTTGTGTCGCAACTGGGACACCTGAACGGCTTGAGTAGCTTGCGATTCAACCGGGAGGCGGCGGCAGCGGGAATCCGCTCGCTGTGCTCCTGCTCACAGTGGCACAGATAAACGCGAGGACATCTGTAAATTTTCTGGCACGGCAGACACCGATAGAGATCGTCTGGAACTGGTGGCTGGCCGTTGGCAGCGTCGTTGGGTTTTGGCTTCATGAAGCCCGATGAAGGCGGATTTTTTTCCCGGTTTTCTGGCCAAATACATTCGTGAAGACTCGTCGGATTTTTCTCTTCGGAGCTATCAATAATCATCGTTGGAGTTACCGGCGGATTTGTTTCCTGGTTTTCTGGCCGAGTTTTCTCGCGATCAATCAGATCAGGACACATTGATGTAGAGGGTACTGACATCAGCGACAAGTCAGTGTGGCTACGCTGATCCAAATTGTACGCTCTGTCAGAAGAGCCAGAACAACTTTGGTCATCCTCTGGCACACAAAACTTCGAAAGCTGCACAGAGGCCAAACCTTCAGGATGTTTGATACGTAAGTGCTCGATAAAAGTGTGAAGGTCTGTAAACATCTGGCCGCATGCTGGACACTTGCTCGTGTTCTCCTCGTGAAGAGCAATGCCTTCGGTGAGGCTTCGATCTGGAATCGAGTTCTCGAAGCATTTTGATTTTGTCATCGAGGTGTTGTCTCGGTCGGTATCGGCTTGCAGGGTGTTGCCGTGCTCGGTTTGCAAGTGGTTTTGAAAAACACCCATGCTGTGGAAAAGTGTGTTGCAGTACGGACAGTGGCAGCAGTCGGCAACTGCAGGCTGTGGATGGGCCTCGAATCTTGCGTCTTCTTCGGCCACAGACTGTGAATAGGTTTTTGTCACTGTCTCAGAATAGATTGTCGTCACAGTTTGTGAAGAAATTGGAGTTCCAGTGTGAGCACAGATTTCCGTCACCGTTTCAGTACAAATTTCTGTCACAGTCTGGACTTCAGTAAAAGAACGTCGAAGGACTTCAGCCACAGAATGTGAAGTTCCCCTGATATCAGACCCTGATTGAGAAGTGACTTTAGACACAGCAGGTAAATTGACTCCAGCTGGTGCAATAACTCCTTGGTATGTGCTTGAAATGAGCATACATGAACTTCTTCCTGCTTCTTGAGTTTCTGGCATCTGCCGCCTCTGGGAATTTTGATTGTCGACGTGGCTCGGTGTAAAAAGCGATGTAGAGCTTTGCAAATCCAAGTTTGAGGTCTCCAGCTCAATTTGATAAGAGGGGCATACATTAGAGGCATATTTCATGACATGGTGACTGCTAATGCTTTCATTTGGCTCAGCTGCATTTCTAGGCGGAGTATGAGAGTGAGCATCAAGTTGCTGATTGTCAGGTTCAGAAATGCCATTTGTATCACCTAGACTTGTGACAATGAGCAAATTTTCTGGTTCAAACAGCCGTTCAACATGTTTGTTTCGCAGATGATTTGCAAAACTTCGATGACTGCAGAAGCTCTCATCACAATATGGACAATTTACATTTAAATCAGTTGATGAAGTATCTGACTCATCGGTGTCAATATCGGAAAGGAGAGGTTGGTGCTTTAGGCAACTGGAAGAAACTCGATGTATTTCCAGTGGATTGTTTTCTGATACATCCGATTCCAAGAGCATGTCAGCATGCTTGATCCGAAGGTGTTCGGCAAGCCGGGCTTCCTGTATTTCTTCGTTGCAGTAGGGACATGGATACAATTTCCCAGCCGAGGAAGAACCATACTCTTCAGCCAAAATATTGGCATGAAATGACGCAGCATTTGAAACACCCTCTATTTCATTGGGAATTTCCATTAGGTGATTATTGTCCCCATCTGATTCCAAAAGCATTGCAGCATGCTGGACCTTTAAGTGATCTGCGAGCCTGGCTTCCTGGATGTGTTCATCACAGTAGGCACACGGATACAATTTGCTCGTTGAGGAAGCACTAGACTCTTCTGCCACAATATTGGCATGTAAAGGCCCAGTTAAAATGCCCTCAATTTGACATGGAATTTCCGTAAGGTGATTCTTGTCCACGTCCATGAGCATCTCTGCGTGCTTGACACGAAGGTGTTTTGCAAGCCGAGCTTCCTGTATCCGTTCATTGCAGTAGGGACATGGATATAATTTTCCAGCTGAGGAATCACCAGACTCTTTTGTCAGAATATTGACATGAACTGGTCGGACCTTTGAAAGATCGTGTATTTCATGGGGAATTTCCATTAGGTGATTTTTGTCCACGTCTGATTCCAAGAGCATGTCAGCATGCTGGACCTTTAAGTGATCTGCGAGCCTAGCTTCCTGGATGTGCTCATCACAGTAGGGACATGGATACAATTTTCCCGCTGATGAAGCACCAGACTCATAAACTTCAATATTGGCATGAAGAAAGTGAGCATTTGAAACACCCTCTATTCCATTGGGAATTTCCGTTGTGTGATTTTGATCCACGTCAGATTCCAAGAGCATCGCAGCATGGTGGACTCGAAGATGTTCTGCAAGCCTAGATTCCTGTATCTGCTCATTGCAGTAAGGACACGGATATAATTTTCTAGACGAGGAAGCACAAGCCTCTTCCTCCAAATCATTGGTGAAAAATGGCTGAGCATTAGGACTATCTTCTACTTCCTGTGGAATTTCCATTGGGTCATTTTTGCCCATGCCTGATCCCAGCCGCTCTTCAAAATGCATGATTCGAATGTGATTTGCAAGGCGGTTACGCCCCTCTAACCAATCCTCGCAGAAAGTACACGAATAAAAACCTTCTGGAAATCGAACAAAAGTAGATCTGTTGCGAGATTTCTCTCCGTATTGTTTAGGCTCGTCTAAAAGTGGATCTTTGTCACGGACCGAACCCAAATCTCGGAGAATTGCAGCGTGTTTTCCAACCAAGAATAAAGGACTTTGGAAATGGTTGGCAAATCGGTGTTCACAAAAGAGACACTTAAATCGTCCAATTTTTATTTTGACACCATCTTTTTTCTGGTGTTTGCAGCAGTGCTGCAAGTTTGTTGGGCGAGCAGACGCAACACCGCCGTTCACCTGGCACTTCGACGATAAATCCCGCGTGAGTTCCACTCTGCTCACCGATGTTTCCGTTGGGTGGCGCCTTATAACGTTTGTGTACGAAACATCATCATTCTTTGAAGTTTCATTTGAGAACATGTTATTGGCCTTGGAATGTTGATCAAAGTATGTACACCTTACTTGTATAAGGTTTATTCTGTTTTCTAACAGTTTAATTGTCATTTTTATAATGGTAACATGGCTGTTCCATTGATTGCCAGTATGTTGGGGCTGCTGGTTGGATGAGAAGCCGGGAGAGTCCCCGTTGTCCGGAGAGTTCGAAGATGTCCCTTTTGCGAAAACTTTGAACTCGTCACAGCAAAATGATGTCATTGATTGGTAGTGCAGTTGCATATTTGAGTATGAAAAATCATAGTCATCTAAAGGACGACCTTGCAACATGTTGCTGAGCCGATTTTGTTGATCACAATTGATTAGTGAAGAATTTTTGCACTCCACAATGCTACAGGCACAATGTGTGTAGGTCCTTAGTGCGGCATCATCAGGACAAGCAGCTGGAACAAAAGAATTCACTTAGAAAAATCTTTCAAACTCTGATTTAGAATTAACTTTTTCTCTGGATATAGTGTGATTACGTTTCTCTCCGGGAAGTTGTCAGATTGCAGCATCCAGGCGGCGGCCGGAGCAGTTGTGTGGGACACTCCTCAAGTCCGCACTCGCGTGTCGCCGATCTCTCATGGTGTGTCGTGGGGGAGGGCCTTCTGCAAGAGGAAAAAATAGTTGGAGATCTGTTTGCAATTTTTCTATAGAAAAAATTTGGTGTCTATGATATCAAAGCATTAGCAATGAGAATACAAACATCGATTCTGAAAATGAAATATTTATGTAAATGATATGAATGCCGTTTAAGTATTTAATTTATAAACGGTGATTGTAAGTTGGTTTACGTCAAATGATACCGTTTGAAAATTCTCTCACAATCCTTTGGTATTGTATTTTAAAGAAAGCAATCGTAACCACATTAAAGCATTAACAGAAATGTGCTACGAAAATTATAGCAACTTCAAGTATCATATTTAACAATTTAATTGGACAGAAAAATATTTAATGACAAGGTCGTGAAATCAATTAAAATTTAAAATAGGTACCTTGAAATAAAATAAAGTAATTCTAACAATCTATATAGGACTCAAAACAATTGCAAATTGCAGATTTTTTTTTCATTCATTTGTAACAATTTAACAATCATCCCATCTCATATGTGGTTCACGCAATAATCAGGTTTCTGGTAGTCCATTTGGTGAATCCTTCGGCAGTGTTTTTTGATGTTTCCTGGAAACTTGCCCCAATAGTGACAATATGGACATTTTAACAAAGCATGATTCCCACAGTGATATTTCTTGTGGTTGTAAAGACCTGCCCTTTGGCAGTACTGTTTCAGACAGTCTGTGCATTTGAAGGACTTGATTACGTTTGGGAGCTGCCGGTTGGAAGTCCAATTATCTGTAAAATAAATTGTGTGTTAGTGCAGAAATAAGTTCTTATTTTTATATACTCAAAGAGAAAATGGGTATGGCTGGTAGAAATTTGTTTGTATCATACGGATTTTCATTCCAGTCAAACAGATTGATGAAATCAAAAAGATCAGATCAGGGAAAATTTTCCCCTAGGAAGGAATGGGAAGAAATGGAATGAAAATGTATGGAATTTGTTTGAGAATAAAGAAGGAATGAAATGACAACATGAAAGCATTTTAAGATTCCTTAAAATCTAGTTATAATTTTGTTTGAATGATTGTGAGTTGTTATTTTGTGTTATACTTACCACTTGTAATGTTACTTATTTGCAACACAATTAAAAATAAATAAATAAAAACAAATAATCCGTTGCATGCACTGGAGACATTTATTGTTTGAAACGGAGTAACATTGCAGAAGACTGTTCAGGTAGCTCAGTGGTCAGGTTTCATATTGATTATTTATGTTTAACAACACACTCTTTTTGCGACTGGCCCTTTGGCACTGGTCTAATGGCGTCGGTGAATGAAATGGTGATGATGAGGGAGATGATGAACATAACCTAGCCTTGAACGGAGGAGCCGGTGCCGGCACATAGCCTACTCCTGTCGAAAAGCACCGAGCTTACGTCGCTTCCAAAGGACAGTACTACTCAAATGTCTCACTCTCCATGTCTACTACCAAAAGAGTATCAAGAAATACCATACACTCTGCTAGTAAAAAAAAGTAGGTATATTACATAAATTGGTCAAATTACTAAAATATAATTACTATAATTATTGACTCAATTAGTATGCATCCCCCATGGACTATAAGCTTTGTTGATAAACAACTTTAAAAATTGAATAGCAAAATTTAAAAAAATGTGTTGCATAAAATTTTTTGATATACTTCATTTGATGAATTACAAGTCAAACTCAATTTTCAAAAAACCACCAAACAACAAAGTCTCTAACATTAGCTGTAGGCAAGCTCCTACACCCCTCGAACAAAACCATTCTCCGTCAATTGAGCATGCATGCGCTGAACATGAGCCCTCATGTTACTCGGACGTTTGCACTTAAAAGAGCAGTAGCTGCACGCGTTCTCGGGAACTCTCCCGCATTCGTGAATCCGATGATTGGACAGGCCTCCTTGCTGTCGGTAGCTCTTGCCACAAGCCGAACACTTGAACGGTTTTGTTTCCATCCGGCAGTTTCCTGCAGACTGCTTGATGGCCCAATCTGCAAAGAGTTGTCACGTTATGTACGAACTCATGTTTCTGCCTTCGACTCTTATTGGTGGTACACTTTTCTGGTTTTCTTTGTAGAAAAGTTGTAACTAACTACGACACCATCCTACTCAAAAGTGTTATTTTACATGACAAATGTGAACTCCTTCAAAAGAGATTTCTGTCTCTTGAGTTTCTGGGCTGTTGGAGATATAGTGAATTTCAGGTGAATTTAAGACATCAGGGACATTAGTGTTTATTGGAACCTAAATTCAAATACTAGATGCATTTACGCTAGATATTTCGTTTCTAATCATACAAATCAGTGACATCTTTGAATGCCAATTTTATTGTATTTGTTAATTATTGGCACAGATTAAAATTTTGATTTTAAAATTCCGTTGATCATGCAAGGAAGGAGGAGAGCATGACGGCACTCTATAAGGAGTTGGAGACTGGCAGACAAAGACGAGAACATTCATAGCAAAACAACAATCTGATAAATTTTCCTTAATGCTACATAAATCCAACTGATTTGAACTAATCATTTTTAGATGTTAGTGTGAATTTAATCCTAAATGCAAATACTCGTTGCATGGACGGTAGATGATGATTATTAGAAACGAAATATCAATTCCAAAATTTGCATCCGTACCGGGACTCGAACCCGGATCTTTGTCTATCCGGGACACTGCACTAACCAATTGTGCTATACGGACGACCAACTGTGGAATTGATATTAAGTTTATTTGAGTTGTTGGGCTCCATGGAGATAGAACGTCATAATTGGGGTTAGTCGAGTTTGTTGGTGTGTGATCGCAGCATAGCGTCACTAGATTCAGCGCCTTCTATGGTCACTCATAGTCCTGAATCTATCTCCATGGAGCCCAACAACTCAAATAAACTTAATATCAATTCCACAGTTGGTCGTCCGTATAGCACAATTGGTTAGTGCAGTGTCCCGGATAGACAAAGATCCGGGTTCGAGTCCCGGTACGGATGCAAATTTTGGAATTGATATTTCGTTTCTAATAATCATCATCTACCGTCCATGCAACGAGTATTTGCATTTAGGATTAAATTCACACTAATACAAGCGTACCCAACGTCATAATTGGGGTTAGTCGAGTTTGTTGGTGTGTGATCGCAGCATAGCGTCACTAGATTCAGCGCCTTCTATGGTCACTCATAGTCCTGAATCTATCTCCATGGAGCCCAACAACTCAAATAAACTTAATATCAATTCCACAGTTGGTCGTCCGTATAGCACAATTGGTTAGTGCAGTGTCCCGGATAGACAAAGATCCGGGTTCGAGTCCCGGTACGGATGCAAATTTTGGAATTGATATTTCGTTTCTAATAATCATTTTTAGATGTTAGGTACAAATTGATGAAAAACCTTCAAATAGTAAAAATAATTTCTGACCACAATCAACGCTAGTTAATTCACTCGAGTACAGTAATACTTAGAACGCCAGCGTGCCCGTTGTAAAATATAAAGGATGAAGAGTCACAAGCATCACAGTTTCCCAAAACCCTGATTGAAATATCCCTTCCTTTTCCCTGTAATAGACTAGACAATGTTCCCAAGTCCCGTTTAATTCAGTGCATGGATGTCTTTAATGTGAACCCGTGCCCACTCCGCTTGGTGGCGGCTCTCCCAGTGCGTCAAATAGTCGCGGCGGTTTCGAAACGTATCTTCGCAATCGCTGCACTTAAAGCGGCGCTGGATGCCTGGCCCCTGGAGGATCATGCCTGGAAAATACGACGGAATTATTTGATGTTAAACGTCGACCACAACGAAGTTTCAGGGAGTTTTAGCTAGGCTAGGTTTTAGCTAGGGAGTTTTAGCTAGCTAAATGTAAGCTGAGTTTTTCAATTTAGATGCTGTTGAGACTTCCTATGTAAGGTTTCCTCACAATAATTCTACTCATACGTTTTGTAGATAAGTGCAGCAAACCTTTGAAAGTTTTGAGTTGAGATGAAAATTTAGATTATTTGAACAAGATTGTTACCTTCATAGAAAGTGCTGAAAATAGAATGGGGTCTAAGTTGAGATATTTCAACGATGGCATGAAAATTTCGGTATTTTGGTAGATACAAGCAGACATTGAACAAAATTCAGATAAATTGAAATCCATGTGCGTCCTATAAACCCCCTGTGCGTGGATAAAGACAAAGCATTTTTTCTAGGGTTTCCAATGATTAATAATCAAACAATTAGTTGTTTATTGTGTCTATCTGGCTGGTTATAGGAACCAAAATTGCATACACTTATCATCAAAAGTTTACCATCAAGATCACAACTTGCTAAAATTGCACTTAAAATGGACTGCCATTGGACTACATAGCGCTTAAAAAAAATGTTTTTAAGACTTCATCACAAAAACATGACAAAATCGAATTAAATTATTGCAGTTAAATAAAATAAAATAAAACTCACACACTGATTTGGGAGTAGACACAGTTAGATTTACAAGGTCCAGATTTCTGCTGAACATAACAATATTAGATTTGAAAAATAAAATAAAATAAAATATACAGAGTTCCATTAGAATCCATAAGGCTTAATGCTGTGTGAAAATGCATCTGCATTATAGCACCAAATATTTTATTAAGCACTTGAGCCTCAAGTGCTGGTGTAGCGATTTATACGTCTTGTAATGCTTTTTACACATGATACAGTAGAAGGCCCTTCATCGACGCTGCTTTCGAGCAGTGGGGGACTTATCCTTGGAACTCGTGCCGAGTGACAACCAAGTGTGGCATTTGATGTGAGCGTTGTATTCAGTCAACTGTGAGAAAGACCCGCCGCATTCAGGACAAATGAAGAGCTCCAGGTTTGAAGTGGAAGTTGAGCAATCATCCGAGGAGACATTGCCTGAAAAGGAGACGGTCCTTTGTTAATTAAAAGCTTAGCAAACAAATGGGGTGAAGAGATGCAATTCCACTCTGAAGGAAGACTCTCATTTCTTTAAATTTTTTATTCTTGTTTGCATTCTACAGCCAAAGGCCTGTTTCAATTTAAATGGTAATATTTTGTACTTTATTCAATTTGATTTAAAATTCCAGGACAACTTGACAATGTATTTGTTTTACAATGTATGTGTTTGTTAATGTATTAGCACTTTTATGATGCTTTTTTGTAATTATTTGCAGGTTTTTCACACAAAATAAATTTTGGCTTAACCAATATTGACACAATTTAAAGTCTGTCTTTGAAAACCTAAAACTAAGATAATGTGTGATTTTGATGTAGTTAAAATAAGTAGATTTCTTTTAATACATTCCCAAGTAGGTATTTTAGTCTAAACAATGGTCCAGGGTTGAACAAAATTTTTGCAAGAAAAGCTTCTATTCAACCCACCTGCCTTAGTTATAAAAACAAACAGAGACAATCCACATACTATGCCATATTGATTCACAGAATTATGAATACTAATTGGTATTGTCATTTAAAACATTTTTCTTATCAGAACTGATATTCTTAACATTAGTTCAAAGCATGTAATGGCGATGTTCGATCATTCCGTCTGGCTGTCTGCCGCGTCGAGCTGCAGTGCCGAGCCGCACTCGTACTTCAAGTGACGAGCGAGCGTCGAGCTACGCAGACACCGTTTCGGACAAGCTGGACACGGGAACGGATTGAAGTCGCGCGGCTCTAGAGCGACGGGCGAAATGTCCTCTTGCCTCTTGAGCCAGATCAAGGGGTGACATTCGACGTGCGCTCGGTACTTGGTGAGCGTTTTGAACGTCAACGAGCACATAGGACACTTGAAGCAGAGGATTTGGGGGCCGACCAGCTTGTGGCTCGCTTCCCGCGTGGAGACGTCTGAAAAGAAGGTGGCGTTAGTGATATTTGATAGCTCGGCGTTACGGGCAACAACTTATTGCCGACTACTTCGGATCGTAGCTGAGGAAATAGCTAAGTCAGGGTTACAATTGTGCAGAGAGGACATTGATTTTGGTAAATGAGTGAATTTTCAAATCTGTCTGTATTGCTTATTTTATGTTGTATTTTTTTGTACAATCCCAGTTTTAAACACGAGGTCAATCATACCGATCACTTTAGAGTAGGTTTTCTACAGCAATAGTACAGATATTACATTAGTATGGACAGTGTGATAATGTGTGTATTTGTATATTGCTTTCACATCATTACAGAAATTGTTTGATGATTTGGGTTCATTGTTTTTTAATGATGACAAAAAAATAGACTTATATTAATTACAGAAGGGCATGCATTCTTAGTGTTTCTCTGCTCAAGGTGTAAGCAATTCTGATTTTAATAGACAGTTAAAAGTGCCACAACAATATTGAGACAGCTGACTCTAAATGCCATCAAAAATATAAGAAATGCTTGGCATTAATTCTTTGGTTGATAAAAAGCATTGGGAATAACATGTAACCAGAGCATGAAATTTCCATGTCTCATTAGGTATTTCAAGAGATTTCATAAAGATTTGTGATCACCCATTCCTTTGAAGTATTTAATCAGAAAACAATATGTTGGAAAATGTTACATTCACACACATTTCAAAGGATACAACTTGTAAGAAGCAAATTTCTGTTAACAGATTATTTTGTACCCATTTTCAGATGCAATTAAATCAATAACTTATTGTCAAATTCACTACGTAAGCAATTTCTTTGAAGTAATTCGAGTTGGTGTATTTAAAATGCCAATAAAGCAGAAAATCTAAAAATAAGTTAAAGCACCAGTTTTTGATGCTTCACTTCAATTACTAATCATCGCAATTGCGTTTTTGAAATCTTACCGCTAAGATTAGACAAACAATTGCAGCAGTAGCAGAAGCAGGGGCATTTCTTATCAATAGACAGAAGAGGCTGGAAAATTGAGGAGAGCATCATGGGGATAGCAATTGTGTGGAGCTCACATCACTATTTTACTTCTTACTCATATTTTGGAAGAATTACAAAATTTTAATCGTACTCGGCTAAATAAGCAAAAACATTGAATAAACATAACTTCTGTATACCTACATGTGATTAACACAAACTTTAATTAGTTAGGTAGTCTGGGTTCAAGTATTTTAATGGTTTTATAAATAAATAACACAAACTAAAATCATTTCTTACAGAAATTGGGGAATATATTACAAGACATCTCTAAACATCGGCTACTTTTTACAGTTTGTAAATTCAACCTGGTGTATGTTAAGGCAATGCCGACTCATGTTGAATTGAATTTTGGATTGATAAGGGCAGTGCGGGCATTGGATGTGCGGTAATTTCCCGCACTCGAATTTCAGGTGCCGCAGCAGCACACAGTTGTGCTTGTAGCGCTTGGGACACGTTGGGCACGAGAATGGCTTGTCCAACAGTTCTGCAGCAGTGAGCAAAGTATCGTTTCGTGCCACCATCCGCGTCATCGAGTGGTACTTGACATGAGCTTCGTATTTAGAAAGCTCTTTGATGTTCTTGTGACACGTGGGACACTTGTAGAATGGAATGTTCTGACTGGTGGATGGGCAGTTTTCTGGGGCATTGTTATCTGAAAATAAAATATTTTTTCATTAGGGCTAGAAATAAATTTAATAGTAATAAAAGAGTATATGAGCATATCTATAGTAACATGAATTGTATACTAGATTCTTTCCAAGAAAGGGTGATACAACAGAGATCTGGGACTAATGAAGTATTTTAACTCATGAGAATTTCAATGGCTTTGCTAAATTGCAGGATAGGGTCTCCTTTACTTGTTTAGTTTATTTCCTACAAGTAGAACATTTCATAAAAGAGGCAGCAATGAACAGAGACGGATAAAACTGACAACAAAATAATAATGCTTACAGCAATTTTTTTTCATCAACTTTCTCTATTTTGTATTTGCCTATCTTTCCTTTTAATCCATTCTAGTATTTCCACGTGACATGATAAGAACATAAATATTAACATTTAAAACTAATTAACTTATAGGTAATAAACAATAAACAAACAAGTCGAAATCGGCATCAAGATCGGAAAGCTGCGACAACGTAGAAAATGCTAAAGCAGGGTTGATAATTTTACACCGATATTTAACACACAGGCCACAAAGCTGATGATGCTGATATAATTTCCATCGGACTTCAACGACCATACACAAACGAGCAGTAACAAACACAAAAAGGTTATTTTTTAAAAGTAATATGGAATGTGGCATTCTGAGCATCCTTAGCTAACCACCGGTACATAAACTTTTTTTGTAGCCCTGGAAGCAAACCAAAATAAATTTTTATTTTTATTTTGCTTTTTATCCCAAAAGAAACAAAATTTCCAATATGCTACTGATTATGGCAAGCAACTGTATTATGGAAACTCTTAACATGTTTACTTTAATACGGAGAAATCAAATCATCCGGGGAGCAAAGAACAATAAATAAAAGTCAATCCAATCCAACACAATTATAAGATTCTAAATAAACATACAAATGTATGTGTATGTTTAGTGTATGTATATGTATGTATGTATATGTGTATGTAATGTATAGGACATGTTTTTTGGTCCTAAGACCAACAACTTGAAGCTGCCGAGGCATACATCAATAAAACTTCAAACCAGAGCGAAAACCGTTCGAAGCACAGCAGCGCTACGCAAACCTCCGTCCCACCATCTACATCAGAGACGACCATTCTCGTATCGAGCAGTCAGTCAACGAGTAGCGATGCACCATCGTGCAGTGGCGGTTCATGTGCCACGGATGCCGGCACTGGTACTTGCACAGCGGGCACTGCAGCGCGGCTGTCTTGCCGCACTCGTACTTGAGGTGCGTGTGAAGCGATCCGCGTTGCCGGTAGCGTTTCGGGCAATTGGGACACGCGTACGGCTTTTCGATGTCGGCGGCGTCAACGCACGCGGAACTGGCGGTTCTGGCGAACAGGTTCTTCGGTAGAAGCCGATGACTGCGGGACGGGTCGTCTGGAAGCAATGGCGATTGAATGGTTGTTAGAGGGGAATATTTCTATTGATCATTAGGAAAAACAGCACGTCTTTTAAGCGGTCCGATTGATCGGAAATTTGAGAGCAGGTTGACATTTATCTGCTTGCATATACATTCGGGTGAAAAATTGAAGCACAATTCTAGACCGTTAAGAAATAGTAACACATTTAATTCTTTGATGCATGGCAATTAGTAATATTTATTGGAAAATAAATGTTTGACCATTGGAACATTCGTGTTTTCTCTGTGATCGTCTCTGTATAATAGCGAGTCATTTTTAATTTTTGTAATATTTACCAAATTAACCAGTTTACCGAGTTTTAGATTTGAAAATATTTCTGTGTTATTGATAGTAAGCAGTATGCAAAATGCCATTGCCAATACATTACCTCCATTCTTCCCAAATAATAAAAGCACACAAGTTGTTAACTGAAAAGCTTCAATACTTAGATAACCAAAATTTAGACAGGAAATTTTAACTGTATAGTATATCTTTTCAAAAGAGGTCTTCACACTGCATGCATACTCTGTTTTTGACTTCACAACGGCAATTTTGCCAAAAATGTAGCGCCGCAATTGTCCCATCAAACTGTCATCCAACAAGAACACAGCTAATAAACAAGAACAGCTCGAGTCGCCACCACTTCACGACGGCACGTTTATTTTCTGCTGGTGAATGTTCAAGCAGTGCCGCTTCATCGAGCCCGGCTGCTTGAACCGCCGGGCGCACACAGGACACGGGTATTGCGCCTGCTTGCCGCACTCGTACTTCAGATGCGTCATCAGGCTGGAGCTGAAGCCGTAGAGCTTCCCGCAGTTGGGGCACTTGAACCGCTTGTCGGCGTCCGGCAGCGACGTCTTGGCCGCACGCGGCGCCAGCTCGGGCAGTCCCTGAACGTGATCCCGCAGCCAGTGTTGCTGCATCGATTGCGGGTCGTCGAACGCTTTACGGCACGTCGGGCACTGACTGCTGTTCGCAGTGTCGTCGGACTTGTGAGACGGAGCGTCTGGAACGAGAGGCTGGATTGTATTGCCGTAAGACAGGGAGTTGTACGAGTGGCGAGTGGGGCTGCGGTAGCCTGGTGTTGGCAACGTGCTGTTGCTGGGATCAGTTGACAGTGCGCTACGCTAGCCGGAAAATATAGTTGACTGATATAAAAGAGTTTATCAGAAAAGCTATTTAACTGGGTTATTGAATGCTAAGTTTGCAAAGTTGAACTTTTCCCGACGTTTCGCAAAGCTGCTGCCTGCTTTATCGAGGGTCTCAACTCAACTTGTGCTAAGACTCTTGATTTAGCAGGCAAAGCTTTGCAAAACATCAGGAAAAGTTTGAGTTTGGCAGCATTAGCCTTCAATAACACAGTTAAGAGTTTTTCTGAAGAATTATTTGCTAAGATTAGGAGAAGACATGAGTCTTAAGAAAGGAATAAAAAGTAATTATTAGAAACATAATTTAAGAATGGATATTTAGTTTCTAAAAATAAATAGCTACCGTACAGGCAACGTGTATTTGCATTTGGTAAGAATCAACACTAATATAAATAGTTGCACGTGGTACATGTATACTTTAAGGGTACAATATTTTATATGGTTTAGATGATATTTTACTCTAAAAACCAATATTTTAAGCTCGCTTGTATCAGGACTCATAGCCTGGCTATTTTTCGTCAAAAACCAAATGTAAGAATTACTTTCATACAGTGAGAGCTGAATCCATGTTATTCAAATGGGACTAAAAATCCCACCAACCCTTTTTCAATTTTATTTTTCAATTCCTTCAATACAACAAATTCGACCCTTGACTGACACATAACAAAGGTGTGGGATTAAACAAACTAAAAATTAACATAAACTAAATTATTAAAAATTTAACAATGACTTACAATAATCATCACAATACTAAATAATATTTAGTAAACAAGAATGATGAGGAGAGACAACAGGCTCAGAACTAGAAATATATTTAAGAAAAGGTTTCATTTGTCAAAACAACAGTGTCGCCCATCCTATAGCGCAACTGGTGCATCCTCCAGCAACATAGCCGAACATTTCCGTACAACTTGCGCAATGCCGACACACGATCTCGACCAGCTCCCCATCGAAGTTCATCGTCCGTTCATCGAAAACTCCGCCTGGTGGATCTTCCGGCAATGCCTCCGCATGTTCCCGGGCACCTTGCACCGGTACGGACAGTGGGGGCATGCGATTTCGGGCAGCTTCCCGCACTCAAAGCGCACGTGCGTCGACAGGCCGGCGCTGTAGTGGTAGCGCCGGTTGCACACCGGGCACGAGAACGGCTTCACGAGGTCCGGCGACGGAAGTCCGCTGAGCAGGTTCGAGTTGAAGACCACCACCATGCTGTCCGGCGCTGAAACCGAGCCGGCTGTTAGAAGTGACGAAAGAGTCATGTTCGGATTGCAGCAATCGAAGCTTTTGATTCTCTTCAATTTGAAGCATTTTGATTAAATTTAACAAAGAAGGAAACAAGCAACTCCTCACTCAATTGTAAATCCTCGGAAAACTTTTATCTAATTCTAAAAATAGACAGTCTATGATTGTAATAATAGCTCAACACCATTTAAAATTGTGTGTATACTGTGAAGGTATTTTTAGATTACAAAGTCAATCAAATAATCATAGAAATATTGATACAGAAACTTTATTAGACATATTATTAAGTAAATTAATTAAATGGCACAGATTCCAGGTAACTAAATTTCATTGCAAGACTTCAATTTAAAAAATAAACACTTCTTCGTCAGACCCAAGATCCGTCCGTTCGTCACCGCTACTTTCTGTACTCGGTCTGATGCATCCTCGTGCAGTGGGCCTTCATGTGGCTCGGCAGTTTGCTGGTGTACGGACAGTGGGGGCACTGGAATCGACGCAGGTCACCGCACTGGTACTTGACGTGGTTCCACAGGCTGGCCGACTGGCGGTAGCGCTTCGGACACTTGGTGCACTTGAACGGCAGGTCCAGGTCGCCGTACGCCGCCGCCTCCGCTTGCAGCCTCAGGATGTATTCGAGGTTGCCGTTCGAAAGCGTCGGGGCAGTCGCCGGGTGAGCGGTTGGCGGGCGTTCGACGGACGGGTCGTTGGGTTCGAACGTGAGAGTTGTGTCTGAAAATGATAAAATTTGTTAGTATGAACTTTTTTTTTTTTTTTTTTTAGGAGCAGGAAGAATTTTTTGAAACCTGTCTTAAATATTTAAGGCTTGTTGTTCCTTTGTGGTTTTCAGTTTATGATATCAAATCAACAGTAACTAAATATTGAAAACAATTCCATGCAGCAATGACCCCTCTTCCAAAACATACTGTTAACGAGTCTTCTATAACGTAATGTTGCTACCATTGCCTCAAATCGGCCGATTCAATGCACGGAGAAAGTAACCGCCTGGTTTTAGCTGTTTCTGTAATCCAAGCTCAGAACTACAATTTTCTGATGCCGTAATTGGCATTCATTGCATACAGATTGGAATCCTATATATTGGGTTCATTTTTTTAAACATAGAAACAAAATTATTACATATTTATTTTTCCTGAATGATTTTAGCTCTGTCAACACAGGCATTTAAAGATACTAAAAAACAATTACTCACTGCCTTGATTGGAATTTTTGAATTACCTGATGTTACTAGTAAATGAATGGTGTAAACATTGGTTTAAAATAGCGTACAATAAATATATCATCAACGTCGTTACAAAAACCCCATCAAGGCAACCTGGCAAAGATTTATCTAAGCATTGAAGCAAATACATAATAAACAACACATTTCATATACAATCTTCAGCTGGATAAGAGCTAGTTCAAAGCCCCAGCCAAGTTCAATTCCTCGGTACTGCCCACAGAGAGTTGTGTACTTTCCGGCAATGCCATTTCATACTCGCAGGCTCATTGCATTCGAACAAGCAAATGGGGCATGCATGAGCTAAAGGCTTGCCACATTCGTAAGCCACGTGTCTGTAAAGGCTCAGCTGGCAGGGATATTTCTTCGGGCAATTTGTGCAGGTGAACCAGTTTCCAGATGCCCTACGGGGGTGCCAAAGCTCCAGATGGGACAGGAATTTCTGCAAGCCGACGACGCTTTCTTGGCAGGTAGGGCATTGATAGGTCGCGTCTCCTTTCTTATCGGAAGCAGCCAGAAGCATGGAGATGACTGTGGAAGAGAGAAAGAGAGAGAGAGTGTTAGAGTTGTATGACAAATCGTGATAATCGACAATTTTACTATGTGGATGCTATAATTGCAATCTCGATGGGTCTTAATGTGACACAAATAGCTGGTACCAGAAACCTACCTTGCTTCTTCTATTAAATACATGTTGCATTTAAAAATGTATGGCTTTGATAAGTTTACATCACAACCATAAGAACATCTTTATGCTCAAGAATACAATGTCAAGAAAAGGAAAGTAAATAAAAGAAAATAAATTAAGATTGGCATGGAAAATGTATGTGTGACAAATGAAACTTGAATTATGAATGAAGGTTTCTAATAAGAGTATATTTGGTGAACAGATAAAGCATCGATACAAATTTTTATTATGTTAGTACACTGGACATTTAGAACATTTTTTCTTTCAAGGAAAGAAATCACACTTTAGAGTTCTTGTGAACTGAAATAATATATAATAAAATTCAGACATTCTGTCTAAGTTAAATTGACTATGATATTTGGAAAACGATTCTACTCGACGCACCAAGTCCAACATTCACTTCCGTAAAAGTGCAAGAACACACGTTGAAAGTGCAAAACAAAAACACAAACCCTTGCAAATGCAAATCAATATCGAAACACTCTAATCCTGCGCCGCCTTCTTGTAGGCGACTTGATGCACCCGCATGCAGTGCTTCCTCATCGTGTCCGAACGCTTGCACTGGTAATCGCAGACCGGGCACTTGCACTGAGCCGCCTTGCCGCACTCGTATTTCACATGCGTGAACAGGCCGCCGTCGTAACCGTAGCGCTTCGGACAGTTCGGACATTTGAACGGCTTGCCGCGGTCGGATTCCGGCGTCGTCGTGGGCGCCTTCACGTTCGCTGCCTGCCCAGCGGACAGCCGTCGGTTGACCGGCAGACGGATGTAGAGGCGGCGGGGGGCGGGAAGGAGGTCCGGGATCCAGCGATCTGAAACGCGCGCCGGAAATCAACGTTAACGGCTGTGCGAAGCTGCAGATGGTGCGCTTGAACATTGAATAGTTTTCAAGCTAAGCTTCTCACTCAAAAAAGTTATTTTTGATGATCAGGAGGCAGGAGCACTGTTTTAGATGCCTCAATAATATCATCAAATCAGTTGGATAATATCGACACAGTTATGCATCTTACAAGTATTGGGAAACAGGGATTGGGAAGGATTACATTTCTTACATAAAGATTTTTTTTTAAATGCAGAAATTGGTTTATTCTGGTGGGAGCTTACAGTAGTAAGCAATAGTTGGTGGATTAGCTCGGGACCTTACCCACTGCTATCTAGCACCTGTCTTACGGCGGTACTGGTGGTACTATGGGACATGGCCAATTTCTATAAATCAAAGCATCATTCAGTGGTATTAGGTAAGGGTCCAGAAAAGTAAGTCAAACATCGTGTTTTGTAATTGTACAAAATTGCATCAACTCTTTTGAAACAAAATAAACAAAGAAACAATAATGTGTCACTGTGTTTGCGAAATCTGTAAAATGAAAAATCGATTATTGTGTAACATTAATAGGCAACTGAGTAATGTAGAAAAAAAATATAGATACATACGGAGACAAAAAAAAAATCCAAAAGGAGACTTGTCCGTAAGTCTCGGTTTCAAGATGAATCCATGTACTCAGTTTTGTGAACATGTAGACAGTGATTGTGCAAATTGTACGGTCGCTTGCACTGGTAATTACAGTGAGGACACTTCACCATGGCCACTTTACCGCAGTCGTACTTCAAGTGGGTGTGAAGCGCTCCACGATGTTTATAACCCTTGCCACACTTTAAACACGTATACAAGTTCCCCTTCTGCGATTCTTCATTGTTGTACTGGTTGGTAAGGTAGTCAGAGGGACCTGCAACAAAAGAGCTAATTGTTATAGGTGAGCATTTGGTGACTTTGGTGACTCTGGTTAACTGGGAGGACAAACTAGTTAGAAGAAAAAGGCACACAGCCATCAAACTTGAAATTTAATGCAAGCTAGTATTTAGTACAACCTCAATAATATTTTGTAAATTTTACACTGTAGGTAAAGTATACAGGAATCCCTTTATATTAGATATAATAACACAAGCAGTAAAAACACATCCAAAAGAATCTAAAAAGAAAGTAGTGAGTTCTTGACTATATTGACGACCTACAACTAGTATTTTTCCAAGGTATATTTCCAATAAGTTCAAATAGCTGAAATCACTGGTCAATTAATGATTTTTTATCCTCACTTTTATCAAATCTCTTGGTAAATAATAAAAACCACTACAGATTCCTCAACCAAACATTTTATTAACAGGATCCAAAATAAATCAAACAACCCATCACCAGTTAAAATTATACAATAAATATATTATATATTATATATATATATATATTTATAAATTACAATAAAATATTTCATTATAATTGTTGATTTTGTAAATCAATAGCATTGGTAGTGAAGATAAAATAATGGAGCTTTTAACGAATTTATATACTCTCCCAACTTAAGACATTTGAAACAGTAGAAATAAACAGCCAACAAATCACCCACGAACTGCAATGTCACTGGCAAGGAGAGGGTTGGGGGGGGGGGGGGGGGGGTTTAGATATATCATTTAAAAATTTTGTGGATTTTGGCATTATGTTTTGGCAAATCATATGGAAACCTGCACTTGTACGGACATCGCAAGCAGAAGAACTGTGCCTCTTTACCGCACCGGTACTTAACATGATTGCACAGCCCCGCCGACGAACTATAACTCATGTCACATTTCAGACAGGGAAATGGCTTTGCCGCAGGCACTGCTGGCTCCTTGTGACCTTCCGTTTTGACCTTCCGGGCCTTCCGTTTTGTCGAAAGCTGCCCAATGTCACCTGCAACAAAGGAATCTTATCAAGATAAATGATAAGTTAACAATAAAGGAAGGTCCTAGGTTTGAATTGCGTGTCTCCTTGAATTAGACATGAGATGAAATTGCACAAGTTGCTACAAACTAGAAAGTCAAATCACTATTAGACAGTATTGTTTTGAGGAAATAGTTTGAATAAAGTGATTCAATATAAATGTAAATAAATAAATGTAATAGACCAATTCCACTCAGAGAAAATTTACGTCAGATACCCACTGGACATGCTACCAGTTTGGAAAAATATTAATTAGCTCTGCTAAATAACAAAGGAAGATAGGAAAATCACAACCCGAATTGCTCTACCTGGCTTTACCGAGTGGGTATCATGATGTCATTTTGATTGAATTTTGATTGAATGGAATAGGTGTATTATGAAATAGCAATTTGCTAAAATAAAAAGCTATCAATGAATCAATCATGATAATCATCAAAGACACGAGTCTAATGAAGTAATAATTAATCAATCAAACAATTAATTACTAAAATATTTTCCTTCATCCTCATTTGTTGAAACACCAAAAAGTCACATACACAATATTGCAACCTTTTTATCATTCTATGACTTTACTATCTCCTGCTAGGTCTATTCAAAAAATGTTTTATATTCTATAAGTGTTTGTACAAGCCCAACAACAGAAATCCAAATCCAATCAGGTATTTATTTATTTTGATGAGTTGGTCAAAAAAATCTACCGGCAAATAGAAATATAATTACAGATCAATTAACGTGTCCACTGGAACTCAGTTTTGTGAATATTAAGGCAATGTGACCTCATAACGTATGGAATCTTGCACTTGTAAGGGCAGTAAGGACATTCAAACTGCGCTGATTTTCCGCACTCGTACTTCAAGTGCGTGTGGAGCCCTCCTCTGTATTGGTAACTCTTGTCGCAGTCCAAACACTTAAACACTTTCTTTGCATCCTGTGATGTTTTTTTCATGTAAACAGAGTTGTTTAGTACTTGCAAAGTATTCTTAGAGTTGATTAAACCTGAAACAAAGGAACCACTATCAGGTTGAATTCATCATGACTAAGATGTCCAATCACTTTCCAGTAAAACTGTTTCAATGGGTCATGAGTGATGGTCATCAATAATCAAGAGCTAAATTTAACAAGTGCAGTAGGCACCTGCAAATTGGATATGGGTGGCAAACAAAGCCCCCTAAATATCACATAAGATGATGTGAGAAAACATTGTTTTACGTTGCACCGCGGTGGCTGGGGTTTGGCTGGGGTTTGGCTGGGGTTTCCTCAGCTCAACAATGCTATTTTGGCAGTGTTTTCCACATTATATTTTGTCATTGATACTTGTTCCCTGAATGGAAAAGGATTATTTACTTTAATGCCTCTGGAGAACAGACTGAAGGTCTTTGCTAAGATCTTGGGAGAGATACTGGGAGAGGTACCTACTAAAATATTACAGCTTTATTTATTTATTTATTTATTCGTTCAGAGAAAGTCACAACTGGATAAAAATTACTGTCACCCCAGACAGGTCTGGTTTGATGAATTAAAATTTAGAAAATCCAGATTTTACTTGGTGATTTGAGCTACACCAGTTTCACTATGCATATTCAAAGAACCCGGCAACTTGTACTTGTTTCTTGCAAGTGTGTATCTTTGCGGCAGTGCAGAGTTGCCCTTTGTAGATGTAAGAATTGCCACATTTAGAACACTTAAACATTTTGTGTCCAAGAATCCTTCCTCTTTGCTGTTCTTGAGCTAGGGAGTGGTAATCGACCCCCAACTCTTCTAGTAGTAAAGGCTTACGGAATCCACTTTTCTGGTAATGGTTACCTGTAACAAAGAAATAGAATTCAGCTGCAAACGGTTGCTATTTTGCATGTGAATAATTTTTGCTAGTTTCTGTTTTCAAAGAAATCATACCAAGGTTTTGTGAGATTAAAAAAAAACCCTATACCTACATATAAGATTACCCTTATTGATTTGATTTCAATTAATGTTTAGGAAAACATGGAAAAAGACTGGGATCACAATAAAGATAACAACATTGACCAAAATATTTATTTTAATTTCATAAAAATATTAAACTTGGCAGAAGTTTGACAAACAAATGATAAATTCACAATTACCATGCATTCATCCAATCAACCAATAAGAGTCTATTTTTAGTACTTTTTCAAATCAGTTAAATTTGGAACTGAACAAACATTCAATAAGAAACTAGTATGTCCTCAGTCTCGATTTGCTGAATGAATGACTGACAGACAAAAACAGCGTTCACAGCGGTCTGTGGAACTCGGCATTGTGCAGAGCCCAGCAGTGCTTTTTCATGTCCCCCGGCAACCTCGACTTGTGCGGGCAGTGAGGACACGCAAACTGCGCAACTTTCCCGCATGCGTACTTCAAGTGCGTGTGAAGGCCTCCCCGGTGCTGGTAACTCTTGCCGCACTTCAGACACGGATATCGCCTCTCTCCGCTAGCGGCGTCTTGCACGCTTTGGGACACTAATGACCCTCGGAAGTGTGAATTCTGGGAGAGATTTTTGGTCCAAAACAAACGATTGTATCCTAGAAGAAAGGAATAGTAAATAGTATGATAGAATGGCACTTTTATTTAATATTCCCGGTGGTATCAAGTCTATGGTGTTTTGGATCTGTAACCGATGTTATAATTTTCAACATACTTGTACAGAAATGCTAGAAGCAATCCATGCTAATGTCATTTCAGTTGCTTATGACAAGTAATGAACATTTTTTCAATTTTGTTCAACATATATTTTAAATCATGAAGGCTTAGAAACAAAACTAAGATTTAGATTACCCACACAAATTTTAACTAAAAATCTGTTCGAAACTCTCCGTAATTGTAGCATTAGAGCGAAGAAAATCATACAAACACATCGAGAAGTCACATAGAAGCAAGTGACGGACCATTTGATCCAGCAGTATGCCAGCATTGCTATTCTCTTTCAAACGAATGAAACAGAAACTTATATAATGATATCACATGATTTAAAAAAAATACAGATAAAGCACGCATATATTGGGAAGATTTGAATTCCTCCGAAAAGATAGGTAATCCTGTTCACACGACACTTTCTGGAAGCGTTGAGAGCGGGTGGGCTATAAACGCAAGCACGGTTTCCGATTCCATCCGTCAGCAGCGCGTCGTGTGAACGCGTTACAACAAAGTCGTCATCGTTCACGGCAGCTCAACCTTGTGTATGGCGAGCATATGACGCCGCATGGTCGACTTGTGTTTGCATCGGTACGGACAGAGCGGGCAGTGGAACTGCGGCTCTTTCCCGCACTCGACCTGCACGTGTCGGTTGCGGTTGGTCGCGCGGGTGTAACGCTTGTCGCAGTGCGGACAAGCAAACACGTGGGCGTCGGTCGCTGGAAGAAGAGATCGGGGTCAAATGATTGGCTGTAATGAGCATGAAACAAACAGGTTGGATCATGCCAAGAGTCTGTCAGGTAATCCTCGCTTAATATCTTAGTTTCTATGCCAGTGTTTTGGCGTAGGTGGAATGGAGTGCCTGCTTTATACACTTTTATAAAATAACTATTTGAAATTCATAAATTGGCTGTTATATCCAGATGAAAAAGTACATTTTTAAACAGAGCAATTATATAAAGCACAATCAAGCATTTGGATATAAAACAATGCATGTATTTAAAATGTATTTATTAAACTAATAGACATTTCATAAGGTATTTTTTAGGTATGACGTGCATGTCAATTGGTAAATAAAATTTCATAACAAAAGCAAAACAAATAATGCATAGGGACCTTATTTTGTAAGATATATATACATATTTATGCAACCAATTTGAATGACATAGGCACAAAAAAAAAAAAATTTCATCCTATCTTCTAGAATTAAAATTTCTAATTGAAAATACATGCCCAGCCTTCATACTAGGTTGGGGGGAGGGGGGGGGGGAGGGGGTGCTCCCAACATTTTAACTAAATGGAATTGGCAAATTTTGGAAGGAAATTAAGCGTATTTTAATTGTTGGTCTGAAGGAAGATATATTCTGGAATATAGATGGCACTGGTGTACAAAACACTTCACAGTTCCATAAAAAGTTAAAATATAAAAAATTAACAAGCCCTACAAAGGAATAAAAAAGGCTATTATATCAGAGGTCTCATACTTGACCAAATAAACCACCGACTAGATTGTGACAATCCTGGCACAATCACACCTTGGTCTTAAGGCTGTCAATGGTTCTGCTTAAAACTTCGTAAAATGAAAGGGCCTCCACATACCGACCCTTCTCACAGAAACTACCCTCTTAAAGGGTTGCACACTGCGTCTACGACACAATCACAAGCCGATTGCTTGAATGCCTGCAAGTTACCGACTCCACAGGAGCCACTATCCTCGGAAGTCAAGCCGGCAAGTGTTCGAGATCGACTAGCGCCACCGTCTCCAGCTTCCGCCGGTGTTTGGTTGGCGGCACGGCGATCTGCGGGTGCTTGTTGGCGCAGTGCCGGTAAATGCCGCCCTTCCACTTCGAGCGGTACCGACACAGAGGCTGCGGACACGAAAACTGCGGCACGATGCCGCACTCGAACTTGATGTGGCGCTGCAGGTTGCTGCGGTCCGTGTAGCTCTTGCCGCACTTGCCGCAGCTGTGCGGCTTCGACAGCAGCTTGCCGCGCACGAAGTGCAGCCGTCCGCCACCTGAAATCAACGCGCTGACGTCAAGGCAAAGGCGATGTGGGCCCCGGTTTGATGAGTCTCCGGCTTGCATGCACAGGGGGGAATATCCGAGTCGTGAGTCGTGAAATCATGCTCGCTTCACCGGTTTCCACCCGATCATGCAATCGAATGGAATGCTGTCTGTTGAGTGAGCCAGGTGTTTTATTTCGCGTCACCGTATTGTGCAACGATATCGAGTAGGCTTGCCGGCACGAACAGGCAAGTAACTAACCATTACCATTTTCCATTAAGGTAGTTTCATTAGCATTGAAGTAGTTCTGGCATAACTTCACTGTGAGTACAAAATGTCTTAACCCTGCCATATAGAAGAAGAAATGCTGCATCCATCCCAATAGAAAAAAAAAGCCCAAATCACCAATCTAATAAATTCTTAGATATCCTTGGTTAAAATTCTCTGAATGCATATCTTTTGGTAAGGCCACCATTAAATCTATTGCCTGGTCATGGATTTGTAAAATCTATACAGCTCCTTGGTCTGGTAGACTTAGATTGTTGTCTCAAAAGATTAAGCTAATTTGTGATAACTTTTGAGAACAATACAAGCACAAGAATATATGTGGTTGGCGTAGTTAACGCGGAGGTATCAAACTTTGATGCCGTCAGGGTAGCTTACTTATGAAGTCTAATAATTGTCATCGAAAAAAAATGTATCCATTTTATATCATTTTAAATAATTAAGCAGCTTAGACACAATGGTCATGTTTTTTTTAAATATAGGTTGCATTTACAGTAAACAATTGGTCAATTAATGGTCATGTGGCTATTAACATTTATTACACTTATTATTTATCTATAATTATATTCACTAACATTTTTTACATATTTAGAGACATATGTACATAAATTGATTTTCAGCAATTTTGATCACTGAAAAACATGTTATTTATTTACAGCTTGAGACATAATGGTTCCAAACGAAAGCGTTTGAAATTCGGACTCAGCCACCAAAGCCTCGTCAGGTGATGTAACTTCAGGCGTGACTTGCGCTTGCACAGGCGGCCACAATGCCCAATTTTCGCGCGTTGCCCTTGCGATAGCACGGGCCAGCAAACGGCCGAGTTGACAAGTATGGTCAAAATTCCTGTGGTTTGTCAGGCCCGTCTTCAGCGCATAACTCTTGTCGCAGTTCGTGCATCTGTACGGATCCACCAACCACCGGTTGCGCCAGTAGTGAGCTGGCGCGTCTCCAGCCGGTTTTATTCCTGAAACGAGTCTGTCGTCAAAGTCGAGAAGTCAATCGATTCACGAGTGATGACTGGCATTGAATTTGAAGGTTTTTGACTGGGATGAGGTATGTAGCCATTAACAAAGGACTGGCTTGAAAATATGTAGACAAGTTGAGTGAAATTAGCACTTTTTTTTTTAAATTAAATATGTGAATAAAGCAGATTGTTTTAACATCGATTTTCTAGATAAATTTTAACTCAAAACTTAAAATTCACGTTGAAAATAATTGCTTGGAAGCTACCAGAGGCTAAGCTTATGCCTACAGTCGAAGAACAGATAAACAAGTGGAGATTTAAAAATCTGAATAAAATAAGTATTAAAATATATTTTCAGCATGGAAAATTTAAATAACCAGTAAAGACAAACTGGAAAAAAATTTGGCTGAACAAACTTCAGACAAACACGGAAACCTTATCTAAATCTAATAAATAGCCATTGTATGTAACGTCGTACGCTGACGTCAATTAGCAATTTTATATGGTTGGTATAAAAAATTCCGACTGTTGAAAAACAGCAATGCCACAAAAACGACATGAATAATCAATCCGAGATACTAGTATCCGAGTTTCAAGGCATTCGCTTCAGTAAAGTTACTTATTTTAAGTGCATGTGAACTATCGCATATTTACTGTGTGCATTCTGCAACGGTGGCATTCACAGTACTGAGCAAGCTTTTGAACGCAGTGAACTAGATTTCTACAGATTTTTCATACAAATTTCGGTATTTTCCCGTGCTTGCAAAGCGTATTTGCTGTGTGGATGTAAAAAAAAAATACATAGTAACGTCAACAACCAGGCTTTGACACAAAACGTACATTAATATCCAGTTCAGCCAATATTTCTCTTGTAATTTCTAGCTTTTAAGTTAGTAGAGCAAAAAAAAGTTTGTTCTCTTGAAAGAGTTGAGATTGTTGTGCACAATTGCAGTAATTAAAACTAAGCATTTATTATTATGAAACCCACTGACGCTTGAAAAGCGCCAACTAGCGGTATTTACGCTTCCTCAATCAATGTGCCTGCACGCCGAGGTCTCGTAGTTGACGTGAGTTCGCAGGCCGTTCAAGTCCGGGTAGGTCCTGTGACAGTTCGGACATTGGAAGGGCCGCGGTGCCCCCCTCCCGGCGAATAGCGGCGAATAGCGGAATCCTAAGACGTGCAAAGTGTTAGGCGGCAAAATTTTAGTGGCGAATCGACTGCGTTCGGTAGATAACAACTTCAAGCATTTCCTAATAAATTTCAATCTATTCTGAATAGCTTAATTGTTGTACAGAGAACTATTTTTAAGCTCATTCTCAAAAAATGTTACATTGAAAGTGTTAGCTAGAAAGTTCTTACGATATGACATAAGTTAGGCCAAAGTGATAATTTTTGGAAACATAATCCTCGTCAGGACTGAAATGGAAACAAATGCTCGAAAGCTAGAAACAAAGCTAGAAACAAATGAGGAAAGAAGAGGGATTATGAGTTGGCTAGCAGAAATATGGTAGACTAATGAAGATTTGATGGTCAAACTTTTTCAGGTAAGGCCTTCACAATGCTTGTTGTAAAAGCTTTAAACATGCCTATTTAATTTCCTCTAGAGTCCTCAGAACGGTCTGGCAAAATTTGAAGAAACGTCCAACTCAACTTGTTCATCCACAGATTTTTTCAGCAAAACTAGAGCCAGGGGACACGAAAGCAAAATAAACACCAGACAAGAATGATCCAATGTCCAATGATAACTGCATTATGCCTAGGCTGAAGAAAGTACACAGAAAATAGGAAATTGTTGGAAAATGTTTCTAAAATTCTTTAGATAAATGATTATAAATAAATTGTTATTCCACATTTAAAAAAAAAGATAGATTTTCAAGAAAACACATGAAAAAAATGTTAGTCCGGAAAGAAAACCATTTCCACCCAGACGTCTGGTAAATTTGGAATGGAATTTTGAATGAGGTCTATCGGTGATCATTTCAGGGTAAATTTCTTACACCCTGAGAGATATCGTGATTAATAAACATGAGTTTGTCTGCCATAGAACACTCAAGCACCGATTTCTTCCTGCTCGGCACACAATAGTCTTTAAACTGCAGCGACTCAAACTCGGCTTTGGCATCGGCTTTGGCTGCCTCCGGATGTATGCGCGAGTAGTGCGACTTGAGGTGTGCCTTGCGCTTGCATCGGTACTCGCAGAGGGGGCAGGAAAATGCGGGCGCCGCCAGGCAGTCGAACTTCCGGTGGTTGTAAAGTCCCGTCTTCAGCGCGTAGCTCTTGCCGCAGGTGGGGCACTTGAAGGGCTTCAGCAGCCAGCGGTTGCGCCAGTAGTGGAGGTTTGAGTCGGTGGCCGGGCCTGCTCCTGGAACGAATCGGCCGTCAGCGAGCGATAACAGACGAGAGGGGGCGAGCTCCAGAGCTGTAGTGCGATTCTGTTGATTTTTTTAAGTGAGATGAGATGACAGCGTTCATTTGCTTAGTTGAAAATATCAACAGAATCTCACTGCTGGGCGCAAAGGGGAATTCTCTTCTAATCATCCAGGCAAATTTTTACATTTTTTAGTATGTTTATGTTTTTTCATGCTTCTTCTATTATTTTGCCAGGGGGAAGGAAAAAACGGCGTATCAGTCAAGCTCCAAATCTCTGAAAACAGAAAACAAACATCAGAATGGTAGCCTTTAATGCTAAAACCATTGGTATTACCATGGTGATAGTGAAAAATTCCATCAAGATCAAATTAAAGTGGTTAAATAGATTTGAAATCTTGTTAGATTGCAAACTTTGAACACATCTCAGAGGCAGCACGAAAGACATAAATTTTATTTTCTTCAAATGCTCTATTAAAATATTGACACATCGATTTACAATTACAGACAGTATTCGATCGGATCTGACACATAAGCAAAGCTGCCGACTATGCTGCCGATTACTGTTCACATAGCATTGATCTTCGTACAAAGACGGAATGTTGGAATGACTGAATGTCATTCAGTCTCAACGCAGATGTTGGAGAAAACGATGGCGCTGCAGGCCACTCTTACGGCAACACTTGAAGTAACAGTCCGTACATTTGAACTTTGGCTCAACGTTACATTCGTAGGTGAGGTGCAACGTCAGGCTGCACTTTGCCTTGTAACTTCGAGGACAAGTCGGGCATTGGTGGCGTTGTTTCGTTATCGTTTGATCGCAGTCGCCTAGGGGATCTGCAAAACGAAAAAGAATCTTTGTAAGGCACAGTTTTAATATTTAAAAAAACTTGAACTTTGTGTAATCACTTTAGAGTTCTGTGTCCAATCGGGAACATCTTACAAAGTTTTCGCAATGAAGGGTTCGCAGGAAAATAGTGTAGTATTTCCACACAAAATATCAGAACTAACAGGAGAGTTTTTTAGAATACCTTTAGCATATTATAAATAATGAAGAGATCAGAAAAATATCATATGAAAAAATTGAAATTAAAGTTTAATTTTTTAACTAATCATAGCTCATATTCATACTGTACATATACAGATGTCTGTATATTCATATGGTGAATAATCATACAGATCAGCTCAGAGCAGAAATATTTTGTAGGCATCAAATTAAACAGAAAGTAGGGACTATTTTCCGGAAAATCGAACCAGCAAGAAGAGATTACTGTCATTTCTGAAAAACAACATGACACAATTTCACTTCAGTATACTGTAAAATAGTATCTAATTATGAAAATTGAAGTATATATGCAGGACAGCTGATAGGTAATCAAAAGCCTTGGTATTGAAACAGAAACTCTAATCAATGATTAAGATATACAAAAACGATCAATCGTTATCATTTCCAACGATATCAATCAATTGACTTAGTGGCTTAAGTATATGTAATCTTGTGTCAAACTTTGGGAGCATGGGATACAAATGAAGCATTCAACAATATTTTTTTTAATGGTTATTATTCCTGTAGCTAGCACTGTGTGGCATTCTAAAATGTAATTTCTTTAAACATAATCATGTGCCTATTGAATGAATACAACAATGAACAAATTGGGAGGAAATCTAGAACAAAAAAAATATAGTCTTACTCTCCTATAAAAATGGCCTCTAAATAATAATCCTTGTGAACGTGTAAGAAATGGCTCTTCAAGTGAGACTTCCGTTTACCCCTGTAATCACATTGTGGACATTTAAACTGAGGCTCCTTGTTGCAATCGAACTTGAGATGCGCTTGAAGCGTCTTCTTCTCGGTGTAGAGTTTTGGGCAGTTCGGACACAGGTAGGGTCTCTCTACTGTATTGCGGCAGGCGTTGCGAAAGACGGCGTTTGAATCGATCAAAATCTCTGCAAGAAAAAAACACACTTTAGAGCGGTACCCCACTATGTGATAGCGTGAAGGCAAGCGATCATTTGTCGTCACGATTATCTGGAATGATTAAGACATTGATTCTAGCCAGCGTGCCAAGCTTGTATTGCCACATTGGTGTCTATTGCCCTGTTGAGCGGAATGCACTTTGTACTCGCTCACGGTATATACTAGTCAACTAACAGGTGAAGTGTTGCTTTTTGATTAATTAATTATGCTGGCACTGAACATCCTTTACCAAAGGGTGGGAAATGAATCTCACAAGATGAATTAATTACCTGAAAGAATATAAGTATGATGACTGAATGAATAAGTGAATGACTGGCAAATGCCCAGGAGCTAAATTTTCCTGAGCTCAAATGAAGAAAGGAAGATTAAGTCACACTTCTTTGGAAGTGAATTTCAATCAAAGTTGATTGTGAAGGCAAAGTAAACAATGTTAATTCGATCACAGCACAACATTAGCATTGGACGAGATGTTAATGGGTGGGAATTACCATCAATAGGATTGGACATACATTTTCAATTGAATAATTTGTCTCTAATAAAACAAATTTACCAACCATGCTAGGAGTTTTTCAATTTTGTTCCATTTGTGCATAACGTCGTGAGTTGCCAAGTTTTGGTTTTCAAGTAGCAGATCGCCTTACTCGATCTAACATGCTACAATCATTAAGGTCTGTCTCCTTGGACATAACCCAAATACACTGAATTTCCTCTCGATAGCATCACATACAGGAATACTTAGGGACCAAATTTTTTACATTATTTTTTAGAGAATTGTGCTTGATTTATTCACGGAAGCCAAAACATGGTGGGCATCTTTTTTACTACAATGCGTTGTGTATGAGCATAATTTGAAAAAATGCATTTTGAAAAAATATCGAGAATTTGGAGTAAAAATACATTTATTTCTTTGGGCAATATTATGGCGCTAATTGAACTAAATATTATGTAACCTTATTTTGACTAAACTATTGGCTGTATCATGAAAGGTTGGATAGAAATCTCTTAATCTAAACCAGTTCACTTTTCATAGAGATTGGCATCAATTGGTGGATAATAAGAGTAATCAGAAATCAGCTATTTAATCAGGAATTACTTAGCTATTAATTCCTATTAAGGTAACAGAAATTTTATACCTAGAATGAAATGATATAATTCAATTAGGTTCATTTTGGAACGTGTCATTTAATTTAAACTGTTATTGTGTTTGAGCCTCCAATGCCTTCTCAGATTTGTCTTGCGTTTACAAACGTATTCACAGTACGGACATTGAAACTGTGGATTGTTCTTGCACTCGTACGTGAAGTGTCTCTTCATGCCGACTTCGTTCTTGTACCGTTTCGGACAGTTGGGACACTGTACCGGATAATCTTCTGGTGTACCTCTGTGGAAGCGTTCTCGGCAAGAATTGATGGTTGTCTGATGGTCTGCAAAAATAGGTCAGAAGTTTACTAACATATGGCTTCGCAAATGTTTACCTTATCGCATTGCCGATGAGTGTTATTTGGATGATGCAGATTGAACAATCAATCAATAGGTTGGGCCAGAAATGATAAATTGGGGAAAAAATGGAAAACCATTTAAACTCAAAAACTTGAAACATAAGAACTTTGTTATGAAGAGAAGTACTGAATTTAAAACAATCATGTATTTATTTCGTCGTTGTTTACAAGTGAAGAATGTATAGCCAATGATTATTAGAAACGAAATATCAATTCCAAAATATACATCCGTACCGGGATTCGAATCCGGATCTTTGTCTATCCGGGACACTGCACTTACCAATTGTGCTATACGGACGACCAACTGTGGAATTGATATATTAAGTTTATTTGAGTTGTTGGGCTCCATGGAGATAGATTCAGGACTATGAGTGACCATAGAAGGCGCTGAATCTAGTGACGCTATGCTGCAATCACACACCAACAAACTCGACTAACTCGACTCGACTAACCGAGTTTGTTGGCGGATAGACAAAGATCCGGATTCGAATCCCGGTACGGATGTAAATTTTGGAATTGATATTTCGTTTCTAATAATCATTATCTACCGTACATGCAACGAGTATTTGCATTTAGGATTAAATTCACACTAATGTATAGCCAAATTTAATAAAAGAGTATGGCCCCAATTGAAAAAAACTGAAATGTGTAGAAACTCATTTATAAGAAAATTTGTTTTTTAAATTGGGCTAAGGTAGGAGATTTGTCATTTGGCAGACATTATAAGAAAAAATACACAAATATTTTTTTTAGCAGTAAAATTTGCTTTTGTCAATAACTGGAGACAAATATCGTAGCAGATTTGTCTTGAGTCCAACTGAAGTAATTTTCTGAACAAACAGAGGACTTTTTTTGCTGCGTATAAGTCAACATGCTCATATGCTTCCTCGTGCACAGAAATTTGATGCGTCTTCTTTGTTTCAACGCTGCTCTTGATTGCAGTTGCCCTCCTGGAAAAACCAGGAGGGAGAGTGCAATGGATGACGGCATGTAGATCACAAGAAATTAATCAGCGATTAATGCATGTGAAGGTTTAAACTTTCGACCAAATTAAGGAAACACATAACTTGTTTGATGCAACAATGACCCAAGAACAGAACGTAACAATTATTTTATTTTGCTAAAAAAACTAGATTGGTTCATTATCTTTCATTTTTGGTTTCATATTATAACAGCCAATGTAAATAAATAACAGTCCTGTCTCTTAGCACCTAAGAGAATAGAGCTCTATTTATTATGTATACCTATATAAGCATCTCAGTGCATTTACAAAATTGCTGTAGGCCCCAACATCCTTCATAGTTCACATGGTTCAACTGTTGCCTACATGCCTGGAACCTCCCCACTCGTTTTCATTCAGCTTTATTTATAAACTCTCCAAGCCTGGCTCGTGTATTTTACATAAACAATACATAAACTGACCATAAGATTTTTATGTAAACTTTCTAGAGTAAAAATCCGATAGCTCTCAACGTGCACATGGTTGATGTAATGTTGCATCAAACTTTAGGTGGAAGCGACATGTGGATGTTGCCGCTGCGAGTGTGTCTTGAGGTCAGAGATTCTGTGCGTTCGGTAGTTGCAGTGCGGACACGGAAAGCGACCGATCGCGCCGCACTCGTGCCTCGTGTGCCGCGACCAGTTGCTTCTCTCAGTGAAGCGCTTTTTGCAGCGGGAGCATTGGAACGGTTTCACCACCAGCCTGCCCCGCGAGTAGCACAGCATGGTGCAGGCGTTGTCGGCTGCAAGGGAGAATAGCCGTGTTAGGCGAGAACGGTAGGTGGATTTTGGCGGTGCACCGGTACTATTTCTCAAGTTGTATAAAATGCAGATTTGTTTTTTTCAGTCCCAGAAATGTGTTGACAGTGTTGGTAATTGGTACCAAAAACCAACCGTTTTGCATTATACACAATACACAAAAAATCGCTGATTTTTGGCACTTTTGCACGTAGCTTATCCGATCTTACAGATTAAATGTGGTGCTAAGAAATCTGATTTATTATTATTGACAGAAAATTTACAAAACGCACTGTGTGCTTGCACAACATGGTTGCAGTGGCCATGCTAGCAGATTTTAACAGAAAAGTATTGATTGCTTGTAAGAGATTATTACAGTAATTAATGCGCACACAACCATCAATTTTAATCTGAAATCACCATCAGCTTATCACTATTGGTCCTGACTTGCACAAACTCCACTACAACTATGTTTTCAGCAAAAGCAATAACAGCGTACAAATTAGTCTTTCAGTATGGACGGCTCTATAACTTGAGCTGGTTTTTATTTTATTTTTCAGAAAAACAACTCTAATATACCCATAATCAATATAATATCAACAAACAATATCAACACAAAGTGCATTATATTCCAAACTGTCCACTACGCACAACTAAAACCCCGGACAGGAATCACAAAGCTGGATGTTCATAGCTCCATGTCCATTTTTAAATACACATCACAACCACTGAAATGCACAGATTGCCTGCTAAACATCTAATCCCGGAACCTTTCGATAACCCCACTACACGAATCCAACCGAACGGTTAACTAAACAATCTTCTCGCGTTGCACGACGTCGGCTGCCGGCCCGCCGCTACGGATGCCGCCTGGCGAGGTGGTCGCGCATGTGCTCGTTGCGCTTGCTCCGGTACGGACACAGGGGACAGAGGAACTTCGGCGGGATCCCGCACTCCAGCCGGCGGTGACGGGCGAGGCTCTCGGGACGCGAGTATGCACGAGCGCATGCCGGGCACTTGAACGGCTGCGCAAGCTTGTCGGGTTGCGCGGGCTTCTGGTTGCGCGTGCGGGTGCGAGCCTTCGCTTCGGCGGATTCTGCAACGCCATAAATTGATTAAGCTGATTGTTTTGCCAGTGGTTGCATTCGCGAGTCACGGTTGCCCAGACAGTTCTGTCCGAGTCAAGTAATTGTATAAACCAGTCGATTAACAAGTGTGTTGTATTTTCTTCCAAACTCTCTTCTTCCTTTCAAATGGAATTGGCCACCATAAAGTACAGTGACAGAAAGGTACAGGATAGTAAATTCTGTATTGAAGAATGATATACAGATTTTTTATTTGGGCCTGCACCAAAGCATACAAATATTCCATCTTGTAATTGGAAGAAAAGCTTCTCCGAAAAAAGGAAAATTTTAATTAAATGGGTTTCACATAGCTAAGTTGGTAGTTCACGCCTAGTGAGTAAGAAAACAGCGAGAGTTGGAATGTGCATGTAAATACAGTTAAGACTTTAAGGTCTCGTGTGCAATGGCTTTCCAAGCGTGACTTTGCTGTGAACTGGAAACGACAGTACTGGCATTCAAACTGCAGCGGTTTCTGACAGGCTGTAAGAACTGCCGTAGTGAGCGTTTGGCTTGCTGTACGTGGGGCAGCAGAATTTGCATCAAACGTCAACATTCAATTGTCAGTTTTGGAGGCAGTGTGTGACCCTGAAAATAAAACCACGAGTCAGAGAGTGCCTCAAATATTATGCTTTTCATGGATAACTCTCGGAGAGTTGTATCTAGGAGCCACGATTTCCAGTAAAAAATGTGAGACTGCTTGAGGAATCAAACCTTGGCTTCCAGCTTGAAAGTTGAAAAGTTATTTAAAAACACTTCAAAGTTGTTGAACATAAAACCAAAGAATTACTAAAAAAATCTTTAATTGAAAAAAATATTAAAAAACATACAAGCTTATCAAATTTCAAATTCAAGAAATTTCTACAGATAAGTAGGTATAGAAACAGATGTAGGCTGCTAACCTGGAATGGACCACTAACAATCTAGAAGAACATCAGATGCATATTTAGTACTGTACTACAAGAAAATAGTTAATGAACATTCTAAATAAAGAAATATCATTAAACAAATTTTGCTGCTACAAATCTAATGAAGTAACATTTTGTTACTAAAACTTTAGGAAAAACCACAAGTCGATCAACTAAGGTGTACATAGGGTATCTCGGGATGTTTCGCCAAATTGTGGCTTTTCAAGGCGAACCTTCTTTTACAGCGATAGGAGCAGTGCGGACACTGAAATCTCGGCGCTTTCTGACAGTCGAACTTGACGTGCGTGTTCAGGTCGTTCTTCCTGCTGTACGACCTCCCGCAAGTGCCGCAGTGGAATGAACGCTCTACCATCTTGCCGCGAGAATAGTGCAACTCTTTGCCGGGGCCAGCGGCCGATGCTGAAAGACAACCGAGATGTTTAGAATGAGCATCGTCCGCGATGCAACGCAATCGGAAGCAGTCACACGCTCGGTCAAAACTTCAATGCTAGTCCTCACAATTTAGATATAAATTAGCTCAACGATACAAGGAAACAGAGTTTTTATATGGCTTCATGCGATGTTGTCAAAAATACAGAAGAAAACTATAAAATGTACTAATAATAAAAGGAATAATAATGAAAGTTTTTATTCAAAGGAATAGACAAATTACTTTGCTTTTAACAATTTTAGTTCTAGGCTTAACATGTTTTAGGTAAAATAAACATGCTAACCTGGAATGGACCACTAACAATCTAGAAGAACATCAGATGCATATTTAGTACTGTACAAGAAAATAGTTAATAAGAAATATCATTAAAACCTAAAATATAGTGTTTTTTTTTTTTAAATAAGAATGATTATATTAAGTAGAGAGAAGTAGAGACATTTTGTTGCTACAAAGCTAATGAAGTAACATTTTGTTACTAAAACTTTTGGAAAAACCACAAGTCGATCAACTAAGGTGTACATAGGGTATCTCAGGATGTTTTGCCAAATTGTGGCTTTTCAAGGCGAACTTTCTTTTACAGCGATAGGAGCAGTGCGGACACTGAAATCTCGGCGCTTTCTGACAGTCGAACTTGACGTGCGTGTTCAGGCTGCTCTTCTTGCCGTACGACTTCCCGCAAGTGCCGCAGTGGAATGAACGCTCTACCATCTTGCCGCGAGAATAGTGCAACTCTTTGCCGGGGCCGGCAGCCGATGCTGAAAGACAACCGAGATGTTTAGAATGAGCATCGTCCGTGATGCAACGCAATCGGAAGCAGTCACACGCTCGGTCAAAACTTCAATGCTAGTCCTTACAATTTAGATATAAAAGCTCAACGATACAAGGAAAAAGAGTTTTTATATGGCTTCATGCGATGTTGTCAAAAATACAGAAGAAAACTATAAAATGTACTAATAATAAAAGTAATAATAATGAAAGTTTTTATTCAAAGGAATAGACAAATTACTTTGCTTTTAACAATTTTAGTTCTAGGTTCAACATGTTTAAGTATTAAATATTCCATTAGTTATTTAACACCTATATGAGAAAATAACCAGAGCAGTACAATGGGATGGAAAGCCAACAATAGTAAACAATAAAATTTAAAAAAACATAAATAAAAATAAATCATATTCCTATTTCAACTCATTTGCTCTGGATGCTTGCGTAAGCAATGGATTTTCAAGTTGTTTTTTCTTTTGCACAGATAATCACAGTGCTGACATTTGAACTGCGGAAGTTTCTGACATTCGAACGTGGCGTGGGTGTAAAGGCTGCTTTTTTGAGAGTATGATTTGTTGCACGTCGTACAGTTGTATAGTCTCTCCACAATTTTCCCGCGGACCAAATGTAGAGATGATCCTAGAAAATAACACCTTGGGTTAGTAAAACTGTTAAGAAAAGTATACCTAATAGTGGTGTAGGCACGTTTGCAAAGCCCTAGAATTTAAGCGAGTCAATGCTTACATCATATTGTAACCAAGCCAGGCAGCCGCACACAATAAAACTAACATATGCAAATACAAAATAACAGGTAAAACACAAGAAATCTGAGGAAAAAAAAACACAAGCACAAACATTTTGTCAGCATTAAACTTTATTTCCATTCGAAAAAATTTGTCGGAGATATTCAGATAATAAAAAATGAATTTGAACTGCAATAAATGTGAGAAAACAAACAGTAAGAAAATAAAAAATAGATGTGCTTCGAGTCAGTCACACGTCTATTTCTTTTAATGAATGTTTAAGATATGCCTTTCCATGTGATGCTTCCTTTTGCTTCTATACGGACAGTACTGGCATTTGAACTGCGGCTCTTTCTGGCACTCGAACTTCTTGTGATTGAGAAGACTGCTGCCCAGGCTGTAAGACTTGTTGCATGTTCCGCACGGGAACCGCCTCTTCGACGCTCCGCTGCAGTTTTTCTGGCGTTGATTGGCTTTTGCAAATGACCCTGAAAGATGACACCAATAGTTGAAATGAGCAAACCAACTGATAAGTCAGCAATTTCCAATGCCCATGTACCTAGGCTTCTTGCAGCACAATTGAGTTGGAAGGAGGGTAGAGGCATCAAACTCAATGGTAGAGGCTCAGGGCTAACGGCAAGCAGTTAGCTTGAATTGATGTCCGTCAGGAACGCTGTGGTAGAGGTGATCTGGATAGAGCCTAGATGTGGCGCCGAGTTAAAATGACCAGCATCAAAACGTGGCGGTAAGACATTGCTGTGCTCATTTGAACATGAATTACATTTCCAAAAATCATTTTACTGCATCTCTTATCTAAGGCAATTCATCTGGATGTCTGGATGCTCTGTTTTCATTCTGGTCAGTCAAACTCAAAGCCTAGCTAGCGGCAAGATAACTGCTTACAATTAGTGCTGAGCCTCTACCCTCATTCAATTTCCATGGCAACATCTATTCAATACAGGTAGACAATTTTTGAAAGCACAAAAAATAAGATCTTTCAACAGAGTAGCATCATTAGCAAGATAGTAATTTTAATGGCGTTGGTGTAGTCAACAGATCATTCTCAAGATACAAAAAGATTGAAGCACTTTTAAGTATACTAGTGTACTGTGGTGAGTAGGTTTACCGAAAAATTTTCAATGGGTGGCAGCGAAAATGTAGGGGGAAAATGCATCAAGCAATACCAAGAGCACATTACATCAATTAAGGGGGTGAATTTTGTAATATTTAACCTATTGTACTCGATTACGTCATTCATTGAACGACTGCAATTAAAACAATAAGTAGGAAAAGCTCGTCCACACTCTCTGGACTTGCTAAAAGCACTGACATGTTTGCAATTCATATTGTTATGTTTCCCACATTTTACACATAATTTGCTTGCATTTGGCAAGTTTAGATGAACCAGTGACAGTTCCATGGTTTACCTAAAAATTGGAATTGTTATTGCAGAAAAAAAAATTCACTAAAAACTCTAATCCAATCCTGCCACTTGGCAGGACTTACTTCTAAAATACGGAGATTTTCTTTTCTCCAAAAATGGCGTTAAAATCTAAATTTTCTTGGGGATTGTAACCCTAACTCATACTATTTAGGCTGCTATTTGGCCAGTTGTTACTAATACCTAGCAACCTGCTTAAAACATTGCAAACCATATTGCAATAAGAGTCAAGTCCAGTCTTGCAATATTCCTCTCTCGTTTCTTCAAGGATAGACAATCCATTTTCTATTTTGTAATTTCCAGGAAATATTACTGCCAAGTTTACTTTGTTTTTGACCTGGAAGTGCACAAAATTGGGGATCAACTATAGGTATTTATTGTTAGTAGAAGTGTATTTGCAAGGAAAATGTCAGTTTATTCCTGCACATTCCACCCAAAACATACCTGATGGAGTAGGAATTAGGAAATAGGAACTCATATTGCATGATCTCACAATGGTGAATGGTGGTAAAAAGGGTCCAACCACTACTATTCTATGTCACGCAATTAATAACTCCATGGTAACGCATGATAATGCTCTTCACTGCACTACTTTTCTTTGTGATTTTAAACATTTCTTTCCTGTTCGTAATGTTTGCGTGCAAGATGCACCTTCAAACCGGACTTCCTAAAAAACTGGAGACAGCAGTGTGGGCATTGAAACTGAGGTTGTTTCTGACAATCGAACTTGGTGTGATTGCAAAGACTGCTTTGATGGCTGTATGACTTGTTACATTTATTACAAATCCATCTTTTCGCGGGCATTGGCTGTCTGCCATGAAACGTTGGATGTGAGTTCAGTGATGGCCCTGAAAGATAGGTACACACAGAGTTAGATAAATGATGACAAAAGCATCTGACAAAAACAAATATAAAACTAGGGTGAATTTTATCCTTATGCAAACGTTGACAATGATTATTAGTAACGATATATCAATTCCCAAATATACATCAGTACCGGGATTCGAATCCGGGTCTTTGCCTGTCCGGGGCACTGCACATATCCATTATGCTATAATGTATATAGGGATGTAAATTTTGGAATTGATATTTAGTTAGTAATAATCACAAAGGGAAAATATTTTATCAGAATACAAAACCAATAATACCTGGCTCAAATTTCTTATACACAATTCAACAAGTTAATAGAAAAATCAGTTACTGGATTTTTGGATAATTGAAGCTGCGTGCCCGATTTAAAAGTGCAAATTTTTTTTTTGAATTATTATTGTCCACCATTTGATATCAAAACTATCAGAGACTAAAATTTTCAATTCAATTGCTGCAGTAGCATTTCAGAAACATTGGGTTGAGTAAATAGGTGGGATGAATAATAAGATCTTTTGGCATGGGATGTATATATTTTTCACAGTGGAAATTTTTCATAAAAGAGTTTCCAACTTTTCTATACACTCTTCCTCAAAAACAAAGCCTAAAATGCGAAAATGTCACAATATCAAATTGAAACGTAACAAGAAAAAAATCCAATGAGAAAACTAGATAGCAAATGTACTGACAACACAACTTTACGCCTTATATTGCCATTGCCGCAATGGCATTACCAGCATTACCACATTACCAACCCAGGCCTGTTGCAAGGAATTGGAATGAATATATTTTGTGAATAGACCGATTTAAGTGCAGCCTGGTAGCTAAACTGGATACCAAAAGTTCATGGATCATCTGAAAAAAGTGGGAAATTCAAAACATAAAATACAAGATTTGCATAAGTGCACTCCAATTGGAAACAATAGGGTACCTAAAAAAACAAGCAAATGAAACAATCTCTTTTGATTAATTGAGAATATTTGTGCTCAGTATCAAAATATTTTTAAATGTATAGAATTGTGGAATGAAGGGATGGACGGAAAATAGTTTTTGTATGCTCTTTATCAGAGTTATATTTCAGCTGTCACTTCCATCAAATCAATTTTTTCCACTCCAAAAGCACAGTAACATTTTTCTCAAAAGGAAAATAATATTAACTTCTAGTTCATTGTTTGTTGTTTCACTCAAATCCAGATATAAATCTTAAAAGAGAGGTTCAATTTTAATCACATGGATGCATCCGGACACAATGATTCTTCAAGTTGAATCTCCTTTTGCACTTGAACGAACAGTGCTGACAATTGAACTGAGGTTGTTTTTGACAATCGTACTTGATGTGATTAGACAGACTACTTTGATGGCTGTATGACTTTTTGCAAGTGTTACAAATCCATCTTTGCGTCAACATCTGTTGTCTGCCGCAAACCGTTGATGACCCTGAAAGAATAAAAGAAGGAGATGGAGGCAAAAATTACACCCAAGCCTACTAAAAAAAAAATCAACTGGAATTGCATGCTTATGCTCCCTATACCTTAAAAATATAAGTACAAAATAAACAAGTTAAGTTCTCAAATCAACTAATCTTCATTCACTTATTCACTTTAGTGTTTAGCATGCATGAAAATAATATACTTTTATTTGAGAAAGTGGTTTTTCTGGTGGAAGCTTACACCAGTACGCAATTGTTGGAGGGGTTGCTAGGCAGGAGAAATGCGCGTCCGAACCGGGATACGAACCCGGGACCTCACCCTTTCCTCACCCTTTCCTCACCCAGCAAAGCAGGAATCTTGTGCGGCCGGATAGCTCAGTTGGTCAGAGCAACCGCCCGGCAAGCGGAAGGTCCCGGGTTCGTATCCCGGTTCGGACGCGCATTTTTCCTGCCTAGCAACCCCTCCATACTTTTATTTGTTTTATAAACATATTAACAATCAAATCTCTAACAAAGAGTATAACAATTGAGTGTTTGATTCTTTTTAAGTAACTAGATGCTTGCAGAAGCAATTATTCTGCAATTTTAATATCTTTTTCACCTATAAAAACAGTGTTGACACTTAAACTGAAGCTGTTACAGATTCTTGCACTTAGAGTGAACTGTGAGAACCTTCTTCATGCTGTGCACCTTGCTGCATGTCTTGCAACAAAAGTCGTCCCAACAAATCGAAACAATAGAACCAACAATAACCTAAGCCTCCTAAAATATCCCCAAAACCCAAACCAATAAAAATTTGATAAAAATTTATTTTATTTATCTCTCTTTCTCTCTTTCTCTCTCTCTCTCTCTCTCCCTCTCTCTCTCTCTCTCGCTCTCGCTGAGTTTTTCAATTGATGCTACGATGAGATTAACAATACTAGATCAAGAAATGTCACGTGTTATGTCTGTTAATTATTGTTACTTGTTGTTTTGTGTATTATTGTGAAAAGCGCAACAGTGAAATAAAACCGTTACACAAATCCTGGCGGGTTGTGCAAGCATATCATTAAGAGATCTTTATTTCTTACGCTATTGATGAGGCAGTTAAATTGGAATATGATTTCCACCAGGTCTAATCCATAATAGCTTAGCTGCGGCACACGGAAAATTTTACCTGTGCAGAGGTCCTCAGAAAAAATCCGATTCGCGATGTTAAGTCCATCGGAAATTTATTTATTTCCATCGGAAATTGAGTGTATTCAATAGAAATTCTGAAATTTGGGACTTTTTGTGATTTCTTAACACAAAAATCACAGTCGTTCCTTAACAACAGTGTGTTTAATATTCCATCAGATCTCATTAAAAACTTTCATAACGGGTTGGCGTAAGCTTCTTAACACTGTTTTGTTTTCAAAATTTTTTGGATAATTTTAGGAAAAACTAACTGCTACGACCTGAAGGTATGCAATCTTGGCTAAAACTCAACGCGTCAGTATCACGCCATCGATACACATCAAAAAGACGATAAAACAGCTTAGTTTATGTGCTTGATGCCGGGAATTTCCCTGAAAAAGTTTTTTAAGAAAAGTACGCTCGCTTGTCATGCCTGATGTTTGAGTGACCTACGATGACAGGCAGTTGTTTCAGTTACGTCACATCCGTTCACTTGCGTCCCTGTTTATTTGGCTCTGTGCAGACGCGTTTCCGTTCAGCATTGCTACCCAATTTAACCATGGATTTTAACTTCTGGTTTATTTTTTTCGTTTGAACATAGATCTGCTAGGTTTATGAATCAAATAACTCGAGTGGTACTTATTATAATTTACTAGTTCCTAATGGTGGCATAGGCTCACACAACTAATAAATAAATGAATGTCAAAAACTTATTTTTTTTCATTCAAGTTTTTTTCTATCCGTTTGCTTTTCTGGTTACGGTAAACCGGTTACGGTTTTTCCATCCGAACGCGTCTCTAATTCGTGCTTGTTATGCATGCGCAAGCAATGCCGCTTCAGGCCCCGTTTCCTCTTGCAACGATAAGGACAGAGATGACATTGAAACTGCGGCTCTTTCTGACACTCGAACTTCTTGTGGTTGAGCAGGTTACTCTGGAAGCTGTATGATTTATTGCACGTGCAGCAAATCCATCTCTTCCGCAACCCTTTTTTGCCGCAGGACTGATGGGCAATGGGGTCCGAGGACGGCTCTGAAAATAAACACACCAGAGTAGAGATGTAAAATAACTGGCAATTTAAGAAATGAAAAAATTGGTCATTTAAAAATATAAGATGCAATAGAAAATTAAAAATTAAAGTTTATAGTTATAAGTCACATGCACAGAGTGGATAAAATAGAAATAATATATTATTATTTATTTTTCAAAACAAAGACAGCAAAAAAATGTAGTGAAGATCTATATTTTTAGAGTAAACGGTAAAAAAAAAAACAGTAAAATTGCTCGGTAATATTACTGAGTTAATATTACCGCTTTACATGTCTACACCAGTTTGAAGGAGAGCAATGCAACAACCTTATTTTGGGAAATTTTCACAAATCCAATGATACCACACCCAACCATTCAACCAAAATTCTATCATAATGACCTCAGTGGGTATCCGGCGCCATTTTTCTCTGAGTGGAATAGGTATATTAGGCTCCCTGTTATCAATACAATATGTTCACTGCTCCAATAAAGGGCCCGGTTCCAATTCGGCAAAGAACAAGATACTTTAATATAATTTTCTACAGCATGTGGCAAAGGTAAGCGCAGAAACTTTACTCAAATGTTGCTCAATAAATGCTTGTTCAAGCAATGCCTCTTGAAGTTGGCTTTTCTTTTGCAAGCATAATCACAGAGATGGCACTTAAACTTTGGTTTCTTCTGACATTCCAAATGCCTGTGGTTGTAGAGTGAGCTGCGATGACTGTAAGATTTGTTGCATACACCACAAATCCATTGTCTTGCCGTCAAGTTATTGCTGTAAGCAATTTTGTAGGGAACTGTAGAGAGACCTGCAACAAAACAATCAGTCAAGGCTTTGCGTGAAGCTAAGTCATTTGTTTGTGAGATATACTAACATTTTTATTTTTAGCATAGCAAGAGCGCAGACTTTTTACAACCTAAATCTATGGATGGTAAGGAAATTTTTGAACACGTTGCGGTTTCATGCAAATAAAGGTCAATTTTCTTTGAAATCCATTTTACTACATATTTTATCATTTGTTGTCAACACCAAATATCCCGTAGTCTGTTTCAAGATTTGTAATCACCATCATTCATCTATCAACCTTATATATTTTACAAATGGTTTTTTTTTCAGCCGTTTTTGTTCGTATCTGGCCATATTTTCCTAAATTCTTTTATAAATATTAAAAAAAAACGTGAAAAATACACTAAAATGATTGGTTTCAAAATCCATTAATTTTACACTAACTCAAAACTAATATAACATTACATTATGTCATGTTCAATGAATGGAAATATAAGAAATAAAAGATGAAAAAATAATAAAAATAATGGCATGGACCAGGCAATCATACTATTTTCCACTGTTTAAATTTTGATGTATACGCAAACAATGTACGTTTAAATGGTATTTTTTTTTGCACTCGTACGGACAGAATTGACATTTAAACTGTGGTTTTTTCTGGCACTCGTATCGCTTGTGGTTGTAGAGAGTACTGCGATGGCTGTAAGACTTGCTGCACGTCTCACAAATCCATCTCCTAGACGCAGCTTCTTTGTTGTAAGGTGGATGGCGGATGAATTCCGTGGAAACCACTGCAAGATAACACACAAAGTGGGGTCAATAAATGGCAAGTCCAATCTTACGCAATTTTGACAGGCTGCGACATACCAGTGCCAATTGTCAGACAATTTTAAAATTAGCAATCACTCAGTTTATTATGATCAATGTCAGAGAAAAGATACAAGTTCACTTTCAGCTTATGGCAACAAATGCTTGCGCAAACAATGTTTCGTTAAATCGCGCTTTCTTTTGCATGCATAAACACAGAGTTGACATGCAAACTGTGGTTTTTTCTGACACTCGTATTTCTTGTGATTACAAAGGGTGCTGGGATGGCTATACGACTTGCTGCATGTACTACAAATCCATCTTCTTGCAGGTAGTTTGTTGCGAGGCAGATTTCTATTTGATATTGTTGATGGCACTGCAAGATAACAAAAAAATTTGAATGAACCACAAGATCCGAAAGGCAATTAAGTAGAATATTTGGTTAGGCATGCACATCTTGCATCTGGTCATTTAATTAATAAATAGATTAGTAAATTCTTAACATTTAACATTAACATTTATTTATTCAAGCTAAGGAACACAATACATAAATAGTTTATATAAAATTCCAGTGGCTGAGGGTTATATTATGTACAAATCACTAGTTAGTGAGTTATGATTACCACTCCACTAAGTGGTGTTAATCCTTTGTAGTGAGGATTTCTTCGATCTTGTCTTTGGGTAGCTTGTTCCAATCTCGGATAATAAAAAATAATAAATGGTTGTCTCAATAACAAAGTGAAACCAGTTCCATTATCAGAAGTCTCACCTGAATCACGGAATAAAATAATTGTGGAAATTCAGGTCAAGTATTTTTGAAGCCAAAAAACAAATATTAAAATTTTATTTATTTGATATTTTTAACATATTTTACAAAGTAAAGGAGAAAATAAATAAATATGAAGAACAAAATAAAAAGAAGAAAGCACTTGCAGTGAAAAACCGACCAAATATAGATGGCAAAGTAGTAAAACATCAAAAGTGTATTGTCGGATGAAAGCGTAGACAATGTCTTTTCAAGTGCCATTTCCACTTGCTCTGGTAATGACAATACTGGCATTTAAACTGCGGCTGTTTTTGACACTCGAACCTGACGTGATTGTACAGACTGCTATTCGTGCTATAAGATTTGCCGCATGTCGGACAGCAGAAGTTTTTCTCCACCATCATCCCACGGCTGTAATGCAAGATGTGATTGTATATCGCCGATGATCCTGCAAATACAACCCAAGAATTAGATTTAAAAAAAAAAACTAGAGCAAAATATACTAGGGTGTTTCCACGCAGATAATTTTTAGCCAAGTCGTGTGACAGACATTTAATCTGAAAGATTGTGTGGCATTTAAACGCAAGTTAACACCTAGTACCGCCTACCTTTAATATTAACGACCAGAGTAAAATGCCTCACTGAAATTTCGGCAGAGTCCCGGCCCATAAGAGCAATGTTAAATGACTTAGAAAAAAATCATGTTGAATTGCCAAAAAGGCCTTAATGCTGCAATTTTGCAAAAGAGCTGGCTGAGAACTTATGTTCTGAAATTTAAACCATATAAGGACCGAAAACAAAATGTAAAATAATGAAATCACTTCTTTCTTCGGATATTTTTCTACAATAATCATTTTTATTGAATTATTGTATTAGCGAGCGTAGCAAACACTTTGGATACTGGACACTTTGCTTTGATATTGTTTCTTTAGGAACTCATAACAGCAGCACCAAAATTTCCCAGCCACAGAACAGAAGAACTGTGATTCTTTTTGACACACAAGCCTAGCAAGATGCAAAAAGCTGGTAATGTTAAGGTACAAATTCTTGCAGGATTTATAGCGAAAACCACTCTCTACCATCATTGGTCGGCACAAACGCACAGTTTTATTGGCGATTCTGGCTATACCTGAAAGTGAGCACATGGCTTCAGAAATTTGCAAAATTTCTTGTCACATTTTGGAACAGAGCTAGAAAATCAAACTGGAGAGGATTCCACACAAGCTTTTGTGCCATTATCTCAGAAAAAAAAATAGTTTGTTTTTTTATTTATTTGAACATCAGCCTGTCAAGGAAAAACTAGGAGCATACATCAAACAAACAAAAACTAAAGACAGGAATGAAAACTGATTTGGTCCAAGTCGGTTTGCTACTGAACAAACTACGGGGAGTAACACAGAAGTAGAGGTAGCTTAGTTGGCATTATGCTTTCGCAGACAGTGGCTTTTCAAATAAGATTTCCACTTGCACCGATACGGGCAGTACCGACACTGAAACTGCGGGAGTTTCTGGCACTCCAATCTCTTGTGGTTGTTCAGGCTGGTCTTGAGGCTGTACGACTTGTCACAAGTGAGACACTGGAATTTTTTTTCCACCATCCTTCCTCTGCTATAAGTCCAGGTATGATTGGAGACTGCTGATGACCCTGAAAGATATGGCACATAGTAAGGAAGGGCAAAGCAACGTCTATTCCGTGGGCTTTTTGCCTTACTAAAATAGGCAAAGTATTCTATGTTATTACTTAAGTTTATACTTGAGTTTATTATTAGAAATGAAACATAAACTCTAATATTTTATCCGTGCCGGACGTTTAAACTGGATCTTTGACTTACCAGGTACATTTTTGGAATAGATGTTTCATTTATAGTAATAAATATCTACCGGAAATGCAATGAATGGTTGCAGTTTTTTTCGAGTCCCCTTTATTATTGAAGTTAACCTTCAGAGTTTATACAATCCCCGCAACTTCTTCACTAACAAGGGTCAAATTTTAACATCTATCAGCTTAGTGTAACCAAAATTACCGTTTTGAGGCTGCAAATAATAAAAAGAGATACACACATTTATTTTTCATTTCATTTCATTTAATTATTTAAGTTCCTTTATTGACTAACACATAGCATGTAAAGAAAGTCATGGTAAAAACTCACTGGCTTGGATAAAAAAATGAATTTTTTGTTAAATTGCACAATGATGGGTTTGCCTCTGCAGCATCTACTCTGATTTGAGTGGTTTTTGTCCTGAAAATGTTTCGCCAATGATCGCGTCGACATCTTCAGAAGTGTTTAATTTTTTCGATTCCATTGAGTTGTTCCAACACTATTTTTTAAGTAAGATAGGTGATCCACTTTCTGCACTGTCCCATGCTTGCACAGGCTTCAAGGCAAGTAAAGAAGCTCTGACGAGGATTTTAACACTTGATGCATTCGCAAACAATGGCGCTTGAGAGCCCCCTTCCTCTTGCATATGTAATCACATTTTTGACACTGAAACTGTGGTTGCTTCTGACACTCGTATCGCTTGTGGTTACAAAGATTGCTTTGATTGCTGTAGGACTTGCCGCACGTATTACAAAACCATCTTCTTGCCACATCAGCCATCCTAAATTGCAGTGCTTCGTTGCAGTGCGTGGATGCTCCTGAAATAAACCAAGAAGTTAAGCATTGCAAAGTACAATATATAACCCATTTTTCATATTGGATAAATCGTTTTATGTTAGTAGAGATTAACTATTCTGTTCTTAGGGAGAGATTTGCCATGAATGTCAAAGAGCTTTTCAAAGTTAATCTTAACAAATAGTCCTTCATAATCAACATACTAGCAATAAAAGTGGTTACCTCATACACTAGGGGTTGGAAATGTTGGAAAATATTCAACAAGAATTCCTGATTTTGTATGGAATTGAAATTCACTTCTGCAAAGCTTAGAATATGATTAACGACATTCCAAGGCATTGTCAATGTACCTGGCCGTATAAACAACTCCTGGATACACTTCATGGATCGTTAGAAACTGTCATACCCCACTGGTAATCTTGGTTCCCTAGGCAAAAATATCCTGGGGGCTACAAAAAAATAAAAACAAATTAAGAAGGATTTATAGGAAACTTTAAAATAGGTTACACCTTGTCGAGATAGTTAGGCAAATTATTTTAATCATCTAGAACTCAATATACAACAGGTACAAAATACAGCTCCATACCACACTTCTTATATAAGCAATTGGAAGCAGATCTAGGGAGTATCAATAGAGAAATAGTAACAAACAACACTTCTTAAGACTCTTGCTCAGGATGCATACGTGCACAATGGCCTTTCAAGTTGTAAGAGCGTTTGCTCTGGTAGGGGCAGTGTGGACACTTAAACCTAGGTTCTATCTGACAGTCGAACTTTGTGTGAATGTAGAGACTGCTCTTGAAACTGTAAGCCTTGCCACACGTCCCACAACGGTATTTCATCTCCCCGGTGCCGGAATTACCGCGACCATGACAATGGGTTCGGCTGGCCCTCGTGTATGACCCTGGAAGGCAGCAAAGAACAACATTTATAGGCATCAGAGGGCAACCTATGATATCAATGATACAAGAATTATATTGCATTTTATTCAATAATACTCAGAAAAAAAAGTAATTGGCTAACTTAATATTAAACAAGAATTACACTAGTTTTATTTTTAAATTGGAAGAAATTGGTCGTAAGGTGGCGTCAGGTGATAAGGGAAGGACAGCTTCATTTCATTTCATTAAAATAGCTGTGATATAATGTCGGGTTGTTATAAAAAACTAAAGCTGTGCATAGCAACTTAACAAATAATCAAATACAGATTAGTCTAATCAAGAAGAAAACAAACAATGCAGATGACAGGAAAGTGAATTTCATATGCAAGTTGAAAAGGTTTTTAATAAACAATTCTATAAGGTCATCTATTTCTCACATTTTCTTAGAAATTGGACAAAAGGTAAATAGATCAAAACATGAAATTACAGACAACTTGTAACCAATTGCACTGCTTGTAAAATCTACATTAACATTTTATATTCTAAACTAGGAAGTAACCAAAGAGCTTGTTAAAAAAGATGCCAAGATTTATTATTGAAAAATTAAGCAATTGTTCAATTCATAAAATAGGCTGTCTGTCACAGCCCATGTAAAAAATGAGCTCTGAACAATGTCAGCAAACAAGTGTGCTGGAAACAGATGGGAAAACCATGTAAAACGGGTAGCTACAAAGACCCTCGTCATTTTCAACTAATGAGGTCAATTCTGAAAATAAATGGCCACTAACAACCAGCTTGGCCGTAACCATACGTGTAAATGCAAACTTGACAACTGACATAGCCGTAGTGAAAAAACCAACCAGAACCCCGATTGTTGATTGTTGAACACCTCAAGAGAAAATATTAGGTAGTTGAGACTCAAGGTTGAGACTAATCTGACCGCAGACTTGAAACAAAAATCCACCCACACTTGAATTGACTAACAATCGAAATCCAGCATGCTGTAGAGAGGCGGAAACAATTGGTTCTCCCTTACATCAAACTTAGACGTTTGATGAAATCTTTGGCTCGGCCAAACATTTTGATTACCGTACACACAGCTTAAGTTTTTAGGTTTGTTGTGAATGCGCTTATTTGCATGTGTGCACCATATTTTATGTTAAGCAACGTCGTAGTTAACGGCATAAGTTGGTTGTGAATGGGCCTTATGGAACAGGCATTGCAATGATACTGCAAAAATATCCTTAAAACTTGATAATGCCAAAAACAATCTCTGTACAGGATAAGGTCATGCATAGAAAATTGCCACAATTTACATTTGACAAACTCATAAGACAATATCCGCATGGCACTCTTTCAAAATATCAAAAGCTAGAACAGTGCCTAAACATTTTACTCACCACTTGCATGCCTCCTAGCATATTACTGGTGACTTTTATATTCCAGTTGTTAACTAATGCAATTAGAAATAAAGATAAATTGGTCACTGCAAAGTTATTTCATTTTATGATGTCAATGTAGACTACTAGTGCTGAGCGGACTGGGATATTCTTAAATTAAGTAGAGTATAAAATGGTTTTTTCCAAGGGCTTAATAAAGACTTTAGATAAGATTCACACTTCTACTCCTTAGTCCTTACAGCAAAATTTTCCCAAATTAGCATTCTAGAGGCTAGATGGGAGAATTTTATCGTTAGCCGGAATTGATCCCTAAATGCTTCTTGGCTCTGGATATGCTTTTGAAGTCACGAAGAGGTCGACCATTGTTTTCTTTGCGGACTTTGGTATAAGCGCCTTGCATCAAAACCTCTCAAGGATTGGAACCCAGAACTTTTCACCTGTCCGGGGTTAGGCATTATCAAATTATGCTCGGTACAAAGTTTATTTAAGCTGTTGGGCTCCGTGGAGATAGAAACAGGACCACGAATGAACACAGAAGGCGCTGCAATCACACACCAACAACTCTCGTCACCAAAGTCACGCGTCTTTCAATATCCTACAACTGTTCACTTGGATGGGTGCATTCGCGCCAGGTGCACTCGCAAATGCTCGGTGCGTTTCGAGCAGTACCGACAGACCGGGCACTGGAATTGCGGACCGCGGCCGCATTCGTACTTGAGGTGGCGGTTTAGCGTCGTGCGGAACAAGTAGCTCCGGTTGCACTTGCTGCACTTGTGTGGCTTGTCGCTAGTGTTGGCGATGCGGGGATTCAACAAGGCATGCTCTGCAAATAAAGAAACACAGTCACGAAAAGCGAACGAAAAACATATCTTACTTTATTACGACTCACGTCTTTTCCTGATCATAGCACGTTAGTTTTCAGGTAAAAACCATTTAGCTGTGTATTGAATGCTAAGTCTCAGACGCAAACTTTTCCAGACGTTTTGCAAAGCTATGCAAGCTACGCTTAGGTTATTGTTGGGTCTCTTGTTTTGATTTGTTGCTAATTGGCACTCGAGTTTAGACCCTTGAAAAAGTAGGCAGCACAGCTTCGCAAAATGTCGAGAAGTTTGGGAGTTAGCATTCAATACCCAGTAAAATAGTTTTTCTGAAATAAATATATCTTAGAAATCAGTGTTTCTGGTGGAAGCCCACACCAGTTGGCAATTGATGATGGGATAGCTGAGCTCTCCCGAGAGAGCCCTTTCCTAACCCAGCGAAGGCAGGAATCTTGTGGGGCCGGATCGCTCAGTGGTCAGAGCAACCGTCCAGCAAGCGGAAGGTCCCGGGTTCGTATCCCGGTTCGGACGCACATTTTTCCTGCTCAGCTATCCCATCAAATATATCTTAGTTGGACAATGCCTTTCTTGAGAAACCTGCTGTTAATCATTTTACATGGTTCCATATTATCATTGGAATGAAAATCATAAAACAATTGCATTTTGTTGGAACATTAAATTAACAATAAAACTAGCAGAGAAGACCAAAGACTTTATTGACTGCAAGATGCCAGTATAAGATAACAGTAGTCAAATAATTTGGAAAGGAGCGACTTCAATAAAATTTCCATTCCTCCTGAGGTGACTCTACCAAACTGGTAGCAAGCTTCACAACTCTCTACGAAAAGCGGGCCTTACTTAATGCGGCCAACTAGCTAAAGTCGTAAATCGCGGCACACAGCAACAGTAGTACCAAGCTAACACCAAAGTTTCGCATTTCGTTAAGGGCTCTTTTCTACCGAATCACCCCTCACAGCCGCAAAACCGATCATGCAACCAATAGCCATCAAACAAGGGGGCAGCCAGTGGTTAAGCCACACCCGATTCGCCACGATCTGCCGCTGCCCGAGCCAGCGCTCACATTTCCCGCCGCCGCCGCTAGTGGAGCACCGAATGCCGCTGCAGGTCCGCCTTCCACTTGGTCTTGTACGGACAGAGGCTGCACTGGTGGCTCGGCACTTTGCCGCAGAAGCTGGCGTGTCTCTTGAGCTGCCGCGGCGTTTCGTACGTGCGGTGGCAGGTGACGCAGGAGTGCGGCCCCTGGCGACGGAGCCCGCCGCGCTTGAACAGGGCGTTGAGGTACGCCGACAAGCCTGCAAAGAGGAGCTGTGTTACGGGGAGTTTGCGGCAGGGCGGTGATCTCGTGTGGCCAAATATCTTACTTCGCTAATGTAGGAAACTCTGTCGAAATAGTATTTTTTAACTGTCGGCAGAATAGTCATACACACATACAAACATACAAGCAATTTACATATTGGCACAATGTGGCAGTCAATTTGGGATGTAAGCACCAAGTTGTGGGAAGGTCAGCAACAATGGATCATTTGGCACCGGAATCCAAGAAGTGTCATTAAATGATCCCATCCATTGGTTAAAACCCCAATTCCAAACTACTAAAAGAAAATTAGAAGCAGAATAACATTTTTAATTGTTCACATTTTGAAACGTACATTTTTGTGAACATTTGTGTTTAATTTTTTTTTTTGAGGCCATGGTGTGATTTTATATGAATATAAAGTTTGTCTTCAAATTTCATCTATAAAAGTATTTGACTTGAATACAATATCTGATAGTGATAGGTAATATAACAAATCTAAAACACTTAACAGTAATCATTTTTTGTTAAAACATGGCATGAAAATATTTAAATTGTGTGGTTTCTTGATTATGGTGGTCATAAGCTTAGTTGTGGACAACAATCAGCACCGAATTTACACTCAAGAAATTGGAACATCTTCCTGTCGGAGTCAGAAAACACACTGGCTTGCAGTCTGACAAATTTATTTACAATACCAACCCCCATTATTTAAAAATTTATACAATATTTGTGTCAACCAATTATTTTAAAGGTAAGTTATGTAGGAAAAAAGACTTAATAACAATATGCTAGCAAAATGCACAAACATATTTATACATACATATATGTGTACCATAACGTAACTAAAATTAATTAAGGATGCACAGGCCTATTTTTGAGCCTTGCGAATCAAGAGAGGTTGCCGTGTACCCACAAAGGCATTCGGCCATCAAACCTTCACTCAAGCGTGGAACAATAATTTTTCAATGCGTGTCAGTTGACCTCAGTAAATTACCAAACACAACCGACATTTTATCCCTGCCATCAACTGGAATGTAACAGTAAACCCAACAAAAAAAACACTGCCGTGCCTTTACTCCGCCATTGGACACGGACACAGAATTGACAGCGTAAACCGCAGACCAGACCAGCGTTACTGATCCTGCCCGGTCCACCCATCGGGCTGCGGCACACAGTGGTGTCTGACGTGTGTGTTCAGGCTGCTCTTGTTCCTGTACGCCTTCGGACAGTTAGGACACTTGAACGCCTTCTCGACGTGGACGGTACCGCCTGGCCGCGGCGCCAACGTAGACGATGATGAGCCTGAAAGCGACGAGTACGAACGTGAGCAAGAACTTGGTGTCAATTATCGCAATCAAATTGACCCGAGAGAATATAAAATCTAACCGATTGTTTAGTGTTTAGATAGAACCTGACATCAAGGTGCCATTATTATACAGAAAAGTGCTGTCTTAACTAAACCAATTGGAAATGTTTCGTGCAACTCAAATGAGCTGAGCTGAGCTGGGCGGATAACGGTCCAGAGTTGCACCCACGTCTGGCCACGCTGATTCCCGACGGGATATTTCGATGGAATAACGTCACCTACCCAAGTGTCGCGACATGATGTGCGCTTTGAGATGCTCCCGTCGTTTGCTCCGGTAATCGCACATCGTGCAGCCGAACTTCGCCTCTTTGTTGCACTCGTACTGCAAGTGGCGGTTCATCTCGACCCGGCGCTTGTAGCGCTTTGGGCAGGTCGGGCACTGGAACGGCCGCAGCACCAACTTGCCTTTCCAGTACTGCAGGTCCTGCTTAGAGTGCTGCCCTGCACGGAGAAGAAAGGCAGTGTGAGTGAGTGGGTCTTTTGGTACCGACAGTGAAGTGTTCGTTACGAGTGATGGTTTCAGAAGATGGATGTATCTATTTGTTGTTATAAAAATTTTGAAATAAATTTGAGTGGATGAAATTAGTGCAGGCCATGTTACGATTGTAAAGCACACAACGTATTACAAAATCTCTTTACAGAGAATAAAAGCAGGACACATATGGAGTTGATTAGTAAGTTAACAGCTTATGAAACAGTTGAAAGTTAAAGGGAAGAAATAGTATTTATTACACTAGAAATAAAATAGTTTTGAATGATGGAAAAATGTGAAGAAATAAGAATAAAACATAAAACACATATCATGTGCAAGTAACAAAGAATAAGTAATAATTAAGAGATACTAGTTCAGATCTCTTTGTGGCCAAACCAACGCCGTATCTTTATCACAATTTTATTTGATATATTCCGTACAGGAATAGAGAGTGAAAAATGTGATTTCAACTCATCGACAACTTTCTAATCAACTTAAGCCAGTTTAATACATTTTTCTACTGAGTTCAACTCAGTGTTGAGGAATTGTTAAACTGACCTTAACAAATATAAATACATAGTTGAAGGCCCGACTTTTTGAACAAACATTCTCAGCACATGTGATTTGCTGTGCCAATCACAAAGTAAAAACAACTTTACCAAAGAGAGCAACACAATTGAACATAACAAGAAGACCCTGAAGGTGTCTCAAATATTCATTGTCAAACTGATTATTCCCCAGCAGTGCCGTAATACCAACCAATTCGCTAGTAACAAGATGAAACACAGCGATGCCCATGATAGGAACACCGTTACAATTCACGGCACATGCTTTGCCGTGTGTCGCGCCGTTATGTGCGACTGCAGGTGTGACCGGTACTTGCTGCGGTGGCGGCAGAAAGGGCACTGCAACTGAGCCTCCTTGCCGCACTCGAACGACACGTGGCGAGTCAGGTGGCCGCGGTTGCGGTAGCTCTTGGCGCAGTTGGCGCACTGGAACGGCTTGGCGATGAGTCCGCCGCGCGAGTAGCGCATGATACCCGTCGAGCCTGCAACGGTACGCGACGGGTCAGCGCTGGCAATGCGTTACGGTCGCTGGCTGCGGCCGGAATCGAGTGGCGTGAAAACTGCTCTGTTCTGCACCTCGCACTGCGAATATATTGCTTGACTTTTTATTTCTTGTTGCCAAGAAATTTTTGCCAGTAATTTTAATTTATATTTATAAAAAATAGTTATTTCGTAAGAGTAATATAGTAAAAGCCTGTTAACACGATACATTTCCATCAGTCAAACCACTCACGGAGATAGACGGGCTTGTTACCCGAAGCTTAACAACACTTCAGGACGAAGGATGAGGAGGAGGTGAAGATCGGAGCATTGCGAGCTTACAAAACAAGAATTATTATCTTGAAGCGAAATGGATACATGCTGTCACACGAAAATTTTAGAAAATTTTTATTGTATTTATGGAGAAAACTTTGTGAGTGTGAATCACAACCCAAAGTATACTATGTATTTTCAATAAAATCAAATCGAAGTTTCTTTGCTCTGTTTTGGGGGCAATACAAATGGGAATGCAGGTATGTGCATTCAAAAACCATTATATAGACAAGCCACATGTATTATTAGCCAGGCGCGTTTGTTGCCGATTCTCCGCAATCCAGATCCCGTTTCTGCCGACGCTTCTGTTCGACTCCGCACTTGAACTTGCTGTGCCAGAAGAGATTCCAGTGGCGCGCGTAACGATTCCTGCAGATCAGGCACTTGTAAAGCTTTGTTGGCAATATCTGCAAATTGAAAAACATAAATGGCGTTGGATAGGGGCTTCATAAAAACTAGAGAGACCAAGTTCTCTGTAAAAAGTGCACTGACAATGGCAAAAAGTACAAACAAATTGTACGAAGGATGAGAATACAAATAAAACTCACATGGAAAAACGCAGATCGCTGGACTCAACGGCCAAATTTCCTGAGATTAGCTAAAAAGTCATTTGCGGAAAGAAGGGCTAGAAGATGGAAAACAATGTTGACAGCAAGCCAAGTTATACATTTATTTCCTACTAAGCATCTTCACGGATATAATGACCACAAGAAAAGCTGAAAGACTAGACATTTCACAGTATTATTATTATGTTATAGTACTACCTAGGTAAGTTATTTTACTATGTTGTATTTGCTTAATAATATGTTACGTTATAGTTGTCACCGTAACACAGAGGATTTCAATACAAATATGAGACACAAATAAACAGGTCAAAGCAGTGAAAATCCAAATAAAAGGTGTATGCCAAAAGCTAGTTACTGTGGAAATTTTAAAAAGCAGCAATGTATGAAATGTCGTTTCATGAAAGTATAAAAATAAAAAAAGTTGTATGAAAGAAATAATAGAAATGCAGAAATTTTAAGACAGAATGAGACAAAAATTATGACAAAGAATATAAAAATATAAAATATAAATAAATGGAAATGAGTAATTATAAGTTTATAACGCAAATACCAAAATAGGCAAATGCATTGAAGGGAAATTAAAGCGGATTAAAAATTGGAAGAAGAAAATAAACCAAAGAAAATAAATAATAAATATTTAACAGTTAATTTTTCAGTTCACAGCCAATCTGTCAATGAATTAACATAACCGTCGGTGTGAGAAATGGATCACTGTACAACAAAGAGATTCAATTGAACATTTTCGGACACATATTTTCTTTTCGTGACTGGTCACACAGCTAAAATTTGTCTTGCAATCAGTACCCAACAGACGCCAAAGAAGTAAACATGTGAAGGTTTGAATAATGCATTCATTCAGCAAAAAACACAATCAAACACATTTATATAATTTTCTTATGCCCAAAGCTCTGCTAGAATATTTGTAATTAATATGTAACAATAAAGGTTAGTAACATGATATAATAATATATAGCCAATAAGCAATAATCACAATGAGATGAATATCATTTTGCAATACCTACATAATGCTGTGATATTGTTGTTGCTATCAAAATTTGGCAATAACACTTATATGTTATAATAATACAGACATTTACCAACAATCACATTTAGATAGTTGAAATCAGAAATACATTAAGCTGTGCTAATTAGGATTTTTTTAAATTATGTAAGACAATTAGATACATTTATATGGGAATACATAAAGCTGTGTTAGCAAAAGTTAGCATTTTTGCAATTTTTTATGATTGTTAATTTTATAGTAATGTTTACAAGTAGCCATTCAAGAAGAATCACAGTTCAATGTTAATATAATTTTCGAAATCATATAGCTGTGCTAGAATAGTTGTAATTAAGTAGGTCAACGTTTTGTACTTTTATTAATGTGGCTTGTTAGTTAGGTACACACATCCTATTCTTGATGACAAGACATAGGGATAAAAGCTTTCCCTGTAATTAGAGTCCCTATACTAATATATATTTATATACCTCATCCTATAGACAGAACCCAATGAAGGTTTTGCTAATAAAGTTATTATAAAGTTAAATAATGTAGCTGAAATATTAAAAATGTATCAGTTGTACACCAAGAAGAATGAAATATTAATAAAATTGTCTAAGACAAATAGCATTACTGCATTTATGGCGTGCCAAAGTGTTATTTAAGCACTTTTTTTAACAATGTTGCATTCTAAAAACAAACATAATGAAACATTAGTATCACATTCTAATGTCAAATTCTAATAGCCTAATAGGTAACATAATATCACATTTAAAGCTATATTCCAATAGAATAGTTGATTATGTATCATCATTTCTGACTTTCTTATCACACCAATAATCATTGACACATTAATTAATTTACTATATTTTTGGAAATACTGTACGGTAGATTTTCAGAACACAATTGCATCCGTGGTGCACGATCCACTCCATATTTTACAAGAAAGTAAAACCAATCGATTGGATCCGAGATGACTAGGTATAATATTTCACTCTCAATTCTAGAACAAGAACAGGAGGAGGACTTGCAAAACTCATCTTGACAATCTGAAACCCAAAAATAAAAAAATTCAAACCTCAGAAGTACAGGGCGAAAGCAATCTGCCGCATGTTACAACACAAAACCAGAGGATTAGTTCAAAATGACAACGAAATCACGAGTGAACAAAGCAAGTCCGCTAAGCCCGGCGATCTACAACGAACCGAGCGTGCCGCCGTCGTTCGAGGACGGCGGCGCGCTCTCTGCCGCCTTGTCCCCGCCGGGCGGCGGCATACCCTCGTGCCTGTACAGACAGTGGCGCTTGAGACTCGACTTGTGCTTGCAACGGTACGCGCAATGCGGACACGGCATCAGCGGCTGGTGGCCGCACTCCACCTCCGAGTGCCGCTTCAGCGCGTCCTTGCGCGTGAATCGCCTCAGACAGGAGCCGCACTGGAAAGGCCGCGGCAGAAGCTTGCCGCGGAAGTAGAGCATGTTTTCGGCGGCGTTGACGTCGCCGGCGCCGAGGTCGGCGGGCCCCGCGTCGCCGGCGCCGGGGTCGCCGGGGCCGAGGTCGCCGGGGCCGATCTCCACCGCGTCGAGTTCGCCTTCGTCGAGCTCGTCCTCGTCGCAATCGAAGTCCACGCCGTTCGTACCGTCGAATATCTCGATGTTGCCGTCGACGCCGCTGCCGCTGTTGAAGATCTCGATGTTTCCGTTGACCGTGTCGACACCGTTGTAAATCTCGATGTTGCCGTTGACGGAATCGCCGCCGTTGATGATCTCGATGTTGCTTGCGTCACCGCCGTTGAAAATCTCGATGCTGCCGTTGTCTGCGATGCCGCCGTCGGCGTACCCGCCGAAGCCGTCGCCGGCGTCAAAGATCTGGATGTTGCCGTTGTCCGGGTTTCCGACGTTGAAAATCTCGATGTTACCGTTGTCGGTGACGGCGCCGCCGGCGTAGCCACCGATGCCGTCTTCGATGATGAAGTCCTCGATGATGGCGGCGTCGGGGTCGGCGAGCTCTGCGGCAGCGAGAAACACGTGTCAATAATGTCGACGGCACTTGCTAGCCGACGCCAGCTGTCGAGCTAACTGGACGGAGTTGCGACGATTTACCTTACGAACTTCGGTAATGACTGTGGCTAAAGTGGATAAAGTTGGTGGTCAATTTGGGGTTACAAATATTATTGGTACAGTATTTATGATTTCCTGTTTGATTGAGGTTTTTTAACTAATTGAATGCTTAAGTAAAAGTAATCATCAGTTCTACTGATGTAGTCAACCTAGCAATGTGTTTAATGTCTTGTATTAGATCTAGGATTACAATGGGAGGAAAAAAAAAATACATAATATTATCATTAATTTATTTCCAATTTGTGATAATCTTTAGGTGAACTCAGATCAGATTGTCTGAGCTCCATGGATTTTCGCGTAATGCAACGCCATCTTCTTCTCGTTCCGGTTGTGATACCGGCAGAACCGGCAGTGTATGACCGGGTTTCCGCACTCTAACTTCGCGTGACGCCAGAGATTGCGCCGGTGCTGGTAGGTTTTGCCGCAGGGGCCGCAGCGAAACACCGGCTTGCCTTGGTGGCCGCTAACTGCAACGGAGATCGAGTTGATTACTCCCGAAAGAAACTACAAACTGGTCGATATTTTAGTTATGTGAGGAACGGAAGGGTTACAAACAGACTAGGGAAAAACGGATAGAACCTGAATAAACAAAAAAAAAATGTTAACAATTTTCATAAACCAACGTTGTATTTGGAAAATTCTTTCAGAAAAGCGTGATGACACTAATTATGGCCGAACCTAATGGTGGTTTTAGGTATTACCTAAATCTTATAGCCTGGGTTATTAACGGAGCCTGGATAGTTGCATTTGTTAGAGGATTCATTTGTTATTGTAATGCAGTGAAGATATACACATTTTTATTCTAAATTTTCATGCGTTAGCAGACATTCAGGAAGTGATTACATATATAAACTAATTTAACCAATTACTAAATTATATTACATTGTACCAGTTAGTAATTAAAATTTTAAATATGATAAATATGAGTAAATCAAATAAATATGAGTTAGTTAATTTAGATCGTTTTGTTATGTTTTCTCGACTGGTGAGACAAGAGGCTTGATTTGTATTTACACTTGTATGCACAGAGGTCACACTGAAACTTGGGTTCGCGGCCGCATTCGAAAGTCATGTGGCGGTTGAGGTTAGTGCGAGTTGTGAAGGCCTTCCGGCATCGATTGCAACCAAACGGCTTGGAGATTAACTTGCCGCGGTAGTACTGTTGATTGTTCTCTACGTTCGCGATGGGGCCACCTGCAAAGAAACAACTTTTTTAAGTGTTTTTAAAATAGTGCCCGTGTATCTGTCACTGCATGAAAATACAACAAGCTATTACAGAACAATTTGATAAAACACAAGTGAACATAAATTTCAAGATACATTTGTTAATGACAATGTGTAAAAACTTCAATGAAACATTTGCCAACTAAAAATGTGTAGTTTATTAAATAAAAAAACAAATGCACAAATGTAGTTAACAAAGCCATTTAAAATATTTTAAAAAACTATTTATAAATCAATTAAAACACCCTAGCACAAGGTTGAACACCTATTGGTTGCTCTGAGTCTGACAATGTTTTCTCAAGCGATGTGTAATCAGATTCGCCTTGTATTTACTCTTGAATTCACAGAGATCGCACTGAAACTTGGGTTCGCAGCCGCATTCCAATCGCAAGTGGCGGTTGAGACTTTTTTGCGCTTTGAAGGCCTTCTGGCATCGAGAGCAAGCGAACGGCTTGGAGATTAACTTGCCGCGGTAGTACTGCTGACTGTTCTCGATGTTTGCGATGGGGCCTCCTGCAAAGAAACAACTCTTTTTAGTGTTTCAAAAATAGACCCAGTGAAAATAAAAATACACATGAAAATGCACATGCACATGAAAATATGAGGCCACGAGATTAATAACATGGTTGAAAATGTGGTTTTCAACATTATATTGCTGGCACATTTCTACCAACCATTTGGTTGCATAATAATAGCTGGTTAGCACAACTTTATAAAGTAAAACTTTAGGACTGTGATTAACCACAGCATAGAATAAGTGATCATACATTAGTTTTAATGACAATCAGAAAAAATTTCCAACTGAAAGTGTGGAGTATATTAGTACATAATAAATATATAAAAAAACATAAATAAAAATAAATAAAATAGATAAGAAATAGAGTTGAATACAGGTAAGAAAGGAAAATCTGTACATATCTATTGATAAATCAATTTAAACGCCACGGCACGGCGAGGTTTGAACACCTATTGGTTGTTCTCACGATGTTTTCTCGCGCAGTGTGACGCAAGACTAGCTTTGTAGTTGCACTTGTATTCACAGAGATGGCACTGATGCCTGGGTGCCTGGCCGCACTCGAAATTCAAGTGCCGGGTGAGGTTTTTCCGCGTCGTGAAGGCCTTCTGGCACCGGACGCAGACAAACGGCTTGTAGACCAACTTGCCGCGGAAGTATTGCCTCCGGTACTCGTCGATTCGAACTGAAAAGCGGAAATTCATCGGACTTGACCAACTAGAACAGATATAACTTTTCCTGTTTGCTGGTGGGATTTTTTTTTTAAATCTGGACGTGTCAAGATTTACCGGCAATATCTTGTGTCATCGAGATGGCACATTCCAAATTACACGGATGATACACAGCAAAAATTATGAAAACAAATGGAATGTTGAAAGACAATGTGATATCAAGTAAGTTGGGTGTTTCTATGATCAATTGCATGTTCCAGTTAAAAAAGTTATATCCATAGGATTATTAATAACACAAAAATAGTATTTAAATAAATAACATGTATACAAATAATTTATTTATTTTTTAATACTGATTCAAAATTATCATTTCTGCAGTGTTACATCCAATAATTGGAAACACTGTTCCATCATGCACGGTTATTTGCAGTTTAGAACAGTTCTTCTTAAACATGCAGCGCAACATGAACAATCCGAGCCAAATTACTATTAGCAATTAAATATCAAATTGAAAATTTGTGTCTTGGCCCTGGACATTGCCACATCTCTAACCAGCTGATATAACTGGATGGCCGACTTTCAATAAGTTATTAAGCTTATTTGAGTTGTCAGGCTATGCGTCCATCGATCACGCAACAAGAGTTTCAGCAATTACTTACTAGGCTGTACAATAAATGAAACTCTGCCAAAATATTTTTGAGCTGGCAACAAATTCCTCAGCAACGCCTATGAAATTAAAGCATCAAAGCCATCAAGGTACAACTTAACACAACACTACATACTTCATCGTACATTACATAATTTTTATGGGGCATTCTCAATCTCCAGTTTTAACTAACGGAGAACATATAAAAGCGTATCTTTGCACAAGATAACTGCACTTGTTTACTTTACCCCGCTCCGCCAGCTTCGCCACAAGTGCTTTGTCCCATATTCTACAGCCTAGTAAGATATTTGGTTGCAATTTGGTACAATTCCCACTTTAACCAGTGATCGGTTATTTTTGCAGGCCGCAAAACAGCGGCATGCCAGGCAGGCGGTCATCGCCGACCTCCGCGGCCACCAAGTGCCTGGCTGCGAGATGCCGATTGAGATTGCCCTTCTGTTTGCACTGATAGCCGCAGTGCGGGCAGCGGAACCGTGCCGGCATGCCGCACTCGAAGTCCGTGTGGCGCTTCAGGTGGCCCCGGTGCTGGTAACTCTTCGGGCAGTTGGCGCAGTAGAATCGACCGGGCGGCTGCGCCGGCACTCCCACGGAGCCGAACGGCCCTGCAGAGGTAAAGGAGATCATGTAGCCGGGACCAGGTTGAGTAGTCAAGATGGTGCCTAGTGTTGCAGGAAACAATTCGAGCTTTAGAACGTCGTGGATGTGGATGTCGTCGCGAGTCGCAACTCTCAGGACCACTCTTTGTAAACTGTGTGCTAAATACACGCGGATGGGATTTCTCTCCTCCCGGAGAAAATAACATACTTTGGTGAGACCGATGATATGGATTTTAATCGAACCTCATAGTTTCTTAAGATAAGTAGACACACAAGTTTTACAGCATAATTATTTTTAAAAATTTTACCAAAAACATAGGTTGGTTATAATAACTGTTTTTCGAACCTAAATGCAAATAGTCGTTGCATGTACGGTAGATTTATATTATTATTAGCGAAATATTCATACAAAATTTGTATCCGTACCAGGATATGGTTATAAATACTACAGATGTTCGCGGTACAGATACAAAATTGAAATGGATATTTCGTCTCTAATAATAAAAAGGTTTGCCATATTTTTAAGTAGTCAAAGAACATTGAATGCAGCAATAGACCTTTTCCACTCAGAGAAAAATGACATCAGATACCCACTGGATAGATACCAGTTTGGAAGAAAATATTAACTAGCTCTGCTAAATAACAAAGGAAGATAGGGAAAAAAAAAAATCACAACACGAATTGCTTAGGTAACCTGGCTTTGGCGAGTGGGTATCATGACTTCATTATAATAGAACTTTGATCGAATGGAAAATGTGTTATAGTCTACACAATGAGCCAGTCCGTTGATTCTCGTACTCGAATCGATCCAGACCGGTCGCTCAGAGAGCGAGGAAGGCGAATGCGAGGCCCGGGTGTCTCCGTTCGCAGTGCGAACCTAGGTTGGCCTTCCGCCGGCACCGATAGTCGCAGTGCCCGCACCGGAATGACGGCTCCTTGCCACAGTCCACCGCCTGGTGCCGGGCCAGGTTCTTCCGCACCGAGAAGCTCTTGCCGCACGCCGCGCACGAGTACGGCCGCTCAACCAGCCGGCCGCGGAAGTAGTGCAGGTTCTGGTAGCTGAGCAGGCGACCGCCTGCAAGGAGAGAGAGAGCTAGACGATTGGGACGAGCGCATGGTGAAGAGAAAAGACGTTAAGTGTTGCGAAAAATATAAGTCGGGTGTATTATTGTTAATAAATTATTGTTTATTTTGTTTCTAATAATAAATATCTACAGCGCATGCAACGAGTATTTGAATTTAGGTTCGAATAACACTTGTAAGTCAGGTTGTTCAGTAGGCAGTTTCACAGCAGTAAGTAACTTAATTTAGGCATTGGTTTTTAAATGGTTAGCTGAAACTATACTCGAAATCACTCATACTTAACAACTATGTGAAATTAAGTTTTGCTTTACCCCAACAAAGGATATAACTAATATTTACAAGCAAGTCATGAATTTGGATTAATAATAGCTACACTTTCAACACCAGATGCTTTTAAATACCTCTCTAGTAAATAGAATTTATTGTCTTACAGAGCATATCATAAGCATTTCTTGGAAATATTATTTTCATTTGTATTTTCCATTGACTTAATTACAGAAGAAAGTAAGTGGTAAGCATCATGACGTCGGAAGTCCTCCATTGAACTCCAACGCCTTATGCTTCCGAGCGTGGTGAGGCTTCAGCATGCTCCTGTGCTTGCACCGGTAACCGCAGATCTGGCACGAAAACTTTGGCTCCTGGCCGCACTCGAAGGTCACGTGACGGTTCAGCGTTCTCCGCTGCGAGAATCGCTTCGGGCAATTCGCGCAACAGAATGGCATCAGCAACAGCTTGCCCCGCGTGTATCGCATGTTTTCGATACGAACAAAGTGGCCTGCAACGGAAAAACCGCACTGTCAGTGAGGCGAGACCTTGCCAGAAATGCAACGCAGTATGGAAAGCCACATCCTGTGAATCTGCTCCGGGTTAAGGAATCAATTATCATTTTCAACTAAAAATCAAAGCATGTTTTAAGCAACAAATTGAGCTTTTTTAATAAATTGCAAAAAAAATACAAGCTATAACATCATTTCCAACTTCAAAAGATTATAACTAAAGTATTATACTGTTGAGTTTCAATCCTTGCTCCTAGAATTCCTCAAGGATTGAAAATAAAACTCCAATAACACTTAAATTGTAGATTCTATAAGCTGATGATGAACTGACTGAACAGATTTTAATGAAATGTTAGCATTTGCTTGTACATAATAAATAATTAGTGAGTCCCAATAGTTTTCAAACATTATTAGATAGTAAATTGTGGGGGCTTTTCCTGTAACAGTAAAGAACAAAACAAACACACAACTACATTAGAATAATGCAGTAACGACATGCTGCTTGAGGCAATGTCGACGAAGAGAGCTTTGATGTTTGAATGTATCTGTACAGTACGGACACTTGTACTCCTTGCCGCATTCGTTCCTGACATGCTCCACAAGGCTGCTTTCTTGAACGTAACGCTTCGGACACTTGGAGCACGCGAAAGGTTTCTCGACGAGCTTGCCCCGATGGTAGTAAAGGTTGCTGGCTCCTGCTGCCGCCGAGCGCCCTGCTACAACCAAGAGTGCCTGGATTCAAGATTACATGGTTTACAAACCAAAATAAAGTAATGAAAATTAGGCAGTAGTAGGTAGGAGCAGGCAGTAGTAATAGAAGAAACCAAATCACATGTACCACAAGCTCAATGTCAATCTCACTATCTATCATGTCACAGCATCACATAAACACAATCTTTAATATCAAAAATCCAATAAGGAAGCGTAAAAAATATACTAGAAATATACAGGCATGGAAAAACAAGGTAGACATGGAGATTATTAAAAATTATCAGTTAGGTATTATTGATTATTCAGATTAAAAGTTCACACTTTATTTCTCAATTTCTACTCTAGATAAATCATTGGCTAGTTTGTACCAAGGATATTGTCATCAATCATTCCAAGAAACTTCAACGTTTTCTGGCCAAAGTGTTTGACGTGTTTATAATATATTACTGATGTACCAATAATTTTCACTTTTTACCTTCATTGCCTTGTTTGTGACACTTTGTGCCCTATTATTAACAGCAGAGTGCACAATACGTGTTACTGGCAGTCGGAATGTTTAGTTCTTGTGTGACGTACAAGCGATGATTTGTGCTTACACCGATAGGCACAGAGCAGACATGTAAACTTTGGTTCTTTTCTGCACTCGAGCTTCATGTGGGTATTCAGGCTGTTCTCCAGCGTGTATCGCTTGGGGCAGTTTTGACACTTAAAGGGCTTCTGAACCAACTTGCCGCGGAAGTAAAACAGCTCACCTCCGACTGACGAAAGACCTGCAAGCGAAGAATAATATTTGATAATCTGAGTGCTTTTTGCTTCGACCCAAAACCAGTACTGTAAGTAAACAAGGGAAGGGAAGACTAGGTGTAATGGAAATAGGGGTGGGAGAATGGAATTGAGATTGAAAAAGGTAAGATGGAAAGTACTAAGTAGTATCAATTGATTAGAAAAATAATTAGTATACATATTTAAATAATAATATGTATAATACTCAGAAAATGTAAAAATATTTATCAAATTTCAATTTGTTCTACAAAAATAAAGTGAATAGGTAAATGAAATTGTATCAAAATTATATCCATTACAATTGGCTGCTATGAGCATCTTAGTAAAATGGAAATCAAAGAGGAATTAAGTTTGTAGGTAGTGAAGAAAGTTTCATTTAACAATGACGTAAGTGAAAAGGTTTTAGATTAAATTTTTAATACAAAAACAAATAGAAGAAATAAATTGTGGTTTGTAAGTGTGCAGGGGACTCACAAAACATACATAGGTAACTATCGAGAAGTTGCACCTTAAAACCAAAACTACCAATCAATAATGAATGCCAAGAGAATTGAACCCTGGTCTGTCACAGGTGATTATCATAGAAAATAGAATATTTATTTGAAAAATAAACGACAGTAATTATCTTGCAGTGCTAGTCCTTAGTGCTTTCTCCTGCAATGAATAGTGAGTGATTGTTTGTGTTTGCAGCGAAAAGAGCATTGTTGACACTTAAACTGAGGCTCTTTCCCACACTCCAACTTCAAGTGAAGCTTCAAGCTCCTCACAAACGCGTATCTCTTCGGACAGCGCGGGCACTGGTTTGGCCTAGAGATCAGCTTGCCGCGGAAGTGGAACAGCTCTCCACCGCCAGACGAAATAACTGAAACAGAAGAATAAATGTCAGTTGAAGACAAACTATCATCTGGCTCATAGTAGACCAAGACTCAACAAAAATTGCCTTGCAATCTGGGATAGTTCAACAACCTTGATTACCTATCGATGGATGTTGTCAACTGATGATAAATCAACCGTTTATGATTGAAGAATGCAAGATTAATAATTCTTTCAGAGTACCTATCGGCCATGTCCACAAATTACATAACAATTTAAAGAAACTTGATGGATTTGTATAACAAGTACATATTACAGGCTAGTGAATGGCAGTTAGTTCCAAAGAGCAGTGCTGGCACAAATTAGGTCCTCTTCCGTACTTGAGCTTCTTGTGAAAATTCAAGCTCCCATGTTGGCATGAACGTGACAGAACAACTGTCTTCAGAGCATTCAGACCACCACTTACAAATAACTCAAAGGCTTTCCAATGAAAACAGCAACCCACCAATCCATTGTATGAGGACCTGGAAGCTATGAACGCATCGGTCGTTTTACAACCTCCTAGGTGTAACTGGGGTGTAACGGTTCATGAAAGCAATTCAGTCGGTGAGTATTTCTCGGTTGATTTTTAATAAAAGTATGCCTCCAACAAGGGTAAATATGAAGGCAAATGTGATTGTAGGAGGTAGGATATAAAATTTATTAAAGACCAGTTATTACTTTCTGCTAGCGCAATCCTGGGTGCTTTTTGCTACAGTGTCTGCCCAGCGATCCTTTTTGTTTACATCGAAAGGAGCAATGTTGGCAAGAAAACATTGGTTCTTTTCCACACTCGAGCTTCTTGTGATGATGCAAGCTGTTCATTAACACGTATCGCTTGGAACAGCCTTGGCACTTGAAGGGCTTCTGGACCAGTTTACCACGGCAGTAATACAGCTCATCTCTGTCTTCCGAGAGTACTGCAACAGAAGAACCAATTAATTGAAATTGTATGGCTACACAACAATGTTCACCCTGAAATCAAAGAGAAAATAAGTTCAATACAAAAATTATAGACAATGAGTTCTGCAATGTCTCATAAATGGGGTTCCGGCAGCGCCCAATCTTTGACAACAGGCAAGCGAACTACTAGGAAAAACTTGAAACAAAATTATGAAGGCGAAGCACACTGACAGATCAGCTCTGAATATCAATTTTGATTTATTGTTTCAGGGTGGAGCCAGGTGGTTATTAAATTTACACACAAACAATTAGTTACTTAAGTGATTAGTTATTTAAGTACAAGTTTTATTACAAATTAAAAAGGCATTCTTCTCATCTTGACAGTAGGCTGAGAAAGCAACCGGCACTACATTCAGGTGATAACTTGATTATCATTTGATATCATTTAGAATCATATCAGTTGATATCATCTCCAAAATTTGTACCGGTATCTTGTGTATCTTTTATCTTTGTGGTTGCCCAAGCTGGATTTACAGCGAGCACCTTCAGGTATTTCAACGCTACAAAGTATTTCAATAAACAAATAGGAACAGCTGTAGGATCGGTTAAATGACAACTGCAATAATACGTCAAATGTAAACAAACAACTTGGGAACCCAGTGCATTGGCAGTCGTCCAGTTCACATTCCAGGTACTAATATAATGAGAGAGCATAGACACACAAAGTTTTTAATTTCATCATCAATAGAAACTCGAACCTCCAGTGACACTGGGATGGTACAACATTGTCTTGAACTCGTGACCAGCCGGGGCTGGGATCTCGGAGTCTAATGAGCAGCAAATCAAAGAATCAGATTTAATAGTGTTATGTCTGTTATTACAATCTGAGTGCTTTATTTTGCAATGCCTGATGAGCGATGATTTGTGTTTACAGCAAAATGAGCAGTGTCGACAAGTAAACATCGGTTCTTTTCCACACTCGAACTTCGCGTGAAGTTTCAAGCCCTTCGGCGATGCGTATCTCTTGGGACATTGTGGACATATGTAGGGCCTAGAGATGAACTTGCCACGGTTGTAAAACAGCTGGTCTCCCCTAGAAGGAAGAACTGCAATCGAAGAATGAGCATTAATCTTAGATTTTAAAAAATCTCCACATTCAGTAGGCATCTTATCTCAGAACCATAAGACAATCACTGTGTTAAAAAGCATGATTCCCATTGAAATCACAGGGAAAAAATACTTTGATGATTATAACACGACAGCAGATTACACACATAGCCGATCCATCACCTGAGCAGACCTAAGCTAGATACAGACACAGACACAGAGCAGCATCTCAAAGAATCAGATGTTTTATGTGTTTTATTTTATTCTGGGTGCTTTCCAGCGCAATGCCTGACAAATGACGATTTGTGTTTACAACGAAAGGAGCAGTGTCGGCACTTAAACTTGGGCTTTTTTCCACACTCCATTTTCTTGTGAAGATTCAAGCTGCTCATTAACACGTATTGCTTGGGACAGCCTTGGCACTTGAAGGGCTTCTGGACCAGTTTACCACGGCAGTAATACAGCTCATCTCTGTCTTCCGAGAGCACTGCAACAGAAGAACCAATTAATTGAAATTGTATGGCTACACAACAAAGTTCACCCTGAAATCAAAGAGAAAATAAGATCTGACAAATGTCTTGCTTACATCTAAGTACCATCCTCCAGCTGCCAGAGCAGGCTTGGAGTGAAAAGAGACGACATATTGTTGGGACAGTTATTTCAAAACAAATGCTATTCTTTCACAACATTTAAAACAAACTGAGATGTGATCATTCAAGGAAATGGAGTTGGGTAGATGGGGGTAAATAAAAGTTAATGACAATTTAAGTTGGACGAATCGATTAAACTGTAATACAAACCAGTGAAACACAAATTACAAATATGATTTATAGGTGCTGATTAGCAGCTAAATTTAAAAAAAAAATCGTTGCATGTGATAGATATATCGTTTCTAAAAATATAGGATTTACGGGGTTCTCAACTTGGATCGCCCCGCGAACTGAGATACAGCTAGATAGGTCCTGAGTTTAGCCCTGGCTGTCCAGTAGAATCAGCGCTACGAAGAATACGAAGAAATTTTTCAGTTACGGCAATTCAGGGTGCATTATCTAGCAGTGTTTGAAGTCCAATTGCTTGTGTTTAGGGTGTTTTCAATTCCATCTAAAGGAACTCATCATCCATTGATGCAGTGAAAGTACATAATTGTCTTGAACTCATTGCCAGATGGGGATTCCCGAGTCTTATAAGCAACAACTCAAAGAATCAGATTTGGTTGTTTTATGTATGTTATTACAATCTGGATGGTGTACAGTGCAATGCCTGATAAGCGAAGATTTGTGTTTCAAGCGATGGGAGCAGTGTCGACAAGTAAACATAGGTTCTTTTCCACACCTGAACCTCATGTGACGTTTCAAGCTCTTCAGATACCCATATCTTATGGGACAGTGCAGACACTTGTAGGGCTTAGGGATCAGCATTCCGCAGAAGTTAAACAACTCGTTTCCGCTTGACGGGAAAACTGAAACCGAAGAAGAAACATACCGAACTTAATAAACTTGCCCCATTTTAAGTGCATGTTTTCAAGTTCAATAGCAATAATACAACTGCGTATCTAAATTTGCTAATGCCGTAACATGGTTACCGTATAAATTGTCAGGGACGAAATGATATCGCAATAGCACTTTCAGCGTATTGCGCCAATAACGGTTAATATTTTGCTTGGATTCATAGCTGAAAAACAGACGTAGAAACTGGCCATGCGCTGTTTACGTCATCTGTGATAACAGCGAAGTTTTCTGTGACTCACTGAAACGAAACCATGAAATCCAGCCTACCTATCAGGGATTTCCAATGGATCCAGCCATTCTTCAAACTAAGTGAAACAAACGCAGTAAATGGATCAGTGAAGACAGGTAAAATACAATTATTAGATTCGACACTTCTTGATTAATTTTTTTATTCTTTGTCATCCCTTCATGGTAAAGTAAAGGCTCGTGGAGGCACGGATGAAGTTAGCTTATACAATATTTTGGAAATAATTGACAGCTTTGAAAACAGTATGCACAGAGAGGTCCAGGATGGAAAATGCAATGAGCTGTATCTCGATCAGATCTAGTTGGAGGAAGTCTGTAACCGCGCATCTTTGTGTTTCCTCCTGCAGTGTCCAGCGAGCGACGCTTTGTGTTTACTGCGAAAGGGGCAGTGAGGGCAAGAAAACTTTGGTTCTTTCCCACACTCTAGCTTCGTGTGCGTGGCCAGGCTGCTCTCCGCGGTGTATCTCTTGGGACAGTTCGGGCACTTGTAGGGCTTCTGCAGCATCTTGCCGCGGAAGTAAACCACCTCTTCTCTGTCGGACGTTGGTGCTGGAACGGAAAAATTAATGTCCTTCAAGCAAACCGTCTCCATATTCAGGGTGCATAACATTTCCATAGAGATTAATTTGTTTTGTTTATTTTGGTTTCTGATTGGGGTTGGTTTCATCAAAAACTTTCACAGTTCCCACAGGAAGGGTAGGATGGAAAAGTTTGATTCAATGTATACCTGGAACATTTTTTTTTAGCTTTCAATTTCAAATAATTTCAATTATGAACAGCCACATTAGCTAAATCTTGCAATATATATATTTTTTTACAATATTTTAGAATATTATCAAAAAATAATAAAAATTACTAAAATGGTAGCGTTGAACATGGGTGCATGGACCAGGGTAGACAAAGTGATCAGGAAAATCACAATTCTGAGATTTGACAAGCACATGCACAGGATTTTGTAAATCAATCCCCAAGACTAGATTTAATCATCAAGCTTTTCTTGATTTAAGCTTTGGTTGAGACAAGAGTCTTAAAAGAGTAATCCCCAAGCATGCATTTCCAAAATAAAAAATTATAGACAGTGAGTTCATCAGTGTATCATCAATCGGATTCCGTCCGCGCCCAATCTTTGACAAAGCGAACTACTAGGAAACACTTGAAACAAAATTATGACGGCGATAAACCAAGACAGATCAGCTCCAAATATCAATTATTATTTATTGTTTCAGGGTGGAGCCAGGTGGTTATTAAATTTACACAAAACAATTAGTTAATTAAGTAATTAGTTATTTAGGTACAAGTTTTATTACAAATTAAAAAGGCATTCTTCTCATCCTGACAATAGGCTATTCCACAAGCTAGTAGCTGAGAAAGCAACCGCCACTACATTCAGTTGATTATCATTTGATATCATTCAGTATCATATCAGTTGATATCATCTCCAAAATTTGTACCGGTATCTTGTGTATCTTTTATCTTTGTCGTTGCCCAAGCTGGATTTCCAGCGAGCACCTTCAGGTATTTCAACGTTACAAAGTATTTCAATAAACAAATAGGAACAACTGTAGGATCGGTTAAATGACCACTGCAATAATACGTCAAATGTAAACAAACAACTTGGGAACCCAGTGCATTGGCAGTCGTCCAGTTCACGTTTCAGGTACTAATATACTGAGAGAGCATAGACACACAAAGTTCTTAATTTCATCAATAGAAACTCGAACCTCCAGTGACACTGGGATGGTACAACATTGTCTTGAACTCGTGACCAGCCGGGGCTGGGATCTCCGAGTCTAATGAGCAGCAAATCAAAGAATCAGATTTAATAGTGTTATGTCTGTTATTACAATCTGAGTGCTTTATGTTGCAATGCCTCATGAGCGATGATTTGTGTTTACAGCGAAATGAGCAGTGTCGACAAGTAAACATCGGTTCTTTTCCACACTCGAACTTCGCGTGAAGTTTCAAGCCCTTCGGCGATGCGTATCTCTTGGGACATTGTGGACATATGTAGGGCCTAGAGATGAACTTGCCACGGTTGTAAAACAGCTGGTCTCCCCTAGAAGGAAGAACTGCAATCAAAGAATGAGCATTAATCTTAGATTTTAAAAAATCTCCACATTCAGTAGGCATCTTATCTCAGAACCATGAGACAATCACTGTGTTAAAAAGCATGATTCCCATTGAAATCACAGGGAAAAAATACTTTGATGAGTATGACACGACAGCAGATTACACCCATAGCTGATCCTTCAGCTCAGCAGACATAAGCTAGATACAGATACAGACACAGATTAAGCAGCAACTCAAAGAATCGGATGTTTTATGTGTTTTATTTTATTCTGGGTGCTTTCCAGCGCAATGCCTGACAAATGACGATTTGTGTTTACAACGAAAGGAGCAGTGTCGGCACTTAAACTTGGGCTCTTTTCCACACTCCAGCTTCTTGTGAAGATTCAAGCTCATTTCGGACGCGTATCTCTTCGGACAGTCTGGACACTTGAACGGTTTCTGGATCAGTTTGCCACGGAAGTAGAACAGCTCGTCTCCTTCAGCAGTTAGAACTGCAAAGGAAAGTAAATGTCACTAACACATTATCAGCATATAGGTCAAACACCTGTTATTTCTAACATAACAAATTCAAAGCCCCTGAATACATAGCTAATAAAAATCAAATGGGTAAACATGATCCCTTTATGGACCCCTATTGCTAAATGAATCCTAAATGAAACTGGGTTGCTATAGAAAGAAAAATATCAATTAATTTGGTGAAATTCCTTGATTGATTTGTATTGTTTGTTTTTATTTTAAAGCATTATTTGATGGATAGCGAGCCAAAACATACAACACAACAGAAGATTGGTTCAGAACAAGAAGACAGATACAATAACATAAAAAAATTAAAAAATAGTTTTAGCCACATCTCTCCTTGGTAGAGAACAAGCAGCCCGCATTTAATTATTTCATTTCATTTCCACAGCCACCGGACCAAATCTCAAACCAATGTTGACAAATCATATGTTTCTTAAAGCAATTCTGGGTGCTGTTTGTGGCAGTGCCTCGTGAACGACGATTTGTGTGTAAACCGAAAGAGGCACTGCCGGCAGGTGAACGTGGGTTCTTTTCCGCACTCCAGCTTCATGTGGACCTTTAGGCTTTTCTCCGATGCGTATCGCTTGGAACAATGTGGACACTTGTTGGGTTTCTGTACAAGCTTCCCCCTGCAGTAATATAAGTCATCTCGATCGGATGAGAGATCTGCAACAAAAGAACAAATCTTCCTCACGAGAGAACTATCGCTGTATTGGCAATGCTACAACCATAATGTAAACATTGTGTTGTGTAAACAATACCATAATGTAAACAAACAATCTTCATACCAACTAGCAAGCTATAATTGGTTTGGTAATGTAGGCTCAGATTGTTCACGTATTGCATTCGAGAACGACAAAGTAGGCAAAAACAAACAATAGCATTTAATTGTGTACCTACATTTTAGAGTAGAATAAGAAAACATCTTGGTTGAATTCTGGGTCAAAAGCAAGGCAGACTTACACGAAGCTTTGTCAATTAGCTGTTTGTTGTCGATCCAACGGTACAGCACCCAATAATAGGCAACTCTGTTAAATAAAAATTGCCATCCAGTCTTCTGACAGGCAAACTTACAACCAACGGATATTTAAAGCTGGAGCAATCTACAAACTAAATGGTACTGGGATGGTAGACGAATAAATGGGGTGTTTAACAGCTCATTTTTTCATGAAAATTGTTGTTGAATATTTTCATAGCTGAATTTTGTCCATGTATCTGATATCTGCAAAGATTTACAAGTAAGTATTGCATGTGCATTGTTCACTCAAGCATAACAGCAATTATAATATCTCATCTAAGCTATCACATTCAGTGTTCATATTGGTAGTAACATATTGTAAAATTTCAGCCTAGTCTTCCATTAGAATGATCAAGACCAAGAGTTTGTTTTTATACTAATTCAAATGATAAATAAATAAATCTCATACACCCATGATGACTTGACAGTTGTTTTGTTAACAATAAGATTTGTTGGTTTGCAAAACATATTGATAGCTATTACTTTCTACAGAAGACTGATGTCTTTTCCTAATCTTAGCTCGTTAGTTTTCAGAACTACTATTTCAGAAAAAACTATTTAACTGGGTATTGAATGCTAAGTCCTCAATTCAAATTGATGCTGTTCATGTCTTCTGCCAATTTGTCTAATTTAATGGTGTTGTACACCATCTCGATACATCTGAAGGTGTCTAAAGCATGAAGAGCATTGAATCTTCAACAAGATTCAGACAAACTCAGACAAACTGACATGAAAATGTACAAATCTGTTTAAATAAAGAAATAATAATAATAAATAAGTATTCAAATAATTCACAGCTGTTGCTGAAAGCAGACTAGAGACAAATAGTCCCTATTAGAGCCACAATAAGGCACTAACTTATGCACATAACTTTCGGGCCTTTATTTGAATTCTGGGTGCTTTTTCAAGCAGTGTCTGATCATCGATTTATTATATTTGCAACAATATTTACAGTAGAGGCAAGAAAACTGCGGTTCTTTTCCGCACTCAAGCCTCATGTGCGTTTTCATGCTTGTCACCAGAGCGTATCGCTTGGGACATTGCAGACACTTGTAGGGCTTTTGGACCAACTTGCCACGGAAGTAAAACACCTCGCCTTCGTCGCACGTTGGAACTGCAAGGTAAAACAAAATTCCCAGTTGTAACGGTATCCATCTATGAACTATGCAAAATTGGTAGATTCACACAATGAGGTCCCGTACCCTCAGGGATGACACATTACGATGTCAGAAGCACAATGACAAAGACTGTTGATGTAAAAAACAAGGCAGCCATGCAGTCCAGGCATACTATGATTTCAATCTGTGTATTATAATCAGTTACATGAGGCAGTTCTTTCGAGAGAAAATTGAAATTTTCACAAAACGAACATAGGTCTCGGAGTTGCTTTCCAACACTGAGAGTGGGATCTGTGAAGAAGGTTCATAGCAAAAAAAGTTTGTAGATAATTTTTGATATTATTTATATTTAAGTAGCAAACTCAAACACTGAATTATTGAGTGACAGTGCTTGAGTGCATAAAGTATGCGAGCTAACAAATGTTACCTTCCAAGCCTTCTAATTCTTCAGAATGGCAAGAAATGATCTTGCTTGCAAGATGGCTAGACAGATTAGTGATCCACACAGTTTCAGATGTATGCAGCAAAACAAATACATATTTTTTGTTGAAGATTTAATTTGTTGTTTAACATCATTTTGCATATTATATCAGATTGTGTGTCACCAGAGCTCCAACTGGCAGCAAAGTCAGTTTGCTGAAGTTTTCACTTATTGTCTCTCTTGATGCTTTCTCTTGCAGTGTCTCGTTAGCGAAGATTTTTGCTTACACCGAAAGGAGCAGTGTGGACACACACACATAGGTTCTTTCCCGCACTCGTTCCTCAGATGTAGATACAAGCTAGTCACAAATGCATATCTCTTCAGACAGTTTGGACATTGGTGGGGCTTCAGTATCAGCTTGCCACGGAAGTGGAACAGCCTGCCTCCGTCTGATGGCATGGAACGAGAAAATAATTAACTCTCTTTGATAACCAGGTCCATATGAAGTTTAATTCTAACACTATGTGGCATTGCTATTCCTTATTTCAATTGCTAAAACATCTCAGAGATGGCTTATTAAGATTGCAGTAACAAAATTACAATATTGTTTCGTGATCGTCAGTGTGGCGTAGAGGTATTCTATGCAACTAGAGCCGGCCATAGACTCGCTCTCGTTTGTAGACTTTCATACACTCGCGACTCATTCTCTACCGGCCGGCAATCGTAACTATCAAGCGGAATCAGTAAACTCTCTAGTTAGGATTAGAACGAGCCATGAGAAAGTTAGTGCTGGAATACAAGTTTCACCAGTCGTCAATCCATAGTCTAAATACTGAATGATTACATGTGAAACAGTCAACTGATCTGTTAACCAGTCTGTGTGGGTTGGGAATGATCTGTTTTCATTCAAAAGCCAGTGGCATTTTAATGTTTTTTTCAGGGTTTTGATGTCTCGATGATGGTGATGCATGGACAAATGACAGGAGATTATAAGAAAATAAATAAATAAATAAATAAGAAATTCATAAATGAAGTAAGATAAAATTTTGTTCGTAGTGAAATTTTGAATACATAAAACTTTTCAAAATTTCATAATTCCAATTTGTTATTTTGTAAATTATACTCAGAATCGCCTTTGTTTTCAATATGTTCATGGAGCATTATATTAAGCAGGTACCAGGTACCAGGTACTAAACAACCCACCAACCTTGCTGGCATGACCTTTTCAGTTTTTTGTTTTTAAATTTTAAAATGAAATTCCAAACACCTCAAACTCAACTTAGGTGTGTAATAACTAATAAGCGTCTGTTATAGGCATCCTCGGTGCTTTCTCTTGCAGTGTCTGACGAGCGAAGATTTTTTCTTGCAGCGAAAAGGACAGTATTTGCAAATGCACATAGGTTCTTTCCCGCACTCCAGGCTCAGGTGCGATTTCATGCTTGCTTCACGTGCATATTGCTTAGGGCATTGGGGACACTTGAATGACTTTGTGATCAGTTTGCCACAATTGTAATGCAGCTCTATTCTTTCCAAGGATTGGCCTGAAAAGAAAGAATAGAAACAATTTTAAAAAAATAAGTCACAATTTGAAAAAACAGCCTGCGGATTCAATGCATGAAGCACATTAGTTGTACCGTCATCGGCAAAATTAAATGGGTGGATGGGTTGGAAGATAATAGAAAGGTATGAATATCAATTTAAGTTAGATAGTTGATGAGCGTAACGAGCGTAGCGAGTGAAGCGAAATCTTCAATTACACTTTACTGCTAAAAAAATTCCTGAATGTTTTTTTTTTTTTTGTTTGTTTTTTTTTTGTTTTTTTGTGTGTTTGTTCGCGCTCTACAGGCCAAACGCCAAAACGGATTTTGATGAAAATTTCTGTGAACCTTCGTTTTCTCTGAACTTAGATCTGCCACGTTTTTGAAGCAATACGGACCAGTAAATTTTATGTTATTAAGTTTTTACGAAATTTTTCAGTTTTTCCAAAACACGTTTTGCACTCTGGAGGCCAAGGATCTCAATATAATTCGACTAAACTTTCAGGATATGTTGAGACTCACGATTTAATGTTTTTGTACAAATTTCATTGTTGTATGTTTAGCACTTTTCTTGATAATTTCACTTTTATGTCACTTTTTAAGCGTTTCTGCAGTTTTTTGCAACAAAAGCAACTTTATCTTCAACCGATTTTAACAAAATTTACTGTGTGCATTAAAGATCGTAAAAAGAAGATACTGTGTTAATTTCAAGCAAATCAAATGATTAGTTTTTCTTTAAATCGATTTTTACGTTTTGGAATATTCAAATAATTTCATCATGAAATTTCCAGGTAACGAATGTCATTGAAAAAGCTGCTTAATTAACACCGAACATTATAAGTTGATCATAAAAGCCTCTAGGCTATGCGCACGCGCAATATAATGGCGTTGTGGGTGAGCGTAAATATTACGCTCATCCACAACACGATTATATGAGTGTTCGCATAGCCTAGTTAGATTAATTGTAATTGATTTCTATTCTAAGAACGAAATGTACAAACCAGCACAAAATCACAAGTGCACAGGCTAAAGAAATTAAACAAAGATATTTTTAGGGTAATTAAGCCTCAGCTGTTAATCAAATATGGTACAAAACATTAGTGAAGGAAGAGATATGTCTGCTCTTCCCAGAATCTTACAGACTAAAAATATTGTTAAATACATGACGGTGTTATGATTGGTGTTATGAATTGTTTTCTATATCGCAGTCACTCTGCCCATTACATTCACTTGTCTTCAGGATTATCTGTAGGTAATAGAGATTATTGCCAAATAGATAAAAATATTATATTATATAATTGCTCCCTAATCTATTTTTCCACGTCTGGGTGTTTTGTCTTGATGTGATATGCAAGTGATGATTTGTGTTTGAACAAATTGGAGCAGTGCTGGCACATATGCTGGGGATCTTTTCCGCACTCCAGTCTGATGTGCTTTTTGAGACTGCCTTCGAGGAAATATCGCTTGAGGCAGTGCGGGCACTGGTGGGGCATCGGGATGAGTTTGCCACGACAGTAGAACAGCTTGCCGGCTGAAGCAGCGTCTGCAAATGAAGAAAGATGAATTACATCAGGGATATGATCGGCTAGGAATATATTTGGCGTTTGACACATATCAAATATATTATGGAAAATAAATGTCAACTTGATATCTAATCCGAGATATGAACCAAATTTTTTTGAAGTACAAGAACACGAAAAGAAAGATACTTAAAATGAATTGGGGTTGTGGCTCCAACAATGCACCCACAGCACAGAGATACCCAGTTTTATAGTTTTCTGGGCACAGCATCGCATCCCTTTCTCTGTGGATTTTTACCTCTTTGACCGAACAATGTTTAGCCGAGATTTACAGAAATTCTTTGATCTACAACACTAAATATAAATAAAAAACTGCCCCAACTTGTAAACTTGTATTAATCTGGAGAGAGGAGTGATATGCCATGCACAGAAATAGTGATTGGGTGAACCTTAGGGAGCTACATCAGTAATTTTTTTTTTTTGGTATTCTAGTACCTAATGCACAAATATTCATAATCATAACAGTCTGGGATGGTATCCTTTTTGACCAAGACCGCTACAAATATATACAATAATCTGCATGCATGAGCAGGCACGGGTTGAAAAACTGTATGGAAGCTGAAATAGAAGCATCTGGATGGAATAGGTTGAATTCAAAGGGTAAGAAAATCTGTTATCAACATAGATTTTTTTTGACATATTGATCTTTGTTTGACATAGAAACATATCATCATCCACAATTGGAAGTCACACTCACATAAATGCAAAAATGGAGCAAAAGCCTGATTATCTTAACACTTGTCCCAGATCAGCTGAAGATCAGTTGATCTTGTACGTCAGTCGATGTATCATAATTAAATAATAATATGTGGTAAGTTGTAACTAGATGGCTGTGCTGCTTTAATTTTAAGCTGAGTGCCTAGGCAGCTCCGACAACTCTGTAACCAGCTCAAAAATGCTATTTCAGCAGAGTTTCTTAGAATATGAAGCCAAATCAGTAATTAACTTCTCCCAAACATCTGTATTTTTGTACATAAATGTTAAGCATCTCTTCTTCAAATAAAGCGCATATGAATGTTAACACAGAATTCATTCAAGTACATTCACACTATAATGTCTTGTTCATTTCAAGACCGTGCGCATCTGGGTGCTTCCTCTTGTAGTGCTTGTCCAGGTTCGCCTTCTCTGCACACCGATGACCGCAGTGCTTGCAGACAAACTGCGGCTCCTTTCCGCAGACAAACTTGACGTGCGCATACATACTCCTGTGCGTCGCGTATCGGTTCGTACAGTGCGGACACTTGTAGGGCTTCGGCATCAGCTTGCCGCGCCAGTAGAATAGCTCGGAAGGGTCGTCTGTAACCGAGAGAAAAACCGCTGGGAAAAGGCGAGACCATCGGCGGGCATGCTCCGTTTGATGTTTCTTGGAACGAGCTGCTGGCTTGAAAAGAAAAACGTGCCGGTGTCTTCCAGCTAACGCCGGCTAATTCCGGAGTGTTGAAATCGTAATATTTCAGAGCTGGGCTTAAACAAATGACACAACAATGTTACAAAATAGTCAGAGTGATATGATCATACTAATATATTACACCATATTAATATTATTTCTATAAATATTAAATAAAATTAGTATTTAATGTATAAGTTTTAGTTGAGAGCTTCACATTCAAAAACCCAGTTAATATTATTCTTAGAAGAAACATTGAGTAACATGCAAAATTTAAAGTCTTAAAACTATATAAATATAGATTAATTTCATGTTATTGAAGCAAACTAATGTGACAATAGGTATGTAAGAATACATACATGTCTAAGAATAAGTTTTTATTACAAACACAAACACGAATCCTACAAAATAAGAGTATGTTTACCGCAAGGAAAAGCTAAACGATAAGCATTCCAACACAAGCACCGGATAAACGTTCCCAGGCTTGGCACAAGCGTCAAACTCCGATTCAAAACACGTCTCATTTGATCCAAAAATTAGTTCGTAGATCGTAGCTTTTGAGCGCTTGGCCGACAACCGAACGCGCTCATTTGCCGCCAGTCTGCCCGGTGTCCTTGTGGAACCTGCCCAGGTGCCGATTCAGCGAGCTCTTGTGCTTGCACTTGAATGCGCAGAACACGCAGCGCAGCTCCGACTCCTTGCCGCACTCGACCTTGAGATGTGCGTAGAGGCTGTCGCGCAGCTTGTAGGCGCGCGGGCAGTTGGGACAGTGGAACGGCTTGCGTGCCAGCCGAGCCAGGCACTCAGAGGCGGCAAACGCAGCGGCTGCGGAGGAGGACGGCAGTTAGTTGCGTTCGGCGTACGGCTCGTATCGATTTCATCGACTTTTTTGCTGGACGTAAGCAAGTCGTTAATATTGTATTTAATTGAGAATATTTAAAAAAATGTAAGTGAAGGAAAAATTTGATGAAGGTTTATTTAACAACACTGACCATTTAAGCAGAAATACACCAAACAAGATAAGTTTACATAATATTAGAAACATTTTATACATGCATATTAGTAGTTTCCAATTCTTGTTTACAAATATTATGAATATTTCAAACTTAAAGGCTCAAACTCATTAGTAGAGGTATTGAATCAGTTTAAAAATGAGCCTCTGCTATTGCTGTTGCGAGGGTGTCTCTCCTAAAAGTGTTACCTGTTGGAATTGATTGAATAGGCAGAATTGTTAAATATCTCTGAGTTTTTACTGATAGAAACAGCTGGGGAGTGGGGAGGTATCTTTTTGGCAACAAAGCCAAATTGTTGAATCAAATTGGGAGGAGAGGTCGACACCGCCAAGATTTACACCAATCGCAACAAAGACATACCTGCAACCACATTTCAAGCAAAAAATCCACTGAATATTACTTTGAGTCATTGACTGTACTACAGCAAGAAAATACAATGAAAATTTCATTTATATACAGCATTAACCGAGCCAAAAACGCTGGTTGAATCACTTTTACTGCCGAGTATCTGTTGACGTTTTCTTTCCCCTCCGCAAAACTGCAAACAGGATGAGATACTTTCTCTGAAATTTGTCGTAATCGTCGTCTTCATTAAAGAATGAGCGCAAATTCCGATTTGTAGATCTCTTACAAGACCCAGGAAAAAATCAAACATATGAAACAGTGTAGAAACAGATATTAGCACCAAGGGCTAAAAAGTTAGACCAAGAACATTGAGAAATTCCACTACACAAAGGTTTAAATGGATGGGAAGAGATAGCTAGCAATGATCAAAATGTATTTGCACTTCATTGGGATGCTTTCTTGAGCAGTGTTCCTTCAGATATTGAATGTATCTGCTTCGATAGCTACAGTACAAACATTTGAAGTTTGGCTGTGTTCTGCATTCAAATTGAGTGTGCCGGTAGATGTCATTTTTGTTTTTGAATTGGTAATTGCATCTTCGGCATGCCAACGTCATTTGCACGGTATTGCCTTGGGAGTCACGCAAAGATGAGTCTGAAAATGAAACAAAATCAGTGTTTAAGTTAGTGAGAAAGCTAACAATCAATGGTCATCATTATTTATAAGTACAGTTTTAAACAACCATCCAATAATCCTTGTAATTGAAATGACAGAATAGCATTAGAACAGCTAATGCACTTTGCGTGTTCCCTTTTTAAGAACCGGTCACAGAAGTTCAGAACAATTCCTCACATTTCTCACAACACCATCAAACCAGTCTTGGGGAGAAATTGAATAAATTAATTGAATAACTGTAATAAATTACTTTTTCTAGTAATTTCTACTGTAATTAATAACCTTTCAGTTCATTCAATTACTAAATTCCAGTAATTGATAAGGGAACTACTTACAAATTCTCAACTAAAGCAACTTTTTGAAGACATAAATTTTTGTTTCTCACTTCAAACATATTTATATCTTAATGACAGTATTGTCGGTAAATCTAAGAAAAGACTGCGCCAAGACAACAATTACAATCGGATCGGGAGAAAAGAATATATTAGTAGATTAGTAGTAGAGTTACTATTGGATTTGGGTAAATTGGAAATGCGATTAAATTACCTTTAAAAAGTACTTGACCCAACACTGCATCCAATAAATACTAATATACACCAGAAGCCACAATTATTTGACAACAACAATGTTTTAATATTTATTTTCTTCTTCATTTGTTATAAATAGGAGTCACCAAAATGTAATCCCCTAAAAAAAACTCAACAGTTAAAATAACAAAGATAATGCTGGAAATAAAAATAAAAATACAACAGTTCATGTAAATCCAAAATTAAATGCATTTAATTTAGTTAAATGCATCAATATTCATCTAATTGGACTAAAAATTCCTCTATTGCCTCTAGAGAACAAGAATATCACCGTCAAAACAAAAGACCTACGTAGGTGTCAAACGATGCGGAAAACCCTGCCCCAAGCCACCTAAATCAAAATCCACCAACATCCGCCCAGTGTGCCTTCGTGCGCAGTGCTTCTGCAGGTTGGTCTTCAGCTTGCTCCTGTGGTCGCAGAAGGCGCACTGGAATTGCGCCGCCTTCCCGCACTCGAACTTGACGTGGCGCTTGAGCGTGCTGATCCGCTGGTAGCGCTTGCCGCACCCGCTGCACTGGTACGGCCGCGGCGCGCTCGCGTTGCGCGCGTTGTTAGTGCCGGGCACGGCAAGAGCCGGACCGTTCGCTGGAAGAAGAGAACGGCGTCAGTTTGGAGGACGTGGCCATCGTGAGTCTCTCTCAGGAGTGTTCTACGTACCGGGTTGATGCCCATCGGACTGTCAAATGATGGTCTCGGTTTGATTGTGCTTGTGAGCCCTACCGAAGTTTCGGTTGACTACCGTGTTGGAATGGGTTGAGTGGATGAAGGCCTAAGATGGGAGCAGCACCTGTCTTTGGCATTTACAACCCGAGACAGTCACCGCTTATCGGTGCAGAACAAAAATAATTGTGGGTTCAACTGAAGCAAGCTGAATATAATATTTGCTAATAAATTGGTTGTTCAGGAAAATAATTTTATTTCTTTCTTGACAGTGATGATTAACTATATTATATTCCTCTCCTGATTTCTTACCAGCATTATGAAAGTGTTGAACAGAAGATTAACTTAAAAAATTAAATTCCTGAAATAAAATAAAAGACAAAAACTCCCACAAACAACGAAATTCTAAAAGGGTGGTTTTAAAATAGTTGTGGAAGTTTTCAATATCATTCCACATGGGATAAGTACTTTGCCTAAATACCCATGCCAAAAATCCCGGCTTTTGAAAATTTCTGCTCCGCTTCATAATTAGATATCAACCATCAAACAATTGTAGAAGTTAATTTCACTTGGTAATCACCTCTTTAAGGATTCTTGCACACTTCTCTAAGTACCTATGCCTTCAGGATATGCCTAACGCCCAAGTATTATAAAAAAATAAACAAATAACACTTTTAAAAAATCTAGCAAATTCATTCATCGCCTAGAGGATTTCCTCTGGATGCCTCCGCAACGCGTGCGCCATCAGGTTCGAGCGGTGCTTGCTCACGTAGGGACACTTGGTGCACTTGAAGTTCGGCACGACGCCGCACTCGTACTTCAAGTGCCTGTTCAGCGTGTAGATCTTCAGGTAGCTCTTGTCGCAGTTGGGACACTTGAACGAGCCGACAACCATCCGAGGTTTGCCGAGGGACATTCGGCTCCGGAACGATGCCTCTGTAAACATGGTAAACCTGTTGGCGGTTGATTGTCGATGGATATATCGAGTTGAGTCTCATGTGGGATTGTATAGGAAGCTGGTTGTAGCATAAAATCGCTCGATAGGTATCATTATTTGCTGGAAAAAATTGTAGAAAAAATTTAAAAAAAAGGTGTGAGCTGCTTTGTCATTGAAAGAAATGTGCATTTTGTTTATATTGATAATTCAATTTCAATTTATTTATTATGTTAGATATTTATCGACCTTTGCAATGTTACATAGCCAGACATCTAATCTGAATCAACCAACAAGTTGCCATTGACAAGTCAACACTAAAACATATTATCAGATTCACGGGAAAAGGTTAGGCTTGGAGCTGAATCTTTATCTACAAGAAACATAGCATCAGCAGCATATAAAAAAAAAGTTCAAAATTCTTCATAGTTCATCAATCGTCCACGAGTTCATTTCCCGACGCTCTGCGTCAGGTTCTGCGTCCCCGGCCGCAATTCCGCGCCGGCCCCCGCTGCCGCCGCAGCGCCCCTCTCCTTGCTGTGCATCGCGAAGTGCCGCATCATGTTCCCCTTGAGCTTGCACTGGTACTCGCAGAGCGGACACTTGAACTGCGGCGGCTTGCCGCACTCGTACTTGACGTGCGAGTTGAGGTGCGAGCGGTGGACGTAGCGGCGGGTGCACGTCGGGCACTGGAACGGCTTCGCGGGCCGCCCGTCCGCAGGCCAGTCGCGCCAGCGGAGGTTGCCGCCGGCGACGCCTGCAAGCGAAACAGTGCGGGAGATTGTGGGTGGGTTCGTTTTGCCGCCGCGGCGAAAGAGCGGAGGCCGTTGAGACAACGTCGAGTGAAAACATCCATCTATGAACGTTCGATGTCCAACAGCTCAAATAAACTAAATATCGATTCCACAGTTGGGTGTCCGAAAGGCATAGCCGGATAGTGCTAAACGCTGGACAGGTGAAAAGATCCGAGTTCAAATCCCAATAGGGATACAAATTTAAGAATAGATATTTTGTTTCTAAAAATAGCTTGGGGGACATTTGCAGAATAATATACAAAACAAAAAGTAGGTATGAAAATGGCAAAAAATGGAAAATTCTGACAAATTATGGCAACACAATTTATTGATTTCATGCCAAATTATGTCAGTAGACTAGTTGACAGTTCGGTTAGAATCTGGTCATGAATAGTAAAATTGACAACAGCTTAAATACATACATGTTTATTAATAATTTGTCAACACAAAGTATGGACGGTTTCCATTGGGGCTTAAGAAGCATAGAACCTCTTCAAAGATCGTATCAAGTCTGCACCCAACGCCACAAAGAAACCGCCGTCGAGGTCTCGAACCGAACATTAAACCACTGGCCGCTTGTCCGCGTGCTTGCGCCCGCAATGGGACAGGAGGTGCGCGAATCGCCGGCAAACATACGGACAGTGCGGACACTGGCGTTCGGGCGGGCGGCCGCACTCGTGCCGCACGTGTTCGTTCAGGTACTTGATCCGCTTGTAGCGCTTGCCGCAGTCGGCACACTGGTACGGCCGCGGCGGCGGAGCGATCATGCCCGACGCTGGAAATGAACGCAGGGCGTTGCGGTCAGTGGGGTCCGACGTCCGGCCTTGGCCCGTCGTTGTGTGGCACGCCCAATGTCTCACTAGGAACCGCTGCCGAGATAGAATTGTCGAGCTGGCAGGAGAATAGACCTATTCCAATCGGAGAAAAATGACATCGGATACCCACTGGACAAACTACCAATTTGGAAAAAAGTATTAATTAGCTCTGCTAAAGGAAGATGGGAAATCAAACCCAGAATTGCTCTACCTGGTCTTATGAAGCTTCCTGCCGCTGCTTGAAATTAAAACGCCGCAGCCACCTAGTTACAGCTGGCGTAACTTACGTCATCTTACATTAAATTGAGGGGTCGTTCAAGTGTCAACTGAAATATAAGAAAATGTTGTAGAATTGTGGAGAATTACTGGCACTAACCAAAAGGCATTGAATGACAAAGTGAAACATAGAGCAGTGGACTGTGGTTGGGTGGATATGCAATATAGAAGCACTTACATTACATGTAACACATTACCTACTCTTACAGAAAAAAAAAAATAAAAAAAGTTGTAGAAATTAGGTCAGAATAAGTTGCAAGACACAGATGTACAAGAGCATAGTGGACAAATAATTTATCACACAAGACATTTATTCTCTTTGGCAAAGACAATGAATTTAGTGTCTAGATATTTTTGGTCATGTCCCGTATTTCGACCAGATAGATCTTATCCCAATTTGGAAATATTTAAGTTGACTATAGATTTTTGAGCTTGTACAGATTGGATAATTCAATCAAAAATATATTTGATCTCATATGCCATTCACCCCTTATCCAAAACACACTACAACCTACCAACTACCCACCTAGGTCTTAAGATGCACACAACAACGATTGGGATAATAATACAAGTTTGCTGCTCCAAAAGGAGCAATACCCTGTGGATTCCGATGGATCCGATGGGTAAAAAATATGAGGTAAATGAAACAACAAAATTAAATTTCGTTGTGGTTATGACATGATCAAATAAAAAGTAGAAATATAATATTATGAATATAATATGATACAATAAATAATTCTTTGACTGTTTTCTGCGACTAATGTGCCATCATCCTACTAAGGACCATACTACATTTTACAACCCTTCACGATCACCCATAAGCTTGAAAGATACTCCGTATCATAACACCCCGAGGTAAATTTGCTATCATGGTGAAAGTGAATATAATGCATTGGACAATGACTGTGATTGGCTGTTAGAAATTTAACCCTGGTGTTGTGACGATCCTGATTTGAGAATCCAGTCGTAACGCCAGAATTTTTTCCAGCAAGAATAAAGGATCCACCAGCTCTCTGCTAGAAGTGTTGACTCCAAGTTTACAGGTTACAGGTAAATGTTTCCAAATTCAAACAATGGAGAGGGGATGCGTCAACAATTTGGCAAAGGTCGTCAAGAGGTTTTGTAAATGCCACACGGCCAAGTGCATAGTAAGAAAGTTTCTAGCCGCTGTCAATTCAACCGTGGACCTTAAGTACAGTCGGATACAGATACACACAAGATGACTTCAATCACAATTCACAATTCACGCAAAAAAAAATCACATTTCAATCCAGTCCTGCGACAGAACGCCCGGGTGGATCGGCTTAAGGTTCAGACACAATCAACATTAGCACAAACACAAGCATAGGACGTTACAACCTGGCTAATCAACTGCGCTCAATAAGCCAAACACAGGAAAACAGACATAGACAATTATTGTACAGACATATTGAGTAGGTGAAATCAACACTAAAAAAATTAGTGAGGATTACTGAGACGACAGCTGCCTCTTTGGAATACTAGCGGCGATGAGATGAACACCAGGTGGCGAGATCTACAAAACTATGGCCACTGAGCCTCACTGACAACATTTTTTCATAAGACAGCTTGTATTTGCTTCCGTGTTTTGCTGTCTTGCTCCCGTGACACGCCCACGCTAAAGTCGTTCACCTCGAGGACCTCAACACTCCGACGGCTCCGGCGACGACACCTCCCCAGCCAAGTACTGCAGTACGTAGCCCTCGTAGGCGCGCGACAGCGTCGAGATGGCGTCGTGCACGTACGCGCCGTTGCGACGCACCGGCACCACCACGCAGCTGTCGTCGCACTCCGAGTACACGACGAAATTGCACTTGTCCACCTTGAGCACCTCCATGCCGACCTGCACCTTCATGTAGTGCTCAGTGTCCGTGCGCAGACTCGGCTGCCCGTCGACCACCTCCATGAACGGACAGAGCCGGATCGTCTGCCGCGCCGTCACCTGCCGCCCGAGCTTGGTGGCGACGATGCGCACGAGCACCAGCTCGCCCGCCTCCTCCGAGACGCCGTCGGGCGCGTAGCCGAGCCACGGACAGTTCGGGTTGACGACAAAGCCGAGGCGGCGGACGGGCGCCTTGGCCGCGCACGCGTACACCTCGCGGGACTTCTCCTCGCGCACCTTCTTGGCGGCGATTGCTTCTTCGGTCGTGTCGAGCGCAAACGTCTTCGTGTCGAGCACGTAGTAGACGACGCTCCGCCGTTCAGCGGCCGGCTGCTCCATGGCCTTGCACAGGTAGAAGTAGAGGCGTTCGGTGACGCGGCACTGGCGCGCGGCGTCCCACCGGCGGCCGTCGTGGTGGAGCGTCTCAACGCACAGGGAGCGAGCCGCGGCCGGGGTCAGCTCGATTTCGGCGGAGTAGAACTCGCGGTGGGTGGGGTGCAGGGCGGTCGTGACGAACGTGTGGAGGATGAGGTCTTCGGTGGGCGGTGGGGTGCGCGCGACAATGCGGTCGAAGATGGCGGCGGCGGCGCGCGCGTCGTCGTCCAGCGACGGCGGAGTCGCCGGGTTGGCTGCGGAAGAGGGCGCACGCGTTACGGGGTGGTAAAAGATGACAAGTTTTGGAGACTTGGATTGACATATGGTAAGCCAGTCTTCAATGAATCAAATAAAAACAGAGAGCAAAGAAGTTTCACTCTTCTTATCATATGTTTCTTTCCAGAAATTTTAACTTTTGTGAATTTTGGTACATTAGTGTTTGTCCACATTCACGCATCGATCAAAATTGATCAATAAGAAGCCTAGAACACTTGTCTCTTTGCCGATGCAATGGGACTTTTGTGTTAAAAACGTCTTCTCGGTTGTCACTTGCATCAAACAATTCTTTTTTTGCAGTGTTGGCATCTGAAATTCAAAAATATATATTTATGAGACCAATAAAATGTTTATCAATAAAAATAAATAAAAAAATAATTCCATTTTATTAACCAAATAAAAACTGTCCAGCCTGTCTTGAGTAGCCGCCCGGGAAGTGGAATGTTGTGGTGTGGGTTCAGTTCCCGTTACAGTCACACATTTTCCTGTTTCGCTACTCCTCCAACAGAAAAAAACAACATTAACAGTTACATGTCAAGTAATTATTTGGCAATAGGCAAGTATTGCTTGCAGAAGAAGATAGAAAATTATTTTTTGTGTTTTTCAAACTCTCTTACCCAGAGATGGTTTTCTCTTCAAGCAGATCCGTGGACTGTCAGTGGCCTTCTTTGTGGAACGGCTTATAACATTACTATCGACTCGACGAATACCTTTTAGCTCAAAAACGCACCTCCTAGAAAGAGAAAAGACATTGAACAAGAGGTAATTTTGTTTCTTCTTCAAGTTTACGAGACATTTTCATGTCTGGCAAACCCTTAATGTAAGTCGTAACTGAGGAATGTATGAATGGTAAATATTCTTACCTTGAGAAAGCTAACAACTATATTATACTATGAACCACAGGGAGAATATTATACTAACCACTCCGCATTTCTAACAACTATATGTTCAGGAAACAGTCTGCAAGATGGTATTTACAGAGACAGTGAAACTATTTGCAAAAATTGTGCAACTGCATATCTTTTGACAGCGTATAACTTACAGCATTTCCAAAATTTGCTCACAGATATTGACAGTATTTTCAAAAAGTGAACAAGGTGGAGCATTTAGAGCAGTTCTTTGTAGATAGATCGGAGGATAATTCTAGGAAACAATAGAGTGGAGATTTCAGGGGCCATTGTGTACGTAAAATTAAGGTTTGAAGGGTTTTAGGAACTTTTAAATATATTTCTTATAAATAAATAAGCAAATATAGCAATATTTCATTAGCTCAGTAACTTTTTAATAATTATAACACATACCCTACATCATAATAATTATAACACATACCTTACATCATAATAATTCACAGTACCTACCTATATTTCTTTTATAATAATATATTGTGTAATTTCTTACTAGATTCATCAGAATATAGATACAGAAGGTACAGAATATAGGTACAGAAGAAACTATAAATACCTACTATATCAATCCAAAAGATAAACACAAGAAATAGCAAAGGTATCCTGACAAAGATTTTAAAACACACTTCATGATACTTGCTAATGAAATGCCAAATATGCTTTGCATCACTAAATTAATTTCTGACAATTCACAACATAGCATAACTTCAATATAATTAACTGCCGTAGGAGAAATTTGGAACCGTAGTTGCATTTTTATGAAGGGACTGAATAAACACAGCAATACTAAATAATGCATTTTCTGGATAATGATGTAATACATGATTATGCACATGATCATGATTTAATAAGAAATTAAGATTTTAAAACAATTAACAATGTAAAAGCATGCTGAAATGATTGATGGTGATATGAGATGCATTCATACCTAAAAATTTAATTTTAACTTATTTTAACTAGTACCTTCCTACATTTTAATGCTTTTCAAGACCTAGGTACTATACATCATTTAGATTTTTCAAATTATTTTGAACACAAGCAACACGCAAAACACAAGCTCATTGTGAATTTATGCAAGACTGAAAACAAATACAATACTCCTTAATAAATAGTGCCCATCGAAATTAATGAATTATCTGACAACAGCCATAAACTAAAGGAAATCGAAAATCAAATGATCAACGGATGTTATGCCCTGTTGCCAAAAATAGGGTACAAATTACAAAAAAATAATAAACACAAATTAGATAACATTTGTATAATTATAAAGCATAGATATAGAAAATAGTAAAATTTGTTTTACTTGAAATTCAATTATTTATGCAAAAAATTGTGATTTTGATACCTAGACATAATTACAACATTACAATTTTTGAGACAGAGTGACCAGCAATGCTATTAGTTATGTAAATTTGATGGCCTACGGCTATGCCGTTGGGACAAACTCCATTGATGCACAAGCTATTTTTCTAAAATACTATTGGACAACAGAACATTATCACATTGCCGCTACACTAATTTAAATGATTATAATAGATAGCTACACAATAAATTCAACAACAAAATTGAAATATTTATCAGGATAACTTCAAAGTATGTCATCTAAAATGATCAAACATAGAAGATGATCACAAAGACCCTAGGTCTAGCTGCAGATGAGAAATGTTATTAGTGATTTTACAAAGTCAGGCAGCGATTAGACTTGCTAGAGACACCTGGCAGAGATATGTTGTACAAAATACCGTTAGCATGTGTCTGGTCGGTTGACAAGTCATTACTTTTCAACAGACTGCTCGAAACAATGTATCGGTATGGTCATACAGCATTCTCGTAGCCCGAATCGCAACCTTCTTTGCAGTGTGAATGGACAAAAAACAAACGATGATTGTATTTACTTATCGAAGTAAATAAACGTGATATACTGACACCTGTAATGCTGGATGCAAACGTTGAGTATGGTGAGTTTATCCTTGGTGTTTTGACGAGTTGTGAAAGCATCTTCTTTAATTGACTGCTAGCTTGTCCTGCTTCATAGAATGCACTTACACACTGCATTGTGGAATGAATGTGAATTTTTGTAAATTAACAAAAAACACATTGTTTATTCAAAAATAAGTCAATTTTTTTATTGGTTTTATTTTGAGATTGTTGATCACTAAGCAAATTAGGCAGCTATGAAGCTATCCTATCCTATTGCTGCCTTGTTTTTAACATTATATTTATATTGAATATGTAAGTTTTTCTGAAATCGCTATATTTTAGGCGTAGTACTATCTAACGATTTAATACGTGAATCCGGGATTCTGAGCGCGAACTAGCCTACCTTTCGCATCTCAACTAAATAGACTCTGATTACAATTTGAATTGTAATCAGTGCCGCGAAAGTATTTTCAATTGAGTGACCGCGAAAGCAGGAACATTCAGCTCAAACTGCCGCTGGGCCCCACCCCGATTCCTGTCCAAGCGACCCTTACTCAAGGACGGCCTCGGCTTGACACTATCAACCCCCAAAATAGCGCGCCGATCAGCCACGGAATGGAGCACTGCCCTCGGAGCTCGAAGTTCTTGACGTTCGCAAGGTTGGGCAAACTTTTGCACTCTGTAACCTGACTATCGGGCCGGGGGGGAAGGGGTTTTCTTTTCTCACACTTAGTTTCCCATTTCCTTACAACATAAAACCGACTTGGGCTTTTTTATGCTAGTACCTCCATCTAAGCTATACTTCCTATTTATCTTCACTTTTCAACTTTACTCAATAAAAACTTGTGCAATGTTTGATTCCTTCTTATGCTGCAGTTAGTGATGGAAATGTTGGGCAAACCATTGCTTAGCTTTCAGCCAATCAGAGGGAATGGTTCAGTCAAGTGAAAAAATGGACAGCACTTCTTAACGTATGACCAGTTCAATATTTTGGACTTTGCGCCAGTTTTCGCTTACAAAAACGGTTTTCTGAAGTGATTTTTTATGTTTTCATTTTGTTGTCAATGTCATTCTACCAAGATATTTCGATGCAAGCACATGTCTGAATTAATTTCGGTTAAAATTTGGGAAATAACCTCAAAATATAGGGAAAATAATAAACAAATCGTAATACTGGATAGGCGGTGGTGTGAAAACCTTGAGATTTACATAATGGCAGTAGGTTCATGTATATTGTGATCAAATTTACTTCAAAACTTTCCCAACATTTTTGAGATGGTACCTATCGTAGTTGGTGTAGAGATTACCTAGGCATATTTAAAACAAAAAAAAATTGTCGGGTTTTCCTTTGCGAAGAAACAAGAAAATGTGCAGTCTGCGTCGGGCTAATGACAGCTGAAATACATCCTACCTAATTGCAAACTATGTGCGCTGGCTAGGTGGGCTCCTACTTAGAAGTGTTGGCTTTCTGTAACCGGTTACAACTAGAGTTATTGGATTACAGAACATAAATGCAATCCTGAAAACAATGTATAAATGTTTATATATCTAATGCCCCATAGTGTCAAGCCTCAACCTGCCCTCAACCTACCTTGAGGCACGATAGAGTCCTCGCTGCACAAGATAATCCACTGACGATCGAAGCTGCATTCTCCGATTGGTGCCGAAACCAGGTGATGACACTTATCACTCGCATAATACACTTGTTATAGAATCACTTGTCACTTAAACTTCATTTTCATGTGAACGATAATTATTGATTACGACAAGGCTCATTTCAAAACCATACACACCACTGCCATTGCCAAAGTGAATGACATTGCCATATTATATCCATGGTATGATATGAAATGCAGTGCTACTTGCAATTTTACATGTAACGTTTTACAGACTGAGTTAACTTGTCTTCTGGAAAAAGAATTGTGATTTTCGGCACAATTAGGACAGAAATAAAAGTTTTTCAAGTTCTAAGCCGAACCAAAAAATTCAAAATCTTGCCATAGAATACGATTGAAGTTAAAAGCAAAGATATCACCTTATCACAGACGCAAATCACAACAAAAAAAATAAATATGATAGGCTTAACATTCTAATTCACGAAGAACATTAGTATCGCAGACACTAAAAACAGCAACTTAAATAATATTCGGAAACGAAAGTGGCCGGTGTAACAGCGGTCCCGCGATTTTGCACACTTTATGTAAGGTAACGCGGGCGTATGGAACACAAGAAATACTTTGACCGCATACAGTACACACTTTTAATTAACTTCAAACATACAATCTATGAATGTGTGAACAAAAATGACCGAAAATAACGTAATCGAGCAAACGCTGTCACCCAAGGAACGCTGACAGAATTAGACAGACGACATGTTGCAAACAGCGCGCGCAGCGGATGCAGTGGAAAGCTTAAAACATTTTGAAAAAAAGCGGATAATAATTATAATTTACAAAGTACTGTGGAAAATATTATGAGCTTCATCAAGACTGAAATAAAATAATTATGGAAATAAATCAAATAAGTATTTTTTCTTCCTAATGATTATAATTAAATTTCAATTGAATTTATTTTTTGGTGTACGTCACCCCCGCTAGGCTTCGCTAACAGATCGAAAAACTGAACAGTGGTGGCTAATCTATGAACTAAAAAGAGGAAATTTTATTATTTAAACTAGGGCTTCGCGAACGCTCTTTATCGCGTTGTAGATGAGCGTTGTTATTTAGGGCTTGAGGATAAGATTTAAGACCTACAAGAATATGAAGGTGATTGCACCTAAGCCTTCCACTTGAATCTCGAGGGCTAAAGGGCTAAGAATCATAAAAATTTGTCGGAAAAATGCGACTAAAAAGCGCACAAGATACGATATAGATCCAAAAACTTCAGCATAGCTGAATTTCAATTTGCTTGGTATGTTTCTCGAGTTTGATGTGATTACCTAGCGAACCTTGCGGTTTAACGGCCGCTAGCTGGCACAAACAGGCCACGAGGCATGATGTTGCAAAGTATATTTCCCCCCCCCCCCCCACATTATAAACAAAAAGAAGTAAAAGGCGGTACCACATAGTGCCAAAGGCACGGGTCTCCGCTGCTAGTAGTTTTTCTAAAAGCTAACGTGCTAAGAGTAGCTAGGAAAAGACTTCAGTCTGAAGAAAGTACTAATGCAGGAAGCTGTTGGTTTGTTGAAACGTTGAAACGTTGAAACGTTGTGATTCGCAGGGAGGAGAAGTAGGCAGCCGACTTCGCAGGCCAACGGCTCCAAAGATCGACGCGGCGCAGCTCCTTTTGTTTCCTCTCAATAAACCCTGATTTGTCCAACGTCGCCGCTGTCTCGCTTCTATCGCCGGGCTCAACGAACCAACGCACCAACGAACCAAGCCATAGTGCGCTCTCCTTCTTCCTTGTTATGTGCTATCTCTTCCAACAGAGAAAATCTTCCTCTGACCATCCTCTCACCTAAAACTTGATGAACCGAGAAGATAGCAGTGATGATTCTTGTCTGTGTTATTGTCCGTTTTTACTACTATTTTTACTTTAGACTATGACTGACCATGGTCTATGTTCATCATAGTGCTGTTTCTATCTCCATGGAGCCACGTTATAATCGGGGTTAGTCGAGTTGTTGGCGTGTGATTGCAGAATAGCGTCACTAGATTCACCACCTTCTATGTTCATTCACAGTCCTGTTTCTATCTCCATGGAGCCACGTTATAATCGGGGTTAGTCGAGTTGTTGGCGTGTGATTGCAGCAAAGCGTCACTAGATTCACCGGCTTCTATGTTCATTCATAAACCTGCTTCTATCTCCATGGAGCTCAACAACTCAAATAAACGTAATATCAATTCCACAGTTGGTTGTCCGTGTAGCGTAATGGATAAGAATAAGAGCAGTGCCCCGGACAGGCAAAGACCCGGTTTCGAATCCCGGCACGGACGTTAATTTAGGAATTGAATTCACACCAATGTCTGTTTGACGATTGCAAAGGAGCAAGTTTTCAAGATACGAGGTTGTATTTGTCGAGTGTTGTGACAGATGCAGTAAGAGGGTGGTGAGGTGACACGAACCTTTACTCAACTTTACCCAGCAGCAAGCCTGTAGGTCATCGCAAGCACCAAGCTGCCGACACAATCAAATAGCAATCAATCAACGTAACATAGGAACCTATTGTAAAAAATCAAGGTAACGAATGGATGCCCGCTTGCCGCGGCCAAGTAATAGAATTGAATAGCAGCTTACAACTTTTAACAATCAGTATACATAAAGCACATTTCTTTCCCTTTGGTTTGCAATAAATTATGTCACAAATATCAAAATTACTGTTTTCAAATCAAGTAACAAATAATATAAGTAAATAAATAACTAGTTGCAAAAGTAGCTACCTATGATAATAATTAGCAACTATACACGACAGAAGAGCGACTCCCAGTGAATTTGTAACGATTTGTGATTTTTCATGTGTGCATGGTAAAACTTAATTGTATGCTTGGAGAGTTAGGTAGCAAGGTCGGTCAAGCCAGGGATTTTGTGACTGGGGCCTGTCACTTGTTCCCGCTTTCAACGCCTCCCTGATACTGTATCCCTGGATCTATCTCCAAGCCTTGTGTCTCAAGGCAGGACAACTTGTGCCCTTGTTGCGTGCCGGCTGGCGACGAGACGCCGTCGCAGCTGGAGCCGGTCGTGCGACACCATGAGTGCAACATGGGCACAACGTTTGATGGTGATGCCTGGGAGCAGCAGGAGCAAGCTTCAAGCTAGCAGCAAGCTAGCAGCAAGCTTCAAGCTTCAAGCTAGCAGCAAGCATCAAGCTAGGAGCAGCTAGGAGCAGCTAGGAGCAGCTAGGAGCTGGAAGTAGATGTACCCTGGGACGAAGCGACAGGTCTTGCCCGTGTCTCGTTGTGGGATACTTGTAACACTCACTGCTGAAAGATTCAAATGTATTTTTGTGTATGATTTTTTTCTCTGTATCTATAAGCAAATTAACTGATTTTATCATGAAGAATATGCTTATTTTCTTTCAACTTGGATACCTAACTGTTTTCAGTGGATGTGCAGCTGTGTTGAAATACACCACGGCTGGCCGGTGCCGAGGTGTTGGATGAACTTGAAGCAAGGTTTACCAACGTGAAGCGGGGCCGGACATTCCATATCCAACAGGCGTCTCTCGTATCCCCCCGGGCTTATGTTTGCTTGCTAACTTCAAGATTACCCAAAGGAACATAACGCTCACTGAAGCTCTTTAAGAGCACTAAGATATCGTAGCATCTCAATGCAGCAGGCTGCTAGGCGGACTTGTCTGCAAGATCGAAGTTAGAAGCCGGTTGCATTCAGCTTCATTGCGAGCAATATCTTACATGACCATGTACCTTCACTCAAATAACAGCTTGGCAAGCAAAGGACGCGTTGCGAGCGCGATTGCCGAGCAACGAAAAGCTCAACCGACCGAATTGATGATTGATGAAAGATGATTGGTCACCTCATCGCAAAATTAATTTCTTTTGTACCGATTTTGGCTTTAACCAAACGCAACGAACTTTGAACAGATACGAAATGGTACTCGAAACCTGTAGTGCATATACTATAAGTAACCGTGAATCGATATGTCATCACAATAGCCGAAAGGCTAGCGTGCTGGAACTCTACCCCGAGGGTCCCGGGATCAAACCCTGTCGTGATGGGTTGGCATGTCGATATTTTGAACTCTCGAATAGAGTCCAAATCGAATAGAGTCGAATTTTGGACTCGAATAGAGAACGAGAAGTTCACATACTCTACTAACGTAGCCATGAACATGTCATCACCTCAGCCGCCTGGCAAAGGTGCTTGACTTGCATCACAATGATCTTGGGTTCGAATCCCGTCTAGGTTGCTGAGATGTCTGCAGCAGACGTCTCTCCCGGATGGCCGGGTACAAGTCACCTGATCGGATCGCTATTATCATAGCGGTCCGATCAGGTGGTGGGGGTTTTGAAAAAAAACCACCGATTTTTAATAAGTACGAAAATCGGCCCCAAAATGTGTAGTTCAAGTCCTCTAAAAATCATCATTACTGCACGATGTCCGCATAGCCGAGCGGATTGAGTGCTAGGATACTAACACAGAGGTCTCGGGATCAAATCCCGTTGCACTGGGTTTGCATCTCGTCATTTTGGACTTATGTCTCGAATGCAGAACGAGAAGTTCACATACTCTACTAACGTATGTTAGCTTATTTTATATCTCTACAATTACTTTAGTTTTAAGATTAGTTACTAGAGCGCGCCAGAGGGCTGATAAATATAAGAAGTGTATGCGCGAGGAAGTGAAGCGGCGCAGAAGGATGCGCGAAGAAGTGAAGCGGCGCAGAAGGATGCGCGAGGAAGGGAAGCGGCGCAGAAGTGTGCGCGTGAGAGAGGGAAGCGAGTTGTTGTTGTGGTAGAAAGCATTCGTCCAGGGGACGCCGTTTGTAATCGTTGCATATTGAATTAAAAAGGAACTGTGTGAAAATTATCTTGTGTGTGTTTTTGGGAATAGGCCGTGTAACCCTACCGTTTCACCAACATTCAGAAGTGGGATAGATAGATATATGTGTGAACAAGTGATCAGTGAGTGATAAACAATTAACCAACGTGTAAAAACAATAAATCAAAGAACAAGATGTCGAGTTCTAACGAAGATGAAGGCACCGAAGAACCGAGCGCGACGCCGACAAACGACAGTATGGAGATGTTCCGAATCATGATGCAAACGTTGCTCGAGGCAAACAAAACTCAAACTGAACATCTCGTCGCAGCAACACTGTGCCGCAATCAACAACCTACGGGGGTACAATACGGAATAATGCCTGACTTGAACCAGTCAATACCATTATTTAACGGAGAGTCCACAGACAGTGGTGAGGCAAGAGAATGGATTAGAATAATCGAGGCAACCGCCGATCTACATCGATGGCCTCACGAGTTTCGACTTGAATCGGCGCGTGCACACCTGCGAGGTGCTGCCAGCTTCTGGTTTTCCGCGAAGAGACCGAAAACTTGGATCTCATTCACGGATGCCTTCGCCAAGACTTTTTTTGGTAATGATCACACCGGGATAACCGAGAAGATCAACCGGATGCAGAATCGTTTACAAGGAAAAGGGGAAAATCTCTTTTTGTATTTCCACGAGAAAATAAAACTGTGCAAGGATTGTGAAATGAGTTTCGTCGAAACCAAGAAACAAGTGGCGATTGGACTGCACTCTCGGCAACTCAGCGCCATGATAATGTCGAAGTTTCACGTGGGAGAAGACGACATGCTGAGCGACCTTCGGCTGTATTCAGAAGTTGATGCATCAAGAGCACAGGTCAACAGGACTGCAAACCAGCCCCCTCGCAGAGATTGGCGCTCTACAGCCACAACGACCACCACTCCAGCGCCCGTCAACGCGGAACTGTATCGCTCACCAACGCCGAGCAGCTCGCAGCCTTACCGCACGCCGACCAGCGCACCAGTGTATCGTCCGCCAGCGTCGTCGAGCCAGTCGCAGACGAACTTTCAACCGTTGAACACGTCAACACCGCGATTCCGAAGCTTGCTGAACGATGGTCAACGTCGATGCTATAACTGCAACGACTATGGTCATCTATCGAGGGACTGTTCACAACCACGGCGCCAACAGGTTGCTCCAAATAGCACAACGAAGACTCCTTCGACCACACCGCTTGACGGCCGGATGGAACAAAACCTAACTGAGACTCAGTCATCTCAAGACACATTGGTTAAGTATCTAAAGTTAGCCACAGTGAACCAGCACAGTCAATGTAACGCCCTGATTGATACAGGCAGCGCCTGCTGTACAATGTCCGCCTCAGCCGCAGTCAGGTGCGGATTAGTAGTGGGAAAAACCTCTAAGTCCCTATTTGCCTTTGGGGACATAACCAAACCGGCAACCCAACCATTAGGATTCGTAAATGTCAGAATTCAAATAGACAATGTGATTGTCGAAGACGTGGAGGTGTTGGTTGTCCCCGATCCATGGAACTATTAGTGGGGAGGACTTGGACAGAAAGTCCTCATGTGGCTTTTGTCAAAATTGGAGACCACTTATCGCCAACAGAGACAGTAGTCCATTTGCCGAGATGGAGACGTCTGTCGCCGAAACCACCGCTGGACACCGGCTCCGTACCTCAGCCGCCGTGACGCTGCCTCCCTACACGATGAATCTCGTCCAGGTGTTCGTGTCCACCGAGCAGCCAGTCCTATTCAACGGTGCTTTATATCAATCGACGGATGGTAAGATCACCATGCCTCTAAATAATGTAACAAACGAAATTCAGTACATAGCCAAAGGCACAAGTGTCGGCCGTGCCGAAGAAATACTGACTTTAGAAGATATGACCAGACCGCCCCCACGTTTGGCGCAGAAAATAGAAGTAAGCGATTTGACAATGGATGCAGATGTTCCGCCAAGGGAGAAGCAGAAGTTACTTGAGCTAGTAAACGAGTTCCGCGATTGTTTCGCTCTGTCAATTGAAGAGCTAGGATGTACTAACCTAACGCGGATGGACATTGAGGAAATACCAGGAAGCAAACCCGTGACGAGCAAGCCGTATCGGACGAACGCTGTAGAACGAGCAGAGATAGCGGAAATTGTCAAGGAATGGCGAGACAACGGCATTGTAACCGACAGTCGCTCCCCGTACTCGAGCCCGGTACTGCTGGTCAAGAAGAAAAGTGGCGAAAAAAGGTTGGTGGTTGATTTTAGGAAGCTCAACGCGCAGACGGTCAAGGAAAATTTTCCAATACCAAACATAGAGGAGCAACTAGCAGGGCTCTCGGGTAACAAAATATTTACAGTACTTGATCTAGCTCATGGATACTTGCAAATACCACTGACAGAAGCTGCTAAGGAGAAAACTACGTTTATCACCCCAGACGACAAAGGGAAATTCGAACGAATGGTTTTCGGGCTTACGAATGCCCCATCCGAGTTTCAGCGCCTTATGAATCAGACACTTGGGCCCCTACGGAACACGGTTGCTCAGTGCTACCTGGATGACCTGCTCGTGGCTGCCCGAGACTGGGACGAAATGCTAGTAAACTTGCGTCTTGTCTTTGAAGCCTTACGTAAAGCAAAACTCACCTTGAAGTTAACCAAGTGCGAATTCGGTAAGTCTGAGATCGAATATCTTGGATTCGTGGTGACAGGTAACGGAATTTTACCTGGATGCCGAAAAGTAGCAGCAATCGCTGAGTTTAAGGAACCCGGAAACGTTCATGAACTACGCAGATTCCTCGGACTGACGGGATATTTTCGCCGTTTCGTATTACGATACGCCGCTCGATCCGAAAACTTGACGAGACTACTGAAGAAGGACTGCGCCTTCGAGTGGGGTCCACCACAGACGACGGCTTTCCGAGACCTCCGAGACGCACTACTCTGCAGCCCGATACTACGCCTGTACGACCCGGAAGCGCGTACCGAATTGCATACTGATGCAAGCTCGTCCGGTCTAGCAGGAATGTTACTCCAAGAAGGAAACGACAAGAAAATGCATCTGGTGTACTGTGTCAGCAAACGCACATCTGACTCGGAACGGTTCCTTCACTCGTCGAGACTTGAGTTGATGGCGATTGTGTGGGCCGTGGACCGCCTTCGGTCATTTCTGTTAGGAATCCAGTTCACGATAGTTACGGACTGTCAAGCCCTAGTCTATCTCAACGCTCACCGCACTTTGAAGCCCCAAGTTGCGCGATGGTACGATCTACTTCAGGAGTACACGTACGAAGTTAAACACCGACCAGGAGACCAAATGTGCCATGTTGATGCTCTAAGCAGGGCGCCCGTCGAAAAGGAAGAAGATACGTTCGAGGAGATCATTGACCGACGTCTCGATGTCTACGTGACACTCAGCGAGGAAGAGCAAGTACTCATGTTTCAGAAGAGCGACCCCGAACTGCGAGCCCTGGCGATCATTCTTGAGAAGAATTCAAGCGAACGCAGTAAGGAAGAGAATTCAGTTTGTCAGAACTACCGATTGGTGAACGGGAGAATATGCAGGCTGATACGTGTAGAAGATGAAGAGAAACTGCGTTATGTGCTACCCAAAACAATGCGGAAGAGCATATGTGTCCGGTATCACGACCTACTGGGACATTTCTCACTCGATCGTACCCTGAAGAACTTGGCACGACACTACTGGTTTGCCAACATGCGGAGGTATGTACGTCAGCACATCGCAATGTGCTTGGATTGTCTTATGCACAAATGCCCGGGTGGACGGCAAGCAGGGTTTCTGCACCCCATTCCCCCCGGTAATAGACCGTTCGCAGTGGTTCACCTAGATCATCTGGGACCATTTGTTCGATCATCAAAGGGACATCAACACCTGCTCATCATTGTGGACAACCTCACAAAATTCGTCTGCCTATATCCAACAAAAGCGACAACTACGGAAAGTGTTATCAACGCACTGAAGGACTTTGTAGAAGAGAGAGGTTTGCCGGAAAGAATTATCAGTGACCGTGGATCATGTTTCACTGCGAAGAACTTTGAAGAATATCTGGAAAAGAATGGGATCAAGCACACACTGAACTCTTCACGACACCCGCAAGCCAACGGACAGGTTGAACGCGTAAACCGCACGATTTTACCAGTAATCGCAATGGCAATCACGAATCCAGAGCACCGCGACTGGGACCGAAATCTGAAAAGGATTCAGCGAGACTTGAACGTCGCCATGAACAAGACCACCGGGAAGTCACCGTTCTTCATTCTCCACGGGTACCATCCAAGATTTCATGATGGCAATCTGAGATTCCTCACGGATGTGGAAGAGGAAGAGTGGATGAACCCAAAAGACATACAAGAGGCCACACATCGGGAAATCGTCAACCAACAAGAGGTATACAAGACCGCCTACGACAAGAGACGCTTCCAGGGGATCACATATGCAGTCGGCGAAATTGTGGTGATGAGCGCCGCAAAAATTCATACGGGTGAACCAACAAAAACGCAACCGCGGTTCCGTGGTCCACTGGTGGTAACGAAATGTTTTCCAGGTGATACCTATCAGGTGGCGCAGCTGGAACCTCGGCGGGACAACCGTTATTATTGTACCACTGCCCACGTCTCGCAGCTGAAGTCGTACCGGCAGCACGACGCGGATCCTGAGGACGACTCGGCCGGCAACTCTACAAACGACGATGAGGAGAGCGTGCCAGTTGAGCAATCAAGACAGAAGAGGGTCCGCTCAACCCCTTCTTATCTTAAGGATTATTTTCATTAACGAAGCAGTTAGCAAGGCTTATTTTTATTATGTTATCATTATTTACTCTTGCATTAAGCTATTTACACCTTAGTCCGAGGACGAACTAATTTTCAGGATGCCCGAATGTTAGCTTATTTTATATCTCTACAATTACTTTAGTTTTAAGATTAGTTACTAGAGCGCGCCAGAGGGCTGATAAATATAAGAAGTGTATGCGCGAGGAAGTGAAGCGGCGCAGAAGGATGCGCGAAGAAGTGAAGCGGCGCAGAAGGATGCGCGAGGAAGGGAAGCGGCGCAGAAGTGTGCGCGTGAGAGAGGGAAGCGAGTTGTTGTTGTGGTAGAAAGCATTCGTCCAGGGGACGCCGTTTGTAATCGTTGCATATTGAATTAAAAAGGAACTGTGTGAAAATTATCTTGTGTGTGTTTTTGGGAATAGGCCGTGTAACCCTACCGTTTCCCCAACACGTAGCGACGAACATGTCATCACCTCAGCCGCCTGGCCAAGGTGCTTGACTGGCAACACAGAGGTCTAGGGTTCGAATCCCGCCTAGGTTGCTGAGATATCTGCAGCAGACTTCTCAGTCGGATGGCCGGGTACAAGTCACCTGATCGGATCGCTATTATCATAGCGGTCCGATCAGGTGGCGGGGGTTTTGAAAAAAACCACCGATTTTTAATAAGTACGAAAATCCGCCCCGAAAAATGTAGTTCAAGTCCTCTAAAAATCATCCATATTGCACGATGTCTGCATAGCCGAGCGGGTTGAGTGCTAGGATACTAACACAGAGGTCCCGGGATCAAATCCCGTTGCACTGGGTTTGCATCTCGTCATTTTGGACTTATGTCTCGAATGCAGAACGAGAAGTTCACATACTCTACTAACGTCAAAATGTCATCAATGTCATCACCTCAGCCGCCTGGCCAAGGTGCTTGACTGGCAACACAGAGGTCTTGGGTTCGAATCTCGCTCGGGTTACTGAGATGTCTGCATCAGACGTCTATCCCGAATGGCCGGGTACATGTCACCTGATCGGATCGCTATTATCATAGCGGTCCGATCAGGTGGCGGGGGTTTTCAAAAAAAATCATCGAATTTTTAATAAGTACGAAAATCCGCCCCGAAACGTGTAGTTCATGTACTCTAAAAATCTCCTGAAATGCAGGACGACTGCATAGCCGAGCGGCTAGAGTGCTTGGATCCCACTACAGAGGTCCCGGGATCAAATCCGGGCGGAGTAGAAGCGCGTGGAGACATTTTTGCAATCAATTGGGCGAATGAATTAAATTAGTCGAGCAAAAATCGAACCTCGGTTCGTATTGTTGCTGTTGTTGGTATTGTTCTTCGCCCCACCCTAAGAAAATGCACTCCCCTCAAATGAAAAGTTAGCTCAAAACGCAAATTAGTGATAAGAAAACATGATAGACAGCGCCATCTATTAGCCAATTTAGAACTAATCTGTGACTTGGCATTTTTTTTTTCCGTGATTTTTACTCTTTCAACGATATCTCAACTGAAATACTTTCAATAGTATACCAGTTCAATTGAATTTCAGGTTTCACAAACCAGAGATGCTTCGCTATCTCGAACTGGATTATATCCTGAGCATCATACGTCCCACCCTAACACCCTAGGTAGCTTCACTAGACTCAACCAAACAGTTTGCTCGAAACGTTAATTAGTGGTAACAAAACATGATAGAAAGCGCCATCTATTAGCTAAATTAAAATTAATCTGTGACTTGGTATTTTTTTTTTCTTGTTCCTTGCTCTTTCTACGATATCTCAGTAGAGACCGGTACAATTATACAAGTCCTATTAAATTGGAAGTTCCAAAAATCGGGGGCGCTGGGCTTTGAACCCGTGCCGCTAGCTTGCCAGACACGAGTGCTATCCACTACACCACGCCATTGACGCTAGCTTGCTCTGCATTCTACGAACTCTTTGCACATGGTCAGTAGTTGTGATCTTTTAGGGAAGTTACCGACGTGAGCTGCTTGCGTCGCTGATGCCGAAGTCAACGTTCTCTGTTCAGTGTCCTTGTTTCGAGATGTTTGTATGGGCTCAACGTTGCCAAAAAGCCACGTCGAAGACTGGGATCGAACCCGGGACGCCTCTATCTATGGCTAGAGAGCCAGCGTGCAATCCAATGCACCACGCTGTCGCTGGGTACCAGGACATTAATTCTCCGTAAGGTCCAGTACTACGCTACTGTCGATAATACAGAGATGTCTTTGTCAATGTTAAGAGGCGGCTCCAGTGGGTGATTTTGTAGATGTTCGTTGTTGTCGCGCCTGTGCGAACAGTTCTTAAGCTAGAACGTTGAAACTTTTTGTGCGTACTCTTCAATAAACACTTATTGATTTAAAATACTTCATAATTTTTCAAAAAATTTGGGACACTTTGAAAAAAATCTAGAACGGGACCCATCTATACTGGCTTGAGTGCGCCAAGCGAAAAAAGATGCCAAGGTGATGCGATTAGATACCGAAGAATGATTTGTCGTCTACGTGCAGTATTTTTTACCAATTTTTCAGACCAAAATTACGCTCTGTAGAGTGGAATTAGTATGACTGGTTTTGCTTATTTCTTCGTTAATATTAGGCGGTTGGTCCACTGTGCTCGGGCAACGAAGGTCCACACATTTTTTGAAGTTAACGGTAAACTATCGTTTTCTCTCTCTAACGAACTGTCGCATGTGCATGGGGTCTGTCCAGCTCTAGCAGGTAGCCCGAGAGAGGGTGCCGGCCATCCCTATTCACTAAAATCACGCTCATTCACATTGCTTCGTCTGGGCCATAGCCTAGGTTTTTGTAGTATAGATTTGATTTTACGTTTCACTTTTAAATTTTAACAGAACGTTTCCAATCATCTGTGTCTGACTCTCGAAAAATATGAATGGCTAGCGATGTCTAGTTATATGGGATGAAACCAATGAGATGAGATGCAATCTATAGAAGCAACGTGGAAGCAAGGTGATATTGATAACGCGTAATCGGTTTTATAAATCGTAACAGTTTTAGCGATCGGCACCAGAAAGGAGATTGGTTGGCAGACTTTTGAAAAGCTGCATTTATATCAACACATGGGACCAATTACCTATGAATTTTTATGTTTTCGGCACTAATCTTAGTTCCTAATAAAACCTCGGTGATCCCTGGGAAAAGCTCTATACCAATGCCACATGTTGTCAAAATATCATGTGGCTATATTGTCGGCTCTTCGGCTAAAGGCTCTGAAACTTACCACTTCTTAGCTATTTTTCTTGAATCATCTGGACGCCAGATGTTGAAAAAAGGAAAATTTCCGATATTTTTCCCAAAATCAGCAGAAACTCGCTGTCTTTGGAGGAGAGCAGTCGACTATCTTATCTTCAGCGTTCGTTGTAGTTCGTGAACAGTCTGTCACTGCATATTACTGAGATCAGCCTAATTTTCAGTGTTTTCAGTGAAAAATTATATTATAATATTCTAATATCTTAATTATTTTTTCCTTTAAATACAGGGTCAAGTTTTCTTCATCTCAGGCGTCTCGGGTTATTTTTAATCCGGCTTGCCAAGCCTGGCGATTTCACAGCGTCTTCTTCACTGCTAAATTCACTTCCTTCCCCATCATCCTACGCTTCGTTCTTTTTCCTTTCAGCGCATTTCATCGTTTTACCGTTTTACAACTTCCCACAATCTTCCTCTATCAACCTCCTCGCAACTCATCTTCCTTTCCTACAAGTTTTCTCTTATCACACCAATCCACCTCTCTCTTGTCTTCCCGCTCTTCTTTCCCGATAGCATATTATAGTATATAGTATATAGTAAATAGTATATATTATATACTATTTACTATATGGTATATATTATAAAATAGATTGTTGTATATATAGTTTTATTAATATATTGTTTTCTTGTGCATTTTTGTGCATAATCTTGGGCAAGTGTACACGTGTGCTGATATAATACAGCCATGCCGAAGTCAAGAAGATTTCTGTCGAAACCGAAAAAGAGGAAGAAAGGTAAAGAGAACCCTCTTGCCAAATACCACGCCGAAAAGAAACGTCTTCGAGAGGAGTGAGTTGATAGTGATTATAAATTTCAACTTGGTGCAGTTCCCATGGAATTCCCATGGATTCCCATCTCCCATGGAACTAATTATTTACATGAAACGAAATATTTCCACCGCCGATGGCAAGGATTCGGATGTTTATGTGTATGTATATTTCTTGCAGTATGTTGTCAAAGCAGCAGCGTACAGCCGATCCTAATCAGTCTGTAGACAGCCAGTCTGGGACTTTCAATGTGTCAATTATTGAAGTCGCCTCTGGCCAGATTGAGGATGAGGGCGGAAAGAAAGAAAATTATTTGCCAGTCACAGAATGTCACAAGTAAGTTGCAAAGTTCCTAGTTCTAATACGAACTTCGAGGAAAGATAATAGCTAGAAACTATAGACGTGTTTTGGCATTTTACTTTGTAGGGTTCATTCGACGCCGACACGCGGAAGCGAGACAAAACCTCCAGCCTGGGTCTTGTCCCCTGTTCTGACTTCCGCGTCGAGCCAGCGCCCTGGACCTAGTCGGCGGGGAGTCCGGCTTCCGTTCTCGGCAAGGTACGCAAAAAACGACCTTTCTTTTAGACTAATGATACTGTTAGTGCTATAATAAATATTGCTATTATTTAGGGTATATTCGACGCCCAATTAATTTCAGTTTCAATGTAAATAGCTTCACCGAAGAAATGCACGTCGGTGGGGTTGGCTTCTTACAACAGAGTACCGAGGAAGAGCCGACACTCTGCGAAAGCGCCAACATGGAAGTTGACAACATAGAGTGAGTAAACATGCAAACAATTTTTTATGGGCGCGTGTGTTTAAAAGGAGCGAGTGGTGATATTTATTTCGAATTAAAAATATAAAGTTAAATTTTAGGCTTATCGAATTTAGTTTCAAATGATAAGTTGCTCCAAGTAAACAATACATTGATCTGTCATTTTTAATCCACCGACCAATAAGATAATAAAAGAGAAAATACTCACGTAAAATGGGTGTTATTTTTCAGGATAACAGAGCAATTACAAATAACAGCCACTCCCAATGAATGGGAGGGCAAGGACGCGAGTGTCTCGGGTTACCGAATTGTTGATATCGGTCACCTATTCCGTCAAGTGATGGCTGAACGCCATCATCCTTTCGAGTGCACATTCCTGGACATGACGCTGACAGAGGAACGGACCCAGGGCTTCGTTTCTACGTACACATTCAAGTGCAGGATGTGTAATGTCAGCTCCAAAATATCAACCGACGACGTCGCGACGCCTGGGGAGGCGCCGGTAAACAAACAACTGGTCCACGCGTCGGTGGAGTCCGGTGGAGGGTTCTCGCAGCTCTCCCAGTATTTTCTGTCCCATTTATGTTTTCGCAGATGGTCTCGTAGGCGATGACGCTATCATCGAAGTGAAATGCCCAATTTCGGCCGACCCATTCCTGACACCTCAGGACGCCCATAAGAACAAGAAGGTATAGATAAGATATACGGGCGTTGCATTAAAAATTCGAACTTTTGGTCGTTTCAAAAGAGCCAGATAAAACTAAGGATATTTCCTATTTTCAGTTGCCTTACTGCGACTTGGTCGGCAACAAGCCACTGCTGAAGAAAAACAGTAATTATTTCTACCAAGTACAGGGCCAGCTGCACGTAACAAAACGAAGGCAGTGCTACTTCGTTTTGTACACAAAGCACTGGCTCTCGTACGAGATAATCGAACGCGACGATGAGTTTTGGGAGTCACATATGGTATCGCAATTACGGAGGTAAGCATCTACAATATTCTAAAATCTAAAATATTGAAAGAGCAAGTTATCATTTGTATGAAGAAACTCAACACAATGTGATTCTACGTTGTTCCACAGATTCTACTTGAATTGCTACCTTCCCGAGTTGGTAAACCCGCAGTTCGGGATTAGCTTGCTCGTCGCCGACATCAAAGATCCGACTTACATCGTGGAGGCGCAGAGAGCTGCAGCGGCGAAGCAGGCAAAGCAGAAAATTAAAAGAAGAAACGCTGTGTTGTAAACTGGCACACAACTGACATAACTGATAAATTAATTTATTGTCTGACATCAGTGTATTTATCAATATTAGCAGACCTGACATGCCCATCCTTTACCATAATCATCTCGATCCACCCGCGTAGCATCGCTTTTAAAAATGAAAATGTCATTTCAGACACAGTTCGAGGAAGTATATAAAAAAAATAGCATTAGTAAATTAGTCTCCCAATAAAATAATAAAAATTTGGTGCCGATCGTGATAATTGTGGTAGGAGGACGATTCGAACTGTATTGTGATCACGTAATTGAAGTTCTCACCGTGAACCTCCCACCTCTACACGTAAAGATATATATGTAATATTCCATCTATTAGTTATTTTAATTATCGCTATAAACATATAGTCAGGCAGTAAAACCTTTTTCCGTAAGTTTCTTTGGGAAGAAAACCATTATATGCTCAAAACTTTTACAACCATGAAGGGACAGACCCAAAGATACTGTGGACAGACCCGTCACAGTGAGACGCGTGGACGAATCCCGCCCCTTTTGCCTGTCAAAAAGTACCTTCGGTGCCTACAAAAGTCCCAAATTTCTACTTGAATTGGGTCGTTGCGGCCTCTTAACATTGACGACGAAGTAGTCACATTAAGGGCAATGCCAAAAAGCTGCGCATGAAACGAGGATCGAACCCGGGTCCAGCAAATCCCAGTCGTCAGCGGCGAGCTCGCTATCCACTGGACCACTGCTTCGTGATGAGGCAACGATCAGATTAAGCTTGTTATTCGAATACTAGTGAGTCTCAGATCAAATTCCCTTGCGATCCGTGTTAGAATTGCCAAAATTATGAAAACTTCCATGAAAACCTGGATTTGTAAACTGTTTGCGGGTGGCAAATTAAATCAGTAAAATAACTCTGCTTCACCCTCCTTTAATGACAAGCAAATAATGGACATAACATTACTCCAAGAAGATCTGTGCTTATTAGACGAATGGGTCAATATAAATAAAATGAGCTTAAACACAAATAAATGCAAAATTGTCAATTTTGGTGAAAGTTGCCATAACGAAGAAAGAACATACACTATTGGAGGCAAGAAATTAGAAACAACGCAAACATATAAATACTTAGGAATACTTTTTAAGAAAAATCTCAGTTGGTCGGAACATATCGAAGAGGCCTCCAGAAAAGGGATTAACACATTGAACTTTGTCATGAGGAACTTAATAGGAGTTAAAAAAGAAATTAAAGAGAAAGCATACTTGACGCTCATTAGACCCTTAGTTGAATACGCATCGTCCGTGTGGGATCCATATAAGAAAAAAGATATAAAACATTTAGAGAAGGTACAAAGATTAGGCGCAAGAAGGGTTTTAGGAAGAATGAAACGATGGAGATTTGATCATGAAAAGGATGAGAAAACTAAAATACTAGAAAGACCGTCATTAATGGTACAAGAACTTGGATGGGAGACATTAGAAGATAGAAGAAAAGACCATCGAATTTTTAACTATTTTAAAGTCATGGAAGGGAATAATGGTTGGAAAGAACTAAACAACAAAATTGCCAAGCAAAACAGAAAATACCAGAACAGAAAAATGCACGATATGCAAGTAAACATCAAAACTTCAAAGAAAGATACTGGAAAATTTTCCTTTATGAACCGAACGGGAGAAGACTGGAACAATATGGACAGAGAAATAATGGAAATTAAAGATAGAGATATTAAAGATTTTAAAAGGAAATATAGGGAAAACAAAAATAATAAAATATTACGTTAGACATATAATCACTTACCACCTGCACATATATGTACAATTTGTAAGTAACGACAAATAAATAAATAAAATAAAAAAGCGAAAATGTGACAAGACGAGACATGATAATGGAAATTCTCACAGGGTTGGAATAAACAATCGAAGCCTGCGCATTTTAAGGTTGAGCATGTATTTAGTAGCCGGGCGTTGATAAGAAGAACACGCAAGCGCAGCAGCCGGCGTCGGTCCCGGGTTCGAGTCGCCGACGTCAACAGCTTGCAGACAACTGGTGGATCGCCGAGGTGCCGGCTTCGAAGCTCGCTGTCCCACTGCCAGCTGTTGCTAATTAATTTCTAAGTACTTTTACTAACTTTCTACTTTTACTAAGTAATTTCACTCTTTGAAGATCCTCCCAGTTTTATGTTGTTACTATCTACTAGGGCTTCGCCGAACGCTACCTGTGGACGCGTTGTTGGATGAGCGTATTTCTTTTTATACCTGTATATAGTGTACACGGTATAGTGTATACGGCATAGTGTATACCAGCCCAGATTTTGATCTTCCAAAGTTCATCAAATTTGATTCATAATTTTGGCATGTAAGCTAAGTAAATGATTCTTGGAAGCGAATAAATCCACACACGTCTTGATTCTTTTGCCGAATTCACTGCAACTTGAATTTGTACCAAGAGATTCAAAGATTCAAGCATTATTTCAATTACCTCTGGTGAAAGCCGGTCGAATCCAGAGGCAATAAATTTTCGGCCAAGCAAAATCAGTACCTAGCTGTCAAACTTTGTCCAGCCTAGACGACAGATGGAGTTTTCGATAATTTTCATATAAAAACCATTTCAAATCGCAGAGAAACTGTTATAACGGTACATCTCACTACGGTCAGCATATTTGTAACGTTTGTTGAAGAAAAAGCAAGGGTAATTACAGCTTAGATATGCAAAACGGCTAAAAACTTGAAAATTTAATCGAAAAATGCGGTTTAAAAACGTATTAAAAACATTAAAAACATATCTCTTGGTAAACCAGTTTAGTGAATACGGTATACAGGAGCTATTCTGCAAATTTCATCAAAATCGGCTTGGAATTTTAGCCAGTAGAGTAAAAACAAACAGCGAAATTATGGCGAAAAATCTGAAAATTTTCGTAAATTTGGATTTTTGAGAAAAGTTCTAAAGCTATCAAGCTGAAAAACGCAGGGGGTCTAAGTTCAGAACAAATTCAGGTACACTGAAAATTTCATCAAAATCGGATCAGCCGTTTGGACGGTAGAGCGCGAACAAACACACAAAAAAACAAACAAACAAACACATGGACTTTTTTTCTACGGGTGGTCAAATTGAAGTCTTCGCTTCGCTCGCTTCGCTCGCTACGCTCATCCAATAATATTTTTCTTATAAAAAAGTATTTACTCATTAATATTTAAATATGATGAATTACATTTTGTGATTGGTTTTGAGTTCGTCCAATTTTCTCCAAAATGACACAATATCTTCGATTTAAGATGTTTAACGCACACAGAAAAACTTGTAAACATCAGTTGAAAATAAAGTTGATTTAGTTGCAAAATACTGCAAAAACGCTAAAAAAAAACACAAAAAACCGTCATAAAGGCGCCATTTTCAAGAAAAGTGCTAAACATGCAACACTACCACACAACAATGACCTTTTTACAAAAGCATTAAATCATGAGGGTCAACATATCTAGAAAGTTTCGTCGTATTATATACACCAATAAACAAACAAACAAAAGAACATTTGAGACTTTTTTTCCAGTAAAGTGTAATTGTAGACATCGTTCCACTTGCTTCGCTCGTTACGCTCAATTATTAGAAAGTAAAAACGAAAAATCTATTTCTAAATTTAAACCTGTTCCGGGATTTGAATCCGGATCTTTTCGCCTGTCAATGCAATGTCAATGCATGACATGACATGACATGAAAATGACAAAACATGACAGTAAAAAATACAATCCGCAAACTCTAGATTCCATTCTGATTAAACACCTCTCAAAGACTAGTATTTAATGTTATGCTTAAGTTGTGCTTGTTCTGGGAAGGCATACTTACCTGAGTTTTCTGAGATTAGGCGAAGTGGAGGTGCCGTGCTCCTGATATGTACGGCTTGTAAGTTCTTCTTGCGGCTTGCTTACATTTTAAAATCTTCTGAATGTGTAGCGTGATCTATTGCTAATCCATTTCTATATCCTTCTTCATCTAAATATACGATTCTATATCATTTATACCTGACCTGGCGTTAGGCTTGATGCAATGAGCACACACCGAATTTGAGAACTATTCATCTCATACATGTACACCAATTGTCTGCTGTGATGGATACAATTGTTTGGAAATCTAATCTTTTGCTACAAAACAAATTATTTGAGCTCTCTGGTAAAAAGGATTCCAAAGGAAGTAAGCAAATTGACCGGACAGGAGGTACATGGAATTTTGTACATTATAATGCCTTTGTAAGTTCAAACCAAATTCCAATTCACATTTAATTTTGAAGACAAAAAATATACAATATGCATGTTTATTTCAAATACTACATCTAAAACATTGGCTTTAAACCTTATCAAGTATTATGATAAATAATGGAAATTTTGTAATATTTCATTTCTAAAGCTACTAAATTATACTTACCCAACTCAATTCAAGTCTAAAATATTTACATTCAGCTTATAAATATAGGCTGGGCTACAAGTAAATCGAACAAAATGTTATTGCTTTATAGCCCAAACAGTGTCATTTTATTGATGTTCTGTTCGGTGCTTATCAAATTATTCCAGATAATTTTGTATGATCAATTCATAACATCGATATCCAATACTAAAAAAACGAGTACCTATGTCTTTAGCTGAAATTCAAGAATATTGCATGTACCAGTTTCTATAGAAATAGTCAGTGCTGATGAGCCTAGCTATCAATTAAACATAAATTCACTATTCAGAGGCTACAATAAACTATTTCGGTAAACTTTCCTGACTTTTCTCTAAGCTATGCTACCAGCTGAATCAATGACATATGCTAGCTAGTCAGAAAAGTTTGTGTAGATCCAAGCAATCGCAACAATTTTTAACTCGAAAGAACGGAAATTATACAGTGTCGAGATAGGCCACAAACCTTCACACAAAAACTCACCCTCACGTTACAACTTTATCGGTTGCTTCCGATTTCTCGAAGATAACAAAACCAATAACCAAACTATTAACTAAATTAATATCTAAAACTATTAACTAAATTAATATCTAAAACTAAAGTTAAGCAACAAAACTAACAAGCACGCGTGAAAATGAACATTAATGAATAACAAATGTCAAAAAATGTGCTACCATATTATAAGAAAAGCTTTGCCAACCAAATTTTTAATCATGTACTAGTTTTGAATGCAGTGTGTGTTGTATATTAGATATTATGTATCATAGGTTATGACGTATTAGGTTGGTTAGGTTAGGTTGGTAGGATGGTGGGGGGCCAGTCAGGAGAAGAGAGGCAGTCAAACTCGAGAGCCCGAACGAGGTGGTTGTAATATCTACACTGTATTAAATAAAGAACATATTATGCAATAGAGAATACAAAACTGGCGACGAGGAAACTCGAACGAGGAAAACATGGCCCAGCGGTTCGAAGAGTATAAACAAGAAGAGGAGAAGATTGAATCTTACATCCGGCGATTCGCGGCGCACGTGGCCGCTAATGATATATTAGAACACAAGAAAACTGATTACTTACTGGCAAGTATTGGAAAAAAAACCTTCCAAATATTAGAAGATCTCTTAGACGGTGCCAATCCCGCAGCATGCACATTCGAAAGGCTCCTGTCATTGCTGAGAGGTCATTACGCCTCGAAAACATTACTGATGGCCGAGCGTTTTGCCTTTCGAGAGCGGAAACAGCAAACTACAGAGACGGTGAGTCAGTATGTTTTACAACTACGACAACTTGCAAGAACGTGCAAATTTGGCTCACATCTACTCGAACAACTAAGAGACCAATTAGTGCTAGGAATCAACAACAGTGAAGCAAAAAAAGCACTATTGGGTCAAGACGACATCTCCTTTGACCAAGCTTTACAATTAGCCCTCACACATGAGAAGATAAACGATCAACAACAATTGTGGAAGAAAGAACAGTTAAATTCAGAAGTGGAAATTAATCGAATAGACAGAAAGCGATATGAAGAAAAGGGGGCTGGTAATCGTCAATTGGAATGTTTCAGATGCGGCATACGTCATAGGGGGGAATGCAGATACAAAGGATTCACTTGTAACTCGTGTAAGAAGGTAGGCCATCTGGCCCGGAAATGTAAATCGAAATTTATTGGATGCTTAGATCAGGAATCAGAAGAACAGACAAGCAGCAAAGAAATTTCTTATTCCGACATATTTACCATTCACAATGTCACATGCGCGGCTGTTCCGCCATATTATATGCAGGTTAACGTTGAAGGGAAGGTCATTCGCATGCAAATTGACACGGGCGCAGCCGTTAGTATAATGGGAGAGAACCAATTCAATGACCTATGCCCTACGCATCCAGTAACAAAAACAGCAATTAAATTATCTACAGTTTCGGGACACGCACTCAACGTCAAGGGAAGTGCAACAGTGAAGGTTAAATATAACAAGAAAGAAACCATGACTGAACTGGTACTAATTAGGAAAGATTCAAAGGTGCCAGCATTGCTGGGAAGGAATTGGATTAAAGCATTAGGTATTGAGTTAAGTGGAATTGTAGGATGTGTTGAAACAGAAGCGTCAATTAATGAAGAGCTCCAAAAGGTCAAGAATCAATTTAGTTCAGTGTTTGAACCAGGACTGGGAGCTATAAGAGACTATTCAGCACAAATTGTTCTCAAAGATCAGGCACAACCAAAATTCTGCAAGTATCGGCCAGTACCAATTGCTTATGTAGAGTCAATAAATTATGAATTGGAACGCTTGGAAAAATTAAATGTCATTTACCCAGTGAAGTTCAGTGCATGGGCATCTCCAGTGGTGGTGGTACCCACCAATAAAATGTACCCTAACACGAACATACCAGCTATCCGTCTGTGTGGGGACTTCAAAACAACGGTCAATCCACAAGCGGAAACGGAACATTACCCATTTCCGAACATAAATGACATGTTGAACACCTTTGGGGGACATTCGTGGTTCTGTAAACTGGACCTCACAAATGCTTACTTACAACTGGAACTAGATCAAACGTCTAGAGAACTATTGACTATCACCACACCAAAAGGCTTGTTCCGATACAAGCGTCTCCCATTTGGAATAACAAGTGCACCGGCAATCTTCCAAAAAGTGATGGATCAAATTCTACTGAACATATCCAACGTGGGATGTTACATCGATGATATCATCATTGCAGAAAACACAGCTGAGAAATGCATCCAAACATTAAGCCAAGTATTAAAAAGATTAGAAGAACATGGGATAAAGATCAACGGAAGAAAATCGGAGTTTTTGGTGAACACTATCACCTTCCTCGGATTTCAGTTAGACATAGACGGGATACACCCAACTAATGAAAGAATTCAAGCTATCGTCGAGGCCAAGCAACCTACCAAAGTAAAAGAATTACAAGCGTACCTTGGGGTACTAAACTTTTACCGCATGTTTCTACCAGACTTGGGCACCAAACTGAAACCGTTCTACCAACTACTAGAAGCAAGAACTCCATGGGTATGGACACATAAACATGCAACATTGTTTGAAGAAACGAAGAATTGGCTCACATCTGACCAGGTACTTACTCCATACAATGCTAAATTACCACTGATTCTAGCCTGCGATGCCTCTGAATACGGGGTGGGGGCTGTGTTATCACACACCAGACAAGGAGTCGAGCAACCAATTGCATACGGCTCAAGAACCTTAAGTTCAACGGAACAAGGCTTCGGACATATAGAAAGGGAAGCATTAAGCATTATGTTTGGAGTGAGAAAGTTTCACAAATTCCTAATGGGTAGGAAATTTATACTTTTCACAGACCACCGCCCACTAACAACGATATTTGGACCACACAATGGAATTCCGAAAATAGCAGCTGCAAAGATGAAGAGATGGGCCCGGGAACTTTCGGCTTACAACTATGAAATAATTTACAAGGAAGGGAAGAAAATGAGTAATGCAGATGCACTGTCAAGATTACCATCTCCATCCACAGCACCCGAAGAAGTAGAAGGTATTTACTATTTTTCACCGGCAGAGCAGACTCCGCTTACAGCCACGACCATCGCGGCAGCTACAAGAAAAGATCACATTCTGTCAAAAGTGGCGGATCTTACGGCCCATGGCTGGCCAAAGGATCTAAATGACGCTCGACTAACACCCTTCAAGTCTCGCCAAGATGCGCTCTCTCTGGACCAAGGCTGTGTCGTCTGGGGACATCGGGTAGTAATACCTTCCGAACTTCGAAACAAGGTACTCAACATGTTGCATGAGGAGCATCCAGGCATGTGTCGCATGAAAGGTTTAGCAAGAGGATATGTGTGGTGGCCCAATATGGACGAGGAGATAGAGAATTTAATTCGAACTTGTATCCCGTGTGCTCTACATCAAAATAACCCAGCTCCGATAAACATACAACCATGGAGAAGTACAACAAATCCTTGGGAGAGAGTACATATCGATTTTGCTAGTCTGAACCATCACAATTATTTAATTGGAGTAGATGCCTATTCGAAATGGATCGAGGTCAAAATCATGAATACGATAACCACGGAACAAACTATTGCAAGCCTGCGAGGATGGTTTGCAACCTACGGATTACCGCACGTTATTGTCTCAGATAATGGGCCACAGTTGGTATCTGAAGAAATAGAGGAATTTTTCAACAAGAACGGAATTGTGCATAAAACAAGTCCTCCCTATCATCCACAGTCAAATGGTCCAGCAGAAAGAACTGTACAAACCGTCAAGAAAGCTCTCATGAAAACACTTCAAACAGCTGATCCCCATACCACAATCCAACACAAATTGGATAACTTCCTTTTTGCTTATAGGAATACTCCACATTCTACAACAGGGTACACACCAGCAGAACTATTCATCCGTCGTAAGATGAGGTCCAGATTGTCGCTGTTAAAACCAAATATGTCACAGTATTTACAGGAACGAGAGCACCACCGGCAACCAAATCCAAGCGAAACTCCTATGCGGCAATTTCAACCCGGCCAGACCATATGGATCAGAACATACACGGATAAGCAGGAGAAATGGAAACCAGGAACAGTTCTATCCCAACAGAGTCCAACAACCTATAACATCAGCGTAGAGGGCCACAATCGGGTCGCACACGTGAACCAGCTACGCCAGAGACCGGTTGGGAACAACAACACCGTGGGAGACCTCGATCACCCACCAGATCAGCCCGGGACCAGCGAGGAACCAGGCAGACCGACACGACCAGCAAAACGGCCGGAGAAATTTAGGGATTATCAGTTGTAAAAATAATTGTAATTATCAGAAATATGATGGAGGAATGTTGTATATTAGATATTATGTATCATAGGTTATGACGTATTAGGTTGGTTAGGTTAGGTTGGTAGGATGGTGGGGGGCCAGTCAGGAGAAGAGAGGCAGTCAAACTCGAGAGCCCGAACGAGGTGGTTGTAATATCTACACTGTATTAAATAAAGAACATATTATGCAATAGAGAATACAAAAGTGTGTATAGGCCCAAATTTGGTTTTTGTGGTATACAAGTATTATTATCTCCTATATATATATAATGGGCTTTTTTAATCATTTCATCCTGAAATAAGCTCTTTAATTCCAAACGTCAGCCTTCCGCGTCATCAAGCAGAGAGTAATGTCACTAAATTCATCCTCAATCTACACGATAATTGATAGAATACTTCCCAGGCTGCCTCTGTTGCTGCATTTTTTAAATTAAGATTACGATACGATTAAAATGCAGTGGTCATGATGATTTGAGCTGAAATTAATTCAGAAATGCGGTGTTTCCACAAATGTCTCACCGGCTGACGGCCAATTTAGCTGACAGAGGCGACCTGAGAAATCTTCTATCAACCTTGCTTAAACCGACCCTATTTACAAATATCTTACTTATTACAAAATGGGAAACTCTCTCAAAATATAGCATTGTTGAGCCGGCCACATAATCGTCAGCGCTGTCTAGGCGGCGACCTTTCAAGCTCTACGTTACTTACGTCATTTCATATTAAGATTTAGGAGGCTTTGTTTTGCCACCGATGCTCAATCTCAAGTGTCAACTGACAGTTGATTGAAAGGTGATGACAGGAGATAACCACTGATCTCTATAGCCAGTGGTATACAAGTGGTGATAATAACACTTGTTTAATTTAACTTTTTGCTTCGCCCCGAGTCCGCTTCCTTTTTCGTGCAATAGTAAAGATATATTCGCGATAAGTGTGTGAACTCATTGCAGCGGGTCCAGCCCAGACTGTGCAGTCTTGGCCTCGTCCAACTGCAGCTGCGGGTGCTTGCGCAGCGTGTGTTTGCTGAGCGAACAGGACCACTTGGCGACGTACGGACAGTGCTGGCACTGGAATCGCGGCGATGCGTCGTTGCATTCTTGCTTCTCGTGGCGCGTCAGGTCTTTCTTGTACTTCCACGTGCGGTCGCAGCGGACGCATTTGAAGCGCGCAGCTGGGTCGTTGCCGGCGGCTGCGGACAAGGGGTGATTTACTGTTTAGTGTGTCACTCAATGTGAAGAGGGATCGGTGTACGTAAATATCCATTCCAAAGTGATTGACAGTCCGTCGGTTGTTCGTGTAGCATAATTTGTGAACAATCCGCGTTTTACTCCTGGTAAGGACACGAATTTGGAATGAATATTTCGTTTCTTATAATGCAAATATATACGGCGCATGCAATAAATAAATTTAATTTGATTCGGATTGACCTAATCCCTAGTATTGGCAAGGTGTTTTCTAAAATGTATTAAACTGGTTTTTTGAATGCTACCAAATATAAACTTGCCCAACAAATCGCATAGCAATAAGGGTCAATTCCCAGATCAAATAAAAAATCGAACAAAAGAAAAATTACCTAACTGAGGCTCACTTGATTGAGTTGAATTTATCGGTACTCTCGTCAGCCACCATGTTAATTGACTTGGCCGAAATTTCAACAAAAACACAAAATCTCGAATAACTTTCTAAAATTCAATTTCTACAATTTCTACAAAATACAATAAGATATTAGAGATGCGTATTCACCAAGGCTATCCAGAAATATTCGGTTCGACTCCCGCCAAATGTCCCCACGCCCGCACTTTACCATTCCCCGCCGACTCCCATAAGAGCCCATGTTAAATTACTAAGCTGCCGCAACTGCCACAAAGGTACTATCCGAAGGTAACCACCGCAGAAGTACTGTCTGTTAGTCCCATAAGAGAGACAATGTTATTCGACTAAGCCGAAATTCTCATCATCGCTCGGACAACTCAGTCTTCCCAACGCCGACGCAAGTACCGGCCGACTCATGCCTGTCGTCCTCCACTTAAACCGACGCTCGGGCAGTACACACATAATAAGCCGGAATAAAGCCATTCTTTAATATGGGATAAATCCACTGGACAAGCACCATATGCTCAGATAGCGTTAGTACAGTGCAGCTTTCACTGGAACAAAGCCATCATACAACATGAGATAAATCCACTGGATTAACGCCGTATGACTTATGGCTTTATTCCGGTGGAACAGACAATGGCAGATATGGCGTTATTCCATAAGGCGACCCAAAGAACCCCACCTGTGTTGCCACATCCGGCCCTGACGTGCTTCATGAGGTCAGGTTTATACTTATAGTTCTTCTCGCAAAAGTTGCAGTGGTAGCGCTCCGGATCGTACGGTTCCGGATACACTGGAGGCACTGCAAAAAAAATCACAAAGGAACTATTTAGTGTATTTCTTGTGATGATATGTATTTGTTCACAACCATTACGGCGGACCATATCACTGGCCGATTTTAAATTATTAAAAAAATCTCTGATTACTCCAAGCTCTTTTTTATATCAACCCCCCCCATAGCTTTGACCGTGAATATCTCACCAAGCAGTAGAAATTCTCTGCCAAAATAGCACTGTTGAAATGATGACAGAATCGTTAGCACTATATAGGCGGCTTGGTAAAGATTCAAAGCCCCCCAGCCATCTAGATACAACTTAAAACAACACATCTTACGCAACAGTGAGAGGGCTGTGTTTACCACTGATGCTCAATCACATGTGTCAATTTACAGTTGAAATTTGAAAAGATTATCTTTTCAGGTGCAGATTATTGTCCTTGTTCACTTTAACTTTGAACTTTGCTGCCAATCTCGCTACCTGCACTTAATCACTCGCTTTCGCCGTGAGTTTCCTATATTCTATACAGTCTTAGGTAAGATAAAAGGTTTGATACAATTATAATATTTGCATATCATTTGTTGATAAAATTTTTTCCTATTTTGTGAGTTTTCTTTAAGTAAAATGTAGTAAGGAGCCACGAGTCTCACCACATCCGGCCTTCTGGTGTTTGGTGAGATCCGGCTTGTACTTGTAGCTACGGTTGCACGTGTCACAGTAGTGGCGCGACGCGTCGGGCTGGCTGCACACTAACGAGATGACCGGAACCAGGACCTCATCGGCTGTAACAACAACAAATCGATTTCAGCACATGCAGACAATTTTTTTTCTGAATTTTCTGTTTTCTTTGGGGTTTTTCCTGTGATCTGTGAGAACTTTTGAAATCTCTGGACTTTGATCTGCCACGTTTTTTTATGCAAATCGGTTGAATAGTTTTCATGCAGCAAATCAATTGTTTTGGAATGTTTCAGTTTTTCAACACCAAAGCACTCCAGATGCAAAACTAAGCTTGACCAAACTTTACAGACAACTTAGCCATGTCGTGTAAAAAAACAGTTGGTAAAATGTTAGGCACGCTTCTTGGTTCAATGAAGATGCAAAGTTTTTTTCAAAAATCTATTACTAAATGCATATATTAGTTACAAAAAGACCTTCTCTCCAAATCCGTTTATCCGTTAATTCACTGGTTGCGTTTTGAGAACTAAATTTAGATTAAAATACACTTCAATCACAACAAAACGATAATACAAAAACAAACAATCATTCTTTATCATCACAATCATCAACCATACAATATGATTACCATACATACTCATATTATATCAACAATAATGACAAAGCAGCCGTTTGAAGTACGGTATGTGCGAATTTAGTAACAGCATTTTAAAAACAAAAATCCAGTTTTCATAGTTCAACATTTTGCCAATAAGGGTCCGAAACTAGAGTTCGCTTTTTTTTATCGCCGACTTCCGTGTTTTTGCATTGCATTGTGCAGACTCTGCATTCTTCGGGCATCAGCATTATCTTATTTGATGGCGACGACAATCTGAAACAAAGTTAGGAATTAGATCAAGCTGTCGATACATACTATCATCCCTTGTTTTTAGGGTTGTGGTCTCATCGATGATTCGACCCGCACCGTGCGTTGCGGTAGGCCCAATGCAGCGTGAGATTGTTGAAGTAGAAATGCGAATTTAAAATAATTTAACAGATGGCAAAAGTCCGGTCGATTGCAAAATCTAAAAGGCAGAATAAACAGGTAATAGGAAATAGGGAGGAGGAAGTAACCGGGGTGAAAGTTACAAATACGAGCGTTTTCTTTATATATTTATATTAGAGTTTAAGTAAATTTCTTGAATATTATCAAAATGTGCTATGCATTTATTACAAGTTTTCGACAAAAACGCACTAAAAAGTAATTTTCAGCAATGAACGCACTATCGAGTAAAAGATTCGTCAGCAGTTGACAAGAGCATGCAGCAAGAGGTCAAACGCACAAAAGTTCAAAAGCACAAGGTTCCCCGAAGATATTTATTAGCTTTCTTTTGGGTCGTGTCTAATTTTTCATTCAAAAAATTTGAAAGGCCGGTTTTTACACAATTGTCAATTCTACCCGATATCACAGCATTAACAAATTTATTTGTTAATACATAAAATTATTCGTAAAGTGTTGAGCCCCAACAAATATCAAGAGATCAAGATGGTCAAAAGTATAACAATTTTGCAAATATTTTTGGTAAAATGTCGACAATTTTTCTTTTAAAATAAAATAAATTAATACAAATTTAAAATAAATAAAATAAAACACCCCTCGATGGGTGGATCCGTGGCGTTGCATCATAAAGTCTTTTTGACCAAACAGTGGCGTGCCATTAAGTCTCTTTGGCGGTGCTGCGGCGTAACGTGGCAGTCTCTTCTATTTTAACAATAATATAATAATGATCTTTATAAATAAACAAATAATTCACTATTTATATTAAATTCTGAGGTGCATTTTCATTGACTTGTGTCTGTTTGAACATATAAAAACGTTTTGCCTCCAAAAACGATGAACTATTTGACAGTGAAATGTGACCTTATAATGGCAAGGTTGTCATGGTTTCCATGCGAATACAGTCTGCCATTTGTCTGGAAATCAAATCAACAAGAAAAGAAATGTCAATACCCCTGAACATCGTTTCCACGTCCAATTCAAAATGTAAAATCCGATTAAATTCATAAACAAAAACACCACAAGAAATGTAAATGTATGTTTTGAACCGTGAACCGTCGCTCCGTCATTGATCATTGAACTAAAGGCAATTTGGAGTCGAGGAGACTTCCCCATCACCCCCTATTGCTGGCAATCATGCAGCTCTCGGCGGTGATCGTCGCTAGCGGATGCTGACTGAGCGCGTGCGCCATGACGCTGCGCAAGTGGAAGGCGCGCTGCGGGCACAGCGGACACTTGAACGTCCTGGTCTTGCCGCACTCGAGGCGTTCGTGCTTGGTCAAGTCGCGCTGGTTCTTGTAGCTGCGGCCGCAACGGCAGTGATGCCGGTTCGAGCCGGGCGGCGGCGGCGGACGCGGCACGCGCAGGGCTGGGGAGAACGAGGTGGCAACAGTGCAGGGTAGAGAAATTTATGCACACAGGATGTTTTTTTCGTGAATTTTCATTGCTTGGTCAAAAGACCTATTGCACTCAGAGGAAAGAGACGTCAGATACCCACTGGACGTACTATCAGTTTGGGAGAAATATTAATTAGCTCTGCTAAATAATAAAGGAAGATAGAGAAATCACATCCTGAAATGCTCTACCTGGCTTTAGCGAGTGGGTATCATGACGTAATTTTTATAGAATTTTGATTGAATGGAATAAGTGTATTAGAGATTGTAAAAAAATGTATTCTCATACGAAAAGCACAGTCAAAAAAAAATTATAGACTCTGGGATGGTGTCTATTCACTGTCCATTGATATCTAGCTATTCTTCACAATAATGAACATACATTTCTTGGGAGTCTTTATTTTATGAACTTACAACACTTTAAAATGTGTTCAAACTCAAAAATGTTGTCAAAAGCTTAATTAGGTGTGGATTTTTAATTAAAATTAATTTAAAAACATCAAAATCGAATTTTGAGAAATATACTCAGCGTCATTCCTCAACTTATGAAGCTCAAAACACGATCTAGTTTTCTTAATAAATGGATGCCTTATCAACTTTCCATTGAAACTAACATAACACAATGTGTGTAGCATCAATGTCAAGTCAAAATGCAGTCTTCCACGTTACCTTTCATCCTGCCGCAGTCCCGCTTCTTGTGCTTGGTGAGGTCCCTGCTGTTCTTGTAGCTTCGTCCGCACGAGCACGGATACCTGCCCATCGCAATGCTGGCAGCGATGCGGTCGAGCGGGAACGTGAGGGTGCCTGCAACAAACGCAGAGCAGACGCCTCACGTTAACACTGTTTGTTGACGTTCGAGATGATACTGACCTTACTTAGAAGAGACGCGTTATACGATCGTTCATTGTCAATGAGGGCCGAGATTTTTATGTGAAGTTATAACAATGTGCTGTTAAATAAGATGTTAAGGATTCGAAAGTTAAAGACCGCCCCAGTGCTGGAAATTTGGAGTTCATGAAATACAGAGTGCGACAGTTGTCACATTTTCTTGTAGTTATTAAATAGCCAACGAAAAAATTCCCACGAAAAATCTTATACACAATGGCTTACAATTGTTCTATAGCATGGAGCATGTCGAATTGTTTGATGTGGACGACGGATTAAGATTCTGGAATGTAATGTTTTGGTGCCAATTCGATTTATTATGTGTAATGCAATCAGTCGTGTGGGTTTTTGTTTCTAATTAAAGGAATGCGGTAATGAACCCAAAGGTTTCAGTTTTTAAGTTAATTTTCCTATCTTTCTTATTATCTTAATTACAACAAAACACAACATTGGTACCTTTATTATAATTTTGGTTTAGTTACTGAAAGTATTTTTTTTCATGTCTTTTATTTTCTTTCATAACAAATATTACAGTAGTACAGAAATAAACTTATAAATCATTAACCAAAAGCAAAAATTAAATGAAAATATCGGTATCGATATCGATTATGGTTTCTTAAGAAATTGCTACAATTGTAGCAAGCATATTATGTTCTTGTGAAGTAAGACCAATGAAATTAAACTCATTTGCCACAATGATATTAACTTGACTTTTTCAGACTTTCAACGAGGGACAGAAGTAAATGTTTGTAATGCCTCTACAGAAAAACCATTTTGTCGTGATAGTGATGAACGTATATAGGTATTATATTTAATTTACGAATAACCCTATCCACAAAATTAATTTGCAGTTACCAATTTATCTTCATTTCAAACTTTATTAGTTAAAATCTGTAATGATAAAGTTACTAGAAATATGCTCTAGAACATATGCGAGTGGTGAATAAAACGCTTAGGCACGGTCCAAGTGTTAAATTTTGATATTTTAAAATATCACCTTGAATGTTTAATATAATATAACAAGTTGTAGAAATTTAAATGGCGGACATTTTTTAACTAAGACCTAATCACGTACAGATTTCAGCCTAAAGCAACAAAACCGAAGTACTCGCGACAGCATCCACCACCAACGCCGGATGCAGCTTGGAGACATGCCGCTTTAGCGAACTCTTCTGCCACGCCGCGTACGGACAGCTCGTGCACCGAAACTGCGGCAACTTGAAGCACTCGTGCTTGAGATGCTTCACCATGTTGTGTCGCTCGCGGTACTTCCGACCGCACTGCTGGCACATGTGCGTTGCCGGCAGTGCGGCGGCGCAGCGTTGGCCGCGTCGACGCACGCGCGCCGGCCCTGCAATGGGACGATGCGTGATCGGGTTAATCGAGGGCGAAGAACTGCAAAAAAGATGCTTTTCGGTGACAATAGGCTTTGAAGCAGTGGTTTGTTGTCATCGGTGATTGGTAGGGACGATGCCATAAAACATAAAACAGATTTGTGTGCTTACTTTCATTTATTTATCGATAATAATTTGTAATAATAATCTTTTGATAATTTCTTCTTATTTATCTTCTTGATTGAGCGACCAGGGGCGGTCACATGCGGCCAACTGGCTGGTGTTGTTAGTGGAAACCCGGGTTTTCCGAATCCTTCAAAATAGCATAATATGCTAACGATCACCACCGCAAATTGGTAGCATTAGGCCTAAAGAGCCAGTAATTTTCTTGTGTAGCAAGGAAAGGAAAAAACGGTAAATCAAAGTTCACCAACATAACACCAGCAAATTGGTAGCATAAGATAAGGAAAGAGTATTTTTCTGGTATTACAGCGGTGTCAATGTAGCCCCATTGGGTGACAAGAAAAGGTAAATCACGGCAAATCACAAGCGCTTGTGAATGTTTGATTAAATACGGATTGGTCGTCGACGTTTAGGGGTTGGACAATGCTTTTTTGAAATGTCTTCTCGTCCGCTTTAACAGAAACGTGCTAGAAATAGGACAGGAAACGGGTGACCTAGCTGCAACAAACCTTTGGGTGGAACATGAAGAACGCCATCAATGATCTAGATATCAAAACAATTCGCTATCATTTTACACCATTTTTTATTTGCATCAAATTCCCTAGCTGCTGTCGCTCTTTTTCGCTATCTAGAAGCTTATTTAGCGAATTAACCTCTTTTAAAACCACCATGTCAAGGTCAGCCAGAGAAAACATGAAAATTAGATCAATCCATTTATATTTAGTTCGCATCACGTGATTTTAAATTAATTGGGACTAAAAGCGATACGAGTCCTTGTGAACCTCCGATGGGAGAATACCCAAAACATATAGTCACCTACGTTAAACATCTTGTCCCACACTTTGGCTTGCCTCTGAGTTCCACGTGGTACCTAACAAAGCTTTCTCGCTACGTTCATCACAACATCAAGCTTTCCGTTCACAAGACATCCGCATGACATCAGATGTCCAATGTTTGTATCACCACAGCGTGCCTGCGTCGCAAGTGCGTTTCCAGCGAGCTCTTCTGGTGCGTGCGGTGCGGACAGAGCGTGCAGACAAACTTCGGCTCGACGCCGCACTCGAGACGCAGGTGTCGCTGCAGACTCTTCTTGTACTTGTAGGAGCGTCGGCAACCGGGACAGGCAAACGCCCCGCCCGTGTTGCGCAGCGAGGGACGTCGGATCGCTGGAAAGGAAGTGGAGTCAGAGCGAATTCGATCGACAGGGAGGATGGCGCATTATTTGGTTTGGCGAGTCGGTTCCGTGGTGTGATACAGGGAATCAAGGGTAGTCGAGAGATTCCAGAAGCTACGGGAACTGTCCGTCTGGAGAGTTGGAGGATAAGGAAATTCCATGTAGCACAGGGTTTCCACTCTTCCTGATATTAGTTCCGTCAAGTGATGGACACAGTTAAGTTATTGTTTCACAGTTTTCTTCCAATTGAAAGAAGGTTTTAATAGGGTTTTAATGGATTAATGAGGTGGTGTTATATTTTATGCATATCTGCATGGTGGCATTACCTCCGCTGGCCTGCTATGATACAGAATTAGGGTTTAGATGGCATCAAATTGTTGATTCAATATCCCTCAAAGGCTAATACATCGTGATTGATTGATGATTTGGATATTATCTTCAGTTATCAGCTTGGATACTTTGTTGCCAAGTTAAAACATGTTGATGACTTGTTTGAATTCGTCAAATATTCGCGTTCATGCCCAAGATAAAACTAGACTAATCAATTGGAAATTAAATTTTCACCAGAACATGCGGTAACGTTTGCACGGTATTTAATGTATAGGCAAACTTTTAATATAAAAAAAAAGTCGTTTCAGTCAGTACAAAACAATAACACATTGTTCAAAAACACATTGAAATAGGTCACCTGCAGGTGGTCTGTCAAAAGCTTTTTTATTTTCCAATTCTGCAGAATTGGGTAAATTTGGTTTTTGTGTACCATGGTTGTAAACAAAATATGTATTTTACACAATTTCGCATAATTATAAACAGAAAAAGTTTTGCGAATAGGGGTCCAGATTTGTTTAAAAACAAATGGATTCATTCAAATGACAAGTACGCCGAATTAATCTCGTTCAAAACAAGCATACACAATATTTACTTGATCAAAAGCAATTCCAGCAATCCAGCAATTTATGAGTAAAAGGAATTTTCCAGTTATCAAGTAAAATTTTCGCAACTGAATCCAAAACACTCTTCTACAGCTCAATTAAAAAAAACTAGTAATTATTCTAAGCATTGATTTTTCATATACACCAAATTGTTTCTTCTAACTTTCAAATTCATATCACGAATTTAATTTTTGGAAAGTTGAATCAATGAAATATGACAAAAAACTAAACAAGTCCATTCGATGTACAACAGTCTTGAGTTAAAAGTGTTGGCAAAAAAAAACATTTTCCTGAAAATCACGCCAACAAAACAACATGATTTTGCTTGTGTATGCGTCGCACGTGCGTGCTAAGTGACGCCTTCTGGTGCGTGCGAAACGCACAGTGCGGACAGGCGAACTTGGGTTCGACGCCGCACTCCATGCGCTGGTGCTGTGTCAAGTTCTTCCGGTACTTGTAGAGGCGGTGGCAGCGGTCGCAGCTGAACGCTCCGGACGTCCGGTCGCGTGTTCGTCGCCATCGAACGTCTGGAACGGAGACATGGGTTAGGTCCGAGTCACCAGGTTGAAGCAAGGAGATCAGGGTTGAACGGCGAACGGGTTTGTTTCTTCCTGTTGTTGGGCAGTGTTCTGTTTTCTTGTCGAAATTAGGGTTGGATGACTCTTTGGCATACTTCACATGGGTCATTTCTCAAAAACAGTATTTTTATCCGAGTTGATCACAGCACAAATTGATAATAATTACTCAAAAATTAACATTTCATGTATTTCTTTCCTATTACTGTTACTATGTATTAACAAAGTTATATAAATTTTAAAATTATTTACTCAATGATGAAAGGCTCAAAAGTATTTAGAAAATATGTTCAAGTATCTACCTAGGGTGGTTTGTAATATGCAAATCTCATACAAAGTAAACTTATATTTAAAAATCTGTTTTAGCTTTCAAATAAATAGATAAATTCATCATTATTTCCTTCTCTTTAATATAACCACGTCTAAATTATATTATAAGTACCTATTCAAAGACAGGGTCGAAAAAAAAGAAGTCTTACCAGAATTCCACACCAAATTGGAAACGGAAGTTAGATTGACTGGGATAACATGGATCATGGCGTGGTAAGAGTTTCTTGAATGCTTCCTTTGAAACCTTGCTGAATCGTATTTTGAGCGCTTGATTTCCTACACGTCTGCCGGACACGCACCTTCTTCTGAGCGGTGCGTCTGTTACGCGTCGTGCGTACGTTTTAACATGTTTTAAGATATGTTTTTTGACCTCCCGAGCTCGATTTTGGAAATTCCAACACTTAAAATATTTTAAGTTCTATTGAAAAACACTAAAAAGGTGTGTGGTAAGGAAAGCAGTGGGTGTTGTTATCCAAATTTAATCATTTAATTCAAAAGTTTAAAATTACTTTATTTCAAAGACAAAACTGATAACAGCGAATGTCATTTCATCTTAAATTTAAGCACACGCAAAATTTTATCTAAAAGTATAAAAAGAAAAAAATTACAGCCAAAATGGTCATATACTATTACACACATACTACACTACATACTACATACTACCATATGTACTACTACTACATAATATACTATTTAAAAGGTCGACAAGTGTTCGCTAAGCATATGTCGCTTCATGTTCCATTTGTACTTGTAGAAACGTTGGCAGGTGGGGCATTCGTGGGACCCGGCTCGGTCTCGCAGCCCCGTACGGAGCACCCCTAGAAGGTAGAGACATAGTGTAATTAGAGGTCGGAAGTCTTGTAAAAAAATGCGGCAAGAAAGCTGGTATTAGGACAGTGCCCACATTAATTACAATTATATACAATATATACTACTATATACAATATGTACTATCATATAAAATATGTACTACTTCATTGAATTCAAATCATTACCTTAGAAGTTATTTTTAATTGCCTGGCAAAACAACAAGTGCTCTTTGGAAAAGGTTAATGAGGAATTATAGGAATGAAATGAATCGGAGGTTGTGGATAGGATGGATTTAATTAGTAAAGTACATCGACATAAAATTAAAACAGCACAGTGATACACCGACAACAACAACAACAACAACAACAACAAGGCGTACGCTTCAGCAGCAGTGGTGATTTTTATTGATTGAAATAAGAAAATTTACAAATCAGTCGATATATCCCAGCATTTTCAAACCATTAAACTATGGAGACAGCTGCATTTATAATCCCCTTCGTACCATTTAAGCCCCTTTCACTAGGTCACATTTTTCGTCAAGCCCTTAAAAAGCAGTCTTGTCTATACAAGGTTTTAGCGATGGATTTTATGGAATATATGTGATGACTTTTGACACGACAAAAAAATCACTAGAAAGAAAGAAAATGTGACCGTGTGGAAAGAGCTTTAAAAACTTAATGAGATATGATTTTTATTTATTCATTTCGATGTGCTTAGTAAATGCTTGGCATGACCTTATAATGAAAAGCAAAGTAAAATTACAGCTGTCTTTCTACCCCGAATTAGATAATATTACATAATTTAAGCCTATGTTCAAAAATAGACAGTTTTAATTATTTTCTCACATTTAACTATAATTTAAATCGACCTTCAAACCAATTTATTCAAATCAAGCCACCCCTGGTCTTGAGGTCTGATGTGAACCCTCCGCACATGGGTGTCCAGAGTGTTCTTCCGATGCGTCTTGTAAGCGCAACGCGTGCACTCAAAGGTCGGTCGCGCGCCGCACGCGTCGCGCCGGTGTTGCGTCAGCGTGGTTTTGTGTTTGTACGAGCGCTGGCACCGTGGACACACGTGCCGTGCCTTGATCGGTGTCGGTGGACGACGAACCCCTGGAGAGGACCAAAGACCATCAGCAAGAGTGGAAACCCAATGCGATATGGGATTAACTTACAAGCCAACCTCGTGGACGGTGTAAGTTAATTTCTCAAAAGACTCAAATCTTTTCTTAATCTATAGCACGTTAGTTTAAAGGATATTGAATGCTTAGTGCCAAACTTAAACTTTTGTCGACGTTTCGCAAAGCTTTGCTGCCTGCTAAATCAAGTGTCTTAGTTAAGTAGTTTTTCTAGAAAAAAATCCTCTGATCTCTACAGCCATGGAAAGCGCTTCGTACAGTGAGACTTTGATGCCATGTCAGGCCACTTGGGGCGGGGGGAACTTTCTTCATCTCCCAATTTGCATCAAATGTTCAAATCTAAATAAGTTAATTTGGCGTGGAAACGATTTTGCAGTTGTAGGAATATTTTCAGTTCTAAATTCTTGGTATTTACCCATGAAAAGTGCATTGATTTAATTTTGAGCTTTGGTGTGTGGGTTAAGGAATATTGATTAAAGTGATGTTTTGAAAACTGTATAAAACTGGCTAATTAAGCTAATGAATATACATAAATAAATACAAATGAATAAACGGCCGCCTCTGAACCTTATCACGAACATCAGCCAGTTTATTTTTCCAAAATACACAAAAACAGATGCATTCAATATCCGAATGTTGGTAAAATCAAGCACATTGCCTGAATCATTAAAAAAACAACACAAGCCAGCATCTGATAGCAAGTTAAGTCCGTAACGGTCGATGCATGTGTTGAGAACGCACGTGCGTTTCGAGCGAGCTCTTCTGGTGCGTGCGGTACGCACAGTGCGGACAGGCAAACTTAGGCTCTTGTCCGCACTCCAGCCTCTGGTGGCGCCTGAGGTTCTCTTTGTATTTGTACGCTCGATGGCAACGGTCGCAGACAAACGCCTCGCCCAGGTTGGTGAGCCGGTGTCGAGGCCGGTATGCGACTGGAACGGAGAGGTTGAGTTATGTCAGCGACTAGCGAGTGGAGGCGACGATACCGTGGCATGTTCATGTTGCTCATTTGGTTGGCTTGAGGTGAGCTATTTCCAACGTCTCATTTATTATCGTCTCCGAATCTGAGCAATAGTTTAAAAAAAGGCAATTAAACTAAGTTATAGTATAGGAGTTGTTTATTTTATAAAGCAGATGGTGGGTATAGTTGTCGTGGACTGGGAGGTAAATTGGTAGGTAAAACTTTTCAAATGTTAATTTGAAAGCTCGGATTTAATTTATGAAGTTAAAAAGATTATTTTAAACACTTTTTTTGTCTTATAGTCAAAAATGAGAGAAAATCAGGTCAGCAAAGGAAGTCTGACGCTTTTACCAGAAGCTTTTAATTTCATACGCCTCCCCTACCAATTACCATGTACCAATTACATGAACATCAACCAACTTTTATCATCTGCTGTTATCTTTAAAAACAAAAACACACAAAAAATTGTTTGGAGCTGAAAAGAAGGTGTGAAAAAATTGTGAACAACAAAAACAGATAGTGTATTATATTTTCCGAAAATCAGCAAACGAGAACAGCTGCCCACCACATATCCGATATCATAGAAAAAACAATGTAATACACTTGACACTAAAAACCGCGCCGCAGCGTTTGACAGTGACATTAGATGACATTAAAGCTGTGCGTGTTGCGTGCGTAAGTGCGTCTTCAGCGTGCTCTTCTGGTGCGTGCGATGTGGGCAGTGCGGACATGCGAACTTGGGCGCGACGCCGCATTCCAGACGTCGGTGACGCTGCATGCTGACGCTGTGCTTGTACGTGCGTTGACACACGGGGCAGGCAAACGCCCCGCCTCCACGGTCGCGTTTAGGAGGACGACGAACGACTGGAACGGAAACTTTGACTCAAGATTTGTTGGGAATTGTGATCATAATTTTTTGATTGCATGGTTATATTTCCTTTGTAAGAGTGGAGAGGGAGAAGGCGAAGAGGCAGGAGGATAAGCAGTTGGATTCGTTTTAGAAATATAAAAATATTTATATTTATATTGATGATGAACCATCAATTATCATTTACCACGGTGATATCATTATCAAGACCACGGTTTTTCTCTTAATTCTAAGAGACATTCCGAACGACTTGTGTAGGAATGCTATTTTGCCTCTCATTAACTGTTGATTTTTTTATTACTAACATATTATTATATGTCAGTAAACAGTAAACAGTAAACAGTAAACAGTAATCCTTTTTGTGGGTATATGGGTACCTCTTCCAGGTCATCAACATAACTTTCAGCTCCTATCAAAAACATCAAAAATACATTAATATTGCTAACGATAATATAACTTTATTGTAAAAAGCACAAGTAATGTCATTTTAACACTTTAAACGCATGTTAAGCTACAAAAATTCGTCATCAGTAAGCTAGATGCGTGTGTCGTGTACGCAAGTGTCTGTCTAGCGTGCCCTTCTGGTGCGTGCGGTACGCACAATGCATGCACGCAAACTGCGATTCCATGCCGCACTCGAGACGTTGATGCTTCAGCAAGTTTCGCCTGTACTTGTACAGGCGGTGGCAGCGCACGCAGACAAACGCCCCCACTCCGATGGTGCGATCACGGGTCCGACGATGGACTGGAACGGAGACATTAGATTAGTTACGATTTGTGGTTTCCGATGGAGTGTTTTCGATTGAAAATATCTGAGTTGTAACGCATGTCAACTGTCAAGGCATATCGGCGTACAGCAACGGTCCAGCTTGATTAGTGATTACAATTGATAACATCAATGCTTAGGCAAACAGCCGTGCAAGCACGGGACAATACACCAATAGTGGAAGAAGAACCTTCGAAAATCTAGTTCGGTAAGTCAGAGAGCTCGCTGTATGTAGTAGGTACCCTTGGTAGGTACTACCAAAGTTCCTATTATTGTTGGTACTACCCACTGTAACGAAATAAAACATAAAAATAGTAATCAGTGACGCATGGACCAAAATAAGGAAACTGTGAACAAAACTGTACATCTTTCTTACAGAAGTGAGTTCCTGACAGCTCTCGGCCAATGCTGTTGTTGATTGTTGATGTTTTTCAAACAATTGTGGAATTCTTGGCATCTGCAGTAGGTACCAATTGTTGATTGATTAGCGTGCGAAGATTAGTTTCAAGTCATTACTCGTCATTACAAAAATTGTCAGTTTAATTTTTCAAAAATAGTAAATTGACAAATGCATATCAATACAGTTGAATCATGGCCTGCTGTGATTAATGTTCCATTCATATCACACAGCAGGGCCATGGTTGAATACATGGCGTATGAAAATCAAATTACAAGCAACACAAAAAAAACAGAAAAAAAACCTTAAAATTATAATTTCAGGTTTGTTTAGAGAGATTGATAGAAGTCCCAACTAATCGCGCGTTGAGCGTTGCGTGTGTTGCGTACGCAAGTGCGTTTCAAGCGAGCTCTTCTGGTGCGTGCGATGCGGGCAATGCGGACAGGCGAATTTCGGCTCGACGCCGCACTCCATGCGCTGATGCTGCCACAGGTTCTTCCGGTACTTGTAGAGGCGGTGGCAACGGTCGCAGACAAACGCCCCCACCCCACTGCCACGGTGGTATGACCGGCGACGGACTGGAACGAGACACGGGGTTAGTTAGAGGCGTTGAGCTGAAAACCTGTAGAACGGTCGTTGAAAACAAAGAAAATATATTTTATTTCGCGACGAGGCTAAAATTAAATGTTTAAAAACTATAAATACATAATATGTTTAAAAGAGAGGGTAAACGACGTAATCACGATCCTTATCCCATTCATAGAAATGAATGTTTACAATCTACAAATAAATTAGTTTTCATGGCGTGTTAGACCAAATAATCATGCTTCATCAGGGAAAAAGCAGGTTTATTTTCCAAAAATATTAAGAAGGGTGGGAATACCAAGAGAGAAGCGGAGTGCGCTGATTAAAGAGGGTTTTTTTGGGAAGGAGCTGAGCTGGAAGTTATTGGAGTCAGTGAATTTGTGGGAAGTCAGGAGTGCATGGAAGGCGGTGGTGAAATGAGAGAAAAGGACTATAAAAGTAGGGAGGAAGAAGACGAAGAAGAAGACTCACAGACATTAGCGGCAGGATTGGCCATCTGGCTACCTTTAAAGAATGTGCGAGGCTTCCATATACTTATGTGTATTGACCCATATATGCAACAATAAATATTTGTTTAATATAGAAACAGAGGCATTACAGTATGGTTGACCTTTCAATTTGAGGCCTTAGAAAATCAAGAGACACAACAGACAAAACATGACAGGTTTGTTTCTAGAAATAGCAGACATCACCGAGATAAGTGCGAGGTGGTTGCAGCGCATGTTTCGCACGCAAGTGCGTGCCAAGCGAGCTCTTGTGATGCGTGCGATGGGGACAGAGCGTGCACGCAAATTTCGGCACGACGCCGCACTCTAGGCGCAGGTGTCGCAGTAGATTTTTCTGGTACTTGTAGCGGCGTTGGCATCGGTCGCAGACAAACGCCCCCACCTCGCTGCTACGGTGGTCCGTCCGACGATAGGCTGGAATGGAGACACGGGGTCAGGAAAGTGTCGTGTCGGAAAATATTTCAGTGACCTAATATTAATTGTTTAGAACATAATTTTCCGAAGATTCCGTATATAGGTACTACTGTTAGTGTTGATTCGAAACTATATGCAAGTAATCGTAGATATTTTTTCTTAGAAATAACACATTATTTTATAGTATACAATTTATTTATTTTTATTATGAAGTCCATGAAGTATAAATTGATAATGCATGGCCCCGGACAGGCGAAAATATCCGTGTTCAAATCCCGGTACGGATACAAATATTGAAATAGATATTAATGACTTTAAATAAAAGTCAACACTGTAAATAAACTATGCAATTCCATACCTTCTCTCCTTACAAATATAATCCATCCTTACAAATATTTACCGATTCACCACGAAAATAGAAGATTTATTTTCAAAAGAACACGAAACATCAACATATCAATACAGAGCCCCTTCTATTCTTGTCGCAGACACTCAAATTACACAATATTAGCCCCGTGGAATGTAATTCTGTAACTTTTTTATTTGAGATGAGATGAGATCTTCACTTCTTATGTTTCCAAACGAACAAATGAACGTTCTCACCTCATATCATCTCACAAAAAAGCGACAAATTTGCTTTCAAGACATGATTCATATAAGTAATCGCAGAATTTGTTACTCATCACTCAAGGTAAGAATAGGGATCTATTATAGGGGTTCTATCTATAGGGTATAGGAAGACATGATTCATAAAAGCAATAGCAGAATTCACTCATCACTCAAGGTAAGAATAGGGTGATAACTCATCAGTGAGCTAGGTGCGTGGGGGTCGCTTCAAGTGCAGCGTACGCATGTGTATGTCCAGCGAGCTCTTGTGACGCGTTCGGTGGGGACAGAGCGCGCACGCAAATTGCCGCTCCACGCCGCACTCTAGACGCAAGTGTCGCTGCATGTTGTACTTGTACTTGTACGAGCGTCGGCACTCGGGGCAGAGAAACGGCCCCACGCCAGATGTGCGAAGCGGAGGGCGAACGGCTGGAACTGAAAAGTGGAGTCAGATTGATTCAAATTTAAGGGTTTTAGACCTATGCCACTCAGAGAAAAATGACGTAAGATACTCACTGGACGTACTACCAGTTTGGAAAAAAATTATTAATTAGCTCTGCTAACTAAAAATGAAGATAGAGAAATCACAGCCCGAATTGCTCTACCTGGCTTTAGCGAGTGGGTATCATGACGTCATTTTGATAGGATTTTGATTGAATGGAATGCGTGTATTGAAGCGAGGAACAATGGATATATCATATAGATGGAAATATAAGGGCAAGTGCAGGCAAGAGTGTTTGATATTTGTCAATATATTTTGTCATTTATTTGATATTTTGTCAACAGCTGTTTACATTGAGTGTATGGAGCCACATTGAAGCTACAACAGCGATAACATAAAACCCAATCCAAACAGCCACATTGAAGATTAGCATCCGCAAAACACACTAATGGCTATGATGAAATACCCGGTCACATTTTAAAGGCAATAGCTGGATTTATCGCAAATCCTCTCATACATATTATAGTAAATGTATCGATGAGTCTAGGTGTTTTCCCCGAGTGCTTAAAAAAAGTGATTGTAGTCCCGTGCTTCAAAAGTGGGGACAAGTCGAAAATAGAAAATTACCGCCCAATTGCACTTACATCGGTGTTTTCAAAGATAATCGAGTCAGCACTTCAAAGGCGAATCAGCAAGTACGTCGGGAAATTCGAGCTCATGAACAAGGCTCAACACGGCTTCATAAAGCACAGATCTACCAACACGGCTTTAGTTGACTTTGTAGAAAATGTCATGAACTCAAACGACAACAAAGAAGCGGTATTGGGAGTGTTTTATGACTATACTCAAAAGCATTCGATACGGTTAATCACGACCTGCTCCTTCATAAACTCCACCACTTAGGCATATCCGGGGTAGCCAATAATTGGGTCAGATCATTCCTAAAAAACCGCATACAGGTTGTACGAACACAGGACAAAACGAGGACTTACCTGTCCAGAGATAAAGTGATTAACCTAGGTGTCCCTCAAGGCGCGATTATCTCCCCATTACTATTCGATTTATTTACGAATGACCTCCCGAATAGTGTGAGTGTCGGTTCAGTAACCCTGTTTGCTGATGACACGACCCACCACATCTGGGGCAGGCAAAACAGGTAGACGTAATAAATGCAGGAAGAGTAGCGGTAGAGGAAGTTCATAACTACAGTGAACGTAATGGCCTTTTCCTCAACAAAAATAAAGTTCTACTTATAAATTTTACAAAACATAGCTCACCTAAAAAGGAACTCTCAAGCCCATTAATATAGATGGTCAGAGTATCCAAGCTGCATCTCATGTAAAGTTCCTCGGTGTGGTTATAGACGGCAAGCTTGACTGGATGCAATAAGCTCTGTGCTCATCTTTCCACCGAATGTTATCTATTACGGAAAATTAGGGAAATCAGCGACGAACGCACTGCAAAACTAGTGTACTTTGCCCACATACATTCGAGACTGCAATATGCTGTGTCCTTGTGGGGTCAACAATAGCAGCTAAAAGGGTATTTCGTGTCCAAAAAAAAGCTACCTATTCGAATTCTCGCAAAAGCCAGCTATAATCCTTGCTGTACTGGCTTCTTTTACAAAGACTCTTGCGCGGAACTTTTTACACATTTTAAAATACTGACATTACCTGCCCTATACATATACAATACGATTTTAGTATTTTTATCCAGCACTGACCATACCAATGAACCTTTAGATACCAAAGATCATTGTAATTACAGAAGGAATGAAAGACGGGTGGAGCGATTCCCCACGAATCTGATTATAACGACAAAAAGCCCGATCCGAGCGGGATACAAATTATGGAGTAGTTTACCCATGGACATAAAGAACCTATACGAGCTTAAGGACCAGCCATCCTTTAAAAAAGCGCTAAAAAAACTGGCTACTGGTAAAATGCTTCTACTCAATCAATGACTTCCTCTCAGAATAGAATGCTAGAAGACTATCTAGGAAACTATGTAGTTGTATGTCACCCGTTTGTTTATTATATATATAGTACATATATATATATATATATTTTTTTTTTTTCATACAATTGTAAATATTTTATTATTATTATTATTATTATTATTATTATTATTATTATTATTATTATTATTATTATTTATTAATAATAATTATTATATATTTTTATTTTCTGACTGTCTTATATCAACCTGTTGATCTCTCGACAGTACATAAAATGAAATGAAATGAAATAAATGTAAAGGTATACCTATACACGATCAAGTTATTAAAGCAATAGATTGCGGAAAGCTCCGAGACATCTTCTAGTACTTGTAGGTCCGTCGACAAACGGGACAGGCAAACGCCGCGTCGTAAAACAACAATAATCTTAACCAGCGCCCAAACAAAACTCAAAAAATTTGCATCATCGGATGCATCCTCCGCATGTGTGCGTTCAGCGAGCGCCTGTGGTGCGTGCGGTGGGGACACAGCGGACACATGACCCTGGGTTCCACGCCACACTCCAGACTGCGATGGCGCAGCATGCTCTTGTGGTACTTGAAGGAGCGTGCGCATTGCGGACAGACGAAGGGCAGGCCACGCGACGCTCGTCGCTGGGGCCGGCGTACGGGCGCTGTTGAAACGGGGACAGATTAGATGTGGATTGTTAACAGCTTATTTAACACTCGGTGTATGTTGGAGCGTCAGAGTGGCAAAGTTAGAATTAAAACATGTGCATTTTTCACCCGAAAAGATACTCTTTTATATGTCAACTGTCGGTTGACACCACTGACATCGATAACTTGGGCAGCGCATTGTATTGAGCCAAGGTCAAGTAAAGTTGAGCCAGATTTTCGCCTTCGTGGTCACCCTTATTTTGCGGCTAAAACATAATGTATAAGCTTATAATAAGCCAGGTTTTTACAGTATGCTGTAGTACATCACTTTGATCAATATTATTAACCCCTCCCTCTAAAGCTCACAATTAAACCCAAGCCAATACACCTTTCATGCTGAAATACCAAGAATTATGAACTGAAAATATTTCTACAACTATTACATCGTTTCTACAAAAAATTTACAGTTTGATTCGAAAATTTGATGGAAATTGGGAGTAAGAGAAGGTGACCAAAAATGGCCCATTATTGCATCAAAGAATCTCTGTACGAAGCGCTATCCAGGCTATAGAGATCAGCTGTTGACACTTGAGATTGAGCATCAGTGGCAAACAAAGCCCCCCAAATATTACGTGCGTAGACATTGGTCCTAAAAGAAAAACTCAAAACTTTAAGTCAATCATTATTAAAAGTCGTGACATTCGCAGCTGCATCAAAAACTAATTATTTTATTTTTCCAAAACAATATACATGTAAACAAAGGTGCACAACTTGACACAGATGAATTTCCCGTTCAACTATTTGCCTTGCATAATAATAATAATAATAATATTAGTAAGTAAACTTCACGAAACTATAAACAAGAAGGCACTTGATCACGTCTTGCGCTGCGTGTGCTGGCAACGCACGTGCGTGTCAAGCGAGCTCTTGCGGTGCGTGCGGTGCGTGCAGTGCGGACACGCGAACTTGGGCTCGTGCCCGCACTCGTGGCGTTGGTGGCGAATCAAGTCCCACTTGTACTTGTACGCGCGCGCGCACTTGGGGCAAGCGAACATGCCGGCTGCGTTGCGTTTCAACGGCGTGCGACGGAGTCCTGTCGGAACGGAAGCCAGAAGTCAGACGGGATACGAGGAACGCATATGCTTGTTTGGACCGGTTAGATTCAGTGGAAAATAACGGCAAATTTTCACCGAGAAAAGCCACGCTTAAGAAAAACTTTTTAACTGGTTTTTGAATGCTAATTGTTCCCAAACTCAGACTTTTCCCGACGTTTTGCAAAGTAATTCTGCCTGCGTTATCAAGAGTCTAAACTCGAGTGCCAATATCTAACCAAAATAACCAAAAATCACCTGAGCATCCCCAAAAATCTCAAAAAACCACTCGAGTTTAGGCCCTTGATAAAGCAGGCAGCATAGCGTTGCGAAACGTCGGGAAATGTAAGAGTTTTTGGTACTAGCATTCAATAAAGTTAAATAGTTTTTCAGCAAGCTAACGTGCTAAAATAAGGAAAAGGCACGCGAGTCTTTTGAAAGTAGAAAAGCCACTTGATTGTGATCACCCTGATTTACCTTCCCCTACAGCTTTTATTCGTTGAAGTGAAAAATCTGAAACATTCAAGTTAGTTGCATTAGCAATTGCAATTGCAATTGCAAATGTGGACAAAGGTAATCAAGAGTACGGCTGTATAAGAAAAAGTCATGATGTCCACTACTACGGGACGTGGGTGGTGAGAGTGTTAATTTGGTTTGAAATTGTGCACAAACATTTGTTATAGCTATTGTCACTTCTAAGAAAATAACAACACATCTGGCTTTTCTAGAGAGTGAATCAGACATTATTTTTCTCTTGATGGAATACCCATTACCCAATCATAACACATTGTTAGTGCGGTTCAACGATTGTTGACATTGTCATTTGCTGCACCTATTCGAAAATTTGTATTAGCGGCATGTAAATTGTTCAAATTTGTGTCGAAAGCAGCGAGTTTGTATGGCAACACCTTGCCATTACCAACAAGGTGGTGTTATTTAATCGCACTTGAGTATACTAGTTATGTTGCAAAATTAAATAGTTGTCGCTTTTCTGATCGCCACTGTCAAGTTTATGGTGATAAGGAGGGATGGGAGAGGTGAAGTATTAAACCTTACCTATAGAAAGGACGACACAAAAGTAAAGGAACAACTGATAAAATCATACATACAACAGGAAATAATTAAACTGGCCCGTATGGAAATTTGGTTTAGTAATTAAATATTAAATTCTCTAGTCTCTATCACGAAAACAATCAGTGCACTGTTTATTTTCCAAAAACACACCAAAACAGAGGCACCCCTACGTTCGCCATATCAAATTTAACATCGTTATCGTAGCAAACAAAATCAAAACAACTTCAACATCTTCGGCTGCGTGTGCTGCACGATAACGTGCTTGTCAAGCGAGCTCTTCCGATGCGTGCGATACGCACAGTGCGGGCACGCGAATTTCGGCTCGACGCCGCACTCGTAGCGCTGGTGGCGAATCAAGTCCGCCTTGTACTTGTAGGAGCGCGCCAGACAGCTGAGGCAGGGGTACGTCCTGCCGATGGTCGACTTGAGCTGCGCCTGCAGAGCGTTGACGCCTGGAAGGGAGACGGGAGTTAGATTGATTCCGATTGACAGTGTTTCAAGCCAGACTTCATTTGCTGGATTCACACGAAATACCAGGGTCACACCTCGATCCGCGAAGAATACTTGCTGAAAAGCGGGGGTGAAACGGTGGAAGGAACCATGCAGTAAATACAAACGGGGCTATTAACCGAGACGATAGAAAATCGATTTATTGAAAAGTTTTTTAAACGTTATTTATTACATATATTTTGATGCAAAAGTCTACCAAGTCGATATGAGTATATATATATATATATATATATTATATGGTATAACTGATGCGCGTAATCATGCGTATAACGACATATCAGTGCGTACCCCCTGTCGAGAAAAGTCTTGCAAGTGGTTAAACGCCTGACACGACGTTGACGAGATTCACAGTGTTTACCTGCACGATATCATTGCAATCAGATTTGCCGCGATATAGAAGAAAATTACCAGATTTGTTTCCCTCAAACGAGAATTTGAAGTTTTTGTTACTCCATACAGGCATTGCAGATAATTTAAACAACATTTACAAACTTATTTTCGCACACAATTACTAAAAATTCTATCTGCCAGATGTGCAACCAACACTGTCTGTACAAGGCAGATCGGGGTGTGTGTCTCGCATGTGAACTCTGAGCGAACGTTCGTGGCTCGTTCTGAACTCGCAGAAGCAGCAGCCGAACTTCGGCCCGACTCCGCACTGCAGCCGCTGGTGCTTCAACAGGTTCTTCCGGTACTTGTAAATGCGGGGACAGCGGTCGCAGCCGAACGCGCCGATGCCGGCAGGTCGTTGGGACTTCCGGCGTGCTTCTGCAAAGGAGACGAGTGGGTGAGACAAGAGTTTGCAAGTAGAACAGTGGTGTAAAATGGTAGAGAAATCTGTCTGGTTGCCCAGTTTTTCCCTGGCAGTTTTGACTGGTAGAACTGACGTTTTGCTTCCAGTTTTTTTGGGGATATTATCTGGAAAACTAAAGGTAAGGGGTGGATTTTAACAACACTCTCAACACTCAATACACCGAAGCAAGTTACGTCAATTATCGTGGCAACTATCGGTAATAGATACCCCAAAAATAAATCATACGCACACAAATAGCTCTCTGTAAGATTACACAAAGCATTTGCGCGGTGAAGTTTTACAATTAAAAGAGAATATATCTTAGCTTAAATCTGCGTTTCGAAAGTTGTAAATCCGACCCGTGGGTAGTTGTAAATACCATGTAACCATTAATAAAATAATCGTTTCTCACATCTGAATCAAGAACATAACAATTTTTTATCATACAGAATACAGATTATACAATTGCGTCCAGTATTTTGTCGATTACCGCCAAGTACAGGGTTGTTCTCATAACTTCCTGAATCTGGGTAATTGCGAAAGGTTACTTCCTCAGTTCCATTACTGTGCTTCACTAGAGGCGTTACACTCCGTACATTGCTCATGATCGCTGTAACCACGCGTTATAAATATATCGTCTGTGTATATACAGCCCAAAAACACTCACTCAAAATTTAATCGTTTTAACAACCAACTTTATAATAACATAGTTACTTCAACTGTATACTGATACTGAATTGTAGAAGTTTAGGTAGTTTTAAGCAGAAATGTAAAGAATGGATTAAATAAGGAAGGCAAAGATGAAGATTTACTTTGTAAATAACTCAAAATAGATATTATACACTGACAAATATTGTAATCATAATATGCACCCCTACTGTAAATGGCTTTCTAAGCTAAATAAAACTCATTTATTATCATTATTATTATTATTTTTATAACTTAGCTGGCAATAATATGTAAAATTAGAAAACAATTTGGTCGTTATTTAGGTACGTCTTATAATGTTACATGTTGTATTTAGTGAACTTTGGCACACTGTTTAATATAGACCTGTAGAGGTATTATGATTTATTGAACCCTTTTATGAAAAAAATTGAGTTATTGCTTTGACTCCTGTATATTCCTAATATTAGCAGGATAGTTTTTAGAAAACTATGTAACTGGGTATTGAATGATAAGCTTTTTCCTAAGCTAAATTTTCCGGGAAAAACGAGAAAAGCCGAGAAGAGCTTAGGCATCATTCACTTACTACCCATTTATAAAGTCTTTCTAAAAAGTGGAGTTAGTGAATATTGGCTGTCTGTTATGTCTCGGAGACACCATCACGTCGTCAGCAATCGACAGAAGCTACGTGATTGGCACGCGAGGTGTGTGACGATGACGCATGTGCGACGCCAACGAGCTCTTCTGGTGCGTGCGGAATACGCACAACACGCATGCAAACTTCGGCTCGACGCCGCACTCCATGCTGCGGTGTCGGTGCAAGTTCTTCTTGTACTTGTAAGAGCGGAAGCAGACGGGACAGACAAAGCCGCCCTCACCCGCCCTCGCCGGTTGGCGACGAGTAGGGAAAATGTCTGGAAAAGAGACGAGAAGTTAGACAACATTGAGACGGTGGGAATGTCCCTTTAATACAGACCGTAAAAATGTGTGTCATTTAGCCAATTTCCGCATAAAATTCTTGGGAGGATAGGAAGTCGGTATAGGATGTGTATTACGTAGCATCGTAACGTTCCGCTAAGTTTTGATTTTGGAGAAATGTATTACAGAGTTGGTCGAGTTTCCACACTAAAAGGCAGTACAGGCTTTCTTAGTGTAATCCAAAATGCGAAATACTATTTTGTATGAATGTATCCTACTAAGTTTTTACTATGCATTGAAAACAAGAACGTAGTCGATGTGTGTTGAATGTTACAGCACTGTGTAAAATATGAATATGGCAAAATGTATTGACATTTCACCCTGATCAGCGCCAACTATCTCTTATTTATCCAGCGTTAAGCCACTAAGGCCCAGTTTTACAATGTGCAGATAAAAAATTATCTTCATGGTGACCACCCATCGGTTCCTCCTGTTTTCTTCCTAACTGGAAGTTAACTATTAAACTAGACATTGTAAAACCCGCCCTAAACACACAAATCAGCCAACATCGGTTCTGAAACCAAAAACAAACCAAATACGGACACATTAAGTTTTGATTCGAAACTGGATGCAAAAACACGTAGCATGTTACGTTAGTTTATGTATTTATTTAACGGTTCAACTGGTTTAACAATCAGGTTGACTAAACGCCGGGCGCAGCACTCGCAACGAGCATCGTGCCGACGTGTCGCCGTGCACGAGCCGCATGTGCGAGTTGAGCGAGGCTGCGTGCGGCGTGCGATAGGGACAGTATCGACAAGCCAGGCGAGGCACGACGCCGCATTCCAGGCGTCGGTGGCGGTTGAGGCTGTCTCTCAGCTTGTAGACGCGTTCGCAGCGGTCACAGGGGAACGTGGAGGACGCGTTAGCTGGTCGCTGCTCAGCGGAACGTGAGTCTGGAAGGGAAACGTGCAGTCAGCTTGGTTTCGTGCCCCCCTTCTAGCACGAGAGTCGATACCAATGGGTAAAATGGGGTTTGTCTTAATTTCACCCTAAGGATTGCTCTGTCCGCTCTGCGCTTGTAGTCAATATGATAAACAATATGATGCCAAATCAATTTCCACTCACCGATTTACCTGTTTTCAAACTGTATTAGCATTATTTTAAACTATAAACTAAAGTTATTGATGAGCGTAACGAGCGTAGCGAGTGAAGCGAAATCTTCAATTACACTTTACTGCTAAAAAAATCCGGAATGTTTTTTTTTTTGTTTTTTTTTTTTTTTTTGTGTTTTTTTTTTGTTTTTTTGTGTGTTTGTTCGCACGATTCCGGCCAAACGCCAAAACGGATTTTGATGAAAATTTACAAGGACCTTCGTTTTCTCTGAACTTAGATCTGCCACGTTTTTGAAGCAAATCGGACGAGTAAATTTTGTGTTATTATGTTTTTACGAAATTTTTCAGTTTTTCCAAAACACGTTTTGCACTCTAGAGGCCAAGTATCTGAATATAATTTGACGAAACTTTCAGGAAATGTTGACCCTCACGATTTAATGTTTGTGTAAAAATTTCATTGTTGTATGTTAAGCACTTTTCTTGAAAATGGCGCTTTTATGACGATTTTTTAGCGTTTTTTCAGTTTTTTGCAACTTAAGCCACTTTATCTTCAAGCGATGTCCACAAAATTTACTGTGTACATTATAAATCGTAAAAAGAATATACTATATTAATTTGAACCAAATCATTTGAATAGTTTTTCTTTAAATCGATTTTTACGTTTTGAAATATTCAAATGTCATTGAGAAAACTGCTTAATTCTTACTGGACATGTTAAATTGATCATAAAAGCCTCTAGGCTATGCGCACACGCAATATAATTGCGTTGAGGGTGAGCGTAAATATTACGCTCATCCACAACACGATTATATGAGTGTTCGCATAGCCTAGTAAACTAGGCTATGCGAACACTCATATAATCGTGTTGTGGATGAGCGTAATACTTACGTTCACCCACAACGCGATTATATTGCGTGTGCGCATAGCCTAGAGGCTTCTATGATCAATTAAAAATGTTCGGCGTTAATTTAGCAGCTTTCTCAATGACATTGAATATTTCAAAACTTAAAAATCGATTTAAAGAAAAACTACTCAATTGATTTGCTTGAAATTAACACAGTATCTTCTTCTTACGATTTATAATGCACACAGTAAATTTTGTCAAAATCGGTTGAAGATAAAGTTGATTTAGTTGCAAAAAACTGCATAATCGCTAAAAAAGCGTCATAAAAGCGCCATTTCCAAGAAAAGCGCTAAACATACAACAATGAAATTTGTACACAAACATTAAATCGTGGGGGCCAACATATCTGGAAAGTTTCGTCAAATTATATGGAAATCCTTGGCCTCTAGAGTGGAAAACGTGTTTTGGAAAAACTGAAAAATTTCGTAAAAACTTAATAACATAAAATTTACTCGTCCGAATTGCTTCAAAAACGTGGCAGATCTAAGTTCAGAGAAAACGAAGGTTCACCGAAATTTTCATCAAAATCCGTTTTGGCGTTTGGCCGGAATCGTGCGAACAAACACACACAAAAAAAAAAAAAAAAAAAAAAAAAAAAAAAAAAAAAAAAACATTCCGGATTTTTTTAGCAGTAAAGTGTAATTGAAGATTTCGCTTCACTCGCTACGCTCGTTACGCTCATCAATTATTGGTTTAAAAACTAAAAAACTGAAATAACGATCGCAAATTATGGTGTGTATAGTTGTTAAATAGTGGAGCAAAAATTTAATAACAACAAAAAAAATAGTTTTATGAAAATATGCAATTTTATTCAAATAAACGCCCCTTGTATATCTCCGTTGCATAAGGTTCCATTCTCTAAAACAGAGCATTGAGTTTAACGTTTCAGAAATAAAAATCGTCGACACTGCCAGTGACAAGTTTTTCGTTTCAAGTCCGGCATGAGGCAACAGAACGTATTGAGGCTGGATGAAGAGACTAATCGTAATCAGTCTGTGGAGGCAGTGGCGGCGGTGGATGCTTGAGTCGCATGTGCGTGTTCAGCGTAGAGCGATAATGCGTGCGGTACGCACACGAATCGCACATAAATTTCGGATTGACGCCGCACTCCTGGCGTCGATGGCGTAGCAGGTTGTTCTTGGACGCGTATTTTCGCCGGCAGCGAGGGCAGCGATGCACTTCTTGCTTGTTGGTATCTTGTTGTGGACGGAGTCGAAAGTCTGAGAGGACCACCCCTTGCTCGTTGATATATTGATGTGGACGGAGCCTAAAGTCTGGAACCGAGGCGTGGGGTTAGGTCTGAGGGTTGACGGTCAGAATCGACGTGCAGTACATTGTGAATAAATCATGTGAATGATTTGAAAGATTTGAAACAAACAGAAGGATAGAATTGAAGGTACAGAATATATAAGATTGAGGTATATGACACATTCATATCGCCAGGATCAATGACGCAATTTTATTCAAATAAACCACCTTTTTCATCATCATTGAAGTCCCTAATCATCGATACTCAATTGTTTTATCATAAATTACTGCTGCAGTGCGTAGCATCGAGAGGTCTGAATTAGGAATGGAACATGTCACTTTATGAAATTGAACACGTTTTTTAACAAAAATCGTTAAAAAATATTGCGTATACTCCTTTTTGGGTTCAGAATTTTTTGCGATCTCTGAGCTTAGATCTACCGCGTTTGTAAATAAAATCTGTCAATTAGTTTTCTTGTGAAACGGTTCGAAAATTGTAATGTTTTTTGAATAATTTTTACAGTTTCTTCCAACTAACGCAATTTTGGCGACAAAGATCTTTACGAAATTTGCAATGCGCTTAAAAAATCACAAACATAAGACACTGTGAGAGTTTGAAGCAAATAGAACAAACAGTTTTCTTCTAAATAAATATTTAAGTATCGATTTTTCCTTTTTTGGCCTCTAAATTCTCAAATATATTCCACGCCGCAATAAAAATGTGCATTCACGAAGCCCTATTTCTACACGCCAGCAGCCTCCGAACCGCCCACAACATCTTTCGCCGGTGCCGGCCGTACGAATTGTCCGTGCAAGCGTCCGACGTGCAATTTCAGCGACGTCCGGTAATGCGAGCGGTACGCACAATAACTGCACGCAAAATTCCGCTCGAGGCCGCACTCCTGGCGTTGATGCCGCTGCAGGTTGTCCTTGTACTTATACGAACGCTGGCAACGCATGCAGACAAACGCCCCTCCCACGTTGGTCGGTTGACGAGGACGTCGAAAGGCTGAAAGCGAGACATTGAGTCAGGTGAAGGGAGTTAGTTGACCCTACAGGGGTCAAAGTTGTGCATGCTATCGAACTGCACAGACTTTCATTTGGTATAATGTTATGCACGTCATAGAAAAATTGACAGGATATCAACATTAGTTTTTGGACATAGCTACAAGAAACCTAACTAAGAAGCTACAAAGCTATAAAATTGTTTAGCTGAATTCTTCATGAAAACTCTAGGAACGAGGAACGAGGACGAGGAAAGAAAAACGCTTTCAGCGCCTGAACGCAGCCCGCAGTACAAACCTGGCACTTCCACCACGTGGAGGTGCCAAGTTTGTCAATTGAAACTGACACCCTTGGCCCATTTCAACCTGGCCTTGTCAAGATGCGTTCATTACACACGATGGATGCGCGAAAAGAAAGAGCTGTGTTCGTGGACGACCCCGAGTAAAAATACTCACACAACACTGAGATAAACATACTCCACAAACTTTATTTAAAAAACGCACGCGGGTACAACTTGAAAATATTTATCTGCTTCCTAGGAATAATTTATGTCGCTTAGGTTGTCGAATTTAGCACATTTACAAGGCACGTGGTCGTCGGTCACACTCACGAAAAGAGGTGCGATTTTACATTAAAAATAAATAAATAAATAAATACAATATCTATTCCCTTATCTGCCTTTGTCTGACAATGAACAGTGACGTAAAACAGATACCTCGTGGTTCGGTTAAACGTTTCTCAATTTCATACACTGGCGCCAAAAAATATATACATTCTTTTCATACATCCAATATTAATGTGACTTGTCACATGCCATTTTACTATTTCCCCCCCCCCCCCCAACTGGAACTGAAACTGCGACCGGACAAGTCCTACAACTGCGCATGTCTAGCCGGCTGTCCGTGCGATCGAAGCACGTGCGACTCCAGCGTCGTGCGGTAATGCGCACGATACGCGCAGAAGTGGCACGCGAATTTCGGCTCGACACCGCACGCCTGGCGTCGATGTCGTTGCAGGTTGTCCTTATACTTGTATGAACGCTGGCAACGCGGACAGACAAAAGCACCGCCCGCGTTGGTCGGTTGGCGAGGACGACGAAGGGCTGCAACCAAGATATTGAGTCAGGTCACTCATCTTCAGTTAGCTTTGACCTGGGAGAAGCAGTGTCAGTCTCAGAATACAGGACCGAATATCAGAAAATGTGTGACTTTGCCCCGTGGGGCTTGAACATTGCACATATTCACAATCGTTGGCCGATTGGGTTAACTTTATTCACATAGATGGTTGCGCATAAAGGAAGAAGCGTGATTGCATAAAATGAACTTACGATTAAGAAAGGAAATGAAGAACGTGTACAGCTACTTAACCGTTGATGCTTGGAGAAAAAGGTGTATAAGTGCAAAAGTGAGCAATGACATTGGTATAAAGCTTTCGCTGATCAAGTTTTTATAGTAAATTAGTTATCGTTACACCGGTAACACTTTGCCATCCATAGTTACCACTCGTATTTCAATTCTGCGCTCGGTAGACATGTCTTAGTTGATACAAAGTGAAATTATAATAAAAAAACAATATTAGAAAAACCTGACGCAAGCTGGCAGTGCTTACACATTATAATAAGACGGACAAGATTTGATTTTCGTGGAGGAGTCCCGATACATAAAGTCTGAAGATACAGAAATTAATTTCCACGTTTTCTTAGCGAATTCTTGCTACGCGGGTGTCTCCGGGAACAGTTGTGCGTGCATCCGACCGAAATGTCCGTTGAGCGACGACCGGTAATGCGTGCGGTACGCACAATAGGGACACGCAAACTTCGGCTCGACGCCGCATTCCTGACGCCGATGGCGGCGTAGGTTTTTTCTGTGCTTGTACGATCGCCGGCAACTGACGCAGACAAACGCCCCGCCGAGGAGGCCGCGGACTGGAACGGAGACGACGGTTATTAAGAGAGACAAGATTTTGCGCCTAGAAGAGGCACGTCATATTTCTCACCTTCGGTTTGATTTACATAGGTTGCGGTCAGTCATAAGTCAGAAGTTTGCAATCGGAAGAATATTAGCTACTACGTTGGCTAATTTTATTCCCCGTTCGTTTGCAACTGGATCATTCGAAACGTGTGGAGGCACGTGTGGATGGAGGAAGAAAGAGGAAGATGAAAAGGAGAAAAGGGAGACCGAGAAGGAATTTCCAAATAAAATTAAAACAGAGTGTGTAAATATATTATATACACTAGCTTTTTGGTATTAGTAATCAATTCCTTTTTATATGCAATCGTGGCGAGGAACAGAAGAAAATAACAATATTTTATAACTAAATCCATCAAATCAATATAGTTAGCAGATGCTTACCCGCACGCATCATTACAAGAGAGCCATGACTTGAAATAACCTGAGAACTCAACAGAACTCACGCATTGTAACACATGCAAATGCAATACTTGAAGTTATTTGGCACCAGCAGAATTTGGCATGCGAGCAAGCGAGCGATAAACGTATTGCTGTGAAACTTTTAAGTAAAGCAATACGTTAAATTACATTACAATTCGTGTTTCGCTCCCTTTTCTCCCTGTTTCGATAGTTTTGGAACCTTTAGAAAAATGTATAAAAATAAAAATAAAAAACGCCTGTAGCCACCAAACACAGTGGCTAGTGCGGCGCGTGAATGCGACCCATGTGCGTAACGAGATTGCTCTTCTGGTGCGTGCGGTACGCACAGAGCGGGCACGAAAATTTCGGCTCGACGCCGCACTCCTGGCGCCGATGTCGCTGAAGATTCTCCCTGTATTTGTACGTGCGCAGGCAACGGTCGCAGACAAACGCCCCTCCCGCGTTCTTCGTCTGCGCTCGGGGAGGGTAGAGGCCTGGAACGAAGATTTCGAGTTAGGGGCATGCATCGGCAGGCGGCAACTACCCTTATATTTGCTCATATTGCATAATCGTTCGCTCTTGGCTAGCTCATGGACTCGTTTGCTCAGCTGGAGGGCGATGTCTTTTCGAGATGTTAACAACTTGGTTTAGCGAAACCAACTTAAGCGAAAAGATATACAGTGTCCCTTAGCGGAGGTAGACACTTGGGTGTCTTCATGATGACAACCGTTGTCCTTGCACACCTTGAAAAGATGCATCAGAGATAATAAAAGTTATATTATTAACAAAGCAGTGTTTGTCACTTTACCATCAACTGTCCATTTCATTCTCCATTTACCTCGTCTCTCATATATCAACTTCAAACAACTTCAAACAACTAATTTTGGACAAAATTAAATTAAGATCATTCTGGATCACGAAAACGGTCGGTATATTTTTTTACCAAAATCAGTACACGAGAGCAGAGGCGCCCAATACGTTTGCCTGCTCAATTCGACATAGTAGAAAAAATAAGGTACATGTATGCAACTATCGTCGGCTTGTCAGAGTCGTCGAAATAAGCCAGCGGAGAGTTTAGCGAGTTTCCTGTGTCGCCCAATCAAGTGCGTTTTGAGGTTGCACTTGTGGTGCGTGCGGTACGCACAGTGCGGGCACGCAAACTTGGGCTCTTGCCCGCACTCTAGGCGTCGGTGACGTTGCAGATTCTCCTTGTGTTTGTACGAGCGCCGGCAACGGTCGCAGACAAACGCCCCGATCGCGATCTTCGCCTGGTGTACGGGGTGGCGAAGGGCTGAAACGGAGACATTGTGTTAGGAGGATGCACCTTACGGAGGATGTAGATGACAACAGCTCTTGTATAACTACGGGCTATTCTACAATGCTCATTATTGTTTAAATTCCTATATCACAGCCGCCCCGATTTTGCCCAAATTGTTTGGACTCGATTGACTCTGATTTTGACACATTCTTATTTTCTCTGTTGTGTGACCTTCGGCAGTGATCGAAGGTGTGACGGACGGTTGCAAATTTTTTATTTATGAAAGAAGCGTTGTCAATAAGCAACAACTAACAATCCTCGGATGCGAAGTGTTGAAAGATGCAAAATGAATGAAGAGAAAATACAGAAAATTACGGCTTTCATTCATACATCATATTTTCATGTTGCGTTCGTGAAAGTCAAACGAACTAGAGCGGGAAGAGGTTGGAATTAACAGAGATAATAAGTGGAACCCCGTGGAAAGAGACAAAGCCGGAAGACACCATACAACTCTGAGGTTTATTGTGTCTAGTGTGGGGTTAAGAAACATTCAATTTGTTAATCAATCATTACAAATAACAATTCACATTCAGTTGCAATTTGCTTCTCAGAGAATATGTGCAGTGTCTTTACGAAGAGAGATTTACAATTCATGTAAAGTCGATAGCGAAATGAACGTGCAGCTGCCTTCCCAATTAAGCAATGTTGATTTGAATCCTCAGACTTTCCACCTAGTCCGCTTCACATTCACTTCCGGTTGCGATTCAGTGCCATCACCACCGTCAACGTTGGCGAAGAAAAATCGCTGGAATTTCGTAGAGGGCGCGTGAATTCCTCGATTCGAGAGAACGCGGATTAGCAATGGACCACGGTGGAGGGTGTGCCATCACTCATGTGCATGGTAGGAGGCCAGAACCTGTAACAGACACGATAGATTCAGCGCTCCAATTCCTCCTAAGGGTGAATGGTAGGTGCATGGTGCATGGTGCATGGTGCATGGTGCATGGTGCATGATGCATGGTAGGGTTGTGGGGACCTGAAACTGACACGTGGAGTCAAGCCTCTGACCTCATAAGGGTGTTCATTGTGCACGGTGAATGGTGCACGGTACATGGTGCATGGTGCATGGTGGTGCATGGTACATAGTGCACGGTGCATGGTGGTGCATGGGACATAGTGCACGGTGCACGGTGCATGGTGCATGGTGCATGGTGCGTGATGCATTTTGCATTGTGCGGGGCGAGAACCTGAAAAAGAGACGTTGTGTCAAGCCTCTGATCTTCGAAGAGCTAAGTAAAGCTTTCAAATTTTTTTCATAAAAAGAGTAGCATTATTTTTTTATGGACACAGAGATTACGATATAGAAATTTGACTAATATTTACATTCAGTAGAACAGCGTCGACCCCAAAAATATGCGGTGTCTTTTTATACGAAAAGAGTATATAAACACAAATCGTAGCAAAGGTAACGACATCAACTTTCGCCTGTCGTCCCCCATCGCGTTCACAGCGGAGCGATTTCGCTGATGAACGACGCGTCGGCAACACCCTCGCCGCGATCGTCCCCGTCGCCGAGGGGCGCGCCGGACGCCGCGTCGCCGCCGGCCACCGATAGGGGTTGCGTCGGCATCCAGTTCAGGTAGCGTCGGTAGCGCTGGCGACGCTTGGCGTCCTCGGGCGTCGCGTACGGCGAGTGCCAGCGGTCTTGGTGTACGGTCAACGAGTATTTGTACGGCGTGCGGTACGCACAGTGCGGGCACACGAACTTCGGCACCGCGCCGCAATCGGACAGCTGGTGGTGTTGCAGGTTCTTGCGCAGCTTGTATTGGCGACCGCAGCGGTCGCAGACGAAGCCGGGGGGCGGGTGGGGTTGCGGCGGGGGGCGCGTGGGTTCGCGGCCTGGAACATATGACGTGGTGTCTGAGAGTTGGGGTGGTTCTTGAATCTACGCTACTTCCGTTTTGTTTCTGATCTGCACTGTTTTATTACAACTGTTCTATTCAATTTAAATTCTATCAAAATGGCGTCTGATACCCACTCGCCTAAGTCAGGTAGAGCAATTCGGATTGTGATTTCCCTATCGTCCATTGTTATTTAGAGATATTTTTTTTAACCAGCTGGTAGTACGTCCAGTGGGTATCAGACGTCATTTTTCTCTGAGTGGAATAGATTACTCATTATCAATACATAAAATATGTATAAACACAAATATGTGTGGCTCACAGAGTTACCGACATCTGCTTCAAGATGGGAACTTATAGGAAGCCATTGTGCGAACAATATAGGTAATATGGATGCTTGACAAGGATTGCTGTTGCATACCAACAAAAGTTGTGTCATTATAAACACTCAATTTTATTCCAATTGTACACTGTTATAAAAACACCCGGATGGAAAAACAAAAAAATAAAATAAAGTTTGATAAACATTAAATATCTGTAAATATATCCTGTAAGACTTTCTTTCATCAGCCTGGATTCCAAATACACAGAAAGCGACATTAAAATTCATCTTTGTTGACTTGAGAGCAACAATCAATATCTAATCAAACCGACAACATGTTCACAATATCGCGAGCATTCGCCAGCTGCAGCGATCAGGGTGGTCTGGGTCTGCCTTCTCTACGGAATTGGCAGAATTGGCTGAACAAAAGCGGAATTTTCCCCAAATCAGCAGAATTAGAAACAGAAAAAGTTAGTGAATAGGGGTGGCCAGCGATCGCGCTAGCCGAGGGGTGAATGAATGTTACGCAAGTGTCTATTTAGCGCGCCCCTGTGATGGGACCGATAGGGACAGAGCGAGCACGGAAACTTGGGCTCGACGCCGCACTCGAGTCTCTGGTGTCGCTGCAGACTCTCCTTGTTCTTGTAGGAGCGCGGACAACGGAAGCAGACAAACGTCGAGCGGGTAGCGGGATTAGCTTGGCGTGGAGCACGGAGCGAGTCTGCAATGGAGACGGGGATTTAATGCGATGCGTTAGTGTGGCGGTGTGAGGTCCCGGCGAAACTGATGGTAAAAAGTAAGGTTAAACCATAGAGGTTAAACGCCAAGACATAAAGAAAGAAGATGCGAAGGAGAGTAGCTTAAGCAACAACACATGGATACCGTCATTTTCAGGCCTTTATTTATAGTCAACCATGTTAAGACAATGTTCTAGACAGAAATAATTGGCACAAGCAAGTGTCGATGAGAAACTGTTCGTTGAGGGTTGCTAATCGTAATTTAAAATCACTATAGTCAATACACCTGTTCCATTCAAACAAAAATCAATCAAAATGACGTCATGATACCCACTCGCTAAAACCAGGTAGAGCAATTGGGGGTGTTTACTTAGTTATTTAGCAGAGCTAATTAACATTTTTTTCCAAACTGGTATGAATATCCAGTGGGTATCTGACGTCATTTTTCTCTGAGTGGAATAGGTCTACCATTTAGGCACCATTTTCATTTTTAATAGGACCGAAATTATCTCTAGACGTCGGGTTCATGAAAAAAAAACACAAGAAACTGTCTGCCTGTCCACACAAGTTACAACAGCTTAGCCCAAGTTACAAGAAGGTTACAAATTATATTTGTAAATTTGAAATATTCCTGTGTCACAGAACGGCGATGTAAGCGTGATTGTGCGTGCTAGGGCACTAGGTCGGGATGCAGACGCCGGCGATGTGTGTCGAGCGAGCTCTTTTGATGTGCGTGGTACGCACAATGGGGACAGGCAAACTTGGGTGCCACGCCGCACTCCAAGCGCAGGTGTCGCAGGAGGGTCGACTTGAACTTGTACGAGCGCCGGCATCTGGGACAGGCAAATGTCTCGACCTCATAGAACGATGCCGGCAGGACACCTGGAATGGAGACACGATGGATGGAGTCAGGCAGTGTGCGGGGCTGTTTTGGTGGCTTTTTGTACTTTTTGGCGAGGTACTGGGTAAGGAATGAGTCGAACCTTCAACCAAGGCTATAGGTTGGGATCCGTAACATCACGTTTAGTGGCCTGATAGGCAATGCAATACAGGGATGCGACGCGGTGCGCTACTGGCAATCCGGATTAAATCTTTCCATCACTAGGGTGAAATAGCTCAAATGAAAAATCAGAGTGAAAAAAATCATTGTTTGAAATATCAACCTGCAACTCATTTTTTAAATCGTTTATTTATGGGTTTTGGTGAGGTTGTTTCGCTGTGGGAAAGATTGGGTCGAACAGCGCGCTTCTGGCAAACAACTTCTCGTCAGTAGGGTGAAAAAATTCACGAGTTTTTTTCCAAAACAGTACGAAAAATTAAAAACCACTTTCTTAATTTTTTGGTGCTAGACTTGTTATACGTGTAGAATTTCGTGAGAAAATTTGGGAATTACTTTATTGTTATTGTTGTCACTTTATTGTTATTTATTGTACTGTTGTAAGCAAACTCTATTCTTGCAACAAAATAGAACAACTGCTACAGGCACTCCATTGCTGGTTTCAAACTTTATTTGTCTGCTTGGTATCACTAAACAAACATGTCATTGTTAAATAACAAAAAAAAAATGAAATTGAAATTATGGTTGTCCAATCTTTTCTAATAAATAGTATCTGATTGCACAGAGCGTGTTATTTTGCCGTCTCCAATTGCGCCGGCCAGCTTCACGCTTAACAGAGCGTCGTGCCGTGCTTTCTAGACACGTGTTTCTCCAGGGAGCACTTGTGATGGGAGCGGTAAGCGCAGTGCGGGCACGCAAACTTCGGCTCGACGCCACACTCTTGACGCTGGTGCCGAGCCAAGTTGTACTTGAACTTGTACGAGCGCAGGCAACGGCCGCAGACATACGCCTCATCATCAATCGCTGGCGGCCGATCTGGAACGCAAACGTGGAAATCAGTCAATCGGCACGATGTGATACGCCTGAATTTTGTGGAGAAGCTATGGAGCTTGTGGAGGAGCTATTATGGACCAATGCTTCTAACTTTTTAACTAGGCATGAATCTTTTATTGGTGGTAGTGTGCAGTTATTTGGTGGAAAATCACCCGAAATTTTGTTCAATTTTTGTGGTAGTTTATTTATTTGGCATTGTGAAGGCTTCCTCTCAGGAGAATCTCTTTGAGGATATGCAAGTATAACTAAGTTTCTAGATGAGAGAAAAACAATTTATAAGAAACCTGATAACAAAATTTTAATGAAAATCAAATCATCTATTGCCATCATAACATAAATAAACCCTCCTTGACAGTTTGGAAGAATTACCTGATGTTTTCATTAATTTTAGTTTGCAAATGAGAAAGTCTAAAAAACTTTGAAACAATGAGACTATGAAGGTATAAGAAATCAGGCCATCCCTATGGCAAGTCCCAAACAAAGAACCAAACATGAAAAACAAATTTAAACATAAATGGTGGACAATTTTTTCATCAGTTGAGCTTTGGATTTGCCAACAACAAAAGCTTCATTATTAATTTACAATGGAAATATTCAAAATTATAAGAAAACAAATAAAACTTATTCAAAAACTAATTTAATAGGCAATACCCTAATATCACCAACAAGCTGCTGCAACTGTGGTCCATGATGCCAATCTTCAGCCAACAATTGCAGAAACTCCGCAGTGTTTTGCGATATTAGGCAAGGGATACAGTGTGCTTTCGTTAAGTCTTAGTTTTTGATCCGATGTGCCTAGCTACTAAACGCACGACCACTTGGGCATCAACACTTTGTGAATACGAAGCATGTGAATCCCGATAGAGCTCTTCTGGTGCGAGCGGTAAGCGCAGTGCGGGCACGCAAACTTCGGCTCGACGCCACACTCTTGACGCTGGTGGCGGGCCAAGTTTTGCTTGAACTTGTACGAGCGCTGGCAACGGCCGCAGACAAAAGCCTCATCGTTGGTCGCTATCAGACGGCCTGGAATGGAACACAAGCGTTGGAATATAGACACAATTTGATCGATCAGTCGAATTTAGTGACAAGCAAGTAGCATGAGCATGGGTGAAAGATCACCTCAGATATAATATCTCAGACCTGAATTGAATGGCTTTTCAATGCATAAACATATAATCACATAATGGGCAGTAAATTATTTTCTATGAAAATCCACTTCTATTTTAAGATAATGAGAAATGAGCAATAAAAACACATAGAAAAACAATAAAATGATATCTAAAATTAGAAACATTAACACAAGCTCAAGCATGTCTGAAAACTATGAATTGATTTGAACAGATGATTTGATGGTTGGATTTATACATTAGAATGTACCATATCCAAAAATTACTTGAAAATCATATTAATCACAACAGTAAATCTTCCAATGATAATTTTGTCTTACGAAAATCACCTAGCGTTTTATTCTTGCTACAGAAGTTTAAGTCATGCATTGCAACTTAATAAACAAAATGTTTGAATTGAGTGCCTCCTTTTGTTAAGCGGAGAGCCTGTTACTATTAATTCAACTGCTTTGGCGTCGACTTTTTGTGCACATGGTGCATGTGAATCACGATAGAACTCTTCCGATTCGAGCGATAGGCACAAAGAATGCATGCAAACTTCGGCGGGACGCCACACTCCAGTTGCCGGTGCCGATTCAAGCTGCCCTTTAGCTTGTACGAGCGCTGGCAACGTTCGCAGACAAACGCTTTGTTGTCCACTGCTTGTGCGTGACCTGGAATGGAAACACAATTTCATGTGATACTGTAGAAAGCAGTGATGCTTCTTGGCTCAATTAAAGAAAAATTTTACCGGTTAAAATTATAAATTAAAATTATCATTATCATTGATATAGGTAACACTTTTCTGGATGGAAAAACACTACAGATTTTGTGGATCCGCCAATGAGTGTTTGAAGTTCGAACAACCTTGCATATGCTTATTATTAATGTAATTGCATCGAGGATGATTCTTAGGTGCTATAAATTTACTTTTTATAAAATCTAACTAATTATCATGACTGAGAAGAAAAACAATAAAAACACTAGAAACAACAAGATTTTAATTAGCATTATTGATACAACGATAAAAAAACTTATTCTGAAAACCTCAATGAGTTCATTACATTTGGGGTATGAATAAAAAAAAACAGTTGGATTCAGAAGCGTATTCTAAGGAAAAAATGACTAGCCAAGACAGAAAACCTTCAAATAATGATTTTGGCTGATGTCAAATTTGCTTGTTAGGCTTTCCATCAATCACAAACAACAATGAACAATCTTTATTGCTGGTTACTAATTAAAATATTCAAAAAAAAAATTGTGGTTCAAGACAGAGCCAGAGTGCTTCAAGACATTGACAGTTTATATTTGTTTGAAGCCTCCAAGACTGAAATGACACACTAGCAGCTCCCTTGGTCGGCCGGCAGCACTTTGTGCATACAAAGGATGTGAACCACAACAGAACTCTTCTGGTGCGAGCGGTAGGCACAGTGAGGACACGTAAATTTCGGCAGGACGCCGCACTCTTCCCGCTGGTGCCGAGTCAAGCTGCCCTTCAACTTGTACGAGCGCTGGCAACGTTCGCAGACAAACGCTTCTGTGCCGTTTGCTGGCGGGTGACCTGGAACGTAAACACGAGATTGAGCCTACAGGCACAGTGTGATTTAAGGAGGTAACTTTGCTGGGATTTGTAAAAACAGGCCTAAGATGACACATGAAAATTATTTTTCTCACAAGAAAATTTTCAATCACCATTCTTATTTTTTTTTTTAATGGGTTTACATAGTAATTTTATTTTCAATAGAAATAGCATGGAGGTCCAGAATTAAACAATTAAATAATAAAATACCAGAATAAACAAGCATTTCATTTCAAAAACTAAACATCTGATGAATTACAAACATGAAAAACACCTTTAGATAGATAGGAAACTATCAAATGTCTTGTTGATTTGGTTTTTTACTGTACGACTCGTTGATTTTAGAAGGCTATTTAAAAATGAATCAAAATTGTTCCGGCAAAGACTGAAACACCTCAAATTAATTTTTTTCTTCCCTCTAACTTGCTTGCTATACCTACAAAAATCAAGCTTTTTTTCTGTCTTATAAAATAGAATTCATACATAGGTAACATTGCACCTAGAAAGACATGTGGCTGTCATTGAGCCTTCTTTTGTTTGATGCCTAGCTTTTTACTAATCGTAAGCTAATAGCACCACTGCTTTGGCGTCGATATTTTGTGCATGTTCTGCATGTGAATCACGATAGAACTCTTGCGATGCGAGCGATAGGCACAAAGAAGACATGCAAACTTCGGCGGGACGCCACACTCTTGTTGCTGGTGCCGATTCAAGCTGCGTCTGAACTTGTACGAGCGCCGGCAACGGTCGCAGACAAACCTCTTACTGTCAGTTGATAGCGAGCTGCCTGGAATGCAATCACAAAAGTCATTGAGTCAGAGAGCTTAAAGGATAAAATAACATTGAGTGATATAAGCTTCTGGCAACAGACCTATTCCACTCAGAGAAAAATGATGTCAGAAACCCACTGGACGTACTACTAGTTGGGGAAAAAAAATTGGCATTGTTAAATAACAAAGGAAGATAGGTAAATCACAACCCGAATTGCTCTACGTGGCTTTTGCAAGTGGGTATCATGACGTCATTTTGATAGAATTTCAATTATTTTAATTAATTAAAAATAATTATTTAATTATTTAATTTAGAATTTATTAGAATTTTATTATTAGAATTTCTTGCACAGCACATGACATCACAAAATTGTTGATTTGTTTTATGTACATTCAGTGAAAAACCTTTATTGGAATAAAAATGATGAGCTTGGCAATTAATCGGTTCCAGAATAAAATAAAATACTTTTTTTCGGTTATTTATGATTATACATAAGGCAGACTTGGCTTTTTCAATCAAACCAAACCTTTTATCAATAACCTTTTATCAATAACCTTTTACCGAACCAAACGGCAAGTCTAACATCTCTGGCAGGACACACTCTTTTACTAGATACTTTATTCACAATAATAAATACTCATTTTGGTCAACAAAAAACCTTTTATTGCCAACTGCCAATTTAATAACATAATAACAACTTTTCACCAAAAACATTTCAAACGGAAAATAAACTGACACTCTAAAAAAAACCGACTGCTTGTAAAGTCTTGTTACGAATCGCACGCTACGAGCACTAATGCTTAGGCGTCAAGTTGTTGTGCATTCGAAGAACGTGAACCCCAATAGAGCTTTTCTGGTGCGAGCGGTAGGCGCAGTGAAGACAGCCGAACTTGGGTGGGATGCCACACTCTAGTCGCTGGTGCCGGACCAAGCTGTGCTTCAGCTTGTACGAGCGCAGGCAACGGCCGCAGACAAACGGCTCGGCGCCGTTCGCTGGAACGGAAACGGGAGAGTCAGGCGATACATGATGCAAGATTCAGTGCGGCTGTTTGGAAAAAATGTCACTGGGTCGAATGTCAAATAACTAGCAACTAGCATACATTTTTTGCACATTTTGGGATAGTGTAATTTGCTTAGGTGAAAATATGATGAGTGAACATGTCCCTTCTTATCTCATCTCAATACCTATCATTCAATAAAGATTTTTACTCGAGATGTATTACTGAGAAGTGAATTTGAGAAGAGAGAAGCAGTGAGAAATAGAGAAGGTATCTATAAATAAGCTAGGGAGAAAAAAAGTAAATAATAATTATAATTAAAAATCCGGTGTGGAAGAAAAATGGAAAACTTTAATTCCGGGCTAATTAATAATCCACTCATATCCCATTAGATGTATGAAACAAAAAAAAAACATTAATAACATAACCCAGATCCAATTTTTTTAAATGAATAGATGAGCACAGTAAATTATTTTAAAATTTAAAGAAACAGATTTTTTTTTTAATGACAAATTGAAATTTCTTTAATTTTTCGTTTTCATTTTTCTGTATCGCAAGGTGCTTAGTTTGCCGCGAATCGATGCCAAGAGAAACTCGGGGGTCGCCAGTCTATGCCCTGGAAAACGCTTCTGGACGTAATCTAAAACATACCAATACCAACGCACACCATTAGGGCCAGATAAGAGAGAAATCCTCCTCAAGACCTAACATGATTATCTACATAATGGCACAGTAATTGTTTTAAAATACTACTTACACAGTTTTTAACTACTACAAGACACCAAATATTTTATTTAAACTTGTAATAAAAAAATCCACAAGTGAAAACTTCAATATGCAGAAAATTAAAAAGTAGCATGACACAATTTCCAAAAATATCAAAACCTATTTATATGAATAAATTAGATGGTGAAGGTACAACATACCTAAAATCATGTTGATAACTTTGGGAGGGAGGACAGGTTTGCTCCCTGGCTGTTTCCTTGTGCAAGTGAGGGTATGCTTCCTAAGGAACTCGTTGGGATACACAGCCTGCAGCAAGTTAGTTGCCATTATCGTGGGCTTCCTGTGATGTGCTAGGAGTAGTTTGTCCTTCGGAACTAACTCCTCCAGGGTGTTGACGTTGTCAGGAAGACTGCTGGTTACGCTCGGGTTGTCCACTTTGCTCGATGCGGTGACTTTGCTCGGTGCGGTGACTGTGCTTGATGCGGTGACTTTGCTTGGTGCGGTGAATGTGCTTGATGCGGTGACTTTGCTCGGTGCGGTGACTTTGCTCGGTGCGGTGACTTTGCTCGGTGCGGTGACTTTGCTCAGCCGAGGCGTTCTTGGTTTAAGGACGACAAATGTACCTGAAATTTTATGGCAAATTAGCTCAATTATTTTTCCTCGTAGATACTGTTTAGTAAAATCTGAAAATTACTGTGAATTTAGATTTTTCAGAGAGTCTTTTCATGTTGGATTTTGGAGTTTAGGGTGGAAAATAAGAGGGCTACAAATATTTCTTAACCTTAGCATGTAGAGTAGAAACAAAAACAATTAAACAGTGTTGGAAAAAAAATAAAGAAATAATGAAAGAAAGAAAGAGGGAAATAAGTAAACAAATAAGTAAATAAATAGATAATAGTATACATATTGGATCCCTTCTGAGGATTCCTTTGTCGGTCCAAGTAGAGGAGGCTTATAAATGCAAGAGATCTCAATGAAAGTATAACAAATCATTTTTTTAAACACGCTTCTGTTGTAATCATTAATTTTGTTTGCTTTATTACACAGACAAATATCGAAGCACAAGACCAACGGTTAGAATAAAGCCAGCATATTTCCTGCCCGCCGTGGTCAAGATCGGAGCGTTGCGCAGTGGATGCTGCCCATGTGCCTCCTCAGCGCGTTCCTGTAGTGCGACCGATACGGACAGAACTGGCACGCAAAACGTGGCTCGAGGCCGCACTCCAGCCGACGATGCTGTTGCAGGTTCTTCTTGTGCTTGTACGAACGGCAGCATGCGGGGCAGACAAATCCCACGCCCGGATCGCCTGGAACCGAGACACGGAGTCAGCTCTGAGGTTGAAGTACGAGGCAAACTTTCCGTTCTTGTTCTTCTGCTGGTTGATTCTTTACGAATTTCGATGCCATCAGAGCAACTGTCATCTTGTGATAATCTTGCCGAATTATCAGGCGGGTGAATGTAGCTGGTTAAACGAGAAGGATAATGTGACCAAAGAAAAACCAAGACAGTGTAAGATATCCAAAAGAAAATTATTTCAAGAAATGGAATTCGATAATTTCGATCAATTTCACGAATCTTGAAATCTAAGTTTATTTATACAAGTATCAGACATTTGGCAAACAACAAAAACATTGAACAAATTATTCTTTGATAAGCCTGTGAGTTGTGACCAAGATAATTCGGATTCTGAATATGAATTTATACAATAAAAGTAAAAGTTCAACAACGTTAAACGTTAAGCCATAGAAGTTAAATAATTAATTATCACCGTTATATTAATATATAAATATATTAATGCTACAAACTTAACACTAGATATTGTGACTACAAGACCTTCCACACCTTATTCTCGTGCTTCAGAAAGGTACATTATTTTATAGTAATAAACCACACTCTTACCACAGCCTGTGACTTCTAAATGAATCCTCATTGCCTTATTTTGGCAAAAACTTGTAGAAGATTCAAACACATACAAAAAAATCCTTGTGTATATAACCACATCCAAAACAAAATTCCATAGACATTTACAACGATTGTTGACAATGCTTTTAAGTTTTTTGACCATCACTTAATGGCCCTGGATTGAAAACATGGTCAAGCCGTCTCACAACCGTCAGACCCGCGGTTGCCGCCACGGGTTGTGCAAGTTCTTCACGTGCCGCGTCAGCCTGCTTTTCAAATGCGCCTGGAACGAGCAGAACGGACACCGAAACTTTGCCGTCTGGCCGCACTCGTCCTTCTTGTGCCTCGTCAGGTCCGCCTTGTACTTGAAGCTCCTGCCGCACGCGTCGCAGAAGTGCCGCAATGCCGTGAACTTGCCGTCGGCCACCGCCGCGTTTGTCCGCGCTGAAAGAAAGCCCAGGCGTCGGTTGAAATTTCTCCCCGAGGGCCATCACCGGCCGACCTTCAACGCCACGGCAAAACACTTCAGGGCACAAACAAAATGCAGCGTGCTACAAATAATATTTTGACACGTTGTCGTTATGGCCTTGCAAACAGTTTGAACTTAATATATTTCACAAAAACAGCAATGTGATTATCAAAATCACAATTATAAATTCCACAACATATGAAATTCGTTCAACTAGAACTTTTTAAACAAATGGAATTAGCTCGAAAGAGTAAATGTAAATCAGAATTTTTCCGGGCACATCAAACAAGTCCAAGCATACAATCTAGGTGCCAATGCATGCTCAAAGCAAAGCAACACAAAGCTCACAGTTGTTGTTTTACCACGGCAAACCAATAAAATGAATGATGCTACGAAATGGCCCGCCCCGCCAATCACGGGGCACTTTGTTCGCAAAATTCCCATCAAGGCCGACATTACATTCAGTTTCAATCGTCAGCCTCGGGTTTGGCTTCGTTTTTGTGTATCGAGCCAATGTGTCGGAAGAGTGAGGCTTTGGCTGTGGTTTTGAACGGACAGAGATGGCAGAGGAACCGGCGTCCCAGACAGCACTGGTCTTTGATGTGCCTCGTGAGGTCGCCGCGGAACTTGTAGCTGCGCGAACAGTTAGGGCAGTAGTGTCTTGTGGACGCGATGTTGCCAGTTGCCGGCAGTAAATCTGAAATCGATAGACATGGGTCAGAATTGAACTGTGGCAAGCGTGACCAGCTGATCGCTGACAAATATCTGTAGTGGAAAGATTATGGTCAGTTTTTGGATATTTTTCAGGCGTCACATACTTGTGGCGTATGAATACTTTCCCACAGAAGAGCGAGGGCCTCCTTGTTAGTCGAAGTTCACAATCGCTTCCATACTTTACAATATACGGTTGAGAATTTTTTTCTTATGCTATAAATAATTTACATTACTATTGAATCAAGTAAGATACTACAAGCATGAAAGATGGAAGAAATGGTTATAGATTCAGAATATTTATGTTAGATAGGTATTATATATATGTTTAAGTAAAGTAAAAAAACATTACAGAAAAGATTTATTACCAATTTATTGCAAAGCATAAATTACAGGAAAATGTTTGGCCTCGTAACTTTGAATCATAACACTAGGTGATTTTGATTAATTGTTGCCACTGTCTTAACCACTAATGTGTGGACGGTACACTATCAGAGACGCCTCTCTAAAAACCGAAAGGAATGTCAAGTTTTTAAAAAACAATTAAGAAATGCCCTACTCACACGCTACAGCAATAACAGTATTAGGTATTTCAAAACATTTCATTCATTTCCAGAACATCTTAATACAAATATATACTAAATATATGATGGTGTAAAATACATCAGTCGTTTAAAAGTTTGTTTGGAACCCTAAACGTAATTAAAACACTAAATGTACAAAAAATAACACCGGTTGAAGCCGTAACTATAAATTCCAGTTCGACACCTTAACTTTAAAATTGCATTTGTTTTCTCTCAGGATCCACACTTCACTGCCTTATAGATTCCTTAAGCTCTTGTCTTTCCTTAAACGGACAAGCAGCATGGGTGCAAAGCACCAAGCAAGATTACTTCGACACAATACGTGACAATAACAGAGCTGATTAAACCGCGCAATCAACAACCGAAACAGTTCCGAGACATCGGCCAGCGTCCGGCTATCGTCACACGATCTTGTGCATCTTCAGGACGTGCCGCTTGAGAGCGCTCTTGTGCCGCGCCCGGTACGGACAGACCGGACACGGGAACTGAGCCTCGACACCGCACTCGCGCATCACGTGCTGCGTCAGGCCGCACTTCCACCGGTAGCAGCGGCCGCACTGGGCGCAACGGTGCTGGGCGGGCCGCGCCGTGATTCCATGCCGCAGCGCTGCAAGCAAGGACGCGAGTTAGTGACAATTTGACAGTCGGCAAGAATACGATGCGTAGCCTAACCGTTTTTTGCATGTTTTGGGATTTGGATAACAGTGTGCAGTTTCAAGAATAAAGTTTGTTTCAGAAAAACTATTTAACTGGGTATTAGATGCTAAGTACCAAACTCAAACTTTTCCCGACAAAGCTATGCGTTGTGTTTTATCAAACTAACGTGCTAAGATTAGGAAAAGACATAAGTCTTAAAAAAGTAATAATATATTTGTTATTTTTACTATTTTTTTTTACTGTTTAGAGGGTAGGTTGGGAAGCAGTGTGCTGTCAGAGGCACACAGCAGCAAGAATATGGTTTGTAGTCTTGCCAAAGCATGTTGTTTCTACACAAACAGAATATAAGTAATATTAAGTGAATTGAGCATGTCACACATGATTTCAAAACGCCACCTCATTGTGTATTAATGAAGAAGTGAAATTTCATCTTAATTCATAATTCACACAATATAATCTAATTCTGAGTTGCTTCAAAACTTTCAGTTGGTATTGTTTGCATATTGCCTAGGCATATCCAACAAATTTTGAATTGCTGACAAAAATAGTGTTAGAAAAGTTTGAAGCAAGTGAAGATGACATGAATAAGTTGCACTAGGATGGTTGCAGAATCTATAACAGATAGAATTTTGTGAAATTTCAGGAAGAATCGGAATAAGTAGCAAAAGAAGATTGGGAACTTGAAACCATAATTCCATAGCACAACATTTATTACCTAATGCATACACATTAAAATGGTTATAATAAAATATTGGATATTCCACTGAGATCTTTTTGTATAGTTTGCGCCATGAGACCAGCAATCAGAGTAATTATTCCACCAAAAAATAACCTGATTTTAAATGCAAAGTTGCAGGAATATATTTTTATTTAAGCGAGGCCTTAGCGACTGTGACTGTTGGACAGCAGATGAAATCATCTTAATTCTAGTCTCCAGATCACCTGCCCAAATAATTCTGCTTTTAAATGCATTCTATGTAACACTTAGCAACCTTGCCCTTGACAAGGTCTCATGCAAGTTACAGTTATATTAGTTCCATTCACTAGTTTCCAAATCTGTTCACACTAAAAATCAGGCATGCAACTTTGGCAAAGCTCATTAAATTCTGCATAAAAATATTCAGCCAAAATTATTTTTCCCATTACTGGACAACCGTTTATTCTTATATGGCCACTAGATGCCCTACTGGCATAGCCAATAAAATATGGGCAATCACCTTTCTTAGGCGCATTCCCTGACTACAATGAGGTACATGTTTTAAAAGTGTATTTTCTTTTGGCAAGCACAGATGTATAAGGACACTGGCGGTGCATTCGATCTTAACAGAAAATAACGTCCACTCAAGACTGCCAGTTCACGGCGACGCTCGTTTCGCAGGGTGGCTGTGCGGAATGGCGAGCACTGGCTTCGCGAAACCGCCATCCGTCTTCAAGATGGCCCTGCACTTGAGCACGCCCCTCTGCGTGCATTTCCAGCGCACGCCACCGGTCTTGAGCGCCTTCTCGATCGTGTAGCTGAAGCCGTGGTGCAGGAGCTTGTGCCCGCCCTTGACGGTCTTCATCAGCGCCGTCGGGGGAAGGGCTTCCAGGCTCGCTGAAACAGGAGATGCAGGCGGCCACGTTAGCGCCGTTCAGTGATTCCTATCTAGTCCTTTCGGATAAGAATTTTATGAAAATATTCAATCGGATTAGATTTGTTTAGCAGCTGATGATTTTAGGCTTTGGAAACTCACCAAAAAAAAACAGAGAACTAAGAACATCTTACAAGTACAGAATTTCATTTTGCTTTTGGGCTTATCTGGAAATTCTTCTTCCTAAATCGTTCCACAATGTGCAGGTATAAAACAGACTTCCAGCTACGTAGAAACAACTAGCAACCAAAATCGGTTGTAATCAGCAATATGATTTCTATGTGGACGCAGGCGGCTACGAAATAGAACTCGTTTGACATTGTTAAAGACCTCATGATGTCTCAGAAAGAGTAGGGATTAGTGATTGTAGATAATCCTCTTCCAGACCACACCTAATCCCCCACGATTAGTGGACAGGAAACATGAGGAAACTCTGATTTGGTAAAACCTTATATTTTCAGAATATACTCATTGTGTAGTGAAATAACAATCCATAGTTGCTCATTTTATGTTTAAGTTACTAACTAGGGCTGAGCAAACACTTATTTGAAACACTTAACACGTGATAAAGTATCTTCAAAATTTTGTTTTCAAGAAGTAATTAACATAAAACAAAAAAAATGTACACAGTTGTCGTATTCAACATATCAACATAGGTTTGGTCAAAAATAAAACAAGCGACTGTAACATCCAGCAGCTAGCTGGGAGACTATAAATAATTAACAGCAATCGAATTCCGGCAAGGTTTGCCCCGCTCAAGGCCACGTTTTCCACGCTGCAGAAGCGCACGGGTCATTGGTGTATGCGCATTCGATGCTTGTCGAGCGCGCACCGCTGCCGCGCCCTGTACGGACACTGCGGACACTGGAACTGCGGCTCGATGCCGCACTCGCTCTTCATGTGTCTGGTCAGGTGTGCCCTCTGCTTGTAGCTCCGTCGGCACGTCAAGCAGTGGTGGCGCGATCCGGCTGCGGCTGTAACAGGGTCAGCGTCAGCGTTCGGCGAATGATGGATGGGTCGGAGATTTTTATGTAACGATTAGTTGATAGGATGCTGAAAATATTTATTTTTTAGAGAAATTAAATGTAAAATTGAAGACACTCATGGTTGTGGAATGCTAATATCACAATAATGCATTGGTTGGAAAGTTTGCGGTTCTGCTCTGATGTGATTGACTTTTGGTCCTGAAAAGGACCTCTGTCGACGTTTCGTCCGCGTTGGCGCGGACATCTTCAGGACTGTGTGGAGCAGCTGCTGGACGCTGCTTTTTATCCGCATCGAGGGGCAGTCCGCGAGGACCGTCCGTGAACCGTTCACACATTCACACATTACTGTATTTATCTATAGATTTTATTTTGACTATCATTTACGCCATTCGAAACATTCAATAAAAGTATCATATACATCAGATAATATCAGTGATCAGTTAAATATATTATTGTATTACATGGATAGTCCTTCTTTCATCCCAATTTACAAGCATTAGCCAAAAACCTTGTAAAGTCAATATTTAATACATGAAATAGGCAGTAACTGTTGCAAATTTATTGGAAAGTGAGACAGGTAACTTTCGAGCCAGATTTCGCTGAGAGAAAGTCTCCGGTGAGCCGACACCCCCCAAAACAGTAGCACGGATCGCTGAACAGAGGCTATCACTGGTTTTCGGCCGCCACGTGTTTCCGCTTGACGTGCTTCTTCAGTTGGTTCCTGAAGTGCGCCCGATACGGGCACAGCGGGCACTTGAACGTGCGCTGCTTGCCGCACTTGTAGCGCAAGTGTTCACCGAGCCCGCCCTGGTAACGATAGTTCCGGGGGCAGTTTGGACACTTAAATCTTTTGGACACGAGAGGCTTCGGCTCCCCTGCAACAGAAACAGAAGCGGCGGGGTTAGAGTTGAACTACGTGGAGCCGGCTTGCTTACGGCGCTTCAAGTGGTGCATCAGGTCTGACATCTCCTTAACTTGTGTTGTTCTTACATTTTATTTTGTAGAAAAGAAACCCTACATTTTTGAGGACTTTTACGATCTTACTGTCACCCATAACCAGCCATTTTTGTGCAACAGGTATTCATTTGGTCATTCCGTACTCTGTGAAGATTGCACACACAGAGGAATTTGCTTGAACATATCCGTTGTAAGACACAGGAATTTTAAGGTAAAATGAAAGAGAGTGAGATTGTAACTGAACTAGAGATAAATTGAATTCAAAACAGCTGAGACTTGATGTACAAGGAAAAAAACATATAAGAAGGTTAGGTAGTAAATTGATGAAAGCTTAACAGAGTATTTCTGGATTAATTCCATTGGATTTAATTAACAAATGAAAGAATTAACTTATGATAGCAGACATGAGATGAAATCATTACAATCTAATCCCTTCAGATAATATGGCACAATTCGACACATATATTTGGTCTCACATGAATAGATTTGTTGAGCAGCTGACAATTTAGGCTGCCACTATACCCACGTGACAGTCATTCGATTGTCACGATTGCCATGTCACAACTATCGCAAAAACCTGAGAAAATCACACAAAAATTTTTCAAAGCAACATAGCAATGCAGCATTTTTGGCTTTACTGAAAATTCTTCATCCAATATGGTTCCACAATTTTGAGGTTCATAAAACAGACCTCCGGCTACATAGAAACAATAAGCAGCTGATTGGCCCAGACCCGCAATATTAAGTTTATGTGGGCATCCAAAAATAGAGTTTATCACGGCTCTAAACTCCTGCCGCCATTGTGTTGCACGGCGGCGGCTGGCCGTGGATGTGCTTGCCGTGCCGACTCAAGTTGCTCTTGTGGTGCGTGCGGTACGGACAGGCGGCACACACAAACTGCGGCTCCTTGCCGCACTCGTAGCTTCGATGGTGGCAGAGCGTTGAAGCGTGCATGTAGCGCTTGCCGCAAGCGGAGCACGCGTGAGGTCGCAAAAAGCGGTCGGAATACGGGTCTGAAACAGGGTCGGAGGTGTCGGTTTCAGTGTCCGACATCCCCTGGTTATGACTTAACGTTTTGCTTTAATGTGATACATTATCTCCTTTCCTTCTTATTTTGGGAGATGGCTCTTGACCACTGAGCTAAATGGACAAAGAACATTTTAGGATAGAAATAAAGTTTCTTAACATAATGGTTCAGCCAATGCAGAATTGTTTGCTGTTTGGTACAGTTGTGCCGTAGTAGTTTAACCAAGAAGTCCGCCCCTAGCAGGGATGCAACCAGTGTGACACCAAGTTATAGTTTTTATTGTTGAAGGAATTAGAAATACTTTCCAAACCCAAAAAAATATCTAGATTATTTACTTGCAGCTTTCGATGTCTATATGGCTTTTCACTTTGATCAAACAATTTAATAGGGGCTTTGGTACACACAAGAGATTCTATAACTCGGAGTTTGCTGAGTTTCATTTGGAATGCATTATGATATTATGGAATTTATTGTAGGAGTTTACATTTCAATTCACTGTGAACAATTTTAATAGGGACCTACTCATTTAAATAATATATTGCATGTTGCAGGTATCCACAAACACGACATTAAAACATTAAAAACTTTTTAATTTTTTTCAAAAGTAGATCTCATGTTTTCCATTCCTACCATAGCAATCAAACTTTAGACAGAACTACCTACATAATTTTGAAGATTTTAAGGAAAATGAGACTGACTTGAAATTAAACACCAGATTATTTTCAAAAGTATCACAATCAAAAGTTTCCAAAAAATAAATCAATATTAATGCTAACAATAATCATGACCAAACATTGTGTCAACCAAAGCGTTCCCAAAGTTCGCTTTTAAATCACGAAGCGCGCGCGTTGACAGAGTTCGGATGCGGGTGATGGTTCCGCATGACGTGGACCTTCAGGTTGCTCTTTTGGTAGCTGCGGTACGGACACTGCGGGCACCCGAACTGCGGCGGTTTCCCACACTCGTAGTGCGTGTGGTGCCGCAGGCTGGACAGCCGGCGGTAGCTCTTCGTGCACGTCGAGCACACGAAAGGCCGTTCGGCATCGACGACGATGATCCGCGACCGAGCTAAAACAAAGTGCTCAGTCAGTCAGAGCAGCGATGAGGAACTCTGCCAAATGGTGCGGAAAGTAAGCTTGCCGGGCCGCCAGCTTGGCGGGTAACGAGGGTGAAAATGCAGATTAATCTTGAAGGCTTTTGGAGCAAGAACTAGTTTTCAGATAAACTATTTAACTGGGTTATTGAATTCCACACAAACTTTAACTTTTCCCGGCATTTTGCAAAACTGCTTTATCAAGGGTCCCCCAACTCAAGTTGGGTAAAGTTTGAGTTTGAGTTGGACTTGGCATTCAATAACACATATAAATAGTTCTTGTGACAACTAGCGTGCTAAGATTAGGAAAAGACACGGGTCTTCAGAAAGTAAGAACTACTTTGGAATGAAATGCAGTGCAAGTCAGGAAATAAATAAGGTGGAATTTTAGAGAAGTTAAAACTTTGGCGGAAGATTTCAGCAGAGATGTGGAACTCTTGAACCATGCCTGTTAAGAAATAAATAGCCACTGAAAGAACAATGGGAATCCAAAGATCATTGGGAATTCACCCAAGTACAAAATAAATCAGATGTCAGTTTATTACCTTCCTGTGAGTGAAGTCTCAGTAGGATATGGGAAATACCTCACAACAATGTTGTGGCAAGTGGATACCTAAGGTCAGAATATTAAGCAATGATTGCAACCAAAAAATATATTTTGAACTATACAAATATCTTGTTCACATGAGTTGCGCCAGTTACGGAACAAATAATCGCAGTTTACGAATAAGCCAGTTTATCTTTGTGGGCTCTCCCAATGTGTCTCTTCACCGATCCCTTGTGGTGGCAGCGGAACTGGCAGTACGGACACCCGAAGTGGGGTGCTTGCCCACACTCCCAAGTAACGTGATTCACCAGCCCGCCCTTGGACTGGTAGGTCTTGTCGCAATTTTGACACTCGAATCGCGAGTAGCGGACCAAGTGCATCGCTGCGGCAGAGAAAAAAGTCTTGTTACTGGTAGCTAACCAACTTACTCAATACAGTGCTTGGTAAAGTAGCAAGACAAGTAAATTGATAGACTTTTGAAGGCAATGTTTTTATTTGCGTGTTTTGAGGCAGTAAAAGTACATGGAAATTTTGGAATTTGGGTTGAGAAACAAATGGCATTCAATATCTTGACACCGACTGAACTTGTGAACTGGAATGTTGTATATGGCGACAAGGACAAAATGTCAAAGGAGGTTTTTGTGAGTTTTTTGGTACTTAAAGTTAATTGCATTAAATTACATGCAAATTATAGATGGTTTGGGTAGACTGATGGTTTCTGGACTAGTAGTCCACTAAACAAATCCCATTGCCAAGCAAGAGCAACAGTCTATGTCAGCTCATCAAAAAACAGGGTTCCAAAAATAACATATTAACAAAATTGAATGTAGTTGATACCTATTGACTTACCTATGAGGGTTTGAAAATTTAAGGGATGGTATCTTATGTAGGTACTTGCTTTTGGTTATGCACTCAGCTCTTTGATAAAAAATGAATTGATTAGGAATAATATGTAGCATTTGTATCCAATAATAGCCAGTTTTACTTTATTTCATTTCAATTAGCACTAAATAATAGTACCTATATCTACAAATTACGTTACCAGCTGTATATATATATTCATTGCAAAAGTCAGGATGGCAGTAGCACTAGCTTAGTTTGGTACACAAAGATAAAAAATTTATGCTTATAAATCAATTTTAAATAATATTACAAAATTAAGAAAGATGTTAGATAAGTAGAAAAATAATATTATAATAAAAAAATATCTTGTAGCAAAAACTAAATTAATTGCTATCACTAGCAAAAGATTTGTAAAATTGTTAATTACATTAAACGCACAGCGAGAAAATACAAAAAAAAAAAATTCAGCCTGCAACATCCACACAATCAACCCTTCAACAACAGCCACGGATTACTTTATCCGCAGATGTATCCGCTTGAAGTGCGATGCCAATGACCCTTTGAGGTGCGTTCTATACGGACAAGACGGACACGAGAACATCGGTTCCTTTCCGCACTCGAACTTGACGTGGTTGTTCCGGCTCTGTCGGTGCCGGTATCGCCGGGAGCAGGTCGGACAAGTGAAGGGCTTATCGATCGAGTCATCGTCGATGCTTACGCCACCTGGAACACGGGCGGTCCACGTAAGAACCAGCCGGTCAAGGTGGCGGTCACGGAACGCAAGGTGGCCAGGTCGTCGACTGTCTCTCGGACGACAGGCAGAACGAAAAAGTGGCAATTCCAAACACCCACATCCATACAAAAACGTCTGCCTTGTTACTTTATCTGAGATCGTGAGGTTGTGTGAAACACTTTTCACGCACAGCTATGATGGCAGTCGTATTCATTAAGCGAAATTTCATCAGGATAAAGATACCTACTACACGTTTTGCTAAATTTTAATTGATATAGCTTTATCTTTTTAATTTAATTTAAAATCTAGGAGATTTTCTGAAAAGAAGACTTGTAATAAGTAACGCTTTGTAATAACCTCAATAGTACGTTTTCATAATAACTCCTGCTTCCCATAAAATTAACTTAATTGGTAAGACATTTGCAATTGAACATAAGTTTATTCGGATTTCTTGATCAACCCAGCAAGACCTCGTTAAATTAAGCAGAAACGTGAATTTCTCAAAAGACTCGCCGTTCAGTTTAGCAAACTCGGTACTCGTTCTGGTGCAGGCGTCGACAATGGACCACCATTCTCTGCTTCTGGTTACACAGGTACGGACAGTACGGGCAAGCAAACATCGGCTTCTTCCCGCACTCAAACTTCATGTGGCTGCTGCGGCTCTGAGAGTGCCTGTAACCGCGCGAGCATTTCGGGCAAACGAAGAGCTTCTGGTTCGAGCCGGTCGCTGCTCTACCTGGAACACGAGGGGCCGGTGTCAGAAGAAGCCGCTGAAGGAAACCACGATGGAACTTTTTAATAATGGTACAATATTGGTTATGGTATTTGATGGCCCAACACTACATGACATACTAGGTCCCATCATAAAACTCACCCCACATCATTACCTGCACCAACTTTCGCATGCCTTACATAAGAATAGAAGTCTGCGGTAACTAAGTCCTAATTCACGAAACAGGGTAATCATAACGCCCAGAATTTAATTTTTAACAGCCAATCAGAGTCAGCCTCCGGTTCATTTTATTGGCTCTCATGATGGTGATAGCAAGTTCACCACCGGTGCAACGATCCCTCTTTGTAATTCCGGGCTCAGTTACGGCTTTATCGCTTTCAAGTTTTCAACGGTGGTGAAGAACTCGACTCTGAAACTGGACGGCAGGAAGAATTTTGAAGCCAAAATCATTGAAGGGTCAACAATTTGCATAAGGCAATAGAAGGCCCTCATTGTTCCATTGGAAATTTGGAGGAGGTCTGTAATATACAATAATAGCATTCAAGTGATTGCATTTTCATTAAGAATATTTTTTCAAGTAATTTATTTTATTATTATACATTACAAAATTACCAGGGAAACTCGATGGAAAGTTCACATCGAACAAACTGAAACGGAAAGGGATACAAAAATAAACAAAAAAATGTTTTTTCTTTACCAAAAAAAAAGATAAAGGGCACCAATACAACATTATTTACATGTAATGTTATGTTGTTTTTCAACTCTGTGAACAACAAAACATTTTTTTTTGTTTTTCTAATATATAAATAAATAATATTGCACATCGATTGCACAAATGAATCGTCTTCCGGTTCATTGATCTACAAGCTCTTTCGGATGGCTTCGTTTGCAATGCGTGTCCATCGTCTGCTTGTAGAACGATCGGTACGGACAATGCGGGCAAGAAAACAACGGTTTCTTGCCGCACTCAAATTTCAAGTGCTTGTCTCGGCTCTGGCGGTGACGGTATTCGCGTGAGCACTGCGGGCACGGAAATGTCTTCTTGCTCGCTTCCGCCTCCACAATACCTGGAACACGTGAAGTCGGCGTGAATTAAGTGTGAGAAGTCTTGTGAATTGAGTGGTTGAAACATTAGCAATTTCTCGTATTGTGATTTATTAAATTTGTCTCTGTTATGAAACTAACCATGTCACAATCTAATCCAAAATGTGTTTTTGTGTGTTGCAATGCTCACGCAATTATCTTAATTTTAAGCTTGATTAGCAGGCTGGACACAATATTTCTTTGTTTTGAGCTAAATTGCAAAAAAACTGTTTTAAATTTAGTAAGAAAAAATCACCACAGCGTAAGACCCAATTAGAACAGGATAAGAAGTGTACATAAGCCATTAATACCAAAACAAGGACTCACCTGAATGTAGCAGAAAACAGACCATGATAGTGTGAACCAAAACAGAATAATAAATAACTTATGAGGAATGCTAGAGGACAGAAAATAAAAATGTGGTAAAATCTCAATTAATTCATTACACGGAATGGTAAAGCAATAGGAGGCATTTCTATAACAATTTATTTAGTGTTGCATGCTGCACTACGATAGGAAATTTGTTAGAAAAATGTATTAAACTGGGTATATAAAAAAATCTTCTGCAACCTCGCAATACATCTCGATGCACACAAAGTTACGAAAACACTAGGGAGAACAAAAGTTAATATTAAATAAAGCTTAAACATCAAGACAAAACTTCAAGACAAAAAATTCAGACACCAAAACAAGATATAAAGCTCGGGCTGGTTTCTAATATGACAAATTATTCCGCAAGACTAACAATTCCACACTTGGAGATGCCCTCGCCCGTGCACCTTGGCCGCATGCTTAGCCAGCGCAACCGGCGTCTTGCCTACAAACGGACAGCGCGTACAGTTTCTGTCCTTGGGCTTCCCGCAAACAAACGCTACATGATCCACAAGATCTTCCAAAACGTCAAAGGTTTCCTTACACGTTGGACATTTATTTACGCGCTCCTTTTTGACCTTGTGCTTCCTGCACCCATTTGCCAAGTGGTCAGTGAATTCCACCATAACATTAAAGTTCTTCTTGCACTTGGGACAGCATTGAACGCGCGGAGGACCTGAAAGCAAAGATGAGTTACGCACTTGTCTAGAGATGCATCTCTTGATGGGTGGATTCAATGGGGTAGGCACACAAACCAAATCTAAATGCTAGATGGTGTATAACTTTCTGGGAATTTATCAAAATTAAAGCAGATTTTGGTTGTGAATTAACCAAAATTAGTAAATGTACACCCATCGACATCAGTCTTCAACCCTTAAATAAAGCCGGTGTTAGTTGTTTATTATTCTTTCAAAATAAATTGAAAAAGGTAATATAGTTGCAATCTAATAAATTAAACAGAAGAAAATCTCGTTGATTTGTTTCGGATGCAGAAACATTCTAATGAAAATACATTCAAAATTTACTGGTGAATGGTGAAGGACTGTTGAAAGGTACCTACAGATGGGAAATAAATAAAATCTTTGTCATTTAATAGTAAATATATTTTGGTTCACACATAAACTTAACAAGAAATTTCCTCATTGTCTTAGCATAGTATAACATACCACATGTTCCAGATATTGAAACATATGCTGAACATGTGGTAAGGATAACTATGCATACCTACTACAAACTACCAAATCTTTTATCTAATATCCGTTCAATTTATAAAAACGGATTGATCGATGTTCGGATGCATTTTCCTTATATGTTGGAGCAGGTTGGACTTGGCATATGACTGTCTGGGACACTCAGGGCACGTGTACCGAGTCCGCTGACTGCACTCGGAGAGAACATGAGCATCGCGAGCCTTGGCGTTCGCGTAGCTACGCAAACAGCGGGCGCACGCAAATCTGAGCCGGTCGCGGCAACAATCCGATGCGAGCGTCAAGGCTGGAACAGAGAGCTTTGTCAGCGGGAGCGGGAGAATGTTTCCGGCAAAGATGAAATGGGGCCGGTTTTATACTTTCCGAATAGTAATAGTGGCCAAATCTTCAACAGCTGAGGCCTATTGACTGTCCACATGGTGATGTGTTGTAGGAAACTAAATCATACCACGCTCATAAATTATACATTTTTATTTAAGTTGACTAGCCGGCATTTACTATACAGTTATAAAATACATACAATACAACAAAAATTATTTTTAATTAATCTACCCTACTCTTGCTTCTCTGTTAATAAAATTTGGCAAGCATGTCATTCTGAAAATGAGCTAATCAGATTTCACTTATGCTATTCAAACCCTGTCCTCACACCATTTAAAATCACAAAAATACCCACAAGAAACGTTTACAAAATCGGCGGCTCGGTCGAAACATACGGCGGAATTTTTCCATGGATACTGCGCATGTGAAGGCCGATGGCGCTCTTCTGTTTCGCGCGATAAGTGCACAGTGTGCACTGGAACAACGGCGGCTTGCCGCACTCGTACCGCTCGTGTTTGACGAGGCTGCGTCGGTTCTTGTAGCTCCTCGCGCAGGTTGGGCAGCGGTGCGGCTGGTCGCAAAGTGCGCGGGAGCCGCGCAGGCGTCTCGTGGGCGGCACGGCTGAAACTAATCGTCGAGAATCATTCGTCTGCAGTACAGCAAAGATCAACGCAATTCACTGCACTTTTTTACTGGAAATTTACAACCCCACATGGGTATCCTGCTTTCCTTCTTCCTCTACACCAGTCTTATTAATCGGTCGATGTGTCTGAAAGAGGTTGTGGCAGTTGACTTGACGAGAAGATTCAGCAAATGGTGAAGAAATAGCTTGAAAGTCAAAGACGGATTTATTTCATTTGACAGCACATCAAGGTCTTTCACACAAGAGTATTGAGAATTGAGATAATAAAGAACGTTGAAAGTCATTTATTATTAGAAACAAAATATCCATTTGAAAGTTGTATCCAAACCAGCTATCCAAAAGGCAGTTTGAGGTGCATATCACCAGAAATGCAAATGATCCCGGCTTAATCCACTGATATTTAGTTTCTAATTATAAATATCCACCATTCGCACTAGAACAATAAGAGTAGTGATGGGAGCTTGAAAATTTTCTGAAAATTTTCATTTCATTGAAAGTTTTCAACACTGCTTGAAAATTTTCAAAAAAAAAAATCAATAATTCAAGTTGATTCAAGTCATGCTTTGATAGGATAATAAGGATCTTTGCTTTTGTGGGGGCTGTGGACTCTGATTTCCGTTTCCTGTATGTTGGCTCCTGTAGGCTGTAACCTCACTGATTTTGCACTTGAAAGGAGCACATCAAAATCACATGTGCTTTGACATTGAGTAGTTGTGCTGTTTGTGTTACCTATGGTCGATTATCATGGGGAAAATAATTATGACTGTCCCTTCGATCCTCTGTCTGGAATTCTGGTCCTAATTTTGTAGGTAGGTACTTTATATGCTGTACCAGTAATATGATAAATTTAATAATGTTATTAGCACGGTTTTCAGTTTGTTACTCTAATATTTTGGTCCTAAAAAGAAGCGACAAGTGCCGAGGGATTGCCAATGTTTTGGCAATTGCCGAGGTCCATATAAAGATTCTCATTACCTTCTTGTTTACTGTACATAAATAATAATGCAAAAAAAAAAAAAGTTTTTGAAAATTTTCAAGCCTTTGAAAATTTTCATGAAAATTTTCATGAAAATTTTCAACGAAAACGATTTTCATGAAAATTTACATCACTAAATAAGAGTATTATCATTATTATGTTTGTCTATGTTCATTTAAAGTTTCTTGCAAGCATTTGGCACACCATAGGCTATGGGCAGCTATAGAAATACAACTTTGATGACGAAATTTTAACTGAATTATTCACATTAAATCAACACCAATTCCAAACATTAAGTATAATAATCTAAGAAGCATGTGGTTATAACAAGCTAAGAAAACACAAGATACGTTCTAATATAGGTTTAGCCTCGGTCACGAGACAAGTCAAGCGAGTAAGGCTGCAACGTTACTGATCCTAGTAAGCACCGATAACATGAAATAACCTGAAAATAACTACGATTAACATGAAAAGAAGTGATCCCTTTCCAATTTCCACGCAAATAGTCGCTACAGATCTTCATTTGCGTTCCACTCTTCGTCGGGATGAACGCGAGCGCGATGGATCTTGATGTACTGCTTGGAGACGGCACGGAACGGACAGACCGGACAGCCGAAGCATTTGTCCGCCCAGCCGCACCGCCTCTTCAGGTGGCTGATGAGATCCTTGTAGGTGCGCAATCGTTTGGCACATTCGCCGCACATGTACTTGAATTCCTCGGGACTGCGCGCCATTCCCATGCGGGAACGCAGACGCCAGCTTGCGTTCTCTGGAAATGCCAAATGGATGGATGAGAGGTCTGATGCAGGTACTCTAATGACCGAGGAAGGATTGCGGTTTTATTCCCCAGCTAAATATTATTAACTATAGGAATTTTGTTTCAATAATTATTATCTTCTGTCCATGCAACAAGATTATCAGTTTGCCTAAATTCTTTATATCTCTTTCAGCTTTTTTCGACCAGTGCTTATCGAGGCTTAATCATGCTTTTAGTAAGTTTCAGAGTTTGAAAACATAAAAACTCTGACATATTGTAAGAAAGTGTTTCAAAAAAATTACCTATTGAAGCATTCACGTGCTGTATCTTAATATGAGGTTGAATAATTACGACATCCCAGATAGGAAAAATACTTTCCACCAGAATAAATATTACAATTGGAAATGTTTATTCAAGATTAAGGACCAAGGGAAGTAAATGTAATTTGTATTCAATTGAATCTTTTATTCTTTGGGCAAATTGAGGCAAGCAACTATCTCTACTTAATTAAATCTTAAGAGCTAAAAACGTTACGACTAGAATGCAACTTTTGAGTGTTGATATTACAAATTAGAGCACACAAAAATTCTCTAACGAGGTAACCTATTTTATGACTAATTTGACTTGAGCAATGGAACTATTAACTGCAAGGAAACAAATATGTTGACTAAGTTATAGTTAAATTCAATGGTTGAATACATTGATATTTTTCTATCATCATATTTTGCATGTATGCATAAAATTAAAAACAAATGAGTAAATGCAAGATAGAAATTAAGGGAAAAATTGAATAAAAAATTGTTGACATAGTAACATCTATTAAGCAATTTCATAATTGCTACCAGTAGAAATTACCGGTATTTCACAGCTCATCTTGTTGTATATTTTCAACAATCACGAGCAATGAATTTCTCCAAACTACAGTAAATACGCGCTGACTGAAGAAAACCGACTCCCACTTTTCCCTTCAGCTGGCCGCTGCCTTGCGCAGATGCTGCGTGTTGATGTGCCGAGTGAGCGTGCTCTTGATGCACGAGCTGAAAGCGCAGAATGGACAGAGAACGCTCTGCGCGGAGCGACCGACTTGCAGAGGCTGCGTGGGCCAGCCGTGCAGGCCGGAAAGCCCCGACGTTTCGTTCTCGTGCTGGTAGTTGCCCACCGCCCACTGGATGAACGTCGGATCGCAGGCGTCACCTGGAACAAGGTGCAAGTTAAAGCAAGGAAGAATTTTTTTTCTAGTGTTAAAAGTTTTGAAACGCAAAAGTTTGTACGTGTTACCAGATCTTAAATCGTGAAGGTGTGCTTTTCCAATCATACTGACGCTACCAATATTAACGTCGTCTTGCTTTTGTTGCCTTCAAGAGGTGCATTTCAATTGACTTGCGTTACATAATATAAATATTAACACCAATAAAATATCCATGAAAATATTTTCTTTCCATTAAATTGTAAAATTGCCCATTCACAAATGGAAATAACTTCTTCAAAACAATCAAACGCTACAGCAAAACATCAGAACAATGATAAGAACTTTCACTTCTTTAATTATTTTATTTATTAATACATCTGACACAGTCAGCACTTTGGTCAGCAGTAAGGAACAGGTGAAATAAAAATCGACCTAATAGGAACATGTCAAAGAGATGGATTTTGGCAACATGGGATTCAAAGGGTCATCGGGATCAATCCTTAAATCACCAAAACCTTGATACAGTACAACGGCTATTCACAATTAGATCTAAATGTCAAACAATGTGTTTGTCCTAAAAAACAACCTAAATGTCAAAGAGCAAAATACGCCACCTAACCGGCCCTCTCCGCAGGTTTTATCACTGAGTAGTAGTATGTCTGAGACAATGTCGCTGCAGGTTTTCCTTCAGCTTGCTTTTGAACGGGCAGTACGGACATTGGAAGGTTGCCTCCTTGCCACACTCGTAGCGCATGTGCCGAGAGAGGTGTGTTTGGTGGTAGTATTTCCGCGGGCAGCTTTTGCAAGCGTACTGTCTGCAACGTTGAGTCTTCCAGCTCATCTGCTCTGCCCCGGCGTAGGCTGCGAAAAACAAGAAGGCCGTTAAACTCGATTTATTCTAAGAACGGGCCGTCGCGTATGCTTATGGTCAAGCAGTTAAAATAACCGTCAATATCACTACGGTAGTTATATTGAGGATAGTGTCAATTTTGTTGTTTATTTGAAGTTACTAAAGTGGTGTTAAAAATGTTACCAATCAATAATTCACATCGGAAATCCGACAAACACAATAGTGCTTCTTTGGTAGCTTGGCATTCAACAACACAGTTAAATATTTTTTCTGAAAACTAATGTGCTAATGTTAGGAAACGACATGAGTCTTTAAGAAAGTAAAAGGTGCCCCTGAGAATTTGAATTGTAAATCAGAAAAGTCTTGGGATTCTAAAGGAATCAATGTTTATGGATGTCTGGCCTCTACATTAATTATGGAAACTGGAGTGATGGGAAGTAGGGAAATGAGATTGAAAATGAGTTCAATGGTGTTACTTGTATAAACTAAGTGACATTTCTTTACTTGCCATTCTTTGACGGCCTTAAACGGAAATCGAGTGAAAAAAGTCACATAAAACAACATTAGCAAAGCACAAAATCAAGTCTACCAACCTGGATAAACCTAGAAATAAACCTTTAAAATGTTAAAGACATTACAATAGAATGAAATGATCTATTGTTCAAAAATAATGGCCACAACAAGTTTAGCATATTCGTCTTCCGCAATATACAAAATTTTTGCTCTAATGTTGGGGCAGAATTTCCTCGACTCACGCTCACCAAAACATGTGTGAAAGACATGGCAATTCAACAAGGAGCCGATAGCACGTTGACAATACAGCTTTGCTGGAATACAGCTCAATGCTAAGGCCTTATTTTGTTAACACTTCACTCAGTGCAATTAGATCAGCAGTCAAGCAGACCCAATGGCTGGCTGCATATCTAGCGCAAGTGTGATTTAATGCGGGAACCACATCTAAATTAGGAGTGCTGGTTGCTTGGAAGCGCAGTAAAACTGCTGACCGGGCATTAGATAAGGCCTCAGGATTCAGGACACAATGTTTGCCACACGGCAAGCTCGTTTAGACGCAAGAACGCATCTAAATGGCGAGGCCCGGGTGCTTGGTGGTGCAGTGCTTCTGCAGACTGAACCGGTGCTTGAACCGAGTTTCGCACAGCGGACATTGGATGCGTGCCGGTTTTCCACACTCGAGGCGAACGTGTCGTACGAGGTTGTGCCGTTCGGTGTAGCACTTGCCGCACTGGTCGCAGCGATGCGGCTTGGCCATCAGCTTTCCGCGCGAGTAGTGCAGGGCACCTGCGGCAGAGACGGCTGTTAGGTTGGTCGGCGGAACTGGCGCTGCTGTTGTTTTGCTAGGTGAGCTTTTTTTGTTTATTGCTAAATCTAATGTAAATGCTATATGGGATGTATTTGGAGCATGTGAGCAGTTAATATGATGTACCTAGTGAAAGCTTAGCTGGTTTATCGTAGAGTGATTGGATATCATTTAAAAAGGAAATTAGTGAAATAAAGACAAGACATAATATCATGTGCAGGCCAAACACAAAGACAAAAAATTCAATCGCAGATTTAAATTTCATCATTATAACATAAAAAGACAAGACAAATGCCATTCTAGAAATAATATCTAGCAGAGATTTATTTACCGAAAAATCTGCTATTTGCTATATTTCACGCGTTGGTCAACAGTAATGCATGTTACACTGCGATCAAGCAGAGATTTTCAGAGCCCACGGATGATGATGGATTTGGTTTCATGAGATGTGCTTGGATTTGAGTGGTTTTTGATCCTGATAAGGACCAGGGACACTTTGTCACACCAGGCCAGATATACGGAAAGTGGTTGGTGATAAATACTCCTCGATGGAAACAGTCAGACATGGTATTATATTTTAAAATTTTATATGAACAAAGGTAAATGCCTGCTATTCACAGTTGTAGATCGTCAAGGTGTAATGCGCTCAAAACATTGGAGTCAACCTCCTTGGCCAACGACCAAGGCTTCCGCAAAAAAACAAGCCCAAGCGATTGCAACGCAACACACTGCTCAGTTTCACTCGATGCCATCAGAAGATGCCCAAGAGCTGAGGGTGCTTGCGCTGACAGTGCTGCTTGAGGTTGGCCTTCTGGCTGGACCGATGCTGGCAGAGCGGACACTGAAACGCGGGTGCCTTGCCGCACTCCAGCCGCTTGTGTCTGCGGAGGCTCGAACTGTCCGTGTAACTTCGCGTGCACTTATCGCACTGCACCCGCTCGGCCCGTCGCGGAGCGTTGTAAGGGGCGAATATGTCTGGAAATAGAAGAGAGTGGTGGGTTTAATGGTGAATCACAATGCCGACGGTAGGAAGAAGGTGGAAATGACAAAGAAGTGGTGAATGTTAGCAACAATCAGAGGATTAGGCAATGGCATCCTAAAGTGGATGGAGATTTTTAACTGATATCAAATTTGATGCATGAAAAGTACCAATATGCATATCATTCAAGTACATAATAAATATTTTTAAGGCCAAATGTTTATAGTCGAATCAGAAGTTGCGTTTCAATTTCCTTTAGATCTGTTCCATCAGTCAAGCTCAATATCCCCTTTGCCTTCGTCAAGATTTCATTGAAGGTGAAGAGATAGAAAACAAATAATAACAGAAACACAACATACAGTCCAAGCAAAATGTTCTTCTTCTGTGAGATCTGTTTATTAATTTCTCAACACAACCACAAATCATCAAATTAACATTAAGATCATGACAAAGAAACATTTACCTTGAACACATTTTTTTATCGATTTCAACAAGCTACGTGATCAAGCGATGTAAAGTGGCGTAGTGACCCCGGAAGCGTTTGCCAAGAACATGCCCTCCTCGCCGCACTCGAAGTTCGAGTATCTGCAAAGGTCCGTGTAACGGCGGCCACATGTTTGAGTGCAGCGTTCAGTGCTTGCGTGGTTTGATCGATGGAGTCCAATGGTGCAATTGAGCCTTCTGTATCTGTTCAAATTCGGACTGTCATTGTAACTGCAACTGCACTTGTCACGCTGGTAGGCCTTGTGCTCATTGTTTGATGCTTGCAAAGGCTCTGGAAAAAAACAAAGCTTTTTCAGTTCTCGCCAGTAACAAAACATACGCCAGCTAAGCAAGGTCGTGTAAACGGATCAGCAACAAAAATGGCAATTCAATTACAAGATCTCTGGTTGACATTTTGAAGTATTTTTAATGTAGGCATATAATGTGTACACAGAGGAGAATGAAGAAGTGTTAACATCCAGCTTACTCCAATTTTTTGAGTTCATTTTATTGGACTGTCAATGAATTCTGATATTCACACCATAAAAATCAATGCATAAACTTGAGGAACTGGTTTGACCAAGTATCCCCATATATTTTGGGCACTAAAAAGCTAAATACGATTTAAAGTATTAAGTAGTGTCCATATTCGATGAGCAGATGAGAGGTTGGCACATTTCACCGTAACACAAATGTAGAAAACTAAACACAACGTGCTACGATCAGAGTGAAGGAACTATACAGAAGGATGTCGAACTGATTTGTGTCGAAAGAAACTCTATATTTTTCTTCGGACCCGATCCCTTTCCGAACTATCCGAGAATGTGACGATCTACCGCCATGCCCTCGGCAGCCGAGTGCTTGCGCGCGATGTGAGCCTGCACGTGCGTCTTGTACTTGAAGAGCGCCGGGCAATGGGGGCAGGCGTACGACGGCGCGATGCCGCACTCTTGGCGCTGGTGCCGGCGCAGGTTCTCTCGGCACGTGTAGCTCTTGTTGCACCTGCGCACGTCAGAATTCGGGCTCATGCTCGGTTTTGTGGCCTGCAGAATGCAGTAGACAAGCTGGCTTAGTAATGCACAAACATGAATTTGTGTCCACGACATTGCATCGCCTTAAGCAACAGATGAAATGTTTGCTTTGTTTGTTTGTCTTGAGTAAGCAGCCCAGTTTAGCCTCCAAATTCAGTATACCGTCAACGTATTATCACATAAACGTAAACAGATCTCGATTTACACCAGAAATCTCTAACAGGCATCTGCATTGCATCTAACTTGTACACACCTGTTGCACATGTATGGCTTTGTGATCATCTTTCCCTTGTAGTAGTGCAGCAGCTTGTTACCTGCAACCAGAACAAGCAGCTGTCATCATTGGTGGCAGAGTAGGAAATGATTACCGGCGTGAATAGCGAGATGTGATGCGTATTCGTTCAGTGAAAAAATTGAAATTGCAAGTAAAATTTAGTGATGGGAAACAGTAGGCGGAATTCTTTTCTAGCATGGATAAGATTTTCTACATTAGAAACAAATTTAAAGCAAATCCCTTGATTCTCTGTTTATTTTTCAATTTATTGACCAATGATTTCTAAAGATAAAACCTCAAAACCACTCAAAAATGATCAAGCTATTTCACAACAATAAAAATTATTCCAGTCTCGGTGCCGCACAATGAACATTTTTCCGGCTCCGTTTCGAAAAGTAGACGCTCCGCTATACGCTGCCAGGTACCGGTTTCTGCCCACGCCAGTGACGCAAGCTTACAGCTCAATCCCGGATCGTGGAGCAGCTGACAAACAAACGTTCAGACATTCGTTTCACAATCGCTCGGAGGCAACGTTCACGACGATAAATTAGATTACGACAGTCGAAATTTAAACAAGCAAACAATTAGTTTCATTTCGCCGGAGCCAAGCAGTTACGAGTGGGCTGCTGCTTCATTGTCGTATCCACATTCCGAGAGGCGCACGATCCAAACGTTCCACCCTAAGTCACGCGTTCATCGTGCACGGGACCCGGCCTCGGTAGCTGCACGCCGTGCGCCTTGGCGGCATGCGTGACCACCGAGTTCCGTTGGCGGTACCGCCGGCCGCAGACTTCGCACGCGAACCGCGGGCCCGTGCCGCACGTGAGGCGCTGGTGGCGGCGGATGTTGGATCGGTCGGTGAAGCGGCGCAGGCAGCGCTCGCATTCGTAGCGCCGCGCGAGGTAGTCGCGTTCACGCAGCGCCGGCGGCCAGTCCGGTCCTGAAAGCGGCGGCGATTAAATTGGAAGGCGGGCGGTACGCCAGTTGGGCTCGGTCTCGCATGTCGACGGACATTTGTGGGGACCACGATTTTGGGCGCGGGAGATAGGAACTAGCATCGCATAAACTAATGAAGGGGAGATATTTTGACTGAATAACTGTACCACAGCTATGAATGGCATCCCTTAACATCAATTAGAGTTAAGAACAAAAAATGAAACAAAGTAAAGTACCAAAATCATCTATTTTCTTGTGTAAAAAAGAAAATTACCACTAGATTGTGAATCATTTTCCAAATATCTCTGGAAATGTTTATGTTGCTTGATTCTCCACCTGCTCATTTAGAGGAAGAGAAGGTGAATGGATAATGAGGACCTGAAGAAAGAGGTAAGAGGAAATATTAGTGACATGACCAGTGTTAGGTATTGCAAGATGTAATAAATCAAATGGAACGTATTATTCAATATGCAATGGTAGCTTAAATTGTACAGTTTAAAGCTTGAATGTTTGGCTCCCAGTGCAAGGAAAAGCAAACCTTAATCTAGGTCCTATTTGTTTTACGAGATCCAGTTGAGCATTGGCGATCGTTCCTCGACGACTGATGAGACCTCGAAGTCTGAATGCTTTCGTCGGCAGTGCGTCCGCAACGTGAACTTGTGCTTGAACACGGCCGGACACGCCGGACACCGCAGCGTCGCCTCCTTGCCGCACTCCACCCTCACGTGGCGTTGCAAGCTGACCCGTTCCGTGTAGCACTTGCCGCAGGCGTCGCAGGCGTGCGGATTCTTGACCAGGCGGCCCCGCGAGTAGTGCATCGTCCTCGGCGCGATATCGGCGAGACCTGCAACCAGCGCAAGTGTTACGGCTGGCCAACATTCGGCTCCCAAGGCTTTGAGATGCTTTCGGAGATTAGGTTAGGGATGTAATGTATGTAGTACTAGGTTCAAAGAATGGGTGTGAAATTCAGAGAATTGACGTGAGCAACAAATAAGTGTGAAATGTGACTTCGAGCCTTTAATAAGAGCCATTAATAATTGTACAAACTTACTGAAAATAAAATAATGTGCATTAAATAAAGTTTTTGTAAATTAATTATAATTGGAAATGCGGAGTGGTTCAGAGCCATGGTTATGAACAACGTTCAAGCAGAGCAAAACCGTTTAATTATAATTGTTTTTAATAATCTTTCTGAGTAGGTATTTGTTTTGTTAAGTTTGAATGTTTCCATTTAGTTTTGTCAGCATCGTTTAAGACCGGTACAGTTTTCAAAACGCCACAAGAGTTTTATACAAACAAATACAAACAGAAAACAAAAAAAATTCATTTATGCAATCCGCGCTATGCTTAATCAAAGAGCGTAAGACCGCCGGCAGCTGAGTCTTCACGGAAATTTGAGCGGCGATTCGAGGTCGTGCTGCCTGCGCATGTGCATGCGCATGTTCGAGGCGTGCCTGAACCGGACGGAGCAGACGCTGCAGACAAACTTGGGCTCAACGCCACACTCTAGCCGGTGGTGGCGGCGGAGACTCGACGGGTCCGAGTAACACTTGCCGCACTGCTGGCAGCTGTGCGGCCGCGCCAGCATCTTGCCCTTGCTGTAGTGCAGCGTGCCGGCGTCGGGAGATGCCGCACATGACGCTGGAACACGTCGAAACGTTGCTCGATTGATGCTTGATCAATAAGAGACAGTACAAAACTATTACTTTGAAAATACACGTAGTCATCTTAATTTTACAAGGCAATGGAGTTTTTTTGTGGTATATTGCAGATGAGTATTAAGTTTCCAATTTTCTTTATTCAAGTCTTTAGCTGAGATGGTTCAAAAATCACTCTGGAAAATGCAGTTTTATCCATTCCTTAATATAATTTTCCGTCGAAGTGTGCCAGGCTAAAGAAACCCTATTGGTAGTAGAAGTTTTTGTAAACATCCACGTCTTTCAAAAGAAAGGAAATCGAAAAAAAAATTGTTGAAGGAGTTCATGAAAGTATGCACCTACAGTAGGAATGATCAACTTTGTTGGATATGGACTTTCCCTAGTGAAATAACGAGAAAATATTTAATTTCCCACTTTAATAAACACTAGAAACAAAAATAAACTTGAAAACAATTACATTAGGTAATTGTTAACATTGGCAAATGATTAAGGAATCTTGCCATAGTTACAGTGGTGAAGATCTTACTAGTGCTTATCTTGGTGGTGCTATTTGGGTCTTACCTATATTTAGGAACTAGCTGCACCCAGTAGTCAAGTTGCATTATTCCCAAGCAAAAAAATTGACTTATTTTGCAATTCCAATTTGTGAACCTATTCAGTACTTAAAAGATTAAAGCTACTGCATGGCTGTCTTGTTTTACCGAGATCCACTCATAAACGCAGGATTTCCAACCGCCTATAAGCAATATCCGGGTGGCAACTGAGATTTCTGGAAACACGCAAAGGCTAAACGAGTCGCTCGCATCAAGGCAAAGCCAAGTCCTCTTTAGCGAAGTGGTGGCGTCTTGTCCAGTGCCTGTGCAAATCCCACTTGTACTTAAAGCGGGCTGTGCAGGCAGGACATTGCAGCGCGGGCGCCTTGCCGCAGTCCAGGCGCTTGTGGCGCAAAAGGTTAGACATCTCGGTGTAGCTCTTGACGCAGACGTCGCATTGGAAGCGCACGGCGGAAGCCGAACGGAGCGTCCCTGCAACAACGCCGAGACGTTCAGGGGATGTTCGAGCCGGTGACGGCACGTTGGTTGTGACAGGTTGGTTATGTTATGTATGTGAACAGCTGGGAATTAAATGCTTAGTTTTCTTATTCAAATATCTACGGTTGAAGTGGCTTCACGGTTGCTGCTCTGTTCGACTGGGTTGGTGGTCCTGAAAAGGACCGTTGTCCGACGTTTCGCCAACGAGCGCGTTGGCATCTTCAGGATCTTCAGGATCTTCAGAAGACCCTGAAGATGCCAACGCGCTGAAAGCCTCCGTTTAATCAAATATCTACTTTTTTTTATTACAATTTACATAATTATTTGCACTAGTCCATGATAATATGCACGAAGCATATCTGAGCAAAATTGCAGGAAACTGAGCTTTCAATTCCCAGTTGATTATGTTTGTATGTTGTGTTTTTCTATAAAACAAAAATCAATTATTTAAATTTAAAAGTTTTTTTAATTTTTTTATCTACATCTCAAAGTAAATCTAAAAATGGTAGAAATTATTGACTGAAAATAATTATATCACTTAAGGCAATGACAATCAGCTTTATGTTTTATTTACATTCCTATTTATTGCAAAGCCTAGAGAAAAACCAATATTAAAATCTTTTTTATACAATCGCAGGTAGCGAATCCAAGATCACTGAAACAATTTCCGAACACGAAGGGCCGATAAAAGTGGCAAAACGTTCACGAGTTTAAAGATGAAAAACCAGGTCGTGAATGTCGAAACGATGCACTCGAAAACTGTGATCCGCCAGTTTGAACTTGTGCTTGAAACGCTGCCCGCATATGGGACACTGGAACATCGGCGGCTTGCCGCACTCGAGCTTCTGATGCCGACGCAGACAGGACACTTTCACGTAGCGTTTGGAGCAGCGGTCGCAAACGTGAGGCTTGTCCACCAGATGGCCCCTGCTGTAGTGAAGACCCGCCGTTGACGCTTCCTCCTCTGCAAGGAACGCACATCATTCGTTTGGGAAGCATGCACGGAAGTACCGTCTATGATCAAAGAACGTCACTTTCCTTCATCAAGAGACAAGAAAATCAAGTTCTCAAATCAAAAGTGGGATTGGATTTTTTGTTTTTGTAAAAATAAATCGTGGCATTGTAATGTAAATACGTCATTTTCTTCTAATTAACATGGTGTAACAGTCATCGGATATTGTCAGCAAACCATATCAAAAAAAGTACACATTATTTTTGCTATGGTTTACGACATACTATCCAAGTCCTGTATTTTGTTAACATAAATGATGAATGGAAAATTATGTTGGTTTAAATTGTTACGAAAATGTAAAATAGAGATGTTGGTTTAAATTGTTACGAAAATGTAAAATAGAGATTAACTCGTCACCAAGAAAATGAAAAAGTGCAACAAGCATCATAAGGAGGTAAGGAAGATGAGTGCCAACTGTAACCAGAGAAATTTACCCTTTGTTAATGAAGTGGAGCAATGTACTACATACATATCACAGCAGATAAAGAATATTAGTTGAATAATTTATTTGGCAGAATCTTTTGTACGTAAACATTATTTTGCCTTCTAAGACTTCTACTTTCTTATTCTTATGGGAAACTTGCAAACTGTACAATTTGTATAAATAAATAAAATACAATAGGTAACGATTTTTCTAAAAATCTCAACTGCTTAAAGCTAAACTTGGGCAAATTTATCTGCATGACCAGAATCGAAATATCAATAAATGATAAAGTCATGCTGTTTTCTCCAGTATGCATCATATTATGTGTCTTCGCATTTCTCTTCTACCTTGTCCAATATTTACGTTAAAAAACTCTACCCGTACGGGGATTAGAACCAAACTTTGACTAAACTCAATGTCCACACAGCACCGCGTGAGTCAATCCAGGAATTGAAAAACGGAAAAAAGAGAAACACGTCCGCCAAAGAACGCAAAGGAACGCCAGGAACGCACACAGCGTCCCTACAACGAACTAAGCAACGCCATCTCGAGCTCGGCGTGCGCTCTTTTAAAATGACTGCGCAGCGTGGTGTTGCGAGTGAACCGAGACTCGCATATCGGACAGCCGAACTGCGGTTCGCGGCTGCACTCGAACTGGCGGTGTCGGCGGAGGCTGGACACGTCCCGGTAACGCCGCCCGCACTGGTCGCACAAGTGCGGCTTCACCACCATCTTGCCCTTCGAGTAGTGCAGCGGCTGGCTGCTGCCGTCTGGAAGGCAAGACACCCGATCATGTTAGACGCCGATCTAGACCTGGTTCGTGGAAAGGAGCAATTTGACGTCGGTAATGAATAATGCGTAGTGGTGTGGTCAATATATTACTTTGGATCTGCGCAATCCGTGATATTTAAAATGTGGTAGATCAACCTCCAAAATCTACATTTTTTTTTCTGCAGTGTCAATATCAATTATTTCCTACTAAACCATGCACAGAGAAAGGTTTAAATGGGTAGGAGGCCACAGCCAACCCCCAAAATATTTCGGTTTAGGAGAAATTTAGAAGAAAATCTATGCATGACAGAACAATGTGGCAGGATAGGATAAGGGTGATTGGTGGAATGGTTATTTTAAGCAAACTTTTAAGGAATCATTGTCCCATCGTCCCCAGAATCCCTTTGCTACCGGATCAAGTCAACTAAACTGACACTTGACCCCCTACGAGGGTGGCAGTTGGGACAGTCTGGCCGCGACGAGCTCGAATCCAGTGTTGTGCCTTGTGATGTGCATTGTGCCAACTCGTTCCGGCTTGCAAACATCACTGGCAAACTGGTCGGCTTTGTCGTGGCCGATTATGCTGTCACAGATTTTGAGTGGATGGCCTTTGTAGTCCCCTGCAAGAGAAGAGTGCAGTGTCAGAATAGTGCAATGGGGGGGTAGAAATTTTATTATAGCATAAGCCAGCAAGATACGACTGTGAAATGAAATATGGTTAGACATAATTAACTTCGGCAAAACAAAAAATATTCATGCTCTTGTTCAAACTTTGGTAGGAAATGTTTTTGAGGAACACAACAGTTACCAGAAAACTTATATACATGACTACCAATATTGTAAGTATAGCAAACCTGGCAATCATTTGGCACAAAACTACGTCAGTAATCTTCTTCAATTCAATACGTGCATTACTTTTCCTGTTGCGATGTTTCAAAATTAAAGCAACAATGCATTCAAATTTAACTGTTTAAATTGTGAATTAGTGTGTCAGGCAGGTTCCAAGGTAGCTGGTTTGTACGCCCGCAGTGCATTGAACGAAGTGCGCTACCCGGTATTGGACTTATGATTTTTGCTTTTGCAGTGGAACAGTAGCCACACATCATTTCGATCTCACAGATCAAGCTTTGGCTTCACTGGCATTATTATCTGCAAAAAAAATGCTTGGTCACACAACAGACAGAATATAGTTAGTATATAGTATAACGGACGGAATATACAGAAGACAATGTACCTACATTTGCACAAGAGATGCTCAGTAATATATTAGAAATAAACCCCCCTATTTATATGGTTCAAGGCTATAACAGAACATAATATAACAATCACAAGTCTGTATTGCCAGAATCCAACTAGGATAGAAGTTGTTCTGAAATATATCCTATGACATGCAGAGTAAAAGAAATTAAGGTGTATCAAACACAAACAAACCAAGAGGAAGAGGTACACATAATCTTTAATAAGAAATATGTGAAGATTGGTAGTTTGCAACACATAACAAAAGCAAAACAAAATACCAATAGGGAAAAAGGGAAATTGAAAATATGGGTATCTTGGTAAAGAAAAGGCAAGATTTTATGATTTCCGAGAAATATCTATACACATTATTATTGATTTCTGAAAAAGCCTTCAATATACATTTTACGCTCTTTGCATTTTACTCTGGTCAATAAAGAAACAAAAATAATGTGCCAAATGAAATCAGGGCAAAAAAAGGAACCAAGTTCTTATCTTGGACCCAAGATGGAAAAAGAAAAACAGCACAATGAAGGAAGGAAAGCAGAAATTGAAGGGCAGCAAATTATACAGTGATAATAACCTTCTGGCATTGTCAACCTTAGGTCCCAACAAATAATTTAAAAAAATGGAACAGTTGGAATTATTCCCTGGAGATCCCTACTTAACACAATAAATGTTAACAAATTTATTGAGCTTCAATGTATTATTTCCTGCATAGGAAAACTAGTTCTAAGATTATTAAGTAAAAGAGTTCTATTTGCCTATTTTACCTTATTCGGAGAATGTAATTACGACCCTTTTTGTTTCTAAAACTTCAAGGAGTACAAGACATACATTTGTATCACATCACATTTAACATCTACCTCTAGGACTTCCTTAGTGGATATGAACACGAAGAATATTGTTTAGCGCAGATTTTTCATACGGCAAGGTGAACACCCATCTGCTGGGTGTTTTCACCCTATAGACAGCTTAAAAAAGATTTGCAATAGACCGATTCCATTCACGGAAAAATTACATCAGCTTCTCAATAATAAAGGCCACTTGGGTTGCGATTCCCTATTTTCTTTTGTTGATATGGTATTAGAATATAGAATATTATTGGCTCTGCAATGTATGTAGCCATGGAAAATATACAACCCAACTGGCTGTATTTAGTGGGTATTTCTGACATCATTTTTCCGATTCCTCCTACTTTTATTTAACAAAAATCCCTCCGTTCTATTTGCCTCTGAAATCTAATTCGCCCATTGGCGACACATACCACATCCAAAGCATCATTCCAAAAACAATTAAAATTTGTCTGGAAATGAATTCCTTATCGAAACCCACACATGCAAATTATCTCTTATTTCCTCTCAAATAAACCAAAAACACTCGCACTCGCAGACTACCACCCCCTTAATCCGGCGGCGGGTGCTTGCGAGCGCGATGCGCGGCCAGCGAGGATTCCTGAGCGAATGTGCGCAAACAGTCGTCGCACTGGAATTGCGGCTCGACGACGCACTCAAATCGGATGTGCTTGGTGAGTTCGACGCGCGCCGGGTAGCACTTCTTGCAGCGCGGGCACTCGTATGATTGGCGAGGGCGTCGGCTGCGGTGGGGTTCGCTCGGCGTGCCTGCAACTGTCCGATATGACAAGTGTTATCGCGGAGCTTGTGTGCTAGTATCTCACTAGGCTGTAGACGGGGAAATCTCGGGGAGATCGGGCTACAGAGCGCTGGTGGCGAACCTGGCGTCAAAGTCAGAAGTTAAATATTATTATTAAAAAAACAAGTGCAGGTATCAATTTGTCATATGTCATCTGTCAGTTGACACTTGAATGAATGCCAAATAAACCCCCCTCTAATTTATGTAAGATGAAGATAAAAACTTGATGTGAAATTGTTATTTGATGTCAATTGTGATATGGGCTGCAAGGTGGAATTTGCAACTTTTCAGTATTTAAAATTTGGCTTTCTAATTGTGCAAAACCGTAGAGTTAAATTTTTCATTACCTTTCTGTGTTAGCTCCACCAAGATTATCAATAATCTGTCTTGTTTGTAAATGTAAAAAAAGAAATACATTTTCCTGACAATATTTGCCAGACAGAAATTTTTTACAACAACCACAAGCACAACTCTTGTGATCTTCGGACAAAACACTTGTAACAATTTATACAAATAATTAAAAATTCGGCTTAATTGTAAAACTTCAAGTCCAATGGAGGTTCTTACTCTTCATTCTTACTCTTGCTTCGTTTCTTTGTTTGCAAAGATCTGCAGAGATCTGACTTGCATTTATTGCTCTTCCAGCTTCCTACATGTAGAAGTCTTATCGTCTTGCAATAACAGCCAGCAGTGCACAATGGAAAAGAAGGCAGCCAGTCTATGCACTAAATCACACTTTATTAAACTAGAAAACAATCTAATGTCTGGACTGTAAGATGTTTAGAATACTGCTGTTTTGAGGAATATTTCCAGAATGTCGCTTTTAAATAACATTTTCAATTGGCAATTAGGTTTCTAATAAATTATATCTACCGTCCTTGCAAAGAGACTAGTAGTTTGGCAAGATTAATAAATAACCGTTCATAAATAATCGTTTGACCTCTTGCAGTCTCCAACAGGTGAGCCCTACAAACATATGTAACGACTTATTGTTCAAAGGTCGACCAAGAATTGCCGATAGTTTCCGACCCCGCTTGTCACTCGTAGGAACGACGGAGATTCAGCCTAATATTGGCCCGTGTATCCGTGCCGAGTGAGAAATAAGGTGGACCTTCTGTTTGAACTTTCGGCCGCACACCAGGCACGGGTACAACGGATCAACTCCGCACTCGAAGCGAACGTGTCGATGCCAACTGCGTTTGTGCAGGAACCTGTTCGCGCAGCGCGAGCACTGGAATGGCCTATTGTCGTTTGCCCAGTCGGGCCCTCCTGGTGGAAAGAAATAACAGTCAGAGGGAATTCTGTAAAGCTACGTGTCTGCGGCGGTGTGGCCGCGGTGCCGGTGGCTTACGGAAGTTTAGCAAACACGAGACTTGAAGGAGAGTAGGAGTTTGCCTGAAATTGATTGGATGGATGTGTGTGTGTGAGATAAGGCGACAAATAATTAAGCTGGCCTCCTTTTCACTAACTTTTTCAGTTTCTGATTCTGCAGAATTGGAAAACGAAAAAGTTGGTGAATTGGTGCCCTGGACACAAGAACTATTGTTTAAGCTTCAAGCTATTGCAATGAGTGTAGCAATATTTGTCAATATAAACATTAAATTATAAAACTAAAGTGTTAATCAATATACTACAGTTCAATACAAATTTTTTATTCGTTGAACCACGTCAATATGATTCGACAGACGTTGTTCGTTTCAATACTGCCGAATATACACAGGCCACTTGGCTTGACAATCAAAGCGATTGCACAAATCGGCAGCGGAGCGGCACGGCGCTACGAATCCAAACGAGCCTCGTCATCCGGCTGGCCGCGACCGGCGCCGACCGTGACGTGCAGCAAGCCGTGCCGCAGCAGGTGCTCCTTCCGCTTGAACGGGCGCGCGCAGACGGGGCAGGGGAAGCGCGGCACGGCGCCGACGCACTCGAACGAGACGTGCCGGTGCCAGTTGCGTTGGTGCAGGAAACGCTTGGCGCACACAGCGCACGCAAATGTCTTGGCGGCGACGTCTCCTGGCGAAGAGACAGGGGTCAGAGTCGCGGCTGCGGCGCCGTTTTCAGAATAGCATCGGGCTCATATTGACAGTCTACTTGTTAAATAACCTGCCACAGAATAGACTTGTTCCACTCAGAGAAAAATGACGGCAGATACACACTGGACATATTACCAGTTTGTAAAAAAATATAACAAGCTCTGCTAATCCAATGAAGATATGGCCATCACGACTTGAATTGCTTTACCTACTGCATATTATGGTGGCATTTTGATTGTATTTTGATTGAATGGAAAAGGTGTATTATTTAGGAGATTACTTGATACAATCGATTAACCCACATGTGGTATTGGGACTAAAATTGTGGAAAACGTAGCTCGATATTGCATAAAATTAAATTAAGAGTTTGCCACGGTTGAATTAGTCTAATTTAGACCAGCCTTTGAACGCAGCGAGCTATGGGGGTGTCTGACGAGTCACAGCTAGGACAATGCCCGCTGCCGACGTGAGATCTCCTGTCGCAAAATTTACCCCTCAACGAATCAACTCAACTTGCTACTCGATCCTGAGAAGAAATACAGCCAATGGACATCAACTCTTTTGGGATCCATAACTGCTGGCAGGAGCAGTCTTCCATTCTCATCTGGAGGTGTTTTAATTCTGGGACTGCAAGCAACTGAGGCTTAGGAACATGAAACCTTTTTTTACTGAAGACCCAAAATTTTAACAATTTAAAGTATTTTTACTGATTAATTTCATACAAAAGCATTTCTCATGTCATGGCAATATATTTTTATCTCCTTCGTGTGGGAATCATCTACATTTAAGCTCGATTTGAATTTTTTGGGCAACAATCATAATGGTGAACATTTTTTTTATCAGCATTTCTTGCACAATGCACTACTGGAAAACACTGCATACACAGGCTCTTGTGTTCCATGCCCCCTATTTATTTCAACTAACTCAAAATTGCTTATTTCAATATTTACACATATCTAGATAAAGTATCTTTTTGGACTTCCTAAGCATCCCGTGTACTATACATTTAAACTACAACTAGGCTATGCAAACAGCCTAGAAGCACATGAGGTAAATTTTAAATGTTTGGCTACAATTTTTAAGAGCAGATTTCTTGATGGCATTTGTTACTTGCAAATATTATGATTTTGCCGTCTTGAAACTATTCCAATATTTTAAAACGTAAAGATCGAATAACTGAAAAACTATTCAAAAGATTTGCTTGAACTGTAAATTTTGGCTAACAACAGTTGAAGATAGCATTGCCGTAGATACAAAAAACTGCACAAACACTGGAAAAGCATTATAAAAATGCCATTTTCAAGAAAAGTGCTAAACACAACAATGAAATTTTCACACTAACACAAAATAGTGAAGGTTAACATAATATAAAGAAAGTTTAGTCAAATTATATCCATACGAGTGTGAAACCTGATTTCCAAAAACTGAAACATTTCGTAAAAACTGATTTACAAGAAAACTACTCAACCGATTTGATTAAAAACATGGCAGATCTTAGCAGTAAAGTGTAATTGAAGATTTCACTTCACTCGCTTGGCTCTTTACGCTCAACAAAAATGCTACAACACAGTTAAACTCGTGAGATAGCCGGTGACGCTAAGACGGGTTAGAGTTGCCGGGATGATATTTCTCACAGTGTACGCGCAGGTTGGATTTGTGACGGCAGAGTTTCGGACAGATCGGGCACTTGTACTTGGGCGGAACCCCGCAATAGTTTTTAATGTGGGCATTCAAGTTTCGTTGCTGCCTGTATTGCTTCAGGCACTTGACACACTGGTATGGTTGAGTGGGGTGTTCCCGTTTCATCTTCCTCGGTTTGTCCCGCCGCGATCCTGCAACAAAAACGCCGATTAGGGTCAAGCAAATAATCTTGTATTCACGAAAAGCAGTTAGTAGTACTTTTGATATCGGGAGCCACTGAAAATTAACTCACCGAACCGAAATAATGTATTAAAGAGAAACAGGGTTAGCAGAAGAAAAATTAAAAGCAGTTGGTTGTTTGGTGTGGTTTCACGGAGTCTGCTCTAATTTAAAACCAAAAACCATTGAAACCACACCAAAAATCATCCATGGGCTCTGAAAACTTCTGCTTGATCTTCAACATCAGTAGTTGCCAAAAACTACTTTCTCAATAAAAATGATTTAAAAAAAAATTGAAAAGTAAATTTCATTACACAAGTATGAAGACTAGTGACAATGGTGGTGTGGATTGGATCAAGTAGTGGATTAGCAGGGGTACCAGCAGATCATTAGTTTAATTCAAGAGTAGCTGAAGCCTGCCCATTGGCGGGAGCCTTCGTAGAGTGTGCACAGATAAAACAATGCAGAGCAGGTGACTTTTATTTACCCCTTGCAGCAACATCAAAACCCAAAATTACTAGCAAAAACAGCAGATATGTTAGCTGGATAGCTGTACCTCTCACTACGAATCTAGCGTCACACGCAGCAATAAAAGACTTGAAGTTGCCCATAAAATTGAACCAACCAGACAGAGCATTGAAATTTGGCACTCCAGCTCAAACATAACGCTGGTGAACGTGAATATTCAGTGTATTCAGTGTATTGTTGCAAGAGTTGCATGCAAACTGTTTGACCTCCAGTTTCCTGCCAAACTACTACCCTCAACTTGATTTGTCGCAGAGTCGTGCTGTAAGCAAAAAGCCATGCGTCAAGGTTTGAACGCGTTTTGACAAAAGTTCAATATTTACAACAGCTCTGGGAATTGCACTCTTAACATTATTTTTTACACAGGGCTTCCAGGCTTTGAGTGACTCTCCTAAAACCATTTTTAACAGGAATATTGTTCAACAGATATTTATTAAAATACAAAAAATAATCCAAAATGTTATAAAAACACAAATAGTATGTAACAATTTAACAAAAATCTACAGATTTCATTCCAAGGTATTAAAAGTTGAAAACATCGTTCCTAAAGGCTGGTTAGATGTTTTTACTAACCGTTAATCGAGGTCATTCATAACATAGCGTGACCGTGTCACACTTTTGGTCGGTTCTGTGCATGTGTTGCCCTTTTTCCGATTTAAATGAATTATTTAAATAGACATAGTCATTTAAATGAATTAATTTGAAGGCTACGATAAGCAAATATTATTTATGTGTTTCCATGTTTGAAAAGTAGGAATAATTTTCATTGTACACCCCTAATTGTAAAAGGAAATTTCTACTATAAAAAATCATACACCCAATAAAGGACTGACAAACAAGTGAGTAATTGTCAACACCGGAGAATACACCTTGCACTTAAACAGGATTGTGAAAGGCACAGCCTCTCACTTATCACACAAAATATTCAGAGCTGCGCATGGATCTTGGCGCAGTGGACCCGGAGGTCCGGCTTGCGCCGACACCGAAAGACACACAGAGGACACTGGAACTGCGGATCGACACCGCAATCGAACCTGAGGTGCTGTGTCAAGTGGCCCTTCCTCCTGTAGCTTTTGTTGCAGCGTATGCAGCGGTAAGGTCTGTCGCCAGGCGCGTGGCATGCGGTGGCACGCAATCCTGGGGGCAGGGAAAACGTCGTGAAAATACTGTCGGAGTTATCGAGAAAACGAGAAAGAAGGAAAATAATTGCCGCTTTTAGCATGCCTCCGTAAGAGAGCAGAAGAAGAGACATTAGAGACAATTGGTAAATCCAAACAAGTAGGTTCCTATGGTATATTGAATCATTCGAGAAACATATAAAATGCAATAAAATTAATATTTCATTTACAATCAAACCATTTGAGAAACATGTAAAATTCAAGTCAAATTAATATTACGTATACAAGTCAAATTTTCAGCTTATTCTTTTCATTCTTCTCATTTCACTTTTCCAATTCTTCGATTAATTTTCTTCTGGAACTTAGAAAGCGTCGGGCATCGATGGTGGATGAAGTCGTGCGCAGTGCTTGTTCAACTCTGTTTGACGCTTGCTGCGGTGAGGACAATGCGGGCACTGGAAGCTCGGCTCAATGCCGCAATCGAACTTGATGTGTTGAGTGAGGTGACCCTTCCTCTTGTAGCTCTTTTTGCAGCGCGTGCAGCAGTAGGGTCTTTCCCCAATTCGATAGAATCCGACAGGCAAGGCTGGAAGCAAGGAACACGTTGTCAACGCCAACAATCGAAATGGTTTTAAGAAAGCACTGAAAATACAGTTGGAAATAAATAAGTTTATCAATTTATTATTAGAGACGAAATATCCATTCCAAAATTTGTATCCGTACCAGGATTTGAACCCTGATCTTTCACCTGTTCGTGGTTAAGCATTATCCAATTATGGATTACGGAACACCGACTGTGGAATCGATATTAAGTTTATTTGAGTTATTGGGCTCCAGATAGAAACAGGGCTAAGCAATGTAAATGCAAAGAGTATTTACATTTAAGTTCAAATCACACCAAGTTTCTCAATCTTCGAGCATGGACAGAAGGATTATATAAAATAGGAGACAAATGAGATGAAAATAGATAGAATATATCACATGCAGCCATAATTGGTGGTTTGAGCTGACTTCCAAAAGAGAGCGTAAGAATAAACAAACATTTAAAAGAACCGCATGACTTTCGATTACTAAAGAAAAAAAAAGTTTATTTAAATATTTATAAAAACCCCTCATTTTTTTCATTTTAAAAAGAGAGAAGCCAGTGAGGAATTACAAGATTACAAAAGAGTCATAGGTGGTTGTCCAGCTTGTGTGCAAGTATATGGGGAGGGGAGCGCGGGGGGAGGATGCAGCCTAGCGCAGTGCTTGTTCAACTGAGTTTGCCGCTTGCTGCGGTGAGGGCAATGCGGACACTGGAATTTCGGTTCTACTCCACACTCGAACTTGAGGTGCTGAGACAGGTGGCCCTTCCTCATGTAGCGCTTGTGGCAGCGAGTGCAGGGGTAGGGTCTCTCCCCAGGCAGGTAGTATCCAGCAGCATTCAATCCTGGAAGCAGGGAACACGCTGTCAAAGCAAACGTTCGATGCGGCTTGACGAGAGCACTGAGCATTCAGTTGGAGAGAAATTTGTTCAACAGTCTTCGAGTGAGGATGGAAGGAAAAGGGAAATATGGATAAAAGGTAAAGCAAACCTCCAAAAGAAAGTCAACTAATTAACAAATAGCACGAATGAGTTCAGATTACGTTGGTACCTAATAAAAACTTGACGTAAAACAAGGACTTTGTGAATGCTTATTTTAATCACCTTGTGCATGAGTGGAATTTTTAAGATGCTGTTTGAACAATTTTCAAGAATATTGGAGTTGAAAGAAAAAAAATGGATAGCTGATTTCAGGCATAAATTATTGGCCAATTAGCTTCAAAACTGTATCATAGATTATTATAAGAATTTGAAAGGCACACTGTAAATTTTGTCAACATGGGTTGAGTTACAAAATTTAAAACACTGGAAAATGCTATGTTTACAAGCATAAAATAGTTAAGAATGTGCACATTTGTCTTGTTGGTTCAACATATCTGGAGTCAGTAAACAAATAGGCATGAAATGGTTTGGCCGTTGAGTGAGAAGCTTAATTTGAAAATATATTGTATGAACCGATTTTTTAGAAAATTTATACATGAAATGTACTGAAAATCAAATGGGGTCTAAATCAAGGGATATTTACAGTATCAAGGAAATCTTGGCATTAACAATTAGATATATACACATTAACAAAAACAAACAAGACACATAACACACAAGAAAGTTTCAGCATTACATGAAATTGAAGATTTGCTTCATATTTTCTTAACTTTAAATGATTTTAAAGACCCTAATATAATTTAAATATTGTGTGAAAGATTGAAGAATTACAAAGACAAGTAGTACAAGAGTTAGATTAATGTATGAGTGGGGTGCAGTTGAGAGCAGTGCCTGTTCAACTGCGTTTGCCGCTTGCTGCGGTGCGGACAGTGCGGGCACGGAAACTTCGGTTCAACTCCACACTCGAACCTGAGGTGCTGTGTCAGATGGCTTTTTCTCTTGTAACGCTTATTGCAACGTAAACAATGGTAAGGTCTGTCCCCATGTAATCCTGAAAGCAGGGAACACATTGTCATTTCCAACATTCAATAATGTAACACCGGTTGGCACACAATGTGTAAATACAATTGGAAAGGACCAATGTATTGATTGAAGGGTAAGGGTATCTGTGGTAGTTCCCCTGAAGAAGAAAATATTGCATGTAGTCATCATATCTGTCTATCTTAAAGAAAGAGTTAAAATTACAATTTTTAATTAATATGCTATTGATAGAACCATACAACTTCAAAATGCTTTGGTATATTTTAATGTTTAAGTGTTATTTGAAACGTGTATATAACTAATATCAAGTCAGTCATTAGTAAATACAAGTCAGAACATGTAACTTAAAACTCTAGCATACAGAAAAAATTACACCAACCATAAAAAATATTGTGCGTTTTGGATTTCATCCAAACCATCCAAACTTAAAAACGGGGCTTTGGCAGAATCTGCCCACATGTTTATAAGCATATAAATTAATTTCAACAGAAAAATATCCGCTCGACCCAATAATATTGAAATATCCTTCGGAAAGAGAAAACATTTACTTTCATTAAGAGAAAACTAGGACCAGAATTTGGAATGTGCTTTTCTAGACAAAACAGAAATGGCGTGACTTAAGACCAAAAGACTCGAAAGGAAAATTTAAAAAAAAGAGAACACACACCTCACCTAAAGGCAAAGCTGCATACGCGTGTAAATATTAATCCCGTTAAACATGCACCTTCCAACAGACAAAGAAGGCGCATGCCGAAAGCGTTTTAACAATTTCACTTCACAAGTAAGTCGTGATCCCTCCTCTCTCCTCAAATTTCTTGTTCCTCTAATGCAATTTCATAGGAACATTTGTGCTTGCTGGAGTAATTGCAATGCAAACACTTGAATTGCCGCTCCCGAACTTTGTGCGATCTATGCTTATAATGTTACATCCCAGCAAGATGGCCAAACACTCAATCACTAGTGATCGAAGGTCAAACACAAAGAAATACAAGCCATTGGAATGCTTTCTTGAGTTTGATACTATATTTCAAGATATTTGAGTTTTTTAACGTAAACATCTAATTCCAGAGATGGTAAATGTTCATCATGATTTTTGTAGTAAACCCATATTATGGACTTATATATATATATATCATGGACTATATACAAGTCCATGCCCATATTATGACAGTGATACTCAACCACAAAGGTATAGATATTTGGATGCCATTTCAATTTTTAAATAAATTAAAAATAAAACAAATACAAACATGAATTCTGGCAGCTTTTAAGAGAAATTCTCGCTCAAAGAAATAGCTACTCGCGCACGATCTTAGTTCCTCCCGCCTCCTAATTTACAAATACACTGTAATTATCCATGGTAAAATAAATAAAAAAACAAACAATCAAGAGATAAAACAAGAGTCAAGAAAAACAAAACAAAAGACACCGCTGCGGTGTCTCCCTCCTACGCGAGATAGAGCAACGGCGGCGGATGCCGTCGTATGCAGTGCTCGGTCATCTGCGGACGGCGCTTGCTGCGGTAGGGACACTGCGGGCACTGGAACTGCGGCGCCTTGCCGCACTCGTACTTGACGTGCTGGTTCAGATGCGCCATCTTCTTGTAGTTCTTGCCGCAGCCGAGGCAGCGGTGGGGCCGGTCGGCGGGCGCCAAGCGGCGGAAACCTGCGAACACGGGCGGCCGCGGTTAGGCGCCTTTGTTCAGCGTGGGTTTAAGATTTCGATGAAATTCCAGGTTATTTATACAGTGTCAGAATTGGTGGAAATTAAAGTGACAAATTCGTTTGAGGAGTCTACGTTTATAATCATGGTGGGAAATGAAATGCAAATTCATTAGTCAAGCAAGATACACTGATGCAGAGTTTTTAATTTTTTGATGCAAGTTCAATTGCTATCTGTTAATACAGTACAATTCAAACTGTTCTCCCTTAAATTAATATCATCTGAGTTCTACGTAAAGTAACATGTCCGCCAACACAAAAGAAAACTGTGTTAATTCCTATTTTATCCACCTGAAACAAAGTTGTATCAACCCATATGAGATGACAAGCACGGGGATTTGGTAAACAATATCAAAGCACGATAAAGTCTTCCAAAGAGTTGTGCTTTGTTCCGCAGTGCACTTTCATGCGATCTTTCCGCTTCTCTCGGTGGTCGCAGTGCAAACACTTGAATCGCGGCTCGACATTGCACTCGAATCTGGTGTGGGCGGAGAGGTGGTGTCGGTGTACGTAGCTCTTGTTGCACATTTCACACCGGTAGGGCTTCAAGACGAGCCGGCCTCGCGAGTATTGCAGCGATGCGGAAGTTTCTGCAACGAGAGGCCAATCAATACTTGGCGTGATCCGCTTGATTCAAGCGTGGCGAGACATGTTCTACGTGTGTAAATGTAAAGCGTAGATTGATTGTTCGGATGCGTGCGCAATCCGAGCTGTATTGACGTTGATGTTAACAAAAGAAATAGTTAGGTATAGGACAAAAGCAACAAAAAACAACATATTGAAGCTCATTTAACTTATTGACTAGGGGAAAAGTTTTATTATTTGTTTTGATGTATAGGTCAAAGGATAAATTGCAATTTTGAAGAAATTTTTAGGAATCTTTGGAATATACTCAAATCATTTTTATATTTGGCTAGTTTGTGAAAGATTTTATGCAATTTGGTTTTTGTGAACCACATACCAGATAATGAACACTTGGTTAGCAAAATTTAAAGCCGCGGTGTGATGGTAGTAGTTGTTCTCTGGAAATCCACACTCTTTTCTTGCTTTCCATCAAGCATTTCACACTCTCAAAGATCAAAGCATCAAAGGTGGTTAATTTTGCAGAATTTGAACTGATTTGTGTGAATGACTAGAACAAGGCTGATGCATCAACTCAATCTAAGTATAATGACGCAAACAAACACGCAACCTCACTTGCAAAGCCCTAATCCTGAGGCATTACAAATTTTAAAACTAAAGATTTGGTGGGGCACAGGAACATTACCCAAGAGATTTACAAAGTTTTCACCTTCATTCTCCATTTATATGAAATGACTAGATTAAATTGGAAATTGCAAGTTTTTACATGCAACTTAAAAGATTGTCTTCAAAGTTTTATTAAATACTTGGGGAAGAGACATTTATTGACCTCCTGATGGCACACTGCCTTACATCAGACCAAAAAGTTAAAATTTGTAAAATATTTTGATGTTGATGATATTGATATTAATATCAAATCTAGTGGTAAGTGGACAAGCCAGAAGCCATTTATTTGGAATCTGGCACACCTAACATGACAATCATAGATTTCACTGGAGAAACCACTGAACACTGCCGTTTCCCAGAGAACCGATATCTCCATGCTCCACACCCTGCACTATCGTCTTCTGGACATTTGGATGTTTTCTTTGGCAATGCATAGTCATCTGAGACCGTTGCTTGCTGCGGTAATCGCAGTGCACACACTTGAACTTCGGTTCGACGTTGCACTCTAATCTGACGTGAGCCAACATGTGGCATCGATTCTTGTAGCTCCTATTGCACGTTGTGCATCGGTAGGGCTTCTCCATGAGCCTTCCCCGAGAGTATTGGAGCACCGATGAAGCTGCAACAAGAGACCAATGAATCATTGACACGTAGCTTTCAAGTAACACTACGTGCAGTACCTACGTGGGCAACGAATATTGAACAATAATGAAAATAACAACTTCTTGTCAGTGTCAATGCTTTCTTGATGCAACAGGTCAAAAAAAATATTTTCACCTTCATACAAAAAATATAATGATTTTAAATTAAGACATGTCAAATGAGATGTTTATTTTTGAGGTCTTTGCTTGCTGTATGGCGCATGGCAAAAACACTAGACGTGTAAAAACGATGAGAAAGAACACAGTATTCTACATTTCTTGATACCTACATTCCTTGTTTAATACGTGGTTCAATTGAATATAATCACAATTGTAAATTACTAAATTATAATAAGTACAAAGCATGCAACAAGACTTGCAGTTTGGTTTAGTTCCAACTAAATAGTACATAATAAGCAGAAAATATTTTTCTGTGGGAAATTAATAAGCTATCCAGAAAACAAGGCTGGTATCATATTCTTCTGGGACATGTTAATAAAATCGGAAGTGCTCCATTCCATTCGAGGAATGTTTTCTTCAGAAGAGAGATCATGTGAGCCTTCTGCTTCAGCGGTAATTACAATGCAAACAATTCTTTCACTTGAACTTGAAGTGAGATGTCAGGTGGTACCGAGTATCACATTGGAACGGCTTCCATTCTTTTAAAGTATATTCATTTATTAACATCCTGTAAAATCTACTGGCATGGGTCAATACACACAAAAAAATACAACATTTTTCTAATATGATGACAAAGAAAAATAAGATTTGAGCATTCAACATCAGTAGTAAACACTAGGTATGCTTTCTTTGGCAATGCAACTTCAAATGCCACTTGTGCTTGCAGCGGTAAGAGCAATGCAAGCACTTGAACTGCGGCTCAACATTGCACTCAAATCTGACATGTGCCGACAGGTGCTTCGAGTTCTTGTAACACCTGCTGCACTTGACACATTGGAACGGCTTCTCGATAAGCCGACCTCGCGAGTAATGCAGCGATGATGACACACCTGCAATACAAGGTTAATCAAACATTATCATGTTGCTCTTAAGCAATCCAAAACGGTCACTGTCTGCATTAATGAGTAATAAACGCTGCAAGCAGACTTCCTTCCTGAATCAATGCACAATTCATGGCTTATTAATTTAAGCCATAACAGTAGAACATTTTATAAGAAAAATATTTATTAATTTGCACAACTGCAATGATTTACAATGCAAGCAAATTAATTACTTTACACTATGAAAATTATTACATAACAGGTTTCAAACTTCAAATAAACAACACTTTTACATATGATGATGAGGAAAATAAAATACCAAATAGGCTGAACAGATATTTTGTAGTCGGCCACACCCAGGCTCAGTCCCTAAGCATGTTTTTTTGGAAAACCATCTTCACCCGAGTCTTGTGCTTGCTTCGGTGATCACAGTACAAACACTTGAATTGAGGATCAAAATTGCACTCGAATTTGGTGTGCGCCAGTAGGCTCCTCCGACGCTTGTACCACTTGTAGCACTTTACACATTGGAAGGGCTTCTCGAGAAGCTGGCCACGGCAGTACTGCAGCGTTGACAACGAGGCTGCAACCAGAGATTGATAACTGATCGGATCGACAACAGTGCCTACCTTATGGGACGCGCTTTATTAGACGGTTACGCTGACATTGAAATAGAGTCTAATGGATGTGGGGCGGCAAGTTGGGTTTTATCAGTGTTTTCTATTCGAAATGGTGTGGATGATGTTAGTTATTTTAGATCACAGTGTTTTACCCTTGCCTGTTAAGTCTCGTATTTTCTTCAACCGAATATACATACGAAAGAATCTTGTGTTTAGGGGGCAATGCATTTAAAAATAGGTACGTACCACGTGTTATTATATTATAATATTAACAGATTTATTTCTTTACATAGCAGAAATGATTTTTAGTGTTAGCAATAGCATATCTAATAACAATATAGAAATTATTTTTTTTAAAGGGTCAACATTATGCCATACTTTCAACTCCAACAAAATACGAAAATTTAGGGTACACTTTCAAGTGAGCACTTGTTAGGTATACTAATAATAAGTAAAATATAAAACAATTTTTTTTCTTTTTTCAAGAACCTTCGGATATGGTTGCAATAATTTCAAAAATGTTAACTTAGGTTTAATTTCAGGTTTAAAACAGATTTATAAGAAAGCTTTCTTCTTTAAACATAAAACATGCTACAAATATTGGTTTCAACAGATACACAGAACCGCGACTAAATACTGAAAACGCCGTTTAAACATGAGATTCGGTGCATAAATATTATAAAGCACTTATTGAATGCTGCTAAAGGCAATAATATCGTCAACACACGAGGACATAGTCGTGCTACTCGGTGGATGCAGTCGAGCGCAATGTCGCGTCATCTGCGACTTGTACTTGCTGCGGTACTCGCAGTGTGAGCACTTGAATCGCGGCGCGACATTACACTCAAACTTTACGTGGGCCGACAGGTGGTGTCTATGTTTGTAGCTCCTGTTGCAAACGTGGCATCGAAACGGCTTGTCGTTTTGCAGAGATGAAAACGAACCTGCAACGAAAGACCAATCAAATGCGATGTCCATGATGGGAGCATATCCAGACGCGAACATGGCACACAATTTAGGCTCTCTGATTGTGAGCTATGATAATTGTACATTCGAAGTGGTGAAAAGAAAATAGTGGCTTTGATGCATGAACTTCTCTTAGTCTATTCACATCAGGATTCTCCTATCATGATAATTGTGAATACAATACCTAATAAAGGTGAATTGTGGACAGAACACAGTAAGGAAGTAGCAATTAACTTGCCACCTAAGTTTCCAGAACACCAGTATGTCAGGCAAATTTCCAGGAAAGACAGAGTACATAAGCAGGGCTTGTTTGTACCAACAAAAAGTAAATGTGTTATTTTTTTGTTTTCGAATTTTTTATTTATGTTTGTTAGGTACCTTAGTGTTATATTAGTGTTATTTGTTACTTTTCAGTTTTTCTGGTGATTAAACGTTTCCGACTGTGATTCCAGGATCCAGCCCAGAACCCAGCGTGGTAAACAAAGTGTACATAACTCAAATAACGAGTATGTCGTAAACCTGCTCAATTTACATACATAAGTAGCTTATGTATTTAATTAATACACAGTCCAAAACTCTATTACCTACTCAAAATTTGAAGTAAGATACCTGCTTTATTTTTTTTTCTATCTCTCTTGTTTTGTATGTGTGTTTTAAGAGAAATGACAGAAAATATTCACATAAGCAATCATAAAAATAATCCCAAAAAACAGTATTTTTTCCTGCCAACAAAACATGACAAAGGGCTTTCAAAATCACTCACTCAAGGTGCAGAAAAGCAAAATTTGCATTTAAGAAGTGAATTCTTCCATCGAAATAAAGTCAGCAGGTGACCCGTGAATCATGTTGCAGTGCTGCTTCATGTTAGCCTTGCGGTTGCTGCGGTATTCGCAGTGCAAGCACTTGAATCGTGGCGCGACGTTACACTCAAACTTAACGTGAGCCGACAAGTGATAACGATACTTGTAGCACCGGTTACATGTGTCACAGCGGAACGGCCTGTTGTTTTGCAACAATGATGACGAACCTGCAACGAGAGATTCAATCGATGAATTAGCGTAGAATTTGATTTCCTGTTAAAATATGGCATTTCAAACTAGTTGTGTATTGAGGATGGTACAGCTCTTTTGATCAAAGGTCATGGCAGATGGACACCCAAAAACAATTGCTGGGGATTGTGTCTCAAGAAATTTCACTCTTTATTTTTTGCCCATTTTGCTAACAATTCTATTTGATATGCGTATCAATGATTTAAGTATCAACAGAACAGTTTCGTTCTTTAAAAACAATCTCGAAACAAAATCTTGGTCAAATATATTTTTGCAAATACTAATTCAAATAATGTTTAATTTAAAACTTAGCACTGAGCATTGATGAGATTACGAATTCTAAGAACTGTCTTGACAATTGCTAATTAGTTCTCAGATATTCTTTGAAACAACTTGGAAACAACTCAGCCAATAGGCTAACACTATTTGATGTGGGAAGATTTGATACTAGGTGCAAAAAACATATTTACTTATTAATAGAAACAAAATATCCTTCTCAAAAATTGTATCCATACCGGGATTTGAACCCCGATCTTTTTACCTGCCCGGGTTTATGAATTATCCAGTAATGCTATACAGACAACAAACTGTGGATTTGATATTAAGCTTCATATTTAATAAAATATTTCTTGACTAATAGGAAATCATTTCGCAGTCGTTTGTTCCGAGGTCGAGACTCGGAGAGTGGCTTGATGGCATCGTCGATCCGCATGCTTTACTAAACAATGCCGATACAGGGTAGCCTTCTGTTTGCACTTCAGTTTGCAGTGCGGACAACCAAACTGCGGCTCTCGGTTGCACTCGTAGTTGAGATGCTTGTTCAGATTGCTTCGCGTCGAGTAGCATTTCCCACAGTTGCTGCATGGATACCTCAGTGCCCCATTCCTAGCTCTCCGTTGCTTTGACGCGGACCTCTCTGTAAATAAGGTGTTCAAGTGAGTACGAGGTTTTTAGTCAGTATTAAAAACATGACAATGAGTTATAAGTCAACATTTTAGAGCTGAGAGCCAACAATATTCAGACATAGATGGACGCAAAGCTTTGTACCCAAGATAGCACAATCAAACACATGAGAAAAATTAGTCAGATATTTTTTCTTGAGTAGTCAACAGTGGTCCTAAGTAATCCCAAAGCTGACGTTCCTATGCATTTACCTAAGTTACTTATCACAGTTTGATATCCGACTAGATTGTGCCTACCAACAAGATACTTATTAATAATCCAAGACAAAAAAATGTGTTAATGTAATTTATTTACTTTATTGATATGGAAACAATAGCACAGTTTCAAATCTTTGGCAAAATTGACCCATTAAGACATAGAGAACCAAAAGAAACCTGCCGAGATTTGAAAACAAATTCAAACCAATAATAAGGCATTAACAAGTCCATTGACTAGTGACTGACGGAACCCATAGACAGGATGCAAAATCATTTAATACTATACATCATTAGTAGTACTGAAAGCAGAATGTAACACTTAAAGGCCGTCCGCGTTAGAAAAAGCGTACACCATGCATGCCAGCATCAATCTATCACTGCCGTGTCGGTGCTTCAGGCTTCAGGTAGCCTTTTCCACCGCGTTTCGCGAGCTACGCGCAGTGCCATTGCTACAACAACCACGCCCTACGTTACGACCTGGGACTCCGTCGCCATCAAATCTGCTGCATCGCCACAGCCTGGTGCCGGCGCGCGCAATGCCTCAGCAGACTCGACTTCTGCGCGCATCGAAACGCGCAGCTGGGACACGCGAACTTGGGCGCCTGCCCGCCGCATTCGTGCCTCAAGTGCCGCAGCATGTTGTACTTGGTTGTGTAGCGCTTGTGGCACCCGGTGCACGAGTACGACTTGTCTAGCAGCTTGCCGCGAAACAGGTGCAGACGGGCGGGGGACGCGAGCGCTCCTGTGAGGTAAGACGAAGAAGCGTTGGTGACGAGTCGGGGTTTCGACGTTGGTTGACTAGCAATCGAACAGTGCTAACGCACTGTGGGTATTGAAGGCCTGCGTCTCCAATAATTAGTGTCCTGTATTTATCGATGTTGTCTGCGTTGGTGAAAAAAAAAAAAGAGGTATAGAGATTCCAGGTTCTACCTAAACCACGCAAAACTTGCACTAAGTAGTGGCATTTTACCTCGAAACCAAGGAAGTTTTATTAAGATGTGACCTAACAGGTAACTAGAAATATTGACATGAAACTGTAAATGTGATTTTTTATTTATTTGACAAATTTAAATGTTAAACACACAAAAACTAGCCTAAAGCAACCAAAGGTGTGAGAGCATTCAAACGCATGTGATTCCTCAGCATAAATATCGATTTACATCCAGCAAACCCTGATTGGTGGCAGTTAAAACTTGTTGTACCGGATAAGTCACTCAGGCCAATTTCATTAATAAACATTTTAGAACAGACACTGAATTTTCTGTACTGTTTGTCCATCTACTCGGTAAAAATCCTAGCGTAGCTGTCAGACACCCTGCCACCAACTGCCAACGCTGGCCACAAAGTCCACAGATCCTACGACGCAGGCCACAGGTGAGACCACCGCCACGCCATGACCGCCTACGCCCTCGGCTTCGCCGCCGAGCCCGACTTGTGGTGGCGCGCCATGTGCTTGTACAGCGAGTGCTTCTGGTGCGCGCGGTAGTTGCACAGGTGGCAGTGGAAGCGCGGCTCGACACCGCTGTGGAACTGCAGGTGCTTCGTCAGCTCGGTGCGCATGTGGTAGCGGTTGCCGCAGAGGGGGCACTCGAAGTTCTGCTTCTTGTGCAGCTGCGGCAGGTGCGTCTTGAGGTGTTTGTTCAGCTCGGCCTTCACCTGGTAGCGATTGCCGCAGAGCCGGCACTCGTGCGGTCGCGTCTCCGCGTAGCAGGCGAGGGCCGCGTGATCTGCGGAAAACGTTCCCGTGCGTTAGGACTTGGACAGGACGCGGCGGTGTAATGTGCACGAAGTTAAGCGCAAGGTTGTAATCATTCCAGCGAGAATCCGCTAAGCTGTACCGCGTTAAGAAGTCAGAGTGTGTTGGTAATAAAAATATGTAAAATTGCTTAAAAATACTCCTGATTTTAAATTGTATTTTCTTATTTTATTTTACATAGTACCAATCTTTTTAAGTGATACACAAGAAAGTTACACAAGCATAAACACGAGATGCAAATAAATATGCCACACTTAAACAGCTCGACATTAAATATGTGAGTAAATGCCTGATATAATCTGTAACCACAAATTCCTGAAATCAAAAATGTGCTATATCAACAGTTGTTTTCTATTATCAAGTTGCATCAATACTGAGTTCTAAATTAAAATTGCAGCACATTATTATTACCTAAATATATAGGTAATGGGTAATTTACTTGACTTAAACAATGGTGGAAGCACAAGAACCACCAATGTCAACGGAAAGTTTTCTTAGACATCTACAGTGGCAGACCTACGAGAAATATAAGATTTGCTTGCCATTCTAACACCATCCAAAACAAACATAGATAGTGTCAAGGAGTCGCTGTCGAATTCAGTCGATTTCCATCGCGAATCAATCTTCATCGAACCACTTCTGACGAACGCAGGAAAATGCCGCCACAAACATTCCCCGTACGACAGCGCCACCTTCTCGACGTCCCGCCGCCCGGCCTAGCCAGAAAGTTTGCGGTGCTTCGCGGCGACGTGCTCTCGCAAACTGCCCGTGCGGTGCGCTCGGAACGGACAGTATTTGCACTGTAGCTTCGGGTTCCTGCCGCAGTCGAACGTCACATGCTTCCAAAGACTCTGCGCGTGCATGTAGCGCTTGGCGCAGTTCGGACATTGGTGGACCTTCGCGTCGGCCGCCGCCGGTAGAGCCAACGCCACTGCAACAAGATTCTAGTGAGACAACGAGATCACGACACGGCGGTTCAATGAAAAGAATCGTTTGCGGGGATTTAAATTTCAGTGCTGGGTTAGGACACAGCGATCGTAGCTGTGTAATTTCTATATGGGGATTTCTTCGGGAAGCTCATCATGGTTGTTGTGGTGACACAACGAAGATCACTTGCTAGCAGTGATCCTAGCCGGCTCACTCCTCGTGCCATTGGCACAGGTGTTCTCCTGGTTCAATGCGACGGCACCAGCATGGGCTTCGAGTGCACCCGCAATATGTGCTTGGTCAGGTTGAAGTTGAGCCGTGCGCGGTAGGGGCAGTAGGGGCACGCAAACGCCGGATTCTTGCCGCACTCATGCCGAACGTGTTGGGAAAGACCGCCGGCCGACTTGTAGCTCTTCGGACATTGTCGGCACGGGAACTTGCGTTCGGCGATTTGGCTTGGCGTCCACGTGTCTGCAACAAGGCGGTGTCGAGAGGTGAGCGTTGTCGCTAACACCGGCTACGAGTTTGGTGGGTAGTTTTGGATTGGGTGAGTAGGTGGAGGTTTTGATTTTTTTACTAGATGTGTGAATCTGTCAAGTTTCTGTGTTTGCCAATGAGTCATGTTACACGTAGACATTGATAGAACTGGCTTTTTATCAAATGTTAAGAAATACAAGAAAAGGCGATTACAACCGCAAAGTGGACCAACCTTATTTGATCTTTAAAAGGAGTTTTAAATACTCAGCACATTATAGTCTTAATTTTGTAAGATTGCTTAGAAGAAGGTATTATTTTTCCATATCATATGGATTAAGTCTTGTTTCTTTCTTCGATGTAAGATGATGTGGATCTTTTTTAAAGTCGGCTGCAGTCATCGAATTTAGAACAGCAGGTTTTTCAACTGCATGCAAATTATAAAACATTGTCAATAGTAAAGTTATGTTACTTTATTGACAGAAATTTCAAAACACTATAAAAACTACATGTGTAAAAAATCTTGATCAAATTTCCCAACGCGTGATTTCAGTTATTTCCATACAAAATATAGAATCAAAAAAACTGCTACAAGTTTCTGGTGTGAACATATCAACCAGTGTTTTAGCTTTGCATGTGTGCCTACGATCAGAGATTGCATCGCAAGCAGTCTCCCCTCTCTACAACAGTGCCGTCGCGGTGATAGTATTCCGGTGCTTGGTCTTTAAGTGCCTGACCAGGTGGCCTTTCTGATGCGAACGGTATGAACAAAGCTTGCACAGAAAAGTGGGCTCTAGGCCGCACTCGTAGGTGATGTGCGTCCACTGGCTGGCACGGCTTTTGTAGACCTTCGAGCAGGTCGGGTTCGTGCAAGGGAAGATCCGGGCGGCGGGCTTTGACGGGACAGCGTAGCCTGCAACAGTCACGAAGGTCGGCAACGTCAGCGCGTCGCGTGGTGGTGGCTCTCTCTGCTGGCGTTGTTCGCAATCGTGCGATGCAATCCTCGGTACGAGGCACCAGTTGTTAAAATATAACAGATGAAAGAGTTGAAAAGAAGTTTTTGTTTCGAGGAATATAGGACAAGGAGACAGCTTTGAATGCAAAGACATGTTGACTGAAGTAGTGGTAGGGACAGAAAAATAAACCTGGTATGGTTTTAATGGGCACGGAAAGTCATTCCCTCCAGTTTATATTGATTGAAATCAAACTGCGTTAGAAAATAATAGAAAAATAAAAATAAATTATCGATGTTTTTTCAATACCTAAAGACTCTATGCTTAAAGTTGATACAAAAATCACAAAAATTACAAGGTTTTTTTCTTCTTAGAAACCCAGGGCTTGAAAGATAAGAGCGCCAAAACATGGCTGCTCTAACGTCCACACAAAAACACCATCGCTTCATTTCGCAATCAATCCGTGACCCAACAGCATGAGATTTATGAAGAACGCAATCCGACGGCACGAGTCGAACCAGCCTCGCCGCCGATCGCAGGTCACAGCCGCGTGGCGTCGGCGTCGGCGTGCATTCGCACGACGTGCTTCTTGAGGTTGTTCTTGAGGTGCGATCGGTGCGGACAGACAGGGCACTGGAACGTCGGCTCCTTGCAACACTCGTAGAGCTCGTGGGTGCGCAGGCTGGCCAGGTGGCGGTACACACGGTGGCACGTGCGGCACGGGTGGCTGCTCCCGGGCAGGCGGGGCACTGAAACACGCGCGGCTGGTCAGGCAAAGTCGAGCGAGAGAGATCACGGAGTCGGGTGGGACTTGCGTCTTTGAGAAAATATCTCTGAGTGTTTGCTGCCAGTGAGGTGATTCTTTTGATTTATTTTAGGTGAGTGGAAATGAGAGCATTCATTTGTTCCATTAAAACGTTGACAGAAGTTCGTATCTCATCCACCTTAAAAAAATTAACAGCTTCCTCAAAGGGTAGCTGATTTAACAAATGAGCTAGATTGAAACAAAAAAGCAACATATTAATCAGAAAAACTATTTAACTGGGTAAGGATGAAACACGGCAACATATTTTTAATACCTTTATTGTCACAACTGATGATTGACAGCCTTGACAAATGATGAAGGTGGAGTTACAAAGGTGAAAGAAATCCTACAAATAATTTATTCATTGTGACTTTATTTTCTGAGTCCAGGGATCAGATTGTACAAAAGATTATCTTGATTGTTTGTGTGAAGCAAATTCCACCCAAGCTGGTTTACCAGAGATAAACGGCACGACAGACAGCACACATCTCAAAGGAAAAAAACATATCTGAATAGAAAGCATATTATAGAAAGCATGTGGGCATAAGTCAAGGAAATATCCATGGCTCATACTACTTCACTTGACAGGCCCATAAAAGCAAAATGATGACAAGAAACAAATTAGCAGTGAGCATAATGACAAAAATGATAAGAAAACTAAATTAAGTGCCATGCCACAAAATAAAGCCAGTTTCTGGGCTTATTTTTGTTCCGAATCCTTCTAGCAGCCTTCTAGTCAGTCTAGGCCAGCAACGTCAGAGGCAATGACACCGTTGAGAAAAATCTGATAACATCACCATTTGTGGAGTATCTCCAATCACAAATCAAAAATTCTCAGTTGCAAAGTTCTGTGAAATATGGCATGTCCAATCTGTATGTAGATTAGTAGTCTGCAATGGCGATTCAGTTCCGCAAAGCATTTTGAATGTTGCTTTTTTTCCGGACTCACGGAAAGTTGTTTGTTGTTGGTTCTTAATTCGCATCCCAATCATAAATCCAATTGCCCTGGAATTAAAAAAGGTATTAGTTACATCAATAATACTATTAAGATACTAAAGGTGAATTCAAAGACTGTCTAGAAAAAATTCATTTGTCAAATCTATTAAAATCCATTAAAATTCAATTTTCTCTCGGTTGCTTTAAGTCAATCAAGTATGTTTCATGTGTATCAATACAGAAAATTCCTTTTGTTGCTGTGCATTCACTTTCAGACATTGATAATTTAGAAAACCAACCCTAAGTGTCCATTTTAAGGAACTACGTTTACCACCACACAATCAATGCAACGTATCACTGTAACCCCGCTATCCGAAGTAAGCACCAACCTCTTGACAGTCTGGGCGGTCGGGGCACAGACGTTCGGGGCGGTCGCGGTGGCAGGTAGTCGCGCAGGACGCTACCACAATGCGGACACACGAACTGCGCGGGTGACACGAGTTGGCGCAGGATGCGCGGATGGTACTTGAAACGTGCGCTGCAGTCAGCACAGCGGAGGCGGCGCATCACGGAGTCTGCAATTACGGGCAGAGGGGCTGTAGAGAATGAGGAAATTACCTACGAAATTAGGTCGAAATTGCATCCCATCCACAGACATCACAACTTAAAACAACATTACTTACGTCATCATATGTAATATTGCGGGGGAATTCTTTGCAACTGACACCCAATCTCAAGTGGCAACTGACAGGTGACATAAAAGAGTATACCTATATACAGATGATAACTAAATGATATCTTATTTTTGAGCTGTAATTTGAACAAACTACTAGGACACAAACTATATCCTAGAATTGTCTGGTGGAAAAGAGGATTTGTTTCAACAATCAAACACAAAAAAGTCTGCCACCCTGTCATCTCCCTACTATGTGATTTCCTTAAAATCTGGGACTTCGGGAACAATTCCGGGTGGGTTGTTAATACTGCAGAAAATTCTTGGTCAACATCCACACAAAAGTGTATTTCTAATGCAACAGAGATATAAGCTTATTTGCACCTTACTGCAGTAAAATATCATGATATTTTGGGTTGCTTTTTGGCACAAATTCCTTTGCATGTAAGAGTATGGAAAATATCTGGCTAATTTGGCTTTGTCATATAAAATATATCACTTCGAACACCTGACTTAGAATCACATGAACACAGAATAAATGACGTGTGCGACAAAGCACAAAAAAATAAACTATCAACAATAGGAACAGTGATCTAACAGAGCAATTTGAAAATTCATCACACACTTTAAAACTGACAAAAAAACAAAGGGAGAACCTTTGGAGTTGCAATATATTATTTTTTTAGTTGCAATATATTATTATTTTTTAATCATGGTGTTCAAAACCGTGCTACACAAAGTTTGATGTACACGCATTCGGTGGGACATGTAAATATCTGTATATCTATAAAAATCTAGCACGTAATTTGTCAAATGTCCAAAAGTCAAATGCCTATACTAATACACAGTAAAAAATCGCCACACCAATGTAAACCCTAGACGGAACAAAACGATTGAGAGCTCCGCCCGCAGCGTCCGATTCAAACAGTGCCGCCCACCGCAACAAACAAGACGAGACGGCAGCAGTGACTCGTTTGTCGTCGCGCGCGAGCGAGGTCATTGCGAGTGCTTGATGCCGATGTGGCGGGTGAGAGTGGTGACGCGTTGCGCCGCGTACGGACAGAGGGGGCACTTGAAATTCTGCCGTTTGCACGAGAGCTGCACGTGGCGCCTCATGCTGCGCACCGACGAGAACGCCTTGTAACAGTGTTCGCAGGTGACGACGCCTGTGGGAGATAGGATAGAGTGAGATTGGCTCGTTGACTTGCTTTGGTTATCTTAGTTTTATCGGATTGTCTTAGTTTTGAAGGAGGTGCGCGATGCGCGTTGGCTGATGGCTGATGTCAGCGTCAAACCATTGTTTTCACGAAACTCAACTCGGAACCAGTTGAGTTATAAGGAAGATATAGATTTTGCACACAAAGGTAGGATCTTATCAGGTTCAAGATACAGACACTGTTCATTTCAATTGATGAATAAATCCAACAAAACAGAAATAAGATTAAGCACTGGACATCTGAGACATAATAAAAAATTAATACCATACTTCACTTGTATTGGTAACTTTACAAATATTCTAGAGTGCCTGCATGTCAACAAAGGAGATCCAAAATATTTCAAGCATACAGACAGGACATACACAACAAGTGCTGCTTAAAACAAACAGTTAGGTAATGTATTCACTTATAATTAAAATGGGAGCTGAATAATTATTCAGTGTAGTAAAATAGGTGCGTTAATTTCATATGCTTTCAAAAAATTAGTTTGAATTGTTTATTTTTGTATTTATTGAGTTTACTTATAAGCAAATATTTTAAAAAGGTATCACATTTACAAATAGTCTCTAAGCGCTAAGAAGGAACACAATATGTAAAACAGGCTTTGCAAATTTGAGTATCTAAGGGTATCTTTTAAGTGAAATTAAATACAATCATGAGATCTGGCCCTGTGTTTCATGAATGCAACCTGTGATGGACAGGCACTAAAACTGAGTATGTACATGAGTAGGTACATTAGCATTCGATGCTACAATTAATTACATCTAGAATCAATTCCAGTTCAAGATTTTACGCTGGTTAATTTTTGGAGAAGCAGTTGATATTCTTCTGAAGTAGGAACACCTAGCCAAACTGTTGTTACTCATGGTTTCATTACTGGCAAGATCCAAGCCATCGAGAGCGCAATGCAAAAACAATGGCGCACCTCAAAAAACTTTCGCACACACAACAGTTCAACCATTTTTCAGAAAAACTATTTGACTGGGCATTGAATGCTAAGTCCCAGTTAAATAGTTTTTCTGAAAACTAACGTGCTAAGATAAGGAAAAGACTTATTACTTAAGAAAGTAATAACGGTTAAACCACTTAGCAGCCCCGCACAGAGTCCAGCTATCGCAACGCCCCAAACAGCTATGAAAACACAATCGTGCTGATATCAAAATCGCTGTGCTTGACGCGGACGTGCGCTTTGAGGTTCGCTTTCATCTTGGAACGGTGGGGACAGCACGGACACACGTAGCGCGGCGCCTGGCCGCAGTAGTGTCGCATGTGCGCCGTGAGGTTGTCCTTGCGGCTGTAGCCGTTGCCGCAGCGGCCGCAGGTGTACTGCTTGGTCAGGCTGCGGTAGTGCATCGGCCGGGCGCAGCCTGCAACAAGGTCCCGGTCATCCAAGTTCCAGCGGCTTCATGTGTTGACCGGGTTGGAGCTTCGAGCTTGGGGCAGCGTAAGCGTCGGTCTCTCGACCGAGGGACTTGCTAGTAGCTCGCGTGTCATGTGCAATTCTCTAATAAATTAAACTATAAATAAATACTGCAAACCTTGTGATTAATGTTTACATTAATTCAGAGGAGAAAAAAAATGCTAGGGTGCCATTATTACAAATTTTTCTAATCAAACAACATAAACTGTCTTAATTGTTATTGTTTATGAATTTTCTAGGTTCTATCCAATTTTTTGTACATTCTGCATCGGAATTAGAACACGAGCAGTCGGTAAAATGGTATTAGTAATAAAAACATTTACAGTTCTGCAACCAGCCAATTTAACCAGGAAAAAAGATTTATTTCCCAACTTTAATAACTAAAAAGTAACTTCTCAAGTTCAAAAATAAATAGCCTTTTATTTATATTAAATACAACAATATTTAACATTTAATTTAATGTAAGTTGTTTGGTAGGCACCTAGTTAACTTAATTTGTGAACCACAACTATGTGCAACAAACCTAACTTTGACGGTCGGTTGGATTTGGCCAGGATATATTTATAAAGCGGAACGGTGGAGCAAGAACTGTGGGTCCCCAATAGCCTCCGCCTCTGGCCAAGCAATGTTTCCTTGAATAGCAGCTACTTGCCGCTCTGCTACAACTCAAGAAATGTAACGATCAAAATAGTGCACGGCCATCGAAACTCAAGATGCGCTCGGCGCTCGACCAGCAGACTTGTGATAGCGTTGCATGTGCTTAATCATGGTGAGCTTGCACTTAGCGCGATAGGGGCATTGCGGACACAACACCAGCGGAACCAGGCTGCACTCATCGTAATGTTGCACAAGTTGGTTGCGGTACTTGTAGGTCTTCATGCACTGGAAGCAACGGAAGGCCCCCTCGGCTTTTGTTGTCACGCTTGCGGTGCCTGCAAACAAGGCTGGAGTCAGTTTTGAGAAAGCTTTCGGTTTAGGATTGGGTGGGCATTGATGTTGAGGGCTCTTACCTACAGGAGGGAAGCACACTCGGGTAAGTGATCTTACTAATGCCGAGATAATCGGCTAGTTATAACTTCCATTGCATCTGCTTCCCTTCTGTCTTTTGGTTACCTGTTGGCTAAATATTTCACTAGTAATAACAAGTTCTCCTTCAACTAGATAAAATTAGCAGCAACAATAAAAAGTTATATTTTCTGTAGTTTTTTTTCCATACCTTAATACTGTATAGAGGAGCTGTCTATACAACTAACTATACACACCAATTTTGTTCTTTGCCACTTATGAGCAGAATCAACACTGTATGTAACATTCAACTTTATTGACATAACTCAGAATTATGTGACATTGCTGACATAAATTGAATGTGCAGAAAAAATAATGTTCCAACTCTTGTAAAGTTTTGTGTCTAAAAAAATAAATACAGCCAACAATCTAAGGACTAGCTATCTACCTGTTCTTGGTTGTCACATTCACATGCAACCTTTGGTACAAAAAATTATGCCAGTGAACTAGAAATAGAACTTTGGAATCTATGATCGACACATTCAGGAAGACCTATTAAATAACTAATGCCCATATGTCATTAAAATGAAATTGTTTGGGAAATTTCACATGCTCCGAATGCTTTGGCAGTATACATATTTTCTATATCTGAATTATATATCACTTGGGAGTTGGGGATTTAGAACCCGCTCAATTTAGGCCAACAATTCCATTGTGAAAATGACTAACAAATTTGAAGTCAGTTCAGCTCAGCAGGTCAAAAACTTACACAATAGCTGGAATCATCCCAGAGAAGAAATTAAGAAGAAGTTAGAGAAATTAACAGTGATATTGATAAAAGGGTTTCAAATACGTATCACAAACAATATTGATCTAAAACTAACAACACATTGAACTTCATTGTGTGCCAAATGTAACTAACATACCTAGTAAAAAGGTGACTAAATATAAAATATTCTAACTTTTAGTAGATTTTAGGTAAATAGACTAATTTTCGACTGTCTAGTGGTTAACAACAGTTTACAACATATTAACCGACTGCGAGCAATTATGCCCGTTGATTTTGACGCCACTATGCGCCACTCATGTGTATTAACTTGAAGAGTTTCGGAGCCACGAAAACACTCTTTTGGTACAGTAGTAGATCTTGAAATCCAGGGCTCGCAATGGAATGCCAGCTCAACTTGCGAATAGCGAATACCACAATTTTCAATCTATTCCAGTAGCAGCAATTGTGTTGCCACAATCAGAAAGTTGGCAATAACAGAAACGGCAAGTGTGCCCTTCGGTTTATCCAGATTATTGGGTAAGAAATTATTTTGGTTACAGCATCTTGAAAAACCAAGTTCATGAATTTCATGGCAGCCTTGGTCGACCTGATCAGAAACTATTGTAGATAGTAGTATATTATTTTTGGTATTGTGCTAAATTAGTGTGAAAACATTCTAAGCAACCAGGGAAAGTACCTACCCTTAATCTTTTTGTACTGTTACTTTTTTGTACAGATAATTTTTTGTGATAAAATCAAAATCAAAAAGAGGTGCCAACTAGCACTTTAAGAATTTGTTTTTTATCACTTGCGGGTTAACTTCATGCCCCTCTTGATCATATTTAACTACCACAACATTTTACTTTCTATAGTAAAGATTTTTATTTTTTTCCTCTCTCGGCAATCTGGGCTTTATGCAACTAGCAACAATCAAAATTTTTCTTTAAATAAATTTAACTACGTTATTGAATGCTTAGCTACCATCTTAAACATTTTCCAAAGCAATGCAGTCTGTTTTTAGTTTTTTTGGGAAACTTAGACAATCATTTGGTAACGTTTCAGATTTGAAGGATTTTTGTAGGAGGCCTTGGTAAATATTGTAATAGGTCCCTACTTTAGTTTTTTCTTTGGTTTAATATGTGACTTGATTTCCAACCCTTGACAAACCAGACAGCGTAGCTATGCAAAACGGCAGTGTAGTAGCTTAGCATTAAAAAACCCAGCTAACCTAGCTAAACAGTTAGTTAGGTATTTAAAAATTAATTCAATGCTAAGATTAGGTACAGAAACACGTCCTAAAAAAGTAACGACTCGATCAGGTATCGCGACCCGTGCGCTCCAGCGTGTGCCGCTTGAGAATATGCAGTCGCAGTTCGGCGCTGCGCTTACTGCGGTGCGTGCAGAACGGGCAGGGAAACTGCGCGGGCGTGCTGCACTCAAAGCGTTCGTGCCGGATCAGAGTGTTCTTGTTCTTGTAGCGCTTCCCGCACTTGATGCACGCAAACTTCTGCGACAATGGCCCTGGAAAAAGCACGCGTCACTGGTGTTGGCCGGGAGCGGGGCCTCGAAGGCCGAGCAGTGATGAGTTCAGTAGGTTTGAAGGAACGGAGGTTGAAATGTATCGAGCTAGATTTCTAGCATTTAAAATTAACACCGAGTTAAAGTATGTATAGGTACTTTAACAATGGAGAAACAGCAGTGTGGATAGCCTTTACATTAATTGAATCTCAATAGATTGATACACTTTGTTCCATTTTCACAGAATGACCAATAGCCTAGGTTGGCATAATTTTTCAAATATGTTCACAATTTCAACTGGTTATTTAAAACCAAAATATCAACTGTTTGTAGCAGAAATGCCGACAGAATCAACACCAGTCGGAAAACCAACTAATAAGGGAATCTGGAGATAATTCAATGGACACAACTCGATGGATAATAAACAATTTGAACCAGAACAGAAAAACAGATGTGTGTGTAAAAATAAATATTTTAATAAATATTTTTGACTAGCTCAATGTGATGAGCTCGTGAAAATCCCACAAATTAACACAAACTTTCATTAGTAAAATTAGTTCTCAGAGGGAAACATATAGCATAATATTATTATTTACATTTCCAATGGTTTAATGCTAACTTATATACATTTACAAAAAAAAAGTAAGCAAATGACGCATACGGCATACTACACAAACTAAATGTACACCTACAAATGCACTAAGATCCTATAACTTAAAACAAGCCAGACCCCATAAGACATCTCAGCTACACTCCATGGTAAGATGCTGTGATGCCATCGACTTCAGCCTTGATTCCACACCAATCCAGACACACAAAAACATTTAACCAACGTAGTTAACAGCGTATCCTATGGTATCGCATCATATTAATTTTTAACTGTACTTTGAACCAAGCAATTGTAACGTTTTAAGCACCCCAACCATGGCCCACTGTTATGTTACACTTTGTTACACCAGAGAATCCAATTAAAACAGTTTCGCAACAATAGCGCTGCTGTACTGCTATAGCCATTCTGTCAAGCTTAGGCTTTGTGTTACCAACATCACACGATTTGTGATGGTTCATTTAACATCAGCAGCTTACCTACAGAATATCAGTTCAGTGAATTTGTCTAATTCATGGTTATTGACATAATAAAAGCCTACGTTTCAGTTTCATTATAGGCATTTTGAAATTCCGCCTTCTCAGGAGTTGGTACATGCAAAGAGACGTCCATTCTTTTGGTGAAGTCTCTCCCTGCATAGACTGCCCAACATTCGACCTCCCATCATGATAGGACGCCCGACCCGTAAGCAGCCAGCCCCACGGCTGCCGAACAACGTCGAACGTGTGCGCCGAGGTTGTCCCGTCGGGTGAACGTGCGCTCGCAGTGCGGGCAGCGGAAGCGGCGGACGGCCCCGACGCACTCAAAGTTGGAGTGCCGCACAAGGTTGTCGTGGCGCGTGTACCGTCGCCCACAGACCGCGCAAGCGTGTTGACCACCGCCGCCGCCTGGAACACGCGACATTGGCCGCACGTTGTCGTCAGATCGGGCCGGAGGCGTTCGCGTTCGTCTTTTGCTTTTGACCGTTATCTTTTCTGGTGTCAATGTTACGATCTTCTCGGCGAGACAGCTTAATGTGTAGCCATATTTTTTAACTGGGTACCTGTTTGAAATCTCTAGTTGAATTGAAATATTAGTGTACTTGGATTTTCAAACAGGTGGGAAGGTTTTTGCTCTGTTCTGATCGAATTGTGGTACTAAAAAGACATTGACATTGCAAGAGGTAAGTCCTGAAGAACATGCCAATTAGGTGGTCTGAACGCCAAAAACCCAGATCCTTTTTAGGATTACAAATTGATCAAAACAGCATTTACTCATTTATCTACCTAGATTTTATCCACCAGACAAAATTTTCAAACAAAAATGTAGGTATATCCACACAGGGACATTCCTCCAAACATAAGTTACAACATACATTTTTGATTGGAAAATTTAATATATAAAAGATAAAATGAGATTGACAGGTTGGCAAAATCAGAGTGTGTCTGAGCACAAGGGTGTTGTTGGTAATTTACAGAAAAATAAGCAGTTAGTGCCATCACTTGACAGTGTTTGGCAGGTGCTACATAACATGACAATGTCAGTCTGGTTTATGCAGAGAGACGGACAACTTTGTTCTTAATCGACACAGTAAACACGGATTGCCGTTAACACCACGTAACAACGGCTGGTACCCGATTGGTGAGCAGCGGTGATGCAATCTTGTTTCATTGTTCTGTCTTGGTAAAATCAAGAATGTCTGAGTTCCTAGAAAAAAAAATGGAATTAATGACAAGTTCAAAGTAAAGTGGTTTATATGGTGAGTGCAAAAGCATTGTTCGAAGGTAATTATTAATTTGGAAAAAACAAAATTAACAACATAACTAACACACAAAGTAAGCTGACACCAAAGAATTAAAATATGTCCAGTCTCTTCAAGTATTTTCTCATTGAGTGTTTTTGGGTACCTATTGTTTCAGTCTTCAGGGAGAAGCATATAAATAAATCAAATTGACTTGTGTTAAGGAGAAATTTAAATGTGCAGTGGGAAAACTCACAGCTACAACCAAGACATTCTAATTTTTTTGTGAACACATTTAAGAAAGGATGTATCAAAGGATGTATCAATTCGAGCAACCACACTTTTGGATCCGAAATATATGAGCACATTGTTTATTGTTTTTCTAATTACAAAGTTTGGAACTTCCCACATCAAATGATACGACAACAATTTCTCAAACTCTTATTGCAAATAACAACATATGACACAAATCAAAATTAATTGTTAGATAAAATAGCTGATGGCTGTTAAAAGTTGATGTAAAACAATAAAATCATTTGGTCACTGTGCCTAGCTCTCTGCATACGTTTAATGGGATGACAGCCACTGTACCTTTAAAACTAAATTGTCTCTAACTTAATTTGTAATACATTCCCAATATGTCTAGAATATATTTTGGTATTAATTACATCATAAGGAACAACTCAAGATTCTTGCTACTAACACCCACAGTAAAATACTGAAAAAGAAGGTTTCTAAAATAGAAAAAAATTGTTTCCAAAAAAGAAAAAAATTGTCCCAAATTTCAACCCAAATTTCAATCAAACTGCTGATCATTTCCAGGTCAAACTAGTTTGGGCCAAAACCATTTTTTATAGTAAGAATTAGTACCATTGAAATGCAATCACAAACTTATTGGTACTACTGGTAATACTTTGACATAAAGCAAGCTGTTGAAAGTCTGGTTGTATGAGCATATTAAAAATAAATGCACAATTTGGCCGAGAAGACACCGTTTCAAGGTTCAGAAGAAAATCTGGCGAAGAAAACAATGCAAAACATAGCAAGTAATGTTGCTTTCGCCGCCAAGAGTGTCATCTGTTACGCTAAGAAAATGTTAACCATGTCACGTGGATGAAATGAATAGGAACATTACAATACGGTTACAACTAAATCCGATCAAACTCACACAAAATTATCAATTTTCTCATCATAATATATTATTTACCAGGTCTAAAGTAATTTTTATGTGATTTCTATGTTCTACTAGCACTACCATATGAATACACAAAAAAGGAAAATACACCTCTGTTACATCAAGAAAATGTCAAATAGGGCAATAAATGGACTTTGCCTAACAACTAACAAGTATACCACAATAAGACCAACAAAAATCCGCCACATTAGAAGTTAGATGGGCCGCAGCAGACAAGCTACGTGAGCTCACTAATGCCACATCTGGCGAACCTCTGGCCTGTGAGGAGAAACCCAACGGCAGTGCTCCGCCAACTCTCTCCGCTATGTCAAAGTCTGCATCGCTCTACGGACAGCAAAAGACAGGTCATGCTTACACACTTGAATCTATAGGTGGTACCTTCTGCCCAATTCACATTTGAATGTGAATGATTCCTTCCAAATAATGCTTCTATTCAATTGTTTCAACAAATCTGTATGAACTACAATAGAAAGTATAATTTGAAGAGCTTTGAAATCTATTGAGAATTCAATCCTAAATGCAAATACTCGTTGCATGTACGGTAGGGTAGACATTGATATTTTGACTTGAACCCGGGTTCAAGTCCCGGCATGGATACAAATTTTGGAATTGATATTCTGTTATTAATTATCAGCTTTGAAATCTTTTTTTCACAGAAAATATTAAGGTAAGTGAATTACTTGCTGAAGTGGTGAGATGCCAGATAATTATTAAAAATTTATAGTTTATCAATGAAAAATTTATCCCCGCTGTACAGTTGGCGCACACGACACACCGAGCCCTGAGCTTTGCTCACCTGCTATTTCTCAGCGCACCCACGGAGCCAGACTAGAGACCCAGTTATTGTCTCGGCACGGGATCGAGGGTTTTGAAACCCGTGATGGAAACACGCCCGCGGCTGGATAGCTGAAGGGAATGGAAGCTGAGGAATGTGGTTAATTGTCTTGTTGATTCTCAATTAACAACATTCAGCAACAAACAATTAACTAGCAAGGCTCGGTATCAAGGCGATAGGGGGCTGGATGACGGGATTAGGTCAAGGGATCCAGGAGATGGGATCCAGGGAGGTAGGTCATTGCTTTTTTCAACTGAAATGAAATTCATGGTTAGTGGAACAACAAATACATTTAGGCGCCTTTTTACTGAAAGGCAAACGGACATCTGTTTTTAAAGCAGTAGTAATATAAATAAATAATAATATTTGGATGAAATTTAATACCAACTGTTATGTTTGATCGACTCTAGGTAAAGTTTCACATTCCATCTTCCATTAGCTCCGCTTCCGATACCTGTAGTTTTCTCCAAGTCTTCCATACCGCGTCTTCTTATGCCTTCACTTGTTCCACGTGTTCTTCGGCCAAAAGCAACACTTTAACACTTCACCGAATTCACTTCACTTCATTCACTTCATTCATCAAACAAATGTGTTCAATTTTGTTTAGTAGATTATAGGTATTGTAGGTAGGTAGGTATTGTTTACAAGGTAATTGTAATTATTTTGAAAATATGAAAAACAATATTTTGTTTTAAAGTATTGAACCCAAAAATTGATTGTAAATTATATTTAAGTAAATTTTAGGTTGTAAATTATAAAGCTTTAACTGCCAGGTTTGATGTCCTGATAAACCGATGTTAGTAATAAGTAGGTAAGTAATCTATAGTGGCTCCAGCCAGTACTAATCTGTTGGTGAGAATTTTGAAAATTTTGTGTAATACGTGCCTGCATCAGAGAAAATGCAAGACTTTGGCAGCAAAAAAGACATTATATACAGAAATGTCAATCCCACCCCATCCTCAGCAAACATTTCCAAATGCAAGCATTATCCCTACATGCTGTCTTCCTTCTTATTTTGAAACAAAAATTGCCTGGATCAACTCAGTAAGTACCTATTTTTTTTTTTGTGAATCCGTGTCGTGATTATGCAGAAGGCATTAAAATTTCAGAAAAAACATTCATAAAATTGGAACCTAGGTAATATCTGTCGGTAGTACGGTTTAGCTAATATCTGATTTCAAGCTGACCATTTGATCCATCTTCCCTTGGTTACTTTTCATCTCATTCCTAGCATTTAAACCTAACCCATCTAATTTGAATTGCCCTGGCCTTGCCTATGATAACGATCATGCAAAGAAAGAGTGCTTGATACGGAGTGGGAATTATTTTTGTAATTGAATATAAAACTGAATGCGCATCTGAATTGAGAGCATTTTCACGTCATTTTCAGCAACAAACCACAGCTACTAACAACTTTCTTGGCAACTTGGCAACATGGCATTTAACCTGATGACAATGTGGTCTAGTCTTTATGTTCAAATCCTTCACTTACATTCAATAGTTTCCTTCGATTCCTCTTATCATCTCAATCAACATCAATCTTCTCATTACTTACTGTTTACTAAATAGATTAATCAACCTCACAAATGCAGGTGCACCCAAAATTAATTACCATCAATTAAACCATTCCATTCACTCCATTCCATTCTTTTATCTTTTTTATCAAAAGCACCAAGCAGCAGGTTTAACCAATTTTTGGCACCAGAATTTGAACCAATATTGCATGATTAATGGTGGAGTAAGGAAATAATCCTAGATTTATGGACTAACTTCCGGAAGCACTTACTGACATCGGGTAGAAAAATACCGTAATTATCATTATCAAAACAAGTAGGTATGTACATTGTAATCTATAGGTAAGAATCTGAAATGCAAATATGGTTATGACATGGCAATGAAAACAATGTAAAAACATGCATCCAGGTTAAGTCAGGTGGACAAAATTAAATTAAGAATCTGAAATAGTATACATCTTGTGGAGAAACAGAGTAGGTACATTAAGGAAATTATGCCAATGCAGACGCCCAGCAACTCAACATGGGGGAGGGGGTCATTGTCAAGTAGAGAGTACTAATGATTTTCTAGTTAAAAAAAGCTTGTTTTAAATATTAACTACTCTGCTAATGCATCGAACAAGAATATAAATTCTGGGTAAATAACGGTGTTCATACGATTACACTGCATGCTCATTAACCTAAAGAATCTTCCAGTTGATAAAAACCTTTTAACCTATCAAAGTATACCTAGGTCTTCCAAGGACAAAAACAAACGCGCAATTTGTATTATTTACTTTTTTGCTAGCCTTTTTGTGACAATCTAACCATCCAGCATTAAAGTAGGTGAGAATCACCACTACTTGCAGAATAAGTTGTTGCATATGAAAAATAACGTATTTTAACCTAGAAAATAAATGATGCTGAAAATTAAAGAACCTATCGACATTTTTACCAAGGCTTGTTCCTAGCCACGAATTTGACACCTAGGATGTGGGAGATTTGCACTACAAAACATTATTTTAAATCCGTCTCATCATCTAAAAAGAACGTTCAAGAATTGATAGTATAGGTATGTGATTTGCAAAAGATGCCGACCATTGAGATCCCGCCGGTGGATTTCTCCATCCATGAAATAAACCGACCGCGGCGAATTTGTTTTAAAAGGGAGGGCTGCGGTGAATTTGCTGGGCATGTAGCAAGGCATTCGAGAGGTAGCTTCAAAAAGAGAAACCCATGCCTCGAAATCGCGGTTCGTGCATCCTACCGTGACTGCGTCCAGCATTATGTAGATAGTGAGAGTAATCCAGCCCGTGGGAATAGTCCAAAGATCGGAGAGTCAAACAAACACTTCACAAAAACTCACAAAACACAATTTAATCACTTTCACAAGGTAAATACACTGACAAACATACGCAAAACCAAACCAACGCACTAACCCTCCGACAGATCGGCGGCCATGTTTAATACTAACTTCTGAACGAAAAGTGGCGCGAATGAAATAATCACAATTTTTTCACTTGGCATTAAAACAACTATGATATTTCCATGATGAAAAATTCTTTGTATTAAAAATTTGATTACGTTTTGTTTATGTGGTACCAATGGTATTTATATTGTGCTATTAAGCTACCAGGCAATGAGAATCGTGTCACGTATTTCAAACAATCCACATACAGCACAGCGGCTGAGAAGTGACAGCGAATAGTACATAAATTTTACGCGAGAACCTCTTCAGCAGCACCTTCCAAGCACTTCACAATATGTCAATTATCCTATTCCTCGCTTCCTTTTTTCAGCATGGACGCCACAATAATCAATGAATGATATGTAAAAATATCCCCTACCCCACAGCTGCAAGTTAAAAGCTACGAGCACCAACACAGTCAACAATCATACTTTCATCACACTGTTCAGATTTTTCCTATCGACAGCCAACAGCAATTCTCAGGAGTAGAGCTTTCCAACGAGTTTATTGCAGCAGGCAGCTACGCCGACCCGGGCGTCAGTCTCGTCATTGTTGGAAGTTTATTTCAGTGTGCGGTACGACTCCCGGCGAATGCCCTTTCGCACGCACCAACAATTACCCCGCACGCACTCGCATAGACCACATGCTAACATGACTTAAGCAAAACTATGTCCTTAATCTTACATAATTTCAAAATTTAATCATAGATTAATGATGCGTATTGATTAGGGCTATCTACAGATATGCCCATACCTACATTTCCATTATTACAACAAACTTAAAGAGCTAATAAAACGCATTTCCTTTCATACTTTCCTAATTTTCCGAACCTATTCCCTCACAATTTGATTCAAGTAGGAACTCATGGGACAGCAGTGGGTTCACAAATTATAATGGGCAAGTTCATAAATATCGTTTTTATTCAGATCCTATACAGAGTTCCAACAAGTCTTCTGCAGGGACCAGAGAAGGCATGGTAATACTGCAACAGAAAAATACACCCAAGATTAATAACTGTTCATACCATGCCTTTTTTCAATGATCATGGCAACCCCCTAATATTGACTGTCTCGATTGTCAGGACACTTCGCAAGATTAGATTTGTATCTGGGCTTTCTTTGGCTTCCATAATATTCTGGAAGCCATACACAAATCCAGACTTGCTGTTCCCACCAATAGCACACAATGAAAGACATGATTGGTCCACATAGCCGGCTTTTGAGGTGGGGTAAGAATACCAGTAGAAGAATTTGAGTGAATGGGACTTGTGGATGTTAATTGAATTAGCTAGATAAATGTGTATCGATTACACACCTATTATCGTGACGGCAGAGTCGACAGCAGTACCGAACAGCCCCAGGATAGACCAGCAACACCAAACCCTGAAATGATAACAGAACTTTCACATCCACAAGCAACAAGAAAATCCTCAACTGAAAACGTAAAATTTCTATCTCCTTAAAACATGAAAATTTCGGTGCTTTTAAGAAAATTATATGGAATAACATGACCTTCAGGTAGCTGCAGCACATACAAAGCAAGGTGAGAGACATAACATTAACGCAACCAAGGACTTCCTTTCGCGAGAAGGTGCCCAGCATGTGCGAAAATGTAATGAAAAACGACTGCAACACAAGCCAAGGTTTTAAGTGTGGGGTTCACAGCTTTTGACGTCTCAAAAACCGGAACCAGCCTCACTAGAAAAACCAGGGCAACAACCAGGAATCCTTGTCCCACAATCTGACCATCAACGTCTCGACAATCGGAATGTGTGAGCAAGAAGCCCCAGCCATGTTGCAAAGAAATGCAGAACCCAGGGTACGCATGGCGATAATGTAGCCTTCAACATCTCGAGCGGCACTATTAACGCAAATACGCAACACTTGGGCACAGACCACGCAGTTAAGTGACAAAATACAACACCCAACGGCTCAGGTGGTGTGATTTGCCATCAGAAGTGCATAGTTGCAGTTCAATGTATATAGTTGCAGTTCAATGTATTGTTGTAACAGCTTGATGAAAACCATGAAGAGAATTAAAAGCAGACTCTAAAACCGAGTTTTTAAAGTTCTAGTTTTTGGGTCAATTGGAAAAAATGGCAAGTGATAAGAAAAATCCCAATGAAGTGAAACAGTGGCTGAAATTGAAGTAACAGAGTGGTATATAGTAATTGGGGCTTTAACTGTAGTTTTAATATGTGCATAATTACCAAGAATGAATTTCCGATCCAGAGCCAGTACACCGCACGGATTCAGAGTGGTCCAGTCGTCCTCTTGGGTCTCGCAGAAAAAACCAACAACCACTAAAGATCCCCCCACTACCAAATTGCTTGATCCAGTTTTTAAAAGAACTGGAAATATTACAAACCCTGTTCAGACCAAAGTCTTGCCACCTGAAATTAATTCTTTTCTACCTATTGAACTGTTAATCAAAACAAGTATGGACTGAATACGGCATCAGCTTTATACACATTTAAGGCAGCCGGCTTGGCAAAGTCCCATTGCTGGTAAGATGCCAAGTCAGCATGCCAGCAAGGATACATCAAGACAACCCGATTACCGATACACACCTTGCGCCAAATCCTTCGCGAAGCGTCACATTCCGCCTTTGTCCAGGTTCACTGAAGTTCACACGCAAATCACTCCTTGGGATGGAAATAAACTCTTTGAGCTAATATTGATCACACGCACTTTGAATTCGACAGTCGCGATTATTTTTCAAATCTAATTCAGAAAATTGATTCGCGGCCTCACTGAACACGAGGAACAGCTGCGTCGACGAGCGACGCGAACTTGATCCTTTGAAATCGACACAGGAAACCACGACACCTTGGAAAGAGGATACCTTGATACCTTGAAAAAGGAAGCCAATTCTCGAATAAATCATATATCAGGTTTCCAGCTCTTTTCCTGGGCAATAAGGCCAGAAAAATGCAGGGAACTATGCAAGATTATAATTCAAGAACTGGTTCAGGGCACCCTTCTCACCACCTCGGCTATCACAACTCCACTGTTCTTCTTAGGGATCTTTTGGGCAACACCAAGATACCTTGGAAGGAATAAGGATACCGAGATACCTTGGAAGGATAAGGGATACAGAGATACCTTGGAAGGATTAGGAATACGAAGATACCTTGGAAGGATTAATGATACCGAGATACCTTGGAGGATTAGGGATACAGAGATACCTTGGAATGGACATGGATACCAGATTACCTTGAAGGATAGAGGAATACAGTTATATATCACAATGTAACTTAAGTAATTCCAGTATGTAGATTGGATTGGCGATACACCAAATACCTACGACATTACAAATCCGCGGCGATCTCGTAGTCGGAACCTCAGGGACATCTTCTCTTAACACAACCCTGACTTCACACCTATCCACCGGGACAAGTCCACGGCTTCATGCGGCCAGCCTGCCCACCGTCTACCGGCACCGTAGACACCAAATACCATGTCTGCAGCGCAGGCAAATCGATGGAAGAGCCACATCGCATAGCCCAAGGTACATATTTTCGCGCAATTATCAACGATACAAAAACTTCACCTCAGAAACTGCAAGCCTCAAAGGTGAGCATCATTCAAGCATCAGGGTTTGACCAGCTCAGAACAAGATTAGCATGGAATATAGCAATATTTTGCATCCCTGTGTATCAGATTAAAAAGAAAAACAACGCTTACAACTTGCAACCAGGAATAGCAGAGTTGACTGAATTATGTTTTTCTTCTAGCCTGCACATAATTCTGTTCCAAATAATCCAGTCTAGAACCCCAACGCATTCACAATAATCCAAACATACAACCCTGCTTAGGTTACAAGTTGACATTCACACAACGAGTTTAGCAAGATACCTGGGTTGATTGTCGTTGTATAAAAACACTTAACGCAGGTCGATATGATATGAAGGCGAGTTAACGAATCGGCATTAACATAACGGACAGACACAAGAAGAGCACCAGGCAAGAGAGCCGGCTTTCCATCACCCAAACATAAATCCCAGCCGAGCTTGGCAAGCCAACACCAGACCATCGGTAGCCACCCGGTTGGCTTGCCGTCGCACGGAAATACTTCAGTAAGCTGATGCGCAGCACGGACAGACAACCTCTGCACACAATTGCTCTCCAGTTGAGCCAGGCCGCTTTAAGCAGAATTGCAATTGCTGGCAACCCAAAAATTCCAACAAAGCAATGCTGTATACTAATTCAGCACAAAAAAAACTGAAAACTAAATCCCGCACAATGACATCACGTCGTTGTGGAATTGTTAGAAACTTGAGAAATTTAAAGCTGTTTGAAAACAGATAGACAAGAGAACACGAGATCCAAGGGGCCTCTTGCACTTGTCTGCGGCTTATTAAATTATTTATCCAAATTTAAGTCTCCGGATATCATCTTAGCCCGCCGGCGGGCTGGTGCAAGGTCGTTCTCTGTCCGAGCCCGCAACGAGCGAGCGCACTAGCCGCGGCTTGCGCCGGCCGCGCGCTCTCACAACCCTGGCAAACCTAGACGTACCTTCGCGTTGTGTCCCATCGCCTACCGCTTGTTGTGCCGCCATGAATACTTCGTCATTTGATTGTTCCGAGTTGTGCCAGGAGGGGGGATAGCCTGCAATGAAAACATAAGGGTCAGTCTTAATAAGATGGCATCAATGTGATGGTGACGGCATAGCGGGCCCATGACAACATAGGCACTTGGATCTTGAGTAACCCTAGACTAAAGAAATGAAAAAAGGGGTAGTACATGTACGAAAATTTAGCTGCGGCACTTGGGTCAGCATATTCACCTTGGGAAGACGAGCCCTCGCCCATGTGAGAGGTTCCGGGTTGTTGCGTGTGGTCCATTTCATCCATTCCGTCGTCATCATCGTCGTCAAGTGTTATGTTTTCAATGCTGTCGTCGTGGTCCTCAAGGAATTCTTCTTTCGGTTGGATGGCTTCAAAGACGGGCTCGCGTTCCAGTTTAGGCGGGTCGGGTAACATGGTGGCACCGTCGGGCAGGATGTTGTCCAGTCCGACAGCGGCAGGCAGGGCGGGCTTGGGGAGGGCGGCCGTTGAGCTCGGGTCCAGCTCGTTCAGCGGGTCGGCGAGAAGAGGGAAGTCGTCGACGGAAGAGCGAGCGGGCCGCTTCCGGCGTTTAGGCACAGGGGAATGGGACTCATCTCGAGAGTTGTCTAAGGGGAAGTCCATCTGCAGGAAAAGAGATGAATGGTCAGTCTAGTTAGATCAAGACACCCAATTTTTAACCTCCCAAGGTTATTGTAAATCAACAATTCTGGTAAGAGGCAGTTTCAATTTGTAATTCTTTTTGATTTGAACAGTTAAATTGAACATGGGAACATCGGTTTTGAGATGAGCCATTCAGATTTTTCTTACCGTTTGGACATTTGGCACGGAGCGTCGCGTCCGTTCTATGGTAAGGCCGGTGTTGCGGTTGGCGTTGGGAACGGGCGCCGGTGCAGCAACGGGGGGTGGGGGCGGGGCACGGGACTGAGCTTCACCGGGCTCGTACAAGCCTCGGATCTGCAGCGCCTCGGCAACCTGCAGCAAACAAGAACACGGTCAATCCCTGTTCATATGTTACACAAAACACACATGAATGAGCAAGTCCCCAAATGGTGGTCAGGTCTTTACCTTAAGTAGTCCGGCAAGCCGGTCTTGGGAGATGTTGACTTCCCCCCGGTACATGTAGTCCATGAGGGCTCGGAGCTCGGCGTAGGAAACATCGCTCAGCACTATCACGGCGTGGCGATCATCTCGAATTCCAGTGAAAAGACTCTGCAAATCAATAAAAATACTTAATAGTAAGACACTAACATGGTTCGGATTTAAAATTTAAATGCTGCATAATAAGACAAATGGATTTAAATGAAGACACTGAAGCAACAGGCAATGGAAGAATTTGTTACAGTATAATTATGAAAATGGAACTCACATCAAAGTAGGGACTGCATGCAGTCAGCAGCACTTTGTGGGCTGCAACATTCTGGCCTCCCGCTGAGATTGTGCAATCAGTATATCGACTAGCTTGTAACAGCTTGTCGAATATTGCAGTTAATGTAGTCTGGTGGTTGTTCCACCGCAGACAGTATTCTTGGTCCGCCATACTAACTAGAAAAAACAAACGAAGGTTGTTAGTCAAGCCAAGCAGCTGAAAATCGAAAGCAATTTAAATTATTAATTGAGAAGTCAAGTATCGAACTTGTATTTGTTAAATTAATTCCATAGAATTTTATCGAAATGCTATTTGAAATTTAGGTACAATTCCAAAAGATTAGAAATCCTAACCAATTTAGCATTTAAGCTCTCATTGACCAAGTTGATTTTTATTGCAAATCAGCCCGATCAATAACTTCTGCTAACTTTGATGCCAAAATGGTGGATGACGCCAACCCCCCACCCCCCCCCCCCCCCCACCCAACAACCCCACTAGCCGCAAAAACCCATCATCAAAACGACGCCATCTTCGAACTATTCAACCGTCCTTCTTTGTCTGTTTTAGAAAGATTTTTCGATAAAAAATTACCCATTTTGAAGCCGAAATGATTGCCGTGGTATATTTGAATGAAGTCGGCTCACCTTAGTTAGTGTTGTTTCATTCAAAGTGTTTTTGTGAATCACTTTCACGGAGAAATATATGACGCGTCTGCACCCAGCGGAGGTTTGTCTGCGAATGACCGTCACCGCCCCGACGAGGAGGTTGCCGAGCAGTTTGGGCGTGAAATACTGAGCGGACACTCCAAAGTGGAGCGATGCTTATGTGTATTGCATTAATTACAAATTTTACTACACAAAATATGAGATGAAAAAACTATTTTTCATTTTTCATTATTTTTCAAGTGTCTTTTTGGAATACATTTTTACGGATTCGAAATAATTGGTTATTGACTTGCGGATCCGCTCACTAACGAAATGACGTCACTGATATGCAAAAGTTTCGTTGAAGCTAGACTAATATGCCGGTCAACAAATAAATCCACTTGATTTTGGGAAACATTTGTTTCATTATTGAATTTGCACGATATCTTCTTGACAATATTTTATAATTTTATCAACAAATAAAATGTTTTCGATTTATTTCAACGGCTGAAAATTTAAATAAAGTCACAGTTCAGATAATGAAAGCAAAGCGTCACTATATTTATTCCTTAGATCCACCTCCATGTTTGTCATGAATCTAGCTTCGCCCGATTTACAAAATGATGCATCCTTATATTTTTGGTTAAAAGTTTAGTCCTTTATATTTTAGCCTTATCAACCAGAATTTCAGATTTTGAACGTTGCTATGACTGTTAATACTTAATTACAATGCGTTATTTTCCTCAACTCAGCAAATTTTGGGTTGAAGTAACGTCATCAATAGCTTGTAATTTTACTATGCTAGTCTCTGCGTGTATGCTATTTTTGGCAATCACGTTTATGCAGGGCCATATCTCTTCAACTAAAGACACTCAAAACAATTTTACCACCGGGATTTTCGATTTTTACCCTAGAGTTGCCCATATTTCACATGATCACCATTGTTCCACTTCTGATTACAAAAAGGCCTTGCCTGATTTGATGCGCATTGCTCATTGAATATATAAATAACTTAAATTGCATAAAAATTTACATTAAAAAATGAGTAAAAAATATATTTCATTCGTTAACCTCCTTCGGCTAATAGCATTTGATACTTTGACAATCAAGACTACCAAATTTCCATTGTCTAATTCTCATTCAATATTCACTATTTTAATTGTGGGTAGCTAAATGGATGTTGAATTGTCTCTGAGCCATTTATATCTCTTGATGATTCTTTCAATTATTACTGCAATAATTATTTCGTTCCCTCTTTAAGCATTACAAATGTCCTTGTTTCCAATGACCCCAGCAAGCCGAAACTATCTGTAATGCAAATGATATAAGATCTATCTTTCAGTTTCATTGCGAGGCAAAAGTAATGCAACATAAACAATTCCATTAGTTAATGCTTTGCTGATAGGAGGCAAACAAATTAAACTAGAGGAATAGTTGGCTTGTCAGCTTTACCCTAGGTTACAATTAGGCTTACAAGATTCAATTTTCTGTTCAAATCATGCCACTAAATATTTCATTGAACCATATTATGAAATATTATGTGTCAGGAAACTGTTTTATTGCAATTGCAGGCTGAAGTTCAATTCAGCTCAAATATTTTCATATTGCATGTGTAGGTACTTATTAAAACCTGATTTTAGCTCTCATTTACCTTTTCCTTTTATAGAAGCGAAAAGGCAAATCAACTAATTCACCAGCTGCAATTGCAAATGACAAATATGGCAATATGGCAAACGCAAACTGTAAGCATAGTGTTAGGTTCATGTGAAGTCAACTACAGGCATGCCCATGTCTAAAATGTGTGAAAATTCAATTTTTTAGACCATTTATCAAAAGATTAAACTGATATGACCTGCTATATTGCACTTTTCTGGTGTGTATTGTGGGTCTTTAATGTAGAATTTGTTAAATTAATTAAATTTACAATATTGTAGATATTGGTATCTCTGCTAACAATTCACACTGCAATGACAGGAAAACATTTTTTTCAAGTTGGACAAGAGATTACGGTGATTCATGGGAGTTTTGAACAAATGGGATAAGGTTTACAAAGTAAAAACTCACTCAAATTTAAATCCGTTGGCACATCTCCAAATCAACAATGAACCAAACACCCATCTAACATTTTGTACAGACAATTTTATTAACAACTAAATTTTAAATACAGGTCTCCCCGCCCTAGCGGCTTGCGGCGCTTCCTCCACGCATGTACTACTCTCGCCTTGAGACTGGCTAGTCGTCGCGGCGGAAAAACTCGCGCTCGATGCGCTTGATGAGCTCGATTAGCGTCGGGTAGCCGCGCACGATGCTCGCAAGCTGATTGCTGGGCAACGGCGTCGTCAGCACGGTGAACAGGTGTCCAAACACCAGGGCATCGAGTTCCGTAGGCCTGCAACACTAACGGGTCAACCGTGCTGTTCTGACCCAGCGTACCGACTTCCACGCCAGGAACAATCCGTGCTATTCACTGGGTGTCTCCATGCACACAGCGCAATTAAAGATGTGTTCACTGTTTGGCTTTGCGAGCTGCACCGGCAAATCTACACAGCAAACTGAATTCAACATCTGTAGCGTAGCAAATGCAATAATCTTAAAGGTTGCTAAACTAACTCATGGCTCTGATTAAAGAAGGCCACGGGAGAAAATTTAAGATATTCAATAAGTGAATACATAATTAAAGGAAAATTTGAAAAAATAATAAATTTTCATTCTCAACCTACAACTACAAGCAAGTATACCGACCTTGTGCCAAAGAAGAATTCCTTCTTGTCTAATCTCTCGGACAAAGCATTGCAGCACGTCTCTACTTCCATATACACCTGGAAACCAAGTAACCCCTTAAATTAAAATACATTCAAAACAAACTGATTTTATAATACAAACAAATTATCCGTCAAACTTCACTTGATTTTAATGAAGCACCAACTTCATCTAGACTGAACAGCTTTAAGGCATTCACTGTCATGTTTATTTGCTTGGTAATTTACACATTTTATGGCTGGACAAATACCCTGTTCTGCAAACTTGTGTTGAATGGCCTTTGAGTCAATCACTGAGAGACTTAACTCTGCCAAACAATATTATGCTCTCGTTCCTGGATACTTTCAGAGGTATCGTTAGGATTCCAATAAATCAATTAACATCAAAGCACACTTCATCCGTTTCCATTCACAATATTCATACAAAGGTCAGATCCCCTGCTGAAACACTTGAAACGTGCTAAACAGGGGCGATATATCAGGGAAACACACCTCTTGCAACGATTTCTGCAGCCAGCCGAGAACGGCGAGCCTCTTGCGCACCTGTCGGCTTTTCTGCCACGTCACGATGTGGTTCAACGGCCAAGGATGCACCGACCCGTACCTGCCGATTGCATTAGTTTGTTACTGTTTTGTTAACAAGCATTTTTCACTAAAATTTCTGTTTGATCTGGAATTAAGTCAGTGCTAAGGTTGTTGGGGCAGAAAATTAGAGGTCCTGATATAATGGTTATTTTTTAAGATTAGCTGCTAGGTATATTGTGAAAGGCTTTCTTGACCCAAAATATAAGCATTTAAAATTATATAGGTAGCATTTAAAATTAGTTTTAAATTATACTTAAAGGCATTAACAAAGACTGAGTGCACTAAAAATGTTTAAAAAAGTGGAAGAACTTAAAACAATAATAAAAACATGCACACAAAGATAGCAGATTAAAAAATACTGGACGACAAGCCAAATATTAATAAAAGCAGCTACCTTCTTTAGAACAAAAGTGTCAACTTTATGGGCAAAGTAAAAACGTCACTTGAATCCACAGTGACAATAAATTTATTCCCATTGTTCGGCCGCAATTTTCAATCTCTTCATTCGCTTTATTAGCTAAGCGTTTGTACATTACCTTGGTCGGGTGACTGCGTTGGCAGTGGTGGCGTCGACCCAGGCTACGTAGAGCTCTGCGTTGGCGAGTACCGTGTTGGCCAGCGACATGTACGCCCGCATGTCTGCTCGCTGCCCGGCATCGAGCTGTCCCGTGAGACTGATGCCCTGTCATAAACGCCAGTTACGTGTAGAGTAGGTTATCACCCGGTGTCGTTACTGTCTTTAGTAAAATTAGAATACAAATCAATATCTGAGGAGGACTTGACTAGGTTGCAACTATGGTTTTGTTGCAAATAGTTACCTTGTTTTATTGCATTATCAACTGACTTAAAATCCAAATGAACAAATCTCATTCAATTTTGAACAAATGATTTTGAATTTGAAAATTTAAATTTATTATGGAATTCTGGGTCGGTATGGTTCAACTGGTATATAAGATCAGAATCTGTTAACATTCGTTGGTCCATGAGAAGCTATCAGAACTTTTGAGGTCGTTTAACGTCGAGCTTAAAGTCGACAGCTCAGCTCAGCTTTAGGTACCCTAATTTTCTTGAAATTGGGCTTCTACTGAACCTTCAATATCCAGGAGAATAAATACCTTTGTGTTGATGAAGGCAATTATGGGATCGAGTTCGGAAACAACAAAGGCACCACATTTTATAAATGGCACACGACCTGATGGTGACATGTATTCCGCATTGTGACGTTGCTCCGTTTGGAAGTCGAGACCACACATTTTCAGGTAAGCCTGAACTGCCAGACAGTTTGCATTGTCTGGCAGTATCACCTGTTCAACTTCATATGGCTGGTACAACTTTACGTCTTGTGGCCAAGGTTCTTGCGCTGGAAAGTTAAGCGACCATACATACAAATGAAAAATGGTATATTGACTTTATGAAATTGAATATAAATTTGTCAGACTTAATTGAACCGATGCTAATATTACCTCCTAATTCAAGAGCTATAGACTCGGTCAAAAGAACTGAAGGCATTTTTTTAGCAACTGACAGATCAGTCACATTCAGATATTATCTAACCTAACCTTGCACACTTCTAGGCATGACCAATGGCATGGCTCTATTTTATTTTGAAGATTTAATTTTTGACTGTGTACTTACATTGATCAAAAAAGTCCTCACCACATATGGCGATGAATTTAGCTCTATCAAAGAAACAGTGCTCATCTCTGTCCTGAGGAATAAATTGTGAATGAGTGAAATTGCAAAGTAAAAGATCCATATCCCATGTGGAGGCTGGCTTACTTCTATGTAACTAGAATAAATTGTCTTCGTATCGGAAATTTGAGGGACCAATGGTTTTTCGATTTTGGATTGAATTGAGGAACTTTGTAGAGAAATATTTTCCAGGTCTCTGGGGTGTGGAACAGAACTCTGCGGAGTGATCTCTTTTTCAATTGTGTCAAAAGAGTTTTGGGACTCATTGGTTTGTATTGTGGAAATTTCTGAATTTCTGCCATCACTTTTTTCATATTTAGGTATGTGGAGGTTTGCAATGCCCTTTGCTTGATGAATAGGATTTGCTGTATCATTCTCTTCCTTAAAACGACTTGCATCATTAATTTGTTTGTTCTTGTATAAAGTAGAGTGACTCCAGCTGTGATTTGGGATTGCCAACCTTAATCGAATTGCTTCAATATTTGTTCTGTTCTCTGAATGTTTGTCTTCAAAAGTATTATGGCTTTGACTGTAATTAGGGCTTTTAGATCCGTCCAAAAGTTTAAATTTATTGCTAAGTGACGAACTTGGCTCATTAACATCATTTATTAAGTCATTTTCGGCATATGAAGCATCGTCTTCATGCAAACGAATTGGTGAGTTGTGATCACTTTCATTCTGGCGTTTTAAATTTGTTGTTCCTGACAAGGTCCTCCTGATTTCATCAAAACTGGGTGATATAAGGGGCAACGAGGAATTTTGCAAAATTTTGACGACCCTCTCTTTGCGGCCAGTGGTGGGTAGATTCTCGACGATTTGCGGTTCAAACAGCGCACTTTGCATGGTGTTAGTATCAATGTCATCATCCTCATCGCCATCTGCTTCGTTAAGTAAGGTCATAATTTTATTCAAAGGAGGGGAAGTATTTTTAGGAGGACCCATTATCAATTTTTTAATAATAGAGATAACTAGATAACTGGAGAAACGCACAATTATTGTTGCTATTTCCTTAATTGTTTGTTTTGATATTGTTAGTTAACAAAATTCATAATTTTTGTTCACATTGTACCGCGCTTTTGCAAATTCATACCGGATGTCACGTGTAGACTTCCCCCTCTTCCCTTTACTCCTCTTCTGCTTTATTCGGCCCCCTACCACTTTTGCCAGTCTTCACAAAAACCAAGATGTCGAAGCGAGGTATGGTCATAAATCCAATATATTTATCTTCGATCATCGGGATTATTTAAGCTTCAATTGAAATGCATTATACCTCAAATAATTCAAGCCGCGTTCTTCTATTTAACCTATTGTAATTCGAAACTTTATATCGTGAAAATGCGTTCTGATAGCTTGATTTGCGAAACGTCTCCACATGCCCAAAATGACACGAAGAGCATGGGATGGTTTGTTCGCAATTAATTCATTTCTGTTCTTATTTCAGGACGTGGTGGTTCCGCGGGAGCCAAATTTAGGATCTCCCTGGGTCTACCAGTGGGAGCTGTTATTAATTGCGCCGACAATACTGGTGCGTAAACAACTTGCACCTTTCAAAACATGGTGGTTTGTTGGGAATCCTGCATAACAGTCATTCGATTCTAATGCTGTCTGCTTGATTGTTTTTAGGAGCTAAAAACTTGTACGTCATTGCTGTTCATGGAGTGTCTGGTCGACTCAATCGGCTGCCAGCGGCTGGATCTGGTGACATGATTGTGGCAACTGTCAAGAAGGGAAAGCCAGAACTCCGAAAGAAGGGTGAGCCGTGTTCCTTTTACAAACCATTGCCACAACCTATGCAGTGATGAAATTCATGTCAGGTTTCGCAAAAATTTGTCTGAAATCTTTGCTGACAATCTTGGCAGGCTGAGCATACACTTTGGTTGTTGTTATAAATTTACTAATTGTGTCTTCAGTCAAAAAGTCTCCAAAATGTGGGGTTAGAATGGTTTTTGATTTTCATACAACATAGGTATTTCCTTTAATCTGGAAATTGGTAAAATGGTGATCAAATTAAACATGTCCTATTGTAAAATATCCTTCAATTAGCTTTCTCCAAGTCACCAACTAGTGGCATTCCGATGTTTAGAGTGTAATGCACTTCTGAGCCATCAGCATCATCAAATGTCCATTGAAAACAAATCTTCATAAAATTCGATTTTGGTGTAAAAGAAAACTGCAAATTGATGTGGCTAATTCATCCCAGCTAATATAGGTACCTACCTTAATTTGGAGCCAAGAGAATGAAATTCGATTTTTTAACTTAAGAAATTCTTTCTGATAAAGGACCAGAGGAGTTTTAGACTCAATTTTTTAGTACAAGGTGGCCAACACCGTGATGATAATTACGTCAGGTTTCGCAAATATTTGTCTGAAATCTTTGCTGACAATCTTGGCAGGCTGAGTGTTGGCCTTGCACAATTACTACAATCCCCCTTGGAATGAGCAGAGTGTCTTTTCACGCTGCACTTAAGATGGCCTCTGAGCACAAGTGTTCAGGAAGTAATAACTTGGGAAGCTGAAGGCTAGGATTTATAGATCCTGTTTTTGTCTTGGTGTTGGGTGTCATCACTTGGTAGTTAGTATACAGCAACACTCCCAAATCTTTTTTCAATGAAGTATGCTATGATATAGAAAAAGCTACAAGGCGGGGTTCACCCATGTCGAAAACCTGCTGTGGTTTCCTTTCAACCTTAGTGCAATGTTGTAATTTGCTTATCACGCACCTGTGATGAGGAGAGCACGACGTGTTGACGTCTCATGCAACGTTTCCCTTTATCCGCAGTAATGCCGGCGGTGGTGATCCGGCAACGGAAGCCGTTCCGCAGGAAGGACGGCACATTCATCTACTTCGAAGACAATGCGGGCGTGATTGTAAACAACAAGGGAGAGATGAAGGGGAGCGCCATCACCGGGCCCGTCGCCAAGGAGTGCGCCGATCTCTGGCCGAGGATAGCTTCCAACGCCAGCAGTATCGCTTAGATTATCCGGCCTTCTCTCAATAAAAACAAAGTTATGCTCTACACACTGTTTGGGTTTCTTTCATCAGCAGCCTTCCCACTTCCTCTGTGTTGTGCACGGAGATTGTAACTAGTAGGGAGTTCCTTGTGAACTTTTATGTTACAAAGAGTGCAAGATACTGATTGTATTGAATTTGGAATTCATGGATTGCCTAACTTCATGGTAACTGTTCCAGTCGTGTTGGTATACATTTCAGTGTTAAATGTGAAATACTCGTAAGATTAATTAAGAGTTGGGTTGAGTCACCTCCTGTCTTGTAGGTAGCTGGAAAACTCCCACCAAATGCTGTGGATCGGTAGGCAATTTGAGTTCTCTTATGGCTGTTGATATTTGTCAGTTGGCTGGAAATTAATACAAACATGTTGACAGGTGATTGTCTACCATGCTCGAGAGAATTTGTTGGTCAGGTTTGGAGATGGAACTTGAGGTATTTTGTCATTAAATTCTAATCTGGACAAATGCTTAGATTTTTGGCACCATTTATTAACATGTAACATGCAGCGGTCGAGTACAAGGTGGTCGTGGTTAAGCTGACACCGACGAGGAAAGACATGTAAAGTCTGGCTAGAAGCGGAAAGTGCAGCGTTGCCCGACCGAGTATTGTGCTGCTACGACAGCGAGTCGACATTTTGCCCGCGGGCTCGTAGTCGATGGACGCACGGACGACACGAATATCTATGTTTTTGAGTTTGTTGTGATCTCCTTGGGTATGTCGGCTGGTTGTTGATGAATTGGAGGTTAAGCTAGAATATCGTTTATTCTTGGTGTTTTTGGGGTTCTGTCATGAGTTATTGCTTTATTTCATCTGTAAGTTGACTTTGAAATTACAAAGTACAAACGAAATGGTGGATGATTAGTAAAACAACTATGTGCGGAACCTGTCACAGTCCTTACGCCTTGTGGACAGAATGCCTCCGGCCAATCGGTGAGATGAAATTGATCAGCCCAACAGTAGATATTCGTGCGGCCTGTGGGATATTAGTACCGGTCCCAAGAGAGAACGTGTTTAGTTGTAATCCTGAATAATTGTATGGCCAGTAGAGCCCAGACACAAACGTTCAAAAGAGGTTACACTTTGCTCGTTTTGCTCTGCTTGAAATGCTCGTCCAGTTATTAGTCAGTCGATATAATGCCTGCCCGAGGAGATTTTGGTGTCGGGAAACAGGTCTGCTTAGTAGCTCCGTGTCCGGGAGTTAGATGGCGGCCTCGTGTTCATAGAATGGCGCACGCAGTGCCTGCCATCACCTCCGAGATGAACATGGGTGTTCCGGCACCCAAGCCTCCATCAGTCTTCTCTTGCTCATTCTGGTCGTACTCACAGTCAAAGTAGTTGCTCTGCAGAAAAAAGTTGCTAAACGTTACTTAAGTTGGCTCGGTGAGGAAAATATAATAACAAATAAGAACTTTATTTATAATTCAGAATCTGTTTCCTGGATTTAATTTGAACATGACCCAAAAACAAATGTACCAGCATTGTGGTAAACGATCAGTTGGACGATTTTATTGTCCAAGCTGCTTAGCAGAAGATTGCTGAACTTTTTTGACCCCAAAGAAACATCTTTCATTTCCTCCATTACCCAAAAAGGAATTTGAATTGACTTGAATTTGAATCTTTTGTGTATTTATATTTTAAATCTTGTGAAAGTGAAATCATAATTAAAGAAAGATCCAAGCTAAAAAAAGCCACAGCCATCTGATTTTCACTCTGGCCAAACATTTCATGCAAAGACTCCTTACCAGTTGTAAATTCTTCTCAACAAACCGACCAAATCGGCATCCTCGAATCACCCCAACATCCCGCCGGCTCACCTGGCAGTCGAGACACCGGCAGTGATCGCTCATCTTGCACGTGATGCCCCATTGCGCTGCGACTGCCCTGTATAGCTCCTTGCTGGACTTGTGTAGGATCTTCTGCCGCTTGACCACCGCCGTCGGCGGACTCGTGCCCGGCGTCTCCGGGGATGGCGGCGCGGTCGTCGGCGTCGCCGGCTTGTCGCCGCCCGACGGGCTGGGGGCGGAGTCTGTCGGCGTGGGGGCGGACCGCGCGCTCTCGGCTCGCTCCGCCTCCAGACGGGTCTGTCGGAAACGTTGCAAATGTGGTGTCGATACTTTCATGTGTCCGTTTCCTATGCAGTATCGCAGGCTCTCAACTCTTTGTGCCTCTAGACGGGTCTGGATACTGGAGGATACGTTGCAATGCGGTGTCGATACTTTCGTCCGGGGAGTTTGGATGAAAATGGTTTTAAGAGCATAGAGGAATGATGATCAACACTTTCGGCCTAGTTATGGGACTAGATCTTCGCAATGTGGTTTCGATATCTTTATCCAGAGCTCGGATGTTGATATTAATTGTTATAGAGTACAGAGGATTCCCATGCAGGATCGTGGGCTTTCTACAAATTTGGCCTCGAAATGACCTAGTTTCCATCTTAGGACATGTCCATCCATCGGCCTTAAGATGGGTCTGGACGAATCTTTGTAATATATGGTTCTCGGATGTCGGATTTGGGGATCTAGGATGTTGTGGAAAAATTATTAAATGTACGTCACTACTAAAAGAACCCCACGAAAGGGGACTTTATTTCCTTGTTATTATTGTGAATACCTAGGTACCTTCCACATGCTTAAATGTATGGATCTTTGGTGGGCATACCCTCTATCAAGGTCAACCTCTTCATAACAGCTGCCCCAAAACACCAAGTCACAAGTCTCTTTTTACTTTCGGCTTCCGAAGGTCATAATGACCCACAGTACCACCAGTGGCACCCCCATCTACCCTCTAGTTGATGTTCTCACCTCCTCTAGCACGTGCTCGTACGACGGCGGCGGCGACGACGGCACGACGCCCTCCAGGCGTCCCCGCGGCGTCGGCGTTGCGCGCATCTCCGTCGAGTCGCCGCGCCGCACGCCACTGCGCTCCATCTGCGCGGTAAGTTTCACTCAATCACTCGATCACCCAATCACTCCATAAATTAGTTTCCCTTCCATCTCTACTGAGAATGAGGCTAGGTGCAAAACGTCAGAGCCGTGTCTCTGTCACGGGGACGTCGAATACACTTGCACTGGATGCCTGTGTAGAACTCGTACGATTACGAGTCGCTTCTTCCCCTTCTCTCCCGAGAGAGCCCTTTCCTCACCCAGCGAAGCAGGAATCTGGTGCAGCCCGATAGCTCAGTTGGTAGAGCAACCGCCCGGCAAGCGGAAGGTCCCGGGTTCGTATCGCGGTTCGGACGCGCATTTTTCCTGCCTAGCTACCCCTCCAACAATTGCGTACTGGTGTAAGCTTCTACCAGAAAAACAACTTTCTCAGTTTCTTTATTGGTTGCCGAATACAAAAGTTTTGGGGAAGGGGAGATTTTCAGCTCTGAAAAGGGCATTGAAACCCTTAGTTTCAATTATTTATTTCGGTATTTCAGTCATTTGTTCCAGTCCCTTAATGCTAACTTGATGATAAATATTCTATATATTCTATATAATATGTTGCATACTATATTTAATTTAATTTTAGAACCGTCCCATATAAATAAAAATGTGATATCACTAGCTGAATAAACCACTAGTCAAATAATACAGATGGTGGATATGCGCCGTCGATATTTTGAGTTACAAATCCCTTTTCAAGGCTGACAACTCCCTCTTATCATAGAGACCCCATGAAAACACTCAAGCATCCAACACGCGGCAATGTATGCAAATGGTTAGGTACCTACTCATCTCATCCTCATTGCTATAGGTCTTATTGCTTTGCTGCATTTGACCATATCTCTTTCTCTCTGCATTGTTTGGCTCTCTTCTAATTACCCTCTCTCTGGCTTCCACCATTGAGCAGGTATAACGCATCCACGATGGAATTTCATCTTCTCTGTTTTTATTACCCTTGTTGGCTTGTTTATTTACTTTTGTCTGGTAGTTCTCCACTCCCGGCAGCAATATTTGAATCTTGTTTCGACAAAAACGTGGGTTCTTGTAGAAGCCATCGAATGACAGAAGTTTACTTTTAAGCAACATCGCGCATGGGACAACCGTTGGATGGGTAGTCACTGTGGGTATGAACTATGACTGACGCTATAGAAACAGCTTATCTCTTTCTCGACAATGCGGTTAGAGAATGAAGAATCTAGTGTTGAACTTCAAAAATTGGGGCAGCACCGTTGTTTTTCCTTGACCCTGTTCAATATTAGTCACCCATTCATTCACCGACGCCCGTCCCGCGTCTCATAGCCAGACTTGTGTCACACAATGCGACGAAATAATTGTCACCACAGGAAAGAAATACTCTCTTGCACGTCATTAAAAAATGTCGAACTGTCTGGACAGTGTTGACGTTTGGAATCTACATCCCACTCTCTGCCATTATCTGCCATATCTTAAATAACATCATGACTGTCTGATAAAACATGTACTGTTTGCATCAGGGGCGGCTCGTGAGGGAGGTCTGCAGGGCTGCAGCCCTCCCTAGCTTTCCGGTGTAACAACATCAAATAATATCTTTCTTAATATTTTTTCATGGAATTTAATTTTTAAATATAATATTTATTACATTTACATATTTATTTTCTAGACGTTTCATACATACATTTAAACCAGAAAAATATTTACTATTTAGTATTTAATTGTATTGAATCAGCGGTATTTGCTACGGAACGCGCGGCGTTGCAATTGAATAGCGAGCGGAATGCCGCGCGCCATGGCAGCAGCACACTTCACACGAGCAAGCGCGCGGGCTGGAGCGAATGCAGCCCGAGCTAGCTATACCCAGCTATACCATTCTATACGGTAAAGCCGGGAGACTCGCGGAGCTACGAAGTTTGCCAAGGTCACACTCTATCTGCTTGTTGCGCGATGCTATAACGAATCTTCGGGCTGCTCGCAAGGCAGCTCAATGCAGCTCGATTGGGTGTCTCCGACCGGGAGTCCCCGGCCGACGAATTAACTAGCTGGAGCGATAACGCTCCACGGCCCGCCATGGTATCGTCACCTCTGTTCCTTCCGAACACTAACATTAAACCAAAATATTGCCATAAAAACAATTAGACGAATTTTCGTTTATTTGAAGGGGGGGGGGGGGGATACATGCATTGTAAACTATATATTTTTTTAGCAGACCCTCCCAAAACAACCGCCACGAGCCGCTACTGGTTTGCATTCAAGGTGGTAAACAATCAAATATCATAAATCGTGGGGTTGACGACGACTCTGCTGGCCCACAAAATCTAAACTCGTCATCATTTTGCTTATACCCATGTCAATAATACTGGTGGTATTTAAATAAAGATAATTATGAATTTATACAGGGATTCTCTTAAAAGTTGCCTGCTTTAAGGTGCTTTTGTCCAAATTAGTAAAGGGATGCAGTATACTAAAATGGGGAAGCATGGACAGATGCTTTGCGACGAAACGAAAGGGAGTATATAACAGTAATTTGGAGAACCTATTATCTCATTTTCTGATCCCCCGCAATCTCCACCCTGTACAGACATGACATTGGCGCCATTCCATTGTCAGTCCAAAACCACCCATGCATCCACCGCCACCCGCATCCCTCCTCACATAAACTCGTCCACGCTGGAATAATGCAGCATACAACCACGCCGGTGATAATTGACCTGCATACGAATAAAGCATATATTATTATACCCATCACCTTCGCCACAGCATCTCGTCCGCGCTCCATACCCACGAACACAAGCACCCCGATCTCGAGTCACGACGAAGTGTTGACAGCGACGCTCCCGCCTCCTCGCCCTCATCGATCGCGCCCCCTGACCCACACACTACGCCGAAGGAGCCGGTCGTGTCTTGACCTCGTTCCCCATATCGATCCCCCAACCGCGACACCCCCCATGGCCAACACCGCTAGCTTCGCGTATACCCCGATCGCCCGCGTCCACCGTCAACAAACCACAAACAACAGCGTCGATCGCTTACCTGTCTGTCACACGTGCCTGTCACTCGTCGAAGTGATCGAGCGTCTCGGGTCGACGTCAATCGTTAAAATCGACACGCTTGAAAGGTGTGGACGGAGTCCTGGATTCTTCTCGATGCGTTGGCGTCTGGCTGGCGTCCAGTGGGTGCGACGGTGGCGTCGCGGCGATCAATGGCGGCGGTCGACGGTAGCTCGGCTGGCGGAAAATTACGTCGCGGAAAATGCGAGCGTGGCCTTGCTAGATGGGTGGCGCGGGTGGTTGATGAAGAAGTCGACAGTGTTACTGCTCCAGAATCGCTGGGGCTTTGACAAGCTACCACTTCAATGTTGGTTGAGACTAGTACGTTTTTACGTGAGCGGCGCCTCTGAATGACTTTGCTCTGCTTTTAAAATGTAACCAGAAGTTTCAATTCGGGGCGAAATTAAAGTTTAAATGACAATTTATGAATTTTGGGGAGATACGCTTTTGGCTTTATACATAATTTTTGGGCCTCGCCTGACGTTCTTCGATACCCAATTACCACTATTTCATGATCATGTCAGTCTTCTAAAGAGCCCTTAAACCTATACACTGCCATCAAGAGGCCTGCGTTAACATGCGATGCTTCTAGTGTAGCATTAGCATTGGCGCTATACGATTTTTGGCATTAGGGTAATAAAGCCCACGATGAATTCCCACTATTTCTCAGCACCACACAGTCTACAAAATGTGCTTGGTGTCATTATGAATTATTTTTCCTGTCCGTCCCTAACCCGCCGCAACGCCGCATCCACACAATAACCTCCCATCCCGGCCCGAAACGCAAGCAGATCGCGCGGCCATCGCGCATCGCGGCCATCTCACGACGGCGCATGTCAACAAGGCGGCCTCTCCAACCCTCCAACCCTCGGACCGTATCACCGCTCGGCGTCGGAGAGTCGAGCTGCCTCTGTGGACGATATGGTCGTCGCTGTCGCGGGCGTCTAGCTCGCGCTAAACCCGCGGTCGCTCTGCATCTGGTGCCGATCTTGCGTCGCCGGCGTCCCAACGACTCGACGACCCGCGGTGAGTGCGAGGCTGGTGGAGGACGCCGTTGGGGCGCGGCGGCGACGGTTTCTGGGAGGCGGCGAAGGGGGTGTGTGTGTGTGTGCGGGGGTTGGCGTTTGGGTCGACGTGAGGACAAAGGCTTCGATCGGTGGCGGTCGAGACGCCCTGTGTGCGTTGGTGTGTGGGTGTGTGTGTGTGGTTTGGTGTCGGTGTGGTTTTGGATATTTAAACCGTTAGAGAATTGTTTGAATAACTGTGCGTATTTGTTCATCCGAGCTCAGTGTAAGCGGATTAGGTTTCTACTATTTAAGTAAATCAATGATTACGGTGTTGCATGTCGTTGCCTGGTGAAAAGTCGGGTTCAAATTGAGGATCGATCAGCTTCCGACAGATAGGTCATCTTTAGTGGGCTTTTGGTGGGAGAGATCCCGGCGTATTTTTTTCAGGATTACGCGTATTTTTTTTTCTATGTGAATTTTCAATTTTCGATAAATTGCGTTTCAGGCGTTATATTGATCTTTTCGGACTAGGAAATAATATGTTTTCGTTTTCATCTCCTAATCGTTAAAATAACCCGTGAAGTCCAAGCAGATATAGCAGATGATCGGGGTTCGGGCACAAAGTTAGGACTTTAAATTTTTTCAGAAGTTATTGAGCGGTTGGTTAAATTTTCAGTGGTACATACTAAATTTACACCTATACGATTTATTCCACTTTGACGTTGACACACATTTTATCCTTGTCGTTTTGTTGCTTTGTTTTTTGACATTGTATTCGAACTATCGAGAAGACCCTCAATGCCATGTGTAGGTACTGGTTGTATAGCTGGGTTTAATCGCATGAACTTTGTATGGGTTCGATTGGAATTATTTGATTGGAGAATATTATCGGATTATCGTACAGAGGCGCGCACGATACTGCCTATTAGCCTTGGGCTAAGTATGATAAAAATCTCCATGGCGCTTTCCTCTTTATACCGTTGGCTATACGAAGGGTTTTTTTTCAGAAAAATGTTAACTTACAAGTTATACAATCGATTTATCAAGTTGAGAGTCAACTTTGTTATACGCTATACTCCAGATTTGTAAGGTACAAAAATTCATTTGTGACCCAAACTTGCAATCCATATTATATGTTTTCGAATTGATTTATTTAGCTAAATAGCTATCCAGCTTCAAGTTATAAATCTCATTAAAAAAATCTTACATATTATTTTAATTTTAAGGCTTTAAAACCAGAATACACACCCTTTATCAACACTCAATTACATTCACCCTTTTATGAGCCAAAGGAGAATGTATAGATTTGGTTTGGTTTTTAATCGTGCAACATTAATAACATTGCAATCAGTGCAGCCATAATAAACCTTACTAATGAAGGGTTGTTTTGTCCTTGGACATGACTTGGTGCTAGGGGCCGGTAGCTGGGTGCTCGTGGCCGGTAGCCAGAACTGCAGACATCAGCTAGCCGAGGATGGGTCGTGGGTGGATTGAACAGTATTGAGACACATTGCTGGCACCAACTGAGGCTTTAACAGAAAACTAAAAATAAACCGACTACGACGAAATTTCACGACAGTAGTACAGTGGGAACGTCCATGATCTGGTTCAATATAAATCGGTGTAGTTTTGCTTTAAATCGCAGCAACTTCTATAATCCCATGTTCAATTCGAACGTCGGAAAAAGTACGTATTGATGTCGGTATATTGATCACTCAATGCTTTCAGAGAGGTCATTCAAATGTCGACATTTTGTTATCTCAATCAGCATTCACCATAAATAGGCTTTTAATAACATCTAGATAGTTTAAATTAATAAGGTAATGTTCGATTTTCTAAAACATATTAATTCGATGTTTGTAAGTGTGTCAATTTTTTTAAATTTTTAGTAATGTTCAAACTGTGTGAATGTGAAAACTAACGATGACATATTTACATTACATATGTCCATGGGTCTCTCTGCACATTTAATTGTTTAGGGTTGGGAACGCGAGAAGTAAACACAGCCGTTAGATTTATCTGAACCAGATACCAGTCGAGAACATTTTCATTCGTTTTCAATTTGTTTACATTGCTATCAGCATGCATTATTAAGCTGGATTGTACAGGTAGGAACCCTTAGGTTGGGACGTACAAAGCAAAGATCCTATTATTGTGTACAAAGGGTCTTACTTACCTTGGGTCTGGGGTCTCGTGAGCCCAGACAGGTATGACAACTGATAAAGACATGGATGTGAATTTTATGATACCTGACTGTTGTTGGCAATTATAGGTAGTAGGGTAAACAAATTTTAAGTCCCTGTTTTTGTTTCTGCTAACTGGCACAAATAGAGCAACACAAAATCATCGCTTAGCTCTGCATGGGTTGGAATGATTTTTTATATCATAAAAAATAAATACTTCTTTTATTGATTGATTGACGAGCGTAGCGAGTGAAGCGTCATCTTCACTAACCCTTTACTACTAAAAAAAATCCGGAATGTTTCTTTGTTTGTGTTTGTTCGCGCTCTACAGGCCAAACGCCAAAACCGATTTGGATGAAAATTTCTGTAGACCTTCGTTTACTCTGAACTTAGATCTGCCACCTTTTTGAAGAAATTCGGATCAGTAAATTTTACGTTATTAAGTTTTTATGACATTTTTCAGTTTTTCCAAAACACGTTTTGCATTCTAGAGGCCAAACATCTGAATATAATTTTCCGAAACTTTCTAGATATGTTGACCCTCACGATTTAATGTTTGTGTACAACTTTTACTGTTGTATGTTAAGCACTTTTCTAGAAAATGGCGCTTTACCGAAACTTTTTAGGCGTTTTTGCGTTTTTTTTTTTTATATTTGACCGATGTTAACAAAATTTTCATTGTGCTTTAAAAAACATAAAAAAAATACTGTGTTATTTTGAAGCAAATCAATTCAATACTTTTTCTTTTAATGATTTTTATGTTTTGACGACTACATCATGATATTTCCAGGTAACAAATGTCATTGAGAAAGCAGCTAAATTATCGCTGAACATTTTAAATTGATCATAAATAAGCCTAGTCTAGTCTATGTGTACACGCAATTTAATCGCGTTGAGGGTGAGCGTAAATATTACGCTCATCTCACCCACAACACGATTACATGAGTGATTGCATAGCCTAGTAACTAATGACTAATGACTAGACAAAAATTATGGAAACATGGCCCTTACACTTTTAAGACCCATATTATGTCAAGCACTTATCAAATGTGATTACTGAAATATCTCTGTTTTTGAAGCAGCTTAGAGATTTAAAATTTGAAATCACAACTCTATTTAGTTTATAAGTAGGACGATGGGAAATATTAATTAATTTTGTCTTCCTTATTTTCTGATTTCAATAATAAACAGACCCATTTCAATCAAATAAACATATTTAATATTAGAAACGGCATGTCCATTCCAAAATTTGTGTCCGCACAATGGCTTAGAGCCCAATCAAAGCCCAACAATAAATATCTACCATACATGCAACGAACATTGGCATTTAGAAATGCGGAGTGGTTCAGAGCCGTGTTTGGTGGACTGGAGAATGTACGGTTCTGCTCTGATAAGATGCGTTTGTGGTCCTGATAAGGATCCTGACGATTGTCGACGTTCAAACGCATCTTATCAGAGCAGAACCGTACATTCTCCAGTCCATTGGCATTTAGGTTTAAATCACACGAATAAACAATAATTTACATCAAAGAAATCGGAATTAAATTTCTAAAATCATATTTCCCCATTTAAAAAAACACATCACCAACTTTGCTCTGCTGTGGCAAAGCCTACTGCGTTATTACATTGTGTTTCGCCCCTGCCCAAACAAACACACACCACCCGCATCGTCACCGTGCCTCGCCGGTTGCAGATGCTATGCTGATGGACAGTGCTGCTCCTAGCGGCGCGCGGCGGGTCTGTCTCTGCGCACCCGCGCCCGCCGACCAGCCGAAGCGCAGCAAGCGGCGCAGCTGGCTGCGCAGCCAGCGCTCGCTCGACCAGTGGGCGGCGCCGGGGGGCGGCGGGGGCAGCGGCAGCGCCGGGGAGGAGGCGCCGCCGCTGAGTCGGGGGCGGCGGGCGCGAAGTGCCGAACGGTTCGAGGGCGTTCGGGTTGGGGAAGGTGAGCGGCGTTGGCCCGGCGATCGGGACCGTGATTTATCCACGTTTTGGGTCCGGTTCAGGTTCTTTATGAAATAAATACGGTTTCTGATTCATGGTTTGGCGGAGTGTTTCAGAGCCATGGAAAGATGGTTGTAAAGCTTGCGGTCAATCACATCAGAGCAGAACCGCAAGCTTTACAACCATTTCTGATTCATGTTTCTGTTCTTCAAAATAAAAGAAATAAGCTTACAGTTCCGATTCCGGTTCTAATTTCTTGGTTTCTGTTCCAAAATCGATATTGTGGTATCATTATTCATTACCAATAGTGGAAGCATATATTTTCTTAATTCATGCCTCCATGAATCTTGAGAGTTCACAATACAAAGAAAAAGTTTTTGGTTTTGATCCCTGTTACTTTTTTCAAATTCCCTGTTCCAATAATGATGTTATCGTATCAATACCAACAGTCGAAAGGTATATTTTCTTAGTTCATACCGTAGTATCAATATAGAACCTGTATAGAATCCTTATTTTATAAATGTCCCAGTCTAGTTCTAATGATAACAATGATTCCAATATCGGTTCCCTGAAAAATTTTCGGTCCTGATTCTTGCCCCTGAACGCAATGCGTTGGCTTGTCGCCAGGTGCTAGCATTGCCGTGACAACGCCTGCCCCGACGCCGACGTCTTCAACATCGTCAGCCTGTTCGCCTCCGCCAACCTACGAGGCTGCCGTCTCAAAGGTAACCGACCTCGTCGGCTATCTTGGCCAGACAACGTTCGGTCCAGCAGCATTGTTGGGTTTTGTTTCTACGTCTGTTTGGCGACAGCTACATTGCTAATAGGAGCCAAGAAGAAAAAAATAGTGATTTCAAGAATTTTCACAGTAAAATCTGCTTTCTTAACAATAAAATGTCAACACTTCAATAAAGAATCACCGAAGTGTTATTTTTCCAATGATTTTATAATAAAAGCACTGGGGTTGGCTATTAAGTAGCTCTTCAATGAAACAATGAAACAATACACCTACTCCTTAAATCAAAATTCTATCTTAGTGACATCATGATACCCACTCGCTTAAGCCAGGTGGAGCAATTAGGGTTGTGATTACACAGAGCACGCTGCCGAGCTACGAGGAGTGCGTGCGTCCGACGCCGGCGCCGGCGCCGCCCGCCGTCTCCTGCACCTGCGCCCGCTGCAAGCCGAGCGCGCCGGCGCGGACGCTGGCCGGCGCAACGTGTCCCTGTCCTAAGTGCCAGGTGCGTCGAACGGAGCAGCAACGTAACTTTTATGGTCACACTTTAACTTTTGTAATATGTTTGACAGTATTACTTGGACCTAGATAAAGATTTTTTTGACGGTTCCATATGAATACAATGAATGCGTCAGCAGAGGAGAAAAATTATTGCAAATAACGACCATCACTGGTAACGCCTAAACTGCCTTAACAATCAAATCCCATTTTTTTCCTTCCCCCACTTCGATGTAGACCATCCAATCCAGTAGTAAGATCGTACCTACTATACCTATTGTAGTACGCTTGCCTGCATTTTCAATCGTTCCTCCCGGCACTAACGCGGCGTCGTTCTTTCCGCAGCCCTACGGTCATCCCGCCTACGGCCACCCGGCAAACGTCAACACGGCCGTCTTGATATCGCTGGACACCGCGATGCACAGCGCCCTGGCCGACGGCGTCGCCCTCTGCGTGCTCATGTAGCGCGTTTGCATTGCGCCCCGAGGGCTTACGTAGTGCCCTGAGCAGTGGCTCAGGAAGCGCCCTGGATGCCCATGAAGGGTCTTGAGCCCTCGCGCAGCACGTTGGGTGCTAGCGTAGAGCTCGGTGTTCTTATGTAGCACCCTGTGTGCTTGATTAGCGCTCTGGCGCTTCCAACTTTAGTTGAACAGTTGAGAATGTTAGACGATGAACAGAAATACACCAATTCCATTCAGAGGGAACGGAAGGACAGAAGCCATTTTCTGATATATCCCTTGGATATTACCGATGGTAATCACAAGCCAGCTGTCTTTTCTACGTCAGAGTTTAATGTTTGCTCGAATGGAATTAGTGTATTTGCATACTTTGCACTTCCCCCAAACGCAGAGATTTATTCGCTCACACCCAGTGGACCTATCACGCTAGGTTTTTGAGACTATATAGAACTGTTTGGACGTATGTCCCATTGCTTTAGTTAACACCGGCTTATGAATAGTCTGACGAAGCCTCCGTCAATGCAGATGGCTTTGAGTTTTTGCTGGTGGATAACTTGGGACACTGCAGATGTAGTTATAATATCCAGTTTGTCAGGGGAAGGCGGTCAAGCAAGATAGGATGCTGCCGCCACGTGCACTCAACTCTAAACAAAGTTTGAAACGCTATCCAATTGGGGGCATTAAGAAAATACCACCCTGGTCAACCCTAAACCACCTACGGTCAGAGACTAGACTCGTTTGCCAAACAGATAAGAAGGTACAAGTATGTCTAAAGAAACTCATTATTACATTGATATAGATTATAAAATCAACTCATATATTATATATAATAATATTATAAAGAAACAAATAAGTGAATAATTATTTTAAAATCTATTTAGCAAGCAAACATAGGATTGTTTCTGTGATTCATATTCTTATAGGCTGCGTAGGAAATAAATAGCTCGAATCGTCGGCGCTTGCACTCAGCTCTGTGTGTTGGGAAAGTGTTTTTGAACACGGAAAGAAGGTGTATAAAATGTTTGAATGCTGCAAGAACTTTACCTAATATTGTTAAGAAAGAGGCACTAACGCTCCGTATCATAACGCAAGGCAACGAAGAGTTTGCACCAAAATAGACAGGATCACACCTACATAGACAATTGTGTTTACGAAAACAAAGATTTGTTTAGATATTTCTCATAGCCATTTAATTAACTAAACTAACAGATAATTGTATCAACTATAGATAGGAACTATGAATTTTAAATCACAGGTTGTCATAAAGGTTGTATTTTGTTCTTAAATTCAAATTCTCGTTGGGACTCGTACCCCTGTGCTAGATACCTAGAAGAACAAGATTAAAAAAATGGTTGTCATGCTCAATTGATCGCCAAATTGAATCTCCAAATCGATATCAAAGCTTATAACGAACCAAATGAACACAATAATTGCAGTTTTTAAATGTTTCATAGGTATTTAAAATTTTGATGTGAACGAAGAATGAACAGTTTTTGCATTTGTTCTGGAACATTGCATTTATTGGCGTAAAAATTAATATCTACGATATTGCAACCAATTTACCACCACAAAATATGGATGTATCTCGTATATTTTACAAATTAAGGAAGAGAATTTGGAACGGAGCTGAATTGTAAGCGAAGCGTAAAGATTTTTAGAGACCATTTGATGGACGTTTGCTTCACGTCGAAAACACATACATTTGCACAACATCAATGCAGTCTTGTACGGCAAAAGACTGATAATGTTAGTAGGTATTATACAAGTGCCGATAGATATTCTAAAAAAACAAAATATGTGATCCGACACAAAACCGATTAGCGGCATCATGCTCCAGAGCCGCCCGATTATGACAAGCTTTACGAAGAGTCGTTTCGTTCTCTAGTTGTGTGAAAAATGTTGTTCATTATTATAGATTCGTCAAGTAAAATAAAAAAGACGTGTAAAATACTTTGTCTCTTCATTCAGCTATTAAATATTTCATCAACAGCTTAGGACAATTGCATCCGCATACGTTTTCCTTTGTCGTTGCTTTGTAAATATATACCTACCCACACGTTTTATAGAAGGGTCGTACAAACTTACCTTATTACCATGTCCACATATCCACATAACTTTCGGTAAGTTCTGAAGATTTAAGAAACTCGGGTCTTTTTAGTATATTTCCAATATTGGAGCACCCATTTTTATTTTACGCGCTATTTGGTTGGAGCGCTACGGCGCAAAAGCACGTATCGATCAGTTTCTAAGCTCATTACAGGGCCGCGCCGTGCCGAGGTCAAAGGGGCCGGTGCGGCTGCGGTGGTAAGTGATTGACGTTTGATCTGATTGCAGCGGTCAGGCTAACCGCGTCATTTGTCGTTCGGCGTTCTTTGAATGTGACTGTTAAGAAGTTTAGGAGAGATCTCTCCGATGAGCGGAGACATGTCTACGGCTCTTCTAGCTGCTATCGCTGTTATATTGTGCATATTGTTTCGAATTCTCAATGTAAACAGCCAACCTCAAAAACCAACCCTCTACTTCAAGAGCATCACTTTTCTGGATACCATTTTAAAGATAGCACCAATTCTTCAAGAACCGTAAGTGATGTTTATTTTGTTGTCTAATTTCGTTATTCTTCTGTCATTATTCATTTATGTATTTACATATTTTTGTGGACCACACCTTGATGATCTCACTCTACTACGGCATTAGTCATCAACCATCGTTGCTTATTTCAGTTACTGCCCAACTCGGTTGTGGGGATTCAGTGGACATGTGCAGACGATATGTCATACAATCATTGGTAGAGTTCGATGTCCCTGGCCGATTGGCGAACGGTGCTTCCTCACCCTAAAGGATGGAACGACATTAACATATGACTTCTATCAACCGAGGGATCAATCACACCAAGGTTAGTTGATGGCAATTTACATTTATGAAACCTGAAACATCAGCCCACTTCCACATCGATGACATTGTTGTTGGCCAGGATCCAATGCCTGTTTTTGCATGAAATAATAATTATTTTTATCATCATGAAGTAACTGCTTGTACAGTACTTGTTATCTATTTGAAGGTATGTTATTAAGTGGGTGGTAACAGTTGTGATAGCGAGGAGAAAAATCTGGTTATTGAAGATATAATTTCCAATTTATAGCTCATGATAAAATAATGTGTATAGTTGGTTGAAAATAATATGTTGGTAGGTTACTACTTTATCATTAGGCACTCATTTTCATTATGAACAAACTTGGCTGTAAAAATAGTTATCTGTAGGATAATCCATGTTTATTTTGACTGGCCCTTGATTACAAAACTGTAATAGGTAGGTAGCATTTTTGTATATGTACTACCTACACTTATACCTAGATCAACAACTAAAATTGGTCTATGACTATGACTAATATCTGTAGTGTGACATATAATGATAGTAGGTATTAGCTTTGAACTATTTTTTGTCGTAATTGCCTACCGATTGGTAAATAGCTTCATGCCTTCTGATGTTGCAATTGAATTTTTTTTTGTGCAAAGTCGACAAGCATGTAACTGTCAATTCATTCCGGTAGGGATAAAAATTTTGGAATTGATATTTGGTTACACACTAGTTCGTATTACACTAACTATTGCAATTGACACGTGTTACCAGTGTTACTAGTAGTAATTTTTATAGAATGACACCAAATGCAAGACACGTTCCCGGCTGTATGCTTCAAACCTAATGAGCTGCAATCTTTTACCAGTTACATTTCTGCTTCCAGATGACATGACGCTTGCTATTTGCCCCGGGATCGGGAACACCTCTGAGTCGGTCTACGTTCGAACTTTCGTGCATTACGCACAGTGCCACGGGTAAGCCTGCCATTGGTAATTGCACGTTGCGTCTTATCTAATCCGATTTGGCTGGGACTAACAGGAAGGTCAAGTTGGCATCTGTGGCTGCTTACCCAACTGGAAATTGGTTATGATTAGAGTGAGTTCGTATTTTGTGTCTACCAAACGATTCTTATCAACGACGCAGAAAAATTGAACGACCTATGATCTGTTGCACTTTTATCTCATTTTAGCCCAAGAGTAAAGAGTAAAGAGTAATGTCTTGAATTTTGTCAGATTAGCTACTTGACTCCATTATATAATTCTCCAATCAACATGTTTTTTAAACACATGTGTTATGTTTACATAGCTAATAAATGATTATTAACTCCAGAATGATCAATTATACCAATTTCATAACATAAAAAAAAATTGTAAAATGACGTAGTAGTATTCTTTAATCAAAACTTCAAATCAACACTGGTAAAATAGTCTGAATTTCATTAATCATCAGAATACCTAGTTTGCTATTATGTTTACAGTAAACTAACAAGCTTTTGATGGCTATGTTTGTTTGTAACACTCCTCTGTTTTGCATCCATGGATATCTTTGTAATGAATGACGAAGCATACACTGTCCCCTTGTTGGCAAGGGGTGGTGACTGCAGGCCAGTAGAGTGACATCTGCCCGGTGTGTTCCAGGTACCGATGCTGTGTTCTGAACCACGTCGGGGCTTTGCAGTCTGTCCGCGTGACGGCACCGCGAGTCTTCTCCTACGGTAAGTGTACCTACTTGACACGATCACTGCCCTGTTGAAGATCGAGTTAAAATCTTGTAGGGATTTTTTTTTTCAGACCTTTGGACGTTTCCTTACATTTCTACATTACAAATCTGAGATAACCAAGAAAAGATGCTGATTATTAGAAACGAAATATCAATTCCAAAATATACATCCTTACCGGTATTCGAATCCGGATCTTTGTCTATCCGGGACGCTGCACTAACACTGCACTAACACTGCACTTTAAGATTAAATTCTCACTAAGAAAAGATGCTCTTCAAGCCACTAATTGCTAGGCCCATTGTATCGTTGCTAGGGCACGATGACTTAGAGCTAACCTCCTATCAGAAAATCTAAAAATGTCGCTTGCCGTTCAGCCACCAGTCGCTTATGTTGCATTCTTACGATCGGCAGGCCACACGGACGACTACCACGCGATGCTGACGCACATCGTGCAGCGCTGCCCAGGCACGTCGCTGGTCTGCATCGGCTTCTCGCTCGGCGGCAACCTGGTCACCAAGTACCTGGGCGAGACGGACCGACAAAGGCCGGCTGGCATCGTCGGCGGCATCTCCATCTGCCAGGGGTACTGCGCAATCGAGTGAGTGCCGCTGCAGTCGCTGAATCTCTGCTGTCTGTCACCCGCAGTCTCTTGGGGATAGAGCTGGCCTTACCATTCTTTCCCGACTAAATCAATTCTATTTCAACCTATTGAACTTTCAAGATTGTTGAAACAACCTCATCCACATCGCGATAAACATAAGCGTTTGTGAAGCTCTAGCTACCGAGAAACGAGTACCACAACTGGAAATTTTTGCAAGTGTATTCGACACCACATCCCAGATTGATCCAAATTGATCCTGTTGCGACCACCGTATTAAAGCCCTCTTGCAGCAAACCACGTAACTGATTCCAAAGAAATTTTCATGACACCTTTGATATCTCTGAACTTAAGCCCCGTACTATTTTCAACACATTTCACTAGCAAATTTTCTTACAAAACTAAATATTTATTTTCTAAACCTGCAGGAGCACCAAGTTCCTGCTGCACTGGCAGAACTTCCGTCGGTTCTACTTCTACGTGATGACGGAGTCAATGAAGACGATCGTGCTGCGCCACCGGCACATCCTGCTGCGCGACGAGGTGATCCGGCGGTGCGGGCTGAACGAGCGCGAGATCAGCGCCGCCGCCACGCTGCCCGAGCTCGACGACGCCTACACGCGGTGAGCAAAGCCTCGTTGCTGAGCAAGCCGTCTTGTCATGAGTGATTGGCAGTTGCATTTCCAGAATAACTATTTGTCTGCCATATTAAATGCTGAGATACAGGACTTAAACTTTACCTGATGTTTTATCAAATCTTTGCTTCCCGCTTTATCAAGGATCTAAGCTCAAGTTTCGCGTTGGGATACATCACGCTTGTTTAAGTAATTTAATGGCTCCTAGATGAGTTCCTACTTTCTACACAAAACCTATCTACCAACACAAAAAAGATACAGATATTCTGAAAATTGTCAGATTATCAAGAACTTTGTAGTTTTTTTTTATAAATCAATGAACAGGAGAAATCAAGATTCTGTCAGTTTTGTACAGTGGAAAAATCTACCCCCTGGCCGGATGCCTCCCCTGTCTCGGCATCGGTAATCAGGGGAAAGGTTCGAGCTGTCGACGGTGGGTGAACGTTTGCGTACCCGGCGGTTGCAGGAAGGTGCACAACTTTGCGTCGGTGAAGGAGATGTACCGGTGGTCGTCTAGCGTTAACTACCTGAAGAACATCGCGCTGCCGATGGTGTTCATCAACGCGCGGGACGACCCCATCGTGCCCGACCCACTGCTCGATCCGATCCGTGAACACGCCAGTGAGTCTCGCTCTGCTACGTCCTGTTTAATAGACCTGTTCCACTCAGAGAAATTTCAGGTACCTGCTGGATGTATTATCAGTTAGGAAAAAAATCTTGCTAAATACCAAAGGAAGATGGGGAAATCACAACCCAAATTGCTCTGCCTGGCTTTAGCAAGTGGGTATCATGATGTCATTTTGATAGAATTTTGATTGGATGGAATAGGCGTAGGTATATATATATTTTTTTATGTCTTATTTGTTTGCACTCTTCAGGCCAAAAACCTCAGCCGACTTTGATGAAATTTTACGAATACATTTGTTTTCTTTCAACGTGTAATGGAAAATATTCCATTAAGCACACTCCATTAACAAGTTTTAATAAACATCAGTGCTTACAAAAATGCTCAGTTCTTTCATTAAGTACCCTAGAGCTTCGTGGACACTCACAGAATCGTATTGTGGGCGAGCGTAAGAATTCCGCGGGCTGCCAACTGACTTGAGCGTGCTCTCGGCTTTCAGCGACCGCCGGCAACGTGCTCTACGTGGAGTCGGCGCACGGCGGACACCTCGGCTTCTACGAAGGCGGGCTGATGCTGCCGAACCTGGTGACCTGGCTGGACCGCACGGTGGTGGCGCTCGTCGGTTCGCTGGCGCTGCTCAATGCCGACCAGGTGAGTGACGGGGCGCGTTTTCGACGGCCGCATGGCCCGGCTTTAGCTAGCAACATGTTCGGGCAATAATCTCAAACATGTCAAACATCTCGTCTGTAAATATGGTGGAGAGCCGTGGGCGGGGAACCACGGGAAGTTTTTGTACTAACTTCAGAACCTCCAACCTCGCTCCCGAACAGAACCGGTCGTGTGCATTACGGTCACCCATCAAACACCTGACTCAGTGCGATGTTGCTTAACTTCGGTGATCTCACTAGAACCGGTGTTTCCAACATGCCAAACTGTTTGGTGTGATCCTGAGGGGGAAACTGTAAAACCGTCTAATTTTATTTTTTAACATTTCATTTCGCAAGTCCGTCCAAAGATATTTACAGTTTTGTTAAATTTCTATAATTGTCTAAATATATTGTTAACTAAAGCTGCGGGATGTGGTGTTTGAAAACTTGTTTGGGAGTGGGGGGGGGAGCCATTATGTCCGACTGCACTACCAAAAATATCATGAATCTTCTTTTAGATTGACATTTTTGTCCTTTGATTGTGAATGTACAGATCTGTTTACAAATGCCATGTTTCTATATTATGTTATGAGTGACCATTGGAGCTAATGGTTACAAAAACCATTGACGCTCAGTCTGTGATACTGATAAGAATGCGATATCTCAAAGGGCGGGTTGTTCAATTATTTTGTTTTTCTACCAAAGAAAAGCACTTCCGTAGTCAATTAACCTTGAGGGACTTTTGCTCTAAACATCCGACATGCTTAATTGCCTTGGGAATGGATCTTAAAAACTTGAAATGATGAGTTGTGGGATAACTAGATCATTAAATGGAAACAATTTTATTTCACTGCAAATGCTGGCATTCATGTTGACACGCAATAGAAATAATCGTTATATAAGTGGCAATCACTATCAATGAAATTTTTTTTAAACTCGCAATGGACAGCAGATGGAAGACAGATAATGTCCTTTATTATTATTATTATTATTGTTATTATTATTATTATTATTATTATTATTATTATTATTATTATTATTATTATTATTATTATTATTTCGATACCTTTTGATCTTTTTTCACCGAGTCTTTTTTCTCATTTTACTAACTGAGGTCACTTCTCTGAGGTCAAAGCTATCAATGGAACACGTGGACAATGTTTTAGAATACAAGTGTTGCTACATGTCTATTTATCTCCAAGCCCTTTTACCGAAGTAATCCCAAACAAAACTGAGAGTATTGGGAACCATTTCAACAAAGTTTTGTTGATGCTGATGCTGATTCTGATGCTGATGCCCTGTGTACAAAATATCTGGCATTGATGTATATTGTAATCAACTTGGCTCCAGTGCCTCTAGTCTTTCAAAGGTATTTTTTTTTCAGACAAGCAAAAAAGAGTGTCATTTAAGATTGATGATTGTTGATATTGTTTGGAGAATCAAAATAATGCAGTGCCATTCTGATTGTTGACAAACGGGTTTGTCATTTCATGATCCCGATGATCCCGATATGTCGTGCTGATGGTTTGTTGACGTTGTGACTTCCAGGCACTCAAGCAGCCCCAATAGATCAACGTCTAACCAACAGCAAGTGTTGCATTCCACACGCATCTTCAAATGCCTACTGCCTCTTCGAGAAGCGTCGAGAAGTCGGTTTTTTACGCATTTTACAACCGTGAATCGGGGAGGCATTCTTTTCGATTGACGTCATTCCGAGATCTTGAAGGCTTTGATTCTAAAAAGATTCTATGTGTAAAATAAATGTTTTTTGTTTTGAAATTGTATGAAGCAAACATGGGAGCAAGTTTCCTCGTACAGCACGGGATATCGCGAGGGTTATCCGGAAGTATTATGCGTGCAACCGTTGCATTTGGCCTCTAGAGTAATCGGCTCGATGAAACGAGCATTTTCCACGGAAATCGTTGGCAGAATCGGCTCGACTTGTGGACCGTGTTTTTTTAGCGCAACTGTAGAAAAACTGTAGAAAGCCATAAGTGTTAACTTACTAAATTTGCAGCCAGCCAAATGTGCTCCAATTCAAAAAAAATATTTTACTTAATTATAACTTTCAGCTGTCATTTTAACTTGTTTAACGTTAACCTATTAAGTTTATTATCTGCAAAATGGCGATCAGCTGATCGCTTTGTAAACTGCACGGTATTTTTTACATTTTACTGGCTGGTTTGCAACGGGCGCTGCGGTCTGTTCTGAAGGACGATTTCACCTGTTTCTGTAGCTCGGAGAGAAACCAACTTCACTGCTAGTGTTCGACTGTTGTCAAGTCATTTAGCTCAACATCCACTTTAACCAGTGGGCTGAGAGCGTAGTAAAACTAGCCATCAACTCAATGATTCCAATATAAAAGTATAAATGTTAAATTGTTGGCCTAGAATGAACCCATTCGGTGAGATTTGACAGTCGGCACCGATCGCACGTCCACGTCAAAGTGACGCGAATCGCGAGAGGAACAAAACGGGACTCGATGGCCCTTTCCAGAATCTCTTCCATTCCTGCCGCGGTCGTGCGAATAATGCGCGGGCGCATGTTGCATTGCCCGGTCGAGCGAGGCTGGAATCTCCCATCGCGCATCTAGGCAAAACCTGCACAGTTTCCACGACTTTGTCCAGAAGTCCAGTAGTTATCTCATTGTTCACTGAATCGAAATGGAAACAATGTTTTGGGCGTTTTAGCTAATGCCACCAAAGACCGGTGTCGCTGTGTTGTTGGCTTGTAGCCGGGAGTGACTGTGAGAGCACCGATTAATGGTGTAAAAGCCTGCTAAAACCTCCACAACAGACACTACTCTAGAACTGTAATACAGAGGTTTGAAATAAGGACTCCGGTTGTAAAAGTACAAGGGGGCGGGATTCACCTAAGGTTGGCAGTGTCTGAAATATGATTAATGTTTGCTGATTCTTTTTCTTATCAAATTCTTGCCATTTCCTGGCTACTGATTTATGTTCAAATCAACGTTTGCATTTTTTTGAAATCGCACGGTAATTTTCAATGCCAAGGCTAGAGATTCTGGATAATTTACTTGTGCTGTCATTCAGATGGTAACATGGTCAGAATTTGTTTGATTAAAAAAGTTGTGATAATTCGGAAATAAATTGCCGAAGGGGATCAACTTAGTCTAAACTGGTTCTTGGGCCTAAAAAGATATTGATGGTAAAGATAAAAAATAATTCAAATACCCTAGAAGCCACATAATCAAGTCTATTTGAAATGCGTGAAACAATTTTTTTTGTCAGGATCGGATTTTGTATGTCCTGAGGACTTGGTAGTGATTGTGAATCCTGGCCCCTGCCCATTTGTAATTAGTTCTGAAGGTGTGAAGTGCAGGCGTGCCCTCATTAGGGAATTGGCCGAGGCAAGCGATGCAAAAGTCGGCCCTTTGCTTGGCTTTCTTCCATAGCTTTATGTATATTGTATACATGTTAATTTATTGTATATTATCTTCCGAGAGATTTTTGGAATATTGAAGTAATTGATGTGACTGGAAACAAAAGTTTACAATAATCTATTTTAATTATAAATGTATCAGATGGTTAATAGAATCTATATTATTTCACAGCCATTATGTCATGAAAGTAGGAAGGTTGTTTTGTTCAAATATCTAGGATTTTTGTTTTCAAAATGTTTTGCTGATTTGTGTTGTGAGTGAATGGTTGAAGGAGCAATTCAGTATTGCACTTTGCCAAAGTCTCCAGTCTTGCTGGAGGTGTTGAAAATGATGGATCGAAACAAGTGTCAACGAAATATTGCATTTACTTGAAATTCCAAGAGAAAGCTTACTTTCCAAAGCAAACAAAGCGTGTACGAAATTCCAAAGACTTAAACTAAAGGCACAAAAAATGTCTATGTACGTAGCTATTTGTATTAACATGATATTATTTACCTAAATTACGCATTTTACTTATTTTGCCCATCTTTCTAGTAGAAAAACCTATTACCAACTATTCAACATTCCCATCATTATTATGTGCAGCCTGATCAGATGCAAGAATATGGTGGAAAATATGCACCAACATAGAGTTTGTTGGCATTTTGTTGTGTGCTGTTTTGTCTGTGCAGGTCAGCTACACAAAATTTAATCATTGTATTGAAAATTTCCGAGGTCACTGCCTTTTATTTCATAAAAAATGTGCAGAAATGTTTTTGAAGTGAGCTGTTCATTTATTTTAGAATGTTATCAGTTTCAAGAGGTTTCGAGTTGTTTTGAGTCATTGACTGCCAGACAAGGTATTAATAATGATTATTATGAGAAAATGCTAAAGATAACTGAAGACTAATTCATTCAGGACTTACATTTGTTTTGTATTTTGCATTCAAGAAATTTTCTCGTAAGATTGTGTAAAAAAAAAATCATAAAAAAACTAATCAAAATACCCAAATCTTCATCTGAAAAAGTTATCCTATTATTTTTTAGACAATAGTAATTGCCTATCTGTACCAAGGCCATGCTAATTAGACTGATCTTTACCCCGTAGTTATCTCCAGAGATACCGAAATCCTGTGCTCATGTAACAAAACATTTCACATTGTTTCTGCACTGGCATTGTTGATTGGACATCCAAATGTACAGCTGTCTCGTTCACGATCTAGATCCGTTACCGAAATACTCGGCCGTCAACATGCAAGCTAGAAAGGTGACGGTCCTAAATGGGAGCATTGCTGCCCAATTGACTAGCCACGTCAAGGTCACTGATGGTCATCCGCTGTGGGTGTCTGGTTTTCTGCACACCAACCCCTCGGCAGTAGTGCAAACACATCTCGACTTTCTTAGGGGTAAGAAAATCTACAGCTGATGGTACCTAGGAAGATTTTTAAATTCAATTTACCTGCATTTTGTTGAATGAAACAGTGTTAATTGGTTGTGGCTTTGACTTTTGTGGATTTAATTACAGTTTGTAAGCCTTTCAATTAGTTTTGACTTGAGAGAGTTTCATACAAAAATACATTCATATAATAACTAATAATGCATTATTTCATTCAGGCATTCGATTAAACCATTTTTTTTTTCTTAAAATTCAGTGAGATATGTTCTCGTATGCAAACTCTAACTAATTTGTTTGCGACCGCAGCTGGCTCTGATGCGTTGGTGACCAACACATACCAGGCAAGCGTCCAAGGATTCATGGATCACCTCGGTCTAGACGAGGAACATAGTCTCAAACTGTTTGCCACGGCCGTCAAGTTGGCGAATCAAGCGATCGACATCTACGCGAGCGAAACGGGCAAGAACTACGAAGGTGACGTAACGACATGACAGAGAGATCATTGGCTTACTTAACTTGATTAAAATTGAGAAAAGTTACTGGGCATCTGAGGTGTCATCTGGTGCTAGTTTTTTTTTTTTTTTTTTTGCAGTCCACAGTTCAAAGAAAAACTCGGATCAAAATAGCAGAAAATAAACGTAGCATGTTGTTAAATTTCTTGCAAAACGGGCTAACAATCCTCGGTGACTTATCGTTAGTAAAGGAGGCTTTATTTATTGGGGCAACAACAGCCTTATTTTCAAGCAAGCATGTCTGTGCTTATCAATTCGCCATCATCAGCCTAATATTTTTGTGTATAGGAAAAAACCGTCCTCTCATAATCGGCTCTGCCGGCCCATACGGGTCCTCCCTCCGAGATTTCTCCGAGTACACGGGTGACTACGTAGACCGCGTCACCAAGGAGACGATGAGAGACTGGCATCGGCCGAAACTACGAGCATTGCTCGATGCCGGTGCCGACATACTGGCGTTAGAAACGATCCCGGCCCAAGCCGAGGCTGAGATGTTGGCTGAGCTGATGAAGGAGTTTCCTGGGAAGAAAGCATGGCTTTCGTTCTCGTGCAAGGTGTGAGCATTAGAGTGCTGCATAGCAACACAAGATCTCATTGAATTCAGATTAAATATTAAAATTGTTGTCTGCAAATAGATGAAGTTACCAATGTCTCTACTTTCAAATACTAATGAGATGTCTCTTCTGCTTGGCAGGATGGCAACCACACATCCCATGGAGAGATATTCCGGGAAGCAGCTGTTCATTGCTGGAAGCTGAATCCTGAGCAAATTGTGGCTGTAGGAGCCAATTGTCTCAACTCGAAATTAGTCGCCTCCTTGTTTAGAGACATCAACAAGGACCGCAAGTCGAACCCAATACCATTAGTGACGTACCCTAACAGTGGAGAAAAGTACGACAAAAACAAGGGGTATGTACCGTACGCAAGCATTCAAATCCGTAGTCTAGACTAGTCTAATTAAAATTGTTGATGTGAAATATCCCAATTTAACTACGTGTTGTCCATCTGCATTGCTAGATAACCTCATTATTTACCAAGATGACCTTTCTTAAACTATTAAGAAGTGCACTTTTTCAAACACTCAAGAATTTTAATTGATTGAATCGTACAGTAAAAATGTATATATTGGATAGTGGTTCCACAGTTCATTCTTAACTTAGTGCACGTAGGTTTCAAATTCTTACAAAATATTTTATAAGAAACATTCTTATTTAAAGCACTTGAAAGAAATTAGGAGAATGTGGTGGACAAATTTAAAACAGAAGTTTAAAATGGTTTTGCCAGATTCTCCAGAAACTAGAGAGCCGAGTTAGCCACATAGAAATCCATGTCTTTCCATTTAAGCATTCCAGCTACTCGGCAATTTCATTCTAGTAAAATTTACTAATAGAAATCTTTGCTAGCCAATGTTTATGCAAGACAGGGTGTCATTTTGAAAGTCTGACCACAAATGTTCGGCAGGTGGGTGGAAAAGTGTGAGCCGATTGAAACGTACGTGAAAGAGTGGCTAGATCTCGGGGTCGTCTACGTTGGAGGATGCTGCCGTACAAATCACACCGACGTCACCAAGATACGGGCAGAAGTCGACAAGTGGATCGCCAGCCAAAAATAGACGCTGCTGACCCAAACATAGTTGTAGCTGGCTGCATCAGTGTTACTATTAACCCATAGAGGCCCTAATGATTAGGTAGGTAAAAGCACAAAATAAATGGGAGACCATTTCAAAAATACAAATGTTACGAGTGTTTTTATTACAAAATTAACTTAATTACAAAGAGATTACTACAAATTAACATGGTAGGGAATGGTGTGGCGACATATGAATGATAGGATGGTTCCAGGTTGGCGCAAAATCTGCAACAGAGTGGTCATGGTAAAATTGAAAATGACAATCTAGAGCAATTTCATTTGCTTGTGATTTTTTCTATGTTAATGCATTGCATTAGCTCAATAAGGTTTGCAGCATTCAAAGCAATGCAGCAATTAAAAGTACAAATTAATGCAGCAGCTTGTAGAATTCACTCGGAACACCAACAAAATGTCTATTCTATTCTAATCTGTAATGTCTATTAAATATGGAATGCATGAAAGATTTACTTAGCTTCAATTAAGACTATCAATGATTCAAAAATTTCTTATAGCAGATAGGTTAAAAACAAGATACGTTTTTTTATCAAGTTTTGCCACTTACCTCATTTATGGGCGTTCTCGTCAATTCGTTGACGCTTGGCGTCTGGCTCTTCCTCGGTCTTCTGCTTCTTGCGCACGAGATGCCCGATGTTGGCGATGGGCTTGTCGCTGCTCCCCGTCGCCGCCCCTAACCCCACGTCCTTGGAGCTGCCTGCCCCCGTGTCCTTGGAGCTGCCCGCCCCTGGGTCACCTCCGCCCCCCACGTTGGCTGCCATCGCGCGAAGCGTTTCGCTCTTGAAGTCCTGCGCGCACGTGATCTGATATAAGCTCCTTGCACGTGACCACATTACAGGAAACAGAACATGAATCACAGCATACTTAAAACTCTCTCGACCGCTTCAGGACTTGTTCCCACCTGCATGTCGAAGATCTTCTCGCGAATCTCGGGGAACAGTTTCTCGAGCTGGTCGACCTCGCCAGCAAACGAGTAGAACGGGTCGTCCGACTGCGGAGTCTCGCCGGCGGCGATCCGACGCTTCAGCCCGGCGACGCGCCGCTCGAGGATGTGGCCGCAGTCGGAGAACGATGATATCGCCTCATCAAACTTGTTCGCCAGCGAATACGCGACTCCCATCTGCAATCACGTCACGCTCACAGTCGGCTGCCGGAGATGAGAGCAGTGGGTTGGATTGGCGCTGGGTCAGTGACGGAAATCACAGCCAAGACATTTTGCTCCAACAAGACATCAGGCCTTGTGTATGAAGTCTCCAATAGTCAGGAGGTTGAGCATACTACTGAAATGGTTTGGCAGAAATTTTGGATGGATCTGCTACTAACAACTCCAAATAAGATCTGATCTTAAACCAAACAAGGAATATCAATGGAAACAATCAATTGGTTTTATTTGTTTTCAATTTTTCCAGAAAGTTGTCCAGAGTTGATATTACCAGCAGTTGGTGAATTATTATTATTCTTGTTGCGTCTCCACTAACCTGATATAGGGTCTCAGCAATGCGACGATCGTCGTCAGCCAGATGCTTCTTCTGCAACGCGAGACACAGCTGCATGTCTGCCGTCGCGTCTGTGTAGTTCTCTGATTCCAGCGCCACCTCGCCCAGAGCCAGCTGCACCTCGGCTAGCCGCAGCTGCTGCGCCGAGTCTTCAGACTGCCGCGAGAAGATGTTTTTGGCGAGCTCAAGAACTTCCCACGCCAAATGCAGATTGCTGACGTCGTCCTCATCCGATCCTTCGTCTTCTTCATCGCCGTTTTCAGCGTGGCCGTTTTCCTTCGAGCTGCCGGGTGCCGAGTCCCCAGCATCGTTCAAAGGGCCTACGCCGTTAGAGGAAACCTTTTCGCCGGTAGAGGTTGCCGTCGTGTCGGGCTTGTCAGCAGCTTCAGAACTTTCAACCGCAGTTGAGACTGTGGCAGACTCTTTGTTAGCTGATTCAGTATCTGGGGTTTTGGTGGTTTCGCTGTCTTTGACGGTGGTTGATTCGACAGAGTCGGATTTTTCCACAGTGGAATCGGCTTCGGCAGGTTTCTCGACAGTATCGTCTGGGGTGCTGGCTTTGTCTTCTGCTCCCTCTGGCGCTGTGACACTATCACCCGAGCTGCCAGCAGCTGCTTCAGTGTTTTCCTCATCGGAATCATCATCATCCTTTTCATCTTTCTCCTCGATAGCGTCTCCTAAGACTCCCGTCTCTGTACGAGCCAGCTCGAGCAGAGCTTTACCGTATGTGAAATAAGCATCGCCACATTCATCTGCTGACTCTCCAAAAATTCTTGCCAAATATTCGCAGGCCAAAGCGAGAGATGTGGTTGCTTCAAAGTAATCTTTGACAAGCAAGTGGCGTTTGCCCTGAGCTAGCAGAGTGAATGCTTCTTGCTTCATGTCGTGTTCGCCTTTCTCTTCTGTCGCCATTATATTTATTGTAGATAATTTACGGGTTGAAATATGAACAAAGTAAGAGGAATGTTGACGAAATGAGAACGAAAGATTGCTCGCAATCCGTACAAATGTTCAGAATGTGACAGCCGGCCGGTTGTTAGTGGCAGGATGGCGGGAGCGGGACGAGACGAGACGAGAGCAACGAACCAAGATGGTGAGTGCAAGACAATGAGGCTTTGGTTGATTTTCAACAGAGTGCGCTGACCGTCACGCGAACTTGCGAGTTAGCGCAGTGTCAAAATTGCACTGGACATAAATGGCCAAATATCTTCTAAAATTCCTACGTCGCTTCATTGGGCGGAGTCGATGAGTGTTCTTGACAGAACAGTAACTGTATTCAGGAAACATTTACACCGTTCATGCGCAAATGAAGTTAGTTATTTGTATTTCGCTTTAACCTTTTAATATTCCATTACTGTGTATGTAAATGTATTGCAGTTAATTTGATCCTATTCATCAGTTATTTTACTGACCTAGTCATAACTAGCGTTACCCATAGCAGTATCACAATTTTTCACAATTTTTCAGCGAAAACGGTGAGATCAATGGAACTCCAACAGATTCGGAGAAAATGGACATCTCTGAGGTTTCCGACATAGTCTCGCCAACAAGTGATCAGGTTAGTTGATTCTTGAGAACTGACCAGTGACATTTCCATTTACTACATACTACAAGTTTTCTAATATACTACCTTTTTTAATTCCTCAGAGCCTTTGCGAGATGGTAGATAATGCGGGGAGCGCATCAGGGTTCACGAGTTGTGAGAGCCATCCTCTAGACAACGCTGCCGTCCTAGCAACTACCTCGCGGACTACGACCACAACCTCTCAGGACACGTCCATGTCACAAGCATCTAACTCCAGGGAGCGGATTCCTCTGGATCTAAGCTTAGATCTTGACATGTCTTTGAGAGGCTTTAATGGTGCAGATGGTGAGCTCAAGTGTGATTAAATTTGTAGATTTAGTTTAGACAAAATTCCAGGCTCAATATCGAAGTATTTAATGAATGATGGCTTTGGGTGTTGCAGTGTCAAGTCCGGCGGAGAGCGAGGACGATCCAAGCAGCGTGTATGCGGCTGAGGTCGCTGACGACTACCAGGATGTTCGTCTCCGCAAGGGTGAGTCTCTCGCGTAACTTACGTCTGCCTACGACATATATCGCACAAATAATGTAGGTATAATTTATTGAAGTAACTTTTGCAATAACAAATTTGATTCACTTTAAAGGGGCTGTTATTTGTTATTAGTAGGCGTCTACACAATGTAGATTTTTTAAACCACTTGCTTGTTTGTTATAACATGGATTCATCATCACTTGGTCTGTAGAGAGTCGCTTTTCAGGACGATGCAACAGCAGTTGAAGATGCTGCTGGGACAATCAGTTTTAGAATATTTTCAGGAGAGTTTCCAGGAAACTGTTAGTGAGATCGAGCGGAGCAGCAACAGCAGACTCTGACGGCCGAGTTTTTCAGACGCGACGCCAGGAGGCTTTGTGCTCGAACGGAGAAACAGCCGCCGTGGTCGTCCCGTGCAGGCCGAGTTCGTCGAAAGCGCGAACTGCAACCACTCGTTGCGCATCATTGCCGCGCCGTCCGACTTGCAAGATCTCGACCAATCAAACGCCACCATCGAAAGCACGGACCAATCACATGACTTCGATACCAGCCTCAGCCAATCGGAGAGTGCCAGTTTTGGTGGAACTCCACTTAAAATAAACGGGTCGCAGAGAGTAACTAATGAATCTCAGGTCAAAGATGAAAAGCTCAACCAATCCAATGATGGTGTCAAAAAATCAAATTTTGAATCCGGAGAGAAAGAATCTAATTCTGAACAAAGATACAATCTAAACCATACTCAAGGCACCACCATCGACATAAATCAAAACACTGGGAATACCAATGATCCTCAACAGTCTTCCAACAACAACAGAGCCATATTTTACGGCAATGGTAATCATACCCAAGAAAATAAAAACGTCGCCGAGGGCGCAAGTAAAACCGCAGAGATTTCGCAACATTCCCAGCCCTCGAGCACTCGAGACATCGACGGAGCAAAAGAGCAGACAAGCAGCGATGATGAATCGGGTGGCAGCGAGTCGCGCCACCTCGAAGTGAACGTGCAAGTGTACGGTGCGTTTGGCGGGCGCTCTGGTTTCAAACACGCCTGAATCGGTTCTAACAAATTGCGCTTGCTACTAACCGTGGGGAACTGAACTGAGTTTTCACAGGATCGAGCTTGATTTCCTCGGTGTTCTTACTTGACTCGAATTTGGCCATCTACTTCTGATATATTCCAACGATTTCTGCAGTTCTGTTCTGTAACTTTCCTACCAATGTGAAACCAGGCAAAAACCTTAATTTTGTCAACTTCTTACCAACAAAAAAGTCAACATTCTTGTATTGTTTCACGGTGGGATGTGTTTTAGAACCGTAGCCATCGTCTTGCTAACAAAAAGAAATTACGTCTCCAATCTGCTGCCTGAAGTTTCAAATCTCTGGTGCTGTAATCCATGCTGCTAATAACTGGAATTGCTTTTCTCTCATTCTCTTGTTGCAGCATTAACTGGCTTATCGGCTTTTTTCTCTATTGCAGTGATTGCTTTGACCTACCATGCAATGGATGTTAGGATGCACTGCATGCCACGCACGAGAATTTGTCCTAATCGCACTTATCTAAATTCAATACTTGTTCAATTGGCTTAGTAACATATTATATGCTTTAAACTAATACGTGTATACAAATAAATTAAGCATTCCAGGCCATATGTGTAGGTAATGTACAAATTATAACTAAAAATTAATTGAGAGGAAAAAAGCTTTTCTGAGTTTTCATCGAATTTGCCAGCCAGAATAGACTAGAACAGTTCAATCACTGGTTTCTTGCACTCTCTAACATTGGTGTTGACAATTTTACTGCTATAGTTGTTTTTCTACAGTGCTACCATCGTTGCCGGTTGGTAAGACCTCACAGCAATTCCAAAAATGGTTTGCATTGCAACTCTAGCACCAAGTTGCGTTATTTTGCGTGTTTTCAGTATTAACTGAAGTTCTATAGGAAAGGTTGCATGCAAGTCCTACCAGTGACATAATCATACAAATCCCAATAGACAGAACCTGGCCGAATTTTATATTGATTTCCAGAAATTGCAGTGTTAAGTGATAGTAATTGGCAAGGGTCTTGATAAGGCAGACCGGGGGAAATAGTAGTGTCCTAGGATTTTATACACCTTACCTATTTTGGCCAACAGTCTGGTATTACGGCGGTGCTAGCGAAAAACCGGTGTTTCCCTATCCTTTCAACTAAGTAATAGCCGCGCTAGGTAAGGCCCCTGGGATTGTATACCGAGGCAGGCAATGAGTAAAATGTGACTTGGCCTTGCAGATCGGGCAGGCAGCCAGACTGCCAGCCAGAGTGGTGGGCGGCGGCGGATCAGGCTGAGTTCTTCGCTGCTGAAGGACGAAGCCGAGTCTTCGGACGATTCGCCCGACATTGATCTCGACACCCTAGCTGACAGCGGTGACGAGCTGGAGGACTCCATCATGGAACGTGAGTCAAGCACCCCGGACGTTCATTGCCGGGATTATCTAACATAGCTAGCAGCTCGATGACTTTGCTGAACTTTAGACCAAGATTAAACGTTGTCAGACTAGATTCTTGTTATCAATTTTTTAACGGCCTTTTTATAATTTTGGTCAACCTGTGGTAGATGAGAAAAGAAACGAGGTTTCACCTGTTAGACTTTTACTACCACATCTTCCTGAACGCTGACTTTAATTCGGACTTGAGTGATTTAAAAAATTTATCCTAGTTTTGCAAAAAATATGTGAAATGGAAAGCTTAGCATTCAATTCCTAGTTAAAATGAAAATCAGAAATTTTCTGGCGAAAATTCGCGTTTCCTAATCAGGAACAATCTTAGGCTAAGTAGAGTTTTTTTTTTGGATTTTGATTCTGTTTAGAACTCCAAATTTTCTGGAAAATTTGAGGTCACTAAAAAAACCCGATTATATTCCTTATTTTCCTAATTTACTTGTTGAGAGGAAAAACATAGCTTTGCAAACCCAATCAATTAAATTTTTTAAATTTCTTGTAAATGCCGTAAAGTTGAGTCTCGGTCCTAAACTTTCTAGACATTTATCCTGCACAAGAAAAATTAATTCTTCCGAATTTTTCCAATTCCTCCAACCTACGTGAGCGGCTAATCGACGTGCGGTGGACGGTTGTTGGCAGGCCTGAGCTCAGGTCCGGAGCCGATTGCCGAGCTGACGGCTGCAGAGGAGCGCGCCGACGAGCGAGGTTGGCGCACCTGCCGGCTGAACGGCGCCGACCGCGCCATCGACATGCGCGTCGTCGAGCCGTACAAGCGCGTGAGTGTCTGCGTACGGTGGCCGTTGCCGTTGTCCTTGCGTCGGAGTACAGCCGGCTGTTCCTGTCCGTAAATCTCGATTTATTAGCGCAGTACCCTGGCATGGTAATGGGCGGTGTTCGATACCCCCGTAGAAATCAATGTTTGATGGGAAATATTGTTGCTAGTTATATTATTGATAGACTCTCATTACTTTTAAAAAAGTCACTTCCCGAGTTGCAGAAGTTTGCTCCAGATTTCACCAGATTTTCTTCAGTTTTCCAATAATTTTGTAATATTTCTAGTAAAATACATTAACAACAAGCAATTTAATAAATGTTCACAGTTTATTAGGTATGTATGATCCCATGTTAACCTAATGTGGTCCATTGAATGTCCTTCAGTCATCAGGGTGCGGTGTTTAAATTCAGAGTAACATCATTGCGCCATTTGCGCTCTCAATCATCCAAGCCTCCGTTTTTCGGAAAAGGGCGCTACATTGATGTGCTCCTTAAAAAGCATCCAGTAAATTGATCCAAGTCACTGTGTATGGACCTTGGCTGACAGACAAATGCAACCGGCATTAGTCATGCTGCACATTACAAACCATCCAATGACTTGATCCAAGTCACTGTGTTTGCATCATGGCTCATTGAGAAACCGGCTTTACATTGTCATGCTAATTACAAACCAAGCCGTGGCCTCTCTACACAGTGTCCGAGTCTGATCATCGTTGTTGCGCTCCCTGCGTAGGTCCTGTCTCACGGCGGCTACCTCGCTGCCGGCTCGCACAACGCCATCATCATCTTCTCGGCTTGCTTCCTGCCCGATCGCAGCCGCACGGATTACGCCTACGTCATGGACAACCTGTTCTTGTGAGTAGCCGTGGCGTGCCGCCACCCTCCGCCATGCAGGGCGTTAAAAGGAATCTGACTGAAAGTGCATAGTGGCAACTACATAACAACAACATAATTCAAATACAGTCCGTTCAAATTCTTTCAGCTGAAATTCCTATTTTAAACACGGACAATTGCTGCAAAAAGACAGAGCTCATCAAAGGCCGCCTGGCCTTAAATACCAGGATTTCTCGGCATTTGATTCGACTAGCTGCCGAACCGACTGACCACACGTAACTGAATTGTCGCATTGTCGGTAGTAAAAATTGCAGGTGTAATAAAAAAAAAAAACTATCAAAGGCAGACTGGCAAGCCATAGTTACAACAAACACCGTTTTGATGAAAACCGATCGCACTTAACCGCATTGTCGTCCGTGCCCCCTCCGGCAGTTACGTGGTGTCGACGCTGCAGCAGCTGGTGACGCAGGACTACGTCCTGGTCTACCTGCACGGCGGCGCGCAGCGCTCGTGCATGCCCACCTTCTCGTGGCTCAAGCGCTGCTACCACATGCTGGACCGACGGCTGCGCAAGGATCTCAAAGCGCTCTACCTTGTGCACCCCACGTTCTGGCTGAAGACGCTCGTGATGATGACGCGCCCGTTTATCAGGTAAGGACGTCTGACCCGTTCTTAGTAGAAGAAAGACACCGGTAAACTGTTAAGATGAATGGAGATGTTAGAGATGTTTCAACTGATTTTTATTAATTGTCAATACTAGAAACCTTAATTCAAACCTAAATCCAAATTAATTGTGGAATGATATTTTGTTTCTTGCATGAATAGTTATTACCTATTCATTTGTTACTTACAGTCAAGGGCTGATCGCTCACATTCAAGTTCAACATTCAAAGTCTACCTCCTAACATCACAGATAATTAATGATACGGTTTGAATATTTTTAAGACAAATTTAGCACCGTCAGTCAACAATACAAGCACAAATTTCTAAACCCTTTTAACCCTAGGTAGCCTACTAACGTAACAAATGAAATAAACTGCATCCGCGGTATTTACGTGAACGTTGTGCTTGTGTTTGTTCCAGCACCAAGTTCTCCCGCAAGCTGAGTTTTGTTGGCAGTCTGGAGGAGCTGAGGTGCATCTTACCCCTGGAGCAGGCCAGCATCCCCGATCGTGTCAAACAGTGAGTGCCGCTCTGCCCATCTCTGCTATTTGTTTCTTTAAATTAGGGCCGATTTCTCTATATTTGTTACTTCCGATTTGATGAGGCTGTCTTAATAAGCAAATGTAGCTCTCAGTGATTGGCAATTTTCTTAATTTTGTGTAACTGAAGTGAATCTCACTTCAGCGAAAATCTCACCGAAAATCATGTAAGCCGTGAAAGTCATCATGATAGTCATTCCGATGCAGTTGTCTTATTTCAGAATTGCCTGCAGAAAGTTTAGAGAACTCTCTTGGTTTTTCACAATGTAATCTTTTGTCATTAACCCTGGGTGTTTTTGGTGCTAACATAAGTATGTTTGGTGCCAACTTGGGTACTATCTTTGATACTAACTTGGGTTTCTTTGGTGAAGGTACGAGCAAATAAGGTCCAGCCTCACAGGCAACTAGTCAAACCGGCTTCAGGTAACAAAGTAACCTACTGCACCCTTGATTCATCTGTGTTATTTCGTAGATACTGCACTTATAGATTCACAATTTGTAAAGTCTCAACACTCAACATTCATTTTCTGTTCACATTCTCTTTTCTCTCAACCGTTTATAATTTTATTACACCATTACCAATGTCAGTTGTAGGAAAGGCTGTATTCTTTCGTCATATGTTTCAGGCTGGACGCCTCGTTGAGCTGAGAACTACGCACCCCACACTGCGCAGGTATCGCCGCGCTCTCGTTGCGCCGGTATCTGGTTTGCGCAGGTTTCGCGCTCTCTTTGCGCTGGTATCGCATTTGCGCGGGTCTATCACGGGCTTTGAAATACTTAGGCTAGCCAAACGTTTGTGTTGCGCTAGCCGCTTGTAAATTGTGCTATCTTTTTGTATGATGTGTAGCTGATGTTTCTCGTTAGACTCGTTTGTTTGTCCGTGTGTGATACCAATCTTTGGCGAATAAATCGCATGGCACCTTCTGGTTTGTCCACGGCCTGCTTTGTGAACCGACGTTGATTTTTTTGCCGATTTCCTGCCGATTTCCGATTCCGTAGCCCTGAGTCTGATTTTAATGTGAGTGCTGCTTTCCTTAACTATCTTTGCTGCCCTTCATGCAAATGTTGGATTCATGGAAATGTTGGAGTTGAAATCGTAAACAAAAACAAAGCGATTTTTATTCACAGAAAACTTTTTGTATAAACTTGCATCTGACTCTTCTCTGGTGTGTTTCAGAAACTCCGAACCTCGGTGCAAGTGTTCCCAGTTTTCAAAACGGAAAGTTTCGTAATTTGTCGCAAATTCAGCCAAGAAATGAATTTTGCGCGACATTATGTTGTGCATTACGGTTTACTAATTTGAATTCTTTGCTTAGAAAACTTACCGGATGAATCCCAACAGGTATTGATATGAATTGGTAATGATTTCTACAATCCTTACAATTTCCACAGTTGAACAAGAAAGAAGTAATCCTGGCTTTCTTACTGGCAACAGAACTACAAAAAAAGAACACAACAGCAATAACTTCAACCTGAAGATGTATAAAGAAAGATTTCTGGGGATATCCTGTGTTTTCAAGCAACACGTCTGATCCGTTTCATGACTGAAATTTACGGATAAGTGAGTTGGAGATGCCAATTGGGAAGAAGAAAAGGAGAGGATTTCAAAATTGTACAATCTCTTTCCCAATTTCTATGTATGAATGTGATAAATTTTGTCAGTGTCTGTATTTTGTTGGTGGCTGGTTGGTGGTTGGTATGGATATTAGAATCTTCATTGCTCTAGATGTCTGATGATTGATGATTGATGGGTGATACTGATATAGTATCTAACCCAGTTTTTTTATTGGTGTTTCAAACTTCCAACTGAAAACGTAACCCTGTCGAAATTGTTTACATCACAAAGTCCTCCTTTTATTCTGCCCTTATTTTGTTCCCTCCTGAAACTTGATGCCCGCAATACCATTGGGTACCAAAAATTGTGAAATTAAAACCATGGACAGAAATGCAAATAAACATATATCTTGTCATATCATCCTCAAAAAAAAAAAAATGATTTGGATAAAAATAATATTTGGGACCTGCCCCTAGATCCCATGATAACCCACATTACTTAGGGTTTGTTTATACTTGTTTTCAGTTATAAAATAAACCACAGGGAATTACTAGCTGAATTCCAGTCTCTGTCCTTTGTGCTGCTGTGCAAGTTACTCCAGTGATTCCCTAGCGCCGTGTTGCTAGTTCCTCCAGTGATTTCCAAGCGCCGTTGTGCAAGTTACTCCAGTGATTCACCGGCTCCGTTGTTTTCCAGGGCACGACTGCGAACGCTGCGGCAAGCGATACCGCGCCAAGGGTCCGCTGGTACGGCACCTGAACTTCGAGTGCGGCGTCCCCCCGCAGTTTCCCTGCCACCTGTGTCCATACCGGTCGCGCAGGAACGACGAACTGAAGAACCACCTGTTCCGCATCCACAAGGTCATTCCGACGAACGTTGGTCGCAGACCTAGGACCGTGGCGGGCAGCATTCTCTCGTGAAAAAACCGTTAGGTACTGGGATTCATCGAGCCATTGCCGGTCTTCTTTCCGGAATAAGGGCAAATATGACTTGACGGTTGTTTTGCTATCTTGCGTTACAACTTACAAGAGATAGTGAATTTATCACTAACTTTAAATTTGCAGATTTTAGTTTTTTAGACCTACCTATATTATCTCCAAACACCACAGGCCACCATGCCAGATGTTAATACAATTTTTGAAATATATTAATATTATATTTTAGATTTTTATTAGTTGCTCTCCGATTTTAATTGTATTCTCAATTTTCATTGCAATTTGGTGTGTTAGAACATGGATTTGTTAGAAGATGGTTAGAAGATACCAAATAGTTTCTCATATGTTAAAATGGGTGGTTTAATTGTTTCTCTTGTCAGGGAAGTAAGTATTTTGCTGCAAGCCTGCAAGTATTACCAATATTTGGCAGCGTGACACAAAATGTTTTATTAACCCAAAAGGTAGCAAAATTGATTTTTCCAATAGCCCCTTTTCTTTGTACTAAGTAACATCTTAATTTAATTTTTGTGTAGAATATATTTTTTTTCACAATTTTATTCTATTATTTATAATATTTAAGTGGGAGGTCAGCAAACTCGATCCGAACTAAATAGTAGTGTGTGCTACAAATTGCTGAGATATGATGCATACCTAACAGCTTAGAACTACAAAAAATGGATGGAAAGTGTATTTTGATAACCAATTTCAGAGGAATTTCAACCTACAATACTCTCTTTACAATAAGAGAGAATGCTTCCTGAATCTGGCCGGAGCCATATTGCAAATATCGAAAAAAAGAGTCCTAATCGGCAGAAATCGACCGATTACCGTCAAATCGGACGGAATCGAGAAAACGCGATCACTCCTCCGGCAGCCGCGTCTCGCAATCGTCACCCAAGACTGCCTTGAGCACGGAACGCAGCCAGGCGTTGAACTCGGCCATCTCGCGGTCGACGTCCACAGGATCGGTCGGCGGCGGTGGCGGCGGACAGGCGCTGGCGGTGCCAAAGAGCCGCGCGACGGAACGTTCGTACAGGCTGAGCACGGCGACGACGTCCTGGGTCCCCGCGACGCCGCGCAACGACAGCCGAGCGTGAGCTTCGCTCAGCGACGTGCTGCAAGCAAGCCGCTTGGGTGATGATTCAAACCGAGATGCAATTCGCCTATTCCATTCAATCAAAATTGTATCAAAATTACAGCATGATACCCACTCGCTAAAGCCAGGTAGAGCAATTCGGGTTGTGATTTCCCTGTCTTCCTATGTTATTTAGCTGAGCTAATTAATATTTATTTTCAAACTGGTAGTATGTCCAGTGGGTATCTGACGTCATTTTTCTTTGAGTGGAATAGGTCTATTATCTGTTGCATCCACAGTAGATATTTATTGCATTGAGGTTCGAAAACACGAGAATACTGCTAACCGATGGTGACTGCTATCATGGTTGGTGCTTGCGAAGTTGCTTATCAGTTTCGTACTTACATCGTGGCGATAGCGTTGACAGGCAAACAAGCCGGACGCAACCTCCGACTGGCAACGAAGTAGTTCCTGATGAGTCGGGTGGCGGCGCCGTTTAACGTGACCTCCAGCGCTGCCGCATGCGCCAGAAACTGCAACCGCATTATCGTTTTAAATTGAATATACATTCGGTTAATATACATACCTGGATTCGTTTCCTGGTATGGATACTGTTTTCGAATGGATATTTGATTCTAATCTTAAATGCAACCATTTTCCTTTCATGAAAATATAAACCGTGAATCAAAGCGCAATCATTATCGTCAAGTTTACGCTACGCTTGACGCTAAATTTAATTCAACAATGTAACGTCTTCAAACCTGTCTGAGAACATGGTCGGGAAATCTAGGCGTCTTCACTCCCATAGCTGACTGCAGAATGCTCTGAGCAACTTCGTCCTCGTGGCTTCCGTCCTCGGAGATAAACGGCATGCCGAACACGCTGCGAACAACAAGCCGGTCCATTAATTCCACTGCGATTATGTTAAGAAAATCAGTTCTCTTTTGCCTACTAGTACCGAGAACGTTACCAATCGACGTGAGTTGGATTGATGGAACTTGGTAGCTTTCCTATAGTTCCAACTCAGAAAAGTAACGTAGAACCATAATTTTGAATACTACATGGAAGCCAATTGGTGGCATTTAGGTAAGGTTGCAAAATATTAAGAAATACCACACCATTGTTACAGCGGTAACAGAAATGCATCGATTTTCGGCATAACTGTGGGCCAGTTATCTAGCTCCAACAAACTCCAATTTTGCGGACCCAGGTTTTTCATAACGTGGGTATAACCGAGTACCTGAGAACCCGATAACATCACTGGACCCAATGAAACGCACTCGCTGAGAATGAAAAGCAACTCACTTGATGAGCGAGCGCAGGTGTTTGAGTGCGGCGGGAGTGTCGATGTCCTGCGTGTGGACCGCCCAAACGGCGCAACGCAACGGCTCCGCGGGCAGCGCTGCAGCACGCGTGCTGCTCGGCATGGTCACAACCCCCGACTCCAGTGCTGGACGGAAACACCAGACAGACATCCATAAAATTAACTCCTCCTGTTTCGATTTGTTGCTTTTGGCACTCGAGTTTAGACCCTTGCTGAAGCAGGGAGCATAGCTTTGCGAAACGTCGGGAAAAGCTTGGGGTTGATATTGATATTTGTTTATTTCGTCTTATAATTCAATACCCAGTTAAATAGTCTCTCTGAAAATTTACAATCTAACTCATTCATACTCCTAATTCTTTCTCCATGTAGCCCAAACTCAAATGCTTAGTATCAATAATCGGTTGTCTCTGCAGCGTAATAACTCCGTTGGGATTAAGAATTGGGACTTAATGACCCTGGAACAAGTCTATTCACTCTATATTGGTGTAAAATTGGTCCTTTCATCTCGAAACCTTGCCGCCTTACCCGTGAGTATGACTCGCCTGTGCTGCTCGCGCGTGGCGACCCAGTCGTCCACCAAACAGACGCCGCCCGAGGCCAGCGCCAGCGCGCCCGCCTCCGTCCACCCGACGCCCCGCCCGTCGCACGTGGCCACGCCCCAGGGAGCCACGCCCCACGGCGTGCAGACGCAGCGTTCGGCGGCGCGCGCCGCTTCGCGCGAGACCAGCTGCGCAGACTGCGAGTCCGGTCCGACGATGAGCAGGGGCACGGGTCGGCCGCACTTCTGCAAGCAGGGGTGGTTGACGGTACTTTATTAAAAAATATTCAACTAGGTCATTGAATGCTGAGACTGAATTGAAACTCTTTTAGATGATGTACTAAGATATGCTGCATGTTATTCAAGATCGGTGGGATTGGTTGCCATCACTCCCCGGGCTAAGTATCTTTCCAGCGAAATGGTGAAGTGTGGCTTGAATTTTGCGATCTTAAAATTTTCCTTGAAAGAGTTTTTGCTGGTTTTTTCTCGAGAAATTTCTGTGTGACGGCGTAATTGCGAAAAAAAGGTTGAAAAAATAAGCGGAAATCAAAATTGGTTGCCAACGGCACGTGGTGTTCCCAAGCGGTCACCCATCCAAGTACTGACCACGCCCGATGTTGCTTAACTTCGGTGATCGGACGAGAACCGGTGTATTCAACATGGTATGGCCGTTGACGAGGATGAAGGTGCTTATAACACAATATAATCTTATTATAGATGTTATAAATAATTGTTATAAGCGTAGCGAATTACCCTGGTGAAAAAATTATATGTGCTTACACACTTTGACTTATTAGGATTTTATTTTGTACCTAGGTCTTAAATCTCGATTAAATCAGCACCAGCATCATTCAAACAACGCTTTACCTATACAACACGATTTGATGATCGTTCATTAAGCGCTGCTATATTTCAACATAAAACCTCTCAACCTCTCAACCTCTTCTACCTCTCAACCTCTTCTACCTCTCAACTTTCAATAAATATTAGTCTCGTCATTAACTGACTTTGGGATGCAGGACTGTTGTAGGTGTCGCATTAACAATTATCCGATGTCGTTCATCTCACCAGCGACGCAAGACTGAGCAGCAAGCACAAGCGCAGCTCCCTGTGAGACTGCGGAGGCAGCAAGTGTTGGGCGAGCCGCGTTGCCAGCGCGATGGGCAGCCGGAACGGTGACTGACCAGCCTGCAGACAGAGCTAGCGAATGCAGGACACACGAGATTTAATGTTAGTAACGGCAGAATGATGTCAAAATAAATTAGGCTGGGTAGGAATGACATGGTAAAGATTTAGATATCCTATCAAATGGGGACACGAACCCTTGGATCCCAGTGTAAATTTGTATCCAAGGAGAGTCGGTACAAATTTTGGAATGGATATTCAGTTTCTAATAATATGTACCCCGCGTATTTATCTTGGCTTATACCTGGATGGCCATGACTTTTAATTTAATCAATGAATGAATTTGATTTACCTATTATTATAAATATTAACTGTGCATGTAACAAGATTGGAACTTTGATAGAAAGATTTTTTAAGCGGAGTGGAACAGAACCCTTATTTTATGTTAAACTATGTGCACAATTTTTCTCTATCATGATCAATATTTGGTCCTAAAATAAGCCCAGAATTTTCATTGCGTTGCCAGTGTACGCAAATAAAATGCACATTTGGAGGCAATTACCTGTGCTGCAAGCTTGGCAAAGGGACGGGGCACTGGCGGAAGGGGCGGCTTGTAAGCAGCCACGCCCCACGCTTCAAACCCGAACACAGTGTGCCGCCCGGTGATATCGTAGCGTTCGCCCAGCGTCAGATCCAACGCCAACTCGTCTGCAACCAGACGCAAACATTACACCACGGGTTCGTAACATTCCCATTCGTTGCACACACGATACGCACCCTTGAAGGTCGCCAAGATGCACTGGTAGCTCCCGAGGCCGGTCCGTAGCGCGGTGATTGGAGCAAGGTGGGCGGTGACGAGCTGTCCCGTGCTCCGTGCCGCCGCCACCTCGAAGACGGGGCCGGTGCAGTGGCTGCAAGTCGAGCCAGCCGCGCAAGACACGCGCTGGCCAGCGCTGCCTGCGCAGTCCGTCGAACAGCAGCGCACCACGGTGCTGCGGCTGCGGGGGAAATGCCAGCGCCTTCAAAGTATTTTATTCATTCATACGCTGTCCCAAAGAAATTTCTATGGCATTGTTATCAACTTTTATTAATGGTGTTTTTTAAGTTGCTGAGGGTCTATTTTAAAACATTTTTTTCACACGATCTGATTACTTTTACAGTGTTGAAAATTTGGGGGGTTGGGGGTTAAAAATTCATTAAAATGGACCCTTATTAAAATATGAAAGTATGGATCACCACCATCACATAGTTGAATCTACAGCAAACTGGGTGAGAGATAAAAATGGCATTAAGAAATTAATTCCAAATGGCCAGTGAATTTATCAAATTTTCCTTCAAAATTTTTCTCCTTAATGTATCGTGTGCCGGTACGGATTCCGACTATGGAACGTATATTTCGTTTCTAACTATAAATATCTACCAAGCATGCAGCAACTAATAATTGCAGTTTGCTTCGAATCACTAGCCACTAGCCATTTAAAAAGGAAGCCGTCACTCACAGATAGCTGTCACCCGACGACCGCCCAACGACCACGGCGTCGGCGGTTCCGAGACAGAATCCCGCCAGCGCCGCCCCCGTTAGCGCGGGCGCCGCCCACGCGCGCATCTCCACGCGCATCTCCACGTGCCGGCGTGTGAAATCTCCCAGCACGCGCACCGCGCATCCGATCACGTCTTGCGCTGCGTCGCGCACGGAGTCCGGTTCGTTCAGCAACGCATCGGCCAGCTCGTCTGGTAGACGGGCAGGGGAACGTTGGGTTTAGGTGGTGAACCTGGATCCAGTCTGTCTCGGTGATGTGAATTTGTTTTTGTTTCGCTGTTCATTGTTGGTAATGAAATTGAACGGTTGATAGTTAGAGGAAATTTCAGTTATGGTGGTTCTCCGATGATATTTTTATACTATGACACCTAAGAGGAAAAAGTATGGACTTTCCCAGTTGGGTTCCTATCTATGTGACATCTTAAAGGACTAAAGGAGCAAAATAAAGGACTACCTACAACAAGATTTTGCATTGATGTCACGGATTTACCAACGCAAACCCTACTATTAATTGTTTATTCTCATATTTATCCATGGACGTATAAATATCTTTCAAGATAAAAATTACATTTGCGTTGATCCTGTTCGACAAAGTTAGCGACATTCCCAGAGTCAAAAATCTCAATCGAGAAATACCTGAATAAGGCAAACGTCTTTATCACCCCATTGACACAGCCTCTTAGGATCATAGATTAATTACAGCTTGCCGGATTCGTAGCACTCTTACCGGAGACTTCTAGAGCTTGCTGGAAGTTCATGCGCACGATAACGGTGAGTGGAGGTGCGATTTCACCCGGTTTATGGCAAGCCGACAGGAGCTGCTCCTGCTGCGCGACCTCCATATCCAAAGAGTGCAGCTGGCCCGTGATGTCCAGCATCGATACGAGGTGCTCGCGGAGCCGGAGGCTGCGGGAACAGGACCGATCAGTCGATGGCTAATGTTGTGAGGCTGACGCTTATCCTATTAGATGTCATGAAGTTGCAATAGGATATCAATAAGTGGTTTTTTCCTGGTGACACTATAGTTAGTATGGTTTTCTGAATAGTGAGGTGGGTATATATTCAAAAACTGTAATCTCATTTAGTAAAAAAGCACCAAAGCAACAGGTGTAGGCAATTTAGTGATACCATAAAAATATTGCACTTCTGTGTCAAATTGTTATCACCAAATTGGTTGGAATCATTCTTCACAATCTTTGGGGGATTTTACTGGTATTAGTTTGAACATTGTTATTTTGAGCTTAATTTAATAACAGCTCATACAGCTTTGATAACTGTAGTTAGAATGAAATATCTCTCTCTTACCACTCTTCTTTGTAATTCACGCTATGTTTTTTTAAATACATTTTCTCCTAATTCAATTGAAAAAAAATGAGAAAAATACAGATAGGGCACGAAACATTTGAATATTTCAAACTTACGACTTCCCTCCCTGAATCATTGCCTGAATGTAGGAGAAATGAGGAGAAATGGCCCCCTCTCCTCGACAGCTGAGCTGTCGGTCGTAGCACTTGCCTTCTGCAGATAATGACATTTCTTTTTGAAATATTTGTTAATCGTCATTCAATCTATTTTAGGCTAACGTGCCACTGTAGAAACTGTTGATGTGCAATATGTTCGCTCTTCTTGGTTTATTTAGAGATCCTTGTTACCTGTTAGTGTAGTTATATCGGAAATAATGAAATTCTAAAACAATTGTGTGAGTTGGTTTTGTTTTGATTAGTGGCTAATATTGCTACAATTTTCAGATTTGGCAACTAGCCTGATGAAAATCAAATCAATTCAATGGAAAACTCTTTGGTAAGCAATTTTTATTTGTCGAAATTTCAATTGTGTTCTTAGCATGGGTCATGTGTCAATGGGTTTCCTATTTCAGACGATTCTAAACACCATACTGCGTGGATTTACTGACAGCATCAAGGGTACTGTTGTCATCTTCACTTTGGATAAAAAAATAAAAGAGCAAGCTCTTCGCAATGCGCAGCTCAAAGAGAAATTGCCAGGACGTAGACGAGAGCAACCAGATGCAACGAAAACGGCTCCGAAGCGCCAAGAGTAAGAACCTACCTCTATCACTATCACCACCGACTACCGAGTGCTTAGCCTAGCATTACTACTAATCCAACTCAATGAACTAATTGTCCAGGGGTAGGATGCAGTTTAGAAGTTGTTGTCTAATTTGACGTTGGCCATTATTAATCTCTCGACCTGTGAGGTTTAGCTGTGCCAAGTTTGCCATTTTATCGAAAATGGTAAATGGGCAATACTAGCAAGTTTTTCCTATAAGACAGATGGTAAATTCCCTGTTTTCCATTAAATTTTAACCTGAATGTCTGTGCTGTTGATTGTAGGGAGCCCAAGGTGTTGACGCGAACGTTGCAATGCTGCGTATTGAACGGCGGTGTCTTCTGGCTGAGCCTGCTGCTGTTCGAGAATGTGTTTCTGCCTTTCTTGCGCTGGCTCATCGGGCTCATGCTGACCAGAGGCGGCGAGTCGTATGTCTGGGCTTGGACGAGCGCATTGCTAACGTGGATTTTTGCCGCCATCTGGGTGCTGCCACTGCTGCTTCTCAGCAAGGTCGTCAACAGTCTCTGGTTCCAGGTATGTTGGATGAAAGAAACAAGAACCTGGCATTATCATCATCGTCATAAAATATCCTCATCATAATCTAGACTTATCGCTGTGCGGGGGAGGCATCTTTCCATGGTTAGTTGGCATAGAGTTTGTTTCTGCCTCCAACTCCAGTTGACAGTGCCAGAGCGTCATTTATGATGAAATATAGCGCGACCTTGTTAAACAAAAGCATCACTAGGCTTGCATACGCTTAAAATGCATAATTTTGACGTAGATAGTACTTACCTATGTAAATATTATGTACTTTTTTTGGGCCTATTGGCTTTTTGCAGAGCTGACTGTACTGCAATTATTCGGCTAAAAAAGTCACTTTAATTGATAATTGTTTGAAATTAGACCCAATAATTTGAATGTAAAGAATGTGACTGATAAGCTTTGTATGACCTTAGCAAGTCACTAAAGAAGGTCTGTTCCCTATACTGGTGTTGTTGCAGGATATCGCGGACTCTGCCTACCGATACAGCAGCGGGCGGCCCCAGGTCACCGCTCGGGTCAGCAAGGTGATCGCCGACAACTTGTTCAGCGTCCTTGTTCAGACGCTCTTCCTGGCGCAGGTACGCACGTCGCCCACACGGCCGTTACCGGCCCCTGCTGGAGCGTTTCCTGTCTCTGTCCAAAAAACATCCCTTGGTCGTCTCCCTCCTAAACCGTGGAAGGAGACTAGTGCTAGCTTGCAGCTTACACTTTTTTTTGCGAGTTGTGCATCACAGTAAGGAAAGGGATTGCAAGAAAGAGATATTAAATAGAATGCTAGCGTAGCTTTAGTTGCTGTATATATGCTTTGGTTGTGCAGCATTAGGGGCAAGAGGGCCAAACGCCTCAAACCGATTTTGATGAAATTTTAAGTATACTCATGTTTTCTCTTAAATAAGAACTCATACTTTTTACAGCACAATCTAATCACAACTTTTTTCAAACATGACTTTTAACAAAAATTACCATTTTTTTCTAATGATCTATTACCCCATGGCTTTGCAAACACCCATATATAGTGGTGTTAGCAAAGCCCTAATATTATAGAAATAATAGCACCTATAGCACTGATAGTACTTCTTGTTGTGCTAGCACGGGTTTTGCCAGGAAAGCATTGTATCAGGAATTAGCTACGTGTCCAGGGTTTGAGACCGGCAGCATCAAAAGTCACCTTTAACAATCCCGACCCTGACCAAACATCGTCTGTCTGCTGTCCTTGGCAGGGCTTCGCCGTCAGCCTGGTGCCGCTGGGCGTGGTGTCGCAAATCGCGTGCCAGCTGCACATGTGCATGCTCTACTCGCTGTACTCGCTCGAGTACAAGTGGTACAACATGGGCTGGGAGCTGCAGAAGCGGCTGACCTACATCGAGAACAACTGGCCGTACTTTGTCGGCTTCGGGCTGCCGCTGGCGGCTCTTACGGCGCTGCCGTCATCGTTTATAGTCAGGTGAGTGCTCTTTGCTTTGCGAGTGATTATTTTAGTTGTGTTGTGGACAGGGTTTATTTGAATGTGGCTGATTGTTTCGATATTTTGGGATTTGGCACTCGATTTAAGACCCTAAAGCAGGCAGCAAAGCTTTCCGAAACGTAGGGAAAAATTCGAGTTTCTTGGACCTAGCAATTATTACCCAGTTAAAAAGTTATTCCAAATACCGTACCTATAACACTCTGTACATCAACCATCAACCATCAACCATGAATGTACATGTGGGATGCGACACAAAACATTGCAGTCAACGGGGCTGCTAGGGCGAGGCCCTCCCTCGGCTCCAGCCGCGTTGGAGACTGCTCCCAACAGACCATTAAGGCTTTACCCAGAATTCATTTAGTGAGAGAAAACTGGCCAAACAAAATAAAAGCAATATAAAATGGCATTTCAAGAGCAGTGCTAAGCAAACAATATAGAAAATAAAACAACATTTAGAAAAAAATTAGTTTCAATAATTATATTTGTGTCTGCATGTTATTGAAAGACATTTGCATGTCAGATTTTCGAACATCTACAGCCTTTTTTATAATATAACCAATTTTTTCAATCTTCTCCTCAGCATTTGAGGTGTAAGTAACTGGAAATAATTTCCAATTCAATGTGCCCAGAAAAAGTTTGACCTGGTTTGACTCTATAATATTTTGAGTTGATCAGATATTCTTAGAAAGCATTTGTCTTTTATCATTAATTGGCTTTTATCATGACATTTGATTTAGCCTCGACATTAACGGGATTCACACCCGTGGCAACTCCACTATGTTCTTAATGCGTACTCTGCGTACTCTTTTAAAATCAGTCGCTCAAGCGCCCTCAAGCAAGTAGGATGTGTTTTTCTCACGCTCCCGTCTTATTCCTACGCGAAACAAGGCGAAACATCGAAGACGAACTGCTCTGGCCACCTGCACCATGCCCCCCACCCCCAAAGCACATGCAGACATCTAAGCTACAACGTCTAGTCATGAGCTAATACTCTTACATTATACACACAACCACAAGTAGAAGGACTAACGCTCGAGAAGGAATTTTTCTTATCACTTCATTTCAAAACATATCCCAGTGACATATAATGGCACACAAAATCGGGAATTATATTATGCTATTGATACCATTGGATTCGTGGCAGCATACAGAGTGTAGATCATTTTGAATCGCAGTGATCGGATGATAATTGCGGATATTACATTGATCTATTTCCTTACTTTTACGAGTTTTATGTCGTGTCGGTATAAGCCTCGCACTGCGGAATGTTGTTCTTTCACAAATCTAAGCCAAGGCAATAAAATATTCCCAGAAATAATTGGTCAGTGATAAATAGTGGCCAATCCGAAAATCGATTGATTTATTGATAACGATTAATTAGAGAGTATCATTGCAAGGGTGTGGATGTGTAATTGAGACTTCCTTTTTGAACGAACTTTGCAAGTGAAGTTTGACGGACGCAATGCCTTCTCACGCGCACGTAATTTAGTGGTGAGTTTGGCGCGCTTCGTTGTCATCCTAGGTCTGCTGGCCCTTGCGAATGGTCATTTAGGGCCCATTTTGTAAATGATGTACCGCTGTAGGTACTTGATTCACTTTCGCAAATTGAAAAAATAAAGCTGACACGAAATGCTACATACTGCCAGAAGGACACAAAGACACAACACAACGTGTTTGCTGAACGATAAGTGAGCAGCGACTGACCGAACTTCGAGCTGCGTCGAGCTGCGCCTTGCATGCTTGGCTTTGTGTCATGTGCCATGTGGTCGGGATAGGGGTTGGGCTTTCAGTGGGGTAGAAAGAAATGCCAAGTGCCTGATGTGCCCCGTCGAAGCGATCCTGGAGATGCAGGTTGTCAGTGGGTAGACCCTGGGCCACGGCCGTGGGAAGGCGACAGGGATTTCGAACATCACAAACCAAAAGATCGCATCGATGAAAATATCACTGGAGTGCCTGTAAGGTCCAGCCTCCAATATCAATCAGTAATGAGCTAATATTCGAAACCAGTGATTTATAACCCTTGCTTATTAGTGCTTCCGTGTGCTTCCGTGTGATCAAACCCTCAGTTTCAATAAGGCTACAATAGCGACAACCCACAGAGGCGAAGGCGCCCAATCGGCCAATCGGTCAATTTACCAAGAATTTATAATTACTAATTATTGATCATTATTAATGATAATTACGGCAAAAGGTGAGCTATACCACTATTGGGAAGCGCAGCGCTCGAATACTCAAAAAACAAAAATAAGTTCGTCAAAGTCTTGTCACATTCTAAAATACGTCGGGAGCTTGGAAGGCGAGACTTTTTACCGCAGTGCTCGTAAATCATTTCATTTGAGCTTAGCACAAAAATATAAACTAGAGGCTTATGAGATAAACTCTCGCGCGAGATACTTTTGGTGCACGAAACGTTCCAAGGTCGCTGTAGCTGGCTGCTATGCGATGAAGAATTGACGCCTGTATGTAGGCAGTTCATAAAGATCGCGGCTTGGAATCTTGCGAAAATTTGCTTCGCGCAACCGTTGCTTGTGTACAGGGGGAAATCTACATTTCTTGACCGATCAGAATGAAACTTACATATTTGGAATCTGCATGGTTTAGGCCTCATGACTATTTATTTTAAAATCGCGAATATCTCATTGTTTCCCACTGGCAGTCCGTTTAAAACCATGTAAAATTTGAACCTCTTTTTCAAGTTTTCAAAATTCCCTATTTCCGTTTGTATCAAACTTGTAGAGATAAAAATGCTTCGTCACAAAAGTACCACAATTATGCACTAGGAAAAAAATCCTGACCACGCTATCTCTAATTTTGCGACTTTTGGAACGTACAAAAGATTTCATCGCATTTTCCGAGCCCCTAACCAATTTTCCTGCACAATATTTTTTTCTATATTTTTAGTAAGTTATGTTTAGCATAATAAAACCATAGAACATATAAAAACCCCGTTCTTAGGTGGGTGTGAAACCCCTTAATCAAAAAGTTGGTTTGATGAGTTGTGAGATCATATTATGTTCACCCTATTTCGCGGTTATTTTCATGAGCACCCCATGCCTAAGTTAGTACGAAGATTCTCTACAAGGTGGCGATTCACAATTTCACGGCCTACAATCTTCAAGGGCAAATTGAAGGGAAACGACTTTCTCGCTCCCACGCCAATGCTCATGCTAAACGCCAACAAAAATGAGATCATGAATATAACTAGTCAATGCTGTCAATATCGCTTCCAGACGAGACATGAGCAAAAGACAACAGTAATATTGTGGTCGCGCCTGTAGCTTTCGCGGGTAGAGCAATAAGTAGCATTCTAAAGCTGAAGTTTTACGTCAACGGCCATACCATGTTGAATACACCGGTTCTCGTCCGATCACCGAAGTTAAGCAACATCGGGCGTGGTCAGTACTTGGATGGGTGACCGCTTGGGAACACCACGTGCCGTTGGCAATAAATTTTGCATTTTATTTTTATACTGAGCGCTATTTGTCTAATTCAACCAGCACAAGAAGTGTTTTGTGGAAACAAACACTCAATGTCTTTTAAAATATGGTTTAAATTGAAGCTTTGATTCTCTTTTTGTGTGTGTTCAACAATAATAATAGAAAAAATTGATGACTACAAACTTGACTAAAATTAGACATCTTTTAAGCGAATGTAATGATTGACTTACGTGTGAATTATTTGTAAAGGCTGGATTTTTGATTCACATACTGTTTAAAGAGAACTATTGAGATTGTCAATGAGTTAATCCGAGTCTGACACAGCTAGCTGATATCAATGTCTCTTGCATGTTACAGTGGCTGCGTTTTCTCTATCTTGTTCCCGCTGTTCATCATCAGCGGCCACGAAGCATCTCCCGTCACCGGCTCCTGGTAAGTCTCCAGAGTTACGTAGCGTTGCGTTGGGTTCAGTTTGTTTAACACGTTTCAACACGGGCGTCACTTTTCTGGTGATCGGGCTTTGTATTTCAGAGCTGTGATGATAAAGATTTTTATTTATTATTTTATATTCAAAATTAGATAAAGTTTGCTGCTCTAGAAATGTAACAGATTGGCAATCACATACCAGAGAATGAATACATAGGCCATCAATTTATATAGGTTCCATAAAAATGGTATCAAAATGACTTGATTAGTACTAAAAAAGAAAATATGGCCACAAAAAATCCTTGCATGATTTATAAATTAATTCTAACCAGTACATCTACACACAACAAAGGATTTGTAAGGCAACAAATAAGGCAATAAATAAGGCTACATACAAAATGCAACTAAATCGTAACGTTCTCTGTTTCAGTTCGTTTCCGCTGCCTCTGTTCACGCCAGTGATAATCGTGTGTAACACGGTCTTCAACCAGGCAATAGGCACGCGCTGAGGACTCTCTGTAGACGCACACCGTCTATTCTTTTCCGCTCTAGGATGTTCGCCCAGCCTGGGGAAACGCGACGTCAAGTTCTCTGCTTCGTACGCCTTCGAACGATGTTCTGCATGTGTTGTTCTTCTGTTGTTAATGGATTATGGTGAATAAATGTGATATAATGTTGTTATGGAAATCTAGAGAGGTGTTTTGAGCTATTCTTAGGGCTATGAATTGTATTCAAGATTTTACTTAAGATTGTTTCATTCAGGTGGATGAAATTATTTAATCGGTAAATGGACCAGCCAATATGTCTACATAATACAACATTGTGGGTGAATACATCTAACTCAAATCCTCAAAACTGAAGCAGAACTTTGTTTATTGTATTCATTTAATATTTTTTGGGGGAATCAAATGTTTGTGTTTTGCGCCATGTCGATTTTTCCCTGGAGTTGGTTGTGAATCCGCCAGAGTGCATTCTTGCAAGTTTGCAACTCGCCCGGAAAATTGCTCCTGTCAGGTGATTTTAATTTCAATTAAATATATTATTTTAACACGATATAACACCGAGGATCATTTTCAAAATCTTGAATAGTATACCGCATGTTTTTAACTTAAGAACGTAAATTATTCCAGTAAAGTTATCCCGAGATATATCTCGATGTCAGAAGACATTGAGGTTAACGAACGAGGTGATGCTGAATCACAAAAGCCGGAGAAAATGTTCTCCTTGAAGAAGTGGAACGCTGTGGCAATGTGGAGCTGGGATGTGGAATGCGACACCTGCGCTATTTGCCGTGTCCAGGTAATGGATGCTTGCCTGCGGTGCCAGGCGGAGACAAAACAAGACACTCGTTACGGCAAACAAGACTGCGTCGTTGTCTGGGGCGAATGCAATCACTCGTTTCACTACTGCTGCATGTCACTGTGGGTGAAACAGAACAACCGATGTCCGCTTTGCCAGCAAGAATGGAGTATTCAACGAATGGGCAAATAAACTTAAGAACGTTTTATAATGGAGACTGCAGAGTACCTACTCAACTCAGTTTTATCAACATTTAATATTAATCCTCAATTTATTACGAAATCAATGCCGGCATTGAAACTTGAAAGCAACAATAGCTCTCTGGCTAGTAACTATCTAGCAGGGATTGAGATGAGTTGATTTTTGTTCGGAGAAAATGCCTACCTATGGCATTGTTGGCCATGTCAATAGATATGTATGATTTTATACAGTTAGTTAGCCTTTTTTGGGAATGTTATCCTAAATAAACAGGGAAATGAGCCATGAATGGAATTATTATGTAGAAGACATGATGTTATGTGTAAATTATGAGCTAGGATTACTGGAATGTTTTTAGACAACATCCTCTTTACCTTACCTTCTTCAAACCAATATTTTGTACTATTAGACAAATATTTCAATTACTACTTACTGATGTAATAAACAATTTCGAATCGCTCAATGGGCCGAACGGAGTGAGGTAAAATTTAAAGTGGAAGACTGTGTGGCATGTAGAGTTAAATATACTCATTAATTTGTTTATGCATATTTTCTTTTTTATTTACCGTATGTGAAGTAATTCACCACTTTTAAAATTATTGTAATTTCTTAAAAATCATAACTTTAGGTATACTGGAATGTAATTTTAAAATTCATCAGTAGGAAATATAATAAAATACATAGAAATGCAAAAAGATGCAAGAGCATTTATGTCATTTTTCACTTCCTATTGTAGAAATAGTTTAGTTTTTTTAGTTTTTAGTTAACCAATCCATTGTAAAATGATAAGGAAAAGGGTCATTGACACGCTTTGTCTATCAGTGATGGAGTTCCGATCGGGAATGTAGCTCAAGCTTCGTTTTTATTATCTCAACACTCTAGAAGCTGCATCTTGTGGAGGTGCCGGGCCAAATGGAATTCTGAATATTCAAATTAAGTCACTGAATTTAAGTAAATTGGATCCATCTCAACAGACACTATCAAGAAAATCGTTGGTACAAAGAGTCGGTAAGTTGCCATCTGACGGTCCAAATGACGTTCATATCGGCAATTTGAATGGCCATGTGGGTTTATTGGAAAGCTTTCTAATCTGACTATTAATGAGGGCTTTTATATAATCTAGATAACATCTTAATTATTTAAAACTAGGTTTATATGATCAATTAAAAATTTTCCTGGAAATTATTTGAATATTTGAATATTTCAAAATGTAAAAATCGATTTAAAGAAGAACTTTTCAACTGATTTTGAGCAGTAAAGTGTAATTGATGATGTGGCTTCACTCGCTACGCTCGTTATGCTTATCAGCAATGTAAAATAGATAAAATAATCAACATCTTATTTGGCTTTGTATTTTAAGACGTAAATGCAGCCCATTGTTTAAGCAAACTGTTGTTATTTTTGTCAAGCAATCAGAGACTGCGCCAGAAGTGATGCCACTGTCACTTTTTTGCGCTCCAACGAGATATTTGATGAAGAGAAAGGTTGCCGATTGGAACTCGGCGTTGGCGTGAAGGAGGAGCGTAGCTCGTGCCGTAGTCCGGCGAAACAAGTGCTCTGAGCTCAACGTCCACGATGCGCGGCGCCTGACGCTGTCTAGACTCTGTTCTTGTCAGACACGAGGCACATCATGCGAGTTCATGTTCCTCCGCTTGCGCTAAGTGCACTTGCGCGGTACTTAGTCTCACAGGGTTTGTGGAAACACAAATGCGAAATATGGATATGATTTATGATATCCAATTTAAATGTCGTCAACTTGGGAATTAAAAAAAAATATAGTTTCAGTTAATTTAAGAAAGAATATCATTATAAAATTATATGTTAGGAAGACTCAGTGGAAGAGTCTTTGTCTTGTTCAGCGATATTGCAATTGAGTCTGGTTTGAGCCCCGCCGCAACTGACTTTTTAACAACTGTAAAGATCTTTCAAATAAATTCTGGAACCCATCTTAGTCACGTGCGATTTTAGATATAAATGATGAAAATTGAAGCTTTGGATGGTAGTAAATAGCCAGGTGGAATAATATAGAAATTTAAAAATATTAGCTTCATTTTAAATAAGGAACCTTGTTACATGCAAAAACCCACCCCGGAAATTGGGAACGAACCCCAGCCTTCCTGGTGGGAGGCAGCGATGCGATGCACACGATCACACAGCAGACCACGAGGAATTTGTTTTGAACTCGATGCTAATCGACTACGGCCTAGAAGTATGGTGACTACTGAAGAATATCACAACGCAATTGCATTTGCGCCGCAAGCGCGGAGTTGTGTTAACCACTGTGATTTATCTAACAAGCTTTGCATCTATGAAAGGACAGACAAATTCGCAATTAATTCACGCTTCATTGATCAACTGGGCGACTGGACCAACGAGTTCACCGTGCCGGGAGCACGGGCACACTGCTTCGCATAGAAATCATCTCGTGGTTTATAGTCTTTTGATAGTTGAGACAACCAATCAGAAATTGCGCTGTTGTCAAAAAGACGCTGCTATCACTATTTTGAGCTCAAACACGAGGTTTAACTATAGAGATAGGTGGATTCGGAAGTAGAGTTGCTGTGACATGAGCTATGGGCTCGTCAGGCTTCAGGCTATGGTAGCTCAGCTCGCTGTGGACGACGTACTCCAGGCACATTTGACGCTTCATTTGCCGACCAGTGCTTACATAAGACAAGTCACAAATCACCTGTAAAAGCATGCAGATCACGTGCAAGTACTACCAGGGGGAGGGGGAAGAGTTAGAAATATAATTTTTGTTCATCTGCAATTTTGGCTATAAATGCTGAATTTTCAAGCCTCGCATAATATTAATTGTCGGAAGAAATTAAATTATATTAAAAAAATTAGAGCTTCATATAAGGGAACTTTATCCGAAGGTACATTCATCTGGCGTTAGGCTTGTTGGAAAAGTCGCCAGGTTCTATAACTGAAGTGAGTTAAAGCCTATTTCGAGCCCCGTAGCATCTGACTTTTTTACCATTGTAAAGATCTTTCAAATAATATATATATTGAAAAATATCTGGCACAGTCATATCTCTCGAAAGGCCGAGTGGTTAAGTCGCTTGGTTCATGACGCTAAGATGATGAGTTTTGCTCATAAATTGGGGTGGCGGGTGTACGCCATCCTCGCAAAATTTTAGTAAGTACAAAAGGTAAACAAACCATTTGTAATTCATTTACTTTAAGGTGGATCCGTACAGAAATTTATTGTTTTTGTTTTGGTAAAATTTTACTCAGATGTGGTCTATGCCGGAAAGAAACACTCAAAAAAATATTTTTAAAAATATTTTACTGGCAATTTTCCGGAAAATGTGAAAATTTGTTTGGTAAACATGCCACCACTCCTTCCCTCAATTAGGTCTAAATATTGGTGATATCATTCTCGACTATTTTTTTTTTCGATCAAGACACTTGCAGCTTGCCAATAAAGGAAGATGAAAGTTTAGAACTGCATACTTTTTCAGTAACAAATTTTGAAACAAAGCAAAAAAATTGGCAAATTTACGTCAAATTTTAACCATTGACAAAATTTAGAGAATGTCAGCGCGAATTGAATTAAGTGTCTTGTTATAATCCCTGAAGTTTGGACATTCCATAAATATTAATTTCATTTCGATCGGACGACTGATACTCCCCCCTAGCGGGACAAGAGACAGGTCAGCAAGCGTAATTTTCCATACTTATTTTTTAATTTTCCGGAAAATTTCCAGCAAAATATTTTTAAAAATATTTTTTTTCAGATTTCCTTCCGGCATATGACCACATATAAGTAAAATTTTACCAAAACAAAAACAATAGAAAAAAAGTACGGAAACAGTACGGATCCACCTTAAAAATCCTCTCTCACGGACCGTGTCTCGGCAGCCGAGAGGTTGAGACTCGAGACTGGTGTCCTAAAGTTACCGGGTTCGAATCCTGGCCGGAATAGCGGCGGGAGAGCTTTTTGTTCATTGTAAAGATCCTTCAAAAACAAAAATAAATATATATGTTGCAAAATATCAGACACAGTTATATCACTCGAATGGCCGAGTGGTTAAGTCGCTTGGTTCATGACGCAAAGATGATGCGTTCAAATCCGAGTGACTTTTGAGCTTTGCTCATGAATTGGGGTGGCGGGGGAATGCAATCCCCGCGAAATTTTAATAAGTACAAAAGGTAAACAAACCATTTGTAATTCATATACTTTAAAAATCTCCTTCTGTTTATCGTGTCTCGGCAGTATGGAGGGTAAGGCATTAGACTAATATCTCAAAGGTACCGGGTTCGATACCCGGCAAGTACAGACGCGATAGAGCATTTTTGCATTTAATTTTGACGAATGGCATTAAAGATGGTAGGCTTCGCGACCTCGTTTTCAATTTTTGCTGGGGTACTATACGTCCCACCCTAACGCCCTAAGCTTTCGCACTCAGCTTGGCCAAAATGTTTGGTCCCAACGCCCACGAGTGTGCACAAATTTGGTAGACAGCGCCATCTGGTAGATAAAATTGAACAAATCTGTGACTTGGTATATTTTTTTAATTTTCCTATATAACACCTTATTACCAGTTCGTGGCTGTGCACGATAAATAAGAATAATTTCAATTAAATTTTAAGTTACAAAAAGCTGGATGTTGAGGGATTCGAACCCGCGTCGCTAGAATACCAGACAAGGGGGCTGTCCAATGCACCACGCTGTCTATGTCTGAATGGCTTGAATTCTCCATACTCCTTGCACATGGTAGGCTGATGTGCTTTTTTTAGGCGATTTACTTGTGTGTTTGACATTGCAGACGACCAAGTCCTATACTGCACTGTTGTTCAATATGTATTCTGTGAGTTGCCAGTGCCAGACATTGCCAAAAAGCCTTCGCCTGCTGCGGGGTTGGAACTCAGGCTGCAACAGACTCCAATCCGAATGCCAGCGTGCAATCCATTGGACCAGGCTGCTGTTGGAGTTAGCGGGTTTATATTTCCTACCAATTCATCATTACCTAAACGCGGTAAAAAAATGAATGGCTAAGTTCTTCACTAGCTGTCAGGTGTCTCAGCTTGGCTGTTCGTGACTCAAGAACTAGCAAGCATCGTACAACGAAGATGTTCCAGCCACAGATTGTTGGACAAAAAGCCGCGTAGGCATCGGGAACCCAAACCGGGATATTCTGATGGGATGCAACAATGCTATGCGCTCGACCATAGAGTTGCTAATGAGTGTGTGTTATTTTTTTTATATTTAACCCTAGCTATCACTGCTGCTGAGATGTTAGGCCCGTGGCAGATACCTTTCTTGCTTAGCTTCTAAGCATTTTGTTTTTTCCATAATTTTGAGTTCATTTTATTTGTTGTTATCTCGACATCTTTGCTGGTCTGGTAAACCCGGCACTTCCACTTTGTTGTTTCACGAGCGCCGTGATCTTCTGACAGCCGAATGTTTCTGTCAAAGTGCTGTTAGCCTTTGATGGCATTTTATGCCTCTAGCAGTGACACTAAGAAACAGCAATCGGTTGTTTATCTAAAGAACTAGACATCTCTTTGTCAGGGCTAAAAGTTTCCTGCACTGCATGGAATTGCATTACTGATCATGGCACGCAAAAAGCAATTTAAAAAATCATGCCTATGTCGATGTTATTTTCGTTTTCACTTCCTTTATTATTACAACGCTTTGAAGGCTCCAACGATTGTTGGCGAACGAACAATGTTCAACGAGAAAATTAACAAATCATGAAACCAGCAACAGAAATATACTAGTACAAAGTATAATATAAGACGTGTTGGCCCCTCATGAGAGTCATTTGCATAGAGAGCCTGATAAAGCGCGTTGACTAACAACATCGTAGTAATCGTCATAAACATTCGATCATACAACAGTCTAGAACTACTATAACAAAAAGGTAAAACATCTAACAAATTCTGCGATATATTTACAACTAGGGACGGGGTGATTTTGCATTTGATGTCTATCCAACAAGTTTTTCCACCTGGAATCGGTTAATTCTTTACAGATGCCTACAACAGCTTCAACTAAAGCTTTTGGGCATTGAACGTGTTCAAGATTTGGCTTCGATTAAAATAAGGACAGCCTATCTCGAGGAGAACAATCTTGGTATTTTTCAGTAATGGTGGTAGTAAAAAATATCAGCCAGCCATTGTTAAGAATTAGTATTGGGCCCCAGCACTTGATTCCTCACGTAGCCAAACTTGAACGAATTCTTGTACAATTTTGTACAGTGGCAACTGCAGTTTGTAAAGCAACTTCAATAAAATGTGCCGAAAAGTCTAACGGATTTAAGCGTCCGCTATTGTTAAGAAGGCCGATGAGACAGTGCAGGTGTTATTGAGCTAACTAACTTTAGAACTCAACTTTACAAGCGGTCAACATAATCGGCCCCCGTGAATTTGGCCATTAACCTTGATGTGAATTACTCAATCGTACACCATTAACAAATGAAAATCTCCCCGGAACAACGTTACAACCAACGATGAGGAAGCGCTCTAACTACGGCCAACGATCCGTAGACAGACGTTAAAACCGCGCAATCACTATCATCGTTAGATGTCTTGGCATGACTGGAGCAGGCAGATTCATACGCTAGGTATCTAACAATAGACTTGTTCGCCACCACTACCTAAGCAGCCGCAAACGACTGCACGAGTCCGCAAAATAGTTGCTGAACCAGTCCATTTACCTGGCTAAATTTTACTTGCAATGCAATTGTGCCGACGTATTATTCGATTTCGAAATTAATTCAATTGGAAAATGCCCACCTGCTCACAGATTTGAGCCCACATGGGTGGGCATGATATTTTCAATGAACACTAATTAGAAATGAACAGCCAAGCCAAGCCCTTTGCAGTAGTGTTTCATTAGGCAAGTGCATACAGGTCTAACTGTTTCTTCACGAGTTCCACGGCCAAAACTAAAAAGTGCAGACGAACAAACCTATATCTCTAATTCTAACAGGCCTAGACAAACGCTCGTTTTGCTACCATCGAAATGAGGCACCCATCTCCGTGACCGTACTAGTCGACTCACAAAAACCGTCTTTTTCCCCGTCACCATCAACAAAAAAAGTAGTTGGGGTTAATTCAGCGAGCGTGCAGACGAACGGAGGAGAACCGGTCACGGTCTAGCCGGGCTGCAAAACGAGCGTCCGCCTGCTTTGCGTGTCTGCGTGTCCGCGTCGCAACGGTGTTGCGGGCCGGCATTCGGGTCCCGTCCCCACGGAAACAACTAGGAATCTGGCCGTCCGGACGACGACGCTCTCCACTACCTCGCCCCGCGCGCACCGGCGGGGGAAACTAGGCTCAGTCTTATCCAGAGGGCATGCGATGGGCATGCGCTTATATCGACCTGCCGGGAGAGAAATAGCAGTGTTAGAAAATGTTGGGGTTGTAAAAAGTAGCTAGTTACAACTGCTTAAACATAATGATAAGGTACAAACATTTCCAGACAGAGAATCTACTAAATTACACGTATACCATTTCGATCAACAGAAGCTAGTAATGCCATTGATGAAGTAAAGATAATTTTTTTTTAAATACATCAAATTTATCCACTGCAAATATATTTGGTAAGCAATAGACTAATTATATGAATATAGAGCATTATTTTTCTAGTTAAGGCAATTCACTTAGCCCACCTGGTTATGTTGTTAAAGAGACGTTTGCCCCACCACGACTCGAGGTCAAACGGCTTGAAGTCGCGCAGCGTTTGATTGGGCTCCCCGTCCGCATGGTAAACCACGCATTGCGGCGGTTCTGCGACAAGCAAGGAGACAAACGTCCCAACGGTCAGCACTCCCCCACCCAATGCTGTCTGAATGGATTAGCACAATACCAGCGGAGAAATGCCACAGCGCTAATGCCGCAGTTGTGACTCATTCTAGCATATTCTGTGCAGGTTGCTTTATTGTTTCCGTCCCCATTTGTAGTTTTACCGGTTTTGGGAAACTATTTCAAGCTTATAAGTATGTGGTTTTGCTATAAATAAAAATTTATCTTATATTTGTAATGATATCATATTATTCATCGGCCATGAAAATCCAAACAATGTAAACCTACTGAAAATTGTGTGAAAACTTGTGATTAAAATAGTTTTATAAACAATAATTAAAATTTTTAGTCTAGAAAACTTTAACGTCTGTATAATAAGCTATAAATTTACGCGTTATTTAGGTAGGTGAGCAAATCAAATTCGAATCACTGGCCCCAAGAAGGAATGGCCTTCAAATACTTACTTCTGGTGCTGAGTGGAATCTCTTGTTCATATTCCTTGCATACTTTGTCCCATGCTGCAAAATAAGAACAGTTGTAGAAACATTGATTAAACTGTGTGTATGAAATCAAGAAATTTAAAAAACCTTAAACTGTAGTGTAGATAAGATGATTGGTACTTGGTACCTAGCAAGGAAACAACAGTTATGGACTTTGAACAGTCTGAGCTGTGTTACATTGAATTCCTTATCTTTAATATAGTATGTAAACAATCTGGACTCAAGGAAGCTGAATTTAATAGACATGATCAAACAGCACTGATTTAAAACATGGCTAAAATTGGCAAAAATTAAAATTTTATCGTTAAGATATGAGTTGTATTTAATTTAGCAGGCCAATGGCTCCAGTAACATATAAATTGATTATCCAGCTCTGCAAAATTTTAATGGTCTCTTCCGAAAAGTTTTCCTTGAGCAACAACTCTAAAAATGACTATAAGCTTAAAAATCGTAACAAGAGAAAGTAGCACTTACAATCACAGATGAAATCAATAAGCTCTGCATGCTGTGGACTGATAGCTTCGTGTTGAGATCGCTGACCATTGGACCGTTTGCCATTAACTGTGTGGAACACTGGTTTCGGTATTCTGCGACAAAGATAGATCATAGTTAACCCGGCTGTTCCGCTTTTTTACGCAAAGACACATCATACAAAACTAGCTCACTTACGTGTTATTGATTTGTCCTTCATCCTCATCAAAAGGTTTTCTTGATAACTGATCACGAAATGTTTCTAGTCGCTCCAATGTTTGAGAATGTGGAATTCCTTGGCAAAATAATACTATGTTAGGTTAGAAACGTTAAATTGTGACCATCGGCAAGTAGATGTGATTAAAAGATTCACTTACCACGCCTAGTTTTAGCGACAATTTTACTTGGACCTTTGGACACTGTATACATCTTATAGTGCAATTTAATTAAATATCCTCTCTGCACTTTGCGACCAGCTGTTAAGAATCCAAATTGAAAAATTTGGCCTGGTTTCAAGGTTGGGTGATGTAAGAAGTTTGAGGGGTGAGTGAGGGGGCATGACATCACGAGATTGAATCCCCACTCTATTTTAAGGGTGAAAGGAGGAATTTTAAAAATAAAGAAAATCATTTCGATTCACAATAGGTTTATATTAGATGCTAAATACAAGCATTTCACTTGAACGTTTTACAAGCATGGCTAAAAATAATTGTTTTCTAGCATACCTAGTTGAACCATGGATGATCAGTTGGAGCCAGAGATGAAGATTCAATGACATTTTAAAATGATAATTTAAAACTAGTTTTGATATTGAAAATAAACTATTACAATTTATTAAAATAAATACAGTCTTCCATGCCAGCATAGCATCTTGGCCAGCCAAGGCTGTACGTACATAGCACTTGTAAAATGCCTGCCTCCTACTTCTTGGAGAAGAACGACATGATGTTGGTTTGCGTTCCTGTCCCGTTGACTGCCGGCTTCTTCGGAGGCTGCTTTTTGGCCGGCTGCCGTTTTGCAGTCTGAGGACCCTTCACATCCTCTGCTTTCCCATTTGACTCCTCTTCCGACGATGCAACTTCGATCAATTTCCTCTTTGAACCGCCTTTCTTCGTTTCCTTGCTAGACACTTCCGGTTCCACCTTTAGTTCTTTTTCTTTCTTCTTTGCCTCATTTTCCCTTTTCTTTGCTTCTGCTTTAGTCTCATTCTTTTTCTGTTTCTTATCCGCAGCCTTCGGTCCCTTCACATTCTCTGCTTTCCCATCGGACTCTTCTTCTGACGAAGCAAATTCGATTGATTTCCGCTTTGAAGCTGCTTTCTTAGTTTCCTTGCTAGCCTTATTTGATTCCGCCTTTGATTCAGTTTCCTTTTTCTTTGCTTCATTTTCCCTCTTCTTTGCTTCTGCTTTACTCTCATTCTTTTTCTGTTCTGCTTTCATTTCCTTCTCAGCTCTTTCTTCTGCTTCTCTTTCTTTTTCTTTTTCTTTTTCTTTTTCCCTTTCTTTCTCTTTTTCTTCCAATTCTCTTTTTTCTTCCTTTCTATTCTTCTTGGATTTTTTCCCACTTTCCTTGATCTCTTTTGTTGCAATATCTTTTTTCCCCTTCTTTACGTCTATTTCATCCAAATCCTCATCTTCATCTATTTCCTTGTCTTTGTTCCTCTTGTCTTTATCACCAAATATTTTGCCACTTTCCTTCACTTCTTTCTTTCCATCCTCTTTTTGGACAACATTCTTATCATTATCCTTCACCACATCTTTCTTAACTTCTTTAAATCCGCTATCCTCCTTTTTTGTAACTTCCTTCTCGGCCAAATCTCCGTCACTTTCCCACCCCCACTCCTTGGTCGTCACAACAAACCCATCTTCGTCGATTGTTGTCTTGACCCGAAGCACCTTCTTGCGCGAAGGCGCTCCCGCCCCCGCCCGCGAGTCTGGCGTGGCGGGAACGATGTCTTCGTCGCTGGACTCCTTGCAGAAATCCGGGGGCGGAGCATCTGGCGAAGGACATCGCTCCTCTTCGCTCTCCTCGCTGCCGCTGCTCTCAGAATCTGACATCACCATGATTCGCTTTCGCTTTGCCGCCACCTCTTTTACAGCTTGCTTCTTGCGACTGCTCTTCGAAGTCTTCTCTTTTGAAGTCTTTGGGGTTGCAGTTTTACGCTTCTCGGATTTCGGGCTGTTAACGTTTGTTGGTGAGTTCTCCTTTGAAGAGCCTGGCTTTGGTTTTTCTACCTTAGTTGGTTCATGTTTAGTTTCAATGCTTGGTTTTTCTGCCTTAGTTGGTTCAGGTTTAGTTTCAATGCTTGGTGTGTTTTCCTTCAAGGTAATTGGCTTTGAATCTTGAGGCTTTGACTCTGAAACCACTTTATCTTGTTTAGAGAAGAAGCTAGTAATACCTCCCTTTTTCGGTTTGGCTTTTTCGGTAACAACAGGAGACTTTTTTGTTGCAGCAGCTCCAAATATTGATGCTATTCCAGTCTTGGGGGTAGCCTTAGCAGATACCTCGGGTTCCTTAACGTTATCTTTAACAACTTCTTTGATTGGGGCTTTCTGTACCACTTTGACAGGCGGCTGTGGGGCGGCAACTTGGCCCACTGGAAGAGCCCTCGGTGCTCGGGGAACTGCATTCTTGCAAGTAACCCGCGGCTTCAAATTGTGAAGGTTTCCGTCAATACCGTAGATCACATTCAGGTCAAGTATGCTACTTACTTTGTGAACGCAGAAAATTTCTTTCAATTCAAGGGATGCGAATCGTTTTTCGACTTCAGCTAAGTCGTTTTCCCTGACAAGTGATATGTTGTAACCTTTGTCATCAAGTAGCTGACCACCAAGAACATAGGTTATGTTTACCTCTGAACGGCGTTTACCTTTGGGAAAGACGTATTCGCGCAAAATACTTTTTGCATGATTAACAGAAATTTCGAGCGTGCACGCTAAATATTTGAAAGAAACGATCTTATTCTCGTCCATCACAAACTCTTCGACGTTTTCCAGAAACAACATCTTATCGCTGTCGTCCATTTTCGTTTCCCGCAATTTTTGTACGAATGACGATCTGCCGAACAGCTGTTTGATGCGAACATGGAAGACGCGCTTGTTTCAAACGAGAGTTTCTACCCATCACTAGGAGAATTCCAAGCATGCGAACATGGAAGACGCGCTTGTTTCAAACGAGAGTTTCTACCCATCACTAGGAGAATTCCAAGCAAAATTACACAAAAATACACTATTATTGCATATTGATAATCTAGGAGATAAATTTTCACAAAATTAGGAACCCTCCAATTTTTTATGCAGGCCAGGTTCCCAGCTTTGCTCAACCAATACTTCAATATTTTCTTGTTCGTTACAATAACAGAAAAAGCTGTTATGGAAATCAGCTAAGCAGGGACTCAGAACAGGGTTAGGAAATTTAATCAAATATTAATTCTTCATAAACAACAATTTATTTATAATGCAGCGACACATAAAAAAGAATTGGCTCTGCACTTTCCATCCGCCTTATTGTAAGTGGCGAGTAGCGACCTATAAATCTAAATATTATAACAAAATCCTCTGAAAATTTTAGGTTTTTACAGGATATCCATTTCCATAGAACAAAAATATTATCCAGCTGAGTAAAAAAGGGAAAGATATTTGTCATTCAATTCTTACTTTGAAAAAGTAGCTTCTCGAACTAAAATCCCACTATCCTCTAGTCAGTTTCACAAGATTTATGTAACAACTCATTGTTAAACTTTGATTCCGTATTATTTTAATTCGGAGGACCTTTTGTTGGTAGCTCACGGTCCGCGAGTATAGTTGTAAGCCTGGCAACTTATTCCGCTTAGGCAGTGTATAGGACAGGTTGCCCTGCTCGCTGAACGCTGAATGCTGAACGGAATCGGATCCTCATCACGCTACCTGCGTTCCCTCGCATTCCGCAACAATCCCTGCAAGCAGACACAGCCTCTGTAAACTACCAGGTGAAACAAAGCACCTTTAGTCTGTGTCGGACAGAAATGGAAGAAAACCAGGATTATTGGCTAACGACGAAGTTAACTGTGACAAGAAATTGAATAGGACACATTTTTGACACTTGGCAACTCTAGTCAAAAAAATCCCAAGAAATTTAGTGATGTGGTGAAAAAACTGGAAAAATGATTAATAGAAACATAAAAACATAAAACGAGAGAAGTACCACATTTGTGATATTAAAAATGTTCAAAACATCTAGAAAGTTGGGCAAATTTTGTCAAGAGAGAAACGTGATCAGAAGAATTGATTATTAGTGACGAAATATACAAATATATACAAATATATCTATAATATAATATGTGCATAAAATAGACAAATTTTAGAATCAATATTTTGTCACTCTACAATTACTCTAATCAGTGTCTACCGTACATGGGAAGAGTAGTGTGTGCATTTAGGTTTAAATTTACACTAAGGATCAGAAGAAATCTAAAATTTCCACTAAACCAGAGTTGTCACTAACGGACTGAGCTTAGAATTTAGAGGGTCCAAGTTATCAGATTTCTAAGGTTTTCTTACAAACTTCCTTAAAAAACACCACAAAAGCACACACAGACATAAAACAAAAAAACCATTGAAGACATTCTTTGCAGCGACTCACTGTCAAGCACGCGTTGCGCGGCGGCGGCGGCGGGCGCCGTCGGGTGGTCGGCCGCGTAGCTCCGCCCCTCGTCGCAGGCGCGTGCCAGCCGCGGGTCCAGCGGCAGCCGGCCGAGGAACGCGACGCCCAGCTCGCCGCACATCCGTTCTGCGCCGCCCGTCGATGCCGGGAAAACCTGCGACTCCGTCTGCAACGCGCGCAATCGTTTGCAAGGCTGTCGGTGTGTTCAGGTCAGCTACGTCACGCATTGACCCAATGGACTGGAGATAAAAATGTGCAGATGATAGTCAAACAACAATTGGTCACGATTAAAAGGGATGCAATTCTTACGTTTAATTTTTTGCTTTGTGCCGTATGTTTTTTTTAACGGGGCGTTAGCATCTTGGCAGTCTAACCGATTTAAAAGCAGATATTTTAGGCTCTAATTTTCATAATTGCAGTTATCGAGTTGTTGGTGTGTGATTGCAGCATAGTGCCGTGTCCATAGATTCAGCCCCTTCTATGTTTATTCATAGTCCTGTTTCTTTCTCCGTGGAGTCCCATAACTCAAATGAACATAATATTAATTCCACAGTTGGTTGTTAGTATAGCCTGCATAATGGTCCATTGCAGCAAGGCGACAGATTTGGGTTCGAACAAAATTTGGAATGGATATTTTGTTTCTAATAAAAAATATCTACCATGTATGCAGTATGCAAAGAGAACTCGAATCTAGGTTAAATTCAACACCGACCTCATAAGACTTGTTATCAGAACGAATGGTTGTTTTGGTATGGGCACGTGGTCACAATACCTTGCAGTTGGGACAGACAAAGAGGCTCATGTTCTCGACGACGCCTAGCACGGGCACGCCCACCTTGCGGCAGAAGTCGATCTCCTTGCGCACGTCAAGCAGCGCCACCTCCTGCGGGGTCGTCACCACCACCGCCCCCGTCAGGCCCGCCCCCAGCAGGTATTGGGCTGCCGGAGGAATGCAATACACAGTGTTAATGTACAAATCTAACCACGCGCCAAATATTAGTTGATACCAACCTAAATGCAAATAAAATGCAAGTAAACAGCAAATCTAGTGTGAATTGAGCCTAAATGCTAATACTTGTTGCATTTACGGTAATATTTAGTAGGTATTAGAAAAGAAATATCCATTCGAAAATTTACGGAGTTCTGTTCGAACCACACTGAGATTTGAGGTTAGCAATCCCGGATGAACCCACATTTTCGATTGAATTATTCGCTTCTGACAATAAATATCTACAATGAATGCAGTGAGATTTTAATTTTGGTTGATTCCTACATTTATCGGCAAGAGTTTAATTATAAGTAGCAAGATTAAACAGATTCGTCGTAGATTTGTCAGTAGATTCGTCGTCTATTCGTCAACGAGACGCTACTCACTGGCGGAGAGGTGCTCGTCCGACGTTCCCGGCGGCGTATCGATCAGCAGGTAGTCGAGCCGGCCCCAATCGACGTCGGCCAGGAACTGCCGGATCATGCCGTTCTTCTTCGGGCCGCGCCAGATGACGGCGTCGTCCGGGCTGCCCAGCAGGAAGCCCACCGACATCACCGACAGGTTCTCCTCGACGAACTGCAAACAAGAGCGAGGGGCATCGCAGTTTCGCTCGGCCGTAGACAGCGGCTTTCCAGCTGCGGTGCGTCGCATCCCGTGGGTTGTACTTTGTAACGTAGCAAGTTAAAAGTGGCAAACTGCTAATCAAGGTGCAATTCTGGTAGAAATTTGTTGTTTTTCTTTAAAACTGTATCTACACTGGGAATCGAAACCCGGATTCGTTGCATTTCTGGTGCAATGCATCGTATTTAGTTTCTGATAGAAAATAACGTGGAGTTGTTATTGACAAATAAAGAAAAGTTCTGAAAAATGTTACTTGCAAGTGCAACAGCAAAGCTATAACATGAAAGGAAGCAACAAATACCAAAATTGTGGTTTTTCTATCCGGAAAGTCTAGAAAAGTGCATTTCTTTTACATTGTCTGACTTTCAGTATATATTTGCATAAACAATTGCTTATGGTTTATGGTAACAATGGTTTGTTTTGTCCGATTGCTACACAACCGCAAGCTCGGCTTAGTGGCGTGCAAACCGGCCGATAGATGTAGTTTTACTCACGACTGGCGACCAGCCCGAACCGCTCTGGTGGACTTGTTCGCCGAGAACACCGAGAACGCGGGGCATCGACGGCCCGCAGATGTCCACGTCCAACACAGACACCTGTCCAAACAATCACACCCTGTTTTGTTCATATAACCACAGCGGTCACATTCTGTGTGTACTGTGGAAATCGCTTCAGCCGTGAAATCCATGGATCAAAGCACATTCTGATTATTATTAACTTTGGAAATCCAGTTGTAGGTATGTTGAGTGATGGGGAGGGTTTTGGGGAAGGATTCACCCCCCTCACCCCACACACCAACTCCACCCATTACCCATCAAAAACTTATGGAACACATCACTTTGCCAAAGCTTGTCAGACAGGGCAGAAGTCAGGACTGTTTCATTTCAAGTACCATCCTAAGTCAAGGCAACCAATCTAATCTATACTCCCACTTATGCAATCTTGCAATCGTACTTAGTGTGAAAATATCAAGTCGATTTGAAATGAAAATCATACTGAAAAAAAAAATGGCCTTTAGCAAATAGACCCAATAATTAAATTCTCGTTCCCAAGCTGAAATCAAAATATAATGCCTAAACAAGAATTTGCATAGGTAATGAATGCTCCAGAAATAGCCACCCAGTTCCTTCAAGGAAAGAGTGGGAGGTTTTCTCCCTTCCAATTCCTAAATCCGGTCTGCACTTCGCCGGCTGACGCAGGGTCACTCTTGCATCTCAACAAGAGGAGGGGGGCTATTGATCCGCCGACGCAATGCTAATTCGGGGGGAGATTTGACCCAGTTCCCTTTGCGTAGGAAGTTGCGTGGGGTCAAAGACGGTCATTCTGAGGTTTCGGGCCAACGAGTAAGACATAAAGTTTAACTATCTCAGAAGCAATTTTTTAAATTATTGTGTACGGCTCTTCTCAAAATCATTTTGAGGTCGAAATATTAGTTCAGCTTTGTTACTAACTATTTGGTAAGTGATAACTACATTTTAATTTTAGCTGCCCCTCTGTAGTTAGTAGAAGGTACAAAATAATACTAATAATAATTTATAAATTGCTTTTTAATTGGTTTATCTTCAAAATTCTAAGATTTTTTTTCTCCCAATATTGGCTCAATTGAGAGATGGTAATAGTAATTTTTAAATAAATACATGCCTAGGGGTGGGACCTCGTTTAAATAATTATGAACAAAACTATGTTACAAGTTATAACTCCTTTTCATGGAAGAATTTCCTATAACAATACTTGATCCCCAAAACTTATCTCTCCCCATTGCACAAGCACATTGTGATAATAGGGTAGAAAGTAGAGTAGCTCACAGCCAATCAATATAGTGGAGATATCCCCTCCTGGCACTACCTGCATCGTTATTAAAACAAACCCGTAACATGTGGTTATACGTGAGCCAGACGCATTCCCATGCTACCAAGGGCAAAAATCAATAGTGGATGGAGTTGGTACATGCTGACACTGAAATACCTATAAGCCCGAGTAGAACTCACATTTATATCAGGGTTTGAGGCAGCTAGACCTCGGGCTAGCAGAGAGGTGAATGTGCTCTTGCCAACACCACCTTTGCCCGAAAGGATTAGGATCTTGTATTTCACCGAAGCGAGACTTTTTCGCACGAGCTCGATCCCTGGGTCAGGTGCTCTAGTGTCGCCAGAAGCGCAGATTTGTTGGTTCGGACAGCCAGCACAAGCCGATACCTTTCCCGCAGTCTCACTCTGAGTGCCTGGGCAATCTGTAACCAAATAAGTTCCGATAATAAGTTCAAAATTCAAAGTTCTTAAGCCCGGAAGATCAAAAATATTCGTCAATAACAATAAAACAGTAAAATTTGTGAAGTGTATGACATGAGTGGTGGTGTCTGGTGGTGTCAACATAGGTTGTAATCGCTAACGCAATGTTGGAACCTGTTGATGTCAACACAAAATGAGAGTAAAAATTGAAGATCAGTGTAAATGGGTGGGGATCTTTTCCATATAATCCTTTAATACTGATTTAATAAAGAGAAATTTAATAAACTTACGCTCATTCGCATCTGACGGCACTTCGACGTCCGCCATCTTTACTCAATCTGAATTTTCCAACTAGGCGCGAGTTTTCGAGCACCAACAATTGTTTATGTTTTAATTTCTTCGTCTGGAACATTTTCTCAAGCTTTAATTTTACAAAATCTTCTCAGAAGACCAAATTTTCAATTTAATAACTAGTCTCAAATAATTGCATCATCATGAATGAGGATCCGGTCATGTATTCGGTAAGTTGACAATCAAATTCTGAGCGTAGTATTTTGGGAATGCAGACATTGAATTTGCCAAGCATTTCCCATCGCAGAATTAATTACAATAATAATTATTCTATTCCAAATTTCTTAGGAAAGGCTTAAGAATAATAAATTTTTGTTAGTCATCTATGCCGATTGCATGGTCTCCAGTGGGTGACGTCTATGTGTGCCTAGTATTATGTGCCTGTCTGTATTCAGTATTCAGTATTCTGTGGCCTGTTTTGAAATGCAGTCGACCCTCCCTATTCAACCTGTTAATTTCTAGCAAAAATCACACTCTATTTTCAATGGTCTTCCGACACTGTAGTAGTATATATTGGTTCAGTCAAGGCAGTAATTTCTTGGAATCTATGCTCACCATATTTTTGCGTTGGCGGTGTGTAGCAACTCCAGCCTTGGAGCACGATCGGTGCTCCCCCCTGCATGGAGCAGGTTTGCGGAGGCACCATCCCGACCAGGGTGGGAAACTACTACCAGACGCCAAGACCCCATGCTTGGCGGCCCACCCTGGGATATGAAAACGTGGAAGTGGTACCATTGTACGTTAATGATAAAAAGACATTTGAAAGTTAATTATGAAAAAGAAGGAAGGGAGTAAAGGAAATAACAAATTATGCAGATGATGAATGTTGGAAGTGTTCCATTTAATTTGCCAATAGGATTGGTTTCCTTCCTCCGTATTAGAAGTTCCCAAAACGTCCTACAAACATCTTAGAACAAACTGCAATCGATATGCTGTCACTATGGCAATGCAGTTCGTAGAAACGGTCCAACCATGATCGTAAAATACTATAATTTGACAAACATTCTCTGAAATTCCAACATATAAGCACAACACAAGTAGTCCCAGGTTTTGTGACGCACATTTTCGACTTGTTCCTCAGGCCGACACAGCCGGTGACCAACGCCCTGGTCGATCCGTGCTGCGCTCCGCGCGGGATGTCGACGGAACCACTGCGCTTCCCCAACCTGGTGACGGGGTTCGAGCGCAACCCCGCGCACGCTGCTCGCGCCGCCCTCTACACGCGGTACACCCCCTACGAGTGGGTGCAGAACCAAATCAGCAACTTCAACGAGGCCGACACCAACCGGAACTACTCGGAGCGAGTGCGCGGGGACGCCGTCAGAGTCATGCGGTAATCATCATTTTGCGGCATGGGGTCGGATTTTGTGATCCGCAAGATTGTTTTTTGAAATTTTGTTTGTTATTACCAAAGATTGGAAAATTTATGTACGTTTACTGATAATCATTGCGAGATTTGAACTGTCAAACGCCAGTAGCATCGCAAAAGTACAGCTGTGCAAGCCTTCATCCCGCTCTGAAATTTTCAACAGAATTCAAAGTTAGTAGCTCAGCAAATGCAGCCATTATAGTTCTGAAGCATGCAATGCTTCAAGCTCAGTCTCTGATACGAGTATGTCATACCACAAAGCTATTAGCGGATGAAGTGCCAATTATGCTCCACGAAGATGGAAACAGGACTATGAATGAACATAGAAGGCACTCAATCTAGTGACACTACATTTCAATCACACACCAACAACTCGACTAACCCAACTATGACATTGGACACACTTGTGTAAGCGTTGATTCGAAGGGACACTGGAAAATAGGCTATTTAATGTCCCGATCGCGCTGATTGTTGCGTGGCGCAGTGAGACCGACGAGAGGGCGTCGCAAGGCCAACGCGACTCTGGCCGGCGGCTTGGCGAACGGATCACCGACACGACGTTCTGGCGGAACGAGGTAGCTGCCGAGCTGGAGCGAACCATCGGCGAGGCAAACGCGATGCAGGACAAGCGGCGCGATCTCGAGAAGGCCATCCAAGATGTCGAGGGCCCGTTGCACATAGCGCAAGAGTGCCTCTACCACCGCGAGAACCGCCATGGAATTGACTTGGTAACGTTATGAAGAAGCTTAGCTTCTTTGATATCTCTCCTTGGTGAACAGGCTGTTTCATATTAGATGGTTTATTCCATTTAGACCCGATTTTACAATTTTACCAACTCCAGGTTAAAGTGGGAGTTAAGTTATTTGTTATGGCAACGGCCAATGGGGTGAAGTGGAATTCAATTGTTTCTAGGGGTTAGATGCTTAACCCAGAGTTGACTAAAGTTGTAATACCGGCCCTTAAGAGCATATCTTTTCAGCTCTAAATAGTCAACCAAAAATCGAATTGTTCATTAAGCGTTGATTCTTTGATCCATCTCATTGGGGTAAAGGCAACAATTCACATTAGTAGATGGTTTATTTACATTCGAGATGGTGTTTTCTTTTCAACTGTAAATGGTCAACCGAAAATCAACTTCACAACATTGAGATAAGCTGATGTAGGGAGGATGAAGTTGTAAAAATTGAAATACCTAGGATTCCAGTAACAATTAATCGACCAGCCAAGTTTCCCTGGGCAGGTGCACGACCAAGTGGAGCAGGCGTTGCTGCGCGAGGTGGAGGGACTTCGCGCGGGCCAAGACCGGCTGCGCGCAGAGCACGCGGCGGTGATCGCGCAGATGCGCAACTCACGCGCGTCGCAGCACGAGCTCGAACAGGACCTGCGCAGCAAGGAGAGCGCGCTCGGGATCGACAACGTCTGCCACCAGCTGAACAACTTCTCGCGGGGCATCAATTACTACGGCGGCATCGAGAAGTTCGATCCGACGTGAGTTGGGGAACATTTGTGATTTATTTAATATTTTTTTAGTTAAGGCCTAGGTATGTCCATGAATCTAAGAGCAAAATAATTCCACACTCCACTTAAAACCAGATGGTCATTTTCTTAATTTTTATGGTAAAGTACTAATGCAGTGTTGATATCTGAAAGAAGCATCAATCTTCAGGTTTGCAAAGACCATTCCGATTGCTCTGTGGGCAAGCATTGCTTAAAAATGTCATTGATCGTTAATTAATTCAGAATTTATATCAAAAAATTGCTTTTAAAACTTAAATATCAATCTACAAGAAAATTACTCTCAAAATCTTAGTTTTAAAATTACAAACGCACTCTGCATGTTTTGTCAAAAACTTTTAAGCCGCATAATTGATTTAGGGCCAAAAAAAAACATAAATTTGAAAAAGGATTTTAAAATTATTGTATGAAAGGAAAGTGGTGACTGAAAAACAACAATTAAATTAACCACTTGTTAAAACAATCATTAGAGTCGACACGAGCCTCCTAATCTGACGAGTGCTTGTTCCTTCGGCAGCGTGAGCGTTACCGAGTCTTGGGCGGAGCACAGCAACCGCATCATCGCGCGATCGCAGGCCGAGCGTGCAAAGTCCGCGCAGCTTCGCTCCGACGCCGAGAACCTCATCAGCTCGTCGGCCAACGAGATCTGGAACGCCTGGAACGCGACCAACAACGCGCTAGCCAGACGCAGCTCTGAAGTGCTCGAAGCCAAGAGCAAGCTGCAGATGCATCTGCACAAGGTGAGAGATCCCCGTGTGACGCGCCACGGCCGTTCACGGAGGCTGCTCTGTACCAGCTTCAAGTGGGAAATCTTTCAGTTTAACTCTTATAATGGCAAAGGCTCATAGGCCCGGATTAATTATTATTAATTTAATTGTTCACGCACGACAATAATACAGATATTAAATTTTCAGAGAGCATTGAAAATTTTCTATTTACGACTTCTCAGGTTTTTGAGATGATTTCATTTAAAATGATCGTTTTCTGAGATGATAAATATAGTTTAACTTTTCGACAACACCTTACGATTTTCATGGGTGAAGTTTTAGGTGGTAAAATTACGAATCTACTGGCCACAGGATTAAAGCAGCAAAACGGAATCGTAGGATGGAGAGAAAGTGAAATGTGAACTTTAAATTTTGGTGACTAATGCGGAAAATGCAGCATCCATGCGTTTACGTTACCCATGTGTTAACAAAATGCATTTGCAGAGCGATTGTTACTTATTCCACTCGGATCTAAGATTAGTATTTATTTGCCTTGTTTTTCAAATTGTGAAGAAAATATGGTAGTAGTATATTTCATTGGCGAGGATATTATTTGTTTCGATTTATTCAGAAAGGCCGGGCAGGATGACAAAATTGTGCAAGAATTTAGATATCAGCTCTGGATTTGCTTTGAGCAGATACAGAGGTAGTAAATGGGTAAAGGCTCGGCTGGGAAGTGATTTCCAGCCCTAAACAGAGCTCAGTGCCGCATTGTTTTGGCAGATCAGTCCGTTACGTCACAGACGGTGCCGTGACAATCACAATGTGTTCACAGATCCAGCAAGAGATCTTCGATGTGGAGAAGAACCTGGAGCTGATCCGCAAGGCGGTGCTCGACAAGTCGGCACCGCTCAAGGTGGCGCACACTCGGCTGGAAGCCCGGACTCACCGCAAAGACATCGAGCTCTGCAGGGACGGAGCCCAGGACAGGTGATGCCCCGCGTGAAATTACCTAGCGGCTAGTTTTACCGTTTCGTTTCAACTCTGTGCTGAGAGATAACTCACAGAAACAGTTTAATATTGCTGGACGTGGTTGGCCGTTGCCAAGCCATTTAGCGCAAATAACATTATTGAAATGGTAAAAATTTTTCTCTGTTAAAGTTAAAGAAATTTCCTTAAGCTGCAAGCGCAAAACGAGCAAAGCGACGTCATTAAGTTAGACAAAATCATTCATTTAAATCATATGAGGGAAAAAGAACAAGACTTTTTTTGGCTGTAGTGATTCCTTGCACGATACCGATGGGCAATGAGACGAATAGACAAATCATTATGGAATTCTCAGGGAACATTTAAACCGATCTAACTAAGACCTCACAATTTTTGAGACAGTAAGTTGAGCTTGGATCTTTCGCGGAGCCGATTGTCGATTGTCCACATAGCCACGGTGCTTAGCCCCGGTATGACGTAAGATACAGCTTTTTCCCCCAGTACCGATACAATTATGGAATGGTTATTAAATTTCTAATTTCACAACAAATAACTTGGCGTGCTTTCGCGTGGTTCAGACTGGTGAAGGAAGTGCAAGACCTGCAGTCGTGCATCGACTACCTCCACCGCAAGCTGCAGGAGACGGAGGCGCAGCATCAGCAGCTGCTCAAGACCCGGTCCAATCTCGAGTCAGATCTCCAAGTCAAGGTCAACACGCTATTCATCGACCGGGAGAAGTGTCTGGGAATGCGCCGCAGCTTCCCCATCCAGAACACCATCAAGTACTAGATGCATTGTCCAATTGTTCCAAATTTGTAAGATATTTTTTTTGGTTAAAATTTATGTGTACTGTCATCGGTTGAGAGTTGTTGGTTTTGGTTGAATGTGATTTGTGTGAATGTTCGATGCCGTCATGGCATATGTCATGAACTCATGACAATAATTGTCACGAAATTAGTCAGTTCACTTTGTAGAAAAGCATTGAAGTTCTCAACGTATTCAATTAAAAGAGGAGATTTTCTGTATATCTATCCAAAGAGATATCTGAAAATCCTTATCGATGATTTCTAGAAGGTGCCTACAGAATTAAAAATATGTCATGATTTCTATAATATGGCAATAGACTTTTTTTTAGGTATGGAGGTAGGTTATAAAAGCTTAGCTATGGTTTTTCAGACTAATATACTGCAGTTAATTTTTAAAAGTCTAATTACAGTAGGACCCTACGTGACCACTCCAGATCAAATAATTCACACAAATTTAGTAGGTATGTCTATTTAAACTATGCACAGCTTTAATCACACATTGTAAAATTTATGTACATTGAGAACGAAATAAAACCACCTTTTTTCCATATTTACCGCCACGGTTCATTAACAATTTCAATTACGCACCTAATCGGCAGAATTGGGCTTGGCAACAACTTCTACTCAAATGATGAATCATAGTTGTGCCAAATATTATATTACATAATATTACTATTGTTGTTACCAAATTATTTGAGAAACAAACTAATACCTCTGTATTTCTCAGTCTAGTACATAGAGAGAGAGCGGTACTCAAATGCTTAGGCTCCACAATAGGATATATATTGTGTACCTGTTGGTATTTCCGATTTGAAAATCTAAGTTTTCTGAGTGGACATTCCACTTCGTACAAAGTGTGATATTATAGGGTTAAAAGTGGTACCTAAAGGTGAGCCCGAGCATATGAAGGCATGTTTGGCAGCTGCATGCCTTCCTTTGCCTCGAAGAAAGTGTAAGACAAGGTCAGAGTGTCGATCAGCTCCATCTTCGGGTCCTCAACGAACTCTGGGTCGATGTAGAAGAAAACTGGCATGTCCACCTGGCAACAAATAATTCACCACATAGGTAACACCCAAAACACTGGAAGAAATCCCAGCGCAACCAATAATGCTTGTGCTTTGGAAGTATTTAGGTATATGTTGTGGGAATAAAATCAATAATCGCAAAATGTAAACATTTCAGTAAGACTTTGATATATGTTTTAAACCATTGCCTGGTTAAACCATAACCGATATGCACCAAACAATGACAACGATGCAGACCTTCAGTGTAAAAATTTTGAAAGCTACCTGTTCGTGAGGGTTGAGTAGCTGCTCCTCAAAGCAGAAGCACTGTATCTTGTTGAAATACTGGCCGGCTTCAAAGGGGACTACATTATAAGTGCTGATACCAGTGACCGGCTCGTCAGTCGGGTTGCATGCTGTGTAGAAAGCAAGAGCCGTCTCACCGGGCGCCACCTGTGATCACACGAGCACTCGGTAAACAATACCACTCAATCGTTGTAGCACAGCATAGAGATATTGTCAAGTTATAATATCACCTGTATCTCATTTTGCTGCGGCTTGAAGTTCCATCGCATACTTGCAGCAATGTCTGCATTGAATCTCACTCTAATAATACGATCTGGAACCTTCTTCATATTTTCTACTTTCAAGCTATCTTCACTGAGTCCAGTTGTGCCACCGTAGCTGTATGCCTGCAGAAGAAGAAACAATCTTGTTCCTTGTATATGTTTCACATTTAATCACTAGCAGTCGTAAATACTTACCTGGCAAAACATGCTGTATAGTGGAACTGCAGCATAACTAAGACCAGCTGCAAGGACTCCTGCCGCAGATACATAGTAGAGCGTTGATTTAGTTCGTTTTTGTTGATTGCCCCACGCACTGCTGTCGGAAAGGTGTGGCTTCTTTGAGCATTGTCGACAACTTGTATGGATATTATTCTTGGTAAAGCTTTTTCCAGGATTGCTGAGTATCGTAGTAGATTTTGGTCTTGCTAATGCAAGGAACGATTTTATCGATACATTAACTAATTGGTTAACACGCATTTTAAACAATGAATATTTTACTGAGAAAATTCATTTGACGTTAAATTACGCACGCAAAATTCACAAATAATGAGCTTAAATGACCCATTCAACTGATTGTAATGATAAATTGAAATATAATATTTTCTTGGGCAGCTTGCAATCACTCGCACCGTAGTGGAAATAATGCGCTGGAAGGGGCCTGTGGTCCACCTGAAGAACAGCTGATCGTTCATACTTCATAGCTTTTTAGCCTATTCTAAACAATATGCTTGAAGAAAATTATTGGATAGTAAGGATATTGAAGATAAGATTTTTTTCCGTTGCTTAGCTAGCAATAATAGCATCTTTGGCAACGATAAATTTAAGCAATCTTATTATCTCGCATGTCATTTTCGAAACTTGTACACTTTCGCGGCAATTCTGGCAGCCATATTGGATTATTGTGTCCGCCATTACTAAAAATTAAAACATCGATTTGTAAGGAAGCGTCGTGTGAACGCTTGTATATTTTTGTAATTTTCCTGTGAAATCAGTACACCAAGTATGTATAAGTGTGGATGCCCTTTGGCGCTTGATATTTTCTTTATTCTTTTGGAAAGTCTTACCCTTGTTTTCTTTTCTCAGCAACAAAACGATGGCGACTGCTATGCCCATTAACCCCAAACCTTTCCTAAACAGTCTTACCGGCAAGCCAGTGATGATCAAGCTAAAGTGGGGACATGAATACAGAGGTTATCTTGTCTCTGTGGACGGCTATATGAATTTACAATTAGCAAACACTGAAGAGCTCATTAATGGAGTGAACACTGGCAATCTGGGAGAAGTCCTCGTACGATGCAACAACGTTCTATATATTCGCGGAGTTGACGAAGAGGACGAAGAAGGCGAAATGAGGGACTAAATGCTGCTGTGTTGCCGGTGTAATTATTGTGTGTCACTAAAACTCGCACATTCTTTCAATGTTGACACGCCCTGCTGTTTGGATGAAGATACTGTGCAGTTTCTTTGTTCATGGTTGGGGAGAAGACTATTGTATTTAATAATATCGATTTACCAACTAGTATGTAACTGAATCATTCTTATCACGTGCATATTATTGCACCATTAAATGAGTTGTATTCCATACCCAATTTCTCTTTTCTTTATAGTTACCCTCGTTTTGGGACAAAAAGGACATTCTCTAAGATATAAATAATACAATTATTTTATTTTTGTTGATAGATTTTATTTAAAAGCGTACAAAAGTATTGAGCTACTCGGCAGTTGCGATGGACAAACTTTCGCAGTTCACAACCGCTTGAAAGGCTGAGTAAAGATTGCCGCAAGATTTGCCAAGCAACTTAAAAGAAGAGTCATCAAACGGTATGAAATATACCAAGAGATGTAAAAATCTTAACTAGGCTTGCATAATGTGCAGTTATGCATTAATTTAAAAAATTGTAGCTAGATTGACACACAACTTCGTCTGTTCTCATAATACCTTCCTCGGAATATTTTTTGTAAGCAATTTCATTACACTACAGAGGCCTTCTACAAACCATTGTTATGGATTGTTGTCAAAGTAAACCTGCCCCAAGTTATGAATACAAAAGGTTTAAGTAATTTGCCAACTCAGAAAAAACCGTTAAAAAGCTTGACAAGGGTGCAAAATCTGCGAGATGCCATACCTGTAATCGAATCAAAACTAGAATTTACCAAGTACTTAAATAATAGCAACTCGAAGGAAATGGACAGTGAACAAAGGAACAAAACTTCTGGTTCCCTTTGAGTTGTGACTCCCTGATTTCCAACTGAGTAAAAGTTGCCAATAAGGGAAGCCAAAGTTGCTGCGTCGGCAACTTTGGTGGTAAATAATAAATAACTCTCGTGGGTACAGAATTAAATGAGTACTACCAGCCTAATTAAGTTATGATAAAAAATTAAAGGCTAAAATATTCACCCTAACACATCAGGTCGTAAATCAAGTTGATTATATGCTGCTTGCAGATGCTGAATTATTCAATCTAGTGAAACTACTGAATGGTACTTCACTGCTTATACTAGGTTCACACAACTAGCTGTGTTAATCTCCATTGAACTTGGTTTGGTAATTCTAATTGCCAACATTGAATCCAGAGTAATTAACCGAACTTCATTCATCTTATGAATGAATGATAGAAAATGGTGATCTACTATCATCAAGGATAAAGGATCCTTTTTTTTCCAGTACATGAGTAACAAAAACAGAACATTTTGATCCTGCACTTCCTTTCGGAACATCCGGTTCTTGTTGCTATACTAATTTCTAATCTAACTTAAAAAGTGATACTCAGATCGCGGTAGATAATGTCAACTATTTGTACTGAAAATTGCTATTGGGGCTGAATTAAATTAACATATAAAGTGCAAGAAAACTGTTGGATTGGAACTGGGTAGCAGAAAAAGTTAGGAAGTCAATTTGCTTTTCTCCAAAATAAATGGGAACAAATTTCACAAATGCATATGGGACCGCCAACAACTTCACGTTCCGCTGCATTCTCATAAACACCGACAAAGGCAAGGCAATTTGAGTTGCTGCCAAATTTACCGATAGGTCCGACAGCTAAGTTCGAGCGGTCAGCGGGAGATGAAACTAGCACTACAGCAAATATCTTACTATTAAAATTTAAAAAACTCTGTCGAATGCGCATAATTGAGCGTGCGACAGAATCGTCAGGACCGCAGGTAAGGAATCAAAGCAACACAGCCACCTAGTTACAACTCATTTGACGTTTAAAGAGTACCTTTGCAGGTACTCTTTCCGCCAGGTTCGCCACCAGTGCTTTGTCGCCCGATTCTGCCGAGAGTTCCCTACATTAGCATAGTAAGACACGACCTTGGCTGCAGCCGCCTCTGCCGACGTCATGCCGTGCGGACCAGCTCGCCGAAGTAGGCCGTGATAGCGACCTGGCGGCGGTCCAAGAAGCTCTGCTCGATCTCGCACTGCGAGCCCACCCCGCCCAGCCTGATCACCTGCAACCGGGAGCGAGTGCGTTAAGTCTGGCGGTCCGTGATCTTGTTTGCTCCCGACGATTCAAGGCAGTCCAGCCTTAGTGGTGACGTGTCTGAAATTAATAACTATCTACGTGAACTGGATTTCATTTTTTTAGTTGACGCAAGACTCCCGACCCTGTGGGCCGACCGGACATTTGTAAGCTTAGACAGAGTTCCAGCCCTTGTGAAAGACTGGCTGTCTGAAATAACCTGTGTGAACTGGCATTGTCAGGTTGCCATGGCAGGTTTGCCATTGAGTCACATTTAGACTGAGTGGTAGATCTGGAATGTAACTAATCCACTCAGAGAAAAACGACGTCAGATACCCACTAGAAGTACTACCAGGTTGTAAAAAAAAATAGCATTAGCTCTGCTAATAAACCATGGAACATAGGGCAATCACAACCCGAATTGCTCAACTACCTGGCTTTACCGAGTGGGTATCATGACGAATGGAATAGGTGTATTGCTTCACACAAAAACAAGAGCAGTCTTCCAATGAGTCCCTCCAATTTTGCTCTACAGGTTATAACTATCATCAACACCCGTCGAGCTTCGTCCTTGTCAGTTCCGCACCCAAACCTAGCCCCTGCGCCCCCTTAACCCACCTGATCCACGTCCGTGTTACGCGGCAAGTAGTACGCGACGTTGGCGGCGACGCGGCGCGCCAAGCGGAACAGGCGGGCGCCGCCCAGTGGCGGCATGACGTGCTCCAGCGGGAACGGGTCGGCGGCCAGGTAGCCCATGCCGCCCCACGGCGGGCTGAGGAAGACGACGTCGGCGCGCACCTGCCGGGCCAGCTGCGCAAAGTCGCCGAGCACAAACTCGATGCGGTCGGCGACGCCATACACGGCCGCGTTGTGTCGCGCCAGCGCCAGCTTGGCCGGGTCGATGTCCACCGCGATCACTGCAACGAGGCGGAAATCGGTGTGATTTTCAGAATTCCTTTGTTTTCTCTCGCTCACTGAACGGTTTGGCACGTGGGAACCGGTTCACCAAAGTTGGGTGGGTGACTATCATGCACATGATCAGAACTGTTCAGGAGAGAGGTTGGAGGTTTTGAAGTTAGTACGACAACTTCAATCGCCTTGCTTATCAACCTCTCGACAGCACAGATTATTGGAGGAATCCTTGTACCGTCCTTCGGAATGAACGTAAAGACAGTGGTTCCCCTGGTGCCTTTTGACAAGAGTAGGCTTTGTGCCAGCACCGGGTTTCCCCTCCTCCCTTCTAGGCTAGGGTAGGTTCATCACCACCCTTTCATTCACCAAAACCATTAGATCAGTGCCATAGGGACCGTCAAAAAAGTGTGTCATTAAACACCATTAATAAATCAATATTTGTTTTCTCTCTACTTGGGCCCTCTTTTTCAAGTAACTTTTGGCAATTTAATCCAGAAAATGCAAACTTGATTGCATGCCAAGGATAACTACTTTGGTCAGATATAGGATGAGGTGGCACCGAGAGGGAAGATTAAGGGTGGTTAGCGGAGATCGGGCGCTTACCCCGCTGGCAGGTGAACGCGAACTGGATGGCGTTGCCGCCAGCGCCGCAGAAAGCGTCGACGATCAGGTCGCAGCGGCAGCGCTCCGCAATGTGACGCGCCACCCCTTCGGGAGTCACCGAGTACCAGCTCTCTGCGGGGGCAGCAGAGACACAAGCGTTGTTTTTTCGAGTAGACACTAAGTTTGCAATCGAAAATAATGGCTGTACGGTCACCGGTCTTTACTGATGGCGGGTACTTCTATTAAAATTTGTGTGATTCAAGGTTACAAACAAACAAAGTAGGAGAAGGTGGTACATTGTAGGACATGGTACATCGTGAGACATGCGACATTACTGCTTTCTGGAGAAGAAAAAAAAATGGGTTGAAGTATTAATTGAAAGTTGCTGAATTACTACTCTTGTAGTGGAATTTTGTTTAGGTGAGATGAGTTTTTAAGCAAATTAATGCTCTCATCTCATCTCATAATAAAAAATTAACAGAATTGACTCCCAGGATGTGTTTTCAAGGTAGAATTGTATTTGAAATTTTGGATGCACAACATTTATAGTCAAATGGGAAATACTTGGACAGACATTCTGGTACCTACTTAGTGAGACAGTCCCATTATTTCCTCTTCTAAAAACATGAAATCTTCATAAAAATACCATTGAAGTGTACTTCTATATGATACGAAACGTCTGACTAACCTACATCCAAAAAAACATACAATATCAACCTCAAAAGCCCAAAAGAAGAAATCCATCCCACTACCTACCACTCTTCCCTATAATAGTATACGCGAGCGGGACAAACCTGCGTCCAGCCGTATGCCCTCATCGAAGCGCGAGAACAGCTGGTAGCGACGGTGCCAGAACTTGCGCAGCCCCCGCGTGGCCAGCACCTCGGCCGGCATCCGGGTCCCATCGAAGGGATGCGCCTTGCGCTTGCGTTTGCGCGACGACGGACGGCGTTCGGGAATCGCCCCTTCTGCGGGGGTCAAGGCGACGTAAAAGCTGTCCGTGAAAATGTGTTTCGCGAAGGCCTCACTCTCCGGGGCGGTGTTTTGTACGGGTGGCATACTTTCGGTGGCGCTCTCCAGAGATAGGGATTCAGACGGCACGACACTTTCCAGGGTCTCTCCACTCGGGATTATTTCTGATATTGTTGTCGACGAGCTCTTCGGAACGTCACAAATAGGTGGCGGCTGAAGGTTATCGGCTAAAACAGGGAGGGAACCTGCATTGATTATTATTATTAACTACCTATACATAAAACCTAAGCTTATTATGCTTTTCATCCAAATTCCAAACACATGGGCTTAAATCAAAAAATCCCTTTGCTTTGGTTGGAATCTTATCTTGGAAATAGATGTTTCTCCAAAAGACTTTGAAATTGAGGGTATATGTAACAAATTACAGTTTTGCTGGGAAGCTGCAGTGAGGGGATTTGAAAATGCAGTTCTTTGATGATTGATTGCAATCTTTTAAGATCCTGGCTAAAAAAATATCAGAATAATGAGACTGAAAATTGATATTAGAAATCACTTCCAAGATCTATACATAATTGCAGCAATTATTGACCTGAAATATTTTTGCCAATCAAAATTGAGGAAAAATGCTTGTTTAGATACAAGAAACCTACAATTTATCATTGGTTGTGTCTGATTTTTTCCATAGAATACCTAAAAAATATGTGAAACAGAAAACTCCAAACAGCAATATTTAAACAAGACAAATTACAAGTTTCCTCAAATAATAAAAGTTTAGCTGCAAAGTGACTCGAACCCTAACCCCTTGGTAAGATGGCAGGCACAATATCAAAAAGTGAACTACACCAACAGGTCACAGGTAGCTGGAAATCCTGGGATCCTAGACAGACTTACCGGTCTTTTTGATCGGTAAGACTTCTGGCCCGCTGTCAGAGCTGCTTGGGTCCTCCCGGACAACACAGAGCCGGGCCTGCGAAATAAAACTTAATTAAACGTTTTGAAGGAAAACAGGGTGCCAGACAAGTGGGGTTGGTAAACTTGGTCACCTAGGGCCCAAGTTTAGGATTTTGCAAAGATGTTCTATGAATAAAAATGAATGCAAAAATAATCGAATGCAAGCTGGAACAGATGTGGGTGCAGGCAATTTCTATCGCGTTAAATGCAGCAGCAAATAATTTCGCCCCCTAAACAAGCAACAAGTGTACTCATTCACGATGTTGTGAAAATCCTAAGGTTGGATTTTTCCCACACAAACGTAGACCCAGATTCAGTTATCTTCGAGTTACTGATTTGTCTGCAAATAAAGTCTCCAACATTACTAAAGTGTCGCCCATAATTCAGTGCCAAAATCTTCCGGCTTACCAAGACAATCACAAGAAACTGCAAATTAGGAAACTCGTTTCAAACTGAGTGAGAGAAAAATTACGGCTTTGTTTGTTCAGCATCTGAAACGCACAGGCTGGCAAACAAAACAATCTTAATCTCTGGTTCCCATGAAATGGTTTGAGTGGTTATAGGTGGTGAGAGTGGCTTTAGATTCAAGTTCCCGAGTTTCCATTCCCTCGGCTTCAAGGCCACGGCCACCCGGGGTGGTGGTATAGACAGGATAACAAAAAACACGACCTCGGAATAGTGTTATGTACAATCCCTAAAAAAAATAGACCAACTGAATCGTTATAGGCTGATTAAGGTTTCTCTTGGCGACTTATGAACGGTATTTTCTGGTTGTTTGGACAATATTTTGCTGTGCAATATAGATCTAAACATGCTTCATTCCATTTATAGAAACTTGCTTTCACTGCCTTGAAGCCTGAACTTTTCACTAAACTTTTGGGTACCTAATTATGCAGCATTGGTCCATTTCTGATTAATTTTACAAGTGGATTACAGGTTTAGAGCAAATTATCGAGATTTAAGGGATTTGTGAAAATATTATTAAAAAAATGGGTCACTTTGCTTGAAGCAAATTAAGTTAAGAAGAGGTTCCCTGACATTTCATTGAGTTTAGAATTGGATTTGGCAAGTAATTTGGAAGGTATCAACAAATAAACAAAAGCATAGAAATTCAACAGGAGGTAAAATTGAATAATGAGAGGTCAGTGTTTCAGATGAATGCCCACACTAGTAAGCAAATTAGGGGTGGGGTCAAGAAGCAGGTAAAAATTCGATCAAAAGGTCATGGGCTCAAAAAACTGTTTAGATAAATGATGATAAATCAAGTTACGGTTCGGTGGGTGGCTTCCAGAGCCGTGGACATATTATGCTGTAGATGGTTTCTTGGTTTTGCTCTAATGGGAAGCATTTGGCGGTCAGTAAGATGATATAAGAGTTGATATTTCTAGGAGAAACGAAGGAACGAGTATTTGCATTCAGGTTTAAGTCCACACCAAATGATCTAGGAGTACTCCTGAAGACGGCAGACCGCGTTCCGCCGAAACTGCCAAACGCGTCAACAACATCACAAAGCCGAGAACCCACCCTCTACCAAACCGAGTACTTGAGCAGGGCGTCCTACCGGTTGCGTGCGCTGCGTCGGCCTCTGCGTCGGCCGCAGCCTGAGCCTGCGGTTCTGTGCGCGGATGCCCGTCGCTCGCTTGCTGAAGCTGACGCTGCCGCCGGCGATCCCGCCGCGGCCAGATCCCGCCGCGAAGCCCATCAGGTCCAGCGCCGCCTTCACGCGGCCTGGCAACAGTCGAGGCAAGCGCACCGCGGTCAAACATCTTGCTATGTTGTAGGTTGTGTTGGTTGTAGGCAGAGCCAGGAGTTTTTTGTTTTCGCAGTCGAATTGTTTAGACACTTCCTTTTTCTTGCAGATGTTTACAAACTGGGTGTCTTAGGCCCCATGACACCCATGATATTCCCGCAATTTTGCCAAGTTCACATGATAATCACGATTTTTACTGCAAATCCGCAAATTTCCTTAAAATTTTTTCAAAAAGTATGCCTTTGTGATGTTTTTTGTATCAGTACCTACTATTGTAAATCTTTGCACTAGTTTCTGAGTAAAAGGGTCTGCTGAGGTATGCCAGATGCTAGGCCAGAGCACAATGGCATCATTTTAGATGCACAAAAGAGGGGGGGGGGAGAGGGGTAGCTCAGTGGACAAACTGCCTGTTTTAAAAAAAAATGAATTAGCTCTGCTGATTTACCAATGAAGAAAGAGAAATCACAACCCAAATGGCTTTACCCAGTGGGTATTGTAACACCATTTTGATTGATTTTGATTGGGCAACAGTTTGTTTTTGATGCAACGTGCGTTTTCGTTGTCTCACCTAGCAGCTGTTCGCCGTCGTCGTGTTCCTCCGGGTCCGAGTCGTCGCGCTCGTTGGTCGGTTCGTTATCGTCGTCGTCATCGTCATCGTCCTGGTCGTCCTGGTGCGGTCGCTTGACTGCCGTCGTTCGCTCTCTCTCCGGCGGCTCGTCGCCCGCGCCCGATCCCGCCGCCGCGTTCCCCGATTGCCATGCCGCTCCGCGTCTTGGCTTGCTGCTGGCCGCGCGAAAGAACCGGTTTCATTGCCGTCCGAGTTTATTTCACACGCAAGGATGTCTACAGATCTTTTCCGTGCCGTGAAACATGACGTCATAAGCCCACTAACAAAAGCCCGTTAGATTGAGATTTTCCTATCTTCTTAGGTTCAACTGCAGAGTCAATAAAAAAACTGGAACGTTTCAGCCAAAGAAGATAAATATGGGAAATCAAAAGTCAAACCCTAAGGGGGTTTCTTGGAGGGTATTTGACATCATTTTCAACTTTTTTCAGTAACTTTTTCAGTTTGTAATTCTGTGGAATTGGGTGGATTTTGGCTACTGTTTCCTTACTACCTTAGGAAACATAAGCCAACATTTTCTCAATTTTGCAAAGTCAGAAACTGAAAAAGTTTAGACAGTCATAATAGACACTGTAGACATAATCAAGTCCTCAGAAAATGGTATCCATTCTCTTAGATATCTTTAAGATTGTCCCTGGGTCTCCAACTATTTGCAGACGTCACTGTAAATTACTGTCGGATACCCAAATAAAGAAAATGGCTAGTTGCTAAAGCAAAATGCCAGTTAAACTAGTCAAGTTGTGATCACCCAAAATTTTGCCGCGTCAAAACGTGTCAAACCCCTGAAACCAAAGTTTCCTCTGCCCGCTAAAGACGAGTGCTTACCTGCGCTGCCTGTGAACGGGGGCCTCCTCCGAGCCGGTCCTCTCCTTTTTCCCGCTCCCCGCCCCATCGGCGGGAGCCTCTTGCATCGAGAGCGCACGCAGCAGAAAGCCGACCGATTGAATCTCGGCGTGGCTGCAACGCGACACGACCTCACATCAATGCTTGCCGGCGATGGACGCCACCCATCGCGCAATGAACCTTGTTTAACGTTTAAGCAGCTTTGAATATTAAACAGCATCTTACAGCAAACAGCACCTAACATAAAGCAGGCAGCACTGCTTTGCAAAACGTCGGGAAAAGTTTGAGTTTGGGACTTAGCATTCAATAACCCAGTTAAATAGTTTTTCTGAAAACCTTGTTTAACGTTACGGTTGCTCAGCTGGTAGAGCTTTAGGGGTTTCCAGGATTCACAAATTCGATTGGATTTTCGGTTCCTAATTATAAATATCTGCTGTCGATACAACGGGCTTTGCATTTAAGTGTGATTCCATCCTAAATGCAATTACTTGTAGGGTAGATATTTATTAATATTTATTAGAAATGAAATATCCATTCCAAACTTCCAAAAAGCCGAGTTGTTGGTGTGTGATTTCAGCATAAAATCACTAGATTCAGTGCCTTCTATGTTCATTTGTATAGACATGTTTCTATCTCCATGGAGCCCAACAACTCAAATAAACTTAATATTGATTCCACAGTTGATTGTCCGTATAGGTAGCACAATTGGATAATGCATAACCCCGGACAGGTACATAATTCATTTGTTTCTAGTAGTAAGCTTTGCAGTTTGGTTCGATTCCTACATTAACCTTGCACGGGTGTTTTGAACCGAACATTTTACCCACCTGTATCTCGCCGGCTTCCGCTTCTTCCCCGTCGATTTCTTCCCGCCACTCGAATCCTCGCAGTCGCCACGGTTACGCTCCGTCCGCCGACTTACGTCCCCGCCATCTCCTCCGTTCTTCCCTCCGTCGCCGACGGTTTCGCCCTCGGCTGGGGTCCCCTCGTCGGCAAGACTCCCGCCGTCGCGCTCGCGCATTCCCAGTCCGTGCAACTGCCGCGCGACGGCGTCGACGCCGATCGCGAGCGCGAGCTCCCCGTCCGTCGGAACGTCAAGCGCGACTACGACGGCCAGCGTGCCGTCCGTCGGGTCGTCGTGCGCAGCCGGGGAGTCGGAGGCGATGAAGACGAGGTAGTGGGCGGCGTACTGCTCGCTGCAATGCCGGTCCCACACTTCCTGCCACGCGCCAGAGTAGTCGGCGTCGCTGCAGCTTCTGCCGAGGAACGCGAGATAGGAGCGTCAGCTTTGGGTGGAGCGTACAGATTTTAATAAGGGAACAATTGTGGAGCAAGAATTGTGGGTGTATATGACTTTTTTCTGATTTGAGACATTTGTGGTCCAATGGGTACAGCTACTATAAATATTTATATTTATTTCAAATCTTCCATCTTCAATCTTGAAGATAGAAAGTTGGTATGTAAATATTTACAGCAATCTTGTGATATTACAATGACTTTTGGTAAAGAGACCTTCCAAATTTAGATCCTCTCTTAAGGGCCCTTTGGTCAGAAAATTAAAATATCCTTGGCTCAACCAGGTGGTGAAACAATAGATGGTGAAACAATGGAAATCTTTCAAATAGCAGTCTCATTATTGGACATGACCGGAAAAAAAACACAAATGGAACGGAAATTAGTCTGGTAATCACTGGAAATTTCGGTTCCCATTTTGGACCCACTTACCGCGAATCTGTGGAGAGGCTGAATTCGGCGGAGGAGGTGGTGAGCTGGGTGACGTTGGTCATCGAGTCTTCGCTAGAAGTCACCGACAGCGGGCTCCACCGGTCGAGATCCGACTTTACGCTCAGCCGGCTTTCACCTGCAACGGAGAAGCAGGTCTTTACCACACAACACAACATTCCATACAGTAGTAAAAACATTCAGAGAATATTTGTTGTATTTGAGATTTATTTATAAACTAAGTATCAGTTACAAACCTTCACGGGCTGCATCATTGTCTCCTGCTGCAGAGGATGCAGGTCGTTCCGTTCTCGCTTCTGGTTTACTCTCCGTGCACAACAACTTTGCGCCAGAGTCGATCTCTTCCGAGGACACTAGAATCGATGTTCCAGATTTTTCGGAGCACGGAATCGCCACGTTCTTGTCCTCAAATGGCAACAGCCTAGCTACATCTTCTGTGGGTACAGAATCGGCAACACTTCCAACATTTACAGGGGGCGTATCTTCGGAATCGCAGCCTTTCGTTTCGATGTGACCTTGACATGGATCTTTAACTGGCGTATCGGAACGTGGAAATACCTCTGTCAAGTCTTCTGAGCAATACGGCGATATTGTTATCACAGCAGTTGATTCTGGTGCTGTCGACAAATCCTCCGAAAGGCAGGATATTTTTGATTTCAAGTCTTGAGTTGTGATTTCGTTATTTCCCTGGCTGCTTGTAGCTGTGATAAGACAATCATCTGAAGGCTCCAGCTCTGTTCCGGAGCGCAGAGATGAAGCAGCAGGCGTGGGATCGATTGGTTCCGTGCCCGGATCCGGACAATCTTCCGTGGGTGGTGGGATATCTTCCTTGGGTGGGAAATCTTGCAGTGCTGCCTTGTCCGGAAGCGATGTTGAGGCCTGGCTGACGTCGGAGGGATTTTGTTCATCGGAGGCCGGCCGGTCTTGGCCGTTGAAGTCTGCATCCAGGTAGTCGCCGTCGCTGTAGTTGGCATCATTGAGGTCAGGATTGTTGTAGGTTGGATCCATGTAGTCCCCGTACTTCTCCTTCCAGCTCTCCCATACCTAGCACATAGGAAGCTTGGTCATAAGCCAGACAAGCAATGCATGTTAAAAGCTAATGGAATTCAATATCAGTCCATCAATTCATTCGCAATGCAAAACCAGTCGATGTATGCTGGTAATTGACGACAGCCGGTGAAATAAATGTTGCCAGGTTTCATATCAGGTCATCATTATGAGATTAAAAAATCGACTTTGGTTTAGTTTTGCGATAACTGTGTTCGAATCCCATGGAACCTGCATTATTGCTTAAATAGCACAGATGCATGAATTATTTCTGAGAGACTCACAATATGAGGCCCGTGTGCAGCCCAATGGCACTCCCAGCGTTGGAAGGTCTCGCTTCCTTCAAGGGCCTGACTCCCGCAGAGAACTTTGCTGGCATCGAGAGCCTCATTGTAACCAAGGGCCACGCTGCCAACAACGACTTCACTGGGACAGTAGGCTTCATTCTTGCCAAGGGCCTCACTGGGACAGAGGGCCTCGCTGACGTCGGCGCCACTGTCGCTGAGATGGCGCGGGGCGCCTACCGAGTCGTGTTCATCTGTCGAAGCGCTGCAATAGCAGCTGGCGGCGTCTTCGGCATCTTCAGCGTTGTCCGCTTCATCCGCATTGTCCAGCTTGAAGCAGAGGAATTTAGCGAAATTTAGAAAATGTAGTAAAGATCACGAGAGAACACTGAATTTTATGTGGGTCTCAGAGTAATGGGAGCTAAGTGGTATCTGGAGTTTTGCAGTTACCTTGAGCTTACTGCTGTTGGAAAGCAAATCGGGCTCTCCGTCCGAGGTGATATTGTCTCTCGTTTCATCGCTGGATGAGTCTTCATCTGTGTCACTGTCAGCCACGGACCCCAGGTGCGGCTGATGTACAGGGTTGCTGCGGAACAATTAACAAAACACTTGCTTAAAATAAACTGAATAATTTGATGAGCAAGTTGAGGTCAAAATAATATCAGCAGATGCTTAAAGGTAGGTTTTTCGTAGGCTTTTGACATCGGAAATGACATAATTATTGCAAAAATGTCAAAATATACAGAAACTTACGTGATAATTACTCGGCTGCAAAGACAGTACACTTCCTGGTCAGCTTCGTGACTTGTTGCTGGTTCCTCAGCAAGTGTTAAAAACAGTTCGGCCAAGGGCTCCCAGTACAACTCTCCCATTACTTACCAAATCAAATTAATGGGTAGTAAAAACTAGAAAGTAGCAGTTCTTTAGCAGCACCCCGAATCCACTCACTCATGAGTTTTTTTGATTTTATAACCTAAAAACCCCATTCCACAAACCAACAGCTGATGTCAGGTCAATTATTCATTCAATCGGCCATTTTCGGCTTTTCCTTCGGCTGTTCCAAATTCAAACATTCAAATTTTCACACATGAAAATTTCGTCAAGACCAGTCAAGACAGAAGGCGACAGACAGCCAGTTTCAGGCATTCCACTCTAGAGTCTACTCTAGAGTAGTATGCCTGAAACTGTTTTACCTGGAAACTCATCGAGCCAGCTATTTTCATTGCATTCTCTAAAGGTCTATTGGAAAGTGTTCAAGCAAGCAACTGTTCTATCCAGCTCGAAGAATCTCCAAATGGGCGCGTAATGGAAACTGTTCGACCGAGCTCGAAGAGTCTTCAGCTCGAAGACTTTCCAAATTACGGAATGGAATGTCTCTGAGGCATCGCAACTCGGTGCACATAAAAATGGTACCGACTGTGCGATAAGAGGCACTACTCGTTTATTGCACCCTGCAGCAAAAAGGCATCGGTATAGGGACAATCAGTTGGAAGAAATGGTAAGCCTCTCGGAGACACTTTCAACCAAACAAATGATAATTAATATATTATATAATATTATATTATTATATCATATCACATCATATTTTTATAAAAAAGCACAAATGAACACAAACTAAATACTAAATAAAACCAAATTAAATCTAGACCAAATTAAAATCTCTATGTCACAAAGAATTAAAATTTGGGTGACAAGGCTTGGAAGTCATTTTTTTTGGGTAATATCTTGTTGACCCTGGAATGGAAATTTTGAATGTGATCTATTAGCTATGTCATATTTTCTTAATGCAAAACTTTGTTTTCCCATTTATCAAAATATAATTCAGCATAGTCATCCAAATGATAAATTACAATTGTGTTTGGCCTGTGTTTAATCGAAATCGATTTATTTGCTAGGCACAATGTTTTTTACTAGAGATCGCATTCTGATTCTATTACTATTGGGGCTATCGGTATATTACGTATTAGCCTTCAATTACTGCTCACCGGAATTTGAATGTGGAGGGTTCCAGAACACAATGTGTGTGTATTCTCAGGTATGAATATGCCATGTCAACAAAATAACTTTGTCAAACAAGAAAATAGAATAGAAAGTGTTAGATTTTATGGAACGTACCTTTTATAGATCATGGGTTTGTACTTTATCGTGAATTATGCATGAAGTTTTTTCGTTGTGAATAGGTAATAGGAATTGTTGCATGCGTACCAATAGAGACACCTTTTGAACATATTTTGTTGATTCGGAAATTCGTAAATTCTCCTGTCTACAAGTTGTCTTTAATTTACTTTCACCAATTTATCAATACTACCTAACTAAATGATATTATAAGCAGACCTACCTATCTCTATATTTTTTCTTGTGGCAATTTTTTTGTTCCATTTCTAATAACTTACCTAGTATCACTAACAATTAGTGTCAGTTAGGTAATATTTATCCGGTGTCTAACATATTCACATTATTCCCAATTTCTTATAGTCTGTACCTGGCAGTTCATGCCAACAAATCGCAAGCACAGGTTTGAGTGACGATGACAAAACAAATCTATTGTCTATTTTCAATTCAATTCGCGATCGTGTTGCGATGGGCAGAATGCCTGGAATGCTTAAAAAAAAGAAGGTGGGCTTGTTCCCGCCCGCTAGTAACATGAACAAGCTAAGTTGGTCCATTGAACTGGAAGAAGCAGCCACACGCTGGGCATACCAATGCAGCAAAAAACACGATAATTGTCGAAAAACAAGTGAGATTTATCCTGATTTTAAATTAGAAATGCATCACCATAATACATCTTATCCATTAAATCAAAATTTGATCAAAATGACGTCGTGCTAACCCACTCGGTAAAGCCAGGTAGAGCAATTGGGGTTGTGATTTACCTATCTTCCTTTTATTTAGCGGAGCTAATTAATACTTTTTTCCAAACTGGTAGTACGTCAAGTGGGTATCTTGACGTCATGTTTCTCTGAGTGAAATAGGTCTATTCCTATCGATGTGCATACCGAGCAAAGCAAGTAAAGTGAAGTAATTCTTCAATTACGCTTACCTATTGTAGAAAAAGTCAGTTTTATTTATTTATATTGTTATTTTTATTGTGTGATTTGTTTGCGCTTTGCAGACAGAATGCCTTATCCGATTTTGCTTCTACAGACTGAATAAAAAAAAATGAGACAAGCCCTACTTGAATCCAAACCAAAAAAGAACTTTTTTTTCAAACACAGTTTTATTCACAATGTTAATTGATAAGGTTAATATGCCAAATGCTTAAGATTTTTCAGGTGCGTTGTAAATATCTTCAAGATCGGTTACATCATAATCGTTTTAGAGAGAAAAGACTTAAAAATCACTTAAAATGCTTCATAAAAGTTTTGTTTTCAAGAAAAGCACTATTTATACTAAAATTTTACACATTATTTACGTCCGCAATGCGAATAACATTTTTGGATGATATCTTCGCTTTATAATCAGAAGTTTGGCGTAGAATCAGAAATATGTGAATCAAAACACTGAAAATTTTCTTAACAACTGATTTACAAGAGAACTTCTCGACTGTTTTACTTATCTAAGTTATAAGTTCATAGTTCATAGAGTTCATAGATTTCAATCGTTGACAAAATATTTATACATTTTTATGAAAATTAGCTATAGGGCGTTAGGTCTGTAGAGTGCAAAAAACACAAAAGAAACACAAATATTGGATACTTTTTTCAGCATGAGGTTAAATTGAAGATTTTTTTCACTCGATTTGCTCGTTACCGTCATTAAAAACTTATAAGAGAAATCTGAATTCCTTCCTACGCCAGAAACAAATACGATTTAATTCACCGTGGTAAACAAATATTTTATGTTTTAGGTGGGTATTCGGATCCTGGACAGATTATACTCGACTTTGAAGGTCTGAAACGCAGAATTACCCTAAGAGAAGTCTTGAATCTTACGTCTCAATTCCCGCTCGATATGTTGTTAATTACAGAAAATCTTATAGAGGAGTGAGTCAATTTTTACAACGACTATTTTCATATAGTAAAATAATGACGTGAGTAATGGTTCGGGCACTATCGACATAAGTAAGAGGGAGTTATACAAACATGGTTAATAAAATCAAATTCCCACATTGATGGACTCAAGACATCACAAGGAAACACAATTGGCAAAACCTGATAAAACAAAGATAACACAAAGAAGAAAGATAACTGTCAGCCTAGAACGTCATTTTAGTGAAAATTTTAGTAGATTCTCTTAAAGAAAAAACAGGATAATTATTAAGTAATTGCCTTAGTCTATTTAAAATGATTGATTAGCAGGTTGTTTTTAATACCGAAAAGAGTATGAAATCTGAAAAATAAGTTTTTTTTACGATTGCGTTACACCTCGATTGTTCTTGAGTTGTCTTTGCGCCATCTCTAGATTGTAAACCGGTCATTAAATGAATGTAGCACACCCAAAGGTATTTAGAAACATGTGATATATACATGTCTGCCGGAATATTCCAACATTTGGTATAATCATACACATTTTTTATGTAAAAAAAAACAGTATTTCTACTGATCCATTGCGTTCCCAAACTTCAATTGCAGGGATAATAAAGTATTGCCCTAGCATGAGCTTAAATAAATCAAAATTTAGCAAATGTTTTTGGGACATTTGAAAAAAAATTTGAATTAATAAACTCCAAGCTCACTAACTTACAGTTACCGTATTCATGCAGTTAGATATAATGATGCATTGGTGATTGCAAATTTCGTTTTAATATGTTTTTATTAATTTTGACTACAATTCCGCTGAGTAGAGTAGACTTGAAGAAATTGTGATCATTGTGATGAACACCGTTCAACTTACCACCAGAGAGCACATGATGGCGGCGCGCCTTCTGATAGCAAAAACTACAGCCGTGGGCTGTGGTCAACTCGTGACCAAGGCAGGAAAATCAGGACATCAAAGGGACCCAGGGCGCGATGGAAACCAAAATGGTCTACTCCGACGTGGAAAAAGCGGTGTAAACCGAAAAAAAAAAGGCGATAAAACCAGACAAGAAGAGGGCGATGGAACCACAGAAGGAGAGGGCGATGGAACCTCAGAAGGAGGTGAAAATGGAACCACAGAAGGAGATAGCAATGGAACCACAGAAGGAGATGGCGTTGGAACCACAGAAGGAAGTGACGGTGTTACCACAGAAGGATATGGCGATGGAACCACAGAAGGAGGTGACGGTGTTACCACAGAAGGAGGTGAAAATGGAACCACAGAAGGAGATGGCATTGGAAGCACAGAAGGAGGTGGCGGTGTTACCACAGAAGGTGTTGAAAATGGAACCACAGAAGGAGGTGACAATGGAGCCATAGAAGGAGGTGACGGTGGAGCCATAGAAGGAGGTGACAATGGAGCCACAGAAGGAGGTGACAATGGAGCCATGGAAGGAGGTGACAATGGAGCCATGGAAGGAGGTGACAATGGAGCCATAGAAGGAGGTGACAATGGAGCCATGGAAGGAGGTGACAATGGAGCCATGGAAGGAAGTGACGGTGGAGCCACAGGCGGAGGTGACAATGGAGCCATGGAAGGAGGTGACAATGGAGCCATAGAAGGAGGTGACAATGGAGCCATGGAAGGAGGTGACAGTGGAGCCACAGAAGGAGGTGAAAATGGAACCACAGAAGGAGGTGACGGTGGAGCCACAGGAGGCAATGGCAATGGAGCCACAGGAGGCAATGGCAATGGAGCCACAGGAGGCAATGGAGTCAAAACGCACATTGTGTGTAACTTTGAGTTTGGAGGCACCCTGAAAGGGGGGCCCTACCAGGTCAGTAATGTTGTAAAATTTAATGGAAAGTTATACTTTGTGTAACTTTCTCATGAAAAGTGTGAAAAGTGACAAAACATTTGAAAAGTTACCATCATGTATATTATTTACCTCACATATTATTTTTCTGTGCTATTGATTGGCAATTGCGTTTAAAATGGGATTAATATAGACAAATTAGATATGGTCAGCCAAGTTCAAAATTTAAACTTGAATTGGACTAGTTTGCTAGTATTCATAAAATTCACAGAGCAAGGCAAAAATATCTGAATGGCTTGGAGAGATGTTCACTAGCTTGCAAACTGACACCAAAAATTTGCAAATTTGAAGCCATGCAATCTTTTTCAATTTGCAGTTTAATTGAAAAACCAGGAACAAGCTTCAATGCAAAGGTGCTAGATTTGAAAAATTTCAAGCTTTTCAAACGTTTCACTCCTTTTGACCGACCGTGAAAAGTTTCAATGAAATTTCACTTTTCAATTAAATATTTCAAATAAAACTCTTTGCGTTGTCATCTTTGCAGGTCGGCAGGGCATGTTCGAATTGTCCTCCTGGAAGGGCCTGCACGCCTATTGATGACGATAACCCGGACAATTCTGAATACACCTGGACTCACCTATGCGTGGAAGCACCCAAAGGTGATAGTAATAACTATAGAAACTAAATATCTACCGTACACGCGACAAGTATTTGAATTTACTTTCGAATCAAAACTAACCCCATGGTGGATTATTAACGAAATGGTTGGAAGTATATTACAAATGATTTGTCTGTGTATAACAAAATTTGCCAGAATGTTGACTTCCTGAGGAATATTTGTGAGAGCAGTCAGGGTACATACATTTTCATTGATCTGGGTCAGTGGTCAGCATGATTCCCTAGACAAATCTGCCTATGATTGAGAAATATTCAAAATTATACAATATATTTAAACATGGGAAGCATGATAATTTTGAATTTATTTATGGTCAGCACGAGTTCTTGTAGAATACAAGGATAATTAAGTACAATTAGTGCCTGAGGATGAAACACCAATATTTTTAACTCCATTGTAATAACTATTTGTGTTTTTGTATTTGCAGGTGACAAAGATGCAATGAGCACGGAAACTAAAGTGGGGATTATAATTGGTTTCTTAATTTTGCTCTTGATTTTGGCATTTTGTTGTATAGGGATAATATGTTGCATGGAAGATTGTTTGCTTGGCCTACGCATTCTTCCTGCCCGTGAAACTTGCTCACAAACATGCGAATCGTATTGAACAAACTTGTTTGGTATCTGCATCAGAAGGAAGTGAGTAGCTTAACTGTGGGAAGTAACCCATTGAATAAAAGAATTCCAATAATGGCTTTCCTTGTGTGAATGCATGCAGCATTGTTGTGGTTGATTTGAGATTGTTATAGTGGATATGTCTTCATGGACAGTGCTTCAGGTTGTTGTCTGGGTATCATAAGAGGGACAAACGCTTTTCATCCACATTGTGCAAACATAAATGCAGAATGTAAATTTTGTCAAAATTGGTTCAGCTAAATTAGTTGCAAAAAATGCAAAAACACCAAGAAATATGCTTCATCAGAAAGCCATTAAATTTAAAACAACAATTTCAGTATAAGTACTTATCAATTAACATATATATTTAAGCAGAACAGTAAAAGTTGCAGGGTTAAAATAACTGGAAAGAATAGACTATATAGTTTGGTCTCTAGATGTGCCAAATGTGATGTTGAAAACCTGAACATGATCGAAAAAACTGATTTACATGAAAACTTCTCGACCAATTTTCTTGGAAAATGTGGTAGATCTGTGCAACCGGGAGTGCTGTGGCCGTGGGGGGACATTTTTCTGCAAAATCCAGCGTATTTCCTCAATGACTCAATGACTGGTACCTCAGTAATCTTCTATGGAAATTACGAAATTGAGCTAATGCTTGTTCAGAATTTCGTCTACTTGATAATATCCCTTGATAATATCCATAAACATAATGTAGGTTTCGATGGAATAGCTGGAACAAGTCGCTAAATGAAATTTTAAGTTAAACTAAACATACCCGCAGAAAAGCAAACCAGAGCAAATCGTGGGAAAAAAATCGCGATTGCCGATAGATTATAATATGTGGTGCTAGAGCATTGTAAAATATGAGTCGAAAGCTACAGTCAGTAATATTTGATATTTGTAAATTTAAAGACATCAAGGCATTGACTGAAAATTAGGGAAATGAGGGAAATAAGAGAAGTAAAAGCGACGAATAAGAAGTAACCCCTGACGCTCTTTACCAGCATAAAGTACATGAGTATAAATATAAGCAAGAGCTCTTGAATTGAATTTTGAATGGTTTGTTCTGCCACGGGCTTGAACACTCAATTAAATAATCTACAGAGTTTACTAAATGTTAATTTCGTGAATTGTTTATGTTATAGAACAAGTTTTAGGACGATAAGGAATGATTAATAGCTAATGATTCCTTGTAACTTAATCTCCGTCTGCATCGCATCATCATCATGTAACACCGCTAGCACATGGCCTGCGGCTGGCAGAGATATCGCGGAAAACGCCCCCCATGACCTTCGGTGGTTTCATCGCAGCTTCTACACCCCGGACTAGGCAGTTGGAGTCAGTGCCTCGCGTTGCAGGGATGGTTGCACCGGTTTCGCTGGGTATCTGGCTGACAGTCTGGACCCTTGCATCTGGACAGCACCTCATACTCGGGGCGCAATTACAGTAGGTTCTTGCATAGCATTGCCATTGAATTTGGGTGTTTGTTTTGTACGAATTCCCGTTCGTTTTTCTCTGAAACTGGTGCTACTTTATTATGCTAAGATTTTGCTATGTAAGATATTTGATCAAATAAATTAAAATGCCATAATGCCATAAATTATACAGTGGAAAATTGCAGAGACATGCGCAAATCCATATATTTTGTTACATTTTTTTTTGTAATTGTAATATTATTTTGAGTAGGAACATTATTATGAAACGCAATTCCTATAAACACCTGTAGCAAGTAGAGAGAATTTAGACGAAATCAACAAAAATATGATATCGACCCGATTAGTACAATTGCAGGGATATGCAGTTCAGATTTTATGCTCACACGGACTTCTATAGTAATTAGACTAACTATAGTCATTTTAGACACAAGGTTCACTATCATGACATTATTCCACTATAAGCCAATTTTTTTTTAAAACGCTCTATGCATACAATATACTCATTAATCATTATAACGACTTGTACTTTCCACTGGCTGGTCGTAGTTTGTGGTCATGTGACCCTGAGGTCATGTGACCCTGAATCGTACGCAGGCGTCGTTACAACCCTAATGCGCGATGCCACCTGTGGCGTGTTGTTTTGTGATTGTTTTTTTGCCCGCTTGTTCTCTTCCGGAGGGTATTTGAGGAATGTGCAATGAATCTCACGGTGAGAAGTACCTATACGAGGATGCAAGTTAACCCTGCAAATGCAAAAAAACCCTCCAGGTTACCATTAGTTAAAACTTCACTTATCATGGGCCATACCCTTGAGGCAAACCTTGAGACTTGAACCTTGAAAATGAAGCAAGATTACAATCCGGTTAGCCACACTTAGTCCTCGGAAGGCTATGGTAAAGTATCCAGGTGTGTCTAAAATGTAAATATTACCAGCGGCTGCAATGAAAAGCTAAGTCCCATCTTAGCTATAACTGCTTCCTATAAAATTAATAGGTATATATAAGCTCATCACTTGTGTTTTTAGCAAAGATACTGCTATTAGTATAGCCTTGGGTTTTTAGCATGTATGGCTGTGAAAACTCCAAATTCAATGGCTGAGTTGGATTTTATGAGATAAATTCCAAAGATGCATTCTTGGTTGCAGGCCGAGGTTGGCTTCGCAAGACGGACACCTGCTACTGGTCGCTGGGGATGGACGAAACATTTCTCTTACGACTAATGGCGATGGCTGCGTCAATGTCAACGGAGAGAACCTTGTGCTCATCGCAAAGATGGTATGGCACCGATTGGTGCCGACTCGACTTGTGAATGAATTGGAAGGAACCTGCCCCTTTAGACTGTATGAAAGAAACGTCTTACAGTATCCCAATACTTAATGCAAATTGCCCTTATTGGGCTCAAACACCCAATTTTAAATGAAATTAAATGGCAATGATTATATGCATTATACGAAGGCTTTTTAGGACCAAAAATGCCTCACATCAGCGCAGAACTGTACTCTTTTCAAACAAAAACCTTAATGTTTGTTTCTTCTGATAGCTCATGGAGAGCTACATGGAAATAAGCAAAACAAACGTACGTTCGGTGGTTGTAGGCACGCAACGCGAGCGAGGCGGTGCAACGGCTTCGCACGGCCGGCTGGCCGGCAATGGAGCAGAGCGTGCAGAACCTGGTGGCGGCTGTCGACGGTCCGCGCGGGCTCAAGCGGCGGGTGGCCGTGCTCGAGGACGGCATGTCTAACGGCACCGCGGCGACGGGACCCAGTCGGGTGAGACGGCATGATTGCGTCTTCATGGGATTCATAAGACGCGTGGATGAAATGTTTGCCTCCTGGCTTTTTTGTGGAAGAGGATAAAGAGGAAGCGGTGCCCCGCACAGATCTGGGTTCAAATCCCGGTACGGATAAATGTTTTGGAATTGATATTTCCTTACTAATAATTAGTGTCTACCGTACATGCAACGAGTATTTGCATTATCAACAAGGTTTGTGCTTGTTGCTTTACGCTTGTGCTAGCGTCCAAGAAAGTCCGTCAGCGAAAAATTTTCCGTGCACTTGGCGGCATTCGTGTCCACCCCTAGTCGGCTGCCCACAAGAGAATTGGCAAAAAAATTACAAATTTTCTCAAAAAGAGATAAACCAAAGAGTTTGGAGGAGATTAGAGGCTCAGTGCTTATTGCAAGCAGTTGGCTTGTAAATATCATAGTCCGTCAGGAGCGCTGCAGAAGATTTGATGTGGATCGAGCTGAAATGCGGCGCCGAGTTTGAATGACCAGCAGGCAATCACGGTTGCCATTTACAATAAACTAAAAATTCATAAAAAAAACCATAAAACTAAATCTGCAAGATGCTATTACAAAATTCAAAATCAAACATTTAGTACGTTTAGTTTTCCACTCTTAGATCTTCTTGCTGTTTACTGGTAACTTTATCATTACAGTCATATGCTAATAGTCAGAAATAAACGTAAATCGTTCAATGAAAATTTATTTGGCTGTTGTATAATCATATTGACGACTAGCGTCGAAAGGACAAGGTAACACTTAAATTAAAAAGACCTTAGGACTGAAAAGAAAGCGCTTACCGGAGCGGAACCCTTGGCGCAGGGAGCGAACATGGCGCAACGTCTGCGCGTGACGGCGCTCACGCGGCGCGTGTTCACGCTGGAGCGACAGGTGCGCGAGCTGCGCGCGTTGCTCACGGCCAACGAGTGCGCGAGCAACCCGTGCCGAAACGGCGGCGAGTGCCAGGACAAGTACAACGGCTTCGTCTGCCGCTGCCCCGTCAACTGGAAGGTGGGAGACGGTTATCTTACGGTTTCAAGGCAAAGAAGTAGGAATTGTCGGGGTTTGTGCGGTTTTACTATCTTTTGTTGGTAAGGCGGAGTGGTTCAGAGCCGTGGGTAGATGTTTGAATGGAGTATGGTTTTGCTCAGATCAGAGCAAACCGTAATCCGTTCAAACAAAAATGTCTTATGTTCCTTAACCTTATGGTCATCTCTTGGTTAATCTCATGGACATTGAATTTACTACTGATAAAAAGGGTGTTTCTTCATGTTGGTAGTTAATATCTAATTAAGTTAATCAGTTGATCAATGGTACCAGTATGAATATATGTGATTCTTAAATGTGCAGCTTTTCTATAATCCCTGGTTTGAGATATTGGTTACATGTCAATCCAAGCAATGCGTCTGATTGAACACACTGCCCGAAAATTTAGCGGATAATTTCAGCTTGAATATTTCACAACTTCAGAGTTTTAGCCTGACGTTTGAGGAAGTTGTGTGTTGAACTTCAATTCAATCTGCAATATTTTGCCAGGAAAATTGGCCAATGAGTTTTTTTTTTTGCAAATTGTTTGCTTCGAAGCTGCAGGCTTCTAAGATTCGTTTATCTCTGGTCTGCGGGCCGCCAACAGGGCGTGCTCTGCGACACCGACGTCAACGAGTGCGCCAACTTTGCCGGCACCGATCTCGGCTGCCAGAACGGCGCCACGTGCTTCAACAAGCCGGGCACTTACGAGTGAGTTCCGCCGCCTGCGCCAACATCTCGTAACCTCATTATCTAATAACCTCATTAGAACAATAAGAACAATATGGTTGATCAGCATTTGACTGCAGGAAAAGCGCCCACTTTTTGTGTTTGTTTGTTTTCTTTTTTGGCAATACAAGACCATACTCCTGCACTGATTTTGGTCAACATAAATCGACTTCTTCAAAATCTCCATGGAGATGCCATGTTTTTTATGCAAAGTGATCAAATAGATATCGTGAACATCCTACTTTACGAAAATTTCAGGTTTCTTACTCGAGTCGGGAGGACTTCTCAATACATGTCTAGGAAATGAATCAGATCTTCAATGACTCACAGACTAACTTATTTTTTTGTATCTTTTGCACTTTTCTTGAAAATACACTTCTCCAGCATTTTCACAGCTTTTTTTCACGTCCCACAATTCTAGCTTACCTAATCTTGACGCAAGAAAACACTAGACACTGTGAGAGCTAGAGTCATTTGCAATATTTTCTCTTATTTTCTCCTAATTTTCTCCAATATGGTCTTTGGTGCCTTTACGGAGACAATGCAAAATTCCGATCCTTGACCCTGAGCCCGTTGGTTGCAGATGCCTGTGCGCGACGGGCTGGTTCGGGATCCACTGCACGCGCGCGAACAACGATTGCTCCCAGGCGTCGGGCCAGGATCTCTGCGGCCACGGCGTCTGCGTGAACCAGCAGCCCGGTGGATACACGTGTGTCTGCGAACAGGTACGCGAACGCCGCGGCTTGTCGACCTCTGCGCCGTTCGCCCCGCTTGGATTGTGGTTGTGGCCGGGGTTGTCTGGCACTTGTTGTGGGAATCAAAGTTTAGGGCAAATTTCGTTGCAAGCACTGCCGGTATTTATAATTGGAGAGGTGAGTGTAATAACCAACTAGGGCTTTGCGAATGCCTATTATATTTGCGTTGTAGTCGAGCATCATTTTTGATGATTATTAGAAACGAAATATCAATTCCAAAATTTACATCCGTACCGGGATTCGAATGCGGATCTTTGTCTATCCGGGACACTGCACTAACCAATTGTGCTATACGGACAACCAACTGTGGAATTGATATTAAGTTTATTTGAGTTGTTGGGCTCCATGGAGATAGATTCAGGACTATGAGTGACTATGAATTCACACTAATACAAGCGTACCCAACGTCATAATTGGGGTTAGTCGAGTTTGTTGGTGTGTGATCGCAGCATAGCGTCACTAGATTCAGCGCCTTCTATGGTCACTCATAGTCCTGAATCTATCTCCATGGAGCCCAACAACTCAAATAAACTTAATATCAATTCCACAGTTGGTTGTCCGTATAGCACAATTGGTTAGTGCAGTGTCCCGGATAGACAAAGATCCAGATTTGAATCCCGGTACGGATGTAAATTTTGGAATTGATATTTCGTTTCTAATAATCATCATCTACCGTCCATGCAACGAGTATTTGCATTTAGGATTAAATTCACATCATTTTTGATCTTTGTGGATTCCAAATCATTCGGTAATTTAGCGTTGAAATATAATTTTTTAAACCTAACAATCGATATTATTATTATTGTTGAGAACAGAAAATGACCATCTAAAAATTTCGGTTCAAACAAATATACACACTCGTAAACAAAGAAACAAAAATAAGAAAAAAATACGCACAAGTCACTTTTGCTAGTCTGCAAGAAGATTTTTCTTCGTTCATCAGTTGGGTCCACTTTTGGTCAAAATGAGTCAGCTGTGTAGTCGTCTGTAATCAAGGAATGTCCATCGGTGTGTGAAAAGTCAGGAACGTCCCAATAGCTTCGTTCCCATTTTACAAACATTTTTGGTTCAAAATTTCAACCTGCTTCTAACTTCCTTATTGTTTTTGTCATTTCCTATAAATGTAAGAAAATGGACTTTACTGGTTATTTCACTTGCCTCTTCAATTTGGAACGAAACTACCAATCAAAAGTGGACGTGCAGACGTGGAACCTTATCTCTCCGTGGTCAATATTATACTAAATGTTTTGCTACGCAAAGCTTCTCGAGCATGTGAACGTTTGTGTGGAAGGTATTGGGAATACTTTGTACAGTATTTCGGCGTGGCCCCACATGCAAGCGCTACGAACGACGGACGGCTATCTCAACTGCCGGACGTTTGCAGGGCTGGAAGACGAACGGCGCGACCAAAGCGTGCTCGACCGACGTCGACGAGTGCCAGAGCGCGCAGCCGCCGTGTTCGCGCAGCCCCGTCGTGTCGTGCATCAACCTGCCCGGCACGTTCCGCTGCGGCCCTTGTCCCCAAGGTCGGTTACGGTGCAACCTTGTGTTTTCAAACTACAGTTATCACATTATTACACTCAAAAGAACTGATATTGTAAGGGTGGATACCAAGGGCGGTTCTCGCTAATGCACACTGGCCGACCCCACGATGCACACACGTTGTTACGGTAGTTGTTTTATTTGGTAAGTTGTGGAAGGGAAGTACACAAATGAATAAGAAAAAAGACACCATAGGTGACTGTTTACTTTGTAATAACAACGGTGACAAACGAATTTGTGAAACAAAAGCGCACACAGATGCCGGTGTTACCTTTTTGGCGGAGAAATCGGAACTGGTGATTTTTGAGCTGGTACAGGGTTGGGCTCTAGTGCGGCCAAAACAATAAGCCAACATGGTGGCAATTTCAAAATGACAGGGGTGAATAGTTAACAGAATCATGTAAAAAAATATTCCTCATACATTACCAAGTATGGAAATATTCCCAGAAAACATCTTAATGATCATTAATCAATAATCATAATTTTGATTATTGTCAATATGATCGTATGATGTAAGAACAGTAAAATATAATACAAAAGTAATACGAGTATCCACGCATGCAGGCTACGCCGGCGACGGCTTCTACTGCGCGGACGTGGACGAGTGCGCGAACGGCAACGGCGGCTGCTCGCCGCTAGTCGCGTGCATCAACACGCAGGGTTCGCGCGTCTGCGCGCCCTGCCCGCCCGGCTACCAGGGCGACGGCACGCGCTGCGCCTTCGGCGGCGGGCCCTGCGCCGCCAACAACGGCGGCTGCCATCCCAACGCCGTCTGCTCGGACAACTCGGGTGGGTGTGCGCGAATATCACTGTTGCGGTATGAAGATAGATAGGTACTGTTCCATACTGGCTGATAAAAAGAAATCAGTTAGTTGTTAGAACAGAAGAAACAACAGGTTTGGTTTTGTAATTGTGTTTGTAATTAAGCCCATGTGTTGGTGGAAACACCACCTTACCCAGTATTGGAAAAAAGGGTTTGATAAAAGAAAATCGCGATATAGGAGACCCTGTTTCGGTGATGATTTCCAGAGCCGTTGGTAGATGTAGTGGACGGTTTCACGATCGCACTCTGATGGGATGAGTTTTGTGGTCCTGAAAAGGACCAGTCTTCTCTGCGTTTCGACAGCGCACGGTCTGCCATCTTCACGAGTACTGGAGTACTGGAAACTCTGCCCAAATAGCATTGTCGAGCCGGCAAAAGAATCGTCGTCTGTCATTAAAAAAATTAACTGAATTGCACAGTTGAGAGGACTCGATTAATCACTCGCATATCTTCTAGCTGTTTACGAGTAACGTAACGTTTACTAAATCGGTTATTGCAAATTTATTTGGTTATGTTAGTTGTCGTATTGACTACTAGCGCTGAACGGACCTGGGGGGGATTTTGTAAAAATTTTGCTAGAGGAGTCACTCGTCTTCTATTTGAGATCTCCATTTTTGTCACTGTTTTAAACGGAACAACTGAACGCGCTCATCGAGAAGACCAGTGACTTCTCTAACGAAATTTTTACGAAATCGGCCCCCAGATTATTCTTAAATTAAATTGACTCTAAACTATTTTCACTCTCGTTTTTGCAGCGATCAGCGCGAGCTACGTGTCGTGCGCGTGCGCGGCCGGCTTCTCAGGCCCCGGCGTCGGGCCGCTGGGCTGCTGGCCGGTCGCGGTGGACCCGCGTGGCCCGTGCGCGACCGCGCGGTGCGGACGCGGCCAGTGTGTCACCAACGGCAGATCGTTTTTCTGCGTATGTCCCGCGGGACTGGCAGGTGAGCGCTCCGCCACGAGATTTTACTAATTTTCACTTGTTAGTTTTCAGAAGAACTATAATAAATAAAACTAACGCGGTAGTGATTGGTAAGTTCTCAAACTCATAATTTTCCCGACGTTTCGCAAAGTAAGTTTCAAAGTTCAAAGGCAGCACTGCTTTGCAAAACGTATGGAAAAGTTTACGTTAGGGACAAAGACTTCAATACCCAGTTAAATCGTTTTTCCGAAGGCTTATTATAGCACTTCACACCTAATTAGGGGAATACAATTTAATCGATCGATTAATCGCATATAGCCTTGGAAACAATTAATCGATGTAATTTTTGATAATCAAAATTGAATTTGAAATCAGAAGGATGTTTAAAAAAGGCCACATTTTTGGTAATCAGGCAGCCAGCATTACACAGGAAATTCAAATTATACATTTTTTAGAAAAATCGATTTTTCGTCGATATGATAAAAATCAATTTTCGATGTTCCAAAATGAATCGTTTGACATCCCCTCACCTAATAACGCAGTACTTCGAACGTGCAACCTAACCCCGCCGCCCCGTCGCAGGCCCCTCCTGCAACGAGAGCGTGGACCCGTGCGCGAGCGCGCCCTGCCTGAACGGCGGCACGTGCAACCGCACCGCCGCCGGCTACCGCTGCACGTGCGCGCCCGGCTTTTCGGGGGACTCGTGCGCCACCGAACGGCAGGCGTGCGGCGGGCGGATCCGCCAGCAGGCGGGCACCAGGCGCTACCCGGACGGCCCGTCGCGTGGGGCGTACGGCGCCCGCGTCAGCTGCGCGTGGGTGGTGCAGGTCAACGCCAGCCAGGTGGTGAACTTGACGTTTGCCAGCTTCCATCTGGAGGATTCTGCAGACTGCAGCTTCGATTGGATGCAGGTAGGATGATGTTGAAAAAGTATGAAATTTTGGCCAAGTCACTTAACATGGGCTCTTATGGGAGATGATGAAAAATTCGGCTATATCCCGTAATATTTGTCTTTCTGGAAATGGAATTGAATGAAATTTTAACTAAAAGTACAAAATAGGTGGGTTAGCTTAGAGTTAATTTGTCAGAAAATGCTGTCGTAAAATTTGGCAAAAAAAAAAAAATATCCGCAGGGCTGTTTTTTTAGCGCTTTTGCTGGTTGTTCCCATTAAAAGAATGCTGGTGCAGAGTATTCAAAACTAATGGCATAGCCCTATTATGAAATGCACTTTACATAGTGGAATGCATTGCTTGCTGTGCATGTTATCAAAGTGCACTGAGCGACGGGCCTAGTCGTGATATCCAAATATCCACAACGCATTTAAAACGAGATTTTTTGAAGGCCTAATATAACGCTTACATCCGAATGGCCAGGTGCATGACGGCGACAGTGCCGGCGACCAGCTGATTGGCAAGTTCTGCGGACGCAAGCAGCCGTTCAGTCTGGTGTCGACGGCGAACAAGATGTACCTGTGGTTCCGTTCCGACCAGTCCATCGGCAAGGACGGTTTCGAGTTCTCGTGGAACGCGATGCGGCCGAGTAAGTCACGTTTCTGACCGAGTCGTGGTTTGCTTGCTGCTTCAAATGGCAACTAGAAATAACTAATCTTATTATTTATAGACCAAACAGTTTGGCATGCTGGAAAAACCGGTTCTCATGAGATCACCAAAGTTACGCTAACATCGCACTGAGTTAGGTGTTGGATGGGTGACTATCTTGCACATGATCAGTTCTGTTCGCAAGAGAGGTTGGAGGGTTTGATGTTTGTACGACTTCACTCGCCTTGCTTCGACAGCACGGATTAGTGGAGGAATCCTGTTGTTTGAGTTGTGTCGTCCTACGGAAGGGACGTAAATCCAGTGGTCCCCTCGGCGCTTTTCGAAAGGAGTAAGCTACATGCGGGCACCGGGTTTCCCCTCTAGGCTAGTTTAGGTTCATCATCACCCTTTCATTCACCGACACCATCAGTGCCATAGGGCCAGTTGTCAAAAAAGTGCGTCGTTAAACACCATTAATCAATCACCTTGCATCCAGTAGAGCGCTGGGTCAATGCATGCCGTCAACGACTCTGAGAGCGAACCGTTTTTTCGACAGCGTGCGGCGGGGTGGTAACGGCCACCGGGCACGGTTCCCTCGCCAGCCCCGGCGCGCCCGGCAAGTACCCCAACGACCGGGACTGCATCTGGGTGCTGCAGGCGCCCGTCGGCAAGCGGCTGCAGCTGATGTTCTTCACGCTGATGCTGCCCGCCGAGCAGAACAATTGCACGCAGGACTACTTGGAGGTGAGCCGACAACGGGAATGTGCAAACGAATACAAAGTGTGAGCCTATGCTAGTAGGAACTTGTACATTTATAATTATAACATTATAAGGGTGTAGTTTTGTAAGTTCATAAATAATAGACCTATTCAACCCGGAAAAAATGGTGTCAGATACCCACTGGACGTACTAGCTGTTAGGAAAAAAATATTAATTAGCTCTGATAAATAACAAAGGAAGATACGGAAATCACAACCCAAATTGCTCTACCTGGCTTTAGCGAGTGGGAATCATGACGACACTTTGATTGAATTTTGAGTGAATGGAATAGGTGTATTGTAAGGATCAGGGGCGGTTAGTGCATGAGGCCGAGGAGGCCGTGCCGCCCCAAAAAAGAGAGGAAAGAGAGGAAAGAAAAAAGTTTTGTATACTAGGTGTCTTTGGATTACCTATTTTCATTTGAAATTTGAAATGTCGTGGCGTTCTCAATTTGCGTTCGTTCAGCGACATCTATGCGTGTCTGCGGGTATTACGCGTCTTTGCTGCATGATTGTCCATATCGCGTCATAAGGGAGGCACCTCGTCAAGCGGAGGCCGGCGACCCTGAACTATAGGTGCGGGGTGTGGAGAGATCACTAGAGCCTCAAGGGGGGGTGTTGAAACGTGGCTCTCTCGGACGATCTCACGTCTCGCCGGAGTCCACGCTTCCCCTAGGATCTTTGGTTCCCCCACGTTCCCCTCCTTACGATGCGCGAGCAAGGCAGAGCCGCGGGAATCGGCTGGTTCCAGAGGCTCTGGGCCGAAGTTACCCGAGGCCCGAACAAAGTAAACCTACATGTCGCCAATTCCGTGCAACCGGTGCGATTTTATTACATGCTAATTTGTTACTCTTTATTGTTTGAAAGCAGACAAGTTTTAGATGAATTAATTTAAAGTTAATTTCTGTGTCGTGTGTTTGTGTATCTACGCGCCTTCTGTGTAATGTTTGCGTTTTGCAAGTGTTGTAAATGCTACGTGTGCTAGTGCTATCCTCTTGCGACATCATGTATGCGGTTGATGATTTTCTGAATTTGCTAGTTAGCAAACGCGACTTCGTAGAACGTGTCAAAATCAAAACTATTGGTAAGCCAACACCTTATCTCAAAATAATCGACAAAGATGGTACTATAAATCGTTCGTTTTCTGACAAGTGGCATCGAAGATTTGGCTGGCTGGCGGGCAGCAATGAGAATATTGCATTGTTTTGGTGGTCTTGTGTCATGTTCCCTGCTTGCAACAACAAACACTCGCGAGGAATTCCATAGGCTACGTAGGGGTCACAAAACCTTCCCAGATCAATCAAACGTCACAGGACGAGCATCGAGCATATTCGAGCTGTATCGAGCTGTAAGGACGCCAGAGAGTCGACGAGGCAATAAATGATGCTGCACGTGTTCAAAACGAACTCCACAATCTTCAAGTTTCTAAGAATCGTCTAATCCTCGAGCGTTTGATTGACATAACTTGCTTTCTGGCAAAGCAGCAGGCTTTCCGCGGGCATGACGATTGACGAAAGCGAAACCTCGGCCGATAAGGGGCATTTTAGAGGACAGTATGACCATTTTTGTAAATACGACACCGTTCTACGTGAAGGTGTTTCCAAGATATCGCAAAACGAACAAATCGAGTCGGTTGCTTAAAATCACCAAGTAAATATTGTAGTGTGATTTCTTTTGTGGAAATTTGACGGAACAACCGAAATTGCTTGCAATTCTCAAGTTTCTGATACCTTTCGGTACGTGAGCAAGGGAAATGTGATCGAACGTTTTTTTATGGTTTTATGCGATTCTAGACGCAAGTTCTGGCCGGAATGCCACTTGTCGGAACTCAAACTGAACTTCAGATAGAAATTCTCGTTAGGGTTGTTATTATTTTTGTGCCTCCTCTCTTTTTCGACCCACGAGCCGCCACTGGTAAGGATATAGTATAATAAGCTCACGCCATGATTTAGGCGACACATTATCAATTAAATGATCTAGTTTTCAGCCTGGCAATCTTCTAAGAGTAGCTTTGTTGGATTAGTGAGAATTTGTATAGATAGACTTTTAATTAGTATTACACCATAAGGGTGGGGGTTTGGTATTTCTGTAAGTTGCTATAGATTAGCACAGCCATTGCCCATGAGATGACTAGATGATTGTGTCAACAGACCATTAAATCAACCATCATCATGGCCATTAGAACCGTGTCGCGTGTTTGTGGCGTCACATCCATGCAATGCCGCCAGATCTTCAACGGTGCGTCGCGCAGAGATCCGACGCTGGCCAAGTTCTGCAAGACGACGCGGCCGCCGCCGCTGGTCACCGCCGGCAACGCCGCGACAATCCACTTCCACTCGGACGCCGTCGGCTCGGCGCCCGGCTTCCAGCTGAGCTACATGGTCGTTGAAGGTAGCCCGTAAACACTATGCTTCCTGTAATCCTGCTATACCAGGAAGTGTTTATATTTGATTACAATTTACGATCCTTTTGGTATAGAGATGCTCGTAAAGGTATGGGTAACCTCAGCCAGAGCGTGATACAATTTTATTTGCTTAATTTTTATTGAAACAGAACATCTGGAAGGGTTTGTCATGGTTTTGCATGTGCTTTGTGGCCTGTATGTTTGTGGCATGCACTGTAGATATTTACAAATTACAAATTATTCTTATTTTTCCATATTGAAGGTTTCCAGAAAAAATTTTGCAACTGAGTATTGAATGCCAAGTCCCATACTCAAATTTTCCTGACATTTTCAAAAGCTACGCTGCCTGCTTTATCAAGTATCCTGGTACCTGGTACCTGGTACCTCTACCTACCTACCCACATACTTACCTCTACGTACCTAGCTACCAGCTACCTGAGAGCTGGTGAAGGTGGTCTGCGCAAGATTCACGTACAAACACGTGCCCGTACCGCCAGGCTTCCCGGGCTGCGGCGGGGTGTTGACGGAGCCGCGCGGGGAGTTCACGTCGCCGCGCGATCCCGGCAAGACGACGTACCGGTCGGCCGCCGACTGCGAGTGGCGCATCCAGCTGGCGCCCGACGAACGCGTGCAGCTCACGTTCGTCTCGTTCCGGCTCGAGGAGTCGCGCACGTGCTCGTTTGACTTTGTTGAGGTGAGAGTTTGGTGGACCTACGGTTGATCTTTCTACATTTTCTACCCTGAACTGAAGGCGTTGGGTCAAATGGCAAGGGTATCCTCTGTCAAGGATTATCTCACTAACTCTGGATTAACAAACATTTGTAAAATACCCTTAAATCTGAGATATTTCAGAACCACCGTTCAAATCTCCCGTTATAACTTGTAATTTTACATCAATCCCCGGGTCTTATTCCATCATCCGATTTTTAGCAAGCGCTTGTCGATTTGATCGATCGATCAATGATCGATTTGATAATAGTGATCAATAAACAAGGATTTTTGGACAATTTTTTAAAAATTCTGTATTAATTTGTTGATGAGTGAATATTACGAGAATACTACGCTCATCGACAACACAATTATATGAGTGTTCGTAGAGCCTAGTTGGTAGTAAAATTGGACCCCCGTCGCAATGAACACGTTAATTTTGCATAAAAACTTCAACTTTTTTACATAGACCGAATCTCTGAAAATCAAATTTTTCCATGATACCAGCATCAGGAAAAATTTCAGTTTTCCATCAAAATTTCAACGTTCTTGAAACGCATTATATTTGCTTATTGATGGGAGTGTAGCAAATTAAGCGAAATCTTCAATTTTACTTGGCTGCACAATAAAAATCAGGATTTTTTTTTTGTGAATGTTGTGGATGAGTGTTTGCATAGTCTAGTTTATTATATCGACAGTTCATACATTTACATATTCTTAAATCAGACTTTCCTCACCGGCCCTAGTTGTACAGCCTTTGTCCTAAGACGAAGATGAGTCACATTTAGTAGTTTCAAAACACCTCCCTACTCCATTTGGCTTGGTCGAGACGCCTTCCAAAGACATGCCCTATAAAAGTAAATCAGTAGCCACAAAGCAACAGCAGCATTCAGTAAACAACGTCACGTTAACGTAGCTCCGCGAGGGATTGGACGACTCGGCGCCGCTGGTGGGACGGTATTGCGGCACGACGCTGCCGCGGCCGTACAGCTCGACCGGCAACGTTCTGCGTTTGCGGTTCCGCAGCGACTTCTCAAACTCGCTCGAAGGCTTCCACGTCAAGTACCAGGCCAGTGAGTCCGTCGCGTGAACAGCCACACCAAATAGCACATTCTAGGTTGTGGAATGTGCGAAACTCTACTGAAATAATCGTCAGCGCTGCCTAGTGGTAATATAAAAGCACCAAATAAATCCTCAGATGTTGTTTTGCTGTGTCTGCAAAGTGGGTAGTCGATGTTGGATATTTAATGTCAAATATCTGTGTGACCGAGCTGGAAAAGCATTGTTGAGATGGTGACAGAATTGGCAGCGCTGCCAGCTAGTGTGAATTGTTGATGCACCAAGGCCATCAAGTACAACTGAACACCATGTTCATCTCAAGAGTCCTTGAGAGTAATCTCAAGAGTCCTTGAGAGTAATCTCAAGAGTCCTTTGACAGTTGACAAATAAAACACAAAGCGATCTACGGTTACGATATAAGTGATAAAGTTTCTACATACATTCATTATTAACCTGGTTCTAACCTAAGTAGCCGGGTACCCGAAAACATCGCTAATTTCTACCCAGCGTACCGACCTGTTCCAGTCTGTTCTACTGACTGTTCCAGTCTGCGGCGGCGAGTTTGGCGGCGACACGGGCATCATCGCGTCGCCTTCCTACCCGAACCCGTACCCCAACTCGCGCGTGTGCATCTACCAGATCGTTCAGCCGGCGGGCAGGGCCATCCGCCTGCAGTTCATCGACTTCCAGGTGGAGGAGTCGTCGTATCCGCGCTGCAACTTCGACTACCTGCAGGCGAGTGGCGAGTTTTCTTACCGCGGTGGTAAAGGCGGAAGGCTCGGAACGCGTGACTCGTGACAAGTTGATTTGTTTGCGTAGGTTTCAGCTAGCGAAATAGCTAGATAACTTGTAGGGAATGAGGAAATAAAAGTGTGTGCAACTTTACAACAAGCATGTAAAGTGGTAGATTCATGCAGAATGCAGTGGAAATAACAAACTTGGACTGTATTAATTTTTTGGTGTTTTGCATGGACAACTTCACTTTCCACTTTGAGCTTATGTCAAGTCTCTATCCTTAAACTATTATTTGCTTATCAGAAATTATTCAAACTAATAATCTTATGTTGTCAAGTATTTCTTCACATTTTTTCCATTCTTATTTCCCAACAATAGTACTGCCAGTTAGCTCAATTGACAATTACATATTAAACCTATGATCATTGTGCCTGCAGTAATTCCTCTTAGAGAAAATGCGTAGCCTTTTTATTTCTGTCATCCGCCGCACAAAGCACACTTGTTTTTTCACGCTCGTGTGCTCCGATGCCGCCAGATCCGTGACGGAGACTCGGAGAACTCGACTCTGATTGGCCAGTACTGCGGCGGTGCCGAGAAGACTCCGCCCCCGGCCATCTCGACCTTCAACTACATGTGGCTGAAGTTCAGCACGGACAGCTTCTTGCAGAACCGCGGTTTCAAGGCCAACTACACGACCATGGACCTCGGTGAGACAATTGCTGCAATTTGTTTTCGGCCACTTTTCGATGTTTGCAATGAATGGCGTCAGTAACCCTTTAGGTGGTAATTGGATGCCTCCTAATGTGGAATGCTTTCGAAGAAACGTTAAATGTTTGCAAATTATCATGTTTTAACTTTTTAATCTTTGGCAAGACCTGATATTGATAACTTCCCTAGGTCACTTGAATGACTGGCAAAGGAAATATCCATTTTTGTGTTTTAAAGTGAAGCAGTTGAAGGGATTTTCAAATAGAAATTTGTTATTTATTAGTATCTATTATTATTTATTACAAATGATAAAAAATATCCATTCCAAAATTGTATCTGTACTGGATTTCGCACCCGAATTTTTTGCGTTACCGGGGCTAAGCATTCCCAATGATGGTAATACTGTAATACAGACAGCTGACTTTCTTATGGATATGAGATTATACCAGGAGATCTACCAGGACTAGGTATCTATATCTATATCTAGGTATCTATATCTACTAGACTATCTATAGAACTATCTACTGCACATGCAACAAATAGTTGTAGTTTGGTTCAAACCCACATCAACTCTCTATGGCTAAGTCTGTTCTCAAACAGGAAATGTTTTTTCGTTTGTTTTTCTCTGGATGGTTTCGTATTGTTGAGAAAGTTCTGTCTGTGGTCCAGAGTGCGGCGGCATCCTGCGTGGCGGGCACGGCGTGATCTCGTCGCCGCGCAAGTCGGACTCCTACCCGCACAACGCGCGGTGCACGTGGGTGGTGGTGGCGCCCGCCGGCCACGTCGTGCAGCTGACGTTCGTGTCGTTCTCGCTCGAGTACCACCCGTCGTGCAAGCGCGACTTTGTGCAGGTGTTCGACAACACGACGGTGCCCGGCGCCGGCGGCGAGATGGGCAAGTAGGTCGGAGGCCACTTACTAGTACTAGCGATAACTTGTGGGGGATCATTCCCCTACAATTGACCCTGCCTGATAGTGAACCCAGGAGGCAGAGGCACAAGGAGGAACAAAAGGCAATTCGGCTCGCAACCTTTGATGAGAAAACATCTTAACGTTTCATTCGGATAAACTTGCGATTAATTGTACATAAAAATAGAAAATAAATATCTTAAGTGATTATTAGAAACGAAATATCAATTCCAAAATTTACATCTGTACTGTACATGTTGGTTGTCTGTGTAGCACAATTGGTTAGTGCCGTGTCCCGGACAGACAAAGATCCGGATTTGAATCCCGGTACGGATATAAATTTTGGAATTGATATTTCGTTTCTAATAATCATTATCTACCGTACATGCAACGAGTATTTGCATTTAGGATTAAACTCACACTAATATCTTAAGTGTGTGACCAAATACTTGTGCTTCATTTAACGAACCAGCACACCTGCAAAAACTAATGCAGATGCACGTAGAGGCAGTGGTGACTTCTAGACACTTGACGACGATGAAATGGGCATGGGACTGTTCCTACCGCAGCACGTGTCTTGCAGATGGTGCGCCGGCACACTGCCCCCAGTGCTGACTTCCAGCGACACCACCATTACCATCGTCTTCGTCACCGACAGCTCGGTCTCGCGCGAAGGCTTCACAGCCACCTACGTGACGCTGGACTCAACCAAGAGTACGTGACTCGACCAGCAACTAGCTTTTGTTGTATATTTGTACAAATTAGTAGTTTAAATCAGTTCCTTTATTTCTTATGGGGCATTTTTGTAATCCAAGTACTTTTCCCAGGTCTCATTGCAGTCTGGTTTGATTTATTTTGAAATTATCTCTGGTTGTAGCAAACAACTGAAGACATTAAATTTGTATTTTACTGTATTTATGATGCATATCAAATGTAGTGTAGCCCTGAGTTTGTCGTAGCGTTACATTAAAACTGGCTGCAGTTTAAACTTTGCAGGCACGTTAAATTCTACGGTATAATTATTTGACACTCGCCTGCCTGGAGGGCAGTTGCGAAAAAAATGTCTGTCAATGTTTCAACCACGTTCGCCTTTAGGAGTGTAAAGATAGTTGACGCAAAGGATAAAAAGTTGAAAGTGCTTTGTGCCCATGCGTTCCGTTGCGATTGCAGCTTGCGGCGGCAGTTTCTACACGACGACGGGCGTGCTGACGTCGCCCAACTACCCGGGCAGCTACCTGCACGACAAGGACTGCACCTGGGTGCTGACCGTGCCAGCCGGCCGGCAGATCATGCTCAACGTCACCGCCTTCCAGATCGAGAAGCACCACAGCTGCAACTTCGACTACCTCGAGATCAAGTCAGTCGCGTTTTGTATTCGGATGCGCTCGGGATTCGATATCGCTCGAACCGTTTCACGGCGGCGAGCGCGCACACGCATTTCTAGGCTGCCCCATCGGGTCGCCTAAGAGTTGTGCGAATCGGACGTCGCGTGTATTCTATTAGCAACGATTTCTACTAACGTCATGGAACATTTCGTCACCTGACAGCAGTTTTCGTGCGAGTAAATAACCTGCTCGCTTTTTGTGGCAGGCAAATTATATTTGAGCATAAATATACCCAGCACAGCATGGTATTCAAGCCAAAAAATCCAAGCTATTCAAATCTCAGTTCTCCGGTTATTAGACATACCTGCCCACATCATGTCTGTTGATAAAATGTAACATCTGGGCGTCAGAATATGGCATCTTTATAAGTGAATGCAATATCAGAGGTAGGAGAGATTTTCTGGCCAATCTTTTGAGCATAGGTGCCTTCTTCTTTTTGCAAAAATGAAAATGCTTATTAAATGTACATATTTGATCCACGTCATACAATTTTATTGTAAAACAAGCGATCTCTTTATGAGAAATCGCACCGCTCGTCCAGCATCGTTGCTCGTCGCTCGGCAGGAACGGAGGCTATAAGACGTCGCCGCAGGTCGGCAAGTTCTGCGGCTCGGACATCCCGCGGCTGATCCCGTCGCTCAGCAACCAGCTCTACCTGCACTTCGTCTCCGACACATCGCGCTCGGCGCCCGGGTTCCGCATCACGTGGGATGGAACCACCACCGGTGAGTGACAGCCTCCTCGGAAACATGGAGAGTTAAACTCCCATCGCGTTGGCGTGGGATGCAAATACCGCCAGCTAAATAATCCAGCATTTTGCAGAACAAACCACGACTGGTGATTGACACTTCATGATTGCTTTTGGATGGATAGACCACCTATTAATAGACTTGGGGTTAAAGGGAAATTTATCAATGTATTATTTATTAATCATCGCGCAGGTTGCGGCGGCACGCTGACTTCGCCGTCGGGCAGCATCACTTCGCCCAACTACCCGTCGCCTTACAGTCGCAACGCAGAGTGCTTCTGGCGGATCGTCGTCTCGCAGGGCAGCCGTGTCCAGCTGACCTTCGTCGATCTCGAGCTCGAGAACCACTCCAAGTGCCGGCTGGACTACCTGGAGGTAGGCGGCCCGCCGCTCGAAACTTTCACAGCTGCGAGCGCTTTGCGTTCTAGGCCACCGTGCCCTCTGCGCTACGTGCGGTGTCACGCTTTGTAGGCTGCAGTGCCTGCTGAGCTATGAGCGCATTCACGCATTCTAGGCTACAGTCCCTGCTGTGCTATGAGCGGGAATATACATTCCAGACAAGAGTGCCTTCTGCGCTAAAAGCACATTCATGCGTTCTAGGCTGCAGTGCAGAGGCGAGACAGCCTGGACCAGACAGGGAAACATTGTGTCGTTAATCGCGCTAAAGAAAGCAACTCGACTCTCGAGGCGTCTGCTCATCTGCATCGTGGATAAATCCGTGCGCTGGTTTCGGCAGGTTCGTGACGGACTGGACCAGACGGGGAAGCTGCACGGCAAGTTCTGCAGCAGCCACCCGGCGAGCATCGTGTCACGGGACAACCAGCTGTCGCTCAAGTTCCGCTCGGACGTCAGCCAGGAGGGCCGCGGGTTCCACCTGAAATACGACACGAGTAAGTCTACGCCGGCTGGGCGGGAACGATCCAGCAACATCGATTTGCTAATTGCAAAAAAAGCTTACCCCAAAATTTACTAATTCTTAACATCATATAAAGTTGCCTCTCGCAATTACTGAGGTGGTATATCTTTCCCCAGTAATAAATTACAGGGTTAAGGGTTTTTTTTATGTCAATTATATCTAATCCTGTACCATAAACTTGCTGACAACTTTTTTTCACATCATACTCCATGAATTAACAAAAATGCTTATATCTCAGAAAATGGCTGTGATTTTTTGCTCACTCATTATCTTAATTTAAACTGTGAAACAATCTAAATTCATCTTGAATCCATGATCCTGCGTTTTCTCTTAGGGTCCCTAAGTAATGCTGCCACTGGCTGGTATTTTGGCTACGCAAATGAATAAACGGTTTTTCCCTGTCCTTTTAACCCAGCTATACCTGGGCTCCACTAGCATGGCCATCATACCAGCTAACTGCTAACTGCTAACTGTTACCGACAAAAAGATACCGAAACATTGCGTGCGTTTTCCGCGCAGTTTGCGACAACGTTGTCGGCGGCTTCCGCGGCGTCATCGAGAGCCCCAACTTCCCGGCGGCGTATCCCGGCAACCGCAAGTGCACGTGGACGATCAAGGTGGGGCGCGCCAACCGCGTCAACATCACGTTCTCGCACTTCGGCACCGAGGTCGCCGAAGGCAACACCACCGAGCTCTGTCGCTACGACTACCTCAGCGTGAGTCCGCGCTGTTACACTCTTACCACAGCCAACTGGACTAAAATATTTTTACTATACCAGCCCTCTCCAATTCGACTTTTTGAAGGAATCCTAGTTCTATTTTAAAACTGGTAGGTGGCAGCACATGGCGGGTCAAACCACCGCGTGCTGAATGTCAATCCGTCCAGCAAAATTCAGTAAGCGGTGGCCCAACAAATGGCCCACCAAATTCGTCATTAGAGTTCATAAATTGCTGGAAATTGAGGTAAGAATGTAATTCAATATGTATAAACAATTCCCGTTACACTAAATTATTAATAACTTACGGTTTTAGGACGTAATGAATAGGAGTTTCAAGAAAAATAGACAAATATTCGAAAAATTCAGCCATTTTTAAAACAAATTCATCAGTCATCTCCAAGGTGCGAGCAGCGCGCCGCAGTGAGTAAATTTAGAACTGCAAATACCGGGAAAGTTGATTCCCACTACTCTACGCTATTGTCGTGAATTGGAGAGGGCTGATATAGTAAAAAATATGTGATTTCAGTTGGCTATGCTCTTACTAACCGAGTACTAAAGAAAGGTGGACTTTATTAAAAAGATTTTTCGGATAGTTGGTAATTTGTAAATTCTTGCCACAGTGCCATTTCATTGAGTTTGTAGCAGGGTTGAGGCTTTGCTGGTGGTTGAGGTTGCTTTGCTGGTTGAGGCTTGGGTATAAGGCTAGGCTTTGAGGCTTTATTGACGTTGCTCTGTGAGTGAAGCACTATGACCATTAATGTAGCCTTGCATAAGAGATGTGAAAAAATGTGTAAGCAGCCAAGCATTAAAAAAATCAAAATCCACTAACAAGAACTGTAGCAGCCACTGCGGCTTGCCGACACCGACATTTCTGGTGCGCTACCAATCGCTATCGCTGTGTCCAGCTGACGGAGAGCGACAAGGACGAGCAGTCGCCGAGCGACACGGAACTCGGCCGGTTCTGCGGCACGTCGCTGCCGCCGCCGATCTTCTCCACCAAGGACCACGTGTTCGTGCGGTTCGCCACCGACGCACTCGTCGCAGACATTGGCTTCCGCCTCGAGTGGGTGCTCGAAGGTCAGCTCCCCCGTCGCAGACGAGGTTTCCTCAGGGACTACCCATTCACCCCAGAAGAGATACGGTACAGCCAGGAGCGGTAGCGTCCGAAACGTTGCCCTCATTACCAACTGGGTGCAGTTTCGTTGCCTGCAGTGGACAGACAAGCGTGGTCACAGTTTTTCATTTGCATTCGTTTATCAATTGTTTAATCTTTAAACAGGACTTCAACCTATGTTAATAAACCAGATAGGTCAAGATATTTCAATTCATGCCTTTAAGTTGAGTTGGTTACCGTGTGAAATGGCAGCTATTTTTCAGTATGACCTTTTACTATTTAGGCTTTGAACATTTTTTTTGTTGATATTACTTAACTTATGATAAGTTAAGTGAAGCAACAGGAATGGCTTTGGTCAACGTAGCGTTGATTGTCTTATACAACGCGTCTTATAGAAACCTGCTTTGCTTGGTCTTTCGAAACAACCTTAACTAGATATGAGTGTGACGTATAGGATGCTTGTCCCTTTCAATTGTTTCATCATGTATATAAATCCAGACTAGTGTAACAGTGTGTGTAACACATGGGAAAATGCAAGGTTTCAATAATGGCTCGAACACGGTCTAAACCTAGTAGAGTCATGCAATAACGACTGTATCAAGGTCCAAAACGATGCCGTAACGCCGGGGACACGGTTTCAACGCTAAAATGTGCGGGATTCCGGCGACGAGTATGGTCACGATGACTTAGTCGGGCGACATTTCAGGCTGCGGCGGGCTACTGGACCGGCCGACGGGCGGACTCACCAGCCCCGGCTACCCGACCAGCTACGGGATGTCGTCGTGCGAGTGGGTCATCGCCGCCGGCTTCTCGCAGAGCGTGCAGCTAAACATCACCGACCTCAGCATAGAGATGAGCTCCAACTGCCGCTTCGACAGCGTACAGGTATCGGGAACGGCTGTTTCCGCGGGCGACACGGTCAATGATGTAGATTTCGGTTGAAAAGCTGGCAGAATTGATGTTTCCTTTTGTTTAATTTGCAATTAGTATTGGAATAGACCTATTCCACTCAGAAAAATGACGTCAGATACCCACTGGACGTACTACCAGTTTGGAAAAAAAATATTAGTTAGCTCTGCTAAATAACAATGGAAGATAAGGAAATCACTACCCAAAATGCTCTACCTGCCTTGTTATCAGTTTAACATAATGTCATTTTGATAAAATTTTGATTGAATGGAATAGGTGTATTGAGATTTGAGACACACATTGATGTTCCTACATTATTCCTTGTTCTGTTAAAGAAACTCAGTAAAATGACATGCAAATATCCAAAGGGTTGACTATCTCTGATGGAGTTTTCTACAAAGATGATGATATAGGTACATATAAAATAGACACTTTTCCAGTTACCACCTTTTGGTTCTTATCTTGAAGTTTAATAAATCATCAAGATAAACATGTCAATGATTTCTGTATGACATCAAGCTGGGATTTATACAACTGATTGATGGCATTGTGAAATTGATCCTGCCATATGCCAGCCACAGTTTATGGCTAGGGAAGGATCAATAACATATTGGAAATGAAATTTACACCCAAATTCAGCCTCCCATGTAATTGATATAATTTCATGATTAACATAAATAAAAACATCTGGCAACCAGAAATATATGACACCTCTAGGGATCAATGCAATCTCAGGGGATGGGGAGGTTGTATGGCCACATTAGGGAGGTTTGAGGCCATCTGGAGTCTGTCAGAATTCTGGAAAGAAAGAGAATGTTTAAGGAAATAGGATCATTCACCTGTATAAAATTTCTTTTATCAGTCACACTTTCATGTACAGTGAGCAATCCTTTGGACATGAAACTTACATCACAAAGATTTTTCATATATTCTATATATTTGCTAGCGCTTTGACTGAAATCCTTGTGAACTTGAGACCGCGTGACTGCGTGACACCGCCAGATGAACGTGATACCGACAGGTGATCGACGTTTTGCCGCAGGTTTACAACGGCATCGACGACACCGGCATCCTGCTCGGCAATTACTGCCACACGAGCCAGAAGCCGCTGGTGCTCACCGCCACCGGCAGCTCCATGTTCGTGCGATTCGTCAGCGACGGTTCCATCACCGGGCGCGGCTTCAAGGCCAACTACACGGTGCTGCCCTCTCGTGAGTGTTCGGCGTCTCGGCTTGTCCGAACCGCACGGCACAAACAAGGAGTCTGTTTTTGATCAAAGTACACGACGTGTATGTGGATATAGGAACTGAGTTTGCAGGAGGAAGCAGTTAGCTTGGAATTATCGTAGTCCGTCGAGAGCGCTGTAGTAGACGTGATGTGGATCGAGCCGAGATGCGGCGCCGCGTATGAATGAAAAGCACGAAAACATGGTCGGCGAGACGTTGCTGTGCTCATATGAACGTTAACTGCATGTACAAAACCCACTGTTCTGCATCTCTTATCTGAGGAAACATTTTTGGATGTCCGGTCATTCAAACTCGGCGCTGCATCTCGGCATACCGCGGTCTATGATATTTACAAGCAAACTGCTGGCCATTTGCGCTCAGCCTGTACGCTCCTTCAAACCCAATGATCTATATTTATATTTGGCATATATTGGCCAGTGATTTTCTTTGTCTTAGGTTCTATTTTTTCAACTAGTATTGTTCAAGTTAAGTTTTGTTATGTTATGAGTTGAACTGGAAGTGAGTATGACTTGAAGTTAAGGTATGAAGTTTTAGTATGAATAATTGAACTTGAAATGCCAACACAAATGCATTCACCTTTCGCGTCGCGCAGACTGCGGCGGCCTGATGTCATCGCCGACGGGCGTCGTCCACTCGCCCAACTATCCGAGCAACTACTTGCCCAACGACGAGTGCCAGTGGCTGATCGAGGTGGAACCCACGCACGTCGTCCGTCTCCAGTTTGCCGACTTCGACGTCGAGTTCCACTCGAACTGTTCGATGGACTTTGTCAGGGTCAGTACCGTGGATTGCGCCCGAAGCTCGTGGCAGCGGATTCGGCACACTGTGCCTAGTTGCGTTACTGTTTGTTCTTGTGTGTCTTAAAGTCGACGGCCAGGGCCGTTTAGCACGGTGGTTGTTCGCTATATCCGTCGATACGGCCAGGTGGTTGATGTACGCTACGTTGCCAGGTGTACGACGGCAACAGCACGGCTTCAGAAAAGCTTCTCGACCACTGCGGGAGTTCGCTGCCGCCCAAGCCGCTGCTCAAGTCTACCGGCAACAAGATGCTGGTGCACTTCAAGTCTGACGGATCGCTGGCGGCCAAGGGGTTCAAGGTCGGTGCCTAGATTACGGACTCGAGTTGAGAATGGAATGGGCTTGGCAATGGACTCAAGATTATGGTCTCGGGGCCATTGCAAGCTCTAGCGGAACTTCCTGGCTTTGAGCACTATAATTTATAACCAATAAGTGTTAACTTAATATAGGTACAACATTTTGGTAGCAATGAGTAAGTGAATACAAATACCCACATATTTATAAACCCTTTCAACCACGCAGCAAAATCACAACCCTTTGGCGTCACTACGTCATTTTCCCTGGACGGATCACAACCATTGACTGTAATTTCGCGCAATCTTCCCAAGCGCTTTGAACGCAGCCAGCCGTTGGCAACGCAATCGATACCGACGTGTCTGCGCAGGCCAACTACTCGATGGGCTGCGGCGCGCGGATCATCACCGACTCGGACGGCCTGCTCGACGTACACGACATCATCAACGCCGCCGACGGCAACCAGAACTGCACGTGGATCATCGTGGCGAAACAGCCAGGTACGCTTGCGCCTGCTGGATCGACGATAGCTTTTGTTGCCCAGCAACCAGCTCACTATTGATAGCGTGTCCGTTCAAAGACAAGCATTCAATTGATACGTGTCCCGGCTAGAATCGCACTCTATTGAAATTGATAGCGTGATCAATGTTTTGATCGGTTTGATTGTTAGCGTGTCCCTCCAAAGACAAGCACTCTATAACACTTGAATCGCACTCGATTGATAGCGTGTCCCGCCTTGTCCCGAGCAGAGCAGCGCGTGACGCTGACGGTGACCCACCTGGAGGTGACCTCCAGCGACCAGGAAGGCTACAACCAGTGCCGCTTCCAGTTCCTGGAGCTGCGCGACGGCGACGGCACGGACGCGCCGCCGATTGGGGGGCGGCGGTGCGGGCCGGTCGCGCCGCCCGCCATCACCTCGTCGGGCTCGGCGCTCACCGTGACGCTAGCCTCGCGGCACGGGATGCACGTCGGCCAGTTCGCCGCCGCGTACTCGGTGAGTGGCGGCGTCTTGTCCAGTGATCTGTATAGCCGTGGAAAGCGCTTTGTACAATGAGACTTGATTTCATATTGAGCCACTTTATCATGTCTTCCCACTGATCTCTATAGCTGTGGAAAGCACTTCGTACAGTGAGACTTTGATACCATATTCAGCCACTAAAGCCCCTTTTACACGGTCACATTTTTTCATCACATTCCGTCAAACCCTTGCACAGCAGTCTTGTATACAACTGCATGTGACCCTGTAAACAGTCCATAGCACGGCAGTCCGTCACATAAAAGTCTTGTATGGCAGACTGTGGCACATTTTTTTCGGATAGCCCAGGCTCTATTTCCATCACATCTTGTATGGAATGCAGCCAATCAGAGATCAAAGATTGCGTGACGTCAAACTTTTCAAAAAATCGTGGCGGCAAATGTCAGTGAGCAGTGCAAAATTTGAAATAGCTGCAATTAAAATGAATTAAAAGTTGATAAAAGTTTATTTTTAAATAGAAATCACACCCAAACCTGACGTCTGACGAAAGTAGATCTAAATTCACTCTCATTTTTTTTTCTGAAATGTCAATTGACATGACTTCCATGGCCTACTGTGATAATAAATGTGATACAATGATTATTGTATCGTGTAAAAGGTCGTCACATTTTTCGTCAAATCCGTCACACAAAACCTTGTACAATGTTTATATTACAGACTGCTGTACAAGGGTTTTACGAAATGTGATGAAAAAATGTGACCGTGTAAAAGGGGCTTTAGGGTCACTTTCTCCTATTCCCAATTTTCATCTAATTTTAAAAACTAAAAAAAAAAAGTTAAATTTGGTGTTGAAACAAATGAATAATTGGTATAAATATTTTCAATATTGGGGATGGTGGATTCTTGGCAAGAATCCACCGAGGTATCCGTGTGCCCATGGGAAAATTTCAACCTGTTATGTTAATGGAATAAAGAAATATATATGATTAAAAATTTTCAGCTCATAATTCTTAGTATTTCAGCATGAAAAGTGTTCACCATATTGATCACCGACTGATGGCGGACGTTGCTCCTGCCGCCAGGTGGTGTCGGGAGCGTGCGGCGGCGACCTGACGTCGGAGCACGGCGCCATCGCCAGCCCCGGCTACCCGACGCGTTACCCGGCCGACGCCGAGTGCGTCTGGACGCTCAACGCATCGCCCGGCAACCGGGTGCAGCTCAACTTTGCCGCGTTCGACGTCGCCACATCCGAGTAAGCCGGTTTCGTTGGCGACGGGCGGAGTTCAGGGCTTGGAGTTGCGGAAGTGTGGAATTTGATCGGCTTGGAGATCTCTTTGCACATGGATTCGTAAAATCCTCGTTGGCAATGGGGTCGATCAATGCCTTTGGCAGAATTTAGGACTCGTGCTTGTGAAAATATGGAATTTAATCACTGTAAATCTATGGAGGATTCGAAACAAAGCACAATAGATATTTCCTATCTGATTAACGTGTCCACATAGGGAGACAAACCTCAAACCTTTATTTAGCCAAAACCAAAACCATGCTTACAACTAACAACATACAAACTATAAATTCTGTTCAGAAAAATACATTTTTATACAGCCTTCTTGTGATGAGGGTCATCATTGGAAAGTTACGTCAAATTATTGCACACAGTTAAACCTCTTGATTGAGAAACATATGAAAAAACCGGAGCAGCGCAGCAATCCGTGTTTGTCGGCAGGTCGTGCAACCTGGATTACGTGGAGGTGCGCGAAGGCGACTCGCTCGGCCGTCTGGTCGGCGTGTACTGCGCCGACGTCCCTGCCAACGTCACCGCCTCCAACAAGCTGTGGATCAAGTTCCGGTCGGCGGCGGCGGTGACCGTCGCCGAGGGCGGCGCGGACGCTGCCAGCGGCGCAGCTGGGTTCCTCGCGTATTACACGTTGCGTGAGTTCCGACGGGATCATGACCTCTGCCCCTTTGACCAAACACCGCCTACAAATGAACCATGGAGAACAGCGAGAATCCAGCAAGCTCGTGGCATTTTACACCTTAAGCTGCCAATGGCAGTCACTAGCTATTTGGCAATGGCAATGCCAATGGCAATGGTCAAAGTTAGTAATTTGTGAAAATTAACATCTTGTGCTCATAGTGTATGTCATTCGACAAATTAATCACGTTGGTTCTAACTTTTTCCTTCTCAGTCACAAGAGATAGATTCTCTTCTCCTTCTTTGTGGTGTTGTCTGCTGAAATCGATGACAAGAGCAAAGGAACTTCTGCAGAACCAATTTGCCTCGTGGAAAAATGATTTTATTTTTGCCCCGTAAATCCTTGTAGGCAGTGGACAAGTTACAGAGGAATTTAGATTGGTGGGAAATATTGTGAGCCACCAGATGCTTGGTTAGAAAAAAAAAAATAATAATAAACCCACTTCAACTGGGGATGCACCAACTGTAGGTCCAAAAAAAAAACTGTCCTAAAATGAAACTGTCCTAAAATAATACTGCACTAAAACAAAACTGCACTTAAAGCTTTTTTGCGATAACCATAAGCTCTGCCGCACTAATAAGCTGCTTGAAGTAACCGTGTTCAGTACCTGCACAGTCAACGGTAATGTTCCGACAAACGCGTCCAAAAACCTGCGTGTGAACCAACTGTCACAGTTCAGCTTACACACTAGCTAATGTCTAGCATCAGCATAACCTTACAAATCAACTGTAGTAATGCTGACGCGAGCTGCTTGAACCGCGAACGCTTTATAACCGTTTGCGATGCCCGTGCAGTCCACGGCAACGAGCTGACGGGCGAGCGCGGCCAGATTGCCTCCCCGCTATACCCGCGGGCCTACATCCTCAACGGCGAGTTCAGCTGGCGGGTCACCGTGACGTTCGGCTTCGCCGTCAGCATCGTCTTCTCCGATTTCTACCTGGACAAAGTCAACGAGTGCCTCTTCTACCTGGCGGTGAGTCGGGGCGGGAGGAAACAGCGTGGTAGCTTAATATAAGAAACGTTACGAAATATCCACTCCAAAATTTGGATCCGTACTGTTCGAATCACACCAAGCGTGGTGGGATCATTGACGGTTACAATTATCGGCTTTTTGATTCAAAACAAATTTATTCACAATCAATATTGGAATAAGAAGAATAACAAGCACACAGCCCAAGGTTGTAAAACATGGTTAATTGTATATAACTTCCCACAATCTACACCAGCAAGCACAAGGCAACTCTGCGGGCAATGGCACACAGATAACAGTTGAACTGACAGATTGTGATTTAGGTGTCGAATCAAAATCAACAAAAATTAATTAGAGTAAGTGAGAGGAAAGCTGCCCACAGCCTTCTTTTCTCACATCCAAGGTCTTTAGATTTCTAGCGGCGAGAAGTTAAGGGCTAGGCGTAGAGACTTCCAGATCTTGGCCATAGGGCCTGATACATTTGCTTTTGTTTTTATTATACCAGGTGACCAGCCTGCTAAGAAACTTAACCCTGATTAATCTAAGCATTCTTAATACGCTACTCACAATTGCATTCTCAATGGCTCGTTTTGAGACGAGGGTCACCATGTTCCCTGACGGTTAACCCAAAAACCAAACCAATATATTGAAATTGATATATTGATTAGGTTTTTTGGCTTTTGGGGTTTTTTAGGAGGCTTAGGTCATTTTTGGCTCTTTTCTTTCGATTTGTTGGTATTTGGCACCCGAGTTTATACCCTTGATAAAGAAGGCAGCACAGATTTGCAAAATGTCAGTAAAAATTTGACTTTGGGACTTTATTTATTCATTTAATTCATTTCATTTAATACCCAGTTAATTAGTATTTAGTATAATTAACCTGCTAAGATAAGGAAAAGACGGGAGTCTCAAGAAAATAATAGTTTGACGGGTGCTTGCGTGCGTGCGCAGGTTTACGACGGGTTCGACGAGTCGGCGCCGGAGATCATGCGCAGTTGCGGCTCGGCGCTGCCGCCGCCCGTAACGTCCAGCTCCAACGTCGTGTTCGTGCGGCTCGTCAACAACCCGACGCGGCAGGGCACCACCTTCCTGCTCGACTGGACGCAGGTGCCCAAGGCCAAGGCGCCCGCCGCCGCCGCCGGAAACAAGCGCAACGGTACGTCCAGCCGTCGCCAAAACGTTCTGCGGCTGTTTGTTTATTTTGGCATTATTTCTAAGCTAGTAATAACTTGTGGCATTGAAATGTTTGTACTTTCTTAAGACATCATGGCTTTCTCTTTTCTTAGTATGTTAGTTTTTCTGAATACATTTGAAAATTTCGAGCTTGGGAACTTAGCATCCAACAACACAGTCAAACAGTTTTTCTGAAAACGCGGTGCCTATGTTTCAGTGACTGGCTGCGGCGGCAGCATCGTGCTGGCGGCGGACGCGAGCACGCTGCTGACGAGCCCCGGCTACCCGCTCGGCTACGCTGGCCTGCTCGACTGCGAGTGGCTGGCCGAGACGCGGCCCGGATACCACGTGGCGCTCAGGGTCATCGACATGGAGCTCGAAGCCGGCAACAACTGCCAGTACGACAACCTGCAGGTCTTCAGAGGTACGCGGCGCTTTCGTGATTGGTTTCCTATAGTGTAGGTTATACTCGTAAAACTAAGACCGCATGGCGCTATTTCGATATATCGAAATCAAACACTAGAACAGTGCCCATACCCTCTATTTACCAATCGCATTTGTATATTCTAGCATTTTACTAGAAACTAAGTTTAGATTTTAGCAAATGCAGTTAGGAATGGAAATAAATTGGTGACAGCAAATTTATTTCGTACTGTATTTTTTATTAATATTTACTACTAGCGCTGAGCAGAGCAGTTATTTCTTAAATTTAATAGGGCTTACTGTGTCTGATTTAAGTAAGATTAAAGAGATGCCATGTTCAGAGTGTCTGAAACTTCTAGTGCCCGAAACTAAAACGCCAACAAACTCATCAGACCAAGCCCTGGCGTTCTTTGCTATAGTTTTGCTATGGTGTTCGATTCATGATATTATATGTCTCATTCCAAAAACAGCAAATAGACACGGGTGTTTGTTTGTGTTACAAGGATCATTGACTGAGACGCAAATGGTCAAAGAGGTCTGATTTTCAAACCATGAATTATTTTGTCAGAATCAATAAGTAACCATTTTGGTGCATACAAATATCAAAGACAAACAAAGATACAACAGATACAACAAATATACAAAGACCAGGGCCGGCAAACGCTTATTTTAATCTTGCTGACTGCGCGTGTTTTTCCGTCTGCTTGCAGGCAGGCGCAACATGCCCGATTGGCGGTTGATGCGCACTCTCTGCTGGGCCAACTCGACCGGGGAAGCGCTGCATTCGACAGCGCTGATGCGCATTGTGTTCCACACCGACCCCTACGTTAACAAGACCGGCTTCCTCGCGACCGTGTACTCTGGTAAACATCACTGCGCTGCTTTGCAATGACCAGCAACCTTAACCGATTGTTTGTTTATTTCGTTTCGATATCGGAATTGGAAGTGTTGTTGTTGGTCGCCAGGAATCACAATCAGAATCCTGAAATATTAATAATTGAGGACAAACATTCGCTACAAGTTTATTCGGCTAGCAGACTGGTTGCGCGCGACTTCTGAAAAAAAAAGTTGTTACAAAGCATTGGTGCATGGAAACAGCTGCTAGATGTAGCATATTGGATTTCTTGTTCCATCTTAAATGAAATTTTTCTTTGGCAAAAAAAATGTTATATTTTGACTTCTAAACCAAAAGATTAGGATCTCTCAACGAAATTTTCTAAATGCGCCACACAGAACAGGAAGTAGAATAGTATTCCAACACAAATAAGAGTACTAATTTTCTTGAATCGAAAGCAGAATTTAAAGCTCCTGACCGGTGGATTGTATGGAAATCCCCAGGAAATCCCAGGAAATGGAGCGTACGTGTTTTGTGTCTCAAGACTTCCTCCCAACTGTGAACCAGCCGTACAGTAACTACTAGCCGAGCACAGCCATAACCGCAGTATCCCTCTCTGGCCGCAGCGTGTGGCGGGTGGCTGTCGGAGCCCAGCGGCGTGATGGAGGTGACGGGATTGCTGAACACGACGATGCTCGGCGATCGGACGCGCGCCGCCGACTGCCAGTGGAACGTCAGCGTGCGTGCCGGCCGGAAGATCGAGCTCAAGTTCACGCGGCTTGACCTGCCCGCCGCCGCCGGCGCCGCTGCCTCTGGCTGCGGGGAGAACTACATCATGGTGCCGTCGCTTTATTAACAACACTCGTGGATTTTCCTTATCTTCGGCCACTTTCCATCATACAGATAATCAGTTCTGTTTGGGAGAGTGGTTGGAGGGTTCGAAGTATGATAACTTCACTCGAATTTCACTTAAGACTTCACTTAAGAATTTTATAACTTCACTCGCGTTGCTTGTCAACCTCTCGATAGCACGGATTAGTGGAGGAATCCTGTTGTTCGAGTTGTACCGTCCCTCGGAAGGCACGTAAAGCCGGTGGTCCCCTTGGACCTTGGTGCTTTTCAACAGGATTAGGAGAAGGAGTAACCTGCCACCAGGTTTCCCCTCCTCCCTTCTAGGCTAGGTTAGGTTCATCATCACCCTAATCATCACCCTCTCATTCACCGGCGCCAGTTGTCAAAACAGTCCGTTGTTAAACGCCAGTGATCAGACTAAGGCCAGATTTAACGATTTCTTTCAACTCTGAATTGAGAGATCACCTACGGAATAAATTAATAATAGTGTTAAGTAATTTGTAAAGGTATGCCGGCGGTTTTGTAACCGGGTCACTTATGCCGCGTTGCAGCTGAAGAACGGCGGGAACGCGGACTCTCCTCTGCTCGGCGCCGGCAAGTATTGCGGCAAGACGTTGCCGCCGTTGCTCGTGACCACCGGCAACCGCGCGTACATCAAGTACCACGGCCTCCGCTCCCCGCTCACGGTAGCGTACAAGTTTTTTAGATAACTAACTGACGTCTGTTGAGAAAAAAAGTGTTTTCTTTTTTGATGCTATGTGATGTTTTTATCTGCAATTTTGGTAGCAGGTGAACGAATTAGGTGATATTTCAGTGGTTGCATAGAAAAAGATTACTGATAGGTTTATAATAAATATATTTATAGACCTTGGTATAGTTACTTTTTTTTGATGATTTTGTTATTTATTAAAAAATTTTAAAACAGTTTTTAACTAATGCAGTTAGAAAAAGAAGATAAATTGGTGACTGCCAATTCATTTGACATTATATTGGTATTTATATGTACTACTAGTACCAAGCAGACAAATTTATACTCTTAGATATTTACCATTTTACGATATTAGACCCTTTTTTATTTTTTGACATGTTATAAGAATCATTCTTCAACACTATTCTAGAAAAAAGTATTTAAAATTGACAAGAAATCCCTACACTAATATGTTCCCTGTGGTTTGGTGTGTTTTCATCACTTTCTTACATGTCTGTGCAAGCTTGGAATTATTCTAAATAAATAAATTAATAAATTAAACAGCGTATATGTATGCGAGGTGTGCTTGTGCCGACTCCAGGGCTTCCGGCTGGAGTACCGCCAGGTGTCGCTCTCGTGCGGTGGCCGCCTCCAGCTCACCGCCGACGCCAACACGACGAGCCTGTCGTCGCCCAACTTCCCGCAGATCCCGTCACCGCACACCGAGTGCGAATGGGTCGTGCTGGCGCCTGCCGGACAGCGCATCACCATGGACTTCGTTGAGCGCTTCGACCTGACCTTCAGCTTCGAGTCAGTAAACATACTGTTTGTAGAAGCTCGTTCACGACTAACTTAGCGTTAGCCTAGGCTAGGCTAGGCTGTACTACTACTGCTGTACTTCTAGGCTGTAAGCTAGGCTTTCAGGCAAACATCATTAAGAAGTTCACATCCAAATCAGATGACTTAGCCGTAATAAATAAGCCAAATGGTTTGTCTCTGAACCGACACCATTTCAGACTTTCGTTGAAATCTCTGACTTAGCCAAACATTTCGACCGCGGTGGGAAAAGATTAGGTTTTTAAGGTTGTTATGAACTCTATCCTTTGCATCTGAACTAAATATTTTATGTTAACGTAGGCATAAATTCGTTGTGAACCAGCCTTATCTGCCAAATATCATACTACTCAAATGAAAACACTCATTGCATGTATGGTAGATGTGTATTTTTAGAAACAAAATATCCATTCCAAAACAGACTACTAAGTAGTATCTTTGCTATATAAATGCTTTAAAAAAAAAAACTGTATAAAAGAGTATCTTTGCTGAAAATATTGCTGGCCCTTACCTTCTCTGAGGCCAGAGCTAACAGTATCTTGCCGCGCCGAATGCGCCGCCCGGCTATTACAACGTTTTTGCCAACGCGTGTCGAGCAGCTGCTCGAGCTCGGCGGTGGAGGTGCGCGACGGCGGCACGCAGGGCTCCCGGCTGCTCGGCCGCTACTGCAACTCGTCCATCCCGAGCTCGCTCAACTCGGACGGCAACGTGCTCTACGTGCGCTTCTTCACCGACGTGCCCGACCCGAAGAACGGCTTCAAGGCCAACCTGCGCTTGGGTGAGTCGACGGCGGGCGGCACGGGACTGACTCGCTTGGCCGTAGATTCCCGTTAATCAGAGCTTTTGATGAGCGTAACAAGCGAAGCGAGTGGAGCAAATCTTCAAGTACAATACACCTATTCCATTCAATCAAAATTCTATCAAAATGACATCATGATTCCCACTTGCCAAAGCCAGGTGGAGCAATTTGGGTTGTGACTTCCCTATCTTTCTCTGTTGATTTTAGCAGAGCTAATTAATATTTTTTCCGAAACTGGTAGTACATCTCGTGGGTATCGGACGTCATTTTTCTCTGAGTGGCATCGGTCTATTACCCTCTAATCGTCTCCAGACGGAAATAATAATAATAATAATATTTTTACTGTTCCATAAATAATATGAGTCAATAAACAAATTGGCCTCGCCCTCTCTGTTAAACTTAGCCGGAAGGCGAATCCTGCCGCTAATCTGTGCGTCTTCTTCTTCGTCATCGTCTTCTCCCTCCCCGCTCTTTTCTTCCTCTTCTCTTATTTCAACCACCACCTTCCAAATTCACCAACTCTACCATCTTCCAGCTCATATTCCTTTCCAACAAATCCTCTTCAATCAATTAAATAAATTGAACGGTGTCTCTGTCCGAGCTTTCGGAACATACACTCCGTTTCTCGCGACCATAACCGTCACCGTCCCGCCCTCCCGCCAGCCACGTGCGGCGGCGTTCTGCGCTCTACGCGCGGCACGATAACGTCGCCGGGCGCGCCGGGCCAGTACCCGGCCGGCGTGCACTGCGTCTGGCGGGTGGTAGCGCCACAGGGACACGCCATCTCGCTCGACCTGCAGATGCTGGACTTGAGCACGCGCGCCTCCAACTGCACGCAGGGCGACTACCTGCGCTTCGAGGAGCCGCTGGTTGGCAACGGCACGCGTGAGTTCTCGGGGGGAAATGAATCGTTGCGTCGTGAGGCTAAAGCGAAGGGAAGAGTAGGTAGCCGATGGTTATTTGAATTGACAGTGGGTGTTAGTGTGATTCGAAGCTAAGTGCAAATACTTGTTGTGTGTACTGTGATTATTGTGTTATTTAAAGGTCTGCCTGACAGTTGTCAACACCCTATTCCATTCAAGCAATCGATGGAAATGAAGATTAACTCCAACCGACTGTTATGCATTTAAAAAATTTGTTCGGCCTTGATATAACCTTTTTTTGTTTCCACTGCCCACCTATCTTTTAAGTGTAAAAGAATATTATAACTCAGTATCTAGCAAGAAAGATTTTAATTAAAGGACTTTTACTCTAATAAGTACCTGACTTCAGTACTTTTTATTAATTTGAAATTTGAATACCCTCAATTCTCATCGCCCGTGGTGTGGGTATCAATCAAACTCCGAAATTGTTGAGATTCTTACCATAGAGAATGCATACATTCCTAGAGATGCGGCCGGAATTAATTTTAACTACCTTTTTTGTTTGAATAAGTTAACAATTAACAAATCTCATATCATATGGAGACGTCTAATCTCAGAAACTACGTAGCCACTGTTACTACTTTGCGCGAGTGTAACACGGACCTGTTTTTCAGTGTTGGATCTGGGCACGTTCTGCCGCGTGCCCCGCGCCCAGGTGCGCACGAGCTCCAACGAGGCGGTGGTCACGTTCCACACGGAGGCCATCTCGCCGTCGTTCGCCACGCGCAGCACCTACACAGGATTCCGACTGGCATTCAACGCCTCGCTGGACGGTGAGTAGCGCGGCGGCCCGCACGTTCTATGGGACGGGACAACAACGTTGGGCGGGGCGGCGAAAATAGCCGAGCTGCTGACGCGCTGTTAAACCCACAAAACCAATCGACAGCGTTAGAGCTGGTTCGAATAAAACTGCAAATATTCGTTGAATGCACCGTAGATATTTATTATTAGAAACAAAATAACCATTCCAAATATGCATCCATACTTAAATTGTCTCCGGTAGGGATACAATTTTGAATGGAAATTTAATTTTTTTTTTGTTTTGTCATTTTGCTTTGTAGGATCTTCATCTGTGAAGGGGAGTTTTTGTTGTTGAATATCACCTAGGAAGTGGCTTGCGTCCTATGATATTGGGAATACATGGAGTAGGCACTGAAGAAATGGTTGTAATTAAATTTGGTGATAAAATTCTGATGGTCTTCTAAAAAAACAATAAAGCCTCTGATAGTGGTCTTGTGATAGGATCTTGAAGTGATTGCGTACCCATATGCAAGCAATGGTGAAGGCGTCTATTGTGATAATATCTTGTAGCAATCTTTAGTGCCTCGTCTCTATTGGTAGTATATTTATTGGACGTCCCGCACGCTATCCAGGCTGCGGCGGCGCGCTGGAGACGCCGGCGGGCAGCTTCCAGTCGCCCGGCTACCCGACGGGAACCAACGGCCGCGCGTGCCTCTGGACCATCACGGTGCCGCGGGGTCGCCGCGTCAAGGTCACGCTCGTCGACTTTGACCTCGAGCAGCAGACGACGTCCATGTTTGGTCCCAAGCTGGCGGTGAGTCGATTTTGTCTCAATGGGGCCTCACAACTCAAGGAAAATGAATATCTATTCCACATTTGGTTGGCCGTAGAGCATAATAGACCTTTTTTCCTCGGAAAAATATGACCTTAGATACCCACTAGACCAGTTTAAAAAAATATAATAATAGCTCTGCTTTTAATTAAACAGGGAAGATGTGGAAATCACAACCCGAATTTCTCTACCTGGCATTAGCAAGTGGGTATCATGACCTCATTTTGATTGAATTTTGATTGGTTGGAATAGGTGTTTTTGATAATGCTTAGCCCCGGACAGGTAAAAGATCTGGGTTGAAATCCCCGTATGGATAAAAAATTTTGATTGGCTAATAATTCTCGTTTCTTATAGAGATCAAAGGTATAAACTTGTGAAGGTACCTTAAGGTGTTTGACTTTTGCTTATACCAAGTAACCAAGTGTGTGTGTGGTGTCCAGTTCTACAACGACCTGAGCTTCCTGGCGCGAATCACGGTGCTGAACGGGTCGTCGGCGCCGACCGTCGTGCGTTCGACCGGCAACAAGATGCTGGTCTCGATGTGGACGTTCCGTCCGTCGACCAGCCGCGGGTTCAAGGCCATCTACACGTCCGACGAACCGGCAGGTAACCGCGGCAGGTGCTCTACGTTGGAGTTGCCGTTGCAAGGAGATGAAACGTAGAATATCGTTTTCAATGTCAAGACTAACCGGATTTCGTCGGCAGTGTGCGGCGGCAGCGTGGTGAACGCTTCGGGCACGGTGCTGGTCCCGCCGCCCGTCGCCCTGGGCCTGGCCACCTTCACGTGCGAGTGGGAGTTCACGGGGGCGGGCGACACTGGTCAGACGTTGGCGCTGACCCTCTTCAACGGCAGCATCGGCACGCGCGACGTCAGCAAGTGCGAGTACTCGCAGTCGAAGCTGGTGGTCAGTCGCGGCCCCATCGCCGAGAAGTTCCCGCGCCGTGAGTCGCCGTTTGCAAACACGCGGCTTGCGGTTAATTTTTTTTAACATTAAGCTGAATGTTGGCGTTCGTGTTTCAAACCCTCCACTTCTGCCCAATAGTTTCTCCCTTGACTTGTTTTCTTCCTTTTTCTCAAGTTCTTGACTTGACTCAACTTCCGGTTCACCAGAAACCTGATAATTTCCATCTCATGCTCGCATCATGATCGCCTCATACCTCTAGTTATTTTGCGCTCTTGTGTAGCAGTCACCATTTCCTCATTGGGTTATCAACCACCCATTTTTTTTTGTAACATTTAAAATTTAAAATACCTGTCAAACATTTATCTTTAGTTAGGTACTATACAAGTTATTTTTCTCCTGTTTTACGCCTCACGTATAGCTTACAACATAAATAAAATCATAAAATAGTATGGTCTGTTTGTACATTTAAAAGCTATGAACATAACAAAGCTATTGATGAGCATGATCTTGCACAGAAGCTATACTTATTATTATAGAGAAAAGTAGTTCATTTTCAAGAAAACTTTTATCAAAAGTAACAAAGCAAGTTCAGGAAATATGGGTAACAAGAAATCTTGATTACTGCAGAGTGCAGAGCAGCAGTTGTTGCGGTTCCTTATGTAAACAATCTGCTTGTTATGCCACCAGGTGTGGGGTCGGATAGCTTGCTGGCAGAACTCTGTGGGAACTTCACAGAGCCGTTCATCTTGCGCAGCCCGTTTCCCATAACGACCGTACAGGTAAAACGCTGTCACTATAGCAGCGGTGGTAGGCTCATCTAGTCAAGTTGGCTGCCGATTAAAAGTTAACACCCGTAACAAGGCAGCGATTAAATTCAATCAATTTTGATGACATTCGTGCTCTGTTTTGAATTTTAAGACCTATATGTTTATTTGTAAGACTCCTTGCAACACATGTGAACAGGTCACTATTCCAATGATGACAGTAGTAATAGAAGTAGAATACCTAACAATTTTATAGTATAGGTAAATTGACAAATCTTTGTTGGATCTCATTTGGCTGATGTTGTTCCACACGTGGATCTACCTTCCGAGGAGCAGTTCCAAGCAGGAACAGTTTTCTGTTGTTACTTTCCTAAGACTCTTGTCTTTTCCTTATCTCAACACATTAGCTTTTAGAATAGCTAGTAAACTAGGTATTGAATACTATGTCCCAAACTCAATCTGTTCCCAACGTTTCGCAAAGCTATGCTGCCTGCTATCAAGGGTTTGAACTTGTGCCGGGAAAAGTTTGAGTTTGAGAGCTTGGCAGCACAGAAAAGTTTTCTAATGTGTCCGCATTCCTGTAAATGTTCTGATGAAATAACCCCGCGACATCGAATCTCTCCCTAGCTCAGGCTGCCCATCGTTGCGACTGCAGCGTGACTCCAACGACGTGTTTTGCAGGCGAGCGCCGGCACCCACCACGGCAGCGTGGAATTCTACGCGACGGCTCGGACCTCGCCTTGCGGCGGCATGCTCTCCGGCCCCGAGCAGCGCATCACCAGTCCCGGCTACCCGGCCAGCTATGCAGCCGACCTCGACTGTGCTTGGGCAATCAAGTTCCCCAGCGGGCAGGCGATACAGGTACGGTTAGGTTGCATTAAAGGCCCTGTCAGGGAAAGGTGGGTCTTGCAAATCTGCTAGCGCGCATCGAGATACTTTTATCCACCATAACCGCGACACGCCGTCCGCCGAAACCACATCTGCCGCTCGCGTCCGCCAGGTGAACGTTACGCGGCTGGACTTGGAGCCGGATGCGGGGTGCAAGCGCGACTATCTGCTGGTGCGCAACGGGCCGCTGGCGTCTTCGCCGCTGCTTGGCCGGTACTGCGCGGCAACGCCGCCGTTCGTGCTCCGATCGCAGTCCAACGGGCTCTGGATCGACTTCCACTCGGACTCGGCCAACCAGCGCGCCGGCTTCGAGATCCTCCTGTCGCCCGTCTTCGACGGTATGTCGACGGGAACCGGGGCAGGGGACAAGGGTGACAGTCGCTGTCGACAATTTTTTTTTTTTCGCGATTCAATATTTAATTGCATCTTAGTTCAAAATGAGCTAGTATTTTATGTCAAATTCGGCTCTACTTTGATAATACGTTTACGTTGTAATCAAAGCCTGATAGTGGTGTCTGGTAGATAGTTTCATTGTTTTAGCAATAGGACCCAAGATGAAGTAGGTAATTCCTGTTAAAATTTTATTTCATTTGCTTACTTCACCTGAAATTAGTTTTCAAAAATAATTTGCATCTGTTTGTAAGCTTGTCCTTCGGTCTCTAGCCATTGGTATGCAGATGATCCTGTAGCAAATTGCTACTGAAGGTGAAAGATGCCGCTGCTGCTGCTGCTGCGCTGCCGACAAAATTTTGGAACCGTTATTTATTATTAGAAGCAAAACATCCACCGTACTTGCAACTATTCGCATCTAGGTTCTAATCACACTAATTTTGTAACGGACCGCAACCAACGATGCACTGTGTCCGCGCCAGGTTGCGGCGGTACCTTCCAGGCGGACAAGGGCGAGATGTTCTCGCCGGGCTTCCCCGGCCGCTACCCGCCCGGCGCCGAGTGCGAATGGGAGATCCGCGCGCAGGACGGCTACACGCTGCAGCTGACGTTCGTCGAGCGCTTCTTCATCGAGCAGTCGCCCGGGTGCGCCACCGACTTCATCGAGGTGTGTGCGGCAGCGCGGCGCTTGGAGTGTGATTGGATTTAAAGGTCCATTCACAACCAACTTAGCAGTAGCCGTTCACGTAAACGCAAACTTAATTAAAAATCAGCACGTCTAAAACAACTGACGCAGCCGTGATAAATAAGCCAATCTGATTGCCTCTGAACCAATGCCATTTTTTCGGCTTTTTTTCACTACTTATTACCTCAAAAGTAGACGATAAGCCCGATCATTGATGGTTGGAAGCATCAAGAGAAAATATTAGCTTAGGCTAATCTGACAGCTGCCTAAAAAAAAAAATCCACCGCCAATTGACTCGACAAAACATCCAAATCCAGAAGCCCCCTAGACGTAAGTGCCGTTACTTAACGTAACATGAACCGCTGCCGCTGGTTGCCCCGCAGGTGTTCGACTGGGTGGACGAGGCGTGGGTGAGCCTGGGCCGGCGCTGCGGCCGCGACCCCCCGCCCCCGATGAATGCCACCGGCAACCAGATGCGCGTGCTGTTCCGATCAGACGACAAGAATGCCGCTGACGGCTTCAAGGTCGGTTCCTCCACGTCAAGCACACGAGACTGACATCGCACTTTACCAAGCCTGGATGGAGACTCGAGCCTTGGAAAAAAAAAATCCGGGTTAATTGGTTCATTCTCTGTGAATGTAGCAGAGATACTTTGATTTTCTTTATTTTTTTAATTTTTACCTGTGCTGCAAATATATCAAGATATTCTTCAGCATACCCTCACAGTAAAAGCAGCTTGAAAATGCAGAGCAAATGCAGAATATGTGGTTGAAATCAATATTTCAAGTATGTAGATTAATTCTTTCTAGATAAATTAAGCAGAGCTGATGAGATAATTCGTTAATCCAGACACCGATCCGTGGTTGCAAGGAAAATGTTCAGGGTTCGTCTCCTCATCTGCAGTGCAATTCTGTTAATTTTCTTGTTTTCTGCATTTTTGTTTTGTAATAATAAATTACCGATCAATTACTAAACACATGATATACGGCACCTTGCAATCGCCTTTTATTTAGGGCATCAAGTTTGCATTTCATTTACTTAGGATATTAGGTTTGAGTTTTAATGCGAGGTTGCATATAATTGTTTACATATTTAAGGCTATTATGTCACTGTATCCGCACCTCCAGGCGCGGTGGAACGTGCTCTGCGGCGGGCTGATTGTGGCGAAAGCGCACGGCCAGTTCGTCTCGCCCGGCTTCCCCAAGGCGTACTCGGGCTTGCTCGTCTGCAACTACACGCTGGTAGCGCCCGGCAAAGCGATCGCGCTGCGATTCGAGGCTTTCAACCTTGAGGAGGGCACCAGGGTGAGCTACGCCTAAGGTCTTGCTGAGCTGTAGGGAAAGTCTGCCGAAATAGCATTGTTGAGCTGGCGACAGAATCGTCAGCGCTGCCTAGGCGGCTTGGCTGGGAATTAAAGCATCTTGACAATCATCAAGGTACCTACAACATTACTTATGGCACTTATACTTTATCTTAATTGTCAACTGACAGTTGGCATTCTAAAAGGGTTTAATTGCAGGTGATAACTGCAATTTCTTACCTTAACTTGTCGCTAGTCCGCCAAGTTCGCCACCGGCATTTTGTTGTCCGATTTCGTCCAGTCTCCTTTATTTGACTGCAATTACAGTTGGCTGCAATTGCCCAATGGGTCCATTCAGTTAACCTACTACCACTAAGAAAAGCCACTTTGTACTATTGCTGGGAGTCGACAAATAATATTTATGGCTCTGATATTTAACCAATGAAGATGGGGAACAACCCATAGTGTCTATTGATAACAGACTTCTCACATCTAATTAATTGCACACATCACTAACGTCCCACTTATTGAAGAAGTTGTCAAACCTTTTCCTAAGTGGATTCGGAGTCATAATTAATCAAACTATTTCCTCACCGTACCCCCAATGCGGGCGAATGACTTGCTCTCCGCCGCCAGGACTGCCGCTACGACAATGTGTCGCTGTTTGGACTGGCCAAAGCGTGGTCGCGCACGCCCACCTCGCTCGGGATCTACTGCGGCAGCAACACGCCGCCGCCGCGGGTCTTCCGCGAGTCCGTCACGGTGCTCTTCAAGACCGACCAGTACCTCGAACGCAGGGGCTTCCGTGTCACCTACCAGCTCAGCTGTGAGTTCCGGCAAAGGCGCGCTCTGAAAGACTGCCTTTCGATCGACTTTGGACTGATTGTACCGAATATAATGGTTCTAGGATGAAAACCGATTAGAAAGATACTATCAAAACGAGTAGACCACCAGAAATTTCCTGATAGCATGCTTATCTAGTATGCGGAGTAATAATCATCTTTACGCCTAATGCGGCCAACTGTCAGGTATTGAGGCGGTTCTACTGTATTTTATTGGGGTGGGTATAACTGGGTTTAGAAGATAGGGAAAACCTTATAATCCATTGGCAATGGTAAGACCAGCCAGTTGGCTGCATTAGGAAAGGTATTGTGGTGCATCTATGTTTTCTATCGATGATCAGGTCACCGCACAGATAGACGTACTCTGTGGTAATTGCTGATGGCCTACTTCTTGCTTTCTCATCAGATTTCAATTTATATTTCAAGCATTATAATTTATAGTTAATGATTTTAAAAACAACCTTATTCTTTTGGAAGATTTTTTGGAGATTACCTACATCAATGTAGAAAATAGAAATCTGTTGAAATTTTAACTGAAAGAGCAATTTACTTTTCACTAACTACTTTGAAAGTTTGTCTTATGTGAAGTCACAACTTCACTCCTTGTGGATTCAAGGCTTTGCTAGTTGTGAAGTGACAGCTTTGCTAGTTGCGTCGTCATCGGCACGCAATTGTTTCAGCGTGCGGCGGGGTGTTGAACGCCCCGGGACAGATCGGCGTGCCTGAAGACAACTCGGGCTTCCTCGGCAAGCTCAACTGCACGTGGGTCATCACGGCCCCGGCCAACCAGGTTGTCGTCCTCAAGTGAGTCTTGACAGAAAACCCAGCGGCATGTGGCAAGTATTAGCCGGGAGAGAAGTAATACCTACTTACAATCGAGCATCAAGTGAAGATGTTAGCGTAGATCTTTGGGTGAGACAATAACTATTCAAATTTTAACCGTATAACCTACACGTTTTCAATAATAAATATCTACCTACTGTACATGCAACGACTATATCACACTTACACCTACCTTTTGGTTTTCAAAAATAAAATTCTAAAGCCCTCTTCTCTTCTCATTTGTAAAAAGCTATTCCTTGATCATTGAGAATCATTGGCAACTCCAACCCTGGATTACGTATGTCGGGTGAAGTTGGTAATTGGCTGGATAACAACTTTGGAAGGAAAAAGTAAGAGTTCACGACTTAGTACTTAAACAGAGTGGTGAGTGATAAAATAAACTAGATTTTTTTGCATGCTCCTGGTTTTGTGGTCAGTTGTCGTGGGAACCGATCAGGCTTCATTGCGTCACGAGACTGACACTGCCAGGCTCTTGCAGCTGGTGCAGTAGGGTAGTAACACCCTAGAGAAACACCACATTGATGCAGACCGTGGTCACCGTTGACACATGCGTGGTTACCGAATGGCAACGTTCTGTTCCGTGCTTGCAGGTTCTCCAAGCTGATCCTAGAGCACAGCACGCGTTGTCACTACGACGCGGTCTCGGTGTTTGACGGGCCTCGCATCGACTCCAAGCGGCTGGTCGGCGAGTTCTGCGGCAACCAGACGGGCGCGCCGCCGGTGGCGAAGTCGGCATCTGCGCAGATGACGGTGCAGCTGCGCGTCGCCGTGCACCAGGCCAAGTATGCCTTCGCCGCCGCCGTCGACTTCACCTACGGTGAGCGCTCGGAAAACACGGGATGAATAACTTGATGCACGGCAGAGATGTTTGCGCTTTTTAAAATCTAATGCGTGTGTAATGGTTGTCAGGGTTATGGAATGCTATGCTCCCAATCTCAAACTTTTCCCGACGTTTTGCAAAGCTGTGCTGCCTGCTTTAGTAATAAAATCAGACAGACTTAGCATTCAATAATGCAGTTAAATCGTTTTTCTGAAAAAAAAACGTCCTACGACTAGGAAAAGAAACTAGTCTTAATAAATTAACATTACCCACTATGCTGTGCGTGTCGACACCGACGCAGGCGAAGCCGTCGGCTGCGGCGCCTCGATCAACCTGACCGGTACGCCGACGCCGCTGTCGTCACCCGACATCGACGGCAACGGCCGCTACCGCCCGCTGCTCGACTGCCACTGGCTGCTCCTCGCGCCCGGCGAGCAGACGGTCAACCTGCAGCTGTCCACGATGGACTTTGCCGCTTGCACGGCCAACACCACCGAAACGTGCGCCTGCGACTTCCTAGAGGTACTCGCGTCGAAATGCATACGCAATGATACGTGGCCCGTGGCATGATTTAGGTTAACTGGCCTAGTATCTGATTCAGTCCTAGAGCAATTTTTCGGATATTTTCTGAATCGGGAAAGTAACCGTCTTTTGCGAAGGAAATATTGTCGGGAGTAACATCGCAAGCTAATCAGCGTGTGGTGAAAAACTGTGCAGACTTTTGATTGGTGCTGAACTGTTTTACAAGAAACTACTATGTCAGGGAGTTGCAATGCTTCTGTAACAAGAAGCCTATAAATGTCTTTATGTATCCTAGAGCAATTTTCAGGATATTGTTAGACTTGCAAGTAATTCATTTGTCTTTTCACCACCGATGTAAGAGGATTTTAGAGCATCTGCAACAAAAAAAAAAACTTGTAAAGTTCATAACTTGATCAGTATGAATCCTACAGCAATTTGAAAGATATTTTTGCATTTGCTATGGATGCCAACTGGCTACTATTTATATGAGGTAGTTTTGAAGTGTGGGTATATAACGATTAATTGCGGTGTGTTTCATCTTTGACGCTAGGTGCGCGACGGGTCGAGCCAATACTCGGAGCTGATTGGTCGGTTCTGCCTGGCGACGGACTTGCCGCTGCTGACGTCATCGGGCAGCGCGATGTGGGTCCGCTTCGTTTCCGACGAGCAAGGCACCGGCCGCGGTTTCCGAGCCGTCGCCTCAGCACAGCTTTGTGAGTCGCCACCGAAAACTTCGGCAACGTTAGCATGGATTAGGGATGCCGCCGGGTACCCGGGTCTGAATTTTAGGATACGGGTATTTCCGCCAGCAAGTGTACTCGACCGATCACGGCGCGCTCGTTTGAATCAGTTTGAATCAATTGGGATGATTCTTTTTAACAAGATTTAATTGGGATGATTCTTTTTAACAAGATTTAATTGGGATGATTCTTGCTATTCAGAGAGACGTACGGGCGATAAATAAAATAAATACTAGCAAACGATAGTTAAATGTTCGATGGTTAATTTAATGAAAATACTACACGTACGGATGGTTGCTTTTAACGATGAGTAAAAACGATGATAAGTCAATGAATGAAACAATAAGGTCACGGCGCGGCGTGAATGCAAGTGAACAGGAGAACAAGAGTGTACGGTTCGAGAGCGAGAGGCGGAATGATCGGGTGAGTTGAGAACAGGAAGTAGAGTCAAGTGAGGAACTGGGGAACTAGGAAGTACAAGGGTGGTCAAGATAGTTACAATGTGGCAGAAGCGGGGGTGTGGAGTAGGGGTTTGAAAGTATCCGCTAGCTAACAAATGTAAAGAGATTCGATGTTTGGCTTTATTACTTAGCCGAGAAGCCATTCGGGTTGTGATTTCCCCTATCTTCCTTGGTTAATTACCGGACCGAATATATATTTTCTTAACAAACTGGTAGTACGTTCTGGGGGCATTTGAAGTAACTTTTATCTGAGTGGAACATGTGAAAAATTGAGAGCTTTTGTGAATTTAGAGTTTGTAAATAGAATGAGATCCTCAGACATTAAAAAAAACGCACTGGACTTTCTGCAATTTACATTAATCGACTATGGTAGGAAAGCAAGTCCAATCTCGCTTCTATTTTCTTTCTAACTAGAAGATATCAACGCAACCGTTCATTGTGATGTCTAGCCACAGCTCATGAAAATAAAAGTCCCGCACACTGCGCGCTCTAAAACTGCCTGCCCTTCCCGCCAGCCGCGTGCGGGCCGCTGCGGCTGAACGTGACGGCCGCGGCGCAGGAGTTGACGTCGCCGGGCTGGCCGGCGTCGTACCCGGCGAACCTCCGCTGCCGCTGGACGCTGCACAGCGACAGCATCTCGCGCTTCCACCTGCACTTTGCCGAGCTGGCGCTCGACAACGCCACCGGCTGCGAGGACAGTGTCGTCTTCACCGACCTCGGCGTGAGTGCCGCCACCACCGCCACCTCCATCACCAACGTCTTCGACGACTTGCGGGGCCGCATCCCCTGGCGGCCGGTGCGTTTGGCGCGCGGCGGCCGATGGTAGAGCCGCTTGGCGTGACGTTTCGAAACGCAAATCAGTGAAATATTGTAAAAGTTTTAATGCTAGGGCTTGGGGAACAATCGTTTCAACTGCGTTTTCGGTGAGCGTTGTGTTGAGTGATTCTGATTGAATATTATTTGAGAATATAAAGGCGTAAAAATCGAAAGAGAACTAATATGCTTCAAACTTTCAGAATGGATTATTTTGTAAGAGTTTTTAGTAGCAATGTAAATTTCATCATCATCAGTTAGCCCAAATTTTTTTAGTAGGTACAAACTTCAAAAATGCAAAAACATGTCCATAAAGATGCCGTTGTTAGAAACATTCCTGGAAAATTTCATCAAATTCTATTCATAAGTTTTGCCTTGAGAGTGACGTTCCCTCTGTCTGCTTCCTGATCTGTGCCTCCACATTCGACAGGTCAAGGTTGAATAATGTGCCAAGTGAATCCCTTGGAGCTCGTTGAGATAAGCCGTTGCTTCTGTTTGGTCGGCAGCGGCAGCCAGTCATCGCGCAGCGGAACGGCCAGTCAAGAACGCTGCAGTTCGGCCGCGAGTTCCGTCCGATCACAATTTTCAGGGTGAGTAGCGGACTCGGAGTCAATCAAGAAGCGAAATATCTGCTGGAATCATGCTAGAGGCCAGAGGCATGAATAGCATGTAGCACTGTTTTATGATTTACTAACCTAGGCAGGTAGTTAAAATTGTGTGTAAATGTTGTGAAATTCATGAAAACCTACAGATGAGCCTTAATTTTCTTACTCAGAGCCTTTCCTAGCCTAAGATAGGTTAGCTAAGATAGATTCACAGTCTATGGTTGTGCCTGACAGGATTATTTAAACGTGTCAAACTTTGCTGAAGCATCCTTTGATGAGCACCTGAGTTTTCAAAAAATCTATTTCACTGGCTAGAAGAAAGCCGTTCCGTCAACTTGAACTATTCCCTCGTAACCTGGTGACTGACCGACGCTCGGGACCGCTTCCCTCGCAGGGCAGCCGCAATCCGACGGCTCCGACCAAGTTCTGCGGGCGTTCGGCAACCGAGATCGACTACTACTCAGAGTCGGCCAACGTCGACATCACGTTCACCACCGACCAGGAGCGCTCGTCCAAGGGCTTCAAGCTCGTCTACTCCAAGGCCGGTAGGTGGTGCCGATTGCACGCCAGTCAGCGCCGCGTTCACAGTGCGTTCGGGTCGGCATAAGCCTGTTTCAAGGATAAGGCGTTAGAGCTTCTTATTTTCAGCTAATCAAAGAAAACTCGTCGAATCGCGTCGATCCGAGCTCGAATGGATCGGACGTTTTGAAGTCGTTGCCTTACTTGGAAGTGCGGTTTCTAATCCCGACAATGGTTGTCTTGTAGACCATGGTCTCCACTCCATAATCAACTGCATTTGATTTTGTTGATAGTTCCTGTCTTGTCCAAGTGTCGAGTTTGAAATCTGTCAAACATCCGTATGAGAACCAAAAACCATTCATATTAGAGTTTATATGGCAGAAACAAACCCTTGTGCTCTGAAAATCTTTGCGTCATCATTTCTCTTGTCATATATACTGCCATATGCCCAACCAGGGCCAATACCAAAGAGCATTTTTTCTTTACAAATTCTTTACAATATTATTCTTTATTAGGTAGTATTATTATTGATAGGTATACATATCATATATTATCACCACTCCTATTTCTCTCTCTCTCTCTCTCTCTCTCTCTCTCTCTCTTTATATATATATATATATATATATATATATTTAAAAACCTAAGGCCCATTATAAATATAAAATGTCTTATGACAGAAGCCAGTAAACAAGTAGAAATATTGCCCAGGTTTTGTGGTACGCATGTTGACTTGTTGACCCCTGGCCGCTGCAGGTTGCACGAGGAACTACACGGCGGCGCAGGGCCGCATCCTGCTGGAGAACGACCTGTCGTCGTGCTACATGACGGTAACCGCCGCCGCCAACCACACCATCTCGCTCTACTTCGCCGCGCTGAGCATGCGCTCCAGCGAAGGCTGCGTCGACCGCGCGCTGGAGGTGAGACAATTGCGCTCTCCCCGCAATCGGACGCTTCGACGAATTCAGAAATACTGTTAACGCTGAGCTACCAGGCAATACCTTGCCTCGGAGGTTTGCAAAGTGTTATTGACTAGCTATGGAGCTAAAGCTGAAAAGGGTTAAAAAGGTTTTCAGTTTCACGATTCTTTTTTCGAAGGCTAAGGGGTCATTGTTGTGGTTCTTTTGTTTGAATTTGGTTGTAACTGGGACTGCAGCTTAAACCATGGATAAAGCTGTCGCCAACTCAACAATGATGTTTCGGCAGAGTCTCCTACATTCTCCAGCCTAGTAAGATATTTGTCGTCACTTACAAGTCAAGTTCAATATCAGGTGCTGGAGGGGGGACCGGGAGGTAAATCTCTGGCAAAGCTATGCGGCTTCGACATCCCGCGTCCGATCTTCTCGACGGGCCCCGTCCTCTACCTGCACTCGTGGCGTCGAGACCAGAGCTCGGCTGGTTTCGAGCACTTCGACATCACCTACGTCACCACTGACAAGGGTGAGCGCCAGTGTCGGTTGTTGGCAAATGTTAACTGTTGAACTAAACTGCATGTATGGTAGATGTTTCTTCTCACAAATTTGTGTCCAGATGGGGCAATCTTACCTTGCCGGGGTAGTGAAACACGAACTGAGTTAAAAGGTCATGAAGTTAATTTGAGTTTTTTGGCTACAAAGACAGGGAAGCAGGACTAAGAATGGTCATAGAAGCCAATCGAATGATACTAGGCCATGGACATCAACAATTCAAATATACTATCCATATGATATATATTTTTTTAAGTTTGAACTTTCCAAACTCAAAGCTTATTTGAATTTTTTGGCTGCATGGAGATGCATATGATCTAGTGACGGTCCCCCACTGAGCTGAAAGTTTAAAATCCCTTGAAAATTGTATTTGTCAAATAAATCGCACAAAAATTCCGTGTATTTGCAAAGAGTCCCTTGACGAGCACGTGTTTGTAACGGCAGGCCGCGGTTGCGGCGGGCGAATCTTCAACTACGGCGGGACGTTTGCCAGCCAGATGTACCCGGAAAACTTCCGCAACGCTTCCGTCTGCCGCTGGGACATCACCGTGCCCGAAGGCACGCTGCCCGTGCTCAAGTTTCAGGGTAGGTTTCTATTTACTTCTCTCCCTGTTGCTTACTGTTTAACATTTAATTTAGCAAGCAATTTCCTTGATTATCTTATGGGGGCCAATTTTAAAATGTTTCTTAATCTGCAGTTAATGAGATGATTCTAGGATATTTGAGGTTCACTGAATATTGGCTGTTACAATGACAAAAATAATAATCTTTTTGCAGAACTCTTACTTTAATCCAAGGTTGAAAAAGTTGTAAATTCAACCATTAGGAATGAGCCAATTGGGTAATGGACAAACCAAACTTTATCACAATCAACTCATGATCAAGTTTGAACGAGGATCATTCATGAAATTTAAATTATGTGCGTTTGAAAAAAATGTAAAAACTTTAGTGCTCAACGGTGCAACTCAACCTTACGGTTCAACCCATTTAAGCACGAGGGTTAAATTTACAAGCGTACCATTCAAACAAGATTCAAGGAATCAGGGTCTAGAAATGTGATGTGCTTTTGCTGTGTTGCAGTGTTTGACATCGGACCGAAATCAACGTGCGCCTCGGACTTTGTCGAAGTGATCGAAGTGGACGACGACACCGGCGTGGAGGCCGTGCGCTCCACCTACTGCGGCCAGGTCGGTTTGCGGTTGCGGTTTCATTCGAATTGCCGCAGGAAAAAAGCGTCTTGCGTTTGATTTTGTTGTATGCCTGTTTGTGTACCACTGACCAAACAGCTTGTGTGCTTTTAATATTAATTTTAAAAATATATTTGGAATCCCTCAAATTTAACACCTCTAAATTATTTCTTAGCACAATTTAATATTACCAAAATATTCAGAAGTTTCAAAATCTGTTTAGTATTTTCCGTCCAAAATAGCTGTCTCAAAAATTTCTAAATCATTACTCATTAGTAAAAAAAAAAAAATCAGCAATGTGCATTAAATTTTTTTGTGATCTTTCTCATAAATCATAAGCAAAGATATATTAATTAACACATATTTCTCAATTAATATGTTGCCGAAACTTACCGGCAAACTGATTCCCGAACTCCTTCAATCTCCATCTCGATAAAAGCTTTGCGGCGTTCACTTGTTGATCTGCTAACGGCGCCGCTCTGCCCGGCAGGACAACCCGGTCGTGTACCAGGGCGCTTCGGGGGCCGTCGCCGTTCGCTACACCACGAGCGTGCACAACGGAGGCACCGGCTGGGTCATCAAGTTCATGAGCAGGCCGCCAGGTGACACACCAGTGCTAGCGTTAGGTTTTTTTTGGCTTGGCTTGCACCAAGATCAGTCCAATATTCACCCAGATTTCTTTGATTGACATTTTCTTTCTGCCGGCTGCGGTAGGATAATTACAACAAACCTTACTGTCGGGTATTGAAGTTCTTAAATCCTGATCGACACTCCCTGGAAAGTGTTTAAATAACCTTGGGTCTAGACAGAGTCGGTTTTTAACTGATCTTTGATGAGCAATTGCTATGTGTGAATTGTTGGTAACTTTTCAGAAAAACTATTTAACTGGGTTATTGAATGCTTAGCATTCAATAACCCAGTTAAATAGTTTTTCTGAAAACTTACGTGCTAAGATTAGGAAAAGACATGAGTCTTAAGAATTTTATGTTGGTAACTTTGTTTTGCTGCAATTTTTTCACCTATTTTTGTTTTGTTTTTGCTCTCTATAAAATTAGTTACTTACTCAATGTGATTGAATTACACCACCCAAAGATTGCTTTACCGTGCGTTTGATTACTTGTTTGACATAGAACCCTTTGTAATGGATATTGTTTGTGATTGCAGGATCAACGGTGATTCCATTCTGATGTGGACATGACAGACAGGGCAGGAATCCATCGCGGCGGTGAAGGCAGGGTTCTGATACAACACCTGGGTAGTACCTCACTTTGTCCTTCACTTTAACCTTCCACTTATTTACTTATTATCTTCAAAGTTACAGTTAATTTTTCAGTTCATTCCAAGTTCATGTCTGATATGCTTTGTGCAACTGCCAAATGCTGTTAGTCTTATTATGGGCATGAATGTTGTTAAAAAGTTGTCAGGATAGCAAATTGAAAATCTATGATTTACTGTTGAATTATATTTGAATAGGTATCTATTTCAATACAATGTTGAATATTTACTATTTTGTTTCTTTAATCTTTGAGTGAAACATTTTGGTCTTTGGGATGTCAGGCATGGGAAAAGAGATGCGACTTATTCACAAAGAAAAGCGTGCCTTGAAAATGTAGATAACAACAAGCAATAAAAAGTTATTAGTTCTGATGAGATATCTCCAGTATATTTCTGGATCTATTTGGAAATTGAATTACAAATTATAGTTTCATATACCTATTACCTACAACTAGAAATTTTAAGAAATTGAGTCAATTGTATTGTAACAAACTCTTTTTGAGATTGACAGGCAGCTTTTGCCTGACTGACATTCCCGGTATAACCCTCCACCTGCGTTGGGATATCATCTGCGCTAAGTTCCAGGCAGGTTTTGGGTGTAGCAGGTTGCGGGTTTATCAGGTTTCGGATGTAGCAGGTTGCAGGCGTCGCTTGGCGGAGAACAGTCCGCCCGCCCGAGGGAAGAAGTGGTAGCCGTCCGTGATAGGGCAGTAGCGTTCGCAGTGAATGATGCCCGTTCGCTTCTCGCAGTCGCAGCGCTCGTTGCACGCCCCCAGCAGCCAGAGGGCGCCTGGGTGGAAGCAAGTTTGTTTACAATCTGAAGGTACAAGGTGCAAAATGCAAAATATTCAGCTTTGAACCAAAGTCATGGACTTACAAAAGTGTGTTTTGTTTTTTTCAATTTGTGTTCAACCATATGTTCAACCAGTTGATTTGAGGCAAATTGCAATTATCATTGCATCCATGGTAGATTTTTATTTTTAGAAACTAAATATCTTGTTTCCGCTCCTAAATTGTATCCATATACCGGAGGGATACAATTTCGGAGTGAGTATCTTGCTTCTAATGATAAATAAGTGTTCAATCTTAGTTGAGTTATTTTCCCAGCTAATTTTTCCATTTCCTACTTGTTAATGAAAACAGTTTGTTAGAAGAAATACCTTTATGCTTCAGGATACAAGGATGAAAGAAATTTAGGGCCAGGCCAGGAAAATGTGGGACTAATTTTATCCACCTCACTGCATACTCTGTGGGTCGATGCCTACCTTCTGGGATGGTCGGACAGCCTTTGGCGCCTGCACATTTCAGGTTTGCGCATACATGCTCATGTTCGGGAGAACATGAGCACATGTCACAGCCGATCCAGAAGTTTCTTCCGTACGGGCACTCGGGTGACTTCCAAAGCCACTTACTGGCTGCAGGGTTCATTGGTGCAAATTAAATAATCCAGCTTGTAGAACCGCAGGTGCTAGAAGGCTATTTTGAGTGTGGACCATGCGTTTGCAAATTAATTAGTTATGATCAATTACACACTTCTCCAAATAGAAAATTTATTGATTTATTTTGTTTATTTTGTCTGGCTCCACAGCCAAAATTGATTGAACAGTGAATGATTGAATGCTGACCACATAACACAAAGTTAATAAAATACAAATTTAGGTATATATTGGAGTTTTATGTAATTTTGTTTAGTATCTACATTACCTACTCGAAATTTGAAGAGTACTCAATTTGCATTGTTTTAATCTTGTGCAACGCATTTATATCACTCACCTGAAGATGGGTTGAGGAATGGCATGCAGACAAATGCAGCAATAGCTACTGTTAGAATATTGCCATTTATTAGTATCATACCAACATTGTATTTAGTTGCTATTTTGACTATTGTGAGGGGGTGCATGTCGCCATGTTTATTACCAACCACCAGTTGAAACCCGTAGGCCACCGAGACAACACCGGTCTCCGTGCGCCCTGAGTTCTCGCTTCACTGTTTGTTAGTTTTTCATATCGTTTGCCATCGCTTTTACCGCTATCAATAAACCATCGTCACACCGTGGCTTAAACCATCAGACAATCTTGTTGTGTGTTCCTGTGTTAATTATTTTCTATTCGTTAGTATTTTTGTGTTTTGTGATAACTTGCTAAACGGTTAGCCGAGAAACGTGTGGGGTAGCTACCGCGTGTGCGACCGAATCCACCGCCACCCCAGTAATAGTAGTGGGTTTAACATTTCAGAAGTGGGATGTGGACGTGATTATCCTGATTGGACTCGATAACGTTTTGTTAGAACTTTGTGTTTATTGCCGTGTGTTTTGTGCCTTTTGATGTCTGTGTTTGTTGTGGAACTATTTTCGTGCGCGTAGTTTTTTTTTTTGTGCTCCGCGTGAGCATTTTTGTGTGTTGTTTGCCCGACCGCGGCAAGTGTAGCGTATCCCTCCGCGCTGGACAGATACGATTACATGAAACCAAAGGACATGAAAGGAAAAGGGAAAGGCCGTAGGGCCAGATCGCCCAGCCCGTCACCGAGTAACCATAGCTATGTAAGTGCTGACAGCCACCGTGAACCTGGAGGTTCGGGCGTCAACGCGAACACCGCGCCAGTGGACCCGAACATGGCCGCAATGCTGGCGACGCTCACTTCGCTCATGCAAGGAATGCAGCGCACGCAGTCTCCCTCAGTATCCGAAGCAAGCGCGGTAAACTCAATTAAGCTCATGCCTGATTTGAGTCGCTACCTCCAGGACTTCGACGGAGAGCCACAGAGCGACGCAAGTGAGTGGTTCCGAAATATCGACAAGACGGCCACGCACTATGGTTGGAGCGACGCCGTCAAACTGGAATCGGCGCGAGCGCATCTTACCGGAGCCGCTCGTCAATGGTTTAGGAACTGCCATGACGAAATGCCGGACTGGAGTTCATTTAAGCGTGAATTTACTGACACGTTCATCGGACAGGTCAGCCTACCGGAGAAGTGGGCGAGAATGAATCGCCGAGAGCAACAACCGGGAGAGAGCTTGATGAGCTACGTGTTCGACAAGTCGGCATTGTGTAAGGCGCTCAACCTTAACTTTGCTGACACGAAGAAACAGATAGTCATCGGTCTGCTGTCTAGAACCTTGAGCGACGCACTCACGTCACGACACTCACTGAACGAGAAAGAACTGCTGCTCCACATTCGCGAGATAGAGGAAGTCGACCGTGAGCGCGCTTCGAGGGCTAATGTACGTAAGACCCAGTCGGGTCACAGACTGCCTGAAGCACCAAAACGTTCTGGGAACCAGCCAACACCCAGACAGTCACAACCACCGCCGTTCGTCCCGCATCGAGATGGATCAACAGCCAACGTAGTTGCAACCGGCACCGCACCGACTACGCCTGGATCTTGGAGAAATCGAAACCACACCAACTCGCCAAGGAAGCAAACGGAGCAAGAGTGTTATAACTGCTACCGAAAAGGGCATATTTCGCGCGATTGCCCGAATCCGAAGAGACCCTTTTATTGTGTACGTTGCAAGAAAGAGGGCCACACACAACGTCACTGTACTGCTGTGATGGATACAGCTACCACCGTGCCACGACCAATAATGGACAACACCGTCAGTCTCGTGGAAACCACCGAAGGCAATAGCCCTGCGAAATACCTACGCACCGCACAAGTAAACATGCACAGTGTCCAGTCGCTGATCGACCCCGGGAGTTCGAGCTGCATCATGCAGGCGAGTGCAGCGATCTCATGTGGACTTCAACCACAAACGACAGATTGTGTACTAACCGGCTTTGGTGACAAGACGACAAAAGCCTTGGGAAAGGTTACAACAAACATTACCATCGACGGTGTGTTAGGGGAAAACATTTGTGTGCTGATTGTGCCAGACGCCATGCAACCGATTGAATTGTTAGTTGGCCGTACGTGGACAGATTTACCGCATGTGTCGTATGCCAAAATCGAAGACCAGCTCATCATAAGAAACAGTCCTGCCGAGCTAATTCACCAGCTCACCACCTATCAGCCCGAAATCAGCAACGACCGACTGCAGCTGAAAGCCGTTCGTGACACCGTGGTTCCGGCAAACTCCATCAACTTTGTGCAAGTGACAGGAGGGACGGAGATCGATGGCCTCGTCATCGTAGAAGCAGGGACTCAACACGACGCATTGTTCGCTCTCGAAAAAGGGAACACTGTTTTACCTGTACTAAACAATACCAACCGCGCACGCATTGTGAAGAGTGGAGAGTGTGTTGCTCGCTCGACTGTCGTCGAAGATCCAGTGACAATGAACAAAGAAACGACCATCAACCGTCAACCTATCGACAGGGCACTGATCAAAATTGGAGACACCGTTACCGAGGAACAACACGAGTCTTTAGTGCGACTGATCAATGAATACCGTCATTGTTTTGCTCAGAACTTACATGAACTAGGCTGCACTGACATTACCGAGATGACTATCAACGAACTACCAAATAGTAAACCGGTTGTGCGGAAACCGTACCGTACAAATGCAAGGGAACGTACAATCATTGGCAACATTGTGAAAGAATGGAAGGACCATGGCATAGTCACTGAAACCAGATCGCCATACAGCAGTCCAGTGTTGCTAGTGAAGAAGAAGGACGGCACCGAGCTCCTAGTACTCATTGACAATCTCACCAAGTACGTTCACCTCTACCCGGCCAAAGGTACAAGCACGAAGGGAGTACTTGCAAGTTTGAAGCAATTCATCAGAGAGAGAGGTCTGCCCGAGCGGTTCATCTCAGACCGCGGAACATGTTTTACTTCGCACGACTTCACCAATTTCTGTGAGGAAAATGGCATTCGCCACACACTCAATTCGACTCGACACCCAAGAGCCAACGGTCAAGTGGAGCGGGTAAACAGCACCGTCCTGCCGCTAATCGCCGCAGCCATCGAGCGAGAAAACCATGCAGATTGGGACGCCCAGCTCCCAGACGTACAAAGACACTTGAACACAGCACCGAACAAATCTACAGGACATTCACCGTTCTACGTTCTCCATGGATACAAACCACGGTTTTTCCCGGAGGACAATATGATTGAAGAACTTATGTGTACTAACTCTTGTACTAAGCCCACAGAAATTCAAGCAGCTGCACGACAAGCCGTTGTTACACAGCAGTTGCGTACCGAAAAACACCATAATGTTCGGCGATATCCATCCGAGAAGTATGCAGTGGGGGACCTTGTCTTCATGAAGAGAGCGCCAGTCCACACCGGACAACCCACGAAAGCGCAAGCAAAGTATCGAGGACCCTTGGTTGTCTCGGCAGTACTACCTGGAGACACATACCGCGTCACACAACTAAACGAAGATACTACTCGTTTTTACGCAACCACCGCCCACGTCTCGCAACTGAAGATTTGGCGAGGTCACTCGGAAGATGCTGACGGAGAACCAGATGACCCCGCTGACGGAGAATCAGAAGCCGCAGATGATGCCGACAGAGAAGTCGACATCGGAAGGAGGTCACAAAGACCGAAGCGGAAACGCGATAGGCCGGCATACCTGTCTGACTATGTTTAGATTTAAGATTTTGTAAAATTTTGTTGAATTTTGTATTTTTGTTTTTTTCATAACATGTAAGTCTAAAATCGAGGACGATTTAATTGAAGGATGGCCGAATGTTAGAATATTGCCATTTATTAGTATCATACCAACATTGTATTTAGTTGCTATTTTGACTATTGTGAGGGGGTGCATGTCGCCATGTTTATTACCAACCACCAGTTGAAACCCGTAGGCCACCGAGACAACACCGGTCTCCGTGCGCCCTGAGTTCTCGCTTCACTGTTTGTTAGTTTTTCATATCGTTTGCCATCGCTTTTACCGCTATCAATAAACCATCGTCACACCGTGGCTTAAACCATCAGACAATCTTGTTGTGTGTTCCTGTGTTAATTATTTTCTATTCGTTAGTATTTTTGTGTTTTGTGATAACTTGCTAAACGGTTAGCCGAGAAACGTGTGGGGTAGCTACCGCGTGTGCGACCGAATCCACCGCCACCCCAGTAATAGTAGTGGGTTTAACACTACCACCTTCAAGGTGTTAGACATAGTCAGATATCAATTTGAAAAGTACGTCTGCAGTTCCGACCGCTTCTATCCTTGTAAAATCTTGTTGATAGTGAATTGCTACCATGGTGCGGGAATATCACCGCCTGTTACTGCACTGGAATAAAGCGTCAACAAGCGATTTGCTAGCAACATTAAGTATGCTTGAAACGCAATTTGTTTTGCCACGGCTGCTACTCGTTAAAAAAATGGGGAGATATTATTGTTGATTACTGTGAGGTCACAGATGGCTTCCTAGGATTTAATGAGAACACTTAGAATCATTAATGTAATTTTTAGAATTGAATTGGCTAGAAAATTATTTTTCTATCGTGTATTATTTAAATGCTCACCCAAAATGCGATTAAAAAAGCATCTGGGAAGCCCTTATTTAAAATTTAATTTCTAGCACATCAATTAATACAAATCCTGAGTGTTTTTTGTACATCTCAATGCCTGAATTAATTATTTTGGTTTTAAAAATTTTAATTGAAATAATGGGAGGTAGGGGCTGATAAGGCTTGGATACGGCAGAGGTCCTGCCTTCGAATCCAGTGAATGATGGAACATGCCTGTCAAGTTAAAGTCATGTGGGAATGGGTTAATGCTTATAAGCAAAGAAAATAGTGGCACGAAATGCATTCGTTTTTACCATGCAAGATATTTTTTCGTAATTTTCACAGGTATTGTGAACAAGGAACGCTATTGAAACCAAATTGCTCGTCCAAAAAACCGAACATACATGAGCATGGTTGTTATAGGTTATAGGTAAATACTTAAATATTAATCGCTGTTACAACCTCGCCAGTCGCCATATCATTTTATGTAACTTGTCACACATTATTCCGTACAAAATTTAGTTCAGCTCATTTGTTTCATTTCACCGACATGCTCACCTATGTAGTATTGACAATGACATTGTGTTAGGTACGGGATACTTTGCCATACCCATTACTACTCATCTGAACCATTTCACCAATTTTGTCCATGACAACCGCTCCTGAGGATCACAGAGCGCCACAGGTCAATAAATTAGAGTCAATCTGGGTCAGGGTAATATTCTCAGTGTGTGGCAGATTAATGGTGGGCTTGTTAAAAGTGTACTTACTCGGGTCGTAGGGGTACGGCATCATGTAGCCAGAATCGAAACCTAGTCCTGCTGGTGGGCCTATTTGTTTCCCATGTTCTTTAACGGAGTTTCACCAGCTAGACTAATAGTGCCAGTCAGATGTTTATTTCTTTCAAAGTATGATTGTGACATTGACATTGTACATTGACAATCGTAACATGTCGTAACACTTGGGGCTTAGTGTGTATTTGAAGCTCATTGTCTTTTCAACCAATGGATAATATACAAGTCAATCTTGGTGGTTATGGAAATGGTTTGATGCAGGGCTGTACACAGTTTTTCTAAATTGAAACATCAAAAATAAATGTGATATTCATCTAACACAAATCTTTGTCATGCTGGGAGAAAAGAGAAATAGTTGGCATTCGATTCCCTGGTTTATTAGGGCTGAAGTCATTAAGGGAGATTGAAAAAAAGGGGGTAAGCAGAGAATGTACCAAGATGAAAAATTGGTAAATGTGGGTGAATAAAATGAGATTTTTTTAAAAAATTTCTGATTCTACAACAACCAACTAGCTGACACAGAAATATTTTGTTTTGTATTATTTTTAAATTTAAGTACATAATAGCCTTATTTCAGCAGTGACATTGAAGATTTCTAGCAAAATGCCCTACCTCTTCTTATCTTATCATAGGAAACACAAAAGTACTATGTAATAATTACTAGTTTATGTAGTGAGTCAATGCCTTAAAATAATAATTAGGCCATAATAATTAAAAAACTATTAGCTAGTACTGGTAAGTGAGAAAAAATTGTTTATTTTTGTACTTTAAGTGCTTTAAGTTAAAGTGCTTTATGGTGACGCACTCAGTGAGTGATTAACCAAGAAAAGTCCCAAACCCTTAAAACCAAGCAGTGCTGGTCAAAATGTCCACCATGTCGTGTGTGTTCTTGCTTTTGCTCCTGGCCTCCAAATACTTAACTCCGCGGGGAGACCTTTCAACGATCTCGCAAATCAACGTCAGCTCCGAAACGACCACCGCTCGAAACACCACCGAGTTGGGAACCGTAAGTACCGAGCCAGCCAAGCGCCAGCCATCTAGGGCTCCGATGCTGCCGGCAACGTTCACTTCCAGTTCGGTGGAGTCAAGAACGTCCGCAACTGAAGCGATCACCGGAAAAACCCGAGATACAAGCTCCGATGCGATTCTCTTTCCACGCCCGTCAGTCTGGAAACGATCCCTCGAAGCGACGGCCAGCGACCTGCCTTCGCTAACGACCGAGCTCAAACAACTGGACCCCAAAACGCCGCTACCATCGCTCCTGGCCCAAATCGCGGCCGTCTACCAACGAATCGCGAGTCCAGTTCCTTCGCCGGCAAAAGCTGTCGACGCCTTCACGGACGCAACCGCCAAACTTTTCCACGTCTACCCGCCGGGAGGTGAGGAGCCACCGACAAAAGTTGGTTTTTCGGGTGACGGGATGTTGGTGATCGGACCCCCGGTTGCCTCTCTGTTCGAAGGATATCCGCGCGACGTGGGCGGCGAGTTGAGCGTTACGTTCAGTTGCATGCTCACCTTCCTGTTCAGCATGGGCCTCGTCGTCTATCCGGCCGACACGAGTCTGTTGAGGCCCCTTCCCGTCACCGACTACCCGATCACGCAGTTCCAAGTTGTCCTTTTGATCCTGATTGATATACCGAGCAGCAGTACCGGTTTTTGTGATGAATTAAAAGACTACTTATCAACGATAGCCTTTCGTTGGACACCGAAGAAGGAAGTTGCAAACTTGAAACACAAGTGTGGCTACTGGAGTCGAGCTCGTGGCGGATGGCTGTCGGATGGGTGCGTGGTTTTGGGACATGGAATGGCTTCGAGAGACGTCACTTGCTACTGCGAATGGCTGAAGAGAGAGCCCAAAGATTCTCATGATAATGCAATCGAGTACATCCTGTATGAGTATGCCCAAGACATTGAGTCGACAATTCACATAGACGGCAGCTTGTCGTCAGACATTCCAAGAAATATTGCGACAGAATTGAAGAAAAATGAAGACATTTTAGCCGAGTTGATTGCTAATTTCAATGGTTCTTTAATTGGATATCTTTCCCAGTTAAACCATGTGATGTTTCTTGACCCTAACGCTAAGTTTCCCACAGACGTCAGCATGATCCTGGACAAAGTGCAGCCTGAAGACGGTAAAAGCACGCTTGGAGTTCGGAACCCAGGTCTCTCAAGTTTTCTCGTAAACTTTGACGGATACAATCACGGTCCACCGATCGGATTTGGGTTGCGCAAGAATTATTCGACCGGGATCGAGTACTTCAGGCAGACAAATGACATGGACTACAGCATTTTGTTTTCGAGACAGATGGATTATTCCTTGCTGTTTTCAAAGTCGTTAACCACGCAGAATTCGCGCCTCGCATTCATCGTGTATCCGCCAGACTTCAGACCAGTGGCCTTCGACATTGTGGAGAAAGTGTTGAGCATGCGCGTCGTGGACGTTGTGCTCACTCCCAACAACCACCATGCCGACGAAGACCAACTCGTGCACATGTTTATTGGCAACCTGAACGGCACCGTTTATTCCGTCGGCTGCGGCTACTGGAGCACGGTGCGAAGCAGCTGGAACACTCACGACTGCTACGTCGGCGTGGACGTCTACGAAGGAGTTTGCACGTGTAACATGACCGCCAACTTCATCGAATCGCGCCGTAGAGGCCAATACCTTGTCTACACGTATGTCGATTCGGGTTTCACCTACTACGTGCTGAATAAAGACGTCGAAAATATCAATGACAAGGAGTTCCGCGCCTCGTTTGCGATATACGGAATCCGCGAACTCAAAATTTATCCATCGAATTTGAATATTGTACTTTTGGGAATTGAAATGATGCCGGATGTCATGTGGCTAGCTAACAAGGTCAACGGCATTAGGGACGGCAGTAAACGCCAAATGATGCAGGAGCTTCGAATGATTATTCTGAGAGCGCCTTGCAACTTCCAGGCATCTGGCACGTCTGGCAGAAATCTTGGCAAGGGACCAAAGGAATTTCTAGCTATTTGCTTTACTGTAAATTTTCAAACACCTACACAATTGAACACAACCGCATTTTCTGTCAATCCCGAAGGGAACGTAATTTATAGCCGTGAAATTTACAAGATGTCGGAGGCCATAAGTCTCAAAAATTCATACGGTCTTCAAATTTCGGCGACGGTGGCAACCGAGAATCAAAGGTATGCGTTCCTCCTGTTCCCGCAGGACACGAGCTTTTGGCCGGTGAAATCTTGTTCCGCCCAACCAATCGACAGCTATTGGGTGGTTGACATTATCTTGTCTGCACATTCGGCTTCAAAAGGCGAAGAGCAGTTCGTCCAGTTCTACTTCGCCCATGCTGAGTCCTTGTCGATTGGATGTCGCTACTGGAGCAACGACACAAAGGCATGGACTCCGCACGGGTGCAACGTGGTCCAAATAAATACGCTGAACGCCTGCAACTGCAGCTTGACGGCAAACTTGGATGACTCGGCTACTGGTGGGCAGTACGTGATTTACAGCTACTCGTCCGTTATCTTTGACGAAGACTTGTACAGAGATTTCAGTCGCCAAACTTTGATAGATGCTGAAGCCGTCGTCGCCCATGGAGCGGCGTTGATAAGGAACGCTTCGCAGATACTTGCCAACGATGACAACGATTTGGCGACGAAAATACTGCACACGTTCCACAAAGTCTTGTCCAACGTCGAGAAAGTGCCCGATTGGCATGCGAAAATGCAGCTGGTTTTAAACGATATTGAACACGCTTTCTCACGCTACCACACTGATTTTGAGACGCCCGTGTCGTTCATCTACGACATCCAGTCATCGTGGAGCGTGAAGAGCGCTGAAGTCGCTCGAGATCTGTTCTCTAACGCCGTCCTCTCCACGAGGGAAGAATCCAGCGACCAGGCCTCCGACCTGGCGTTGGCGGTTATCGGTTATCTGGACGCCTTCCCAGACACTTATCTGCTTGGAATTTATTTTACGAGAGAAAACGGCTACGAAGCGCAGTTTCTTTCCTCGCAGAATTCCACTCCTGTTATCGACCCAGACCCATCGTTTGCATGTCTTGTGACCTGCTATAATTTGTTCACCTATTTCCGGTTCATATTCACAATCTACCCATTGAATGTCTCGCCGTACCCGTATTCCATGACAGATTTCCCCATTTTCAATTCACGACAAATTGATGTTTACAGCTATAAACCACCCGAGAATTCAAGGAATATGGCGAAGCCAAAATGTGCGCGGGTTCTCAACATTCACTTCCAGCCGACAGAGAATGAGCAAAACCTGATGAAGATCGGATGCGCATCGTGGGACGTCCAAGCTTCACGCTGGACCAACGCGGTGTGCACGATGGACAGGTCGATGAAGCGGGACGTTTGCAAGTGCGACACCTCGGATCGCACAGTCACCCGGATCATGGTCTACGAGTACACCGAATTTGTCAACTTCTCGCTCGTTCGCCTGTTCGAAGGCACAAGCGTCCTGTATTTTGCTGGCGCCATTCTATCTCTGATGGGCTTCGCTATGATAACGGCTACGGCAATCCTTTTCCCTGCTTGGCGTGACGAGCTCAGCAACAAAATCCTAATGCACCTCACAGCATCCTCCTTTCTCTACCTCGTCATGACGATCTACCGCGAATCCCACCTCATCTACGCTGCGCTGAAAGGCATCGACCCGGCTCTGGTGGCATTCACGGTGTGCGTGCATTACACGCGCCTCGTGCACTACGCTTGGGGCCTTGTCATGTCCGTTCTGCAGTACAAGAAGTTCTCTAGCATCGTCGGTTTGACGGCATACTCGCACTTGCTGCTGAAGGTCAGTGCCCTGGCCTGGGGCGTGCCGTTGCTGCCGCTGTTAGCGCTGCTTTCGTGGGATGTGCAGTCTCACTTTTGCATCCCGAACAAGCTCACGCACTACTTGCTCTACTTGGTGCCCGTCCTTGTCACCACGTTGATCAACGTCGGCCTGCTGGTCGCAATCGTACGGAGCATCACCAACGGATGCGGCTGCTGGGACGACGGCGAACTTCAGAAACACGGCGGCTCAAACACCGAAGTCGTCAAGCGGCAACTCAAGCAGGTCGTGCTGATGTTCTTCCTGTTCGGTATCCCGGCGGTGTTCGAGATGTGCAACGACCTGGGCGGGCACAGCATCGTCATCGACTACTTCAGCAAGATCCTGGACCCGATACAGGGCTTCGTCATGTTCCTCTTCTTCATCGTGATCAACGACCGGACGCGCGAACTTTGGATCGGGCTTGCGTTTGGCGCCGCCGTGCCTGCACCCAAATCAAAGACAAAAAGTCGTTTCATGCCCAAGGCTTCAAAAAAAGTCGCTAGTAAAGTTCCGAGTCCCTTTGCAAACGTTGTAGCTTTAGAGGCCGATCTGACAATGACTTGCAAACAAGAGATCCAAATTAGCCTGCAAACTTCGTCGGAAGTCGATCACTCTGTTAGATATGTTGTGCAAAAAGCCAGCGAGAGCACTGTTGAGGGTGTCACAAGCGCTTTCCAGGAGGAAGTAGGAGCCGTGGCCAACATTTCCACGCAAGCTACGACGTTATTTCATGCAGAAAATCAAGAAGACCCAAATCTTCCACAGAGAAGTATATCAGTCGGACCATAAAGTACATAGAATGAACTGCTGTATGATGACCTGATAACTACAAAGCAATCATTTACGAACAAGGGCAGAAGGTACCTGTGTTCGATGGGGTAGTGTGGGTGGGGGTGGGGCGGGATCGCGGGGGGCTGGTTGACGGGCGGTATGCAGTTGTGCGTCCAGCCGTTCGTCGATGGATAGTATAGGCATAGAGTAAAGAATGGCTGCACATACTTATCTATGCATGAGTTGAGGCAAACTGCAAATCTCTTGGCATTGATGTTAGATTTTTTATTTCATCTGCACCTTCTAAATTACTCTTGTGCATGTGTGTGTGTGTGTGTGGGCATTCATTTACGTTTAGAAAATCTACTTAAACTATATAGATTTGAATTTTGAAATTAGCAAGTTAATATAGTTTAATCAGTTGTGTTGTGATAAAGTCTCCAATGAAAAGAGCTATAGGTACTATCTTTGGAGCATTCCACTGTTCCACATAGATTTACAATATTAGTACCAGGTAGTTCTTATTCTAAAGATGGACTTATCTGCTAATAAGACAAACTGTGCTTAAAAAAAAACTATATTGACTGTATTGTTTTTCTACTACTCTTAGCAATAAATACATTGTATGCAATGTAATGCATTCATTACAAGATCTCTCAATCTCGTTTATGTGCGTTCCTGCTTAAATGTCGGAAATGTGGGAAGTGGAAGTGTGACAGGAAAAGAAGCTTCGTCAATACTACACCATACTCAATTGAATTAAGAAAGCTTTATTGGGATATTTATTTTACAATTCTATTGAACATCACTGAATTATTGTATAGACTGAAAATTTGTATGTGATTACGATATACCGATAAAAAGTTTAGTGAGATAATTTGCTCTGAGAATGATAACAAGCAATTTAAATAATATATAGGGATGATACAATAAGATTTATATAGAAGCATCATTTCAATTACTGTGATCAATTTAAATTTTTACACTGGAGGCTATGCTCAAAAAACACTTTATTTTACTGCAGCAACAACCAAAACAAATAGAAAAAATGCAATAAATTCACAGACTTCCTAGTACTCGAAGAAATGATTTCTCAAGCTCAATAAATAACAAAATAATTGCATAAATATAGGTTCAACATCCAACAGGGCAAGTGGGATTTGACCTCAAATCCAGGTCCTTCCTGTAATAACTATTTTCTTAAGACAAGTATTGGTCGAGTAGGTTGCCTCTTTAAGTTTGGAAGAGCTCACAACATATAGCATGTAGCACTGTACATGTACATTACGCAATGTGCATTACCACATTCATGAACCTTATAAAATGTGGGCTTAAGAACAAATGTAAAAATTGACAATTATTGGTTAACTCCCACACATTTCTTGAAGGTTCTTGTCCAAAAGTCAGCATCTTACGACTCTTTCAAAAGAAACTGAGTCATTGTTATGAAGCCTAATGCCATTCGAATCATATCATAATCAAAGTACCAAGGAGCAACTTAGAATTTTGCTTTTACTATCAAATATTCCTGCTTTAATATTTAGGTTTCTTGAACTCAAAGTCCTTTGAAGAGGAAACAGGTGCCGGTCCTTTGCGTTTTTGAATAATGTTTTGAATTTTCTGCCACTCTCGGTCCAATTCAGCCTTCTCGTTCTTTTCCTTGTGATTTTTTCGTGTACGGCGTCCATCTGCCATTTTCACTCCATATTGGAAAGCGGCTTTTGGTAGCGCTTCTTTGTTGTTCATGTAGTCGCTGTACTCTTCTTGAGTGTCGAAATCCCAACGACCCACGGGACCTTTTTTATTTCCCAGATCCATCTTTGTGTAGTCAACTTCATCGTCTGAGTCATCAATGGCATCTTGCATCTCTTCCAAACCAGGATAGCATTCAGCGTAGCCTTCCGGCTCGGCAGCAAGTCGTGTTAAAAGTTGTTGAGAGCGACTTGGATTTTCTTTCACGAAAGAGGATTTCTTTGTCGTTTCTTCAGGATTCCTGTTTTCAATTCTTGTGCTATCAGCACTTACCCAATTTTCTTCCGGCTTTTCAAAGTATGGTCCTCTTCGTTTTTCACGATTCTCTGCTGTCTTTGAGGTGGAAGGGTTGTAATCACCTATCTCGCCATAAATGCTTTCTTCCTGTGGCTTTTCCAATTTTATATCTTGCACGACTCGACCCTTGTCTTTCTTACGGGACTTTTTGCTGTGACGCCCACCTTGACGCAGATAGGAAAGTATCTGGGCTAGCTTGTTAATCACAATGTCATTAGTGGTTAGAGTCGCAGAGGTTTCCAGGCTCGGGCAATCGGCACGACTCCTGATCACCGTCGTGGGAATGTCGCTCTCTGCGAATTCATCTTCCAAGTCAATCACATATGCCATACGCCCAGGTGCGAATAACTCGTTCTTCTCGAGAACTTTGGTCGGAAAAGCTGCCCGGTAAATATTACGCCCAAGTTTGGTTTTAAATTCCATTTCTTCAACTTCTTCTTTCTTTTCTTTCTTAGGTTTAACAAGTTTTTCTAACTCATCTTCTTCCTCCTGCTCTTTGTTTTGAATCTCACTACGTACCTTCTGAAGCAAAGCATAATCCAACCCTTTCACTAAATGAGTGTGCTCCATATCTCCTCCCAAAAATTTGGATTCTTGTATCATCTGACGTCGCCGCTCTGCTTGATCCATTCCTGATTTCACATCAGGAGCAACCGCACGATACCCGCTAGCGGAAGACATCGGATCTTCTGCCTGATAATCTGGATTAGCTCCATCCCTTCTCTCCACGGCACGATCACGATATTTCTTTGCCAATTCTGCCATCTTATCGTCTTCTTGTTTTTTAAGTTTGGCGTAAAAGCTTTTCTTCTTTCTACGTCTTTCAGCTCGATCTTCACCCTCAGCAGACGGTGCAGGCATAGGAGCATCGCGATTACTTGATATCGGCGCGTGAGCTGCCGGCAACGACGATGGAACTGATGACCGCGGGGTCATCAATAACCTCCTGAAGTCGGCATTTGTAAGACGCTCAGAGCGCTCTACATCGTCTTCGTGATCTTGATTAGGCATTTTGATCCACAAGTGTATAGCAAGCTAAAAATGTAATTTTTTTTCTGGTAACAGGATAAAGCTGTTCAGCTAGATTCAAAAAGCTAGGTTCATTTCCGTTGCTGCCGTTGCTGTATACAGTGAGAAATATTATCTGCTACAAATATTCAATAATTGCACTATGGCTTCCTTAATACGAACACTTCCAGAAAAACTGACAAAAAAGAACAAAATATTGTCTCAAATTTAACGTCATACAACATAAACTAGGCTGCCATGGGCTGCACTGGCTGATTGCATCGGTTCAACTCGGCCTCGCTCGGTCTTCCACGAGCTCTCATGACGGGCCTTACACCGTTGCCAGGTCTGCGTTTAAAATGAAAAATGAACTGAATGCCTACCCTTTCATTTGCCTTTATAAAGGATATAATATATAAAATATACTATAAATTTGGGAAGAAAATAAAAGAAAAATAATTTTGACCTATTTTAGGGATTCATAATATAAATTGACCTATTTCCCTGAACTGAAATCACTCTTCATAAACTATGATAATTCCACCCATCAATACAACAGAAAAGCGTGGTCCAGTGGATTGCGCGCTGGGACTCGGATTGGATTCCGTTGTGACCCGGGTTCGATCCCCGGGATCATAGAAGCACTTTGGTCAAGGCTGGCACTGACAAAAAGCAGAATTAATGCTTAAATAAGAAGTATGAGACTTGCAGAGATGTCAGAAACACGAGCACATCACTTATTAATTGCCCACCTGCTCTTCATGTGCGGTGAATACGGGGAATTCAAGCTCGTCGCCTGGTAATTCATCGACACGGGTTCGAATCCCCGGTGCCGTCGTCTTTTTGGAATTCGAAAACCAATTGCAATATATCGTGTAAATCTGCGATGTTGAAGAATTGTGATATGGAAAATAAAAAAATATAGTCACAGATTTGTTCAATTTTATCTAACAGATGGCGCTGACTAACAATTTTGTGCAAACTCGTGGCCGTTGAGACCTAACTGTTTTGCCAAGCTAAGTGTAAAAGCTTAGGGTGTTAGGGTGGGACGTATAAATCCACGGCTAAAATTCAAAACGAGGGAGCTCACTATCTTTCGTAACAATCGCTTCAATTAATTGCAAAATAGCACTCCCATCACTGTATTCTGACCAGGATGCGAACCCAGTACCTTTCAGTTATCAGTCTCGCACCAATTAACAACTCAGCTGCCGATACACGATACGTACCTATGTAAAGATTTTTAAAGTATATGAATTACAAAATTTGCTTTGTTTACCTTTTGTACTTATTATAAGTTCACGAGGATGGCGTACCCTCGCCACCTCAATTTATGAGCAAAGGTCAAAAGACACTCTAATTTGAACACATCATCTTTACGTTATGAACCAAGCGACTTAACCACTCGGCCATTCGAGTGATGTGAGTGATGCACATTTATTTCAATATATATATATATATTTAAATATTTTTGAAAGGTCTTTACAAATGGACAAAAAGCTCTCTCGCCGCTATTCCGGCCAGGATTCGAACCCGGTATCTTACAGCTATCAGTCTCGTGCTTTAACCACTCGGCTGCCGAGGCACGATATATGTACGGAGATTTTTAAAGTTTATGAATTACAAGTGGTTTGTTTACCTTTTGTACTTATTAAAATTTCGCGAGGATGGTGTACCCCCGCCACCCCCAATCCATGAGCAAAGATCAAAAGTCACTCGGATTTGAACGCATCATCTTTGCGTTATGAACCAAAGCGACTTAACCTCGACCATTCGAGGGATATGATTATTGCTGATATTTTTCATTATAAAGATATTATTTGAAAGATCTTTACAATGGTAAAAAAGTTGGATGCTACGGGCCTATCATCATATTTTAAATAATTTATTTATCAACTCATATTATATGAACTTATCCTAGGCCCATACAATTACCCTCCCTTTGTCAGCAGCCAAATAAATAAATAAATAAATAAAATAAGCCACGTGACCAGGGGAGCGATAAATTTAGGAGCGCGATTTTCCAAAAAATTCTCGTCCACGTAATTAGAACAGCTATTATCTATAACAGCTATCTAGCTATAAGAATGTTGACGATCAAAATGAGACCTCATCTCACATTCTCCGGGACTTCAAGGAGTATAGCTTCAAGATTCAATCATGGACCAGCAAATGGACAAGGTGAGATTTTTTTGATTACCTTAAATTAGATATATAGTAATATTTTATTTAGATGCGATATAATTGTCAACTACCCCGCATGACTGATCCCCTGTGACATCGACAACTGCTAGACAAGTCCAGGCAAGATTTTACAAGTGCAAAAACCAAGTTGGAAGAACGATATTTTTTTATAAGCTGAAGAAGCCTTGGATTAATCTGGAAATTTTCGGACATTTCTGAACGAATACTTTACTATTATAAAAGTGAACACCACAGTCACAATCTCATTTCACTTCGTGTCAAATTCCTGACATTGACAAAAAGCCACGTTTTTGTCCGTGCTTTGTGAAAAGGCAAGCACACTGATTTGCAAGCAACTTTGCGGCGCTCAGATGTTGCCAACTGATTGGCAAAAAACTGACCGAAAAAAAAGTGACCGAAAAAAAAAGTGACCGAAAATAAAACTGCCCGAATTTCATATTTATGAACGTTACTGTACGGAGGCGGTGGTGTGGGAATGTTACTAGCCGTTCAATACAAACAAACCGTCGGAAAAAAAAACTCGCCGAAAAAAAACTGACCGAAAAAAAAACTGACCGAAAAAAAACTGACCGAATGTATGAAATCGGCTAAGTCAAATAGCATTGGTCTTATGGGACTACGAGTGTTACCGGGCGATGGACGCAGGTAGAACCATTGAGTATATAGACTCAGAGACTCGGCGCTTATGGGAGGCTGCTCGCTCGGAAAAAAAGACGGCGCTAGTGTAGAAGCGACTCGGCTTGCCTCGGAAAGAGCCGAGATGCGCGGCGAGTTTGAACCGTTTGAACGAACACCACGAAAACACATCAGCGAGACTCGCTTGAGACCAACTCGAGAAGGTGCTGAGAGTGAAGCGCTGATCCTTCCGCACGATTATAAGTCTTAAGGCCTACCCACAATTGACATAAGCATAAGCACAACGCATAGTCGTAACGCATAAGGAAATTAAACATGGGATATAGGATAGGATCGCCCACAGTTGACATAGCAGCAACACTAGCGACCTTGAGCGCACAAGGCATCGACACAACGCACAAGGAATATGAAATATTTTAACTCCTTGTGTGCTATGCGCTATGTCAACCAATCAGAGGACAGAGAATTGAAATGCGCGCGATCTTAGTTATTTTTTTTATGTTTCGCAGTTAGTATTTGTAGCGACAGTATCTCCCTCCATCCATTCCCCTGACCCTTCGCCACAGCCGGGAATCCGATTGGCTCATGTCCGGCCTGCTACCTTCTGATCGAAGAGCCAATCTGAGGAAATGGCCCGACGCAACGTGCCACCTCAGCACGCCATCGACCTCAGCACGCCAGCCTCGGCGAACACACACCGAGTCGCAGGTCCCTCGCACTTCGCAGCACCATGGACATCCCGGCCGACCGCCTGTTCCTGCAACTGATCGGCCTGGCGCCCACCAACCCCGTTGGCGTCCTCGCCAGCCTCGGGCTGCTAGCGCTCATGTCGCACCACATGCGTTTCACCTGCGTTTCACCGCCTTCACCTACATCTACCGCATCGTCAAGGAGGAAACGATGTCTGTTCAATCACTCGTCTGCCGCTTCGCACGCGAAGTCTCCGCCTTCGTCGGCGCCGTCGTCTCCATCGGCTTCGCGCTGTTCGCCAACCGGCGCCGCTTCGCACTCATCCAGCTCAACCTCGCGCAGCTCGACGTGCGCCTCTTCGGCGACGCCGCCGGCCGACGCTTCGCCGCCGCCGAGCGTCGCCGCGCGCTGACGCTGACCGCCGGCCACGTCGCCACGCTGTTGCTCGTCAACGCAGCGCATGTCGTAAGCCTGGGCTGGTACAGCGCGCTGGTCACGTCGCGCAGTCTCGTCATGCGCGTCGTCTGTGTGGTGGAGGTCGGCCAGTTTGTGTGCGCGGTGCGCGGCGTCGCCGACCGCTTCGCTGCGCAGCGCCGGTGCGTGGAGGACGCCGTGGCGGAGGACGCACCGCCGCCGCCGCCGGCGTAATATGAGCGTAATATTTACGCTCACTCACAACATGATTATATTGCGTGTATGCATGGCCTAGTATAGGATAAATAGGACAGACGGGTCTAGGAGGGCTTCCACCGAAGAGACCTCCCGGCTCTTAAATGAACAGGTTGTGAGCATCATCGAAGAGTCGATGCTGCAAGCAGCAAGGCATCGATGGGGGAATAGAAGTTGGTGGCCAGCACGGCAAAAAAAAATACTTGCAAGCCACCAAAAAACCATCATGAATGTTGTGTACACGCAATATAATCGCGAGGTGAGTGAGCGTAAATATTACGCTCATCCACAACACGATTATATTGCATGTACGCATAGCCTAGATGCTTATATTATCAATTAAAAATGTTCGGCGATAATTAAGCAGCTTTATCAATGAGATTCGTTACCTGAAATAACATGATGTAGTCGTCGTGAAATTATTGGAATATTTCAAAACGTAAAAATCGATTTAAAGAAAAGCTATTCAATTGATTTCCTTGAAATTAACACAGTGTCTTTTTTTTACGATTTATAATGCACACAGTAAATTTTGTGAAGATCGGTTGAAAATAAAGTCGCTTAAGCAAAAGTTGCAAAAAACTGCAAAAACGCTTAAAAAGTGACATAAAAAGTGACATTTTTAAGAAAAGTGCTAAACATACAACAATGTAATTTGTACACAAACATTGAATCGTAAGGGTCAACATATCTAGAAAGTTTCGTCAAATTAAATTCAGATTCTTGGCCTCCAGAGTGCAAAACGTGTTTTGGAAAAAGTGAAAAATTTCGTAAAAACTTAATAACATAAAATTTATTCGTCTGAATTGCTTCAAAAACGTGGCAAATCTAAGTTCAGAGAAAACGAAGGTTCACCGAAATTTTCATCAAAATACGTTTTGGCGTTTGGCCTGTAGGGCGCGAACAAACACAAAAAAAAAAAAAACATTCCGGATTTTTTTAGCAGTAAAGTGTAATTGAAGATTTCGCTTCCCTCGCTACGCTCGTTACGCTCATCAATAAAACCTTTAAATTTGGAGCTTTTAACTTTTTTTACCTTTGTATATTACTATGTGGCACACTGCCCCAACGTTGGAGTTTCTGGAGTCTTTCTGGAGTCTTGGAGTTTCTAATGGATTGGAAATTTTGATGAACAATGTGTTAGAATTGTACATAAGTAGGTTAATTATATTTCAAATGGCAAGCGGGGTTGCCCGCATTGCTGAGCGGAAGCGCTAGGCGAGCGGAAGCGCTAAGCTAGGTTGGGTGAATCATGAGCATCATGAGAGTTCACCCCAACAAGCTGTTTAGTGAGAGACTCGGGGTGGAGCGGTTGTTGTAGAGAGAGAGCGGAGAGGGAGTGTGTGTTATTGGGCAAGGATTGTGTTGTGTGAGTGTGGTAAGAGAGTTGTGAAATTAAAAGAGTGTTTAAAAGGGAATCGTTCGTTGTTGTTCATTCAGAGAAGAGTTTCAGAGATGAGAAGCTAACAAATGCGTATCTTCGATTGCTTTTTTTTGATTAATTCCTGAAAAAATAATCCTATTCCTACTTCAGAATCACATTGATGCGCATGACCTACTCATTGACCGGCAATGTGGATTTCGCCAAAATCACTCTACTACAGACCAGCTGCTACGTGTAGTGAATATTTCTAGATGTGGCGAAAGCTGTCGACAATGTCTGGCTTTACGGCTATAAAATGAAATTCCCCTCTTTACATTATCAGGCTCCTCAAATCATACCTTGCTAAAAGATCCTTCTTTGTAACCATGCGCGACCTAAATTTCACGACCAAGACCATTGGTGACCCTCACTGGTCTCTTTCCAGTTCCGAGCCCTTCACGTATTTCTCGTGTAAATCCTTCGCTACACCCTCCCCTTCAACAAAATTTGCGGTTCTGCTGTGCTGTGCTAGTTGATACAAATGTTAATGTACCATAGCATCATATAAATTGTTTTTTGATTTCCATTTAGTAAAACAATTAGAAAACTATTATCTAAAGAAAATTATCTAGATATTTTATCATCTAGCTAATTTTTTAAATTTTATCCATCACGCAAAGCAGGTCAGCTTTGGAAGACCCTTGATCTACGTCCCTCATTAGCCTCCCTATTGTTGTACGCTCATTATCCTCATTTCAAGTTGCGCGCGTCCCTGATGACGTAGTCCCCCACCCCCGCGTCCGCGCTCCCGGCGAGCTGACTGCTAAGTTTAGTCGGACCAACCACCCGGTGAAAAAAGTTTTTTGAGATAAATGATAGTACGCAACGGAGAGAGTTAAAAACAAGTGCAATCGCTTGCCCGCGAACCAGCGACACAGAATTGTTATGTCTCATCATCGAAATGGGTCTCTAATATAGTAATCCAATGGCGTGGAAATCGACTCAATGGTAAAAATAAAGATTTCTTCGCGACAATTCAGCTGACCTTGTGATCGCATTCACAACTCGCAAGTCGCGGATACGGGTGACGTCTATCCGTGCCTGAGTATTGTGTGCCTAAGTATTGTGTGCTTCGAAAAACAGCAGACTGTGCCTGACCTTGAGTTTTGGACGAAACAGGATAGTGTGCGCTGTTAGGAATGCGATAAGATAACGGGCTCCCTACCAGCAGATCCCAGCTGTGTGCTATTTCAAGATGGACGAAGTTTAGACGTCAAGAGAACATTGTTATTGTCTATTTGCGTGATTGTGTTAAGATACATTGCAACTGTGTTTTAGGACCTTGTGTAACTGAGATTGCAATCAACGAATCTATTTGCTTAATTTCGATATACGTGAAGAGGTGACAGTGAAATTGGGTTTCAGGACCAAGTGTAATTATGATGTGATAGCAACAATCGAATAGCTTCATATCTATATTGACTCACTTTTCTCCACCTTATTATTAGGAAATTATATGTAGAGTTTACAGTGGAAGTGTGTTTATTGTAATTAAAACTTATTTTCACTAATTATAATCCTTTCGCTGCTAACGAGCGTGTGAACGCAGCTAAGCTGCGTATTCTGACTAATTCTGAGATTCGTTGGCCCAGCAGAGATATGCTGTTGTATCGCGTTTATTCGTTGAAATCGTATATTGAGTTGACTGTTGTTCATGGAAATGAAGGACGAGGTAATACCTGAGTTTAAAATAAGTGTGCGACTTTGGTTTCTTAATCGACATTACGCAGAAACTGTGCCAACTTAACACATCAAAGCTCCAAAGCAGGATCAACTGATCAACAATCTGTTCGAGCAAATCAAACCATTTGAAACAATATTATGCTTGTGGCATGAGGCAGCTCAGCAAAACAAAACTATCCACTACTCTATATTGCACGAAATGATTCTAAAAATGCCAGTATCGAATTTGATCTATCTAAATTTGCTATACAGAGTTATCTTCTCTACAGAATTAATTTAAAAAACGCTTTCAAGAATTCTGATGCCATGGAGCCGTCGTTCCCAATGCTTTCGTTGTCCTTTGAAGCTGATGTTGATTCAGACAAGGAAAAGATTCTTCTATGACTTAATTTACATGCAGTGCACCAGTGCCCTGATAAGTAAGGATTTGAGATGTCTTGATTATTGTTGATCATCTATATTGATCATCTGTTGACTTCCCCAATTGCTCAAAACTTATTAAAACTACTGACTATTATAGTATGCAATATTTGATAATTTAGGTATTATTTTCATTGCAAAGTGGCGAAAATAGTTACACATCACTGGTGTAAGTTATACCTCACCAACATGTAATTTATAAAAATACTAGGCTATGCGAACACTCATATAATCGTGTTGTGGATGAGCGTAATTTTTACGCTCACCCACAACGCAATTATATTGCGTGTACGCATAGCCTAGAGGCTTTTAAGATCAATTTTAAATGTTCGGCGTTAATTTAGCAACTTTCTCAATGACATTGAATATTTCAAAACGTAAAAATCGATTTAAAGAAAAACTATTCAATTGATTTGCTTGAAATAAACACAGTATCTTCCTTTTACGATTTATAATGCACGCAGTAAATTTTGTCAAAATCGGTTGAAGATAAAGTTGATTTAGTTGGAAAAAACTGCAAAATCGCTAAAAAAAAAAGCGTCATAAAAGCGCTATTTCCAAGAAAAGCGCTAAGCATACAACAATGAAATTTGTACACAAACATTAAATCGTGTGGGCCAACATATCTGGAAAGTTTCGTCAAATGATATTGAGATCCTTGGCCTCTAGAGTGGAAAACGTGTTTTGGAAAAACTGAAAAATTTCGTAAAAACTTAATAACATAAAATTTACTCGTCCGAATTGCTTCAAAAACGTGGCAGATCTAAGTTCAGAAAAAACGAACGTCCACCGAAATTTTCATCAAAATTCGTTTTGGCGTTTGGCCGGAATCGTGCGAACAAACACACAAAAAAAAAAAAAAAACATTCCGGATTTTTTTAGCAGTAAAGTGTAATTGAAGATTTCGCTTCACTCGCTACGCTCGTTACGCTCATCAACTATAGAAAAACATGTGAAAAAAAAAAAAAAAAACTAAACTTTTTTTAAAAAATTAGGAAGACCCATCTCTTGCCTCTTCCTTGTTAAAGTACATGCCTTAAAATACATACCTTAAACATTGACATAAAAATTAAAAAACCTCTCCTTAAAAAAGAATTGATATGGATTGTAGTGCTGCCTGGAAGCCGGCCCGCTTCTCTTTTATATTTATAAGATAATTGAAACCGGTTTGTAGCTGAGGTCTTCTCGGGACATGCCAAGTCATGCGACTGCGACATGGGACATGCGACTGTCATCTGCAAAATTGCATTCCCTCTAAAGGAAGTCGATGAGGGACGTAGAATATGCCGTTAACATGCTAATATATGCATCGCAAAACACCACAATCCACGATTGTTCGGTCATGATTACAAGGGATGCAACCCTTCCGATTATGTACTTGACTTCGCATGTCCCGAGAAGACCTCAGCTACAAACCGGTTTCAATTATTTTTTTAAAATTTTAATTTTAAATTAAAAAAAACGTTTAGTTTTTTATCTTTTTTTTTTATCTTATACAGTTGAAAAAATATCAATTATCTTTATCTTTATCTAGTTTTTTTAAATCTAGGTCCAAACACTGCCTAGGAGTAAAGAAGGCTACAAACTCCGAGTACAAACTCAGCCCGCCTCCAAACGCCACGCAATTGTGTCAATTCTGTGGGCTGAACAATCTTTTAGCTTCCTTTAGCGCTATGGCTATGCTTATGCATGTTTTCAATCCTCACGATAATGTTAATAATTTGTTCAAGAATAAGAGGAACCTTTATGTAGTATATGATACCTGAGGTAATTAGACCTATGTACCTAGACCGGTTAGGCGATCGACGAGAATAAAGCCAGTATCGATCAGAGCACCGTGCAGTAAGGGTCGATGTTTACATTCCTCTCCTCTGCTCCCGTATTCTACATTGGCGACGAGGATGACTAAAGGAATGGGGCCTTTCGTGTTGAGCGAGGAAGATTGGGAGTCATACAGTGAAAGACTCGAAGAATACTTCGTGGCCGAAGACATCACTGCCGCTGAGAAGAAGAGAGCGATCCTCATCTCGGCCATAGGGAAAGACACGTATCGAGTGCTGAAGAACTTGTGTGAGCCAAAAAAACCGTCTACGTTCAAATATGAAGAGCTGACGGGTAAACTTTGCACTCACTTCGCTCCAGTTCCATCTGCAATAGCAGAACGCGACATTTTCAATCGACGGAAGCAGAAAGAGGGCGAGACAGTCGCTGAATTCGCAGCAGAATTAAGGAAGCTGACACATCATTGCAAGTACGGCGCATTCCTCGATAACGCTTTGCGGGATCGTTTAGTTGTCGGCCTGGCTGATCAGTCTGTAGTGAAATATCTTTCACTACATGCAAATGTTTCATACACCCTACCCTCTATTATTAAACTTACTGTAAGCAACCCTCTTTTATTAATCTTACTAGTTTTATATAACATCAAGGAAAATATCACGCACACTACAAGGCGCGGTATGTGAGGTCACCTATTGGAATTCGTTCAGAAATGAGTAACCCAGGCTATATAATTTAATAGCTAGGCAAACATGAATGAAAGAGTCGGCAATTGTTCCAAACAAACAACAGTAACATTAAGTTGACATCTAGAATGGGATGTCGTATATTCACACTTTATGACCAGAAGTTCGAACCAATTCTGACGCATTCGCACATGTTAAAAAGGCCTAAAATCTGGGTATATAAGTAGCCCTCGAATTCAGTGCAAACCAGAGAGGAAGAAGAGTGCAAATCTGTACACTTGTATCCTAGATCTCGGTGCTTTGTTACGGCTTTTCAAGTAGCTGTGCAACTTATCCCAGACCTATAACACAAGTACCAAACACGATTTGTTTACTTATATTCTAGATTTCGGCTTCTTGTTACGGCTTTTAAAGTAGCTGTGCACCTTGCCCAAACCTTAGATACAAGTAAACTCGTACGATCTGTCCACTGTATACTTTGGATTTCGGAGGCTTGTTACGGCTTTTCAAGTAGCTGTGCAACTCGCCAAAATCTCGATTTACTAGTGAAAAGATCTGTTCTACAGTATTCTTAACTCGCTATTCGACCAAGTTCTCGAAAGTGCGTTTGACTTCTAAATAATATCTGCGTAACATAAATTGTACAACACGTCATCAGCAGTATCCAATGTAAGTCTCATTCAGTGTGTTATTGTATTTTGATAATAAACCTAATTAAGAGAGAGTTTCTGATCTATCGGTTTACACCCCGACGAACCTACCCACACGCCTCCGTTCTAAGTACTTCCCTTATCTCAATTATTAATTCGAGTCCTTAACTGGACTCTGGTGGCAGCGAATCATACCAAATCCTACCTTGTCTGGGCAATCAAAGAAAACCCATGATAAGTCTATAACCAGGGCATTGTACTTAGAAGCAGATGACCTTACCTTTGAGGGGGCTCTGAAAATCGCTATTTCACACGAAAAAGCAGCAGGGAATCTAATCGAATCCGCCGCAGGGCGCGAGAGAAACTTTTTCGTGATGTCATCATCTGGGAACGGAAAAGCTGAAACCGAAGCGGACGTGATGCGTATACGACAACAGCAGCAACAACGACGTCGCCGCGAAGGAATACAGCGCTCCGACCAGCAGCAGGCAGCCACGCGGGGAGAGCAGTCCCGCGGGGAGCCGTCCACACCTTGTCCTTGCTGTGGGAGGCCCGGGCACAATGTTCAGAGGTGTCGTTTCAGGAATTATCGTTGTCACCAGTGCCACCAAGTTGGACATTTGAAGGTAATGTGCCGGGATAAATCCGTTTACAGCAAATACACAATAGTACAGGATGAATATGATGAACAAGAATACTCGTCAATTCAGGGTGATCGAACCGACGAGTATCTGCCGGTTTTTCTGTAGATCTCACAAGTCATGCTAAAGCCAATAATCTCCCTTAACTTGTGAGACTAAAAATCGGAGATCAAGATATCATTATGGAAATTGACTCAGGCTCAGCTATTTCAGCCATCTCTGATAAACTGTATTACAGTAGATTTAGCATGTTCCCACTGAAAACAACAAATGTAAAATTGAAGTCATACGCAAATGTAGTAATTATGCCTCTAGGAATTTTCAATGTCAAAATAGAACATAATGGCACCCAAACATGGTTAACGTTGTATGTTGTGCCAAATGGTGGCCCACCAATATTGGGTCGTGATGGCTATGCAGCTCTAGGGTTAAAACGACCACCATTTGAAGCAATTAAAAATGTAAAGATAGGTAGTTCGGTCCCCGCCAAGGTTGAGGAATTGATAAAGAGTTTTCCAAGATTGTTTGATGGGGGACTGGGCACGTTCAACAGATACAAAATAGCATTAAGAGTTAAGAGTGATGAAAATTTTTTTTTTCCGCCTCGAAAATTGGCATTTGCATTTAAAACAAAAGTAGAAGCCGAGATACAGCGATTGTTAACATTAGGTATTATTGAGGCGGTAGAATTTAGTGATTATGGTACTCCTATAGTTCCAGTGGCAAAGTATGATGGTACAGTTAGAATATGTGGAGATTACGGTATAACGATCAACAAAATATTGGAAGCCGAAAAGTATCCACCCCGTAGGGCCGAAGAATTGTTTCCGCAGTTACAAGGAGGGAAGAAATTTTCGAAAATAGACTTGTCGCAAGCTTTTCAACAATTGGAGTTGGACGACAAGTCAAAGCAATACACCACTAGTACTCACAAAGGGTTGTTCAGGTACAATAGAATTCCTTTTGGTATCTCCCCGGCGCCAGCTATATTCCAAAAAACCCTCGACCAAGTATTGCAAGGCTTAGATGGAATAGTCAGTTTCCAGGACGACATTTTAGTCACAGGAAAAACCGATGAAGAACACATATTAAATTTAAAAAATGTTTTAACGAGATTGGATGAAATGGGGTTTAAAGTAAACAAATCAAAGTGCAAATTCATGCTTCCATCAGTCGAGTTCCTCGGGCACGTTGTAGACGCCGCAGGACTACACACGTCGGATTCAAAGGTAAAGGCGATAAAAGATGCTCCTAGGCCGCAAAATGTATCACAGCTAAAATCGTTCCTGGGGTTGATTGATTATTATTCTAAATTCCTCCCAAATCTGTCTACAATATTGGGCCCAATAAGGAGGCTCTTGCAGAAAGGGCAGCCTTGGATCTGGGATCAGAGTTGCGAAGAAGCTTTTAATAAAGTAAAACGTTTGATAGCATCTGATAAAGTATTGACGCATTATGACCCGGAACTCCCAATCGTATTGGCATGCGACGCATCACCATATGGTTTGGGAGCAGCAATCTCTCATGTGTACCCATCAGGAGAGGAGAGGCCAATTGCTTTCGCATCGCGATCATTAAGTTCGACAGAGCAACGGTACGCTCAAATTGATAGAGAGGCATTAGGTATTATTTTTGGGGTCAAACGGTTCATGCAATTTTTATACGGGAGGAAGTTTATCTTGTCAACAGACAGCAGACCTCTGACTCATATTTTCGGGAATAAAAACGGCATACCGCAATTAGCAGCAAATAGGTTACAGCGCTGGGCGATCATTCTACAAGGGTTTGATTTTGAAATACGATATATTCAGGGTAAAATGAATGGAAACGTTGACGGATTATCTAGATTACCATTGCCAGAGGTGGAACAAGCCGAGACATTCTCGTACCTGGACATAGGAGCAGACTTTTTGCCCATCACTGCGAATCGTATCAGGAAGGAATCTGAGCGAGATGCCATTTTGAGCAAAGTAATAAACTATTGCATGACAGGGTGGCCAAATAATGTGGAAGAGGCGCTCAAGTGTTTTTGGAACAAAAGAAATGAACTAAATATCGAACAAGGCTGTTTAATGTGGGGTCACAGAGTGGTTATTCCTTCCAAATTAAGACCGAATATACTGAACGAATTGCATGCTTGCCATTTTGGAATTGTCAAGATGAAGTCACTGGCTCGGTCTTTTGTATGGTGGCCCCAGATCGACATTGACCTGGACACGTTAACCAAATCTTGCGAGCCATGTTTGAAAACCAGTTCAAACCCTCCCCGATCAGCGTTTATACCATGGAAATGGCCAGAAAGGCCATGGCAGCGTCTTCATCTTGATTTTGCGGGGCCCTTCATGGGAAAAGTATTCTTAATACTAATAGACAGCTATACCAAATGGCCGGAAGTTTTCGAAGTAAAGGCGGCAAACACTGGCACGGTAATTGATAATCTTCGAAATTGTTTTTCAACGTTTGGCATTCCTGAGCATATCGTTAGCGATAATGGAGCGCAATTTACCTCTGAGGAGTTTAATTCCTTCTGCCGAAGCAGTGGAATCAAACATACGTACTCCCCTCCCTACCACCCTTCAACAAATGGGGCAGCAGAAAACTTGGTTAAAACATTTAAACAAAAACTTAAATGTCTAATACTCCCTGGGGTGCCGTTGAAAGTAGCGTTGCCAAGGTTTCTTTTCGGATACCGTATCACACCTCAAACCACCACGGGTTCCTCACCAAGCGAGTTAATGTTTAATCGAATTCTACGATCCCGATTGACATTGACGAAGCCCAATGTCAGAGAGTGTGTAGAGAAAAACCAAATGCAACAAGGTAACCCGCGCGGGAGACACTCTCAATTTTCTGTGGGAGAAGCGGTGATGACAAAAGACTACAGGAGAGGTGGAAATTGGGCACCCGGAGTAATTGAGAAAGTTTTAGGTCCTTTAACTTATCTAGTTAGCATAGCAGATGGAGAAAAGTGGCATAGGCACTTGGACCAAATTGTCCCAAGGAGATTGGCCACGACAAATATCAACCCAATAGGCAAGGAATCGCCGAATGGGCATAGCATTACTGTCGAGAGACGAGATAACGCACATTGTTCAGGTAACTCATCGATTAACAGGGAGACGACCCGGGGGGCTCTTGACGAAACACGTGCTTCGAGCACTCGCAGTGTGCCTAAACCAGTCGTCGATAATATTGTCGATACTAACAATCCGCTTATGCCTGAAGGCACGCCCAAATCTAGCCAAAGGAGATACCCCCTCCGCGAGAGGAAAGGTCGGATCTTGTTTCCTGATGTGGGACCTAGCAAATAAGACTTGAAATAAGACTAAATAAGAATATCTTATTATATTTGCAAATTGTATAGAGTTATGCATAATTATTGTATTATAACTGTATTACTTATATGATGTCGAGTCTCGAAAATAAGTTGACCATCCATATGTATATCTTGCTGTATTTATATATTGTATATTGTATTGATTAGGGTACTCATAATTATAATATTATTGTTTGTATTACTGGTACGAAAATGTGTTGTCAGAACTACATTGGCTAGCATTCATAAACTAGGTTAGTAAATTCAGTTCTTGAATGAAGGATTGCCATTATTTTTTTTCATCATAATCTATTTGTTATTATGTCATCTATTGTTTCCTGTGTTGGTGGGGAAGGATGTAGTATATGATACCTGAGGTAATTAGACCTATGTACCTAGACCGGTTAGGCGATCGACGAGAATAAAGCCAGTATCGATCAGAGCACCGTGCAGTAAGGGTCGATGTTTACATTCCTCTCCTCTGCTCCCGTATTCTACACTTTATTTACCAAATGGCACCGATAAGCACGGAAGATTTTTGTGTATCGTCAATTCGTAATCGATAACGTCATGAATAAACTGTTAAATTTATGTAGGTATTTTCTTCGAGAAGGGTAACAGCCCTATAATTTCCATCGAAGTGGCCTTTAGACATGCAACAACCAACAATCACGCCCGTTTTGGAGCTCCGAAGACACTTGCCTCAGTTGGTGCTCCGAAACAGAAACAACTGTCATTTAAAATGTATTTTATATAGTTTATTATGCAGGCGACGCCTGGAAATCGACCAAAGTTCCTTGAAGACATTCTCACACGGAAACATTCTGGGGATAGTTAGTCATCTAATTTCTACCAAACACGTCACTATTTCATTCGAGAACTGTGATTCGAAGCAAAACAGTCAGGCACGGACGAGAACAGTATTGGTAATACACGAAGTTTTAGGGAAATTAACGTTCGTTTTAATAACGTTGTTCCCGTTGAGCTACTTGATGGACTTGAAACAGCACTTGGAGCGTCTTGCCGACCGCCTCGACAGGTGGAGGGTCTCGGACACGTATTGTATCGACTTTTACGTGGCCATCTTCAAGTCCCAGGGTATGCGGCATACATTATATTAATCATTTGTAAAAATTGCAACTTTGCCTTGTTTTCTGAATAATATTGTTCTCCAATGTTCGGGGTTCTCCTGCATTGAAAGGGATAAGCGTCTTTTACTTCCAAAATTTTCTTCAAACAATTTGAAAGTCCCCGCAAACCTAAAAAGAGATTCAGTAAGTTTTTAATAACCTTCATTAAGGTACGAGCTTTTACAAGCTTTCGTCATGCCGTCTTAGAGAATTGAACGGCGCTTTTACCACCTGTTCAACCCTTCTGACGTTGTGTGGTGTTTTTACGGCCCTAAAAAGGGACCTTGAGCATTATCTTCGAAACATTATCAAATTTTTATCTCACATTTTGCAGGAATGTTGCTAGAACCATCCACGCGAAGTGTCCCGAGACGGATCACGCGCGTCCTCTTCCACACAGCCCTCTACGCGCTACTAATCGCAAGCCCCCTAGCCGTCTTCGCTTTGCGCGCGAGCGACGTGGAGGATTTAATCAGGCCGATTGCGTTAGCGTTCGGCATCGCGAGTGTCATGATGCGAGCATCATGCTCACGGACTCATTTACGCACAGCCCCCAGGCACACGTGCCGCGGGCAGGAAGCATTAGCCTCGCTCGGGTGCACATCCGGCACACTCGAGGCAGAGTCATCATAACAATCCTCCCACTACGACACCTCTCCATAGGTGACGCGACGCTGGATCACACGCATAAATTAGTAGCCCAATCGTATATAAAGAGCGCTAATTTTCACTTAAATACACATTCTATTCAATTCACTCATTCTAGTCATTAGTCTTGTTGGAGCCAGATTAGGCATCGGTGATCGTCGGAAGGGACTCGGTATTGTCATCAAACTCGGTATCGTCTTAAATTCACAACTAACCATAACTAGTATTATAGGAACCTATAGTTACTCCTGCCGAGGGCTATAGAGCTAAAGTAAGTCGCCGACTTTCTCATGAAAGATTAGCTTGACTAAAACTTTAGAGTTACCTAATTCTAATCTCACCTATTATTAAGAATTAACACCATACTAGTAGTCCGTAGTTTAATGCTACGAAGGTTATCCGACCAGTAAATCCGAAGTACAATACCGAAGTCCCTTAGTTAGTTTATTTGAACGTGGTTCCATTTTTACTCTTTACCATCCTAAATCTCAAACAAGTCGTTATCCATCGTCCGAGTCACCTTTGGTAAGTGAACACGATATTAAATCTATAATTCTCTCCTCCCCTAAGAATTCATGTATTCATCTGTATCATTTGTTCTCACTTTCAATAAACACTGTCGTATTCCCATTATCTAGATATATTTACTCGGGTTACTCCCCGACGGACCCTAATCCCTAGATCCTCTGAAGTCAGAGAACACTTCACGACAACTGGTAGCAGCAGTGGGATTAGTACATATATCTTCTAGATAAAAATTTTTTTTTACTCCCCAATTTCATCTCATAAATTTTTTTTTTGTTTTTTGTTTTGTTGTAATTTTTGTTCTCCCAAAGTTTTACCATGACGGACAACGACCCCAACCACGAACTCCAGAACCCTAACGTTGATGGAAACCTATTGGCTCAATATAACTTAGGTGGTTTCATAGCCATGGTTCGCTATTTTTCCGGCGACCCGGCCACCACCACAATCAAGGAATTTCTCAGTTCCATTCGCACCGCCAGTGCGTTAGGCTCCTGGTCACCTGAACAACAGCTTGCAGTATTTAGAGCCCGCCTAGTAGGTCCCGCTCTCCAGTATCTCCGAGCTTGCGATTTTCCAGAAGATGTCACTTGGGACACAGTCCGCCACCGTTTTAACACCTGGTACCGTGATACTCCCCCTCTCTTAGATCCCATACATTCATTTTATCAAAGCAGCCAACGCACTTCAGAAACAGCCAAAGGTTTTGTTACTCGACTTAAAATCGCCGGTATCATGGCAGTCAATCACGGTATCGACGCGGCTGATAAAGCAGCCCGCCAAACCCTCATCGACTCCGGCATACTGTCCGTTTTTATCAATGGTCTCCGCGATGATTCTGGTAGTACTTTCCTCCTCATGAATTCCCCCGACGATCTCGATGCCGCCGTAATCTCCGCAACACGCTACGAGGCCAAAATCAGACCTCGCAAGCATGCCTGTCCCGTCACAAGCAACGTTTCCTTTTCACCTTCCCCGTCGCCACAACACGCGCCGCGCAATTCTCGCCCTCCTCAGGACGCACCCTTACCGTCGCCTCCTCCACAACAGCGCCCGCCGCGTGCTCAACGACCAGCCCCTCCTGAGTCAGTACCTAGCCCCGTCGTGGACCCACGACTCGGTACTCTCATCCAAACTCTCGACAATCTCATCAAAACCATCGCTACCAGCTATCTCACTCCTCCGTCCCCTCGACCGCTCGTCCAACGTACTCCCGGCCCTCGTATTCCGGCCCAACGTACGGCGTCCGATTCAGATCTCGCGCCCGTATTATGTTATCGGTGTGGACAACTCGGCCATTACGCGCCTCATTGCAGAGCGCCCACCGATCCCGCTCGCCAAAGTCTCCGTTGCGATCACTGTCGTACCAACGGCCACTCCAGTGAGGAATGCCGTCGGGGCCCTACGCCCAATTCCCAAGGCCCCACGTTCCGTCCCAGGCCTCAATCATCCTCCCCTCATAACGAAAGGCGTCCAAATTTCGGCCGTCGCTAGTCCCGACACCCTCACCGGACAGCGCCTTCGCACAGAGGGTTTATTCTAACATCACTCCCTATTCCCGCATGCTCGGCTTGCATAAGCCAGCTATCGAAGTTTTTCTCACTCATCCTGAGCAACCAAACCTGCGTTACTCTTTTCCATGTCTCTTGGACACGGGTTCGGACGTCTCATTGCTCCCTGCGTCGGCCCTCCAAGCCTGTCGGATTCCCTACTCATTTAACTCGACACCCCAGGTTTTTGGAGTCACCGGGACTCCGTTGCCAATTATTGGTTCCACTCCCATCACAATTATAATCGGTACTAAATCCTACACGTACCCATTTCTTATTACCTCCGATGAACTTGCTATAGGACACGGTAGTCTTATTGGTTTCGACATGTTCGACTTTTTCTCCTTTAGCATTGATGGTGTCACATTGGAACTCGTTGATGGCCCGAATCGCGTCCCTTATGGTCTCAAGCGCGCTGGTATTGATACCCCGGCTACACCACTAACGGACCCCCCTCGCGCCCTATCACGTTCCCCTATTCCTGGGCACGACACCGTCTGTCAACTGGGTCACACAGTTTTGTCCTCCCGGCCACGGCCCATCGATATCCAGCCAGTCGCACCACTGCCAGTGCCCTGTGCCTCTCCAATTCCATCTGCCTTGTTGATCCCACAACAAGTTCAGATACTACCGCCGTCATCTCGGCCGTTTTTTCCGGCTCCGGACGTTTTCTCGTCCCCACTCACTAATGCCTGCACTCCAGCCATTAGCGTTCCGCATTCCCTGCCGAACAACGAGTGCTCCTTGAGCCCGCCATTCTCTTGTCCTCCGGATATCGTTGTCCCACAATTGCCTGTCGTTGTCCCCCAGTTGCCTGTCGTTGTCCCCCAGGTCGTGATTACACCGCCGTCAATTCCCCTTACCGACAGCCCTCTGCCGGCCACCTTCCCAGTCCAGACCGCGAGTTCTCCTGAGCAGCCACTGCCCAGCAGCTCCATCCAGGCAGCAGCCACGACGCGTGCCGTAACATTTTTATCCCCAGTCCGGCTCCTGAATGCCGTTACTATTCCCAGACGTAGTGAATTTCTTTGTGCTGGTATTCACAAAGCACTTCGTTTCCCAGTGGACGCTAAAACCTCGCCAGTTTCGCCGGGGTTAGACACGTCTTGTCTGAGAGCGGTCCAATTTGAGCCCGCCACCATCATTAAGCACGGCGTCTCCGCGGCTCGATCTATAGCGTATATCCGTCCCGACCGCGTCATCCAAATGTCGTTACTCAATGTTACCAATGAGGACATCACACTTTCCGCTCGCATTATCCTCGGGCATATTCAGCCTTTCACGGAGCCCCAGGATGTTCCTCCTCCAGTGTCCCTCGACGCCTCTCATCCCCTGGTCGCTTCCGTCACGGCTACTCCTCCTACGCTCCCACGGGCGGACCGTCTACAATTCTTGCGCGAACGCATTATTACAGATCATCTCCCCCCTGACGACCAGGACAAGCTTTGGGCCCTCCTCAATGAATTTTCCGATCTCTTTTTCTGTGAAGGCGATTTTCTTACGCGGCACCCTACGGTGACCCACAGGATTGATACAGGAGACGCTAAGCCTATCCGTCAATCTGCTTACCGGATTCCGCATACCCTCCGGCCGGTTCTGGATGCCCAGATAACGGACCTGCTTCAAAAAAAAAAGTCATCCGTCCCTCCTATAGTCCCTGGTCCGCGCCATTATTACTGGTAGAAAAGAAATCCCAGTCAGGCGCTAAGGAATACCGTATGGTAATCGATTACCGTAAGCTCAACAGTGTAACGCGCAAAGACTCGTATCCACTACCGTCCATTAACGAGACGCTCGACTTACTTGGGAATTCGATATACTTTTCCACTATGGACCTTTACAATGCTTATTTTCACATTCCCATTGACGAACGCGATATCGAAAAAACTGCTTTCGTTTCGCCACGAGGGTTATTCGAATACCTCCAATTACCGTTCGGACTCACAAACGGGCCAAGTAGTTTCCAACGAACCATGAACGCGGCTCTCCAAGGCCTAATCGGAGAGAAAGTGCTCGTTTACCTCGATGACCTCGTTCTCTGGTCTGCCACAGTCGACGCTCACCTCGATAACCTCCGCGCAGTCTTCCTCCGATTGCGGTCAAATAACTTCAAACTTAAACCCAGCAAATGCTATTTTTTACGTTCAGAGTGCGAGTATCTTGGGCATATTATTTCTCGCGACGGTATCAAGACCACTCCTCGCCTCGTCGAGGCCATCCACAACTTTCCTCAACCAAGGACAGTCAAACAGGTCCGCCAATTTCTAGGTTTATCGGGTTATTTCTCTCGCTTTATTCAGTCCTATGCCCACGTTTCCAAGGTCCTCTCCGATCTCACAAGGAAAAACGTGCCCTTTTTGTGGACCCCCAAGCACACGGAAGCTTTTGACTTCCTTCGAAACGCTCTGTGCACGGATCCCGTTCTCAAATATCCACGTTTCGATCTTCCCTTTATCCTGACGACCGATTGCAGTAACACGGCTGCAGGGGCAGTCCTGTCCCAAATCCAGGAGAATAACGAACACGCCATCGCTTATGCCTCCCGGGTATTGAAAGCAAGTGAGCTCAACTATCACGCCACTGAGCGCGAGCTCACAGCGGTCCTCTTTGGCATAAAAACGTTTAACTGCTACCTTTACGGTCGTCGTTTTACGTTAATTACTGACCATTCGGCTCTTAAATTCCTCATCTCCGATGTCAACCCGACATCCAAACATACACGTATGAATTTGACTCTTCAAAATTACGATTTTGACATCGTTCATCGTCCGGGTCGTACTATACCTCATGCTGATGCACTTTCCAGGGTGGTCCTTACCAAACCCGCCACCCCCGATCTTCACACAGCACCAGATTTTACTATTTACGCCACCAACCGCCCGGAACCCTCCCCGACGGATATTGAAACTCCCATCCCCTACGAACCTTTCTGGGACCGCCACTATATCTACACCCAACAACGCGCTGATCTCACCTTGCGTCCCATTATTGAGAACCTCACCCGACTTCCCGATTCGGTTCCCAAGTTCACCTTAGACGGCGATCGTTTGCTTTACCGACTTCGCAAAACGCCAGACAAAACTGACCGACTGGTCGTTCCATCATCCATGCGCCACCAAATCATGGAGAGTTTTCATAAAGCTCCATACGCGGGACATCCAGGACACCAACGTACAGTGTCTTTAATCTATCCCCGTTTCTACTGGAAGGGTCTTTTCGCGGACGTAAAGGAATATTGCACTAATTGCATGTCCTGTCAACAACGTCAGTCGCCCCCCACCACTGCCCGTGCACCTCTCCAACGTTTCCAAGAGGTCCTAAGGCCATTTCAGAGGGTATCTTTAGATATCCTGGGTCCATTCCGGACAACGCCTTCCCTCAACCGTTATCTCCTCACGGTGGTCTGCCACTTCAGCAAATTTATCACCATTATACCCTTACCCAACCAGACTGCCGTCACTGTAGCTCGAGCCTTCTTTAAAGAAGTCATCAGCAAACATGGCATCATGGAACAACTGCTCTCCGACCGTGGTACGAATTTTACATCTAAACTCTTCACCGAACTTTGTTCCTTACTCAAAGTACGACGCCTTTTCACTACTAGCTATCATCCAGCGTGTAATGCGGCTATAGAACGGGCACACAAGGTCGTGGCGACCGTCATGTCACATTATGTAACAGACACCCAAGCCTGGGATACGTTCGCACCTTTTGTGTCACTGTCCATGAATGCGTGCGTCTCTACCACAACAGGGTATTCCCCTTTCTACCTCCTTTACGGCAGAGATATAGATCTCCCATTCGAAACGATCATCCGCCCCACGCCAAATACCCATGATCCCCAAAATCACTATCCTACGGAAGTTAGTAACAAATTGACAGAGGCATTTGCCCGCGTACGTGAAAATATTCGCCGTTCCGCCGAACGCAACGAAAAGAATTACAACAAGAAAACTACTCCCGTCTCACTCCAAATTGGCGATTTAGTGCTATTATATACTCCAGTCATCCAACCTCACGTCACAAAGAAACTGGCAAAGCTCTGGCAAGGCCCTTACCGCATTATGGCACAACATAGCCCGGTCAACTTTGATATACAACACGTGTATACCAAAAACAGTCAGAGGGTCCACGCGAATCGACTCAAAGCTTTCCACACGTTCGACCCCACGATCTTTGAGGACGACCTCACAATCAGGCAGGACGCCATCGACCAAGATTCCACCATGACGGACCCAACATCTGGAGACTCAACCAGTATGATCAATAACCCCCCGTCTACGTGTCCCGAGTCTCTTCCTAACAGTGAGATTGTGGATGATCCCCTTCCCAATATGGATCCTGATACACTCTACCGACACCAGGTACAGCCACCTATCATTTTTCCAAACGCTGTGACCCCACTACCAATCCCGCCCCCCTTACAACCCCCAGCGCAGGTTGTGCCACAGCACGTGCCGCCAGCCCCTTTGGAAGTCACGCCGCCGGCCGTCATACCGCCCCTCGAGCAGCCTGCTGCCACACCACAACGGGCCACTCTTCAGCGACTCCCGACCCACCAACCCCTGTTTCGTGACGTTCTAAGCGCGCCTCGAACTCGTCCGCGTGCCCCGACACTTCGCGACTTATGGTCCCGAACCCGAATACCACGACCTAACCCACACCCTCGTTCGGCGCCACAACACACCGCCGCAGGACCATCGCGCCCACCACGGCCTACCAGCACCCCAGGCACTACGCCTGTAGCTCGACACAGGCCCAGCCAACCACCCGGAGCGACCCCTCCAACTCATGGTTATAATTTACGGCAAGATCCACCCCCACGTTCTCGTTTGCCTGACATTTTCCACAGACGCCGAAATCTCCATTAAGGCGAAACGTTTGTTTTTTGCAACCTGTTCCAGACAACACCGGTGATCTACTCGCAATTATGATGAGTGTCCTACTGGTCCTCCTTTTTCTCCTCCATATATTTCTAGCTACCACAGTCCAAATCCTCCCCCATCTCGCATCACTCGACAAAGGCATTGTTTTTCTCCCTCAACCCCCAATGCTTACGCGAGACTCTCACTGGACTATTGCTATCGATTTTTCACTCACGGCTTACCGTACCCGTGTTGTAACGATTCACGATCTCCTAAGCCGCACCACAGCGCTAAACTTTACGGAAATTTCCAAAGAAACTACACTCCTATCCGCTCGTGAAATTAATCAAGTCCTCCTTCACCAGAATAATTTTTTGTTCGAGAAATGTACGGACATTTTATCAACCATCGACAACTATATCTTAACATTAACACCTTCGTCGGCCACCGATTTTAACCACACCAAAAACGAAGAGTTTCCCGTGCTGTTTGCACCTCCCACGTCTCCCGATGTTGCCAACATAAACTCCTTACTTACCTCCCCACACTATCGCAACACGCCGCCCTCATTTTTATTACATAACCAAATTTCCCATCTTAATTCCAGCACGCATGCATATGCTCGCTACGGTCGCACAATTTCGTACCTAACACATACAGCGCTCACCCTTAATTCTCACATTACCAGACTCAGCGAATTTCTTACTGCCGCGAAAGCTCCAGCCCATCGCCTCGTCGGTCTTTTATCATCAACACAATCTCTTTTTCGTGACTTTGAGATATTGTTAAATTCCCTGTCGACCGACTTACATCGTTTTGGCTCGGCACTTACTCGCCTAGCATCTCATCTACTTCCGCCGTTTTTACTTTCCCCGGAACACCTCCTCGTCACCCTTCAATATGCGCAACCATTTCTTCCAGCTACGCATACCTTTTTGACCGACCTTACCTTGCCAAGCATGTATTTTTACTATTCTATCGCCACCGTAGATTCCACATATTTCAATAACAAACTTCGTATTTTTGTCTCGATTCCCTTGCGTACTACAACCAACTATTTTCAACTCTATCACGTACGTTCACTCCCCACGTATGTCCCTGACAAGGACATGGCCATTACTGTTCACCCACCATTTGAATATTTTGCCCTCACCCCGGATCGTCTGCTGTATATGCAGTTTAACCACGACGACCTACAACAATGCGCGCTTAATCTCATATATACCTGCCCCTCTCTGGGACCAGTACACACATTCTCCACAGGCCCCTGCCTACCCGCGCTATTTTCTGGCTACTCATCTCCTAGTGCTCGCTGCGCTACATCTCTCTCCCCGGTGTTTCAGCCGCAGATTTTCCTGACACCTTTTACACATCTCTGGATTTACTCCGTCATCCAGGAGTCCCTGACTCTGAATTGCATCGCCAACGCCTCCAATCAGGCTGTATCAGAAACATACCTTACCCTAACAGGCACGGGTACGTTCCGCATTCCCCCTAGATGTCAAGCAACATCGAAGAATTTTTTATTGACCCTCCCAGCTACCGCGAGTTTTTACTCCCCTGTTACTCGCGTACGTTTACAACAGCCACCCATCGATATCGCCTCGACCAACTCAAGTTCTGCGAAAAATCAGCAACCTATTTTTCCTTCCACAACTCCATCCCCCAAGACACCATATTCCCGTTTGGCAGATATATATTTCCCACAGACATTTTTGACCAAACATGCGTGGATATTTGCAATAATCTATCCACCCGCGCTGCTCTTCCTTGTCGGTTTTTTATACTGGGCTGCTAAAACTTGGGCCCGACCACGTCCCCTTCCTGCCCCCCCATCAATGCTCGAACTTCCCCTCCTGGAGTGCCCGCCTTCCACTATTCATACGGGAGTTTAAAACACACCACTTCCGTGTCCGATCCTAGTTTATTTATCCGCATTTTACTGGGCCACTCTCCCTATTTTTGGATCTCGTTCTTATGTTTCCAGATCGGAAGCTGGCAACCTGACCTCCCCGGACGTCTGTCCCAACATTATGGATCTCCTATCGTCATTCCTCCTGGTCCTTTTTCTATCCGCCCCCCTAACTACCGCCTTAGTCGGCTATGACTGTGTCGGCCGCCGAGCTAACATCACAGCTATCTCTCTCTCCCGGGTCACGGACTGTGTCCAAACCCCCCCCATTGACAGTCAAGAGCGCATTAATATTCAACTACTTCAACGCAAGATGTTTGGCACTATCCACGTCATCGCTTGTCTTCTTGAGGTATCCACACTAATTACCCATTGTGGCATGCACTCACACAGCTCACTCGCGCTTGACGGCTTCACGGTTGGCGAGTTATGGAAAGTTACCTATGAAACATGTCAAAACCTCCATACCACCGGTGAATACACCTCCAATTCAGGTCGTGTCATGGCGGGTTTTAAAGTTAACGCCACACTCCGTCACTCCGTGGTCGACATTGGTATGATCTCTACCGACAATGGTCAATGCCAGGGTGGTTTCTATTCCTATAACAACCGGAACTATGACAATGTCTTAGTCACCCGTTCTTATGCTATCACGCTCCGCGAGGAATATGCGACAATGGATATTGATTCCGCCGCTATTAAAATGTCTTCCGGATACAGCTATGCTCTAGCTACCGATAACGGTTTTGATTCCGAATATGGAAATCTGTTTTGGAATTCCCGTCAATTAGATCTAGCCTGCTCGCACACATCGCATGTAGTCCTGTACCAAGGTCCTGCTACTATTTACAAAACAGTGGCCGGTGGTAAGACCCTCATGATAAATACGTCTACTCATGCCATGGCCATTGGGATCCGCGGCGACACTCTTATCTGTCAACAGCATGGCTACGATACAGATCATCCCAAACTCAGCGTCGCAGTTAGTCAATCAAACACTTTCTATTTCCGTCCCGCCCAAATACTGGCCTTTAACATCGATATGTTTCTATATACAAATAGTAAATTCGTTTATCTCGAACGCCACTTTGCGGGTCAACTGGATTCACTTTACAAACATTTCTACCTGCAAATGTGTAAACTAAAACATCAGTCCCTTTTACAACTCATATCTTTGGCATATATATCCCCAGATGAATTCGCATGGGCCTATACCCAAAGACCAGGCGTTACCTCCCTCTTGCGTGGCGAAATAATCTACCTAATACAGTGCATCCCTATTCTTCTAGAGTTTCGTAACACTCCTGATTGCTATCAAGAAATACCAGTCACGTATAATAATCAATCCTTTTTCCTCAAACCCCGCACGCGCATTATCGCCAAGCACGGCACACAAGTGGATTGCAACCCCCTTGCCCCTGCTCTGTTTCAAATCAACCATGCTTGGATCCAATTATCCCCAAACCCTATCGAAGTCAAGGCACCTATTTCCCTCGATCCCGAATTACCAGAAAAATGGGCGTATACACAACCAACTAACTTAATGACCGCCGGTCTATACTCCCCGGAGGACCTCGAAAACTACCAACGTAAACTAATGTTTTCTTCTGAAAAGGCCGCCATTACCAATATCCTCATTTCCAAGGCCGGTGGAGCTAACATTCATTCTCAAAATGTCGACATTGGCAGTCTCCTATCTCAGTTTACACTGAATAATATTCACAATACCCTCTTTCAACGACTATATGGTGGATTTTGGCAGTTCTCTGTTTATGTAGCTGGTTTCTCCGGCATCATTTTTATTGTTTTACTCGTGAAAAGTCTCTTTAATATGCTTATCAATGGCACACTGCTCTATAAAACGTTCGGCTGGTCCATGACCTTATTTTCAGCCATATGGGGAACCCTGGCTAAACATTTCCTGTATTTCCAGCTGATAGAGAGAGCAGTACCTAAATCTGACCCCCCCTCGTCCGCGGTAAAAGAAACGACCATACTAATCGACGACCCCCAACCTCAAGCACCACTTCCGGAGCGCACTTATCACCCCATTTATCCCATGGTATCGTAACAGCATTTTTTTTCTTCTCCTTCATAAGTATGACGTTACGCATACAATGGTGTAAACACCTGGTGGCAGAACTACGTTACCCTCTGCAGACCGCCCTCAACGGTTAACACTGCAGTGACTCCCATCCCCCAACCCCTCTTCTCAAATATTTTCTTTTTGCGTTACGATACTGCCTTTTAATTTCCCGCCAGCATAGTGAAAATGCCGGCATACCCACTGAAGTTCAACTCAGCCTATTTTCCCACACGTCGCCCTTGTCATCAGACATCGCCTCGTCACCTGTGCCCATCCACGCAGTTGCTCCACGAACAGCTGGGTCGGCGATCACGGTTCATCTCATCGCATTCGGATATCTCACGTACCAAGGGTGTCCATCACCTTGGTGTCACCAATCATGCATCGCCAGCACATGCCGGAAAGCGACGCACTACATTCTCCAACGAGATCTTACAGCAGTCTCCCGGATCCTAGCGTGGTGTTCCAACATCACCGCGAGCCGAACAGACGCTCCCAACCCTTTTCCTTGCAACGATTTGCGAACACCCTCGAGTCATCCACGGATGACCACACATCTCACGGTGGTTTTTCTTTACCACACTCAACCTCGGCGCCCTTAAACGCTATGGCAGGCCCTGCCGCGTCTCCCCGACCTCTATCATATGCCTCGATCGTCCCCACACTCCCACCATTACCATCCGAGACGATCCCTGCGGGTTCTCGTTCCCCGATTCAGCGTTCCAGGTCTCCAACGACCCCTTCTCAATATTTTGGTACGCATACATATAACCCGCGTCGCCCCCGTCCACTTCGACGATCGAGTCCAACCGCTACAACGGGTGAGTCTACGGGACTCGACCTCCTGCCCCCGTCCTCGTTTTCACCGCCGATGTCTACCGCCTCCTCTCCGCCCATTGCAGTCGTTCTACCCTCGACGCCAGCATCACAACAACAAGCCACGCAAACTCGTTGGACCACTAATCCCATTTACCAATCACCTACCCCATCACCCTCTGCCTTGATAACCGATGCCCGTATTCCGTCTCGGGACACAACATCGCCTACCGCGCTACCTCATCCTTTGCCGACTCAGCCATTTGCGTTCCCTCTTGTGTCCCCATATCCGAGAATCAAAGTGGACACATTTTGGGCTGTGACACAGGCATTTCCGCATCTGGACCCTTATGGCTCCGAAATTGATACACTTTGCCGCTATTATTCCCGGCTGCCTCCCTTGGTCGTCCCCTTTCCCGGCTATGGACCTCATTTTCCTCGCTAGCCTCACATCCTCGTCACAGAGCCCAAGTACGTTTAAGTCACTCCGGTGATGTTTTCATCTCTTTTTCCTTGGTTTGCGAACACCTGTGATTTGCATTTACACATAAGGTGTTGGTTTATTTATTACTTGGTGTCAGATTAAATTTTTTTTTTGCTAAATCCTATATAAATTTTTTTGTTTTGTGTGTCACACGAAATTTTATTTTTGCATCCAACATTAATTTAGAGCATTACCACATGCTGTGTTGGTTACTTATTGGTGATGGATAAATTTAGGCCATTCGCATTTTTGACGATAGGCCACCCACCTGTGTGTGTATTCCACACTATATAGTGCATTTACATATACGGTGTTGGTTTATTTTGTTTGGTGTCAGATAGTTATTTTCGTGATAATCACATTCCTCGTTCTTGTGCAACGAAAAAATTTTTTTTTCACATTAAATTAGTACATTTACATTTAAGGTGTTGGTTCATTCTACTTTTAAGACAAGTATTCATTTATTGTTTTTAATGCACTCTGTCACTGTGTGATGTTAGTTTCCCGTCAATTTTTGTCGTTGTTTACAAGAGTCTTCAATTTTATTCTCCCCCACACAAATAAATTCATGCATGGTGTGAAATTGTTTTCGAAACCAGCACTGGTCTCGCCCGTGCTCGACCCGGCACCCGGTTCCTTATTTAACCACTAGGGACCACCACTGGGATCGTCACGCGGCCACCCTTACCGACCAGACGGAGGAAGTCTTTTCGACCACCCCTAGGTGGCGTGTCTAATCATTTTTTTTCCTCAACAACCAGCCAGCGCCACCACCGCGACCGGTTTGCCCCTTGCCACTCTTGACGGCATTATAAAATCTCCTTTATTACTTATTACTTTTAACTCCATATCCCTAATTGGCCGTGCTACTGTGCAACTGCCACTTAATGGCCCCACGCTCCTGTGAGTAATGGGTCCGGCCAGTTTTCATTGCCTGTCTCATCGTTCTGTTTCGATTACCTGGGCTACCGCATTTTCAGTCCCTGCCAAAAAAAAAAAAAAAAAAAAAAAAAAAAAAAAAAAAAAAAAATTTTATGAAACATAGACCGACAATGTCACAATTTTTAGTCACGTTCTGTGTGTTAACTATAAAACTTAACACCTTCCCCGCTCGGATCCTGTCATGTAAAGCATCCAGCTGATTTTTTTTTATCTTTTTTCCCCCGATTGTGGATGTTTTCCGATCCCTCCGGAGCGGCCGGGATTTCAAGTCAATTCCCGCCCGGCCCCTTCGGCGGTATAAGTTATCTCTCGGTTTGCCACAAGCTACCGAAATATGGTTCCCAGCAAGCCGCCATGTCCAGTTTATATCGGCTTAGCTACAGAATGATCGAGTGTCAAAATGACCAAATGTCACTTGGCATAATCGCATATAGGCGCCGTGCCTAGCGTGTGCATTACACAAACGCCGCACTGCTGCCTGAAAATATTGTGAAGGTTTTTGCAAAACATTTTACTGCCGAAAATATGTCTTTCATGTAATAGACAGACGACTACGCAGCGCACAACCCGAGGAATGACCACGTACACCAGCCTTCCGACACACTCAAATGCACTACAAACGCTGACGTCTGCTGCTGCATCCATCTGCCTGGCGACAAGGACGCTCCAATTCGGCCGTCCGGGGAATCACGACGCATCGACGACCAAACACCAACCAACAATATACCACAACAGAACAATATCGTTGATCCAACATGCGTCGTTGAACTGATCACCCCCCCCCACGCTCAAAACTTTGGCCAACAACAGCAGAGTCAGACCGTTTAACGAGTTGCAAAACCAAACATGCATTCTCCAAACAGTGCAGTGTCAAAGGCATTCAAAAGTGTCGTGTGACTCATTACCCCAACCTCGAGGTTAGTGTTCGCACATCGTCGGTCTTTTCCAAATTCCAACTTGAAAAGCAAGTTATTCCATTTCGTAAATTCATTCTCCAGTAAAATAAATTTTCCAAAACCCTTCACGATATCATGTGTAACATCCACGGGCAAACCGATCATCTAGCGTCACATTTAACTATATTTTTTTTTGTTCAACGTACTCTTGTTTTCTGTTATGCTAATGTTCAAATCATCTTGTTGCAAGTGAACATATCAATTTATTCAAACAGAAATTTAAGTGTGGAACTATTGTCTATTTATAATCGTTAACGACGAAAGTTTAAATTCTGTCTCAACATGACATATATTTGTTTTTCTTTTTCACATTAACTTTATCAAATTGAACTTTGAAACTAATTGTCATTTGATTCGAAAGTTAGTTTTTATGACCATTTATAGTCATGAAACTTTAGTTTGGGAATTTTTTTTTTTCTCTTGTTTTGCTTTATTCACACTCCCCCAATTCATGTGTAAGCATTTTTTTTTTGTCGCTTGCTGGCCCTCCTTGTTAACATGGGCAGCAAGCTATCGTGTTGGTGGGGGTGTTGTCATGATGCGAGCATCATGCTCACGGACTCATTTACGCACAGCCCCCAGGCACACGTGCCGCGGGCAGGAAGCATTAGCCTCGCTCGGGTGCACATCCGGCACACTCGAGGCAGAGTCATCATAACAATCCTCCCACTACGACACCTCTCCATAGGTGACGCGACGCTGGATCACACGCATAAATTAGTAGCCCAATCGTATATAAAGAGCGCTAATTTTCACTTAAATACACATTCTATTCAATTCACTCATTCTAGTCATTAGTCTTGTTGGAGCCAGATTAGGCATCGGTGATCGTCGGAAGGGACTCGGTATTGTCATCAAACTCGGTATCGTCTTAAATTCACAACTAACCATAACTAGTATTATAGGAACCTATAGTTACTCCTGCCGAGGGCTATAGAGCTAAAGTAAGTCGCCGACTTTCTCATGAAAGATTAGCTTGACTAAAACTTTAGAGTTACCTAATTCTAATCTCACCTATTATTAAGAATTAACACCATACTAGTAGTCCGTAGTTTAATGCTACGAAGGTTATCCGACCAGTAAATCCGAAGTACAATACCGAAGTCCCTTAGTTAGTTTATTTAAACGTGGTTCCATTTTTACTCTTTACCATCCTAAATCTCAAACAAGTCGTTATCCATCGTCCGAGTCACCTTTGGTAAGTGAACACGATATTAAATCTATAATTCTCTCCTCCCCTAAGAATTCATGTATTCATCTGTATCATTTGTTCTCACTTTCAATAAACACTGTCGTATTCCCATTATCTAGATATATTTACTCGGGTTACTCCCCGACGGACCCTAATCCCTAGATCCTCTGAAGTCAGAGAACACTTCACGACACGAGCATAGCGCTCTACGCGGGTACCTTCTTGTACCGCAACGCGGCGATCCAGGCCACGCTGCACTCGATGCGGCGCATGCGTGCGCTGGGTGCGCAGCTGCCGGAGCGCTGCGACGATCTGCGCAGGCAGTCGAACAGGATGATGGACATGACACTCATTTACTACGCCATAAGCTTGACGATGACGGTTGTCTGTCAAGCCGGTGCCACTTGGTATTTGTTGGAGAATAGGGATTTCCTGCTCAGGTTACGTTCTTCTTAGTTTGAAATATAAAAGTGAATTTTTTAGCGGTTCGTCTCTAGTTTAAAAATGTTAAAAATTTCACTGCCAAGAGAACACGAGCCTCGAGCCACAACTCGTTTTCTAATCGTAGGCTTTTTCCAAAAACCTTCGGAAGAGTTGAAACCCATGTGGCTCCTAACGCTCCTGTCTCCACTTGGGCTATAGGTGAATTTGTTTAAGCAAAGTGGTTCAGAGCCTTGTTTTGAGGTTGAACTTGTTTATTGTTTCGCTCTGTTTGGATCGTTTTGGCCCTAAAACGTCTCCGCATCCCTCCAAACAGAGCAAGACCGTGCACAATTTAACAGCGTCGGTGAAGATGTTCAACGTAAAGATGACAGCTTTGTCCCGCAGAACCTGGTACCCGTTCGATGCCTACGCCAGCCCCGTTTTCGAGGTGCTCACGGTGATCCATATGCTGTTCAGCGTGTGGTGCGCCCAACTCATGATGTTGAACAACGTCACCATCTTCGCGCTGTTTCTCGAGGCTGACGGACAACTGGACATACTCCAGGCGAACATCGCGCAGATTGGGAGCGCCGCCGCCCTCCATTGCGCAGGCGTCTCGCGAATCCCAGTCCCCCTCAATCAAGGGTCAGTGGATGCATGTTGCAGATTTTGGCTGCGGCGTGACCTTTGTCTGTGTGACCTTTAAAGGTGCGACGATTGTTGGTATGGAGTAGAGCGCAGAGCAGTATTATGTTTTATACTCTACAGGCTGTAGAATATAGAAAAATATGTCAAAATAGCATTGTAACAGCATCGTATAGGTGGCTTGGCAATTAGCCTGGCACTCCTTAAGATAACGGTACATACGTCATCTAACGTTATACCGAGATGGCTTTGTTTTCCACCAATGCTCAATCTCAGGTGTAAACTGTCTGTTGATATTTATTAAAGAGTATCTTAGCAGGTGATAAATGCTCTAGTTTGTTTGAACTTATAACTTGTCCAGCAATTTCGTCACCTGGTGCTTCTAACTGCTAATTCCAAGCACTTACAACATGACAATCACGGCAATGAGTGTTTTTTTTTTTTATCCTGTGGGAATAGTCTCGAAATCAATGATAAAGGGCAGACTTTGGATGAATCCGCACCTTCTGACAACTTTGCAACACTTATCGATTTTTCGGAAACGCTCAGAAAAAAACTAGCGATTTGGCAACAACGCTGTGTGAAAAGGGACGCTACAGCTGATGGCAACCTGGAGCTAGCTCTACGCTTATGCGTGCAACATCATCAGTCGATCATCAGGTAAGGGTGAATTAGATTTTAATGGACGCGATATGATTGACAAGGCGTTTCATACGATTCAGCTAAAGAGCACCCAGGTCCCAGAAGATTGTTGAAAAAGACGGGTAGGATCAAATCTTTTGTTTTTGAGCTCATCGATCCTTTAGTAGCAGAAAGCAGAAAGTGAAATCAGGCAGGAAGTCTGTTGGAAATCCTGTGCTTACCATTTCTTTAGGCAGCACAGATAGATCGGTTGAACGATGTTGAGAGTTGAGACCACCTTGTTGTCTTTATTTCAGCTTCGTACGCGAGTTGCAGTCCACATTCGGATTAATCCTCCTCCAGACACTCAACTGCTGCGTGGTGCCGACTCTTCTAGGGGTGCTCATCGTTGTATACGTACGTCAAGAGAGGAGGATAGGAGCTTTGAAAGATAATTATGTCAAACCAAAATCCCAATGCTTGAAATTATAGACACAATCTCTTTGGGCGACATGTTCTTCGTTGATGAGTGGGGTAATCTCAAGACCTCGGATGATCATTTAATATTAATGTGAAAATTGAGATAAATAATGAAATATTTTTTGGATGACACCCCCACCCCCCTCACAATCGCTTCATACCGTGTACACAAGGTTTGAGTTGGACACTGATGTTGCTGATGTTCTCACAATTTCAGGGGGACGAGTTAAACGGCATGATAAATCTCATCATCGGTGCGATTTCGGTCTGCTTGATAAACCAAGGTATCTTCAGCGCACTCGGACACCGCATCACCACGCAGGTGCGTTAACTCCTTGCCAAGCAGACGGGTCGTTTTGGGGTATAAGTCATATTATCGAATAGGACTGATGATTTTTACAAGAATGATGACTATAACATAATTCGGTAGGAAACAAAACATCTTTCAGCCACATAGGAAGGAGTGTAGTTCTGTAATTTACGTCTCCGATGCTAAGGAAAGTAGGCCAATTACAATATGTTGGCAAATTTCTCTGTTTTCTTCGCATCGATCGAATTGATCGAAAGTGATGCAAAGGGACTTGATGGGCCCTTCTTAAATTTCAAGACTCTCTTTAGCAAGCATTTTCGTGTTCCAGAACAAGGTAGAAATATCCTGGCGGTAAAATTAGGAGGGAGACGTATATCCCCAGCTTTTAACTTTTTATTTGCACAGCGTCTCAATCACAACTAACCCGAGAATTCAAACAAATAACGTTTTAAAGCTATTAACAAGATGTTTCTTAAACAGACCGCTAGGGGAGCTAGTAGCTGCTGTTTCTCAACAGACCGCTAGGGGAGCTAGTAGCTGCTGTTTTTTCAACAGGCAACTAGAGTGAGGGACGCCGCCTTCGCCTCCGATTGGTTCGAAGCGCCCGACTCGGTCAAGAGGTCACTGCGCATCATCATGTGCGCAGCCAACAAGCCGTTGGTCGTGAGGCTAGCGGGCTTCATCCCCCTCTCCTTACCACAGTTCCATGACGTGAGTTCAGCTGCCTTGTTGCCTAGTTGCCTTGTTGCCTAAGGCCTATAGTGTCTAGTTTCTGCAACAAGGTGTTGATGACGGGTGAATGTTGCGCGCGCAGGTGCTCAAGATGACCTACTCGCACTACATGTCGGCAGTGACGGCTCTAGAGCGCACGCGCAACCTGCGCGGCGGGGATGCGCAGTAAACGACCTGACGCCGACACAGGGAACAACCGCCGTCGAAATGTTGGAAAACTACGCTCGTTTTGGGGCCAAGAAGTGTGTTGCGTGAGCTCTACTTAAGAGCAGTTTATATTGCAGCAATGAAGTACTTACTCGGACAATTCGCAGGATATATTTATAAGAACTAACCACTTTTAATCTCTTTAGTCTCAACTTATTTCTCTTCTAAAACTCTTTAGTAATTAAGTTTCTTATTAATATTTTTAGAAGAGATGTTGAAGAGAGAGGTGAAGAGTGGGAAAAGGTTGTTGAAGAAGAAAGATGGTGGGAAAACAAAGAAAAGTGGAAAGAGTTGATCGAACGAAGGGAAGAAGATGACGGGGAGGAAGATGGCGGAGAAGAAGAAGCCAGGGAAGATGGAGATATAGAGAGAGTTAATTAAATATATATATTTTTTTTTTTTGGATGGTGGGTTCTTGGCAAGAATTCACCGAGATATCCGTGTGCCCATGTGCAATTTTCTACCCGTTGCTATTAATGGATTAAGGAAATAAAATGATAAAAAAAAAAAAAAAAATTAATAACTTTTAACGAACGGGTTGGCAAGCTAGTAACAACGGTTCTCGTTTGTTCACCAAAGTTAAGCAACATCGCGCTAAGTATGGTGTTTGATGGGTGACCATCATGCACATTGATGTCACAAGCAAAGATCGAAGGTTGATATATGATAATTGATGAGCGTAACGAGCGTAGCGAGTGAAGCGAAATCTTCAATTACACTTTACTTCTAAAAAAATCCGGAATGTTTTTTTTTTGTCTTTTTTTTTGTGTGTGTTTGTTCGCGCTCTACAGGCCAAACGCCAAAACGGGTTTCGATGAAAATTTACATCGACGCTTCGTTTCCTCTGAACTCACTTAGATCTGCCACGTTTTTGAAGCAAATCGGACGAGTAAATTTTATTTTATTAAGTTTTTACGAAATATTTCAGTTTTTCCAAAACACGTTTTCCACTCTAGAGGCCAAGGTTCTGAATATAATTTGACGAAACTTTCCAGATATGTTGACCCCACGATTTAATGTGTGTTTACAATTTTTCACTGTTGTATGTTTAGCGCTTTTCTTGAAAATGGCGCTTTTATGACGCTTTTTTACTGATTTTTCAGTTTTTTGCAACTAAATCAACTTTATCTTCAACAGATTTTAACAAAATTTACTATGCGCATTATAAACTGTAAAAAGAAGATACTGTGTTAATTTCAAGCAAATCATTTGAATAGTTTTTCTTTAAATCGATTTTTACGTTTTGAAATATTCAAATAATTTCACGGCGACTAAATCATGATATTTCCAGGTAACTATAATGTCATTGAGAAAGCTACAAATTTATTCTATCAAATAGGCTTGGTTTCTATGGCGTTAATTTTGTATGCCTTTATTGGCTATTTAATTAAATCTAGGTAAAGAGGCATCACTATTTATTGCTTTTCACTGTTTTTCAATTCACTCGCTATGGCCTAGTTATGCTCTTGGGGTTTGCACAAGGGGGTTAGGGTGGTTGTCCAGCGACACGAAGAACCTCTCGTTAGTGGAGTCCAGAAAGTCCCGCAACAGTGGGACGGCTGTCTGTCGATGTACGTCGGCCGTCCGGGCGTACATATGTAAGCGCAGTGCTCGACGCAGCGCGCTGTTCTGCACCGTCTGAAGCCGTTGTAGGTGGCTGTTGACGAAGCGTGACCACACTGGGCTGCCGTAGGTCGGCGTCGGGCGGACAATCGACGTGTAGAGCCGGGTCTTGGAAGCGGCGGACATCGCTTTGTTGTGCAGCAGCGGCCGTAGCGCAGCCAACTTCTGAAGCGCGCTCGTGCTTTGGTGATGTGTGCTTTGAAAGTGAGTTTGGCATCAAGTGTCACTCCCAAGTACTTGCACGTCGGCGTCCACTCGATGGTTGTGTCACCCATCGCGATCTCCGGTTTGTAGTAGACGCGGCGGCGGGTGAAAAGCGTTGCCGTCGTCTTAGTAGCGTTTACTTCAATGCGGGCACGCACGAAGTATCGGTGAAGCTCATCTAGCGCAGTTTGCAGTTGGTTTTGCAAGGACTCGCCCGTCGTGGATGTGCTGACAATGGCGGCGTCGTCTGCGTAGAGCGCTATCTGCGTGCCGGGAAGCTCAGTAGGGATGTCGTTTGTGTATAGGCTATACAGCAACGTCCAGTCGTGTCCGTGGTGGGCAGTAGGCGGCGATGAGGCGCAGTGGACCTACGGGCGTGTGTACCAGTACACCGGTCGCCTCGATGCTGCGCAGCGCGGGCAGACACAGCTGTTCATGACGGACAAGTCTCCGCAGGACGGCAGTGCCGCCGCCGACGCGGCCATTCCCTGGCGCCGGCCGGTCTGCACGGTCGGACCGGTATACGCTGTAGTTGGCCACGTCCCATCGTCGGTTCGGCGTGAGATGCGTCTCTGTTATTAGCGCACAGCAGATATGGTGCACTTCGAGGAAGTGCGTTAGTTTATCTCTTTTATGCAGAACGCCGTTTCCGTTCTACGTCACGAGGGTGCTTGTCGGGGGGGGAGGTGTTACACATTGCAGGTGTTAAGGCTGGCAAGGAAAGTTGGCACCAGATGTGCCAGCGCTGTCAGTGCTGGGTGGATGTTTAGGTTGTCAACCATCTTTGCCAAGGAGATTAGCATCGTGCGCCAGTCGAAGGACGCAAACAAGCTTTCAAAGTTGCCTACTTCGGGTACCTAGTTGAGGTTCGCTGTGCGTTGGCTGCGTAGGGCCGTCTTGCGCAGCGGGTGTAGTTGTTGGCAGGGGATTGGCGGTGTGGCCCGAGGTGGCCTGTGCAAAGCTGAAGCCTGTACTCACGGGCTTCGCCGGGACTCGCTGTGGTCTGCGCGCGTTGGTCTGCGCAGCTCCCTGCGTTGAATGCGTCGTTTGGCGGCGCGCTTCCGCATTCTTTAGGTAGGTATAGACACATCCTCGGTAGTTGGCCGGGTGCTGCCCCTGGCAGTTGGCGCACGTGGCTGGTTGCGTCATTGGCACCTCGCAGGTGGCCGACAGGTGGTTTTTGCCACAACTCACGCAACGGGGCTGGCGTTTGCAGAACTCTGCGATGTGCCCGGTGGTTTGGCAGCGGAAGCACATCTGAATTTGCTGCTTTACATCGCGAGGGGCTTCAAGGTGTACCAAGCAGTTCTGCAACCGCGTTATCTTAGTCAGGTCAACTGGAGCAGTACCATGAAAATTGAAAATTTCATCAAAATCCGTTTAGTCTTTTGGCCAGTAGAGCGCGAACAACGAGACATAAAAACAAAAAGACAAAAAACAAAAAAAAATACAGGAATTAGTTAAGCAGTTAGTGTTATTGAAGATTTGCTTCACTCGCTTCGCTCGTTACGCTCAAACAACCCATTTAGCGAGAAAAATATTTTTTTGGCTATCCCACTTGAAGTGACTTGAAGTGGAGTGAAGAAGACTGAAAAGATGGGGCTAAGAGTTAGTGCAGAAAAGAGTGAAGCTATGACCATGGAAAGGAAGGTACAACACGGACATGTGGGTACTGGGTATTAAGCTTAGAAGTGGGTGGTTAAAAGAAGTGAAAGAGTTTAAATATCTTGGAAGTATTCTCACAAATCAAGCAAGGCTGGAAGCAGATGTCAGGGAAAGAGTAAGGAAAGCAGAAATTTTTTACCAATCGGTTAGAAAATTATTATGGAATGAAACAGTACCAAGAAAATGTAAAATGATTCTGTTAAGAATGTACCTTGTCCCAATTTTAACTTATGGAGCAGTGACTTGGGCAATGGGACGCAAAGAAGAGAGCCAAATACAGGCAGCAGAAATGAAGTTTTTGAGAAGTATAAGAGAAGTTACAAGAATGGACAAGATAAGAAGTAACATTATTAGGAACGAGCTGGGAGTTGAGAGCCTGGGTTTTAAAATGGGTCGAGACTCGGGAGAGATTAAGGTGGTTTGGACATGTGAAGAGAATGGATGAGATGCGAGTTACAAGATGGGAGTTTGAAAATACGGCAGTAGGAAGAAGAAGAGTGGGAAGCCGTCGAAAAGCACCAAGGGGACCACCGGCTTTACGTCCCTTCCGAAGGACGGTACAACTCTAAGTTCGAACAACAGGATTCCTCCACTAATCCGTGCTGTCGAGAGGTTGATAAGAAAGGCGAGTAAAGTTGTTGTACTAACTTCAAGCCCTCCAACCTCTCTCCCGAACAGAACTGATCATGTGCATGATGGTCACCCACCAAACACCTGACTCAGCGCGATGTTGCTTAACGGGATTCGAGCGGGAAATATTCGCAAAAAAAAACACACTGCAACCGTTTTTTTATAATATTATAGTTGTTATCACACCTGGGAAAAGTATATTACTTAGCGGAAAATACCGGAAAATTCGCGGAAAACTCAAAATTGCATGTTTCACTTCTTACCAGAGTTTCATGAATAGCCGTGAAGGAAAATGTGTCTAGTATTTTTATTTATTCGTAGAATGCTTCTATTTGGTTACTGGTAACTTTTTATTTTTGCTTCTTACGCCCCTTTCAAAGATATAATTTTTTTATTATGTCAAATATTTCGCCAAAAAAACGTCATTCTTTCACTGGCTGTCACAAGCAGGCGGTAAGACTTACACAAAAAATAAAACTTCGAATCGCAAGTTCGAAGCAAGCTGAATCCAACCACGTATGTCCTATGTCTCTATACGACAAACGGTGTGTCCCAAGCTCTGGTAGAAAACGAGGGCTGCACGAGGGAAACTTTTGCGCCTAGATCTCAACATTTCGTCCAAGCATAACTTCAAATCACCTCAAATTGCATATTACTTAGGCGTTGAAACAGTCCAGTTCGTGGTCTGGCAACACTTCTTTCACGTAACCTTGGTGCCGTGCACATGCTCGCTATCTATAATCCTCTGATTTACGGCTTGAAAAAAAAACACTACGCGCTGAAATCTGTAACTCACAACAGCTTATGATAACGAAATAAACTGAATTCCTCTCGCAGTTGCTAAGACGTACTTGCTCCTTTCTAGTTCCTGGCCGCAAAATTGTGTTATCTTTGTAGTAGAGGGGTTTCTGAGAATCGGTTTCTCACACAATTAAAACACTCCACTCGAATATAGTTTAAAAAAACACGGTTAACTCACGAGTTTAATCTTCTATAAACGATACAATTCGATACAATCGATACAATTTTTGGAATCAATCTCCGAGACCGGTGTTGTCTCTCTCAAGAACAAAAACTCACTCTCATGATACATTGTTGTGTAAAAACAAAAACACACGGCAGGGTGGCAGCCCCACATAGTCGGTAATAGTTTACTCAGAGGCAATAGATGGCGATAGTATATAACATTCGGCCATCCTCCAGTTAAATCGTCCTCGATTTAAGTTAATGTACACAAAACAATGAACTTAATAAATATTGCCATAATTTCATTTCACATAATATGCGGTCAAGTAACTTGGCTTTCGACAATTTCTCTTCGGTCTACTTGTTCCTTCGGGAAGGGTGATAGCTTCGGCGGTCTTCATCGCAGCATCTTCTTTACTAATAACGCTGTCATCATCTTCTTCACTGATAACGCTGTCATCATCTTCTTCGGCATCTTCCAAGTGACCTCGCCAGATCTTGAGCTGTGAGACGTGGGCAGTGGTCGCGTAAAAATGTGTGGCTTCGTTATTCAGTTGCGTCACACGGTAGGTGTCCCCGGGTAAGACTGCAGAAACAACCAAGGGTCCACGATACCTTGCCTGTGCCTTCGTGGGTTGTCCAGTGTTTATGGGTGCTCTTCTCATGAACACAAGATCTCCCACTTTGAGCTGGTCCGGCTCGTAATGTTTTCGATTATGGAAATGTGCAGTACGAATCTGCTGACTAATAATGGCTTGTCGTGTGGCTGACTGTGCTTCCGACGGTTGAACACATTTATTGGCACCTGTCATAGTTGCAACGAGATTATCTTCAGGATAAAATCTCGGATTATACCCATGGAGAACATAAAATGGTGATCGGCCAGTGGATTTATTTGGTGCGGTGTTGAGTTGTTGTTGAATTTCAGTAATCTGGGCGTCCCAATCGGTGTGATTTTCGCGTTGAATGGCCGTGGCAATCATTGGTAGTACAGTGCTGTTCACACGTTCCACTTGACCGTTGGCTCTCGGGTGGCGAGTTGAGTTGAGCGTGTGACGGATATCATTTTCTTCACAGAATTCGGTGAAATCGTGTGAAGTGAAGCATGTTCCACGGTCTGATATGATCCTTTCTGGTAGGCCTCTCTGTTCAATGAACTTTCTCAAACTAGTAACCACCCCCTTAGTGGTTGTGCTTTTTGCTGGATACAGATGAACATATTTAGTGAGATTATCAATTAGCACGAGAAGATGAGTGTTTCCTTTGGTGCTCCGAGGAAATGGCCCCAGATGATCAATATGGCAAATGGCAAAAGGACGTGATCCTGGCGGTATTGGGTGGAGAAAACCCGGCTGTTTTCCACGTGGAACCTTGTGCAACAGGCAACTAAAACAGTGGTTGATATGGTCCTTTACGTAACGACGCATGTAAGGAAACCAGTAGAGTTCCCTAATCTTTGCAATCGTTCGGTCTACTGAAAAGTGTCCAGCTTGGTCGTGGCATTTCACTACCAGCCCCTTCCTCATGGACTTAGGTATCATAAAAAGCTTAAATGACCCCTCGACACGGTAGAGAAGTCCATCTTCCAGACTAAATTGACAAATTCTATCATTCTCGTCCTTGGTTCTTTCTTCTGGTACTTTCTTGCAGATTTCAATGAGAGTACTAATAGTTTGATCATTCCGTTGCATCATAAGTACTTGATCAGCTACAGTCAGTGTAAGTAAAACCTCTAAATTGCTCGATAACAACTCGTCCATTGTGTCGGTTGGGGGTTCAAAAGCAGCTCGGCTCAAAGCATCGACATGTTCCATTTTTGCACCCGGTCGGTGACGGATGGTGAAATCATATTCCTGAATTATATCGTAGGTTCTTGCAATTACCGGATTGATTGTTTTATGTTCATTTAAGTAGATGAGCGCTTGACAATCGGTGACAATTGTGAAATGTAAGCCAAGTAAGAACGGGCGCAGCCGTTGCACACTCCATACAATGGCCATGAGTTCTAGTCTACTAGAGTGATAAAATCTCTCATGTTCACTGGTGCGTTTACTGATGCAGTAAATCAGACGTAGTTCACCTTTGTCATCTGCTTGTAGCATCATACCTGCTAGGCCTTGGCTGCTTGCATCGGTATGAAGTTCGGTCCTCGCTTGCGGATTGTACAAGGCTAGTACCGGCGCGACAGTTAGCGATTTCCTCAAGGAGTCGAATGCCTCTTGTTGTTCTGATTTCCAGACCCACTGTGTTCCTCCCTTTGTTAGTCTCGTTAGCGGTTCTGCGATGGTTGCATAATGATGTACAAAACGACGGAAGAATCCCGAAAGTCCAAGGAACCTTCGAATCTCGTGCACGTTAACTGGAACTGGAAAGTTGCGTATTGCGTCTGTCTTTCGCATACCCGGTTTGATTTTCCCTTCCATTATGGTGAACCCCAAGTAGTCGATCTGTTTCTTTCCAAATTCACATTTACTTAGTTTCAGAGTCAATTTAGCCGAAGCGATGGCTGCGAACACTAAGCGCAAGCGTTTCAAAAGATCATCCCAATCGGTGGCAGGAATAAGGATGTCATCTAGGTAACACATTGCAACGGTATTTCGGAGTGAACCTAGAACTGTATTCATCAGACGTTGAAACTCGGCAGGACCGTTGGTCAGACCAAAAATCATCCTGGTGAACTCACCCGTTTCGTCTGGCGTTACGAAGGCGGTCTTCTCTCTAGCTTCGGCACACAATGGTATTTGCAAATACCCATGAGCGAGATCGAGAACTGCAAAGACCTTTGCTCCGGAAAGGTTTTCTAATTGGTCATCGATGTTTGGCAGCGGAAAGTGTTCCTTTACTGTTTGCTGGTTAAGCCCTCGGTAATCAATAACTAAACGTTCGGATCCATCCTTCTTCTTTACTAGTAACACTGGGCTGCTGTAAGGGGACCTCGTCTCTGTAACTATTCCATGATCCTTCCATTCCTGGACGATGTTACCAATCACAGTGCGTTCCTGCTGGTTGGTCCGATACGGCTTACGAAACACCGGTTTGCTGCCTGGTACGACTGTAATATTCATTTCAGTTAGATTTGTACACCCCAGTTCGCTCAGGTTCAAAGCGAAACAATGCCGAAACTCGTTAATTAGTTTCATCAATGATTCTGCCTGGGAATTATTTATACTTTCTCCAATTTTAACTTGTTCACGCTCGATAGCAACGCATTGTTCATTCTTAATTTGTGCTTCGGTTGGCATTCGGTTGTCCATGGTCATTGGACCTTCCACGAAGATCGATCGAGCAATACATTCACCTGTCTTGATATTCCTCGAGCGATCGGTACTATTTAATACAGGCAGGACAGTGTGCCCTCTATCGACGAAAAACAGCGCGTCGTGCTTTAAGCCTGCATCCACGATGACAAGACCATCGATCGCCGTCTCTCCTGTCACCTGAACGAAACTGATGGAATTCGCTGGAATCTCAGTGTTGCAAACGGCCTTCAGCTGCAGTCGATCGGCGCTTTCGGGCGTGTAGGTGGTCAGTTGTTGGATGAGTTCGGCGGGACTGTCCTTGATAATAAGTTGGTCGCCAATTTTAGCAAATGCCACATGAGGCAAATCCGTCCAAGTCCGGCCGACTATTAGTTCGACTGGTTGCATGGCGTCTGGCACAATGAGAATGCAAATGTCTTTGCATAGTACACCATCGATTGTAATGTTGGCCATGATCTGACCTAGAGCTTTCGTTGTCTTGTCTCCAAAACCGGTAAGGAGACACTTCGACGCTTTTGGGTTCAATCCACAAGAAATCGCAGCACTCGCCTGCATAATACAACTTGAACTGCCAGGATCAATCAGTGCTTGAACGCTATTTTCGTTGATTAAAGCTTCACGCAAGTACTTAGTAGGATTACTACCCTCGGTGGTATTACTACCCACGAGACTGACGGTGTTTCCCGGTGCTGGTCGTGGCTTGGTGGGAGCTCCGGCTTGCGATTCAGCAGCGGTACAGTGGCGTTGCGTGTGACCCTCTGTTTTGCATCGTACGCAATAGAATGGTCTCTTCGGATCCGGGCAATCGCGCGAGATATGCCCCTTTCGGTAGCAGTTGTAGCACTCTTGCTCCCTTGGCGAGATAATACGGTTACGATCTCTCCAAGATCCAGACGTAGTCGGTGCGGTACCGGTTGTGGTTACGTTGGTCGTAGATCCACCTCGATGCGGGATGAACGGTGGAGGTTGTGAAGATTGGCTACGTTTTGGTGCTTCGGGTAGTCTGTGACCCAACTGGATTTTACGTGCGTTTGCCCTTGAAGCGCGCTCACGATCGACTTCCTCTATTTCGCGAATGTGGAGCAGTAGTTCTTTCTCATTCAACGAGTGTCGCGATGTAAGAGCGTCGCTCAATGTTTTCGATAGAAGACCGATGACAATTTGCTTCTTAGTGTCGAAAAAATTCAAATCGAGGGCCTTGCAGAGAGCGGATTTTTCAAAAAAATAATTCATCAGGCTCTCACCTGGTTGTTGCTCCCGACGAGTCATCCTCGCCCACTTCTCCGGTAGACTCAGTTGTCCGATAAACGTGTCGGTGAATTCTCTTTTGAATGAATTCCAATCTATCATGTCTTCATGATAGTTTCTAAACCATTGTCGAGCCGCTCCGGTGAGGTGTGCTCGAGCCGATTCAACCTTTACGGCGTCGCTCCAACCATAGTGCGTGGCCGTCTTGTCAATGTTGCGGAGCCACTCGCTTGCATCGTTTTGTGATTCTCCGTCGAAATCATTGATGTATCGACTAAGATCGGGCATAAGTCTGACGTTGGCGTTTGTCGCGCTTACCTCTGATGTTGAGGAAGACTCAGTGCGCTGCATCCCTTGCATAAGTGAAATGAGTGTCGCCAGCATCGCGGTCATGTTCGGGTCGACTTGTGCGGCGTTCATGTTGAAGCCCGAACTTCCAGGTTCGCGGTGGTTGTCGGCACTTGCGACGCTGTGGTAACTCGGTGACGGGCTGGGCGACCTGGCCCTACGCCCCTTGCTTCGAGCCTTCCCTTTCATGTAGTCGTAACGTTCCAGCGTTCGACGCGAAGGAAAAACACTACACGGTCGGGCAATTACACACGAAAATGCTCAACGCGGAGCAAAACGAACTTCGCGCACAAAAATAGTTTTACCGTTTGGTCACAAAACAAATACAAGAAGGCACAAATTGAAAGATTTTACAATGTCTAACACAGGTTATCGAGTCCAATCAAGATTTTGTCCGATAAATCCCACTTCTGAAATGTTATCTTTGTAGTAGAGGGGTTTCTGAGAATCGGTTTCTCACACAATTAAAACACTCCACTCGAATATAGTTTAAAAAAACACGGTTAACTCACGAGTTTAATCTTCTATAAACGATACAATTCGATACAATCGATACAATTTTTGGAATCAATCTCCGAGACCGGTGTTGTCTCTCTCAAGAACAAAAACTCACTCTCATGATACATTGTTGTGTAAAAACAAAAACACACGGCAGGGTGGCAGCCCCACATAGTCGGTAATAGTTTACTCAGAGGCAATAGATGGCGATAGTATATAACAATTGTATCTAAATGCAATTGGGTGTGCATCGGGTGCAATCTGCATGCAGTCAGGTCTTCCGAGACACGCTCTGCATCCGTTTTAGCGGTTTGTTTACACTGCGGTATCTTGGCTGTAAAAGTTACGAAAGTGCACAAGCTAACAAGTTCAATTAGTTACAATTAGTTTACATGAAATGAAATGTTGATTGCACCTCATTCCGTTCGAAGATTCCATCATAAAACGACATGAAGCGAAAAATACATGCACATTGATTTGCTACATAAACCAAACGATTAGGTAGTAATACATATGTAGTGAAATATCTTTCACTACATGCAAATGTTTCATACACCCTACCCTCTATTATTAAACTTACTGTAGACAACCCTCTTTTATTAATCTTACTAGTTTTATTCATCAAGGAAAATATCACGCACACTACAAGGCGCGGTATATGAGGTCACCTATTGGAATTCGTTCAGAAATGAGTAACCCAGGCTATATAATTTAATAGCTAGGCAAACATGAATGAAAGAGTCGGCAATTGTTTCAAACAAACAACAATAACATTAAGTTGACATCTAGAATGGGATGTCGTATATTCACACTTTATGACCAGAAGTTCGAACCAATTCTGACGCATTCGCACATGTTAAAAAGGCCTAAAATCTGGGTATATAAGTAGCCCTCGAATTCAGTGCAAACCAGAGAGGAAGAAGAGTGCAAATCTGTACACTTGTATCCTAGATCTCGGTGCTTTGTTACGGCTTTTCAAGTAGCTGTGCAACTTATCCCAGACCTATAACACAAGTACCAAACACGATTTGTTTACTTATATTCTAGATTTCGGCTTCTTGTTACGGCTTTTAAAGTAGCTGTGCACCTTGCCCAAACCTTAGATACAAGTAAACTCGTACGATCTGTCCACTGTATACTTTGGATTTCGGAGGCTTGTTACGGCTTTTCAAGTAGCTGTGCAACTCGCCAAAATCTCGATTTACTAGTGAAAAGATCTGTTCTACAGTATTCTTAACTCGCTATTCGATCAAGTTCTCGAAAGTGCGTTTGACTTCTAAATAATATCTGCGTAACATAAATTGTACAACACGTCATCAGCAGTATCCATGTAAGTCTCATTCAGTGTGTTATTGTATTTTGATAATAAACCTAATTAAGAGAGAGTTTCTGATCTATCGGTTTACACCCCGACGAACCTACCCACACGCCTCCGTTCTAAGTACTTCCCTTATCTCAATTATTAATTCGAGTCCTTAACTGGACTCTGGTGGCAGCGAATCATACCAAATCCTACCTTGTCTGGGCAATCAAAGAAAACCCATGATAAACTGGTAGCAAGCGGTGGGATACACAAATTTTTTTTAGAAACTCTCTATTTTTTTAACAACTGTGTGCGCTCTTCTTTTTCTCTCACAACCATCCCATACCCCATACCCCATAACCCCCCCCCCCCCACCACATAATTACAATGGCTGAACAAGTTCAAGACCCACTTGTCGACGGCAACGCATTACTTGCCGGCTATAATGTAGGCGGATTTATTTCTATGGTCCGATATTTTACCGGGGAGCCTGGAACTACTTCCGTGTCAGAATTTTTTACATCCATTGAAACAGCTGCTCAACTAGGTTCCTGGTCAGAAATTCAAAAAATCGCAGTTTTAAAATCAAGATTAGTTGGACCAGCTCTATTGTTTCTACGAGCTAATTTACCCGCTCAGGACGCAGATTGGGACACCATAAAACAACAGTTCCGCGATTGGTACCGAGAGGCACCTCCGCTACTCGATCCATTACACTCATTCTATCAATGCGCGCAGCGTCCTTTAGAATCCGCCAAAGCATTTGTTACCCGACTTAAAATTGCTGGTTTAACAGCAGCTTCTTCTGCTCTCAACGCGGCCGACAAAATTACACGAACTCAGCTCGTTGACAGCGGCATTTTATCCGTATTTATCAACGGAACACGCGAAGAATCGGGTGGAAACCTTTTAATTATGTATCCACCGGACACCCTGGACGATGCCGTGGCCTTTGCTACGAAATTCGAACAAAAGAATTCTTCAAAAAAGAAGGCATACGCCGTCAACATCGCGGCCCCGCCGAACACCCCAACCCCAACCCACAAACAACTAGAAAGACAACAGACACCACCTTCAATACCCACCAAACCACCTCCAACTGATCCAAACGTTCTATCTCTCATCAAGACGATGGAAACTCTAATAAACCAATTATCTATTCCTCCTCAAGATCCATATCCATATTTATCTTCGTCACCATCAACCCACAGACAAACACCGGAAAACATGCCATATCGCACACCAAGACCAACGCGCAGGTACTTCCCCCTATCAGAAGAAGTAGAAAATAACACTTCACTTTGTTACAAATGTGGACTCGACGACCATATCGCTCCTAATTGCCCCAACCCCCCAAATCAAGCACGAGGATCACTACGCTGTACACACTGCCAAGTATGGGGCCACACTGATTACGAATGCCGACGACGCGCACGCATCACGGCACAAAACGCGAATCCATCGAGGTCTCCCTAATCACCCAAACCAAATTTTTAGCCTCGATAGCTCATCCCATGAGCTACTCGACATTTCTTACGGCAATGACGTACACGCTTCCTCTGCTAATATTATGTTTATTTTTCCCCTCAATCTAACCCACCCATGTGTATGGCTGCGGATAACAATTCAGAGCACACTGTCGATAAGGTGACTAGATCAGCCATTACATAAGCGCTGCTTCTACAAACCAATCATTATCTTCAACTGTTCCGAACACTGTTTCCTCCACGACCATGGATGACGTTCAGGACACTTTTTATATAAAATTCCCTCCTCATTTATTTGAAGTCACTCCGTTGGATTCCCCTCGGAAACTTATCACTCCTCCGGCTGTCTCACGAGATATTATAAATACGTCTCGCAAGCCAATATTCCCTTAACTGGTGGTGATTCAAAAAAAAATCCCCCGTTAATTATTTTCTGAATTCCTTAGTGTTGGTATCCACAGGAATATCATTCTCTCTTGCAACTTCCCGTTGTAATTCCGAGTTAACCCTTCCTCTTCCACGGGTTTAACTTATTATTCCATTTTAATTCCGAGTCGTAGTGAATTCCTTCGTGTTGGTATCCACAGGAATCACTCATTTGACTCAATTCGTTACAAATCGATTTTTTTTTTCTGAATTCCTTAGTGTTGGTATCCACAGGAATCATTCTCTCTTGCAACTTCCCGTTGTAATTCCGAGTTAACCCTTCCTCTTCCACGGGTTCAACTCCTTAAATCCATTTTTATTCCGAGTCGTATGTGAATTCCTTTGTGTAGATATCTACCGGAATAATCTCTACGACTAAACTTTAAACTTTGAGTCATGACATCTCTCCCCAAGCTCATATAAATTCCTCGGGACACTCAATTACCCTTGAGCCGCAGGTAATGAGCTTGAAATCATTCTGGCGGACCGCTCTATAATGAATTAGTCCACCACACAACATTTACAAATACAGAACGTAACAGTCGATGATATTTCCATCCCAGCCAATACTGGCCAAATATATTAGTTCGATACTTCTGGAGATTTAACCAAATACTATCGCATCAGCATCACTAAACAGCTTGCTAGTTTTTACAGCTCGCCATGTAGTGTCAACATGCTACGATGCGGTGTGCGTCCGGCCACCATGTCGTGTGGTACCCAACAGACTCGCTGGTCATCCCCGACTAGCAGGGTACGACAGGCCGCACCCGACACATCGAGCACGAGGAACACGGTCATGGGACCCAAACCTCGGCTCACCAGATATCACTAATCACTTCTTTCTTTCAGAAAATCAATCTTGAATTTACCTATTCCAGTCTTTTTATGAATTATTTAACTTCTCATTATGATTTAAGAGTGTTTCCATAATCACAAAAAAAAGCAATCCTTAATTAAAACAAGAGTTGCCAACATCATCACGTTGACCAACTCAGCACACTCTTGAACTACTTCAAATAAATTTGCCTTATTTTTTTTTGCTATTGTCAACAATAATCAATAATAATAATAATAATAACAATTAAATGTATTCCATTAAGAAATTTTTATCCTTATCAATTCAAAATTATATATTATCTTTTCAATTAGAAAAAGGCCCATTTTTTCCCACCATATCATTATTCAACTGACATGACCATCACCATTTACTAACCATTTCCTCCTACGTACGAATAATTGAAAAACCGAAGAATTGAAGACCGAAGAATTGAAAAACCGAAGAATTGAATAATCCATTTAAACCATATTTTCTTTCTATCAACTCTAAATGTTTTATTGTTTTTTTTCTATATGTCTTTATGTAATTTTATAACTTTTTGACATTGTGTCTTCATTGATCATTTGATCATTATTGATATAGTATCTCCATGCTTCAAATGGATTACAAGAAAACCCTTAATTCATTTAATTTTATAGTTTTTGGGTTACTTTTATCATTATTGAGCACTATTGCGCTCATTTACATGTGCTATACTATCTGGTAACAACCCCACACAGCAAACAGCTCACCCTCCCCCATTCATTTTCTTATGTTATGAAAATCTTTATTTTTTTAAATCTCCTTCTCAGGTTACATCTTCGGACGGCGGATCTTTCGGTTGCGAGTCCCCACGGCCGTTCTCACTGAGCACACGCACCCACTGCTTTGGGACGCACTCAACTATCGCATGCGGACGCCTCAAGAATCTTATAATGTAACCAATTCTACAACCAATTCTACCACCGGCCACCGCGGTTGATCGTGCGATTCAACCCCAACAGTGTACCATATTATATAGTGCGAGTGTAACGAGCTAAGTGTTGAGATTCGCAGCCAAACACAATCCTGCCCAATGTTGATAATAGCCATGACCCAATGTGCATTTTTATTCAATTTAATGAATATTCGAGTCATTTTAAGGCTGTGTGTCTCTGTTCTCCACATTTTAAGCACATGTTCAATTCAACTTATTTCGATTCAAATTTATTTTTCTCTCGTATGCTATTTTGACGTTAAAAACATCTGAATGTAATTTTCCTACTGTTGAATGTTTTGTTTTAATACCTCTGGGTTGACTAATGAAAGGGCCATAATACTTTATATTTATAAATTACCTCAACTCGTTTAACTATTATTGTAAAATTGTGACATCACTTCCAGAGATGCCCCAATTTTTTTCGTGGCGAGGGGTGATGTAGTGAAATATCTTTCACTACATGCAAATGTTTCATACACCCTACCCTCTATTATTAAACTTACTGTAGACAACCCTCTTTTATTAATCTTACTAGTTTTATATAACATCAAGGAAAATATCACGCACACTACAAGGCGCGGTATAGTGAGGTCACCTATTGGAATTCGTTCAGAAATGAGTAACCCAGGCTATATAATTTAATAGCTAGGCAAACATGAATGAAAGAGTCGGCAATTGTTTCAAACAAACAACAATAACATTAAGTTGACATCTAGAATGGGATGTCGTATATTCACACTTTATGACCAGAAGTTCGAACCAATTCTGACGCATTCGCACATGTTAAAAAGGCCTAAAATCTGGGTATATAAGTAGCCCTCGAATTCAGTGCAAACCAGAGAGGAAGAAGAGTGCAAATCTGTACACTTGTATCCTAGATCTCGGTGCTTTGTTACGGCTTTTCAAGTAGCTGTGCAACTTATCCCAGACCTATAACACAAGTACCAAACACGATTTGTTTACTTATATTCTAGATTTCGGCTTCTTGTTACGGCTTTTAAAGTAGCTGTGCACCTTGCCCAAACCTTAGATACAAGTAAACTCGTACGATCTGTCCACTGTATACTTTGGATTTCGGAGGCTTGTTACGGCTTTTCAAGTAGCTGTGCAACTCGCCAAAATCTCGATTTACTAGTGAAAAGATCTGTTCTACAGTATTCTTAACTCGCTATTCGACCAAGTTCTCGAAAGTGCGTTTGACTTCTAAATAATATCTGCGTAACATAAATTGTACAACACGTCATCAGCAGTATCCAATGTAAGTCTCATTCAGTGTGTTATTGTATTTTGATAATAAACCTAATTAAGAGAGAGTTTCTGATCTATCGGTTTACACCCCGACGAACCTACCCACACGCCTCCGTTCTAAGTACTTCCCTTATCTCAATTATTAATTCGAGTCCTTAACTGGACTCTGGTGGCAGCGAATCATACCAAATCCTACCTTGTCTGGGCAATCAAAGAAAACCCATGATACATAGTTAGTTAGCGGTATATTTTGACAAAAACTACCTGGCTAAAAAGTTCATTCAAAAGGCACAAGAGCATGTTTGCCTTGGCAACTTTAATGATTTACTGCTAATGAACGAAATCAATCGAATTAATCGACCTTCCAATAATATCGAACATTTCAATCCCGGATTATAGCCCCAAGCGCGCAAGGAATATACATCGCGAGCAGCAGGATGGCTGCGACAAGAAAACATTCACATCTTCGGTGATGTTTAAAAATTTACAAGAAGTAGGCACGCTAGAAATTCGATTCAAATTGATTCATAATCCATATCAAAACACGAGTCCACTCCTGTCAAAACTTCTCACAAAAATTGATTTCCGTAGTTTTATCCTGTCGATGTGAGATGTCTCGAGTATTAGGTTACTCATAAAAGTAAGCAATTTTAATTATGCTCGGCAACTATAATCTCTCAGCTCTTTGGCGAGGCGATAATAATCCTCTGTCGAAATGTGGGATGGGGAGGTGACAAAATTTATTTTGTGGCATGTTTCTAACCGATCAATAATGACGTTAGAACTTCGATTCAAATTGATACAAATTCTGTTTCAAATTACGAGCTCAATAGTGTCAATAAAAATCCCAAATTTCCATTTCAGTAGTAATTCGCTATGACTTGTCACGTTTTCATTTTATTTATGCAATCTAATACCAAGGGTATGTCAGGCTAATACTCTAGTAGACCAAAACATACAAGCCCATTTAGTTTGTTGATATCTCGAGCTCAGACACACATGACGGCATGAAAGAACCTCACCCCACAGAGCTAGTGGATGCTTATCGCGAATCTACACTTAGTGCAGAGGCGAGTTAGTGGCCGCTCGAATCCCGACGAGAACCGGTGTTTCCAACATGCCAAACCGTTCGGTAATTGGTTGATAATTCCACATGTAAAACAAGTTGTGATTTATAAATATTTACAAGTGAAAATAGTTGTGGTATGACAAAAGGAACCAAAGATTGCATGACAATTATATCCTTTTGGAACAGATGTATCCATGAGATGAAGCTTGGCATCTTAGTCTTACCCCCCAAAACTTAGGCAAGGAATTAGATAATTTCAACCCTTGACCTATAAAATATAAATTATTTACCTGGGCAAACAAATGCATGTTCCCACGGCTTCGCTGTGGAATACGTTGCGGCATCCCTGATTCTTGACAGCGCCATGTGGTGATGCAAGGAAAACTAGCCCAGCCTTGTTCTTCGTGGCTGATGTGTGATTGAATTTTAAATGCTACTAGCCAACTACGTTAAGACCCATGTCTCATCCTATTCTTCACCCCATCCTAATTGTAGTACAATATAACAAATATATATTGGGTTTGGGAATGTGTTTGAATTGTTGATTGATATTATTGAAAATTGCAATCTTTTTTGCAAGTGTTTACTCATATACTCCGTTATATATTTTGCATGATCCCTGCCTTCATTTAGAATTGACATGGGTTGGTAGACTTTCAGATACCAGTAAATTAAAATCTGAATCATGTCTGGAAGTAATCAACCAAGAAATTAAATGCAATTTTAAACTCTAAATTTCATTGCAAGTTAAGTATAACTGCATAAAATGCTACAGATAATCATGTTTTGAGGAAAAAATCAAAAATCCTACAAAGAAACATTCTCCCAATTCTCTTCTGTTTGGAAACCGAACCAATTGATACTTAAATTAACAATAGTAAGAATGATGGTAGGCATGGATATCGTGAGTGCTTGCGTTGCCACTAGGGGCTAGGTATATTTCACATGAAACCTCAGCGACTAGACACTATACTAAAGCTATGTTCACAATAAAAGCAGAGTGCCCGTAAGCACAGTTTCCCGTATTCATTGATTGCATATAACTTTTAACTCGGAGCCAAACTCGATGGCTTTGCTTTGCTTTGCTTTGGAAACGTAACACAAATCCTTGTTAAGGTGGATCCGTACTGTTTCCGTACAGTTTTTCTATTGTTTTTGTTTTGGTAAAATTTTACTCATATGTGGTCATATGCCGGAAGGAAATATTAAAAAATATATTTTAAAAAATATTTTGCTGGAAATTTTCCGGAAAATTAAAAAATTAGTATGGAAAATTACGCTTGCTGACCTGTCTCTTGTCCCGCTAGGGGGGAGTATCAGTCGTCCGATCGAAATGAAATTAATATTTATGGAATGTCCAAACTTCAGGGATTATAATAAGACACTTAATTCAATTCGCGCTGACATTATCTAAATTTTGTCAATGGTTAAAATATGACGTAAATTTGCCAATTTTTTTGCTTTGTTTCAAAATTTGTTACTGAAAAAGTATGCAGTTCTAAACTTTCATCTTCCTTTATTGGCAAGCTGCAAGTGTCTTGATCGAAAAAAAAAATAGTCGAGAATGATATCACCAATATTTAGACCTAATTGAGGGAAGGAGTGGTGCCATGTTTACCAAACAAATTTTCAAATTTTCCGGAAAATTTCCAGTAAAATATTTAAAAAAATATTTTTTTGAGTATTTCTTTCCGGCATAGACCACATCTGAGTAAAATTTTACCAAAACAAAAACAATAAATTTCTGTACGGATCCACCTTAAGAGATTCTAACTAGATAATGCACAACTTTCATTAATTTTAGTTGGTATCAGACTTAAGAAGAAGCCTGTTTTCTGTCAAAATTACTCATGGACCATCGTGTATCCGTAAGATAACATCTCCCCAAAAGCAATCTGCACTCATTGTGAACAAAGCTAACCAAATTAATTATAACATTTATAAAATATCTTCAATTCAAAATAAACAATTGCTTGCTTTTTATAACAGTGTACTAGAGTTAGTCAAGAAAGTGCCGATTGCAAATTAAACAATCTGTTTAATCAGATACAGTTACCAGAGGTCAACTACAAGTTACTTTTTAATGCACTGGTCCACAGCCCCAAACAAATTCAAACATGCCTAAAGGTCACTCAGTGGTCCATTCAAGGAAATTGATAAAAGTATCAGTTCCATATCACTATTTAGTATTTACCTAGTTTTCAAGTCCTCAATTTAGGTAACATTTCTAGTTAAAATATGTACTATATTTAAAAACCCCTAAATATATTTTTTCCACATATTTCTCTACACCACAGTTGGATGCCCAACAGTTGGAAACAAGAAGGCAAAGTCATTTTTCTAACAGCATTTTCAAGACATGTGCAAAATATTCAACAAATAACAAACGAGGGCATGGCTTATCAATACCACGCACACACACAAACACACGCTCACACTCAAATCAATGCTTTACTTGCATTCGACTGATCTTTTAAGAGCCCCAGTTTACCACAGCTTGTCAAACACATTATGTCGGTTAAAACCGGCCAATTAACCTGGCACATACTTCAAATGTTATCACTGAAATGGAATTGCCTTGTGGCTGGAAGGCGGAGAGAAGAATGGGCGCATCATAGATAACCTTTGCAGAACTGCGGCAGACGGGTATAAAATTAACAAGTACACCTTTTCGGAATGTGCATTCATCGGTTCTCCGAAAAACCAAACATTATACTTTTTAATTTAACAGACATTTATGTCAACAGCCTACCGCATTTGCATTGGCACTTCTTTCTTCCTTTCTTTCAAGTACTTCAGATGTATGATTTTTGGAGATATCATTGGGTACTTAGGGCAGTAAAACACTTGCACATGGCAATATGGTTGCCATTCCAATAAGGGCTGAATTACAGTGAGAAAAATATAAGAATTATTTTTGAACTTCCTCCAAACAACTAGGAAACAAAAGCATACTCCTGGCTTTAACAATGGCAATATCATGTTCAGAACAAGTTCAAATATAACAAATTTGGACGCTGCAATACTGGCCCCAATTATGAAAAACTAGTCTATTAAATTCAATAAATGCAATAGGTCCAGTTTAAAAAACATTTCTGTGAAACATTTATACCAGAGGTCAGACCTAGCTATCCTTGGAAGAACACAATTAATTGCAATACGAATCCACGTAAATATCAAAGTCGTAAATAAAGTTGTAGGTGTGCGCCGTTAAATGCTGGTAGCAGATCCTACAACTAGGAAAGCATCCAGTCGTTGCTATTGCCTAAGGAATTGATTGCAGCTAGATTAAGAACACTTACTTGCAGATGGAATGACAGTTCAATGGAATTTTGGAGCAAGGTTTTGCATCATTCATAATTTGAACTAAGAGTAACTAGGCTGTGCAGAGCCGTTCTTATAAAATCCAATACAAAACCGTGGCAATTGTCAGCTAGGAAAATATCATTTGTAGAATGTTCCGATGGCAAGTTGCATCCAACGCCGGTTAATTTAAAAACCAGCCACTCTCATAATATACTTGTGCGATAATAGATTATGCGTAGAATTCGGCTTATCAAAATATACGTCGCTATGGGCATAAAAACCGCTCGAAACTTGCAAAAATGCACAAAGATCACATCGCATCGCCGGTTCGACTAATATTCACCAATCCACAAAGTATCGCTGTGTCCTTGATTATCAAGATGATTCCGTCAGATCGCAGCAGCATTTTACACTGTCCTCCGGCTAGGTTGTCTGCATCGCTACCGCGTGCATGGCTACTGAGTCTGCTCTGAATGAGCAGCTACTGTGTCTACTCGATCTGCGCAACTCGGACATTTTCGCCTTCTGCGCAGCTACATCGTCTGCGCCGTCCAAGTAGCTACCGCGACCGACTGTCTTCTTGGTCCCATCATTCACACTGTTCGCGCCTGCTCTACCTGCGTGTCTCATGCGTCGGCACTGGCTGTCGTCGCTGGCCGTCTGTCTGGGCGCTGGCCGTCTGTCTGGGCGCTGGCTATTGCGCCTGCGCCGGCAGCAGCTGCTGCAGCAGGCGGCGGATCTCTGCGAGCTCGCGGCTGTTGCGCTGCACGAGCGACTCGAGGTGGCGGTGGCCGTCGCGCATCACAACCAGCACGTCGCAGCAGGGAGCCGCGCACGGGCCGAGCCGCCGGCCCAGTCGCGACTGCCGGCGCAGCAGCTCGGCGATCTGGGACACGGCGCGCTTGTTAGGATCGTCATGGTTTGCTCTTTGATGGCGGCGTGCTATTCGGAGGGAATCTCGACTCTTGGGCCGGCAAAGCTTCGCAAAATTCGGGCTAAGTGTCTTCGTGCATTCAAATTTACCAAGATAATTGAACATAAAACAGCAGTAAATGTAAATGAAGAATTTATTTGCTCATTGAGGTTCAACAATAACAAACAACATTAGCACAAGCAGAGTGCACAAGACAGAAGCACTAACAGCACAATGTAGAAGCACCCACCAACTGTTTATAGGAAAAAGGATAAGATCCTAGCATGCATTTTCCCCCTATCCCCAACCTACTACCAGTTAGAACACCTTATCGACGTATAAATTGGAGAAGACGTTCTATATGCAGTTTGATTTGACAGTATGATTTACCACATTTAAGCTAAGGCGTTTAACTTTACGCTCGTGGGAAACATCTTATTACCTGCGCCGTGACGCCAGCCACGCCGTCGGGCTGCTCGTCGACAAGGTCGGCGACCCTGCGCAGCTGGCGCGCCACCGCGTCACGCAACTCGCGTAATTGGCGCAGGTCGGAGCACACCTCCTCCAGCTCGGGCGCCGTCGGCGGCGGCTCGGCGCAGCCCAGCGCCGCGCCAAACGCAGCCAGCGCAGCCTTGACGGCGCTGGCGCCCGGCTCCACCCCGCGGCGCTGCAACGAGGGGGGGGGGGAGGGGTTGCAGTGAGTGGCAGGGTGTGGCCATGGCTCTTGACATTTCCAGAATTAATTTAGTAGAGAGTTTAAATCACAATCAATAAATCATCAATCATCAATCACTGAAAAAGGTGTGCACTTTATCAAGGATTTTTACCAAAGTGCAAATATTGTTGCTTGTGCAGCAGATTTTCATTATTAGAAATGAAATATCCATTTAGAAATGTGTGGAAATCTAGTGATTGGAATAGCATACCTAACTTCAGGATTCGAGTCTCCGATCTCAGATTCAGCCCCTGATTATTAATCAAAGTCCTATTTCTATCTCTATTAGCCCTCATATTCAAAACGCTTCAAACCTTGTTGAAAGTTTACCAACCTCACATCGCACTTGTTTTGAAAAAGGAATTGCGAAGGCAACAGACAATCTGTTGCTGATGTTTACATGTTGTTTGAATGAAGTTGAATAAAGTCTGATAAAGATTCAAAATGTAATAGGCACCAGCTCATAAAGGGCTTAAAAAACTAGCAGCCAAAATGTCCCTAGATGATGCGTTGGCGATTGACACAAGACATTTGTGATATGCTTCAGCGTGCGGATGGAAAATAGTGGAGTGTGCAGGGCTGTCAAAGTACCTTAAGCTCTTGTGTCAGCTGGTCCAGAGAGTCCTCCTGGTCGCTGAATCCGCTAGAATCCGACGGGCCTAGCGCAGCCAACTTCATCTGTCGACATACACACGCATTCGTAAATTTAGGCGAATTTAAAAATCATTACTAAAAATAGCGTCTGCAATCTAACTACAGTCTGATTGTTTCATTTAGGTGTAGATCATGTCCCAGTGATGGTGTTGACTAAATGAATGTGACTAAATGTGTGAGAAAATCCCTTTTGCAGTTCCAAAGTGAGTAGGAATCCTAATCCTGAACGACGGCAAATTCTTCCTCCCAATCCCTCTCTCTACACCTGTTCATAGGGAAATGTCCCTGAATCTGCACAGTGATCTTTGCAGTAAGTCCACAAGGAAGTCTCCAAGGAAGATATCTAAGGCAGCCAACAGGCTGGTATTACGCCGGTGGTACTGTGGCACTTTTGAATTTTACGTAAGGGAAACCAAACAGATTCCTTCTCTCGACAGCTATGCCAGATTAGTCAAGTAGCGGTGGATATTTGAGTCTGGGCCTGCATTTTCTCTTGTGGCTACCAACGAGACACATATATAGATACAAACATTTTAAAATAAATAGCATTATGTTTAGCAAGGAAAGTAAGCTGAATAAATGGCATCGTTCTTGAGGATATCCAAATGGCTTATTTATTACAGATAAGTCAGTTGTTTTATACACGCACGTTTTAATTAAGTTTGCATGTACGTATACAACAACTGCTAAGCTAGCCATGAAGGTTACATAAGCCTTCGCGAAACCACTAGGAAACGTTCCGCCCGACAGGAACAAGCCGGGCTCACCCTGCGCACGGCGGTCGCATCCGTCCGCGTCAGCGCCTCTTCGAGCGCCGAGCTCCCGACGCTGCCCGAGTCGCTCGCCGCCTCCGACTCCTCCGTGAGCACCTGCAGGCGGCCCGCACCGCGGCCCACCACCCACGCGCTCACCCGGTCTCGGTCCGTCTGTCAGCCGGGGGTAACGGTCGGTCAGTGGGGAGAAGTCGCAAGCAACGGGATTCGACAACCTTCCCATTAGATTGCTTATCAATAGACCTTTACCACTCAGAGACAAATGACGTCAGACACCCACTGGACATACAATCAGTTTGGAAAATAAAATTAATTAGCTCTGTTAAATAACAAAGGGAGATAGGGAAATCACAAACAGAATTGCTCTACCTGGCTTTATCGAGTGGGTATCATGACATCATTTTGATTGAATTTTGATTGAATGGAATGGGTGTATATAGATTACTAAATTTATTGAAGTCTTTAGTTATCCTGAGTTATCCGGAGTTATCCTAGCTAAATTTAATTAATTGGGATTTCCAGGTGACAGATTAATCTTAGTAGGCATGATAAGCAATGTGGCTGAAGATTTGAAGAAATATATTTCCTCTACGGACAGTATTTTCTAAACCGTTAGCCACATTTACACTTGCAAAGTTGAACCGCTTAGCTTTCCACCTGCTAGCCTAGCTAGATCACTGCTCAATCATGGAATCAACAATCAACAATCCTATCACGACCCTATGAATCAACATAGGAAAGACATCAGCATTGCCATTCTGTTAATTTTTGTAACGTGAGATGAGATGAGAGCATTCATTAGTTACTCTAAAAACATTGACAAAAGTTCTCGAATTGCACTGCTTGCGATCGGACACTAAGCCACATTTAAAGACGTCTAAGTTCTCTGAAGACCTCAGGATGCCAATAAGGATAACACTGCAAAGCTAACAGTGATCTTACATAGTGGCTCAACACTTAATTTATCAACAGGAAAACAGCCACGAGCATCGAAGCATCGTTGCATCTTGAACTGACCGAAAAAAGTCTTGTAATCGAGTGTAATCTCAGGCGAATGGCAAACACTCACCACCATCCCCTCGTCTTCTTCGTCCATTGCCTGGTCGTAGTCGGCACCCCGAGACCACGCACCCACCGCGACATCCCCGCTCCCCACTGCTTCCTTCCCCTCGTCTTGGTCCTCTTTGTGGTCCCCTTGCCGATCCTTGCTCTCCTCCGCTTCCCGATCCGCATTGGCTTCGTCCTCTTTGTCATCCAGCCGACAGCTCTTCTCCAACGAGTGCTGGTGAACGACGGTGTCCACCTGCCGTTCCGTTTAGTCATTGTCATATCATCGACGTTTTAAACAATTGTAATTACTTGATGTATAATCCTGTATATGTATATGATGTGTCTTATATTGTGACAACAATCAATCTGGACAATAAACATATGAAATATGAAATGAAATATGAAATATTAAATACAATTATCGATTACATTTCTGACGAGACTAGCTGGGTTCTCCGCAGCGACAACCGACAAGTGATAAACAAGGAGCAGTCAATTTTCTGGTATTCTGGCATTTTAAGTGTAGAACTGGGTATAACCGGGTTTAAACTTTAAATAAAAGGAAAAACTAGTTATTCACTAGCTCCACCATAATACCAGCTACTTTGCCCACATTAGGTAAGGGCCTTGGATATTATAATTTATAATATAACCCAAAAAGTTAGCTGTGATTTTGCGTTTATGGATTGAAAATGGTTTTAGATTGTTCATTCGAAACACATATCATCTTTTATTTCTTAATTAGAAAGTATTCCAAAAGTAATTCGGGAATAGTAAGCAGTAATAAATAATGGTAAGCAAGAATAAGCAAGTATAAAACACTTTTTTAATCTTAAATGTTTAGTACAGAGCATGCGCAAGCTCGATTGGCCGACTCACCAGAATGCGCAGGCGGGGAACGTCAAGCAAGGCGGCGCGCTCGCGCAGCATGAGTGACGGCGCCGCCGCCGGTTCCGCCGCCAGCTTGCTCCATCCCGTGGGAACCTCGTTGCCGGCGGGTAATGTTCGGTAGCCCTCCGTCGGCCCTGGCTGCGTCGCGTTTGCTCGCATGACGTCGGCGGGCGCCGCCGCTGAGATTGCCGCTTCCTCCACCACGGGAACTGCGGGGAAATTGCAGAGTTAGGTGTGGATAGAGCCTCAGCCTTCATGCTGAGTTTGAAAATGTGTTTAAAATGTTCCAGTATGCATTGCAAACCATTTTATTTGTAATTTAAATTAATTCCCTGCATCCATGGCACAAAATTTTATTTTTGGCATTGAAAGAGATCTAGTTTAAGCCACTAAGTTTGTCCCATGTTCATTGCCAGGTATTTGTTTTTATTGTAACAGCCCGGATTTACTTTTTATTTCCAAGGCCGCTATCAATAAGATGCCCCAATTTTGTTATAAAAGATGATTCATTAAATACCGCAGGCGTCAGAGCCTCAGCCTTCTTGCTAAGCCACCGAGTGCATTGGTTTATACAGAGTTCGAGCTTCCTTACAAAGGCCCGAGTTTTTAGGATTAAAAGTCTCAGGGTTGTGCTGTTTCTCTATTTCTCCAACCATCCCACTGATTCCCACCAACATTTCAGCAACAATAGCCCGCTGAACGGAAACCTACCCATTCCCTGCGCTGACTCCCCCGGCAGCGACGCGGGCTGGTCGGCGTCGGTGGGGTCGTCGTCGTCGACCCGCGGCTGGCGCTTGAGACTGCGCCGCCGCCGCTGCTGCGCCAGCGGGCTCCAGGTGGCGCCGGGAGCGCTGGGAGAAATCGGAGACGCCACTTCGCCGGGGAACGAAAGGCGGCGCGCAAGGGGCTCGGAACCTGCGTCATTACGCGGCGGTTGGGAAAATTGCGAGTTTGTTCATTACACACAAGGTTAATCTTAATATGATACTTTTGCTTGTTGCCTTTACAAACAATTTCTGAAATAATTCTGATCAAGATTGCCTTAGGAATTGTTCTATTAAAAGTTTATCAATGAATAGGCAATCCTGAAGATAATGTAGTCGAAATGTCAACAGATAACCTTTTAAGGACCACATATCAATTAAAAGTTCAATACCGAACAAAACCGTATCCTCCTGTTCCAGGATTTCTAAGTTAACGTACCGATGGTGTCCGAACGGCTGAGGCTGGAGACGGCGTCTTCGCTGCTCGAGTCGGATCGTGACGAGTCGGAGCGAAGGTCGATAAGGTGGCCTTCCTGGTCAAACGCGAAGCTGCGCTGCCCGATCACCATGCGCTTACGAGAGACCTGCTCGGAAATCACACGCCCGCTTACACAACAAACCAACCAATGAGGTAAACAACTTAATACGATTAGCTAACCATCTTGATAAGGGCTGGTTGTAAGATACATAACCTGGAATAAAAAAAACTGGAACCAAATCTATATTGACAATACACTTACTGTCCCTGTTCCTGTGTCACTGTCCAAGAAGCTTAATGGCTAGACCAGCGCCAGCGATAGGTGGGTTTGATTCATCGAGAGGAGACACGTTTTTGCTGGGAAATTTATTTTCTTAAATGGACAAAATTGAATGTCAATGCAATGAGATTTGCAGTTTGTTTACTTTCCTCCAACTCAAGTCAAGTTTTGTGATTATAAGCCTGACAAGAAAAATATAACAAATAGGGATTTAGGATAAAAATAAAAGTGACTAGGCTAGTCAATTATCAATATTGAATGCTAAGCTTTGTACTTTCCCAAAAAAAGTTGTGTGTTTTACAACAATGAAGAACTTAACATTCAACAACCTCATAAAATAATTTTTTGGAAAAAAAACATGCCAAGATCAAGAAACGACAGTCTCAAAAGGAGCAATCAACTCTGCGGCGTCCGGCTGGCACCCACCTCCGGACTCTTGCCGCCCTGCTGGTCGAGGAACTCGCGGTTGCCGGGCGTGAGAACGCTGCCGGGCAGCGAACGCATCACCTGGCGCGCGGCGCGGGAGAACCGCGTGCCGCCGCGGCCGGCCGGCGAGTACGGTGCGCGCTGCCCCCGCAGCTTCTCCATGATCTTGCCGACGATTTCCGACGGCGGCCGGAAGCCAGGGCCTGCGGGGGGGGGCGTTCTGTTAGCCGGAAGCAAAATCTTTCAATTTAAAGTGTGCCGGGAAATAAACATGACTTAGGTTTTGTATACTATGTTGCTTGCACAAGTCACCTATTCCATTCAATCAAAATTCTTTCAAAATGACGTATGATACCCACTTTCTAAAGCCAGGTAGAGCAATTTGGGTTTCCCTATTTTCCTTCGTTATTTAGCAGAGCAATTTTTTTTTTTCCAAACTGGTAGTACGTCCAGTGGGTAAAACAAATCGGCGAATTATTTGATTTAAATACAAAATTGTTTGGTATTGGCAAAACTCCACAAAGTGAACATGGGGGAAATTTCAGAGGGCATAATAATTGCTTCCGATTGTTCCAGTTATTTTCATGCACAGAATATAAACTTTAAACACCGGCATTCACTATTTACAAATATTAGAATACAAAAATAACAAACTGAAAAAACAAAACTTAATACTTCGTCTACGACAAACATCAACAAAAACTTACGAGGCTTGTTTGGCCTCTCGTAATGCGAGAGCTCTTGTTGAGCCAAGACAAGGTCAAGGAAGACACTACCACTAGAGTAATTATAGAATAGAACCCATGGCAGACTTCAAATAAACTTTACACACACCCAAAAATTCTCTGTGGGCTGGAGAATATTTCTCAGATATTTGCAGAGATTTCAATTTTCATTGAAAATTGCTTCTCAAGGTAGAAAAAAAATCATAGCTTGAAAAATTTTCATGAAAAACATCATTGTTGCATTAGATACTAGAAGACTTCAAGCCAAACCAACACTAAAATTAACTGAAACGGGACAAAAACAACAGAGGTGAGAATTACAGAAGAAACTAGGTGAGGACAATAACATGCACCAATCACTAGAAACTAGTTGGGAAGTAGCATCAGTCCTGATGAAAACTGAATCCAATGACGGCACATGGAAACAAGGAAAAATCTAAGAATCAAAAATAGTAGTTGAAAAATGATATATGTATCTAAAACATTTGCCATTGCAATGGCACTTTTGAATTCTCGGTTATATTTAACTGAAATATGATAAAAATTAGAGAACAAACTTTTAATCAAAATAAAAATCAACAAGAATTAATAGGCGTGGAATCAAGCTACAGCAAGTATAAGTAAGATGAATAACCATTCTACTTCTAGCAATTATGCATACTAGCTAGTTCTAGAGTTGGAGTCAGGTGAAAGACACCGACACCGAATCGTAAGACGAGAGCTACGTGACGGAGATCATGCGTAGTGCGTTACCTGCGCGACTCATCTGATTGGCTAGAAGCGGGGGCAGGGGCGGGGGTGGGGGCGGGGGCGGGGGCAGGGAGCCGAGCTAGAAGGAGCATGGGGAGAGGGGCGGCACGTCCGAGGAGCGGGGGGTGAAGCGGGCGGGGGGGGTCGACGCACGCAATCCCAGCCCTGTAAGAGAGCAAACTAGCGCTGAACGGTCGACAACGCTCGGGCTGAAATTGACAAGCTCGGCGACAGAATTCTTTCTGACAACTTAAGCTGTTTTACCGTCGTGGCTTGTCTAGGGGGTGAATATGGACTAATCAGAGACATTGATATCATGTTTAAGAGGTCAATTTCAGAACTGCAGATAGTTTAGAATCAGCATTTAATGTCAAGCCCTGGTTAGACATGACCAAGGATATGTTCTATGCCAAAATTAGAATCGAACATACGGGCTGCATTGGTTTCTCAATTATTTGGAGAGCGTTCACATATTTTTTTAGGTTTGACCAAGCTCAATGGTTTGACATTGCAATAATACTGATCCTTCCAAGAAAAACATTGATAACCCTCTCGGTTAACAAGCAAGCACAAGTAATAACAGATGGAAATTGCACAAATAATTCAATTTTGACTCACTCCTATACTGGCAGCTATGACAAGGATTTTTCCCACTATGTACACTATGTACACAGATTGTGGTTTTCAAAACTTGGAACTGAGGATCAAGTGCTAAAAAAAGCCCTCTTTAAATTACGTATTGCAACGTAAGCACCGTAGGTAGTGTCACGTAGTATCTAGATGGCTGCGGTGCTTTTATTTCAAACATCGCCGCCTAGGCGGCAGCCGAAGATTCTGTCGCCAGTTCAACAATGCTATTTCGGCAGAGTTTCCTATATTCTAAGCTTTCAGAGAAACTATTTAACTGGGTTATTGAATGCTAAGTCTAATTCACTTAACTTTTAAGTGAAGTACATACATACACTTAACTTTCAACTTATAATTCACTTAAACTAAAACTTTAACTTAACCTGAAGACATGAGCATTCAGGCCAGTTTTACCATCTTAATAACTCTGGTTTCAATTGAGAGTTTTTAGCAATCAGCAAACCACATGCTGTGAAATAGTTTTTTTTTTTGGATTCTCTCTCCTCAGTAAGTTATAAAGTCTAAGCTAGTTGACATTAGCATCTGTCAGAATAAAAAATCTCTCCCAGCCTCACCGGTGAGCCCGCGATAGCCGAGACAGCCCGACTCGAACGTGTGCACGAGGTCGTGCTGGTGCCGGAGGAAGTCGTCGATGACGACGCCGCGCACCTGCGACGGCCGCAGGAACCGCCGCGGTATCCGCGCGACGTCCGAGTCGAGGTCGCCGCCGCCGCCGCCGAAGCCGAGCCCAAGGAGCACTTCCTCGGGGTCTGCGCGCCGTGAGCCCAGCAGCGACTCCACGCTCGAGTGGCTGCCCGCGTCCGACGCCAGCGATGCTTCGCGGGCGAGCGCCGCGCCGCGCGACGTCGCCCGCGCGCCGTCCCAGCCATCGCCGCCACTCGCCTCTCTGCAACCGATCGGCGGTCGGGATTTCGTTTTAAACGCTTTTCAGCGATGTTTCGGTACTAGATTTTAAGTTTGGGTGGAACAATTGGTATTTTAATTGAGATTTCATTTTATACGCTGATACGCGATGTTTTGGTACTAGTTCTTTTGTTAAGACGGTGCCTCTGTGTGACCGAACAGTATTTGTATGCTGCTATGCGATTGTATTTGTATTGTACCATTGTATCGTTTCACGACTATTTTTTTTTTATAGGAAGGTGCACCTCTGAAACCAAACAGTATTCCTTTTCAATCAAAATATCTTTTGCATGGATCGTACTACTACTACTACTACTGTCTCTGCAAAAAAAAATATAAGCCTTTATTTTTAATTTCAATATCATTTGCCCAGTTAGGCAAAGTTTATCTACAAGTAAAACTAGAGATTGAGGGTAAAAGACACTAGTTTACATGGGGTTATGCTATAATAATGCCTTTTTTTCCATTTTAGACGTAAATTTGCTCCAATAATGACTTTGAAATACAATATGTTTATGTTGATAACTGGGTCGCGTTTTTTACCATCACAACCATCTATTTGACCCCACCCTCTTTGTTTACCTATGTAAAATTTTTGTATTTTATTTCGTATTAATCTTTCTGATAGATCAAGGGGTGGGTTGATATATTTATGCAGGTCAAATGGTGTGTCTGGGCCAAAAGGCATGCCGGTACCATGCTTGGTCAAATGATGGCGTATCAGTCCCACTTGGGCCATTAACGACTTGGGTCATTAGAGAAGTAGGGAGTGAATCACTGTGTTTATACCTTGTGAGGTCATGAAGTTATTGTATCATTAAAGCTGGTCGGCCAAGACTATGTCATGTCTTGCCAGTACAGTTTTATTTTCCATAATATTTACTATAGTAAGAGTTAAAATCAACCAATTTTTTACTTGGCATAACTTAAAAACATTTGATTATAGGCCATAACAAAGCCATAATAAAGCATGAAATGATTAAACAAGCTATGAAAATTTCGATAAGACGTGGTGACCCTGATTTGTGAGACAAAAAGAGCAATAATTCACTGATTTGTCAACTGATTTTCAACATTGAAATCAACTCGGAGTAGATTTGTTCGTATGCAAAAGGCAGCCTTCAAAAGGAGTCCATGGTTTATACAACCCAAAACCACAATATTTTGATTATAAGAGCCTTGATTCAAACAACAATATTAGAGGCATATAGCAAGATTGGGTAAAAATAATCGTTGCTGCTATCGTCCGTTTTCGGTTATAGATACCAATCGTATTATCTGAAATACCTACAAAATTCCACCACAAGCAACCCGAAAAGCCCCCCAAACGCAAACCGCAAAGGAAGGACACGAATTGAACACGCTATAGGAATGTGAACCCACTCAACCGCACAGTAGGCCGTCTTCACGAGAAAGCTGCCCATCGCGCTGAAGACCCCTCACACGCGCGAGACGCACCACGCGATGCAGACACCCAATCTACCGCCTCGCAATCGCGCGGTCAGCGGCCAAGACGCCAGTTCGGCTAAGTCTTTGGCAAAGACTCATTCTTCGTTCTTACAAGGAAGCTGACACAATCACACGCTTAAGACGCAAAACAACGCGCTGTTGGCACCTAATTGTCCAGCTAGCACCTCGCCCAAACCCCAAGACGCCAGGACAGCCAATAGATCTCTTCCTTCACGATTAAGCTGTCCATAAAGCCAAAAACATCCTCACAACGCGTCCCCAATTGTCCAGCTACCACCTCGCTCCAGCCCCAAGTATTCAGCCCCAGAGCAATAGCAAGAGCACAGGAGGCACGGCGGCGTGACCCAATAGCCGTGCTATCGCCACCAACGCTATCACACGACTAGGCATCGAGGCCAAGACGAAGACATCGGTGCCACTAGCCATTGTTCGGCGCGGCTCGGCGGCGATTGTTGACCAATTAGGGGAGGGCTTTGAAGTAAAACTTAGGTTTAATGACTTGAATAAATATTAAACCGTCTTATCGGTAAACAGCTGCCACCGGCAAGCTCGCTTGCAGAATGTGTTGAGCATAAAAGCATTTTTCCGACCATCGTGACATTTGGCCGAATGCCAGAGAGGCACTATAAGATGTAGACTTAGTTAGTATGGGGCCAGATGTGGACTAGATTTATACAGTACCAAAAAATGCATCCCTATGTGATGACAGAGACTGTGAGCATGAAGGTGTTATTTGAAGACTGAAAGAGCTGTAGCAGTAGTAAAATTCGTGCACTTTCAGTACTTATAGGAAGCAGGCGAAAGCGATTTGTTGTCTTTAACCGAGGGATGGATTTGAAACCGTGGATGGAGCCGTTGGAACTGGACATTGTAGACCTACTGGTCATTCCAGGTATTGCGTCAATATATTATTATAGCTGCACTTTTAAGTCCCAGTGTATCTTGTTGGGGGTTGTCGACGTTCTGCCGGTGAAATCATGAAGGCATCAGCGACTTGTGCTCTGTCTTACAGCCACAATCGAATATGGACCAGTCAGACACTGAAGTCTCTAAGTTCACGACCTTGATATTTACCCGCAAGCGATGTGGAGGTCACGCTGATTGGGTTTGCAGGGACATAGATTGTATGTAATCACTGCAGCTAATTATTTTGCTGAGAACTGCAATTATGATAAAAACAGAGGTGATGCAACCTACTTTGTATCTGTTTGTGTTTACATCTGCAAACCTGTCCAACTATCGCGTAATCTTGCTGGGCTTTTGTTCAGACGTTCTTTCTGTAATCCTATTAGGGTTCTTACTCTGTTATCATTTTCTCTTCCTGCAAAGCATGTAGAGAAATACAGCGCATTCCCTATTCAGTACCTTGTTTATATAGTTTTTACCATGTGATATTTTGTGCGTTTTTCAGTCAATCAAGTTCCTTCGACAGTTGACACTGCCTGAAATTTGTATTTATGTAGTTTGAAAGTTGGTAATTGATAGTGGAAAATTCAACTTGCTGTCTTGTGTGAGCCTTGATCTAGCTGTTCCTTTGTCACACAGTTTTTGGTGTATGCAAAAAAGCAAGAGAATACAGAACTGTGGCATACATCTTATTATTAAAAACGAAATTTTCAAAGGAAAATGTATGTTCAGATTAGGTATCGGACTCCAATCGACATCTGCCCAGAGGCGATTGTGCAAAAAGTTATTAAACAAGCTCGAGCTTTGCTCAACCTTGGTGCCCATAGGGCACGGGCATATGCGCATAGCGCCGACCTATGCGCATAGCGCAGACCTATGCGCATAGCGCAGACTTATGCGCATAGGGCAGACCTATGCGCATAGCGCAGACCTATGCGCATAGCGCAAACGTATGCGCATAGCGCAAATCAAGGTCCGAAAGGCCGATAGTCGGCCCCGGTTGCACTAATATTGTAAAATCTCCCTGTACGTCAAAGGAGAAATTTATAATTGGCTGTGCCAGTTGTTAAAACGAAGCTCGATGAATAGGTACCTAATTACTAGGTACCTACAATCTTGTGAATCTTCTGTCATTCACTCTGGTTTTTCACATTGAATATTTATTTCAGCCCACAATAACTCTCTAATATATACTCAAGGAAGCCATGCATAGGCCTGCTGGAAAATATTCCCTGAAGGGAATAGTAGTAGTACCTACTAGTACTTGATACCGGGTCAGAAAAAAAAATCGGTTAGTTGTCAATCGACATCATATTTTCGATAAATTATGCCTTCTTCTACGTAACATTTCAACTCGAATGGTTTCATAGGAGGATCAATAATAAGGTATGGATTCTATTTTAGAACCGAAAGTTGAGCAGAGTTTTCAGGTAAGAAAGTGCAATCTTGACAGATGCCAAGAAATCACCTAGCCAAAGTCGACATTTTTAAACGCGATTTAATTTCAGGCAAAACACACTTACATACTCATCGAAATTATCAATACCGGAACTATGGCAGTCATTTCGATTTTTTGAGCAAAAACTGGGGCTGAAATACTCAAGATTATGGTAATATTAAGAGTTTAAAGGCCGTAACTAGGGACTTAATGCTCAAAACTCACCGACCAATCACGTCGGGTTCCAACGCACTAACAATGAAACTGCGTAGCAACCGCGGAAGCAATTTTATAAGCGTATCTCCCCAATGTAAAACATGGTTATCGGACTCCAATCGACATCCGCCCAGAGTCGATTGTGTAAGAAATTATTAAAAAATACACAAATACCTACTTATCATCAGTGGCAATTGGAATTCATATGCAAAACAAAATGCAATTTTAGAACAAAATAAGTGATACCTACAGGAAAGAAGGATGGTTTAAAAGTGAACGACTTTACGTGATTGCCCTCCTGGTCCAACCAATTGAGATATATGCAAATAACACTTCAGAAGAGACATCAGGGGAAGATACTTTATCGATTAACAATGCCTAATAATGAATTCTGGGCAGTTAAAAAAACAGACCTCATGTCTACAGAATGAACGGGTCAGAAATTGTCAAAACCCGCGATTTACGGCATAGGCACTTTATATAATTCTAACCAATTGAGATACGTGCAAGTGACACATTAGAATAGCCACTAAAACCAGTACCTATTACAATCTCCGAACAACGTTTGAACTTACACCTAACAAAAAACGGTGAAAACCAATCAGATACAGTTGTTCCCAAGCTAAGTTTGAACCAAGTTCAGCCAACTATCTTTCAGTTTTGAGATTTTGATCCCGGCCGTGTGCGACGCAACGATCGGCCGCCGACTCCTTAACGTGACTCACCGTGAGCAAGGCGGCGGCGGCAACGAGTCGACCCAGTCCTGCACGGTGGCGGGCGAGCGGCGTGCGTTGGCGGTCGCGTCGGGGACCACCGCAAGGCCCGCCCCCACCAGCGCCGCCCCCGCTGGGCCCGTCACGCGGATCGCCGGCCCCGCCTCCTCCAGCCCCCCCTCCTCCGGCCCCCGGATCGACGGCGGACCTACCAATCAGGCGCACGCTCGTTACTTGCGTCCCAATGATAACAGCCAGCGTTTTTGTTTTCTCCTCGTTAGTACTTTGTACAACAGTTACCAGTTCGTCAGTCTGATTGCTTCGCTAGGATTAAAAACTGTTTCCCTTAGCCTTGTACATCATTAAGAAGGCACTGGCTGTGACAAGGATAGACCTATAATGGTCCAGACAGTGAAGCATTTGCAAAACGCCAGGAAAAGTTAAAGTTTTGTAGCTTAGCATTCAATTAACATGCTAATGGCTAGTTTTACCATTATATTAGCTCTGTGTTGCAGTTGGAGTTGAGTTAGCAACCACGTGCAGTGAAATTAAATTTTTCCAAGCTTTCAACTCAGGGTTGAAAAAAATTGGTAAAACTGGCCGTAAGATAATGAACACGAGTCGTAAGAAAGCGAGGAAGCTCGTTCTGCTCACCTATCGAGGGGGCGGGCTCGACTGCGCTGGCATGAGATTCCGAGCCCTCTTCTGACGAGTCGACGGCGAGCGCCGCCTCGTGCATGTCACGCTCGGCTGGCGGTGACCCTGCAAACACGTCACATTATCCGCCTGCTTCCTCGACAACACCGCCCCAAGCTAGCGTTTGCCAGTGGCGCACTCTCGCTGTTGCTAGGAGAGTTACCTAACCTTTGCTCGTCACTTGAGACGTAACTAAACCTGTCGCCTGTAGCTTAACTTGGCCTTCCCGTTGCTAGGGGCAAAACCTAAACCGTCGTTGGGGGCGTTACGTAACCCGTTCTGACACTTTTGCAAAACAAATGGTATCGGATGCTTAGCCAGTTCTCTACTTTGAGAAACTAGTTAAAAATGACTGGTGAGATTGAGAGAATGCGTAAGATAGCAGATCTACTGGCGTCAGATTGCGACAGCCATTTTATACGCCCGTATAGCGTCCTCCTTAAATCAAGTGATTTCCCCCCCATCACCACCCCCATAACGTGCCGCTTGTTCGCTCACCGTGTACGCGGGGCTGCGTTGCGGTTTGCAGCACTTTGCAAGTTGGCGTAGTGTTTGGCAGTTCTGAGGTTGGCAGCAATACAATAGTCGGCACTGTATTTGGCTGAGGAACGGTTGGCGACACTGTAGTCAGCAACGATACGGTTGGCAACAGCGTGGCTGGCTGCGCCGAAGTCGGTGACGCTGTGGCTGGAGGCGCTGTGTCTGCCGGCGCAGGGACGCGCGTGGCGCTGGCTGGCGGCTCTCGGCTCGGCGAGCGTGCTAGCGGCACTGGCGGCGCTGGCGACGCGGCGTCCTGGAAGATCCGGCGCAGGCGCGGCTGCCATCGGCTGCGCCAGCGCTGCTGTACTTGCAGCGAGCGGGTGGCGAGGCGCAGGCGCCAGTCGGCCCAAGCGCCGGCACCTGCGCAAGCAGCCTCGTTCAGCACCGGTGCACGCTTGCGGTGGAAGTTTGCGATGCAATCGTCGTTTTAGGGGACATTTGTTGGGTGTTTATGTCGCCTGTGTGAATTCGTCTTGCCGTTAGTCGAGACGTGGCCTGATAGCTTTTTTATTACATTTCGAACGTGGCTACCGTAAAAATGATGTTGCCTTAATGAGCTGCTGTAATGATTTTTAAAATATTTGAAATTAAAATAAGAATTACTAAACATTACCTTTCTATGTTTGGACTTTCAGTAGAAACAATCTGCAAATCTAAGAAATGTGATGTTCAATTTATTCAAAAACCTGCAGTAAATATTATATCTTTCTAGACGTGTCAATTATCTAAAATTTTGCCCAATTATTATGAACTTTAAGGCTCATCAAGGATACAATCTCCTTCCAATTGAATAAACCAAAATCGTGTGATCAAATAAACAAGAAAATAGTCGTAAGTCTCGATTCTGTCCTTCGAATTGTTACAAAGAGCTTTACAATCACTGAAATTCTTAAACAAACAATAGTTTGATCTGGCTACAATTTTTTTAGGTTGCACAAGAATGCAGCTGAAAATCAATGATGCAGTGTTCAGTGTTAACGAAGCAAAAGCACGAAGCAAATGCACGGGTAGTGCATTGTCGAAAAGTCCACAATGCACACGGCAATATTATCTAGCAAAGGAGTATCAAGCGATGTGAGATGTATGTGTGAATACTGCTACAAGCCTATAACTAGAAGACGCTATAACATTGGCATCGAGAGGATTCAAGCATAATTGCATGATAGTGCAATCCAAATTTAGTGTAAAGATGTCCAGTTTTTATAAGGCTAGATGGATAGTTAACATTAAGAAACAAAGAGACCGATTTAAAATTTGGATAAATTAGATGCTGGAAGAATTTTTTAGTATGAATGAAGTATGATTTAGACAATTTAGGTAGTTAACAAATCGATTCCTGTAGGAACAGGACAACGAGAAAGATTTTGTAAGATTATTCACGAAGAGGAATTCATCATGATTCAAGAAGAGAAAGGAAAAGCAATCAGCAAAGCCAAAATTGAAGTGGTAGCAGTAGTTTGCAATCAGATCATTCCAAGGAATGAAAAAGATCAGATGGCTTTGTTATTGCCATGGATTGGCAACAGAAGCCAACAGAGGCCAACAGATGCCACATTCGACAAATAGCTCGTGGCCTCCAAAATCGGTAGCCTTCTGTGAGTTATTAAGGTGTCAAAAAGATGCGAGTTAGACAGATTCATTGGTGCGACAGAGAGACGTAGAGAAAGAGAGAAAGGGGAGAAATAGTTAGCTAGATAGAGTGTGTGTGTGTGTGTGAGAGAGAGAGAGAGAGAGAGAGAGAGAGAGAGAGAGAGGAGAGAGAGAGTTTGGTCTGGGTGTGAATGCAGGCATACAAAGCTAGGGTACCTCACCCTAGGTCATCTTGCAGGGGCTGACAAGAAGATGCATGTTACACAGAGTGAATGGTGCAACGGCTGGAGCCGTCAGAGAGAGATAGTGATAGAGGTCTAGAGCGAGACGGGGGGGTTACCTGGGTCGGGCGAGTCCATGAGGCAGGGGCGCCGCCCCCCGAGGCCCCCTTGCCGAGGCTGGCAGGAAGCAGAGAGCCGTGAGAGCAAAGAGCAAACAGCAGACAGGGGGGTGGGAATCAACTGGGGTGCCTACTTGCTTGCCGGCCCTTCTACGTAGCAACGATTGGTGGTGGAAGCGGGCGGTGTTGGGCAACTACGAGAAGTATGTTTTTGTCGATTTATTCGCACTCTGCAGATCTAAAGGGAGGTTATTTTCATTTTCAAAATTTGCTCTGTGATTAGTTGCTATGCAATTTCAGTGCCCTGTTTCTATCTCGTCAATCCTGGCCTTGACTTTGAAGTCTCGACTTTTGAGGCTACGAAAGCATTTATTATCATGGGCAGGTCAAATGCATGTACAAATGTCCCATATTATAGTTTCTTATAGGTACCTACTAATCTTCTACTTTCCTTTGGCATGTGACCAAAACAGCCTATAATATGTCTACAAGTTATGTACAATAAATACCATAACAATGTAGATTAAATCACTTGCAGAAATGTTTTGTATTTTATAAATATGTAAATGAAGCATATAAATAAATACAACTATGAAGGGATTTTTTGTAAATGCTTTGTAATCTGTTTCATGAATTGCAGCATGATATTCTAAGCAATTCAGCTCAAACTCTCAAAAATGTAGGTTGAATAATATATTCCTACTAATCCGCCTGCATTAAAACTCACAAAAGACTTCTATTACTAATTTCCTCTCCCCACCACACATAGTGTTCTGGATAATTAAACGCTATCTATAACCAGTAGAGCATACTCTACGCACCTACTGCATGTAAAATGAAACCCAGGAATATTGGGTGGACAACCTATTTGTAACGTTGCAGCCGTTGAGACGGCTGTGGAGCACGAAAAACAAACAAGAGACAACCATTTGTGCCATCCCCTGGTACCATTCCAGAGAATCTCGTGAGCTTTTACGATATTAAATAGGATACAGAAGGTGACACTGATGTTTCAAGGATATCGTGGTCTGATGAACAGAAAGAAAGCCTCTTATTCTTTCTACGAGTTGCATGCAGTTCAAATGAAGACATATTCTGTAGAAATCTTGACTTACAGCAACTTGACGCCTAAAATTCGAGAAAAATGTATAAAATAATTTATTCCAAATTTCACATTACGACATATTAATTGATTGATTTGTATTGTCTACCAACCAAAGTTACTGGTATTAGTTACCAACATTGGTCTGTCTAGGTCTACATATGGCATTAGGACTTAATGTTCCTTGGGTAGTGAGTGGGGTTCACAAAAATTTCCGTTGAAAGGAGGCATGAAAAAACGAAGAAATTCAAGGCACAGCACAGAATTGAAAAAGGGAAAGTATCATCGGAACTGTTGCCGAGAAAATCGGAAAAGAATATTACAAAGAATCCCGAAGAAATTTCTACCTACAGAAATACCAGAGAGCATGATTAACAGTACCCAAGATCCCCAAAAAATCAAAGATGATCCAGCCTAAGAGAAGCATTGCGAAATATAAAATCCATCTCTATTTAGTAGTAGTACAAGTCAGGTCAAGTCCTTGAAATGACATCTGACACAATTTCATGAGTTGTTCATTAGACCGATAGCCAAGGGGCATTATGTACTTACAGCTGGCACGCTCCTGATAACCGTTCACGTGCTGGGGGGATCACGATTGTTTGCTAATAATTGTTTCCCCCGATAACAATGCAATTAGGTAATTATTGCTAGATAAAACGACACCGACAACCACCTGTTACGAACACCTCGGACTTGTCACTATGCGATCATGCGATCACCTGATGTTGACCGCCATCTTTGAAACGTCAAACTCGACGGGTGCTATTGGCTGAAGCGCCCACAAGGCAAATGCGGGATTTTTAAGAACTCAATAAGGAAACAACACAACTAAATGCAAAACCGAACTTCCTAATTGGGTAGCTTTCAAGGAGGATAGGAAACATTTCTATTTGTACGTAAATTTGATCATACATCCGTCCAAAAGATTGCTATGCACATTCACATTCATGAACATTCACTAATATAATTGCTTTCTGCTACATCATAGGTAACAACCCTTAGAATACACGGAATGGTAACGGAACAAAGACAAAATATTTTTTATAAACTTTATTTTTATTGAGTGACCAATTCCCCGGAGAGCACATGTAGTAGATAATAAGGGCCCAACGTAATTGGGAACGTCTTAACAAAGCACACATCCACAGGAAATAGCTCTCACCACTCAATTTACTCCCGATATTTGCTAGTATGAAACGAGATTTTTTCAAAAAATCACAATCGTTTCATGAATCACCCTGCTTTATAGAGGTTCTGCCATGTTACAGTCAACCAACTTCACATCTTGCCACACATCTTTGTCCGTCTTTCTTACAAAATGATTCACAATCCACTTGCTATTAAATTAGTACTCTTTACTTACTATCTTGCTCAAACTTCAAAGCAACCTCTAGCGGCTTGTTTATTTCACAGGTTCAAATAAAAAACTCATAGTTTTCTCACCTGCAAAACAAGACGAGACTCGTAAATCGTCGATATTTTCAACAAACGAACAGACTTTTCTTGTCATGTTTCTCGGCAAAGATGTGAAGAGACTGACAGTGTCACGTTTTCAGCCCTTTGAAACCACGGGCCAGGAGGAATTTCTCTGCCGAATCCGTGCGGCTTGCTCCCGGCTTGACGACCTTCACTTTGTCGTAGAACCTTGCGAGGTCAGCTTCGAGCTTCCTCGAGTCGCCGCCATCCCAAACCTGGTGGAATAGAAGTGAATACCATTTGTAAATTTTTCACAGGTTGATTACTCTGTAGGCATAACTTGATGTGACTAATTTACTCGAACAATGAGTAACAGCATTTTAACCATTTGAGTATCTTACTGATATACATAATAATGCTTATCAATAACCCACGTTTTCTGATAGCTGATTTTTAAATAATAATAGTAAAAATCAAATAATAATAATAAAAATAAAAATAGTAAAAAGATATAAATATAATCAAAATAGACAAGACAAGAGGTGACTCAATAAAATCATGAACCAATTCTCATGCATTTTTTCAGACTGCCTTATGGAATTGTGACCATAATCTTACAGAAATGAAAAACACAGTCCCACAGAAATGATCGAGATGCTACAGTGGCCAACCTTGGAAAAGAGAAGGAAGGTGGCAAAATTATGTAATATTTATAAGGCATTGGAAGGGCAGCATGCTTGGACAGAAATTGGTGCAAGGCTAGAGGGTGCACAGCGTCTTGGCAGGTCGGACCACTGCTTGAAGTTAATGGCCAAAAACTGCCGAACTAATGTGGGGAAATACTCATTTGTGGCAGATGGAATTCAACAGTGGAATAGCCTGCCAGGAAGCGCAGTGAACCCCCTACCAAGTGACGTGAAAGCGTTCAAGATAATAGCAAAAAATGTATTAACTAACTAAGTATATTATAATATTGTACTGTAAAATGTAATATAGTACTGTAAAAACTTTGTCCATAGGCCAAAGTGCCAAATCAAAGGAATAATAATAATAAAATACTAAGCATAATGTCGAGTAATAAATGTTGCCATACATTGGAAATGCATAGGATCTTTGATTCCTGCTATGGATAAAAATTTTGAATTAATATTTGGTTTCTAATAGTAAGTATCTACCATCCATTCAACGAAATTTGAGGTTGGTTCAATTCCCAAAATCATTGGTACTATCACCGATATTGAAATGCCTCCGCCAGCCTGCGCAATGCGACAGCTAAACAGCCCAAATGGAAATGTGCCGTCATTGTCCCATCGATTTCGGCACGAACCTTGAGCAGCAACGTTGCGCCGTCGCGAGAGACCCGCAGCGCAAACGCCATGGCCGCGTACGCCAGCGCGATGATCTGTTCGTGGTCCAACGAACGGACGCCGGTCGCGTTGGGTGCCATGTCGCTCACCTGCAAAACACACCCGTCACTTTCCAAAAATTAACTCCTTGTCGAGCCGTCGAAAAAACACACTGAGTAATGATTTTTAATTGTTGCTAAGCTGCATAGCTTAGTCTATTGTATGTTGCATTCAGGAATGGAATTTTAAGGAAGTCTTTTTACATTTAACTACAGTTCAGTATTTGAAATGGGTGGTTGAAATTTGCCAGACTCCCAATGTTTTACCTGCTAGATACATAACTGTTATCCTTTCAATAGGCTCATCACGTTGCAAAAATTTCTTATTTCTATGAAAAGCCATTTCAATATTTTGAGAAAAAATAAATGTTAGAAGATGCCATACAATTTGATTATAGAAAATTATTTGGTACAGCTCACAGCCACCATTTAGGGGCAACTGGTTAGACATTCTTCAAGGAATCCTCCAAGTTTCAATTCTGAATAAATAAATATTGTGGAGATTGCCAAGCAAATTGCATTTGACAATTCTAAAAAAAGAGTCGAGATACCTAACTGATATTTGGACTGGAATATCAAACACTCTCATTTGAACACATCGACAATTTGCTCAATGAGCAACCCATGGTCTCAAACTTAGATGGAGAGAGTGTAGAAGAAAATGCTCGATAATCCAATCCAAACATGTGTTTTCTCAACTTAACTCTAGCGTAAGACTTAGCTTGTCAATCTCCATACTGTCTTAAGCTACCAATTCGAACATCGCCTGATTCCTTAAAGAAATATTGCCGTGCAAAGAACAAAACCGACCACAACGTGCGCTTGCTCGTCGCCGAGTGCGGCCCGCACGGCGACCAGCGTTGCCGGCAGCGTGAAGTCCATGTTGCTCAACACCGTCGCCCCGTCGATCGGGTAGACCGGCAGCCGATCGACGCCGATCACCCGCCCCGTCGGCCGCTTGCCGTCCTTGCCCCGGGCGTTCGTGCGCACCACCAGCACCTGCCGCGTTACAAAAAATGTATTCTTATCGAAATCCGCTCGGAAATAATGTGCGTCTCGCGGAATTGAGCTCAGGGACTTTAGGTCTTCAATCATCAAAACCCAGGAGACTGGACTGCAGTCAATGTCGAAAGTGCAGGCCGGGCAGTCTCCTATTTCGTATATAACCCCAAAACACTTCATTTAAAACTAAAAATAAAAATAAAAAATACTCCACGATCCAAATTAAATATATAACAACTGAACAATTTTAGAGCAAGTACTAGAGAAATGGGAACCACTTAAATTAGAGCTGCCTTTTTCTAATAGACATAAATATCAGCTAATGATTAGACTTGGTATCAATGACAAATGCCTAGCTGGTTGTGTTAAGAATGAGAGAAATGTTAAATCAAGCAAGCGCCAAATTATGTTAAATCATTCTACACAGAGCAAAACTGTACGCTACTTCTACATCTAACATTGCCTCTGAACCAATTAGTTTGACAACCACTGCGCTACAGATGCTTCAGAACAGAATTGAATTACTCATAACAAAGCAGCCAGACATACCTGGGTCCAGCTGCCGGGAGCAGCACCGCAGTCTACGCACAGCTGGCCGGGGGCGAGGAACTTGAACCGGTCGTCAATCTCCATCAGCTTGAACGCACTGCGGCACCTGAAATCACAACAACATTCAATTTATTTTGCTTACGGCACATGGAGCATTTAAATAAATTGAAAAAAAAGTTAGGGTTTTGCAAATATGGTTGGTGCATTGCTTGAATTAGCTTAGATTTATTATCATACCACCCTTATTTAAGTTATTTGTGCATGTGTTAAGCCACAAAAGGGCAAACATGTCTCGAGGTAGCATAGATTGACAGTCACCAGATTCACTTACGAATAGCAATACCGATGTGTAGCTGATTGTTGAGATAACTATTGTAAAGCTGAATAAACACAGATATTGTCAACTTGTGCACACGGACTAATGAGTTGTTGAGTAAATCCTGACCTTTACTGTTAATATTAACAAGGTTGAGCTTCGCTCAACCTTGGTGCCCATAGGGCACAGGCATATGTGCATAGCGCAAACATATGCGCATAGCGCAAACATATGCGCATAGCGCAGACATATGCACATAGCGCAAACGAAGTGTAGGTAAGTGTGTTGGTAAACAATATATGCTTACTCAAAATACATTTAAAAATACAGCCGCTCTGAGAAATATTTCCTCGTCCAATCACAATATACCTTGTTATCGTTACCAGTTTCTGTATTAGGGCCTACGGCCTACTACTACTTAGCGCAGCTGTTTAATTATAAATGCGGTAGTAGAGATACCATTTCCAACCGATTTCAGTCAAAATTCTATTGTATAGGAAGACCTAATGTATAATTTGACAGGTTCTGTTCTGATATTATTTCTAAGTATTTCAAATTCATTGGTTCAAGGAGGCAGAGGAAAAGTAAACAACATAATTGCCTGCTCATTTTACCATTAATTAATTACTTATTTACTGGTTATTAAACTATCGCAGCGCAATAGCAAATAATTAATCATTCAAAATTCTTCATTTGAATGTCGGAAACAATGACGAGTGTAAATTTCTATAACCTCAAGTTTTGACACGGCATGTTGCTACGATACGGAGCTCGGATCATCGCTTTACCTTCGCAATCACTGCTGTAAAGATACTTTACGCTGATGATGCTGCGCTAAAAACGAAATATCTACTGTGAATTCAACAAGGAATTGCAGTTTGGTTCAAACAAATTGGTATAAACCTAATATAGCGTATGGTCGAAATTTGTGGTTTTTTTTGGTGTTGGTTGATGCGTATCACGCGTGATGCGTTTACGCTATACTAGGGAAATTCCCACTAAATCCTGACCAATGACACTTGCTATTGCCCTCATCGTTTTACTGATATTCAAGCGCATCAAGCCTTCTGCAGCCTAGCATGTAGCACATAATGAGAGATACAGTGAGTTTAGAGAGATATTAGATTGAAATTTCTAACATATTGGGGCAATTGATAGAATTCCTCACCTGTAGTTCTCCATTTTCGCTCGCTCCACATATGGGTCAGCCATTTGTCGCACCAACCATTCTTGCGAACTCTTGCTTCGGCCTTTTAGATTCTTGGCCAGTTCTTTCCCTAATATCCCTGACGAGTTGAAATTTCTCAAACCAGGTGTAGAACACATTATATTTGAGGCTAAGAAACATTTGGGGAGGTTTTTCAAAGATGAAATGAATGCACACATTGCTAAGAAGAGAGGTTATGTCTTCGGCAAGTATTTTTAACTATTGATCGTATACTTCTTAAGCTTAAAAAAGCATTTTCTTCGGATGCAAGAAGGTATGCCAGGTGTGATAAGATTTTAGGAACGCAGATGGCTCAATGGTAGAAGATATCGTCTAGACTTCACACATGCCGAATTAACGATGTAGTCCACCATGATGCAATGTGACTGTGAGGCTGTGGTGGGCTGGGAAGTGGGAAAGTATTTGGATTTGGGAGTGGGAGGCGGAGGGATAATTTGTGGAATTAGGGCGCGAAGCGTTTTACTTTGATTGTCAACATCTATTACAGAGAGCAGAGACAATCATCTTCCCTTGACCACAGGCTGCACTTAACTGATCAGGAATCGACAGGTATGATCACTCATCTAACCACTGACCAGAGCATTGCCTAACGCAACGCAATGTTGCGAGAAAAGGGAAGAAAACGGGAAAGGAAGAACAGTTCCTCACATTCCATTATCCATTGAAACAGTTGGTTCCTGCACTTCCCTCACCAAATAATCCTGTACGGTTCTTGATACTTGCACATTTTCACATTTCCAATTTCACTTTAAATTAATTTTCCTTAAACTTGAAATTGGCCAAAAATTTAACCCACATTCCCAATTTATGGGCAGATCACAAGGGAGCACAACATGTAGATTCCACGTTTCGAGCGGACTTCCCCTCTCTTAAAATATCTTGTATACCTAGTCAATGCTGCATATTGTGTACTTGTCCATAGAAATTCTCGTGATTTTCGAATAAACCACAAAAATAAACATTTGTTATTTAAAAACACCTTGGTCACATGCACCTCATCCACTAAAAAAACAAATGTAAGAAATGTCAGCTTAACAAATCTGTGAAATCAGTTAGAAGCTGAGGTCTTCTCGGGATATGAGAAGACAGCCAAGACACTAACTCGCCATTAAATGGCACAAATTAAACAATAAATCGAGACGCTAGCAATAGCATTGTGAAACGGCACAAACCAATCAAGTAATCAGATGGATGGATCGCATCCCTTGTAATCGAAAAATTGCATACCCTCTAAGCAAGGTCGATGTAGGACGTAGAATATGCCTTTATAATGCCAATATGCCCTGCAAACCACCACAATTCATGACTTTATCGATCAGACAACTTTGGTATAAATCTGTTGATGGCATAAATTCACTAACACAAAGAAGCTATTTAAACTATTTTGCCCTATCTTGAATTAAATTCTTATATCTCACTTACCAGCCGTTGTATTCTGTATCTCCTTTCCCATATCAATGTCATAAATCAAAATAATATTATATTAAATTAATAACATGACAGTTGAGCTACAGCGCGCATTTATTTTGAAAGAGGTTGGCGTTTTACTCGAGCGTCGAGCGAAGCGCTGACTACAAAATGGCGAGTAAATGGCCAACTGCATTGGCGTTCTTTTCCTGTGACAGCTAGACTATTTATTATTTCTTTTGCATACCGCTGTAATGTAATTCATATTTACTATCGTGGGGAGCCGTGATGTGTTAGTCGTCAATATTTCCTGTTATTGAGTAATATCCTTCGTCCGCGCGAGTGTATTAAGAGTCAACCGAAATGATGTTGTAACCTGCACTGCTTTTTGCTTCTACATGCCGGGATACTGAAAGCTTAACCGTGTATTATATTCCGTAGAGTATGCGTGTGACTGTATTATATTATTATGAGTCAGCTCGATCACTCTGGTGTAAGTGACTTTTGTGCCGTTTGTAACATCATGTGAAAACAATAATGCGTTATTCCTTATTGGTTATCAATTATCCTACACCTACTTGTGGAAATTTTAACTGTATTTTTTGGGTCACTGAAAAAACTGAATGTCAAAACCATTTAGAAACAAACTTATTAATTTAGACTTACAAATATACAAAGTGAAATCACTAAGATTTTAATTGCTTGTTGACGAGTTTTCTTATTAACGTGTGTAAACATCAAATTAACTTTTTGAATCAGTGCTTGACTTTTTGGTTCAGTGCTTGTGGATTTTTGCTGACTCTTGGATTACTTCTACTGCTCTGGTGCTGCAAGACTGCTACGAGGACTCAATCGAGCCTCAAGTTAAGTGGAGGGTAGGCTTAGGCTTGACACTATGGGGTTATTTATATTTGTTGACATGTTTTCAGCTAGGTACACATTTGTTTCTGGCTAACTAATTTTCCATTTCAGATTTTGTCTGTGACTCTGTTTCTTTACTGTGCCCGGCCCTTTGCAAACCTATTAGGTACTAACTAGTTGAATAAAAATGAATATATTGATTATTTGGCAGATCTTTTAAATTACTATTAATTTATTAACTTGTGTAGGTAGTAGGTAGGTAAATTAGTTAAAAACAGCAGTTGATAACCGGTAGTGTTGGCAGACGGCTAGCCAAATACACTTTGAAATCTTAAGAGAGGGATTACTAGATTCACTGACATAGTAAATGCCAGGCCATAAATTGTCTGCAGGCTAGAATACTTACCGAGAGGATAACAGTTTCCTAAAGACAGATGGCAGCAGGTAATTAGTGTAAATAGAAAAATTTAATGGATGTGGTAGTGGGAAACTAGAGATGTAGAAATTGTAATAATTAGATTTAATTATCTGCAAGGGTTAACAGGATTTTCACTGTTGCTGTGAATGTGATAATATTTAGTACCTACCTACTATGTTGTTAGATGTTAGATACAGCAAAACTCCCCATTCTGCCCTTAAAAGAAATCACCCTTACAACTAGCACAAATTAGGAAGTGGGTTGGAGGGGGGGGGGGGGGGGAGGGGGGGGGGCTGAGAATTGAGCAATGCAAACCATCCTGTGAGGCTGCCCCAGTCCTGGCAACAGGTTACAGAGTGCAAAAGTTTGCCCAACCTTGCGAACTTCAAGAACTTCGAGCTCCGAGGGCAGTGCTCCATTCCGTGGCTGATCGGCGCGCTATTTTGGGGGTTGATAGTGTCAAGCCGAGGCCATCCTTGAGTAAGGGTCGTTTGGACAGGATCGGGGTGGGGCCCAGCGGCAGTTTGAGCTCAACATTCCTGCATTTGCGGTATTTAACCATCGCTTAGTTAGTAGGTATACCTACCTTTTGGTATTTTGAAAACTGTTGCAATGGGTCCAATGTGCCAATTTCAATTTTTCTGGCTGGTTAACTGGATCCCTTGTTGGTACTTTAAGAAAAGGATGGAGCACAATTTACCTAGACAGAAGTATGTGGCGTGTAGAAGAGAAAAGGTATTTTTTTTGTTGCATGCCATATTTTTGGTGTCTAGAGAGTGTCTTTAAGTGGAGAGCATTTTTGCCGTTGAGAGACTTCTGTGAACACCGAATAAGACGTACTCTGAAACAACTTACATACTTCCATTCAGCATGGTTCTACTACGCCATTTAGGTATTGCGCTCTTTCCTTTTCTCCTTCCTAACAAGGTAGAAGAAATTAAGATTTTTTTCTGATTTAAGTACCCACAATATTATTGATTGACGTAACAGTTTTTAAATGCCTGAAGGTATGACTCATCTTGCCACAAATGGCGGGATCCTACTAAACGCAAACGAAACGCGCTTCAGCTAAAATTTACGTGTTTGTTCGAAAACAGCACATTGGCAAGGAGGACAGTTAACAGGCACATTAGATGCCTTCAATGCTCATAGTACCTAGTTCTGAAACCTTGATATTTATATCAAGGGAACTGCTGGAAAATGAGAGAAGATTGTGACATCTCTACCGTTGAATGAAGAAGTACGAAGAGGTTGCTGTTGCCACAAGCGAGCTACGGTGGTGAGAGTTGTTCCGTGACGCTTTAGCTGGTTACAGGTGTCAGTATATTAACATATTATTTCATTTTGATCTGCCACTGGTTATATTCAGCATTTGTCATTCTATTAATTTTTGTCTAATATAATTTATTCCTCATTTAGGCCTTATTGACCCTGTATCTCAATTCCCAGAGTACTGTGTCGCATTTCTGTTTTGTCTGGTGTCTCTTTCCTTGTCATCTCAATTCCCATTTCCTTCCTAGTTCTCTTCCCTGTTTTGTCATTGAGCTCTCTAATACGGGAAGCTCCCATAAAGCTTCCCTTACCAGGATGAGGACCAACTGACAGAGGAAAAAACAACATGTAATATCTAAGATTTCCAACAGTTTTCTCTTGAACTGGCCATGTCTTATGGCAGTGATTTGAAAAAAGGTGACCGTTGATATTGCATTTTGTAGCAAATCACTCCAGGATTTATGAAAAAGGGTAATCATTAACCCCCGACCCGGGATAAATTTCTAACAGCCAATCAGTCAGCCTCTGGTGAATTTTGTTGGCTGTTGCCATGGGGTTAACAAGTTTACCCCTAAGGTCATGATAACCTTGCTTTGTAAATCCTGGCCCCGAAGGATTGCACTTTCCCAAATACTATCAATCTTACACATAACTAGCACCCATCTAACAAAGCTACGTTATGTCATGCTGAACAGTCTTTGAGACTGAGGAGATGAGACAAACAAAATGTTCCTCTTTATAATTTAATATTCATCCCCCATTTATATGATGTTATCTGAGGATTAGATTTTATATGTTAAAAATTCTACTTATCTATTAGGTGAATCCATAGGAGTTTAAAATTATATTTTTATGTTTAGTAATGATGAACTGAGGAGTCAAACTACCTACGTAATTAGAAAAAAAATTGTGAAAACTTGTGAAAACTCACCTGAACTGTAAATAATTTAATTTTGTATGGATGTCCTTTGCTGATCAAATTACATTTTATATTACGGCCATTAGAGACTTTTGCAATTAGATCTAAATTCAGTTAGTTCTCGGTGATTTTAGAATACAACTAATAGCATTTTTAATACATTTTATATTTATATTTTTGCTAGTGACAACATGTATGTAGAATGCTGGTAATTCTAGTGGTTGCAATAATAATTTGACTAATTTTAATTTTACCTACATTTACCAAATTTGTCTGTTTATAAATTGATTAGTTGCTTTTTGTGCTGGAGATTTTCTTCTATTCTCAAATGTTAAATTAAACCATTAGGCGCATCATCATCCATCTCATCAAATATCAAATATTCCAGCTGCTCATTTATGTTGAATTTATGTACTAAGATTGTTTTGCCTCAATGAATAAAAGTATATTTTTAATTTTTGCTTCGAAACAAATTGTTTGTTCAATTTATTTATCTTGCTTTATTAAATCCCTTACTACCCCATGATGAATATGAAAAAAAAAGTCATTTAAAAAAACTTGTGGAAATATGCAACGCAGTGTAATTCCTTCCTTATACCTTACCTGTTATCCCTACCCAAAAAAGTTTATGAGATTAATCTTTATATTATTAAATCCACCCTCTCTCACTTGCATATGAATCTGCGTTGAGTGCGTTGACAATCAAGTGTTGTGCAAAGACTGGATGCTGGGTTTGGTTGTGTGTGTTTTCAAAAAAGAAAGGGACACCTCTTTTGTCAGCCAGGACAGTAAACCAACTGCACAATATCCTCTTTCTTATAGTACCTATCTATGATTTTTTTGGTCACTCAAATTGAGTTTATGGACCTATTTTCAAAATTTTTCCATGCTATTTTTATTGTTATTTCCATTTAAAAGCAATGTTGCATTTTACATTGTTCATTTTATTAATTAAGACCTTATGAATGTTTTTTTGACTTATGCTTGTATCCTTTTATGTTAGCTCCCACATTATACGTTTTATGCTTAAGATTCTGAAATAGCATTTCAGATAATGATTATTAGATCTATATAAACTGAAATCATTTTCAGTTTTGGAAAATCAAAGTTGAAGTTAGTAAAATTAAATGATAAATGATTAAAATCCTCATTGTAGCCTTCTTGTTCAAGATTTTGCCGAGCCCGTTAGATCACCAAGCTCGTTGGGACCAAACACGGAAAGAACCTGCCACGCCATCTCTGTCTTGCTCCTAGCGCCGGTGATGGAGGGAGCTTGCTACTTGCTTCCGCACTTTGCTGCCCTAAAACCAGATTTCTTCTTTACTCATTTCAATACAGACTCGGTGCTGGCTAACAAAGAAAACAATAATTCATGGCTGCCTGCGGCAGATCATATTTGCTTGCACAACATTTTTTTAACATTTAAAGGTTTAAAATTCACCACAGTAGGTACAATACGTACAAATTTTTTGTTTAGTTATTTGTGTGAGCAAGTTGAGGCTGTACACGTTTTTGTCTTTTCAGGTTTTGTAGAAAAAAAAAGGGTTCATAAACTCCGATATCAAAAATTGCTCTCTGTGTTGAGCCGTTGAAGAGCGTAGCAATTCTCGTACTCAAGCCACGAGCAGTGCGCTTGGATGCCGCACAATCTCTCCATCTAAATTAATGCTCTATATTTTCTCACCTTACCAGCTACGAGCTTCGTGCTTCATTATGGTACTGGTACACGAAGCAAAGGTCAGGCCAGGCTTTGCACGGCAAGAAAACGAACTAACGGCTGCGTCTCTGACTTGTAGCCCGGGTGCCGATGGTCGCCCTCCACCGCGGAATGGTGGTGTCGCGGCCGTACCGTTGTGTCCGGTGTTCGCGGAGCTACCAACACGAGAGCAGCCTGTACACGCACCTGAAGATCGAGTGCGGGAAAGTGCCGCGATACAAGTGCCTGCAGTGCGACTATCGCACCAACCGTCTCTCGAACCTCAAGCGGCATTGTCTGCAACTTCATCTATAGCCGTTTCTTGTTGGGGAAAACTATTGTTATTTAATTTTTGTTATTTTTTCCTTATCTGTGATGCTAAATAAACTCATATTTTGATATTCCGGATGTTTTCCTTGGAATTTGAGGAAAGTAGATAGTAGTTGTAGGGGCAGCCCATGGACAATTTCTTCAATGTTTGCAGGTGCTTTACAGTGTTTCTCTACTTGGTAGAGATCGGTTAACAAGGGCCTTATGTCTCGACATTTCGGCAATACTCTGATGGCCACCTTCAGGACATTTTGGCAGTGCTCGAGACATAAGGTCATCCTTCCTACCATCCTTCATCGGCTTTGTAAACTTCCAAAAAACCAATGTTTTCAGTGTTGGATGAAATGAAATTAGGACCATAAAACTAACAACGCTGTCTCTGACTTTAGCCGGGGACCCGGCGCGGATACCGCAGGTGTACCAGTGCGCCAGATGCCAGCGCGGCTTTTATCAAGAGAGCAGTCTGCACACACACATGAAGATGGAGTGCAGCACGGCTTTGCAGTACAAGTGCCTGCAGTGCCAATATCGCACCAATCACCTCACAAATCTCAAGCAACATTGTCTGCAGTTTCATGTGTAGTAGATATGTTTATTCAGAAAAAAATGTAATTCTAGATATTTGCAATTTCCTTTTATTTTGTGGCAAAATAAACACTTATTTTTTGTTGAGTTTAAGATTTTTTCCTGGGAATTTGAAGAAAATGGCCTAGCTGCCCTTGGAAATTTTTTTAGTATTAAATAAAATGAATTTAGGACATCATTTCTGACGTTTCTAAATCCCCACGCTTTTATAAAGACCGGCAACTTCTTCCAATCAAACTTATCTAAGATTCAGGTTACTAACTTGAGTGACCCACATTCTAAAATACTTCTTCAGCATCATTTTATGTAATTCAGATATTGCTTTGTTAACCTTCTCTTGAAATGCAATGCACCATATGTAGATAGGCTGCGGCTTAAAGTGGGACCTAGGTTCTAACCTATTACCTATTTTTTTCAGGGCCGGCTTTCAAGAAATCATTGCACCACAAAAAAATGTTGGGACTACCGCGACTGTTCCAATGCAAGAACTGTGACAAAAGCTACACAGACCGTAGCAATTTGTTCAGACACGTCAAGTTTTACTGCGGCAAAGACCCGCAATTCAAGTGTCCTCTCTGTGAATACAGGAGCAGTTTGAAGGTCTACCTGAAAGAACATTGGGCGAGAATGCACTCAATGACTTTTGGTCAAGAGGAGACAATTTATAGAACTGTGGGTACTAGCGTTTTTGACAACAATCATATATCCAAATAAATTTAAACTATCTTGCTTTTGATGTCGAATAGACCTATTCCACTCAGAGGAAAATGATGTCAGATACCCAATGGATGTACTACCGGTTTGGAAAAAAATATTTATTAGCTCTGCTAAATAACAAAGGAAGATAGGGAAATCACAACCCGAATTGCTCTACTGGGCTTTAGCGAGTGGGTATCATGACGTCATTTTGATTGAATTTTGATTGAATGGAATAGGTGTATTGTGCTAGTCAAATGCTATAAAATTGTATTTGTACAAACTAAATTATTTGCTGTTTTGCAAAGAAGTAGAATACATTTTCTAGCTGTAATTAATCTTGTAATAAAATAAAATGTAAATGTCATTATAATTTAATATTGATAGTGTTTTTTTGTATTAGTGAATTTAGTATTCACTGTACATTCCACTAAAATTTTTGATGAGCGTAACGAGCGTAGCGAGTGAAGCGAAATCTTCAATACACTTTACTGTGTGTTTGTTTGCGCTCTACAGACCAAACGCCAAAACGGGTTTTGATTACGATGACGTTTTACGAAATTTTTCAGTTTTTTCCAAACACGTTTTCCACTCTAGAGGCCAAGGATCTCAATATAATTTGACGAAACTTTCCAGATATGGTGACCCTCACGTTTTAATGTTTGTGTACAAATTTCATTGTGGTATGTTTAGCGCTTTTCTTGAAAATGGCGCTTTTATGACGCTTTTTTAGCAATTTTACAGTTTTTTGCAACTAAATCAACTTTATTTTCAACTGATTTTAACATAATTTACTGTGTGCATTATAAATCGTAACTAAGATACGGTGTTATTTTGAAGCAAATCGATTGAAGAGTTTTTCCTTAAATCGATTTTTACGTTTTGAAATATTCAAATAATTTCACGGCGACTATATCATGGTAAATATATATATATACCTATCATATATATATATATCATGGTGAGCGTAAATATTACGCTCATCCACAACACGATTATATGAGTGTTTGCATAGCCTAGTATGTTTAATTGTTGCATGAAAACAATGATAAAGCTATTAAATATGTAATCATTAAAAATTCTCTAGTGTTGTAGAGCAATTCTTTCGGTATAAACTTTAATGTGTTTCTTTAAATGTTTGCTTTTTGTTATCACTGTCCATATCCCTTAAAGGCCGATCTGAAATGTTCTTGTGTCAGCTTCTGGTATTTATGGTATTTAGCTTTTGCTTCTAGCACTGCAAGGATGGTGATGGTCTGAATTGGGTTGTTCCGTTCACTCAAAATATGGCGACTGGTTTGGAATTTCCAAATGCCTGTTAAATCAACAGAAGTAGGAAAGCAGAGAGTGAGAAAATTTTGAGCACATCATTCCAGCATAGCCTTGTTGATTTTTGGCGATAAAAATCGAGGACCAAAGACAAACCACATCTTCTCCCAAATCAGCCACTTTTCATTATGTCCAATCATCCCACCCTGCTTTTTCCTTCATTAGGAGATGAAATTAGTTCGTTAATGTGCCTTGTTTTATCTACAGACCCGATGCCTGGCAATTCGTCTGGGCTCTTCGTCAAAGATTGGGTAGCGCCGGTAGAGAAGCGCTTCCAGTGCCCGAGGTGCAACAAATGCTACAAGCACAGAAACAATTTATCAAGGCATGTTCACCACGAGTGCAACAATGAGCCGAGATTCAAGTGTCCTTATTGTGAATTCAGGAGCAAGCAAAAGGGGAGCGTGGCTTCGCACTGCTTCAGAATTCACTCGGCAAAACTATAAGAGTCGCTCGTTCCAATTGCTAGAAATGTTAAGACTTAACTCTTGGGAGAGAGTTCTAGTCTTGAAACACTATTTTAATTTTATTTGCTTTACCCCAAATTTCTTGTACATGGATGTTTTTCGTGGACAAATAAACTATCTAGTTATTACTACCCAATACCTTATATTGCATTCCATACTAAGGCAAGGAGCACCAAGCGCAAATCTTCCATCTGTTTTATAGGGGTCTTCTTTTCACCTTGAGATATTTTTGCTAGTTTTTATAGTAGGTACTTTTATCTCGTAGGAACTCGTTCAAAATTCGTGCACGGTTGCATTGTTTTTCAGGTACCTATTGAAAGAAACATAAGTGTGGGCTGGATCCTAGTTTCAAATAATGTGAACACTGTCCGTTTTCAGCAAAGTCAAAGGCAATATCCTGCAGGCAGCATTTGCTTACGAGTTACGATGCACGTGCCTCGAATATCAGAAATTGACTGAATCGACTTGAAACAAATGCCACGATGACGTACCTACCTATACTAAAAGCTGATCAAATGAAAAAGATTCCTAAGTGTGGCTCTTAACTGACAGCTTTTTATCGCACTCTTATCACTTAAATTACCACAAATAGGCTGTCTTCTTCAAAAGAAAATTAAATACTGAAAATCAAGTTATTTTTAATGAGATTGTTGTAAAAGAAAATCCATTAAAAAAAAATCATGTATTATTACGTTTGTGTTTTAAACTATAAGAAACTTTTCCTTAGGTACCTAGTACTGCACACTGTTATAATTACTACACAATTGTATTTTGACCTCCCAAATTCTTGTTTAGGTACCTATGTGTGTTATGATCTGACCAGTCAAACTTAGTGTGCAGAATGCTTAAATTTTTAATCCATTCTAATTCTTCTTCATGAAAATCAATTTCACTCAGCTTATATTTCCCTGTATCAATGACATCATGAAATTAACATTTTGCTTCCGGTTGCAGCAGGTGTGCAAGGGAATCTTCAGTACCACCGAGGCAAGCAGGTTGTAAGGCGGTACCAGTGCAACTTGTGTGCGAGGAGATACACGGATGCCGGAACATTGAGACGGCACATCAGGATGGAATGCGGCAAGGATCCAAAGTTTCCTTGCGACCAATGCGATTATAAAAGCAAGCGGAGAGAGAGCCTGCTACGTCACTTTCATACCAAACATATCGGTGTGTGAATAATTCAATGACTAGTGAATTTAAATCAAAATCCTTTTATTATTTCCTGCTTACTGAAGAAGAAAGAATAACTTTGTAAAACATTAGGAAATTATGAATGGAAAGCTTTTCACTAAACAGGAGACACATTTTGTGAAATAATTCTTTTGGTACATAAACACTGATGCCTAACATTTTTGTTTCAGGAATGTCTTCTGCAATGAGCATTTTTGTTGGAAAACTGGCAAAAATGTCAGTCCAAATCCCACCTACCCATCAATTTCCTCAGAGCGGAGAATTTTGAGTCGGAATATTTTTGTTTCTGTGAGATTAATCCGATTTTTTGGTGTGAAAACAGCAAAATCACCACCCACCTATCCTACTCCGATATCAGTCTATCTATCTATAATATATATATAATATCTGTTACAAATGCTTGTTAGTGTTTTGTTAACTTTTGATTCACCAGAAAATAAATATATTTTGATGCTGAAATATTACTACTGTTTCAATATGGATTTTTTTAAAAAAATATCTGATTAAACTGGAATTTTATATTTTTGTTTGTTCTATTTATATTTAGATTAGTATAATGCATCATTAATGATATCGGTGTCCAAAAATGAAAAGGGCTAATTGTTGGAAGCAGGTATATTTATAATTACAAAGGTTTCCTGTAGATTTTGATGATAATATAATATGTTTGCTTCTACTGCATTATCAAAAAACGCTTCCTTTCTTCCATTTAGTCATGTAATGCGCTTTCTTCCAATGCATCTAGTTAACAAACTGCTTCCCATTGCATCAGTCTAACATGCTGTTTTTTTTCTCCATCTCAGGCTCAATGGTTAATGCTACAACATTGATTGCCGCTTCTCCAGCGATGAAAGGGAACCTGCAGTACTCACGAGGCAAGCTGGTCGTGAAACCGTTCCAGTGCAACACTTGCAGCAAGAGCTACACCGATGGAGGTTCCTTGCGACGGCACATCAGATTGGACTGCGCCCAGATTCTGATGTTTCAATGCGATCAGTGCAGTTATAAAAGCAAGAGGAGGGAGACACTGTACCGGCATTTCCACACCAAACATGTCGGTACGTTAAAGAGGGAAGACTGGAAAGAAGCTTGAGCTTGAGCCTTTATTTGTTTTTGTTTAGTAACTTCTGATATTTTATTTTCAGGGACATCCTCGCCTATTAGCATTGCTATTAATGCTGCCGAATACCTAACGCTGAAGCCCACATACCCAGTGAAAAGTCCTACCGACAGATAAATTTCGACCTAACTTAATTAAAACTGGATAATTTGTTTCCATAGCTCGAGTAAATAGCTGTAATTCAGTGTGATTTTGAAACCATTCTTTCAAGTCAAATTGCCTAGACAAACTTTAATGACGTCAGTATTAACTTGAGATTTATTATTTTACTTTAACATTTTACTTCATTGAACTTTGTTTAAAAAATGTGTAGGTGAAGATTATACACCTATTTGTTAAGATAATTTGTTCTGACAGGGAACTAATATATTAACCTGAATGTGTGTAATCAAAAGCTGTGTATACTGTTTTTAGATAAAGGTATGGCTAAAAGGTTTTGATATCTTTTGATTAAAAACAGTAATTCCTTTGTCTATCACTATACCACCTAATACAACATGCAATTTGTCATTCCATTACACCAAACCACATTGGCCATCCATTGCTCTAGATAACATTGCCTCACACCGCACCAAATTGACATGGATAACGTTAGCTTGCTTTGCAGGCAATCGTGGCGGCCCTCAGACTCGCTGCTTTTCCCGACGCAAGCTGGCCAAGACCCATATCCAGTGCAGCATCTGCAACAAGCACTACCATCTGGGATTGTCAAACTATCAAAATAAAGATGCTTTCGGGAAAGACGCCACATTCATTTGCTATTACTGCAAATCGATAGGACAGGGCCGTCTCTCAAAAAAACAAAGCGATCAAGGTTAGCCTAGCAGAAAATTGTCTTATGTTTAATTATTACTTGTATGGATTCTCAGATTTCCAGTGACATGTTTTGGATGAACCAAACTAGTCAGGAATTTGTAAATGAAACATCCCAGCTTGTTTGCTATTTCTTCCTCACAAAAAAGTCTTTGAGAGTCTTGAAGTTGTTGAGTTTATGAAAAATATCCGGGAAATAAGTATTTTACCTGGGTTTATTTTTTTCGGTCAGTCATACTATTATCCTGCTTCCCTACCACTCCAACCACTGCTTGCCACCAGAAAAGCCGATCTAACACAACTTTTCGTTTCAGGACTGTCGACAAACGTGGGGTGCCTGCAGAGATCGATACTAAATACATATCGTTGCGACAACTGCGAGAAGTTTTACAAGAACAAGAACACGTTGTCCAAGCACATGTCTCGAGACTGCGGCAAAGAAGCGAGCTTCACGTGCGAGTATTGCCCGTACCGAAGCAAGCGCCAAGAGACTGTACGAAGACACTCGCTGGCGAAGCATGCAGACAGTTTGAAGGAGCAGTTTCGTGGCGATACAAACTCATTCTAACTAGTTACTGTTAACATGTCATATTTGAGTAGGGGAGTAATAAAATTCACTCCATAAAATGCTACCGTGATGCATTTTTTAACTCGAAACTCTATGTGTCTCAACAGAAAAATTAATATTTACACTATTTTTGTCTCTCATCTGTTCAGAATGTCACTTTGTGATACCATCATTTTATATTTTTTAGCCAAAATATGTGATCTTTAATTGTTTATCTTTTGTTTCTCTTCTTAAATCTTGTTATTGAATCTGTGTTGAAATTTGCCATGCCCTGCGACCATAACCAATGAGAATTTCTATAAATCTGTAACATAGGTTGGCAACCCTGCGAGGTTGAGGGGATTGGCAGGACTGTAGTCCTGGGTTCGAGAGTGAGTGTGGACTGATGGAAGACTCGAGGCTGACGAGTAATAAACGTGTGATATTCAATCGATAAATACCTGTAATTATTGGTGCCATCCGAGGACGTGGGGACCCGTGCTACATTGGTGACAGCGCTGGGATTAAGACAGTGTAAAATAGATCGCGGGACACGTGTGGATGAACGTATTTTTATCGAGGTTATTGGCTGACCGGTCGGGCACTTGAAGAAACAAAGTTGCGTGTGAATTGAAGATATCGTGATAACTTGTTGTGGGGTTCGCGAGGGAAATGGCTCGCAGAGTGCTGCCCGAACGTTTCACGGGGGACGGAGAATTCGAAGAATTTAAGTTCCAGTTTGAGCGTGCGGCGAAAGTAAACAAGTGGGACGAGGATGAGAAATGCTTATATCTAGGCCTATGTCTGACAGGGAACGCTTTGAAGGCATTTCGTGCTCTAGCCAGTGCAGTGCAAGACAATTACATTCAGGCGATTGCGGCGCTAGAGACGAAGTTTCAGCCCAAGGAGAAGAGCGAGGTTTACAAAATACAATTCGAAACACGTGCGCGTAACCAGGGCGAGGAGTTGTCGGCCCTAGCGACGAACCTCGAACTACTTGTACAGCGTGCATACCCCGGACTGCCTCTCGAGGCGCAGGATGATTTGACAAAAGCCAGATTTTTGGCATGCCTTGACCCGTCGATCCGGCTCGCTTGCCGTCAATCGAGGCCGAAGAACTTGCAAGAAGCCGTCGGCGTCGCCTACGAGATTGAAGGCATGAACATGCGTGAAGGTCTTGCGGCCAAGAAACAATGCTCGTGCATTCAACCGAGTGCTCGAAGCGAGGAACCAGTGTGTGCGGTAGTCGGGAACACGACCAGTAACGACCGGATGGCTGAACTGTTGCGAGCCAATGTGACTGCCATGCAGAAGATGACCGAGGCGCTGCAGGAACTGCGGGGGAGCGCGAGTGCGACGGGTTATCAACGTGATCGGCGTCAACGCGTTTGCTACGGCTGTGGAAAACCGGGCCACTTCAAGGCGCAGTGTCCGAACAGTGTCGCTGGAACTGGACAGTCAGGGCGGCAGAATACGGGAAACTGGCGGGGGCTGGCGCCGGAGTAGAGTCGCCAGCCGCAAATAAGAAAACTATGCATAGTGACGTATCCTGCGTGGACATAGAATCGGCTGTGTTTATAATGGGGCAGATCGGAAACAATGAAATGCTAATTCTCGTCGACACGGGCGCAGCGTTCTCCATCATCCGAGAAGATTTGTGGTTACGGACCAAACTGCAGGACCAACAACTGCAAGAGGTGGGGCAAATTCCTCGAGTGGTAAATGCAAGTGGCGACGCCATAGACTTCCGAGGACGTTGTGAAGTAAGCGTAAAAATAGCAGGACAGATATACATACATCCTATGTTAATAGTGCGCAAACTCTCCCAGGCGTGTTTACTGGGGGCGGATTTCCTAAGGAAAAATAAACTAGACGTCGTGATGTCTAGGGAAACAATTCGGTTGCCAGGTGGTTTGGAGGTCCCCATTGCGTGTGTAAGTTCCCCGGTGGTTTCGGCAGTGACACTGGACAAGAATACGATGGTACCTGCGGAATCGGAAGTGATCATCCGAGGAGTGTGCAAAGAACCGCCAATTAAGGGGGCCATTGGGTTGTTAGAACCAAGTGTAAATTTGGCACAGCGGCATGATGTAATCGCCGCCCGCAGTGTTGCATATGCCTCACAAAGTATCCCTGTACGACTCATGAATCCGGGGAACAAAACAATTACTCTTTACAAGGGGACAATTCTCGGAACATTCGAACCATGTGTGGTAAAGGAACAGGCAAATCAACCTGTTGAAGTATCAGCGACAACCAAGTGCAGTGTAGGTTCAAATCTGTTCGACCTACGAACCATGGCGCCAGGGGATCGTAGTCTACTCAGTCCATTACTGGATGAGTTCAGTGACGTTTTCTCGCGGGGACCAGATGACATTGGACGCACTAGCCTGGTTTATCACAAAATCATAACTCGTGACGCTGTACCAATCCGCCAACCACCAAGGAGAGTGCCAATTCATCGCCGAGAACAGGTTGGGGAAATGATCAAGAGCATGCAGAAGAATAGGATCATCGTACCCTCAGAATCACCGTGGTCTAGTCCAGTGGTGTTGGCGATGAAGAAGGACGGGAGTCTACGGTTTTGTGTGGATTTTAGACGTCTAAATGACGTAACAGTGAAAGACGCATATCCACTACCGCGGATAGACACGATCCTGGAGACCGTCGCCGGTGCAAGATATTTTTCGACTCTGGACCTAGCGAGCGGCTACTGGCAGGTAGAGATTGCTCCAGAAGATAGACAGAAGACAGCTTTCTCCACTGGAAATGGGCTATGGGAATTTAATGTACTGCCGTTCGGTTGTTGCAACGGACCGGGAACGTACCAGCGCCTGATGGACCGCGTTCTCGCGGGACTACAATGGGAAACTTGCGCGGTGTACTTAGATGATGTGATCGTTTGGAGCGCAACAGTTCAAGATCATATGGCCCGGTTGCGTGAGATATTCACGAGGTTACGTGAAGCACACCTTAAACTCCAGCCTTCGAAGTGCCAGTTTCTAAAGAGCGAAGTTTCGTTCTTGGGCCATCGTATATCGGAGGCTGGCGTCGCTACGGATCCCGACAAGGTAGGGGCAGTTCGTAATTGGCCAACACCGATGAATGTGGAACAACTGCGCACTTTCGTAGGGTTTGCGTCGTACTACCGCCGTTTTGTTAAGGGGTTCGCTGATATCGCGGCTCCGTTGCATAGACTTACCCAGAAAGGATTAAAATTCGCGTGGAGTGATGCGTGTAACGATGCGTTTAACCAGTTACGTCAGAAACTAAGCACAACGCCAGTTCTCAGTGCGGTTCGCCACGACGGAGACTTTGTGTTGGACACAGACGCGAGCGATACGGGGCTGGGTGTCGTACTCAGCCAACTTCAAGATGGACAGGAGAGGGTTATCGCCTATGCCAGTTGTGGCCTTACCAAACGAGAACGGCAATACTGTGTGACCCGTCGCGAATTGTTAGCCGTTGTGTATGGAACCAAATATTTCCGACATTATCTCCTGGGTCGGCCCTTCTTGATAAGGACGGATCACAACTCGCTTCGGTGGCTACGTAGTTTTAAGAATCCGGAGGGACAAGTGGCCCGCTGGTTAGAGCGGCTGGCTGAGTTTGAATTCACAATCCAACATCGCCCTGGGAAAAGCCACGCCAACGCAGACGGATTGTCTCGTTTATGCCGGCAGTGTGGGCAGGAGGCGGAGGAGCAGACCACGTTACCAGTTTCCAACATCACGCCCGAAGAGACAGTGAATAAATGGAATCCCGCCTGGACTGTTGGAGAAGTTCAACGAAGCCAAGAAGAAGATGCCGACATCTCGGTCATCAAGAAATGGCTTCGAGAAGGCCCGCGACCATCACAGCAAATGGTATCTGGCCACGGGACTGTAGTGCATAGCTTGTGGGCCCAATGGGATCGGTTGATCCATAGTACGAGTGGCGTACTTTATCGTCGGTGGACGGAAGAAGGACGCGTGGTCAAGTACCAACTTGTGACTCCAAGAACATTCCGAGAAGAGATAATGAAAGCACTCCATGACTCCGTTACCGGTGGTCACCTAGGAATGTTCAAAACGTCGGAGAAAATCCGTGAGCGTTTTTACTGGCCGGGCTGGCAGACTGACGTCGAATTGTGGTGTCGGCAGTGCGCGGGGTGTTCCGCAAGGAAACCACCAGCGGCGAAACCACGGGCACCGATGGTTGTTCGAGCTTCCGGTTACCCGCTTCAGCGAATAGCTATTGATCTTCTGGGTCCGTTGCCAAGAACGGAGAAGGGAAATAAATACATTGTTGTGATAGCAGACTACTTCACGAAGTGGACTGAGGCGTTCGCACTTCCTAATATGGAGGCTGGTACAGTGGCCGCGAAAATTGTCGAGGAGTTTATCTGCCGTTTTGGGGTTCCTACGGAGATACACACTGACCAAGGCAGACAGTTCGAGTCCAAATTGTTTGCAGAGATGTGCTCCATGTTGTCGATCAAGAAGACGCGAACCACCCCCTACCACCCCCAATCGGATGGGTTGGTCGAGAGGTTCAATCGGACGCTGGGGGCGATGCTCAGCCAGTACGTCAACGACCACCACACGGACTGGGACAAGAACCTGTGCTACGTCATGCTAGCCTATCGATCGAGCGTGCAAGAAACGACGCGTTTTACGCCACACTTCCTGATGTTCGGTAGAGAAGTGCGTCTCCCTATCGACGCAGTCTTTGGACGGCCAGAACCTCATGAAGCAGAGAACACAGAATGGGCGCGAGAACTGCGTGAAGCCTTGGACACTGCTTACAAGATCGTTCGACAGAAGCAGGGGTTGAAACAAAAACTTCAGAAGGATGTTTACGACCGGCGCTGTAATGGGGCACCGTATCAAGTAGGGGATCGTGTGTGGCTATACGAGCCAGCAATTAAAACTGGGCTAGCGAAGAAACTTCAACACCCGTGGCGCGGTCCCTACAAAATTAAAGCGCGTATCAGCGACGTGACGTATCGCATTGCACTTGAAGCTGCCCCGCGTCGCAGGATAGTGGTACACTTCAACCGCATGAAGCCATACGTAGCCAAAAGCACCACGGAGTATTTAGACGACCAAAATGTAACCAATCCCGTCCGGGCTAGGGACTCAGATGCGAGGGAAGTTGAACATTTTGACTCCCAATTCAGCGGGGCTGAAGACGACTTGGAGAGTCTAGAAGATGTGACCGAGGGCGCGATAGAGGAAGTGGCACCGGACATGGCAGAGGACGCGGGAGAGGAAGTGGCGCCAGACATGGGGGAAGAGGGTGTTGCGGAGCCAGAGACCCGCTACCCCCAACGGGCTCGTCGTCCTCCGCAACGATTGAAAGAATATTATGTAACTTAAATTGTTTTTATGTTCTTATGTTTTAATGGCTATTATGTCACTTAAATGGTTTTTATGTTCTTGTATTTTAATGGCTCGGGACGAGCCATCTCGAAGAGGGGGTGCAGTGTAACATAGGTTGGCAACCCTGCGAGGTTGAGGGGATTGGCAGGACTGTAGTCCTGGGTTCGAGAGTGAGTGTGGACTGATGGAAGACTCGAGGCTGACGAGTAATAAACGTGTGATATTCAATCGATAAATACCTGTAATTATTGGTGCCATCCGAGGACGTGGGGACCCGTGCTACAAATCCTATAAAATTGTTTGTGAACTGAATGAACATGGAAATGAATTGTTCATATTCCATTTGGACTGGCTTTGTGCACCCTAATCTTGTGATAATTTGTTATCATTGAACTATCGTGCACTTTGTCTAGCTGATCATCCTAAAAAAATATATGTTAACTGGCACTGTGACTATCTTGCTGTCTTTCAATTTAATAAAAAATGCACAAAGTGCTATATGAAGCTAATCTCTAGCCAGAGTTTTGAAGTCTTATCTTAAAGTTAAACATTTGTATTGATTTGTGTGGGTACTGGGTACTGGATACTGGGTACTGGACCAGTATTACATTAAATATCGTAAGCTTTGTCTTCATTTGATGAATTTTATCAGGGCATGCTAGAGGTTTATTTTTTAATTTTTAATTTTCAAATTGTCTTATAAATATTTGCATAGACAGGTGAAAGTATAGAACATCACCATAAACCAACAATAATTAACAGATCAGCATCAATTATGTAAAAACTGTTGACATTTCTTTTGGGGTCTTCCAAGAAATTGCTACATCAAACAGTAAATTCACCAAAGATTATAATGATAGTGATTTTTTTGTTAAGTTTTTGAATTCTTGCTAGTGTACATATATGTTGTCTTGTTCTTGTTCATTTTTGTCCCACCTGCAAGTTTCACCACTGCTGCAAAATGGGCAATTGTCACTATTTAAACACATCTCATCTCCACCGTTGAGTACCGCTAATGCCGACAAACAATTTCAACTGCGTAACACCTCTAACGCTAACGTTCTCTTCCAGTGCCGCTACCGCCGGAGCCGATTGCTTACTCGGCTGCCAAAGCGTACCGTTGTTCAAACTGCCCGCGCAGCTACGCGCATCGGTTCAGCCTGAATGCGCACCTGAGACACGAGTGTGGGAAGTCGCCGTCGCTAAAGTGCCCGCTTTGCCAGTACTGCAGCAAGCGACCGCGGGACATTCGCCGGCACATCTCGCGGATCCATCCGGAAGCTTCCGGCGGCGGCGACGGAATTGTGTAGCCGGCAGAAAACGCTAGCTCGGGACGCTTTGGCAAATGTCGGTGCTAAGCGAGTTTGTCGGGATTGTCTGCTCTAAATTACTACCTGAAAGGAAACATGTCTTAAAATTAATGTTCCTTGTGCCAATTATTGCTAAGTTACCTACAATGATACTTCTTAAATAAATTCTTGAAACCCGGATGTATGTATTTTTCTTACATTCATTTTTTTATTCTTGATGTTTTACTGTTTAGGATCATTTCAGCTCGAATGCAGATATTTGGTCATTTTAAAAGGAGCAAAATGTGTTTAATTTTTAAGTGTGTCAACAGCACTTCTACGTTAACTTTAATCTATGGCTTGTTGCGCAATGCGAATTACATATAAATATAATATGTTTTTTTTTTACAGAGAAACCTGGATACATCTGGAACCCTGGTATGTTTCCCTATTTTCAATCAACATAACTCTGCTTTTGGAAACACTTGAACTAAACAGATGCTGTAGTGTAGTGCAAGTTCCACTGCAAACTCTAGAAACTTCCTTTCTGTTGCAACCTCCGCAACATGACCCATTGCCGTAACTTCGGTTCATACCAAAGACAAAATGGCTTAAAATGGCTATGAACTGTATGTAACAAAGTTCCATGATATGCAAATTGGTTTTTACGTAGAGACGAAAGCAGCTTCAGTCCTCCCTCTGAGCTTAACAAAATCAGCCGCTCCCACAAAGCAAGTCACTGTAGAAAACGCACGCGAGCGTAACGCGTTACCACCACAACCGAAAAACGACGCTTGTTGCAGACGATCGCTGGCCGCAGTCTGGCGTCCCCCCGACGAGGCAGCAGGCGCGCCGCTACCAGTGCCCTACGTGCTCGAGTAGCTATACGCGCAAGGACAACCTGGTCACGCACATGCGCCACCTTTGCGGCAAGGAGCCTAGGTTCCTCTGCACGTTCTGTCCGTTCCGCTCAAAGTGGAAAGCTGACCTGCTCAAGCACCTCGCAGCGAGGCACAGCGAAGTGAGCCGCCCCGAGCAGTTCGTCGCATCGTCGCCAATGCTCTAGCCGACTGGAGTTTGATGGCGAATTGTGTCTCGTTGCCCGCTGCAGAAAGCAGTGGGGTTAGCAGAGTGCTGAAAATCTGAGCTGTATCGATCACAGGCGTCTGAAGAACTCCCGCTGCAAGCTATTTAACTTGCCCTCCCGTTGCAATGTCTGCAACTAGACTCATTGCCGTTGCCATGTGGACCGCACCAATAAATGTGAAAATATGAAATTTGTTTAGATTTGTATGTATGTAATGAAAAAGTAAAGGAGATGATTTAATTTTTTGTTGACATGAAAGTAACCTACATCCTACACTCGAACCTAACAAAACCGTCCCACAAAGCACGCCACCGTAAGGAATAATTTGTGACCGCTGACACCATCCACCCACCAGCACCAACAAACCACCCTTATTGCAGACGAAATCGGTTGGGAATCCCGCCAACCGGGAGGCCTCGGTGCCGCCAGCCTCTGGTTGGGAGTCCCACGGATGCAGACACCGCGATGCTACCAGTGCCCAACTTGTAAAAGGAGCTACACGCGCAAGGACAACCTAGTCACGCACATGCGCTACCACTGTGACAAGGAGCCGCGCTTCCGCTGCACCTTCTGCATGTTCAGCACGACGTGGAAAGCCGTCTTACGCAGACACCTCGCAGCGAGGCACGGTGAAGCGAGCCACTCTGCGGCGTTCGGATCGCCGATGCCCTAGCCAACTGGAGTTTGACGGCTTATCTGTGTGGCTTATTATGGAGATTCGAACTTCTCGAGTATATAGCTGCATAAAGCAGTGGCGCTAGCAGAGTGGTGACAATCTGAGCTGTATCGATCACATGCGACTCAAGAGCTCCTGCTGCAAGCTATTTAACATGCCCTCCCACTGTGATGCCTGCAACAAGACTAACTGTCTTTTTATTTGGACCGCACCAATAATTGCGGAAATCTGAAATTTGTTTTGATTTCTATTAAAAAAAGTAAAGGAGAAATAAATAATTGTATGTTGAACTGAAACTCGATCCACCAGAAACCAACATACTAGAGATGCCCAAAAAAAGCCCGAAAAAGCGCGTGCCGTGCTCTTGAAATGTTCAGCTTTCTCGGGCCTCCGTGCTCTCTGACTTTTTCGGGCTTCCGAACAGTTCCAGGCTCGTGGACTGACATACGGATGATGTTATTTCAAAACTCGAGCATTTGGGATTGGATTGGGCCCATATTGTCATGCAATTTTACAGCTAGTGTTGCCTGGGTCTATTTTAGACAATCTACTATCTTTAAAAATACAATATAAATCAAAATCAATAATATTAGTATAAGTATGCACTTTAGGCCCTCTGGCTGATCTAATACACTTTAGGACAAACTCACTCGTGAATGTGTCAAGCTTTCGGGCCTCGGTTCATCGGCTCTTGGGCTGGGCCAGGCGGCCAAAAAAAAACAAAAACATCTACAACAAACCACCTTAATTGCAGACGAGATCGGTTCCGGCCAACTCCCAAGCCTCGGCCCTGCAGGGCTGCTGCCGGGAATCCTGCCGACGCAGATGTCGCAGAGCTATCAGTGCCAAACCTGCAAAAGGAGCTACAAGTGCAAGAACAATCTTGTGACGCACATGCGCTACCACTGTGACAAGGAGCCACGCTTCCTCTGCACCTTCTGCCCGTTCCGCACCAAGTGGAAAGCCGTATTACGCAGGCACCTCACCGCAATCCACGGTGAAGGGAGCCCACCGAGGCAGTTTTGATCACCGATGCTCGCATCGACTGAAGTCCTGCGGTTGAAGTTTGACGTGCTCGAGTAGCTTGCCGCAAATCATTGCGGCACTGAGCAGAGAACTGACAGTCTAAGCTGCACGGATCGCAGCAACTGCAGAGAACTCTCGCAAACTCTTGAACTGATAGTACCTTTGCAACGTCAAACAAGACTCGTTGTATCGTTGTATCGTTGGCTCGTGGACTCGTTCTCCCAGTTAAATAGTTTTACTGTAAACTAACTTGCTAGTCTTAGGAAAAGACATGAGTCATACAAAAGTAAACTCCTTGTCATTACTATTTGGCTCATGTCAAAAGTTGTAGAGAAATCTGAATGTTTTTCAGAAAAACTTACGTGCTAATTATAGAAAAAGACACAAGTCTTAGCTAAGTAATAAATCCGAAAATTGTTTTTGATGTATGTAAAAAAAGTGAAGTATTTTAGGAAAAATTTGGTCAGTTTTTGAAACAAAAATAACCTACAAGTCCTACACCGCAACCTAAAAAAAAAATAGCGTCTACTAAACAGCCAGGCACGAGAGCACGGCTCGTCGCCGCCGACCCGATCCATCCCGAACCGACGAACCGCCCTCGTTGCAGACGCGCGCTGGCTGCAGTCGGGAATCCCGCCGACGCGGAAGCCGCGGCGCTACCAGTGCCCGGCCTGCCGCAGCTGCTACAATCGCAAGAACAACCTGACCACGCACATGAGCCGCTACTGCGGCAAGGAGCCGCGCTATGCCTGCGCCCTGTGTCCGTTCCGTTCGAACCGCCTTGCGCTTAGCCGATCGGATTCTGACGGCCGCAATGTGCCCTTCAATATTTAATACGTTGCCTGAAATATTATGTTTGCAATATAGTTTAAAAACATACTGTTTAGAAATATCTGAAAAAGAAAGTGATTTTTTTAAATTTGTGTAACTATATTAATTAACTATTATTGTTTTTTTTTTGTCTTTCTGTGATCATTACTTTTGATTGTAACTTAGCATTGTCTTAGATAACATGTATTTTTATAAAATATGGTTTAATGGAGGAAATAAATACATAAATAACCGTGTCCTGTTGCACTGCATTGGAAATTCGTTTCGATCGGTTCAAACACCTTGCTGCCAGACATGAGTTGCGGTTGATAGCATGAGCTGTATGTATCGTCAGCAGTGTGTTGTGAGCTAGTGGAACCAGAGGAAGTGTGACCTCTTCAAGAACCATGCTTGTCAATGCAAGTTAGGAGTTGACAATCTGGGCCTTTCTGATTGTCATTGCTCTAGCGACTTACTCATTTCGCTGCACTGGACGTCCAAGCAATTCGACTATATTTATGTTGGCGCTAATTTTAAATTATGATTTTGACACAGTTTTTTAAAATTATTCAGAAGTGGGTACCATATCTTTTTCTGGTTTCTATCATCCCATACGTGTAAGTTTGATAGTACCCTTTTACTATTGTATTATTTAAAAGAGGCCTGTCGAAATCAAATTTATTTTTGTGCTTTTATTGTGAGGAATTCAATTTGTGAATTTTTAAATACCTATGTTGAACAGAGATGCATTTAAAATCAATTAAATCTTATCGATATCACACTTACGGGTGCAGAGAGTGAGCGAGGAATATTCTGACAGTTCTGGTTTCCTTTATGGATAGACTCCGCAAAGAGAATTCTTTTGTCTGAATGAAAATATCTTGGGGATCCGTTCACATTAATAATTCAGAAGATACAGATCCTAACACAAGTACATTGTAAGGAATGATCTCCACCAACATTTCAACCTAAAACAATGTAATCAGATACTATGCTTCTTACACTTTCTGTTTCTTTTGTTGTAGCATTTTGGACTCGTGAAAGAAGGCGGCAAGGACTCTGTGCGGAACGGAGGTTCCCCTGCCATCAATGCGAAAAGAGCTACTTTGAACGATCCAAGCTGTCTCGGCACCTTAAGTTTGAATGCGGCGTCGAGCCCAAGTTCCATTGCCCGCACTGTACCTACCGATGCAAGCAGCAAGGGAATATGAAGATACATTGCATGAAGTTACATCCAAATTGGATGAGCGTAGCGAGCGAAGCGAAGACTTCAATTTGACCACTCGTAGAAAAAAAGTCCATGTGTTTGTTTTTTTGTGTGTTTGTTCGCGCTCTACCGTCCAAACGGCTGGTCTGATTTTGATGAAATTTTCAGTGTACCTGAATTTGTTTTGAACTTAGACCCCCTGCGTTTTTCAGCTTGATAGCTTAAGAACTTTTCTCAAAAATCCAAATTTACGAAAATTTCCAGATTTTTCGCCATCATTTCGCTGTTTGTTTTTACTCTACTGATTAAAACACCAAGCCGATTTTGATTAAATTTGCAGAATAGCTTTTGTATACCGTAAACACTATACTGGTTTACCAAGAAATATGTTTTATATGTTTTTAATATGTTTTTTAATTGTATTTTTCGATTAAATTTTCAAGTTTTTTTGCCGTTTTGCATATCTAAACTGTAATTACCCTTGATTTTTCTTCAACAAACATTACAAATATGTTGACCTAAGTGAGATGTACCGTTACAACAGTTTCCCTGCGATTTGAAATGGTTTTTATTTGAAAATTATCGAAAACTCCATCTGTCGTCTAGGCTGGACAAAGTTTGACAGCTAGGTACTGATTTTGCTTGGCCGAAAATTAATTGCCTCTGGATTCGACCGGCTTTCACCAGAGGTAATTGTAATAATGCTTGAATCTTTGAATCTCTAGGTACAAATTCAAGTTGCATTGAATTCGGCAAAAGAATCAAGACGTGTGTGGATTTATTCACTTCCAAGAATCCTTTTTAGCTTACATGCCAAAATTATGAATCAAATTTAATGAACTTTGGAAGATCGAAATCTGGGCTGGTATACACTATATACCGTATGCACTATATACTGGTATACAAAGAAATACGCTCATCCAACAACGCGTCCACAGGTAGCGTTCGGCGAAGCCCTAGTTAACTTCAATGGCCAGCTGTGTGGGAAATATCCCAATTAACTGGGTTGAAGTTTTGTACAGTGTTCTTTTTTCACAAGATTAAATTTCTTCAATTTATCCTACATTGGCTTTGGAAATTTCATACACTCTATTTTAACCACCAGTTTAAAAATTTTGAAATTCGTGTATGATGCTCCAAAAATAGATTTACAATATTGTTTGCTTTTGCCAAAATATTTATTATGTATATAGTATAGGTATGTATTTATTTATATAGAAGAAAATATTACTTAATTTCTCACATCATATCAACCAATTGGTCCTTTATTATTGTTGACAATTTGAAATATAATAGAATTTGTATAACTATTGCCAAATTTATTTAGAAGTAATTGGCGTTTTTAATTATAAATACGCCTTATTTAATTTATTGTTATTTATTTAACTATCAGATTAATGGGGGAATCTTAAAGAAGATCACTTTCAAAAATATGAAATGTTAATCGTGGTAGGTAAGCTGTTCTCCAAACCTCACTCCATTGTACGTAGCCATTCATAGTATTAGAAGCAGGGAAGGTTATTATTATAATATTTATAAATATATATCCATATGAAGTAAATAAAAACTTAAATAAAATGTAAGAAAAATAAGCTAGTTCATTTTGTTTTGTAGACAGAAAGAGTGGCTAATATTGCCAGTTGCATCTTTCCACCATTTGCTTGCTCCTAATTATATTATTTCTTCTAGGTTCGTCCAATTCGGCGATCCAGTTCTTTCGAGGGAAGCTGGTTAAGAAACCGTTTCAGTGCAAGAACTGCCTCAAGCGATACACTTTAGTGCAGAATCTCAGACAGCACGTCAAGTATGAGTGCGCCCAAGCTCCACAATTTCAGTGCCCGTACTGCGTGTATCGGACTAAACTCAACGGAAACCTGCAGAAACACATCAAACATAAACACAATATGCAATGTATAAACTGATAGATTAGTCACGTTAGCACGTAAACAAAGCAGGTGCTAAACCTTCAGCCTGCTTCAATGAACTATTTCTGATATAAGGGATACAGCTTGCATGTACATTCACTGGTTAAAGCTGGTGATATACTTGTCTTGTAGGGGCATATTTTGTTCTATGTTTTCCTATGGATGAAAAAGTTTGTACCTACCTAGTTCGATTCCTTTAGTGACATCATCTATTATAATTTTAACTCTACGTTAATTTTTTCTTTGTTTGGCGCTAAAAATTCAAATTCACTGGAAGATCCATTTATGTATGGTTCTGAAACAATTATCCTCTTGTCAATTAAAGACGAATCAAACCATTGAGTGAACATAATTCCAAGAGAATGTGAAGCACCCTCAATATTGAAGAACCAGCATAATCATAACACTGGGTATATGTACTTATTAATAAGATCAATGTTTAATACAAGCAAGAACAATGATATTTACTTGAATACTTCCTAAGAATCTCAACCACAAGCATCATATGGTCCTTGCTCAGTATCTTTTGCAGTATCTTTGACAACTGCACTTTTTAACTTGAACTTTGTAACATTTTGCCAGTTTTGCCACTGTCGCCCGATTTCGTTGCCCGTTTCCCGAATTGCCCACCATAGTAATATATTTGCCGCACTACTAACTCAACACCATCCTGCCTGATAACCAGACATCACGTTGCAATACTCCCGCGGGCGGCTCATCGCAAAGCCGTTTGCGTGCGAAACGTGCGGCCGGCGCTACAAGCTGCGGCAGCACCTGACGCGGCACCGCCTCCTCGAGTGCTCCGTGCCGCCGCAGTTCCAGTGTCCGTTGTGCGGCTTCCGCTCGAAGCAGAAGAACAACATTCAGCGGCACTACGTCGCGATTCACGGGCCGGGCGGCGCGTGGCAGAAGGCGAGCTAGTTTCCGGCGCGGTGTTATTTGACCGGTGGATCTTATGCGGCTTGTTGTTGATGAGCGTAACGAGCGATTACTACATTTCGGCACATGTTGGGGAAAAGAAATTGCAGTTTTTTTGTGTGTTTAGTTATCAGAAAGTATCAAAGCATTTAGCTGATAACAGCACAGGCTACAAGCTACTGCTGACACTGCGGTTCTCACTTTCTCAATCTCTGTTAGACTTAACTCCTATGAGAATGCCAGCAGATGCACAGAGCTAGAAACCGAGAGGACCAATCTAGCTAACATCCGATAGCGTCGCATTATTACCTTCACCATGTGTATTGTATTTTATAACACGGAGCCACAATTAAAATTACGGATAGCATAACCATTTCTTATTGGTAGTGTAGTTAGTAACCTTGAAAAGCCTTAAACACCCCTTCCCCAGTGACATCTTCCAAAGAAAATTTCTGCTTAACATGCCTAGTACCTTAACAATGTAACCCGCAATGCATAAAATTTTATTTTTTACTTGTACAAATTTTGTGTATGTGGTAAGAGAAATTACTCGGTAACTAGTAGACACCCATAAGTTGATTTTATGGGATCTTCTCTAGTTGATGTTAAAATTATATATATCTGGCATAAATCACTTCTCAGCTCGAGCAAATAATTTTTTTGTGCAGAAACATTTCTCGGATCTTGAAGAATAAAAGCGCATAAAACTGAATCTAAGCATGGAATATCTTTACAGGCTTCCCTAAAACTTCTTCCCTGGAAATCTAGAGCTCATAATGGTTTTTGCAGGAGTTGGATTGAAATTGATTATTGTGCACTTGGCTCATGAAGCAAATGGTACTATTAGTAACACTAACACCCCACCAAACTTCATTCCATTTGATAAGAAAGAGGTTCCAATGTATCCAATTTCCGACTCTCTGGAAAAATCATCAATAAGCAATTAAATCAAAATAAATCCTGGTACTTGGACACTACTGGTACTGTTGGAACAGTAATTTCAAATTTTCTTATCTTAACTAATGACCTTCAAGCCAACTTAACTTTCTATGAAGATATTAACAATTTTACCACACCATTTCTTTTTGTCTTATCATTTTGTCTGATTGTTTCATTATTATCTTGTCAAATATTGCTATTGTAACAAGCCTGATATCTATAACTATCCCTGCAAAAGTTAGTAGCACTATTTGTTTTGCCATTGCTAACTCGTGTTTTCCTTTTCAGGAGGCAATCATTTACTGCCAAACACGTTTACGAGGCACGGCGTTAGCCAGGCCGAACGGCCGTTCCAGTGCCCTCGTTGTGATCGGGGCTACCAACACCAGTGCAGTTTGCAGTTGCACTTGAAGTATGAGTGCGGCCAACTGCCAAAGTTCAAGTGTCCGCACTGCGAATATCGGTGCAAGCTGAAAGGGAATTTGCAAAAACACTGTCGACGGAAACATCCCGGCTGAAATTTAATCCATGGTGCTTGTAGACTTCAGTGGCCCAATTCACGAAGCAAGTTAAGAAGCAGTAGCGAGAAGTAGCGAAGTAGTAGAGGTTTCTACAATGGAATACCTGATTAGTTTTTGATAATTCTTATAACTGTGTGAATTGAACCACGGGGATCAGACTATTGTCCTGGTAGTGTTCATATTGTGCCAAAATTGAATGCATTATTCCTAGCACCATGCAATCTTTTGACTGACCATTACGGGAATTTTCAGCCTGTAGTGCAGCCCTAATGCAGGATATTAATTTTTGTATTTATTTTGGGGAGTTTATCAATTCATAGTTTGGATGAACACTTAAAAGGATATATATGGGCATCTTTTGTTTAATTTTGACTTTCCTATTTTTTCAATTTTTCTTTTATTGATGACTTTTGTGTTCATAAAAATAGCCATGTAGGTAGAAAAAAAAAGTTTCATAATGATGTTTATTGACGAGAGTAACAAAACAAGCAGATTAAGTGAAGCAAATCCTTGTTCCAAATGGTATTGCAATAAGAATTTCCCGTTTGGCCCGTATAGCCATTAACTAATGCAATGTAAAATTGAAATAAAAAATCAATAGTTATGGTTTTATAAGAAAGTACAATTTATTTATAGTTTCAGATCTGCCAATGTATGTCTTTTCATGGGTATAATAATAGTGGTCAATGTATACAAAAACCCTCTGTTCTAATTCCTTTTTCCACTTTTAAATGATGTTGCAAAATACTCTGACTCTTAAAACAATGGCATTGAGTTTCATGCCCAACGCGCAGAGATTTCACTCTTTGTGAAAACATTCTCGGAACTCCTAATGAAACTAGCTGAATAGCCATTTACCTGTTTTCCCTTTCAGAAAACCACCAGAGCAACGTAGGATCGAGGACCCAGTCGCGAGGCAAGATCGTTGAAAAGCGCTACCAATGCCCGAATTGCCCGAAAGCATACACGCAAAGCAGTAACCTGTCGCGGCATCGCCGGCTCGAGTGTGGAAAGGAAGCGCAATTGCAGTGTCCGATGTGCGCATATCGCACCAAGCACAAGTCCAATCTCAAAGACCACTGCTTCAGGTCACATTCGTATGTCTATGCGTGATCAATCGCGCTTCTAAGTGCTGGGTCGTTGATATCAATTAGGTCTTTTAATGTGAACTCAATACTGGCATTTTTCAAAATTTACAACAATTTTACAGATGTTATACATATTTTGGATCATGTTTCATGCTTCATGTCACCAAAACTATTTGATAACTTGTCTTACATGTAAAGAATTTGATGCTTTGAAATACAAGCTTTTATTCAGTGTTCTTTAGTATTTTACTATCTAAAATAATGTATTACAAGGTAAATGGCTAAACCAATTTGATGAGTTTTCATAGTTTCTTTAAAATTTCTGAGAAGTGTGAATTACTTGATTTTTTAAGTCTTACTTTTATCAGAACTGATGTCATTTTCCTCTCAAAGTCATTCCCTACCCTTTCCTCATTACAATCATATCAATGTAAACAAGACAGGCAAAGATAAAAATGTTTACAATTTAGCTCAAGGAAATTGCAGATCTGCTCACACAGTGGAAAGTAGGAAATTCTAAAGCTAGCAATATGGGTTTTTATCTCTAAAACGTCAATTATTTCCCAGAATTGGAACAACTTCCGCCCAGACGCATAGCCCGTGCGGGGAATCTCGCGGCAAGACCGTTCCAATGCAGCAAATGCACGAAGAGCTACACGAACCGGTACCACCTCAACCGCCACGTAGAGTATGAGTGCCAGAAGGCAGCGCGCTACCCGTGCCGCTACTGCGACTATCGCTGCAAGCGGCCGGAAAACCTGAGCTCACACTGTCTGAGAAAGCATGGCGTCGATCGCTGAACGCTCCGAAAGTAATTGACCCCTCGTGTTTTACTGGCGCTAATGCTGGATTTTGAGTGAAATGGGAATTACATTTAACACCCGTATCTTGTGTGGAAATGTGTTTTGTTAGAGGTGAATCATTGCAAAAGAGATTGGCAAACTTTGTATCTAATTTGCATCAGTCAGCTTTTGCTAAAGTTGAATTTGATTTTGGCAGTGAAAGCAATGAATGCCCACTACCATTGTTTCTTGCTATTTGTCAAGGTAATTATTGGTTGAGAAAAGGACGCCCTGCATCTCAACTTAAGTAAACAACTACAACAAAAAAAAATAACATACCATCATTTAATGCGCTCGGTCTGCTTTGAGCAGTTTAATCTGAGGGATTGTGGCAATGTAGGATTGAAAAGTGTAGAAATTAAATTTATTTAAAGTAAAACTTTTGTAGTTGTGACTTGGGTCATTTAATGAAGGCACCAAAGCAAGAATTTTCAGTGGTTATTTTCTTATTTTGCACAATATCTTCCTTTGGTTGGCTCTTAATCCTCTATCTTCCTTGATATATCTAACAATCTTCAGTGACAGATCTTTCTCTTTGTGCACACTATTATCAATGTACTTTTTCATTTCCCAGTTCTTTATTTTTTACAACCGATTTAGTTGATGTTTTTATTCAAAATTTCAAGGCAACAAACCCAGCTCTCATCAAAACTACATGGCATTTAAAAAAGCTCAAAATATCCTCATATCTTTCTAAAATTTGGAATTCATATTTCAAACACTTATTCCCTTAAGGGAAAATTCAAATGGTATCACATATACACTTTTCTCAACTTTGTTGCTGACCAACTGCCATAATCGCCGCAACACATAACACAGAGCAAGGAGCGACATTGAATTAACAATCTTCTCTTCCAGGGCGACTAGGTGCTGACAGGGCCGCCTACTACTCAACTGGCCAGCCCGACATTCCTCGGAAGTTCTCTTGCATCGCCTGCGGCAAGAACTACCAACATCGCACGCACCTTCAACGGCACAAACGCGAGTGCGGCAAGGCGCCGCGGTTTGCGTGCCGTTTGTGCAGCCACCGAACCAAGCGCAAGGACAACTTGACAATGCATTACGCGCGATTGCACCCTGGGGTTGACAGCGGAGATGGCGGTGGCGACAACAGTGTCGGTGGCATTGGGGGTGGGGGTAACGAGCACGAGGTGCCGCTGTTTGCGTGTCGTTTGTGCAGTCACCGATCCAACCGCAAGGACAACTTGGCAATGCATTATGCGCGAATGCATCCTGGGGTTGCTGGCAGCAGTAATCATGGTGTCAACAATGGGGAGTTGCAGGGAGCCCTATGAAAGGAAATGGCATTTAAAAATTGACTACCAAATATGATCCAAGGAACCAGAAAGGTAAAATTCTAAAAATGCAATGATATACATATTTAGTATTTACCATCACAAAATTCAATGTTATCAGCAAATATGAAGTAATCCAGAATTATTTTGAAAATATCTGTAAGTTCCCTTGTTCCCTTCACTTGTTCTGCCATAGCTTCTAATTCCTCTAGCAAAATCGAGCTGATGCTGAGATGTGTAAATAAAATTAATTGATCGGAGCATTGTAAGAATAAATTCTATGTGTCTTTTTTTTATATCTGTTGGCCTATTCATTCTCTCCAACTTAAATTTAACCCCAACCCTATCAACTTTAATCCTGGTGCATGCTTTTATATTTTATGATTGACAGTGAAATTAATTTCACTTTGCTGTTGCCTTCTTTTACACTGTGTATATTTTATGCTAACTGAGGTTGCTTGCATTTTTTTAGCAATGAGCTTACAATGGATATTCAAGCCTCTTTATGTGAAAATTGACCTGATATGTCTAATGCAATTTAAATTCCTACCAGATGAAACGCTATGTGAATTGTCTAGTGGTTAACTATGAAACACTCAAAATATAATTTTGTATTTATATATATATATATATATAATTGATCTATAATATTTCAATTTAAGCAAAATGACACATTTTAAGAAGCTTGTTGAATTTTTTGGATGAGAGAGCGAAGCGAGCGAAATCCTTCAATTTCACAACATAGGGGGAAAAAAAGCACTTTTTTTTTTTTTTTTTGTTTGTAACAAAAACGAGCAGCCCTACTTAAAGGTCACAGATCGTTACGAAATTTGGCAAAAATGTTCGTGGTGACTCAGCGAGGTGCTGTATAGTTTTTGAGCAAAATCTGGTCAGCCATTTTGTTTTTATGAGCAAAAACCTGTTAATTTTTCAGTTTTTTGGTACTAGCTTCGTAACTAATTAACCGATCCGCACCAAATTTGGATTGAATATTTATGATAACAAGTTAAACGAATTGTCTAAGTTTCAGATTCCTGCATGAAGTATTTTGCTAATCAGAAAAATAAAATGACTTAATAATAATAAAAATACTTGATCATTAAAGCACCGTTTTCAACAATATGATTTTCAAATGTTTTCCGTTTGGGTTTCCGGGAGATTACGGCTCGCTCATCCTGCAACGAGTGTAGGCTCTACTAATCGTTTACCTAGTAAATATTTTAATTTTACATGTGAATTTCAAAAACACGCATTCTGGTGAATTTGGATGTGGATGAACTATAGGTCAAAATTAAATTTATTTCCAGATTTGCTGGCAGCCAACCCGATACTTCACTACTATCGTGGCCGACTCATGGCCAAACCGTTTGCGTGCGCCAAGTGTCCGAAACGCTACGCGCAGCAGGGCAGCTTGTACAATCACTTGCGCTGGGACTGCGGAAAGTCTCCGCAATACCAGTGCCAGTTTTGTGAATTCCAGTGCAAGTACAAGTGCAGCTTGAGAAGACACATTGCATTACGGCACATGGACGAGAAAACTGATGTGCTTTAAGCGAAAGCTGACTTTCGTCATTTTGACGCCAAATATACGTTTGGAAATCTTGTATGGGTGTTGAAGTTTGACGGAAATATGTTAATTATGTTAATCTGGTTGAAAGTTGTAATAAGAAACAAATTGTTTTACTAAAAAACTATTTCCTACGTGGGTACTTATCTAGCAATCTACCAACTCTGTCTTTAATTACCTACTTATAACTAAGGAAATAAACATAATTTAAAACTAGAATCAGAAATTAGATATATAGGTATTTGTGTTATTTTTTAAATGTTTTTGATTTTATTCGGAACTGGTTCTAATCATATTGTTAGATACCTAAGTCTCTAACTATACTTCTTTGCTAAATGCTAATGCCCTTTGCTAATGCCAACAACTTGACAAGATCATTTCTTGTCTATGGCATCTTTGTGTGAAACTCAGATGTCGATCAAACCTGCTGCTTAGACTCTGCAGTGCGGACGGGCATATTCTTTCCTAATATTTAATTCCTTATTACATTCCAGGGTCACGGTACGCTCGAGCGTTTGCCCGTCTAAGCGCTCGGCCGAAGACGCCGTTCAAGCCGCACGCCTGCTCGACTTGCGGAAAGATATTCAACCATTTCAGCAGCCTGTGGAACCACTCGATTTACGAGTGCGGCAAAGTCAGGACCCTCAACTTCTAACGACTCAAAATATTTGAGTAGATTTTTATGGCGAATTTCATAAAATTGATTGGTTTTTATAAACAGAAATTTTTTAGAATATTTTGTCAATATGTAATGCTTTCTCAAGTGAAATGTATGTATTTTAAAATATTATATATTTTTCATTGTTGCTGTGTGGTTAAAATTAAAATTTATCCGAAGTTTTTGCCATGTCAGAATCTGATCTTGTTGATTTTCTGTAGCTGTATCACTTAGAAATGATAATTTATATTTTACAACATGCCAAACTTTCCACGTCAGATTTTTGCTAGTGTTAATCATTGGATTACGTTGCAGGGCCACACATCTTCCTACCTTCACCCCACTACACTCAACCCAAGACAGCCAAATTGCACGCCTGCGAGAATTGTGGGAAGAAATACAACCATCACAGCAGCTTGTGGAATCACACGAAATTTGAGTGCGGAAAAGCACCGGGCTTCCTGTGCCAGCACTGCTCGTACCGCTGCCATCGCAAAGGCAGTCTCAAGTTCCATGTGACCCGGATGCACCCAGCATTTGGCTGGTGACAAAATCTCGTAGTGAGAATACTTCATGGTTGTCATTTAATATGAAACAAAATGATGCTGTCAATTGACTTAGAGACTGAATTAAAGTTGTAATCTAACCATAGTATAGTGCACAAGTCAACTCTGGTGTTACCTAATTAGAATCGGGAACGCTGTATCTGTTTTACATTTCAACTCAGTTTCACAGTTGACTGGCAACTCCTCCAATGTAAACTGCTCCAATAGCTAAAGTTAAAAAGCCTTCTTGCAACTGGTCTAAAACGAATACTGGCAACTGCTCCAAAGCACATTCTGTCAAGTGCTCCAAAAGTCCGCTCCTCCCTATATATTTCCACCACCCCCGCCCACCCTTCTAGTCCTACCTTTCCTGACCTGACATAAATTGGTTTGGGAAGTTGGGTGGGGTCAGGAAAGGTAGTATTAGTGGTGGGGGGATATATAGCAAGGAGCGGACTTTCGGAGCACTCGACAGAATGTGCTTTGGGGCAGTTTTTGCCAGTATTTGTTTTAGGCCAGTTGCAAGAAGGCTTCTTAACATTCACTATTGGAGCAGTTTACATTGGAAGATTTGCCAGTCAGCAAATAGTTTTACAGACTTTAGATGATTGGATCAGTTAAAATGTATAACAAATGAATGCATCCCATTAGAATCATCATTTTACATTAGACATTAGATTAACTATTTTCCCTGTATGTTATCTCTGAAGATTTGTTAAATGGACTTTGAATGAACTGTGCCAGCCTATAAAGAGAGGAAAGCTGTGGTGACGGATGATTCCACAGATTGATATTTTCAGTAAATTATGCCGACCAGAACTGGCTATGTACAGTATGATAAGATTACGATCTACAGGCGTTTCAATGTACCAGTGCTACTTTTTTAGGCCGCCAATCTGATTGATACCGTCATTCGCACTCTATCTTTATATATTAGAAATAGTTTAAGGGTAGCCGATCGTTCGTCGCGTGAACGTGCTTGTTGCTGACCCCTGCGTGCCCGCAGGAACGCCACTGTCCGGCGTTACCCCCGTGCAGCTGAGCTACTCGCGCGGCCGCATGGTGACCAAGCCGTACCAGTGTCCGATCTGCGGCAAGTGCTACCAACACCAGCACAACCTGCACCGACACACCAACTTCGAGTGTGGCAAGCCACCGCAGTTCCAATGCCAGCATTGCAACTACCGCAGCAAGCAGAAAGTGAACATGCAGAGACACTACTTTCGCAAGCATCGTACGCAATACGAGATCGCGCTCGGCACCGATTCATTTGGGCATTTCGGTATCGGTTCCTGAAAAGTTCGGTGTTCAGTAGTGTGTTTCAATGTGTTGCTATGTTGATGTTATTTGGAGACTGAAGAGTGTTACAAGTGTTTAGTTATGTCGAGTCCCCATTAGTGTGAGGGGTGCTAAGAAAATGTATCCTTAGCACATCTATTACTATCAGAGAACAAAAGAACTGATGAAGTAAAAATGACAATGAAATGTGCAACACCTTGCCATAAGTGAATAAAATGGCCCCTGTTACTATTCATTCAACATATTAGCTTCAGCAACAAATCATCAAAGTTATTTCAGAAATTACATCCATGTACATGCATCAAACATACAGTTACATTTACTTAGATGGTACTACCTACATTAATAAATTATTTGTACATTTTTTAATTGGATCTGCATTTTTTATGTTTTGGCCTTACCATTCGTTAATAAGCCATTTGTTCTGAATGTTTTTTTGGGCGTCACAAACTGAATTTTTTTGTCCAATAAATGAAGTGTAGCCACACCCAGCTTCAGCTTAATTAGCTTTGTTTGCTCATGTCTAAATGTCTTGTCGAGTTAATCTGGGAGTATGTAATGAAAAATCAGAATTAGTAACAAAGTTCATTGCAAACACACAAAACTATTGTTGGAAAGTCACCCATTTGTTGCTCGTCACGGAATCTTGTCACAGGTGGTATCTCACATTCCTTTCTTTACAGACGTACAATTGATGCATACCCCGCTAGGCTATTCCCGAGGGCGAATGGTCCCGAAGCCCTACGCGTGCGAGAAGTGCACGAAACGCTACAAACACATGGCCAACCTTCATCGACACACCAACTTCGAGTGCGGATTAGCGCCGCAGTTCCAGTGCCAGTACTGCAACTACCGCAGCAAGCAGAAAGTGAACATGCAGCGGCACTGCTTCCGAAAACACCGCACGCAATACGACATCGCTGCGTGAGCGAGTGGCGCACTCAGAAGCGGGGAGATTCGCACTTTTCCACGCCTCTTTGCTCTTTGCGGATTTGTCCGTCGTTTTTGGTACCAGTTCGTTAAGGGTTCAGGGTTTGCCGAAAGTATCGCAACTAAGGGAAAGAAGATGGTGACTACTAACATGGTGGTTAGGGCCAGATAGTGAGTAAAAAGTGCATTCTGTATGCCAGATTCAGACTGGAACTCGACTGAAGCTAGTGTTCCAAAATGTTTGTGCGCCAAGAACCTTTTAAGCACAAGTAGCTTTCCGTTGTTACTCTGTAAAAGAAATCAAGAAATATATATATACAAAATTATTGGATGTGCAAAATGAAGTCTTTCAATTGATACTGATAAGAAAAGCACTTACCCCCTTTTTTTTAAAGTTTGCTTGCAGGATTCATGTCAGACTGGAGAATTGAGAGAGGTGACATTTTCAGGGAAGATTGTTTGCATGACAAGACCGAGAGTTGAATTATTTTGGGAAGGCAGTGAGCATAGTGAGATGAGCTCGAAAACGACACCGAAAGTCATTATGGTTTGCATATCTAATCTTTTCTTCTTTCCAGACAGACGAAATGAAACCGACGTGAAGCCACTGAGCTACTCTCGTGGACGCTTGGTATTGAAGCCCTTTGCTTGCGAGAAGTGCAATAAACGCTACCAACGCTTGCCCAACCTTCATCGACACACCAAATTCGAGTGCGGCTTGGCACCGCAGTTTCATTGCCAGCACTGCAACTACCGCAGCAAGCAGAAAGTGAACATGCAGCGGCACTGCTTCATCAAGCACCGCACCAAGTATTAACGTTTGCCGCCAAAGAAACTCGGTCGTTAGTTTGTAGACGCTCTAAGAAAAGTAATGTAATGTGATAAATATGCTTTTGAGTTATAACTCTCTTTTGACTCATGTCTTTTATGTATTTTAGTTTTCAGAACTTGTTAGTTTTCAGAAAACTATTAGACTGGGTTATTGATTGCCAAGCTTGTCCCGACATTTTCCGAAGCTGTACTGCCTACTTTATCAAGGGTCTAAAATCAAGTCTCAGATTGAAAAGAATCGTTTAGAAAAGCTTAGGTTTTGTAGCGTAGCATTCAATAACCAACTTAGATAGTTTTTCTGAAAAAACAAAAAAAAATGCCCAAGTTGTTTAATGTCTAGGCAGATAAACGGTCTTAAATTCCTATTCTTGTGATCTCACGTCAAAAATGGAACTTTGTCTTTTATCATCTTTATTCCTTATATAAGGAATTTAAATTTACACCGTGAAATTGATTGTAAAGAACACAGCTTTCACTTAAAAAGAACTGCTTTCTTGCAAGATATTTTCTTTTTTGAAGGAACCATTCCATGTTACCTCACATCCTTGTTACCATCTTACCTTGCATTCACTAAAAGTCTGAATTCCCTTATTGCACTATCATTTTGTACTCCGATACCTATTCCAAGATCATCTTCATCAAAACAAGGTTCCAGTATCCAATGATTCCTACCCTCCAGAAATCTGACCTCTGTCAAACACCCTCTACAATGCCCGCCGGTTGCAGATCCTAACGCTTCGCTGTGCTACTCGCGCGGCGGCGTCGTGAGCAAGCCGCACGCTTGCCCGTCGTGCGGGAAACGCTACCAGCATCGGCACACGCTGGTGCGTCACACTACACACGAGTGCGGACTCGCGCCCAAGTACCGTTGTCCGTACTGTGCGCATCGGTGCAAGCAGAAGCAGCAGGTGCAGCGGCACTGCTGGAGCATCCACCGCGAACATTACGTCAATAAGGAGCCGGCACAGTGACTTTTGTCGATGTTTTGCGGGTTGTTACGGCTGTTTGGTGGCTGGACGCACGGTGAGCGTTTTCTGTGTCTGGGATTCATATGATATATCAAATCTCGTTGCATTGACATTAAATTTGATCTATTAAATGTTAAATTTCCTTCCTGAAAATTTTATCGAACAATTTCTTAGCTGGTATCCTCGATTGAAAGTTGTGTCTAAATGCCTTGAGTTGTGATTCCATAGTGATTCATTCTCATTGTTTTACCTCTTCTGGTTAATTGTTGAGAAATGTGAAAATAAATTACTTTTATTGCAATATTGTAATGTGTAATTTGATGAGATAGTGCTTATTTTGCCATTATGTTTTGCTTTCAAATTTGATGTTATTGTTATCAAAATTTATTACTTATTAGTTATTGGTTGTTTGTTTCAGATTGTTCCAAAGAAATGCATTGATAATAACTTCTAATTTTTCATAGAACCTACTTATTTGTCTGGAATATTTGATGAACATTTTTGCAACGGATTATATTATCTGAATTAATTCACTACCTAATAATGTTTACCTGGTGCTCTGTGCAAACGCAAATGCAAGCGCATTGCTTATCATCTCGACTAATTGACCCTCCTTTCAGACGGGACCCTCAACGATTCTGATTCCCCCTGCGGCGGGGGAAATCGTTTTGAATGCCCGAAATGCGCAAGGAGTTACAAGAACCAACGACACTTGAAACGCCTCACACTGTTAGAGTGCGGCCGGGTGCCCAAGTACAAGTGTCCTTACTGCGAGCATCGGTGCAAGCAGAAGCAGCAGGTGCAACGGCACTGCTGGAACATCCACCGCGAGCAGTATGTTGAGGATGAGATGCCAAAGTGACGTAGATGATTTACGGTAGCTGGAAACCTAGAGATAGTGCAAATGTTGCTGATGTATGGGAATCCAGCTAAATTGCAAATATCTTTTCATTTGCATTAAATTTCATTTAAATTCATTAAATTGTGTCTTTGAGAAACATCCCTATACTAATATTATCCCTGTGGTTCGGTGTGTTTTCAACACTTTCAGACATGAGAAATCATTCCATTCATTCCATCTTCCATCTCTTCTGAGAATGAGGCTAGGTGCACAGTCAGAGCCAACTCTGTCGCTGGGACGTCGAATACACTTGCTTGATTTGCCTGTGTAGTACTCATACCATTACGAGTCGCTTCTTCCCCTTCTCTCCCAAGAGAGCCCTTTCCTCACCCAACGAAGGCAGGAATCTTGTGTGGCCGGATAGCTCAGTTGGTAGAGCAACCGCCCGGCAAGCGGAAGGTCCCGGGTTCATATCCCAGTTCGGACGCACATTTTTCCTGCTCAGCTATCCCATCACTTTCAGACATGTCTATGCACGCCTAAAGTTCTCATCCTATTGTTATGAAATTTTGGAAACGCACTCGATACACCATTCTTGGATGCAACGAGGGGGTCTCGCTGCGGTTTGACCAAAATGGGCCCTTTTTTGGGGGGGTTCACCTACCAAATTTTGACTTAGAGGATTGAAAATGTATACCCGTGTAGAATCGACCATTTGCAATTCAAATCGAAATTTTCAAATCAGCTAGCCCAAAATTGGGCCCTTTTGAGGGGGTCATTTAGCAAAAACAAAAACTTGCGATTACACTTGGCAATTATTTTCCTAACTTTATGAAATTCTGGAAATGCACTCGATCCAACATTCTACAACTCACTCCTGGGGTTTCGCTTCGGTCTGGCCAAAATGGGCCCTTTTTTGGGGGGGGGGTTCACCCGTCAAATTTGGACACATAGAATTGAAAATTTGTACCCGTGTAAAAGTGCTCATTTTTAATTCAAAATTGGCGGCCGGAGGCCGCAGGGGCGGAGCCACTAGTATTTAACATATTTTCCTTTAAATCTTTACTAATTTATTATTTGTTCCTATCCATCAATTTGAAATAGTAATGGCAGCACACTCATTCATTGAAAAAGGCTCAAAGCTTTGGGACAGACATTATCAATAGGAATGTTTCTTACAAGTTTTACATGCCTTGGACGATGTGGACCAATCGAATGTGATTTAGGTTTCCGATGCTGTATTGGAAATTATTCGAGACTTTGTGATTTTATGTTCACAGAATGTGCAGAAAAATAATATGTAGCATGCCGGTGGATCATGTCGATTTTGGTTTGTGGTTTCCTGGATGTTTTTTATGCTTGGTTTTCTCTGGTCTTACGTCGAGGAATCTGATAATAAATTTATTTAACTGAAATATTGTTCTGTAATTTAATGAGGTTGCACTGTAGCAAATACATTCAGCATTTATTTCGACTTGTTTGTCTTAAATTGTTCTACAGAAATGTATTACAACAATGGAATACAACACTCTTTTCTTCTATCTAACTACTTATTTTGCTGACTTTATATGCCACTATTTGCTTATTATATGCTGACTATATTATGTGAAATTTTTGTAAAGGAATATATTCCATGAATGAACTCAGTACTCTTGTTTACTTGATGCTCTGTGATACTCTACAAGTGCAATGCATTTCACCTCGACTAATTTTCCTTCCTTACAGGCGGATCCCGCAACAATTTCGCATCACCCCGCGGGCGAGGAAACCGTTTCGATTGTCCGAAATGCGCAAGGAGTTACAAGAACCGACGACACTTGAACCGCCACACCAACTTCGAGTGCGGCATCGAGCCACAATTCAGCTGCGTTGTTTGCGGTCGCCGTTACCGACAGAAAACAGACATGACGAGGCACTGCTTGCAGTTCCACGGGTTGAAATGTTAGCCAGGGCACAGACCTCGCTTTCACCTCTTTCACCAAGCAAAGCAGGAATCTCGCGCTCCGGTTGGCAAGCCAAAAGGTCCCGGGTTTGTATCCCGGTGTGGTCGCACATTTTCCTGCTTTGCTGCCCCTCCAGAGTTCAAGCCTGGCTGGATTCTCTACCGGCCTCTTCCAATACTGGCATCGCCAACCAGTTGTTGCTCAGTGTAAAATTTTTGAATGGTTATATTTATATTGAATGTCTAGATGGTAGGAATTGAGGTAGATTTACGCTAATTGATTTTCTTAATGATGCATAAACTATCAAAAATTACTAAAACCGAAATTTTATCTCCTGGTTAATTTTTACCTCATGTCTATTAGATAGCATCCAGGAACAATGTTACATATTTTTATGAATTTTTATGAATTAATGAATACCTTCACCATTGAAGCTTGTTGAAATAAACTATATTTTCTGTAAAGATGTTTGCTTTTGTTGACATGTATTGTGTTTTTTATTTTATTTTGTATGACCAAAGAACATTATTCTCTGATAGTTTAATATTTTATTGTCTTAATTTTAGAGTATAATACATGCACATATCTATCACATTGACTCTGACTCGAATATATCTGGTAAAAGTTATTCTTTATCCAATACTGGTAACCTTGTAAACAACACGAGCAAAATCTAGCAAGCACAAATTGCTATAAACTCTTGCAATTTGTTTTTACTTGAATTTAAATGTAGAAAGTCAAAGTTATTACTTAGTGATGACTTATTACTTAATTTCCTTAGCATTGTAATGCGGAATCAAATATCTTTGGCGTAACCCCTTAGCTGCAAAACCACCCTATTTGATTGTGTAGAACATATTGTTCTTACAGAGCCCGAATGACATGCCTTTGTTTCAGGCAAACCATTCCGCAACCATACACTGAACCGCGAACACCACCTCGACCTACTGGGCCCGTACCGCTACGAGTGTTCGACTTGCGAGAAAACTTACAAGAACCGCCGCCATTTGAACCGTCACATGACCTTCGAGTGTGGAAAAGCACCGCAGTTCAAATGCCCAGTCTGCATTCACGAGTGCAAGCACAAGTCACATATGCAAAGGCATTGCCAGAGCGTTCATGGCATCAAATTCGCTTAACGGGACCGCTTTGTTTTTGGTCTCGTAAGAATAGAGGTGATGTTTCCCTTTGGCTTACCTTCCTAAAACTTGGTACGACAAATTAGTAGGTACCAAGAATGGACCTCAGTAGATACCATTGTACCAAGTGTCATGTGAACAGCCTGAGCTTAATTTTATTCAACAATAATGTAGCTTGCAGACGAGTGATAACGATAGCAGATATTGTACAAGTATGGTATGAAAAATGAATACACTCGTTAAGATTCTATTTGTTTTTTTATTTGTCACTAGACCTGAACCCATTATCATCCATCACGTTGTAATTTGGTAATGGTAATGGTAATGGTAATGGTAATTTGGTAATTTTGTAATCAAGGCAAATGTTCTGGGAAAATAATGATAAGGGTGTTGGTAATAATTACATCTGCTTACAACAATTTTGACATTAACCTGCCCCATCTCAAATCTCGAATGCTCTCTCGTTGCAGACTCGACTCTTTCGCCGACCTTGTGCTACTCTCGTGGGAAACTGCTGGCGAAACCATTCAAGTGTGCAGATTGTCCAAAAAGCTATGCGCGCCAATCTGGGCTGAGCAATCACGCCAAGTATGAATGCAAGAAAGAGCCGGCGTTTCGATGCTCGTTCTGCCTGCGTCGATTTAAGCACAAATCGCAAGTGCGGAGACACTGTGTCACCGTTCACCGGTGCAAATGCTAAGACACTGTGTCACCGTTCACCGGTGCAAATGCTAGAGTAGCGTTACTCATCAGAGTAAGATGTACATTGGCATTGGCCAATTTTAATGTCAAACATGATCCAATTTATAAGCAAAGGAATTTGTGTTGTGAAAATATTGGACATGTGAATACTTAACATGTACTAATAAAGAGAGAGAGTGTGAATGAGATTGAAAATAAAGCAGAAAAGCAGATTTCTTTATTTTAGAGTTCCAGCAGGTTTCTGAAGTGTATAAGGCAAGTAAAAAACTCAGTGGCTGCATTTTCAGGAAAGCTCATCACCGCTCAGAATTTGAATGAAAAAGTATTTGTTTCACTCTCTTATCAATGATAAAACATGTACCTACTTTCTTGTGTTCTATGAAATTTACACAGCAAATTTCTATCATAAAATTCCGGCATGTAAGCCGTTGGCTCCGTAAGCCAGAATCTACTTCCAATGCATGGTCCAATGCGTTAGAATTCTTAGAAATTCTATCCACATATTAATAATAATTGTGGTAGTATGCAGATATTATTCTAATAAGAATCAATTAGATATTGTATTAATATTTGGTATAATTTTATCTTTTTCAAGCTTGTAGCTAAGAACTTGGGTGTGAAATATGTACATGTCCGCAACAAACTCTATTACAAACTTTTGCATTGCGCCGCCACACTTTTTATTTATTAATATTTATATATTTTTTGTTTTGAAAGCTATGAACACGAGAACAAGTGTAAATTTTAGATGTGAACTAGTTTACTAAATTACACATTTTACCATATCTTAAAAAATGTACATTTCTTATTTAGATATAGTAGGTAAACATCATCGAGCTATCTCGATTGTTCAATTAGCACCGCTCATCGCTGTGAGCGCTTTTCAAACGGGAACATCTTGCCCGCCGACCCAACAAACATCTCTGACATACTTCTGTTGCAGATTCTTCGTCACGGCTCTCGCGACACGAGCTGCATTACAGCCGTGGACGGCTCGTGGCGAAGCCGTTCCGATGCACCAACTGCACAAACAGCTACCAGTACAAACAAACGCTGGTGCGCCACATGAAGTACAACTGCGGTCGCTCGCCGCGGTTCCAGTGTCCGCGGTGCTCGCGCACCAGTCGCCAGCGTTACGACATCAAGAACCACTGCCTCGTCGTTCACGGCTTCGATTACGATCCGTCTCAGCCTTAACCCTTTGTTGACTGACGCGACTTTCAAGTCGCGGGTTATTTATGCCCTACAATAGTCTAGAGTTGAGTTAGGGCTGGAAATGACTGACTGGACTTGCAATCCTCTGTAAAATATATGAAAAAAATTATTGATTTAGTTCACCAAACTTCTGAAGGAGAGTGTTTGAAAGCCTTCTCGACAGCTCACCCAGAGACCAGCTACAGTGTCCGTGTCAAAGCCTTATCATTTTTATTTCTTTATTTAGTTAGGTTAAGAGCGGATTTTTTAAAATTCGCTTTGAGTACCACGGAGGAAATGAAAGAAATGGAAAAATTTGTTTTCAATTTTTTTAAATCAAATAACAGGATTTTCAAGTTCTGGTCCCATTCCTATGCCCAAAAGTGTTGAAAGTAATTCTCAAATTTTTAATACTCTAATGCAGTTGTCTGTGGCACAAACAGAAATTCGGCTCAAAATTTTGATTTTTAGATTTAGCGGTCAACAAGGGGTTAAGGGGACCACAAAGGCGTAGGTAGTACCAAGCTATGAACAGCTTTATATTGCCAGTAAATTTTATTCACATGGAAGTTCTGTTAAAAATGTTAGAGAAAGATCAGCGCCACTAAATGTATTTCTGGTTTCTTGAAATAACATATTGAGAACAATCAGACAAAATTATAAGTTCATATTTGTATCATGTAATTTAATAAATGTAATGTGTTGTTATTATTATTTTTGTCCACATTGTTGGTTTTTTCTGTATTTCCCTCACTTAAGTGCTGTACCAGTAATGGAGTAAACTCTTGTACCTATATTAAACATCAAATATTAATTTTAGACTTGCAATAACATGCATTCTAAAGTCTTTGTGGTTCTGCAATGCACTAATTAACAATGTTTAACAACGAGCCTCGTCATTTAGAAACCATACGATTAAAATCAACACATTTCACTTAACGATACGCAGCTGCCGTCCCCACAGATACTGACTCGACTTCTTTCCAGATGTCTCCCTCATCCTCGGCGGCGGCATGGCGGTGGTCTACAGCCGCGGCCGCATGGTCGTCAAGCCGCACCAGTGCCCCGAATGCCCGAAGAGCTACCAGCACCGGACGGCGCTCAACCGCCACCGCAAGTTCGAGTGCGGCCAGATGCCACGATTCGAGTGCGCCGTCTGCGGACACAAGAGCCGGCATCGGCACGACATGCGCAGCCACTGTCGGGCGATGCACGGAGTCGATTATGTGAAAAACGACTAGAGGGCAGGCCGGGAGGTTTTGTTTTATAAAATTAAGTTTTTAACTAGGTTATTGAATCCGAAGATGTCCTCTAAGAACCGGAGGTTTTGCTTGGCTATGCTGCATTTATCCATTGGTTAATCAGGGACTGTAGTAAAGCAGTCTGCATAGCTTTATGAAAGGTTGGGAAATCTTAGGGGGAAGCTTAGCATTCTATTATTGCTAGGATTTCATGCTAAGAAAACAAAAATGCACGAGTTCAGTCGATAGCGAGAGTGTGCGGTCCAAGACTGTTCTTTTATCCTCGGTGGTCGTAGATGTGAAGTGGATGTTGTTATGGTTCTTCGAGTAAATAATCGAAATTGCATTCTTTCTGTTGTGATAATTCTTAAAGCCGGGTTAAATTGTCGGCCATTGTCTATTGTTTTCTACCATTGTTAATAAATGTATTTTCAAGTTGTGTTCTATATATACATTTTTTCTTCTTGCAGATTGTCTCTTACTCAAAATAGTGGCTTTTCTGGTAAAACTTCTTCCTTATCCAATAACATGATGACACCCCATTTTAATCGGCCAGTATCTAGTGAGCTCAAATTGAAATACATTTTTGCAATTTGTTTCCCTTATTTCTTAAACATGATAAGACCAAATTATTAATAATAAGCAAACTTCTGTAACCTTGGTTGCTTTTGCAGAATATATGGAGTTATTTCAAGTTGAGCTCATGATAATCAAGCAATGTTAATGGGTGTAGGTCAAACCAACTTTGAACTTTGGTTGGATCCTAGCTTTAAGTCTCTTGTCTAGTTTCTCAATGCTTACTTTCATTTCAAGTTTGGTAGAATACCATGGCCAGCCACATTCAGTGAAACTGATTTGTATCTTTGAATTTTTATAATAATCCACCATCAATTTATTTTTAAAGATGTGATCTTAATTTGCTGTAATTAAGAGAATTGAAGATGATTTATACCTAGTTCAAAGGTTTGTTAAGCATGTTGTGGTAGTGGTGTACTAAAAATGTGCTGATTTGATCATTTTTCAGGATCCATACACAAGTTTGCCTAATCCAAGCACACTTTTTCTTCTCGTGTGCAAGTTTCTCATTGTAGGACACCCCACAGAAGCCATAGCATTTTCCACTAACCGCAGAACTAATCCACTTCTCTTGCGCAGAAATCCTGGATCCGTCAACAGAAGCGTTGTACTATTCGCGCGGCCGTCTCATCGAGAAGCCGTTCAAATGCTTGAGCTGCGACAAAAGCTACAAGCTGAAGAAGGACCTGACCCGACACGCCCGTTTCGAGTGCGGCCAGGAGCCGAGGTTCCAGTGTCCGTGCTGCCAACAGCGATGCAAACATCGCAGCGACATTCAGCGTCACGTCTTCAAGAAACACGGTCTCAAGTACTAGATCGCCGCGACGAAAGAGTGGATACTTACATTAGCGGGATTTGGGCGTTTCGTGATGATTTGTGTTTTTAATTGAAAATCACTAAAGTCTGGTGGATCCAGTGGATCTTAAGAGCTGTCAACGCTCTCGTGTGAATGGTATAGGCTAAAAATGTGTACCTATCGAAATAGCACGACCTATTTATAGTTATTTCTTGGATCGTTCACTTCAAGTTTTGTTTTGCTCACTGAAATGCACTGCACTGTACAATAGTTATTTTTTTAATTAGAAATGTTTGATTCTCATAGGTAAGTATTCAAAGTTACCTCAACTCATTAAAGGAGTAAAATACAACCAATGACTGGCCAAAATAGCAACAGGGTGTGACTAAGTCATTTAATGAGTAATGATTAATGAAATCTTAAATCTTAATGAATTGTGCCTACCGTCCTCCAATGATCACTTACTTTTGAGAGTGAGTGTATAAAATATCTTGGTAGTTTTTTTCTTTTTTTGCAATTTGACACCTGATCACTTAATTTGAACTAATTATGAAATCACCGAGTTATTTTATTTGTATACTTATGAATAAGGTTACTTTTAACGACTTTGAAATACGACTCAAAATATGCAAAATAACTTAGTACTTGTTAGAAACTTAGTTTTAATACTATTCTTTATTACTTAGGTACTCGCATGTTTTTGTTTGATCCAAAGAGGATAAATTAACATTCCAAAGTTGTGGACTCATTTTTACCTAGTGTTACCTGTTACGTGATTCTGTTCTCTGACGCTTTTTCCTGATCTGTGTTTTCCTATCGATAATTGATATCCATTCTTGCCCATGCCTCAGACATCTCAATGTTTTCCCTCCCACCCACCCACCACCTCTACAATTCTGTCAAACAGGTTTATTGTCCAATACAAAACTAACACATAACACAACAGTGAAATAAAGCTGATTGATGAGTACAGGGCAAAAATGGCATTTATTCTTAACTGTTTTATAAGTAAACTCTGGACCTGCATTTTGTTTTCATACCATGGTGACCAAACTGAGGCCAGCTTCATCAATCTCGTTTTAAATTGAGAGTTACCTTCTTTTCATTTCAATGATGTAGAATGGCTGGTTATACTCACAGCTGCCTACAACTAGATCTTAATTTTGAACAATTTACATCCAACATTCTAAATTAAACGACAATGGATCCAGCGCAATTTTTTTTTAACAATCTATAAAATTTCCAAAAGAATATGAGGTGATTTTTAAACTTAATCAAGTCACCACACTCTGATAATTTCCAAAATCGCATCCAAGCCGACTAATTGGTAACGTGGGTTGCCAACCCTCTGATCCACCTCTTCCTTCCAGGCCTCGCCGCCGCCGCCACCGCTGACCCGGACATACTGCAGTACTCCCGTGGCCATTTGGTGGCAAAACCGTTCAAGTGCTTCCGCTGCACGCGGCGCTACCAGTACCAAGCAACGCTGCGACGGCACCTGCAATTTGAGTGCGGGACGCGGGCGCAGTTCCAGTGCCAGCAGTGCGGCTACTCGAGCAAGCGCAAGACGAGCATGCAACGGCACTGCCGGTCACGCCACAGCTGCAGCTACGAGCCGCCGCCGCCGCCGCCGCGGTGATTGTCTGATTTCGGGGTGTCCGGGTCGTTGTGACGTTGACGGTTTTTTTTTTTCGTTTTTTTTTGTGCCTCGTGGGAATACGTGAGGGGCATGCCAAAGATATTCTGTGTACTGATATTCTGTGGGTATTCTCTTTGGCTTGTGAAGGTGAATAATGTGATTTGGACTTTCATCCGGTTATAACATTATGTTTTCTTTGTATTAACACTCGATTTGATTTTATTGCAATTAAAAATTTGTAATAATTAAAGGATTGAAATTTTTTCTTTGGAAATCCAGTAAACAATGGGAATAAAATACAGCATTTTTATTGGGAAATGTTAAATACATGTGGATTTTATTCCTCTACTGACGTTGTAGGTACAGTTTCATATGCTCGTTAAAATGTCTGCTGCAATTTCTCTCTTTTCTAAAGTCAGTATACTAAACATCTTATATCTCGCATAAAATAAACTCATATTATATATCTCTTGTAACATTCTGTAATATTCAATTCAATTCATACTGGTGGCACAGTTATTGCCATGAATCTTAAACTAATACATTCTTAGCAACATTATAAAATTTCTAGCTCATGGTATTTTATTAACTACTTACAAGAGAAATTAATTTTTCGTACGCTGTCCACACAGGACGTGGAACTAAAATGGGCCGGCTTGTGTTAAAGGATTGACAATGTTGTGTTTCAGCTCAAAAGAGCTTCAACCATCAGGGAAGCCCATTCTCCGAGAGGAGATTCCCTTGCGAAGCCTGCGGAAGACGCTACAAGAACTTTCGCCACCTCCAAGGACATCAGAAGGATGAGTGCGGGAAGGTGGCCCGTTTTGCGTGCCCATACTGTCCGTACCGGACGAAGAGGAAGTTCAACTTGTCCAAGCATTGCCAAACGGCACACCCGAGCCAGCAAGATATGCAGAAGCAAGCTGAAAATTGGACTCGGTAGTGTTGCTGGTTGTAGGTCGGACTCACTTGAGATCAGAGCATCATATGGATCTGTTCTTTGTTGTATGAAATAAATATAATTTTGTTACACCTTGCAAATATGCTTGTTCTGAGCGGTTATCCTTCCAATATCTGTCAATGTTGTGTGTCACTTTATTATCAGTTGTTAATTATTATCCAACAATGTGTGTAAGATTGTTTTTTTTTTGCCCAAAATGGTACTGCTTAACCACTGTTAATTTTTATAGGCTGAAATGGACCATGAGGTGACGAGGTGGTTATAAACTTAACAAAAACAGACTAGTATCACCGCAAAACGGCGCATGCGTTTCTCTTCAAGGTGACGCCGCCGTCCTGTTGGAATTCACCCGCGGCCGCCTCATCAAGCGGCCTCACGCTTGCGCCAAGTGCGGCAAGCGCTACAAGCGGTCAACGCACCTCAAGCGACACGTCATCTACGAGTGCGACAGCCTGCCGCAGTTCCCCTGCCCGTTCTGTGAGCTCCGCTTCAAGCACCGTTCGGACATGCACCGCCACTGCCAGAGCAAGCACTTCGCTCCGAAAGTGGGCTGAGTCTCCCCGCGGTGTTGAGTTTCTGGACACGGCGGCCGGGAGTCCTGCGTTCGTTGCGGAATTGATTGACGTGTCACAAAGACCAGGCTCCAATATATGGATTTACGGGGAAATTCAAATTTTGCGGATTCTATACAGTGATCCTACGGCGCTAACTTAAGTGGTATTCGCTCTTTGCATTTTGCTTATGAATAACTGTAGTCTATCAAAGAGAGTCCTCTCAACCTCTTGTTTCAGTGCTAGAAATTTGCTGGACTCAAATGGATATTATGTTATCCCAAATTGATACTCCGTCACAAAATCTGCCCTGTACACAGTCATCTCTCCAATCTCCAGTCTCCAATCTCCAGTCTCCAAGGAATAATATGTCTGTGAAAGTTGCATTAGCAGATCTGTTATGTGTATATAATGTGTACAGGTGTTGCATAATAAAATGTAATGATTAATGGCATTGTTTAGTTTTTCTTCCTCCAGCCGGTAATTGACGAAGCGCCCAAAAGGAAAATGATCTAGATTCTAGTGCTGCTGTCAGTTGACATTGAACCAAATGGTATGGTTTGCCAGACTTGTTAATCTATGGACCTCCCCATATAGTTAGAAGTTAGTAGTTAGTAGCAAAGTAAGTTCTCGTTACGTAACCATTCTCTGAATGAATGCAATCAACCTGTACAGAGCGTTGTTTTCAACGATTTTTAACGCGCACGTTGAATACTTTTACATAACCGAGTGCTGGGCAACTACAGGCATCCCCAGAATCACAGCGCTATTAGATAATTCGTTTACTGTTTTCGTTTCAGCCGCCTTCGCAAAGCCCCGCTTTGGTTGCTCCGGCTGCGGGAAGAGCTACGCTTCACGTAACAACCTGAGCCGCCACGTGCGCTGCGAGTGCGGCAAAGCTGCCAGCTACCAATGTCCTCGTTGCGAGCACCGCAGCAAGAGGAAGGAACACCTGAAAGTGCACTGCTTGAAATTGCATAACCTTGAATTTTAGTTGCTGTTTCAAAGGGATTATGCAACTTTTTTTTTCAGAAATCAATTGTGGTTTACATGTTATCAATACTAGTTTATAATCAGGCCAAGGTGCTATTTTTGGCTTTAGCACGGGTCTTAACTAATAACAATAATTGTACCACCAACACTAGCACCAACGTAGCACAGAGTTGTTGGTGATATTAGTTCCAGGCGTCCCAACTGGAACGCAGAACCCTTATATACCGAACAGTATGTGAAAATCCACCCCAAGCACTGTGAAAGAGAATAATCTGGTTTTGCATGCCTAATATTATTATAACCTGGTATTGAATAATAAAGTATTAAAAGTTTAAGTATTGATATTTTATCTTTCCGGGATTTCGGAAATGCACCTGCAGAAATTAAAAATGTTTCCTTCAATCCAAAAAAAAATTGCTAGTTTTGGTCTACTATAGAAAATATAATTTATTTGAAACCCTGTGTTTAATTTTACTTTTTTTGTATAACCATGGACTAACAACAATTCGTAAAGACATATAGTATTAAATAATTTCACGCACAACTCTCAAAACACTTGTGTCACACGGTCCCCATCACCCACTTGGCTGGTCACCATGTGATAAATCTCGCACCGTTTCGTTTCAGCCTGGTTAACGAAGTCGGGGGCTGTTAAGCTCCGCCTCAACTGCTCCAGCTGTGGGAAAAGCTACACCACGCAGAACAGCCTGGCTCGCCACCGACGCTACGAATGCGGCAAAGACGCGCAATTCCAGTGTCCGCATTGCGAGCATCGCTCCAAGAGGAAGGACAACCTGAAAGTTCACTGCTGGCACATACATAGCCTTGAATATTAGCTGCTGTTTCTGTTACCTAGTGAAGAAATGTAATCCACTTAAGTCAACAATTAGGTATGGAGATAGACTATGAGGACTGAAAGTCGAAATCTATTATTTCAATGACGGGATCATGATTGCCTTCCCTTATGAAACACTTCACTGCAGAGCCATGGTAAATTCATGTATTTCTCCTAGATCAAATATGTAATAAAACATGTATATTGCTATATTATATTTTATATAAATATATATTGCTTGTATTCTGTGGAGATAATCTAGTGTTTGAGATTTGAACCTAAATGCATATTTATTATTAGAAACGAAATATCCAAAATTTGTGTCTGTACCGGGGCTAGAAACCCAGATGTGTTTGCAGATAAGGAACTGTGCAGTCTATTTAAGTTTATTGTATATAAAGCTTATTGTATATATTGAATGCTATGATTAACAATACATTTGAAATGTTCTCCATCAAAAAATTGTTAAATCTTTTATCTATGGAATATTGTGTTGGTTACTAGAAAATTAAATTGCATCCCAACAAAGGTTGATTTTATTTTTGTCAAATTCCCAAAAAAATGCTTTTAGTTTGAAACCGAGTGTTATGTACGACCTTTCCTTGAATCAAACATTGCATTTCAATCAAACACTTCACTCATCATTCTCATATTCCGGCCATGCGGCAGTCAAGTCATGTAAAAACGTGGCGCCGGTTTCGTTCCAGGCCTGGCGAGGGCCAGGTTCGCTAAGTCGCGCCTTCATTGCCCTGGCTGCGAGAGGAGCTACTCATCGCGCAACAACCTCGACCGCCACGTGCGCTACGAGTGTGGAAAAGCTGCCGGCTACCAGTGTCCTCGTTGCGAGCACCGCAGCAAGAGGAAGGACAACCTCAAAACGCACTGCTGGCTTGTTCATAAACTCGAGTATTAGTTGCAGTTTTTAAATTGTGCTTTTATATATTTGTTTGGAATGAGCAACCATGTGGTTTACCTACAAGGTAACCAACACATGTCAACAATTATGCTTTAAGTTATTGTGTTTTTAATACTTATTTTTACACCACTTGGACCCATTGAGCTAGGAAAATGTTAAAATTGTTAACTGTTACTCAATTGTTATCAATGTTCACAGCATAATATATTTGACTAGAAAATTTTACTTCAGAAACAACCCTTCAATTCACTGGCATAATACGTTGTAATTCTTACATAACTTTCTTATAATTTTTTATGTTTATTTTTTTTATTTCGTTTGATGGTGACTTCTCGTACTGTCTGTCCATAACCCAGCAAATCCTTTGATTCGGCAAATAAAAACACTGAAAAACAAAAATGGGTTGCTCTATTTTGTTAAAACTCCAGCCAAGACCTAGTACTTGCGGTCGGTTCCGCTATTGTGTAACTTTTTTTTAGGTGAGATGAGATAAGAACTTTTTTCAGTGTTTTCAATGGAACAAATGAACGCTTTCGTGCATCTCACCTCGAAAAAAGTTACACAATCGCCCTCCTGTTCTCCTGAACCATCTCCCAAAATTTCCAATACTCCGATTCCATTCAATCAAATTCTATCAAAGTAACGTCATGATACCCACTTGTGATTTCCCTAACTTCCTTTGTTATTTAGCAGAGCTAATTAATAATTTTTCCCAAACTGGTAATATGTCCAGTGGGTATCTGACACCATAATTCTTTGAGTGGAATTGGTCTATTAGTATAAAAATCAAAGTTATTTTTACAACGCTATATGTTGTCATTTATTGAATCATGATAACACATGTTTTTCCTTTACAGATTCTCTGGCCGCCAAACAGAAGCTGCATTACTGCCGGGGCAAACTGGTCGAGAAACCATACTATTGCGTCAAATGCAACAAGCGTTACATGCGGCAGTCCAGCTTGAGACTGCATTTACAGGGATGTGGGAAAGAGCCTAGGTTTAAGTGTATGCTGTGTGAATACCAGGGAAATCAAAAAATACACCTCATATACCATCTGGAAAGCAAGCATAAAGGTACTCTTTTAACTAATCATTATTTCGGAATTGTTTGTGTTAGTAAGTGTTTCTTACTTTTTTTACTCAGTTCAAGGTGCCAGTTCCGGATTTTAAGAGTCACGCCTGAAATGCTCCTGTCGCAGGAAGTGGTACATTTCGCAGATAAACCTCGTTAATAAACACTTCGATCTTGGCAGAGATGATAGCTTGAGCCATTGAGTATATAAGCTTGAGCATAGCAGCAAGAGGGAGGACCAACATGAAGATCACTTACCCTGAATGTCTTTAATTTTCCAGTAGGAAGACATGTATACAATTAAGAATTTTTTGGGGGGTTTTTATTAATTACTGACCATAATGTTTAATTACTTTTTCTTATGCCATTTTTGCCTGCTTAATGGAACAAGATGTTGAATGGTTATCTACCTACTAGTGTGTTTCTTTCTGTGCTTTTTATTTAGTTCAATAAACATGACTTAACAAGATGCTTTTCTTTAAAAATTTCAGTGAACATTTTCCATATAAGATGATGTTGCACCTATAATTTCAACCTGTGGTACATTTTCCTCACTTAATTAGTTTTTCAGAAAACATCCATGAGATTCATCAGAAACAGACTAAAACGGAAAAATTGCATGACCTAATTTTTAGTTTATTTTGCTCTCCCTTGTTGTCAGAGTGTAATTTGTTTGTATTGTTTTGTGCAGATGTGTTGCTTCGTGGTGTCTCGGTTCAAGGTGGAAAACCGTTCAAGTGTAAGAACTGCCCCAAGGCCTACCTCTACAAGAGCGGATTGAATGTGCACAAAAGGCTAGAATGTGGTGACAAACCTCCCAGTTTTATCTGCCCGCGCTGCCCTTATCGAGCGAGGCACAAAAGTGACATGAAGAAGCATTGTCAAAAATTGCATATGCTTAGTTAATTAATTTTAACTTGTATAGGGGTTGCTATTGTAAAATTGAGGTGCTCAAAACTCAGATTGATCTTCAGCTACTCTGAAGACCAATGAATACATTGCCTGACATTCACCAGTCAGGGTTGGCAATATATAATATTAAATATTGAAAACATTTAATTTCATTTGTGTTCAGCTTTTATGTTTAAAGACTTGTTAAAGTAAGGAATTGGTTTGATATTTCAAATGCCTTACCCTGATGAAATCCTATATTTTCATAGCCATCCTTCCTGTTTCTCCATTCAATGCTTTATACAATTATATGTGTCCATATTGGCAACTAATGATGATAAGACAGTTATTATTAAAAACAAAATATACTTTCAAAAAAGTTGTGTCTGTACTCGCACCAATGATAGATATCTATTCAAATTCAAATTTTTGCTCCCATTTACAATTTCACTTATTTTTGTACAGATTTTACGCTGCGTTTGGTCTCTGCCCTACCGGAAAAGCCATTCAAATGTGTGAATTGTCCGAAGAGCTACCGCTACAGCAGCGGGTTGTGCTATCACAACAAATATGAGTGCGGTGGGAAACTTCCCAGGTTTTATTGCCAATATTGCTCTTACGTGTCGAAGCACAAGAGTAATTTGACGCAACATTGCAAAGCAAAGCACTGATAATTCTGGTACACAAGGCCAGTTTTGATGAAGAAACTTCAATTCTTGGTTGGTTTCTATTCAAGAATGGTTTGCTCTGCGGAATGTTCCAATAGCAGTGTCTGGTGGATAACAGAGTTCAATTTTGGGGTTGGTGAAAAGAAAATCCCTTATTTGCAAACCATGCTTGCAAATCAAGCCAATGACTACTTTTTCTAAAAATATATTTAATAATAATAATAATTTTTATTGTTTACAAATTAATAATTAGTGTTTTTGTCTGATACCGGATAAGCTTTCCATTAGCGAATTAGTGTAAAACTTCGTGGAAAGCTTTACATTCCTTGTCCCAGTTAAATGATTTATTTGAACAAACGTGCTAGGATTAGGAGAAATATAGGCATTAATTATTATTAGAAACGAAATATCAATTCCAAAATTTACATCAGTACTGGGGTTCGAATCCGGATCTTTGTCTATCCAGGACACTGCACTAACCAATACAACTCAAATCCAGCTGGCCCACAGTTGGTTGTCCGTATGGCACAATTGGTTAGTGCAGTGTCCCGGATAGACAAAGTTCCGGATTTGAATCCCGGTACGGATGTAAATTTTGGAATTGATATTTTGTTTCTAATAATCATTATCTACCGTACATGCAACGAGTATTTGCATTTAGGATTAAATTCACACTAATAGGCAGTAATTCTTTAGAAAACAAACCAAACTGTTTTTTGTTTATTTGTTTTCTAACTAAAACTTAATATATAACAACAAAAATAACAAATTATATAATACAGAACTTTTAAAATAAGAATGTTATTGTTGACTTAACTCTGTTTTGGTGTTGGAATTTATATATTTATTTTGCATTTCATTTTCTCACTATTTGTTAAGATTTTTTTGAATTTTCAAAAATATGCAAATGTAAGGCAACAATGTTGTCTGTATCTGTAGTCTGTCTTGTCTGCCTAGTCTGCCTAGTCTATACATTATTATTGCATCATGAGTGAAACTCATCTGTGCATTAAAGTGAAATTAAATTGTGATTCTCAATTTTTGGTTGTGCATTCTATTCTTATCTTCTTTGGTACATATATTTTTTTATGTTTAAAAGTGTGAAGCCAGTCCATATTCCACACAGAATCTTATCACACATCTTACCGACCCAAATTCATTACATTCTACCATTTGAATATTCTTGGTACTCTTAATGTGAGAAAATTTGCTACGCATCTCTCAGAGCATGTTTTTAATAAAATAAAAATTCAAAATCTGTATTTAGTAGACATTATTTAGCAAATTAGTGTAGCTACTTTAGCATCTGCTTATAAATTCTACTAATTGTTTTCCATCTAGCCAATTTTACATGATCATTGTGTTCTGACATCTATATCCTAGCCAATATATTTTAGTTGCTACTATTTAAAATTTCCTAACTATTTAAACGTTACTTTTGTACAGGTGTTCTACTGGATACCGGTTTTGTTCGAAATGAGAAGCTCTACAAGTGTCCAAACTGCCCCAAGAGCTACCGTTACAGAAGCGGACTGTTTGTGCACGCAAAGTTTGAATGCGGCAAACCGCCAGGAATTGCCTGTCCGTACTGCTCATATCGATCAAAACAGAAAAGCAACATGAAGACTCACTGCCAGAAGAAGCATGGCTCTGTTCCTTACGTGTCCTAATTCGAAGTGTCAATCGAAGTGATGGAATGATTGATTTTTTTTATGTTTCATCTTGTGTTGATGAAACAGTGATTAAGTAGAAAGGAGATTTGCCTTCAGCTTTCTATTGGGCATGTGACTACATTTTTTCCCTACTTGAAATGACTACTATTTTCTTTTGCAACAAAAAATACATCAATGTCTGATATCCATTTTTCTTTGATAATTTGTATTTATGGATCAGTGGGAAGTTTTCCTATCTATACTTGTTTCCGAGGTTCCTAGGTTCCTTACTGTTTCGTTATAAAATTTTCGTTGACCAAATCATTTTCTTTGCCATTCCTTATATTACCATATTACCTTATTACCATTGACGTCTGTTATTTGCCATGTTACTATTTAATTAGCAATTATTTTTGCTAATAAGTGACACATAACTTGTTTGATTTCCAATGGACGTGTTAAGAGTAATTTTCAATAAGTAATTTTCAATATATGAGTAATTTAGAACGTAATTTATCTAGCTTAAGCAGTGTCTCTTTCCGCAGGGCCGTCGATACGTTCCCTGCGTCAGCGTCGGCGCCGGCGCGGATTCCAGTGCACAACGTGTCTGAAGTGGTTCCGCCACAAGCCCGGCCTGCTCACGCACTCTTCGCGCAACTGCTGGAAGCTGTTCCAGTTCAAATGTTCCGAGTGTCCGTTCTGGACGCCGGAACGGTCAAAGCTCAAGTTGCATTGCATTCAGAAAAAACATCAGCGGCAGATCAAAGAGACGATGCCCTAGTTCATTACCTTGTCAGGTTTAACAACAAAACACTGAATCGGACAATTTTTTCTCGAATACCTTTTCTTTTCTGTATAAGAGTTCAATGACAAAATTAAAGTGAATAGCGTAAATATGAACTGTCAGCAAACCATTCAAAATAGGAGGTAAGATTAGCTTCTACTTATTTTTTCACAAACTAATCTGACATCGGCACAAATGGGAATGTGGCAATGATCCTAGGTTTGAGTCTGCACTACACTTATATACTTATCTTGTGTCAAAAAAATTTAATGTTTGTTTACCATACATTGTAACATGGTTTGTATGAAAATAAATGTAATTATTTTAACTAGCCCAAAAATTATTACGGCTTCATTTTTGTATGTGTCTCTTGTGGATACTAATTCAGGCAAAAGAAAGTCGGCCTAGAATTTTCTAAGGTTCACTACAGATTACAGTGGATTTTGGTCAGCCTGGGCTTAGATTATGTTTTTTCCTACTAATCAGATGTGCTCAATCCTATTTCCATTTATATTTCAAAAGCCCAACCTGACCACATCATATTGAATTTTTTCCCCATTCATTTATTAACACTGCATAGTTTATTACATATGTAATCAAATTAAGAAATGTTTCTGTTCCACTGCTCCCCATAAAATACGTAAATTTTTTCTCCTCCTTCAGAAAATTTCCAACTAACAATTTCCTTTATTTTTACAGATCTTGCGCTGAAAGCGTTTGACGTCAAACGGGACAAACTATTCCATTGCCAGAATTGTCCGAAGAGCTACCGCTACAAAAGTGGATTGTACGAACACATGAAATATGAGTGTGGGGGAAAACTTCCTGGATTTAATTGCCAATATTGCCCTTTTGTGACAAAGCACAAGAGTAATATGACGGCACATTGTAAAAAGTTACATAAAATTGGTGATTCTTGGGTGATGTAAAACTAGCATTCTTGTGGGACTCAATTTTTTGGCTTTTGAAATTATCTGCTTTGGAAATGTCAACTGCTATGCCGAATTTTTTTGCCGTTTTCATAATTATATCGTAAATTGTAATGCCATGTTTTTGTATTTGTTATCATGAGTGAAACTGGTCTTGTACCAAAGCTCCCTGTCTGTGTTATACAACATTATGAATAATGTTCTAATCTTTGTTTCCTTGTCCAGATTTTAGGTATCAAATGTTATGGCTTGCAGTTGCAGGATATTTTGAACACTGAGTCTGGAAATATTTGCAATCTGTCTTTCCATCCATAAAAAATATTTCATATGTTCAATATCTTTAAATCAGAGCTGCCATAGGTTACCATAATTTTGGATACATAAAAAATTATGGTATATATACCTGAATGATCTATTTATCTTTTATATTAATAGTGAAGTGATCTATGGTTGATTGGTGTGATTCAAACCTAAATGCAAAAACTTTTGCAAATACCTACAGTAAATATTTATTATTAGAAACAAGATAGTGATTTTTTACCATTTTCCTGTCTTTTCAGCTTGAAAATTTCAATAAAAATTACTCTCCTTCAAAAGTTTTTGTGTAAATACACAAAAATCAAATCATATGGATCAAATGTTATCCATTAACATCAAGTACCTAGTTGAGTCCATCATTTGCATGACTCAAATCGGGTAATAATTCCGAAATTATTCTTGCTGGCAGGTGTTCCAGAATGCTCGCAAGAAAAAACTGAAATGAAGAAAGAGGAAAGCCATCACTTTTTGCAGATGTTTGGCCTGGCTGACCAAATTCAGAATTTGGGTATGTCATACATTTTTACTGGCAATTCCATAGATATCTGATTCTGGTGCATTTGGCACTTCCTATGGTTCATTATACATGGTATCTGCTGGCAGGGTATCCTTGTTGCATTTAACCTCTGGTGCAAGCAAGCATCGTTCAAACATCAAAAATATTTTTCCTTAAAAATGTGCCAATGTGATAAGCTAAAATATCTTATTTTCTAATTACAGAGAAGACGGTCATAAAAGGTTTCAGTGAAATAAAATCAATGCTTCAAGTTCAACCCCATGCTATTATGCAACATGATTTTACAAACAAGGTCAGTAGACTGGATGAATTATTGGGTTGACAATGCCTTTATTGCAAGATAAAATTTGTTTCATCTAGTTATTTTTTTTATTCTAAAAATGTTTCAATTTAGCATCACCTATAATTAAAACTTAAAAAAATACTTGCAAGAGTTTTGTGTGACTTCTATTGCAGTGCAATGAACTATGAAGGTTTGGGTTATAATTTGATGTACTTTCCAGAAGGAGATTGTCCCAGGATCGAACATTTACATATCAAATTCCGCCATGAACGCGACTCTGGCTGTTCAAGAACCGTCTCGCATGGCTAGGATCCTGCTGCAAGAACTGTACACCGAGGAGGCGTTCCTCCGCAGTAACTACAAGGGCGGAAAATCCAAGTCAGGTGGCAGTAGGGGGGTGCACAGTGCGCTGGATTCTCCCCTCACAGATGCCATCTATGGTAATGATTTTTTAGGGCTCTGTGCTCCTGCAAAGTTTCGATAATGTATGATTGTGCTAAGAATTATTCTTAAACAATTTTAAAATTTTATAAAGAAATAAAGTAAGAGAATTTTTTGAAAAAATCAGGATAATCAATTTTTTGCTAGCTGGTGTCGGTATGAAAGAAAACACGGGAATGATCATAAATTTCTTAAGACTCATGTCTTTTCCTAATCTTAGCACGTAAGACTTAGAGACGTAGTCAAATAGTTTTTTCTGGTTTTAGTTTTTTGAAAAGCAGGGTCATTTTATTGATTTGGTTTTTGGGGATTTTTAGGGATTTTTTAGGAGGCTTAGGTTATTGTTGGTTCTTTTGTTTCGATTTGTTGGAATTTGGCACTCGGGTTTAGACCGTTGATAAAGCAGGCAACATAGCTTTGCAAAACGTCGGGAAAAGTTTGAGTTTTGGGACTTGGCTTTCATTACCCAGTTAAATAGTCTTTCTAAAAACCAGAACAAACAATAGAATACAATTGGCTAATAATGGCTCCATTTTTGCAGAAGCCACCAACATTCGCTTCCCTTCATATACGAAGGGATCGTTTGGTATCCTGGTGAACCAGAAGTGTGTCGAAGTGCGGAATACTGCAAGGAAGCGAGAGCTTCGTCAGAAGATGGAGGAAAAGAGTACCTAGCCAATAGCGATTCCATTGACTCGGTTCATATTTCCTTGCACAGTTAATGAATAGCTTGCAACTTAATTATGTTCCATGTAAATTTAAAACCTTGGCAATTTCTTATAATTGTTTCTTAATGCTATATTATTTGTCATACTCACATTACATTAGTGCTACAAATAAAATTAATTGAATTTGAATTTTCATGTAGATGTTGTTATATTAACTGCTTTTACTCGACTGACAAATTTTTGAGGACGTGTATTGTTAGACTGTGGCTACATGATAATAATGTCGCAATAATGTATTTTATTTTGCTATCTTATGTATTTTGTTTGTAATGACAGTTGAAATATTATGTATTTGATCATCCTGAAAATAAACAGCAAGGATTATTATTTATTATTATTATTATTATTATTATGATTCACATAATACTATATCACATTCAAATTTTGCTGTAAATTCATAAATTTTTCCTTATTGCTATTATGTGTCGTGATAAAAACTCCTAAAAATTATGCAGAATGTGAAAAAAAGCAGAAAATAATGATGCCCAACTCGTTTGAATCGATTCTCCAACGAAAAGTTGGAGAAAAGGGTGTGCCAATAACACCAAAGTGTCAAAAACTGATTAGATAGATAATCACTGCACTTATAACATCAAATTCAAAAATCTTTACACAGATTTTTTGAACCAAAACAAATAAACAATCCCTATTCACACCACAGTACATCTATAGATAGGCCCTAGCCATTCTCAGACACTGACATTTACCAATCTTTCCAGCTGCTCCGTCTTCGTCCTCATCGCTGGTAATGTCGCGAGGCCGGCTCGTATCGAAACCGTTCAAGTGCGGACATTGCGCCCGCGTTTACCAACACAAGTCTTCGCTGCAAGCGCACCTCAAGTTTAACTGCGACTTTGAGTCGCTGCTGTTTACCTGCTCCCGGTGCGGTCTGAGCTTCAAGCGCAAGGGCAACTACGAAGTTCACCTTATCCTGGAGCACGGTAATTAGTTGTTATGTCATCCGACGTCCTGTGAATTAGATTCTCTGCGGACAAGTTTTTCTTTGCCTAGACCCCTTCCCCTCGGAAAATATGTTATTCTATTGTTGTGGGTTAAAAATGGTGGGTGATGGATTTTATCTTGGTTTGAAATTTTTATATTTTTTTAGGATAAGATTATTTTGCTTGTAAGTAGGCATTCCCTTTAATTGCTAGATGAACTAAAATAATTTTCCTTCTAGGTGTTGGTGTCTGAAGAGAATTGTGTGAAATAATGGAAGACCACCCATCTTCAAGACATGTCACCTTCAACTAATCTTCACTATCAGAAGAAAAACATTATTTATAAATCTAAAAATCCAGATAGCATATGACATCATGTAAAAACGTAGCATGAATATTTTTTTTTACTAATATACTTCAGATTTATTTTTTAATTAATAGTTAAATATAAATAACCTTGCTTACAAGTTTTTAATGGTAATGATTTCCTGAGTCCTCTGTGTCCTGGATCCCACGGCAGGCGCCAAACATCGGTGTTATAGAATCAAAGCTGTTGCAGATCGGAGGGCCGTTGACTTTCTGTTAAACAACATCGATGATCGAGCTGCGCGTGCGCCGTTCGTATGTGTCAACTGCTCAAGGAGGTACCGTAAAACATCATTACTAAGATGCACGCCAGCATGTCACCTCCAGTCATTGAAAGAGATGCAGCCATCGATAATCCAAAAATTAAAGTATGGGACAAGTTTGAGAGTGTTAGCAGCAAATCAATAACTCCACTACATCATGACCGATGTCCACTTGGTGTCAATGATAAACTCTTCTTTCCTTGTTTCAGTGCCAAAATATCTCTCCAAATGTATATTGCCGATCAATCTTTAATATCCACATTTAATTTGCAAATTTTTGTTAGATTTTAGCATGGTATTCAATATTTTGCCGACGCTGGGACTTGGGAGCTGCGGACAGTAACGGAGAAAGTGGGATTTTGTCTCACCAAGGGCACCCTTTGTTGCAGATATCAACTCAAAAACTCTCTGGACCGGCATCTGAAGTTCGAGTGTGGTCAAGAACCGAGATTCGCCTGCTCGCGCTGTACCTTCCGATGCAAACGGAAAGAGGTTTTGAGAAACCACTACAAGATCCATCTGCCTCGATTGGATGGTCCTCGGAATATCATTATATGATGTGTGAAATTCTCTAAAAAAATTTGTAAAACCACTTTGTTTCTTGCATGAATATTCTTATAATTTCTTAAGAAATTTCCTCGCTAATTTTGTTCTGTGCTAGTCTATTCCATTCTTTGTCATAGTTTGTTTGCCTTATTTATTTATTTAAAATAATATCTTGGAAATTTTGTGAACAATTCAACCAATTAATCTTAGATATTTGATAGGAAATACAATATAATATCATACAATATTACTACTTTTTTTTTAACATTCCTTATCTTAGCATATTATAGAATCCATGTTAAATGAATAATACCATAGAATTTGTACTTTCTCTTTGCCAATACAAATCTCTCTCTTCTCCCTTAACAACCTCATAACTCAATTATTTATTCCTTCCCCACAAGCACTACCTTTAACACTAGAAAATATATTAACCAATTACAATCTTCACTTTCAAGTCTTCTATAGTTCTGGCTGTAGGAACCATGCCATTTATCAATCCATCTGTACCCTCTCCATGTGCGTTTCCTCCGCGCTTCTTGGTACCTCCATGAAATACACAAAAAAAATTATAAGACTGTCACAAATTATTATATTTCATTCGATCTCATCGACGTGGTTTTCAACAAAACACTTCACCCTCCCACCTTTCTACACTTATCTTGATCATCGTTCCAGACGTACACTTCAAGGTCTCCGAGCACTACTTCCAAGATGGCATAATAAAGAAACGTTTTCCGTGCCCACGATGCCCGAAAGTGTATAACTCGTCTGGTGCACGGAAGAAGCATCAAACCTTTGAGTGCGGACAAAATCCCAGCTTCCAGTGTCCGCATTGCTTGCACCGGTCTTACCGCAAACAGCAGATGCAGCGACACTGTCGTGCCAAACACCAAACTATCTTCTAGCTGTTTCGTATTGGTAGCATGTGATTTGAGTTATTTTCTCTTATTTTACTTTTTGGCCATCGGTTAAGTATTTTAAACCGACATGAAATGTAAACAAAGATGTGGTTCACTCGCTTCACTCGACTTTTCATTTCTACCATTGGAAAACAAATAGATGAATGATTGAAGATCTACCTGTTTGGCACCTTACTTTAAATGCCTCATGAACCCTTTTAGACAATGTCAAAAAGTCACATGCAAAATGATCAGAACAAATTACATATTTTCATAACTTACATTTTGTTTACATTTATGTGCCTACAATGACACTGAATGATTTGGAATCAGGTAATCGGACCTTAAAAATAGTTTTTTTAAGTCGGTGTATGGTTTTGGTTGCCTCACCTTAACATGTCCGTAGTTAAAATATTTGCATAAATTTAATCTGCCGTGACTCGAGATTAAACCCAACGTGAACCAATCAGCATGCGATCCAGGTCAGATCGCAGAAATCAAGTTTATCAGATTGCGTGTTCGTTTCTAAAACTACATATTTTCAATAAAAATAATCAAACGTATAAATTCCTATCTACAGTTCCTTTAATCCTTGACTATCCATATTTCTCACTGTCATTACTTTCTTATGTTAGCTAAACTTTACCAGCTGCATTAATTTTAAATGTTGTTGTTCTCAGATACTCGATCAACAGACAGCCGTGAGCAACACATTCAACCCACTGATCAACTCATTGTTTCTAGGCCTTAACGCGCCAGCCAACAACCTGTTCTACTTCCGAGGATCGTTTGTCGAGAAGCAACACAAGTGTCCGGGCTGCGGGAAATGCTACCTGTCCTTGCGTGCACGGAACAGGCACCGCCAGCTAGAGTGCGGAAAATCGCCGCGCTATCGGTGCACGCTCTGTCCGTATCGGAGTCACCACAAGCCGAACATGAAGAGGCACATGAACCAGAAACACGGGCGCGAATACTTGGATACGCAAACTGCGATTTAGATTCTAACTGACCCAAATCATATCAAAGATGTGTGAGCTTCATTTGCAAATGATTCCTATTCATCACGATTCACGCAGCATAACCATGCTAGAAAACTTAAAATAACAAATGTATGCATGGGATTTTTTTCTCCCTAAAATCTCAATTCTTGGAATTATTTCAGCAAGTTAGCTCTTTTCCGGGAAACTGTGACACCCTGCATACTATCGCATGGATTGATATTTGTTTTTTGATGGTGGAATGTGCCGTTAATTCCAGGTCTGGGGGTTGTTAGGCAAATGCCTATAATTTTTTGCCTGGAAAACAATTATACATGGAACTTGCATGGAAATACTTCTTTATTCAACTAGCTTCACAATAAAACCAAATTGTATTTACATGGATTTCATTGGATTTTGTCATGACATTGTTGTTTTTACTTATGTTATTCAAGAACCAATTACTGAGCTAAGACATTACTTTCTCAAAACCCACGTCATATGTGACTCATGAGCCACTTAAATGGATAGAAAAAAATATATATCTACTCTTGTAACCCGTCCTGCTTTATTTATCGTTTGCGCGGTGGTGGCAATACTGCTACCGACGTGTTTGTCGCTTGACGGATCCCCGTTGATTTTCAGCCGCTTTTCTCGACGGCGACGCGCCGTTCCCTTGGATGCGCACCGCCGGCGCCAAGCCGTTCCAATGCCCCAAGTGCGGCAGGAGCTACAAATCGAAAGGGGCCCTTCAGCGACACTGCAGGGTCGAGTGTGGCCAAGCCCCCAACTTGAAGTGTCCGTACTGCCAGCATCCTTTCCGGCACAAGCACAACCTACGAGCGCACTGCCTTTTGATCCATGATGTCAAGATTCTTTAGAGTATTGAGTATAGAGTATAGTAGTTAGAGTATAGTTGAGACGAACCATACGTCGCATTATTTAATTAATAATCGCTGTTTTTGTTTAAATTTGGTATCTAGTCAGTGAGTTGTACATAATATGGCAAAACCATTTTTAGTAGGTACCTCGAATACTAACGTTAAGCAACTGGCTTGAGACACTGGGCTGCCCCATTTTAGCCTCTTGGTATTTTTGTATTATTTATTTTTTAATAGTTTACTTGTTGAATTTAAGGTGGAATCATGTAATTCCAATTAGTTAATAAAAATGTTTTAAAAATCACCTGCATATTTAGTTTTAATTCATTCTTGTTTCAGTGTTGTCAAATTGACAAATTTTGTGAACAAACAATGGAATTTTGACCCTATCAATGATTTCTAGCTCTGTTTCTGGGTCGTGGTTCTAGTCGTACGAGGCCTATTGCCATGGTCAGAGCGGTGTGAGAAAACAATAATAAAAGGGATGTATCTACGTTTCGATTATGGTCAGTGGCATCGTTGATCTTACACAGATTTAAGTAGGCAGGTGTCTTTGTGAATTTATTATTACTTTTTATTTTTTTTACAGGTGTTCACATGTCCACCCGTTCTTTACCGGCAATCCTGACAGGTAGATTCCTCATTTCAAGCATGCAATAGCTTACCAGATAAAAAATTTAAGTCACAGCACTATCCGCATCGCATCAAACCCGTGGCCACCGCTGTAACACTTAGTCGAATTCGCAGGATTCGCGGGGGGCAGCCACTCGTCCAACTTCCGACTTTACTACGACGAGAACGCACGGCCACACGGGTGTCCCCTCTGCGGCAAGAAGTACCGCAACAAACGCACGCTGACGTACCACCTGCGCGTGGAGTGCGGCCGTCCGGCGCTGCTCGCGTGTCCACATTGCAACCACCGCAGCAAGCACAAGCACCGGATGGTGTCACACTGTCGGGGGAAGCACGGTGTCGATTATCTCCCATCTCCCACGGCGGGGGCACTGCAATAGGTCGAGCGATATCTAAAACTGATTGAGAGCAACTTTGTCTGGAAATAAAGTTCCTATATGAAGGATGTTTTCACACTTGTTTTTGTGGGTTTGTTAAATCTTTTTTTTCTACTTGTTTATTCTTCCTTCCTTGTTAACGTTGGGTACCTACATTATCTCTACTGGGTTGCGTGTGACATTCAATCTTTTGAAAGTTCCTCGAATGGTTTTTCTACCCTATTGGCAGCATCATTTTTGCATTGCAGCGGACATTCCACAAAGCTGATCTGAGCTATGCACGATTATTGTTATTTTTTAAGTTATTATTATTATTATTATTATTATTATTATTATTATTATTATTATATTTTTATTACTGTTCTGCAAAACAAATAGCTTAAAAGCATTTGTTCACGACATTTCTGTAGATGTCATTCACTTTATCTGGAACCCTGTACCAGGATAACTTTTAGAACATCTTATACATCAGGAAGATGATGTTGTTGACCATAGCTTTTTTTTCTTACAGGCGCTGGATCTTGTAGACTCAAGAGTCTTTCACGCAATGCACGCCTGCCGAGTAACTACACATGCCCGCAGTGCGACAAAAGGTGCGAAAGAGACGAATGAGAGAACTGGACCGAGACCAACATTTAAACACACTTTCTAGGAAGAACACTAATATTTATGATTGATGATTAAGTCAAATAGTAAATTAATTACCTTCCAGAAACTTATGTGGTAAAATTTTGCCCAAAAAAGCTACCCATTTAGATGTATTAAGGATCGGCTGACTTCACAACTGTGGTACCCTTCTGAATAGCATTTCGGTTTCCAGCTATCGCTACCGCCGAGGCCTCACCAATCACATGAAGCTCGAATGTGGCAAGCCGCCTCAATTCGTCTGTCCGCTGTGCATGCACAAGAGCAAGCAGAAGCAAGCTATGCAGAAGCATTGCCTCAGCGTGCATGGCGTAGGGTACTACGGGATGGTCCCGGTAGACTAATGTGTGGTGTGAAATTGCTTACGAATAAAAATGATATTTAAATATTTTAGCATATGTCATTTTTTTTCTGCCTCTTCAGTAGCAGGATCTTCAGCTTAATTTGTAAGTATTAACTGGGAACGGAATTAAATACATCCTTTCGAGAAGTGCACGCTCCATTATTTGTGATGCTATCAAACGCCTCATACTAACTAATAAAGCGTAGCGGCTTTGGCTACTTGTCAAGCCCTCCAAATCTGTGAATGATAAGTTAACCTCCTTGTTTATAACAGTCCTGAGACATGGTTGCAAAGAAAAAATGAACCCAGACTCGAAACCCGTCAAACAAGGCTGACTCGGTCCCTCTTTCAGACTTGCTGTCGCCTGGCGAAACACTCGTCTACTCCCGTGGCCACCTGGTGCCGAAGCCGTTCCGTTGCGGCCAGTGTGGCAAGTGCTACCAGTACAAGCACACTCTCGGCAGACACGCCAAGATGGAGTGCGGCCAGGAACCGCAGTTCCACTGCGACCGCTGCGGCTTCCGTTGCAAGCAGCTGGTCTCGCTGCAGAGGCACCGCCTCACCAAGCACAGGGACGAAGCGGGCGTCAATACGCCTTGAGGCCCGTTCGTAACTAAGACTTAGCAACGAGTGAGGCGTTCGGTTTTTTTTCTGACCGATCACAGCGAATATGCGTTCCAAAAAACGGGTGGCCTTGCGTCTCTTTGAGTTCGAATGAATGGAATATCTTAGAGTCATCGCCTAGCATTCAAAAACGTTTTCCGATCATATTAGATATCATAATAAGATTCTTTTGAGATTTTTTTTTGGTGTTCAAGTGTTAATTTTAACACCTGTCAATGTGGACGGATACATGACATTACATGACCTGAATAATTAGGAGTGATAGGCAGGTATTGTACAAATTCTTGCAAATTAAAAATAATGTATCATGAATGTCTCGATTTATGAAACCTGAAACAAAATAATAAGTGGTCTGTGTGATTTAGTGCCATTTGAACTGAATAAATGGCACTGTTGAGATGTTAGGTGCCTCAAGCACGGAAATCAATAAAATTATATGTTACTGTGTTTGGTTAGCTACATCCGTCTGTACTCGGAGCCAAAAACACATTTTCATCAGAACTTTCCAGTTTTGATATGTAGTTAGAAGCCCACAGGGAACCAGTACAGAGATACGAGACATGATATGAAACAAAATGATAAGTGACACCGATTAGACGGAGATTTTCAGAGACCATGTTAGATGACATTGTTGATCAATATTATGGTGACAATATCAACCCAAATTGTGCTAGAATGTTTAAGGGCAGCGAGGATTTTATGGTAGTGTCTGAACGGACATGTGATCACTATCACAAATTCAATTCCTTCTAAAATTAGCAATTTATAATATATGCCAAATTCTACTTATTTTTTGTAGTAGTAACAGTAACAGGTAAAACATTGTTGTTTATAAGCCTTGTAGTGTACCTACTTGTTACCTGATAAAAGATCAAAGTTTCCTATTAGGTATTTTTGTCTTATATTTACTGTTGTTCAACACTTTTAAGTGATGCCATGTATCAGCTTAATTTTTAGTTGGAAATCAAATTATTAAAAATGTTAGTGGAGTTAAGCATCTATTTTCTTTAATGAAACTCCACTGATACTAACCAAATTTTTACCTGGTTTTTCAGTGGCTTAGCTGATAAACGGTCCGTTAAATAAATACTGTCCAAGCATCCGCCAATCAGATGCCCTGATTTTCTGCTAAAGGACCGTTAAATATTTAACAGGCCACTGAAAAACTGGGCCTTAGACACAAGCATTTGAAAAGAAAATCACACAATTTTTATCCAAAAAATTCTTTTCACTTGCTCTGCATTCATTGTTATATCCCATGCCAGTTGCCTCTCTGGTGAAATATTTCCCAACTGACTCGTTGTTTGTTCTTCAGGTGCGTCCAGTGTGGCGGTGGCCATGCATTACTCGCGTGGCCGGCTCGTTGCGAAACCGTTCAAGTGTCCAAACTGCGAGCGAACGTACCAGTACAGGCAGACGCAGCTGCGGCACACCAACTTCGAATGCTGCACCGAACCGCGGTTCAAATGTCCGGCGTGCGACCACCGCACCAAGCAGAAGGGCGACTTGATAAAACACTGCCGTAAAATTCACAAGATCGTTTACAATCCGTCGGCGGATGGCCAGGGCTAAGAAACGCAATCTCCTGGTCTTGATCTGTGGGCAAGAAGTGCAGAGGAAACTTGCAATTTTACGGTTTTACACACAATTTTTTTTTGTGATGCAAATTTTATTGACAGCTAAAGAAATACTCTGATTCTGCTGAATGAACAATGAGTAAGAAGATATGAAATTTTGATGGAGTAAGAAAAACAAATGGAATTGGAAAATGAAAAAAAAAAACCATCAGTTGTAGCTGGCAAAGATTTATAAATATGTTTTAACCATTTAATTATTCTTTTATTTTAAAATGTTTCTGATAATCATTTATTGACACGGATAAGGAAATTTGATATTATTTTTTATTTTTTATTGTCCGCCTGTACAATTTTTATGGAAATAATTAAAAAATAATTAGAGTTAAATTTGCAACTGTTCTAAATTTGTGGTAGAAAAATGTCTAATTTTAACCAATCTTAAATTATTAATATCACTACAAACACCCACACACTAACATGTCTCGTCTCATTTCTATTACCTAACTATGACCAAACTTTAAACTATCCATTTTAAGAATGCTTCTATCTTGTAACGAATGATCAAGAGTTCAAACAATTTAACTTCAACAATTAAGTCTTCTCGTCTTGCGATAAAAATTCTTCGAGCATGCAAACCAACCACAGGTGTTTACTCTGCCTGGGAAGCTGCTAACTGGTTCTTATTTCCTTTCAGACTTGTGCATTATTCAAGACCCTATGAACAGCATCTTCTATTGCCGACGTTGTGCGAAAAGTTACAACCACAAAGAGTCTCTGCGCAGACATGTGCGTTTTGAGTGCGGTAAAGTGGCTCAGTTTGGGTGCCACTTCTGCCCGTTTCGATGCCACCAGAAGAACAACATGAGACGCCACAGCACGAAGGTCCATCACGTCAGCTACGAATGATAATGAATCTCATCGAGACTGGACTTCTAGGCTAGACACAATGGCTGCAGTATATGCTGTTGTTTTTTTGTCATAGATTCAGAATTATGGTCACATCCAGCTAGTTTAGGCCAATACAAAAAGCTAGCACTTTCTAAAAGTTTTTCTTGAGATTTTCTAGTGCAACTGGTTGTTTCTAGTGTGGGCACCTATAATTTCTTTACATTATTGATAATTTGTAAGATAATTTTTACTTTTACACGCATAAATTAAAAATTATGAGTAGTTCAAAATGGTTGTGTCTTTTTGTATTTTTAGAGACTGATAAATATGAATATTGTTGTGGGAAGGGGACAACAATAATTTGGGAATTTTGTTATAAAATGAAATTTCAAACATAATTTATCTGTTTCATCTTCCTTCCCCTTATATCTTTATTCTAACTGAACTTAATCCATACTCAGATATAAATTTTCATTCCATTTTGAAAAATAGGCACAATGCCAAGAATTTCTTTTCACTGGAGAGGAACGTCTTCTAGTCAACTTAAGTATGAACGAAATAAAATATTTAAATTGGTCTTAAATAAAAAAATCAATATCATGCAACTATAAATTCAACCGCACATGATCACAATCGCATTTATCTTTCAGTATTTGCTCACTTAAATTGTTCATTACTAAACCTTTGGCCAGATCAAAGACAAAACATGATCGAAAACTCAATGCGCTGACTCTTTTCTCCTTGTAGTTCACCGCGACCAAATCACATATGCGCACCGACGAAGCGTGTGTTTGTGGCGGAAAGACCCCGGTGCCAGACCATTCAAGTGCGTCTCGTGTGCCAAGAGCTACGAACACAAAGGCACTCTGTTGCGACACACCAAGTTCGAGTGCGGAAAGACTCCTCAGTTTCAATGCCCAGCCTGTCCTTTCCGTTCCTTTCAAAAGTGCAACATCAAGCGCCACTGTGCAAGATTGCATCAACTTGTGTAATAAGTATTTCGACCAAACTGCGAACATTGTTGAAGTTAGACATCATTGAGCTGGGAAGATTCACGTTGCTTACTATCTTTAGAGAGTAGTAGAATCCTGCTGATTTGTTTGAACTGTCAGAAAGTAGGGATGTGATTGATTATTGGTGTTTAATGACTTGCTGTTTTGACAACTGGCACTGTGGCATTGGTCTAATGGCATTGGTGAACAAAAGGGTGAAAGCATAGAGTAAGTAAGCCTTACTTACTCTATGGTGAAAGGGTCCCCTTGATTCTGTTATAAATGTTAGGGCTGTATTGTTTACCATTTGGTTTACCAACAAAATTTGGCCAGCAGAGCATTGTTTGTTCATTACTTTGTTTTAAATAGGCCAACAAAAGCTTGTTGGAAAGTTTCAATATGTGTCTTATCAGAATCTTATCTTCAATTGTATCATCCTTAAAATTGAAATAAAACTATAAAATTATACATAGCAATATAGAGTATTCATGATTGATGGTATTACCATAGAGTAAGTACTGCAATATCCCTGAATGTGTTGGTGAGTGGTCGTGGAGTTTACCTTTTTTCTCAATTCAATTCTTTACGCGAACATTGATTCAATCCTACTTGATTTCTCTTGACTTTTTCTTGTGAATTGGGTAGTATGTGTGTTATAAAAATAATATTCATTAGCTCAGCACAAATATTTTGAAAACTGAAACCAAAAACGCACTTCGCCCTGGTTGGGAACACCTGATTCGACGCAACGCGCGCTCAACGCTTTGCTCGTGAACGGGCCGCCGGAATCTCCACAAGCGTCCGACTGACTCAGGTCTCTCTTTGCAGCACGCCGGGGTCGAGCCAGCACGGCGGACAAGCCGTTCCAATGCCCCTCTTGCTCCAAGTGCTACCAGTACCGCGAGACGCTGCTGCGACACACCAAATTCGAGTGTGGCGTCAACCCGCAGTTCAAGTGCAGGTTCTGCGAACACCGCAGCAAGCACATGGCCAACCTGCGCAAGCACTGTCTCTACAAGCATGGCGTCAAGCAGTAGTGCCTACTCTAGAGTGTATGCTTCTATAAGTGAACACTTATTTATTTTATTTTTATTTTTAAACTGATTTTTCTGATTTGTGAGACAGTTAATATTTTACAAATAAATCCTCATAGTTTTTCGCAACTCTCCATCAATCCATTCTATTCTTCAACATCTTTTCCCAGTGCACCGATTCTTCTCTTCCGTTATTTCTAGCAACCTAACCATGGTCATTTTTTCCTTGAGCTGTCAATTCCTTCAATGCCACCTCTCCCATGAAATAAGCTCTGTGAATTTAAACTATTATTTTCTCAAATCTTGCCACCCTAAATCTTCTATCACTTTCTGTATGCTCCTTTTATATTTATAATAAGAAATCAATGCATCTTATCACTCTCATTGTTTTTAATGTATACCCTATGTTACCTTTTTTTAATAAAACATTTTTGGGCAATTGTCCTTGGTTGCGTAAAGAAACTGAACGAGTTTGAAGTGCTTTGTATATTTTTTCTAGGTTACAGTGTATTTGTTCCCCTTTTCAGACACATTCTTGTGGATATTTTATCAGAGTAGTACAGTGAAAACTCACTAACTCCATGTTTGACAAAATATATCTATTACATCCATCTAATTGCATTTTCACTACCGTAAATTCCACACATTCTTGCAAGCCAAACCTAGGTAAGTACAACTAGTGGTCTGTGAATGTGTTTTGGCTGCACTGCACTTCAACAATTCGTAGCAACCTTAAAGGTGTGGGGTGGATGACTGAAAAATTCAATGGATTTTAAAATATCATCTAATAGTTGTAAATGCATCACAAATTATGTGGATCTAAATGCCCAAGCAACCGAAGCTCCTCCTATAACACGTAACGATACGTGCCACATTTAACCCCGCGTTTCGTTCCCGCAGGTCTTGAGCTGTTCTACTGCCGCGGCCGCATGATCCCCAAGCCGTTCCGCTGCTTGGACTGCGGCAGGAGCTACCAGAACAAGCGGCACCTTGTCCGGCACCAGACGTACGAGTGCGGCAAGAAACCGCAGTTCGCGTGTACCGTCTGCCGAAAACAGTTCAAGCAGAAGGAAAATCTGACGTCTCATGTCGCCAACGTCCACACCAAGACGCAGAAGCTCCCGTTTTGAGGCAGTGATGCGAAATATGTTAATGTGTTTTTCGATGTCTTATGATTTCAATATAGTTTATTTTTGTGTAGGTAAATTATTTGTTATTTTTCTTTGTCATTTGGGGAGTAGTTGCAAAAAATGCTAAAAAATGCAAAATGGCTAATGGAAATGGAATAAAACATAAATTTTTCTGCTAGCATCTGTTTTTATGTGAATATGCCAAGATTACTATAGAGGCTTACGGAAACCCACTCGACCGAGCGATCTGTCACGTGGTCAGAGCCAGTCAGAGCTCTCCGAGCTGCAGACGTTTTCGAACGCAAACTTGACAGTCGACCGCGAAAATTGAGCATGATGATTGCAGGTTATAGAGGCTGATTCAGATTTTAGAAGTAGTAGCAATGTCATCTCTTTATTTACTAGAATGTCGTATGAAATTGAGTAATTTATCTTAACTGGCTCATCTTTGGTGATTAGTGTTCAGTAATCAGTGTTCGCGTTACAATATTGGTAAAGAAAAAACGACAATTCAAATCACCCGCCTGTTCTTAAAAACAAAACTCGCGTCCCAGCCTGAAAGATGGGGCACGAGTTGAGTGCTCTGATCGCTCCAGACTAGGTTTTCGGAAGCAAAAGAGCGTCGATCGGATCACTCCGAGCTGGTTTTCGAACGCTGGAGAGCGGTCGGAGTAGGTTTTCGTAAGCCTCTTATATGGAGCCGTTTGCAAAATATTCTGATTTGGATTTAACTACATTTTAACCCATTCCCTTTGTGTCATTATCCTTTACCACACCGAGTTGTTGATGAGCGTAACGAGCGTAGCGTGTCAAGCGAAATCTTCAATTACACTTTACTGCTAAAAAAATCTCCAATGTTTTTTTTTTTTTTTTTTTTTTTTTTTTGTGTGTTTGTTCGCGATCTACGGGCCAAACGCCAAAACCGATTTTGATGAAAATTTCTGTGAACCTTCGTTTTCTCTGAACTTAGATCTGCCACGTTTTTGAAGCAATTCGGACGTGTAAATTTTATGTTATTAAGTTTTTACGAAATTTTTCAGTTTTTCCAAAACACGTTTTCCACTCTGGAGGCCAAGCATCTGAATATAATTTGACGAAACTTTCAGGATATGTTGGCCCTCACGATTTTATGTTTGTGTAAAAATTTCATTGTTCTATGTTAAGCACTTTTCTTAAAAATTGCACTTTAATGACGTTTTTTTGCGATTTTTTAGCGTTTTTTCAGTTTTTTGCCACTAAAGCAACTTTATCTTGAACCGATGTTCACAAAATTTACTGCGTGCATTAAAAGTCGTAAGAAGAAGATATTGTCTTAATTTTAACCAAATCAATCGAATAGTTTTTCTTTAAATCGATTTTTACGTTTTGAAATATTCAAATAATTTCACGACGACTACATCATGATATTTTCAGGTAACGAATGTCATTGAGAGAGCTGCTAAATTATCACTGGACATTTTAAATTGATCATAAAAGCCTCTAGGCTATGCGCACACGCAATATAATCGCGTTGAGGGTGAGCGTAAATGTTACGCTCATCCACAGCACGATTATATGAGTGTTCGCATAGCCTAGCCTAGTGTCAAATAACAATAGAAACTTTTGATTTAATTACTTTCCAACTGCAAAAATCTTTCATATTTCATATCTGGCAGCAACAGATGGTGGGCAATGTGGCAGTTTATCCAGAAAATTTGACATCAGGGTTATTAAGAATTGTTTGTGTAATTTAAGTGATTTGATATTTTGAACTATAGCTGATAACAATGCTGAAACCAGGCAGAAATTGCCTTCTTAATATGTTGATAAATGATAACCTATCCCACCATGGGATGATTTTATTCTCAAGAAATCCAAGACAACCCTATCAGGGTAGATTTTATGGATTAGGAAAGATTCAGGTAGAAGAAAAAACTAGTGGTTTTTGAGATTCTAAATATTTTTAAAATATTTCCAATAGACACCAATTTTTTGAAATAAAACTTATAAATTATCTAAGGATTCTAAGATTCTTGGTTTTACAATCAGACAAAAACGGCAAACCAAACTTCCACACAATTGCTCAACTGAGATTGCTTTCCGCAGATACCACGCTCTGCTACTACCGTGGCCAGATGATCTCAAAGCCCTTTGTCTGCGATCGTTGCGGCCGGAGCTACCGGCACAAGAATACTTTGACACGGCACAGAACCCACGAGTGTGGCAAGCCCCCTCAATTCGAGTGTCCAGTTTGCAAGAAGAGATTTAAGCAAAATACTTCGTTGGCTGTGCACATTGCCAGAAACAGTTGCATGCTGTAGGAAGACCAACCCAAGATTTAGCCACCAGAGAAGTGTTTTTGGAATTCAATATTCCAAAGCGTGGCAAATGGAAATGTCCTATTAGGGCATTTCCATGCCAAACCAACTAAGCCGCTGAAATGACCAATTTTAAAGTCAGTGAAAAACATCTATATGCAAAGAGTAGGTCTAGGAAGGATTAAAACCATTTTTGAAAAAAAATTACTGCGCACCGTTCGTGCGCAGGAGCCTGTGCAAGTAGCGCTGTTTTGAGCGCTATTTCACGCATTCCAACACGTTTTGGCTCGTAGCGCCTAAACCGCTTCAGTTACAGAGCTGAAAAAAATGTTTTTGGAAAGCTGAGAATATTTACTTTCATATAATTACCAAAAACATTGACCAAATAAAAAAACTACCCTTAACCTAGAAGCATCCCTTAAAATGAAAAAAAATTTAATTGCTCATATTTTGATCTTGACCAATTTTTTACAGAATGTAGATAACAGATTGATTTGACTTTCCTACAAGTTTCGTGGTGGTATTCCCAGTAGTTTGCCCGTTAAAAATTATTTCGTCACGTTGTTGTGATTTTTAACATGACTTTCATTAAAAGCGTTCAATGTAACAATTGGAATGCAGGAATGCAGTGCAGGAATGGAACAGTGATGAATTTCAAGACTTTCTTTTGGTACGTTCAGCGATCCTCTCAAAGTATTGCCAAACGCGCACGTATAAAAACTGCAATTTTTTCAAACCAAACCCTTTGGGATACCAACTTGGAACTTTCTGGAGTGCTTTATACAACTCTTAGGAACACTCTGGTAAAGTTTTGTTGAAATCGGTGAATGAACAATGCTAAATGCCAAGCCTCTGCTGTTGTTACATTGCACGCTTTTAATGAAAGTCATGTTAAAAATCACAACAACGTGACGAAATAATTTTTAACGGGCAAACTACTGGGAATACCACCACGAAACTTGTAGGAAAGTCAAATCAATCTGTTATCTACATTCTGTAAAAAATTGGTCAAGATCAAAATATGAGCAATTAAATTTTTTTTCATTTTAAGGGATGCTTCTAGGTTAAGGGTAGTTTTTTTATTTGGTCAATGTTTTTGGTAATTATATGAAAGTAAATATTCTCAGCTTTCCAAAAACATTTTTTTCAGCTCTGTAACTGAAGCGGTTTAGGCGCTACGAGCCAAAACGTGTTGGAATGCGTGAAATAGCGCTCAAAACAGCGCTACTTGCACAGGCTCCTGCGCACGAACGGTGCGCAGTAATTTTTTTTCAAAAATGGTTTTAATCCTTCCTAGACCTACTCTTTGCATACAGATGTTTTTCACTGACTTTAAAATTGGTCATTTCTGAAATTGAGAATTTTTGGTTGACTTGAAGTGGATTCACCCATTATTGTTTCCAATTTGGAGAACATCAATAAAAAAAATCATTATTTTGTGGGACAATTGTGATTTTAATTAAATAAAATGAAAAGTAGCCAGGTTTAATATCAAGTATGTTATGCAAATCCTTGTTTTATATTCACTTAGTTTTAACATTTAAGGTCTTTTTCCAGAATTCTCAGTTTTCTCAGTTTCTCCCTGTCCATCTAGAAAGTATCTTATATATCACGGAGGTTGAGCAGTGCATAGTTTACCCTATTTTTCATTATTATTATTAAAAGTGTTTGCAGGATAACTAATTTGAAGAAAATTCACAAATGATCACAACCACCATCCTCAAATGTCATGAACTGAAATTTTTTCAGCCAACCAAAATTCTAATCCTTTTGAACAGGCCCCGAGCTGTTCTACTTCCGTGGCCAAATGATCTCAAGGCCGTTCCGCTGCACGGACTGCGGTAGGAGCTACCAGCAGAAGCATAACCTAGTTCACCACAAAACCCACGAATGTGGCAAACCCCCCAAATTCGAATGTCCGGTTTGTAAGGACAGATTCAAGCAAAAAATCACGCTAACAAATCACATTAACAAGAAGCATTGCCAGCCTTAAAGCCCAAAGCCAGCAAGCTTCGACCTGAGTTTTATGGATAATTTTGTGGAATTTGAAATCCCAAAATCTTACAATTAGTAACTTGTTAGTTGTTCATCAGTAGGTTTGATAATTATTTGTTTGTTTTCGATTAACCTTTGATTTAAAAATAAAGTGTGAAATTAATATCAACAAAATAAAGGTATTATTGTGAGTTGGTGCTTCATTAGCTTTATTTATTATTAATAACTACTTATCACAAGTACCTTTTTACCCACATGTTTTCGGAAACAAATTCTCCTATAAAAAATGTGTTTCCAACCAGGGATATGAACCCTGTACCTTGCGGGGGTATAACACTCAACCCCGGCATCTACCGATTCACTTTATCACTTCCCTCAACCAAAGCTCCAAGCAACCAAACTGGTAAAATCCTAGCAAATGCTCAACTAAATTTCAGTGATCTTTATCAAGTAAGGTGTTTCCAGGACAGCTAATTTAGACAAAATTTACAAGCTCTCACAGCCTCATTGAACACATATCCGTTATAAAACTATTTTAACGACCCAAATCGTTACTCTTCTGAACAGGCCCCGAGCTTTTCTACTACCGCGGCCAATTGATCTTGAAGCCGTTTCGCTGCACAGACTGTGGTAGGGGCTACCTGGAGAAACGTAACCTAGTGCGACACAGAACCTACGAATGCGGCAAGCCTCCGAAATTCGAGTGTCTGGTGTGCAACGAGAGATTCACGCAAAAGAGCTCGCTGACGAAGCACGCTGCCAAGAAGCACGGCCAGCCGTAACGCCCGAAGCCTCAACCTAAGTTATAGGCACTTTCGTTGACCATTTGGAAAATTGCGAAAATTGTGAACTTAATTTCAATAAAGTGGAGACATGGTAATGCAATAGAGAGATGTTCAAAGTAGTCTGACTTGTGTATTAGCTTTGTTTGTTTGTGTCAAGTTTTTTGCTGAGCTCAGAGCAGAGTTGGCCAAAGTTGAATAAAGTCACCTTTTTGATGAAAGGGAAAGAGTCATTATAATGCAAGAAAGAGCAAGAATGCTCGACACAAACAAACAAAGCTATATACTACGCCTCACAAATACATTTTTACCCATTCAATTTGTTTCTGGAACCTTTCCCGATGTGTTGATTTACACCTTGTGATAATCCATTTATGTAATACTTTCTTTTACCTCATTATCAAGTATGGTGTTTGCAGAATATCCAATTTTACCGTTTCATAAACAGCTCTTGTACGGAAACGAGCACGTTCCTGCCATTCTAACCGAATGTCGTTTGCGCAGGCGACGAGCAGTACTTCCGTGGCAAGATGGTCGTGAAGCCGTTTCGCTGTGACGACTGTGGCAAGACCTACCAACACAAATTCACGCTGGTCCGGCACAGAACGTATGAGTGCCTGCAGGAGCCACGCTTCGAGTGTCCGATCTGCATGAAACAGTTTAAGCACAAGTCCTCGCTGAATACGCACTCTGTCAAGTGCCAACACCAGTCGTAGAAATGCTTCTTTTGTCATTTTTAATTTCCATATCCGACGTTTTTAAATTTGTTGAGCTTGATCTGGTGCGGGTACTAAATGATAAACATTGAGAAATTGGTTTTATTAGGTGGGAGTGGTATGGAAGCAGGTAAAATGTCAACCGACTTGGGATATGACCATGGGACTTTTCATTAGCGTTATTGCTCTACCAATTGAGCAATCGAAAGCATGCAATCTCTGCCCCTTTGGGTGATTAAAGGGCTCTACGGAGAGTTGAAATAGTTTAAGAAGTTGCAATAAAGTATAATGTGCTAGCATCGATGAACAATGTTTTCTGAAGTAAAAGTGAAAATAATTTATAAATTCCTTCTTTTATCACCACGTGTAGGAACCGATCTTAAGTATTTAATTGACATCAAAAAATATTATTTACTTGCTTTCCCTTTAAAAAATTAGTAATTTTTTAGTGTAACAAGCAAGCTTCATAGAGTGTTAATAAAGTTTTCAAAACAAAATACTTACCCAGTTTTTTATATCGTGTTTGTGAATCTATAGTACCTAATTTTTTTTTTTTTTTTTTTTTTTTTTTTTTTATTGGCAAAAGAAAAATGCACATTGGACAGGTTTACAATATCAATGACCCACAAAGCCTGTGGCTTGACTGTGGGGAAAGGTAGTAATTCAAAAACAGGTAGTGAACACTAAGTTATACACGGCAGTGATAAATAAAAATAATAAAAAATAATTTACAACTCTGGAGTAAATCAGGAACATAATGGAGTAGCCAAATCACATCTTACATAATGATATTTCAAATCTAATACAACTTACTTTTACTAAAGATATTATATGTCTTCCAACTGACCATAATTAAACTTCTTATTCAACATTTTTCAGCCAAGCTTTTAATTCAAATTTTAATTTAGAAAAATTGTTAATGTTTCTGAGATGTATCGGGAGTATATTTAAGGCAGCGGGGACCGCCACCTGTAACCGACGCTTACCGAATTTATTTACAAATGCAAGAACAGAAAAGTGTGGGTTTAACTGCAAACGAGTATTTACATCATGTTTATTCAAATTTCTATATGTGTCTGAAAAGTAAAAATTAATGAATAACCTAAATAGAAAAAGTTTGTGCAAGGACAACAAATTACAAAACTGGTACTGAGATGAGATTGAGATTAAGTTTTGGCGATTTTCAGGGGGTAGCATATTATTGACAATTCGACTTTGGATATTTACAATTTTTTGCAGATGACATTGTGACGAGTTCCCCCAAGCCAAAATTCCGTACATGATCACAGATTCTGCAATAGATACTATAATCAAGGTAGAGAAAGGAAGGTATCGCTTTAGATTGTAAAGTTGGAAAGAGCATGACCGTAGGCGTCCACAAATGTCGTCAATATGGGGCTTCCATGAAAAAGAACTATCAATTGTAATGCCTAAATAAACGTGAGTTTCCACATTTTCTATAGTGTTACCGCCGCAATTGAAAAGGTCACAACTTAAAACACTTGAATGGAGGCAGTCGTTAGAGTGTCTTATAATTTTAACATTCAATTTACGGTCCTTATTAAAAGGGGCGCATATATGAATTAGCTTTGTTTTGGAGGCGTTTATGACAAGTTCTTTATCATGCGTCCAGCGCAGCACTTGCATGAAGTCATTTTGCAAAAAGGCTTCTGCTGTGGTCAAATTTTTATGTGAGGCTATAATCACCGTATCGTCGGCATACATGAACATATTCGTTTTTTCAGCGCAGGAGAAAAGTTCATTTACGTATATGAGATAAAGCAACGGTCCTAAAATAGAGCCTTGCGGTACACCTGTCTTGATTGACTGTGAAAAACTAAATTTATCATTTATTCTAACAATGAAGTTTCTATTTTCTAAATAATTTTGAAACCAAGCCAATAGTTTACCACCTATGCCTATATTTTCTAAAGAATTAATTAATAATTTATGATTTAATGTGTCAAAAGCCTTAGTAAAGTCTATGAATAAGGCGAGAACATGTTCATTTTTATCCAGCTTAGAATTTATGAAGTCTGAGAATGATGTTAGCAAGTCTGAAGTACTTTTGCCTTTCTGAAAGCCATACTGAGAATCATTGATGATATTAAAATTCTGTACGTAATTAATAAGTTGATTGGCCACACAACGTTCTGTGATTTTCTCTAGTATTGGAAGCAGCGAGATAGGTCGATAATTATTATAAAGCATATGGTCACCCTTCTTATAGATAGGTTTCACAATGGCTGTTTTGAATTGATTTGGAACAACACCCATTTTTATTGAACAGTTAATGAGATGGCTAATCACAAGGCTTAATTGCATAGAAGCAGTTTTGATTTCCCGAGTTCGGATACCATCGATACCAGCTTGTTTATTTATATCAAGATCATCTATGATGTTACGGACTTGGGCTACGGTTACCTTTTGCATATACATTGATTGTGATGAGCCAGAATTCAGCTGGATCTGTGTGAAAGTTTTATGGTTACAGGTATGCAGAATCTGAACTATGTCGTTTTTGAAGGCGATAGCAAAATCGTTGGCAATGCTCTCGGCATCCTTGAATTTACCTAAGAATTTCTCAATCACCTCATCCGAGCTAGATCTCATTGGTTTGCCTGAAATGCCATTAATTACTTGCCATGTACCCTTTAGGTTATTACGATTTTTTTCAATCAGACACTTATAGTAATTTAACTTAGTTAAAGCTACTTGTCTTTGCACATAGTTACGAGACTCTTTGTAATCGGCTTTTAATATGAATCTCATTGTTCCTGTCGCATTTTTCCACTTCCTGAAAAGTTTGTCTCTATCTCTAATCAAAGCGAGCAATTCTTTAGTCATCCAGCTTTTCTTTGGCCTCTGGTTACATTTGGCTTTGCGAGAGTGAGCTTTGTCATAGCATAATTTAAATTGTGAATAAACAGCTTCGTAAATAGCATTAGGGTCATTTAAAGTGAGGATGGAGGACCAATTAACCTTGTTTAGGATGGCATGTAATTTTTTTTCATCGTAGTGCACTTTGGTATCCACCACCGTCGAGCCCGTACTGATAGTTACATTCTTCAGCTCTATAGACACACCGATGAGGTAGTGGTCGGTGATTTTTGTTTTATAAATTACGGAATTAATACATTTAATGTTTTTATGACGCACATATGCGTGGTCAATACAGCTTCGGGAGAGTGTTGTTAGTTTGAACTCCTCGCGGGTCACACCATTTATGCACGATGCAAAACCCCTAGTCGCCAACAGATTCTTGTAATCAGAGACCAATTCTGTGTCACTCAATAGATCTATGTTTATGTCGCCAATCCAAACTGCATTGTTATCTTTTTCACGATCCAATGCCATACCTAAATCAAGCATGAACTTCGATTTATTACAGTTAGGTGGCCTGTATGCCGCAATGAGAGAGAGTTCAAAGTTCGTACCTGGTATAGTAATGGTCCCAGCTAGACATTCAAATGATTCATGATTGTGTACTACATTTTCAATGAAAGTTATGGAATCTTTAACAAAAATGGCAATACCTCCTCCTCGTCTATTTTTGCGAGTTTTAAAATAAGCGTTAAATCCATCAAGCATATACACATTTTTATCGTGCACAGTGGAAATTTCACAGAGTGTTAGTATGTCAAAAAATTTAGATATTCCACTTAAAACTATTTGAAGTTGATCCCAGTTTACTTTTAATGATCTTATATTTAAATGCAAAATTTTCAGTCCTTTTTGGGATAACAGCCAAGACTGAACATCATTTGTGCAACATTCATTGACATCTAAACTGCTATCTAAACTAAAACTACACATGAACAGGATAAATTTTTATGCAGGTCTCACACTTCACCTTGCTCGACGATACACTCCTTCGGTTTTATTTTGTCGATATCCGCAAAAGATTGGATGCGAATAATTTCTTCACTCGAGTCACTTTTCTTCACCAAGATCCTGTTTTGTTTGAACCACGTGTACTTGTAGCCGGCTTCTTTGGCTCGAATCTTCGATTTCCAGAGCAGTTCTCGATAAAAGCGACACAGATTTTCGTTGATGTAGACGCGCTGCTTGCTGTTTCCGCCCACGAGATGTTGGCTTGTGACCGACGCCGCCTGAGATCTAGCCGCTATAAAGGAGTCTCGGACTTTCCGCGTGGAGAATTGCACAATTATTTTAGGCGGAAAACGGAAATTGGGTCGACTTGGGAGACGGTGGACCACATCAATGTCGCTCACTTGAGCCTGGATTTGTAATTTCTCCGCTAGTTTAACGACAATATTTTCAAGCTTCTCACCGGAACGCTGTTCGACGTTTGAGATCTCAATATTTTTGTTCCTGCCGTACTGATCTTGGAAGTTCACCTGCGACACCAATTCTTCAATCCTTTCGTCTTTTTCAGCGCACTGTCGTTGAAGGTCTTGAACAGAGGTTTTCAATGCTTTTAACTCCTTGAAGAACTCTTCTTTAATCGACGCGAAGCAGTCCCTGATCTCCTCGCGAACTTCAGCTCGAAGATCCTCAACGATAACTTGGCACGCCGGGCAGCGCCACTTTTCTTTAGCTTCTGAGGATTTTAGAGTCCCTCGCTTTGTACCCGTGCAATGCACGTGAAATCTTTTCGCACAACTTATGCACTCTATAAACTCTGCGTTCCCGAGCTCTTTCCGACATTTGGAGCACGACATCACCGCCGTATAATAAAGTGCACACTGTATCTACCTGCTGCTCATGAACCGCACTCGACCGCGGTCCAAACAAGACTGTTCACAATTTATGAACAATGATAATGTACCAATGCTCAAATGGCAGGAATTCAAACAAAATTAGCAAAAATGGTTTTGCAATACAAACGCCTATCATCGTAGTATAATTGCTCAAACACAGACTGACAAAACTTTAACCGTGACCGCATTTCCTTCGCGCAGACCCAGAGTCCGTGTTCCGCCGCAGTGCCAAGGTCGAGAGGCGTTTCCACTGCACCGACTGCCAAAAGAGCTACAAACACAAGAAGCATCTGGTGCGACACAGAACCTACCAGTGCGGCAAGCCACCGCAATTCGCGTGCCCAGACTGCAACAGACAATTCACGCGGATGGCCGCTCTGAGAGTGCACGCTGCCAAAGTACACGGCAAAGCGTAGCAAGCTCCGCTCTCTGCTCGATGGCCCACTTTATTGTTAGTTCGGTTTTGGAAATTAAATTTCTGACTTTTGGATATTTCTACAACTTGTGATGGTTATGGTCTTTATTTACATTTGTTTGACTTGCTTTGTTTGTTTTTGTCAAGTTTTCTTGCAGAGCTCAGAGCAGAGTTGGCCAGAATCTGTTGATGAAAGGGGAGTGAGTCAAGAGTCATTATAAAGGAAGAAAGAGCATGAATATTTGACACAAACAAACAAAGCATAGATGTATTATGCCTCACAAATACTTTGTTACCCATTCAATAGTTGCTAGAATCTTTTCGGATTTTCCGATTGCACGAAAATTGTAAAGGAACGGTGTAATTTTGTGAAATAAAATAATTTTTGATATCTTTGCATTTTTTTTTTCTTTGCTTATAGTTGGAGTATGTTAAAACATAACTAAATGTAATTTTCTGAAAGTGATTTGTGCAGGCTCCGAGCTGGTCTACTCCCGCGGCCAGATGATGTTCAAGCCGTTCCGCTGCGACAAATGCGGCAAGTGCTACAAGCAAAAGAAAGAACTGGTCCGACACAAGAAGTACCAGTGCGGAATTTCCCCACAATTCGAGTGTCCGGAGTGCAAAAAGAGGTTCACGCAAAAGAAGAATCTGCGGGGGCATGCCGCCCGATTCCACGGCAAGAAGCCAAATGCTGGGTCCTGAGCCCAAGCCACCAGTATTATTGTAGTGATATTGTGGATTTGTGGATGTTCTACATTGCTATTTGTTGCCGATGTTTCCGATTTGGGTATAGCCCTGAAGAGAAATAAAGTATTGTGAATAAAAATGGTGAAGGGTTTCTAATGAGTGTATTAACTGTGAGCTGGTATCAACAAACACATATACACAACATATGCCAATTCTGGAAAAAAAGTTGAAACGTAGATCTTCAAGATTGCTCTGTATAAAAAAGGTTAGAGCCGACATAAACACAGTTCAACGCTGGGAATTATTGATCTGGATCCAACATTTTTAGCGCAGCGAACGAATCGATCATAGAGTTCGTAACCATCGCTTGCAAAGTCAACCACCAATTGTAACTTAATGCGAAACCGAATTTTTTTGTGCAGACCCCAGGATGACGTACAGCCGCGGCCAGATGATCGTCAAGCGGTTCCACTGCGAAGCCTGCGGCAAGAGCTACAAGCACAAGAATCATCTTGTGCGGCACAAAACCTACGAGTGTGGAACGACGAAACAATTCGAATGTCCGGTCTGCCTAAAGAGGTTCAAGCAAAAGGTCACTCTGATGGCACATGCTGTCAAGAAGCACAGCATGGCGCTTTAAGCGTTGCACAGAGTTGCATTGTGTTTGACATCCTGTTTTGGATGTTTTTGTGTTTTTAATATATTTCTGTACTGCGGTCTGTCCTGAGGAGATAGACATGAGTTGGAATCAATATGGTTAGTGGAATATTAATAAAATGGAATGTTATTAAGATGCATGAAAGAAGTCTTATTTTGAAAATTTATTTTCCCAAAATCATTGTTGTCCTGAATCCATCTCATTGGTGACATACAATTCAAAATTGCTTAATATCCTTTCAAATTTAGCCATCCAGTGATAGGAGTTTTCAATTCAGCTATTTTACTGTGTTATTGTAAGCTGTGTTAAGCTTTTCACTAAAACATTTGCAAAGCAATGCTACCTGCTTTATCAAAGTTCGTCAGGAAACACAGCATAATTGTACGTGTCCTTTCCAATAATCAACACGAATATTCCCCATTTGCAATGTTCACAAACATTTTAAAATCACACCATTGCTTGTAATGAGGTCAACTAATAAAGATTTTTTTCTAACTTGGCCCAGGTCAATTCTACTACCGCGGTCGGTTGATCAACAAGCCCTTCCAGTGCACCGGCTGTGGCAGGCACTACCAGCACAAGAAGCACCTGGTTCGCCACACGACTTACGAGTGCGGAAAAATCCCACAGTTTGAATGTCCCATCTGCCGACGGGGTTTCAAGCAGAAAGAAACGCTGAAGACCCACACGATCAGGGTTCATGGTATGGGGCAGCAGTTTGGTTCCAGCCTTGTTTGAAAGTTAAAGTTGGCTCATCTTAACATCAATGCCAAACCAACATCTATGACTTCTTTGGCCGGATGGGGTACGAGAGTGTTTTCAAATAAAGACAAGCTATTGCCTTGTGAATAAAATATTGAAGTTATATTTCTATATTTTGGTCTATTTACTTTCCGTATTTCAAATAACGTGTTCCTAGAGTGTGATGACTGATGAGTATGCAAACTCTCTTGCCTTTGTGAGAAAGGTACTTGTAGGTATACCCCTTTTCACCGTGACTCTTTTCCAAATATTATCCTTTCTAAATAAATATGTTAGTATTATTTCCCATTTGAAGAAATGTCAATGCAAGCATCTCACGCTGTTAAGTATGTTATAATACTTTTAATAATATTGACGGTGAAATTTATGGGGATGTGTAACTGCGTTTTATTTGTGCAGGCCCAGAGCTGTCTGATATACTGCCCACTACAACTAGAGCTGCAAGCAAAAGTCTCACCTAAAAGCTAGTGTGCAATCTACGAAAAGAGTTTCAAGGAGCAGAAGGAAACGCTGAGGATGGTCAGTGCCGTTGCGGACGGCAATGCACAGAAAGTCCGATTCAAAATGCTTGGAACTATGTGTTTTACTGCATGCAATGGTGATATGGTGATTTCCGGCACCTTGTCAATAATTTTTAATAAAATGTTAATACCATGATGATATAAGTTGTCTCATTTATATTATTAAGTAATTCAAATATCTTGCCATGTACTAACTTTGTTTCGAACATTCAGGTCATCATCGTAAAATAAACTGTCCAAACGAAATCTGTATGTTTTATCTTGATTTCCATTAAAAAAGGTTCACTCCTGCTGGGCTAAATGGGTGTTAAAAACACAACAACTGTGAACCAAACACATAAAGAAACAAATGGATATAAAGAAATAAAAATTAATCAAAAATTAAATAATGAATATCAATGGTTGCTCTACTAGGAGTTAACTCAAGGCACACACCATTCATTTTTATGAAAAAAAAATAGGTGAAACCAGTGAAACGGTAGATGGCTCTTGGGGAAACGGCTTTATGCTGCTAAGATCGATTTCTCAGAACCAGGACCTTCTTTGGCCCAAAAATGGATCGTACCAGAAAAAAACCAATTGCGCCTGTACAAAAACAATGTTTTCCCCATCTTGTATTGATTTTAAGGCACTGTATTGATCGTATTATTAGTCTTGTATTGTTTTGATGGACGTAGTTTAAACCGTGAACTGTTAACAACTTGTTGATTGACGCAGGCCCCGAGCTATTCTACTGCCGCGGGCGGATGGTGGTCAGGCCGCACCGCTGCGACGACTGCGGGAAGAGCTACCAGAACAAGCGGCACTTGGTTCGGCACCGCACTTACGAGTGCGGAAAACCCCCGCCGTTCGAATGTCCGATCTGCCGCCGGGGGTTCAAACAGAAGGACAAGCTGACCCATCACGCTGCCAAGATACACGGCCTGGCGCCGCTTGCTCCGTGCTGAGCAGGAACTAGCTGTTACGTTGTTATTATGTTTTTCTTATTCATATTTGATTTTTACTAATCATTTTTAATGATATTTTACAAATCGGCAGTTGTTTCTTCACATAGATAAGCGCGTGACGATGCACGAAATATGGCCTGACTTTGTGATTAAAAAGACTCTAAAGAATTTTTCTGATGATTTTCTTACCTACTTTCCTCTTTCATGGAACGCCTCATTGAAATGTTCAAGAATGACAAAGGTTGTGCAGGCCATACATAAAACCCAACATGTCAGAAAGTATCGTCGCTTCGTAACATTAATTGCACGGTAATAAGACACTCTCTGAGCCAACCGCAAGGCTCTCTTTCAACGTCGACCTCACAGTAATTCTTAAACATCTGGAAGCCACCAAAGTCAAGCACCGCGGCTGTTGAATCTAAAACGGACAGGCACTACCACCACTTTGCAAGGCAGCCACCCGATAAAACAGACAACAAAGATTTGCCAAAGATTTTTTAACCTAATTTCCTTGATCCTCCAACACTTTGTATAGTTAAATCGTTAAATGTATGAGAATTACAAAGATGGTGTTTATAGAACAACAAACCCAATACGTCAGAAGCATCATCGCTTCGTAACATTATTTGCGCAGTAACAAGACACTCTTACAACCGCACGACTCTCTTTCAACGCCGACCTCCGCTCTCGTTGCAGGCATGACGCAACGCGGTCGCGGCCGCCCGCCCGACACACCCGTCGAGAAGCGCTTCCGCTGCGAAGTCTGCTTCAAGAGCTACCAGTATCTGCAGACGCTCGTGCGGCACAGGAAGTTCGAGTGCGGCCAGGAACCTCACTTCCGGTGCCGTCTCTGCGAGTACCGGTGCAAGCACAAGACTAGCCTCAAGTCTCACTGCAAACGGAAGCACGGCGTGGAGTTCTCGACGGCGTGCGCGAATCTCTGAGCTTTCCCGAATTTAGACGGAGCTCGCGTTGAGAGCATGTGTTTAACTATGCGCGGTTGGTTGTTTTAAATTTGTTTTTATGTGCGCTATTTGTGTCGAAAGCTGATGAACGTCAGCAAATAAATGGAATGTACTGTTGCAAATTGAGTGTTTATAAAAAGTCATACAATTTTGTGCTGTTTTTTTTTTGTTGAAGTCCTCTTTGCCACCACTTCTGCTGTACATGCTCTTTTTTTTCAATACAAATATCTCTTTTTATCTGGAAAGGCATGAAACAATCTTCTTCCCTACTTCATATCTTCCCATCTACTATTGCCGATTATTACGAGAGTTGAATCTACTGCAAACGATCAGTTGTTGTTTCCACACAACACTTATCTCGGCTATCATTTCTAAACTAACAGATCTTACGTCTAAGAATCCTACATCACAACTGACACCAATCTGCTTTCAGATGTCAAATTGCGGCCGACCGCTGCCGCGAACGGGATGGACGAGATCGAGACATTCCCGAGATGTGACACGTGCACGAAACGGTACTCGTTGCACGAAGACCTGGCGAAGCACGAGCTGCTCGAATGCTGTCGGCCGCGCAACTATCGCTGTCTCTGCGGGTTCCGAACGAGACGTCGGGGTGATCTGGACTATCATTATATGAGCGAACATGACGTGGACGTTCGGACCAAGTCAAGCAAGCCGTCGGAGAGTCTCAAGTCCTGACTGGACATCTTTTGCCGTCGCCTGAACTTGCTTGTGCATTCATGTTTTATTTAATTACCTAAGAATCATTATTTCAAATGCATTGCTTTTTTTATATTTTGAACACATTCTGTACTTAAAATGAGCTGGAATTTTTCTTAAACTTGTATATGCATTGGTATTCATTGTACCAAAAACTTTGCATGCAAATATTTTTATAAGTGATTTTTTTTTTATTACCTTTTTACAATTCTCTACCACTCAGCTTTATTATGTCACAGTATAATGTTTTAATCTGATCTGTAATCTCTGTATAAGCAATAATATTAAAATATATCAATTTCTATTACTATGACATTTACCGTACGATATCTTGGTTATTATTTTCCTGTCAAAAAGCACTCACATCAAGAATGATCTAAAAAAAATATCATAGAAAACTGTTTGGATTATTTGTATTCAGTTGTGTGACTAAAAACTTCTCATACTCTTCATCTATTTCCCTTCATTTCTTCTAAATAACGGTAAGCCTAACCCTGCGTTTCAATCGAGTATGCGCATACCAACACCAACCACATGCCCTAACACTGCCACGCGTTGCCCGCAGACATCGCCACGGCCGTGAAAAGCCCAGCTGGCACCGATCTGTTTGCGTGCCCCACTTGCGTCAAACGTTACAAACACAAGAAGCACCTGCTGCGGCATCTACGGCTGGAGTGTGGACAGCTGCCTGCCTTCCTGTGTCCGTATTGCCAGTACCGAAGCAAACGCAAGGAGCACCTGCAAGAGCACTGCACACGCATTCATCTTTGCACGCTAGATGGACAGCAGAAACAAAAGAAAGGGAAGGGTTTTATCCCGTCTGCCTCACCCAGGGCCAGAGATGTAAATCGGTGAAAGTACATTTTACCGAGAAATTTTACTGTAATTTTAGTTGCTACTTGTTTTTTCTTTTTCTAATTGACTAATTTTACTACTTATTAATTATATTGCATTTTTTTCAAATACCGTTAATCTTACCCAGTGGTTTATAATAATATGTTCTACTTTTAGCTTACCTATAGAAAATAATGTACCTATTTAATAAATGACTCTGATTGTCTGTTGTTTGTTGTGCATACATTAAAATAAAATGTATTTTTTTCCCTTTTAAATCCTTTTCTCTTGTGATACCTTGCCAACACAAATGTCTCCTCTTTGGCCTTAAATTATGAGGTAGCATGACCACATGCAAGTTATGTAGTTTGTGATTTATTTATTGTTGTATGCATTGTAGCATGTGGACAATAGCTGAACAGCATTTATCGCGTTTTTAATCAATGCCTTTTCTCCTGTTCCAGCCTCTGCGTATGCTCGACGATTAGTGAGTGGAATGCAAGATAGACACCAGTGCGATGTTTGCTTGAAAAGCTACAAGTACAAGCCGGATCTGACACAGCACCAGCTGCACGACTGTGGGAAAGAGCCACAGTTTTCTTGCCCGCTTTGTTCGTACCGTGCTCAGAGGAAATACACTCTGACGAGACATCTGAAGATTCATTTTGAAAAGAAATAATATTGATCCTTATTGAAATGCATCAAAAATATCACTATTTTTCTTTGGAAAAAAAAATTGTGCAAATAAAAATTTCTGTATTCAGAGATCACAGAGTGTTGATTTTGATTATGGTTTCCTTGGTTTCTTGCTTGCCATCTTACAACTTTTTAAAGTTCTGAAACAATATGCATGCATGATTTTTCGCTCTCAGAGTAACAACTAATTTGTAAAGGTTTTCTCATTGGATAACTTGCAATTCCTCTCATTTGAATCAATTTTTTACTGCTATTTCATAGCACTAGTTTTCACACTCAAAAACTTCTTGTCAACCTAACCTTTGTAAAGCTTATGCCTAGCTTTGTTAACGCTTTTTTTTTTGGTTGATTCCTGTGGCCCTCCACCACATCAGCCCCCCCCCCCCCCCCCACGCAACACTAATTCCCATTGCAATCTTCCAGGGTGCCGGAAATCAGACGCAGCGTATATCCCGTACGAGTGTCCCAAGTGCGGCAAGCGGTACAAGCACAAAGGCGACATGGGGCGACACTATCGGCTCGAGTGCGACAGGATCCGGCGGTTCCAGTGTCCGTTGTGCGCGTACAGCGCTTTCCAGAATTGCGCACTGAAGAAGCACCTGGAGCGAATGCATCGCGATTACGTTGCTTCTACGTAGCTAAATAGGGAACCCAGTGAAATTCATTTGCCAATGTCAAAAACGATTTTATTAATAAAATAAGATTATGTTTTTTACTTTTCACTGTCTGGTTTCTTGATTCTTAAAGAATTAGTCACAATAATATTATTCAAAATCAAAAAAATGCCAATGTAAAACTATATAAATCCATAAACCGTATCCTTGTATTCATTCCTTGGTGTGCTCAAAATACTTTAAAACTCCTGCCCAGCAAAATGTATTGTTCTTTATGACTCTAAATGTGTTTTCATTTGCTAATCTTGGCATATAAGTTAAAATAAAAAGCTACAAAGTAAAGTCTTTTCTTGGAATGTCTTGTTCACGAACTTTTTAGTTTTTCCCGCTGGCTTGACTGTACACGTTGTTTCCAGCCGGCCGACGGGCGTTGCAACGTGCGGCCCCCGCAAGCGGCCACACCGCACGATGCAACTGTGAAGATTGCACCACACGCCGTGAGCTTAACAAGGATCTCCTTCAAACCCTGGGACTGCCAAATCGCAGTATGTTCTGATAAAGCTAGCCTATAATCAATTTGCTTTCATTTTTATATCATCTATTCTTTGATTTTTTGTAGTTTTTTTGATAATTGCTCGGCAGATTTGATTGGGATTGTCAAATAAATACGCAAAATTTTGTTTAATTCACATAATATATGCAAAGCATCGTCCTTCTTTTTGGATCACACTTATGTGTTGTGTGAAGTACCAATCATGGTAAAACAAACAAATACACATGAAGTACACAGTAACTTCAAGTATTTTAAGAAACTCCCAATCAAGACTATCTAGAATTGTTACGTAAACATCCAGGGGGTCAATTCACGTACATTTCCTTAATTCCCGCTAACACCGGGTGTAGCTAAAACCTCGATAGACCCTGGTTTTAAATTTACTCCTGTGACAATTCACGAAACAGAATTAGCACGGTTTTAGAGTCTAAGGCCCGCCCACCGTGGTAAAGTTAATATACCAATCAGAAGCCCTGTTCCATTTATTTTGCAGCTGAATATTTAAAAAAAACTGCCGCCTTCTGTCGTTTGATGCAAAAAGAATCTTTTTCAAGAGGGCGCATTATCTAAGAACAAATTTTTTGCTCAGTTTAGGCCTTTGACACAAATGTCAAAAGCAGAGAAGAAGCCAAGTATACATTTTATTTTCGACTTTAAATAAACGCCAAAGCTAATTCCGTCATATTCTATGGAATAATTTACCTGATAATGACATGGTTTGCAGAAATATAATAGTTGTATTTGTATTTTGCGTGTTTTTTCCAATAATTAATCAGTTTTGACATTTGAACTGTCAGATTCCTTGGATTAATTAAGATTTTAAGTGAAGATATAATATGACACATCATTGATTGCGGACTATCTAAAGTTTAGTAATAATTATCACAGTTTACAACTAAAATTTAAAATAATACTGATAAGTTATGTAAACCAAGTAATGAAAGTTAAAATTGACATATTGCGAATTTACTCATCTAGCCAATGTACTGCTCGCCAACAACCAATAAAACGAAGAAAACACTAAAACCATTATGATAAATCATTAAAAAACACTAAAAACACTTTAGGAAAATCAAAAGCTAACTGAGAGAATAGCAAACAGTGCAGCTGAGGAAGATATCGAAAATATTGGGCACTAACACAGATCTCAAATCGGTGATCTTGAGAGTTACCACCGCCTAAACCCCCTACCTAGCAGGTCTAAATTTACACCCAGGTTTTAGTGGGATTTACGTACGAGAATTGTCCATTCGGTTAACTCTGCCTAATTCTCGCTAATTCTCGTTAACTCTGCTTCGTGAATTGACCCCCAGAGTATCAACAACTAATTTCTCAATATTTCGATATAACTCAAATTTGAAATGTGAACCACTATACTAAGCCAAAGTTTATTTCTCATTCAGATCCCTCTCATCGAAAGCATTCCAACGGTGACGGTGCTCCGAATAGATTTCCCTGCCCGCAGTGTGTTCGCAGCTACAAGTACAAGAGTGACCTGATGAAACATCTGCGACTCGAATGCGGCAAAGAACCGAATTTCATGTGTCCGTTCTGTCCTTACAAAGCGTACTGGAAGAGTTCGATCAACAAGCATGTCAAGGCCATCCACCAGGCACAGACCATTGTTTCCGAGCCAACCATGTTCTGATCGTTGTCTCTTGTCCGGTAATGCTGCTGGGAGAATCGGGACCATAGTTTTGGAATAAATCCAATCATGCTGGAAATTTAATGTTTTTTAAATGCATCAATTGTATTTTATTTGATAATAGTTATACAAACCTTACAATACAACTTAATAAAGCTGCTTGAATAATGGATTTTATTGATGTATTTTTTTGAAATTTAGAGCCAACCTTGAAAGCTCTCCGAGAATGAAATGACGCAATAAAAATCTGTGTGTCTTACGACGTGTTGACTTTGTTTTTATTTGTGAATCAATGGTATGTGGTACTTTTCTAACCAAAACAACATTAAATCTTACTTTAATCTTGTATTGGTGGGTTTATCAATGTCTTCCACCTATCTCTGTTGTGGAAGTAAATTGCTCATCTGTGCTGCTTATCCTGACTGCTAATCCCACTCAACCTTTTTCCAGTTTTTCCCACTAAATCAATTCTGACTTCTAGTGTGAATTTATTCCTAAATGCTTATTCTCGTTGCATGTACGGTAGATAATGATAATGTTGCATGTACGGTAGATAATGATAATGTTGCATGTGCGGTAGATAATGATAATGATCCCGGTACGGATGTAAATTTTGGAATTGATATTCCGTTTCTAATAATCAATTCTGACTTCTATTTAGAATTTATATAGCAGGTAATAATAATATCGGCCAGCCGTCCGAACGTTTCCATGGCTACAAATCTGCACCAAATCTTTTGCAGAGATCTTGTGGCGGCAACCAGCCAACCACAACGGCGCTTTCAAACGCTTTTCCTGCCACACTTGCGGCAAGAACTACAAATCCAAGAGCTCGAAGACAAGGCACGAGAAGTTCGAGTGTTTTAAGGAGCCGCAATTTCTGTTTCCGTCACGCCCGTACCGGGCCAGCCGAAAAGTCTTGATGCAGAAACACATCCATCGGATACATTCGAAACCATCTGTGTAGGTGGCTATTTGTATCGCTTTTAAGCATGGTGTAAGGTTTATTTAATGCCTTGTCTTGCAAGCTTTGCGCTGTGGCTTTCTCCTAGCTGTGAGACCTACAAAATCATCTAGTAATATTATTAACAGTCTATAAAATGCATTTTGCACTGGAAGGGATTTGATAGACATGCAGTTTTGTTTGACCCCACTTTAATAAATTGGTTTGTTTCAGCTGATGTTAAATGGCGTGTGCTGCTTGTGTCAACACAGCTTGCAATGCCACTGGTTCCGCAAAGAAAAACAACTAGCCGTTTATTTTCAAATAGACAGTAAGCCTGCACTAGCACGAGACTATACCATGAGTGGACGAAAAATCTTCGAAAATCTAATTCGCTGATTAAGAAAGCTTGCTTGATACGGTGTGCACGTCACCGTAACATGTTGAACAAAAAAAATGCACTAGCACCCATCCTAATCAAACAACTGTCGGTGAACTTGTTGTGGATTTTGTTGCCGTTGATAGTAGGTGTTGATATTGCTTTTGTTGATACAAAAATATAAATTGCAAATCGATTTTAGTTCCTATATAAAGATGTTACACAATTTAGCAATTTATAATAAATTTAGATTTGTGTTGTGCATTATTTCAATTCATAGTTATAACTTTTCAGCGATAAATATCCTGAGGACCAAATGCTGCTGCATTGTGAAAATAATAATATATGTTTGCAAAGCCCACTTTTCAATTTTCATGATATGTATTTTTTTGTTAACTTCTTAATTATAATTTATTACAAATTAATATGCCATTAATAAATAACAATGACAATTTAGATTGTATGTGCTTGCCGTATCAATGAGCTGATTATCGGGCTAGCTTTCCATTGTACGCAATGCCACCTATCCTTTTGTTTGGCCATTGGATTAACCTGCATTTATATTAGAGCATTTATTTTTATATTTATTGAAGCATCACATTTTCAACTTGTTATCATCTTGTTAATATATATTTAGCGATAATTTTCTGTTTGTATTGTTATGAATTTTGGGCCTCATTCTTCATCGACTGGTTTCAGATTGGCAGCAACCCTGGACATCTAACGCAGCAGCGCTTGTGCGACATTTGTGTGCACATTGTGGGAAGAACTTCAAGTACAAGAAGCATTTGAATCAACATGTTAAATTTGAATGTGGGAAAAAGCCGCAGTTTCAGTGCCCAGCATGTCCATACCGTACTCATAGGAAGAACTCCGTTCGTAGGCACTTGAAAAGCATGCACTGATTAAGTACATTTTAAAGACATTTCACAATGGATATATGAATTTTAACTTCTTTTCTTGTTAAATTAACATTTTTCAATAAATTGGTTGGTACCAAATTAGAAATTCTGCCAGTGACATCATTAATCGATGGGTACCTACTTGAGTGGCAAGTGGAAACAGTCTAACAGAGTAGGAAACATTATAACAGGTATCATTACATAGATATCAAAGCATGATTATGAATCAATTTCTAAAAAAAAATTACGGCCTGATATTTCTGCTCCTGCGGAACTCATGTGAATCAAAGCACCAATGACGTTAATTGCTGGTAATTGACAAAACTACAAGAATAACAGGGTCTGTAGTAGATCCTTCACCATCATGTTTTTTTGTTTAATTCCCTCTGTGACATCCTGACCTCCCGATTCCAGTTGTTTCTAATGTTTTGCTTGTAGCTTGGTAAGTTCCATCCATTTGTTAAAATTCTTCAACACACTAGGTACTTTTACTCATTTGAAAACTGGGTTTTTTTTTCTGCCTGCTGTCTATATAACATAGTTTTCAGAGTTGAATCAAACCAAACTGCAATTGTTTGTTCCATGAACAGTAGATATTTATAGTTAGAAACAAAATATCCATTCCGAATTTGTACCTTTACTGGGACGGATACAATTTCGGAACAGTTTATTTGTTTCTAATAATAAACAATAGCAGTCGTTCTTTTCTCAATGATATTAACTCGGTGTTTCAGGCATCTTCAACCAACGCACAGACGGCAACTCAAAACCTGAGCGTCACCGTTGCACCCGTTGCAATAGAAGCTACAAGGGAAAAAGGAACTTGGTTCAGCACATACGCAGAGAATGTGGTAAACTGCCTGAATTCCAATGCCCCTTCTGTCCGTACAAAGCTTTTTACAACTGTCAAATAGCTAGACATAGTAAGCGTGTACATGCAGCTTTTCAAATTGCTAATAACTGACCATACATTTCATCGGATTCATTTTTTACATCATACTGTTATGAGTGTTGTTAACTCATCAATACTTTACACTTAACCAACTGGAGATTATTGCTGCTAGTTGCATTTAAATTGAACTCAAATCATAACTTATCGAACCGGCCACGGATCAATGCGTCTACGTGCTCTCTCTGCTGCTATACTACATCCCGCTCCAGTATTGCTCCAAATTTTAGTCTTTTTGTCTTGCCGTTATCTTAAATTTCACAATCTTTCCATAGAGTCCTGGTGCCAATTGGCATTGACTGTACTTTGTTAATTTAAAATTACAATTATACATTTCTATTTTTTGTTCTAGTGTAAATGTGTTTGTATATAAATTGATTTCCAAATTTATCAGATCCTCTCACTACCAACCCAATTCCAACTTAAATTAGTTTTTACACCAAAACGAGCCTGACAAGATCCCCTTTTAAGAAACTAATTACAAACTTGTACAAAGATCACATGAAATTTTACTGATGAGAACTTAAAAACCTCGTGTGATACAAGGATAAAATAAGGATGTAAGTGCTTCCTTGGATACTATTGTATCATTTGAAAAATAAAATATTTAACTATCGATCTCACCAAGTCTAAGTAATTTTTCTCTTATAGATTTTCAATAATTACAAGCGTATCATGCTGGCAATAACCCTCAACTGAAAGTACCTAACTGTTTTGTTCCTTCTGCAGGTTTTCCAGCACCGGAGAGATTCCGTTGCCCGAACTGCCCCAGGAGTTACAAGGAGAAAAAGAACATGAACCAGCACCTGCGTAGGGAATGCGGCAAAGAGCCCATGTTCCGATGCCCCCGATGTCCTTACCAGGCTTTCTACAAGGGCACTGTGCGCACTCATTTCAAGAAAATCCACGGAGAAGACTTTGGAGCGTGCCAACAATTGTTTACATTGATGTAGTTAAATGTCTTTCGGGATTGCTATAGTTCCTATGAATTTGAAAAACTGTTTAATGTACCTATATTGTTTCTTCTGTGACAAAATCAAGTGTTATAAACCAGTTATAAACTTCTAGATTCTGTTTCTAGTAATAATATTATAGTCAGTCCTTTCTTATATTGTAGTTTTCGTAGGTAAATGATTAAATAGCAAATGCCTGATTAAAGTTACGACCCAATTTTTAGTAATATTTCCAAAATACCGACCCTCTATCCAAAGTGTAGTAACCATAGCTGCATAAACAATGCCATGTATCAGCAACCATATTCCAATGATTTTTTTATGAGATTTAACATTGATAAAATATTACCCTTTTTTTTTTTTAGATTAAAGTTGCTAATTGACCGTAAATGTTTCATCATTTGTTATTCTACTTGTAATTAGAATTGTTTTTTAATTTTTTCACAGGATTCACAACTATCAGAACAAGTCACATCCAACATTTGGTGTAAGCCATGCAATTGAAAAAATTGAGCTGTACAATCCAACAGCTTACTAGAAGCATTATATAATCAACGACTTCCAATTAACATCATACCAAAACACACCAAATGTTGATTTCACCTGAAATTTGTGCAGCTGCAAGCATGCTGCCAGTTTTTTTAAGGATTTAATTTTTTACAATTCTTCTTTTATAGCCCACATTTAAATTTGCCCATTCCAGGGTCAATAAGTGATTAAAACAAATATTCTTAAAAGAAAAGCATTGCCACCCAAATTTATATTTTCTCTGGAAAGGATTTTTGAATGAGTCAAAAGACCTATTCCACTCAGAGAAAAATGAGAAATGAAATATTAATTTGTGCTGGTAAATAGCAAAGGAAGATAGGGAGATCACATCCCGAATTGCTCTACCTGGCTTTAGCGATTGAGTATCAGACTTCATTTTGATTGAATTTTTATTGAATGGGATAGGTGTATTGAGATACTGAGCAAAGAAATAACAAAATTTTAAATTGCCAGTTTAAAATTTCTCAAACCTAGAGCTACGACGGAGTAAAGAAACGAGTTTCTTTTCAGGAGCGCGCTTGTCCCGGCCTCGGCAGTGCCCTAGGTGCGGAGAGCGTTTCGTCAAGAAACGGCTCTTCTTGAAGCACCTACACGAGAACGCGTGCTTCAGGGAAGCGACCTTTCCCTGCCACCTTTGCGACCACATGTCGTCGCATCCGTCGACTCTCAGGCAGCACATGAGCCGAAGGCATCGCATGTCGTTCCCCGTCAATCCGTTTTTCAGCAAGACGAAATGAAGTGGAGGCTCGATTGCTGATCGCCAGGGTTGGACTCGTTCGAATCGGAATGAGTGAAGAAGCTTTTATATGTAGATTATGAAACCCAAAATTTGATCTATTCTTCATTGCCTGTTCCCACAACACGTTTTTAAGGCAGTAATAAGATTCTTATAATATTCGATTGAAACCACTTTTTTGCTTGAGCAAAAATATGACTGCTGAAAAACTTTATTCCGCACATAGTTTGTGAACCAACATACTCATTTAAAATGCGAAGAATTCAAACCTTGTGTACGCAATTTGTGTCCAAAAAGCACTGTGTCCATTTCATTGGCATGTATTTAACATGTCAACATTTAATAATAAATTGAAATCATAGCTCATAGAATTTGCAATTGGGATTATGGTGTTTATTTAAAATTCAATGAAATCAAACATGCAATGATTTAATAAATGAATCATGGTTTATATTGTAAAAATCACCAACCCTCCATGAGTGACAAATGTTTGCCATGGAGGAAGTAGAATTCTAGTTGAGCCTGTGGGAGTGCCTAGGGTGAAATTGTTAGTGCCAAGGTGAATTCCTTGATCATGCCCTTTAACAATTATGTACCTTTTAATGTTGAATGTTTCAAATTTGAGATTTGTAGTAATTTATATATTAATTTGGTGTGTAATGTGTAGCGTGTAATGTTCGGGAGTATTTGGCTGTATGCCGACAATATATTCGTAGGCAAACAAAGGCAAAGCAGGCTAAATCTTAACTTCTGAGCTTAAATGAGCAGGGTATTGAAAAGTCAAGGGATTATACAATGAGATTAAAATATCTAACCTAAGAAGAACTATTTTAAATTTTTTCATGCTCTGTGTCACAGAAATTAGCTTCACTTTGATAGTCTATCTATTACAAACTTATGTGTGACATAAATGTAATTATAAATTTTTCTGTTCTTGTAATGAAATATGGTTTTGTTATTCCATCTTTGGAATACATATTAGTCACTTCCTGGTGACTTAATGTTCAGAAAGAGCAATTGATAAGAATTAACCACATTTTATCTCGTTGTGAACATAATTATTATTCTTTTATTATTCCTTTGATTGTAATGTCATTGATGTTGTCTTAAGATCAAAAGGAAGAAAGCTGAATGGCATGACTTGGAGCAGCAAGAAAGTAGCAGACAGACAAGAATGTTGTCAAGAATTCAATATTGTCAATCAATGTCTTCATTATTTAATGGCCTGATAGGCGATGATACCAAACTTTTTCCATTTATTAGCTTCAATAAATGTAATGTCGATGGTTGTTATCATCTCAACCGTTTTAGAGACCATTTGGTTCTGGTGGAATAAATATCTGGATATGAATAGGAGAACTTCTAGTCCCAGTTGTTCTTATCATATATCTAATCTTTCATTATAGGCGTTAATTGGCTTGTGTTGCATCAGAAGTCATCATAAGTTTTTGTAGTGATTAAATGTTTGCTTGGAACCTGTCTGTGAAATATCATGTGTCCTTGTGTGAAACGAAATGTTTAAGTCATTAATTAAAGTAATTATTATTAATTTATCATCAGTATCAATCAGGCAATGACATTATATGTATATAAATCATTTAGCATTAGATGGTAATTTGTCTAGTCAACTGTCAAAAGAAATTGCATATTTCTTGTAGAAATATTATTTAACAGTGTTCGACAACTGATTACTCAGACAATTTTTTATTATAAGACTTTTTTTTTTAAGTAAGTTAAGTAGTTAAGTACTTTAAGTACCTATACAAAATGAGATATTGCATTATCAGAAAATATTTTTGAAAAATTGATCTATTTTGTAATTTTTCTGATTTAGATCATTTAAAATTGCAGTTTAATTTTAAACAACTGTGATTAAAAAATAGAATAAATCAATAAATCAGCAGGCCACATTTTAAATAAAGTACTTAGTCAAATGCTTTGTGTGTATCAATTATTGAATAAATGTAATTTATGTGTGTCTATTTAATGTAGTGACATGGAACCATCCAGGGTCAAAGCTGCAGACATGTATTACAACAAACAATGCTTTGATTATCAAAACTTAGAAGTGTGAAAAAATTTTATGTGTTTGAAATAAATCAAGAAAATACCTCAAAAGTACAACTTTCTCAAACCCATCTATATTCCAAAAAATGGGAGAGTGGTCTACATGCCCAGGGTTCACTTGAGCATCAGCTTGTATTATGTTGTATGTGTATGTTCTGGTCTGATACCAGAAAAATCCACGCAAAACAAAGTGTCTCAGCACGCCCACGTGACCACGTCCCAGTAGCCAAATATCTGGCTATTGCAACATGGGAAACTCTTCCAAAATAGCATTGTTGAGCTGGCGACAGAATCGCCAGCGCTGCCTAGGCGGTGAGGGAAGAAATCAAAGCGCCCCAGTCTTCTAGATCTAAGTTCAACCTAATTAGGTCATCACGTAATATTTAAGGGGGTTTGTTTATTACTGATGGTCTATCTCAAGCGTCAACTTACGGTTGTCACATGAAAGAGTATCTTTGCAGGTGATAACTGCAGTTGCTTGATTAAACTTCAAACTCTGCTGCCAGGTTCTTTGCCGCCCGATTTTGCTTAGAGTTAAGTTGCAGGAAATATTAAAAGAAATGCAATTAACCATCCTGTGTGCAGTGGAATCAAATACCCTCATTTCCATCGATTTGGTGGAAGTGTTTGAGAAAGTAAAAACCACCTGCTCCGACTCAGATAACAAAGACATTGCTTCCGACTGTTTCAGAGCCTGCTGAAGCTACGGCCAACCGCTGCTTGAAATGCAACAAGAGCTACAAACACCGGCAGAGCTTGCTGCAACACCAACGGGTCGAGTGTGGGAAGCAGCCCAGGCTCCAATGCTCGTTCTGTCCTTATCGAACATTCTGGAAGAGTTCGCTGAAAGTTCACGTTGACAGGCTGCATGGGCCACTTCGCAGGCAGTAGAGTTTTCATTTTTCGAAGTCCTATCAAACTCATGTTCGAACAGTACTAAGTCCTAAGTAACAAGTCAGTACTAATTACTAATCAATACTTAAGAATCTAGGTAATGAAGGCAATATGACCCTTTATATAATTATTTAAAAAATGTTTTTAGTTATGGTCAAAGATGGATAATTATGTTCCGAAATAAACCTCACCGGACTGAATCCCAATTTTGGTATTGTGCACATCATTGTCAATTGGAAGGTGAAACATTGGTTGTTAAATTTTTTGTGCCATGACGACACTCTGAGTTTCCTCACAATTAATTTGCTTATGTATTTAGCTCAAATGGAAATAAGGAAATATAAAAAATTATTTATAGACAACTGATCCTAATACCCCATCCAGTCTCCTTCATTTTCAGGATTTTTGGTCAATTAATGTGATTTTGGTTCCCTTTGCGAATGCTGTTAGTTGCAGCTAATAGCTATAGCATTAAAGCTATTGTGATTAGAGAACCTTCTGAGAAATATCCGTAGTTTGTAAATATTTGGGTTTGTATCCCAGTTCAGACGCGTGTTTTTCCTGCGTAGCTAACCCATCAACAATTGCTTACTGGTGTAAGTTTCTACCAGAATAAACCAATTTCTCATTAAAAAGAATCATTGAACAATGATCAATGATCATCAATGACACAGGCAATCAGACGATGTCCTGCCAGCAGCTAACCGTACTCTCGTTTTCAGCGGCGGCAACAGCAACTCGCTACTCGTGTCCCAAGTGCGGCAAGCTCTACAAGTACAAGACTAGCCTCAACCGGCACCTGCGACTCGAGTGCGGCGTGGCGGCGAGATTTGAGTGCACGCTCTGTCCGTACCGCGGCCACCAGAAGCAGAACGCCGAGCAGCACTACAGGCGGAAGCACCCGGGCGAAACGCCTTGGCGGTAGCGCCCTTGCGGGGAAAGGCATTCGCAATCTCCACACACTTCGCTTGCAACCTGCTGCAAATCGCAGCATTCTCGGCGCATTGCGATTGGAGCGAGTTGCGAATTTGCAAATTTGCGGAGCCGGAATAATGAAAATGTTTCCTGTTCTGTATTGTTGTGTCCCGATCGCACAGCTCGTTCAAGAATTAAATTTCTTAACGGCCCCAACTTCCTTGTCAATTATCATTTATTTCAAATAAACTGTCCGTGTTCCTTATTAAATTGTGACTTAATATCTCATTTTTGTCAGTGATCTCTTGAAAACCATGCTTTTATTTTGCCTTTTTTATTGTTTTTCCATTTTTTCCCCCGTAATCAATTCTGACGCAACCTATTGAACCTTGATGATATTTCAGTCAGCACCATTCTATTAACAATCATTCACAACACAATCAAAATAAGCATTTGTAAAGCCCTTGTGCAAATTATCGACATCTGTTAGGCAGACCATATGTTCCAAAACGTTGGCTATTCAAAGAGCCATGTCCATAAGCCGGTTTTTCCATCAAATCATTTAGTTTATGTGTTAAGTCCATGGCCGCAGCCAACATTGTTGTTCTCAATAGATCCTTAACTAATTAATGGGCCAGTAAGAAACCAGATTCACAAGTATTTTAGCTTCAAACAACATTAACACAGCATTTTTTCTTTTCAGGATTTGCTAACCCCCAATTCCTTGGCAGCTCAACTACAGACCGGCACCCATGCCTTCAGTGCGGCAAAAGCTACAAGCGGAAAGATCACTTGAAGCGACATTTGAACTTCGAATGCGGGATGGATCCCAAGTTTGCTTGTTCCCTCTGTAAATACCGCACCCACCATAATAACTCACTAAAGGTCCATCTAAGAACGGTGCATCGATCTATGTACAATCAATAAACCCGTGCTGTTAAATAAAGGGTATTTGTTGCTGCTGTTTTTGGTTAACAAGATCATGATATGCTTCTATTGTGGCGGACTTAATTCAATTACCCAAACAACTCAAAGCCATATCCTGTTTGTTGGTGATTCGAACCAAACTCTAATTATTCCTGGCATACAAAGAAATTAGATTACGACTATGTAAAATATACTATAGATACAATATGCCATAGATAAAACCATGCTTAAACAATTTTTATTGTAATAAACCAAACTACTACTAATGAAAAAAGTGATCCTTTGAGTAAATATTCTTGAACCAGGTAGCTGGGTAGCCAAGTTATTTTATTTTGAATAAAACTGTCCATACAAGATTATGACTGTGTAAAAAAAAATTAATTGTTGTTATGGAATCTCTTGAAAACATTTTTATTTTGTCGTTTAATTGTTTTTTCCAGTTTTTTCCAACGTAGCCTATTCATTCTGGCACAACCTATTGTATTGAACCTTAAAGATTGTTCAATCAGCATCATTCAAATAACGCAAATTCTCAACGCAATGAAAATAAGCGTTCACGAAGTTCTAGCAAAAATGATGGGAATCTGTTGAGACGGGCCATACGTTTGGAAACGCTGTCTATACAAAGAGCTTTGTCCAATCTGAACACACCGTTTATGTTTAACGTGCATTGCCACTGCAAATCAGATTCCCTGGTGTTGTATTCAAAAGGTTTTTAGCTTTGAACTGCATTGACGCAGCATTTTTTTCTTTTCAGGATTTGTTAACCCCCGCAGCTCGACGACAGACCGGCACCCATGTCTTCAGTGTGGCAAAAGCTACAAGCGGAAAGAGCACTTGGTGCGACATTTGAAATTCGAATGCGGGATAGATCCCAAGTTTCCTTGTTTCCTCTGTTCATACCGCACCCACCATAATAACTCACTGAAGATCCATCTAAGAAAGGTGCATGGATGTATCAACAATCAACAAGGCCGTACTGTTAATTAATGTTGCTATTGTTTTTGGTAAATAAAATCATGGTATGCTAAGATTGGGTCCGACTTAATTTATAATAATAAAGATCCTGTTTATATTGTACAGAACCACCCTGTTATAACTCCCAGCCCATATTGCTATTGGCTTGGAAAACTTTATTTCTGTTAAGTCTTTTTATTTTCTGCCGTCTCAAATTTTACAATATGTAAACCAGACATTTTGTGCTGCTTTCATAATGTAATGAGTAATGAATTAACTTGGTACATTGAACCTGGTTGCCTGGGGATTATGATCTTACAATCTTCTGTCATTATTCAAGTTAGTTGTTTTTTTTTTGTTCTGATAAATATTTAATAACAGAGTTTAAAAACCTGTCAATTGTATTTTCCAGTATTTTTGATTTATTTATTTTTCTCTTAACAATTATCATGGAAATATCCATGTGAAATTTACATTTTTTTTGCATTTTCTATTTACAGGTAGACTGCCGTACACCCCCTATAATGCAGGAAACTCCTTTGCGGATTTTGCCCAGCATCATTGTCCGAAATGCAACCGGAGTTACAAGCGGAAGAACCACTTGCAACGGCACATCAAAATGGAGTGTGGCGTCTTACCGCAATTTGCGTGTCAGATTTGCCCGTACAAAACACACCAAAAGAGCACACTCAAAAGACACGTGAAGTCAATTCACAAAAATCTTTGTTCATTTGGCTAAAGTAAATGAAAAACTTTAATATTGCAGAACAGAAATAAAACCATTAAAAGTTATACCTTAAAGGTGTGTGGAAGGTAGGGGTTTGTTGTAATGACAAAAACTAGGAATTTGAGAACACTCATATAATTGTGTTGTGGATGAGAGAAACTTGTGTGGTAACCAGGGGCGGATCTAACGGTCAGCATTTCAGCAAATGCTGACTGGGCCCCTGCCTTCTGGGCCCCTCTGGGCCCCGGCTTATGCGTCGATATTTATTGCGACAAGAAAATAAATGCTTATAAATTTGATAATATGATGATAATATAACATTTTAACGTACACATAACTATGAAAACGTAATATGAGACTAACTTCTAGGGCCCCAAACAGCTACTACATAATATTGTAACGTTAGCTTGGCTAAGAGTGTATTCGTAGATTCTCTAGAATATCCATACCTAGTGCACCGAGTACCGACGACTCGCTTGTCGCGCAGCTGTACCCTTTGTCGGTCAGCGCCGACAAAGGGTTGCGACAGTGTGGAAAGAAGTACTAGGTAGGTATTGAGTGGAAATTGTTTATAGTTACTGAATCTGATATAAGAAGCAAATGTAGAACTAGGAAATTTGCTCGAGTTTTGCTCACATAGAAATAAAAAAAACCATGCAGTCAGTTCGGGTTGGAATTCCACCTCGTGCGGACGTCGTTTCAAGTGCCATCTTTAAGACTATCGCCGTTCGACGATGACCCAACAGAGGACAAGCAACACTGCTATCCTTTCCATTGAAATGGAGGAGGCAAGGAAGCTGGACTTGTCGCTGGTAGATACCTTTGCAAATACAAAATACAAAAGCCGCCGCAGTGCCACATTCACGTAGATGGGGTGAGTCAACGAATTGAAAAAACTAGGGCTTCGCGAATGCTCAATATCGCGTTGTAGATGAGCGTACATATTTAGGGCTTGAGGATAAGATTTAAGACCTACAAGAGTATGAAGGTAATCGCAAAACCTTCCACTTGAATCTCGAGGGATAAATAGCTAAGAATCATAAAAAACTGTCGAAACAATGCAAATAAAAAATGAACAAGATAAGATATAGATCCAAAAACTTCAGCACGGCTGCATATCGATTTGCTTAGTATGTTTCTTAAGTTTGGTGTGATTATATAAATAACTTTTGTCTGTAAAAAATAAGAAAAGTTTTGAAAATTCTGAAATATTTTTTAAATTTTGAATAGTTAAGATACTGTTACCACGACCTTGCTGAAAAAAGCAGGGGGTCAAGTTGAGAACAAAATACGGTTTCATGAAATTTTTATCAAAATCAGAGCAGCTGTTTGGCCTGTAGAGCGCGAACAAACACACAAACACAAAAAAAAACACTTGTGTTTTTTTCTCTACTAAGTGAAATTGAAGCTTTCGCTTCGCTTATCAACTAATTAATATTATAGGATGTATTGCCGTTTAGGACTAACATTTTTTTGCGTGAAAGATCACCCCCCCCCCCCCTCCCCCCAACACCAACCCTTGGAAGAGGGCCCCTTGGATACGTTTGCTGACTGCCTTTTGAGTCTTAGATCCGCCCCTGATGGTAACTTGTAATTGTTCCATATGCTTAAAATTTTCACAATGTCTTATTTTTAAGGTTTCTTATGTGCACAGTATATTTCGTCAAGGAAGGTGAAACAAAAATTGTAAAACACTACAAAATGCCTAAAAATTGTCATAAAAGTGTTTTTTTCAAGAAAAGCGCTATTCATACATCAATAAAAAAATTACATAATCCATTGAGGTTAGCACATCTGAAATCCTTTGTCAAATTGTAATAAAAAATATGCCCTCTAGACTCTAGACAAGAAATCGAAATTTGATGTTGAAAAACTTAAAATATTCAGAAAAATGATTTATATTACTCAACCGATTTGATTAAAAAAAGAGGCAGATATAAGCCCAGAAAAAAAGGAATGTCCCAAAATCGGTTATGGTGTTGGTCAGTAGAGAACGAACAAACACAAAAACAAACAAACAGAAAAAATTTGGGATTTTTTTTAGTAGGAGGTTGAATTGAAGATTTGCTTCTCTCGCTCTGCTCGTGAAGCTCGTCAATAAAAGATTGAAACAAATCTGTTGTTTTCTGTTAATTTATGTTTCTTGGAATTGAGATTATTACACGACTTGCATTTAGTATGTCCAAATATCTTACTATTCTAATTTCTAGTATTGGAAACTCTCGGCAAAATCGGGTGAAAAAGCGCTGGTGGCGAACCTGCCGGCAAAGTTAGAAATTAAATTAAAAAAATTGCTGTAATCACCTGCATTTTATACTCCTTTATGTGTTGACTGTGTTGACGCATGACACTATTGCTAAATAAAGGCCTCAAATATTAAGTAATATTATGTAAGGAATGTTGTTTTAATATGTAACTGAATGGCTAAGATGCTTTAATTCAATACCTCGCCGCCTAGGCGGCGCTGACAATTCTGTCACCAACTCAACAAAGCTATTTTGGCAGAGTTTCCTATGTTGGTATATTAAGATAATTTGGCTTGTTTTACAGTGTTGTTTCGTTCTAGGTAGTCATCTGCACACTCGTAAAGTAGGCCTGACTCCCATGCGACATCGGAGCACTCAGCCCAGCCGGCGCTCTGGCAATATCGAGTCTGGCACCATGTTTCCGCACTTTGCATGCAGCGTGTGCTGGTACACAACTCCCCGCCGAAGCTCACTCACAAGACACATGAGGAGCATGCATTGAAATCTTGATTTATTTGGCTAGCAAGTAAAGCAAATACATCTGTTAGGCAGAGAAGACAGGGTGTAGTTAAGGCAACGCGGTGAGGGTGGGTTACTGTCCGAATTTGGTGTTTTTTTGTTATGACGTAAATAAAATATTTAAGCCAAATTGTTGTGTTTTCTTGTGCTTTCTTCTAGATGTACGCATTGAACGAAGGGAGTGAAGTGAATCTTCATTTACCGTTTATTAATGAAGAAAATTGCGCATGGTAGATTTTATGATTTCAGAATACCTTTTAAATTTCTATACAACACACTCTATATTTACAACTAATAACTTTATTTGTTAAAAATGCAATTTTACTAATATTTCCAGGTATCTTCAACCTTTTAGCAGGGGGAATGTGTAAAATCAACCTTTCTTACTTGTCTTTCAACTTTTTCCCAAGATTGTCCAATCGGCATCATTCAAATAACGCTCAACCACAACGCAATTTAAAAAATCGTTCTCAAAGCCCTAGCGATCAATCACGAGGGCTTACTTGTGTGTAGCATAGGGTTGATCTACGGTGATGTCTAGTTCCAGGTCAGCTTCCGCTCGCCCGCAATGTGGCAAACCCCGTTGCGAATTTCGACCGGCATCATTGTTCGCAATGCGACCGCAGCTACAAGCGGAAGGGCGACTTGCAACGGCACATCAAGCTAGAATGTGGCGTCTTGCCGCAATTTGCTTGCCAGTGGTGCGTGTACAAGACACACCACAACAGCTCGCTCAAGACACACATGATGAAAATACACAAATATGTTGATAGAGTTGGTTAGGTTTGATTATTAGCGACAAAATATTAATGTCTACCGAATATGCAAGGAGTATTTGCATTTAGGTTTAAACTCACACTAAGAGTTGGTTAGCTGGTCAATTTGGCAGAATATCATGCACATGATCAGTTCTGTTTGAGAGAGAGGTTATAGGTTGTGAAGTTAGTACGACTACTTCACTCGCCTTGCTTGTCAACCTCTCGACAGCATGGATTAGTGGAGTAACCCTGTTGTTCGAGTTGTACCGTCTTTCGGAAGTGACGTAAAGCCGTTGCTTTTCGACAGGAGTAGGCTACGTGCCGGCACCGGGTTTCCCCTCCTCCCTCCCTTCTAGGCAGATTGTTCATCATCACCCTCATCATCTCCCTTTCATTCACTAATGCCATTAGACCAGTGCCATAGGGCCAGGTTGTCAAAAGAGTGCGTTGTAAACCACCAGTAATGATAATAAGAAATAAAATAATTAATTAAAGACAAATGAGTCTGTTTTGTGTCATTTTTCGAATTGCGTTGTTTTTTGTATTGAAGGAAATAAAAGCTTCAAGCTAATTTGTTGTGTTTCGTAATGATTTATTATTTTTCTTTTGATAAAACATGTAAAAGTACTCATCGGTTGCTTAGGGTTGATGTACGGTTCTTTCTTGTTCCAGGAAGACTTCCACACACTCGTAATGCTACAAACATGGTCGGGAATTCAGCCCGGCATCATTGTCAGCGATGCAACCGCAGCTACAAGCTGAAGAAGCACTTAAAACGGCACGTCAGGCTAGAGTGTGGCATCTTACCGCAGTCAGCTTGCCTGCTCTGCCCGTTCAAGACAAACCACAATTTCTCGCTCAAGAGACACATGATGAAAATACACAAATACGTTGATACAGTCAGCTCTATTAAAGCAACAAGGTCAATGAGGGTTAAGATAAAAAAAAACATTTAAATAAAGACAAATAGGTCTATTTTGTGTTAATGTTCAAATTGGGTGTTTTGTTTAAATTGTCAACGGATCTGTAATGCTTTTGTATGATTCTTATGATTTGTAGCTCGCTTACAATATACACAATGTTTATGCATAAAAATGTTGTTAAGCTGGTTAGCAAACTTCAACTGAAAGGCACCTCAAGGAGTCTATTTAGTTTCATTGTTCGAATTGGATGTTTTTTTGTTTTTCTTATGATGGAAATAAAATTATTGACAAATCTATTATTTTTTTGCATAATTTTTTTTTCTCTTTATAAAATTCTCATAGGAGAACCCACGTGGTTCCTTCTAGAGGTGCCTTGGGTTGATTTATGGTTTCGTCCAGTTCCAGGTAGTCATCCGCGCACCCTTAATTTGGCAAACGGGGCTGAAACTTCCGACAGGCACATTTGTCCGAAATGCAGCCGGAGCTACAAGCACAAGTGCCACTTGCAACGGCACATCAACATGGAGTGCGGCGTGTTGCGCCGATTTAAGTGCCCGGTTTGTTGGTTCGAAACACACCGCAAAGGATCGCTGGCAAGACACGAGCTGATTATGCACAAAAATGTTGAATTTGGTTCGCAAGTAAAGTAGGTACTAATAACTTCAAATAGGTAGCCGAGAATTAAAACAAATGCAGTGCTTGCTTGTTTAATTTTAAGTTATAATTAATGTAATTGTTAATTTGTGATTTAAGAGGCAAAGTTATGTGGCTAAAATTACTTTCCAAACAAGTGCTCTACCTAAGAATAATATATCTTACCTAATTGTGTATTTTTGTTTGTTTATTGTATTTTTGTTTCTTTGTAATTATACATGTTTGTATTGGATACAATGAAGATATCAACATGTGGTTTTCCAGCCTATTCTAATTTCTAAAACAAGCCTATTATTTCAGCATTCAAGTTGCTGCAACCAAGATTTTCTTGATTCCACTACGCCAACTGGTTTCAAAAAAGGTTTACGTAGTAGTCATGCCGCATCACGAAAATGCAGCGTCGTTTTCGGTTGTTTTTGGAAAATAGGATAAGGCTCTGTATTGATGATATAGATGCAATTGTTTGCACATTGATAATGAAAAAAACGTGATTTCACACAGTAAAGAAAATGAAGATTATAAACCTTTGCGCATGGACTGAGTAATTTTTTTGGCCAACCTCTTTTTTACATTTTCAGCCTGCTAATGGGTTCCGGATTTGATATTGATGTAAGAAAATGGTTCACCAACTTCAAATTAGTGGTAATCAACATTGGTTCTGCTGTAGCCGATTTAGCCTATCTTCTAGAACCTCAAATGACACTTCAGCTGGTATTCAAACCGTAGATTTATCAATGATCTCAATAACATATGAGATATATCGAGATCAGTGGGATTTATCCAAAGAATCTTCCAATCCAAAATGCACAAAGTTTTTATTTTATTTGGTTTATCTGTAGGCCTTCAGTATTTAGCCAAAAAACTGCTACACTTATTTCCAACAAATTAAGTAGCCTGAAAATAGTTGAAAGCATCAGTAGTTCGGTGCTGTAATCGCAGTCCGTTTGTTGCAGCTCGAAGGTATCAGCGTTATGCCCGTCCCTTCCGAGAGCCCGACCCGACCCGACACACTTGCCAGAACTGCTACCGGTCGTACAAATACAGACGCGGACTGCTGCAACACTTGACGCTGGAGTGCGGCAAGCCGCCCCAGTACTGGTGCCCGCATTGCAACCACCAGATGCACCAGAAGAGTGCGCTCACGATGCACATTCGAAGAATGCATCCGAAATCATTTTAACCAACTTTTCACCGAGACACTGCGCATTGTGTTCATTTGTTTCGTCTCTAGTTGGAAAGTGTTCACTAGGTTTGCATTATTAGGAACGTAATATCCATGCCAAAATTTTTATCCGTGCTGTAATGTATCCTGTACCCAGTACCGGTACCCGTGTCCCAGTACGGATCCAAATTTTGGAATGTATATTTTTAATGAACAATAAACACTTTTTGTACATGCAATAAGTTATATGCATTGATGCATTGAGGCTATCTTTGCCAATTTGGTGCGTTTAAAATGCTTAGATGTAAACGAAGAGATCTCACAGACTTGTAGATTTGCATTCTAGCCATGAGCTGCCTTGTTCTTAAAATTAGGATGTAGCTTTGATATTTATAAAGCTGAATTGTTACAAATCAAAAATTTTTGTATGTGCACAAAACTTTGCCGAATTCAAAATGCTATCTCTAGCATAAATCTCGTATTTCTGTTTTTTAATTGTGACCACCAATCACAAATGAGATATACAAATAACTTAACTCATATAAAATTTTACTGTCGTTTGTAAATATATTTTTTACAAGCGTATAGGTTTCAAATCATCCTGTTCTCCATTCACTGATGGGAATATTCCTGCACTCTAAATAAAATTCTTCAAACAATGAATTTTCTTTTTGAATGGTTTTTGCAATTTGTTATGTTGTGGACTGCATGTTGCAAATGCAACATTTACATTTCTGAGAAGTTATCTACAATTTCCTAAATGAATCACAGATGTAACAGAACTCATCATCATTTTCTGGCTTTAGAAATTCCCCCAATGCCCCCACCTAGATAATAATCCCAGGAAATATTCCCAAAAAATAAACACCCTTAATTTATCGATAACTGCAAGAACAATTATTTAATAGAGCACTTAAGTGGATTTAAAAGCGGTCTTGTTCAATCTTCTAATTGCTTTGATTGTTACAGCATTTAGCACCAACATCTTGTCTCAGCGCCACTTTTGCACCGACTGCGGTCGAAACTACAAACACAGACACAACTTGGCCCTGCATCGGAAAATGGAGTGCGGAAAATTGCCTCAGTACAAGTGTCCAGTATGTCACTACGAAGCGCATCGCAAAGGAAACTTTGATCGGCACATGAAGACTGTACACCGAAACGACCGTGTACAGTGAAAGAAGATGACATTTGTCATATTTTTTTTAACCAAGCCTTGTTGGTTTCTCAGCTTTTCCATGTCCTTTGATGCCTCTCTATCATCTGGGAGTCCCAGAAATTCATATCCTATTACATCCCAGATCCTTTTGATCACCTTTAACTACAGGGATGTTTAAGAAAATGTGGGATTAAGCTATGGAAATAAGTCAACCTAGATGAAACACTTCTTTAGTTACCTAGTGGTTGGATTTAAAAATGCTCTGTTTGACTTTGAATTTTTATTTTTATTAAACTATGGTTAGACATTGTACTCATTCTGAGAGAACATGCTGCAATGGCAGTAATATGTGACCTGCTGAATCTGTATGCAGCTAGGAAATTTCAAAGATATATTCTTTGTTTGTGACCCTTGTAAAAATTTCGTCTCAGAGAGTCAATTTTATTAATTAAAAAAACAAATGTGTCACACAAAGTCAAAGCCACAATTTCAGGCTTCCCACTCGTTCCTACTTTCCTACTTATTCCTACTTTTTAGTAGGAAAGTAGGAATTGTCCTACTTTTTACATATTCATCCTACTTTTCCTACTTTTTCATCTCAATTAATTATAAAATTTGAAATCGATGTGAAATTAAACCTAAAAACTTAATAACATAAATGTTACTCGTCTGATTTGCTTCAAAAACGTGGCAAATCTAAGTTCAGAGAAAACAAAGGTCCATATAAATTTTCATCAAAATCCGTTTTGGCGTTTGGCCTGTACAGCGCGAACAACAACAACAACAACAACAAAAACAGCAACAACAAAAAAACATTCCGGGATTTTATAGCAGTAAAGTGAAATTGAAGATTTCGCTTCACTCGCTAAGCTCGTTACGCTCATCAGTAAGAATGTACACATTTTATTAAAAGAAATTACCCGCAATGTAAAATTGCGGGTAATTTATTTTTGGATTGCACATATCACACTCATTTTACAGTATATATTCCTAAAAATCGGTTAGAATTGGTCCTACTTTGTCCTACTTTTTGTGATTTTTTGTCCTACTATTCCTACTTTTTTGGAATAAAATGTGAGTGGGAAGCCTGCAATTTATACCTTTTCCAAGGCTGATAAGGCTTTCCTCAAAATACAACCAATTCTATTCCTACTCTAAATGCCACTTGCAAGCATCAACTTGGCAGATTTTTGGATGAGTGAAGAGGGTGATGCAAGTATTACATATTGGTAAAGAAATCGTCTTCTATTTATGTTTATGACAGTTTGCACAGTTTGGCAGATAACTGACAGAAATCACATCATCAGATGTCACATTATATTAATCAGTCTAGTATTTATTTCTTATTAGAAACAAAATATCTAATGTTCTTGCAAAGAAGAATTGCAGTATGATTCGATCAGAACTAAGCCGCGTAGTAGCTTTTTTATTATCACAGTTTCTTGAAGTTTGCCGAAATCTTTAGGAAACTCTCGTTAGGACCGGGCGGTGGCGAACCTGGCGGACCGGGTTGAAGTTAAATTAAACAAGCGTAGATAACACCTGCAAATAACGGTCTAACTGCCCGATGAGTTGTAACCTGTTTCAGGAGATTGCGCAAAGTGAGATGTTTGTTTGTTGCAGTTCCCGGGCCACTTCACCCAGTTCCACGTTATAAAGGTCATTGCTGCCCGTTGTGTCGGAAAGTTTTCAAGGTCAAGACGTTCCTCAACTCACATCTCAAGTACATCTGCGGGAAAGAACCTCAATTCTTGTGCTCGGTTTGCCCGTTTCGGACTCACATGAAATTCAACTTGAACAAACATCTCAGAGGGTTGCATGGAATTGAACCAACAGAGAATAACGTATAGAGTTTTTTTCTAATGAAAAAACAGCAATTTCTGAGACATTTTTGCCCGTATCAGAATCAGATGAGATTCAACTTCAATGGATATGTTAAGCTTAAGAGTGATTTGTGGATTGGAACCATTAAAACTTTGAGAAAAGACATTGAATCTTTTTTATTTTGTAATTCATCCCTGATGAAAATTCTAGTCAGTATTTCTAGCTAATAGTTAGCTAGATTTGACTAGAAAGTCTTCACTAGAAACAGCTAGATTTAGTTTGATTATGGCCCACTTTAACTAGAACTAGAACTTACTAGACATTGATAGAAACTAGTAGAACACCCTAGATATTGCTAGAATTAGGTAGAATTTTTTCACTAGCACTCAGTAGACTTGGCTAGTATTAGCTGGCATAGTTTTAGCTAGAAGTTGCTAGAATTCGATGGAAGTAGCTAGCAGTTCCTCCCTAGAAGATGCTAGAAGTCACTAGCACTCACTAGACGTAGATAGAACCAGCTAGTTGTAGCTAGAAGTCGCTAGAATTCGATGGAAGTAGCTAGCAGTTCCTCGCTAGAAGATGCTAGAAGTCACTAGCACTCACTAGATGCAGATAGAACCAGCTAGTTGTAGCTAGAAGTCGCTAGAATTCGATGGAAGTAGCTAGCAGTTCCTCGCTAGAAGATGCTAGAAGTCACTAGCACTCACTAGACGTAGATAGAACCAGCTAGTTGTAGCTAGAAGTCGCTAGAATTCGATGGAAGTAGCTAGCAGTTCCTCGCTAGAAGATGCTAGAAGTCACTAGCACTCACTAGACGCAGATAGAACCAGCTAGTTGTAGCTAGAAGTCGCTAGAACTCGATGGAAGTAGCTAGCAGTTCCTCGCTAGAAGATGCTAGAAGTCACTAGCACTCACTAGACGCAGATAGAACCAGCTAGTTGTAGCTAGAAGTCGCTAGAATTCGATGGAAGTAGCTAGCAGTTCCTCGCTAGAAGATGCTAGAAGTCACTAGCACTCACTAGATGCAGATAGAACCAGCTAGTTGTAGCTAGAAGTCGCTAGAACTCGATGGAAGTAGCTAGCAGTTCCTCGCTAGAAGATGCTAGAAGTCACTAGCACTCACTAGACGCAGATAGAACCAGCTAGTTGTAGCTAGAAGTCGCTAGAACTCGATGGAAGTAGCTAGCAGTTCCTCACTAGAAGATGCTAGAAGTCACTAGCACTCACAAGACGCAGATAGAACCAGCTAGTTGTAGCTAGAAGTCGCTAGAACTTGATGGAAGTAGCTAGCAGTTCCTCGCTAGAAGATGCTAGAAGTCACTAGCACTCACTAGACGTAGATAGAACCAGCTAGTTGTAGCTAGAAATCGCTAGAACTCGATGGAAGTAGCTAGCAGTTCCTCGCTAGAAGATGCTAGAAGTCACTAGCACTCACTAGACGTAGATAGAACCAGCTAGTTGTAGCTAGAAGTCGCTAGAACTCGATGGAAGTAGCTAGCAGTTCCTCGCTAGAAGATGCTAGAAGTCACTAGCACTCACTAGACGCAGATAGAACCAGCTAGTTGTAGCTAGAAATCGCTAGAACTCGATGGAAGTAGCTAGCAGTTCCTTGCTAGAAGATGCTAGAAGTCACTAGCACTCACTAGACGTAGATAGAACCAGCTAGTTTTAGCTAGAAGTCGGTAGAACTCGATGGAAGTAGCTAGCAGTTCCTCGCTAGAAGATGCTAGAAGTCACTAGCACTCACTAGACGCAGATAGAGCCAGCTAGTTGTAGCTAGAAGTCGCTAGAACTCGATGGAAGTAGCTAGCAGTTCCTCGCTAGAAGATGCTAGAAGTCACTAGCACTCACAAGACGCAGATAGAGCCAGCTAGTTTTAGCTAGAAGTCGCTAGAACTTGATGAAGTGCAAAAATCTCAATTGACATCACCTGGTCGCCATTTGATATTTGAAACGAATTTCAAATGGCAAACAATTGGTAATCTGCTATTTGGTACCAATTGTTCATTTGGCCAGGAGGCCAAGTGCTGGAAATTGAATAGGCACAACGGTTAATTGATATCATAATGTGTTCCGACTCTACACATGGCTACTGGTTGGCAACAATTTTCTTACCTGTGATAACATCAAACTGTCAGATTAGACTGGCAGGCAGCTGTTTGATGCGCACCGGGACCCGGGACCCGAGAGCGATAAGAGACATTCGGAAGCTGAAGGCAATGATGTTGCACTTGTACGATGTCACGGCCAGATTAACGTGCAGCTATCGCTCTCGATTCCCTCCCGGTGTGCACCACCAGCGCTTGCTGAGGAAAACAAATAAGTAGACACATTAATAGTGGCATCATTTACATTCTGTGCTGTATTTTCAATTGGAGATTTCACTGGGATTGAAAGAAAAAGTATGCGATTCTGCAATGCATTTGATTAAAATTTAATTGCAACTAAATATATCTTACGATACCAAATAGACTCATGGTGGAGCTGAAAATGTTATTGAAGTTAGTAGGTACTACGATTGAATTTCATTTATCAAGCGTTTGTTGGTGAGGAATTGAGGATAAGTCCGTTCCGTTCTGTTCGGGATACTTGTCGAGCAAGTCTTCGGCACCTACAAAACAAAAATTTATTTTACTTATAATGAAACAACAAATAATCACTGTAGCTAGGTACTTACAGAAGCTCTCCGATTTGATTACTAGCTTTTATATATTGTTGAGTATACCAATCAAAGTGACATTCCGTTAAAATTTTATTTTGAAAAAAATCTGGGCCCAAATTATCGCACATTTTCTCTTTGGCGCAAAGCCCCTTGCGTGACGTCTCCGCAGGGACGGGTGCGTAGCCGCAAGCCGAGTCTGCTAGTCTAGTGCCAGGCCTCGAGCGCTCGCGATCGTATCAATTTATCAGCGTGAATATGGTAGGGCGTCCATATAGTTTGGATCCGAAGTTTACTCAAAGTGAAATGACTGAAAATGTTTTGAGGCTTGCACAAGAAAGAAGGAGAGAAGAAACATTCCAAGGAAGGGCAGGAAATACCTTGTGGTGCACTTGTGGCAACTGCATCTCAATGTACAATGACATAACATGACATTGCTGTAAAGAGCCAACGCAATTACGAGCGTTGTCAGGAAGGCAAGTGCATTACTGAACACGGTATTACTGATACACAAGACAAAAAAGAACCTACTGACAAGAAGGTATCTGGCATACAAATGTTCCGCAGCCTCGGCAAGCGGCTGAGCAACCGAGCAAGTGCTGCACCCGTCCCTGTGGTGACGTCATGCAAGGGGCTTCATGCCAAAGAGAAAATGTGCAATTATTAGGCCCCGGATTTGTATAAAAATAAAATTTAAACGGAATGTCACTTTGATTGGTATACTCGACGATATGTAAAATCTAATAATCAAATCGGAGAGCTTCTTCAAGTGTAGAATGTCAATTGCATACCGGTCTCCAAATTGCAGATCTCGCCATTGCATGCCGGTCTCCATTGCAGATCTCACCAGTTTTCTCTGGCTTCCCGTGCCTGATAGATGCAATCTTTCCGTTGATAATTACTTTGCACGGAACAACCTTCCTTGTTCAAAATTTCGCTGTCGAAGATTTGTCGGCCAATCGAAGACGTACCCCTATCTGCAATTTTCCAATAAGCATATTTTGTATTGAAGCATGAGACCATTGAATTATGAGACCATTCAATTAGAAGTGGTAGATATATTACTAACTAAAACAAATTTGCTTGATGACAATTGACTGACACAGTAAAGCAATAGGTAGCAATGTTAAGTGCAATACATACCTTAGAAAAAGTCGATCCACGTCGCAAACTATTCACGAAATGTGTATCACAACATAAATTTAATGAGAAAAGATATTACGCGGCGAGAACGAGGTGTGTTTAGACATAAATGTAAATTTCACACGAAAACAAGCCGGCATTATAACGGTCTTCTGTGAGTCCGCCATATTGGATTTAAGTGGGGGAAGACTGGCGCTGTCAGTTCAAACTCAATGGCGCTGTGATGGACGTGTTCAAATAATAGCCCTATATTTATTGATGTTACTGGCGCATTATTGAAGAATGATTATTTCAATCAATAGTTGATTTTATTAAGCGAATACATAATTTTCCGTTATCACAACACACAAGAAAAGTAAAAATAGCACAATTTCTTGTATATTTTCCGAATTTTCCAAACGATTGTCTTCAAATTTTGATATAATCTGCCAAATCACTATACGGATGCACCTTCCAAATTTCAAATTGATTGTATCAATTGTTATCGAGTTATAATTGATAAGGTGGTTTTTATTTATTTTTGGCCAAATTTTCCGAACGAATTTTCCGACAAATTAATTCTAAGTTAACCCACCTATTTTGCATTCCCAGTTAAAATTTCATTAAATTCCGTTCATTAATTTAGAAGAAGTTTTCGTAAAATCGAGATAATTGTCAAGACATAGGTTGATAGATGGGAGTAACATAGGCATGACTAAAGTTTGGTAACAAAAAACGTTTTTTTTTGCTATAAATTTTTTCTGATGATGGATTTGAATGAAATTGCAAAATCGGACAGCTGTTATTTGAATTTGAAACAAATCTAACATTATTTTTATATTTTTATTGCGATTTTAAGTTTTTTGGTACCTACTTTGAAGTCGTTAAAACTTTTGAAAATTCAATTTCTGAAGAAAAAGCTATTCAATATAAAAGATGCAAATTCACCTGGGCTATCTATAAATATATACTTCGATACCCCGCAAATGTCCCCCCGTCCGAACTTAGCAATTTTTAGGGTCTCCCATAAGCTACAATGTTAAATGACTTGGCCGAAATTTCAACAAAAACACTAAATCTTGAATAACTTTCTTAAATTCAATTTATAAGAAAAATGCAATCAGACATAAAAAATGTGCATTTACCTCAGCTATCTATCAATATGTGATTCGACTCCCGCCGAATTGGGGAAATTTATCATAATTTGGTTAATAATAAAATTTGGGTAGTTAATTTACCGATAACCAAATGGCAGTTTGTAAAGTAGCAAAATCTTAACCAATTGATGTCAATTGATGCCAACTGGTCTCATATCTCCACCAATTGATATCTATTAACGACATTGGTGGTCAATTCGTTGAAAATCTTCACCAATTGATATTGATTGGTTATAATTAAAGTCAATTGGTACCAATCGGTGGTCGATTCATTAAAAAATCTTTGCCAATTGATACCAATTGGTGGTCATGTGAAGTCAATTGGTGATCAATTGATGTCAATTGATATCATTTGGTTAACCAATTGGTACCAATCGAGATTTTTGCTAGCTGCGTAGCAATTAGCTAGCAGTGCTGCGCTATAGATGATGCTAGATTAAGTCACTAGCACACAAAAGAGGTCTAGTGAAAGTGATCTCTAGTGGATTCTAGTGTCTTCTAGTTCTAGCTATGTCTGTTGACTTCTAGCTTATTCTAGTTATCAAACCAAATCTAGCAAAGTCTAGCTAGTTCTAGCAACTTGCTAACTCTATCTATTACTAGCGAGGTCTAGTGAAAGTGATCTCTAGTGTATTCTAGTGTCTTCTAGTTCTAGCTATGTCTGTTGACTTCTAGCTTATTCTAGTTATCAAACCAAATCTAGCAAAGTCTAGTTAGTTCTAGCAACTTGCTAACTCTATCTATTGCTAGCGAGGTCTAGTGAAAGTGATCTCTAGTGTATTCTAGTGTCTTCTAGTTCTAGCTAGGTCTGTTGACTTCTAGCTTATTCTAGTTATCAAACCAAATCTAGCAAAGTCTAGTTAGTTCTAGCAACTTGCTAACTCTATCTATTGCTAGCGAGGTCTAGTGAAAGTGATCTCTAGTGGATTCTAGTGTCTTCTAGTTCTAGCTATGTCTGTTGACTTCTAGCTTATTCTAGTTATCAAACCAAATCTAGCAAAGTCTAGCTAGTTCTAGCAACTTGCTAACTCTATCTATTACTAGCGAGGTCTAGTGAAAGTGATCTCTAGTGTATTCTAGTGTCTTCTAGTTCTAGCTATGTCTGTTGACTTCTAGCTTATTCTAGTTATCAAACCAAATCTAGCAAAGTCTAGTTAGTTCTAGCAACTTGCTAACTCTATCTATTGCTAGCGAGGTCTAGTGAAAGTGATCTCTAGTGTATTCTAGTGTCTTCTAGTTCTAGCTAGGTCTGTTGACTTCTAGCTTATTCTAGTTATCAAACCAAATCTAGCAAAGTCTAGTTAGTTCTAGCAACTTGCTAACTCTATCTATTGCTAGCGAGGTCTAGTGAAAGTGATCTCTAGTGTATTCTAGTGTCTTCTAGTTCTAGCTAGGTCTGTTGACTTCTAGCTTATTCTAGTTATCAAACCAAATCTAGCAAAGTCTAGTTAGTTCTAGCAACTTGCTAACTCTATCTATTGCTAGCGAGGTCTAGTGAAAGTGATCTCTAGTGGATTCTAGTGTCTTCTAGTTCTAGCTATGTCTGTTGACTTCTAGCTTATTCTAGTTATCAAACCAAATCTAGCAAAGTCTAGTTAGTTCTAGCAACTTGCTAACTCTATCTATTGCTAGCGAGGTCTAGTGAAAGTGATCTCTAGTGTATTCTAGTGTCTTCTAGTTCTAGCTATGTCTGTTGACTTCTAGCTTATTCTAGTTATCAAACCAAATCTAGCAAAGTCTAGTTAGTTCTAGCAACTTGCTAACTCTATCTATTGCTAGCGAGGTCTAGTGAAAGTGATCTCTAGTGTATTCTAGTGTCTTCTAGTTCTAGCTAGGTCTGTTGACTTCTAGCTTATTCTAGTTATCAAACCAAATCTAGCAAAGTCTAGTTAGTTCTAGCAACTTGCTAACTCTATCTATTGCTAGCGAGGTCTAGTGAAAGTGATCTCTAGTGTATTCTAGTGTCTTCTAGTTCTAGCTAGGTCTGTTGACTTCTAGCTTATTCTAGTTATCAAACCAAATCTAGCAAAGTCTAGTTAGTTCTAGCAACTTGCTAACTCTATCTATTACTAGCTACGCCTAGGTAACGTCTTGCTAGTTCTATCAAGTTCTAGCAAACGCAAGTGATTTCTAACTAAAGATAGCTTTTTCTAGCACTTTCTTGCTCTTGCAAACTCTTGCACCAGCTAGTCAATTCTGATTTCAAGTCTTTGTTCTAGTCAAGTCTATGGAAAACTAGCTCATTCTGACTTCATTCTCCAAGCTAGTACTAGTGATCAAGTATTTTTCTAGACAATTCTAACTATGCCTAGCTAAAATAGGACTAGAATTAACTAGTTTAAGCTAGAATTTTAAGCAGGGATGATACTGTTCTTTCTCAAGTGGCCTATTATGTTTTAATCTTTCAGGCCCGTGGATGTAGACATAATATTAATAAAGCCATGTAAAATATGCACTTGTTTGTATTCTTCAACCAAGTCCAGTGTACGCTTATGTAAAAAACTATATATTGACAGTAAAAAAAGTAACATAAACATTTAAATCTTAAGTTAAACCTATGGTTAAACCCTAAACCTAAATCAATTCCCACTCAGACTTGCATATATTTACACAAACCTAATGAAACATGCTGAATTTGTACCTCACTAAGATCCAGGAATAACAATATTGAAGCCAAGCTTGACCTGATTATTCCATGCAACATGCAACGAGTATTTGCATTTAGGATTAAATTCACACTAATCCAAGCTTGACCTTTTGATTGGTGTAAAGTTACACCCAGATATTTCTTCCGGCAGATTTGAAGTGTACGTCACACAGTCCTACTCAACATCGCATCTCTCCCAATCTTAGAAAAATCCCGGCCTAAACGACATTTCATATCCCGACATTGGCACCCGAGTTTAGACCCTAGATAAAGCAGGCAGCACAGCTTTGCGAAACGTCAGGAAAAATTTGAGTTTGGGACTTGGCTTTCAATACCCAGTTTAATATTCTTTCTGAAAGATTAGGAATATAATCGAACGGTTTGGCATGTTGGAAACACCAGTTCTCGTGAGATCACCGGAGTTAAGCAACATTGCGCTGAGTCAAATGTTTGATAGGTGACCATTATATACATGATTAGTTCTGTTCGGGAAAGAGGTTTTAGGGTTTGAAGTTAGTACGACAACTTCACTCGCCTTGCTTATCAACCTCTCGACAGCATGGATTAGTGGAGGAATCCTGTTGTTCGAGTTGTTCCGTACTTCGGAAGTGACGTAAAGCTGGTGGTGCCCTTGGTGCTTTCCGACAGGAGTAGGCTAAGTGCCGGCATCCTCCTCCCTTCTAGACTAGGTTAGGTCATCATCACCCTCATCATCACCTTTTCATTCACCGACACCATTAGACCAGTGCCAAAGGGCCAGCTGTCAAAACAGTGCATAGTTAAGGCTATTGATAGGGGAATATGCGCAAAAAAACCCGCACAGGAACCGATTTTTTTTGATAATATTTAGATTAAGTAGTTGTTTTCACACCTGGGAAAAATATTTCACCTAGCGAAAAATACCGGGAAATTTGTGGAAAACTCAAAAATGTATGTTTCACTGCCCACCAGTATTCCACGGAAAGTCGTCGAGGCAAGGGTGTCTAGTATTGATTTTTAGGAGAAGGGTGTTTGTATTAAGCCAATGACACCTTTTTATTTTTGCTTCTTACGCCCTTTTCGAAGATATAAATTTTTTACTTTGTCAAATATTTCATAAAAAAAACGTCTGCATTTCACTGGTTGTCACAAGCAGATGGCGTAATCTAGAGAAAAAATAAAACTGTCAATTGAGAGTTTGAAGCAAGCCGAATCCAACCATGTTGGTCCCGTGCTCATCCGACAAAGGATGTGTCCGGAATACTGTACGTAAGCCAGTGCTGCACCAGAGAAAAATTTGAGCGAAAATATGAACACACTCGCGTCGGAGCAGTCAAGTGCTTGGTCTGGAAGCACTAATTTCACGTAACCTTGGTACGTTCACTCGCCCGCTAGCTTCTACAATCTCTCCGGTATCTCCGGCTTAGCGCTCGAAAAAAACAACACTACGCGCTGAAATCTGTATATTACAACAGCTTATTATAAACGAAATGTACTGAATTCGTCTCGCAGTTTCTAAAACATATATGCTACTTCCTAGTTCCTGGCCGCAATATTCTTTCAAATTCAAATATAAATGCAATTGGGTGTGCATCGGGTCAGGTGAAATCTGCAATCTGCATGATTCCCTGCATACACTCTGGTCTTCCTAGACACGTGCTGCATCTAAACGAGCGGTTCCTTTTATTGTGATATCTTGGCCGTATCAGTTACGAACGTGCGACATTGAAGATCTGTCGATATATTAGCAATTAGCCACAAGGTAAAATCTTTATTTAAAATTATGCAGTTTACATTAATTGAAATGACATGACATGACATGAATGCCATGCAGAGAAAAATAGATGCACAATGTGCAAATAAGCTACAAAACCAATCAATTTTTATCATAAAGTTTTGGTGTAACATTTTGAACGAAAATTTACTTCACCACCTTTGTCTTTGATATGCATGTTTGTATATTGTGTTGTCCGAGCGTCGATTCAAGCGGCGGATAACCTTTGCGCAGAGGTCCAATAAACATATTTTCCTTGTTACCAAATGTAAAATGGGTCAAGGGGTGGGAGAATCCCATCTAAATACAGAGGTCCAATACCCATAAATATTATTTGGAGCCCTGTTCACCAACCATGGGTGTCTGCATGGATCACAGTTTTCAATAAACCGCACATCTGCTTGAAACTAATTGGGCAAACGAGACATTGTATTGATGTGTGTACATACTTGTCTTGTCAATCACGCTAAGGGGGCAAAATAGCCGCCTACACCTCCGACATTATTTTCTCATTGACTCATTTCTGTTGCTTTGAAAAGTTGTCACAGGCTACAAGTTGTCTCTCACAATGTATTCGTCACAAGTGGTCACAACTCACAATCGGTAGGCACAGAACCAAAGTCTGAAATCCTCGCTTTAGTAACTTTTTTTAGGCATTTTCCCATCACGCAAACCCTGATTCCTCGTGAATTCTGTCCATAAAATTATCCAAAACCATATGATAAAATGTTATTTTAATTATCTTTGATAATAACAAAACAGATAATGCAGGTTACAATGAAGTTTTCATTTTAGCCCCTCCGACATTTCTTCTCATTGACTCATTTCTGTTGCTTTGAAAAGTTGTCCCAGGCTACAAGTTGTCGCTCGCTATGTTGCGATCTATACATTCGTCAAAACTATAACGCTAGAAAGTTCATTCAAAAAAGCATTAGAGCATGTTTGCTTAGAAAACTTAAATTATTTCCTCCCAATCAACAAAATCAATTGAATTTATCGATCTTTTGCTTCATATTGCCTACTCCACTTATATCGGATTATAGCAGTAAACGCGCACGGAATAAACATCGCGAGCAGATAGGACGACTGCGATAAAGAATGTCTCTTTTGGCATGCTTGGTGAGGTGTCAAAAATTGACATAAGGACGCTAGAAATTCGACTCAAATTGATTCAAAATCTGTATCACATCACGAGTCCACTCCTGTCAAAAAAACTCACAAAAATTGATTTCCGTGGTTTTATCATGTCGATGTGAGATGTCTCGAGTATTAGGTGACTCATAAAAGTTATCAATTTTAATTATGCTCGGCAACTATAATCTCTCAGCTCTTTGGCAAGGCGATAATAATCCTCTGTCGAAATGTGGGATGGGGAGGTGACAAAATAGTATTTTGTGGCATGTTCAATGATGTTTATAACCGATCAATAATAACGTTAGAACTTCGATTCAAATTGATTCAAATTCTGTTTCAAATTACGAGTTCAATCGTGTCAATAAAAATCCCATATTTCCATTTCAGTAGTAATTCGCTATGACTTGTATCTTGTTTTCATTTTATTTATGCAATCTAATACCATAGGGTATGTAAGGCTAATACCCTAGTAGACCAAAACATACAAGGCCGTTTAGTTTGTTGATAACTCGAGCTCAGACACACATGCCAGCATGAGAGAATCCCGGCCCTCACCCCACAGAGCTAGTGGACGCTTATCGTGAATCTACACTTAGTGCAGTGCAGAGGCGAGTTAGTGGCTGTTTCAATCGTCTTAAACACCAATAATCAAATGAAATTTTAATCAAATCATGAGGAAAAGACGCGATTCATAAGAAATTGACATTTCATCTTTTTCGAGTTGTGGTCCACCATTTTTCAGTCTCCATCACCACCTTTGGATCTTGCCCTAACAGAGACGTCCGTTTATTCCAGCTCGCGGCGTATTCTACCCGATAGCATCTGGCAATGGTCTTTGCTGCCCATTGTGCACGAAAAGCTTCAAGGTCTTGGGGACTCTCAACGCACATGTCAAGTATATGTGTGGAAAAGAGCCGCGCTTGCAGTGCCCGATTTGTGACTATCGGAGTCACATGAAGTTCAATATGAACAGACACCTCAGAGCGGTCCATGGACGTCAATAGCAAAAGTTATTTTCTTATATTTCTGATTTTTGATTTTTTATTGTTCCTTTAATTTCCAGATTGTGATGGCCTTATTATTAGATTGATGACATTATTGAGCTTCTGATTATATCAATGGAAATAAACCACTATTTTCTTTAATTTTTTAATTATAAATTCAGTGTAAACTGAAATTAAAATTAAAATTAAAAGAAGGAAAAAACACTATGGGTATAACATCACAATGTTTGAACTTAAATAATTCTCTGATCTTCCTCTAAGCAACTTGTAACCATGTACAATTGATTAGCTCTTGTTCGATTAAATAAGCAGTGTGTCTACCGTAACACCTTGTCTGGTAAAACCCTATCCTGAAATCTCTTCCCACTCGAAACTGCTCAGATCTCCGCAAACTCTATTAATTGCGCTGATTGAGTACTTAACATGCAGGCAATACAATTGCGTGGACCAGTTGTGCCTTCCGATTCGTGAAAAATTCCACTCGAAAATTTCCTCTGGCAGATTTCTGTGTGCTGTATCTGACGTTCCTCCGAAGTTTAAGAACGTCTTGGCAAAATGGGCTGTCTTACATCATGGTCATGGTTGAGGAGCTTGAACTAGATCTGCATTTTAACAAAAGTCTAAATGACTATTGGTTTGGCGGAGTGTTTCAGAGCCATGGAAAGATGGTTGTGAAGCTTGCGGTTCTGCTCTGATTTGAATGACTTTTGGTCCTGAAAAGGACCTTCGTCGACGTTTCGTCCGCGTTGGCGCGGACATCTTCAGGAAAAGTGAGATAAAGCATGCCGAATTAAACAAATCAATAAAAATGTTGTTCCAATGATTACATGAAGACCATGGAAACCTGTTGCTACATCAAATATAGCCCCGTAAACAGCGTCAGAAATTGTAAAAGGTGCTTCAATGTATTCGTAGGCTTGCTGAAGATGTCCGCGCCAACGCGGACGAAACGACGACGAAGGTCCTTTTCAGGACCAAAAGTCATTCAAATCAGAGCAGAACCGCAAGCTTCACAACTAAATGACTATTGTCTAAAATGTACCAAGTACTTGGTCAAAGTTACATTCCATGTAATTTTCGTCATGCCCAGCAGTAAATCATAATGTTTAAATTTGTTAATTTAGATATATTTGAATGAGTTAATGTTGCAGTCGGTCAGGGCTGCCAGAAAATATGAAACCTTTCAAACAAAGCTTTGCGTGGCATTCCTTTATGACACAGCTATCAGCCTGCTAAGCAAAATGTTGCGTATTCCAACCTAGTTTTGGTCGAAGAGTCAACACTACCATATTTGTATCCGGCATGTCCAACACGTCTCAATCGGCTGTGGAGATTGCGCTAAGAGAAACGTCCGTTTGTTCCAGTTGTCTGCAAGGTTCACCCGATGCCAGGTGGTTACGGTCATAACTGCCCGCTGTGTGGGAAAAATTTCAAGGTCAAGGCAGACCTCAATGGGCATCTGAAGTACATCTGCGGGAAGGACCCGCAATTTCTCTGCTCGTTTTGTCCGTTTCGGGCTCACATGAAATTCAATTTGAACAAACATCTTCGATGCATTCATGGATCTGAACCAGTAAAACCTTGAGGAAAAGGCATTGAGTATTTTGTTTAGCGGACCATTGTCGCTAAGCAAAGGACACTACGTAATAACTATGTGATGTTCAGTAAATTGTTTAGGAGACAATCAGATGATGCATACTACGTGGTGTTGTTTGTAAAGCAATGCTATTTTATTTTCGATTTATTTTCGATTTTCGGTATATTATACTTCTGATGATTTTTCTAGATACCTTTATATTGTATGATGCAGTGATTTTAAATGGTTTAATTAATGATACTCATTCAAGGTTAAACTGAAATAAAAATAAATTTAAAAAAGTTGAAAGTAGTAAAAATGTATGTATTTGCATACTAATAAAGATCTGAATTAAAATATAATATCTTAACTAAAACAGTTCTCCAACTTTCCTCCAAACAACTTGTAACCAACAACGGCCGATTGGCTTTCACCAAAGCGTTGCCTTGTTTGGACAAAGTAAATCTAGATCGGGCAACGTAACACCTGCCCCAATTGCTTTCAAAACCTTAGAGTGCCAAAATGTCTTTCTGCTGAAAATTACAAATATTTCGAGTACCAAACTTATGAACAGCAATGAATGTGTCACTTACCAAGATGCAGGAACAACCTGGTTGAGCTTGCGACTGGCAAAGAGTTTCCTTCGAAGGTTTCAGTCGGCAGTTTATAGTTGTTTTTCACATGGTATTGACATGTCGAGCTCAATCTCCCATTTCTGGTGTGTTGCAGGTCTCGCAAACGGACGCTCAGTTGACGACACGGCAAGTTCCGAGGAGAGATTTCCGTGTGACACCTGCAAGAAGAGTTACAAGAATATTCGAACATTGAGTACACATAAAAAATACGAGTGCTCGAAGGAGAAACAATTTTTCTGTCCGTATTGTGCGTATAGGTCTCATCAAAAGAGTGCGATGACGGTGCATATCAAAAGAATGCATTAGATCTGGGTGGTGTAGCTGATCAAAGCCATCTAAAAAGTGTTGTTTTATTAGCTGTATGACAGAAATGTAGACCTAAATGTCTTTGGAGAACTGGTTAACTATAAATATACATATATAAAAATAATATATAATGTAACAGTATGAGATTTGATCTTTTAGATACGATATGACTATGACCCTATGACCCTATATGTACCTCGAAATGTTATAAGTTGGTACAGTTTAGAAAGCTCTGGGCATTGCCTTCGAAATCTTTTATGTACTTTCCAAATTCAAAATAATTATTTGTTCAATATTTTTCCATAGAAACATTCCATCAAAAGTTAAGACCTTTGAACTGTGTTCAATTTTATTTCTCCATTCTTGGGAAATCAGAACAATTACTTGTAATGTAATCATCAATTTGTAAATATGTAAAATCATCAATTTGTAAATATGTAAATAATTATGGAACGGAATTTTCTTTCAAACAATAAAATCCAAATCCCGTGCACACACAAACTGTCTATTGTTGAAGTCCATTCAAGTACAATTCTAGATCAAGTGAAGTTCAGCTAGGGTGGATGATGACTGGTTGTTCAAAAACAGCCAAGAAAATGTGATTTGCTAGTTGTTACAATCAAAAACAATTGAATTCCCCACAAAATCCAAGCATTTCGGCAACACGACGCAATCATTAAAGCTTTGGCGGCTCGTGTTCCAGCTTTGGCGGCTCGTGTTCCGGCCGCCCCTCAGCGCTTCCCGTGCGACCGCTGCAGCCGGCACTACAAGCACCGCGGTGACCTGCGCAGGCACGTGCGCATGGAATGCGGTATGCCCCCGCAGTTCCCGTGTCTCTACTGCGACTACCGTGCGCATCAGAAGAGCGTGTTGACGACGCATGTGCAGCGCAAGCACATGCGTGTCGGGCTCCGACAGAACTTAGCCCAGAATTTGTTGTAAGGAATGAAAGATCCACTGGAGAATTTTATCCGTATTGAGGGTTGTTGTGCAATTGCAGCATAGAGTCACTAGATTTCAGTAATTCAGTCACTATAATTTCTATCTCCATGGTAAGGTATGGTATGGTAAGGTAAGTTAAATTGAAATTTAAAAGTCAGTTGTCTGTGTTTCAAAATTGTTTTTGCTTAGGGCCAGTTTTACTATATTTTATTTTCAACTCTTGAGTTGAGAGATAACTCACAGAAACAATTGAATTTTACAGCACGTGGTTGGTTGTTGCCATGCCATTCTGCTCAAAACACAGGATCAACTCAGAGTTAATAAATTGTTAGGGATTCAATTTTGGAATGCATATTTCGCCACTAATAATAAATATCCATCGTGCAAGCAGCGAATAATGGCAGTTTGGTTAGCATAACATGCTGAAACTCTTTTTTCAAATTTTTTGGTGCAATTGGCTGAACTTCTGTTGTGGCAACAAAATAAAATGTGGGCTATGATTTAACGTAGATCGTGTAAACATAAAAAAAAATCAGTTTGGTTCTAAGCCCACTTTTTTTTTACATTTTAATGTTGTCACGAAGGCTCAATTGCTTGCAGGCTCCATCTCGCATGCTGCTGTCCAATTTAGAATCACAAAAAACCCCACTATTGAAAGAGCGGCAAGACATTTCCGACTGATGATATGCACAAATGCCAGAGACCAAGGTTCAGCAGTTATGAGTAAATTATGCCGCTGTCTGGATGTAGGAGTCTCTGTCGGGGTTTTGCTACTAATGGGCTACCATGGACACGATGTGCTAGTCTAGAAATCAATCTTATGTTTTATATGTGTTGATTTTTATTGACAACAGTATTTTTTAGAAATAAATCTTATCCCAGACAATATTGTTTAAATGGGGTTTTTTTGAGCGTAATAGTACTACTGTTTTGGCAAATAGTGAAAAATTTATAAGTAAATAAAAAATTTACCTTAAAATTACCTCCAGCCATCTTGTTATCTTTAAAATTTGTTATTTTACTCTAGCTTAGGTATCAAACTTATTGGTGATAGGTAGCATACAAGAAAACAATTAAATATGAGGTTATGGAGAGTGATATGAGCTAAAAATTGAGTATCTAATTATTAGGTACCATGGGAAGGCAGTTCGCGAAGATTTTATTTGTCAGATAAGATTCCATAGCAAAAGGAGATAACGTCCGATTTTTGCTATAAAAATGGTTACCTCAACAGACAAATGTACCTTTTTCAGTTATTTGAAAACAACAAAACGATGTATTAATTTAATTTATGTCCTTTTCTTGCATTCTTACCTCAAATTCGAGAATTTTCTTGGCTAGAAGTTAGATTTTGTCAAAATTCGCAGTAGGTACCGGAATATTACACAGACAGTACTATTGAAAAAAATTGAAAAAAATAGAAAGAGCTGTGAATTAATTTGAAAAAGTTCGTTATTTCCAATTTATTGAGAACAATGTAATAGGCCATTTAAAACCGAAAAGCGTCTATCGAGTAGGTGAATAAATAGGTTATATTTTTTTAGATCGTTAAAAATGTGATAAAATTTCAGCTCTGAAAGATATGAAAGTTCATCATTTTGATTCAAAATTTTCCGCATATTTCGATGAGGTTACTAGACTCCCCGAGGCGCTGAACGCCAGTCATACTAGTTGATTGAGTTCCGCTAGAGTGCGCGGCGGTCGCTCCGGCTCAGTGTCTTCGTGATTTTCTGAGCGAACGACATCTGCGCTGCGGGCGAGGACCGAGTCTTTTTATCACGTTCTCCGTCAGTCGTATCAGCAATGCGTTAACCACAGTGACAGATCCGCGGATCCGGTCGCTTCTTTAGATGAGTGTTTTTTTTAGTGAAGTTATTCGGTCTTCCGCTAAAGACGGCCTATCTAACAACCAGTGTTGAGCGGTGATCTAAGATGGCGTCAGGCGACAACGTCGATGCCATCCAAGAAGCAGAAACGTCGTTCGCGTCGAGGAACCTAAAGCTATCGATGGAAGGCGACGAAAGCGAGGATGATGGTTAGTTTGATTAGCATCGAATTGAGGAAACTCTAGTGCTTAGGGTGGTTACGAAACGAGGGCTAGAAAATGTTGGGTCACCCTTCCGAGCTGTCAAAGTGGGCGTTGACTCCCGTCTAGCCGATATCCTGGCATTCAATAAAATTTCCAATGTCTCATTGGTTTCTCGATGTCGCTTTCTGTATCGCCTGTCTAAAGATGGTGCTCCTTTTTTTACAGATAAGGAGAGGCCAGGAATTCCGCCGCCGTTGGACGTAAGAAAGTTTATGCACTGCAGGGCAGCTTTTATATGTCAATTGGCAACCATAACAGAATGACACAACTTCCTTAGTACCTATTGAATTATAGTAGTGATTGCTAGTTACGTCAAGTAGAGCTACTTGTTACAAATGTTTAAACGTTTTCAATGATAATGTTAGTTCACAGTTTGTGATCCATGCATATGAAATGGGTTCCTTACTTGTTGGCTCAAGTTATTTGTTTGTACCCAATTCAACCAGATCATTTATGGGATTCATAAACCAAACATACATTTTGTTTATTTTAGATTAAAGGCAATCTTACTACTTATCTAAGATCTGTGGACAGAAGGGTAATCGAGGCCATATTATACATGTATCCAAAAAAAATGGTTGTCAAAATTCATTGGCATTCAAGGATATTAAAAAAACAAATGCATTGGAAATATTGGGCTTAGGCTGGTCACCAAAATGGTTACTAAAGACAGAAAATAGTTTCTCTAATGTTTGCTTCATTTATTGTGAAATATAACTATAAAATAATATTCAGTAGGTGCTGAGTTCGTATATCTTAGTTAGCAGTGTTAGTAGTGTAGCGGGCGTGTTAGTAGGTAGTGGGCGATATTATTAAATCACATCAACTCATTTGCTACAGGTCATAAAATATGTCCCACTCCCCTGAAAACAAATTGAATTTTTAGTTCCTCAACGCAAGTAATCTTTAAATTTTATTTTGACAAGGTCTTGGTCAGCCATCCAATCACTGACCTAGTGTAATGTTGCTTAACCCGATGTGAAATCATGAGTGACACTCGTGGTCGTTTGTGGCCATATTGTCTGGGAATATCCATTAGTACCAGTTAAACAAAAATAATTTTACTTTTTTAAAATAAAATATCCTGATATTTGATACTAATAAAAAATAAACGCTTACGAGTGGTTATCACTTGAAAACTGGGGTACCCTAATTTCTCCACAGAAGGAAGACAGGTGTCTAGCCATCATGGAGTGACTGGGAAAGTTGGAGTGACGTGCCCAGTAGTCGGGACCGTTTACTCACTAGCCGTTAGCAAACAGGGACTTGCGTTAGCGACTGGGAACGTTGCGCCTACGGTTTTTATGCAGGGAGGGAGGGAGGGAGGGATTGGTATGTTGAAACGGATGCTTTGCAGTGACGTGTGAAGATGGACCGATTGTCTGGCTTGGCAGACAGGAGGGTCTGTCCATTGAATCTAGTCAGGCAGGAGGCTTTGATGCTGGAAACTTTGCTTTACCAGGTCAGGTGACAGGCTAGACAGGCTGGAAATATAGGAAGGTCTATAAATTTAGTCTAGTCAAGCAGCAGGGTTTACTTTGCTTTGTCTTCTCTAGAAGGCACGTTGGGTTTATGACTGGCCAACTGGGAGTTGCTAGCGACCAAGAACATTGCCCAGATGAGAAAGTATCGATGACATGCGTTTGTGGTTCCAGCTGACCGCTGCGATGCGCGCCGACGGCGGCGGGCCCAAGACGCCGACCGGCGTGTCGCGCAACAAGTCGGACCGCGAGCGGAAGATCGGACATCGGCGGGTGCTTGTCGGCGGCGAGATCACCTACAAGAAGGTACGTCCGTGTGGTCGCACCGTTGTCCAGAGTGCTTCAGTGGCGTTGGTGGATGTTCGGTGACTTTCGGGTCCAGTTGTATTTGGATTCGGGCAAAAATCACATGCAGTGACGAAGAATAATGATAGTTTTACATTACCATACCACTCAGGTTTGAGTCATAATGTGAAAACAGTTGAAAATCGCTCGACAAGATCTGCCATTGCTCTCCCAGACCCTTGGATCCGAGCACCAAGTGACACAGTGTAACATCAATTCTTAGACTAGAGCTTGGAAAATTGATTTGGATTTGCTTATTTTATTGTTGAAGGTGAATGAAGTTGTTGGCAAGACTTCCAGAATTCAAAAATTGGCAACCATGTGTTGAAGCACTAAAACATCCTGATGGTTGGGACAAAGGCTCTGTTCAAATGTTGAGAGTCCATTTGTCCTATTCCACGGATCGCAATCTGTCGCTTTCAATGAGCATCTTGAATCAGTCGCATCCGGTGCATATATCGTAAATCTAGTAGACTCGATTCGCGAGTTCATTGGTAAATCTGTCGGATCCAATGTGCAAGTCGGCATTAAGGTGGATTTTATTCAGACAAAAACAACAACAAAGTCAAACTTTTTGCAACATTTTGCAAAGCTATGCTGCCTGCTTTATCAAGGGTCTGAACTCGATTGCCAAAAACCATCAAATCGAAATGAAAGGTTTCTTGACAAAACTGAACAAAACTAATTGAATTAAACTAATCGGTGGATACAATTAGGCCCGATTTTACAATTTTGCCAACTCCAGGTTAAAGTGGGAGTTAAGTTATTTGTTATGGCAACGGCCAATGGGATGCAGTGGAATTCATTTGTTTCTAGGAGTTAGATGCTTAACCCAGAGTTGACAAAAGTTGTAAAACCGGCCCTTAGTATATTTCGTGTGAATCGGCTATCTGTGTGTCATCTTGCAATCCGTCGAGTCGACGGCATCCCCGGTGTCGGTCGTTGCGCTAACGCCCGGCCCGTCCGTGCCCGCAGATCGTGACGACACAGATCATGGGCTCGATCCAGCTGGGCATCCAGCACGCGGTGGGCGGGCTGGCGTCGAAGCCGGAGCGCGACCTGCTCATGCAGGACTTCATGACCGTCGAGACGACCAACTTCCCGTCGGAAGGTAGAATCAGTATGTTTCCTCCGTCGCCGCCGACGACTCGTTGCTCGTAACTACCGCCGGCGACCGCGGGCTGGTTGCTACGGGACACGGCCGGGGGTGGCGCCGCGAGGGTGGTGGCGGTGGCTTGCGCGGCTTACGCTGCTCGGATAGGATCCGCGAGTTTTTTGTTCTGTTCTCGATGGCTGCTCCTTGTTTTGGATTTTCTAAAAACTTTGGTAAAAATGATCTTTATCATTTGTTTTTCGATACTGATGCTGTGCGACACCAAGAGTCTACAGAAATATGAAACGACCGATAATTTACCAATTATTTTAAGCCATTACTGAGCAACCATTGAGTAAAAAAGAACTTGGTCCTGTTTTTGTTATCAATTGCCTCAAAATTGGTTTGACCCTGATGTTAGGCTTCAACAACTCTCTTGTTTCTTTGGCAGAATCCTCCTTTTGTTTGGTTTACCTAAGAGTCTTCTTTAGAACTGTTACCTTTGTTTTGTTTTGTTTGGGGATGTGTTGGCATGTCCAAAAGTTTGTCAAGAATGGAGTTAAGAATTTGAAGCGTGAACAAGTCACATTCTTCAGCCATGGAGAATTTCTCCAGTATTAGGATTGCGGCTGGGAAGCATTACTAAGGAAGCATCTTAAACTACCTAGCTTTTTTCATGTGACTGCCAAGGTTAATAGAACAAGAAATGAATACTTAGGTGTCATGCAATTTAAAAATGTATAAAATTCAAGGGAGTTTTTATTCATGTACTTCTTATTTACATGAGTTAGAGGCACCATGACACCCACCTTCCTCCGCTCTTTTCTTAATCTTCCGATCAAGCGATATCTCTCCTATCACCTAAATATGCTTCCTTCAAGTCTGTAATGCAACTTTTGGCAGGCTAACGAGAATTAACGGATTCGGTAACGTATCGTAACAAACTGTGTTCGTTGCGGGTTCACCTGGCCGCAACCCTCGTGCCATGTCTCCGTAGCAACTAGCCCCAGCGATGTTAACAATTCCTTGCTTGCGTTCACCAATGTCCTATAAACTTATTAGCAGCTTTTAGCGTAGGCGTCATCTATCCTTGCACTTTCCCTCTGCCGTCTGGCAAGTGTACCAAATGTCAGCGTTTTATATTGGGTTTGTTGGGGCAGGCAACATAACCGTAGGTGGAAACGGCCACAGCCGCTCTGTCCCCCGATGCTGACGTTTGGCAATGCAATGGCTTCCATCTTTCTGTATGGGCTCTGAAAATCTGAAGAATTGATTTTGACCATTGCTTGGCCTGTAGGGCAATTTTCGAGGCACCTATGGCCATCATTATCAATGATAATTTTTTCTAATAAAATTGAGCCTTGGGCTCTCTCTGTACACATGGGGACTTGTCAAAAAAAATCTTGCCTTCAAGCCGAATCAAACGTCTTATTGAGTTAAACGTTTGGATGGGGACGACAGAGCGCCAGTGGTGTTTATTAATTAGGAGCCTGTGTTCTTACTCACTTTGCTAATCAGCTTGTGGATGCATGATCAACCTTTGTTGCTAGATGGTATACTCTACGCTGCCTCTCATTCATTAGTTTCACCCAAGTCTCCTTGCTCAATGTTTTGTTCTATATTCTTTTTCTATAGTACTTCTTATCACATTTTTTTCCCAGCCATTGATAGTATTTTCTCTGGCAGTGATAACCCGAAAACGCACGATGATTCAGTGGGTTGCTGGAAGTAGCAGAATTTCAAGGGACCTCATAACAAAACCATTTGAAAAAGTTATAAATTGTAGCTACCTAGCAAAATGTAAATGAGGTTTATCTAACAACCAATTATTCATGAGTTGTGTGTAATCAATGATATACAATAATAATGCCACTTGTCAAGGCTAGCTGATTATAATGGACACACATTGGGAAAACTATTTGAAAAAAGTCTTACAAGGTTGCAAAAACACTATGCGGCTGCGTTTCGTTCATCTTGGGTACCTTACTTGTCTGCTTGCATTTTTTCTGGGCTGTTAAAATTTGTCTGAAAATCATTTACAATCTTATTATGAAGAGTAGGTCTCGTTTTAAAATCTTAAACATTTGTGCAGTTAATTTCAAATCAATTACACAAACTGCAGTGTTGCAAATCTAGATAATAATTTTTATTTGTCTTGGATTCCTTGGGTCTAGTGTTTCGACTTCGAGTAATTATAGGTAACCTTTATACCCACCATAAATAACTACCTTTACACATAATCTCATTCTTATCTTCACCAGTCACAACTCCAACCCACTCCGTTATCATTTGCACCATTAATTCCTTTTGTTACCAGCTATTTGATAGCATTTTGTACTGAATTTGCCTTGCCAGCTTTCAAACATGCTCTGTCCTTGGGCATTGCTCTAAAATATTAATTTTTTCAAAATTGTTTTCTTGCATTTGCATGTCGCTAATGTGGCGGCAATTCATACCCTTACACTTCTGTTTCTGGTCATGAGCTAAAATGCCTCTCATCATAAGTAAACAATATGTTGGGGCATTGGATTAGTTAAAACTTAAAACAAACATGGAAATGGATGGGAAAATCATGGAATTCAGCCTCCATATTGTCTTCCTTTTTTAGTTCACTGTAAATAGTTTATAGCAAATTTCAAGTGAAGCAGTTGTACTAAAGAAACCTTGTTGGCAATTTCTGACATTTGTCAGACTCAGAACCCATCAAAATCCTTGTTAACTCTCGCATAGCACCGACTGTAGATGGCTTTTGTAAATAGACAATCCCTCAGTGCTATCAGTAGAGATGGTTATCTATTTTATTTGAGTTATGTGGTTACAATAGAGTAATTGTCTCTTTTAGTTTCAATGCACAAGCCACCTGCACAATATTTAGCCTATACGGAAATGCACATTTGGTAGTGTTGCTGTTGGTTGTTAGCCTCAATATTACACCACTGGCAGATACCATCTGATGACTGATAGTCACAAATGTTATCGGTGAATCATCTGGCATTACCATCCGATGATTTCAGTGTTAGCATTTTCGACTGTTAAAGATCGGTCAGTGCCGAAAGTCCGTCAGTGTCTGCATCTGGCGAGTTGTTGATTGTGCAAGATCCCTCGTCGTCTATCACTCGATCGGATCTCAATGCAGTCAACATTGTCAACCGCATATTAATAGAGATAAAACATGTCTTTGTCCACTCAGATATGCAGGCAAGATTTCATGCCTAATTGTTAAAGCCTGTTATATTGAAAAGAAAGTAACAAGCTCGGACTGTTACCACAATTCCGGCAACGGTGGCCAGAGCGACACTGGTGGACCGAGGTGCGGGTGTCTGCGGTGAGGTGTTGCGCGACCGCATCTGACCCCTCCGACTGGTTTTGCAGGCTCGAACCACACGCCAGCGCACCACTACAGCGAGTTCCGGTTCCGCACGTACGCACCCATCGCGTTCCGCTACTTCCGCGACCTGTTCGGCATCCAGCCCGACGACTTCCTGGTGGGTGGCGCAAGAACTCGGTATCGAGGAGTCCTTGTAATTTCTAGGAGAAACTGGTTATCAAATCAATCGAGTCAAGTCTTACAAGAAATCTTTGGTGTCATTTTACTTTCCTTTGCATTTGTGATTTTGATACTTGATCTAGTAAAGAAACTGGTTTTTATTGGATTTTATTGGAGAAGACCCTCGAGCTAAAATCCTTGTGTGGGTGGATATTTTTTACCAAAAAATTATGTTTGAAATAGGCATGGTAATTGTTGGACAAATGACAAGCTATTGTCAGTTTGGAATAATTCATTTCATTACAACGTCATCATAATCGGCCAGTGAGACAAAATATAATCAGTCAAAAATATCATATCTTATCTTATATAATATCTATTTTGTCAGCTTTTATTGTCAACGGTGGTAATCGCTTGCCTGATAGTGCAGTTAGTCTGTAGTCGATACTGCCATGGCTGCTAAACGTTCTGCCGCCTCGACGTTGCAGATCTCGATGTGCAGCTCCCCACTGCGCGAGCTGAGCAACCCGGGCGCCAGCGGCTCCATCTTCTACCTGACCGAGGACGACGAGTTCATCATCAAGACGGTGCAGCACAAGGAGGGCGAGTTTCTGCAGAAGCTGCTGCCCGGCTACTACATGGTGAGCGGCACTTAACGCTGGCCTGTCTTCCGATATGGCCGTTTCCCGGATACCTGAGCAAATCGTATCCCATCCCTGAAGCTCTTGTGTTCATCGAGTTGTCGTTTTTACTGCAAATATTGTTCTCTCCGAGTGAATATTTTCAGTAATCGTTTCGTTTTCTGCTACACGATGAGCGCCGCTTTACTCTGGAATCATTGCCCTTGCATCTCTATTTTGTCATTTCCTGGATAAATGTATCATACGCCACTGTGTTCCTGAAGCTATCAATTAACTACGAAATATATTATTCTTCCAGATCAATAGTGCTTAAAAACTGTATTATTTTCTCAGAGATATTACAAGTGTCCATTTCTTACACTAATTCAAGGCAGCTGCAAGTTGGTAATTAGTTGTTTGTCATACGACAAACGATCCAAGCGGGAGTTCAAGTGGTTTTTTAGAGTTGAGTTTTCAGTGGTCTGTCGTCTGTCTGCTTGTTGGCACTACTCTATCAGATATCCTGACAGTAGACTAGTTCCGAAACTAGTTGATAGGCAGAAACTGGCTTTAGATTCTCCGAGTGTGCGAAAGTTGGCGAATTGGAACCAATTCTGGGCGCCTGCTTGCAGAATCTGAACCAGAACCCTCGCACTCTGCTGCCCAAGTTCTTCGGGCTCTACTGCTACCAGTGCAACAGCAAGAACGTGCGGCTGATCGCGATGAACAACCTGCTGCCTTCCACCGTTCGCCTGCATCAGAAGTACGATCTGAAGGGCTCGACGTACAAGCGCAAGGTCAGTGGGTCGATGCGACACCTTGTAGTGTCTTAGTGGAGGTCAGAGACCCTTCCGAGTGGTTGTGTTTCTATTAACTCTTACGATTGAAATCTTATAGAATGCTGTTGAGAACTGTGAAACGAAATAATTGTTGTTCATAAGTTAAGCAATATTGTGCTGGATCTTTCATTTGGATGGGTGTCTATTGATACTGACATCTAGTTAGATTATTAGTGGAATATTGCAATGCTTGAGGTGGTTTTGTGCTTCTTGACTTCAGTAAGCTAGTTACCATGAGTGCTATCACTCCAATTAATCTGATTGTCAAGTCACCACACTCATTAACAGCCTATCCTAGTCATTGCACCAAGCTAGGCAGAAAATGCACGAAACTAAGCTTTTTAAGCTGGCAGGCAAGTGTTCTATCCACCCTCGACAGTACTCGTGCCTTGATATTTAAACAATTTAAACACAGCGAGGAAAATTCTAAGAATCAATTAAGTTTGTTGCAGAGAAAGAGGTCAGGATTTACTAGACTTGTGAATTCGAATCGGTGTGCGCTTTTATGACAATCGGTACTTATTCTGTTCAACCTGTGGATTTGAGTAAACCTTGTCAGCTCAGCCTGTCTTGACTAGCTTCGATAGACATCCATGAAGATTTCCATCATGCGGTTCTATGACTAATTGAAGCGAGAAAGTATATTTGACGCCGGGTCACTTTCCTGCGGCAGGCCAGCAAAGGCGAGCGCGTGAAGAAGTCGCCGACGTACAAGGACCTGGACTTCATGGAGCACCACCCGGAGGGAATCGGGCTCGAGGGGGACACGTACGCGGCGCTCGTTAAGACGATCCAGCGCGACTGCACCGTGCTCGAGAGCTTCAAGATCATGGACTACAGCCTGCTGGTCGGCGTGCACAACCTTGACCAGGCGGCACGCGAGAAGGCGGTGAGTTGCTGGCAACGTTGTTGTTTTTAGGTTACGCGTGCAGCTTGCAACGAGTTTTCTTCCGTTGCTTCGCTATGAGAAGCATAATGGATTACAAAATCGGCAGTAGCTTGTGGCTAGTTGGGATTGCCACTGATGTGAATACTGTGAAAGAATCCTTTTAATGTGGTATTTATTCACGTGATAGTGTAAATATCAGGTTGAAGGCATTCAACTCTGCTGGCTTTATGGGACCACATTCTTTAGTACCGATGTTGGTTCATCTGAGGAAAATTTCTCCTTATTGGAACATAAACAGAGTCGATGTCAGTCGTATAACAATGGTTTCCTAACAAAAACAGCTTAATCCTCGAAAGTATCCATACATAGGGTGCATCCGTGGCACGTAGCTTGACTAGCAGTCGATGTTGTCGCCTTGGCAGTAAATTAGTTGGTAAACCGGTCGTTGGCGGCGGTTGCAGGAGGAGCGGCGCAACCGGCGCAGCGACTCGCTGAGCGAGGACGAGGACGGCGGCGGCGCGGGCGCCATCGCGCTCAACCGCAGCAAGAGCATCAACCGGCAGCGGCTGGTCGCGCACTCGACCGCCATGGAGTCGATCCAGGCCGAATCTGAGCCCATCGACGAGGAGGACGACGTGCCGTGAGTTTGCGGTCGCGTCCGTTACGTTCGTTGATGTCTTGCTTGACAATCGCGTCTGTTTGAGACGGTTTCCCAAGGGGTTCGGCTCCGAATGTTTTCTTGAAAAGTTTTGAAATTTTAATTCTGCAGTCGGCAGAAATCTGCAGCATTAAACTACATCTCCAGCAAGCACTATACACGGCAAACTGTTAAACATATTGAACCAGCAGAGAGAGTCTAGCTTTTTTGTGTTTTGTCTGCAAAATACTAAGAAATTGAAATCCAATTGATTTATTACATGTTAATGCATTGCCTGTGCTAGTGTTTTTAGGGCTCTCGAATCTCTCAAACAACTTGTATCTTATATTCTTAAAAACTTATAAAGCAGTGTGCACCATGAAATGCCATTCCTAATGGGAATGGCGAGAAAGTATTCTGACGTCAATGTGCCACAGAAAACTCAATTCGCTCGTGCTGGGTTTGTTGCGCAGGCCGGGCGGGATCCCTGCGCGGAACTCGCGTGGCGAGCGGCTGCTCCTGTTTGTCGGCGTCATCGACATCCTGCAGTCGTACCGGCTCAAGAAGAAGCTCGAGCACACCTGGAAGGCCATGATCCACGATGGGGTAAGTCGATTCGCTTGTCTGACGGGAGGTTTGCGTGTTGGCGTCTGAGCCTGGATTTCTCGAAGCGGGGTTATGATAACTCTTGCCGGAAACTTGGTATCACCATGGTGACAGCCAGTGATGTCGGTGCAAGGATTTCCACAACTGTTCCTTGAGTTTCTCTGTGCAAAATGGTATTGAGGCAGATTTTTGCTATGAAAGTTAATTTTTAAATGTGGCTCAACATAGGAAGGTGACCATATTGCTTAACCCACACCTATCCACATTGTTGAAAGGTGTGTGAACTTAAATGATACCTTGTACTTAGCCCAAAAAATCAACAAGGCCATTTTGTCCCTGCATACCAGTAATGATTTAAGATCCTCTTACAAAAATACAAGGGTCCACCCTCTCAGCAAAGATTGAAGGTTTTTGAACAAGAAGGTGATCTTGTTTCCTAAACCCTACAGTTATGCAGTTGCATAACCGTAGAACGCCAGCAATGATGTAAGATGCACTTGAAAACACAAGAGGGTGACCATTTGAAACCGTCCTGTGACGTTGGAAGGTTGTGAACGACTCTCGGTTTGTTTCAGGACACGGTGTCCGTGCACCGGCCCGGCTTCTACGCGCAACGGTTCCAAGAGTTCATGGCCAAGACGGTCTTCAAGAAGATTCCCTCACGTGAGTCTCGGAAAGTGTCCCGGCCCCTATGTCCTCCAACCCCCCTCGCCCCGACGGCCCTCGTAACGCGGCCGGCAAGGTTGTTTCGACGTCGGGATCTTAGCTGACCGCTGTTTGGTTATTTATTAGAAGGATGTGATTCATTGGATTGGTGATAATTGTCAAGCCTTTAATTATTTAAAACTATTCAATCCACTGACTATGGTTGTAGAATAGATATTTTCAGTAAGTTTGTCAATTATCTAAATAGCACATATTTAACTCTAAAATTTTATCTCCTTTCTATTTAGAAGCATCTCGAAAAAAATTATCAAAACTTGATTAACTTTCAATTATTTGTCTGCCAAGTAGGTAGGTGCATCTTGAAGTTCTTTAAATGTGTGGAGCAATTCTTCTCCATAAAACAATACCACACGGATAAAGTATTAAGTTTGCGGAATAGTCATTTTAGAAAATTTTGTATGTTTGGTAGGTCTATTTATTTAATGCGCAACTCAATTCTGCGTCGATTTGCGACGACACTACCTACCAACGCGCAGCGACCGAGACAACCTTGTTGGCCACGTAACGTGCACATGATCAATCAACCCCAGCCGAGTCTGTACCGGTCCAGATCTTTCCAGACTCGGCCACTCGTTATCTTTGCGCCAAATCAAACGCTCAAACCGAACGCTAATCATCTCCAATTTTGCGTGCAAACAACCTTGACTTATACTTGAAATATAGCTGCAGGAAACTAAACCTAAGTGACGTGTAAATAATGGTTTTGTACTCGGTTTTGCTCAATTTGAACGGGATGAAGCGTTTGATTCGGCTGCCTTTCCCAGCTCTTGCTATCGACCGATGTCTATTCCAGTTAAGAGGGGTTGGTGCATCTTGTATTCACTAAAAAGCCTGCAGGGGATGAGCATAATACTTGTTTGGTGGTGTAAGATTTAACACTCACCGATTCTGGGGAATTTGCCTGAGGCTTTGGAGAGGGCTTAAGGTATCGGGGGTATGTTTATAGGCCGTTGTTAGGAAGCGATGAGTAATGCGTTACTCTGATATCATAGGAAAGGCAGTATTCTCTTCTTATCAACAATTATATCTAATTGTTTATGTAGCTAGCTAGCTAGTGGTGGTGGGGGTTGTAGTGTCATTTCTTGGAAGGTTTTTGTGGATAGCCTGTAGAAATAAGGTACAGGATTGGTATGGTAATGTCAGACTTTAATTTCAACTTCTTTCTGACAATGGTTTGACAGCCAATTTGTTGCAGTTGTTCCAAGTTGTTTGAAAGAAGTTTTATCAAGTCTGGACATTTCTACAACACTCTTCAGGTTCATTTTCAGCCACAACAGTATTTAAAAAACTGAGAGAATCCAATCAGGGTTTTCAGAGCAACTATTTAACTAGCTTATTGAATGCTAAGCAACCAAACTTCATCTTTTATCAACGTTTTGCAAAGCTATGCTGCCTGCTTTATCCAATCAAGTCCTCGATTTAACCAAAAATCAAACAAAAGAACCAACACAATTGTCTAGGCTTTCTGTTTGTTTGATTTTTGGTTCAATATCGTACTTGATTTTAGACCCTTGTCAAAGCAGGCAGCATAGCATAGCTGCGAAACGTCAGAAAAAATGCTCAAGTCTGGTATGTCAAATAATTTTTCTGAAAACTCACATGCCAAGAATAGGTAAAAGATGCGAGTCTTCAGAAACCAATCCAGATTAGCTAGTGGCGCAACGCCTAACCAGGTAGGCTAGACGTAGCGGTGGTGCCTAACGCGTACGCTAGCGCTGCCTTGACACTAACCCGCCCTGGCCCCGCCCCCGCCGCCGGCGACGGCGATGGCGACTGGCCGCGTCTCTAACCGCCGCCCGTTGTGTGTGTTCACTCTACGTGCTGCATCCAGGCTATGCGTTGTTCGGGAAGCTGCGAGGTAATTGCCGCCCGTCGCGGGCGTCCGTTGGTTGGCTGCATCCCTGCCCGTTGGCCGCCAGGCACTCGCTGGCGACCCCCCCGCCCACCCGCCCGACCACCCGCCACCCCCACAACCCGACTGCCATGCCCCCTTGACGTCGGCTAGCCGGCGCACCACCCACTTCGCTCTCTTGCATTTGCCATCGCCCGTCAAATGGTTATGTTTGTTCGATATTTCCCATGCTTGCGGCCTTATTTTTCTTACGTATGAACACGCCTTCTATGAGCATCCATCATCTGGCTGCTTTTGATACGTTTTGCTTCGATCATTGCTGGCTGCGAGAAGGACTTTGATTTCGCTTCTTTCGTGTATATATATATATATATATATTATAAATCCTTTCTCTACGCTTTACAGGACTAATATCGTGTCAGTTTCTTCAATTCACAGCGACAGATTTGTATAAATTATACAGACCGTAATTTTGTGTATGTGGCTAGGAATCAAACGACTAAACGCAGCGTAAGATCTCACGAATGTGTAGAGCGCTTGCGAAACAGCCTGGGCCGGATCCGCAGAGTGAGGTCATGCCGAACCAACGGCAGCCGAGTCGAAAACGATCCCGCTCTGCGGGTCCAGGCCGTCACCCCCCTGGGAGTCGGAGAGCGATTGTACATTGCCGTCCCTCCGACGCTGGCACTGATCGAAACGGCGTCGCGACCTCCCCCCCGCCCCAAGGGCCCGTTATGGGCGAACGCCAGCGAGTGCCTCGATTCGGCGACCTTGCACAGCTCTCTTGCCCCCGCCCGTCTCGTGCCCCTCTTTAAACCACCCGCCCCCCGCCCCCCCGAGCCCATTGATGAAGCGGCGGTGGCGACGGTGGCCTCTGGGCCGGGGCCGACTTGAGCAAAGCACACTCGATGCACTCTCGACGTTGGTATCGGGCCAACGGACACTCGATTTGGTTAAAGCTGAAATTAGATTCCAGGGTGGTTTGCTGGGACTTAGCCAGGGATGATAGTTCAGCTTAGGGAAATAACTCATTATAAGGAGTTAGAATATAGCACCACAATCTTTCAAAATAACATAATCTGGAAAACACTAACACGTAGTCCAAAAGATGAGCAGTTCTAACTCAAATCAGATGAGAAAAGTCAAGTTATGGAAATCTATGAGAATATTTGGAAACATTAAAATTTTACTACTACCCTCTTATGAAACAAGACTCGCTAGTTAAATTTCTGCAATTTACACAACATTAGTACACACACATTATCACACTATTATGTACATAGTCGTACACAATAATTTTCACACATCGAAACAGCCCAAACGGCAAACGCGAACAAACGACAATTGTTTCGGCGCTCGGTTTTGCGGGCAACCTAACTCGCGGCGTCGCAAAGTCGTCCCCCGCCCGGCACGCCTTGCCCGCCCGCCCGTCCGCCCCCCAGGCCGCCCTTTTGGCCGGGCCGTCACGTGCGCTAAGCCCTGTGTGTTTCCGCGTTCCGACGACGCAGTGGACCTGCCGGAAATTAAGGGCAACCACAGGAAGTTCAGGACACTGGTGACCAGCTACATAGGTAACTCCCGTCTCTTGCTCTTTCGCTCTCTCTCTCTCTCTCTCTCTCTCTCTTTCTCTCTATCTTTATCTCTATTTCACGCTCTATTTCGCACCCGCACTCTGGCTTGTCGAGCCGCGAACTGTTTTTGATTCCGCGCCGGAGACTTTGACCGTTGTTGGGTTTGATAAGCGGCTTGCGCCCGATTTCTCTAGCCTGGCAGCTGGCGAATCTTGTGAGAAAGGTGGGAAGCAGAGTGGCACGACTTATCAATTGACAATACACATGGTGAAAATATTTTTTAGAGGAGACTGCTTTGGTCTGGCCTTAACTATTGTTCAATCAAAGTGTTGTGCTAGGTCGGTCATTTCTAAAACATGTTAAGTCGTGCCAGTGTTTCTTTCCAAAGCAGATTTTTTGCCTAAAACTGTCGCCTCACGCTTCACAATACAGCTGCCGGCAATTTCGGTCGATGTCTCCTCCGTTGAAATTTTGCATTCGAAGACTGGTTCAGGCAGAAACTGAGGCATTGTCAATCACAAAGAGGAGTAACAAGATACTGACGCAAAATAACATATGCCAAGTGTATTTTTTCAAGTCTACTCATTCAATTTCTTTGGCAACTACAAGTTCATGTAGTTTAGATAATGATAGTACTAAGATTTCTTGAAAAAATGTGACATACTTTTAGGGCTGTGTCAATAGACTGTTCATGTTTACACCGGCTTTCTTACGACTAAGAACTTTAATATTGAACAACTTCATGTAAATTCCAACACTGCTTTTTTCACGCTTACTGTTATAACGTCTCACAGTCGTAGATCTAGAATTCTTGTTGCCGTCAAGTTGCACCTCGGTAATTACAAGCCTCTAAAAACTCCGCCGTTTGGTGTCGCGATGCCGAAGTTGCCTGCCTGTTCCCCGGTTCCCCGGTTCGCAATCGTCGCGTGGAGTGCTCGCATGCGTTGTTTTGCATCGTCCTTTCGCCGCCTTTCTCTTTCTCTTTCGCACACATACCCACAGACACACGTACACGCAGACACGCTCGACTTGCATGCATGGCGATCTGGGCCCATGCGCAGACGGAACTCTCGCCCGTCGTCCACCGTTCTTTCGGTGGAACGGCAGCTGTAGGCATTCTTGTTTTCGCTGGCAGAGGATTCAAAGTTGAGAGTTACTACTTTTCGTTTTCATCTCTTAGTTTTCGGGTTGTTGCCAAGCGATCTGAAATAACCAGTGGTTGGTTTGTGCAAAATTTTCTGCAGTGCAAGCTCTTTTGCTGAAGTCTGCTAGTGTTTCATTGATATAGAAGAGTTAAGAAGATTCTAATAGAGGTGTTGCAGATCCACATTTTCCCAAGGGCTATTCTCCTAAAGATGCCTACAGTTCATTTCTATGTCCACGTGGACATTTAAGTAGTGCATATTGTGCAAACCAACCACTGAGTATAATAAATTGTGATATTTTTCTTCCAAAGCACTGTTCTCTCCAATAAATCATTTAAGTATTTTTCTCCTTTAACCCTGTGTTCTTGTTTCTTGAATATTGTAACCTTTTTAAGTTGATCACCATCATTCTTTTAGTTCAGGCAAAAGTTATTCAGATATTATGATTTTTATGCCTTTTTTACCATTTTAATCTTAGTAAAGAAAAGCTCTAAGTCAATTGGCAGACATTTCCTTCTTGACCTGTCACTAAGTCTAACTTATTTTACCAAGCCTAACCTTAGTTGAAAGTTAGTTGCTGAAATCCCTTCTGCCTACCGACACTGGAGTTGTGGGAACGGGTAACGCACGGCCTCGGAAAGTGCGATGCGTGCAAGTTGGGTACGTCCCCGTCCGCTCTGACAAGCGCGCATGCAACGCCTCCCATCGCGCACGTGTTGGACACGATCACCACCGACCCCCTCCCCCACGCATGACCCAGTGTTGCCGTTGTTTTGTGTCCGGAAAGTGCACCCACGAATTGCGACTGTTCGTGTTTCACCGGTTTTAGATTATAGGTAGATGTGTTTCGATGTTGCTTATTATTTAAACTTTGTACTTTTTTTTACTTTGCGCAGTGCAAATTTATTTCAGCCGAACTTGAGTTAAATATACTCGAGGCTTCAACTAGGCTGGCTTTCAGTGGATAAAATTAAGGACATTATAAAAATTGTATCAATAATTTTTTATTAGTAAGAAATATGTTTATAACATATTATTTGCACTGTTATTTTGTCTAAAGGTAGTTATTAGTTAGATATAAACTTCTGTGCCGTCTGTAGAATTTTAGAATCGTATCATACTAGCTTTATTTAGAGTATATTTAAAAATTAAAATCAAGTACTTTGATTGGAGATTCCATTGGAATCCCCAGCAAATATTCAAGTATTTATTAGCCTGATAGCATCAAAAGCTGTTGACTCGGTGAGCGTAGTATTTTTAAATCGAGAAAATAACGACTCTTAGACACAGTTATTGATGCGATTAAATTCACAAGCAACTGCAAACCGATATAATTTGCTTGCGTCTTTCCATCGGCACCGGAAAGAATCGTGCGCGATAGCACATAATATTGTGACAGTTTGTAAAGATCGGTGATGTCGTGCGTAGTCTGTCGACTGACTTGATCGTACTGTTTCCAGCGCTCAAGCATTCGCCTTCGAAACGCAAGAGCTTGTCGACGCGACCGGCGCGCCAGTCGGAACAAGACGAGAACGGTGAGTTTCGCTCGCAAAGTCTGCGGGTTCTAAGAGTGGGGGCGTGTACATATGCAAGTAGAGTAGGTACTGTGGTTGCTGGATGCGGCGCCGAGGGAGAAATATTGGGTAAAAACTAAAAAGCTGGTTATTTCAGAATTTTTTTGAAGTACTTAGCTGTTTTTTTTGCCCCTGGGTATCTGACAATAATTGGTTTACCAAACACTTTTTTTTTCTCAAACATCCCACTTTCTATTCCTATGTTAGAAGATGCTGAAAATTAAAAAAATTTCAAATTTGTATGATCCTAGAACAGACAGGACATCTTTTATCATCAACTTCTAGTGTCAACTCAAAATTCTACTGTGTCAGTAACCTAATTTGCTCAGAGAAATAATAATATCCCTGTTACATTCCTAGCCAGGGGTCTATAGGATCTTTAGGATTGTAGACAATTAATGCTTGGATGTGGGATGCTGAATTGATTCAATGTTTGTGTCGCTAACAATAGTTTCTTTCCGCATGCAGCAGGACAGGCCAGCAATTGTCGTGAGTTCTGCCTTCGATATGCTTTAACTGTTACTTTATTTTGGGGGTTTAATTCAGATTATAAATGCCAAGTCTCTGTTTGAACTAATCCTTCCAAGAAAGTAGAAATTGAGGTAGCAGAGTTTACTAATACACATTGATTATTAGAGATTGTTTGTGAAATGTTGGTCATTAATCAGCTTGCAGTTTGTATGCATGCTATTTTGTGAATTATTTCACCAAGGGAATGTCAGTTTACAGTCTGTTCACTTTAAAATGTAAGCCTATAGCAAGAAATGTCAGCAGAATAACAAGGATTGTTGATGCCACTTTTTCAATTTACTTGCTTGAGGCATTCATTACAGAGAAGCATTTGGCCGTTCCGAGCAATTTATTAACCGCACTCTACAGGCAAAGCATCGGCTCCACGTTAACAGCACTAAACAGCCGCCCCAGCACTCGGTTAACCACACTCTAACCGCAGCCCACCGCCGAGCGTCGCTCGCCGAGCGGAGCGTTGGGGCTCCCCCGTCGTCGATCCACGCTAACGTAACCTCTCCCGCTCTGCCAGCGAGTCCGCCTAGCACGGCTGCGGCGGCGGCGGCTTCGTCGTCGTCGGCTGCGACGGGCGGCAAGGGTGACCACCCGCCGCCGTACCGCAAAGAGGTCGGGGGCGGCAAGGAGGCGGGCGGCTTTCCCGCGGTGCTCAACGCGGGCCGCGGCCGGGTGCCGCCCCCGGTGCCGCCACGCGGATCGAACGCGCGGCGCCGCGACAAAGGTGGCGCCGATGCCCGATTGCACGCGGCCAGTAGTTTTTGGTCGGACGGTCGGGGCGTGGGGGTCGGGGAGCGATGCCGTGTGGAATTTTACCTATTTTATTTGTGGTTTTGAATGCTTTGGCTAAACTGTAATACACAGGCCCAGGAAATGACTTCCTGAGAGTCAAACTGCATTTTTGACAAAATTAAGATTGAAACTTTCTTAAATGACTTTTTGTTAAGGTTTTGCTGCTTTTTTGTAATTTTATTTTATTTTAGGATTCATTTAACAAAAAGCAACAGTTATGAAAGTATCACATCAGTGCCTCTGTCCACCACAGTTTAGCTGCACTCATTAAAACAGTCATAAAATAGAATGATTTCAACAGGTTTCTTTCCTCTAATCTTACAAGGCCTCATAGGCATCCAAAACTTGTTTTGCTAAACCTTTCAGCAGAAGCATACTGGTCTCAACCATAGTCCACCCTTAGCAAGCAAATCCGGCCCATTACGCCTAACCCTGTATGCCCCATATTCGATTTCTTTCTGCAACTTCAACCCCGGCTGCCAACCCTGCAACCTGCTACCGACGGACCTAACCAAAAGCAAAGAGTTGCCGCGTTACGTTCATTTTGTTGGTAACATTTACCTTTTTTTTTCTTTGCAGATTTACATATTTTGTTTGCGTTCCCTTACCAGCTTGTCTTCTGTCGATATCTTGTTTCGAATACCTGCGTGTCGTTTATGTTTCTTGCACGTTAATATTTCTTTTTTCTTTCTTGCGGCAGCCGCTGCAAGAGATTCCAGCATGGTGTGCACTTTATTTTGTTGTTACATTTTTTTGTTTTGTTTTGTTTGGTGATAGTGATTTCATTGATTTTTCTGGTATAATTGTTATGTCTTTATCCTGTGGTAATATTTAATATTTGGTTTTTTTAGTGCTTTGGTGGTGCGTATTATGTCGCTTAGCGCAAATTTAATTTAAAAGTTTATCGATGTTGTTAACATTAAATTATTTGGCTCTGACTTGCATAGACCAGACTACAACCTGCTAAAGTAGGCAAACCACACATGAAATCACCTTTGACCAGAAAAAAATACACAACGAGGAACTTATTTATTATTTCTTCTAGAAAATGAAAACTAAATAATGAATTAATGCATTTCACCTGGCTAGCAAGTTTCTATTATAATCTATAATCTATTATAATTTTCATTATAAATAGAGAATTGTCATTTTTCTTGTATCAAATTCATTGTAAAAAAAATTATCTCATCTGCATGATGCCAAAAGTCCATCTGCAAGTCAATGTTGTTATATCATTTGCCCAGGTTGACTATTGTGATATTTTGGAATCATCCACTTGTATACAAACCAGTGTGGTCAGTTAATTTTAAAACCGCATTCAAGGTTACCCGAGGAAACGTTCCTTAAATATTGACCAGTGATGGCCTTATGAACTGAGTCGCACTCGCAACACATTTTTAACGTTGCGACCGTTTTGTGCAGGCGTCCCCTGCTCTTCCACCCCACCGCCGGCGTTCGAGGACGCCCTGCGCGGAGACCTGCTCGAGTCGTCCACCAGGCAGCAGCACAGACCGCTGCGCACCGCCTTCGAGACAGCCAGGTACGCCGTTCGGCGTATTCATGGTCCATTCACATTGACTAACGTCCGTTATCGTCATCGATATCGACCATGAGGTTCACTGCATCGAGCCTCTTAGGCACTGTGTCCTCTCGTTATGTCAATTAACATCCATTATCATCGTCGATATCGACCATGAGGTGCCACAATCGATATTTACCATAGTTCACTGCATTCGGGACCGCCAGATACGCTCTTTCAGCACTGTGTTCGCTCGTTATTATCCATTAACATCCAAAAACACTCATACACATCATCAATACCGACCATGAGATGACCTGATCGATATTCGCCAGGGTTCAATTTTCATTGCCAGTGTACATTTTCGTGTTGGAATTAAATTGTAACGGTTTATCTTGTATAGGTATTTTTTTTAATGAACTTGTTTTAATGCCTCATTATTAATCACAATATTCTAAAATTAATAGTACTTAAAAAAATTATTTATCTGAAATATTTTAGTTGTTCATTCTGCTCTGGATTTGCTTGTTCAATCACGCTGCTTACATGCTCATGTCATCAACATCGTGTCCTACTTTGCAAAACGGCCTACTCTAGAGCCTAACAAACCCAACTACGTATTTAGTAAGACCGGGCCTAACGTGAAAATCAAACGATGTGTGTGCTATCGAGAGCAGCGAAACTGACGCCGCCGTGTTTTCCCCGCGCGCAGCGTCTCCGAGGTGCGGCTGGAGTGCAACAAGTCGTCGCTGAGCGTGGAGAGCGGCGGGTCGCGCACGCTGGCGTGGACGCCGCCGGCGAGCGTCGAGGGGTCGACGCCCACCTGGACTGAAGGCACGCCCAGCTTCACGGAGAGCTCGAGCTCGGGCGAGCCCGGCGAGCGGTCCAACGGTACGCGACGCCGCCGGCTTGTTTTGTTCCGGGGGGGGGGGGGGGGGGGGGGGGGGGGGGGATTCGGAGCGGTTGACACATGTTCGGAACTGATAGAAACGTAATATCCAATCGAAAGTGTGTGTCCAGACAGGCATACTACCTTGCCAGAATTTGATTCAATTCGTACATCAGTTTTGCAATTGTTCCGAACAAGAAATCTCCTTTGGGCTTTTTGTTTGGATGTCGATCCCCTAAACATAGCTGTTTGCTGGTGATAATACTTGTTCTTAGAAAATTCCACCAAAATGGGTTGTGAAATGTGATAATTAATTTGTTCGATGATGACAGGCTCTTAATTCACTAACTTTTTCTGTTTGTAAATCTGGGTTAGTTTCAGCTTTTGTTTCCGAAGGAAGTAGAGGAATAAGGGGCCTGTAATGAGTTTTCCTTTTGTTCGAAGAAATCTGTTTCGTAGTCAAAACTGATTCAATGCAATGAGAAGCAGTTAAGAATTTTGCTTAAAATTATTTCACTGAGTAAACCTTTTTGGGCTTCTGCCTTCAAGCGCAGAAAGTTTGCTCCCGATAAGTTAGCCCTTCCTAGAGTTGATAAATCGTTGGCTTTTCGACCCGAGCTTTTTTGGGTGTGGAATGTGTTCGGCTGACTGTAATCAATGTCGTAGCAAACGTTTAACCCGAGGACACCTCCCGAGGGTACGTGCCATCGAGCAATGCCTAGCGTTGCCAAACCTCATTCTTTGTTAGCTCTCTTAGAGACATTGCCCGTCGACCCGTCGATCGTGCTGCTACGATCGTACATTAGGCGCCTAGATTTGCGAAAATAGTTTCTGCAGAAAGTCCGATCTTGCTTGGCACGGGCTCCGCTGATACCTTGCCAATCCGTTGCTGTTAGCGGCTGGCCAGTTTCGTAGAGCGTTGTCGCGTTGCCTGCGAACGTTTCGATTTGTTGTCATGTTTAGGATTAATGGTGATTTTGGCCAAATGCATAGCATGGTTGAATTGCAAAAGAACTTTCACAGAGTTAAAATGTTCATGGCGTCATATTGTTTCCTGATTTATTGTCCTCAATTCAAGATTTGCTTGGCTGTACATGCATCTTTGCTGTAGGGTCCGGTTTCTAATTAGCAAAGTTGTTAAAACAATTCAGGAACTGTTAATCAAATAAAAATCTTGCGCTAAAATTCTACTTGCCAGGGCTTTGAAAAACTGTCCCAAACAGTTTATTTTGAAGGCAAATAAACATACTTTTGATTCGATTTCTAAGTCCAACTCGTGGAGGATGCATGCACGTTTGGCCCACATCATATCGCAACATTTTTTTGAGCCGTTCCATCTTTCCGCTAGATTTGTTTGAAAATCGCTAAGGATCCTGTAGCTAGATTTACGCTAGCGCATAAGTTGCTTGTTCGAAGACCCTCGATTTGTTCCTGCCTTTGTCATTGTCAATGCCGAACCCGCATCGTCCGCTGCTTGCAAAATATCCGCTTGCTTGGCGGCAAAAGAAAGCAGTCTTTTACCTTAACAAAGGGCTGTCTGGCGTCGGATGAACAATAAAAAAGTACTTTTGCATGGTGTTATGCCATACCTCATTTTTTACTACCTCTGTTTTGTTTTACTGCAAACATTTTATATTCTATGATGGATTATCTGTAGAAACGGTTAAAATAGGAACCTAGATGCAGCTTCAATGGTAGCTAATCGTGACATAAGATTAGTTCTATATCTACGAACTAACGCAAGTAACTGCTCGGGCTATAATCTACTTGCATTATCGTTCCCCCTTCACGCATCTATTACATCCTTCTTAGCTACGTAACGCACCTAGCCCTTGAATGGCTTGCTGCAAAATTATGTGACAGTCTCCCATTAAAATATTAGCATATTCTTCGACATAAAGTGATATCATTCAATAAAAATGCCGTACCAAAGTCCGATGTGGTACCTACCAAATAATTCATAATACTTTTAATTATGTGCATCACTTCAGGGATTTGGGTCCCATAGGAAAACTCTTTTAGGTAAATTTAAAGTCAATTCCAGTTTTTAAACTATTTCCAATATCAATTAGGCATCTATTAAGATTTATAACTCTTCTCTACTAAGTTTTACCTGTCCCTTATTTGTTGAAAAAATTTTAATATATAAAATTTAAAATAATACCGGTGCCAAATTTCTTACTAGTCTGCAGAATATATGAAACTCTGTTCCGATAGCATTGCTGACCTGACAACAGTTTGAGCCATCCAGCCATCCAGTTTGATTTAACACAACATTACATACACAATCTTATGCAATTTTGAGAAGGTTTTGCTTGGCTCTAATCCTCAATCTTGACTGTCCATTGACAGATGACTTTCAAGGTTGGCAAGGAATGGTTGGCGTTGAAGGGTTGTGTCAGCGGTGCGCTGACTGCATCAATGTTGCAGGGTTCACGACGCCGGCGCGGCGGGCGAGGCGGGCGTCCGACGGGCCCAAGGACCACGACGCCGAGCACGAATCCGTGAGTACCGCGCTTGCGCGTTGAACTACGCACCCCCTATCGCTGTTTCTATCGATCTTTGCCGCCCGACCCGGCACTCTTTTTGCTTTCGGGAGCGAGTCGTGCATGCTTAAGACTCATGTCAGTTCCTAATCTTGGAATATTAGTTTTCTGAAAAATTTTGAAACTGGGTATTAAATGATAAGTCCCAAACTCAAACTTTGGTTGCTATTTGGCATTCGAGTTGAGACCGTTGATAAAACAGGTAGCACAGCTTTGCAAAACGACGGCAATAGTTTGAGTTTGGGACTTAGCATTCACTACACAGTTAAATACCTTTTCTGAAAAGTCATGCGTTGCGATTGTTTTTAAAGGTCGTGCAAGCATATTGCTGTTTCTCTCGATCTTTGCTGCCCGACCACTCGGGGTGCTTCGCAATCGTTTTGTAACAATCGCCCTAGTGTACTGCATGTGGAGAAGTGCTATCGGATCTAATTCTTCATTCCCTGAACAATATGATAACAGTACTGGCATCTTACAACTGTCAATTTGCACATAAGATCTAATCTGGGATGCTGGATTTAACTGGCTAGCGTGACACTGGAAAATTTTAATTAATGTCGGTTATATCAGCAGAGGGTTGTAAAAATTTATTTTCACTGTTTTTTAACTTTAAAGTAACTAGTGGGCAAGCATTCAGAGGTAGGAGCAAAGAAAGCATAAAGACATCTTAATCTTTGCTTGTGATGTTAACAGAGTGTACTGGCTGGATTAATTGAGTTTAATGACACCAATTTCAATAGGTAGCTAAATTGTTGATTTGTCAAAATCAATTATGTTTCCCTGTGAGGTTGTCTGTTTTCTATTGTTTTCTGCCGTCTATGCACTGTGCCCCTGATTTTATCCCAGGCGTGTTTAATATCTGTCCCAAGGAGGTGTCATTGCGTGGAAAAAATTTGCTTTGAAATTATTTCATTTTTAATAAGATATCAATCTATCTTGACTAGGGGGGGCGATTTTGTAAAAATTTCTATTAGATCTTCATTTTTGTCAATGGAATAAATGAACGAAATTTTTACAAAATTTTCAAAACTTCATTTCCCAATTCTGCAGAATTGGGAATATTTTGGCTTTAGTTTCCAAATGATGTTTAGCAAACAATAGCTGAAATCCACCCAATTGTGCATAATAAGAAACTGAAAAAGTTAGTGAATTGGGGAAAAAAATATTCTGATTTTTTTACGCAGTGGCACTATCCTAGCAAACAGCTTACATTGTTGCATTATTTTCCTGGGATTTTGCCTCTTCCCCGATCTGCCAGTAAGACTTCACACCAACACATTGTTCCAACTCTCAAAAACTTGCCAGAAAATCACACCCATCTCCCTGTTGGAGCAAGTCACCCCACAGAACGGTTCTCATCAGATCACCGGAGCAAAGCAGCATTGTGCTGCGTTAGGGACTCATCCCCAGACGTAGGATAACGGTGGAGGCATGGAAGCTAGAACGCAACTACACCCCAGTGGCTAACAACCTCTCAACAGTGGGCACTGAACGCTGCAAATTGCATGAAATCCGCGTGTATTTTGTCGTGGGCATTTCGGTGACGCGGTCTTGTGTTGGTCGCAGGTCACGCGGATTACGGCGACTCGGTACCGGTCGGTGATCACCGTCACCCTGGATCGGTAGCGACGTCCCCTCCCCGTTCCCCCCCGTTAACATCCGACCGCTCGGGGCTGTTCCCGAAGCGTAGTGTCCATCCAGTGTAGCCCCGTTAGCGGCTCCCAAAATCATCGCAAACATTCTCAAGGGAGTACGACAGTGTGCAGAGTCCGATTTACCTGACTGAAGAGCTTTTTTGTTTTAATTTTGATGGGCGTATATAGATAAGATAATTAGGTAGGATTCGTACACATAGCCATAGTTGTGTTATCTTTAAGGAAACCTTGTGATACTTGAAAGCGATTCGGAATTAGCGGTCCTCGTCGGCACACTGGCGTTTTTCTCTTGCGGAGAATCTTTACGGTGTCCCCTCGGCCCCCGAACGTGCGTCACTTGAGTCGAGAACATTTCGGACGGTATCGATCTCGGCCAAGCGATCGCTTCCCGGATCGAGCACCGCCGATTCTCCGGACGCCGCCTGCCCCGCGAAGCGTTCGGCAGCCGAGCCAGCAGCTCGACGTCGTTCCAAAACCGCCTCCCTCCGTCGGCTTCCTCCGTTACTCGCACATTCCTCGCACGCATGCATGCATGCCTCTCACGTTCCCGGTGTTCCACGCTCTGTGCGAGTCTGTGTTGTTGTTTGTCTGCACCGTGCATGGAGCCTCGTCTTCAGAGTTTCAACTACCTCTAACACGCGCATTGGACAACCGTTGACCACAATCTGCTTGCCTTTCGAGTCGTCGGTAGACTTGAGTGTATTAATCGTAACGGCAATGTGGTGTCTAATTTAGGCACGTAAACAAAGCCTTATATACCCAAAAAGTCTTAAAGGTGGCACCGATCCTGTTATTTGTGACTGTGTGACTTGTCATAGAATGAAACTAGCGAAACGCGAAGCTCCTTGCAACGACTGTCTTTGGGAATGTATAGATTTTCCACGATACGGATGGCGATCCCCTGTGCTTCCTGCTTGCCTCGTGTGCTCCGACACGCCTTACTAATGTGCTAACAATTGTGCTTCTCTCTGTCTCTCTTGCAAGCAGCTTTTCTACTCGATTTGTGGACCGTATTAAGTGAGCTCGGTAGGTCTGGGCGGGGGCGTAACTGCCCCCAAACACCGCCACCCCCGGCCCTTAGCGCCAGCTTCTTGCCCTCGAAGCGGACGGTCAGACTTTTGGTAACTGTTTGCGGCCAAGAAATGGGCCTCGGTCCTTGTCGCTGCTCAACGTTGGGCAAAGCGAATCCCATTTTACCCATTTTACGGCCGCAAATTGTGTTCCGTAAATCCAGCGAGACTTCATGTCTTCAAAGCATTTGCCAGATGCTGACTAACTATCACTGTGGTATGATGTGTGATTATGTAAATTTGCTTAGATATCACCTCTCTATCAGTATCTTTTGGAACTCCCGGTGTCTAATGACAGACATAACTATAAAAAGTAGGAAACATACAAAACTGTAAATATCTTAGCAGTTAAGGTAAATTTTCCGAATTGGATATTTAGTTTGTATTAGATAAAATGGTGACATCTCCGTCAAATATTTTACACAATCCCACCTCAGTTCCGGGAAAAACTCGCGCAAATTCCATATGGGCCAAAAGTCGCACGTGTCCGCTTCGGGTGGCGAACGGTGTCGGCGACGTTACCGGGCGGTGGCGCGCCCCCCGCCGCCTCCGTTCCCGCCGGGGGACAGCGGGGGCGCGGCCGGGGACCCACTCGGTCCCTGGGCCGACATATCAATTAGCGGGCAACTGACGCTGCTGTCTGACCCACCTGTTGCCACCGGCCGCGGCCTCGCAAAGCGTTTAGTCGGGCGTTTCGGGATGGTCGCTTTCGTCGACGGCCTTATTTTACGAAGAAATTTAAGAAATTTCTGATAAATAATATATTGAACGGGTGGATACGGCTTTGCTCTGTTTGGAACGGTTTGTGGTCCAAAATAGGGCCTGGATCTAATTGTCATCTTAAGAACTGAGGTCAAGCAGCAGATGATTATGGGCAGCTTGTAGTTTTAATGTAGGAATGGCATCAAACTGCAAATCTTGTTCCATTAATGGTAGGTATTTATTATTAGAAACGAGCTATTCTATTGCTAATGTGTGTCCAGTTTAAGAATACCAGACTTTTCCTGAGTTAGCTAGATGACAATCTTAAAAATCTGCCGAAAGGTAGCCCAGGTGATCCGAACATTATCCTGGCAAGGTAAAGGCCCCGGGTTCTTATCCCTGTCCGGACACACATTTTCGGTTGGATATTTTGTTTCTACAAATAAATATATTTCTCATTAATTTTTAGGTTGTTTATTTTAATACTTTTTATCATTCGTAAGAAATGTGAGCCGTTGATTTCGACCCCTTTGTGATACTGATAAATAGTTGACGAGTGATTAAATTGCACGAGCACTGACACTTGTATAGTTATCATTAAAAATTTCCTTATTCTCACATTCTGCGCGAAAACCAACGGAAGGAACCGATTACGATCGGCTCAAATGATTGACAGCTGTGATGACATAGCCACCTCTCAGTTGACCATCGCCGAAATGCCGCCGCGTTGCGCGAGGCCGCGTTCCGTGCCCTTTCCGCTCCGCTCGTTCGGATGCTCTGTCGCTCTTGGTGTTGTTCTTGAACTGCCCGCCCCACCTAACCCCACTCCACTAATTCCCCTGTAACTAGCGGTGACCACCGACCGCAAGTCCCATCACCTGTAACTCTTCACTAATTAACTAACTGACTTACTAATTAACTAACTAAACTAATCAACTAACGAGCCTAATGCAATACCAATGCCTGTACCGTATTGGAACCTCGAGCCCCGTGCAAGTCTTTGGTCGAGGCATGACACTCGATGTACCTAGCTTTAATGCGAGCGAATGCAATATGCCGAGAAGTGAGCCCGTTTTTCGGTGTTAGGAATACCGGGGACAAAAGTCATTAATCTAACTGGCAATTCATTGCAACATCCTTTTAGAAAGACTCGCCAGGAATTGCCAGCTAGGCAAGAGACGCGAGATATAGAAATGCAATACTTTTGGAAAAATCAGTGTCATGCTCGCCAACTTCGGGCCGTCTTCTATCCTTACTCCGTGTCCGTTGTTCATGTTTTACAATATCATTGGCAGGACTGGCCTGTTTACTGAATCAGTGTAAGTGTTGTCCTCATCATCGATTTCTAGCATTGTACACACAAATTAGTTGTATAATTTGTGTTCTTTTTCTATAAATATAAGATGTTAAATTGATATTATAATGTGCTATAAGGTAGTCGTATTTATTTACTTGCTATCATCATCTGTGTGTAATGTGAACTGTAAATAGCGAGGCTGTTTGTAGGGGAGAACGACGGGCAGTGTTAGAGGCTAGCTCTTGTTACGTGGCAATTGTTGCCACTCGGTCGGCTAGCGTTTGGATGTTTATCGTCGAGCCGAGAACAATTTGTCAAATTCTCCATGTAAATATAAAGTTGTTGTTAATATTATAATTATTTTTATCTTAGGCATAATTATTTTCATTATTAATTATTATTATCGATAGGTGTTAGTCAATTACAGCGTTGTTTTAGTTCGTTTAAAACGCTTTGGAAATGTTCTGTCGGCTGCTATGAAATATAAGCTGAGTATTTAAACTGAAAGGAAAGTTGATCATTCACCAAATCACCGAGCTCAGGGCAACGTAGACAATTTAAGTGTGAGGTAGGCAATTTAGGTCATTCCAAGATTTGTCAGTGCTAATGTTCAGTATACCTGATTCTGGAGTAGGTACTGCTTGTGTAATCCGTAAGACACGGTGGGGTTTATCAGTTCAGAAATTTGCTGAGATCATAAGATATTTTTGGATTACCTAGATTAGATTGGATTTATTCAATGGCTATTTAATGTAAAACTGTCTCGTGTGCTGAGAATTGTTTCCGAAAAATCCATTTGACATTTAGTTTTCAAAAACGTTATCCTTTTTCGAACATTCAACCCACCGCTACTTACGAGCGTAATACAATCGGTGCCAGAAATCTAGGCTCTCAAAATTATTGCTACCAGCCACGGCAATATCCTTGCTTAACACATCCACTTCCTTCTCCCTTAACGCAAACCCTGAATGCACCCTCTGCCGTTGACAGCTTGCCAACACGACGAGGTTTTTGACCTTGTGATCTTTCCTGAGAGCGCGGAGCTTTTCGGTGTACCTATTATTTAAAAAAATTAAGTCGGTACAATATGAGATTTGGGGCAGTATTTCTTGGCATTTTACCTTCTTGTCTTCTATAACAAGGGGTAGGCTTTTTTGCATCATTTGATTGCTATGCCAAAATAAAGAACTTTTATTTTTTCTGGGATCTGACCAATAAATTCATCGATTGACGTCGATCGCACGAGAATGCAGTGCTAACTCCTCGTTAGCATGAAATTTAGGAAGCGATCCAAGATCGTAAAACTTCTAAACACAATCCACCCAAACACTATTTCCATTTTATTCACGTGTGGATTTTGCATTGATTGCCGGTGATTGCTTAAATATTTGCAATGATAACGAGTCGAGATACTCTGATCAAATGGGAATAAACTCGCCGAATATAATATTCCCTTTGTTCTCCAGCCTTAATAGCATTTTGTTTCTATTTTCTACGGTCGAATTTATATTCTTGCTGGCTCCCGACAACTGTGAATGCGTGCTGGTTGCAGACATATTTATGACGGCGCATGACGCGTGCGCGGTTCGTTTCGCGGCGACCGCGGAAGACTACCAAAGACGACGGCGCCACCCAAGCGTCGACATCGACAAGCTACCGAGCTTTAAGCCACTCTTATCACAAAGTTTTTATTGTTTACGTGTTGCGTTCGTTTTCGGCACGCATCTTGTCACGTTGTCTACACTGTTGTTTTGTTTTCGATTGCGTTGTATAAGTTATAATAAAATACATTTATTTTGAAATAAAATGCCTATCGTTGGTTATTTGATACCAGTCAGCTAGGCATGGCTTCTGAATCGTTCTTAAATTCACTGCCATTATCCCTCATCTAATAAACGTCGATTAAACATTCATAGAAGGTACAGTTCATGATCTGTTTATACAAGAGAAAAGGCGTGAAGGTTCCCTATAATATCCCTGCGTTCTTAAAAAATTTGTTCAAGGTTTGTAAACATGAAAGATGAAAATGTACTGGGCCGATAAAACTCTCTCTTTTCTGGAATAGTGCAAACATCTCAATGCTAATAATTAGTGTGGAGTTTTGTAGCTATTGATAGAATGAGTGGATCTTTTGGATATGGGGCAATTAAGTATTTTATCCTTGAAATTATTCTTATAAATTAAAACATCAATTTAATTTTTTTCCATACATTTTTCACAATCTTATATTCTCCCTTGGTTTGTATTAAAGCCATTCCTTAATTGTCCTCTACAACACCTAGGTAAGATATGTTCCAAACATACATAATATATCATACTATTTTCATATTTCATGTATGCCTTCAATATTTTTAACATCTTCAACACAAACAACTGTTCAAATACTTAATTTGTTGCAAATGCTTTGCAAGCACGTGTGTTAATACATTTACCGTACAAAAAAAAAAGTGCGCGATTGAAGCACATCAAGTGGTTTCTTGTGGCGCTACCGCCAGGGCCTAGTGTGGTTGCAGGGTTGCCAAGGTGACATTAGCGAGGGTGACAAACGATGAACGCTCAGAACTCGTTGCAACGGTTACCTGGAATAGAAGAAATGAATAGCTTTATTACCAAGCCTTGTAAATAATTACAATGTAAATTAAGGTAATGGCATGTCCATGTTCCTATCGCACTAACAAGTTTTGCAAATGCTGTTAAGTTATCAACTTATGATTGTGTGTACTGTGTTCTTGAAGAGTTTTTTTGTTTCAGTGATATTTAACTGAAAAATATTGAATATTGCATTAAAAACACTTGAAAAAAAAAGCTTTCTAAAGAAAAATTGATGACCCTGCACTGAGAGTTGTACACAAACATATATTTTAGGTTTATATTATGAGTCTTTGGGATTATGAAAACATTTTTTAAACTGGAATTTTTATCAAGGTCTTGTTGGTTTGAACATTTGTTAGCTCAAACAAGCCGACAAACACAAGAAACTATTTCCAGCATCAAGTGACAATGAAGATTCACAACATCACGCAGCCAGAAAACAACGTCACTGTACCCAACCGAAGCCCGTCACCCACCAAGGTCGAAGCCAGCGCAGCGAGCGTCGTGTTAGCCAGCGCGGCGGTGGCGTTGCCGGCGACAGTGGCAGCGGTCAGGATGGACGTCGCCACGGTGACGGCGGGGGTGGCGTTGGCGTAACAGCCGTTGCCTGGCAGTTGAGGGCCCAGAATTGCGTCGAGGAGGTAGGCGATGATGGAGCCACCTGTCAGCCCGAGGTTGTACGACAGCGTCATGATGTTGCCTGAAGCGACGGAGGAGAAGTAACTGTGATAACACAATAATGAAATAAAAAACAATGAATAATGAACTCCTTATAAAATGCCGTTTAATGAAAATACCCGGTTGTTTGCACCTGATGCAGAGCCATCCTGATAAGCTACGATTTCAACCTTCATCCAAAGTTGTATGTCTTTCAATGTGCAAAGAAGTAGAAATTAGTTTATTCTTCAACACAATTTTAACAGAATCCCGCCCATTTTGTTCACAATTTTTCTCAGTAAACAGCCCAGCGCTAGTACCGGTACAGAGTAAACCTTGCGAGCCAAGGAGTAAACAAAGCCTAACTTTATTAATATAATCCATACATCCATTCCAAAATTGTATCTATACCGGGAGTTGAAAGCGGATTCCTTGCCTGGTCTTACCAATACTACTCGGACAACCGACTTAAAAGTGGATATTAAGTTTATTTGAGTTTATGGGCTCCATGGAGATAGAAACAGGACCATGTTTGAACAGAAAATGCCCTGAACCTATTGACGCTACGCTGCAATCACAAACCAACAATTTGACTAACCAAGCTGGTCCACGGAGATAGAATCGAAACTAAGAATGAACATATTGTGCGCTAAACGTAGTGACGCTACGCTGCAACCAAGTTACCGACGGCTACCCACCGGTCAACTCCCTACGATGTCCGGCCACGCGACTCGGCGCCTGTATCATCGGCACGCTGCCAACGAGCCCGTTGGAAAGCCCAAGCAGCAGAGAGACAAGCAGCGGCCAGCCCTCGCCAGCGAGCACAGGAGATTCGCGCGGCGCGGCGCATAGCAGCAAGGCGGGAACGAGGAGGACGCGGGCGCCGGCGAGCCAGAGCAGCTGTCCGCGAGTCCACTCGTAGGGCAGCGAGGCAAGCACCTGCCGCGGCAGAGTTTAATGCTCTTTCAGGCACAGTTGTAAGGTGGGCCGTTCACTTCGTAGTGACCCATTTGTTCGTTATTAACATCGGTCACTGCCAATGAGATGTCTAGGTATTGCGCTAACAGACCGTTAAATAAACATCAAGCGATTTTAAAACTGGACCTAAGTGGGTTAGAACCAAACTGGCATTTTTTGTGGAACCTGCAGTATCTTCCCCGTATCTTTCCCCATGAATGGACTAAGCGCTTCCAATAATGCTACTCTTAAAACTGAATGGCATGCAAATGTTTTTGTGGGCCGTGTCAGATAGACGACACCTATGGTTTAGTTACGAAAAATCATGATAAGCGAGTAAAATTGACTCATTTCGAAATTGTTACCATCTCTGCAAGGTTAAATTTAGGTCTATGTCCATAAATTTACAAAAAAAAAAAGTAAAGCATATAGTTGGAAGCTCGTTGACAACCATCTCGCCAGGATGACACATTACAAAGTTTGAACAGACCGCGAATATACCATTATAAATAAAAACAAAATCAAACGTGACGTTAATAAAGTAAAGGTCGAAATCACAATGTCAAATTCGAGTAGCTAACCTTCCGATAAAACCTCATCTCCATGGTGACAACCTATCGGTTGCTTCAGTTTTCTTCCTAACTGAAGGATAACTATTTAACTTGACATTGTAAATGAAAGCGAGCAAGTGACGTTGTCTGACCTTGCCGACGAGGTCAGCGCCGTTGAAGACGGCCATGAGCACGACGGGCATCCATGCGCCGAGACGGCAGGAGACCACCTCGGACTCGATGCCGGGGTAGAGGCTGAGCGTGACCAGGTAGGCCAGCCCGATGGAGAGCATGTATGGCCAGATGGATCGGGCCACTTCCCAACGAGCGGCGCAACCGCCTGTCCACAGCCGGCATTCAGCGTTAGTTGACGGGCGAAACGAACCGTTTGACATGTACCAAACAAAGCGAGAGCTGTCTTTTGACTGTAAATTAACACGTTGTCATCTAAGTTTCAGGGAGCAACTCCATTGAACTTGATTGGAAAGCTCTACAAACTCTCTTTTTATATTACAAAAACGCATATTAAGATATATGTCAAGAAGCATGTTGAGAAGTAACAAAATAACGGAAAAATATACTTATGAACATTGTAAACCATTTTTTAAGCATTTTAAAATATTGACAGTGCATAGCCTATATATTTTAAATGTGATTATGTATGTTGTTAATAACAATAATTTAATTAATTCTCGTGTACATACCCACAATACCCGTGGGAAGAATCTATTTGTTTTAGAAAATCATCGACTTTGCTTGTTTGCCAAGGGACCATTGTATTCTGGGTGCAAACTTTATAATGCACTTCCAGAACGTTTACGACAATTAAAGGACGTTGGTGAAAACCATAAATATTTTAAATGTAAACTTAAAGAGTACCTGACTGATGAGTGTTTTTACTCTATTAATGAATATCTTGATGTCAAACTGTGATTCTTTCTAAGTGTTCTCATGAGTCATGACTGTTCTAATATCATTGTTAATTGATGCAATTTGGAACAATAAATATAAAATAAAATAAAATATATTAGTTAGTTGATGAAGTTTGCTCTAACCCGATAATATTAACACTTTGGGAGTCGTAGACAGTCAAGTTCTTTATTGATATTGGCCCGCATCAAAAATGTCATGTATCATAATGGTCATGGAACGTAATGAACTGTAATGTTTGTTTTAAGTGCTGGCACTTGACACATAAAACGCTACTCTTACAATGCTTTCACAAAGCCCTAGTATAGTGTAGTAAGCACTGTAGTAATCGAACCAAACAGCAAATCTCCTTGCATGGATAGTAAACAATTATTATTAGTAATAAAATATCCAATTAAAATGTGTTTGTTTCAGTCTTGAGTCTGGACACATATTTCCGATAATTTTTTTTTTTTTTTTTTATAATTGTAACTTGATCCTTATTAATTATTACTATTAGAAATGAAATATCCATAAAAAAAATTATGGAAAAATATGCGGTGGATCATGGATATTTCGTTTCTTATACTAAATATCTACCGTACCATCAAGGAGTTGCATTTAGTTTCGAATCATCACTAAAACCCGATCCTCGTCAACGACACGGTCAAATGGCACTCACGCCGCATCCCCGCCCACGAGGTTGTCCCGCCGGCGGCGGGGGCGGAGGCAGTGATGACGACGTCCTCGACCTTGAAGGTGGGGGCGGCACCTGCCGGCTCGTACGCGGGGTTGGCGAAGCTGAAGGGGGTGGAGCCGGAGTCGGTCGGGGGCGGGCTCGTCTGAAGCTTGAGCACCCCGTATTGCGCGCTAGCCTCTCCTGGCTCCATCTAAGCACGGAACGTTTTTGTGAAAAGTTCGGAAAAGAAACTACCACACTCCCCATTGTCATTCTTATGTAGACAAAACACCTATTTCATTCAATCACAAATTCAAAATGACGTCATGATACCCATTCGCTACAGCCAGGTAGAGCAATTCGGGTTGTGTTTCCATAACTTCCTTTTTTATTTAGCAGAGCTAATTAATATTTTTTTTACAAACTAGCAGTACGTTCTGTGAAAAAGGAGCGATGTCTACAGAAAAGAAGAGGTTGAAAGTGAAAATTTTGACAGAATTTCCATACATAGGGGTCAGCAATCGATCGGGTACATGGCGACGTGAGTTTGCCACAGATTTTGTCAGATTCAGGCTGAGAGCTGAGCTGAGCTGAATGTGAGCGACACTGATTTAGGCAGCTCGAATGAACCTTCACATCAATGAATCTGACTGTACTCCATGCAAAAGCAGCTGGTTGATGAAAAGAAAAGCCCGCTTCGATAAAATGAACCAAACAGAATATTATTTGAAGCCAAAAACGAGAAAAATACGAAAATATAAGTTGTAGGGGAAAGTGGAATCATTTAAACTAGTGTTATCATGGGGTATTAAAATATCTCAACTAAATATGGTTCTAAGACCGATTTCAGGTCACCATAAGAATGCCTGCCAAGATCATGTTCAATTTGACTTCCCTTCACCTCTATTTTGCCAAATTTCTTTCGGCTCCGCAGAACTCACCAGGCCGACGTCTTCGGTGGGTTCGAGCGTGATTCGACGAGCGTCCGCACACTGCGACAGGTAGAAACGCACGAAATCGGTTCGTCGCACCGCGTGGTGGAGCGCACAGCAGATCGCCACCTGTTGGAGTTTGTTACGACCGTTAGAATCAACCGGCTTGCGCTTAAGATGTCTTGTTGGCATCATCTGCTAACTTACACCAAAGCTACCTCGTTAGGACCATTAGAATCGGCTGACTTACGTTAACGCTAAAATATAGTACTATTTGTGTGATTTTACTTTGCTTTAATATATTGGTAATTTCTCATCTCTCATATCTTTGGTAATTTGGCACTATCCACACTAAATAAGGAAAATGAAACACACAAGATTTCTTCTGCCGTATTACTATCGTAGCCTAAAGTCTTACAAAATAGATTTCAAGTAGTTTAATTCTATTGTTAATCACTATTACCACAGTACGATACATAGTCGGTATAGTAGTGCAAGCGTAGTGCAAGCTCTGACATTTACATGCTTATTTCGTTCATATGACGGGCAGGCAATTGCCACAACTAACTGAATGACAGAACCATTGCGCTCTCAAATTAGTTTGCCAGTTTAATGATTTTGCAATCAACTCTACACACAAAAACTGGATTTTTATTTGTGATTATTGGAGCGCCTATCAAATCAGGGCGTCTTTGGAATCGGGAACGCGACGCACCATCGCTAGCGACAGCGCGAAGAAGATGCCGGTGTTGACGCGCTGGCTGTCGAGCAGCAGCTTGGTGAGGATGCGGTTGATGGAGACGAGGAAGCCGGCGGCGCTCTCGCCCGCCATGACGGCCTGGGTGTACCGCGGCGGAAGCATGCTGGCGTAACCGTAGAAGCTCGACTGCTGGACTGCAACACACAGTGTTCGGGATGAGTTGACTGCGTGTCAGATGCAGCAAAGCTTGACGATTTGTGTGATTCGAATTTTAATTATGCTATGTGGACAACCAACCGTGGAATCGATATTAAGTTTATTTGAGTTGTTGGGCTCCATGGACAGATAAACAGGACTACCTATGCATGAACATAGAAGGCACTGAATCTAGTGATGCTATGCTGCACACCAACAACTCGGCTAACCCCAGGGTCAAATCCCGATAATAATAATAATAATATCTTTTCCTTAATTCCAATTTTCCATGGGTCAAAGGGTGGAATAATCCACCTAAATCTAGGGCCTCAGGTGATACAACCGGGTGGCCACTCCGGTCGCTTCTCTTGTTTCTTCTTCATCTTCCTCTTCTTTGTCCTCTTCTTCTTCTTCATCTTCTTCACTGTTTTCCTCCATCCTCTTTACTAATTAATTCCATTGCTCTCTGTTCTCCCACAATCTATTATCATCAACATCACTCCACTTTCCACGTCTTTCTACATCCTCTATTATCTTCTCTCTCCATCTTTCCCTATCTGATCATAAAAAGCTTGACGATTGTTCTCTCAATGATGCCAAATTCAATATATTTGTTACACTTATGGACTCGGTTTTTATCTGGCATGCTTTTGGGAGCCTTATTGTCTGCTGTCTGCTTTTGATATTGGAAAATGTGAAATGCTTTTAAGGCCATTTTTCCAGATTCTTGAACCTAAATAATTTCAAAGTCTACAATTTTATCTTACTTTTCCAAAGATAACTTTTCCAACCAATTGCAACAGCATTTCAACAACAGCCAAGGAAATAAATGCATTTTCAGAGTTAATTACGCAAGTATCAATTGAACTACACGTAGATAACGTGACATAACGTTGCAGCTTTCACGACAACTCTGATATCGAAAATATTTTGCTGCCGGTTTTGTATTGATTTGACGTAATCATACTCATAGTCGTAACGCTCAAGGAAATGATGGGTTGCAAGATAGGATCGCACACAACTGACAGAGCGGCAACACAAGCGACCAAATTCGACCTTGAGCACATCGTCCACCTTTGACCTCCGAAACGGACCTGTGCAACCCAAAGCGACGACTGCTACGGCCACCAGGTTGGCCGTGTAGGCGACGGAAGCCGGGAAGATTTCCCACCACACCTCGCACGTGAGCACGAACAGCAGCGTGAAGAACGAAACCGCGTAGCCTATCGACACACAGCCGCAATCAGCATTCGTTAACCATTTTAATCGTCGCTGGGATACCTTAACCATTGGAGCAAAAGTGACGGCAAGATTAGTGATGTTTTGTGAGAGTGTGACGGGTATTGATTGCTTCCTCAAAAATGAGATAATTTTCTGGCCTAGCGTTGATCCAAAAGGCAGTAAAAATTCAAACAGCTGGATCTAATGACTTGTGTTTATGTAGGAATCGAACCAAACTGAAAATATCTTGTTGCAAAAATGGTATATATTTAATATTTATTTATCTATCATATTTTTACCCCGGCACAGAAAATGTTCATATGCAATACATCCACATTTCGATGCACATTTCAAATGGATATTTCATTTATAATAATCAATACCTAAGTAATAACAATCATAATAATTTATGCTATGTAGGTAGAGTGAAATTACGTCTTGTGTATGCTGAGAAGGCGAGTGGCTTACCGAACGAGATACGTGTGTCCAGAGTCAATGTCTCGACCAAAACGTTGTTGGCAAGCACGGCGAAGAACGCCATCAGAATGTAGACGAGCGACATGTCGAAAACGATGGTCGTTCCCGGGAACCGGTCTTGGTAGTAGTCCACCGCGATGATGAAGCTGGAATGTGTTAGCAATTCGATAAACTCCGCGGTCAGCGAACATCTTGAATAGTTGCGCATTAATAAAATACTGGATGACTTAGGCTATTACTATTAGAGCTAGTTTTCGAAAGGTATTTGAGCTGACAATTGGCTGGGATGCTATCCAATGCCTGGATTCTAAATGCCACAGTTTCATTGTAACGTCCAATTATTCTTCAGTCAAATCATTGAAACACTGTGCCTATTCAAAGATTGCTGAACAGATGCTGAAGATTGCTGAGATGATTAAAGCCAAAACCACAAACTGCTTTCCATTTAAATTCTCCTGGCTGTGTTAGATTACTGAACAAATTTTTGGGTGGGTGCAATAGTTATTCAAACGTTGCTAGGGTTTCCCTATCAACTCTCCAAGTTTTCATCACTTTAAAGCAAAACATTTCTGTCAGGCATCCTGACAACAGACGGTTTCATTTGTGGAGGCAATACTGTTGATAAAATTAAATAATTTGGAAGGGATGGTCTATCGAACCCAATTGTTAGAAAAACCTATTACCAAGACTGCTTACGCAAGTCAACTGAATTACGTGCGAATACCAACTCTCGCTCATTCGCAAAAAGGTACCTGTTGTACGGCAGTAGGAAGCCGACTCCAGCGAAGAGCAGCGAGAAGTATATGCAGTTGCATCGGTCGCTTGGCGGGTGCCCGGACCCGATGGCCCCGCGGACACGGCCCAGCTGCACGTAGCCGCGCGCTTGCGACTCTTCCATCGCGACGTTCTAATCGACGGCGGTCCGACACATTGCCCGCTCTCAGCGCCTGAACTTTCCTGCGCCTAGGATCAGTTGAGATGATGTTGCACCAGCGCCATCGTTGTGGGCGACCAGGTCAGGGTCAAAAACTGGACGGAGATTATTGATTTCTGCGCCAAAAATTCCAATTCGTGCGGCGCACGTGTTTCGTCATCGTGACGTCATGGTGTGGAGGGTGTGGGGGAGACCGTATTGTCTGCCTGAGTATACTGTGCTCAGAAGTCTCTAATCTCGAAAAACAGCAGACTGTGCCTGACCTTGAGTTTTGGACGAAACAGGATAGTGTGCCTCGTTTAAGTGTGTTTGGCTGAAATCGATTCAAGCTGACTTCCGGATGCCAGGCTCGTAATCTCAGCCTGAGTAAACTCAGCCTGAACGAAACGTCAAAGTCTGCCTGGTTTAACTGTGCTCCGTTTCGATCCCTCCCCCTTCACGCGTTTTACCGCTCGCAGCAGACTGTGCTCGAAAAATGACCTTGGTTTGTTTGTTGTGTTCGGTTTAGTGAGCCTGGGTACAGGCCGGCTAAATTAAATGGAACCTTCGGTCTATACAAGTTCATTCTCGTCTTCCTCAACTGCGCACAATGCCCACCTCTGCGGGGTTAGGTCGACATCGATTGCCCTGTGATTGTAGACGAGGATAAACATAGCCGAAAGTCGCATCGAGCTGTATCTGTATCTGATTTCAAAATATCACCTAGGTGTGTGTGAGCATATCCCAAATAAGAATCAGTAGCAAAAATATATATTTCAATCCTAAGATAGTCAATAATTGTAAAAAAGAGACCAAAAATCGCTCTAAAATTATTACAAGGCAGGAAACTTGTTAGTTAAAATCCATTTTTTTAACGTAGGTGCATTTATAAATTCACCATGTGTTCATAAAGCAACAGGAAAAAAGTATGAACCACTCAAAACGGAAACTTATTCCGCCGTAATGTTACACGGGTTCAATCTTCAATTGTATAATTCAATATAAATATTCACAAATCTTGTCAAAATACAACATGAGACTCCTTGGGTAATCTTCATAGTAAAAGATAGATCTATCTAATAGATAGATAATTGATAGAGGAAAAATAGGGTTTTATCCTCCCTCGACATTTGGGGAAATTATTATTTGGGATTGCTCCCCCAGATCATGCAAATTATTTCTAGGACGTAGTGGAGGGTTGGGAACATGGGGCACAATGAAAAAATACGAATTTACTTCATTTAATTCGCTTATCAAATAGCGATGATGCCTAAGTAATATAAAATTTTGCTTTTTCCCACATACTTATTAACTAGTCTTAGATTGTCTCCAAATCATGTACCCATTGATAATGGACAATAAAGAATTGAATTGAAATAAACATGAACACGAAATTGTCCCTGCGCGCGCACTTTCAAACTCCCCGCAACTCCCATTAGAGCCCATGTTAATTTACCGTACAACTAAATCCTTTATATCTCTTTCAATTTCAATTTCAAATGAAAATTGATCCGGAAATAAAAGATGCGTATTGATAAGGGTTATCCACCGATATGCCCAAATCTACCTTGCCGTTATCACAACATACTAAAAAAGTTGATAACACATATTTTCCTTTATATTTTCCGCATTTTCCTAACGATTTTCTTCAAACTCTAATAGAATCTGCCAAATCACTATACGGATGCACCTTCCAAATTTCAGCTCGATCGAACCATTACCTATCGAGTTATAACTGATAAGGTAGTTTTTATTTTTTTGCGGCCAAATTTTCCAAAAGAATTTTCCGAAAAATTATTTTTAAGCTCACCCACCTTTTTTGTACTCTCAGCTAAAATTTAATTTAAATCCGTTCATTACTTTAGAAGTAGTTTTCGTAAAATCGAGATAATCGTCAAGACGTAGGTTAAATGATGGGGGTAACCTAGGCATGATTAAAGTTTGGTAACGTTAAAAATGTTTCAATTTTATAATTTTTTTCTGATAATGGATTTGAATGAAATTGCAAAACCGGACAACTCTAGTGGTCTGTTATCTGTGATAGAAATTTGAAACAAATCTAACATTAATTTTTCTTTGTATGGCGATTTTAAGTTTTTGGTACTTTGAAATCGTTATAACTTTTGAAAATTCTATTTCAAAGGAAAAAGCTACACAATATAAAAGAAGCACATTCACCGGGGCTATCCATAAGTATGCGGTTCGACTCCCGCCGAATGCCCTTTCGCCCGCACCATCGATTACCCCGCACGCGTTCACATCTCCCATAAGATCCCATGTTAATTTATGCAAAACTAAGTCCTTTATATCTCTTTCAATTTCAATTTCTAAGGAAATTTGAATCAGAATTCAGTAATCAGTAATCACTGGAGTAATGCCATATGCTCAGATGGCGTTAGTACAGTGCATTTTACTGGAACAAAGCCGTTACGTTAATCCGTGACGTTAAAGCCGTGGAGTTAATCCACTTTATTAACGCCTCACGACTTATGGCTTTATACCGGTGGAACAGAAAGTGGCCGATGTGGCGTTATTCCATAAGGCGTTATTCAGCTCCCCCCATTTAGATGATCTTTTGGTTTTTGTTGCATAAAATTTAAAATCTGAAACTTCTTCTGCAATCAATTATATAACGCATTAAAATTATAGTAATGCAAAGAAGAAACCCCTGTTTCGTCCTGTACATGTTTTCGATCGACATCGACATCGATTACGCTGGCAACGTCATCAATATCGTCCATGGGAAGTAATATCGAACTATGTCCATTGCCGAACTTGAACGAGTTTCCAAGTAACCTTATCGAGTCAAATAAATTGAATATTAGATTTTCATTATCATCATAATTACATTGATTTCCAATGAGGTGTCGGGACCAATGCTCCATATAGAGACACTCCATGGGTAGAACCATGCTGCAGTGTCGCCAAAACAGCAGATATATTCAATGATAACAAAGTTATCCATATTAATATATTAAATATTTATACGTGGTGATACTCGGGAGCCATGTCATCATTCGACGTTATTTCTACTACCCGAAAACGACAAATTCTAGAAAAAAGGTGTGAGGCATCAAGAGGCAAGAAACAGTCGGCTCGCATCCGGCCAATTCCTACCCTAAAACTAACGGTAAAATCTATATTTAACGCAAACATAGTGTCGAAGGCATCGTCGGGTTGCAGGTTTCAGCCTAATAGGACTGACATATTTAACATGCAACACGCATGCAATGCGAACTACTAGGTACATTTAAAATTATTTAAACCAAATAATTTTAGTTGGTGATTGATTATATCGACCGATCTACAATGTCGCACTTCAGCAACTCATAAAGAGGAAAAAGCAAGAGTGTCGTAGCACCTACACAAGACCGACCCGTGATTAATTTATATTAAAATTATGCATGCATTTCTTGATTAAATTGATAATCAATTTCACAGTTGATTTGCCCAGATGTACAACTCGAAGTCCATATCCTGAGTTTCGGCCGCATGATATTGCGAGACTGTACAGTGTACATGGACATTGCAAACAAGTTTACCTGCAGTGATTGACACTTGCGGTGTGAAATGTGAAGTAGGATTGTTTTTATCTTTGAAAGATCAATACAAGCGAATTAAATATCAGAATAGCATATCATATGCTGATATGAAAGTCATGGGTTCATCCAAAGACACCCACACAAAAGTATAAAAATAACATTTTAAAAGTCATGTTGAAATATTCTCTGCAATAATATTTGCCTTTCCCAAGAAAGTTTTTAATCCAAACCTGTCCCAATACATTCCGATCGGTCATGAGGATATTTTAGGCTTTTAGGTCCAGGGGCATTGGAGCACTTTGCTTTGTCAAGCTAAATCGCGAAAAAAAACCGTCCAAAATTTCAAAATAGTTGGGCCGATCAATTGTTCGACTCTTGGTCGCCGGACGGGCAGCAATTAGTCGATGATCTCTCATAAATGATCCCCCCTGTGATATCGATTATTTCGATCATCCTCGTCTCTGGATTGCGATACAATGTCCGATACATCATATCCCATCATATCATGTTAAAATTGTGTTTGGTTTATATTGCAGGCCTGCTTAATAGATCGTGATGCAAGCGTAGAAGCATATAGGATAGCGACAAATTTTCCAATGCAAAAACAAGAGCAGATTTCCCCGAATGTCAAGTAGCCATTTTGCTTCCCTCGTATGTAAAGTGAAAGATGAAGGCAGGGCGAGCTACAATTGACATTACATTTTGCTTGCGAAACGGATGATGACAAATAAATGGGTCTAGTTTGCAGGGGATGGGGGCTAATAGATAGTTTGACCGCTATCGTCATTTGTCGAATAACCCCACATTTTTTGCTTATTTCACTTATTGATTTTGGTGAATGTGGAGGTCATAGACATCAATGTACTTTGGTGGAATGTTGTATCAAATGATATGCAATCTTCAACCAACACAAAACTAAAACTTAACTCATGTGCTGCTAGAACATTACGCCACCAATATAATTTGAAATTAAATACTTAATAAAAACAATAAACAATACGTGATTTATTTACTTTATTATTATGGAACGTTTGGTGTGAGTTTTGCTAGAAATTAACAGGATGAATAAAAGTTTTAGTAGTGTTTCGAGACAATTACACATAAAATATATTAGAATGAAAATAACATGCACATGTTCCTTGATCTTGAACATAAAACCGACGAATGAAATTTGATTTTACAACCGCACATAAGCTTCCATAGCCGTCAACTATGGGCCTATAACATGGTGATAAGGTCAACGATAGACTTTTAATTGCTAGTGATGCAACTGATGTTAATAGTTTTAAATCACAATACAGTGTAGAGGAAGATTAGAAGGACAATGCATCGGTGCGGAGGCCACATTTATTTTGAATAGACCAGTGCGCAGTTGAGGAAGATGAGAATGACTTTGCATCGAGGGAAGGTTCTATTTAATTTAGCCGGCCTGTACCCAGGCTCACTAAACCGAAAACACCAAACAAACCAAGGTCATTTTTCGAGCACAGTCTGCTGCAAGCGGTAAAACGCGAGAAGGGGGAGGGATCGAAACGGAGCACAGTTAAACCAGGCAGACTTTGACTTTTCGTTCAGGCTGAGTTTACTCAGGCTGAGAAAACGAGCCTTGCATCCGGAAGTCAGCTTGAATCGATTTCAGCCAAACACACTTACACGAGGCACACTATCCTGTTTCGTCTAAAACTCAAGGTCAGGCACAGTCTGCTGTTTTTCGAAGCACACAATACTCAGGCACACAATACTCAGGCACAGATAGACGTCACCCGGGTGTGGGGGGAGACCGTATTGTCTGCCTGAGTATACTGTGCTCAGAAGTCTCTAATCTCGAAAAACAGCAGACTGTGCCTGACCTTGAGTTTTGGACGAAACAGGATAGTGTGCTTCGTTTAAGTGTGTTTGGCCTGAAATCGATTCAAGCTGACTTCCGGATGCAAGGCTCGTATTCTCAGCCTGAGTAAACTCAGCCTGAACGAAACGTCAAAGTCTGCCTGGTTTAACTGTGCTCCGTTTCGATCCCTCCCCCTTCACGCGTTTTATCGCTTGCAGCAGACTGTGCTCGAAAAATGACCTTGGTTTGTTTGGTGTGTTCGGTTTAGTGAGCCTGGGTACAGGCCGGCTAAATTAAATGGAACCTTCCCTCGATGCAAAGTCATTCTCATCTTCCTAAACTGCGCACTGGTCTATTCATAATAAATGTGGCCTCCGCACCGATGCATTGTCCTTCTAATCTTCCTCTACACTGTATTGTGATTTAAAACTATTAACATCAGTTGCATCACTAGTAATTAAAAGTCTATCGTTGACCTTATCACCATGTTATAGGCCACATAGTTGACGGCTATGGCAGCTAATGGGCGGTTGTAAAATCAAATTTCATTCGTCGGTTTTATGTTAAAATAAGATCAAGGAACATGTGCATGTTATTTTCGTTATAATATATTTTATGCGTAATTGTCTCGAAACACTACTAATACTTTTATTCATCCTGTTAATTTCTAGCAAAACTTACACCAAACGTTCCATAATAATAAAGTAAATAAATCACGTATTGTTTATTGTTTTTTTTAATAAATATTTATTAATTATTATTATTATTATTTTTTTTTTATATAATTATTTGGTAGTACGGAGTGGTTCAGAGCCATGGATTTATAAAGTATATACATTTAAAGTATAAAGTTTATAAAGTGTATAAACCATAAATTATTTCGAGGCAGGAAACTTGTTAGTTAAAATCCATTTTTTAATTTAGGTGCATTTATAAATGCACCAATGAATAGCTTTGTTCATTAAGTAACAGGAAAAAAGTAAGAACCACTCAAAACGGAAACTTATTCCGCCGTAATGTTACACGGGTTCAATCTTCAATTGTATAATTCAATACAAATATTCACAAATCTTGTCAAAATACAACATGAGACTCATTGGGTAATCTTCATAGTAAAAGATAGATCTATAGATAGATAATTGATAGAGGAAAAATTGGGTTTTATCCTCCCTCGACATTTGGGGAAATTATTATTTGGCATTGCTCCCCCAGATCATGCATTATTTCTAGGACGTAGGGGAGGGTTGGGAACATGGGGCACAATGAAATAATACGAGTTTACTTCATTCAATTCGCTTATCAAATAGCGATGATGCATTTAAGTAATATAAAAATAAACATGAACACGAAATTGTCCCTGCGCGCGCACTTTCAAATTCCCCGCAACTCCCATTAGCGCCCATGTTAATTTACCGTACAACTAAATCCTTTATATCTCTTCCAATTTCAATGTCAAATGAAAATTGAATCAGTAATAAAAGATGCGTATTGATAAGGGTTATCCACCGATATGCCCAAATCTACCTTGCCGTTATCACAACATACTAAAAAAGTTGATAACACATATTTTCCTTTATATTTTCCGCATTTTCCAAACGATTTTGTTCAAACTCTAATAGAATCTGCCAAATCACTATACAGATGCACTTTCCAAATTTCAGCTCGATCGGACAATTACTTATCGAGTTATAACTGATAAGGTGGTTTTTATTTTATTGCGGCCAAATTTTCCGAAAGATTTTCAAGCTCGAGCATTTTTAAGCTCACCCACCTATTCTGTACTCTCAGTTAAAATTTCATTCAAATCCGTTCATTACTTTAGAAGTAGTTTTCGTAAAATCGAGATAATCGCCAAGACATGGGTTAAATGATGGGGGTAACATAGGCGTAATGAAACTTCGGAGACTTCAAAACGGTTTTTTTTATTTTTATTTTTCCCGAGGATGGATTTAAAGGAAATTGCAAAATCACACAACTCTAGTGGTCTGTTATCTGTGTTAGAAATTTGAAACAAATCTAACATTAATTTTTCTTTTTATGGCGATTTTAAGTTTTTTGGTACTTTGGAATCGTTATAACTTTTGAAAATTCAATTTCAAAGGAAAAAGCTACACTATATAAAAGAAGCACATTCACCGGGGCTATCCATAAATATGTAGTTCGATTCCCGCCGAAAGTCATCTCGCCCGCACTAACACATTTTTTGTAGTCCCATAAGAGCCCATGTTAATTGACTTAGCCGCAATTCCGACGAAAACACAAAATCTTCAATAACTTCCTTAAATTCAATTTCTCTGCAAAATTGAATCAGAGATAAAAGATGCGCATTTACCGGGGCTATCCATAAATATATGTTTCGACTCCCGCCGATTGCCCTTTCGCCCGTACCATCGATTACCCCGCACGCGCTCACATCTCCCATTCGAGCCCATGTTAATTTATGCAAAACTAAGTCCTTTACATCTCTTTCAATTTCAATTTCTAAGGAAATTTGAATCAGAATTCAGTAATCAGTAATCACTGGATTAACGCCATATGCGCAGATGGCGTTAGTATACAGTGCAGCTACCACTGGAACAAAGCCATATTGCAATATGACATAAATCCACTGGATTAACGCTATATACTCAGATGGCGTTATTACAGTGCAGCTACCACTGGAACAAAGCCGTTACGTTAATCCGTGACGTTAAAGCCGTGGAGTTAATCCACTGGATTAACGCCACACGTCTTATGGCTTTATTCCGGTGGAACAAAAAGTGGCCGATGTGGCGTTATTCCATGTGGCGTTATTCAGCTCCCCCCATTTAGATGACCTTTTGGTTTTTGTTGCATAAAATTTAAAATCTGAAACTTCTTCTGCAATCAATTATATAACGTATTAAAATTATAGTAACACAAAGAAGAAGCCCCTGTTTCATCATGTACATGTTTTCGATCGACATCGACATCGATTACGCTGGCAACGTCATCAATATCGTCCATGGGAAGTAATATCGAACTATGTCCATTGCCGAACTTGAACGAGTTTCAAGTCACCTCATCGAGTCAAATAAATTGAATGTTAGATTTTCATTATCATCATAATTACATTGATTTCCAATAAGGTGTCGGGACCAATGCTCCATATAGAGACACTCCATGGGTAGAACCATGCTGCAGTGTCGCCAAAACAGCAGATATATTCAATGATAACAAAGTTATCCATATTAATATATTATATATTTATACGTGGTGATACTCGGGAGCCATGTCATCATTCGACGTTATTTCTACTACCCGAAAACGACAAATTCTAGAAAAAAGGTGTGAGGCATCAAGAGGCAAGAAACAGTCGGCTCGCATCCGGCCAATTCCTACCCTAAAACTAACGGTAAAATCTATATTTAACGCAAACATAGTGTCGAAGGCATCGTCGGGTTGCAGGTTTCAGCCTAATAGGACTGACATATTTAACATGCAACACGCATGCAATGCGAACTACTAGGTACATTTAAAATTATTTAAACCAAATAATTTTAGTTGCTGATTGATTATATCGACCGATCTACAATGTCGCACTTCAGCAACTCATAAAGAGGAAAAAGCAAGAGTGTCTTAGCATCTACACAAGACCGACCCGTGATTAATTTATATTAAAATTATGCATGCATTTCTTGATTAAATTGATATTCAATTTCATAATTGATTTGCCCAGATGTACAACTCGAAGTCCATATCCTGAGTTTCGGTCACATGATATTGCGACTGTACAGTGTACATGGACATTGCAAACAAGTTTACCTGCAGTGATTGACACTTGCGGTGTGAAATGTGAAGTAGGATTGTTTTTATCCATGTAAGATCAATACAAGCGAATTGAATATCAGAATAGCATATCACATGCTGATATGAAAGTCATGGGTTCATCCAAAGACACCCACACAAAAGTATAAAAATAACATTTTAAAAGTCATGTTGAAATATTCTCTACAATAAATCTTTGCCTTTCCCAAGAAAGTTTTTAATCCAAACCTGTCCCAATACATTCCGATCGGTCATGAGGATATTTTAGGCTTTTAGCTAGCTCACAATTAGGTCCAGGGGCATTGGAGCACTTTGCTTTGACAAGCGAAATCGCGAAAAAAAATCGTCCAAAATTTCAAAATAGTTGGGCCGATCTTGTTCGACTCTTGGTCGCCGGACGGGCAGCAATTAGTCGATGATCTCTCATCAATGATCCCCTTGTGATATCGATTATTTCGATCATCCTCGTCTCTGGATTGCGATACAATGTCCGATACATCATATCCCATCATATCATGTTAAAATTGTGTTTGGTTTATATTGCAGGCCTGCTTAATAGATCGTGATGCAAGCATAGAAGCATATAGCATAGCGACAAATTTTCCACTGCAAAAACAAGAGCAGATTTCCCCGAATGTCAAGTAGCCATTTTGCTTCCCTCGTATGTAAATTGAAAGATAAAGGCAGGGCGAGCTACAATTGACATTACATTTTGCTTGTGAAACGGATGATGACAAATAAACGGGTCTAGTTTTCAGGGGATGGGGGCTAATAGATAGTTAGACCGCTATCGTCATTTGTCGAATAACCCCACATTTTTTGCTTATTTCACTTATTGATTTTGGTGAATGTGGAGGTCATAGACATCAATGTACTTTGGTGGAATGTTGTATCAAATGATATGCAATCTTCAACCAACACAAAACTAAAACTTAACTCATGTGCTGCTAGAACATTACGCCACCAATATAATTTGAAATTAAATACTTAATAAAAACAATAAACAATACGTGATTTATTTACTTTATTATTATGGAACGTTTGGTGTGAGTTTTGCTAGAAATTAACAGGATGAATAAAAGTTTTAGTAGTGTTTCGAGACAATTACGCATAAAATATATTAGAATGAAAATAACATGCACATTTTCCTTGATCTTACTTTAACATAAAACCGACGAATGAAATTTGATTTTACAACCGCACATAAGCTTCCATAGCCGTCAACTATGGGCCTATAACATGGTGATATGGTCAACGATAGACTTTTAATTACTAGTGATGCAACTGATGTTAATAGTTTTAAATCACAATACAGTGTAGAGGAAGATTAGAAGGACAATGCATCGGTGCGGAGGCCACATTTATTATGAAAAGACCATTGCGCAGTTTAGGAAGATGAGAATGACTTTGCATCGAGGGAAGGTTCCATTTAATTTAGCCGGCCTGTACCCAGGCTCACTAAACCGAACACACCAAACAAACCAAGGTCATTTTTCGAGCACAGTCTGCTGCAAGCGGTAAAACGCGTGAAGGGGGAGGGATCGAAACGGAGCACAGTTAAACCAGGCAGACTTTGACGTTTCGTTCAGGCTGAGTTTACTCAGGCTGAGAATATGATCCTTGCATCCGGAAGTCAGCTTGAATCGATTTCAGGCAGACTATACCAAACACACTTAAACGAGGCACACTATCCTGTTTCGTCAAAAACTCAAGGTCAGGCACAGTCTGCTGTTTTTCGAAGCACACAATACTCAGGCACACAATACTCAGGCACAGATAGACGTCACCCGGTGTGGGGGGGGGAGTTCGAGTCCCGAGCGCGCTGTTTGTTTGTAGTCACCGCCTTTGATTGTGATGTTTTGAATTCTTAGGTTTGACAGCTGAGCAACAGGCGATTGTCGATAACGATTTGTGTTTATCGGTGTTATTTTACGAAAGCTGTCAGTGGTTTTAGTGTTCTTTCTGTGATTATGGGTGAATAAACCCTTTTCATCTGAAGCATATTGGTACGCGGTGACTTGAGAGCCTATGTTGCTAATTAGCCAGAAAGATTCCTCTCTAATATTTTAGGTTAAACTTGATATTTTGTAGAATAGATTAAAAATTAAATTTATATGAAAGCTCTTTGCTAAGGTTTGTCAAAATTTCTAACTGTTTTTGACATACCCAGATGCTTTATTTTTTACCCAGAAAAATCTTCCGAATTAGTAATTAACAGTTAATTAGTTAGTAACAGTTACTAACTAGTTAGTTAGTAACTTAGTTAGTAACAGTTACTAACTGAATTAGTAACAGTTAGGTACTAATCCTAAAAATATACCTATATAATACTTTTATAAGAATCTATTAAAAGAACCATCGTTACTACCCTACGTTTATATTACCATTCTACCAACAACGTGGGCCTCCTATTGTTTTTTATTTTTATTTTATTTTATTTTTATTTTTATTATTACAATTATTTACTATTATTATTCTCATTACCATGTTAAATATTATCAAGAGGATGCTACCACTCCAATTAAACCACTACAATTAAGGACCCTACCACAGAATAGGGCTAACTATTAGCATTTATCGGTACTCCTCTACCCTTACCTCGAGATTAAACTACTATTATTATTATCATATTTTATATAATTTATTTTTCAACTAATATCATATAAATTTATCATAGGCCCATACAATTACAATGTATTTGTCAGCAGCCAAATAAATAAATAAATAAATAAATAAATGTTGGTAAGCTAGTGATAGGAGAGACTTATTTCGGTTTCCAAAATTGTCTATTGAGATTTTTGTTGCCCTAAAGCAAATGCCTAAAGGAAGGAAATAATAGCTGTACATTCTTGGTTCATGGCTGTAAAATTTAGGTGACGGTAAGATTGTGGGGTATCCAAACTGAGCATTACACACCGACTGACTTGTATTGAACACGCTCTGCTCCGAAGTCTACTAATAACAGTATTTTTGCTACCTATGTTCTTTAAACAATTTGATATTTCACATTTTTTCTTTCAATTTCAGGCTCTTCACTGATCAACAAACTCTTTGACCATTTACAAGTTTGTGCGAATTGCGCGGAGGTTATTTCTGAAATCTACACTAGAACATATCTTATCATTAAAAACAAGTTTTTGTTTATTCATTTTAAAATGTCTAAGATATACATTTGTTTTCCCAGGATGATGCTCAAAATGAAACTCAGAATATTCAAGCAGCTACAATGCTTGCAATGCAAGAAAACCAATGCTTTGTCATCAACAAGATTTGGAAGAAAAAATAGGAGAAAGACACACACACATTTTCTAATAATCTAATTTGCACTTTTTGTCTTTTCTGTACTCCAAATAAAGCTACAAGAAAGTTTAAGCCTATATAAAAATATGTAAATATACACTGTAGTGTTTTTAAAAACATTGTGTATTTGCATAATATAATAATTTTTGATTTTATTGTAATATAGTGTTTTCTTTATGCACTTCTTCACAAACTTCTTACTTACAATTAACTGTTAAGAATAAGAATAACAAATAAGTTTTTTTGGATTTCCTCTGTATTATCGTCATTGATAAAAATGTACTGCCTACCTCTCATCCTAAACAGTCTCTAAAACATCCCAAAAAATGTCAATCAACCCCATATCTCAAACTACTCTTACACCTAGTTCTATTTTATTCCAGGAACGTCAGCATCACCTAACAGCGACCTGCATTACTTCCGCGGCCAGCTAGTCAAGAGGCCGCACAAGTGTTCAAACTGCGAGAAGAGTTACAAGAATTATCCGAGTTTAAAAAAACACTTAAAGTTTGAGTGTGGCAGGGAACCGCCGTTTGCATGCTCGCACTGTCCGTACCGGGGACGTCGTAGGGCGCACTTGGTTTATCACTGTCAGAGTAAACATCCTTACTTGTAACCTGATGGCATAAGCCATTGACTAAAAGTCAACCTTATATAATTTGTGAACTAAGGAAAATTAGGATTGTTATGAAGTGTGTGTGGTGAATTGGGTGAGAACTCGAGGGCGCACTTGGTTTATCACTGTCAGAGTAAACATCCTTACTTGTAACCTGATGGCATAAGCCATTGACTAAAAGTCAACCTTATATAATTTGTGAACTAAGGAAAATTAGGATTGTTATGAAGTGTGTGTGGTGAATTGGGTGAGAACTCGAGGGCGCACTTGGTTTATCACTGTCAGAGTAAACATCCTTACTTGTAACCTGATGGCATAAGCCATTGACTAAAAGTCAACCTTATATAATTTGTGAACTAAGGAAAATTAGGATTGTTATGAAGTGTGTGTGGTGAATTGGGTGAGAACTCGAGGGCGCACTTGGTTTATCACTGTCAGAGTAAACATCCTTACTTGTAACCTGATGGCATAAGCCATTGACTAAAAGTAATTAAATTAAAAGAACCATCGTTACTACCCTACGTTTATATTACCATTCTACCAACAACGTGGGCCTCCTATTGTTTCTTATTGTTTTTTATTTTATTTTATTTTTATTTTTATTATTACAATTATTTACTATTATTATTCTCATTACCATGTTAAATATTATCAAAAGGATGCTACCACTCCAATTAAACCACTACAATTAAGGACCCTACCACAGAATAGGGCTAACTATTAGCATTTATCGGTACACCCTTACCTCGAGATTAAACTACTATTATTATTATCATATGTTATATAACTTATTTTTCAACTAATATTATATAAATTTATCATAGGCCCATACAATTACAATGTATTTGTCAGCAGCCAAATAAATAAATAAATAAATAAATAAACCTTATATAATTTGTGAACTAAGGAAAATTAGGATTGTTATGAAGTGTGTGTGGTGAATTGGGTGAGAACTCGAGGGCGCACTTGGTTTATCACTGTCAGAGTAAACATCCTTACTTGTAACCTGATGGCATAAGCCATTGACTAAAAGTCAACCTTATATAATTTGTGAACTAAGGAAAATTAGGATTGTTATGAAGTGTGTGTGGTGAATTGGGTGAGAACTCGAGGGCGCACTTGGTTTATCACTGTCAGAGTAAACATCCTTACTTGTAACCTGATGGCATAAGCCATTGACTAAAAGTCAACCTTATATAATTTGTGAAATAAGGAAAATTAGGATTGTTATGAAGTGTGTGTGGTGAATTGGGTGAGAACTCGAGGGCGCACTTGGTTTATCACTGTCAGAGTAAACATCCTTACTTGTAACCTGATGGCATAAGCCATTGACTAAAAGTCAACCTTATATAATTTGTGAAATAAGGAAAATTAGGATTGTTATGAAGTGTGTGTGGTGAATTGGGTGAGAACTCGAATTGCACTTAATGACGGACTTTATGCTTTTATGATTGGTTTCTTGTTGACTTTGTGTGGCCATGCAAGTTACTATTAAATGAAAAGCAATTAAGTTAGGTTTCTAAATGGAATATCTGAAGTTTAGTTCCGTAAGTACCTACTAGATGACAATGCAATATTGAAATTGTAAATTATGATTAATTTTTGGGTAGCAGCACCATATTATACTCAATGGTAGCACATAGGTTTAACATGCTTATATAGTCACCACCCATAATAAGTCTTTGCTAATTATTTACTCTTTTTCATTAAGAGTGAATGCTGAAAATTAGTCCTAAATGTTGGCCGACGTTTTTGCAAAAGTGATAATCGAAACCAGGCGTAGTGATAGTGAGTTTTTACAATATTCTTGACAGCTTTTTTAAATGTGTCGAATTAAAAAGAATTTAGTTTCATTATGATGATACTCTGTACAGGTTCAAAATCTGTAATTATTTGTGTTTGTGTTCTCTTGTCACCTCGTTGATATAAGTTCATGGTAGGTACCTAAACACATGGACATTGTCAGTGTTTCACAGTACAGAATATTAAAAAAAAGGTACTGTATTTGAGTAGGTAGAGCAATGTGCTGCTGATCTATGTGTGACACTGATTTGCAACTGTAACTTGTTTTTATTATAAGTATGTAATAATTACAATGTAATTGTAATGCAATGTAATTAAATGTTCAATACACATTTCTTTGGACTGGAGAATGTACGGTTCTGCTCTGATAAGATGCGTTTGTGGTCCTGATAAGGACCCTGACGATTGTCGACGTTTGTCGACGTTTGTCGACAATCGTCAGGGTCCTTATCAGGACCACAAACGCATCTTATCAGAGCAGAACCGTACATTCTCCAGTCCACCAAACACGGCTCTGAACCACTCCGCATTTACACATTTCTTTATTAAATGGCAAGAGCAACATTTTAAATTGCAGCTCATATACATTTACCTACTTGGTTCTTTTACTATATACCTAGTCTTTTTTACAATACCTACATAAAAGTATAACTAATTTAATTTCAAATGACTTCTGATTTAAATTTAATATGTCATCTTTTAGACAATATTGTGAACATGGACTTGGAATTGGATATCCAAGTCCATGGTGTGAACATGAGAGTCCATGTTCTTTGGCTGTTGTAGCATTTACTTTATATCTCACTTGAACTATTTGTACTATTTGTGTTTGAGTGTGTGTGTGTCATACTCATTATTCATTAGCTTTAATAATTAAATTTCTTTCAGCACTAAAACTTCAATCAATTATTTCTCTGTCACTTGAGCCATCTCAAGGATTTGAAGAATGCCACTGTATATCATATTGTTATTTTTATTCTTTTAATTTTTGATTTGTCAATAACTGGCCAACCTTATAAATTAATTGGTCTTCCACATAAAAGTGTTGCCAAACCAAAACACATTTTCCTGTATAATTGGTTTGGTTCTCTGTTGTAGGTTCATCATCCCTAACCAGTCCAAAACAGTACACCTGTGAAGAGATGATTCTGCGTCCATTTCAATGTCCCAACTGTCCGAAACGCTACATACATCATCAGAGTCTGAACAACCACGCAAAGTTTGATTGCGGGAAGATGTCACAAATCTGCTGCCCGTATTGCCCCTATCGAACCAAGTGGAAGAGTCACTTGGGACTCCATTGCATGAGAATCCACGGAAAACCTCATCCACCGCCAATTTAGTTGTGTAGAAACGGGATGGACAGTATATATATTTTTTTTATATTTTTTTCAGTTTTTTGCAACTTAAGCAACTTTATCTTCAACCGATGTTCACAAAATTTGCTGTGTGCATTATAAATCTTAAAAAGAAGATACTGTATTAATTTGAACCAAATCAATTAAATAGTTTTTCTTTAAATCGATTTTTACGTTTTGAAATATTCGAATGTCATTGAGAAAACTGCTAAATTAACGTCGAACATTTTAAATTGATCATATTAAGCCTCTAGGCTATGCGTATACTGTAATGGGTACAATTATGTAGCTGGCATGTTGGCTACACTGGGCGAGCCGGGCGGTCAGCAAGATGGCAGCAAGCCACCAGCATGGTGTGTGTGTATCGTAGATCTGTTTGTGAAATAAAACCAAACATTATATTGTTATAATACGTTCTTTGATTATAAACCTAAACCAAGTATTACATGGTGTCAGAAGTTATCGAACAAAACTCTGAAGAGAATCGAGGAGGGTACGCATCAAGAATTGTTGAATACCTAGGCGGCTGAAGCACGTCTCGAAACCAGAAACAACATGGCGCATTGCAGGAAGCTACCTGAGTTGGAATTCTCGGGCAACGTTGCGGAAAAATGGAAGCAGTGGAAGCAGAAGTTCGAACTGTTCATGAGGGCCTCAAAAGGATACAAGGAGGACGAAGAAGATCAGATCGCGATCTTGTTAAATGCAATCGGTGATGATGGATTAACCATCTTCAATACTTTTGAATTCGAAGGGGATAACAAAAAGAAGATCACCCACGTGTTAGCCGCGTTCGAAAATTACTGTGCGCCTAGAAAAAACCTTGTGTATGAACAGAGTGTGTTCTTTACGTGTTCACAAGAAGAAAACGAAACCGTAGATCACTTTCTCACAAGACTGAAGAGTCTAGCCAGTTCATGTGAGTTTGAGACTCAGCTAAAAAGGATGATAACCCTAAGGTTAGTACTGGGCGTGAATGACAAAGTTCTGAAGGAGAGGCTGTTGCGTGTTCCGGATTTAACGTTGGAAAAAGCAGCCGAATACTGTCGTGCGTCGGAGGCAAGCAAGATTCAGCTACAGGCTATGGAGGAGAAGGAAGTTACTCAAAAGGTTGAAGCCATACAGATCGCCGCTGCGATACAACATGAAGTGGACGAAATCAAGAGTGCGCCAAAACACAACCCGAAAGAATGGTGGCGCAAGGAAGACAACCCGAAGACTCCTAACACTGACTGGCGACGCAAGGAAGCTGAGTTTCCAAAGAGGGGAGCTAATGCCACTGGGGACGGATACAACTGTAAGAAATGCGGGTATCGTCACAAGCCGAGGCAGTGTCCTGCCTTCAACAAGAGCTGCGCTAGGTGCAACGGTCCGAATCACTTCGCCAAGATGTGCCAGCAGAAGCAGGTCCGAGAGTGTCAACTAGAGGAATCGTCATCGGAAGAAGATGAACACAACAGGGTCCAGTACGTAACCAGCATATCTGTAAAAGTGCCTGGCCTACAAGTCTGTTCTGTAAAGAAAAGTTACAAATTTCAGGCTCAATGGCTTGAGACTATTGATATTGAGGGACAGGCAGTTCAGTGCAAAATAGACACGGGTGCAGAAGTAAGCATTCTCCCGTCAACCTTGTTTGCAACCATTCCAGCAAATGCAAGGCTAATTCCCACTAAGGCAGTCCTAGTGGCTTTTGGGAACTCAAAAATATTCCCGAAGGGCAAAGCAATTTTGAGTTGTAAACGTAGTGACACTGAAAACCCCAATGTACAAATAGAATTTATGGTAACCGATGTTAAGACCATGCCAATGCTAGGGTTAGGTGACAGCCAAAGGCTGGGGTTCGTTCCTCTCAATCTACCAATATCAGTATTAACTAGGGCTAAGAAAAGGTCAAAATCTGAAGTGTTACAGACGTACAAGGATGTGTTCACTGGGTTAGGATGCATGCCGGGTACTCATAAGATTGTACTACACCCTGATCACGCACCTGTAATACACCCAAGTAGGAGAATTCCCCTGTCATTGCAAGACAAATTGAAATCTACAATAGAAAATCTTGTAACTCAAGGGATTGTGGAAAAAGTGGTAAAACCAACAGACTGGTCGAGTAACCTTGTTATTGTCGAAAAAAGCAATGGGTCGCTTCGATTATGCTTAGATCCCAAAGACCTTAACATGGCTATCAAAAGGCAGCATTACCCCATTCCGACAGCTGAGGAAGTTATTGCAAGCTTAAGTGACATGGAGCACTTTTCAATTGTAGACATGAAAGAAGGGTTTTGGCAAGTGCAGCTGGATGAAGCCAGTTCGGACCTATGTACCTTCAACACGCCTATGGGTAGGTTTAGATTTAGGCGACTTCCATATGGAATAAAGTCCGCCCCTGAAGTCTTTCAGCAATTGAATTCTGAAAATTTTAGTGACATTCCCGGTGTTCAGATTATATTTGATGATATTATTGTAGCAGGGAAGACAGAGCTGGAACATGACAGGGCGCTGACAGCGGTGCTAGAACGTGCTAGGGAGCGGAACATTAAGTTCAATCCGGACAAGTTCCAATATGACATCAAGGAGGTTCGATACATGGGTCATGTACTATCGGGAAAAGGTGTGCACCCAGATGAGCAAAGGATCAAAGCGATAGTGGCCATGCCTGCCCCAACAAATGTCAAGCAAGTTAGAACGTTCATGGGCATGGTCAACTTTGTGGGAAAATTCATTCCACGGCTATCAGCAATTTCAGAGCCACTGAGAGACCTACTAAAAGCTGACAGTGACTGGCAGTGGGAACATGAACAGCAGAAAGCTTTTCAGGAGATTAAGGACAAGCTATGCTCTGCACCGGTCCTTGCATTCTTCAACAGCAAGGAGGAGACTGTACTGCAGGTAGATGCTTCGAAGGGGGGATTAGGAGCCTGTTTGATGCAGGCAGGCAGACCAATAGCATACGCTTCAAGGAGCCTAACAGATACCGAAAGAGAGAGCTATGCCCAAATAGAAAAGGAACTGTTAGCCATTGTATTTGGGGTAGAAAAATTCCACTACTACATTTACGGGAGAAAGACGGTCATTCAGTCAGACCATAAACCCCTTCTGTCCATCATGACTAAGTATGTAAACAAGGTATCGCCCCGCCTCCAAAGAATGCAACTCAAACTTATGAAATATGACTTGCAGATAGTCCACATGCCGGGGAGTAAGATGTACATGGCGGATACCCTCTCCAGAGCGTATCTTCCAGAGACGGGTGACGTCGATCCGGATCTAGAAGTAACCGTGCATCTCGTCTCAAAGTACCTGCCCCTATCAGAATCATTAAGAGCAGAACTCAAATTGGCTACCAGGAATGACGAGCCCGCTCAGGTACTCATCAGTCTTCACGAGAAGGGATGGCCCAAGTACCCAAATCAAGTCCCAAAATGCGTTTCCTATTACTGGAAGCATCAGCAGGACATATCTGTTTGCGACAGTTTAGTCTTTATACAAGATCGCCTTCTCGTTCCAAAGTCCCTCAGAGCTTCGATGTTGGCACTTGTTCATGAAGGGCACTGGGGAGAAGACAGGACAAAGAACAGGGCTAGACAGGTCTTATTTTGGCCAAAAATGACCAGTGAAATAGAGCAATATGTCAAACAATGTAAAACATGCGAAAAGTTTCGAAAGAGAAATACCAAGGAGCCCCTCATGCCTCATCCGATACCAGATCGGCCATGGGAAAACATCGCAGCAGACATAATGGAGTACAAAGGCGATGACTTCCTAGTTATCAAAGATTACTTTTCTAAGTGGGTGGAAATTATACAGATCTCAAGGAAGACAGCAGGAGAGCTTATTCAAAAATTTAAATCTATCTTTTCTAAATTTGGCATCCCGGACAAACTGGTCTCCGACAACATGCCATTCGCGAGCATAGAATTTAGAAACTTTGCAAAGGCATGGGGATTTGAGACAGTTACTTCTAGTCCTCGTTTTCCCCAATCAAACGGGATGGCAGAAAATGGGGTGAAATTGGCCAAAACCATGCTCAAGAAAGCATATCATCACCAGGCAGATATCTACATTCTGCTTCTAGAATATCGCAATACTCCAGTGACCGGATTAGACCTATCACCAGCACAGCTTCTTCAAAGTAGGCGGCTTAAGTCAAAGGTCCCTACCACAGCCCCACTTCTTCTGCCCCAGGTGTGCTCTGATGTAAAAGAGAAACTAGTGTACCTTCAAGATAGGCAAAAGTCATTCTTTGACAGAAATTCAAAAGCCTTGCCACCATTAGTCATTGGGGACCCAGTGATTCTGAGACAAGGAAGGGAATGGGTGCCAGCCACAGTAGAAAATGAAAGCTCCCATCCCAGGTCATATTTGGTCAAAACAGGAGAAGGCTCCGTTTTTAGAAGGAACAGGCGTGACTTATGTAAGTCGGCGAACAGATGTGAAGCAAAGGAGTGGGAACTGGCCTGGAAGGAACAGCTGGTACCAAAGGAGCCTAGGGTTGAGCCAGATTTAACTGAAGATGTAACTGAGCCCAGGGTTGAGCCAAATTTAATTGAGACCAGGGTGGGGCCAGACGTAATGAGAGCGGCGGAGAGGAATGTTAACGAGCCAGCTGATTCAAGTAGAAGGTCATCTAGGATTAGACGACAACCTGAGAAATTCAGAGACTTTGTGTTATCATAGATTACATTTAATTGTACTCTTTTGTATTATCATATTATCATAATCTTTTGTACTCTTTTGTATTATCATATTATCATAATCTTTTGTATTTATCAACGTGTGTCTAAGATGTGTATAGACGACCACTTGAGAAATTCAGAGACTTTGTGTTATCATAAATAGTATTATGTTTGTATTATCATAAGTGTGTATCTAGGATTAGATGTCATGGGAATGTGTATTACTTGACTGCCTGTATTCCGGGGATCAGAAACTGGTGAAATCAGGGGGAAGATGTAATGGGTACAATTATGTAGCTGGCATGTTGGCTACACTGGGCGAGCCGGGCGGTCAGCAAGATGGCAGCAAGCCACCAGCATGGTGTGTGTGTATCGTAGATCTGTTTGTGAAATAAAACCAAACATTATATTGTTATAATACGTTCTTTGATTATAAACCTAAACCAAGTATTACATATACGCAATTTAATTGCGTTGTGGGTAAGCGTAAATATTACGCTCATCCACAACACGATATGAGTTTTTGCATAGCCTAGTTTAGGCTTGCTTTGTAATGTTGTCTATCTGGTCATTCCACTTTAAATTCTTGTCAATTATTATTCCTAAATACTTTATTTTTTATTTTTTTTCAATAGTCTCTTCCTTTATTTTGTATTAATAATTTCCAAATTTTTCTCTCCCAATGTCATCATTTCACTTTTATTGCAATTTAATTCTAATTTCAAGTCCTTTAAATTGTTGTAGACTGTATGCACATCTTCTTGCAGCCTCAGTTTATCTTTCTCCGTCAGAATTTCTCTATACAGACATCAATGTCATCACAAAGTCAAATTCATGTATATACCTGGAGATAACATGCTCCGATAATCTTTCCTGGGATAATCTAATCCGACAAATCACCTCCAAGTCATTAAAGATGCTTTATTTTGTGATGAGAAATCTCAGTAGAGGTTTGATCCAGGCAAGAGAAAAGGCTTACTTAACGATTGTGCGGCCTCTTCTGGAATACTGTAGCCCAGTGTGGTCCCCTTACTTAGGTATTCACGTGTATCTGTTGGATAGGGTTCAGAGGAAAGCCATCCGATTGGTGACCCGTAACTTTGACCCTTATACTAGCAATACAATGCTACAGGAGCAGTTACACTGGGAACCTCTAAATATACGTCGAGATAAGGCACTCTTGGCTTTCATGTATAAAGCAGTAACGAACATGGAGGCATGGTACCGCTGATACCGCTGCCTCAACGCAGAAATGGCAGACTGGAGTCTGGACCACCAATACAAGTTGGGCCTCCCTAGGTTTAATTCCCCCATGGGTCTTCATTCCCTGCTAGGTAGGGGTATCCGTAAATGGAACATGTTTCCACTTAAAAAATTACCTGACTCTCTGTCAAATTTAAAATTTATGGTTGAAGATTACTATTCTCGGGATCAGGATCATAAATACTTGTACTTGACTTGTATTACTATTGACCTGTATTACTATTGTATATTACTATTGACCTGTATTACTATTGTATATTACTATTGTATATTGACTAGTGTATTGTATTGACTATTGTTGTACTTTGACTAATGTATGTTTGCCACCAAATGTAGTACCTACATTTTAAGCAAGCTAATAAAATAAAATTGTAAATACACTACACAATCATCCGCAAATAATCTAACTTTTTTTCTACTAGATACGTTTTCTGTTACATTATTAATAAATGTTAGGAACAAGAGGGGCCCAAGTACACTTCGTTGTAACACTCCTGATGTAACTTCAATATCTTCTGAAATCTCTTCTTCAACTTTCACTCTTTGTGATCTTCTTCTTAAAAAATCTTTTATCCACTCAATAATTAGTGAGTTAATCCCTAAATTTTTCAGCTTGTCTATCAAAATGTTATGAATCAATAACACTGAATCAAAGGCTTTGCTTACATCTAAAAATATACTATCCACTTGTCCTTCTTTTTCTATCACATCATATCACAATTGTTTTGACCCACTGTTCACGAGATGTTCTTCTTTCGTCGTCAGGTTCGACCAAGCGAAAAGCAGCGAAGAGGCATTTCCGTTGTACCAACTGTAAAAAGAGCTACCTGAATCGTCGGAGCTTGTACAAACACGTGGAATTCGACTGCGGCAGGGATCAGAGCTTCCGTCTTGAGCCCGGAGAAGCTTGACGTAACCATCCAAGTGTTTAAAAAGCTGACTACTGAGAGAAATGCATGCGTGCTTCATCTGTTAGCTTTCAACTTATATCTTTTCTCTGCCAAAGGCAGCCAACTGTTGGCATTAAATCTTGATTTAAATTTGGTATCTGTATTTAGTTTCTTTCTAATAATAATATCAAATCAAGTGCGTTAGCGATCCGAGAAGAAAATGCAGTCACCAGTCTAGATATTATTTACAAAAGTACAGTTTATTTTATAATTCACATGTTACATAATTGAGTAGGCATAGTTATTAGTTAGTCTTTTTGTGAGCAAATAGTCTTTCTTCACTAACAAAGACCCATCATTGGCAATTATTCATTCAATTGATCATGTAACCAGACTGAAATCGAGTTGCAAGCAAAGCACAGAAATCCTATTGTCACCTACCCGAGTTGGAAGCACGTCCCATTTTAATGAACCGATTGAGATTTTTTTTTTTTGGGAACATTCACGGTTCAAACATGAACATGCCGAGTATTTTTAGATGAAAGGAATCAGTCATGTACCTTAAAAATAAGTAAGTTTCAAGTTAAAATATAGCAGTCTGGATCAGTGAAACTTGGAAAAACTCGACTTAAATTTTTGTTTTAAATTCAGGCAATTTCCACAAAAGAGTTTCCAATGCCATGTTCATAACAGGTGTGAAGTCACAACCCAACTGCTGTTACTAAATGACTAGAAAGTTATGGTACAATCATGATTGTTGCAAGCATTCAATAAGTTTAATATATTAGCTGAGATTTAACATCTCTATTTTTCGAATCGGCAATTTTTCGACAATCTGAGTCAAACTGGTCGTTATTGTCGACAAGCTTCCAATTCATGTTGAAGTATTCGATGCAGTCGTACACCGACTCACTGTCATCAGTCCTCAAGATTTCCTCGTGATTTTCCGTTAGGCCAGAAAAGGTGAGATTCATGGAGCCAAACACAATCGAAGTTCGGTCGATGATGATTAGCTTCATGTGCATTAGCTGGCAGCCAGGAACGTTCATCATGCGGACTGCTATGTCTGAGGGAGAAAAATCTTAGTGGTTCATTTAAGTTTATCTGGCATTACACACCATTACCGAGGCCATGTTGTGGCAGGAATTAATGGACCGTAATTAACTTACGGGCCCGACGAAGTCGGACCCACTCGGAACCCTCATCGTTCTTGTCGAACTGCAGAATGCAACGAACGAGGACACCACGATCCTTTGCTCTGATTAAGGCAGTGGTGAAGACTGGGTACGTTAGAAAGTACATCATGACGTCGAGGCGTTTTGTGGCGCTGTCGATCTGCGCTACCATCCAACTAGTGACAGGAGAGGGAAAAATAACGCTAAGCTAGCATACAGCAGAAGCATAATTTACAAGCGAGTACTTAAATTGACTTCTGTTTCTCACTTTAAGCTTTCCATCGAACAGTATTTCTCAGAACAGGTCACTTTTTTCAGCACGTGTAATTGAGAATTTAGATTTGGTGCCAAGAAGCATGTTTCTATTTTTCTCTCTTTTGGAGCAGTCGATTTCATAAACAAATATCCCCCTGCCATTCCGGTAAGCCCAAGCAAGGCCCTTAATAGATGTAAGCCAATTGCCCCGCTGAAAAAGCGAGCAGCAGCCGGCATGTTTGTCCAAGACAACTTGACAATTTTATAATTGAAAACTATTTGCAATAAGTTTGATGATGACAGAGGCAGACGACTCAAAAATACGTCTGTATCCGCTATCCGCTCTCATGACGAATCTCCACGAACCACGAAGGTCATAGTGTGGATATAGCGGCTGTTGTAGGCAGGAGTTATATCCACGATCGACGTGTGAGAATATGGCGGCGTTATTTAAGCATTATGCAGCGTCCTTCGTTGACGTTTCCTGCCGATACTTGTTTTCAAGATGATCAAAGTTCAAAGTGAAATAATATGATGTTATAAATCATAGATTTGCTTACCTGTCACTACCCGTTCCACCTCTACAGATGTCAGTCCTCAGTCACCTGTCGACCTCCAATGGTTCTTTGGAGACAACGCTAATGCGTCACTGAATAACACTGGTAGCTTGCTGGTAACATACTGCCACATCTTGTATGGCTTGCTTTAACTTCCAGATTTTATAAAATTTTATTTAATAACTTGGAGTTGGAGATCAATAGGTCCTGATTCTTCTACCTATAATTGGTTTTGGATTCTATCCTGGCACCCAATTCCAAGAATAAAAATATCAGGCAAAAGATGTCACTCCTGTTTGAGCAGGGCATTGCTGGTTCATTAGCGGGATTTGGTTGAAACAGCGGCTTACATCTGGCCTAAAAAGTCTAAACCTCCTACAAGATAGAGTTGATGATTGCGGTCCATAGGTGATGTGCTCCAACCTGCAGAAGAAGACCAGGTTTCATGCAAACATTTTACTGCCAGATATTTAACTCTCAGTTCACAGTTGACAGAACGGCAATTTCACAGTTGATCCATTTCATCCTGCAGGTGGTGAAGCAGATTAGTGACAGAAGTGCAAATCAGTGGGCAGACAATTTCAACTGAAAGTCTGGACTCTAAGAGGTTGTAATTTGCAAGTGGCGGGACTTTTTCGATAGGATTTCGGCTTCTGGATGGTATATAGACATATGAATTGTGATTCACCTGTGCTCCTTGTTGGATGTCAACTGGTGGTCTTCTCCGAGGGCGGCCAGCAGTTGAAAAGCCATGGTGCCGGCAACAACACAGCCTACTGGAGTCGGCCAATGCAATTCAGTGCAATGGTGTCGAATATAGAAGTCAGCATAATTTCATATTTACAGTGGTTTACGAAGGATTTTCAGGAGGAGAGGTTACAAAAATAAATAACCTGTTCACCCACTTTTATTATTAAGAAGGGAATATCTTCTCTGCATGCAACAAGATATTAAAGTCTGGTTCTAATCTCTATGTCCGTCGATTTGGTTGCTCCGGGATTCCATTGTTGGATATTATGTTTCTTTGAATTCAGTCATCTAAAATGTGAAAAGTAGGAAAATGGGCAAATTATTAATTCAGGCACATTACACCAACCGTCTTTGGCTATAAATGTAAAACAGCTCATTTGACGTGCCCCAGGCTATGTTTCAAGTAAATTCAAGTCAAGTGTAATTGAAGATTTGCTTCACTCGCTTCGCTAAAGTGTGAAGCGACTTTTTTAAACAAACCCGCCATGAAAGTCGGGTTGATCACGTGATGCTGCCAGGCATTTTGACAGACGGTCGCTTGAAATCTTGAAATGTTCAAGGCATTGGTTTATTGTGTAAATAAGTGAATCTTTGATTGTTACTGATCGCTGAAAACAAAGATTAAGTGTAACCTTACATTTTAAAGTAATATTTTAACCCTATCAAAACAAAAAATTCAGTGTATATGTCAATCGGACATCATTTGTAGGTTAATTCTACTCTTGATTTCCAATTTATTTTCCTCTCTGTAAAAACTCAAAGCAGAAATGCAGCGTGAAGAAAAGCAATTGGATGCGACACTTGAAGCAGTCAATCTACGTGTGAATGACTTAAAAACTTCAATTGGTTCGATGATATTCAAACTCGAGCACGAATATGAGACTATTAACTGGCCAACCTTCCTCGACAACTTTGCTCTTATTTCGGGACATGTGAGTGGAAATATTATCATAAACACAGAACAGGTTGACTTTTCTGATTTTCCCAGCATCACTCAGGTACATGTAATTATTCTGTCGGTGTTCCAGCTGAGCACATTGTCAAAGATGGTGAGCCACGACAAGGCCCCCCCTCTCAGAGGACTTACTGCTCTCCCCTTGCTTCTGAGCCCCGAGCGAGACGAGGATCTCGTGCGACTCACTGAGGGCCGCGTGCTGGCCTTCTCCCACGACCTCGCTCCCGACTTCTTGCGCACGAAACCCGACCCTGAAGTCGAACACAAGACCATGCAGATGGAACACAAGGCTGCCTCCCTTTCCTATGAGACAGCCCAGGTAATTTACAGGGGAATGAGCATCCTCCATGTTGCATTACAAAAGAGATTCTTACTAGATTTTTACAGCATCACACTAATAGTTGTTTTGAAAGAGAACATGATTGAATTAGAGATACCTACAAGTCTTTCTATTGTGCATGGTTTTATCAAAACAAATTTGCATTAATTCAGCTGGGTCAATAATAATGATTTCTTACAAAAATTCCTTTATCCTGTAAAAGCTGCTAAACAAACCTTATATTAGACCCTGTTTTACAAAAAATTAAATACGGAAAAAAGCTCTTGGACTCAGAAAAAGCTAAGAGAAAGACACAAGTCTCAATAAACTAAACATCGTGACGCTTCGTCCGAGCAGAAACAGGTGGCCGCATACAGCAAGGTGGTCGGACACGTGTGGGACATCGTGAACAAGGCGCGCGAGGAGTGGGAGACGGAGGCGGGGGCTCGAGGGGGCGCGGCGCACACGTCCAACATGGCCGATACCCACGCGCTTGTGGCTGCTGTCGGGATGGGCAAGGGCCTCAAGGTACAAGGCATGGGCAAGGTCAAGTTTTTGAGTTATCGATAGTTGGCGACCATGCTGTTTGCGCTGGTGTCCATTTGTTGATGAGCAAAGGGACTCGTTGAGCGTGCAATGAATAATTGCAGTTTGGTTCGAATCAACGGAATTTTCGTAGCATAGCGGAAAGTGTGAAAATCCCCCATTTGTTTGATTTCTACTCATAAACCCCTAATAATGTATTTGCAACAAAAATAAATTGTTGGAAACCAACCTAAAAGTCACAAATTACAAATTAAAAAACCTCAATACCCCATAAGAGTGCATAACAGTTCAAAACTACAGACACCATATTGCAACATGGGTGCCAACTGCAAACAACAAAACACGACCAGCCTCGGTCAACAATCCTAGTCCCGTAAGAGCCCATGTTATTCAAGCACCAGAAAATCTTGAATATCTCGCCCAAACACGCCTTCCGACAAAAGAACTCAACGCATTACCACATTTCACATCAATAAGCATCGACCAACGCCAAAAAAACCACAAATTTCGACCTTCCGCTAGGATCATACCGAAACAACAGTAACGAGTGTGCGGTTTCTGCGGTTACAGATGCTCCAGCCTGGGCCTGCCGGTCCGGCTGGGATGATGGCTGCCGGGAGGCAAGCTCCGCCTCCAGGTGCACTTCTTCCAGGCCAGGCAGGACAGAGTGAGTACTTTTCATTTTTAGCACTTTTCCACGATTAACTATGGCAATTACGTGGTTGGGATTGCTCCAAGGTGAGTGAATCTCATGTAAGGAGGGAAGAAAGGAGAGAGAGTGAATTCGGTGTTGGGTAATCTTTTCGGCTTCAGCCTTCTCAAGAGATCATCGCCGGTATTCGATTTCAATTGTTAAAAAAGTAATCATAGAAAAGCATTGACTAATTTTGATGATTACCTAATTCTATATCAATTCCATTACTTCTCTATCAACCACTGAAGACATAGATCAAAACATTAATTTCCAATCATTTTACATTTGGCTACTAGTGGTAGTACATTTTTATATTTTGGTTTGTTGGTAAATGCCATTCATTCAGAGTTCCATTCTGCTATCAAGAACTAAAAAATAAAAATTATGGTTTGCAAAATCAATTTTTTAACGACACTCCGACAGTGGTGTTGGTACGACCAATAAGACAGCGGAAACTGTGTTTTTTTTGTTGCAGTGGGCACACTGGGCAAAGCACAAGCAATCATCAAGACCAACATCAAGGCGGCAGCACAGATTCATCCGTACGGCAGATAGACTGCCTCTCGCTGTTTGGACAAATGTTGACCGTCAAACTCCTGTCATCGGTGACACCTCGTATTAATTATAGAAATTGTTTGGCGAGATGGTCTGCGGATAAATCTGATAAGCGTTGGATTTTTGAAGACCTACCGATGTGTGAGTGAGAATTGGAGGCTGAATTGTTAGGCACACTCTTTTTATTTTTGTCTAGTAATGCATGGGGTCTGGTCTGTTGAAAGAGATGATCTTCAAGGGAAGGAAAATAGTGAATGGTTGCATGGAGATACAAGTTATTGAGTGATTCACAGTGAACTTTTCTCAACGAGAACATTTATTTGGAAAAAAACAAGGGAGAAACTAGTGAGTGTGGGTGTGCATGTCAAACTTGTCAAACAACACACCCTGTAATGTGCGATGATAAATATTCTTGTGCTGTCTTCCATGAAAGAACCATTAAGATAGGGTTTGATAATCTCAATCACTGTATTATAAAAGATGTTGAAAAAATTAAATATAGTCAAGTGAAACAGTTATTTCAAACAGTAATTTTGTCCAACACAAACCCGATTCGTACATTCATAATATTCCCTTCTGATCCTCAACCCAAATGTCAACAATAATGTTCATGGGAGTAACTCTCAGACTTGTGAGCATAATATTGAATACTTATTATTATTATACCCATGGACAGTGGCGGACTGGCAGGGATGCGGGGATGCTATCGCATCCCGGGCCCTCACCAATTTGGGGCCCCTATTTTTCCTACGTTATATTTTACGAAACAAGCAATTTTGAAATAAATAATTATAATTTTACGAAGCTCGCACAAACATATTTTGTCTGCAGAAAATAATCGGATTAACCGCTTGCTCATTATGATCGAAATCTCCCTTGTGCTATAGTTCATTTATTGAGAACTCTTAAATTTAAAACAAAATAATAATGTCAAATCTATAAAGAACGAACGTTGATGACTAGAACACCAAATCGAAACAAATGTTTAGGTAGAATTTTCACTTGCGGTATGCATATCACAAGGGCGGCTTTCGTCCAGAGGCCGAAGTGGTTTGGTTGTCAACCCAACAAAATAATATTTCCTATACTTTCGAGTTTAGAGATACTTGGAAGATGGAATGCGTCTATATGTAAGGCTAGTGCCGAGTATTTGCGTCATACCATGACTTGTAAACGGAATGGGTTGGGGTAGTAAGCCGCAAATCCTTTTTTCTCACGAAATTGAGACACATGCAATAACATGCCTAAGAAAATACATAAAACATTAACAGTGGACAGCAAAGCAATATCATTCACTCATTCAGTCGAGATGCTGCTCTTGCTGTTGTCGATTCGTCTGTGTGGTGGTTGGTGAAAGATTAATAAGATTAATATTTTCCTAGAAATATTTTAGCATTTTTATTTGTATCTATAGAAAATGATGTACTTTTCAATTTTAAAAGCATATTAAATTCAATTTTTTGCTGTGATTACGTAGGAAAAATACAACCTAGCATGTAGGTAGACAAAAATTTTTCGAAATTTTTTCGAAATCATTTCCGTGAAAATCTAGTTCAGCACACACCATTCTCAGGCGCCAATTTTACCTCAAACGCGTAGATTTGCTCCAAAATTAACCTTGAACCCATTTTTTTCTTGGGGCTGCGCCCCAAACCCCCAATTTTCCCCCTTTTTCCACAGTTATATTGCTAAGTTCTGACCCCCCCCCCCCACCCCTCGTGATCACATGGTAATTCGCATTCAAATGTGTGGTATACAAAATATATTAGGAGACCCAACAAAGAGGGCCCCTTGGATCCGTTTGCTGACTGCCTTTTGAGTCTTAGATCCGCCCCTGATGGAGTCCTGAAGGTGGGCCCAGCCCATGGGTGGGGGGGAGAGGGGCCCTGAATAGTGGCCAGCATCCCGGGCCCTTTTGAGCCAGTCCGCCACTGCCCATGGATATGTTATACCTATGCTTATACCACATATCTGTGCTTATACTGTAATGGATACTGTAAAAAATATACTGTTATATATAATTAGGGCAGATATCATGCTAATGTATTAATCACTGAATGATACTAGTTGTGTAGTGTAAGTAAATATATTATCAATTGTTGATTTTGGCTTGCTACTCGTCAGTATCCTAAAGTTCAAATTTTTTCTAATCTACCGCCAGAACTATGACAGCTGACTTTCCAGTGTCCACCGACCTGTGGAAGATGGCCGAATGGTTTGCTTCAGTCGTGGAATTTGCACAAAACGAGAGTGATTTGTGGTGTGTCACGTCTCGGGAATGGAGGAAAACGAGAGGGAAGGCTGCGACGGTGTCAAGCAGGAGCTCAGCTTCGATCTTGATGCCGATCCTGCTCACATGCAAGCTGTCTTGGAGAAGGCCATAAGGTGACACTTCGCGCTACTTCTCTCTCACTTGCTCACACGTTCTACGGCAGCAGCTGTCGCGCACGCTCTTTTCTGATTACGGCACCGAATATTGCATGGTGGTTGACAAAAAAAATATTTATACTTCTATTTTTGTACTTGATCATAGATTCCATGCACATATTGCGAACTTTTTGTGCATCAATACTATTTCTTACCATCCTTGCCCGTGAGACGAAATGTCTGCTTACAATTTATTTTTGCTTGTAATGCCGTAATGGCACACTGCGTTCACATACCCTAGTGGTTGGACGTTTTTAAATGAAACTGTATGAAGCTGCACTTACCGAATAGGTTTTAATTTGTGAATTGTTTGAATTCTGCAGCCCCAAGTCGCAGCAAGCGGTGGAGTCCATTCTAGCGCAAGTCGAGCGGCTATCGGTCGCGGAGAAACTGCTTCTCTACCTGCGGCTGCCCTCTGGTCGGACCGAGCCCCGAGTGCCGTGAGTACCAAACCTTGGCTGACTAGACAAGAGATTAGATCTGGTTGCCTGATTGAAAATAGTTCAAATCATTGAGGACTGAAAGATCCAAGCCAACAGAGCACAATTTTGTTAATCTTTGAGACTCTGGAAGCACTCACCAAAACAACATAGGTATCAAATTAATATATTTAATTTTGTATTGGGAATAGGAATGCTTCATTGCCATGTAAAGTAAACTAGGGCTTCGCCGAACGCTACCTGTGGACGCGTTGTTGGATGAGCGTATTTCTTTGTACTATACCAGTATATACTATACCTACGGTATATACGCTATATGGTATAGTGTATACCAGCCCAGATTCTGGTCTTCCAAAGTTCATCATATTTGATTAATAATTTTGGCATATAAGCTAAGTAAAGGATTCTTGGAAGCGAATAAATCCACACACGTCTTGATTCTTTTGCCGAATTTCCACATCACCTTATCATAACTTTTTTTTCTGTTAAATCTGTAAATTTTTGTAAATTTGGATTTTTGAGAAAAGTTTAAAGCTATCAAGCTAAAGCCCCTTTTACACGGTCACATTTTTTCATCACATTCCGTCAAACCCTTGCACAGCAGTCTTGTATACAACTGCATGTGACCGTGTAAACAGTCCATTGCACGGCAGTCCGTCACATAAAAGTCTTGTATGGCAGACTGTGGCACATTTTTTTCGGATAGCCCAGGCTCTATTTCCATCACATCTTGTATGGAATGCAGCCAATCAGAGATCAGAGATTGCGTGACGTCAAACTTTTCAAAAAATCGTGGCGGCAAATGTCAGTGAGCAGTGCAATTTTGAAATGGCTGCAATTAAAATGAATTAAAAGTTGATAAAAGTTTATTTGTAAATAGAAATCACACCCATACCTGACGTCTGACGAAAGTAGATCTAAATTCACTCTCATTTTTTTTTCTGAAATGTCAACTGACATCACTTCCATGGCCTACTGTGATAATAAATGTGATACAATGATTATTGTATCGTGTAAAAGGTCGTCACATTTTTCATCAAATCCGTCACACAAAACCTTGTACAATGTTTATATTACAGACTGCTGTACAAGGGTTTGACGGAATGTGATGAAAAAATGTGACCGTGTAAAAGGGGCTTAATACGTAGAATGATGAATTCACTGCAACTTGAATTTGATTTGAACTTGAAGAGATTCAAAGATTCAAGCATCATTACAATACAATTACCTCTGGTGAAAGCCGATCGAATCCAGAGGCAATTAATTTTCGGCCAAGCAAAATCAGTAGACTAGCTGTCAAACTTTGTCCAGCCTAGACGACAGATGGAGTTTTCGATAATTTTCATATAAAAACCATTTCAAATCGCAGGAAAACTGTTATAACGGTACATCTCACTACGGTCAACATATTTGTAACGTTTGTTGAAGAAAAAGCAAGGGTAATTACAGTTTAGATATGCTAAATGGCAAAAAACTTGAAAATTTAATCGAAAAATACGATTAAAAAACGTATTATAAACATATAAAACATATTTCTTGGTTAAAAAGTATAGTTTATACGGTATACAAAAGCTATTCTGCAAATTTCATCAAATTCGGCTTGGTATTTTAGCTGGTAGAGTAAAAACAAACAGCGAAATTATGGCGAAAAATCTGAAAATTTTCGTAAATTTGGATTTTTGTGAAAAGTTCTAAAGCTATCAAGCTGCAAAACGAAGGGGGTCTAAGTTCAGAACAAATTCATGTGCACTGAAAATTTCATCAAAATCGGATCAGCCGTTTGGACGGTAGAGCGCGAACAAACACACAAAAAAAAACAAAAAACAAACAAACAAACAAACACGTGGACTTTTTTTCTACGGGTGGTCAAATTGAAGTCTTCGCCTCGCTCGCTTCGCTCGCTACGCTCATCCAATTAAAAGGGTTCATTGATAGTAGAAATATCCTGATCCACAAAATGGATTCTCCTAGAAGATTGAGATGTTTATTACCTTTTAAAACTATTATTAATTACGTTATCAGCTTTGACACATTTTAAAAGTTATTATATAGTGGATTTATTTTAAACTGATTTGATACAATTTTAGCTTTCAGCTAGCATCAAAGCTCTGTATCATTCTTTGGAAAAAATTAGACATTTCACAGCAAATTTAGTGAATTTCACCGTGAATGACGGTGATGAAATTCCAGGGTGGAGCGATGCAGCCGGAGCGAGATGCAGCAGAGCAGCGCGTGGGTGCGCACCCACCTCACCCCCCGGCCTGCCGAGTCGCTTCCCAAGCAACACGTTTACCGTGAATACTTGTACGTCGCCTTGTTTTCCACTCCCACCGCCGTGTTTTCGTGCCTTGAAATTTGCACTGCCTCTGTGCTTTGAATGTCTTTTCTTGAAATTCTTTTCCTGATATTGGATGACTGTTTAGTGTCGGCTTGGTGCTGGTTGCATAGAACTTTTCTTTGCATTGTTGTTTGCATTGCATGTTCTTTGAAAATTTACATAGCCTTATTGAATATACTTGGATATCTCTTCCTTAAAATATATAAATAATTATGATATTCCCAAGATTGGATGACAGTTTAGTGACGGTTTGGTTGGATAACACTCAGGTTTTGGCCCCTCGTGGGAAGAAATTTGTTGAGGGATAGCAATATTTTGTCTCTATTTAAATATGCCTTATGTTTTCAGAAAAAAAACTATTTAACTAGATTTATAAATGCTAAGATATCAAACATAAACTTTTCTCTAATAATTAATGTAAAGTTAAGGTGGAAAGTTTAACTTTGGTAGGATAGCATTCAATAACCCATTTACTAAATAGTATTTGCAAAACTAAAGTTCTTAGATTAGGAGTAGACACAAGTTACACAAAGTAATCCCCAGATACAAAGTAATCCCCCAGAGTTCTCACCACAATCCCCTACGCGACCTGATTTTTACGTCTGTGCGTTGCCTGCAGAGCGTTTGCCGCGCGAACGGGCATGAAGGCGCTGTCCCCCGCCGACTTCGGTAAGGCGATGAAGCAGGCGTTCCCGTCCGTTCGTCCGCGGCGGCTGGGCGTGCGCGGACACTCACGCTACTGCTACGCGGGCATGGGCAAGATGGCGGCGCTACCGACGCCCACATTGCCCGGGCTCGCAACTCAGGTGACAAACGCGACGACTACCTTTTTTTTTAGAACGGGGTCTAAATAGTTAATTGGTTCAATGGTCTTTTTTAACGGCCTGCATAGGTGAGATTAAAAGCCGGACATGCAGAGGTCCACGTCGCAACTTCTCGTTTCCTTAAAATGTTCCCAATATTTTTGAAAAAAAATCAGTGTGTAGAGGAAGAGTACTCCGACTCGCCTTCAAAACTTTTATTGAGATCTGATGGAAAATAAAACAACCAGAGAAGAAAGAACAATGGTTCTTTATATGCGAATTATATAAAGAACAATGGTATTTTTCGTTTTAAAAAACCACAAAAAGTCCCAAATTCAAGATTTATTTGTGAGCAAAGTAAACGTCCGATCGACACGAGACTTTTCATCGCAAGTTAGAAATTTTTTCAACTATCCACTGATTTTTTTTTCAAAAATATAGGGAACATTTTAAGGAAACGAGAAGTTGCGACGAGGACCTCTGCACCACCAAAATTTTCCATGGATTAGACCTGGTGAAAAATAACTTCCAGTTTTACTGCCTCATTATCAGCATGAGAGATAAAAACACTATTGGTTTGGCGGAGTGTTTCAGAGCCATGGAAAGATGGTTGTGAAGCTTGCGGTTCTGCACTGATTTGATTGACTTTTGGTCCTGAAAAGGACCTCTGTCAGGTCCTGAGGAGGACAGAGGTCCTTTTCAGGACCAAAAGTCAATCAAATCAGAGCAGAACCGCAAGCTTCATAACCAAAAACACTATTGGAGATTATGCTTGCACAACCCGACACATGGTTATATAAAAGTCAGTAAAAAGGTAAATTATAAAATTCCATGTTTCATATGGTTTTTTCGATATGACTGGATTCGTCTCTGTTAGCAGATCTAAAGCAATGATGAAATGAAAAAATCAGATGAAAATTATCGATTTTTTCGGTAATATTCATTCATTTTCACATGAAGAAGATTAGAGCGGCTTAAAACATGACGCACTACAAAATCTTTTCCTTGTTTTAAATGCGCTACAGAATCATCAATAAGTGCACTAGAACTTTGATTCATAGTATCATACAATCTGCTGACAAAGATGAACCCAACCGTGTCATAAAAATCACGAAAATCGAGAAAAAGCAGATTTTTTTCATTTTGATGATTAATCTTGGTTATGCAAGAGTCGCAGATTTGTGCCGTTTTAAATCCATGGCTTCTTATCTTTACTGCCACAGATTATTATGTCTTCCATTATCGGATCGGGTTACAAGCTTTTTGGAGTTTTGGTTGTCATTGCTAACAAGTTGGTTGTTCTCGACCATTTGCAGACAAAATAATAATATTTTTCTGAGTTTATTTCATTTATTGCATTTCTTACATTATATACACTATAGTAATATCATCAAAAAGTATTAGAAGTTTTTATTTTTTCCATCGAGTGGGCCAAAATTTATATGAATAAGGACTTATTCTTAAAGGTAGTCGGATATGGCCAACCCTGCCGCTAAGACTTTCTCATCTTTGTCTTCTTCTTTAACATTAAATATTTGAGAAAATAAATATATAATAAACACTCACATCAGGTTTCTTAGGTTTCTCTACGTGTGTCTCAGGCTCTCTCAGGTTTCATTAGTGTTAGCATTTATTAAGAAGGAAACCCCTTAGCTTATTCTCCTCATCCTATGCTATTTTGCAATCTGAATTGGAGATATTGATTCAATTAATATCTGTCAATAATTAAATTTATTCATATTTCAGGAAGCCACCGATCGGAAATGTCCACAAAAGCAATCATCAATCGACCAGGAGTTTGTCGACTACTCAACAGTCGGCCTCACGATACCGGCCACCATTTCACGACCGCCCACCGCAAATTCACGACCGGCGAGCGTCAATTCGCGACCGCCCACGGCTAACTCACGCCCCGCGAGCGTCAATTCCCGGCCGCCCACTGCCAATTCCCGGCCGACCAGTGCCAATTCGAGAGCGTCAGCGGCCAATCCACGCCGCCCGACCGCCAAGCGACGTCCCGGTGCCGCCAAGTCGCGACCTACCAGCGCCGAGCGAAGGGGAACGGCGCCGGCGCCGGGGGTAAAGTTGCCGATTCCGCGCCTGCGCATGGCCACAGCGCAGCCGGCGCCGGCCAGCGCTCCCGCCATGCACAGGCAGTTTGCGCCGATCTGGCCTAAGGCGTCGCAGCATCACGATAAAGGTTGGAGCTCGTTTAGTTTTCTCGTTTACGCATCAGGAAATTTCAATGATGATAAACAATTTGCTTTGGCAGGATTTCTTTTTTGTTAAGGTGATTGTTTAGATAAGGATTGTGTATATAGAATGTCAGTGACGTTATCAAAAAATCTTTATTGAAGCTACTTGAGGAAGTATGATTCCAAAGTTTTGCAGAGTAGGTACATGTCCCTCTAACTCTAAGTGAGATTCTAACTAGAAGTTACCAGCTAAAATCATACTACAAGCTAAATCATAATCTGTAGGAAAAAGCACAGTGGTGGAGTAACACTAAGCTTTGAAAAAAGATTATTAATTATATTTAAATGTCATTTCAACCATAGTGATATTCAGTTCTAGCATAACATAATATAAAAATTTCTAGGTCAAATCAATGTTACAATTCTGATGTCACAGAAACTTTTATAATAATTATTACAAGTTTTGTTAAACTCTTCAACAGAATGCCTTTGAAAGTTTAAAGTAATTTTAAAATCACCTTTTTTGTTTGTTGTACCTACAATTATTTTGGGAATTGTCAGCTGAAACTGAAATATCACTCGACTAACCGTTGGATCTGAGAGAGTAAATAACCATGTAAGGCTTTCCCCCGTAGCAATCCCCCCGGCACAAGCGTTTGCTCTGCTGAAAAATCAACCGGCTAACTATTATTATTGTGTTAAATGACGCACTGTTTTGACAACTGGCCCTATGGCACAGGTCTAATGGCAATGAGGGTGATGAATGATGATGAACCCAATCTAGCCAAGAAGGGAGGAAGGGAAACCCGGTGCCGGCACGTAGCCTACTCCTGTCGAAAAGCACCAAAGGGACCACCGGCTTAACGTCTCTTCTGAAGGACGGTACAACTCGAACAACAGGATTCCTCCACTAATCCATGCTGTCGAGAGGTTGATAAGCAAGGCGAGTGAAGTTGTTGTACTAACCTCAAACCCTCCTACCTCGTCTGATAGCAGAGTCAACAACCACGTAACGCTTTTGCCTGCAGCGATGCCCCCGGCTGCGTTTGCTCCACGTCGACGCAATGAGGTGAGCGTCGGCTCGTTGGACAAGGACGCGTTGGACGGCTACCTGGCGGGCGGCGACGTCAGCCCCGATCTCGACGAGGAGCTGCTTCAGTACTTCACCCCGCCGCCGCCCACCACGCCGCCCCCGGCCCTCGCCGCCCCCGGGTACGTACCGCTCCGATGGAACAACAAATCGGCTTGAAAATGTGCTTCCAGTTGGGCTGGACAAACATTTCTGATTAGATATTTAGTTTCTGATTAAAAGAAGTTCCGTGCAACATCCTCAATCTAATGTTGCTCATATCGTGTTAAAAATGTAGGTAGTGTAGGTACTAGAAATAAGCTACTACATCTTTACTGCCTGCTAAAATGATCATGAGATTTTAGTGATGTGATTTGTTCACAGTGATATGGTTTACTGGTCTGTCCTACAACCAACTTTCTTAGCATTCAATCTACTCGATCCAACCGTTATCTTTCAACGAAGGGAAAGATTTGCAAGTACTAACCGCAATTTTTTCGCGCAGGCCGAGTCGCCACCGCGACCCGCCGCCCGCCGACAAGCTCGGCCAACTGCGCCGCCTTCTTGAGCGCAACCTCGACGGGGCGGCAGCCCCGGCTGCGCCGCCCCCCGCCGTCTTCGCGCCAATCCCGCGCGCCGCCCCTCCGCCCCGCCCCCGGCCCCGGCCGCTGCCGCTGCGGCCGCCGGTCGCCGCGCCGCCCCCTGGTCGCTACTTTGCCTCCGCCCCCCACTCGCCGGCAACGCTGCCGCGCGGTGCGTGGCCTCTTCCCGCCTGGTCTGGAGGCGCGGAGGCGGTGGGGGCAGGGCTGGAGGGGGCGTGGAGGAGCCAGAGCGTGCCGCCGCGGAGGCACGCTTCGGCTGCGCCCACGCCCGTGCCGGAGACGTTCTGCGATTTCGGACCGCCGTCGGGGGAACTCAACGAGTTCTTCAACATCCTGGAGTCACAGGGTCCGTTCGGGCGGCAGGTTTCGGTGGACGCGGACGGTTACGACATCAAGGCTTTGGGTTTGATCGATCAGTCTTTGATTATCGATCAGCAATCGTTTGGTATCGGTGGGCAGTCGCTGGAGGCCGATGTGCAATCTTTTGATATCAACGGGCAAGCTATCGATACTAATGTACAATTATTGGATATCGACGGGCACGCTATGGATACCAACGTACAAATATTGGATACAAATGGGCAATTATTAGACATCAATGGACATTCAATGGACATTGGCATGGATATTAATGGTCAAACCATTATTAACAACGATCAGTTGTTGAACATGCCCGGCCAGTCTCTTAATGTTCGGCAGTCGCTAGAAGTTGAGAAACAGTCGCTGCAATTTGACGGGCAGTCGGATCTTAGCGGGCAGCCGATGGACATCAATGGGCAAGCGATCGACATGAACGTGATCTCGTACGAGCTCAACGAGCAGGCGTTGGTGTCAAGCGAACAGGAGTTGAGTCTGTCGTTGTCGTCGCTGGGTTACGTTCGAGGTCAGGAGGCCGCCGGGCGACTGTAGTTATGGAAAACGGAGCGGAGAGATGTTTGTGCTTATTGTTTTGTCGAGAGTCGGTGGCAGTAATGGCTTATAACTTGTGTGTCGCGCTTGGATAACGGCCGTTTGCAGCTGGGTACCAGATGGGGTTTCAACGACATGGGTTCTGCGGATGTTTGCAACTAGCGTCGTTGGCGATTGCGTTTTTTGTTGACTAGCTTATACAACTTACTTGTACAGTTTTAACTGTTGACGTTGGTACTTTGGTGGCTTCTAGGATCGGATGGTTCTGCTTACACTGCCTTATTGAGAATTTGGTGATTTGCAGGGCGAATAAAACTTGCCATTTCTGTCGGACTTTTATCCGATGGTGTTAGATTAATGTGTGGGAAATTTCTGCTATGGGATTAGTGGGTGTAAAGCAGAAAATCTATGTATCACACTGGAGGCTATGTCTTTCTATTATTTCGAACTGTGCAAGAAAGAGTTTCAGTTTCCGGTTGAATACTTTTTTTTTTGAGCTAGTGCTAATTTTAGATAAAAATTTGAGGCCTAAACAGTGCAATTGTGAATAGACGATGCGAAATGTGAATTGTGCGATACGTTTTTCTGCCAGGATTAGATCAGGGATGGCAAACGGGAATAGGATTCGGGTTGCCGCAAAAAGCGGTGCAAATTTTGCAGGGTTTTGAATTGATAGAAATTCCTTAATTGTGGATAAAAATACAGACATAATTTTTTAAAGTTTAACTTTTAATAGTGTAGAAACATGATTTTTTTTATAATATTTTATCTTACAAAAAATTAAAAAGAGCATAATGTGATCCATTAAAATAAAATATACCTATATGTTTGCCAACTAATGGATTAGTTTCGAGTTCTGATATTTTACAAGCCACATGCACTTCATTTTTTTCCTGTGTGCATTAATGCCAAAAGTTGGTCAATGTGCCTCAACGGTGGAATTAGTCCTAAAGTTTTGGTCATCGAAATGAGAACAACAGCTGTTGGTAGGTATTTTAATGTTGACCAAAATAAATCTTCACGCAAGATTTCAAATAATGGTTTGCAAAAATATTCATGTAAAATGAAATGGAGAGATGTATTTATGTATATAATTTTTATTGTTTTAAGTACCTTAACTTGGTTACAATGTTTATGCACTTCCTTCGGTTACATATACATATAGTATAAACAATACTATATTATAACAATCATTAATAAATAATACTATAATTATAATTATATATATATATATATATATATATATATATATATATATATACTATAATTAAAGATCTATTATAGATTCCATTCAATCAAATTCTATCAAAATTATGTCATGGTATTCACTCGGAAAAGCCAGGTAGAGCAATCGGGTTGTGATTTCCCTATCTTCCTTTGTTATTTAGCTGAGCTAAAAGACCAATCCACTCAGAGAAAAATGACTTCAGATACCCACTGGACATACTACCAGTTTGGAAAAAAATTAAATTAGCTCTGCTAAATGACAAAGGAAGATAGAGAAATCACAACCTGAATTGCTCCGCCTGGCTTTGGCAAGTGGGTATCATGATGTCACTTTGTTTGAATGCAATAGGTGTATTAATATTTTTTTTCCAAACTGGTAGTCCAGTGGGTATCTGATGTAATTTTTCTCTGAGTGGAATAGGTCTATTGCAATAACGCTTAAGAAATCTATGAGCTCTCATCTCAGAATTGTAATTTAACCATAATTCCAAAGCGTCAAAGGAAAAAACTTACATATCCATGTACTTTTTTTTAAGAATGACTACAGAACGAATGAGGGCTAGTGTGCCATGTAATGTGTGGGATTAAAAAGATATCATAAAACACCCCCAAAATTGCCTTAGAGGAACCAAATTAAAATTTTCAGTACTGAAAAAATTATCTAAAAATATCACAGATAAAGTGAGTCCACCTAGAGTTTGTAGTTAAAATTTTCTCATGTAATATTCGGATTGAAAATATTCTCGAAGTTGATTTTCGCCGCTACGTATATCATCCACGATTGTGCCAACCTATGACGGAAGACATAAGTGATTTTTGCTATAAGAGTCAAGAGATTATTCGATTTAAAAGAGTAAATGAAGATCGAAAGTTTTGATAATCTCACAAAGGTTACCACCCATATAATTTTTCATTGACCTAATTAAAAAATATAATGTTATGAATTTGTTGAAAATCATGTTGGTATCGTGTGGTGTCAATGGTTGTTGAACAGCTGTGGGAGTGGTAATCTTGGGTGGTAATGTTATTTTTTTCGAGTTCTATGAATGCGACACCGAAATAATAGTCTCGTTCATTTTAGTTGGTGCTTAACAATAAAGGTACGATTCTGTTCCCAAATGCCATCTCAATTTACTCTAGACTTGCCAAGATGTGATCACACGGAGATTCTAAAATAAAACATCTACCATCAACCAATATCTTGGCTGAATGCCCAGGATGGCGATTATTAAGAAACAATTTAGGCCTAAAATATTAGCTTGAGTTTATAAATGGATAGTTGTTCCAGTCCGTCCATACCATAATGGGAATGCACAATTTCCAGGGAATGTGTGCCAGTTATGTCTTATACCGAACTGGAACATGGATATCAGGGCTTGAGAAGTACACGTACAGCATACTTTCCTGCGTTTCGACCGTCAGTGAGACCTACTAGGATTAGGGTAAGTCACCAATTCATCGATTTATATTTGATCGGTTGGATGAAGTACTATAGCATTGATTCCCCATTGCAAAGTATAATTGCACTCCCTAATTCAATGACAGCCAAAGTTACAATGCATGGTAGATTTGGAAGGAAACCAGAATTGTTCATCATATTACTATACCTATGTTGGAAATGCGGAGTGGTTCAGAGCCGTGTTTGGTGGACTGGAGAATGTTCGGTTCTGCTCTGATAAGATGCGTTTGTGGTCCTGATAAGGACCCTGACGATTGTCGACGTTTCGTCCACGTTGGCGCGGACATCTTCAGGACAGTCCTGAAGATGTCCGCGCCAACGTGGACGAAACGTCGACAATCGTCAGGGTCCTTATCAGGACCACAAACGCATCTTATCAGAGCAGAACCGAACATTCTCCAGTATACCTATGTTAGTTTTATATTTTACTGTTTGTAATGTACCTGTATTGTCAATTGGTGACAGACTTTCTTTGACATCAACAGTCTCAACTCTGAAGCTAGATGTATAGGAGACCCTCTTAACCCATTTGTGCATGAATTGCAAATATTTTTACCCATTATTTTGTCCAAATATCTATGATTTTCTTATTTTTACAGCTTTGCCAGTATTTTGAGTAGCTCTTAATCTTTCTCTATCTCACTGTGAGCCATTGGATGTCTTCTATGCGGCGTCGTGTCCATCCAGAGGCTGTATTAGACCGCTGTGCCTCCTCTATGGTATTACCATCATAACGATAAAAAAAAGACGACATTCGTGTTTTGTGGCCCGAACCTTTTCTTGGCTTCTTCCAGCGGATTATTTCCCGTTTTATAAAATAACACTGGCTTATTTTTTGAATGTGGGTTTCACATCAGTGAATTCAGTTTATGCATTTTCTATTTTCTTCTGACCTTTCTTATAACAACTAACACACAGCTAATAGTTTTTAATAACCTTTGTACCTTACCTAACCTTTGTCATTTTCAGTGGCTTACGACTTGGCATGACTCATACCAGCTGATTACTAATACAATCTATTACATAATGATAAGGTTGATATATTTTACATAGATTAGTACATATTACACAAAATTACCTTGCTGACATAGGTAGAACAGTACCTACCGGCTAGATTCTAGAACTATCTTTCAAGTGCAGTAGGCAAGCAAAACCTCAGTAGGTAGGTTTTATGTTCTTGGATTGAAAACAGAATGGAAATCCTTTGATTATTTCAATGTCCTGATTGTAACATCAATGTCGACATGAAGAGGTGAGGAACCTTAGGTGGATTTTTAGTGTTCTTTATCAAGTAGGTACCTACCTATTAAGATTGTGACTAAAAATCAAACTATTAACATGGATAAAAGCTATATTTTAGCTGGGAACTGCTTGGTAAGTCTCAAACTTTTCATAATAGTATAAATAAACTTACAGAAATAAATGAGATTACCATTAAATTCCCAGTTGGAACAATACAGTTTCTATGTGATTCAGTGGTTTTTAAACCTTGAATATCTAAAGGTTTTTCATGAGAGAAAAATTTGTCTAGAATTTCTCAGCAAGTGCAAGAAGTTTCTGTACAAAAACTTTGTACTACCTAGTACTACCTTTCTTATTTTATAACCAATGTTTTGTACACATGGTACATATTTTTTTGGTTGAATTTTCTGCTCTAGGAGTTCAAACAATAATGATGGATTGTAGGGATCAAAAGAAACATTTCATAGTTCTTTAATCAGAAACTAAATTTCCCATAAAAATTTTATGCCCCAACCCAATAGAAACTCCTCGCGGAACTGCGGAACTTTATTTGGTTACCAAAACTCTGGGATATTTTAAACGGGGACTTACGATTCTAGTATATGAAATGCACCTACCATTAAAATTAGGCTTGATGTGTACAACATTCTAGGTCTTCACCATATCCTATGCTGTCAATTGTCACCCACTTCTTAGCTTGCAGCTGGCTTCAATAACCATATTGCTTATTTCAAATGGATTAACACACATTTTGTTAAAAAGGTTTCTGAGTAATTCATTTGGTACCTTTGACAAATACTATTCATGTGTACAAGCGTACAAGTTGGACTACGATAATTTACTATGGTTAGTTTCGACTTTTAGTTTTAAGGCATGGTGAACTGAAGGGAACCTAACTTCATTTTGCAATGAGTATTTTTATAAATATTTTTTTTACACCATTTATTGAGGCCCTTTGCTAATGAAAGTAATTTTCCTCAAGCGCCTTGCAAGCTGTGGCCCGATGACTTGTAACCACCGCCAAATATCTCACATCAGGCATCAAACAAACGAGCTACAAAAGTAAAATAGTTACAGAATTTATTGAGTAGAAAGATTATGGTCAGTTATGTAGTTATATAGTTATTTTAATAGTGAATGATTTATACTTTAAAGGCTTGGCTCCCAACATATAATTTAACTTGTGCTTGCATAGGTCCGTAGTTAGAACAACCATTTACTCACAAATACCTACTCTAATAATAGGCTAAAGCTTAAAAATTAAATATTTAATTGACTAACAGTTAATTTCGATGACAGTATGTAGAAATTTGAGCCCTTTGTGTTGGAATTGAATGATTAGTGTCTAGATCAGGTTCTTTGATATATGTGAAAGGAGAATAGAGGTCTACGCACAATCATCGAAAGCAATAATTGAAATGATTTTTGCTACACGGTTTAAACCTACATTTAAGGTGTAAGTTACCTGCTTTCGTTTCCTTTGGTTTGTATCCGATTATTTATCACTGATGGTACATAGGGAAGGGATTTATTTAACGTTAGATTTATTTGATGTGTTGAACAACACCACTAAAATCACTACAATCTCTTTCTCTTTATGTACTTGCTTCAAAGAACTTGTTTTGCAATGGCCTGGGAAATGGGTGCTTTTAGTCGACTAAGAACACCATAATTGCAGGTAAAATCGGATTTCTTTCGTGGTATTAACATTTTATTCTTAAATAATAATAATAATAATACTTAAGTTGTTACAGCAGAAGCATTATAGCAACTATACTTTACCAATTAGCTTAAAAATCTTTTCTCCGTCTGTAAACAAAACTGGTCTCCTTTCCTAACGTTCCATCCCATCGCTGCCGACCAATGACCGCTCGCTATCTGAAGAAAGCAACCACTAACCGAACCGCCCATCGGGTAGTCCGTTTGAGGGTCGTGTCGTGGGTCGTTGACCGTTGGTTCTCGCCGTTGGCTACCGCAGATCGGCAGCTGCGGCGTCGGCGGCGGCAGGCGCGGCTACGGTAGGCGCGGAGATGGCGGATTGCAAGCGCAGGGATCCGATGGAGTCGTGGCGCTGGTGGAAAGACTGGTGGCGGCTGGCGCGGTGGCGTAATCGCGCCAACAGCGTCTGCTTCTGCGACGAATGCCTGGCACGAAACGTACGTCAAGGTTCAACTGTCTCGGGACGGTGCCGTCGTAGCTCGTTGCGGCTTTCGAGTTGTTTCGTTGGCTGATTAGGTTTTTGAGGTCGTGTAATTTAAGAGTTTTTTTTTGGTTGGTCGATATTTTTAAGGTTTGGTGACCATAGTGAGGGGTGAGGTATCAATGGAAGGAATGGGCATCAGAAATGCAGTAAATCTACCGACGATACCGTAAATATGCACTTAAGAGGCATGAATCTCAGCGAAAGATTTTTTACTGGGGCTACTTTAATACAGCAACTTACCAGCTTGCATTATCTAGGTACTCTAACATGTTAGCTTAGCATCCCACTGGCTACACAGTAATTCTTACAGGGGAAGGAGAAAACTCTCTTTAGAAGTCGACACCGTTTGTTTTGACTGATGCCTACTATAAGTTTACACTGTTTTGACAAAAGCCTTTATTCACGACAAGACAACTGAATCTTGGACTTCTTCCGTCTCTTTCCCCGTTGAGAAATACCGCAAGCCTTACAACAAAAGCGGATTGCGTTTGCGGATCGCCTTACGCTATACTTAAGGTTGCATCATTTTGGCAGAAACAACTGTAAAAAATAAAAATAAAACCCTTAAGTATGAACTGCAAAACAGCATTATAAAAAATCCGGGACCCTTACCTAATGCTGCCAACTGGATGATATTACTGCGGCGCTACTATACATTGGGAAGAAACCATTCTATTACCAGCTATGCCAATATCAAGCCAATTGCCTCCAATAGGCAAGACTCAAGAATGTTTAAACTTGAGAATCAGCATAAACAATGCTCCGGCAAACCCAATCCGCATTTATTGTTGCCGCATCTCCAGTCTTCAAGCCGAGACCAAAGTGTTATTTTTCGCGCACGCATTATCTGTTACCACACTAACACGAGCGCCGCCCAAGAGTAGTCGACGGAAACTCGTCTCGGCGAGGAAACTCGGCCTGCGAGTTTCCCCGACTACTCTGGCGGAGCGAAAAAATGCATGCCCAACAATCGCAGCACGTTACCGCGGCTTCCCCAGCCGCCCGGGCATGGCACGCGAGAGCTTGAACAGCACGTGCATCTGCTCGAACCTGCACACCACGCACTCCCACTTCCTCCGCTGCATCCGCCGCCTGTCCGGCCGTTTACAGGTACACCCGTCCCCACGATCCTGTCCGGCGGTTCGTTTGGGCACGTAGCGCCTGGGTGCGGAGCGGACGGCTGGGAACGTGCGACGCGTTCGGTGGGACGTTGAAGCCCGTAGGCGCAAGGCGGACGGCTCGGAACGTGCGACGCGTTGACGCTGATGCCTGTAGCAAGCTGGGTGGGGAGTGGACGGCTCCGAATGTGCAAAGCTTTTGGTGGGATTTTGAAGCCGAGTTTGGCCGCGGAGCAGACAGTTCGAAACGCGCTGAGCATTCGGTGGGGCGATAATGTCCGTATCATGCTGGGTGCAAAGCTCACAACATTTGATGCTTTTAATGTGAAAAAAGAGATATCATTAATCATTTTGTGTTTGAAATGTAGAATAGTAATTGCATAACTGTTGCAAACAACTGTTTTTCTGTTAAATTAAATCTTGATCTGCACTTTAACCTGCAAAAGTTGCAGAGCAGTCCAATCTTACAGTCCAAGAGCTCCGTTTGAAAACTCGTAGTGCTACAGGCTTTGGCGCCAAACACAGAGTTAACGCCCAACTAGCTTTCAAATATAAACAAAAGTCTTATCAAAGTAGATGGGTGGAGGCAGCCTACATTAGGAATTTTCCTTAAGCATTTTTAACTTGTGAAATAATATTTTGTCTTGTCAATGTGCAATGTTGAAATAGGATCAGAACAAATGAAATGCATAATTAATTCTCCGTAAAAACCAGAGACAAGTTCTTGAATTGAATAATCTACCTGCAAAGGCAAATGCATAAATAGGTAGGTACTTGCTAACAAAGGTGAGTAAACACGAGGTTGCTCCGTCCTCAAGTGTAAGCCTAAATGGACCGCTGCTCCTTCCATGTCCGTTCCAGCTGTTTCCATCTCTCGTACCTACTAACAGGTGGCCCACTTGTTGAATATTTCATTATGCCATTCATTTATACGTGACATTGATGATTATCAAGGAATTGATAAACGGCGCATAGTTTTGCTTTGCGAGTTATCTAAAGTTTAAGTTGCTATGAAAACAACAGATGTTTTGAAATCAAAAAGTGCCCGATTTGTTTTTTTATCATAGAAAACGGGTGACAACTTTGTATTGTTAGAATTGGGGAACGTCAGAGATAGAAAAGTGAGGTAGAATAAATATCTGATTTAATGTTTCCTCACTTTTGTATCTCTAGTTTTTCTTGCTTTCTAGATGCTTTCATCTAGAAAGAAAGCATTGCAGTCTTGGATCTTCAAAGGAAACATGTGAAGACTTTTGCTCAATCTGGCTTTTAGAGAAATACAAACATACATTAGATATACAGATACATTTATAGAGACAAACACTTTTACAAACACAGTTTCTTTTTCCCGACCCAGGATCTTTTCCCAGGTCTTAAAAGCTAACCACTGATTAATTCTGATCAAATCTCATAAATGTAAATGGCTAATTGGTATAAAAAAAACTCAAAACAAATAAGGAAAAAAATGTGAAAATATTCATGGCTTGTGCTAAATTGTGCTACTGGAGCAATATTGTGCTTGGATTGAATATCAAAACTTTCTACGGCAGATGTTTAAGTTAGCATGGTGGCTTTGTGAAAGTTAGACCAGCCGTTTGGCGTGTAGAGCACGTATAAAAAACTATACATAAACAGTAGCGTAGAGGAAATAATAGCTGCATACCTATTGTATAAAAATTTCGAAACAGAAAGCACTACTTTCCTTTTCATTGCTCATTTTCTCATTTGAACAGAAAAGGGATGATACACAAGTGAACTTTTTCACACAACCACACTCCAGATGTACTGGTGCACCAGCAGACCATTTTATGTACCACATATTAAAACATACATTAACATTATGTACTTTAAACTTGTCTTACTCTGCATTGAGTAAAGGTCCTTGAAATAAGACCAATATTTGTGGGCAACCTACTACGGGCCGAGAAAGAGATAGTAGACGTTAGTGGACGTGTAATAAATGTATAGATCTTAGTTTTGGAGTCGGACGCTTACTGACTATCTTACATTTTTTGACAAAAAATAGACATAAATGGAGGAAAAATCACCAACAAAACCATTCTTTTATCAAAGAAAGTCGTTAAGCAATTAATTTCCCCTGTGTCTGTTTCCGAACCTAAGAATCTATCTTGTGCCAACACATCTTCTAGAAACAAAATATCCAATCAAAAGTGAGTGACCTGAAGGACATTTAAACCCTAGTGTCTCTAACCACTGAGCTTCCAGGGTTACCCTAGAGGTAAAATTTTATCACAGTTGTGACAGCCAATGAAATTCACCACAGACTGACTGATTTGCTGTTAAGAAATTAACCCCTTGGTTTACGATAACCCCGCTTTATAAATCAGTACCCTGGATATTTATTTTCTATTCTCACGTTGCGTCTTTCTCATTCCGATGCAGGTCCCTAGCAGTCTTAAGGTTTTTGCCTTCTCAGCAAGTTCTGGACCCCCATGCCTCAGCCTCGCTAATCGGGGTGTGCGTTAACGATTCCAGGGCGACCCCAGCGAACTGCTCGATGGCGAGCTCGGCAAGCAAGTGGTGGTTGGTGTCTGCGCGATGGCCAAGAAGTCGCAGTCGAAGGCCATGTCGGAGATCCTCACTCGGCTGCAAGAGTTCGAGTATCTCAAGATGATCGTTTTCCCAGAGGAGGTTATCTTGAAGGTTCACTCAGCTCAATCATTTGCTCGGTGGCACGTGGCTAGAAATGAACGACCCGTTCCTCCCCCACACGGCGAATCGGATCACGTTATCGAATTTGTTATGATTCATGTCGTAATGTAATTTTGGCACTGGTTTTTAAAGAACCGTCTATCAAATGGGGAATTGAAAAATAATTTCACCAAATTTTTTGCTAAGCCGGCCCCTCAAAATTAGTGTAAATAAATATAATCAAATGTCCACACATTATTTAGAATTCAATTCCCATTTTGATTGATTTTTTTAAACTATTGCTGCTTGCTGTAGCAAAGCAACCCATGTTCCTCCATTTATATCGCAACTCCAAACTGTTTGCTATGTTTTGGATTTTTTTTGGTATTTTGCCACCCGGTATAATGAGTTAGTTTTTGTGTTTGTCCTGTAGTAATTATGTAGTTATTTGTCTGTAATGTCTGTGCCGTAAGGCCAGGTATACATCTAAAACATATCTGGAAAGAGAAAATGACAGTAGTAAAAAGTTAACCTACTGAAAAGTTAGTGCTATGATTTTATGGATCAACATTGTCTTCCCTTTTTGACTTTTGCCATCTTCACTGTCATAAGAGCAAAGTTCTGGCGTTCTGGTCATCGCCATAGCACTGGAGTCATTATTCGTCTCAAATTTCAGTTTGATTTTATGGTTAGCTTCATGTGCTCCATTTCTCTTTCCAAAGATATTTTAGTTAGAGACTTAACTTAGTTTGATTACTTGTTGAAATTTTGCCTTTCCTTTGAGTTTGTTTAGTACTTACCTGGCAAATTAAAAATTATTATTTTGGTAATTGAAATTAGTAGCAGTTAATTATATGTGTTTGGTATTTATTGTAGTCAAGTAAAGTCTCCTCTGTTAAATGACAAGAAACGTATTTAGAAGACATTAATTGTAAATGCCGAACAATCTCATTTGTTTAGAACTGTTATTTTTTCTACATGGAAGCAAGTCACCAAGTCACAAAAGGAATTTATCAGCAAGAGTGGTAACTATCTATGCCAAAAATAAATCAAATTATCGATGCATTGTAAATAATAGGCCTTTTCACGGCGTAGGTACATATTAGTAGGGGAGTGTTTTTTTCCGCGGGAATTTGATTTCCGGATGGTCGTTTCCAGCAAGCGGTGGAGGACTGGCCAATCTGCGACTGCCTCATCTCGTTCCACTCGAAGGGATTCCCCCTGGACAAGGCGATCCAGTACGCAAACCTGCGCACCCCCTTCATCATCAACAACCTGCACACGCAGTACGACATACAGGTAAATTCCCTGCACTCTCATTATGACATTCAGGTTCGTAGTAAATACCCAGCTCTTCCGTCATCTTGAAAAACATGGAAAAAATACTTGCAGCTGGTGTTCCAAATATTGGTCAATGCCAGTTAACTAACTGGTGGACTTATTTCTGAATGACTAAGTAGTGTACGGTTTTATTTGAAATATCCATCCAAAAATAGTGTCCGAAACGGGAGTCAAACCCTAATCTTTCACCAGCATTACTAATTATGTTACACGGACAACAGACTTTGGAATGGATATTAAGTTTATTTGAGTTGTTAGGCTCCGCAGAGGTAGCAACAGGACTATAAATGAACATAGAAGGCGGTGAATCTAGCGACGCCATGCTGCAATCACACACCAACAATTCGACTAACCCCAATCATGGCATTGGGTACTCGCTTGTAACCGACGTGGTTGCTCCACTGGCTCGTTGTGTCAGTGCATGAGAACCATGAAGTGGTCACCATGTCGACACGTAACACGGCCAACGTCGGTGACCGGGTGCGTTGGTTGCAGGACCGTCGCAAAGTCTACTCGATCCTGAAGAGTGAAGGCATTGAGATCCCCCGCTACGCCGTCTTGGACCGCGACTCGCCAGATCCGAACCGTAAGTGTGCGGGCAATCGATGGAGCTTCTCGCTAATACACACGTTAGCAGCTACATTATTCAATCAAAGTGACGTCATGATACCGGCTCGATAAAGCCATTCGGGTTGTGATTGCTGTATCTTCCTTGGCTAATTAGCAGAGTCAATTAATTTTTCTCAAACTCGTACGTCCAGTGGGTATCTGACGTCATATTTCTATGAGTGGAATAGGTCTATCAAGAGTCTAGTGTTTTCATTTTTCTTATGTGTGTGTTCAAAATGAATGGAATCAAAGCAAGAGCGTATTTTAGTGGAAATTCTGTTGACGTGACAGTGTGGGTATATTTAACGACTTAAGAATTAGGCTTTTAACCGATTTAGACAACCCTTTCCCGATTATTTGTAGGTTGCCGTTGATGGTGTTTACTTCCCAATCTGCTAACTATTGTCTATGTTCAAAATCAAGTATCTAATTAATTATTGGTTATGCAGTGATGAGAATAAAGCTATGGTTGAGAATCGTGATAAGCTTACTGGATAAATTGCTGGGATAAAAAGAACCTTGAGTGCAGTCGTAATAATTTGTTGAGAACATTGGTTGAGAACATTGATGTGGTTGTGAGAACTTTTCCACGGTTTTAAAAACCTTACTTCGGTTGTAAGAACTTACCCACGTTTAGGAGAACCTCGTTGCAGCTAAGAGAACGCTGCTGTTTTTTTGCAGAACCGTTTGCGGCGGATCACGAACTAGTGGAGGGCGAGGACCACGTCGAGGTGAACGGCGTCGTGTTCAACAAGCCGTTCGTGGAAAAGCCGGTGTCTGCAGAGGACCACAACATCTACATCTACTACCCGACGAGCGCGGGCGGCGGCAGCCAGCGCCTCTTCAGGAAGGTATGACGGCGTTCGGGCGTGTCACCTCAGGTTGCGTTTGTTTAGGACTTCGGTCGTTTATTGTTTACCAGCAAACCAAATCGTTGCTTCGACCGATAAAATGATTTGATAAAATGTCTTTGGATAGCCGATGCTTAGAGCCAGGAGTTTGTGTTGGAAACAAAAGCCAAAATTCACGTTTTGTTAACCAAAAGGTGGTGAATTATTGGTGGAATTGTTTTTTAAAGTCGTGTTTTGGCGTAGAGTATAATTTACAGTGTGCAATTGAAATCAAAACATAAAAAATACTTATGTCAATTTTTGATGCATATTGAACAATCTGTTTTGTTTTCAATCGATATTTTTTTTTTTTTTCAATTCAATTCAATTCAATTTATTCTTAGCTTAGAGGTACAACAATACCGGTGGTTAGAGATAGAATTTATATAATAAGTACTAGGACAATGGTCAAATAATTTTGGACTCAAAGTTCTTGAATAATTTTCAATCTGCATATTGCAAATAAAGCTTGTCTTAAACCTATTTTAAATTAGCGTTCGCAAATGGCAAGTATATCCATAAATCGTTTATTTTGGGTAAGGTGAGTGCACAATTGATTGACAACTGAATTGAGAGATTTTAACGGTGTCGTTGACTGCCTTCTTCAGATGAGAGTCGATGATTTTGCGGCAAGACTTCAACTGAAGAAGGCAGTTGCCGGGCTGGTAAAGCCTCCTTTCATCCAGCTCCTTTCCACTCTAAACTCAGTAAGTGTGCACTCTCCTTTTCTCCATCCTTTTCTCCTGTCTTACTTTCTCTTGCCTCTTTGCAATGCCAACAATTTTTTTTTGTCTTGATTATTCCATTCCAACAACCATGGGTAGAAAATTAGTCCTCAATTGAACAAATTTATTGGCTCTTGGCATAATAGATGGGAACCAAAGGCTCAATGATTTGAAATTGTCCTTAAAAATTGATGCAAGAGCAACCTCGGAAATTTGATTGAGCTGTCTGATGCAGTTTTGCAATCTGTGTTCTTTGAAATGGAAGGTTTGTCAACATTATTTTTAAAATGTTAACTCTCAACTGTATAAACTTCATAAACACCTATGGACATGGTCTATTGCTAAGGTAGTCTATTGCTTTGTAGATCTTCCCCACAGTGTAATTAACAATCAATCTAAACCACTGTGGCCTTCTGGTAAACCATATGCGGGTAGAGCTGTCATTGCAAGAAAACTTCAATATCTTTAGCAACTAAAATCTGAGAACGTGATGGGCTTGCTTTGCGCTGGGCAGCATAGCAGTGTCTTTAAGCGCATAACTATGGTTGCATAAAGCCGCCGTAACTAGCGATTGTTCTGTCAGAGAGCGTGACGTGGTTGGTTTGTGCAGATCGGCAGCCGCAGCAGCGTCTACTCCCCTGAGTCGCGTGTGCGCAAGACTGGCAGCTTTATCTACGAGGACTTCATGCCCACCGACGGCACCGACGTTAAGGTACGCTGCCTATTTATCGCCTCGGCGCTTGGTTTGCCGTGAAATCTTGTACAACGCTCCAGAAAAACCGGCTGAGTGATAAATGCTGTTATCTTTAATTGTCAAACAATGATCCATGAAGCCTTCACCGAGAATTTTTGCAATAATATCAGTGGAAGAACTAAGACTCAACCTTATCATTCATTAAAGTTCTATCACCTACGTAGGAATCAAACCAAACCTCAAATCTCTCTGAATCGCCTGTGTGTTTGAAGACGCTTAATTTGAAATAGATAATGAAATAGATAGTCACTCAGTTGTCACATGGGGACCTAAAGCCTGTTTTCTAGTTTCCACCCAATTTTAGTTTCTCATACAAAAAATATGGTGATGTCACATAATTTATTAACTACAATTCCGTTTGTAGCAAAAAACAGCAACGTTTCTGATAATAAATATCTACCGCACCTACACGTAACGAGAATTTGCATTTAGGTTCGATTCGAAACACACTAGCCGACAGACATTGCCATGATTTTTGAATTTCCGCTTTCATTTAGAGTCGGTAGCCGTTGAAATGCCATACATTTTTCGGCATGACTTCTGGCCTTATGGACTGTATCAAGACATGTTCTCAGACCAACTCTGTCACATTATTCCAAATCAACAAAAAATGAATTAACCTCAAAACGTTGGTCGTCTGCGTAGGTGTACACGGTGGGGCCGGACTACGCGCACGCCGAGGCGCGCAAGTCGCCGGCGCTCGACGGCAAGGTTGAGCGCGACAGCGACGGCAAGGAGATCCGCTACCCGGTGATCCTGAGCAACGCTGAGAAGCTGATCTCGCGCAAGGTGTGCCTCGCGTTCAAGCAGACCGTCTGCGGCTTCGACCTGCTCAGGTGAGACGTCCTCCTGTTGCCACAGGCGGGCAGCCTACCCCTCCACGCTGCGAGTTTCCCTTCCTGCAGAGGGCTTGAGGTCGGGGAGGCCGTGGGTAAATGTCTTACTAGGCGGAGATTATGGGAAAGTCTCGACGAAATCGTGCAACGGGTTAGCTGACTAAGCAGATCGGTACGGAACTTACTGAAAAGTCAAAACACAATAGCTTTCAGCCAGCTGCACTTATCTTGTTTGAAATGGTAACAAGTGGTGGATCTTTGAGTTTGTGATTTAGTAAGTGACAGCCATTTTAACCTTTTGCCTTCTAGTTTTTTATATTTAGTGATTTATGATATTTGGCAGACCAGACTGATTTATGAAACTTTTCAAATTTTGAGTTATTGAGTTTGGCTGTAAGTTGAAAATATTTCATAGTAATTTGACAGTTGACCTTTGGATTTGTACCCAACCAAGCCCTCTCACATTTCCTTATGACAAAAGTAACTCTGTGTACAATTAAATTTCAACTTGATAGCTGTGGTAAACTTCGTGCCACGCGAGTTACCATGAGTTACGTTAGTTTATCTCCATACTGAAAAATCTGTTGCCAGATCAACGTTGCCATTTTGACAGAGTTTCCTATATTCTACAGCCTAGTTAGATATTTGGAGTGGGGTTTTCCTGAAGGAAGCAGACAATTTTCTGGCGCTCCTCTAGTCTTTGCTAACTTCCTGGACTTACAAGAAAGACCGCCCTCTGAAACTAGAACCCATCACGCAGCTGGACCCAAACTCTAAAAGAATGTTTGCATCTCGGTTCCAAAAGAGTGGAAAACACCAGTCACTCTTCCCTGGTGATTTGCTTGGCAACAACATTCGAACATTTGTCTGGTATAATTTCATTTTTGAATTGTTTTAAAATTCAATGATCTAGGCAAATTTTATGCTAGGTTTATTCATTATTTGTGGCTAGTTTAGCTTCAGCCTCAGGCAAAAACAATGCAATCTTTGTTCAACATGCAGCATGCTAGTTTAAAGTTTAAACATACTTTTTATTGAAATAAAATAGCCTTGTAGATTTCTTTGAAACCTAGTCAGGCCTATCTCTTCATTGCCTTGAATTTAAACAATTCATCTTGCTCATAGATGCACATAGGTTTAAGACTGTAAATAAAATCTGAAGTTATTTAGCCATTAAGATTAGATGCCTAGTATTTTATAGGCATGTCATGTAAGGTAGGTATTCAACTCTTGTAGCAGGTATATATATATATATATATATATATATAGAATTGCTCAGGACATAAAGCAAAGTGGAATGGCTGGTATGAACATGGAAATGAAATAGGAGCCATTCTAGGTAGCTCTAAAATAATTAGGTAGGTACCTACTAATTAAGTAAATTTTACAAATATTAGTATTGCTAATGAAATTAAGTATCAAAATAACCTTCAATTTTCACTTTTGCCGTCTCAATACACCCTAACCCTAGTGTAAATATAAATTCCAGTTCAAACCATAATGGATATCATTTATAAACACTTAAATAACCTATTTCCAGGAACTTACAACTTGTCACTTTATGCCAAAACCGGACTAAGTCGACAAATCCGTGCCGACTGACGGAGAGTGAACGTACACTGGCCGATGTTCTGACGGAAACCGTTGGCTCTTTGTGTCCAGGGCGAACGGCAAGTCCTATGTTTGCGACGTCAACGGGTTCAGCTTCGTTAAGAACTCCAACAAGTACCACGAAGACGCTGCCAACGTGGAGTAATGCCGCTAACGATACTCGATCTTGATCAGTTCTGTGTACCCCCTTCCCCCCCCCCCTCCCCCACCACCACGGGTCTGTTTCTCCCGTTCAGTCCGGTTTTTTGAGATGGTAAGACGACGAGGTTTACACGGACTGTAGTGGCCAAAAGGAGATATGTAAATATTTCTAGAGGAATTAGTCTGACGGCTGTTGCCAAAAGGGTCAGACGTCGGTTCACACAATGCTCTAAATATTCACTTAATATAATCCTGGAACATGTATTGCACACACTCAAATGCACACTTAATATTAAACACATCATATTTATAATTGCTATTGATAAAGATAGAGTCTGTCGTTTTGAGATAGCAAAGAATCACAGCTCATTGTATTAATGTGGGGAAGGCCACGGGAAAGCTATCTCCATGGCTAGCAAGATGAAAATGATTTGTGAAAATCAGCAAGGCTTTTGTTAGATAAAAGTGTTTAAATTTGCCAAAACACAAAGTATACAAAACTCATTGGGGAAATGGCAATGAATGCCTCTAAAGTCTAAACCTACTATCTAGTAGCTAACTCCATGGTTTTAAAGGAGACCTAATTAAAATTTTTAACATTGAGGCTGTGCCTCCTAAACCAATAAATTAACCAACAAACACTCCGTCAACACTTATAGACTCGATGCTAATAACATGGTGCTGGGACCGGCGTAAGAACTCTAAAAACTCGACGACTATAACTGGTCAACCGCGTTGATCCGACGCGAGCGGTGTTTTGCGTGTTGCAGAGCCAACGGCAAGTCATTTGTCTGCGACGTCAACGGTTTCAGCTTTGTGAAGAACTCGAACAAGTACTACGACGACTGCGCCAAGATCCTCGGCAACATGATCCTGCGCGAGCTGGCGCCGACGCTGCACATCCCGTGGTCGGTGCCGTTCCAGCTGGACGACCCGCCGATCGTCCCCACCACATTCGGCAAGATGTGAGCCCCGGCGGAAGCTGTTCTCGGCACTAGCGCGTGGTTCTGGTTTCGATGCCCATTCCCCACAAGCTTTGGGGCTGAGCTTATTATAGGTTGAAGAATCGGGGATTGGAACAGTATGCTATCAATTTTTAAAATTTGATTTGTTTGATTTTTAGTCTATCTGGGACTTGAGTGTAAACCTTTGATAAAGCAGACAGCACAGCTTTTCAAAACTTTGCGTAAAGCTTAAGTTTGGTAGCTTAGCAATCAAAAACTTGGTTAAATAGTTATTCTGAAAACTAACATGCTCAGATTAGGAAGAGACACGAGTCTTCAGAAAGTAATGACGAGCCTCAGAATTTAACTCGCAGTTTGGATGTATAAATTTAGTATTTACTTAGTATTTAGTAAATAATTGCATTGATATATTTTGCCATTCAGGATGGAGCTGCGATGCGTGGTCGCTGTAATTCGTCACGGGGATCGCACGCCCAAGCAGAAGATGAAGGTCGAAGTTCGCCATCCAAAGTGAGTGTCTCTCTCAGTCTCTTGTTTAACATTTCAGAAAAACAAGATTATACTCTTGAGTGCTTACACTTTATAAACCAGATGGGCTGGATTTATCTGTGAAAAACCAAATTTATGGTTCAAAATTTATATTGAAAAAGAGATAAGTGTTAGCATTTTCGACTGGAAATTTAGTTTCCAACCGATAAATTTCAGCGTCAGGTGTCAATGCAAAGATATTTCCTGTGGATCGATTTCCATGGAAGGACTGAGCCAAACCAAACTGCAATTTTGTGTTGCAACTGCAAGCACAGTAGATAGTTATTATTATACATGAAATATCCATTCAAAAATTGTGTCCTTACTGTGATCTCCTAGCCAGGGTGAAGCATTACCAATTATGCCATTTGGCAACCAACTTTCAGGTGCATATAAAATTTATTTGAGTTCCATGGAGACAATGAATGAACATAAAAGGGGCTGAATCTAGCAACGCCATACAGCAATCACTGTCACACACCAACAACTCAACTAAACCCAATAATGACGTAATTAAACGGAGCCGATCCCTTCGCGCAGGTTCTTCGAGATCTTCGAGAAGTACGACGGGTTCCGCGCGGGCCACGTCAAGCTGAAGCGGCCGAAGCAGCTGCAGGAGATCCTGGACATCGCGCGCTCGCTGCTGTCGGAGATTCAGCACCGGGCCGCCGACTGCGTCATCGAGGAGAAGCAGGCCAAGTTGGAGCAGCTCAAGGGGGTGCTGGAGATGTGAGTAGCTGCCCCAGACCTGGTCTAGCCTAGCCTAGCCTGGCTTAGTCTAGCCTGACCTAGCCTAGCCTAGCTAATCGCAGTTAGCACGCATCGTGCCTAGGATGTGCTTGCGAGTGTCTTTTTAGTACCTACCCAGGAACGATCCTGGGAAAAAGACAATGATTTTTGTGTAGGTTATTTTTGAAACTACTAGGAGTTACTCTTGTTTAATATTTTATATATTCTACAGATACATGCCTAATTAATTACATATTTCTACACTTACAGACTGAATGTGTGTTCATAATTCTACTTCTTTTTTAAGCCTTTGATTAAAACTAAAACTTCTTTGCCTGCAACACAATTACGGTTAGTTAAAAACAGTCTACATACATAGGTAATCTAATTTGTATCTATTTGCGGAGCTGGGCCCCTAACGTTTTCAGTTTCTGATTCTGCGCAGGAGGGAAAATTTCTGCTTTTGTTTCCAGAGGAAGTATAGGAAACAAAAGGCAACATTTGTTCAATTCCACAGAATTAGAAGGGGTGATTCCAAGATATTTTCTTTCAATGCTGCAATTGACAAAATTCAGTTGCTCTAATCCAATAAGAAATAACATGGTTATTTATTAGTACCAATTAATTATTTGCAAACTAGTTTTACAACATCTAGAAGAATCTAACTCATCCAAATTGCAATTAAAATATATAATAAAATATATAATCTTGATGCAGGCTGATCATTCAAAACTTCCAACTCGCAAGACTGTAGAACGTTGAGTAGATAGTGTGGCGACGTCTGCGGCCTGACGTGAGCGTGGGTTTGTTGTCCGCGCAGGTACGGCCACTTCTCGGGCATCAACCGCAAGGTGCAGATGAAGTACCAGCCGAAGGGGCGGCCGCGAGGGTCGAGCAGCGATGATGGTAAAGGTCGCAGTACACCCTTTGACTACCTCTCTGCGGCACGCGTCCCCCAGACGGCGGTGCCAGGCCAGGCGGAGCGTTCGGCCGTTCTCAGCGTTTGCAGCGGCTCGCGTTGCATCGGAGCAGAATGTCCAGTGTGATACTAAGCTAGGGCCTCGCGGAACTTTTTTTTTTTTTCCTTTGGGGATGAGCAATATTTGAATGATGTTGATTGAACCATCTTCAAGGTTCAATAGGTTGTGGCAGAATTGAACCAGAACAGAAGCGACATAAAAACGGCGTTTTCAAGAACCACACAGTTGTCATTTTAAGTGGGTTATTTTGACATATTAAAAATGATTTGGCCTCTAATATCGTCGCTTATTCGACAATACCGCGTAACCAACATTTCTAGAATTGTTCAGGGGAGAGTTTAAACTGTTTTACTTCCTCATCAAATTTTGTATATTTTATGTTTTATGTTTTTGGTAATCTAATAACTTGTATACACATAGGTAAGAAACTACTTAATTTCGATTTTATTGTAGTTGTATTAATTATACGTCAGTTACGCGGTATTGCATATTTTATGACCATTGAAAAGTTGTTAGTTACGCGGTGTTGCCAGCATTCGCTGGCGCCATGGCACGAAAGCCAAGTGATATTGTTTACAGTAGTACTAGGCTATGCGAACACTCATATAATCGTGTTGTGGATGAGCGTAATTTTTACGCTCACCCACAACGCAATTATATTGCGTGTACGCATAGCCTAGAGGCTTTTAAGATCAATTTTAAATGTTCGGCGTTAATTTAGCAACTTTCTCAATGACATTGAATATTTCAAAACGTAAAAATCGATTTAAAGAAAAACTATTCAATTGATTTTCTTGAAATTAACACAGTATCTTCCTTTTACGATTTGTAATGCACGCAGTAAATTTTGTCAAAATCGGTTGAAGATAAAGTTGATTTAGTTGGAAAAAACTGCAAAATCGCTAAAAAAGCGTCATAAAAGCGCTATTTCCAAGAAAAGCGCTAAACATACAACAATGAAATTTGTACACAAACATTAAATCGTGGGGGCCAACATATCTGGAAAGTTTCGTCAAATTATTTTGAGATCCTTGGCCTCTAGAGTGGAAAACGTGTTTTGGAAAAACTGAAAAATTTCGTAAAAACTTAATAACATAAAATTTACTCGTCCGAATTGCTTCAAAAACGTGGCAGATCTAAGTTCAGAGAAAACGAAGGTCCACCGAAATTTTCATCAAAATCCGTTTTGGCGTTTGGCCGGAATCGTGCGAACAAACACACAAAAAAACAAAAAAAAAAAAAAAACAAACAAACAAACAAACAAAAAAAAAAACATTCCGGATTTTTTTAGCAGTAAAGTGTAATTGAAGATTTCGCTTCACTCGCTACGCTCGTTACGCTCATCAAAAATGTATCTTCACTTCGTGTTACAGACTTGGTGATTAGCTCAGTCGGTAAAGTAAGCACCAAGCAAAAATTGGAGCTATTTTCAAAAGCAAAATATAAAATGTTCTTCGATAGGAAAGGATTTGACTATTATGGGTTCAGCGGTACAAATTTAGGATTTAAAACACAATAAGTTGGTGAAAACACAACTGAATTGGTGTGCAGTTGATTTATTTCATTAACTTCTTCCTACGATCTGTTGATTAGCTCAAAAAAATAAAAAGAAGTCGCTAACATCCCCGCCATCTAGCACGGTAGCCATTGCTCGAAAACGCAGATACGCGGTGTTGACGATTGTTTTATGATGCCCCCCATGTACGCGGTAATGAAACTACGATTTGAATTAGCTTTTTCACCCATTTCTATTGGTTAGATCACTTTCATATTTTCGGAGGACGCGCCAATAGGATGTGCGATCCCGAAATCAAGGCTAACTCGTTTTTGGAAAAAATGTTAGTTACGCGGTATTGTCGAATAAGCGACGATATGTGATTTGAAAAAAACTGAATATTTTTGTAATTACTGATCTGTAACAAATTTTTTTGATAGAATATGCTGAAAATAGTACAGGGTGGGTGGAGGTATCCTGGAATTCCATCAAAATTAGTTGAGTCGTTAGGTATGTAAAGCGTAAACAGACATAAAAAAACAACAAGACGGGATTTGTTTCAGCAGTAATTTTAATAGAACATTCACTTCACTCGTTTAGCTCGCTACGCTAATCAATTATGCAGTGTCACTGTTACGTTAAGAATAATTACATTTCGGTGGTGGTTAAACCTGCCTTTCAGATGATTGCAGGTTGTGTACGAACTACGAAGTCCTTTTAGGTCTATTTTTAATTTTAGTATTTACTGCATCGTTTACTGATAAAGACAGAAATTAGAAATACAATTTTTTCTTTTGTTGATAATTACCACCCAGACTGGCCAATAATACACAGTGGTGTTGTACTGGTCAAAATGATGTCGATTTTATACACGATTTTGTTTCCTTGTTGGAGTACCTTCATATAATGTTTGAGAGTGAAAATTTCATCATTTCTATGTCAATCCACTGCAAACTTACAAATTAAATCCAGACATATGGCTACTGCCTAGAATTAGAATCATAAACCAGACAACTTCGAAAACAAATCTGCCGAACGAGAGACAGGGCTCAATTTAACGTAACCATCCACGGACACCGACGAAACGCCGCCGCCAACCGGCGCCCCGTCGGGAGACGCGTGCCGCTTCGCTTACCTCCACCCCGCCCCCCTGCGACGTCGCCTGACCGCCGCCGCCCGCCCGTTCCGTTGCAGACGCGCCCAAGGAGCCGTCGCTGGTGCTGATCCTCAAGTGGGGCGGCGAGCTGACGCCCGCCGGACGGGTGCAAGCCGAAGAGCTCGGCCGCATCTTCCGCTGCATGTACCCTGGCGGGCAAGGTAGACACGCTGGCGGTTCGTAACACTTATCCGTAGCATGCTCGGTGCTCGCCGCATGGAATGTGGACGGTGGCGGCCGATAACACTCGTTGGTGGAGCGCCGTACGGCATGGGCGTTTGCGATGTGCTCGATGCGTTTGTTCGGAGGTGCTTCCGAGTGTTTTCGGTGCTTTCTGAGGTTATGTTGAATACACCTATTCCAATCAATCAAATGCAATGAAGATGCCGTCATGATACAGTCTATCTAGTGAGAGGCTTTACCAAAAAAAAATGCCGCCTTTTTGCACGTACCAGCTCCTAAAACTAACTTCTGCGGTAAAATTTTGAAATGTCAATATTGAAACTAAAACTGTTGACTGAAAGAACAGCTGATCACTGAAAACTTATTCCTGAAAATCTGCTGAAATAAACCGAATAAAATCGAAAATTGTTGGTAACATTTCACCCCTGAAAAGGAATCAAAATAGGCAATATATACACACTCAGTTGTATGTATTTGGTAACACACATCCTGTTTCAAATGCAGGTGGAAAAGTATTCTCTTCCAGAAAATGAACTTAACCCACTTGTTAAAGCCAGGTAAAGCCATTCGGGCTGTAATTTCCCTATCTTTGTTGGTTAATTAGCAGAGCTACCTTTATTTTCTACCAACTGGTAGTACGTCCAGTGGGTAACTAACGTGATTTTTCTCCGAGTGGAATAGGTCTTTTGTTTTGTATCGGCTGTGACAGTTCTGTAACATACTACTGCACTACTCTACTACTATAACTAAAATGCTCAAAGCATTAATTTGGAGGTTTCTTGCATTCAATGTTCAATTGTTTTTTTTAGTTTAGTTGAGGTTGGAAATACGCTTATTGTGCAGCATGGGCATGGAACGAGCAAAGGTTTCTTGCATTCCGAGTAACTTGGAATTGTTTTGTCTACGCTTTTGTTTCTTTAATTGACCCAGTGAACTTGACTGTACCTTTGGTAGTACAGTATTCAGTTACTTTAGAGCAGAAGGTATTCATCATATGGTTCATACCATATCAATTTGAAGATCTCATGTTGCGCTGTATAATTATTTAGCTGAGTGGACCTGTGAAGTTATTTCAATACTCTGTATGTGCTTTCTATATGCTTACGCTTACCTACTAATATATTGGCAATAGTTTCACACTAAATGCTTGCCTAGACTAGTTTCACTAACCAGAATAATGGAACACTTAACATTTATGTAGGGTCACTTCATCAAAAAGACCTAGTTGCCTTCGTGTTCTATTTTATATCTTCTAGATTATCATCTGCTGTAAATATATACTGGCACCTTTATATTGAATTGGTTAAGTAAGGTATTTCACATAAAAAAGGTAAGACCCGGAGACCAACAATTGTACGGTAGCAGCAGCAGTTGCACTGCAAAGTCACCGACCTTTGACCTTTGACGAGACACAACGTGTTAGCGTCCATAATTTAAACCCTCCTCTTCCACCCCATTGCTGCTCCATTCACTTCCCTCCTGCAGGGAAGTCCCCTCACTTGACTCCAGTTCCTCTTCACCATGTACAATCATTCCGTCTCACACTCGCATGTTCTCCACGTCAACCATTTGTACTCTTCACAACATAGATCTTTTGTACCACAAGTCATGTCCCACAAGCCAAAGGTGTTGTAAAACTATACATGAGGCCCTCACATATAGTTTAACAATGCATGCGATTTCTTGCCTCTATGACCCATTAGACCCTGCCTCGACAATCCGTTAGGCCTTGCCTCAATTCCCCGTTCGACCTCACCTCAAAGCCCCGTTCGACTTCACCTCAACGACCCGTTCGACCCTGACTCCGCCAGGCGAGTACGCGGGGACGCAGGGCCTTGGGCTGCTGCGGCTGCACTCGACGTTCCGCCACGACCTCAAGATCTACGCGTCGGACGAGGGCCGTGTCCAGATGACGGCGGCGGCGTTCGCCAAGGGCCTGCTGGCGCTCGAGGGCGAGCTCACGCCGATCCTCGTGCAGATGGTCAAGTCGGCAAACACCAACGGCCTGTTGGACAACGATTGCGATAGCAGCAAGTACCAGAACATGTGAGTCGGGGTTTTTCTACCTTGATTGATGAATATCTGGGTGTGCCGAATTGCTTTTACCACTCTGTTAGCTTGTACCAATTAACAAGAATAGCAAATCTAGTGAGTTAAGAAATCCGACTCAGTTGACAATCACCAAGTATCATATGAACAAGCCGCAGGGCTTACAATTGTATAGTTGATACTGATTGTATAAAGCTGATAGTGCCTACTGCCTAGCATAGCATCTAATTCCTAGTGCAAAATTGGTCAAGATTGAGGGTGAGTAGAAGTTATCTTCAACATTTATAAATAGAAAAAAAATATCTATTCCAAAATTGGTACGGATACAAATTTTAGAATGGATATTTCGTTTCTAATAATAAATGTCTACCGTGCAGGCAACGAGTATTTGCATTCAGTCTAGAATCACACTTATTTTTAATATACTTGTGATTCTGTGCCGTATCGAAGCACATACCCCACGCATTCCCACGCCGCCCATAGAGCAACGCCGCTAACTCGACGCACGGTTTGTTTCCGCGCAGCGCGAAGGCGCGGCTGACGGAGCTGATGCAGCAGGACCGCACGTTGACTGCGGCGGACCGCGCGGCCGTCAACCCTACCGGCGCTCTGAGCATCGCCGCCGCCACCGAGTTCGTCAAGAACCCTGTGCGCTGTTGCGCGCACGTCCACTCGCTCATCCACTCGCTGATGGACATCGTGCGCGTCAAGCGTGACGACCCCAAGACTAGGGGTGAGTTGCCGGGTTCGGCGTCGGATTCTAGACGTCTGACTTTGCGACGGTTGCGGGACTATCGTGCGATCCGTGGTCGCCCGTTAAACGTCGACTCTGTGTAGCTTTGCATCTTCGTGATCTCGCAATCCTGAACGGTGGGAAGAAAAATGGGCTTCTAACTTGCACCAGCGATTGAATGTAACCTGATGAATTTTCCTTGAATTGTGGGTGTAGAAAACAAATTTAACAAAAGCCGATTCGAGTCTAACTTTAATTACTCAGTCACAGTAGATATTTATTATCTTCTATCTATCTTTATTGTGCTAAATTCAATTCACCTTGATGCAGTCATTTGTTTGAAACGACGGCGGTCCCAGTTTGCTCGGATTTTTTTCGCGAATGTGGCGCCAGGTTCCCGACGGACGCGAGCGTGTAACGAGCCGACGGTTTCTTGCGCAGAGGCCATCCTCTACCACGGCGAGTCATGGGAGCTGATGGCCCGCCGGTGGGGCAAGATCGAGAAGGACTTCTGCACGAAGAGCAGCACGTTCGACATCAGCAAGATACCGGACATCTACGACTGCATCAAGTATGACCTGCAGCACAACCAGCACACGCTGCAGTTCGAGCAGGCCGAGGAGCTCTACGTCTATGCCAAGTATCTTGCCGACATCGTCATACCGCAGGCGAGTGGCGTTCTCGGCGGATTCACTTTGCTTTAGGTTTGGTGAAGATTCATGTGTATGTTTATTTATTTTCCCGTTGATATAATACATAGTATATATAATATATGGGTATCGTCAAGTATACAAAATAATCACAGAATAAATAAACTTGGTTTACGTATAGAAAATATTCTCTATTTGCTGTGGTAGCTACAGCTTAAAAAAATAAGCGACAAGTAATCCACAATTTTTATTTTATTTCTCAGATGCATTTTCACTGACTTGTCTCCTTATATTAGATTAAGAATTTCGATATATTTAGCCTCTTCATAGAGTCTATCCAGTATAAGGTAATACTCATAAACAATTACATTTCACATGGCACTATTTCAAAATATCAACATTAAACACTAGAACAATGGCTAAATGTTTTATTTACCACTCGTATAGCCTCTAGCTTTTTACTAGTAATTCAAGTTGATTCAGTCTTCCCATTGGTTGAAAAAATGAGTAATTATGAAAAGTGACGTCAACTTATCTCATTATTTCCAGGTCCAATTCTATTAGTTGAATTTGTTGATGTATATAAGTGATAAAACACCCAAAGAAATGTAAAATATTGGTTTAAAATCGTTAAGCATGGCAAGAAAATTAGAGGTAATCTAGAGTTGACTAAAAGCCCTTAAAAAAAACAAAAAAAAACTGATATTCCGTAACTGATGTTTAACTAATGTGACGTGGTTTGTGCGTGACAGGAGTACGGGCTGACGGTGACGGAGAAGCTGACCATCAGCCAGGGCATCTGCACGCCGCTGCTCAAGAAGATCCGCGCTGACCTGCAGCGGAACATCGAGGAGTCCGGCGAGGAAACCGTCAACCGGCTCAACCCGCGGTTAGTTGCATCCGGCAGCTCTGTTCGTTTCCAGCGGTTTTGTCTCGTTCATGCTTGATACAGGCTACTCAAACTTCTTTAAGCCTTTCAGGGGCCAATATCATATATTTAGTGACTTAAATTTCTGTGAATCTTCCTTTGGAAATGGACAATAATTGGAAAATGTTTTGGAATCAAATGAATCGGCGCATCACGTTCATGCTTCATACGGACGACGCAAACTTCTTTAAGATGGGCAACGGGGCTTTTATGATACAGACACTTTCATTTCTATGAACCTCCCTTTGTTAGTGGAAAATAAATTAAATTTGTTGAGGAAATGATCGAAACTGCAAATCACGTTGCATTCTCATTTAGATATTTAATTTCTAACAATATAAACATTATAAAAATTGTTCCTAGTACATGATAAATGATCGCTTCATGTCAATTTTATTTGTTTCATTTTGTTTTTTCACAGTATTCTCTGAATGTTTTTTTTGTATTCTAATCTTTAATTATAAAATTTTTCTAAATTTATTGATCATTCACTGCTAGTTCAGCATAGTTATAAAATTTTCATTTTCATTACAACACTTTTAAACATCAGCACTGTCGGGAATGTTGTTAAAAGTTGGCCATGAGCGCAAACATGCAAGTTCATCGTTATCGCAAGCAGTAAATTGCAGTAAACCACAGTAAACACAGCAAAGCACAAGCTAACACAGTAAAGCACAGCTGCAGTAAAGCGCAGTAAAGCGCATGCAGCGTCCGACTTACGAATGCGGCGTTTGTGTGCTTGACGCGGCGGTCTCCGCTCCAGGTACTCGCACGGCGTGTCGAGCCCGGGCCGGCACGTGCGCACACGGCTCTACTTCACCAGCGAGAGTCACGTTCACTCGCTGCTCACCACGCTGCGCTACGGCGGGCTGCTCGACGTGAGTATGCGTCTTCGATAGCTGGCCGCTCGTTGGAATACACACTTAGTGGACAATCGATTTCCTTGCTCCATAATCATAGTGCTGTTTCTATACCTTATCCATATTAAATATATTATTATCAAATAGATATTTCATTTCTTATTGATTAGCTTAAAGAGCCGATTTCCATTTACACTTACTGCTTTCTGGTTACTACAGCCAAAAATATGTGTGGTTATTAATATCTACTACTTAAATTTTTACATGCTCTCCAGTCCAAACAATTTAAAACCTATTTTGAAGAAATTTTCAAAATCTATCAACTGAGACTGTTATACAAAGATTTTCTGTATTTTTCCAATCACGTTTCCAAACTCGACAAGGCCGAACTATTTAATATAATTTGACTAAACTTTTCGGATATTATGTGAACCCATAAAACATGAGGCTTGCGTAAAATCATAAAATGATTATTTGTAAATTGTTTTACCTACTGTTTTTCAAGTTTTTTCCTGTTAAATCATTGTGACTTGCAGCTATTTAGCCTCAAAGATTCTTCAATCAGCATCATTCAAACAACATTACAATAAAAATAACCGCCGACAAAGCTTTAGTAATGAACTAAAGTTCATAATCATAACTAATCAACGTCTTTGTCTCCGCGTTCCCGTGCAGGTGCTGACAGACGAGCAGTGGCGCCGCGCGATGGACTACGTCAGCATGGTCTCCGAGCTCAACTACATGTCGCAGATCGTCGTGATGCTCTACGAGGACCCGACCAAGGAGCCGTCGTCGGAGGAACGCTTCCACGTTGAGCTGCACTTCTCGCCGGGCGTCAACTGCTGTGTGCAGAAGAACCTGCCGCCGGGGCCCGGCTTCCGGCCGCACTCGCGCAACGACACGTCCAAGGCCAACGTGAGTGCGCCGCACGCGGTCTTTTAATGGCCAAGGAACGGGATTGATAACATCAAGGCGTGTGCAAGGTTGACGATTAGGTGGTAGTTGGAAATTTAATTGGAAGCATCCTTGGAAGCAGCCAGAAAAAGATGGCAGAAAAGTACATGGGGTGAAAGAATGGAAGGCACACAGCCCCCAAGGAAATTTGATTCAAGATTAATTTTGGAGCAAATCCAAAGTCTAAATATCCATAGATTAATGTCCAGCTTAGGGACATGGGTACAATAATCAGTACAATACATAGCCAAAAAAGACTGCACAAAATGTTGATTCAAGGCCATTTTTGGAGGATAGCTGAATTGTTTGTACTTATGGCGCAGATGTGCATGAGGTAGCAAGCGGAAAGAACAGCGCTTCACTCACAGCAACGTCTCGCCACAGTGTTTTCGTGCACTATAATCTCTCATTCTAACAATCAGTTGCAACTTTCACTTTGTTAGTTCAGTGAGACCGAGGTGTGCCCTGTGCTTGGATTGGTCGACCTGGAATGAGCCTGGCGATGATAAACGTCTTGTTGTAGTCCGAGTCCGGTAACACGAAGGTCGAGGAGGAAGAGCTTACCGCGGACGTCTGCAAGATGGCGGACGAACAGGGCACCTCTCCACCCGTCTCCGAGCCGATACCGATACGGTAAGCATCAAAACCCAACTGCCTAGATTGCCGGGAACCTGGAACATGTACCAAGGAAGCATTGTTACATAGATGATACTATGGCATCATCTGCTAGAGTTGAAGAGTGACAAACTCTCCAGCCATCAAGTTATGAATGCTGCATCCATATTAGAGATGATATTGAGCATTGATTTTGGGGCACACGGGGGTTTGTCAACATTCTAAACATACCTAATCAAAATTGTGAAAGAACCAGTTTCTTTGAAATGTCACACTTTTTATGTTGTGAATAAAGCAGGCAACCTTTTATAAGAAAACAACAGCTGTTTTCAAAGCCCAGATTTTCAATATTTGCATTATCTCCCATAACTATGAAATGATTGCTAAAGGGATGAACTCGGTCAATATTTGGGTAGGTAAGTAGATTTTTTTGTATGTGAAAAGGTCAGACTGAAATTGTACACTTAGTAAATTGTAGATGGTTAAATCTCGAGAATTTGTGACGGTCACGTGATTTCAATCTAAGACTCGGTCCTTTGGCAGCAGTGAACGGGATGACACGCCTTCGCTCTCATCGCTGTCGATCGGCGAGACCAAGTCCCGGAGTTTCGAGGGGCAAGGGAGCGACGACAGGGGTGAGCAAATCTTTTCATCCTATTGCCGTTTAAAACTGGTTCAAGTGTCACACATATTGCTTACCATGCAACAGACAGGTGACAGTCATGAACACTTGATTGATTTTCTATGTCACATATCCTATAAATTTTAATACATTGGTTGTGGTTCTGACCCTTATTAGATGTAGGTGTCATCATGTACGGTTGTGCTTTCTGATGAACAATTCTTGGGTGAAAATAGGGCGTGTCCATACGATTACCTGTAATCGTACACCCGCGTGTTGTGAACACGCAATCGTAGTCAAAATGTCAAACTGGGCCCTTTTTAGGGCCAAAAATTGTTCACCACAGATTTCAACATGTCATGCTCAACATGTGTGTATAATTTTGTTTGGGTGCATTCTTGCTTATTTTTTTTGCCAATGCTGAGATATGTTCGAGTTACATACGTCAAGTTCACGTGACATGACAACGCAACGGACACCCTTACAATTAATTATATCATTATTTCATGTTTCTGACACGGACAACACTATCGCTAGTTTACGACGCTACCCTGGGTTTCCTAGGACTACACTTCCAGCATCACCGTGTTACTGACGAATACAACACAATCAGACACTGACAAACCTGACAAACCCGTATGATTTCCATCGAGGACCGTGTCTCTGACACCGTCAACGAAATCAGACGCTGACAAACCTACCCACGCAGCCGAGTGTTTCCTACAAGGACATAACCAGCACCATCGTGTTTCTGACACTGACAACCCTATCGCTTGTTTCCAATGCTACCAATCCACGCCGCCGTATGTTTACTGCGGTGACGCTAACAGACCCGCCGCTTGCAGACCGCCGGCACCGTCACCTGGCCGGCCAGCCGAGCTACGTGCGGATGCTGGGGCTGGGCGGCGCCGGTCGCGCCCGGGGCAGCGCGCTGTTCAGCACGGCAGTGATCAGCGGCAGCAACAGCGCTCCCAACCTGCGCGACGTCGACGTGGCGGCGGCCGCGGGACAGTCGCAGCAGGGTAACGACCACTCTGTTGTTTATTAAAGACCTTTGTCAGTACTGTTGATTCGATCCTGATTGTATACACTGGTTGCATGTACATGCAACGTCGCGTTGGGGTTAGTCGAGGTGGTGTGGTGTGTGATTTCAGCAAAGCGTCAATAGATTCAGCGGCTTCTATGTTCATTCATAGTCCTGTTTCTATCTTCATGGAGCCCAACAACTCAAATAAACTTAATATCATTTCAATAGTTGGTGTCGGTGTAGTATAAATGGTAATGCTCCATCCCAGCAAGGTGAAAGATCCGGTTTCGACGCCCGGTGCGGACATAATTCTGGAATGGATATTTATTTTATAATAAAAGACATCTACTCTGTTGTTTATTATTGTTAACTTTGCTGTTTGATGCTGGTAGGCATTGTTCATATATTTCTGCATTGCTCTAGAGAAATTTTCAGCCCCCAATTTGCCTATCTTTCTACCTAATGGCAATTGTGTAAAAATGTTCACTTTGAAACCACTATTTTCTTGTAGTTATCTATCCTTTTTCTTTTAAGTGTCCATGCTTTACATAGAAACTACTACAGGTTTTAATGCTTAAAGTAGTGATTTCTTTCTCAAGACTTGTGTCTTTTCCTAATCTTAGCTAATTTATTACTTTCCAAAAACACAATTGTCGTCAACTTCTGCTCACCTTTCTTTAGAAATTTTTACTCTCTTAATGTACCGTTGCTAGCGGTCACGTATCGAGCGGTTTCCAGCCGTCTCCACCGCAACTCACCCACCGCACGACCCGCGCGTTGCAGGCCTGGCGGTGATTGACGGATGCGGCGGCGTCCCGCCGATCCGGCCGCTCGAGACGCTGCACAACGCGCTCTCGCTGCGGCAGCTGGACGCGTTCCTCGAGGCGGTGACGTCGTCGCGCACGCCCGTCTCGTCGCCGCGGCCCCCGCTGCGCCTCGCCTCCCCGAGCAGCAGTGAGTACGTCCCCGTCAAGCTCGTCCCGATCCCGAGCATGGGGAGCAGCGAGACGGAGTTCTCGGCGCGCGGCTTGATCTCGTCGCACAGCGTCGTGTGGACAGGCGCTGACCTGGCCGCGTACGGGCCCTGTCCCTCGGCGGCACAAGGCCTGCCCGGACGGAGTTCTTTGGGACTGGACCACGCTCGGCAGGGTCCCTCTGGAGCTGACCGCAATCGACGGAGTTCTTTGGGACTGGAAAATGCTAGGAAGGGATCGTCTGCGCAAGGAACGTCCGAGAAGGTTGTCTCCATTCCGGGTCCATCCGGGCATAGCCAAGGTCCATATGGACATGGTAACGGTCCTTCCGGAAAGGTCCTCTCGGGGAAGGTCCTTTTGGGGAAGGGCCAAAGTCCACATCAGCATGGCCACTTAGGACGTGGGCCTGGCGTGAATAGCCTGACTGCTCAAACTATTTCCGAAAAGAGTTCATCGCAGGAGGTTGATAAAGTAACGATATCTGAAAAGAAGCCGTCAAGCTGATTGTCGATCGGCGCACGGCGTCGTTTGACGGCTGCCGGTCGTTGTTGACCCCGTGAAGTGAAAAAGTATAAGACTGTCAACGATGCCGATATTAAATTTACGGTGAAATTTTTGGATCAATAAACTGTTGCTCGATGCGGAAACGAAACGCGTATTGATTTTGTGATTGGTGTGGTCGCGGTAAGCGTTTTCCTCTGGTGGAAATTGTTTCGATAATGTGACGCCATCACATTCAAGCTTATGTAATGTGCAGGCAAGCAATATGGACAATAGTTAAGTAGTGATGTACCCAACCTCCAAGGTAGACCATCCCAAAGATTCTCCTGATAATTGTTAATTCTGATTTCTAGTATAAGTATTTGTACAACATGCCATCTGGCATTTAATTTCAGTACCCAACAACCTTACAAAACCTGTCCATTTCCTGTGAGTTGTCAAGACTCACGGATTGCAGTACATGAAATTGATTCGACGTCTATGCATCGAATGTGATTCCGATGCGAAGGACAGACAATTCATGCTGACATCCTGACAGGCATTGGGAAACTTGAAAACACACTAATTTTTGATGAAATAAAACATCATTGATGAAGCAAAAAAGATTCAATCAAATATCTTACAGTTAAAATATGGAAAACTGGCAAAATAAAATTGTGGAGCTGGTGACAGAATTGTTAGCGCTACCTGGGCAGTGAACCTTAAACAACTTTATATTACCTCATCCTACGTAATTCTTAGGGGGCTTTGTTTGCCACTGATGCTCAATCTCAAGTGTCAACTGAAAGCTGACTTAAAACAGAGTATCTTTGCAGTTGATAAATTTTTAATTGAACTCCTAACTTGTCCGCCAAGTTCTTTGTCGCCTGATTTTTGCCGAGAGTTTCCCACATTGTAATAGTAAGATTCGATATTTGATCCGATGTCCTTGGAAACGGCGACGGCAGGGGAGATGCGTAACGGTACGGCCGTGCGGTTGCAGGTCTCGTCTGGTCCGGCCCGCCCTCATTCGCGTGCAGCTCGGGCCGTTCGTCACCGACGGCGCTGCCAGACACCTACCCTCCGATGGCGGCCGACGGGTAAATACCACTTGCACTCGGCGGTACATCGACATCGCCACCAGGATATTGCTAGCTTGAAAAATGCTCGAACATTGCTATTAGAATATCATAATTCACGGCAAAAAGATGAAGATCTTTTACTATTAGCCACCCTAACATAAAAAAACAAAACTTATCTACTTAAATCCTCTGAAGAATCTGCAATACTCTCCTACAAAAACAAAATACTTTTTATTTGTATACCACCCCAAAATAGTGCCAAAATTATAGGAAGGAATTTCAAACATGAGTAACAAAACATGCTAAAGCAATAGCATGCTATCTTATATCTACTTATTGGTGGGTCTTATTGGTGGAGAATATGCAGGTAACTCATCTAACGTAACTCAATAAAAGTTGGCATTGCCCATAAAGTTGAAGCACGCTAACAAAGCATACCCGAACATTGCCAGTGTTGCCACGTGTCAGCCGAGTAAAAAAGTGGACGACGTTTTCTCCAGTTCTCTGCGGCTGGTCGCTGAGGGGGAGCTCGGGGAGCTCGGGGAGAGCTACCGGGGGGAGCTGGGGGAGCTGGGCGAGTGCTACCGCGGAGAGGCTCGCAACAGCATCGGCTATTGCTCGTCGGGCGACGAGAGTCTGCCCGTTCACGACCTGCTACTTCTCGGTGAGTTGTCGACACGAGTTGACCCCGAATCGAGACCGTGAGGCACTCAGTTCTTTCGGGAGATTTCTGTGTTCAAGTTCGGACAATGTCACAGTACAACCATGGAAGACCCTTGTACAAAGTCAAAATTCTCAATAAATTTTGCAATTTTGTATGTCTTATCGAATGGTCATATTTTTTGAGTCTGCTGCAAACCCAGTGTGCTTACCTCGCTATGATGGGCATTTAGATCATAGGTTATACTATAAATACTTAAATGCTAAGTCTTAAGATTTTTCTCCTCTTGAAGTAGATGACTGATAATAGAAATAATTTAAATTACACTAGAGAGTGATTGCCGATTGGGTGATTAAAGCTGTGTTGCTTGTCACTTATCTCAACTTTAATTAGTGTGTCATGCGGAATGATGGTTAAGCACTAATTAATGAAGCCACCGACAAGAAATTTTTGGTTTTTAGTAGATTCCTGGATGAAGACGTAAATGTTGCTTTAATAAAGAAATTAGAAAATGGAAAGTGGTCTATTTTACATGTTCTTCAACTTTTTAGGTAACCAAAATGTGGCCATTCAGAGATATTCAACCACCGAATAAAATGGCATTTTACTGTCAGTCCCCCCAAGGTAAAATTCCCCAAGGTAAAATTAAAATTGAATATTAATTAAAATTAAAATATAAAACTAATACATATGCATGCATTGATTCTTGCAGCTTATAATACAAATTCCATGTCCTTGACCATCTCCCCCATAAATACATCGCTAAACTTTAACGGATGAGAAAATGGCTCCAGCAACGTTAGGCGAGCAAAGTGGCGTCGTGTGAGCGTTGCGTTGAACGTTGCAGGCGTCGCAGACGGCAGCAGCAGCGGTGAGGTGACGCCGGTCTCGGCGAGCTGCGAGCTTCCCGCGCGTGGCGGCGGCGGACACAACCTCGCGGTGAGTCGCGTATCGGCAACGTTGCCGTCAGATTGGACCAAAAAACGAGCTGAGCAAATATTTGGACTTTTTTTGGTACTACCAGTACTACCTAGTTTAGTTTTTACTTATAGTTGTGTTTGTTACCTTCCTACAGTCCAAATGGCTTCAGGTTTCACATGCCCACGTTTCAAGCCCACGTTTCAATCCCACTTTTGAATCCCTCGTTTCAATCCCACGTTTGAATCCTTTGTTTCAGTCCCTCGTTTGAATCCCACGTTTGAATCTCACGTTTGAACCCACGTTTCAATCCCACGTTTCAATCCCGTGTTTCCGGCCGGCCGCATTGTGTTGCAGCCTGAGGAGCGTTCGGCGCGGTTTGTGGGCGCGTGGGTGCGCGAGGCGGCCGCCCGGGACGACTGCGAAGACGACGAGACCATCACGAGCTCCATGACTGCCACCTCGCCCGCTCGCAAGACCGTCTTCCAGGTGCTCGTTACGGTCGTACCTGTCCGCGAGGCGGAATACCGTCAATCACTCGTTTTCTGTAACCTGTGACGCTGTGATATTACATGAAATTGACACTTTGGTCAATGCTGTCATTGTTTCAGAATGCTAGGGAATCCCTATATAATAATTAATAAAGTAATGTTGTTGTCAGTCAAAAATTTTGTCAGAGAGTTGCAAGATAAACCAGTTGGTTTGTGATTTGTGAAACTATTTTCTATGGTTTCAAATTTCAATAGCTACGTACCTCTAGTCAATTGTTTTTTTTGGTGATACCGGTGATACCTTTAGTCGTTGAAGCAGATTACGTTAGCCTTGATGGAATCACGTCCACCGTCATTAGAACGCCGTGCCTGCCGCTTGGCGATCGTGCCGTGTGCACGCCCTACTAATGTTGCTCGTTCATTCGCAGGTGTTCGGTTCGCCGCTCGACCAGCCAGGGGACTCGCGTGAGGGCGCAACCAGCGCTCCGCTGGTGACGCTGGCGGCCAGCGGCAGTCCTGACTCGCAGCACGTGCAGCGCGGATTCCACGTGCGAGACGCGTCCATCTAGCCGCCGGGCGCTGCCGCACTCTGTACTGACTGGAACGGAATTATGCATTTGTTAGGTTAAAACAATCTTTGAGGCCGGTTTTACTTCTCTTTTTAACGTTGATGATGTATGTACATTTTGATCGTTACGGAAGGGACCATTGGGTGGCATTTATTTTACTTTTTTTTGTTGGCTATTAGTGACTATGAGTTATGAAAAGACGGAATTCTGGCCTGAAAAGATATAGGATAATAAGGGTACCAGTGCAAATAACATGTACAGTGGATTCTTGATTGAAGGGTTTTAGGACAGAGAAAAAAGATCTATTAAAATCTGGGAACAATTAATGATCTAGGGTCCTCTGTATTTGAAATTTTATGATTACTTGTTGATTTTAGATTATGAAAATAGAATGTAAATATTATACTAAATAAGTGATTCAATGGATAAAAAATTCAGTACAATGTGACTACCGTCTGTGATTTTTTTCTGCGGCTGGAGATTTGCAAAGAATAAAAGTTAGACAATGGTCAGGAACTGTAATAGAAGAGAACACTTTCTTTCCCACAAGCAGCCTGTACAGTCAATTTGGTTTTGGGGCTTGATTCACTAAAGGCCCGTCTAGATTTGATCAAGTTTTGGGTTTTTTTGGAATCGAGTAGTTTTATTGGCAGCCTTCCGACCCATGGTATTCGCAACCCATAGCAAGTTGCCATGAGTCAAGAATACCATGAGTCAAGAATACCATGGGTTAGGAAAGTGAGGTATTGGAGTCAAACCTGCTATGAGTTAAGAAAGCCATGGGTTGCGAATACTATGATTCGAGAATACTATGGGTTAGGAAAGTGAGGTAATAGAGTCTAGCCAGCTATGAGTTAATAATGCCATGGGTTGCGAATCCTATGAGTCGAGAATACTATCAGTTAGGAAAGAGTGCACAGGGCTACCCCTCTCTGAATTCAAGGATACCCCCACTCCGTGGCCGGCCTTACAACAATCCCGCCCATCTTGAGCCTCGCCGATCTGCCGTTGAAGATGGCGCCAGCTCAACCCCCGGTAAGTCCGCTACAAGCAATGCAGGGCTGCTCGACAAAAAGCCGCGACAAGACTTCCACGGCGGCGACGGACAAGACTTCGGAGTCGACGGCGGTGACGGGCAAGACTTCGGAGTCGACGGCGGCAACGGGCAAGACTTCGGAGTCGACGGCGGCGACGGGCTAGACTTCGGAGTCGGCGTCGGCGACGGGCAAGACTTCGGAGTCGACGGCGGCGACGGGCAAGACTTCGGAGTCGACGGCGGCGACGGGCAAGACTTCGGAGTCGACGGCGGTGACGGGCTAGACTTCTGAGTCGGCGGCGGCGACGGGCAAGACTTCGGAGTCGACGGCGCCGACGGGCTAGACTTCGGAGTCGGCGGCGGCGACGGGCAAGACTTCGGAGTCGACGGCGGCGACGGGCAAGACTTCGGAGTCGACGGCGGTGACGGGCTAGACTTCTGAGTCGGCGGCGGCGACGGGCAAGACTTCTGAGTCGACGGCGCCGACGGGCTAGACTTCGGAGTCGGCGGCGCCGATGGGCAAGACTTCGGAGTCGGCGGCGCCGACGGGCAAGACTTCGGAGTCGGCGGCGCCGACGGGCTAGACTTCCACGGCGGCGACGGGCAAGACTTCGGAGTCGGCGTCGGCGACGGGCAAGTCTTCTGAGTCGACGGCGGCGACGGGCTAGACTTCGGAGTCGACGGCGGCGACGGGCAAGACTTCTGAGTCGACGGCGGCGATGGGCTAGACTTCGGAGTCGACGGCGGCGACGGGCAAGACTTCTGAGTCGACGGCGGCGACGGGCTAGACTTCTGAGTCGACGGCGGTGACGGGCTAGACTTCGGAGTCGACGGCGGCGACGGGCAAGACTTCGGAGTCGGCGTCGGCGACGGGCAAGACTTCTGAGTCGACGGCGGCGACGGGCTAGACTTCGGAGTCGACGGCGGCGACGGGCAAGACTTCGGAGTCGGCGTCGGCGACGGGCAAGACTTCTGAGTCGACGGCGGCGACGGGCAAGAATTCGGAGTCGACGGCGGCGACGGGCAAGAATTCGCAAGAATACGTATTTAATTCGCTTATCAATAAGCGTTCCTTTTGGTGTATATCAGTAATATAAAAATAAACTTGGACGCACAATTTCAATTGAGTTGGCGCGCACATTCATATTGTATACTCCCAATTAAATGGCCCAAAACCTGTACCTGCATTCATACATAATGTACTTAAATATTTAATGATGATTGCATAAAAACGGATAGCCTAGATTGATGCTCGTTTAACTAAACTATTACTCATTTGATTACATTTATTTTAGGTATTAAGAAGTAACAAGTATATTTAACATGTATTTAACATTTCCAACACATTGCGTGCCAATGCATGGCACATGCAGACAGTGAGAATGGGATGGATAGTTATTTTTTAAATATTTACATTGATCCATCCGAGGAGGTTTAAGCTATTAGGAAAAAGAATGTGCAAATTGTATAAACTGCTATAAAGAGAGTCACACTTGAACTTTGACCTCCACTTATAGCCTCGCAACGTTTCTGTCGAAGATAGGTATTTGAAGAGATTGTTCCTCGTACAAAGACGAAACTTTTAATACCATGTTTTAATACCATGTACCATGTTTAATAATGCACTCCAATTATTTTGGAAATCATGCCTGCATTTATTGATTAAATCGATTCAATTGACATTTAATTTTAGCCATGATTTTCTCAGATAGACAAAAAACCCGCGAAAAACACTACCCCAAGTTTCGGTGGCATGATGCATCGGCTGTACATGGACTTTGGAAACAAGTTTATACCTGCAGCAGTGATTGACACTGGCGGTGTGAAATGTGAAGTCGGGGTGATCGACACAAGCGAATTGACAGCCAAAGCTGATATAGGTACGAGACGGGTCCATACAAAAAGACACCGACACAAAAGTGTATAAGAGTAAGATATTAATTGTCATGTTGAAATATTCTTTACAAGATTCCCAAAGCGGAGCTAGCCCATTATACTTTCCGTCGCCGCTGTCGAAGTCTTGCCCGTCGCCGTCGTCGAAGTCTTGCCCGTCACCGTCGCCGAAGTCTTGCCCGTCGCCGCCGTCGACTCCGAAGTCTAGCTAGCCCGTCACTGCCGTCGACTCCGAAGTCTAGCCCGTCGCCGCCGCCGACTCCGAAGTCTTGCCCGTCGCCGCGGCCGACGTCTTGCCCGTCGCCGCTGTCGAAGTCTTGCCCGTCGCCGTCGTCGAAGTCTTGCCCGTCACCGTCGCCGAAGTCTTGCCCGTCGCCGTCGCCGCGGCCGAAGTCTTGCCCGTCGCCGCCGTCGACTCCGAAGTCTGCCCGTCGCCGCGGCCGACGTCTTGCCCGTCGCCGCTGTCGAAGTCTTGCCCGTCGCCGTCGTCGAAGTCTTGCCCGTCACCGTCGCCGAAGTCTTGCCCGTCGCCGTCGCCGCGGCCGAAGTCTTGCCCGTCGCCGCCGTCGACTCCGAAGTCTGCCCGTCGCCGTGGCCGACGTCTTGCCCGTCGCCGCTGTCGAAGTCTTGCCCGTCGCCGTCGTCGAAGTCTTGCCCGTCACCGTCGCCGAAGTCTTGCCCGTCGCCGTCGCCGCGGCCGAAGTCTTGCCCGTCGCCGCCGTCGACTCCGAAGTCTGCCCGTCGCCGTGGCCGACGTCTTGCCCGTCGCCGCTGTCGAAGTCTTGCCCGTCGCCGTCGTCGAAGTCTTGCCCGTCACCGTCGCCGAAGTCTTGCCCGTCGCCGTCGCCGCGGCCGAAGTCTTGCCCGACGCCGCCGTCGACTCCGAAGTCTGCCCGTCGCCGTGGCCGACGTCTTGCCCGTCGCCGTCGCCGCGGCCGACGTCTTGCCCGTCGCCGTCACCGCCGCCGACTCCGAAGTCTGCCCGTCGCCGTGGCCGACGTCTTGCCCGTCGCCGTCGCCGCGGCCGACGTCTTGCCCGTCGGCGCGGGCGAAGTCTTGCCCGTCGGCGTTTTCGACGTGCCTGCCGCCTCGATGTGCCTTTTGCCGTGGACGTGCCTGCCGCCGTGGACATCGTTCCGGTTTTTAATTAAACCAACAGCGGAGCTAACCCTCATACTTTGAGCATTTTTTTTCATTTAATTCTAAAGCCGTAAGGTAAACCCTTTCCCAATAAGGCAAACCTAGCCTATATCCTCTATCCTAGCCAAACCTATATGTCCATAAGGCAAAACCCTGTGCCTATACTAGGCTATGCGAACACTCATATAATCGTGTTGTGGATGAGCGTAATATTTACGCTCACCCACAACGCAATTATATTGCGTGTGCGCATAGCCTAGAGGCTTTTAAGATCAATTTAAAATGTTCGGCGTTAATTTAGCAGCTTTCTCAATGACATTGAATATTTCAAAACGTAAAAATCGATTTAAAGAAAAACTATTCAATTGATTTGCTTGAAATTAACACAGTATCTTCCTTTTACGATTTATAATGCACACAGTAAATTTTGTCAAAATCGGTTGAAGATAAAGTTGATTTAGTTGCAAAAAACTGCAAAATCGCTAAAAAAGCGTCATAAAAGCGCTATTTCCAAGAAAAGCGCTAAACATACAACAATGAAATTTGTACTCAAACATTAAATCGTGAGGGCCAACATATCTGGAAAGTTTCGTGAAATTATATTGAGATCCTCGGTCTGTAGAGTGGAAAACGTGTTTTGGAAAAACTGAAAAATTTCGTAAAAACTTAATAACATAAAATTTACTCGTCCGAATTGCTTCAAAAACGTGGCAGATCTAAGTTCAGAGAAAACGAAGGTCCATATAAATTTTCATCAAAATCCGTTTTGGCGTTTGGCCGGAATCGTGCGAACAAACACACAAAAAAAAAAAAAAAAAAAAAAACATTCCGGATTTTTTTAGCAGTAAAGTGAAATTGAAGATTTCGCTTCACTCGCTACGCTCGTTACGCTCATCAATAAGGCAAAACTACGTGATCTTAGTAAAAATAACAGTATGCCCATAGAGCAAAATATCGGTGCACGTAATGGCGGAAACTTTTATTTGTTTTCAATTAATCAACCCTGGGACACCCCCAGTGAAAAAAAAACTCATAATCAGAGTAGATTAAAAAGTTCTGATACTTGAATGGCAAATGAAAATCGCATTTTTTTAATTTTTCACCAGCTTTCAACTTTTCCGTGGCTGCCTGCCTCTCTGCTCAATTTTCCAACTGCTTTTTCAGGATTTTTCATGTTTTCATCGTTTCAACCATAATATGTACACGCGATTTCGGATCCTTCTGTTGGCAGAATAATGTGTAGAATTTAACGACACGATCGGGAGAATCGTGGATTCTCGAGATTCTTTCATCAAAACTCTCCAACATTTAAAGAAAATTTAAAAATTAGACGCAATTATGCCACTATGACACGTCTAATTTCGGCTGTGCACTTTCATTTCGATATTATGTGAGCTTTAATGCAACTGTCTTGCGGGTGCGAGCGTTTGAAGAGAGATAAGAAGATTTTTCGCAATACACCTATTCCACAATCCACAAACAAGCGCCACCCCTTGACACATAGTCACCCAATGAGACATGTGTGTCGGGTGGGTTGCCGAGGCTCGGTTAACAGTAACATTTTAAAATCCCAGCCATGCTGCCGCGCTCCCAGCGACCGCATGGTGGGGGAAATATTTTGAGGGGTGGAAGTCGCCATGGGTTGCGAATACCATGGGTCAAGAATACCATGGGTTAGGAAAGTGAGGTAATTGGGTAAGGCCTGCCATGAGTTAAGAATGCCATGGGCTGCGAATACCATGGGTCAAGAATACCATGGGTTAGGAAAGTGAGGTAATAGAGTCAAGCCTGCTATGAGTTAAGAATGCCATGAGTTGCGAATCCTATGAGTCGAGAATACTATGGGTTAGGAATCTGGGATACTATGGGTTGCGAAAGCCATGAGTTAGGAATGCGAGGTATTAGGAATACCATGAGTTGAGAGGTAGCCGTTTTATTTTGTGTTCAAATGTTGGCGCTAGAGTCGCTTTTAAAAATGGTGGCCATACGAGACGTCAAGTGACAGTAGTGGGCGTGGTGATCAGCGTGAACTAGTGAAAAATGAGAATATCGATTGTACACATGTCGTTTCTTCACAGAATATTGCTGTACAACGGTACACATATTTAGGAATACCCCATATATATATTGGTGTCTTCTTTACGCTAAATAACTCAATGTTCAAGTGTTTTTGTAGCGATTCTGTCTGAAGGCTTGTGAAACAGCAGCTATCTCAAGGCTCTGCAATGTCAGGGGGTACCAATCTAGTTGTGCCTGTCGTCTTATGGGGCAAGACTGCCCCAACACATTGCATTTCTTGCATATTCCTCGCACGAGATCAGAGAACTCTTGTGACAGGATGCTACGATGGACAGATTTGCCTTTGGCAGGTGGATCCGGAATCTCTCAAGGTAATGCCTAATATGCCAGGCCATTTACAATTCTTTTTCAGCTGCTTGCGTTAACAGACCAGACATTCGAAAGTATGCTGAAAGGAAAAGTTTTTCTTGCGGAACCATTTCTGAGTCGTACTAGTTCAATTGTCCCTGACCAAAGACAAAAAAGGTTGCTGGCCCTTGGTCTCTGCTGAGTGAGCCATTTCGTTTGAAATATCAGTTAACTTTAATATTTGAATTTTCAGTTCAAAATTAAATAAGAGTTTCTTCCCTTATCTATCTGCAAGTTTTAAAAAACTGTGCACCTACACCAAATCATCACTTTGGCAGAAGGTACCTATTTAATCAAAAACAGACAATTCAATGATCTTTTAGCTCACCCATGGGTGACTGTTACTGCAGTAACAGGCAATCCTCCAAGTGCAAACTTAACGGATCACTACTCAAACAACTCTTTGATAACGGTGTTCAAATCCTCATATTTAATTAGTTCTCATCATCTTCTCACTTCTCTGTCAAAGCAGTAATAAAACTTAAATAAAAGGAGGCTGGACAATATAACAGTAGGCCATGAATAATGATGTAACTCTCGAAATTAAGAGAGTTCCTAGTCCAAAATGCTAAAAGACTTTTTTTAGAATTTTAGATACCTCTAAGGTTTTAGATATTTTAATACTTTGTGAAAAGTGTTATGTTACTAATGGGTCAAGATTTGTGTAATAAGCACACTTGCAAAAAAAAATTTTGACTCACCAATTCGGATCGCGTTGAAAGTTAGGTTGTTAAGGACACTGAACAAAGTACAAAAAAAAAAATTCTTTTTCCAGGCGGTGTAGCATGTGTGACCTTTGGTATTTCGACCCTTTTCGCTATCCCCGCAAGCATAGTCAGCTCTTACCGCTGACAACTCGAGGACTATGATAGTTACAGTTTTCGGGCTCAAGCATTGGAAAGGAATTAAAAAACTAAATTTGAAATTGACATATTAAAAAAAAAAAAATTCATCCGTTATTCACTTGCAGCGTTCTATATGTTTTTAGAAATGTCCATAGCGACATTGAGTATACTTTAATTCTCATGAAATTTTCATGAAATTTAGTCAATATATGTAATTTTACTGTCACAAATTTTTGAGTTGGGGAAGTACTAATACGTTTCGGGAAAAAAAAATCCTGAGTAATATTTTTCCTTAAATTTGCTCGTTTTTGCATACAATTTATATCTACATTTACTAGACAACCAAGAAAACTTTCAACGCGATCCGAATTTGTGAGTCCAAAATTTTTATGCAAGTGTGCTTACTATTACACATGACCCTAATTATCTAATATGTTATATAAACTGTTCAAAAAATGATTCAATGGTGGTCCATAGCCTTAGAATGATGTTGTAGGTGATTTGACGGTTATCCTCTGATGAGAGGAGTTTGGAGGTCCTGATACAGACCTTGTCACTCGACGTTTCAGCAGCTCACAATCTTCTCAGGACCAGTAAAACAAACATCAAACCATCTACCATTATAAAACAATGTACATAATTTAAAAAAAAACCGTCACCCGCCGACGCAGATGACCCCGCGCTGCCTGCTGGTCGGCCACACAGCCGCCATCCTCTGCCTGGCCAACGGCAGCATCGCCGCCGACGCCGACGTCATGGTCTCGTCGAGCGAGAACGGCGAGATGTGCACGTGGGAGCTGGTCGACGGCAAGTGCCGCGAGACGGCCAAGACGGCGCACGTGCACACGCGCATGCAGCCGTATGTTATGGCCGGCTGCGACGACGTCCAGCTCTTCTGCAACGGCTACTATGCCGAGGTGCTGGTCATCGACCCGTTCAGCCTCGACGTCGTGCTGATGCTGCTGTCACGCGTCACGCCCGACTGGGTGACGGCGCTGCACGTGCTGCGCCCGGCCAAGCGTAAGGGTGAGCGCGTAGTGTCGCCAAATGGCTTGCCGTCGCTCGGGCGAGTTTGGAGGTTTTTGGACTGGCTTGCCGCTAGGTAATCGTTCTCCGGTTTTGTTGTCGATTGTGCTGTAACCGTGTTTCCTGTTAGAGGTGATTCAAACCAAACTGCAACTATTCGTTGCATGCTCTATAGATATTTGTTATTAGAACAAAATAGCAATCCAAAATTTACTCTGTACAAACCTGGAAATTTTATCTTACTGGGGTTATGGTACCAAAAAGTAAAGGTGGAGGTGGGCTAGAAAAAAGGGCCTAAGTTACACGGATGGTACCCATACTTGTACTTTACTAGTCCTTGCTAATAATAGATGACTAGTAGATGACTAGTAGATGACTAGTAGATGAGATGACTATATGACTTTGGGGAAGATTTATTTTGGGGCAAATGGATGCCAGCCTCTTAAGTTTATTTTTTCCATTTTTAAATAATTGCATGTGTTTCTAAGCCGAATGTTTGATTTTGCTTGACATTTCACCATGGAAAGCTGCCAACATGGTTCACCAGTGTTTTTAAACTCAATACAGATACAAATTAGGGCACCTCAAAAATCAAAATTAAGTGGGATGGATGTAGGAATATTAAGTATAGATTTTCAGTTGCCTAAAAACGTATTTAGCTCACTCGAGGACTTTCTAAGCAGTATAATCAGCTGAAGCCTGTAGTGCAAAAAGTAAAGAGTGTAAAATAAACAAAGGTTTTCAGAGCCATTTGTAGATTTAGTGGTGACTGCTCTGTTGTGATTGTATTTCCGGTCCCAAAATCGACCAGCTGCACCGAGTCAAAGAGCTCTCACCGAGTGGCGGCTGGTTTTGCAGACGACGTGGTGCTCGGTCTGACCGCCACCGGCGTGGTCAAGGTGTGGACGGTGGCCGAGTCCCACGGCGACGCCTGCTACGAGAACGAGAGCAAGCAGATCCGCTGCACCAACGCGCTGGCGATGACCTGCTGCGCCGCCAGCCAGCGCACTGTGCTTGTCGTCTGCGCCAAGTACTGCCAGGTAGGAGCGCCGGGTTGGGACTTGGTTTCGGCGCTGGGTTGCATCATTTCGGTAGCGTCAGTGCAGGGTCAGTGTTGCGGTGGCATTAGCGCAGCATTAGCGCTGTTTGTGCCAGTGTTTGCAGAATTCAGTCATGTTAAGGCAGTGCCCAAACATTTTGGGAGACAGGCTGTCTGAAATCACCCACGTGAACTGGAATTGAGTTTCATAGTAACCATTGGATAGAGAAATTTTTGACATGCGTAAATGCCAGAATTTTTTGACTTTCCATGTTTCAAATTTGCAAACATGTTTTGTTGAAACTTGAATTGTAGATCTTTTCACCCTTACCCATTGTGCCCCTATTTTGTTCTTAGGTTATCCAATATTTGTGAATAAAGACAAAAGAGATTTTCATAAAACTATTTCACCGGGTTATTGAATGCTGAGCTACCAAACTTAAACTTTCCCCGACGTTTTGCAAAGCTGTTCTGCCTGCTTTATCAAGGGTGCTTTATCAAAGGTCCTCAAGGGATCAAGTCTTCAAGGGGATAATGGGTCCAGTGATAGATTTAATCAACCCGGTATCGGCTATTCGAAGGCGTCCCTTGTTACAACCGTGGACGGCGTTCTACGAATGTCCCCCTGCGCAGGTTTACGACGCCGGCGACTTCTCGGTGCTGTGCACGCTGCCAGCGCGGGCCAACGCACGCTGGCAGGGCGGCGACTTCCTCGGCGCCGACAGACTCATTCTGTGGTCTGACGACGGCAAGGCCGGCCTCTACAAGCTGCCTGCCAAGTACGTGCCGTGTGCTAGCCTGAACACAAATCAATCGGCATTGACTGTGCATTTTATCTGTTTGAAACTATATTTCTAATCGATTGATATAAAGTGCATTGACCGTTGTGCTTTGCAAGCTTTGCGCTGTGGCATTCTCCAATCGGAGGCTGAGTTGTATGCGATTGATGTGCTACAACGACATTTCTTAGAGTTGCGTTGCGTCAAAACTTTTATGCAGAAAGCCATCCTACTTTTATTTGAAATTGTCTTATACATAATGGGCAGTGGATTATGTTTCAAAATTTTAAAATGATCACCCTAATTTTTTCAAAAACTTCAACATAACGCTACACTCCACTGTAAACAACCCGGTGTTGGTAAAGTTACAGCGCAAAGCTCACGAAACCAAGCAGCGAATTCACCTTAACGGAAGTAGGAAGACGGGGAGAATCAAAACCCCATCATCACCTGCCGCTCGTGTTAAATCGGAACTAAACTGGCACTATATAGCACTATATCGGAACTATATCTTGGCTTTGTGCTTGGTTTCCCTTCCTCGTACATGACACCTTCAGGTGGTACCTGGTGTCTTGGACCTTTGCCATACACTCATTAGCTTTTTGAGAGTACCAAAAATGAGGTAGTGTGCCATTATTACAAAGAGATATGGGTCTCTATATTTAGAGAATTACTACACACTTCTAGGATGCGCATCTCTGACCACACAACAAAATATGATTGTGGGAAAGAACTCTAACAGAAAACAAGGGAAAACAGTTTCATTATCATGAATCATCTTAATTACGACTTATGACATGTAAAAAGATCCATTTTGTAGGAATGTTATGTGCAATGATCCTAGCTTTTAGACCCAATATTAGTGCCTAGTGCCTAACCATCAATAGTGAATTTGTGCGCTAACTCGGATTAAGAGTCACACTGTGCAAGTAAAGCTAATTTTCAACATTGAAATCAAATTCAAAGTCAGTTGACAAGCATGCTGAGGACATGGTTGTTAGCTGGATTCCATTCGTAAACGAAATGTAGAGTAAGTTGTGCAAACTTGCCAAACCGTTGACTTGTAATCGTTGTTCACGCACAAGCCATCCCTCGGCATTGGCTCACTATGCACCGCTGTCCGCTAACTCTGAATTTGCACCGTTTAGCGCTCTGCCCAGGAACAAAGCTAGGTTAGTACCTACGTTCGAGTACGTACCCACCTATCTACTGTCTACCTATCTACTGGCTAACTTGCAATGATACACGGTCATATGCTGTTTTGCTAGCGTTCTTGTTGATTTGAAAACAAAATGCATTTAACCTTAACTGAGTGTATCACTGTCTTTATCAATGCAAATTAGCACAGCCTGCACCTAGTGATTGCAATCATTCATTCATTTACTCATTTTAAGGTTTAATCTGACTTAACTTTAGTTGATCTCAGGTTGATCAACTTTCTGAGTCTCCTTTCTTAATCTTAACAAACCCAATTTAAAAAAGTACTACATCAAACACAAACACTTACAATTTTCCGCACATTATTTCCCCATTTTCACCAAAAATTTGCTTTGAGGCATCCGTTTCTAACGGCATTACGAAATTGCATTAAGTTCAGGCTCATTTGATTTTCAAATGATGCCACCAATAATGATGTTACTTAGTTATAAATAATTAATATAATCAGTTCAGTAACCACAGAAAGTTTATGGGATGATAATAATTGCGTGCACAACTTGCTTAGAGGATTGGTAGTCATGAGTCTTCATCTCTAGCTACTAGCTAAAAAGCTACTAGCAAGAGTAGTTTGAAAAAAGTTTTTTTAAGTAAATAACTACAGTAGCATTCATACGTTGAAACGAAGCTCTATTCAAGTCCACACATGTCTATCTTATCCACTAGATAGGTCGTACTCAGCTTACTTTCCAATCATGCTATCTGGCCGTAAGTTAACTCCTTACGCTTGCTAGCACATTAGAGATGTCAAATCTTGTCGGTGTAACCTTAGCGGGGATTGTGATTGTGTCGTGTCTTGCAGTTCGGTGGCCGAGAGCAAGGAGTTTCACAGTAAGAGCAAAGTTGAAGACGTCCCCTATCTGTACTGCACCCTGGCAGTACCCTCCGACAAGGTAAGACTCGGACAGCAGTGTAGTGGATGGTTTCTCGTATTTGCACTGATTTGAGGAGTTTGGTGGTCCTGAAAAGGACCGAATGTCTCGAAATTTCGACAGAATGCGGTCTGTCATCTTCAGGAGTAATGAGTATGTTACACCAGTCTTATTGTCATGTTTGTCCATTGCAAGCTGGCATTTTAGATAATAACAAATGCATGCCAACACTGTCACATTGCAGCTTCAGTCTTTCCTGGCAATGCTGTCTGTGGAGGGCAACTTGTGAAGTCACCGTCATGTGCTCACTTCAAACTAGTGCTTGCTAACGCCGTTATATTTACCTCATGGGAATGAGGAATCTTGCTGCTGTTAGGTCAGCTTGTGAAGAGTGTGCTTCCAACTAACGCTTGCTAACGCCGTGATGTTAACCTAACAGCAGCGGGAATCTTTTTGCTGCATGTAGAGACCCTCGTGTGGTTGCTTCCAACTAACACTTGCTAACGCCGTGATGTTTGCCGGGCAGCTGCTGTCCTGCCCGCCGGCGATGCGCCTAGCGAGCGGCCTGGGGGGCAGCACAACGGGCAGCCTGTTGCTGCGCGGCGACTCTCACGGCGGGGTGTCGATGTGGCGCGTGCCGGACGTGACGCCGTCGCAGCTACGGCAGATCCAGCAGGACGAATCTACGCAGCCGCTCGGTGAGCGCGTAGCCCCTTTGCGCTGAGTCGCTCTTGCCTTTAGCGGACGGTGGTGTCGATTGTTTTAAGCGAAGGGCTGAGTTGAGCAACATTATTCGGAGAGCAAAAACCGCAGAGCTTTGAAATTTGGTGTACAAAATAGAATAACAAATCAGATAGTGGAATCCAAACCCATTGAAACATTAACTACAAAAGTAGTAATCTTACAAAATGATGGAAGTACCTATGAAATGATACACAGATCTGCCATCATGCCCATCACAGTTTGCAATGGAATTTTGGCTTGATATTTTTTGTAAAACTTGTGTCTTTTCTTAACTTGCCATGTTAGCTTATAAGAAAAAAGTTTATATAAATAAATATATATATATAATTTGGTTAATGAATTATAAGAAGACAACTTAACATATTAATTTACTTTTTAGGATAGTTGTAAAAGTCTTTTTTATGCTCAAATTGAGCAAAAATCTTAGTTAATAGTAGGGATGCCGGCGGTTATCCGGTTAACCGAGTCGGTTACGGTTACGGCATTATCCGGATACAGTTCAACTACCCGGATAGTTAAAAAAAAAAAATAATAAAAACATGGAGAGTACCGCGCAGACATGGCTTCTCTACCTCCCGAGCGGCTGGCAGGAGCAAGCAGGAGCGTCTGCTGCATATCCCCCCCCCCCCTCTACACTCAGTAACTGCCCCTCAACTGTCTTTATCTTAACCAGAGTCAAGTGAGTCATCATGGCCGCATGTAGGAATACCTTGCGGACGTGGGAAAAATGATCTGATTGTTTCATTGCACTGTCTGTGTAGGTTGAAATAGTATAGGGCGCACCCTGCCTTGCCTCTCCACTCTCGTTTTTATTTTTTTGAATTTTTTTGGCTGTTCAGCAGGCCTTTACTATCCGGATAATATCCGGATACTCTGGACGGTTATCTGGTTACGGTTTTCGTAACCGAAGGCATCCCTAGTTAATAGAAGAAAAATTAGAGGAATATAGAGGAAAATAGAGGAAAAGTTCAAACATGCCACGGTTTTGAAATGCTTTATGCACTTTGAAAGCATAGAGATGCAGCCGTCGTAACTCCGTACTCCAATCGCAGTAGGTACAATGCTAAGGACTCTTGCGCTTGCTCGTTCGCTAACTGTGTTTGCGTGTCCGCGCAGCGCTGCCGCCGACCACGGGAAGCAGTCTGGCCACCGCGTGGGCCACCGCCCGCCCCCCGCCCGCCGGCATCCTGGACCAGCTCGTGAGTCAACGCATCACCGAGTTCAGTCCCCGAACGCTGAATCACACATCGAACTTAGTCTCTTTGCAGATCTCAAACCCACCCGTCTAAGATAGTTCTGGATAGTTCTGCTAGGAGTTCATTTGCCGTATCATTAAATGATACATTCATTTAATTTTCATTCATTTTCCTTTAGTGCCCATCAATAAATGGAATCATTTTGGCCATTATCTCAGTTGGTCTTAGGCCTGCTTTACAATCTCCAAAAAAGGTTTGAACTGCTTTCAAACAATGACGTGCCATGGTGAAAACCAATTGGATACAGTTTTTCTTGAATTGTTTGGTGGAAGTTCAGAGAACTGTTACAGTTTTGAGATTGTAATACTGCCCCTTAGTAGAGTATTTGCCCGGAAAGCAAGGGTCCTGCTGTAAGATGTGGCCGATTAGCTCATTACCCTGAAATAATCTTCTCAATAAAGCAACACCTGGAATTTTATGCCCAAATCACAGTTGGTAGATCACTTGCCCGATTGATTCCCACTTCGTTTCCATATTTGTTCACACATTCTTCCTTCCTGGTTTCGTTTTCAATTAATAGGCGACGGGTTTTTCGTTGCAGGACGGCCACGGCGAATCGGTGAAGCTGACGGCGAGCATCTTCCTGCCGCAACAGAGCCGGCTGGTGGTGGGCCGCGAGGACGGCTCGCTGGTGATCGTACCCGCTTCGCACACCGTCATGCTGCAGTTGCTGCACGGCAGCCACCAGCAGCTGGAAGGTACGGCCCCAACAAGTCGATGTCACGTTGCGTTTCTTTATCCGTTGAACCCTGTATCTTGTAAGTTTGTCTGATATTATCTGCAACTATTTTTTTGTAGCAGTAAAAAAATGTGTTATTTAAATGAGTGCAGGTAGATGGTGCTTCAGACACTGGTTTTAAACAACTGCGGTCGCAGTTGTTCCAGGTGACCCCGATTTTGCATAGGAAAGTAACACTCTGAACGAGTCTCGCACGCCGGCTAATCAAGCAACCTTGTTCGAAGTTACTATAAAAACATGCTCAATTGGGGCCACCTAGCAAACTGGGACCGCTGTCGTTTCGACAGCAGCGATCCTGGCGTCACTCATGCCGAACTGCATTTAACATAGGAATAAAATTGGCTGAATTTTTCCCTATCCCTTTGGGTGTCTACCAAGGATTACGTAGTCTCTGATCCAAGGTCTCAAGATTACATTTAAGACCAGCCACCCCACCAGAGAGAATAGCTGCCCACAGCCTTATTTTCTCGTACATCCAAGGTGTTGAGGTTCCTAGCAGCATGCATTACTTTGGGTTACGTTCCAGACTGGCCACCGCACCAGAGAGCCTTCTTTGCTCTTACATCAAAGGTCTTGAGAATCCTAGCGGCATGCATTACTTTGTGTAACGTTCCAGACTGGCCGCCCCACCAACTGCTGCTGGGCCACGCCGGCCGCGTCACCTGCCTGCTCTACCCGCACCACTGCGATCCGCGTTACGAGAAGGCGCACCTGGTGTCGGGCGGCGTCGACTTCGCCGTCTGCCTGTGGGACCTGTACGCCGGCACGCTGCTCCACCGGTTCTGTGTGCACGCCGGCGAGATCACGCAGCTGCTGGTGCCGCCCGCCGCCGCCACGGTAAGGGCCTCGGTTGGCGTTACGTGATGCCGTGGTTTGGTCTCGTTGTGTCATACTTTTACCGAGCACTCGACTGTGAGAGATTTGAAAGGAACAGACTATTTACCATTGATTTTTGGCAAGGATTGGTTTTTTTTCCTTCTTTAAAAAAATAGATGGATGAAACAATTCACCAGTAAGAACTCAGGTTCTCGGAACTTAGGCGAGCTTTCAGCACATCCAACCTGTGAGGTTCCTCGGTCGTATCTAAGGGTACACTCAGAAAGAAATACAATTTCTCCGTGGAATACAATGTAGTTAGAAAAATCTTTATTGCTTGACTTTTACAAGCAAGACTGACCAGAGATGTATGTTTGGCCAGCTCCAGCGTCCGTAGCGTCCGTAGCGCCCGTGTCCCGGAGCTACCCTCGACATTAAGGGATGGTCAACTCTCAGCCGGCCATAAGGCAGGCAACAAACACAGGCATTCGAAAGAACTGGGTGTTGCCGTGAATAGTTACAACTGACAATACATGCAGGCCCGCAGAGGCACTCATGGAGGTGCCGTGATTTATTACAAACCTAAATTAACAATTGAAAGTGTCACCCCCCGGCCAATACGCACGCGGCTGTCGAGACGCTAGTCTAATGGTGCTCGTCCCCTACCTCCCGCCATCTCCAGCCGCGCATCCAGAAGTGCGTGTGCGCGGTGTCGAGCGACCACGCGGTGACGCTGCTCAGCCTGACGGAGCGCAAGTGCGTGGTGCTTGCGTCGCGCCACCTCTTCCCGGTGGTCACCATCAAGTGGCGGCCGCTCGATGACTTCATGGCCGTCGGATGCTCGGACGGCACCGTCTACGTCTGGCAGCTCGAGACGGGTGAGTCGCCGGAGATGGACGGCCGCCGCGGAGAATTTTGCTAGTTGCAGCTGCGGGTTTCATGGTTTTGCTATGGTTTGAAGAGTTTTTTTGTCTTTAAAGGGACAAGGTCCTTTTTGAACAGAATAACAACAAGAGATTTAATTAGTTTATAATTTCATTTGTTTTGAGTCATATTAACTCGGTCATAAAGTTTTACAATACATTCAATATGTTATCAAAAAATACATCTTAATTTTGTACATTTAAATCCCTTACAACTACAAATAACTTAAAAGCCTATATCCTTAATTTGCAGTTTAAAAACATTAGCACTGTCCGGGATGGGCTGTACCAATCAGAGCGAAACCATGAAACTCGCACCTATAACCTTCGAACGACTAGCAATGATCGAAGCTATATCCACCTATGGCTGTGGAAATCACCACCGAACTATTTTCCTAGTTCCTGAAAGTTTCAGATCTAAATCAAGACTTGATTTTATTCCCTTGATCAAGCAGGCAGCATAGCTTCGCGATACGTCGGGAAAAGCTGAAGTTTGGTACCTTTGCATTTTATTAACCAGTTAAAAAGCTCAATTTCTCTAATGCTTATCAGGCCGCATACAGTTGATACACGTTTATTGTTTCGCTTTGCGAGCGCTGCGCTGTGGCGTTCTGCAATCAGAACCCAAGTTCGGAGCGTTGCCAGCTTTACGCTCGCTGCTCCACAAATTTTGAATTCAGTTAAACAATTACAAGCATTGCACTCAGTGGCGTAGCCAGGATTGGGAGCTTGGGGGGGCGGTCAGAAAAATAGGGGCGCCATCCTCATAAGTAATAAGGCATTAAGAAACGTGTATAAGCCAATTTTTGTCACTGTAATTTATATGACGTAGTTTGCTATGGTCAAACATTATTTTTCTTGATCCAATAAAACTAATTAAATCAATAATCAGAATTAATAATAAAATGTAATAAAATTAAATGTTACGCTTACGTAACAAGATGAGTATATTATATAATTGGATGAGCGTAGCGAGTGAAGCGAATACTTTCAACTTGCACTCACTCCTAAAAAGAGTCATTCATGTTTTTTTTTTTTTTTCTGTCCGTTTGTCCGCGCTCGACTGTCCAAACGGCTGAAACGATTTGGATGTATTTTTCAGAGTACTTCCTGCGTTTTTCAGTTCAAAAACTTAAAAATGTTTTTCAAAAATCAAAAATTTCAATTTTCTCATGCTCAATTAAACGGCTTGTTTTCTTTTCACTGGCCAAATGGCTCAACCAATTTTGAGAAATAACCCTTATTTTCCAGCAAAAGAAATAGCAGTTAAATTATTAACTCACATTATCTTTTTTTGGTGTGCAAGTTATAGATTGAATTCCCTTAATTTCATCATGTTAAGAAATTAAGAAGGTTGGGAAGTTTCTTTCGTCGAGGCTTCATTTTCGCAAAGTTGTCGGTCACATTTTCAAAAGCTATTGTTGCTGTGAGTTCTCGCTCAATGTGTAAAACAGCTAAATTGGAGAAGACCTCAGTCTTTGAGTGTGGTGTCAGTGTCAAAAGTGTTTATGAGTAAAAGAAACAGATACGAATTGCCAGTAAGAAAGGAAAACCCAAAGTTACACCTAAAATTGACGCATTCGCATTACAGGTTCTGCATTCTGACGACTTGATGTCTGACGTCTTTTTCTACCCTTTCGTTAGACAATGGCTTGGGCAATTAGTTGGTTTCACGCTGTCATTACCTCGACATGTCAACAAGCGTTTGGTCCAGCATGCCGCTAGCCCTTTCAAGCATGTATGGACAGGTGGTTCCACTAAATTGTACACCTTCTTTGGTTGAAATCAGCGCCCGTAATAGTCTTTTAATTTTTGAAATTGAGGGTCTTTAGGGGCGCCCCAATTAGACTCAATATGACCTTACTTTTTCAGAAATTTCATATAGTTTACAGGTTTCTGGGTCCAGAGTGGGTTTTATTGTAATTTTAAATTAATAAAAATAGGGGCGCCCGGCGCTCGGCGCCGGGCGGCGCCCGGGGCGGTCGCCCCCCCTGCCCCCGTGCTGGCTACGCCACTGATTGCACTGTGTAACAAGAAAAAAAATTATGTTTTTTTGTTTTTTTTCACATGATCGTCCCTAGTTTGTTGACGATCGTCAATAGACTTGTGCCAACGCTCCACACAAACTACCCGGCGCTCGTAAAGCCACAGCGCGACGCTCGCACCGCCAGACAGTAAACGTATCCTTACAGTAGGGGTACATCTGTGCGGACGTTCGCAAGAATTTAAATGACACGGCTTCTCTGCCCCTTCCCCGGCAGGCCACCTGGACCGCGTCCTGCACGGCGTCGCTGCTCAGGAAGTGCTGTGCGCCTGCGACGAAACGGCGGCCGTCTCGTCGGGCTCGGCGTCTGCCGAGGTCGGGCTCGCCAACCCCGCGGTGCACTTCCTGCGCGGCCTGCGCCACCGCAACCTGTCCGCCATCCGCCACGCGACGCAGGTAACGTTGCTGCTCTTGCCGTTGCCGACGATAGAAAAGTTACGCTAGCGAAATGTTTGAGGAGAGTTCCCTTTTGTGTCTAGGGTAAAGTGGAACTAAATATTATAAGTCTTACAAGAATTTTAGATTGAAAATGGGATACGAATAGCTAAACTCTATTTAATCGAAGAATAAGAATATTCCTGGCCGCTCAGCGCTAGTAATCTAAATTGACACCAAAAATGGTACAAAATAAATTTGCACTCAAAAATTAAATTCTATTTCTAACTGTATTTGTGTATTACCAGTAATAATAAAGCTAATAGTAAAATCCTAGAAGATATTCGAGTATTAAATAAAATTATAAAACATTTAGGCACTGTTCGATTTCGATTTTGATATTTTAGAATATTGCCATTTGGATTTAGTTTTAAGGGTTGGTGAAATGTAAATGGACTTCAAAGTATTGACAGAGGCTTTGTCTTGTCCCACCATTCCAGCGAGGTCTGCACCAGCTGCAGCAGCTGTCCCATCACTCGAACGCCGACGGCTCCGACCAGCTCAAGTCGCGCGCGTACCCGCTGATGATCCACGGGCTGCGCACGAATCCGCGCGACCCCGACGCTCACATCCTCTGCTTCGACATCGAGGCGCTCATCGGTGAGCTGCGTAGCCGCTCGGAAATGTGACGATTTTGACGAGTGATATATTACGACTAGCGATATTTTAAGCGATTTTGGAAACACGGAAAGTAAAGACTCGTTAGAGGGGTGCATTATAGTGGCATTATCTTCAGAGCAGTGTTTGATTTACTGATAGTTAAGTATTGGTAGACGAGTGCGTTGTTGCGGCAATATCTTTAAGCAGCTTTGGGATCACGGATAGCAAAGCTTCATAATTGAGGTGGTTAATTTTAACATTATCTTCAAGAAGCTATCAAAACACAGAAAGCAATGTCTGGATCTGCCAGCAGTGTTGGAATCACAGAATGTAAAGTCTTGGTAGGCTAGTGGGTTATTGCAACACTATCTTTTATCAGCTTCGGAAACACGTGAAGCAAAGTTCCGTCATACGGGTACTTTATTGAAGCATTACCTTCAAGCAGCATTGGACATTCAGAAAGTAAAGTCTGCTCTGACCTTGCTATTTCTTTGCCTGTGCTGACCCTGTGCCGACCCTGTGCTGTCTTTGCGCTGACCCTATCCTAGCCCTGTGCCACCCTGTGCTCATCCTGCTCTGTCTCTGCCTTGCAGTCCAACTGCTGAGCGAGGAGTACGCTGCGTTGTCCCCGGGGGCACTCGAGTCGCAGGGGCTCATCGGGCAGGCGGAGTTCCAGAAGGTGGCGGCCCTGACGCAGTCGGCGTCGCCCGACGCTCACAAGAAGATCGCCGGTGCGTTACCAACCTAACAACTTACGGCCCAAGAGTGCTCTGCTCACAAATATAACTGACAGATGGTTTAAATGACCAATCTTCAATTAGATTTTTCTTGCTTTTTCCCAAAGAGTAATATGCTCCAAATTGAATACTTGGCTCAACTTCTTACTTTTATTTTAACCAACCCTGTTTTCAGTTAACTTAGATGCCAATCCTTAAAGGTTGAGGTTTGGTGAAATGTATTGCCTTAAGTACATAAAGTAGCTTGTTGAAGGGGGTTTGAAGGGGGTGGCATATTGCCTTCACACATCTGTCTATCCTCTGCCTATGTTAAAATGTCTTTAGAGTGCCAAAAGCCCTGACAACTTGGTGGACAGTGCAAAAATCACAAAAATGGACGGCGATTCGCTCTAGAAATCTTTTACACTCTCCCAAATGTTTTAGGCAATATACCAAAACTTGAACCACCACTGCTCTCAACCAGTTGCCATCCTTTACCCTTCAAATCCAACAATCTTATTTTTGTCTGAAATTCGTAATTGTTTCCTCGACCACCTGTGACCCGAGCCCTGGCCGACAATGTTTAATTTCCCACCCGTCAATTTTCACGCTGCTCGGACAGACTTCTTCGGCCGCGTCAAGGACAAGGCCGGCGACATGGAACGCATCCTCAAGGAGAAGGATCGCCACGGTAACCAGTGTGACCTGCACCTCACGTGCACCGCTTGCTTTTTTTGCCAGTGTCTTTTTCAAAACAAATCTGTTTGGCCAATGAAGCAATGTTTCACAAGTGCTTTGCAATTTAAAAAGGGAAGCAACCAAGTGACAGCTGGTAATCTGTCTCTGTTCCACACCACCTATTGCCAACTGCTTTACCACGCCTATTTGACATGCTTTCTGAAGCTTACCGGGGCGCTGAGATAAGCCCAGTGCCATCAGTAGGTATCACAGAGCCTGCTACTACTGCTCAACAGCACTAAGCACTGGGAATTTCTCAAACTAGTCTCTTCGACACACTATCTCTGCGGCTCTCTGAGCTGAAGTTGCACCATGTGCGGGCACCAGCCTGCTTGAACACAGCTGCCTGCTTACTGCCTAGCCTTGTTATTTCCAAAGATTTCAAACAGCATGATTCCTCCACCAATCTATGCTGTTGAGAAGTTAACAAACAAAGGGGAGTGAAGATTTTACACCAACTGATTTATGCAATTAAGAAGCATGGTAGCCAGAAGGCTAGTAGAGGTCAAGTAGAGAGCATTTTATAATGATTTCACATTGTATGCAATGCCTAAACAATGTTGATAAAATCTCCTGTTATATTTTGATAACACTGCCACCTAATTATCTACATGTAACTATCAGTTAAAGCAGACGTTTACAGTCACCATCCTACGTGGCTTTGATTGTGTGATCCGTGAACGGTTGTCTACAGCGTTGGCTCTGTTTTCCTCGCAGGAATCCTGGCCAAGATGAAGGAGGGGGCAGAGAACGTGCAGACAAAGTTCCAGGCGAAGGCAGAAGGCGGCAGCCCCAAGCTTCCCGACCGCGACACCAGCCGCGGTGAGTACCGGTCCCGATGATTGTCTGTGTGGACGGCCTGTGCTAAGACTCATGCCTGTTGACGGGTGACGATGGACATCCTTCGGGATGTCCTCCTGGATGACGATCCTGGTTTTGGCTCGTTGCCTGCTCTTTTCGGTGAGCGCAATTGGGGTCATTCCATTTTTCCAATGGTATGTCTTGAACAGCAGGATTCCTCCATCAATCAATGCTGTTTCTATGCTGTCTCTCTTTGCTAAGAGATCTATGCTGTTGGGTACTGGTAGGGTTGATTTCAAGAGGAGTGAAGGTGATAAACTGTCAACGAAACCAATTTCTCCACCACACACAACAATGTTTTGCCATAGAGGAAGTAAGAATTACTCCATGGTGCTGGTAGGATTGATATGAAGAGGAGTGAAGTTGCTGAATTAAAAACTTTCCATTTCTCCACCAAACACTACAAAGATTCGGATTATGCCAGGCAAATCTGTGCCATGGTATCGATCCTCAGACAGAATTTTGGTGAATTCTCATGTTTCAGACAAAGTTGTAACCATTGTTTAAAATGGTTGAGTGATGCTCGGTTCTGACCAGAGCAGAACCGACCCACTCAACCATCTTTCCGTGGCTCTGAACCACTCCGCCATACCATTGTTTAAAATGCCAGATATTTCCAAATTTCTGTATGAAAGCTGGTATTAATGAGCTTGGTACTTGATTTTGTCTAAATATAGAGGTTTGGTTGTTAAATGAAAAAGGAACGGAATATATCATATGGCAGGAGAGGACAGTAAAAACGCTACACATCTCACACAGTTAATTTTGATATGCTATTTTATTACACGCTCAAATCACTTGTCCGGGCAGAGTCGTCAACGAGAATTTAGTAGGCCACGACGGGGCTTCCGTAGCTGTATCCGTGTCCGTAGGCGTATCCGGGGTACTGGTAGGCGACCGGGCTGTAGGTCTTGTAGTCGTAGGCCTTGGCGGCGACGGGGTAGGCGCCGTGGTAGGCGGAGTAGGCCACGGGGGCGGCGTAGCCGAGGGGCGACGTGTAGGCAATGGGGGCGGTGTAGTGGACGGGGGCGACGGTCTCCAGCTTGGTGGTCGACGCGGGGAAGACAGCGGCACGCTTAGCACGCGACTTGAACTCAACAGTCTGGAACGAGAAAGTTTTGGAGGTTAGCGGTGGATTTTCTATGAGTTTGCTATGATGCTTGAATGATCTGATATTTTTTTGGCTAGTTGTTTTTTTTTGAGTGCCCAAATTAATAGACTCTGTAAATGCTTTACTTTAGAGGCCCATCCATTGAGATCTGTATGAGAGATTTTGATAGATGTAGTCAACCGAAAGCCACAGAGGCCTGGCAAGTTTCATTTTATTGTTCAAAATTTGAATCGACACTAATGCCCACTTAACTATTGGAAAGACCAGTGTATCTTTGAATGGGAATGAGCCTATGTTCATTTTTGGTCCTCCAATGAGATAGATCCAAATTACCGACAAGAGTTAACTCAGCCATCGATTGACACTGCAAATCGCTTTGCATTGTCGTTGCATGAAGCTTCTAATCAACAAAGCACACTATGAAACTGTGACGAAGCGACGAGCATTACCTTGTCGTAGACCGAGGGGTAGACACCAGCGTAGCCGGGGTAGACGCCAGAGTATCCGTACGGGTAGGTGGCGCCGGAGTAGGCTACCGGGGCGGTGGCGGTGTAGGCGACCGGGGCGGTGGCAGTGTAGGCGACGGGGGCGGTGTAGCCGACCGAGCCGGGGTAGCCGTGGTAGCCGACGGGGTAGCCCGCTGGGTAGCCAGCCACGCTCGAGTAGCTGTAGCCGACCTGCGGCTCGGCGACGGCGCACGCGATGGCGGCAGCGAGGACGATCTGCGGTGGCGGAGAGAGTGAGGTTAGGCGGGTGCCGGTTTTTTCTTTGTGGGGTGTGTTGGCGGTGGCAATTGTGGCAATTGGTTCTATTTTGATGCCAATTCTTGATTGAATTCGTTTAGTATGGTTGTTTTTGGCTTGAATTTGATTTCTTATATTTGAGAGAGATCGCAACTTCAATGAAATTGAGAATCCCTGTTAATACGTTTTTCGTATTTTTTAACAATATCAAGTCTTGTTTCAGGATCATAGATATTGATCAAATTAGCTTGCTGGGGGGTACACAACCGAGATTTTGTTTTGATAATTTGAAGCTGTGCATTTATGTACTATGTCCAAGAAGATTTTTGGTTTTAAAAACAAGCTTTTGTGTTGGATTCTAACTTTTTCGTGAAGCACCAATTGGTAAAGCTTTCGAGATTAGATTGGTCGCTTCTGAGTGAAGATGACATTGAAGTTAAATTTCGCAAACAAAAAATGAGTCGGTGTCCCAAAATTTTGAACAGTATTATGGATTGACAACATTATCAAAACACCAAAATCGAAAGCTGCAAGCAGTGAATGTTTTTCCATAGCAAAGAGACAACTATGAATGCGTGAGCCACCCTGTAGCCCAAGCTAGCACTTACCAAGAACTGCATGTTGAGTTGAGGTTGCTTACTGAGGACAGAAGTGCCTTTTGGGACGACGACGCCGGCTTATATAGTTCCTCGGCGAAGGCCGTCCACTGGCCAGGGATGCCTCTGCAGACACGGGGCGTGGTCGCGTCGCTAGCCATCCGGCGTGGTTCTTCCTCCCATAGTTCTTACAGCAGCGATCTTAGCAGCGGTCCTAGCCGCGTTCCTAAGTCCTACCAGAAAATGCGAGGCTCAAATCACTCCTAAGTCTTGGCTAGGACGCCTGCCATGAGCACAGCTCCTTTGATAGCGAAGGTTTTCGCGACGGCGAAAATGGTGCAGGGTTTTCAGAAAAAAAGCTAAATAGCAGATAAGAGAAGGCAGACAGCATAGCTTTGTGAAATATCGGGAAAAGTTTGAGTTTGGGACTTGGCACCCAGCTAATTAGTTTTTATGAAAACTAACGTGCTAAGATAAGGAAAGGACATGAGTCAGAAAGTAATGGTGCAGGAATCGTTTTATATCTTTCGATTTTAGTGCCGCTTTTACGGTTTTGACAATTTTCGCAACCCTGGGGTGGAAACGAGAGTTAATTCCAATTTCATGGTAACACACGGGCACATATATTGAAATACGGGTAATTATGTGAGTTTTCACATGCGTGAAATCAAGGAAATATTATGTGTCTATATGAAGAGTGGTATAAAGAGAAATATGGTTAAAAAAAGTTGGATCTAGTTTGAAACCCCCTAAAACAAAGGACGAGGTCTGGATCATTGTAATGGGTTTTGCGACATGTTACAGTTTATTAGGTGTTACTTAAGATTAGCAACAATGTAATGCAATAATAGTAAGGGTTTGTGACCAAAGCCAAAGCATTCGTTTAACAGAAGTAGTTTTCATTAGTTTGTGTTTTTTTGCACCCTGGTTGTATTCGCTCAGAACTAGTCGCTGCGAATTCAGCCCTTATTAGCTGCTCTTCCATAGCTTTTCCGAGATTCCCGCGATCGGAATCGCACCCGTAAAAACTTATAAGTAATGTGTCTAGATCAGTTCTTGTTTCTCTCAAAGCAGCCTAAACAGCCGCTTGTTTCCCTGTCCGCAAAGCAGTCTAGAATGCCGACTGTTTCTCTCCCTGCAAAGCAGCCTAAACAGTCGCTTGTTTCCCTGTCCGCAAAGCAGCCAGTCAGCCGCTTTTTTCGCTGTCCGCAAAGCAGCCTAGACAGCCGCTTGTTTCGCTGTCCGCAAAGCAGCCTGGACTGCCGCTTGCTTCGCTGTCTGCAAAGCAGCCTATATATAGACAGCCGCTTGTTTCGCTGTCCGCAAAGCAGCCTAGACAGCAGCTTTTTTCACTGTGCGCAAAGCAGCCTAGACAGCCGCTTGTTTCGCTGTCCGCAAAGCAGCCTAGACAGCCGCTTGTTTCGCTGTCCGCAAAGCAGCCTGGACTGCCGCAATTGCTTCGCTGTCCGCAAAGCAGCCAGACTGCCTGTTTTTCAGCTCCCCACAAAGCAGTCTAAAGATCTCTGAGGGCCACTGCTAGCTTTGCTCTCCGCAAAACAGCCACATTCGCATTGCTCCCCAAAGAGCTAGAACCAAAGTACATGAAGTACTACCTCCGTGTCGGTAACTCGGACTTTGGACTTGTCGGTCGTAGGTACTGGCAAATAGTGAGCATATGCCGGGAGAACCACTAACTTTCGGATTTTGCATTGGAGACAAGAAATTCTCAAAATGATGTAGAATCTGCTACCTTTGACCCAGGAATACACAGGTACACAATGACCTGTGATTCAATGATTTGCGAATTACTTAATCGAGGTGAGTCCAAGATGTGAGCGAGTTTAACGTTTTAATGAGTTTGGGCGCTGGATGTGCGATTGTTTGCAATAACGAGCACATCGCTGGTGATTGCTTTTGTCCGCCGGTTGGGGACAAGTTTTGGGAATTAATGTCGGAGGCCTTGACGCAACGGGTTCAAAAACCAGTCCACGCTTGGCGACACGCCGGCTTTTGTCTTACTCGGCGGCCTTCGCTCGCTGCGAAGATCAAGGTTGCCCCACCTGGCGATCGCCTTACCACGGTCTTACCACGGTCTCCTCGCGTCTTGTCATCGTGGTATGAAGACGCCGAGATGCGCTGGCTGCTATCTGGACGTAGGGTTGGGCGGGGAATGGATCCACCGTGCAGCCGAAACACGAGATCGAGGAATGGTGTCTGCAAATCTGAGAATCGAAACTGCCATGCTCTAGAGAGTTTGATGCGCGATTGGAAATCGAAAATTCGGAAAACCCGGCTAGGTTTTCGGAGTCTTTGGTGTGAAATTGGCGTCGATCCAGAACGGGGGTTCAAGGAAGCAGTTACCTCGACTAGTGCGCTAGAAAAATTCTGGAACTGTTAGCGTATCAACAAGTTTATCGTGTCTGGGCATGTATAAATTTCAACCAGTTTTTCCAAACTACCGCTATATAAGTTTACAGCAGTTGGCGATTTTGCCGGCATTTGCGTTGACAGTTTGCCATCGGCACCATTCATCCGCGTATTTACGAGGGTGCTGTCAAATACCCGGACATAATTTCGCTACCCGCGGGTAAATGACAGCTTGTCCAGCTAAATATTTTAAACGGGCTCGGGAAGAGCACAATGCTAGCCTTAAGTCTGCTATCTTTCTTTGGATGCGATTCACTTTCAGTGCAACCGAAAATTTTCTCCAGTTTCCAAAACATTTCCAGATGCTGTAAGAAATCAACTAAACTGGCAAATGAATATGCGATGCTTGCGATAAATGTTAGATCAGGTTTATTTCAGAGATAGATTCTCAGCCTTATCGTCGGTATCTATCTGAGAAAGATGCTGGTCCAGACCTTATTAGCTTCAAGCTTCTGCCTCAAGTAGCTTCGTGAGCTCAAAAACTTGCGCCCGGTAGGGGAGGGAGGGAGGGGGGGGGGGTCGACGCATTCGATCACAAACAACCACTTTGCTCCACGCATGTCCGAAATGCGGTTTTCACTTTTCACTGCTAATTTTGGCCCCATTGTGATACTACTTAATTTACTTTTAACCACTCAAAGTTTTTTTTGAGCTTAGCATCTGTTCTGTACAAAGAGATGATGAACAATAGAGCATTCTAGAAACATTTTATCGAATGATCTTTATTCTAATATAGGAATTGAATAGTATGATATTTAATTTTAGCATAAGCGTATACGCTTATGCTAAAATTATAAGGCGCTAATACGGTTTTCTGTGGTAAGATGATTATGCATGTTGGCATTTAAAATCATTATATAACTCGGCGTCTGCTTTTTTGTTTGTTAAGAAGCCACGAGTTTATTGACATTTCAGATAAATTTAGATAATTACTGCCATGAACTTGATACGTGGTTGGACAGTAAAAAAAAGCGCACGGCCGAATAATAAACTAGGTGGATTAAACACGGGCCCCGGCCGTCCTGGCAGGCCGCCCTGGCATGGGTTGGCAGAAAGTGAAACGGCCCTGCCCTAGCCCGGGGCGACCACGCCAAGCCATGGGTTGCTGCCCTCGTGGCCTTCGCGTGTCATCGCCCGTCAATCTGCCGCCTCCTGACTCCTTGCAAACTCCTGGCCAACTCCTGGCCCACTCCTGCTGGAAAACTCCAAGCCGACTGCTGGCAAAATCCTTGCCAAATTTCTTGCAAACATCCTTGCAAACTCCTGGCCAACTTCTGGCCCTTTATTTAGATAACTTTGCCAACTGGTGGCAAAATCCTTTCGCAAATCCTCGCCAAATTCCTAACCAAGTCTTGCCCATTCCTGGTCGACTCCTGATCAAGTCCAGACCGACTCATGGGAAAAGTCGTTGCCAATCTGCAGGCAAAATTCTGGCGAAAATCCTTGCCATATTCCTGGCCCGAGTCCTGGCTTAATTTCTGGCCAACTACTGGGATAATCCTGGCCAAGTCCTGAGCAAATTCCTGGACAAATTCCTGGGCAACTGAACTGGCTAAATCCTGGCCGATTCCTTTGTCAACTTCTGGACCCCATGTTCACTTACTTTTCCGCTTCTTATTCTGTGGTTTTGGGTCCTTTTCTGCTTCTGTTTCCAAATTTGGTAACTCGTCTGCTGACATGGTTCACGTCTCAAGCGCATTCGTCGCTGCCCGTTGAAAATGGCACGCCCTTCATTATGCGCTGAATTTGATACACCAAATAAGTTGCATTGTGTGTGAAACTTAAAGATGCTATTTTGATCGAGTTACAAAAATAAATAGTTTTAGTTTCAAACTAGAATTTACGTAAGACGCCTCGGTAGCCACCAAATTCCCAAGCCATAGGGGTCTAATCATGCTGGGAGGCAGTAAATTCTTATTTGGCTAAAAACAATGCGACATTTTTTTAAGAAAATCTACCCGTTTGAGAAACAGATTCAGCCCGGTAACATTCTGTTCAAAACTTTAGAATTTGTCCAGTTTTTTTTTGGGCCCGTTGTATATTAGCATCTTTAGCGTTGGGACTTCGCAACAAGAACAAGGCGCAGTGACAAGAAGTGCAACACACCCGCAGTGATTCGCCGGCGTTATATCTGAACTATAGCAAATTACCAACGAGAGTGGCAATTATTTATGCAAAATGCGCTCTTTTAATGTGCACCGCATATATTTTTTTATAGTCTATATTATGTTGCACATGACTGCCCCAAGTGTAACCCTCAACGCCATTAATTCGGCTTGGTTGCACCACGATCGTCAGAGCTCCTTCGGCGCGCAACAGAAACAGTAGAAATGTAAATTTTCGCAAATACTCTCCGTGCGTATGCATAAACACGCAACACGCCATGCGATTCGTGTGTGGGACTGGGACCCACTGCCCCTCTCGATCCAGTGCCGACACACCGGTTCTGGCAATCTGATCGAAAGATCTCAGCATCCTACCTCCGCCACGGCGGTCCGCCCAACGTTTATCTCACCGCCGTTTTCACTTTCTGCCGATCTGTTGTTGTTGTGGCCGGCCTTGACAATGACTTCGTCTACAGCGAGAGTCGCTGGAAGTACGGGTCGCTTGGAGTCGATCGCTTTGAATCGATGTAGTCGAGAAATGGGTGATTTTTCTCTGATCTTTTGGTTTGCTTCACGCTTCGTTATGTAGTCCAGGCAATCTACGATTTGACCCGGACATGACTCATGTCAAGCTAATTTTTTCAGGATATGTTCATTTGACCCTCCTGAACATTGGCCAGAAAGTCGCGCGAAATCGGGTCGGTGCGTCCCTTCGTTTCACCCTTGTTTAGGGGTAGTTTTTCATATAATCGTGATTATTGAGGTTTCTATGGGAGGTATCCAAAAACTTACAACGGCAATAATGTAGCTGACTCAATTACGCATCTGATGATATCAAAACAATTTTAATTTGGATCAGGGGTGACCAAGATATTTGCGATCTTGCTGAGTACCATTTTCGTAAAATCGTGTTTTTTGTGTTTAATCGATCGGAATTCCCGGAACAAGTTACTTTTTGGTTGCAAATAATAGTTAAATAATATCAGCAGTCCTCCTGGTTCAGAGGTGAACAATATTTTGGCGATATTTTGTGGAAATTCTTCGGAAAGTTCGTTTTTGTGTTAAGACGACCGGAATCCATGGTTTCACTGTTTGCTGACAAATCGTATAATATATTACAAATTCTTATGGGGGTAACCAGAGTCAAGTTGTCTGATAACTATGTTTTAAGAAAACATTTCAAAAAGATTTTTACCTGTCAGCAGGACTCAGGATCATCAGCGTCTTCTTCTGGTACAATAAGTGCATTGCTGCATGTTGCACCGTTGCATTGGCTGCATATGTGTGTATATGCCGTAGTCCGGCTTTAAAGCTGCTGCACTTTCCAGAACACGAGGTCTTGCAGTTGCAGCTAACGATATTCAACAGCTCGTTCGGGGTTGGAAGCTGAAGAGTTGGTACAGGAAGTAATTGTTCGCTTTCTGTCTTCCACCCCAAGAGAGTGGGTGGAAGAATATTTCCACGGTACTGCTGTATTTGGTGATAGACGCGATAGGCGCGTTGTTTTGCTGCGGCAGAAGTAGGAGGAAGCGCGGCCAAATCGAAGTCAGAGCTAAGAGCTTTCTTTGCTACAGTCTTCTTATATGCTCTAAACCACAATGCATCGAGGGATGATGTTTCGTTTGCTCCATATAGGGCTACTATAAATTCTTCCCCAGCTGCAGCGATGTTGTCTGTCGTAGCAAATGTGTAGTTGAATATTGTTATTCTTTCACGTAATTGCACCTTGGTGGACAAGATCTTTAGCGCTTTCTTTTTCCCTTACGATACAAAGCTGAGGTGGTGTCACACCCAGTACTCGCATGTATGAAGAGAATGTGCTCGCAGTCTACCCCCAGCCCAGTGCTTTTTGAAGTAACTGTGAGCTGTCTCTGTGGTTCTGGGTTTGAACATCGTGATGTGTCTTGTCGCTTGTCGTTTTGAGCTTTAAATTTCCGAAGGTTTTTCCAACCATCCAACCATTTTCATGAAAGCAGTAAACTGTGACTCTGTCCGTCATGTATAGGTCTTATTGCGATGAGGACGATGAAACAGATCTTTTAGTGCGCACAGTGTCCCTGGCACCAGCGACCAGCAACATCACGATGTTCAAACCCGGCACCGCGAAGATCGCCCCAAAAGTATACAGCTCACAGTTACTTCAAAAAGCACTGGGCTGGGGGTAGACTGCGAGCACATTCTCTTCATACATGCGAGTACTGGGTGTGACACCACCTCAGCTTTGTATCGTCAAGGGAAAAAGAAAGTGCTAAATATCTTGTCCAACAAGGTGAAATTACGTGAAAGCATTACAATATTCAACTGCACATTTGCTACGACAGACAACATCGCTGCAGCTGGGGAAGAATTTATATTAGCCCTATATGGAGCAAACGAAACATCATCCCTCGATGCATTGTGGTTTAGAGCATATAAGAAGACTGTAGCAAAGAAAGCTCTTAGCTCTGACTTCGATTTGGCCGCGCTTCCTCCTACTTCTGCCGCAGCAAAACAACACGCCTATTGCGTCTATCACCAAATACAGCAGTACCGTGGAAATATTCTTCCACCCACTCTCTTGGGGTGGAAGACAGAAAGCGAACAATTACTTCCTGTACCAACTCTTCAGCTTCCAACCCCGAACGAGCTGTTGAATATCGTTAGCTGCAACTGCAAGACCTCGTGTTCTGGAAAGTGCAGCAGCTTTAAAGCCGGACTACGGCATATACACACATATGCAGCCAATGCAACGGTGCAACATGCAGCAATGCACTTATTGTACCAGAAAAAGACGCCGATGATCCTGAGTCCATGCTGACAGGTAAAAATATTTTTGAAATGTTTTCTTAAAACATAGTTATCAGACAACTTGACTCTGGTCACCCCCATAAGAATTTGTAATATTATACGATTTTGTCAGCAAACAGTGAAACCATGAATTCCGGTCGTCTTAACACAAAAACGAACTTTGCGAAGAATTTCCACAAAATATCACCAAAATATTGTTCACCCCTGAACCAGGAGGACTGCTGATATTATTTAACTATTATTTGTAACCAAAAAGTAACTTGTTCCGGGAATTCCGATCGATTAAACACAAAAAACACGATTTTACGAAAATGGTACTCAGCAAGATCGCAAATATCTTGGTCACCCCTGATCCAAATTAAAATGTTTTTGATATCATCAGATGCGTAATTGAGTCAGCTACAACATTGCCGTTGTAAGTTTTTGGATAACTCCCATAGAAACCTCAATAATCACGATTATATGAAAAACTACCCCTAAACAAGGGTGAAACGAAGGGACGCACCGACCCGATTTCGCGCGACTTTCTGGCCAATGTTCAGGAGGGTCAAATGAACATATCCTGAAAAAATTAGCTTGACATGAGTCATGTCCGGGTTTGGTCCAAAAAAGCAGTAGATTGCCTGGACTATATGGTTGAAAATCTAAAAATGACTTTATTTTGTTGTAAATTTTAAAATGTTTCTCCGATGATGTCATATCTATGTAAAATTTTGAAACAATTATCTAAATAACTACTGATTTCTTGTCTTTACCGTGATGATATTAAGGGAAGTTTGCAATTATTTTCATAATAACAGTCATGGGTGGCAAGTTTTAAAAAGAGGCATTAAATCCCATCGCTGTCAGCTCCCATTAAAAATATAAAATTGATGACATTTATAATAAAATTCTAACAATATCACTTTATGTTTAGAATCGTGAAACACTTATAAATCGGTGGAATTGAAGGCATTCATTCAGACTGGCGTTCATTAATATCGAAATTCAAGCAAGGCGAGAGCAAGGGCGCCATTGGCAGGTTTATATTTCACGGTCGACACGCACTGTAGCTCAGCTACGTCGGATCTGTTGGATAATATGGGCCTGTTTGAAAATTCAACGGTTGAACTTTGATGGGCGAATTTTAATTCTTCTTTGTCAAGGTTTCGAGACTCACGATGACTTGGGCATATCAGCACGTGGCCTGGGGCGGAATCTTCTCTGATTTTATGTAATTTAAGAAACGAAGAATCTGACGCACTTTCGTATGCCAATTCTTACTTTGTATAGTTTGTGTACCTATACATTGCAGCTGCCACAAAAAAATTAGTTTTGAAAAGCAATGGGATGGAAATGCGAGTCATGATCTATCGTTGCACTACAGAAGTACAGGTTTATACGAATTGATATAGGATTTAGATAGATAGATAGATAGATAGATAGATAGATAGATAGATAGATAGATAGATAGATAGATAGATAGATAGATATATAGATAGATAGATAGATAGATAGATAGATAGATAGATAGATAGATAGATAGATAGATAGATAGATAGATAGATAGATAGATAGATAGATAGATAGATAGATAGATAGATAGATAGATATATATCAAAAGGATGATAAAGGGCAATTGGTATGCATTTTGCAATGTAATTTCTGTTAAGCCGGGGTGTATTTGGTAAGGGTATCGAGTAAGTGGCAGAGAAAAGTTGTTGGTAGGTATAATATTATAATGTCAAGATTTTTCATCTAATTTACAAACAATTTTCGCCGACGTAACTCGATCATATACGCACAAATAACTTCAGTAGAATTCTAAAAAAAATATAATAATCTTCGGTAATTTGCTTTATACCTCCACTATACTACATTATTTTAATCGATATGTTATGCTCATTTATCTGCATAATTGTTCTGTTTGTTCTGAATGGATTTTGTTTTACTCCACCCGGTTCGAAAAATCCGAGTTTGTTTATATTGATATTCTTAATTCATAACTAGACATTATCAAAATACTTGTGTGGTTTTGAAAACAGCATACAGGCACACACTTTTTATTTCAATTACTTTAATATTCGACCCTTCGATTGCGGTTCAAAACGCCGAGGATTTTAACGCGAACTTTGCCGAAATATCCTTAGTCATGACGCCTCGATAGTAAAATATCCCCCAAAGATGATGGCATCAGAATCATTTCGAGAGTGACGCTGAGCAGATTCATCATGAACGCTCGAAGAAATCTGCAACGCGCAATTGGCAGAATTTTGCCAGTTTATGCGGGCGAAGTATTAGCAAACAGTAAGTAGTGTATTACACAAACTTACAGATATTGGTTTTTGGATCGGCAATCGCTAAAAACGACGCCGTTTAAATTTGCAGTAACCGAATTTAACGTGGTATATAAATTTTCTAATGGAATGCACTGTGTTTCAACTTTAGAGCCCGCCAACGCTGCGAACGGGTGCTTTTCTGCAGACTTATTTTGTTGGGGCTCGCCGCCATTGCCTTCTTGGTCTACTATGCCCCATGGATCGGCACCGGCGTCGACGAATTAACTTCCAGCGAAGACTTTATGCAACCCCTAGACGACGTTACACCCTCTCAACTCCCAGACACTTTAAAAATATATTCCGATTACAAATGTATGCTACCGTCAGATGATGTTTCACACGTGAATGACCCAGACATTGACATCGATGGCAGTGACAACTTTATTCAACCCTTAGACGAAATTTCACCCCCGCAGATCCAAAATATCTACAACGACGAATCCAGGGGCAACGATATGCGACCCCCGGACAAATTTCCAGCCCTAGAAGTCCCAGACATTAATTTCGATGGCAGTAACAACTTTATTCAACCCCCAGACGACTTTTCATCCCTGGAAGTCCCAGACATTCATGTGGATGCCTTTAACAACTTTAAGCAACCCCTAGGTGACATTTCACCTCCTCAAGTCCAAAATATCGACAACGATGAATCCATGATGACAACTTTTTGCAACCACTAGACGACATTTCACCCTCGCAAGTCTCAGAATCCAAGGACGACTTCATACTACCCCTCGATGACGTTCTCAATGCTCAAGACACGGCTCTTGGGCTAGAATCACCCGGTGGCAACTTCATGCTACCCATAGCCGGCCTCTCCTCCCCCGAAGTCACTGACATCAGCCTCGACCATCTCGCATTCAATGACAACCCCCCGTCACCCCTTTACAACGTAACCGCTACCGACATCCGCATCGGCATGGACCTCAATGGCATGGACCACCCCCAACTTTTGGGCAGATGCGTGCGGACATGCCACTGTGTGATTCAGCCGGCAGCGGCGGGGGTGGACGTCAAAGCCGAATGCCATGGCATGCTAGAGTTCCCCGGGGTGTATCCACGAAATATCTCCCATCTGACCTTCGACGGAAACCTCTTCAACCGAATCTCAGCCAGCGATCTGCACGGCAAAGGGCTCGAGAGCGTCCGCCATTTTCCTGCACCAACAACAATATCAGCGAGGTGCACCCGGATGCGTTCAACGAGATGCAGGACTTGGAGACGATCGATCTCAGTAACAACGAGATTGTCGGATTGTCGCCGGCGCATTTTGTCCATCTGACGAAATTGAGAACGCTCTCTGTGAGTGCACTGCGTTCGAGGCGATGCTGTCGCACGTGCAGAGGCTCGAGTGCTACGGGGTGGCGAGGCGGTCGCCGGTCAAAGCGCTGGAAGATTTGCTGAGGGCGGTGAAATCGCTGAACGAGAACGGAGACCCGAAACTGAATTGCGCCGTCATGAAGAAAGTTGGACGGGAAATGGAAAAAATCGACTGTGCTGACATCGCGGGCGTGATCTAATAACGACCGCGTGGATGGGAGGGAGGGAGTCGGAGTCGGTTTCTTGCTGAAGATATTCAACAAGGACAATATTTTGTGTGCATTGTCATTTGACCTTGATTTGACAGAAACTCTTTGTTACCTATAAAATCCCATTTTCTCAGTTCACTTTTAATATTTATGCATTATGATGAATAGCGTGTCATTCTAATGTATTTCGTATCTGTCTTCATACAATGCTTTTAATTATTTATCATTCTCTCTCGAATAAATAATTGGATGAGCGAAGCGAAGGCTTCAATTTGACCACCCGTAGAAAAAAAGTCCATGTTTTTGTTTTTGTTTTTTTTGTTTTTTTGTGTGTTTGTTCGCGCTCTACCGTCCAAACGGCTGGTCCGATTTTGATGAAATTTTCAGTGTACCTGAATCCCCTGCGTTTTTCAGCTTGATAGTTTTAGAACTTTTCGCAAAAATCCAAATTAACGAATATTTTCATAATTTTCGCCATTATTTCAATGGCCAATTTTGATGAAATTTGCAGAATAGCTTTTTTATGCCATATACACTATACTGGTTTACCAAAAAAAATGTTTTATAATATAACGTTTTAACGTATTATAAAACGTATTAAGAACATATTATGTTCTTAATACGTTTTTTAATCGTATTTTTCGATTAAATTTTCAAGTTTTTTGCCGTTTTGCATAACTGTAATTACCTTGCTTTTTCTTCAACAAACGTTACAAATATGTTGACCGTAGTGAGATGTACCGTTATAACAGTTTTCCTGCGATTTGAAATGGTTTTTACATGAAAATTATCGAAAACTCCATCTGTCGTCTAGGCTGGACAAAGTTTGACAGCTATAGGTACTGATTTTGCTTGGCCGAAAATTAATTACCTCTGGATTCGATCGGCTGCTTGAATCTTTGAATCTCTTAGTACAAATTTAAGTTGCAGTGAATTCATCATTCTACGTATTAGCTTGATAGCTTTAAAACTTTTCTCAAAAATCCAAATTTACGAAAAATTACAGATTTTTAACATCTACTCAAAAAATGGTAACAACGCGTGAAGCCGATGCCTCCTTCAAAAAAAAGTTATGATAAGGTGATGTGGAAATTTGGCCAAAGATTCGGCAAACTTTTAACTACCAGAAATATGTTTTTCCCTAACAGTATTATCGAAAGATATCAAAAAATTCCCCACTCTTTGCTTATATCTTGCTGAATATGGACTAAACACCGCTAAAAAGCAAGGGGGGCAATGCCCCCCCCCCCAACTTTTAGGAATTGGGGGGCAACTGGGGGGCAAATTTTATAGTTGCAATCATTCATTTTGTCTGCTGCTCAGAGTTGAGTATACCTAGTGTTTCTGCTTAGCTGATGAACGAAATCTTTTGACTCGTAAAAACAAATCACTTCCAGGAATATGACTATAGCAGTAGCAGAAATGCAGACTCACACTGTTTATGTTATTTATAGTCTGAGTCATACATGCACCCAGGTCGGGAGAGGGAGAGGAAGGATTTTTGTATTGCTAGTGTAGAGCTGGAATTCGCCACGGAAAGATAATTTGTTAATTTGATATCTTTAAATTAAGTATTCTGAATGTATATTTCTTACCCCCATGTTCCCAGGCTGCAATTTTATCTCAAACCCTCAGATTTGCTTTAAAAAATATAGCCCCCACGCCCCTCCCCCCCCCCCCCAGTCCGGGTTTCACCACTGTCTGTCTTGCACCTTCCCCTCCCCCCCAACTTGAAAAGCGTTCCTACGCGCCTGGATGACACCCCCAACACTTATAGACTCAAATTACATTTTCGTCCCATGTTTATTTTCAGATATTATAGTTGTTAGTTGGTGTTTCTCCCTTCAAGGAGTAGTATTTTAACTAAGTATTATCAACCATTTTATTATTATTAGGTATCATCAAATATTTATAATCTTAATTTTAAATAATGTAATTTTGTCTGGTTCGATTATAAATTTTTATAAAGTTAAAGAACAAGACCTACCTATACCTACCTATCACACCGAATAGAAACTCAGTAAAACGGTTAGGTTACCTATGCATAGATATAAATCATATAAATCAGTTGATGGCCAGTTGCATTGTGGAAATAATAGTACACTTTATTTAGCTAAGAGCGAAAGCGAAGAAGGTCAGCCCTCGACTAGTAAAACACGGTGTAGCCGAAGTATTTTATTATTGCAAATTTGGACACACCACGATACTTTTTTTTTGCAAGAAGGAGTAACCAAAGGGGTGAAGACACCCACAACCAAAAAAGGGGCTGAAACGATAATTGCTGATGCAACTGCGAGGGAACGCGAGACCACTTGACCATCCTTGCCATCGCAACATGCTTTTAAAAAAATAATGTAAGAAATGTAAGACATGAAGAGAATGGATGGCAACAGGTTACCCAGGCAAGCTTTTAACCTGTTGTATAGAATAAGAAAAGCGGGAAGACCTAGAGAAAGATGGATTAACCAAGTAAGAAGAGACGTGGAAGATAGAGGTGAAGACTGGAAGAGAATAAATGATGTGGAAAAATGGTGGGAAGATAGAGATAAATGGAAGGAATTGGTGGAACGAAAAGAAGAAGAAGAAAAAGACGTGGAGGAGAGTTCAGTGGAAATAGAAATAAGAAAATAGTTTGGCAGTCTATTTTTGTTGTGTTGGTGTTGCCTATATTTTTAATTTTCTACCCGTGAAACAAATAGTTTATGGAGGAATAAAATTGATATAAAAAAAAAAAAAAAAAAAAAAAAATTTAAGAAATGTCTGCTTTCAAAATTTGTGAAATCGGTTAGTAGCTGAGGTCTTCTCGGGACATGCGAAGTCAAGTAATCGGAAGGGTTGCATCCCTTGTAATCATGACCGAACAATCGCTGCTTCACTGTCATCTGCAAAATTGCATTCCCTCTAAAGGAAGTCGATGAGGGACCTAGAATATGCCGTCCACATGCTAATATGCATCGCAAAACACCACAATTCACGATTGTTCGGTCATGATTACGGTTTACAAGGATCGTGGTGATAGACCTCATTGGGAGGTTACCACCTCCCCCATATACTTGCGTATTGTACCCAAATAACGGGATTTAATACTGATTCTCAGAATTTATGGGCGTTACGTGAGGTCGTACACAATGATGTGTTTTATAAAGACTGGACTGGGATGTGTACTAAGTGCGCTGCAGCGGATGCTCTGATAACAACACAACCCCTATATTTTTAAAGTAAACTAGGCTATGCGAACACTCATATAATCGTGTTGTGGATGAGCGTAATTTTTACGCTCACCCACAACGCAATTATATTGCGTGTACGCATAGCCTAGAGGCTTTTATGATCAATTTTAAGAGATCGGCGTTAATTTATCAGCTTTCTCAATGACATTGAATATTTCAAAACGAAAAAATCGATTTAAAGAAAAACTATTTAAATGATTTGCTTGAAATTAACACAGCATCTTCCTTTTACGATTTATAATGCACACAGTAAATTTTGTCAAAATCGGTTGAAGATAAAGTTGATTTAGTAGCAAAAAACTGCAAAATCGCTAAAAAAGCGTCATAATAGCGCTATTTCCAAGAAAAGCGCTAGACATACAACAATGAAATTTGTACACAAACATTAAATCGTGGGGGCCAACATATCTGGAAAGTTTCGTCAAATTATATTGAGATCCTCGGCCTCTAGAGTGGAAAACGTGTTTTGGAAAAACTGAAAAATTTCGTAAAAACTTAATAACATAAAATTTACTCGTCCGAATTGCTTCAAAAACGTGGCAGATCTAAGTTCAGAGAAAACGAAGGTCCACCGAAATTTTCATCAAAATTCGATTTGGCGTTTGGCCGGAATCGTGCGAACAAACGCAAAAAAAAAAAAAAAAAAAAAAAAAAAAAAAAAAAACATTCCGGATTTTTTTAGCAGTAAAGTGAAATTGAAGATTTCGCTTCACCCGCTACGCTCGTTACGCTCATCAACAATACGAAAATTCCGATCCTGTATGTTTTCTGTGATTGTACCTATATTTTCAGTCCAGATTGGTTTGTAGTTTGAAACGCAAGAAAATATTGGAAAGTAATTTAATAATTATTTATAGAAACTATCGGTAACAGCTATTCTATTATTATAGATATTGAGTAAAACTGTCATGCATCATGCAACGGTTTTAGTTTCACTAATTTGGTTGAATGGAGCTTTAGCGGCGTTGGCTAATACTAGATTGTAGATAGTAAAAATACGTTTTCAAATTTTTAAAACATTCCCGTGGGTCAAAGCTGATGCAAGTGCTATTATTTCAGTACAATAGAGGTTCGCTGTCATTTGAAAGGATGACCCAAACTCTAGGTAACTTAGCTATGCAGTATGCATGTCGATTTTATCTACCCATGTATGTATTTCTCTCGTGACCACTTAATTATCTTGCCATTTGTATACCCATGGGGGGGGGGGGGAATAGCGACTGTTTGTTAGACGTTAATCCACCGGAATAGCGACTAACAGAAATTAGTCGCTATTCCACCGGAATAACGACTAAGAATGTTAGACGTTAGTTCAGGAACGCCCCGCACAGCGTTGCACGATGTTTTAGTCGCTATTCATGCGCCCCCCCATGGTGGACTCCTCGATTTGTTGTGGGTTTGTTTTGAATTGAAATGTATGATGTCGTTTTTATAGCATCAGGAATTCCACTCGGCCATTGGGTTCACTCACAGCAAGTGTCCTGTTTGCAGTTATCTGTATCTGTACTAGTCTACGTAGTGTTCATTTACTAATTGTACACACCAGCAAGAGTAGCCATCGAGTACGTCGTCACCGTCGCAGTAGGATCACTGAGCAGAATGGGTGCACAAATTGAGTGACTCACAAATTGTTGGTGAATTCGTTATAAAAATTCGTAATAAGTTGTTGTACTGGAATTATAATTTTTACGAATTGGTTCCTATTTGTGGAGACATGTTTAAATCCAATTACGTCGCGAGTATCAAGGTAATCTAATTATATGTTAATACATGGATAATTGGGTCACTGAGCTCTGGGTTACCTATAGTCGAAAGCACTTGATTTTAATAAACCTAATAAACTGAGTTGCGTAAATACTGATTTTTCTACTAAATTTGCTAATGGAATGAGCTGAAAGTAAACGGGACTCTATTTTAAGTGATTTCGACGGTATTCTGAAACTATTGCTTGAAGGTTGCCAACAGGAGAGCGATTGTCTAACTTTTTACTCTGTGAGATGATGAGGGACATCTCCACTTTGTTTTTAATGCAACAAGTGAACGATCTCATCTCATCCCCATAGGCGTGCGCAGGGTCTCAAATTAGGGGGGCCAACATGTCAACCTGGGGGGGGGGGGGGGGGGATGCTAATTGTAATGGGGATGGTAATTTTTAGTGCTTGTGTAATTAATGTGCTGCAGTATATACATTTGCACAGAATACGTCATGTAATTTGAATCTTGACAGAAACAAAATTGGCTTCCGTGGTATTTATTTATTTATTTATTGGAAAGCCTATCAGTGTGTAAAGGAAGAGTACTGCGACCCGCGATGCAAACTTAAATTGAGATCTGATGGAAAATATAACTATCAGAGAAGAACGAGCAATATTGTTTTTCGTCTTAAAAAACCATAGAAAGTCCCAAATTCAAGATTTATTTATGAACAAGGTAAACGTCCGATCGACACGAAACTTTGCATCGCGAGTCAAAATTTTTTTTAGCTATCCACTGAATTAAAAAATACATATATTGGGTAAATTTTAGGGGTACGAGAAGGTATTTCGTGGACCTCTGCACTGCCAAATTTTACGTGTCCGAAGCTAATCTTTTACTGCTTTTACCGATTAGACCTGGTGAAAAATAACTTCCAGTTTTACTGCCTCATTATAATATCAGCATGAGAGATAAAAACACTCTTGGAGATTATGCTTGCACAACCCGACACATGGTTATATAAAAGTCAGTAAAAAGGTAAATCATAAAATTCCGTGTTTCAAATGGTTTTTTCGATATGACTGGATTCTTCTCTGTTTACAGATCTAAAGCAATGTTGAAATGAAAAATCGGATGAAAATTATCGTTTTTTTCGGTAATATTTCATGCGTTTTTACGTGAATTAGACAAGAGCGGCTTAAAACGTGACGCACTACCAATTATTTTCATTGATTGAAATGCGCCACAGAATCACCAATTAGTACACTGAACATTGATTCAAAGTTTCATACAATCTGCTGACAAAGATAAATCCAACCTTGTCATTGAAATCACGAAATTCGAGAAATAGCAGGTTTTTTCATTTTGATAAATAGTCTTGGCTATGCAAGAGTCGCAGATGTGCGACGTGCGTGCGGATATATAATTTATAGGGCATTTTCGGCTTAAAAATTGGGCTATGAGGCCTGCTAATGCTCAAAATGACAATTTTACTTTTAAATAATAATATATGTATTGGACAAAGGGATCGTCGTAGCTTCATTAGGGGGGACCTAGGCCCCCGCTCGCCCCCCCCCCTGCGCACGCCAATGCTTATCTAATCTCATCGCCGTGCAGCATTTCGGTCTTCAATGATTGTTCCAATGATTCCAGGCGCCGACGGCGAGCGATCGCTGCGCGGGCTCGAAAGCAGCGCAGCGATGGAGGCTACGCAGCTGCTGCTCTCGCTGCTGCACGCCTGGGGCCTGGACGCAGACCTGGACCGCGTGTGCGAGACGAAGCTCGGCTTGCTGCGCCCCATGGTGCCCGTCTCGTTCGGCGTGCTCTCCAAGGGTGGTAAGTGACCAGCTTCTGTGCAGCTTCGTTGTGCTCTTAGATGTCTCCGAGGGCAAGGGAGGTGATTGCCCTGCCTATTGGGTTTGGACGGGTTTCCTGTTAGCCCTGCCGTCGAGCGTCTAGGTTTCTAGGTTTTGTTTTTCGGTCAAAGATTATTTCCACCACCCATTTTCGAAATTGTAAACCTGGGAAAGACGTGAGCTTTTTGATGCGCGCTAAATAATTACGCGCCACACAATTACGCGCTTCACAATTATTAAAATGCCAACAATACTCCTATTCTATTCAATCAAAATTCTATCAAAATGACGTCATGATACCCACTCGCTAAAGCCAGGTAGAGCAATTCGGGTTGTGATTTTCCTATCTTCCTTTATTATTTAGCAGAGCTAATTAATATTTTTTTCCAAACTGGTAGTACGGCCGGTGGTATCTGACGTCATTTTTCTCTGAGTGGAATAGGTTAGGTCAGCTTTGGACAGAGGGAGTCCCACCGTTAATGTAATTGTAAAACCATCGCGCTTGTAATTAAGCAGAATCCAGTTTACAGATGACTCCTTGTTTTTATTGTGTTTGTTTTGTATTTGTTTATTATGCTTTTGACGAGTACAGAGTCTTCGTATGAGCCTAAATCTAATTAAATATACTTTGGTTGATAGTGACTAAAGAGTATAGTTAAATTATGTTGATAATCAATATGGTAACAATAATGATAAAGTTTTTTTTTTTTTTTTTTTAGTCAAATGAGTAATGGTTATAAAAGGTGGTAATAGGAACAGTTATAGCTTATAACTCATAGTTAAGAGAATAGTAATAAATATGGTAGTAGAAGTGGTAGTAGTTATAATTATAGTAATTATAATTAGCGATATCATTATTATGATTGAAAGTTGAGACTAGGTAGAGGAGTTAAATAATATGCTATCGTAGAGTTAGGTAACAAGATTTGCCTATAATGTATGTTGGTAATTTTGAGCAAAGAATTCCTCCAATGAGTAAAAGGGATGATCTATTAGGAATGCTTTCAAGCGGTTTTCAAAGTTTTGTGTGAGGTTGAATCAGTGATGAATTGTTGGTCTCGGTGGCAGTCCGTAAACAGAGACAGGCCAGTAGGCCTATTCTAAGAATTTTTCTTGATGCTATAGTGATATTTTAAACCTTCGGTTGAACCACTGTCAACAGTTACAACAATGAAGGTTTTTGATCGATATATGAGTGAAGAATCCGCAACTGCAGCCACCTGCCAGCCCTGCTTCGTTGCTACGATAGTTGGACTTAAGTAAAAAATACCTAAAAATACAGATGTAGCATACTACAAGATACACTAAGTGCCTAGATACACCTACAGAAATCACAAAAAGAAGCTAGAGATACTACTGAACATTGCTGACTTTAAATAAATCCCAGTAACAACAATGGTAGCACCACAGAAATCCTAGCACCGCAGTACAACACCAACCAAATGACTCCAGTCCCATATGGCCACAAATGAGAGAATTAAACAACACAACCCTTGGTTAAATGAAGTGGTTCAGAGCTCTGATCGGACAGAACAGGTGAATACGGTTTTGCTGCATTATTTACATTGTGCAGTCCTAAAAAGGACCTAGTTTCTCGTCCTAAAGGACCACAGGTTGTGGCCCAGGACCGCAACAACACGGAGCAAAACTTTATCGACCCGTTCCAACTCCACTCTCGTGGCACCTGTGAAAACGTTCCCCTGCGCTCTGCCAGGCTATATGAGCCTGCTGCTGCCGACGTGGTCCCCCGAGTGGGCGCTGGGGGCGGCGGGCGCGACGGGGGCGGCGGGCCGAGCCACGCACCTCTTCACGAGCCGCGTGCACTGGGAGCTGAGCACGACGCTGACGTCGCAGCACCTGCTGGCGGTGGTCGCGCTCGCCAACACACTGATGGGGATGAGCAACGCGACGTTCGTGTCGGCGCAGGAGCGCAGCAGGAAGCTGCATCGGTGAGTTGCGTGGCACGATGAGGCGCTGGCGTGGATTTGTGTTGACGGTTCAAATAACCTCGGTGTTGTTTTGCGTTTTGGGCCGCTAATTTCTGCTTAAAAACTTTTCACAATGGTGACAACCAAGGGTTTGTTTTTGTTTTATGCAGTTTTATGGTGTTTTATAACTTTTCAACTGGTTTGATAATGTGGCCCTTACGAATTTTTGTTAGTATTTTTGTTTCAAACCACTTAACTTGTCACTTTTTTATACTCTTTTTTAATACGAAATAGCTCAAAAAGGAGAGGAATTCTTGCTATATTAACTTAAATTTACCAAGCTGCATTGTCGGCAAATGCAAGTCCGGAATTTACACATTTTGTTTATTATAAAATGTTATTTTCAGCTCACTTAAGCTGACTGTATAAAATATTTTGCGCTTCATGCTTTCGTACCTCTTCTCCAGAACATTTTTAGTTATTTAATATTTGTATTCAAATCAGTGCAACATCTCGCGATCTCGCCTAATGGCAGATGTTACAATATTTTTACTCCAGAGCTAGCAAGATATTCCAAGAAAGCAGTTGAGGTTCATTGTATCTGATCAGCCGTTTGCTTCTGCAAGACATCAATTAATCCATTGTTAAAATAAAACCATAGCCCTAACTGTTGTCCAACCCCTGAAGCAACCCTCTGACACCCGTGTCGTCGTGCCAACAGCCAGAGCTCGCGGTCGCAGGCAGCTTCGTGGGGCCTGGGAGTGGGTGCGGGTGCGGGGCCCGGGGGCCCTGCGGCGGGCCGAGCCGAGGAGGAACGCGAGGAGCAGTTCACCGCGCAGCAGGCGCAGATCAAGCAGGGCTGGTCGCTGCTGGCAACGCTTCACTGCGTGCTGCTGCCCGACAGGGTGGTCGCAGCCGGCGCCACGCGCTTCAAGAAGCCCCAGGTGTGTGTCGCATGCGCTTCGTTACCGGTTTTTGGAGGTTTTGAGGGAAAGCCAGAAGTTAAATATGATATGAGCCCCTTAAAAGTAGAGTCGCAAAAGTAATATTTATTTGAGCTGAGATAATTGGAGGAAATGTTTTGTTTCGATTGTTAGCTAAAAACATTTCAATATGAACCTCAAGGGTCCCATACCATAGGTGTTACACAGATTTCTAGTTTGGTTTGATTCCTAACAGACTTGGCAACCATTCTGCTAACTAACCGATAGGATTGATTTATTGAAATTATGAAACCAAGCTTTAGATCCCCGATTGTAAACCAACTCCAATGCCAGGTGGGCATCACCAAAACACTAAGAATTTATGATGCCTACTAATTTATTGAAATTTGTACCTATTTTGTATTTGTACCTATTTGTGACAATAAAATCATCTCACCTCAGATAAGATTGAACAATTAAAACCAGGGTTCGCATCCCCGAAGGTCCGAAAACAGCACCGATTGTAAACCGAGTTTGGCGGCAGGTTGAGCTGCTGGCGACGCGATGGCAGCACCACTGCGGCGAGGTGCGCGAAGCGGCGCAGGCGCTGCTGCTGGCGGAGCTGGCGCGCCTCGGGCCCAAGGGGCGGCGCGCATTGGTGGAGGCGTGGGCGCCGTACCTGCCGCTGTTCCACGCCGAGCCCGCCGCCCCTGCCGGCCCCGCTGCGCCCGGCGGCGCGCCAATGGGCGAGCATGACGAGGAGGACGAGGACGAGGACAGCGCTGAGGGTGGGTTGCCGCGAAGAAAGGACTAGAAAGGACTAGTTTTATGTCGAGTCGTTGTTTTCGATTGCGTGACTCATTGCTTCTTGGAACTTTCAGCCTTTCAAATGCTTTTCTCAAGGAAATGTCTTGGAGCAAGCTTAGAAAGTTAGTGACTTATGCTTTTTTAATCATAAAAGCAATACATGATCAATATGCAGTTAGCAAATTTTAATTTTCTCAAGTAAAAGCAACGACAACGACCTAATCCATTCATTCAAAATTCTATCAAAATGACGTCATGATAGCCACTCGCTAAAGCCAGGTGGAGCAATGCGGGCAGTGATTTCCCTATCTTCCTTTGTTATTTAGCAGAGCTAATTAATGTTTTTTCCATACTGGTAGTACGTCCGGTGGTTATCTGACGTCATTTTTCTCCGAGTAGAATAAGTATTGTACTGTTGAAAGAAACTAGTTATTGTACTAGAATAGGTATTCACAAGTTGTACAAAACATGGTTTGGTGTCAGTTTGAAGTTCGAAGACTGGATAAAAAATCAGTTGCTATGCTTACTTGGGTAAGTTCCAAGACACTTTAACTGAGAACTAGCAAAATAAAATCAAACTGAGGATAATTGAAGGGTTTCTAATTTCTATTTATTCTTCTGAAAATTTTGCCAAGGAGGAATAAAAGAAAATCATAGATAGCATCTCCAACTCGGCACCCAGCCTAAGATGCAGTTGCTTGGCCGTGCCTGACTGTCCTCGACTCCTTGCAGAGCTTGGCCTGCGACACCCGTCGTCGACGTCGGAGATGCGGCGGCGGCAGACGACGGCGGTGGTCCTGCTCGGCGTGGTCGGCGCCGAGTTCGGGTCGGACGCGCTGGACGCCGCGGCGCGCGTGCACCGCGAGGACGCGCGCAGGAAGAGCTCGGTCACCGCCGACGCCAACAACCTCGCGCGGCTCACCAGTGAGTACCAAACCGGCGGCCTGAAAAACAGCCTCGTTTCTTTCTCTAGTCGGTATCCCACCAACAACCTTGAACAGCTCACAAGTCATTATCCAACAGACTGCCTAACAGACAGTCTAACAACCACACAGAGAGCCTTTTGTATTTCTCTAGTCGGTATCCCACCAAACAATCTCACTCAATCTCAGTCTCAATCTCACTAGGCAGTACCCAACATGCAGCCTAACAAACAGCCTCGTTATTTGAAATACACAGCTTTATTGTTTGATTACCTCATTGAGAAATTGGGCAAAACTGCTGTTTTTGTGTGACTGTCCTGCCACATTGACAATGCAACGGCCTAATAACACTCCAATTGTGTACCTAGACAATTTTTATTATCAAAACAAGAAGATATTATTGCCATACTATCCCCGCTCGTTGCTGGTCCCCCTTTGACACCGAGACCGTGTTCCAGGTCTGGCGCTGAGCCACCTGCTGCTGGCGCCACCGTCGCCAAAGCTGGCGGCGCACACGGCCCTCCGGCGCGCGGCCATCGACCTGATTGGCCGCGGCTTCACCGTGTGGGAGCCTTACCTGGAGGTGTCTCGCGTGCTGCTCGGCCTGCTCGAGCTCTGCTGCCAGGGAGACGCGCTGGTGCCCAGGTACGGCCGCGTTTCGCTCTCCGCTCGGCACGGTGCTCAGTTGACTCGGTGGCTTGACGCCAAATTTGCACTGAAATGCAGTGTTATGTTAGTTTTTCACAGTCAAACTTATATTCTTTTGGTACCTATATGAAACATCTTCAATGTGTGGAACCTGGAGGGTGATTTTGTAACGTTTATCACAGTGAATTGATATGAGATCTCCAATTTTGTCAACGTTTTTAATGGAACAAATGAATGCTCTCATCACATCTGATCTTACCACGGTAAAAGTTACAAAATCGCCCCCCTGGTGGCATTAAAAATGGCTTGTATAACTACTCAACAGTTTGTTTTGTAACTTTGATTGAAATGGTGCACTAAAAAAAATTAAGCTTACTAGAGATGGATGATGTGCAACCGATTCTTAAGATTAAGAGTGTAACAGAACTAGGGTGGGCTTAGGGGCGGCAAAGAGTGAGCATCTCGTGGTGGTTTGATAAACTAAAGCCAACTCGATGATAGTCATGGACGGCCCTGCGATTGACGGCAGCTTCTGCGCCTGTTCCAGCATGACGTACGGGCTGCCGCTGACGCCTGCGCACGACTCGTGCCGCACGTCGCGGCATGCGCTGACGCTGATTGCCACTGCCCGGCCCGCCGCCTTCATCACGACCATGGCCCGCGAGGTAGGTCTCTCCGCGGTGGCTTCACGCTCGTTGCGGCTTGCCAACGGAAGTAACAAATGAGTACTAGTTTGTCAAAGTTGTCAAATTCAGTATTTCATGCTTGGTTATAGTCTGATTTCAAGAAGGAAAGGTTTGCAAAACATCAGGCAAGAAATTTGATGGTTAGTGAAGACTAGACTAAAGAAAACTTCTGGCGTGATTAGAAGAGTCATTCTTGAAAATGCACTAAGACATTTGCAAAAGAGCCGCATCAGTTTTGCAACTATTTTAAATTTATCAGAAAGCTGAAGAATTGATAGCTTTGTTTGTGTTTTGTCCAGTTCAGATCACCTCGGAGTATCTAGGAATTAAATATCAAGAAAAAATATCACAATATCAAGAAAAGACAGAATGAATGAGTAAACACAAACCTGAGATGCTAGTTTTTGCCCCAAGATCTTCTCTGATCCGTTGTCGGATCTCGGGACGAGTTCTCCCGCCCGAATCCAAGGCCGAAACTCTTTCCCCGACCCGCGTCGTCGGTGGTGCGATGCTGATTGCGCGCCGCGTGCGTTCCGCTCTTGCGCAGGTGGCCCGCTACAACACGCTCGCGCAGAACGCGCAGGCTCTGAACGTGAATCTGCACCAGTCGGTGCTGCACCGCGCCAAGGCCGAGATCCTGCGCGCCGTCGAGCTGCTCATCGACAAGATGCAGGCCGAGATGTCGGATCTGCTAGTCGAGGTGGGTGCACTAAAGTCTATTTAATTTAAGAAAAACCTTGTTCACTCGGTGCTAGTAGTCAATACCACTACCAACATGATGCCAAATAAATTTTCAGTCACCAATTTACTTTTATTTCTAACTGTATTTTAAAATATTTTTTTAATAATAAAGTTACTTATAAAAAGCTAGAAGTTATGTAAGTGGTAAATAAAATGTATAGGTAGTTTTCTAGTGTTTGATTTTGATATTTTGAATGGCGCCTAGCAGATTTAGTTTCACGAGTTGGCGAGATGTAAATGGCAGCTAGTTTTTGAGTATGACCTTATCCTGATAAACTACACCACTGTGGACATGGCTAGTGTCATAAACATTCCAATTTTGATGCTTATAGTGTTCAGTTGGAGGTAAATAGCAGATTTTTGAGCAAAGGAACAATTTTACACTGTAAATCTCATGCCAAAGTGATTGATTTTGCTCCAAATTTCTAAGAAGCAACAGAGTCTGGCAGTTAGTACAGTATTTTTGTTAATGCAAGAAATTATTCTGAAGAGTGTAACACTTGCAAGTAAAACAGCTCGGATGTCGTGAGCATCACCAGCACCCGAGGTTCGAATCCCCGAGTTCTCAAACATTTTCAAGTGTTTACCTACTAATTTTTCATAGTTTTTGTCATTCTTTGTTGTGGGCGAATGTGACATGGCTACAGAATTGACATAATTAATGGGTCTACAAGGCAAGTAGGCATCGATATAGCGAGTGTGCTAACGACGGAGGGTCTCCGATTGCAGGTAGTGGACATCGTGCTTCACTGCCTCGACCCAGGGCAGCTCAAACTGCGCGGACTCTCCGAGCTCTTCCCGCCCGTCTGCCGCTTTGCTCAGGTACGCGGTACGCCAATGCGTTTCTACGTGTTCTCGTTGCCGACGGCGCACAATGATAATATTAGCTTCCCGCCGAAGCCCTTGTATGTTTTGACTTCTGAGCCATCCTCAAAAAGCACTTGCTCTCTAGCAAATGACCTAGCTAACGTCACAATTATTATGTTAACCTACGTTAACTCGTGGTTACAACCAATCACTTCCTCCTCTTTACATATTAAGTGCAAGTTAATTATTTTCTCCCAGAGGCTTGAATTTTGATCAGCCAGTTACGATCACCATGGTAATTTTCCTGCATGACACAGACTGCAATAGCCACAATAGGCTAGAAAATTCCGAGGTCATATAAGGTCAATTAGTTTTAGTTATATTGGTAGTTGATAGTTCATGTCAATGTATACAAGTAGTTAGGCTGTAAATTTGTGGGTCCGAAAATCTGAAATTGTTTTGTTATATTGCAGTGATTATTTGCCAATATTTGGAACCTAAAAGAACCAAGACCAAACTGTAATTTTGTTTCTATTTGGGTTTGTGTTCTGGCTAAGGTTCCAGTTTTTAATGGGTTTCAAAGTGTTCCGTTCTGATCGCCGACCACGAAACGTAGCGTAACGATGCGGCGGTGACGCGCTTTGCAGGTGAGCCACTGCACGGGGTCGCGCCGCGTGGCGGCCGGCTCAAAGGCGGGCACGGTGACGCTCTACGAGCTGCGCTCGGGCAAGTGCTCGGTGATCGCCGCACACGCGCTGCCCGTCTCGGCCGTTGCGTTCTCGCCCGACGGCAAATACCTTGCCACCTACTGCTGCGCCGACAACAAGCTCGGCCTCTGGCAGGTGCGTTGCATCACGTTTCTCTGCCGGCGTTCTCTGGCTTGCAGTTTCGCGAGCGTTTTGTAGATTTGTTTGTTTTTGTTAAACTCTTAGCTCACTGGGGATTCTCGTGCATTGTTCATCTTCCTTGTACATGGAATACTTTTTATTCACTCTAACATACCTACTCAGATCTCAATTAGGCAAGGTAATTGAAACAAACGCCCTATGTTTCGAACGAGTTTCGAGATAGGAATTGAACCGCGCTGCAAATCTAGTTGCATGAACATCTGTTTCCAAACAATATCATCCGTCTATAACCATCATCCTTAAATAATATCCGTACTTTGGATCTCATCATTTCCCAGCTGTTATCTATTTGTAGTTCAAAAGGCCAAAAGACCACTAAGGGCCAGTCTTACAACGTCAAGTTAAATATTAGCAACCAACAGGTTGTCACCATGGAGATGAGTTTTTCTCTGGAGTTTAGCTACTCGGCTAGACATTGAAACCAGCCCTAAATCAAGTGATAATGAGATTGCAAGTGCAAATACTTGTGGCATGTACGGTAGATATTTCTTATTGGAAAGAAAATCTACTTCGATCGATAGATCGATTGATTGATCAAGTGGGTGAGTGAGTGAGCTAGAAAAGAGCAATAATTAGCACGCCTTGCGCCATAAGAACCGTCCCGTTCTACGCTTGCTCCCCGCCTCTACGCCACCGCGTTACGTTCCAGGCGACGACGGGCATGTTCGGCTTCGGCAACGCGCAGACCCGCTGCGTGAAGAGCTACTCGACGGCGCCCATAGCGGACGTCGCGCGGCTCAACCCGCTGCGGCTGGCGCGCCTCGTCTGGATCAACAATCGCAGCGTCTCGCTGATGCTGGCCGACGGCACTGAGACGCGCTTCTCCGTCTAGAGCGGCGGCAGGGAGGGGTCTGGTCTGTCTGCATGCTCGCGACGGGTGGGGGACGGCGGGTGGGTTAGGTTAGGTTGGACACGCGATTGAACGGTAGCGGTGGGGCAACTCGAAAGGAGGCGGCAGTCAAAACGTTTAGCGACCCGGTTTTTATCGTGGATAACTTATTTTAGTTAAGGACTTGATAGGAAGGAGCATCTTGCATGTTGTTGAGTAAAGGCAAAAAGATAGGAAGACGTAATTCATGTCCGAGCTGCGTATTCTTTGCTATTCCGGCAGATATCGCCAATGTTCATAGGAGGATGGTTAGATTTTGCAAACAAATGTTTTCCAGCTGAAGATCAACACAAACAAAGCACAATGCATGGTCAATGCATGGCTGTCAACCTACAACGTCGTACAGACTTGACTCGTCAAATTTTTTTGGTAATTTTCTCCTTTCCTTATCCAAAGTCTCGAGTGTTTTGGCACTCCAGTAGCAAAGATTCTTTGTTTGAAGGCGGCCAAGGCCGCTTTGTTCTTCGTTACTTTTGGCAAAGGGCCAGCTCGACACTTCAAAATAGACGCGAGTTCCTCAGGTATGATTGATTAGAATATCTATTAATTGGGACAATTTAAAATGAATGTGCAATTGTGTGCCTGGGAGACTTGCGAGTTCTCGGTGGATCTGCATAAGGTTAAAGGTTCTATGATTTCACATATATGATATATGTATCATATTATAAACGTATAATTCATTGCATGTTTATGCTGCTTACAAAATAAATTTTGCCATCAGATGTTATTGTAAGTGTAAAATTTTGAGGATCGTAGTTGTTTCTATGCAAAAATTTCAGAGAAACTGAAAATATTTATTATGTCGAAAGATTTATTGTTGATTAGTGTGTAGTTTAGTAGGCACTTTTAGGGTAGGTGAAGCATCTGTTAAAATTTTACAGGTTCTTGAACGTATACCTAAACTTGATAGTTGTCACTTATGATGAGATGTGATCTGGGCATGCTGTCGTTCTGTTAATGTGTATTGGTATTAAACCAATTGGTATTAAACAATGAAACTAACTGAATATTGATAGACAATAACCATCCTTGTGGATTTAAGGGTGAAAAGTCGAGGCAAAAATAAGAGGTGTGTGTGGATCACAAATTAATTCAGACTGTCTGTTCTTTCTAGATCCTCATTTGCAACTCACTTACTCTTGTAAGCGTACTCTTGTAAGTAGACTATTCTATGAAATTTGGGAAGATAGTGTATGCAAAGGTAGGTCTAGAAAATCTACAGACTGAATTTTTTAGGTAATTTAATTGACTCGATAGAATTTCTCCCAAATTTTTTAGTTGGAAATCTATCGGGATTGCAGACATTCTAGTCTAACACTTTGATGTTGTCCATTGTAAATGATTTAATTTTATGTATATATTGTGTAATTCATGTAATATATAGATATATACATATATAATAATATATATATATAATATATACCAAATAATTGCAACTTGCATCAGGTGGGGACAGATATGCAATATGCAACACAGATGCTTGACGTAGGAAAAATATTACCACTAAATACTATCCCTAACTTTCCGCTTGACTACAGGCCATACAGGCCACGGTTGGAATATATGAAGCATATATGAAGCAAGCATATATGAATTACAAGACATTGCGGTCTGGAATTGCACTAAGATTAATGAGGATCGAAAACAGACGGGAAATTAAAAATTAAAAAGTAATTCGCGCGCCTTTTTTAAAATAGATTGCTTAACAGCTCATGTGCAATCATATATCACGCAGGCTAGTCAGCCTGCGGAAGACCCTTAATCCGACCCTATAATGACCCTAATCTCTATTGTTTTACGCTCATTATGCTCATTTCAAGTTGCGCGCGTCCCTGACGACGTAGCCCCCCACCCCTTACAAGTTGCGCGCGTCACTGATGACGTAGTCCCCCACCCCCACGTCCCGGCGTCCGTGCTCCCGGCGGGCTGACTGCTAAGTGTACAGCTCGTAGTGATTCGGCGAAAATAGTTTTCTGAGATAAATGATAGTACGCAACGGACAGAGTTAAAAACAAGTGCAATCGCTTGCCCGCGAACCAGCGACACAGAATTGTTATGTCTCATCATCGAAATGGGTCTCTAATATAGTAATCCAATGGCGTGGAAATCGACTCAATGGTAAAAATAAAGATTTCTTCTCGACAATTCAGCTGACCTTGAGCCGATCCCAGCTGGGCAACCTACCAAGTGATCGCATTCACAACTCGCAAGTCGCGGATACGAGCTGTTAGGAATGCGATAAGTTGACGGGCTCCCTACCAGCAGATCCCAGCTGCGTGCTATTTCAAGATGGACGAAGTTTAGACGCCAAGAGAACATTGTTATTGTTTATTTGCGTGATTGTTTTAAGACACATTGCAACTGTGTTTTTGGACCTTGTGTAATTGTGATTGCAATCAACGAATCTATTTGCTTAATTTACTCCACTTAAATAGGATTTTACGTGAAGAGGTGACAGTGCAATTGGGTTTCAGGACCAAGTGTAATTTTGATGTGAGCAACAATCGAATAGCTTCACATCTATATTGACTCACTTCTCTCCACTTTATTATTTGGAAGTTATATGTAGAGTTTACAGTGGAATTGTGTTTATTGAGTGTAATTGAATAGTGTATTAGTTTATTGAGTTACGACATTGCAACTGTGTATTTAGACCTAATGTCATTGCAAGTGCAATCATCGAATCTATTTACTTTATTTAAATAACTCTGGTACCTTTATGCCTCACACATTCCAACCCAGAGTACAGCTTTCAAATCAATTCTAAGAGAATTCTGACAAACTTATTCAACTGTTTTATAAAGGGTAGAATTAAGAGATCAAACATCTTAACGGGATTCAAGCGGCCACTTACTCGCCACGGCACTTGCAAGTGTATATTCACGATAAGCATCCACTAGCTCTGTGGAGTGAGAGCCGAGTTCTCTCTTGCCGTCATGTGTGTCTGAGCTCAAGATATCAACAAACTAAACGGCCTTGTATGTTTCGGTCTACTAGGGTATTAGCCTTACATACCCTATGGTATTAGGTTGCATAAATAAAATGAAAACAAGACACAAGTCATAGCGAATTACCACTGAAATGGAAATATGGGATTTTTATTGACACGATTGAACTCGTAATTTGAAACAGAATTGGAATCAATTTGAATCGAAGTTCTAACGTTATTAGAACGATTGAAACATCGTTGAACATGCCACAAAATACTATTTTGTCACCTCCCCACCCCACATTTCGACAGAGGATTATTATCGCCTTGCCAAAGAGCCGAGAGATTATAGTTGCCGAGCATTATTAAAATTATTTACTTTTATGAGTCACCTAATACTCGAGACATCTCACATCGACAGGATAAAACCACGAAAATCAATTTTTGTGAGAAGTTTTGACAGGAGTGGACTTGTGATTTGATATAGATTTTGAATCAATTTGAATCGAATTTCTAGCGTACCTACTTCTTTTCAATTTTTAAACAAACCGAACATGCGAAACGAGATGTTTTCTTGTCGCAGCCATCCCGCTGCTCGCGATGTATATTCCTTGCGCGCTTGGGGCTATAATCCGGGATTGAATTGTTCGATATAAATGGAAGGTCGATTAATTCGATTGATTTCGTTCATTAGCAGTAAATCATGAAAGTTGCCAAAGCAAACATGCTCTTATGCCTTTTGAATGAACTTTTTAGCCAGGTAGTTTTTGTCAAAATATACCGCTAACTATGTATTACAAATCGTTTGGTTTATGTAGCATTTACTCAATGTGCATGTATTTTTCGCTTCATGTCGTTGTATGATGGAATCTTCGAACGGAATGAGGTGAAATCAACATTTCATTTCATGTAAACTAATTGTAACTAATTGAACTTGTTAGCTTGTGCACTTTCGTAACTTTTACAGCCAAGATACCGCAGTATAAACAAACCGCTAAAACAGATGCAGAGCGGGTCTCGGAAGACCTGACTGCATGCAGATTGCACCCGATGCACACCCAATTGCATTTAGATATGAGGTGTAACAAGTATGTTTTAGCAACTGCGAGAGGAATTCAGTTCAATTGTTATCACAAGCTGTTGTGAGTTACAGATTTCAGCGCGTAGTGTTGTTTTTTTCAAGACCTAAGCCTGGGGATTATAGACAGCGAGCGTGTGAACGGCACCAAGGTTACGTGAAAGAAGTGTTTCCAGACCACGAACTGGACTGTTTCAACGCCTAAGTAATATGCAATTTGAGGTGATAAGAAGTACTGCTTGGACGAAACGTAAAGATTTAGGCGCAAAAGTTTCCCTCGTGCAGCCCTCGTTTTCTACCTCTTCACAGGACACATCCTTTGTCAGAGAAGCACGTTACCTATATGGTTGGATTCGGCTCGCTTCAAACTATCCGGTGGTGGGGTTATTTTGTTTATAGCTTAAACCGTCTGCTTGTGACAGCCAGCGAAAGAAAGACGTTTTTTTGGTGAAATATTGGACATGATAAAAAAAATTATATCTTCGAAAGGGGCGTAAGGATCAAAAATAAAAAGGTGCCAATGGCTCAATACAAACTTCCTACGTCTAAAAAAAAATACTAGACACCTAAGCCTTTCCGACTTTTCATGATGAACAGGTAGGCCGTGAAACATACATTTTTGAGTTTTCCGCAAATTTTCCGGTATTTTCCGTGAAGTAAAATATTTTTCACAGGTGCGAAATCAACTACTTAATGTAAATATAATTAAAAAAATCGGTTGCAGTGCATTTTTTTTGGCGCATATACCCCGCTTGATTGGCCTTAATGATTATTTGTAGGTATTATGTAGGTATGTTTCCAGGTCCGCTTAGGATGAAGTGTGGTTGCGCGGCTAGACCCAAAGTTTTTCGATATTTAACCTCATATAGATCAGTTGATACTCGATGTTTGTGCGCTTCACCAACTTCAGGAGTAGACAAATGGGCAGGTGCTCAATGGCAAGTGTTCATAAAATTGGAGACTGTGTTGTGAGCGCTTTATCGAATGGTATAAACATAATTTTAATATTGTAACCTACACATTTTCAACACATTTCATTAAAACGTGCAAAGATTTTATTCTTCGAAGAGTATTGACTAGGCTATACAATATCCTCAATGCTAAGAGTATTGCAGTTGACTCATTAAATTGCATTGCATTGAAAAGGTGTAGTTCATACACAATGGTATGGTAAACCCTTCATGGTATGAAGGGAAATGTTGGGACTATTCCAACGTTGAGCGATGCAAAGGGAAATTAATGGGACACAGATGATAGTAAAGAAAAAGCACTAAATAATCATTATGGGGAAACATTCACACAGAGAGGAAGAGAACGTTACTCAATGCAGGGACAAATAAGGAAAGGAGATGAGAATTATGTGACGAAGGAAGAGATGGCAGGTTATTCGAAAGCTTCAGAATAGCAAAGCGGTAGGACTTGATGGGATGTCAAATGACTTACTAAAATTAGCAGGGGAAATTATCATTCCTTACTTAGAGGTAATAATTAATTTAACAATTAAAACAGGAAAACTGCCAAAAGATTGGAAGGAGGCATTGGTAGTTCCAATCTTTAAAGGAGGAGAGAGGGGAAAACTGACAAACTATAGGCCCGTGAGTCTCACATCAGCCATATGCAAAATAGTTGAAAGGGTAATAGATGGACGAATAAAGAAAAAACTTGATGATTTGGGAGGATTGAAAGAGGCGCAACATGGATTTAGAAAAGAGTATTCGTGTGAAACTCAACTTTTAGGTTTTGTGACTGACCTGGCAGAGGTGTTGGATAGAGGAGGAAGAGTAGATGCGGTGTTTCTGGATTACGAGAAAGCATTCGATAAGGTTGACCACGATTTATTAATGGAAAAGCTATGGGAAAGGATTGACGATATACAAATGGTAAATTGGATAGGAAATTTTTTGAAAAATAGAACGCAAAAAGTAAGAGTGGGAAATTGCACGTCGGATGAGAGGGAAGTAACATCAGGTGTGACACAAGGGAGTGTGTTAGGGCCATTGCTGTTTGACATCTTTATTGACGACATGAGCGAGGGAGTAGAATCGAAAACAAGGCTTTTTGCTGACGATTGTGTTGTTTATAGGAAAATAACCGACATTAAAGACGAGCAAATAATGCAAAAAGACTTAAATATGATAGGAGATTGGGTTAAGAGAAATAAGATGAGTCTAAATGTAAATAAATGCAAGACAGTGAGTTTTGGTGGTAAACAAGAAAACTCAGAACATAACCACAAGATGCAGGGAATAAATTTGGAAAGGGTAGAAACATATAAATACCTCGGAGTAATATTTAAAAATGATTTGGGATGGATAGAACAGGTGGCAAAAATAACAAAGAAGGGAATAAATGCACTGAACTTCATCATGAGACAATTAAAAGGGATGAGTACAGAAATTAAAGAAAAGGCATATCTCACAATGATAAGACCCATGATGGAATATGCAGCAGCAGTGTGGGATCCGTAGAGAACAGGAGAAATTAAAGATATTGAAAAGGTACAAAGAATGGCGGCAAGAAGGGTGACCGGAAAAATGAGAAGAAGGAAGAAGGTGATAAACGAAAAAGGAGAACTGGAAGAAGTCTTAGAAAGACCATTTCTAATAGTGAAGGAGTTAGGATGGATGAAACTAGAAGGGAGGAGAAAAGTGGACAGGTTATGTTGCTTTTTTCGAGTACTAATGGGAAGAGGAGGATGGAAAGAATTAAATAAAAAAATTGAGATGGAAAGCTTGAGGTACGGATGCAGAGGTAGCCATGAAAGAAAAGTAAGAGTGAATGGAGCAAGAAAAGACATTGGAAAGTACTGCTTCGTGATAAGAACGGGACGAGATTGGAATTTGCTGGAAAGGAAAATATTTGAGAATGAAGAAATGGATGTGAAAGAGTTCAGAAGAAAAATTGAAAAATCAGAAAAGCCTTAACTATGAATTAAATAAATAATGTAGCATGTAACTTTACCACCTACATAATATATGTAAATTGTAAAGTAATAAATAAATAAATAATTAATTAAATAGACCCAACGCTTTGGGAAGTAATTTTGATACATCTTAGTCATTGTTGGTGCTAAAGTTGGTGCAAGTGTTTATGTTAATAATATCTCCTTCTATAACAAATCTCCCTAAATGAATTATACATTATGTTATGAAACAATAAAATATATTAGGTACCATGCAAACTTGAAATCAGAATGTTAACTATACTTCTGAACTACCTACTCCAAATAGAGGCCCACAGCATAGCTATTGAAAGATCTGCACCTAAATCATGACAGTGTTATTTATTTATTTATTTGGCTGCTGACAAATACATTGTAATTGTATGGGCCTATGATAAATTTATATGATATTAGTTGATAAATAAATTATATAAAATATGATAATAATAATAGTAGTTTAAACTCGAGGTAAGGTCAGTGATACGTGCAACCTGGGGCCTGCAAGGTATTTCAGTGAATTTCTTTGGTGTAATGTTTTCTGCCTTAAATTAATTTACAGCTAAAAATAATGAAAACTTATTTTCACTGATTATAATCCTTTCGCTGCTAACGAGCGTGTGAGCGCATCTAAGCTGCGTATTCTGACTAATTCTGAGATTCGTTGGCCCAGCAGAGGTATGCTGTTGTATCGCGTTTATTCGTTGAAATCTGATATTGAGTTGACTGTTGTTCATGGAAATGCAGGACGAGGTAACACCTGAGTTTAAAATAAGTGTGCGACTTTGGTTTCTTGATCGACATTACGCAGAAACTGTGCCAACTTAACACATCAAAGCTCCAAAGCAAGGATCAACTGATCAACAATCTGTTCGAGCAAATCAAACCATTTGAAACAATATTGTGCTTGTGGCATGAGGCAGCTCAGCAAAACAAAACTATCCACTATCCTATATTGCATGAAAATGATTCTGAAAACGCCAGTATCGAATTTGATCTATCTAAATATGCTACACAGAGTTATCATCACTACAGAATTAATTTAAAAAACGCTTTGAAGAATTCTGATGCCATGAGCCGTCGTACCCAATGCTTTCGTTGCCCTTTGAAGCTGATGTTGATTCAGACAAGGAAAAGATTCTACTATGACTTCATTTACATGCAGTGCGTCAGTGCCCTGAAGTAAGGATTTGAGATGTCTTGATTATTGTCGATCATCTGTATTGATCATCTGTTGACTTCCCCTATCGCTGAAAACTTATTAAAACTACTGACTATTATATTATGCAATATTTGATAATTTAGGTATTATTTTCATTGCAAAGTGGCGAAAATGGTTACACATCACTGGTGTAAGTTATACCTCACCAACATGTAATTTATAAAAATACCATACAAAAACATGTGAAATAAAAAAAAAAAAAAAAAAACTAAACGTTTTTTAAAAAATTAGGAAGACCCATCTCTTGCCTCTTCCTCCTTAAAGTACATGCCTTAAAATACATACCTTAAACATTGACATCAAAATTTAAAAACCTCTACTTAAAAAAGAATTGATATGGATTGTAGTGCTGCCTGGAAGCCCCCGCTTCTCTTTTATATTTACAAGATAATTGAAACTAAATATGTGTACTTATGGTACTTTTACAAAATTCTTTCACTATCTTTGACACATTTACTGGCGACTTACTGGACTGACACATTTACATTTAATTTGTGAAATCGGTTGGTAGCTGAGGTCTTCTCGGGACATGCAAAGTCAAGCGACTGCGACATGCGACTGTCATCTGCAAAATTGCATTCCCCCTAAAGGAAGTCGATGAGGGACGTAGAATATACCGTTAACATGCTAATATGCATCGCAAAACACCACAATTCACGATTGTTCGGTCATGATTACAAGGGATGAAAACCTTCCGATTACTTGACTTCGCATGTCCCGAGAAGACCTCAGCTACCAACCGATTTCACAAATTAAATGTAAATGTGTCAGTCCAGTAAGTCGCCAGTAAATGTGTCAAAGATAGTGAAAGAATTTTGTAAAAGTACCATAAGTACACATATTTAGTTTCAATTATCTTGTAAATATAAAAGAGAAGCGGGGGCTTCCAGGCAGCACTACAATCCATATCAATTCTTTTTTAAGTAGAGGTTTTTAAATTTTGATGTCAATGTTTAAGGTATGTATTTTAAGGCATGTACTTTAAGGAGGAAGAGGCAAGAGATGGGTCTTCCTAATTTTTTAAAAAACGTTTAGTTTTTTTTTTTTTTTTCATATTGTAGAGAGATGGTGTTATCGAACATTGGTGGCGTGGTGTATGGCCTAGTACTCGTGACTGGAAATTTACGGGCACGGGTTTGATTCCAGGCGATTCATCTTTTTAGAAAACGAATTTCATCCGACATGTTAAGAAACTCCATACAGAACTCCGAAATCGCAAGGATGCAGACAGTAAAGACAAATGTCCCAGAATAGTTTAAATTTTGCTAACAGATGGTGCTGTCTAATTATTTTGAGAATATCTCTTGATCAAATGGAAACCAAATTGATTAAACGTTACATATTATCAAATGCTGATCACATCAATTCCCAGTATTTTTACGAAAATCAAAGGCGACCTCAAGTACCGATAAATTCGCGTCGCGTGCGTGTCCCAGCTCACAGCGTGCATGCGTTCCACCAGTAAGACCATGGTTCGATTCCCTACGACGTCGTAGGTTTTTGTCCATTGATCTTTTGGATGTATCTCGTTGGACGGTGGGATAGCGACGGCATCGAATCTGGCCGCCAGAATATTGCCATAATATGACGTCCTTAATCTTGGTGGATGATATTTTTCACAATATTTATTATTTGGAAGATCTAATTACAATGGTAAAAAAGTTGGATGCTGCGGGGCTCGAACCCAGGCTCATCCTAGTTATATGATTGGAACCTAGCGACTTAACCAACAAGCCATTACGCCAGATGGATGTATCCCAAGAGAAAGTTCCTTTAAATGAAGTTAAAAATTTTGCGAGGCCTGAAAATTCAGCATTGATATCCAAAATCGCATGACCAAAAAATGGTTTCTTAATCATCCCCGCTCCTCCCCTGCAGGGGCACTTGTACGTGATCTGCATCTGAGGACACCACAGCGCACTGCCATTTGACGAGCCTCTAGCTCAGTCAACGCAAATTTCGTTTCGAATCCACCACCCTCTATTTAAATATCGGTTTTGATCGCATAAAAGTGATAGTGGAGTCACTTTGACAACAGCGCAATCTCTGATTGGTTGTCTCAACTTTCAAAAGACTATAAAACCACGAGATGATTTCGATGTAAAGCAGCTGTGGTCGTGCTCCCGGCACGGTGAACACGTTGGTCCGGCCGCCCAGTTGATCAAATGTAGCGCGAATTAATCCTTTCGTAGAAGCAAAGCTTGCGACGTAAATGCAATTGCGTTGTGATATTCTCGAGTAGTCACCATACTTATAGGCCGTAGTCGATGCGAGTCGAGTGCAAAACAAATGCCTCGTCCACGTCATCTGCTGTGTGGTCGAGTGCATTGCATCGCATCGGGGTTCGATTCCCGATGCCGGCGTGGCTTTTTGCCCAACAATCTTTGTCTGAATAATCTTTGAACGATACCTGCTAGTTCTTACGTCACAAAGAGCCAAGCTGAGACACCTGGCAGCCAGAGAAAAACTTGGCCATTCAATTTATTACATATTCTAGGTTTATGACAATGAATCGGAAGCAAATATAGACAAAGTGATCCCAACAGCAGCGTGGTCCAGTGGATTGCACGTCGGCATTCTTGATGAGAGTTTGATGCGACCTGGGTTCTATCCCAGTAGCAATCGTAGCTTTTTGGCAATGTCCGGCACTGGCAAAATACTGTAAATACACTGAACAACAGTGAAGTATAGGTCTTGGTGGTCTGCAATGTCAAACACACAAGTCAATAGCCTAAAAAAAGCACATCAGCCTACCATGTGCAATGAGTATGAAGAATTCAAGGCTGACTATCATCAGTGGTGTGGTGCAATGGATTATCCCACTTACCCGGTAGACTAGCGACGTGGGTTCGAATCCCGGACCAAACAGCTTTTTTTCATTCAAAGTTAAATTGAAATTGTTCAATTTTATCGTGCAAAGCCACTAACATATATGCCACGAATTAGTAGTAAGGTGGTGTAGAAAAAAATACCAAGTCACAGATTTGTTCAATTTTAACTACCAGACGGCGCTGTTTACCAAATGTGTGCACACTCGTGGCCGTTGGGACCAAACATTTTGGCCAAGCGAAGTGGAAGACCCTAGGGTGTTAGGGTGGGACGTTCAGTGTGCCATAAAAATTCAAAACGAGGTCGCAAAGCGACCGAGTATTGAATTTTTGCAACTATCTTTAATAATATTCGCCTGAATTTAATGCAAAACAGCACTCTCGTCTCATGTACGAGCCGGCATTCGAACCCGGTATCTCCAGGTTATCAGTCTCGTACCTTAAACAAGTGGCTACCGAGATACGATACAAAGACGCAGATTTTTAAGGCATATGAAATACAAATGGTTTGTTTAACTTTTGTACTTATTAAAATTTCACCGGCCAACAAGTTCCCCCGCCACTCTAAATCATGAGAAAAGCTCAAAATCCACTTGGATTTGAACGCATCATCTTTGCGTCATGAAACAAGCGACCTAACCACTCGGCCATTCGAGGGATGTGGTAGGCGATGATATTTTTCACAATATATATTTGAAAGATTTTTACAATGGTAAAAAAAGCCAGATGCTACGGGGCTCGAACCAGGCTCATATGCATAGTAGAATTGGAACCTACCGACTTAACCAACAAGCCATTACGCCAAATGAATATTTTCTAAGATAAAGTTCCTTTAAATGAAGCTAAATTTTTTTAATATAATTTAATTTCTTCCGATAATTTAATTACATGTGAGGCTTGAAAATTCAGCAATCGCAAAATCAGCAATTCAAAATCGCAGATGACCAATAATGGGATTCTAAACATCCCCGCTCCACCCCTGCAGGGGTACATACGTGATCTGCATACTTACACGTGACTTGTGCCTTATAGAAGCACTGCTCGGAAAATAAAGCGTATCCAGTGCGTGTGTGAGGATGTCGTCCACAGTGCACTGATCTTCCCAAGATTTTGACATCTGACGAGCCTAAAACTAACGTTAAAAATAATCCACCTCCCTCTAGTTAAATATCGGTTTTGATCGCATAAAAGTGATAGCGGCGTCACTTTGACAACAGCGCAATCTCTGGTTGGTTGTCTCAACTATCAAAAGACTATAAAACCACGAGATGATTTCGATGCGAAGCTTTGTGGCCGTGCTCCCGACACAGTGAACACGTTGGTCAGAGCGCCCAGTTGATCAAATGTAGCGTGAATTAATTGCGAGTTTGTCCTTTCAAAGAAGCAATTAGCTTGTTGAATAAATCAAATTGGTTAACCCAACTCCGCGCTTGCGACGCAAATGCAATTGGCAATTGCGTTGTGATATTCTCGAGTAGTCACCATACTTCTAGGCCGTTAGTCGATGAGCGTCGAGTTCAACACAAATGCCTCGTCAACGTTATCTGGTGTGTGGTCGAGTGCATTGCATCGCTATGTTTTATGGAGAAAAGATGAGAAAAGGAGGGAGGAAGAAGGAGGAAGAGTACCTTTTTTGATGAAAAAGGAAGGGATTAGGACATATCTATTTTAACAAAGCCTAAACACCATGGTTCGGCAAGTGCTTAGATTTTGATACAAAAATAATAATTTCTGGGTAAATTAATGTGAACCAAATTAATCCTGTTACAAAAACCGTTTTTTAACAATAATATCATTTAGCCTTAGAAGAAAATAGAAAAATCTCTATGGGTTCGATTCTGTAACTTTCTAAGGTATAGGTCGAAGGACGGTTGGGACTGGAGGTTGGAGGTCGGAGCGAAGGCACCTACTAAAGATGTAGAATATAAAATCAGGGACTCCAGTGATCTTTGACCTCCGCCCCAAAGCAACCGTATCGTTTCCACATCTTCACAGAATACAAATTTTTCCTGGTCCCTTATTCTCTAACTTTAACAGTAGCTTTGTCTCCTATACATCCGTTGGAAACAGCAGGAAACATTATAGGAAACAAAAGCAAAAACTGTGATATTTTACATTTACAGATTGAACCTTCTCAAAATGTTTGAGGGAAAATGTTTTTCTCTATCTCTCTATGTCTTCTGTTTATAGACTCAATGGTCGACACGGTACCAATAGAACTATTATAGCTCATCGTAAAATCGTAAGAATATCCGAAGTGTATAAATATTTGTTCACACTATGACGTGTTGCAACTGAAATAATTGTTATTGTGTTACAAAACAGGTTTCAAAAGGACGGCCCTTTCACCACAGTTCACTTCCACTGGAACTGAATTTTAAAATAACATTTACGTGTGCAATTTAACGGAGTCTAAATCCAAATGCGATTAGATGGATGTTTGATGGAGGACAAAGGGCTGAGGACGGTGAAGGAGGTCGACACTCGATTTTAGGGGTTCCGCTCGAGTTCCCCGAAAAATTGTTGTTCATGACAAGAATGTTCTCTTCCAGTTCCAAATCTTCTCTTGCAATGTCCACTTGCATTTAAGCCTTCGACACCCTTCGCGTAGCCCAGAGACGACTTGGTGCGTGACAAGACTCGTCATGCTGCGGTCCAGGTAAGCTCGGCTTCGTCGAATCTTCCCGATGGTTCCCGAACACGGCTGTACGAATATCAGCTGTGAACAGCTAATCTGCATCATACTCGACGAGAGCTGTCAGCCTATGTGGTATTCTTGAAAAAGTAAAATGTCGTATTTTTATTTTGTATTTATTTGTATCTCCACCCAAAATACCTACCCAGTTCGTTTCACTTGTCAAAAATGGAAATAGATCACAATTTTTCCTATATCCTTGCTTAGCTAGCCGCCTACTTGCAACGTACCTACGGGATCGCGTGGACACGCTACTGCAACTAACTCCCTCTAGAATCTAGATGATTGAAAACTAAATATTATGTCACGTGACGAAGCACTTTGAAAGATGGCGGCTCATTTGAAAATCTAATGTCACGTGACAAAGCACGTTGCAATATGGCGGCTCTTTCGCTATTTTTCACTCAGCCAACCGTTAGCATACGTCAAAACGTATTAGGAGATCATAAGGCGGGAAGAGCTATGCGCTTTTGAATGCAAACACTTTACCACGTGAGCGAGCACGTTGCAAGATGGCGGCAGTCAATATTTTTTGAAGGTCGGTCGAAAAGTCGACTATTGATCGACCGTAAAGTGGGCACCCCAAAAGTATCAGGAGACCAGAAGCTGGGAAGAGGTATGCATTTTTGAACGCTATCACTCGACCACGTGCGCGAGCACGTTGCAATATGGCGGCCGGCAATACTTTTTAAGGTCGGTCGAAACGTCGACTCATAAAGTGACCGTAAAGTGTGAACCAAAAAGTATCAGGAGACCAGAAGCTGGGAGAGTTATGGGCTTTGAAAGGTACTACTTGACCACGTGCGCGAGCACGTTGAAAGATGGCGGTACGACATCGAATCGTTCTTGTGTCGGTATAATGGGCGACTGCCTGACCTACCCATTTTATTAATCAGAAATGTTTAAAGTATCCAAAAGTATCAGGAGACCAGAATACGGGAAAGGTAAATGATTTGAACGTTAATTTTTGAGCACGCTGTAAGATGGTGGCGGGGGCGGAATCATGAGGATTGACAGGTTGTCTGACAGCTTGAATGACAGGCATTAAAAACAGCTGATGCATTACAATTCATTCCTCATATCTTTTATTATTTATACTTTTTAGGAGAAAGATACTTAAATTAGAATATAACAAATGTTATTTATTGGGTATTTCAATATTTCGTAGTTCTGAGAGTCTTGTCTGGTCTTGTCGCTTTGTTTTCCGCATACTGATTTAGCTAGAATATATATACCACCCCCATCAACACCCAATAACTACCCGAACCTCCCCTCACCTACAACCCACCGACCAGCCCAAGTACCCACCACTGGGCCGGTGCGGCTTTCGCGTAAGATTAAGAATTTTCGTTCAAGTTAATAGACTTTATTATTATAATAATTTCGCCACACGGCCATACACGGTTATTTAATCATATTGACGATACATATATTGTTTGGTAACTGCAAGTATCATCTCACCTCGTTTGTGTTATATGTAAATTAATTCAATTTTTCTACAAGATCGGGATAAACTCATGACATCATCTTTGCGACCATTTTCATCTGTGCTTGTCGTCACTTTACGTTTTCTAAAATATATTTTGTGGCAACACTGCACTAAGGAATAACACATCAACATGCCGAAAGTGAAGGAGGTGGTGGATTCGAGCATGGAAGAGGAAAATGACGAGGAAATGGAAGAAGATGAAACAGAAAGCACCGAAAATCCTTCTGTTTATCTTCCTAGTCAACCTCTTGAAGAAGGGGAAAGGTTAATATGCGATAAATCGGCTTATCGAATGCTACATCAAGCTTCTTCTGGTAAGCGGCTATCATAACCTCTAATTACATCATAGGGTAAAATTTTGTTATGCTCATCATTATTAAACCGGGCATGCATGATGGGATAGCTTTAGAATAATCTTATAATATTGCTTATTTTGTATAGGATCTCCATGTCTGAGTTTTGACATCATTCGAGATTACGATGGAGACAATAGAGAAACTTTTCCTCTCTCGGCTTATGTTGTTGCTGGAACACAAGCACCGAAGACACACACCAACAATTTATTTGTAATGAAGATGTCAAATTTGCATAAGATAGAGACGGATCAAGATTCTGCAAATAGTGATGAAGAGGGGGACGACGAAGAACCGAAGATGGACTGCGCTCGAATCAAACACCAAGGCTGCGTGAACAGAATTCGAGTGAGTTGACAATGTCACAAAATTAGTGTAACATTGTTTTGTGATGGTGAAAGTTAAGTTACTAACTTAACTTTGTTTTGCAGTGCACTGAGTATGGTGGGCAGGTGATAGCGGCTACTTGGTCAGAGCTCGGTCGGGTGAACGTGTGGGACTTAACAAGACCTCTACAAGCAGTCGAAAGCTCGTCATCAGTAACCAAATACAACAATGAAGGTTATGAAACATCAACAAAAGCCCTATTTACTTTTCAAGGGCATCAGAAAGAAGGTGGGACTGTGATGATGTTTTACTTGCAACCTTTCCAACGACTTTCCTTTGCTTCTTTATACCTTCCAGCACATTCCCTGAATGTTTTTGAATTTGCAGGTTATGCCCTCGACTGGTGCACTACTGAACCTGGCGTCTTGGCTAGTGGCGACTGTCGGAGAGACATACACGTCTGGAAACCACAAGAGGGTGGAAAGTGGATAGTCGACCAGAGGCCCCTTGTTGGCCATCAAGACAGCGTCGAGGACCTACAGTGGTCCCCTAACGAAAGGAATATCCTTGCCTCATGCTCTGTTGACAAAAGGTACTCTAGAACAATTGGCTTCTCTTTATCTTAAAATTTTAGTCCTCAAAAGTACAATATGAATGGGATATTGCTGAGGATTTTTCACTTCAGTTCAGTTTCAGGAAAAAAATATTACTATCTTAATCCTGTGCCTATGGCATTTTTACCTCGTGCAATACTTCAGCTTTCACATTGTTCGATATATCTCGGGTTCAACAATGTTTCTTGGTTAACAGCATCCGAATCTGGGATCTTCGAGCCGATGCGTCCAAGGCCAACATGCTGACGGTGGCCGATGCGCACGAAAGCGACATCAACGTCATCTCGTGGAATCGGAACGAACCGTTCATCTGTTCGGGCGGTGACGACGGAGTCATCCATGTATGGGATCTTCGGCAGCTCAAGGTTCGTTGAGGAATACAGTAGAAACACAAAAAAACCAAAAAAAAATGTAGACTTCCACTTCAAATTTGAAATTGAGGAAGATGGTGGGTTTGGGACAGGAGTTCTTTGATGAGGAATCCAAAATCAAAACTATATTAATTTAACTAGAATACTTATCAAACTTTTGTGGTCTATCAAATGCTTCGTGCAGATAATCAAATCTTTAAAACATGTGTCAAGACTTAACTGACCTTATTTGATTGATTGCCAAGGAACATTTTTAACCTAATGATCACATAGCTCGGCGCTATAATGGCACCAGGAGGGCGATTGTGTAACTTTTTACAGATCGGTATCTAGAGATAACAATCGGTAGCTAAGGAGATAACGATTCGGTAAAAAATCTGCGATTGTGTAAGATTTTATCGATCGATAGCCTGCCGAGCGATCGTTAAAATTAACGACATCAAAATAGGTGTCGTTATGTATTTACCGATCGGTAGATGGTTTAAAGATGGCGGATAACCTTTCAAATCTTCTACATGTCGAATAATTAGCGATTGAATACGATTTAATAAACTAAGAAAACAATGTTAGGAAAATGAGAGTCGAAAGGGAATTTTTGAGAGATCGATTTGATCCATTTCAAATGTCGGACAATAATTTCATACATCTTTACCGGGAAGAAAAACTAGCCGTGTACGACCTTGTGACAGCCATGCCGGCGAAGATCTTCAATTCCGCCTTCGATGAGAGTGGATGAGTGTAAGCTAACCTTTTTCTAAATACAATCTAATATTTTGAATTTACGCGCAAATACTTTGACGCCCAGCCAGCTGTCGGCCTTGGCCTTGCTGTAAGTCTCCGGCTGTCATCCAGCAAGTTGGCAGATTATCGGATTGAATCTTGTTTAGTCAATTGTCGCACATTTGCCCGTTGCTTTATCTACAAAACATGTCTTCAACAAGAAAAAACTTAACTGTTTGGTTGTTCTTTTCAGGTAAAATCACCGCTTTGGTTTATTTTTGCTTCGGGGAGCTATCGACGACGAAATGGACAAGATTATCTCAGTGCGATGTGCCAAACATCAGTGTCTGTTTGCATCAAGGAGGTTATTATGGCAATAAATAATCATCTTTTAGATGATTGGATAAAGTTTCCGAGGACAGAGTTAGAGTTTCAAACCATGAAGCAAAGGTTTGGTGCACCTACCTTTTCCATTTAATTTACACTGATGTGAGATGAGAATTAGGTGAAAAATAGGTACCTACCTAGTACCTACTCTATACTACTAGCATTGGATTTGGAATCATAGCAAATTCGATGCTTTTAGCAATCTACTAGGTAGGTATCTTGTCTATAGGAAAGACAAGCATCTCTCTAGGCTACAACCATTGCCAAATGTAATGCTTCAACCTACCCTCTAGCAATTTCACTGTTCCACAATGACATTATTTAGTACCTACCTAATAACTACATTATTAACAATCAATGCACTTTATTCTAGATTCATGGCAGCAAACATTTTCCTGGTGTCATGGGAATCATTGACAAGCATATTGCGATTTGCCCGCCAAACATGGAACGTGAACATCTTTTCCTTGATCAAGAGAATCGATAGTAATTTTGATTCTTTCATTTTGAAAGTACTTAGTGGAAATGAGATAAATCTACCTTTTGCCATTTAGCGCAATCTTTTGTGGGTCCCAAGCCGCTAGAGTTTAATTCACATGTTAATTTGTTCCACAACTCATAATTTTTTCCTGTGACGTTGGCCTTCCATAAACGTCACCAGCCGATAACTGTTTCCTGTAATATTTGGATGCTTACAAATCCATAACTGCATGGTTGTCAACCAGAAGTTTTGTAACGGGCTTATATCCTAAATCATAGTCATAGGTAATGTGTAATTATGAAGTGATTGAGTAACGTGTGTTGTACATTTCAAGTTTACTGCCAATTAAATTATTATCTTACACTGCATGATTAAAAGACTGTAGTGCACAGCCAGTTTAATTATTATTTTTAAGCTTGCTTGCTGCTAGAAGAATCCTTCTTTTAAGAACTCATTTCGGTACTGATTTTTTTCCAATAAATGAAGGTTCAGTTTTAACCTAAAACGTGCAAAACATTTGAATTTTGGTGCTGTCAACTATTCAAAGCAGCAAAGTGCGCGTGCGCGTAGATCAAAAACCAAATACTCATTCCAAAAACATCGACTTGAGAGTTTACGAGTCGATAAAAGTTTCCGAATCGATAACTCTGCCGACATTGTTAGACGATCGCTATCTAGATCCCGAATCGGTAGACTTATCGATCGGTAGCCTTATCGATCGGTAATTATTGAAAGTTACACAATCGCCCTCCTGATATTATTGTGTTATAAGGATAGGGAAAAACTGGTTTTCAGCAGCACTGCCGAAATCAGATGTTGAAACCCAAAAGGATACGGTTGGTAAAGTATTGCCGCGTTGCAGGGCCCCGACTCGTCGGTGGCGACGTTCAAGCACCACACGGCACCGCTGACTTCCGTCGAGTGGCACCCGACCGACCCCACCGTGTTTGCCTCGGCCGGGCAAGACGACCAGATCGCGCTCTGGGATCTGTCCCTCGAGAAGGACGGCAATGCAGAGGAAGTGGAGGGCGTGCCGCCGCAGCTGCTCTTCATCCACCAAGGACAGAAGGACCTCAAGGAGTTGCACTGGCATCCGCAGCTGCCTGGCGTCATCGTTTCCACCGCGCTTTCGGGGTTCAACATCTTCAGAACCATCAGCGTTTAAATGAATTATTGTGCTTCAGTTTTTTTTACTTTAGAAGTCTAATAAAGCTTTGAGGTTAATTGATATAGTTTTTTTTGTGTTTACCTACCATTTGTAAGTTCTACACCTAGATAATCGAACTACAGGATCATCAAACATCGATAGTGGTTCTATGGAAAAATGGCACATTTATTAATTTTTTCACAGAGTAATTTAAAAATGTTCCCATCCAAAAGAACCACCAGCAAGAGACGGGAATAAAGACCTCTCTTCCGCGCCGCGGCCAGACACATCCTGCCGTCGCAGAGATTAAAATGATTTTGCCAAATGTAAAACAATGATGTCCGAGCGTGCGCGTTCAGGGCAGGAGGGGGCTCTCAACAATGAGCCCCCCTCCGGCATCCGCCCGGCGCATGCCATGGAATATTACAGCTTAACAAATAAAATACATTATTATAATAACTATTCGATAATATATTACACAATACCGAGATAATATCTTCGCTACACTGCTGCCTGGATTTTTCTGTCGAGAACGTCCGCGGAAACAAAAGCTCACGGATTAAAAAACTGTGTACGAATTTTTCGGTGCTCGCCTTTTTCGTTTGGATTTTCTCCTCTCTACCGTATCAAAAATATCATCTTTTGTTTTTTTTTTGTCAAAGAGCGGCAATAATTTGGGGGTAAATGGCGTGAGCCCGGCGGGGACGCCTAGAGAGCGGGCGAGGCTACGAGAGAAAAGCTGTACAGGAGCGCGGACGTCTCCCTTAGCCACTCAACCGACGGCAGCGGCCATAAATTAATATCCACAATAACGTTCGTAAGACTAATAAAATGTTGTTTTCTGTGTAAAATAATATTAAAGTAAAACAACGTTAGCTTGAAACTGTAGCTACCTACCATGAGACAATCGTAAGAAATGATAAAGAGGCAATAATAATAATAATAATAATAATAATAATAATAATAGTATAATAATAATATTAATTAAAGATAACTAAACGAGTAATTAAAAGCTAGTTCACTGGTTCGGCAAGCTGCTACTATTGAGTTCGTTCCCCGCTGTCTGTTTCGACGAGCCTCGCTCCCGTTCTCCCGGGAAGGTGCTGCTGGGGGAGCGGAGTTTGTCGAAGGAGGCGACCCGATTGCATCGCAGCGTTCGTTGAGTAACTCGTTGTGTCGACGAAGACCCGTCGACGGCCACGCTGAGGAGTCGGTCCCATCGGAGACTCTGAACTCGACGCCAGTTGTTGCTCGGCAGCCAAGCCATGTTGGTCGGATCCCATTGGTGTTACGTAGTCAATGTCTTTGCGATTGAAATTCTCAAATGGCTTTGGACGTTAGCTGCCGACATGACCGCCAATGTGGCTGGCTGCTTCTTCAATTATTTGTCGTGGGGAATCGAAGTTTCTTGAATTTGGAGTAAAATTAATTCTCGTTGCATGTAGACAAATCTCGGATATGATTGATTCAGTGATTTATCTACATTTTTTGCTCTCCTTCTTGCAGAAAGATGCATCCACAACACTGACTTTCAGTTAGAAATGCAGATGGGTCATGCGTTAACTATAAACAATGTTTTCAACTCTTGAAAGATAACCCTGGGCCTTGGGCCCGCTGCCCTGGATTTTGCCTCCTCGTCCTTACTTCGATTCCCCTCGACCTAGCGTCTCCGACAGGAGTTTCTCGTCGGCGGCAGACCACGCTGAGGCGGGCGGCATTCCGGGAAGAGAGCAGGTCTGGCGCGTCCCCGCCGGCTTCCAGTCTCCGAGGCCCGACGTTAAACGCGCACAAGTATCACATTCCGGGCGGCCGTTTTCGTTTATCGTTGATGGCGGGGGTAATGGCGTTGTCACTTTGTGTCGCGCGGCACCGACAAAGCAAACCGAACGTCGCTACGACTTGGTCTAGCTAATTTTACTGGCCTTCTGGAAACTGAACCAAGTTGCACAACGGAGAAAAAAAAAACAGAAAAATGAACTTATCACTTTACACACACCATTTTTTTTTTTTGGAAAAGCCTCGTCGTCGTCGTCGTCGTGGTCGGCTCTGAAGTCCGCGCGCGGCGTACCCCGGTCGCGCGTCCGTTTTTTTTGCTGTGTTTGCGTTTAGAAAATTTCGCCGCCGCCGCGACGGCGGCTATTGTCACTCACTTGGGCCCGGTTTTCGCGGCCGGTTTTGCGCCCGGGTCGGGTCCTTGCCAACCGGCGGCACACACTCGCGCACGGTTGCCGGGGGCGTCCAACGCGCGATGCGGCGGCGGCGGTCGCTACTGCGGCAGGCCCGCCGGGTTGTGCTGCATGGGTGGACCCTGGGAAAGAGGACACCGCATTAGTTTTTTAAGTTTTGTTCTTGGATGCAATAAATTAATTAAATGGGTAAATAGCCAGCGGAAGTCACTATGAACGTGAGGTGTTTTGCCTTCAGACTCGCGATAAGTGGATTAGACACCGGATTAGGTTAACACATGGTACAGACACAAATTTTGAAAAATTTATTTTGTTTCTAATAATAGCCCTCCTAGGCAACAACACCGTCTGCTTGTTTTATTGGCGAATCTTTAAACTAATAAATGTAAAGCAGCACAGCAACATTTGCAGAGTTGAAAGAGACCGCCAAATAATGGAGCAAAATATTTCTTTAAATGCAGCCAATACCGAGCCAATATCAGTCTCTTATTTCTATATTTTCTCACTCATATCCCACACTTTCTAAGCAATACGACAGTCTCCTCTGCTTTCCTTTGCTTATGATTCTCTAGTTATACGGCTACACCAGTCCAACCTTCCATACTCATCACTGCACTGCACTCCCAGATACATCCGTAAATTCTCCCGGTTGTCCCAGCGGCTACGAACGTAACCTGCGACCTTTAACTCACCGGCATGATGGGGAAGGACTGGCTCATGTGCGCGCCGGGGTGTCCGAGGTGGTGGGCCATCTTGGGCCCGTCCTCTGCCTTCTCTTCTTCTCTCCGCTTCAGGCACGCCGCCTTCGGGTTTAGGTTGCGCTCTGCAAGGAAACACGGAAGACGTCAGCAACTGCGACTCGCACGTTCGAGTGGGGAGTTGAATTAATTACCAAGCCATGTTTACGTTTTTAAATAGGCTTCGATTTGGTGTCTGACTCTTTGTTATAGTTGTTAAGCGTTAATTCCACAGACTGACCACGGTCAGGTTGTTGTAAGGAATAGCGTGAAAACATGGTTTGAAACTACGGATTTGTCATGGTTAAAACTCAAAATTCAGTTTAAAAATGTTGGTATCTATTTACAAGCATAGTTATTGTGATTTTATCTGATTGAGGGCTGCTTTGTTTTCCATTGTTTTCTTATAATGTACGGTCAACCGGAGGTTACTTGGTCAGGGGTAACTTGGACTAGTCTTGTAAGCAATGAATTATAGAAAATGAAGCATGCCATGGCCAACATATGATTGCCAATGGCAATGGGCAATGCTATCAGATAACTAACAGACTAGAGATTTTAATGAGAACTAGGAAAATTGAAAAATTGAACCAAGTAGCCCCGGTTTCCGGCATTGTTAACCCCGCAAAATGCACAACAAGCGACAACGGGGCAACATCTTCGGCCGCACGTCACGGCGCCGCCGCCCCGATATTGACCTCTGACTTGCTGCTCGAGGTTCATGATGACCTCGACGGCCATGTTCAGGATGCCGAGCTTCGTCTGCGGCTTGTCCGTCTTCAGGTGGGTCATGCACATCCGTCCGAGCTCCTTGAGCGCCTCGTTGATGTCCCGTATCCGTATCCTGCAACAGCCGCCGCGACAGCCGCCCCCTCAGACCATTGCCTACCTCGGACTTGCTGCTCCAACGACGTGATTATGTCTACCGCCTGGTGGAGGACGTTTAATTTCGTTTCGAGCTTTTCCGTTTTTAGGTGCGTCATGCACATACGCCCGAGTTCCAAGAAAGCCTCATTTATGTCTTTCACCCGTATCCTAGAGGACAAACAGAAAAAACGGCACGGCGTTAGCAAAACTCGTTTTTTTTGTTGTTTCGTTTCGTTTTTCGAAGGCCAAATAATTCCATTATATCGACGCTTCAGATCCCCTCTGCTCTAATTACTTTTGTCGTGAGTTTTTTAGATTAAGACATCAGCATCTCTCTAGTGTCTGGATTGTGACCGCTCCGCGGAGTTCCCCATGCGATTAATGTCTCAGCTCTGCGCTAATAATGGAAATAGTTGCGTTCTAGAGTTTTGTCCAACGCTTCGATGCCGATTTCTCATTTGTTCTCTTGACGCCGGAGGGGCTTTAGACGAGGTCGACGAATCTCGTTTGAACGGAGATTCCTTGACCGCGTTTTATGTCTCAAGCTATTCGAGACAAAGTTGAAAAAACCCATTTAATTCCAGGCTATCTGTTGTAAGATTACCAAATATTGAACTATTGATGGAACCATTAATTTAAAAGGTTCTTTCAGTAACAAAATAAAACCCTTTAAGCAGGATGCAAGTGGTAATCGTACAAGAAATAACCTGTAGGTTTGGGTTGCTGTGACTAGCTAGACATTTATCTAGGTGGTAAACATGCAAGAAAACAAGAAGTACAAAGTGGAAATGAGTGGAGAACTCAAAGAAGGGATGCAGGTTAGTGTAAGTTCCGTTCATCGTCGATCGTTTTGAAACCAGCCGAAGAGACAACCTCGTGAAAATAAACAAAACAGCCGAAACATCGCGAGAATCCTCAATTTCCCTCGCGTTCTCTCTCCCGTGGTTTCACATCGAATGCAGAAATTCAACGCTTGAATCGTGAAATGCGGTTGCTCTTTGGCTAGTCCAATCTGGCGTCGACGTCGAGCCACGGTCATCGCGGCGCCGGGGGTTTCGCTCGGTCGTTGCGTGTTTGCCTCACCTCTCCCGGGCGTTGTTTGCCTGTCTCCGCTCTTTCTCTCGCTCCGCCTTCCGCCGCGGGTCTTCGTCCTCGTCGTCGGCACTCGAGCTTCGAACAAGCGCAGCCGTTAAGTCAACCAAGCAAATCCACGCGCCAGCCACGGCTGCAAGCTGCCTGGCGGCTCGAGATGATTTCGAGCGATGCGATACAATAGCAAGCCTCGGTAAAGCAAGTAGCATTTACTTTGCCTGGATGCTTTTGGTCTTGACTGGATGGAGGCAGCAGTACCAACCAAACAGTTGTATTTTTTTCAATTGAATAGCCAGAATGGTTTTGCAAATGTTTTTTGAAAATTCAATGCATCCTATATCAATTAAATATTATTTAAAAATAAATTAATGATTGATGTTTCTTGTTTAGCGAGTTTAAATCTTTTTTTTTTGTGTCAACGCGAGATAAATTACGGAAGCACACTGGTGCAGTTGTGATCGAAAATTTTAAATCTAGACAACTCAATGCTAATGGCTTTAGCAAGGTTTCGCAATGCGATGGCGGTGAATGTATGACGTTGCTGAACCAAACGTTGTTTGCGATTCGACGGCCTAATCGGCGGCCCCGGTTTCCGATCGGTCCGGTGATGAGATGAGTCCCTGGCGGTGAGTTGGCAGGCAAACACGCAGCCACTTTGTTGCCCCTTCGATGCCCGACATAACGACTGATCGACGACGACGATCACCACAAACTCTCTTACATTCCACGTGAAATCTGCACCTGGGTGCGATTGGAAAGAGTGCAACCGCAACCAAAACACAAGTAGGAAGGCTTGGCTGAGAAGATTGAAACCAGCAGCCAGAGAAAACATCCAAACAATACAGGAACAGTAAAAATAATAACAATAGCAAAATTGTTAACAGGGTACAGAGGCAGTTTCACAGATTGAATGTAAATTAGTCTGTCATTCGGTTGTGTCAAGGGTAGATGGTCTCAAAAAGATTTTGATCCCACTAACTAACCCTAAACTTAATATCAAAACACAAAAAAATTAAAATTAACCCATAATGCATTAACACAAAATTGAATCTTGTAAGGTCTGGCAAACATGTTATCTTGCCAGTAGGTACTGGTTGTTACTTGATAATGATAACAAAATATTAATATTAACAAATTTCATCCACTAAAGTACCCGAATCCTAGCGGGGATAAGCTTCCCAACCCAACGACCACCCAGTACCGCACATTAAAGGGCGACCCCCTCACACCCCCCATTCCCTGAGTCCGCCTGCCCACCGACAACTCACCTCTCGCGGACGTTGTTGGCCTGCCGACGTTCCTTCTCCCGCACGACCTTGGTGCCGGGATCTTCCGACTCCTCGTCAGCGCTGGAGCTACACGGACACCACCAACCGTCAGAACAAACGCAACGTCCCGCCCCAACGCATCAAGCTCGCCTATCGGCCACGGGACCGAGGTTTCGCTCATTGATTGCCGAGGCATTTCGGAATGAATCAATACTGAATGTTGATGATGACAATAGTGCTTCGAGTCGGAAACCAGCTGTGATGTTAGTCGATATGTTTGAGCACAGATGATGGTGATGAGATTTAACGAATGAACGTTTGGGTTCGTTTTTGAGACAACAATTCGGCAGTTTGGTTCAACAAGGTATTAACACCGCAAGCTATTATGATTGCATTGAATAATTTTTACAATCAGCTCTGTAGGGTACCTTGGTCTCTGAATTTTAAAGAACTTTACCCAATTTCTCTGAAAAGGTTAGAGAAGATTTGGACCATATTTTTCTAGAAATTACAGAGCTGATTGTGAACCTATTCCCTCTACCTGGCCCAACACTGTACAATGCTGCGTCACACAATTACATCGCGCAAGGGTCATGAGACTAGAAAAAGTTGTAGGACAATATAATGTTAAATGATGAAACTAACCATTGCAACAGTGTTGACCATTGCTACATTTGAACCTTGCTAAGTAGGCGACACCGTAGCAAAGCCCCAGGACTGTTTCCTCCCGGATTTTGCCACGGTGTCGCCCGTAAGCGAACGCAACTCGGCGGATCGGACACTCACTATCTGCGCGACCGCTTGCTGCCCTTGGCGCCGCCGGAGGTCGAGTTTGCGGCGGCCGTCGTGCCGCCCGTGCTGCCCTGTGAGTTGCCCAGCTCGGAGCTGCTCGGCTTGGTGTCGCTGCCGCCCGAAGGCTCCTTCCGCTTCTCTGCAAACAGAGACACGCTGACGTCAGAACCACCGACGCACTCGAGAGGATGCTTGCAATGCATGAGGCCGATAGTCGTGGCATTGGTGTCACTTTGTATCGTGTTACTGCCCTTTGCAAGTCTATGTTACACAGGAAAATATTCTTCACTTTAAACTGTCTCCCTTTAGTGTCCCATTATAGAGGAATTTTGCCATCTGATGCAAAATCTTGTGAAAAATCAATTTTAAGCTTCTCTTGTAACATTTCCTCGAAACAATCCTGTAAAAGACTTTTGTGAAAATATAAGAGGCAAAATATAAGAGGTAAATATAAGAGGCAGAGAGTGGAAAAAGAAGAGTGGGAAGACCAAGAATAAAATGGATAAATTTAATAGAGGAAGATGTCGAGAGAAGAAAAGAGAAGTGGGATGAAACTAGGAGAGAGAAAAGGTGGGAAGATGTTAGAGGATGGAAGAAAATGTGTGAAAAAGAGGAAGAAGAAGAAGACGAATAGGAAGAAGAAGAAGAAGAAGATTTATAAGAGCGTTGGTGTGGCTGGCCAGCGTTATTAATTAAAGCCTAAATACTTATGTCTGTTCAGTAACTTTTAAGACAATAAACGATAATTATTTATAAAATATCAACCCGTGTTAAGTAGACTTTAGGTATAGAAAGACTATTTCAATGATAACTACTGATGACAAATTAACATATTGCATGCTATTTTTTTACACAATCCCTACTCAGGTTATGACTTAATAATCAGCTACATCGCAAGACACAAAGAAATTTAACAGCCGAGTGCATTTGATTCGGTAAAAATCAGCTAGTAGGAAGTAGTTGGATCATTGTTTAATGGTGGTTTAACGATTGTCGTATAATGGCACGGCTATTAAAAGAGATAAACTAGGTTTATGATCGAGTTAGCCGCTCCGTCAGTAAATAATTAAACTTTGCGCAATCTATTTGCCTTTACTTTGCATAAACATGTGCAGCATAAACTGAGCATCAGTGTCACATTACAGAATTCTAGATATTGAACAAAACTGTACATTGGTTTTCAAGAATGGCATGGAAATCAATGCCTGAGCTTCTCCAATGGGTATTTTTATGCTAAGAATCACCCTTGCTAGCTATTTATGATTAAAAACAAAATACCCTCTCCAAAATTGTATCTGGTTACCTAGCGTCAAACACGGATCTTTTGCCATAACAGGGTATTACAACAGGGTGTGCAACATCGACAACTAACTTTCAAAGCTAACTCCACGGAGATAGAAATAGTAAGGCAAAATATCAGGGTTCAACCCCCAGTATGCATACAATTTTGGATTAGATATTATGATTCCTATGATTCCAATTAATAATATAGAGCTAATCTAAATGCAACAAGAAATTGCATTTTGGTTCAAATCAACTTCAACTGTTGCCGTAGCCCCTCCGTGCATTCGTCCAGGGTACTCACTCCCTGCGCTGCCTGCCGGCAACCTCTCGATCTTGATCGGTCCGTCGGTGTCGGCGAGCGCCGGGGGTTGGTAGCCGGCGCCCGGCGACGCCAGCTGCTCCAGCTGGGGGTGGTAGCCGAGCAGGCCGTTGTGGGACGGCGGCGGCGGTGGCAGGCCGTGCAGCCCGCCGGTTCCGAGCACCTGGGGCTCCGCGTGGTTGCGCAGCACGTTGATCGCGTCGTCCAGCCGCTCCTCCATCCGCGTGCCCTGCGCGCGAAGAGTGAGGTTAGGCGCTGGTTGCCGAATGGCGGCGTGCGATTTGCGATCGATTCGCTTGGAATCCTGGACATTTTTGGCTAGACCTTTATTATAAGTATCCAGTGAGAAAATGTATCTTTAATCGGGATACAATTATTGCCTGAATATTTCATTTCTAATAATAAATATCTACTCAGCATGCACTGAAGCTTATGATTTATTTTGAAAAAGTATAGAGTGTGTTTTAGTTGCTAGTTTCAATGAAGGAGCCTGTATTTATTAATATTTTACAGCCTCCACCTCTTATAATTTGCAGACTATTACCATCTATTACAATTCAAAAACAGCAGACACAGCAAACAGTCACACAAATGGGCCGATTCTATATTTATGTCCAAAGATACAATTTGGGGTGAGAAACATAAAAAACGGAGTGGACAGGATAACACAACAGTTGAACAGAGCAGCAAGTGCATGCAGTGAGCAAGAAGATTTTGGGGCTAGTTAGCTAGTAGACATTTCTTTGTGCAAACCTAAACATTGGTGAACAGCTCTATCTCAAGGAGGTTAATGTTCTATATAATTACAATTAACTTGATGCTGGGATTTTTAGTCCCATCACAAGGTCCTACAATGTTAATTAACTATGGAAATGCTATTCTTTGGATGATAATTGACATATTATATGACATCTCAACTAAGTAAAATATGTAAGCTAGGCAAGACAGATCTAACAAGCTAGGTTGTATTATCAACTAGGTTGGGACAAGAGGCGACAAGCAAGGTAGACAAGGGCGCAACACTAAGGTAAGTGAGGGTGCAACGAGAGGTATGTGAGGTGCCTTACAACAGCTTGTTCCCGCAGGTAGCCGATGGCGTCGTCTAGCCGCTGCTGTTCGGGCGGCGCTGTCTGCGTGATCGCGAACGGGCAAACAGACACGCGTTACAAACCATGCCACAACAAGCAAGTAGGCGCGGACGCGCATGCAAACAAGGCACAAGTTCACCGTACGTTAACCATACGGGTGTGAACTAAATTAAACTGAGTGCAGAAATGTTTACGTAAAATAAAAACGTTCAATCAAGTTTCAATCCAGTGAAGAGGTAAACCTAGGATCTACAGATATTGTAATCGATTAAAAAGCATTCAGTTGCGGTCTGGGTTTGATGTACAGGAGTTAAGGTGCAGTTAAAAGATTGTAATCTGGCAAATTTTTATAAATACAGCATGGAGTGTATAGACAACATCCACTGCTGAAAGCTTTTGGAAACCAATGCTTTCTACTGTAAACCTAACAGACATAGCAGCTATATCATGAGAAAATTAACTTTATTTCATTGATACCCAATGAATAATGATCAAATACTAAAGCAGGCAATGCATCTTGAGTTTCAGCCACACGAGAGGAAGTATGATTGTAAAACAAAGCCAAAATCATTGAAATCTATCAACATCTTTCACCAAGACTGCTAGTATTTTCACGTTTTCCTCGTCAAACAACGAAGTTGTTGTAACACAATTCAAGTGTGATTTGTGTCAAACAACGAAGTTGTTGTAACACAATTCAAGTGTGATTTGTAAATGAAGACGATCAAAGAAACTGTGCCAACCCCCCGTACATCAAACCCTGGCCGACCAACGACCTCGCGGCGTCGCCAACGCGACCCGACGTCGTGCCGCCGACTCACCATGTGCAGCGAACGGTCGGGCGGGCCGAAGTGCGGCGACGCCGGCGTCGGCGCCGACCCTCCGCTGGGCCACGCGCCCGCCGGCCCTCCACCCGTCAGCGGCGGGGGGGAGCTTACAGGCGTCGACGGGTTCGAGCTGTAGCTGCTCACGCTCTGGTCCGTCGGGTAGATCTGCTGGCGGGCAGAAGACGGGCGGGCGTGAGAATAGGGCACGTCTCCGTGGGGGGCCGTGCGCACCGGCTCCATTTCGCCGCTCGGTTGCCGAGGGTACGGCTTTGAACACATCGGGAAATCAATGTCACAGTGATGCTTAGTAGACCTATTCCATTCAGGGGAAAATGTTGTCATATGACTACTATGAAAAGCGGTTTGGATTAAGATTTCCCTATCTACCTGATAGGTATATTTTGCTGACATTTGAACCAAAGAAGAAAGGAAAATCAAAACCCAAGTGGCTTTGATTACTGGGTATTTGACCTCATTTTTCTTTGAATAGAATAGGTCTATTGGAACTGCTCATTCCAGATAATTTTATCACAATTAAATCTAGAGAAAATATTGAAAAATAGTAACTAGAAGATGGAATAGTATTTTTTTTTAATACAAAGAACTGAAGGGTTGGTTAATTTGCCTCTGGTGATAAAAATGGCAACATGAGCAAATTTAAGCCTACAAAATAGAGTCTCCCCTTTAATGAAACAGCTCATGAATAGACAGTGGCCAAGCCATCGTGGTCTAAACGTCGTTCTAGGGCCAAATATCGTTGAAAACAAAGCACAACCGTACACGACGTCGACACAGAACAACCAACGTCCATCCGTGCCTCAGATTGCACCTCGCTGCCAACTTACCGATGCCAGCGCCTTGCCGAGAGTGTCGCCAGGCGTCTGCGCCAGCGCCGGACTGTGGTAGAGCGCTGGGCTGGCGGGTCCACCGGGTCCGCCCGGGCCCGGCCCGCGGAAGCTCGACATGGGCGGCAGGCTGGGCGGCATCGGGCCGTCCTGCGCCGGCGACGGGTAGCCCATCGGGTCGTGCAGGTGCATCGCGGGAGGCGCCGGCGGCCCCGGCGGTGGCCCGAACGACTGGCCGAGGTGCGACGGTGGCGGCAGGTGCCCGCTGGGCGGGTTGGCGTAGCCGGCATAGCCACCCGCCTGGAGCTGGCCGCCCGCCCATGGGTCCTGGCCGTTGCCGTCTGCGGAAAGCGGGGTTTTAGGTTGGTTGGCAGGTTCATACAATTTAAAGTGGGGTTAGGTTTTTTGGCAAGTTAAGCTGTTTTTTTAAAAATCGATTCTATATATTTGTTAGAAAATACACCTACTCATAAGTTGCAAGAAATGTTAAAGATTACTAGATTATAATGATTACTAGAGATTACAATTTCTCAGCACATCGGCTCAACTTCATGACTTATTTTTGGAATGGATATAACTTTTGATTCAATTTGATCAATTTGTCTCCGATTATGTTCAATTAAAGTAAAAGTTAGGCAACAAATTTTTATTCTTCTAGCTATAAAAAATATCTACAGTGTAATTAATTGATCGTTGAGGGAGCATGTTAAGTAATCCGGATTCCAGACTAAACTTTGCATCATCATAATAATACTTTTGTTCTTTAGGCGACAGTAAATGATGATTTGGCAACGACAATTTGTGCTCTATTGTGAATTTGGACTATAACAATGATAAAATATTTAAAATTCACCCTTTGGACATCTCGTCACCATTAATCAACTGCCTAACAGAATAAATCAGCCTGACTGCACTCTAAACAATGATATCAACCGAGACAAGACGAACCCAGGCCAGGCGTACACTCCTAGAGGAGCACCCGACTGACTACCTTGTCACATGGCCAACTGCTTAGCATAACACCGATGCATTAGTTGCATCCCTAGCCGTTGCATCCCTCTGCAGTGCAACGTGCGGCGATGCATCTAATGCCCTCGGCGAATGCATCGTGTCGCCGAACACACAAGTGCATAGAGCGCGATAAAACTTCATGTGGAACCAATAACGCGAGTGTAACGGTCGTGTTGTTCGGCCAGGAGAAAAACAAGCATTGATTTTCACCGTCAACACTCGACTTTGTTTTCCGAGATCGCATGAAAATCATAATCTACCCTGAAAAAAGCCAGCCCTCCGTTGTTGGTCTAGAACTCTATGCTAACGTTTACAACAGCTCTCTGTTCAAGCTTTGCTAATTGTATCGCCAGAACATTCTAAGGAACTGTTCCTTTACTTCATAACAGTGACTTGAAGAGCTCGATTAATCTTCGATAGTGCGCAGCACGAAGCAAATAGCAATAATCGGGTTTGGCTACGACTTCACATATAGCATGGCTTGAAGCATTTGGCGTTTGCAAGGCTTTATTATGTAATCTCTGCTTGTACATTTCAAGTAATATGAATGGAGTGCTCATAAAGATCATTTTTAGTGGTTCTGTACAAATTTAAATGTACTCAAAATACTAAGGGTGGCCTTCCACCCTGTTATGAGGATTCATCGCAAGCTCGCACCCCAAAGAATGATGATTTCTCAACTCAGTGACCGAAACTATTTTCTTTGCCCAATTCGATGCACTGCTGATCGCAAATGCACCAGCAAAGCAGCGATTTGTCGTGCATCATAAAACTTACCGATTGTGTAGTAGGAGTCTCCATAGAGATTTGCTGCTTTTGGAGATGTGTATCTGGGTGAGTCCTGGCCGAATTCGTCGGACCCGTACTGCAACAGAAGAGAAATAAACGAACGGTTAGTCAAGTTGCCGTCGTCGTTTCAAAACTTCACATGCAAATGATCTTCATTATTCAACGACGCGTTCACCGATTCCCACCAGAAATCAATGTAAAATAGAAAGTAATGGTGAAGAAAACCACCCTCAGACACTGAATAGCTCATTTCATCATCACACTGCACGACAACGACTGAAATTAACAAAAAAGTCTGGGAATTCCCTGGTATATTTTATGGATACTTTTCATCACAAATCTATACTTTTTTTAGGGTATAATTGACCACGCGATCCAGCCTTTCGTAAGCAGCACAGATTAAAATCAAACTCAATAATGAATCGGGGCCCGTCAGCTTGGTTCGCCGCATTTTCTCCGAAAACTCGTGAATAAATCGTGCTTCCACGGATCACATATAACAAGCACGAAAAAAAATATACCGCAACGACGCTACATTTCACTATTTCACTGTGAAACTACGGGCAGAAAGCAGCCAAGACTCGAATCTCACCCCTCTCGGCGGGCGAAACCCTTGCTGGTGCTGCGGCGGGCCACAAACCAGCGACTTGTAGTAGCAAAACATCTGATAGCTCATTTAGAAACGCCGCGAACACCGCAGCACACAAGACACCGGCAACACTTCACAGCACTCCGCAACACCATCACTCCACGCGACTTCGATCGCCGCCAACACTTAATCCTTAATGCACTTTAATCCTGGCGATACGTCTTGGCTAGCCAGCGAGACAATTGTCTCAGCTACAGCTCTCCACCACGCTCGGGGAGATGGGGGTGGGATGGGCACACGACGCTGATGCCGCGAGGAGCAGGGGAGACCGACTGTGAACTGACAAATCCCTCGGGAAGATTCCCGTCTCACCACCCCCACACCCCCGCCCTCCACTCCACCACCCCCAACCCCACTGACTCCTGTGTGGGTGTGTGTGTGTGTGTAGTAATGCCGTGGTGGTCGAGGACGTACAGTCGGCGACATGAGATCGGGCTCACGTGAACGTCGGGGGGTTGATGCCGATGGGGATTGCTTCAATGAAACGTGTGCGCAAAATTGCTGGGAAGTCGGCGGAATCGACGGGTGTGGGGTTGAGACTACACAAACATCGGTCGATTCGGCGCAATGTTTTTGAAAAGTTAAAATTAAATGTATTACAGAAAGGCGTAATATAGGTGAAGTCATTTTAGCACTTATGAAAAACGGTCGAATGCTGGGTAAAATCATCATTTGAGAATCTAATGACACTTGGCTTACTTTAAGCTTAAAATAAAGAGTGTGCGGCTTACAGGATTAGAGTCAAAATCTAAATTGTTTTCGAACCTGCATTCCAGATGTCTGTCGGATAACATTGAAATCTGGTCCTGAGTAGGATTCTGTGAGCCGTCACAATTCGTTCGCAAGATCATCTAGCGATTGTCGCGAAGAAAACAGGAAGAAGACGTCGCGTTGCAGTTGGGTCGTTTCTCTACTACGGTGTCACGATCCGACGAGACATGCAATACCAACTCACCGCCTAGTTTTGACTCAAACCACGTGACTACCTCGAGCACACACTACACAGTGTCTCACCGTCAATTGTAATGGATCCAGTACAGACGTGCTGCACGGCACTTGACTCTTGAGGTAGGGTGAGAGCCGCTTCTCAGCGCCAGTGTTGTTAATATGTTGACAATCCATTGTGCTCAATTGTTTTTGTACACACAATTGCAATGCGAGTCATTTAGACTAAACAAGGAGCTGAAAAAATCTCCACCAACAATCGAGGGAGAGACGGACCGGCCATCGCAAGAACCGATCATATGAAACGCGTGTCCAAACACCAGCCCGAGCCAACGATAACAACGTCCCTTGTTTCAATCAATTAAACAGATCGAATCACGTTCTATTTCTGGACCAATCACAGCATCACTCTATGCAACGATTGCCGGGCATGCGCGCGTTGCTATAGTGTATATTTTGTCAACCGTTCGACCATCCAGCATCAACGCAACGCAACGCTACGCAACGCAACGCGATGCGATGCTGTACGATGCGACGCGATCAAAGGTTAATTAGACGGCTAATTGCAAGCAATCAAAACATCCAGTCGCCACGCTGATTATTATTCATAATAAAGCACGCGGCGGCGGCGGCGGCGGACGGCGACGCATTCTGACTGTTGAATGCATGCGTGGTCGACGAAACGGAGCGGCGACTGCGTTTCATCGGCATCGCCTAGCTGCCGCGGACCATGGACTCTTTGATCGTATGTCTGTCGGGATGACGACCAGTCTTCGTTGCAGAACAATCAGACGGCCATGGGAAACGCCGCTCGGACGGAGCGGACACAGCGGAAAATATCGAGAAGCGAGAGGCAGGAGTTACGTAAAGCACCAATGGGTGACCGACATGAAGTTCGTTAAACGGATAAAAAATTAGTTGAAAACCGTCACTGAACGACTATTCTTGAAGGAAACCTGCGGTGAAAATCGAAATCTATCAGCTAGAACCGTTCTACGATGAGAAGGACCGGCAGATTTGAGAAGATGAGTAAAGAGTAAGCGAGGCCGAGGCAAAGCAACGCCTTGCCACGGAGGGTCGCAATATTGTGGCTGGCAAACGAGCAAGCCATAACGCGTCGCTGGCCCAGCCAACACCGCTAGACGGAGAAAGGTCGCACACGAGGGGGTGCTGTTTTCGCGCCTCCACCCCCTCGCCGTCGGGCGAGAGATAGCGGGCGACACAATTACGCGAGAGATTGGTGTGCTGCCGAGGAGGGGTGCAGTGTGGGGGTGGGTGCGGGTTAGCCCTTGATTTACCGAGGGTGGCCTGCAAGGATGCGCTAGCGACCCGGGGGCAGGGGGCAGGGGTTGGTGTCGTAGAAGGCACCTGTTACAGGATCCCTCTCAACTCGACGGCCACTTTTACTTGATTGCGCGAGACAAGACCCCCCCCCCCCAACCCCTTCCACGCCCCCCGACCCCGGCGAGTCGGCGTCGATCTGCCGAACGTGCATCGTCCTGTGTAGGTGACATGGTGCGTTGTGAGTGGGTTAAGCAACGGCGCGCTGGTTCGGAAAACGGATGGGTGACCGCTGACTAAACATGATAGACTAAACAGTTTCAAGCGGGGCTTGAAACTGGCGAACAGCATGCGAACAGTCGACATCAAAAGACGATTGCAGACTCGATATATTGTATAAGGTCTGTTTGTCAGGGGTCCGTTAGTTTCGTAACAGTCTGCTTACTTATCATATTCGTGGACGGATTTCGGATTGTGTTAACAGATTTCAGTTTAATTGATTACAACTGATTATTATTGAAATATGAGGCCCTGTGCCGACTTGGGGGCGACTACGATTTCCACATCGATATCAATTTTAGGGGCGACATACGATTTCCACATCGATATCAATTGGGATGGTTTTCCTTAGGAAGTCACTGCCTAACCCAAACCCACCAATGATGAGTGTCAGATTTCAATGAGCAACTTGCAAATCGGTGCACGTGTTATTCACTGGAGCACATAGCAAGAAGGCTGAAGCGCGATTCGATCACACGGTCGAGCAGGTCGATGACAGGTCCACGGTGTGAGGTCCGAGACCGAGCGATCGCTCCGACGGAGAGTGGTGTCTGAATCCGGGTCCGACGCCTCCTCCCCTGTCACGACGCCCTGCACACCTGTCTGCGTGTTCCGGGGGACACGGAAGTGTGGGACGCCGGGCCGGTTCCGGTTCCCGTTCAACAGGAGCCAGGACGTTCGATCGCCGGCTGAGATATAAACCTAATGAACAAGTTGTCACAACAAGCCCATGTACTACTTAATCATTATCAAAGCTATTCATTAACCGGTACAAGAAAAAGCTTGAAATCTGTATTCAGAGCATTTTTTATCTTGCTCATTACACTCCTAATTAACGGCGCTAACTGATCAAAAATGTGGGAAACTTAATTTAAGAGCGTTAATTTAAAAAAAGGTGACGGTCCGTAACATTGAAAAGTCAGTTGGTCTTTCATCAACGTTATTTGTACGATGACGAGGAGGAAATTTTGACGTGTCCACAAGCGAACGACGTAGATGAACACGAAGACTTTTTTTTCGGTACAAAGGTAGCAGGTGTCGTTGGGTTGTGTTTTCTGCTGGTATATTGTCATGTTGTCATGTTGTCATGTCAGCCAAGTAACGCTGTCAGTCACGCGTCGAGATTCTGCAAGTGGATCTTGAACCGATTAAAGACCGCGTTCTGTCTCGCTGACAGATAACTATATTAGCAACCGTTATACACAACGCTGGATATCGATTTTATAGAAATCTCCGATTTTTGAGATGAACACTGATGGACACTTTTCTTGTATGCAATTGAAATCGATATTGATAATTCAAATCCAAGAAAAACAAGTCAACCGCCATGCACCACGCGAAAGCAACTAAAAAGCGACAGAACGTCACCTTTGCCCCCGCGCTACCTCACTCTTCTCTCTCCCCACAGCGACAAAGAGTACACAAAAAGCTGGGTGGTCTCCCCGAATCATCAGCCGCATCATCAGATCACAAATTGAAGCGCGTTCAGAGAGCACAGGGCCCTGCAGCCTCGCGCTACCAGCGTACACAAACATCTCGTCTGGAGCCACGGAGCCACAGAGCAACGGAGCTATGAAGACGCGCTCCATATGTGGATCAGCCACAGCAGTGTAATAGCAGCCAGATAACGATGTTTACGCCCAGCCGGCGTCGGGACACGTTCCAGATGTAGTCTCGATGGGCGAGACTGGGGATACAGGGGGATTCAGCGGCGCAGAATCACGACCGCCACCTTGGCCTCTGTAGCCGGCAGAGAACTCCGAGATTTAGGGCATCATTAGTTTCGTCGCTGTATGTGGGTAACAGGAACATTTCATTAAATGCCTGCTTTTATAGGTTCTGAGAAGTAATAAGGGTTGAACGGTGCGGGCAAAGCCTCACGGCAAAGATCACCGACTTTAAACACGACCCCTTGGAAGGAAAGTGCAACTCGAATAGTGCGCAGAGCATGCTATAGACTCAGCATGGGATCAACATGGATGGTCACCCACGCAACCTATGCTCCTGTGAAATGTTGCTTAACCAAGACTAGCGAGCGTCGCCGCGTTTGTGGAATCACGGCGTGGTCGGAGAGGCGATTGATCAGCAGTCGCAGGTTTGGGGGATTTGAGAGCCGTGGATTTCGGGGGGGATGGGGGGGTAGAGGGCAAGAGGTTGACCAGAATGTAGCGAGGAGATCGTAAAACAATTTCTGCGTCCATGTGAAGCGATCGCTGCAAGGGGGTGGCGAGACGGGGGCGTCAGGGGCGGGAAAAAACACTCAGCAGAATTTTCCAATATCGGTCGGTCGGTGGGGTGGGTTTTTCGCGGCGGGAGGGGGCGGGGGGGGGGGGGGGGGGGGGCGAAGACGTAATACACTTGAAAGTTTTTTGGCGATGTAATTCGTGGCACAATGCGTTACGATATTAATTGCGGCCGAGTGCGTTTCTCTCGAACGTTTTGGGGTTTTAATAAGATGTGTAAGTAGCCTCTAAGAAGGGTCTTTGATCGACAGAATGGCTTAGCGTCGAGACACCGCCGAGTTCGACCATGATTAGGGGTTTTAAACGAGATAATGAGTTAGGACGGCGGCTAAAACGATAGCCAAATTAGCCCTCCTCAGCAGAAAGGGATCACAATACCGTGACGTCCAACCAAGCGGCATAATTGAATCTAACGTTCACTCCGCCGATTGTTGTTGATATTTCGTGACACGTCTCATTCCGGGAGACGCAAATTGAAACTCGATGTCTTTAGAAATTAAAAGCCATGATCGTGCCGAGGCATTTCGTTTATCGTCATCATATGATTGGCCAATTACCGCTGCCGTCTCGTCCGCACGGCACGAACAGTGCTCCTGTCCCGTCGCCGGTGCTCGGTGTCTGCGCGATTTCATGAGATATCTTTGTGCGTTACGCCGAGCGTTGCGCCGTGCGTTTCGCCCGCCGTCAGACCGCAGATACACATGCGTTGGCATCAGAAGGCGGGGTCGGCCGATAAAATCCATTGATGCCGGGCCAGTCCGTTAATTATTTAATTGATTCCCGGTATGTCGGACAGAATCGCCATGGGAACGTACAGGATACACAGTTCATGGCATGGTGCCGATGCACGCAAGGCTAAGAATAAGGGCACAAAACAATCTAAACTTTCAATGGAATCGACGCCGATTCATCTCAATACCACCAGCTAATCACTCCATTGCGGTTGTAAAATTGAGCCAGGTCCCATAATTGATACATACAGCTTCCAAGCTGAATCGAATCTCGCGTGCAATTCATCAAAAGATGCCGATCGGTCGAGTAATTGATGAGTCTGCAAACAAAACTCGTTCCACCTCCAGATAACCCACAATAAAAATTGATCCGCAAATACATTTTAAAAAAAATGGCGAAACAAAAGAGTTGATATAGCTGAGCGTGCAATCTCTGACGGCATACCTATATCCAGGGTGTGGGTAATAAAATCGTAATGGTTCGGCAAGTCGATTTCTGCGAGTAAGTCCATCATCGCTTTGCGGCGCTGGCCGACGTTGGCGAACTGGCGCTGGCCAGCGCGGCACTGCGGAGGAATCGTCTGATTGATTGCCGACGTGTGCAGCGCGCTGCCATCGCGGGGCCACCGCGTGACTCGCTTGCAGATCGCGGCGTTGAGTGGAAGTTCCATCACCATCCACGGTGTCTAGCACGTCAGAATCGATGTTTGGAGTGTTGCGCTTATGTCGCAAAGACACAAAAAACGGGCCATTCGATCGCTTTGTGGTGCAGACTCGAAATAAATGCTGGCAATAATTCGGAGCGCGGTGTTAGTACGCAGATAAAACTTTTAACTGGGCAGTAAATAACAGCAAATACGAGACGGGAAACGGAAATGGCCGGAAAACAAAAGGCAAGCAAACAGCAAGTGACTCGGGAAATTTTTCTCTCCTAGTTTTTAGTTACGAATGATGCGGTTGCCTTCGGATGCATCGCACTTGATTGTCTCTCGACTTGCAACTTCGGTGGAGGCGCCGGGTCGCAGCTAGCATGACTACATGCACTTGCACATGCACATGCACATAGCTGTTGCATGTGCATGTGCAGCCTTCGCATGCCGACGTGCGGTTCGCATCTCGGCCACGGAATGCCGCGGTCTTTTGTGTCGCGCGCGACGCCGCGCTGCATCGCGACGCATGACGCATGACGCACGACGCACAACGCATTCTAGACGCTGTGCACGTTTAGTTTAACACGACGAGCCATTTGCTCTATAGTTTAGCTGCACAGCTAGGGACCGGGAGCACAATTACGTTGACTTTTCTTTAAAAAAAAAAAACGAATTGATATGGACGCCTACACGGGACATACCTACACATTGTGACCGTACATACATTGTCCTTGTGTGGGTAGTGGACATGCTGTTACGGTTAAACTTTCTTTTCTAAAAGTTAAAATTAATCGTCAACACAAAGAGATTTGTAGTTTTGTTTGGTTCCTCGGCGTAAAAAGGATTTTCTTAACTTCGGTGTTAAAAAACGGGACAGACGATTATATTTCTCATTTTTGATGGAATCACCGTTTTCAAAAGCACATGGTTATAATTATAAGGTTGTTTGGATTCTATTGATATTGTACAGCAACAGAACAGGGGCATAATTACAGCTTTTTTCGAAATGAAGCCTGCTATTTAGTTATTTCAGTTAAAACAGTCGTACTTTTAACCGAAGGCATAAAGCAATTAAAAACCATAGCCACCAAATTAATTTCTAACGTCCCGTTTCTTTCAACCCAAAAACAGAGCGAGCAGTGACACTCTCCACACGAACTCGCGCGCATAAAAACCGTGCTACCAATGCTACAGTCCCGTCAATCTAAGGGAAACACGCATCGTCTCTTAGAACGAGCCGACTCTACACAGGATGTTTGAGAAAATAAAATATCAAATAAAAAAGCGGCTATAAAAGCATGTCGGAGGAGCCGCGTAGAAGAAAGGCTGCCCGTGGGGCGGTAGGGGGGCGGTCGGGGGTGGCAGCGGGGGGCGGTCGGGGGGCGGTCGGGGGGACGAGGAGCTACTGGCGGAGACAAGGAACGCGTCAACGCCGGAGTTATAAATATCAACATTGCGTTGCGTGGTGTATAGGGAAGATCGCAGATCAAAAGCTCTTTAGCCTTTGGCTTTGCGATCCTCTGAACTCCATGGACACTTTCATGGTGATTTCACCAAATATTCACCGTGAGACAGCACAGAGATGAAGTTAATTGGTTGGTGTTTCTTCGATTGATCGTTAGCAATATTTTGACTATCAACAATGGAAGTTTCGACTCAGGTTTTGTGTGGGGGATGCCTACGAAATTTGAAGGATCAATCCCTGTGTAGACAGATGCATTTTAACGACGATGTGCAAATACTCTGCCGAGGTCGAGGCTATGGGAACAGGACTCGTGGGAACCGTTAGATTTAGTGTTTACCTGCCGTCAACTATTTGCCAAGGGATTTCTATACCCGAATTTCTGCACAAGACAATCGCGATGATAACTGTGTCAAAACTCATGCATTTTCCAACGCCTAACCACCGACCATCGGGAACGCGGCGACGCAGATTGAGATGACACGCTGCCTGTGTTTTCCGGGCTGTCAGCGAGCCAAACAAGCCGGTCGACAACCCCACACGGAACACAGGTGGTCCATGGAGCCCTCCGGAGCACACTATGCAGAAACGCTTGATCCTGAAGCCCATAGCACACCGTATTTCAAGCGACAGTACCGAAAAGGCATTTAAAATCGAACTTATATAATACTAACAAATGAAACATTTGATATTTTTAACATAAGCAAAAAATTATTGTGGACGAATACTATATTCATGTCCCTTCGAACATGAAAAAGGTTGCGAGCCTTCCACCATGGAATAAAAATGTTTATATGCTTCCAGTTCATCAAAAAGTGTGCTACGGACATAATAGACAATGTCGAATTGCCCGATGTGACAAGTCCATGCTATATACACACCTGAGTGTTGTGGATTGCTAAATACAATCAAAGAATTAATAGATTACAGTAAATCAATTAAGCCATGCAGGAAACCACATGAGAGTCCATCAGCGAGCACCGCATCACGCGTTTCCCCAATAGCATGCACCCTGCCAGCAACCACCTCGTGGAAATGCCACCCTTAGCGTTCGGGAGGGCGGCACCCTATACACATCTACCTGTAGCTTGCGATTCCCACGCATTGCCGTGACCATGTCCCCGTCGATCTCCCACCTGTCCCCCCACCCCCGCATCAACCCACCCACCAGTCAGTCGGTCGGTCGGAGGCGTTAAAGGTGTTGCCTGTTATCTATACAGCATGGGGACCGGACACACCTATATATACTTGTTGTTGGCTTGCGGGGGAACTGGACACTTGACACCATACGTCTTGCATTCATCTTCGATCGGGGAGCTGTTGGCAAGGTGAAGTATTAACGCTATGATGGTAAAGACCGATTTACACGGATCTATGTGACGATCAAGGATTTATAAAACGCATGAGCTAACTTCTAGAGCTGTGTGATCAAAATATAATGTTCTGTTTGCAATAAAGGGTTGATCGATCCGTGTTAAATTCTGAATCGCGCTTGTTCTTCTCGATGGATGATGTTGTAACTACATAGAAATGTAAAAGTGATTTAGCTGGTTTGGTGATGGGCCAAAAGTGCAGAGAACTCTGTTGTAAATGCCTTCATTATAGAGTCTGTCTTGTTCTTCGATCACTGTCAGCCGTGGTATATACTGTCTTTCCTGCAATGCCAGTGCATCGCGATGAAGTGATTTTTCGCAGAATTCTGTTGTAATTGCCTCCAATTAGTCTGATGCATTCATGATCGAAAATAACAACAGGTGAAGCTTGTGGAATAATTTGCGACTTATGCGGGACAACAATTCAACACCTAAAACTACACCTTTTTTCAATTTTGAAGATTGGGAACAGAAACTATATGTCATCATTTCGTCTTGTAGTAAATGCGATCTTTAAAAACTGATAACAGATATAGGTACCTCACAAGTTATGAAATACCGTCCCCTGCAAACTTCCAGCATTTTTCCCATCTTTCGTCGGCGTCAAGGCCCTCGGATTGTTGGCGTGGCGCGCAGCTCAATGAACAGATGAAGCTCTCAACGCCTCGAAACTATTGGCACCGGCCACGCTCGTGCAGGCTCTGTTTCGTGTGCAGTGTGTGCAGTGTATGCGAGAGTGTGCGTGTGTGAGCGCGGCGAGGAATAAAAATAGACGCGACGCCGCGCGCGTTGCCAATTCCCGCCGGTTCCCGCGCTGCCAGCTCGATCGCCGCAAACTGCAGTTGCGAATCGGAGACGCGATGATGTTTGCATGCGGGATGCTGCGACGGCGAGCGAGAAGCGTTCATTACGCGAGATTATAGGACAAGAGGCGACGGCGCGGGCATGCAGAAATAGGACTTATGAGCTGCGAACACGCTATAGCTGTACCAGGGTAGATCCTGCCGAACGCCAATTCTGCGGTTGGTTTTCTCTGGACTTTTCAGCCAAATTTTGAAATAATTATGCGGCCCTTCGTGCATGGTCAGCTTGTTTAGCTCGGTCAGTTCGCTCATCCGGTTCCAGCCCTTTATACAAGTATTCAAGGTGATTAGGGGTGTATCATAGAGTTTGGATAGCTTCCAACATATATTTTATAGATCTAATAGAATTATAAATGTGTACGCTCCTCCCTCACTTGTCATGTATGATTGTGGCGAATGTATAAGCTGTAGTTTTATACTAAATAACCACTTTAATAGAGCATTAATTAAAACCCGATGGAATTTCATTAATATTTCCGTGCACATTGCAACAACTGGTTCATCGTTGGATAGGCTGGTTCATCGTTGGATAGGCGGTCATGGCAAACTGTCGGGCAAGCAGTCCAGCAGCCATGAATCGGCCGGTCATCGCGTCTTTGTGCACCTATTACCTGTCATAATGAGCGAATGAATGATACCCTGCCGTTGTCGCTCCGTCTCGCGTCTCTCGCTGGCGCAAGAGTTTCGCAAGACGCAATTCGCCGATCCTGATAGAAAGTCTGCATGTGCCGTGGTGTAGGCCGCTTTCCTCCAGCCTCCCAACTACATGCTGCAGCCGTGCGGCGTCGCTTAGCAGAGCGCGGTGCTCGATTCGTTGGCGCGGAATCTCGTCTCCCGGACCACAAGATATCACCACTGTAGTAGGCTTTTTGTACCACTTTATACTTACGGGTGCTCACGACAAAATGTAAAATAAAAATGCAAAAATTTCAGAAGAATTCGTCGGTTATTGAAACAGTCACTCATATTTGAGATGATTAGTCAAATCTGTGTGGCGTTTGTATAATTGATTTAACGGAATTTATCAGCCGGTCGTTTAAATACTGTAGTTCCATCTTGAAGTCAGGCCTTCCTCCCATCACCGCCTCCATATCCCTCCGCCCGTGCGACATGTGGGTCTCTCGTCAGCGTCAAAAAGTCCATCTCGGCCGAGTGGATTCGCAGATCGGCAAAGAAATTGGCAGCATCCATTCGATTGGCATCGCTGGCCCAAATAGTTTCGTTTAACCGCGTTTAACCGCGCCGTCTTTTCGTGAGTGCGTACGCACAGCCAGCCGAATCGAACAGCGACTTTTAACAACCGGAAACGAGACCGAGGTGTTGAATAATTCCGACGTTATTTTCCAGACTCAAACCACGAATAATTTACTATTTGAATTTCAAAACGGACGCGACCGATCCGTTGAATTTTATATGCTGATGCGAAGAACATTGTGACATACCCCGCTCTCCTGGCTGTTGTACTTCCACAAATGCTGCTGTTGCGTAGGAGGGTAGCAATTATTGGCATCTTGTTGTTGCTGCTGCTGCTGCTGCTGCTGCTGCTGCTGCTGCTGCTGCTGCTGCTGCTGCTGCTGCAGTTGTTGCATTTGTTGCTGTTGCAGTTGTTGCTGCTGCAGGTATTCCTGCATCAACGTGTTCCTGTCTCGGATGTGGACGCCGCCTTGGGTGGCGTGCCGTTGCGGAAAGCGGCCGCCATTCGGGCGCTGCATGGCCGGAAAATTTAGCGGGAAACCCGCGCAACAGGCGTTCAAAGTCGAGGCCGCCGACGCAGTTGGTCACATAGCGACGTCATCCAACGAAACCGGCCTGTTTTTCGACCATTTTAAAACCCAGACTGCACTTGACCGAAAAGACACAATATATAGCTTTGATTTCCTCGGAGAAATAGAAAAGGGCCGCTTCGAAAAGTAAAGGCGAAAAACCGCCAGCCGCTTCCAATTCACTACGGCACTGCACTGACACTGTTATCAACACGCCAGAAAATAGAACTTTAAAATCACAAAAAAAATACACTAGCACTTTTCACAACAGCACCCAACACCAAATCGACAGCACAGAAGCGAATGCTAGCCGAAACTTCTCTTTGGCACGAGCACTTTGGCGAGAGATGTGGATAACCGTGTAGGGCCTAGCGCGGATCGGCGACTGCCGACACTTCCTACCCACTCGGCTGGTATTACTCTAATGGCTCGACGCTCGCTAGCAGCTCGACTAGAGCCAAGCAGCGGACGTTTAGGCTGTAGGCTGCGGCAGACTGACAGGCTCCTGCAGCGAGCCAGCAGCTCCTAGCTCCTAGCTAAACAGACTCTGCCAAGTGCCAACCGTGTAAAAATAATCCACACACACAACACAAGAGCTCGCTCAGTGTTTGCCTTGTTGATCAATCGCCCTACGTTCGCTGGATGCAAGAATCGCGATGAATGTAACTTATTGGCATGGGCGAAAGTTGATGAATGTTGTCAAGTCGACGCGATATGTGCGCTTGGGATTTGTGAATCACGCGACGCGATTGATGGAATTCAACGTATGATTGTTGCGGAAAGAATCGATGTGATTTGCAGAGATTGCGCGCTCTTGTGTGTTTTTTTCCTTATCGCCGGGATTGGATGTAGATGGCTGGAAATATGTGAATTGATTGTGATTGTATAGCTGAAATGGTCGTGGCACCTCCACCACCAAGGACAAAGAGAATACTAGCGAGTTAGTGTTTCGTACGGACTGAGGAAACGCCTATCGACAGATTCATAATCGAGTCATTTTCTTTATAGCTAGCGATGAGCACGGCAAGATTCTAACAGCTATCTGGGAAAATTGGCAGAGCACCGTCAAAAACTTGGCCACCGGTCGCGTTTTGCAAACCAGAACCGCTCGGCGCGCGATATGCCAACGAAAATGCTACACACAAGAGAAATGTTACGGCCAACATTCAATCAGTTTTTTTTATAAACGAGTGCATCGCGCGCTCGATCTGCAACGCAAGCGTGCCACGACAAGACGCGTCAACAAAATCAAAACCTCGTCTGCAAATTGTTAAGAAGTAACGAACCGCAATCGTCGCACACATCTACGAGGCACAGCCGTGTCTCTGGCTCGTAGCGTGCTCAGAGTTGGCACCGGGGACTGTCAGCTATGGGCGGCAGCGGTGGCTGAGAGGGAGGGCGGAGGGCGGCGGAGGGCATTCTTCGCAGCCAGGCACCAAGCAGTCTGGGGCTCTCGCCAGGTACATTCCTGAGTGGGCACGTCGCACGTCTCTCGCTCGCTAGCATCGCACTTCGCATCTCGCCTCTCTCACCACCCGTGCATCCTGCACACGGCGCGCGCGACAAAATGCCCGGCACACACAGACGAAATAGACGTGGACTCTGACCTATTGCCTGCGAGAATAGATGCACGCCGTATATAGTTTTTGACACTAGGTTGGAGCGGCTTTGGAGAGGCATTAGTGTGTTTTGTGTGGGCGTTTAATACACAGGACATCAGACGACGACTGCGCGCGTTTTCACGCTTTGCGAGAAAATTTGGCGCGTTGAAATAGTTTTAATGTCACCCACTATGAGCTTGCCCATGAAAATATTCTCATTGTCACTGTTGACATTAAATTGGCCTGATATTGAGGCACAGATGGCAGAATTACGTTCGTAAAATGAGCAAGCTTTGGAACTATAGAATTTGTCGACAACTAATCATACGGCAGTAAAAAAGTTTAGTATATAGCTAGGATCCTTGTTCCGATTATCTCTCAAATATCTGACCAGCAAAAAAATGGCAATGGACAGCGACTCATGAGATCCATATTTCAAAATAGCACAACATTATGACACTATAAGATATGAATTACGTGGTCAACGGGATCTGAGAATCAGAAACTAAACCACCACCTACACGGCAGAGCAGAGAGAGAGAGAGAGAAAGACAATGTGAGAGAGCACGGTCACTCCCAGCATCCAGTTACAACATTGTCACCATGCATAGCTGTCAGCTCGCAGCTCGCAGCTCCCTGCAGCATATGAAACACAGCGGCCATAATCGTCTAATTGACTCAGTGCAATTACCCAGCACAGCTTTCTGCGCACGCGCACACACACACTCTTGGCTGGGAGTGTACTTGGTGAGGTCAGCCGCCCCCCGCAGGCACCGGGGCTTGGTAGCTCGCCGCTCCGGGTAGGGGGGAGGGGGTGCAGGGGGGAAGCCCCGAGCATGCTTTCTTCGAGCAACACTCCAAGGTTTCGCGGCGGCTAGCCGCGCACTGTTGCGAGCTGAACGCCTCAGCGGGTGCTGAATAATCCCGAAAATCTGTTTATTTGGTAGAAATACGCCGAATACGCGTATTCTGGGCTGGATTACTTGTTAGAGCGTTTTGCCCGTAGACGCAGGCGTCGCCCGTTTCCCAAAAACCGAGGAAATGCGTTCGTTACTTAAACCTCAACCCGTGAAAATTGATTTGAGGTGACAACCGGCTAGCGGAACGCATACGGGCACGAACGGGTCCTTAGGGAAGACTTTTCTAGTTGATTTTCCTTGCGGCTATACTCGGGGTTTTGTTGATTTGCGCTCGGCAGAAGAGAAAAAGTGTCTTCCATTCAGGCTATGCAAATTTCATCCTTGATGAAATATTTTTATAACTTGATAGATTCTCTGACGAAATAATCTTTCTACGACAATATTGCATTAGACGTTCGTTCATAACACTTGACCGATTACCACTGGCTCGATCACTATCGCCTAATCTGAGAAACTTTATAATGCAAAAAAAAAACGCCAGGTTAATCAAATCAATACCACCCCTCTCTTCATTTGGCTCTAGTAATTATTTCTCGCTTCCTGGGCGCTGGCAACACTGGTGACACAAGCATCTAGCAGCTAGCAGCTAGCAGCTAGCAGCTCAAAGCGCATGGATATGCCCCGCGACGCTGCTGCCATTGTTGTCATGAGTGTCACGTACTGCCAATACACCCTCGGGCCTCATGTCTCTCATTATAGGTGGGATGCTGGCGTTATGGACTAGTCACGTGCATAATATTGCTAGATCGACAACCACACACTCACATCCACACACGAATGAAATATTTATACAGGTAGCTGTCAAGTAGGCCTTTTGTTCTTTCTTTTATCATGGCTTTTATATTATTCAGTGAGAAACGTTTCGACTTCTATATGGTCATAACACAGTTGGATTTCGACACGACGTATTTTAGGCTCTCCGCTCGTGCCAAATGAAGTATGGAAACAATATGGCAGCTTTCGCTGTATGGTTGATGAGAATTGAAACACGACAGAAAAAATATGCAATGCTGTAAACGGGAATCGAACTTATAGAAATATCATTCATGATTTTTTTAGGCTAATCATCGGGCAAACAACCAAATTGACGCTATCAATGACGGAAGCCATCGGGCAAATCTTCCCACCACAATTTTCAGAGAAATCAGAATCTGAATAGACGCGTAACCATGACAAGCGTAAACATTAAATACACATCCGAGGGTCGAAGACCTTAGGGAATTCCTCCTTGTTGCTCTCCCAAAGTCATCATGAAACGATTGCTGTGCAACTCGAGCCATACAGACGAAATTATACACCTAATTTCTTGTCAAATGAGAAATCGGAGAGATTCACAGAAATCCGATTGCAATGAGAGTGTTCCAAGGAGTTCGATATTGAAATCCACCAATCAGTGAGAAACTATTATGGGAAAAGCAGCCAATTAGAAAAGTTTTCCTTATTTTCGTGAGACATTTAGAGTGGAGTTATGTGTTGCAAGTGCAACCACAGCTATATATTTGTTTTCAAAGCTGTATATTAAAATGCCAAATAAATAAATTGAAATGACCTGATCGGCGTCATCGCCTAGTAAAACAAAAAATCCGTCAAATCCATAGCCTTGCTACGGATAAGATGGAACTTTCTTAGCATCCTAGCGCCCGATCCGAGACAATCGGAGGGCATGGGTTCGACCCCCCGACCCGGGGTGATTTACAGCTCCCCGGTGCAACGCTACCCGGCGTCGTCTCGGCGCCGAGTGATGGATTTGGGCGTCGTGGCCGAAATGCCGAACGCACGCTTAAAAAGCGTCGGTGCTGCAGTCTCAGATCGGCGGTGATCTATACTGCAGATCGCTGCTCTCTTGGATGCATCTGAATAGTGATGCTGACACATGTTTTGTACGTACCCTTACTTAGATTTATGCAGCGAACACGTTGGTTTAGATATGTCCTTGTCTCACCCCCACATTTACACTAGACAATGTTCTACATAACCCATAAAACTTAGGACTGCAATGTAATGCGAATTCTAGTGGGTTGTTTCTGGCATCGAACTCGCGACTTGTTCAACCTGCGATACTGGCGGTACTGCCGAAAGTGATGACGAGCAACGGAAGGGGTCGGAAATTTCTAGTGGCGAAAACCTGGTAATGGAGTTTTAAGTGTTATTATTTATTTTTATTTTATTTTTGGAAAACCTTATGAGTTTGTGGTCAGAGAATCAGTTGTCCAAGGTTCCAGGAATGTCGTGTTGATACACTTGATGAACAAGGGAGAAATGTCAACAGCGTTAATTGCAGACAAGGTAAATATTATCCCCGATGCCGAGGCTTTGATCATGGCTTCGTGGTAATTGTTTTCACAGATAATAATGCGGATACATTTCGTACGGAAGAGGAAGGACAGTACGGCAGGAATTCGCCGGAAAACAATATAGTTTAATTAACCTGAATACAGAACATTGCGCAGAAAAAAAGGATTTTCGGATTCAATTCCCCAAGTGTCCCAGTTCACATCAAATAATTCCTGACTTATAGGGTTGTTTTTTTGCGAGCATTGAAATGCAGTCTGCATTGTCGCCAGCTTTGCCTACGTTACTCATTCCTGAAATACTCTTGGCCAGTCTGCGTGGCGAATTCCTAGCGCAAAGAAAACGTCAACGTAATGTTGTGTTACATTCACAAGAAGATCTTGTAAGCCGAGTCTCATTATAGTTGCAAGACTTCCACAACTAAAAAAGCAGAAAATGTAACCACTAAGATCCAAGATCCAAGATCATCAATTACTACAAGTAATGAAACAACATAAGACATTAGATCGTTATGATTTGTTATAGAAAATTTGCCAGTAAAACACTGCCATTATTAAGTTGACCCTATAGACAAAGCACATCATATATCTCTCCAGATACATTCGCACCCGCATCGACACGATCAACATCCACGTGGCGAAACAATCAAATCCTCACGCTCTTCAATTCGTATTTCATGTACCCACGCACAGCATCAGATATCAGGCTCGCACCACGCAATTCGACCAGCGGTGCAGTTTTGCTGCGGGCAAACACACGGCCGTGCGCTCGACTTTTGCGCGGACGCATGGCAAAAAGTGCATCACCGAGCGTGTTCCCAGAATTGCATTCGCAATAGCGCGTGGGTGCACACGATCGCGCGATAACAACGGCTCGAGTTGCACATTGTTGTTAAGTGCAACGTGACGCGCAGGTCGACGCTGGCCTAGACGTCGTGGCGTCGACACTGGTGAGTGGGACAGCAGCAGCAACAGCGTCTTATGTGGCGATCTTGAGATGCAGGGTCGCTGCTATAGAGAAGCGTTTCCCCGCACACAAACATCCTAAAGAGTGCATCGACCCCGCTGGTAGTGCACTTTGCAAAGTGCATTATATACAATGCACGGTGAGGTGGAATTGTTTCTGTTGACGCTCAATATATATTTGTTTGCCGAATAGGAGTTGAGTGTCAAATGCTTCAGACAATAAACAATGCCGTGAATGCCACAACGGTTTGGAGAACATGTTTTTTTTAATTACAATCCTCAGCTTTTGAATAGACAGAGACTGGCCACTGCCAAAAACCCTGCAACTCCCTTCTACGAAACAATTAAGTGGCAAACAAAAACGTCTACACGCACCCTCTACTAATCTTTGCAGACAATTAACGGAGCAACATAATCAACAAGAACCGAATAGCTAATTATGAAAAACTAACATAATTTGTTTTTGATTACAAACATCGCAGCGGCCAGATGCCAACGGCATAGGTAAAATCGCGGTATCATTTCAATTAGACGTCAAAGCTCAACATGAACAACGCTAACTGTGAACCACCCCTGTTCACGTGTACGGTGTACCGAGCCATTTGTCTGCCTGTCAGAATTGATCTGCGACAAAGGTGCCGCGCGTCCTTAGCTCGCTGCTCGCCGGTAAAACAACCCTGAGGATTTCGCAGCGGATATCGCAGGGCGGCAGGTAGACGAGCGGGGGCGTCGTGGGGGTCGGCGTCGGCGACTGCGCAAAGGGGGTAGGTGAAGTTTGCGGACAGGAGCGCGGTCAGGGATGAACTGCTGTGTCGCCATCGGGTTTTTGCAAGGGTGAGGCAGAGGAAATTTGCGGATTCCTTCAGATGAGTGAAGCACGGGTGAATTCAACATGAGATCTTGTAGGTGTCCTGCCGGTTCATCAGTCTGTGCGGACAGGAGCGCGGTCAGGGATGAACTGCTGTGTCGCCATCGGGTTTTTGCAAGGGTGAGGCAGAGGAAATTTGCGGATTCCTTCAGATGAGTGAAGCACGGGTGAATTCAACATGAGATCTTGTAGGTGTCCTGCCGGTTCATCAGTCTGTGCGGACAGGAGCGCGGTCAGGGATGAACTGCTGTGTCGCCATCGGGTTTTTGCAAGGGTGAGGCAGAGGAAATTTGCGGATTCCTTCAGATGAGTGAAGCACGGGTGAATTCAACATGAGATCTTGTAGGTGTCCTGCCGGTTCATCAGTCTGTATCACGCGGATATACGAAAAATAATATTTTTATACAATATTTACTAGACCCTAGCCCAACAATCTGGCAACAACAAGTGGCAAGAAGGGGTAGATGGTGGCAAGTGAGAGTGAAACGTAGCATAGCCGTTGACGGCAAGGACGGCAACGGGACAGATTCGACAAGGGCTGAAGCGAAACGTGTGGACCAAGATAAGTTGCCTCCGTCTAGAATTATGATCGAACGTCAGGAGTTAGGATGTGCAGTCTTGTAAAATTTCCAAGAAAATTAACGCTTTTACTGGTTAACAATCAGTCATCTTTAACATAAATGCTGTGCTGCACCAACTACAAACGGGTATACTATTAAACCTCCCCCTCTATCAGTAGCCGCTGATAGAAAGAAACCGAAGCGACGAGTGTAGCTAATATTTTAAGGGTCGAATTTTCCCTCCGGGATCCAGCGCAATCTTAATTTAGTTTTCCCAAAAGGACAGAACTGACAGCCGCGCATAGTTGCACCAAAAATCAATCTCCCCAACTCTCACTTCAAGCCGAGCGAGCAACAAGTGTCAACTTCTAAACGACAACACCTAATTTGCGTACGAAAACATGCATATTTTTTTCGCGCGTCAGCGTTTCGCAGCGCCGCGACTCGGTGTCAACAAGCCGGCAGCGCACGTGCGCGACCCCGACACAATGCAGCGACCAAGTGCAGCTGACCGGGCGCAGATTCGTCGCTGCGTTTGGTCCACCGGCGGGAGGCTGGAGGCCGATGACCTCTGACCGACCCAGCAAGAGCCTGGGCCGTACGCCTCGGAGACGGCGGGCTTACAACCGATGTAATGCCGTATACTTTGTTATGTTTTATATGTGCATATGATATGCATACAACGCGGCGAGTTTAACAACATTCGGTCGATTCGAACGGGAGATTCCTCTGGCCAGACGAAACTCGGTTCTGTTCGGGAGAAATGTTGGAGGGTTTTAAACTACAACAGGTTTAATCATCATGCTAATCATCTCGCCCGACAGCGAGAATTGGTAGAAGAATCCTGCTATCGAATAGTTGTGTACTGTCACTCGGAAGGGAACTTCCGTGCATTTTGACAACCGGTATTGCACCGGGTTCCCGATGTTAAGTGCGTCAATATCCTCACAATTTTGATAGCTCTACAGAGTCAGTTACCAAGAAGATGCGTCATAAATAAAAAATCATGTGTTAACATTGTTCAACAAAAATTAAATTAGGGATTTTGTTAGGTGATCCAGAGGTTTGATATGTAGCAACTTAACAGTTGCAGTAAACAGTCATCAGTATAGTATAGGTCGTCAATTGGCACATTAAGATTTCGATGCAATTTGTGGTTCAAGATTGACGAGATTCGAAGGCTTGCAGTAATCCGTAAGTCGGTCGTCAGTTACTGTGGTTGATTGCAAACAAAGCTGCTGCAGGCAACACGGCGAACACAGATGCAGCTTCATGAGAGCTTCGACTGTCCGCCGCGACAGCGTCGTGGTCCACTGCGCGATGCCATCTGCCGGCGAGAGATGCTGTGACAGCCTGGCGCCTCCACCGGCTGGGCGGCGAGCGGTCGGGGGGGCGTTTCTCAAACGCTTTTATCACCACTGGGTGAGATGGGGACGGATAGATTGTTTCAGGAAAAACAGAGACATCACGAAATCGACGGACGCGAAAAGTTGAAGCGCTTAGCACGCTGGGTGCGAAGCGGACTGCTGGTATGTGCGACGCGTTCGGACTTCGGTGGGACACTACTTAAGATGTTTTACTTAAGGGTGGTCATGAGAAACCCCGAGAATAAATTGTAACACCATTTCGAGTACTTTGAGAACGAAGGAGGTAGCATTGTGTGGTTGAAAGATAAAATTATCCATTCAATTATTTATCCAGAGCAATTACTGCTGCCAAGTTTTAGACCGAGATGCAAAAAGATACAACAAGCAAAACAAAAAATCTGAAAAAATTGAACCCTCGTTTAAGGGAAGGAATGAGCTTCATTTAAAAAGCCCCGATCTGTTGAATTGTCTGTCGTTTCAGTTTGACGTGAAATTTAAGCACGAAGCAGTAAATTGTTATTACCCCCGTCTCGCAGTTCCATAGTTTAGTGCCTTGTAAACGTAACACGTATAAACTTCCAGTGGCGATTCCTAGCAATAAGTAAAACTCTTCAAGTAAATTAAGAAGTGTCCTAAACTTCGAGACATTGCGAACAGCTGGCGCCGACGGCACTAAATCCTGTGAGCTAAACGAACTGTCAATATAACCAAAGTCAAGTTAACCTAGTTCACGATTTTTAACATCTTGTTAGGGAGACAATCACCTACGAGACTCCAATATCGTAAGGACATAGAACCCACCAAGGCCAAACACACACCACCCTAACTCCCCCAAAAACCACCACTCTCCCCGAAAGGACGCAACGACACTCCATCAGAAGCGCCCCATGTACGAGTGGGTGGGCAGGGGTGTGTGAGGGTGGGGGGGGGGGTGAGTAGGGTGAAGAAGCGCAACTTGGGGTAAGTCAGTGGAGCCATTAAAAAATTTAATAACTTCTCCCTGACGTCTCTCCTCTCTTTCTCCCTACCCTCTCTCTCTCTCTCATTCTAGCCCTCTCAGGGCGAGGAGACAAAGTGAGGAGATTTATTGGTCCCCCCCCCCCCCCGCCCCGCCCCCCCCTCCACCCCATCACCCTCCCCAAACCCATCCCCGAGTTGAGAGTGCCACGGGTAGAGCGTCGCCGTCGGAATCATCCCCTAACCCGACGTCGCTATGCTTCATCCCCCGGCGGGAAGACACGGGGATATGGGAGACAAAACAGCCCCCGGCTTTCAGCAGGAGAACACAGCTAGTCGGGGTTGTGGGGGAGGCAAATAGCATGCGTTGTGAAAGGTCGATTTCAGGGTGAAACATTGTGACGATTGGCACAAGAGTCAAGAGTGACACAGTTCGAAAATCTAGCTCCGGATGCAGGCACGACCAAAATACTTTAATTTAAAACATGAGATTTGTTAAATACAATTTTCCGACTTTTTTTGCAAAGTTGTGAGAGTTGCCTGCTCAACAGCTTGCCCCTGGAGGAAGCCTGGAGAAAGCAGGTGACCATAGCTTTGCAAAACGCAAGGAAATTAAATTCAAAATGCGAGAATTGAAATACCAATTTGACTATTTTTGTAACAAGTTCTGAGATAGGGTACAAGAGTCTTGAAAGTAGCATGGTTTTCTCTAGAGGAAAAGCTCCGAGGAAGAAAGTGCGCTAATATTATGAATATAAAGGGAGGAGAAATGATTCCTGCGTCTGCTTGACAGTTATAATGTCGGGGCTCAGTGTCTGAATGATCAAATGTGGATTTAGTTCCGGGATAATTTGAATTTGAAGAGATCGCCTGAATAGTGTAAGCCTTTTAAAGTAACTTCGCGCCGAGTCGATTCGAGGGGGCGCTTTCCCTTGCAAGTTTAAATCGTCTGAAAGGGTATGTTCGTCGCGTTGAATAATTAATTGGTTGCGTTGAATGCTGCCGGAATTGGCAGATCGTGACGGAGCCAGTTGAACGGCACTCGACGCAAGGCGAAAACACCGCCCGGTGAATCGGAGGATTTATTCCAAGATATTTCTGCTTTACAGATGAAGACAAGTGCATCGAAGAACGCACTTCTCGAGCGAAACGAAGAAACTGAGGAAAGCACGCCTGCTTTTTAACGAAGATGCTTCGTCATGGGAGAATCTGCACCGGAATAGCGAAGGGAAAAGTGCATGGAAGGGCTGGATGGTCAGAGCCCGGTTGGGGCCCATGACCAACCTATTAAACTTACGCGAATTCTATGATTTTATTATTTATTTTGCACGAAACGCTGCAGAGCTCTATGGACGAGAAAATGTATCAAATAAAGAAACAGGAAAAAAAGTGTAGCATCTATAGTCAGTGCTCAGTGCTTAGTCTCTCAGTTTATATTTTACATAAATATACCTATTATTACAGATAGATACTTAATATCAGAGAGCATCAGCTGAGCATTCAATACCAGTGACATATTTTTTAAGACATGATGCTGTTGACTCTGAAAGCAACGAGGCCTAGCTCGAGTCCCCGGCGCGCCTCCCACGGCGTCGGCGTCGGCGTCGTCGTCGTCGCGCATGGCGCTAGTAAATATTTAATTCCTCGTCGCCGCGACGCCGCGCACACAGCGTCGTCGGCGTCCCCGGGGACGGCGTCGACCCTCGTCCTCGCCACCGCGACGCGGGGATGATCCCGTCGTGCAGGGGCCAGGGGGTGAGGGGGGCAGGGGGGGGGGGGGGGCAAGCGACACTCTCATCATGCCGATGAGGACGCGCGGCTAAGAGATTGACTTGCGACCCGCCTGGGTACTCGCGCGGGGAGGCTGCGGACCGGGGAGGCCACCTATGCTACATTTCGCTAGCACTTGCCTGTAGTCGGGATAGTTTGGCCACATGAAATTCTCATTTTTTTTTACAGCTCAGTCAAATAAACTACCCAAGGGTTCAACAACCAACATACTTGAGTCTTGTCGTATCACATAACACCGGTGAGAAAATTTTGACGCTTAATTTTCGCGATGCTGATGTAAGTAACTAATGTGCAAAACGTATATGCCTAACCCATGACCTCAGGTGCTGACAACCTGCGTTGGGACTCAGTGTAGAAACGCACACCCCCGCATCAATATCAAGTTCGTTTGACGATACCACGGCCAGAGTGGAGGTGCCGTCTTCACGCACCTAACACGCAAGAGGATTCATTTGAACAGATAACAATCCAGCCAGATAAACATAATCGCTCTGGTCGAGCACACGATCTATTTCCGATGCAAGCCGTCGATGTTTTTTGCAAGACAGATAGAGCGAAAAATCTGACAACTTTGACACGAATATGCCGCGATTTCCATTTTCCAGCCCCCCCCCCCCCCCCTGGAATACTGAAGCTTGCACAAACTGCATGTTGGCATTGTTAAATCATACGATCGCAGATTAAGCCACTGCAAGCTTGCAGCGAGAACAGGGATTTACTTTACAGCTGAGTGCCGTTCAATGGGAATCGCCGACAAATTGGCATTGAATTTATATAGACGAGCGCGGTGTTCACCTCTATGACGCGGTAGCTATATGAAGCTCGACTATATACTGTTGCAAATAAGGGGCGAATTGGTTAGAACTGAGAGCCGCGCGTTTTGTACATCCAAGAACGGTGTAGTAATTATAGGAAATGTATAGTTGGAATTAGAGAGCACGGCGTAGCAGTAATTTGAATACAATTGGCTGGGTGCATGGCGTACGGTGCACGGTACTCGAACACCGGCAGTCCATGGCAAGGATGCGGGCTTCATAGGCGGGCAGAATTGCCAATCTTTACGAGAGCCGAATGCGCAAAAAGGGGTAAGTCGATTTAGCTAAGCGCGATTACGTGGCACGTACATGATTGAGAAACGATATCGAATTGTTCGACTATATGCACTGCTAAAGGGATGGTCAAAATTTTCCAGGATTCATACTAAGCAAGCTACTCTGTATTTACGAGGGCTTGAACATGCCGGTAAAAATATACAGACGAAAGACAATTATCTAGAAATATGTAAAATTTCTTCCCAATCTAAGTCCGTCACGAAATCTAAATCATTCATAAGAGGGACACTTGCTTCAGCAACTGAGATCTCAAAAAGAATCGTACCGAAGTTTAACCGTCCTGATATGATATTGATATTCATGATATTGGGATTTCAGAAACAAGATCCTGAAAATCCTTCTCACCCGAATCTACCAACAAAATGCAGATCACATCCTAACTAGCAGCGACACTCTCGCCACAGTGATTTCCCGCGACAGGACAGTTTCCCAGCGGCCACCCAGCATCCCATGGGCCCTGGACCGGCGTCGAGTCCCGGCGCACATCGTTCACAACGAACTCTATTCATCGCCGGCAACGCCACGTGACCGATCCTGACGTCACCGAGTCGCTGACATTTGTGCATTAATAAGCGCACCGAGCGATCTTTGTCTGTACGTCATCAATATTGCACACAGCTTCCCTGAAGTACAGTCGCGAGCAAGAGTGACACGGTGTGCACATGCTACTCACGAGTAAGACAGCAGCCGAGCTAGGCGCCACGTGGGATGCAGTGTGGTTACTTACCTAAAAAACAAACAAACAAATGGTTAGATTTGATGGAGTACATGGCGAAAGCAAGTTAATCGCAGATTTGCATTGTCGATGTCTCAGAAAAACATTGAAACACAAAGAAGAGTTTCGGCAAGCTATGTTAAAAGTAGTCATCTCAAATATTTTAGCCATACGTTTCGTGTTACGAGGTGAATAAACACATCAAATTTTGTGTCTGCCATGTATTTAGTAGCACATTCTTATTCTATGGCAGCACCTTGTTTAAAGCTGTAGCAGATCATTTCAGATGTAACACGAAAAAACAATGTTATCTAAAAGTCATCGGAATTCGACTGTCACGGCCCACGGTGTAACGCAGTAAAATTACAAATCGGCGCAATGCTTCTCGCATTACAAACACGGTGTTCACATCGATTTCGAATGAGGCGAACACGGTAACTACTAACTACTTCACGACTTTAGCGGCCGCTTCGCAAGCCAACGGGGATTCGCGCATTGCCAAGGAAAACATGCCAAACATAACAGCGACAATCAAACGGTGCCGCAATGATTCTACTCATTCCCTGCCATCGGCCGCGAATTCCGAGCCATTCGCCGCAGAAAGCATGCGTTGGCAGGTGAATTTTCCGCCATGAAGGACCTTCATCCAAATCAATAACAGCCTTCAGCATACAATTTAAACTTTAGTTCAGATTAGTTGTCAAAAGAATTCAATAAACCAAAGCACTCGGAACATTCGCAAAGCGCGCGGTTGAATGCGAAAATCCGCGTGTAATCGCAACGGAATAACAGCGATATTTCCAGTGACTGCAACCTCTAGCAGCTAATCAGCGATTCATAAAGCGTTGTTTGCGAACTTCGCAGCGTTTTTATCTTAGTTGCATTTTACATTCGGACTTCAGGCAAGCAGTGGCGTAGGGGCTTGGTGTGTTTGGGTTGAATAGGCGACATGTGACTAGCACAGTTTAGTGTAGGTATTTGATCAATATTTTATAGCCTATCGCTTTTATTAATACCACACAATTAAATACCGTCGATGCGGTGTTGTCAATTAAAGATAAATTAACGTTTTGGTCCCGGTATAGTAGATTCAGGAAAGTCATTTTGTTGTTATGGTGTAAACACATCACATAATATAACCATAAACATGCTATAAAAATAGTTTTGATAATTTCACTAAAAATGTTTCCAATGTGCAAGCCACCCCGTTTTCTCTAGTGTGTTCCTATCCCCCTGTAAGTGAAGCAGGCAAAGAACAGCGATGACCTTGAGTATAGATCCTTGATAAAGCAGACGGCTCAGCTTTGAGAAAAGCCTAAGCTTAGGAGCTTAGCATTCAATAACCGATAGTTAAAAATAGTTTTTTCTGAAAAGTAACGTGCTAAGATTATGAAAAGACAGGAGTTTCAAGAGAGTAACAGAGATGGCCTGCATTAAATTGTGACACCGACGGGGCAGCCAACGTGCACCGGCCGCACGCCGCTGGCCAGCAATCGGGCGAGAGAGTGAGCGCCGCGTCGTGTTTTATCTGCTCCATTGGCACGGTCCATCATCTTCCGATGCTTTACGACTTTATTAATGCGAGCTAGCGTCGTCTTCGTCTTCTTCTTGCCAAACCGAACCGCCATTATTAGTGGCTATTTTTGTAAAACGTTTCATCGTATCGTGGCCGCCGAGGCAGGCGGCGAGCGAGGCTGGTCGCGCTGGGCTAAACTTGGACGGGGTGATAAGGAAACGGAGGGAGATTGGCGTTTGCAGCTCCTGGACTTTATGATGCGCTTATGATATCATGAAATATCTAGGCTACACAAAAAACTGCTGTGCTTTTCATTGATACTTAGTATTTAATCACTATTTTGCAAAGTGGCTTTTAAGTGGAAATGGAGAAATGTATATGCTTACAGAGAATTATTCGCAGTAGTCAAATATAGATTTTGCAGAAATGTCATGACTTTGTTTAGATTTCGCAGTTTAGTGAAGTTGACTTCGTTTTTTTTTATGAAAATTAGTAACGGAAAGGCTCGCTGCTAAAAACAATCTTGAAGGTATAGAAAAAAGGAAAAAAATATAAACAAGCGTGAAGAATCACTGGCTTGAATCATCCAATTACAAACAAGACACGACGCCTCGAACGCTTCGATCTTGTAAACACCAGCGTCAATTTATGTCGCATCCACAGAAAAAAACGAACACGAAAGCGAACGTAGTTTTTCTCGGAGGCGAATCCGTCGTGCGTAAACAACGCACGATATTAACGCATGGCCCAACGTAATATCAAAATTCGAACGAAAGTAAACGTTCCGAATAGTTTATACACACGCGCGCTAGCGAGCGCTAGCGACAGCGTAAACCGAAAATAAGATTATAAACAAAAATAAATATCGCGCGCTATAGCATCCATAGCGCGTAAATATTTCCTCGCTACGCAACCAGGAGAAACAAAAAAAAAAACGAAATATTTTATAAACTTCGACTGCTCGTAGCGCGCGGTTTCAATGTTGTCCGGGGCTATCATTTTGTTCCATCTCTCTTGAAAGTTGCCCCCCCCCACCCCCACCCCTCCCGTACACCGCCGCCGCCGCCCGCGAGATAATATATTTACGTAATCATTGACTCTGATACGCGGGAATCTGTGTACAGTCTGTTCGATGTGCGCCGCCACGATGGAGGTGCCGTGTTCTCGGGAAACCATTTTCAAGGACAAGTCCAAACTGTCCATATTACATACCCTGATATAAATCTCAAAATTCCTTTCCTTGGCGTGTTTCTTTTTCTTTTGAGAGGAAGATCAGAACAAGAACAAATCAGCTGCTCTTTTAGTACAGGAGTGTACATAGATTTCTTAACAATCGAAGTCTTGAAGCAGTTGTGTTTGGAAAAATCTAGCGAGGTATTTTCCCGGCGAAGAGAAAACTAATACTCGAATTGCGAACGGTAATCCTGTGTCTCTCTTAGTCTCAATGATAAGCACATTTTAGCTTCCTAGGATTCAGGTTGAGGTAAATTAGCAACTTCTGTTGAAATTAAGACTGATTCTTGCGGAAATCAAGTACAACGTTTCGCAGCGTGGGGTAGAATTCAAGGGCGAGTTGGCAGGCAGACATTATGACCTAGATTTCCGCGCGGGTAGTTAGCAATGGCACCTCTCTAAACTACCGAAACGGGGTTGCGAAAATAAGGGTGAACTCAGACGTCACCGTCTGCAAAAACATGCGAGATGTAACAAAAACACAGACTTGCATTCATTACGTGCGTGAGCAATTCGAGCCATCCGGGGGAAATCATCGGCTGGAATTGAATACATTTCCACTAAATAACACCGTCACTGTTTTGACTATCACTCAGCGAATGAAATGCCAGAGGCTGGAAATGTATGACTGGAAATTACTGTGGTTGAAGAGAAACTTTATCAGCTGTCTGCACAAGGCACATCTGACATCACACGTGTAGAAGATCTTAAGGAAATGTTCTGTGGGATTTAACTAGATGTCCAAGTCGCCTAACATGAAATCGAGAGCCAAATCGAAGTGAGAACACAATGAAAAGCTTGGATAACGCAGTCGCTGTTCGAATTCAAAACGACACACCAAATAGAAGGAATAAGAAAGTCGAACTTCCGAAACGTCCCCTTCGCGAGCGCCGGAAACCGGTGTAATTTTTTAGGGGTAGGTAGAGGGTAATGCGATGTCACGGAACGGGGTCTTAGTGCGGGGTAGCTCGACGCTGGCGTCTCCGTGCGGGGCTGGAGCTCTGGAGGCGATCCATGCTCGGTGACTGACAGACAATTACCTCTGATCCAATTCCACGGCGGCGTCCCAGCGCTCGCGCGGGATTGTTTCCACGACTTCTCGACAAATGCCACCGGGGAGGCGCAAAAAAACGGGCACCCGCCGGAAAAGTCGCTGAGGAATTCGAATTATGCCATTTGGCGGTGAGACATGTTGAGAACTATCATAGTTTTGCCAATAAGTTTTAAGGCTTTCTTGTTATTGAACAAGTTGGGCGGTGTTCGATTGCGACGACGTTTGCGTGAGAGCTTCTCAGCGTTCAGAAGGGTGCAGTTTTTCGTTCCTTGCACTGTACCGCTGGATGAGAAATGTCCCAATCTTATCCACATTCAGTGTTCCGGGAATACGAGGCTGGTCCCTGGACAAGTACATATAGTAGGTATTCAGACATAGCTTCGTTCTGCCCTAACCCGAGATGAAACAAAACTTTAAAAAGGAATGCTTAAAAAACCTCGGGACTAATATTTTTCCTGTGAGTTTTTTTTAGTCAGTTTCTTCAATAGGACTCAAAAAGAGGCTGAGAGAGCTAAAAGTGTTTTAAAACCTTTTGCGCAACCATGACTTCCAATTCCAACGCGGATGCACCGAATTGGCCGTCCACTTCATTCTCCATGCAGTATAATTATTTCCATGCCGCGCAGTCACTCTCTCCAGGTACCGTTAGCTCGCTGCAGCCGAACCACAACCGCCATCACCCAACACCCAAAACCATCTTCCAACGACGCATTAAACTGCAACGCGAACGTCCGTCGTTCAACACGGTCCAACGACACATTCGCATAACCAAGCAACAGGTCGCCCACCCCCCTCCTCCCTCCACCCGTCGCGAAGAGGGTATACTCGGGCCGGGGCGCCAAGGGGGGCCGCGCGGAGAGGGTGCAGAAAAACAGCTGCTAGTGACGGGTCAGCCACCCCCCCCCCCCCCCCCGCCCTTCCCGTCACGTCGACCCACCCAGCCACCCCCACGGGTACAGTGACTCAAACGGCGTTTAAATAAACGCATGCATGTAGATGTGTTCACCGAACGCGCCGTGCTGGACGTCAAACGCAGACGCACATTTATGAACACTGCATTATTCGATAAAATGTATACCAAGCCACCCTCGGCACTGCCCCCCCCCCCCCGCCTCAGCCCCCCGCTACCACCCTCCAATCACAGCGAACGATTTATTCAAATTGGTTTCATATCGGCTTGTGTTTTGTGTGTGCGCTTGTGTGTGAGTGAGTGTAATTTTGATTAAATCAGTCCGCGAGATGCAATTTGTACGAATTTTTCTCTCGATTTGCGCGTAATAAAATGTGCGCGTGATGTGCGTGTGTTTTATTTTTCTCTCGGATTTTGGAAATTGCCTTGGAGTGTACGTTCACGCTGCGTGTGCTGCGGCGGACAGGTTTCACGTTGCGCGTGTACTGTACACGACCTGGCGGTTGCCCGGGTGAAACGTGGGGGTGGTGGGTGGGTGGGGAATTGGGGGTGAAGGGCGAGAGGTGCTCGGATCGGCCGGGGGTAGGCGCCAGTTCGACACGCGCGGAGATTTCGATGTTCGACGCGATCATTAATTAACTAATTAATTGGCAAAACGATGTAATCGAGCTCGGTGGGATGAGTAGGGCTGGTTGCCATGTACTTAGATAACTGTTCGGGCTTGTCGCCATTACATACGATGTAATGGAACAGTTATTCTTGAAGGTAAGCAAGAAAGACACGAGTCTTAGGAATTGCCAATTAAAATCTGCAAAGCTGGAGGTAAGAGTTCGAACTCTGTTTGACTTGTGCATTTGAAACTGTTTCCTTAGCGAGATTGATTTAGGGGCAATGGGTCCTCAATAACAAGAAGAAATTACCAGACTACGTCTCAGACCTGAAGCTAGAAATAAAATGAAAGGTTTTTTAAGGAAGGGGTAACGAACCCCTTGTAAGGAGTAGGCTAGTAGCAGACATGAGAGACGAGCTGGAATCAAATGGAACGGCATCCACAATAAACTGCTATCTGCACTTCAATTATACCTCTACGGTTTCGCAATGGGAAAGCGGAATTGGACGAGTGACAAGATGTGAAAGAACTCAGTTCGGTTCCGTTCCGCCGACAGTTTGGCAAGGACGACGTCGCCGAAGCCAACCACAAATCGACGCGTGTTCCGCGAAGAGAAGCATGCGACGAGATCTCGACGACAGATACCTCGTCGATATGCATCTTCCTACACATCCGTCGCATCGCCAGCAGCCGGGGACGCCGCTTGTCTTACGTTGATCGCCGTCGGCGTCACTAGCGCGAAGAAATGCCGAGGTCGGAGATTTCAATGCCCGATAGCGACGCATGTGTTGTTCTTCAAGCTCAATGTAAGCAACCCGACGCCACCGGCGCCCTTACTACTCTTCCAAAAACGCACCCACGATGGGCAATCGTAACACCACTAACCGATCTACTTCCGCTGTGTTTTCCTAAACGTGAATCGAGGGTTCGATCGCACGCAGCGTGTCTCCTTCGAGAGAGTTCAACGCCTGACTCGGTCTAGCAGACGTCAACAGCATTTAGACACAAAAGGACCAATACGTTCATCCATACGTGCTTTTCTACATGCATTAAGGCTCTCCGTATCTCAGAGTGGAAAACACCAGAGATTTCCCCAGTTTCCTTCGATTCCCTGATCCACCAACAGAGTTCCCTAACTTCCTAGTCACGAAAGGGGCAACGGCCATCGCGCGAGTCCGACGCCATCGTGAGCTACCACGGGTGATTCCGAGAGGGTCCGCGCAGAGTCGACCCCACGGCGGCGCGCCTGATGAATTGAACGCAATTGCGCGGCGGGCCCGTCTGTAAGAGCAGTGGCCGTCGCCGGCGCCGGGGGAATGGCTGTCTGCGTAACGGAAACAAGAGTCGGCCGCCGCGCGGAGGCCAGGGCGCCGCCGATTGGCGGAGACGCGCGCACCTGGCGCCGGCCATGGACAGATGGCACGGCGGCGGCGTTGCCATCGTCGCCGTCATCGTCATCGCACGGCGGCGGCAGAGGTGGAGGCGGAGGTGGACGTCCAGGCGAGATGGGAAGGCTAGACAGCCGCTTGTTTCATTATAGTCAGGTATGAATGCCGCATTTTCCATGTAGTCAGGTATGAATTCCGCTTGTTTCTCTGTACGTTCCCTCCCCGCAAAGCAGCCTAGACTGCCGCTTGTTTCCATGTCCGCAAAGCAGGTTGGAGGCTTTTTTCGTAGCCCATAGAGCAGCCTGGACAGCCGCTTGTTTCTCGCTACGCAAGAAAGCTTGGCTGCCGCGTACCTATTTCGCGCTGGTTTCGCTGCATTTATTCGGCGTTGCAGCTAGTTTTCCTGGAAGTGAAGGTGCCCCAACTGCCGTCTGTTTCGCTCGTCGAAGGCAAGTTTCCGATCCCCGCAAAGTAGCGTACACTGGCGCTCATTTCGCTGGAGTTGTCATATGGGATGCAGGTATCTTTTCAGATTATATCTTCAAAGGTGCATTGATGTTGATACGACGCCCTCGAAGGATGTAGCGTTGACGGTGATGGTGTTTTAGACTAACCGGATACAATATAACGATCAAACGCTGGCACTTTTGAGCACTTTGAATGGGTTCAGTATCAACCTATCAACCAATACAGCATAAGAAGTTCGGTGTTTATTGGCTATTGGTGTTCGTCGATGCTCTGCTTGGACGTGTGACTCGGCAGCAACATTCGATAAGGGTAGCGGGCACGCAGGGAAATATGAGACAAATGAAATGGTGGAGAACCCGGCGTCGGTACTTAGTTTACTCGTGTCGAAAATCGGCGAGGGGCGACCCCTTTCTGAAGGACAGATCTTGTCGGCAACGCACGGAGGGTGTGTCGTGATACGAGGGTGCACGATGCTCGGCGTTGCCCTCTAACCTTGCGCGGATGACGGTGTTAGCATGGAGGGGGACGGATTATTTCGCGTTTAAAGAAACTTTTAAGAAACATGGCCGAGGGAAAGAAAATCTTCTAAATTGATGCGATTTCAAAGAGGCCGGGATCAGGCGACGCGCACTGCGTGAGCGAGAGTGACAAACTTTTTCACCCGCCTCGGCGACAAGAAACGCATTGTACGCGCGGTGCGTCGTGAATCAAAATCGTCGCTCCCGAGCGCGCCTCGATAAATATTTATCAAAATCCAGTTACGATCGCGTTGAATGTGTGCGTGCCCGCGTGCGTGATATGAGCACACACACTCACACACGCTAGAGAGCCTTGGTGGGGACAAGAGTAGTCAACTCGGTACATTGACGCAATCTTCGAGCTGATATGAGGCCAGAAGCGATGTTTAATGCACGTTTTTGGTCAGTTTAAGGTAAAAAAGCGAAATTAGTGGTAACTTGTGGTATTTTCAACAAGCTTAGTGAGGCTAACGTGCGGTAAAACAGCCATGACAGTGCCTTGACCAAAAAAATTGTCGACAAACACGATTTTCTTCTTAATTCAATAAGAAATCGCATTTCCCTTGTGTTAAAATGTTAACAAAGCACTTAAATATTGGAGTTTCCAGTCAGAAAATCTCAAAATCAATGAAACAGAGAGAGTGGCAAACACCCACCGAAGGCCAGCCTTAACATGGTGGACACCGCACATATCCAGGCCACCACTCTCCGACCACCACCACCGCCCTCGTCGCAATGGCGGGCACACCACGTGACACAACCCCCGGTAACGAGCGAAACATGAAGATCGGCGACGCAAGTTTGCCGGGGCGGCGACAGCTGACTTGTCCTCCAGCATCCAGCTTCCAGGCTCCAGGAGATCGCTATTCAATCGGCGCAAGTTCCCGCAGCCTCCCGGCTACACGGACACGGCACGGGGGATGATGCTTGAGCTCAGAGACGAATAAGATGGGCTGGTTTTGTTGGCGGAAGCGTAAAGCTATATTGTTGTACAAATTCTCTGCAGGAACAGTGCTTTAGTACACAATGCCACTAACTACTCGGGTGTTTTTGCAAGCGATTATACCCGAGTAGCGACATTTCGCTGGCACTTGGGGCGAAGGCGCCCATGAATTTTTACAGATTCTCGTCCGAATTTGAAGATAATTATGCCAACGCTGATGACAACCACAGATGCGATTTTACAAAACGGTCGCCGCAATCTATACGACACCTCAGCGCTAAGGATCGAGATAGCAGAACTATAACCGAAATATGTTGGCCGCAAGATTCAACCCACCCCCCCCCCCCCCCCTCTGTTTGCCACAAGGCACCTTAATAATTGTGTAGATTATTGCTGAAGTTTGGCGTAACACCACCATCTCCGCCGGTCCTTGGGCGAGATGTCTGAATTCTGGGCGGGCGTAACGGTCGCACGCTTTCGAGCGCCCCGAGCGCCTCGTAAATCCGTCCGCGTACCCCCCGGCGTCGGCGTCGGCGTCGGCGTCGGCGTCGGCGTCCACTCCAAGTAATTGGGCCGGGGTACGCGCGGTGAGTACGTATAAATACATATCATAACAGTGAACACGGCAATTATACCAGCAACGGCGGCGGGGGTGCGAGGGGTTTAAGGGGGGGGGGGAGGGTGCACAGCGCCTATTTGAACAGGGGTGGGCGACGATTGCGATTTGATTTTGACGACGTCATCCCAATGGGCATCATGCAAATGTTAAGTTGTTCGATTTTTTTCCGTCAGCAAGTTTACAGCAGCATACGCGTGCAGTGAGCCCTACGCGATTTTGCGTTGTTGCAATGCTTTTATATGGTGCCAATATTTTTTTTTTCAATTTCCTTTCGAACAAAAACATGCTCTTAAATTTCGCTGTATATTATGTTTAAAAAAAATTGGCAATTCAAATATGTTGCCAATTTAGTGCCGTGGCATTGACATGATAGCAATGCTTATAGCGGTCGTCGTTTACCTATATGTTCGCGTCCCTGCCTAAAACTAAAGCCGACCTATTTTCATCCCCCTAATCGCGCAACAGCCCATTCTACGTGGATGAGTTATGCTCCACAATTACGTCATCCGCAATAAGCATTAGCATAATTATTGTAATGTATTTAGGTAATGTCTAGGTTTGTGTGTGTTGCAATTTTCGAGGGGGTGGGATGAGAGGGCGGGGGTGGTGTTGGTGGTGGTGGCGGTGGATGGATCAATTCAGTCGTGGTGCAGAATTGCGAAGCTGCATCCAGGGGTAGCGTACACGGTGTTCGAGACGCGGTGGCAAAACAGTGCCGGGTATATATATTTGTGCATGATAATACTCGAAATGGGACAGAGCTTATGGGATGTGTAAAGCATGGTGTACTCTGTATGGGTATGTGTGTGTGTGTGTAATATTGAAAATAGGCAATTACTAAATTGGATTATATATATAGTTGTTGCTGGATAGTGTTTATATGCAGTGTGCGAAACTACCCAGCAATAAACATCAAGGGGGTAGTTATAGCAGAAGCTCATTGTGGGGTGAGGGGGGGGGTATCGTTGCAAAAATGTCAACTTTGCTTATACGACTTGCAGACAACGACTAAGTCATGTGTAATAATCGGAAGTTTACTATCTTAAATTTCGATCAAGTAAATTTACAGAAATAAAAAAGACCTGATGTGCTTTGTTATCAGAAACTAACCATCCATGCAACACATTAAAAAATGGGATACAGTACTGGCGAAATAACTTCGGTATTCGAAACAAAAATGCCTACAAAACAGGCTGTAACTATTCTAAAACAAGGCAGATAGGATATCTATAAATTGGATGTATACGAAAATTCGGCAGTCTATCCAACGCAAAACTGGGCAGGGGTTAAAACAACCACGAATCCATGTTACACGTGTCGAGTCCGGATCCATCCCCGACGGCCGCCGCGGTCGCCGACGCCAACTTCGCCGACGCCAATTCGCAATCACCAATCGAGTCGGGGTGTGGGCGCCATTCAATCAGCTATGCCGTTGCCACGCCGAAATCGCAAAGCCACCCCTGCCCCCCTCCCAATGGGCGGCAGAGCTTGGGAGGGGGCAGGGCAATAGCGTGGCATTTATCGTGGGAATCGGATCAGGTGGGAGCAGATAACACGGGCAGAACTCCGTACAGATCTATATGCGCTGTAGGCTGAGTTACAACATGTTATACCTGTATGTGGTGGTATAGGCGAATACAGGGCCTATCCTTGGTTAGACTGGCTTAATGAATCGGTTAATTGGTCGCCGATAAGAGCAGCCAGTTAATCGGGTGATTAGAAGGGTTGTCGGAGAGTGCGGTGTGGGGAGTGGGGGTGGCGACCCGCCGCCGGCGACGGATGTTTGATCGACTAGTTGGGGAGGTGGCGAGTGATTTTGGGTTTAGTGGCATCATTCGCGGATTGTGTGTTTATGTTATGGTATGTGTGCTTGGCTGCGGTGTTTGTTGGTGTTACAAGTGTAATTCGTTTTTAAGTAAATACATATGTTTGACGAATGCGACTGTGTATACAATGAAAACTTATAAAAATTTAAGCATTTGGAGACATTTTCCTTGGCTTATTTTGGTTGCAAGTTTTGACCAGTTCATAAATATGATGCCGCGAATACCGGTTATAGAGCCCAAATTGCCGTAACAAATTTAGGTAGGTCCTGCGATACCAGCATCTCTTTGAGACCAGAAAGCCATGTGGACCAAGTTCGTGCGCGGCTCTCCATGCCAGTTCTGGACGCAGAGACCACTTTCTGAGGACTCGGTCAAAATGCATCCTCATGCAAGAGATGCATCAAACATTCAAAGTATTTAGCAAGCGATTTAAAATTGGCCAATCGATCAACGAAACATTAAGCCGGAAGGGGTATTTCGCCCGCAAAAACGAGCGCATCACAGCATTGCAAAGCGCCACAATCCACAAAAACCGTACGGATCGCGTAATGAAACATGAAGAGAATGCCTTTGTAGCTTCAACTTCCGCTTGTACAGTGCCCAGTGCACAGTTCACGGTGTACAGTGTGTATACAGCGAGCTCAAGATAACACGAGCGATGCAATGGCGCCGACTCGGATAATGAGGCAACAATGCTGGTAATTACAGGTGATGTCATCAGCGAGCGCGCCGCAAGGCGGTAGGGGGGCGCCACATGAACGAGCGAAACTTTGAACAATATGCCCATGTTGACGATGGGTCGCCGCTTCGAATCCAAATCGAGCGCCAGGAGTGAAATGTGCAGGTGGTCGTTAAAATTTTACTTGGAAAATATATTTGGTGACATAGTTCGAAAACCCGGGCATTCTTGGGTTTTTGGTCGAATGAAATTACAATGTGCATTTAAGAAACCATAGCAAGTTTAAGATTTTTTCCGCGCGACGATTGACGTTGGTTTAAATTACCGAACTGAGAGTCGGAAACACGATAATCAAGCTGGCACTATTAGAAAATGGGGAAGAGAACCAAGTGACACGGTCCTTAGATCGCGAGGATATGAAATGCAACTTGAAAATCCAAAGAGTTTTTCTGTCAGCGATTAAGGTTGCACGATTGCAGATCAATTTCATTGCAAGATGTACGATCTGCCAACGACCGCAACCCAGTGCATAAATTAATGCAGCAAATTTTAAACGTGAAACCCTACGAGATGACTTGATCAATTTGTCACCTGACAGCCACCATACGCGTTACTCCACATTGAAGTCATAACAGCCAAGAATTTCGTGCCCGGTTCTGATTTTTTGCATAATAAACAGCAGGTCAGCCCCAGGGCAGAAGGTTCGGCCAGACGCAAGTCTAATTCGACTGGAGCAGTCAGCAATCAAGCCGTGTGCAGTCGCAAAACGTGATATTATAGAAAGTTATATTCCTGGGCACTATACAGTACATAACAATAGGCCAAATGACCGGGTACAATTTAAACTGTTAAATAGAACAACCTGTTTGCGTTTTGGGTCTGGTTCGAGAAAAGCCAGTGATCAGAGCAGACGAAGTGAAAAAAAAAGCCAGCTGCATTTTAGTTGAAATTTTAACTTAGAAAAATAATCTCGTTTTTTTCTGGTCTGTGTAGGTATTTTATTTAAGTTTTTTTTTCAGTCTGATAAACGAAGATTGTAAAATACCAAGTCGCTAAAACCCATTCGATAAGTTGAACCAGTTGTTGTAACTCGCCAGATGAATTACAACCGGCGATTAACCGTTGCAAAATTATTTCACACACACACAAACACACAAACACCAAGAGAAAGTCATTCCCCAGCGGGTGGTACTGATTTTATTCACCTGATCTAAGAACCCTGGACCGCCGCTCGTTCACAAGCAGTGGACGTGTACCCACCCTTATATTGTTCTGAATTAAAAGTGCATCGCCATTTCTATTATCAGGAACAAGATCAGGAATTTGCGATTCTGGTAATATTTTTAATGTCAGATACGATGAGAACTTCTGTCAATGATTTAAATGGAACAAATGAACACTAAAAAAGAATAACACAATCGCAGTACGGGGGTGCGATTTTGTCCAAAAGAACGCTTTGCATTCTGTAGGTACGATGTCATTAGCTTTAGACTATTCACGACAATGCATAATATTAAAACGAAGAGAGAGGAAATTATCACTCGCGTCCCAATTTTTACTATTGATGACAACTGAACTACCGAACGGTTTGGCATGCTGGAAACACCGGTTCTCGTGAGATCACCGAAGTTAAGCAACATTGCACTGAGTCAGGTGTTTGATGGGTGACCATAATGCACATGATCAGTTCTGTTCGGGAGAGAGGTTGGAGGGTTTGAAGTTAGTACAACAACTTCACTCGCCTTGCTTATCAACCTCTCGACAGCACGGATTAGTGGAGGAATCCTGTTGTTCGAGTTGTACCATCCTTCGGAAAAGACGTAAAACCGGTGGTCCCCTTGGTGCTTTTCGACAGGAGTAGGCAACGTGCCGGCACCGGGTTTCCCCTCCTCCCTTCAAGGTTAGGGTAGGTTTCTGTCAAGTGGGGCACATGTTGTCACGGGGCTTTGCTATTCCCACTGCCAGCGGATGCTACGTACATGATGTACTGTGCTTTCCGAAAAATAAATAATAATAATAATAATAAATAAGATCGCCTGTTGTAAGAATCATTATTTTTAATGTATAAACCGACGTAACGGCGAGCGAAACAAGCCGCTATCTAGTCTTATAATTTTTTTTTGCTTATAAATAGGTAACGACTTAGCTGTTCTGTATATCGTGATGAATCATTTGTGCAAGATGCAGTTATAGATGCACCTCGACTGCAGCATAGCCGCCATGATTGCGCGACAAGGGGCGAGGGTGAACAGGGTGGGTGGTGGGGGGGATGCACTCGGTGATGCGACGTGCCGAGGGGCGACATAGTCCGTGCGGGGAGAGCGGCCAGGGAGTGCAACGGAGATGCATTATTCAATTAGGCAGATTGTTATCTGCCGCGGACGAAGCCGGACGATGAGGTAAATGCAGGCGGTTGGCATGACTTACATTCACGCACACAAACGATCTCCTATTGATTAATGCCACTTGATTGATTTGATCGGCGAATTAATGCAGATTTTGGCGTCAGCGGTTATCGCGTATTGACGTACTACTGTGTGTGTCACGGATTAGAACTGACAATTTGCTCGCAAGAGCTGCACAAATTGAAGGGGAATTAATACGACGCATTCGTCAAATGACTGATGATTCACGAAACTCCGGAGAAATTACCCGTAATTTATGTGTATATTTTAGAAACAAATTCTAAAGCAGTCGGATTTTGTTGGACGGAAACAAAAAACGAGATCGTCTTTTAATGATTTTCCGGTCATTCTTGTGGACACCTGCGTGAAAATCTTTCTGCATCGCACAATGTTCATTATCCACAGCATAATTTCAACGAAATCAACCGCGAATGAATCATAATTGCATGGCAGCATACACCCGAAACGTCCAGCGCAGTATTTGGCAGAGCGACTTGATTTCTTGCTCGGTTAGAATTTCACGAAATTTGGGGTGAAACGTGACCCGGCGGTGTAATTGCTTCCTGGCTGCCGGCTGGGGTGGGAGGCACCCCCTAACCACCCTCTAGGTATACCCACCACCGCATCGGTCGTCGCACTGCACGACTCATTTACCCCCGGGGCCATGTGTGTGTCCGTCCCTCCCCCCTACTCCCCCGAGCATGCAGAGTGCTTGGCCCAGGGGGTGGCACGGGAGACTTTTTGTGTGCCCTCGCATGTTTGGCCGAAGCTCTAGGAAATTTGAGCCTCTAAAGTGAAAACCACAAGAAAGGGAGAATTTCAAGAAAATACCCGAAGCACACTTATCAAGGCCATAAACTCTTTAGATAAAGAAGTTCGAAATTGACCAATTTTAAGATTTAGACGACTGCGTTTCGGCCACTCAGCGAAGAAAAAATCTCAAATTCTTAGCGTACGAATTGTGAACAGAAGGTTTTTGAGTCGATCTTGTGTGCCACATCTTCTGAAGAGAAACAAGTTCCAAACAGTCAACAAAACTTGATCGTCAAATGAGTGATACGCATAAAGTCCAACACAAGTATAAAGTAGACATTTACGGATATATTTTTCTCCTAATCTACTGCCCAAGGTATGCACACACAGAAACCCAGCAGTCGAAGACAGTGGCTTATAAAAGAGCAGGCCATTGCAGTGAACTCTGACAGCCTCCCTCCATCGTTGCCGCTTCTCCGCGCTCACGACTCACCGAGTCTGACGGGGGTTGCGGCCCCACTTGGCATCGTGGCGCGACACGTTAGGGTGCCCCGCGCCCCCGGCGGCTGGAAGGGGGGGGGGGGGGGTAACTTCCTGTGAGCACTGGGGCTGGAACCCGAGTCCGCCGCCGCACAAAAACAAAAACAAGCGGAGCAGATGGACAGGCGGCCAGGGGGGGGGGGGCGCATAGCGTTGCACGGTCGTCTCGGGTCGTGGTCACTGGCCCTGACACCCCTCTCACCCCCACCCCCAACATCACCTATCACACACATCACTCCGACCAAGGCGAGTCTGCGATTAGGCTGCCTAGACGGTCGGGAAAGCGAAGTATGGACTGGACTTTAGGGACCTTGAGATACCACTGGATACCGTGGTACCGGCTGCGGTAGCATAGGTGCTAGTGACTGAGCAACAAGGGTGAACCGTGCTCACCTCTTGTGTTCCCTATCAACGTTCTATAACACCGGTATTTGGTGGTATGAAATTGACTAACGGCTCGGGTTCCTTTTGTAATCAACGAGGTCTGTGGTTGCTAACGTTGATTTTCAGAGTCAAAATTTAGTTGCAGCTTGCACGGGGTCTAGAAAACCCTTCGGCGTGGTCCAGATTGGGTTTTGTTCAAAAGTTACGCGAGGCGAGTTTTTTCGGAAAACAGCGAAGGAGAGTGTTAGATCACGTTTCCGAGGAGCGCAATTGGTGGCAATCCAGGCTTCTTACCCGAGTCGCACGCAGTAGATCACCCCCACTCTAAGATCCGTATGATTTTTCACATTTTTACGCTGTAGGTTAGGGGCGGGGGTGGTGGACAAAGGGTCCGAATGACTTGTTGATTATTTCTACTTTATTTTCGAGTGCGTTCCCTGCAGGGCGGATGTACGACGGGAGGGTGGAAAACAGGAAAAAAAAGCGAGCGTGAAGCGGAATTAGCAGTGGAAACGGCCGCGCGGGGAATGCCAGGGGTGGGAAACGCCTTGGCAGTCTTTTGTGTTCGTTTTCGATAACATGCGAGAAGAGAGGGTTAGCTGATCTGTTTTAAACCGGGGGGTGTTCTTTCCTTATGACCGGGGCCCTTTCAGCGAGACGGAGAAACACATTCCTTGATGCACCAATGCATCAAGTTCGGGCTGCAACTGCTAGTCCGAATTGACCATTAAATGCACTTTTATTTGTTTTTATCGCCTGGTGCACTAAAAGATTTTATTAGGACGTCAAGATATAATAAATTGCACGATGAAAAACGATATGTCCCCCCGTGGATCAATATAACAGCTTCTGCTTTTAGTGCTTTTTAGATTTTTAGAATATTGCCAATACAAGTTTAATTGGACATTCGATTGGTGCAGCGAAATCCACCCAGTTAAACGGATTAACTATGATACAATCTGTAGTAAAACGTTATGTTCGCTGCTGCCTTTGCTATAAATCGGCGTCAATCATTGCAGATCTATAAAGTGGCCTCCGACACTCGCCAGTCGCTTCAGACATCCTAGACATCGCCCAGACATCACCCATGAATGTCCCAGCCCACAGAGCTGTCAACAACAATCGATACCGACAGCCAGACCGTGTGTTCCGCTAATCGGCGACTTCATAAGACGCCAGGACACCAGCCAAGAATCAGCCTGATGCACGTGCGGTGTTCATTAGATCAAGGCCGAGGAATCTCTGCCGCGATCAGGTAACCGCGTAGACGGCGACAGGAGCATGTGGAATCGCACACCGTCTCGTCTGGCGCTGCAGAGTCTGAGAATCTGCATACCATGCGGGGAGCGATGAGCCGGTGTCGGACTGAGAGAGGCGATCTCGGCGCGGAGACGCCGATGGTGGGACCGAGGCAGGGGTGTTGAGCTTGGGTGACAATTCAGCGCATGGACGCCATGTTGGGCGATAAACCGTTTTCAAGTCTTTATGTTGGTCTGATAAGACGAAGACTATTTCCATAAAGCTTTGGAAGTCTCACTAAGTGAGTACTTCGTGTAATTTCTTTTAAGGTCGATCAGCGAACTATCACACAAAAATAAAGAGCAAAAATGTGATATATCAATCATTCAAGTCTAATGTGTTGTCGAAGTTATATTCCCTGACATTAAATTGTGTGCTTCCTCCGAAGCCAACTGACAGCGCGCTCTTTCTTAGCCCATCATGGCCGCTCTACACGTATGTCACGCCAATGCGGATACAGTTTCAGCAACTCTCCGACCAGCACGAAACTCTTCTTGTATCCAGCGGTTGCGTGGCAGCCGGCCAGTGTCTGGCCGAGAGAGGACATCTCCGTGCGGCGCGCACGCGGCGCGCGCGAAGCTGCAAGGACGTGCCCGTCAAGGCCCGTGGACCATATGGCATGCAGACGGCAACTCGAAGACGACGACATCGTGGCGACACCTCAGGCGCGAGGCGAGCGCCGGGGGCGCGGGAAGCCACACATACACACTCTGAGCTAGGATGTCGCAATCGGCGCGGCCGGTGGTTTGATACTGGGGTGTTGCAAGAACGTTGCTCACGTCGGATAGCTGAGATGTCGGCTCGTTTTCGTCTGATGCAGAGAAGTTGTGTGCAACGGTGCCCTAGGGCCAGCAGGGCTATCAAAATTCCGTGGGTTTCGTTTGTTATCATCCATGGTGACAGCCAATGAAACGCCAGCCGAAGGCCGACTATGTTTGCCTGTTCAAAATTTAAACCCGAGGGCTTGTGGTTGCCCACCTTTGTGGATTCAGCCACGGTTTGCTCCGCGATTTGCTGGGTGGATCTAAGGACTGTGAGTTTGTGAGTTAAACGTGAGGTCTTCGATAATTGTGGCTCGCCAGACACACGGAGTCTGGGTCCAAATAACCGACGCGACAACTTTATGAATTCCATTTGATTAATGTTGAAGACATTTAAAAAGTCATTGGAATATCTCTTTGCTCAAAATGCCAGTCTGCAATGCGGGATGCACTCTCAGACGCGATGTAATCGCTGGTTTAAAAAACCACCAGTTTCAAGCTGAATCCCATCACGCGGTATCTCTTCAATACAAATGACAAAAAAAAAACATTTCGGACATCGCAACGAACCGGTGTTACTCTCCTCAATTAAAACTCGCCGACGCCGAAACGCTACAATGACACTGAAGTCTCGAAACAAACGACTCGTAAAAAACCTCGTCCACGACGAAAACTCAACGCAACGCCACGCGATGCGATGCCGTCCGCCGAGACCGACAGCGAACAAAATGTCCTTTGTGTTCCAGCCAAGATCACGCGAAACGGAGCCAAGGCTGCCCCACTTTGGACACCCTGCGCGCTCCTCGGGGCGCCGGGGTTGGGGCGCGGGGACGCGGGGCTCACGGCACGCGACCGCCGCAGCTACCGGTATCTCATACCTGTCGAGAGACCCGCTCGCTCTCCCAGCCGGCAACCCACGAACCTTACAGAGCCATACACCACTCGGCGTAGGTGAAAGAACTCGACAGAAAGAGCGCAGATGATCAGTTTTTTTTTCTCCCGGTCGTGTTGTTGTTGCCAAAGGGAAGGGTTCGCCGGGTGACAGAGTTGGGTGTCTAGCGGCCTTGAGTCGGCAAGGGTTGGTGTGCACGTGAAAAACAACCCTTTCTTCGGGGCGGGGGGTGCTGGTGGACAAAGCTGGCGGGCTGCGGACGACTTCTTGCAGATGGTAAATCTTCGCGGCGAATGGCAAATATTTGCGTGTTGCAAGGTGAAAGGAATTCCGGATGAGGAATGAAAAAGGGACAAATCTGCCGATTATTGGCGTGAATGGGGCGCGGTGGTTGAATAATAAGCCTTGGCGATCATAAATTATTTGACGCCATGTGGTTACTGGATGCTGCACGGGCTTACACTTTTATGGCGAACAAAACGGAACAATGCCGCACAAATATTGCGTTTTTGTTCGATAGGATATCTTTGACACAACCAAAAACAAATATGGCTTGTGCGATCAAAAGACTTGAAGATACAAAGTATGCGATTCCGACCACGATAAATCTAGCTCAAACTTGATCGGTCCGACCAAAAAACAAACGCACAAAAGCGCTTAATTCTGTGCGAAGACGTCAGCAGACCTGATACCTCAACGCCTACCCTGCTTAGCATTACTTCGCCGAGCAGAAATTGCACTCCCGGCATCTTCACCGTGCAATGCGCGCAACAATCTAGTCGGTCGCACGCGTGGATCGGCGCCGAAACCTCGCGATCACACACACACACACACAACATGGCAACAAGGTGCATTCGTCCGACACGAGACTACAGCAGCCATCACCTGTCCCTGGCCGATGAAAAAAAACGCTCCTCTATCTCTCTCTCTCTGTTCATAAATTTCTCTCTCCTCTCACTCACAATCGAGTTAAGGTGTCTGCCCCCTTGGTCTGCCCTCCCGCACCCTCCCCCTCACCCCACCCCACTCCACCCAGTCGGCCTCATAATGGGCTCATTCTGGCGCTAAAACAACCACTGCCCACGCTCTCGAAATATTTACAAACACGAAATGACGGGGGACCTCGGGTTTGCTTCACCTGCGCGAATGTCGCAGCGATAATCTTGGACGAAGCAAGGATTTGGCGAATCTCGAAGAGTTATAGGAGTATTCCTTTACTATACGGAATGAGAAATGTGGTAAAACCCACCTTTAAAGATGTGCGTATGGCATGAGGGTAGTAAGGAGTCAAAACGGTGGTCACAAAATACAAATTCATGATCTGTTTTTCAAATATTTATGGACGTGAAATCAAATAAAATCAAAGATGATCTCACAAATGATGGATACACTTTTAGGTTGTTCAACTAAGTATCATTGAATGGGGTGCCAGTGGATCATCGGCCTTATCACTGTCCTTGAAACGTGTGGTAGGCCAAGAAGTTGACAACAACAAGGTTATTGTCGGCGATGGAGGCGCCGGGTTGCTTGACTGATTGCTGTGTATAATGGGTGATAACACGGGACTGTGTTGGATGTTTGTCGAGTCAACGCGACACTTTCGAGCCAGCATTTCACACCCTCGCTATGTGTAAACGCGCCTCCCGCGGCTATCAACACAGGCACACACGCGCGCGATAAGAATAGAGCTGGAGATAAGAAGCCGTTCGGGATTTACGACGGTAAACTTGTGGCAGCACGCCGTTTGCTTGCCTATCCTTAGCAAGGTAAACTTCAATAATCGATGACTGTGCAGTGAGGAGCGCTTGCGGTCCTTCTCTCCCCTGAAGATGTCGAAGAATCTATTACGGAACCACGAAAATCTGGAGGGAACGCAGCGGCACACAGTCAGAGGCATCAAAAACGTGCAGTTGCGAATGTAGTTTGAATGAAGGTGAAGAATGAGGATTTATTCATTCACTATACATACATTATTGACTGGCAGTTTAGTTTCTTGTAAACAAAATGGGCTTGATCGCGCTCTTCGCATCTTGTACGTGATCAAAGTGATAGATAAACGCGCAGAGTCCCGAGGGATCATCAGTACAACACGAGAATTCCCAGACGCGGTGTGTGCAGATATGCATGTGAGGCGCGAGAAAACGGTCCACCGCACGTCCGCGGTAACGTTTCGAGTGTCAAACACGCGAAACCCGTCTTGCCAAAAACACGGTGCGTTCGCTTCCTGCTCGCGATGCGTACCAGAACACGCGCTGCACGCAGGAATGCGTCAAAACCAAAACAGGAATATAAACAAAAAATGTTGAGCACGGGAACCAAAAAAAAGGAAAACCGGCAACTATCGATCAAACTGGGCAACGAATGGTAGGCATTTCTCAAATGCATGTACCAACGTTTCGCAAAGCCGGCCTGTTATACGGTGTGGCTGCGAATACGGGAGCAGCGCTTCGTGCATTCAAGTCCCCGGGAGCGCATCGAGCTGAGAGAGCCCCGACTGCGTGGAGCGGACAACTAGCGACAATGCGTCCATTTCTGCATTAGTTTCCCCGCACGAAGGCAATTTCGGTGCTATGCATCTTGTGTTTCGTTGTTTCAGGGACATTTAAATTCGTGGTTCAAGCCTAAGCTGCTAGTAACTTGGCATTGCAAGTACATTCAATCTCCAAAAAGACAAATCTTTGCATATACAACAGCTGCAATCATTCCGTTACTATTGAAAACATCTGAGAAGACTATTTTCGACAAAAACTAACGCAGACCGTGTTAACCTGCATTCCTGTCCACTCTCCATCTCCGCAGAGGCCCATACGAGTCATCGAAACCAGGTGAGTGAACCAGAAACCAACAAATTCGCGATCGCTACTCCTCCCCCCCCCTCACCATTCCGCGCCGGGCAATGAAACGAGCGGAAAAAGTCGTTACTAGCCTGCCGCCTCCGGTTTCGCATTTAAAACGAGATTAATTCGGCGCGCAAAGTAAACGGGAAAAAAGAGGACATTCGAGCGCGCGCTCGCCACAGGTGAACGAACCACGCGACGCGCGAGCGTCCGTTTCATTTTGAACGTGGTTTGATTTTTGTCTTTTTGCGGGCCGTCGGACGTGACTCGAATGCCAGCCGGGCCGGTGGCACACGCCACAGCCGATTAAAGTAATTAAATCGGTTCCGACCACATTGGCGGGCGCGCGCGCTCTGTCAAGACGGTTGAGAAGAGAGAGAGACACGGACGATGACGGGCGACGGCATGACGTGGACAAGTGGGCAGAGACGCGAGATTTGATCGATTTGCTCGGATCCAGATCTGCCTGATGATCGCCGTGAACTTTTCCGATTTAAGGCGACCGTGTTGACGGTTGATTGAGGTATTATACATGCACCACGGTCGATGTTTACGTGAAAGGAACGATGATTGCTTTTGTATAGCGCTTACGCTATTCATTAAATTCAAAATCATAAATCATGCTTCAAAAGTGGATCGGCACTTCATAATGTTTTTTTTAAGCTTAAGTCGATAATTAAGCTAATGTGTGACCCGAGGCGATTGAAATCACGGTGATGCACTAACCTACCCCTAGCGCAGATGCCCGCGTCAAAGACCACATCAAAAAAACACACAACCGTCGCTAGATATACGAAGAGCCAAAGAAACATCATCACCTGGACGGCCGTATATCAGGTCATTGCCAGATTGCTCATCAACAAGCAGCCAATCTCTCTCCGACTCCAAGTCTAACACCAGCACACACACACACTTGCGCACGCATGCATCTGTTGCCGGCATCTCGGCCAGAATGTGCAACAAGCGTCCGCACGCCGGCTGATGCACCAGATGCGCTCGGTTCGACGCGATGCATCGCCAAGTGCACGCCGGTGGAATGCACCGCGCGCGCGCGAGCGAGCGACCGGGCGAGGGTGCATGTGCAGCACACCGAGATTGCAGCTGCTGCTGCGGCTGCTGCGGCTGCCAAGAGAACGCTGGCCGCCGACTTTTAGTTGGTAAAGCGAGCGAGAGCTGTGGTAGGTGGCAGGAGTGGCCAACTCTTTTAGGTTTGCCTCGTTGACAAAAGCTGGGGACACATGCTGTTGAGGACATCGCATGTTTTCGGTTATTCAACACGTTGCAATAGTGGGCTGCTGGTTTTCAATGGACGAATAAAGAATATCCGCTCTATTATCGCCAAGAGCAACGGTTCGTATTACAATGGCAAAACAAGATTTGACAAGGTGTTTTCGATTTGTTTGGAGGATTATCATGTAACAACCTGGGCTCGATTGGTACCCCAAATATGCAAAAATACTCAAAAATCATCCACAAAGCTGTAACGTGAGCTCGGGCATCTGTGTGCGACCCCTGGACTCGAAGCAGGGCAACTTCGGCATGGCTTAACTTCGGTGGTAAACTTGATATCACCATGGTGACAGCCAATGAAATGCATCGGAGGCCGCCTCTAACTGGCTGCTCAAAATATTACCCACAGGGTTATGATAATTCCCTACTTCGTGAATCCAAGTCCAGGAGTGCGTTTCCGCCGAGTTCGACTGCCAGTCAGCTACATCTCGGGTGCAGGAAATGAAGTCTGGCCGCCGATGCCGCCGATGTCTCTTAACGCACCCCGCGAGCCCGCCACTCCCCGCCCGACGCGGCTCTCTACGTCGCCCCGAAAAGACGGGCGGGCGGGCAGAGCAATCGAGCAGGTGGGACCGACGCCGCCGCCTGCCTGCCTTCTGGCCATCGCTGGCCACACTTCCAGATTTCTCCAGCCGTCGTACGGCGGCACACGCCGCGTGTCCGACGCTCGGTCAATCCGCGCTCGGAATCACCGTCGCGAGCTCGGCACATGTCCGGAACGGCGACGGGGGGACAAAAAAAAGTGCGGAAATCTGATTTTCGTATGGGGAAAAAATCGTCGCGGTCATCTGCGCTCTAACGAAACACCTGGATCGGTTGGGTAACGCAGTGATTTCCAATCGCGCGAGCGCGCGTGCCTTTTTGATCCAGTTAGCTCGCTCGACTCGTGATGAATCCAGCTGATATCCTAGATATCATAATTAGTGGTCGTATAAATATAGGCAGTAAATAGAACGCCTTTCGATTCGCTTATTTGCATCACAGTTTCATGTGTGCGCATGCAATCTGCAGATGGGGCGTGTAGCCGAGTCGAGACATGTGATTTGGTATACAATGTGCAAAAATGCCACGGACATTGATTATTTGATTCTTTTGCTAAACCTGCAGCCAAACCCTTTCGATTCGCAGTGATTTGTCTAACAGCCTGAAGCGCGGCCTGAAGTATTTGATTCCGCGAGATGGACGTAAGATAAATTGCCTCCCACCTCCGATACGAGGCCGAGCAATTCCTTCCTGATTCTCACGACCCCATGCCAAACGGCAACCAGTATCCCGATATCGCGCACTCGATTTCTGGCGCTCGATTTGCCACTTTCGTTTTGTTTTCCTAGAAATAAGTTGCATCTACTGCGACAGCCACTCTCGGAGATCTCACGGATGACGCATCACCGTCCTCCTTGCTGGCGAGCTACGATCTGTCAACCAATTCCCACACCACGGCACTGATTTGACAGTAAATCACACCTAACATTCAGTTAGAGATCGAATGACCAGTGACATTCCCGCGAAATGAAAACTCGACATCAATACCCTTACACACGATAGGTGTTCACCATTTGGTCTCACCGCAAGCTCACTCGGAGTTCGAAAATCTTAGCATACCATTTCATCACTACATGAGCATAGTTATTAGGACGTCGCGCTCTCGACGACGACGACGATCACATCGACGCTATACACAATCCTACGTCACACCGCCTGATTGATTGGCTTATGAGTTATGAATCGCTCAGCCGCCAAATAAGGAGTGTTGCTCCGTGGCGCGATGTGGAACGTGAGATCGGCTGCAGCAGCCGCAGCATCATCATCAGCATGGCAGCGACGGCGACGGCTAGAAAGTTGGCTTACAGGCCGTGTGCGCTCGCCGGCCGGAGGAATCTGCGAACGTGCAGCATCCGCAGCGCCAGCGACCTCACCGCGGCGGACCCCGTTCCCACATCCCATGGACCGGGATCCGGGATCCGCAATCCGGCATTCGCGCGCGACCGTCTTGACATCTGACTGCTTTGTCAATCTTTAGTCTTGGAGCTCTTCGCAGATCTAGTTTTAAAATGTGATTTGATTGCCCCAACATCTCAAAGTTTCACAACGAAGATTTGCCACGAAGAAAACCGGGTGTCCCCATCGGCAATTGATGAAAAACGCAAAACCGAAACGACCAGGGCCAAAAATTTAGGACCATCTGCGAATGGGACACATTAAAACGCGCATCCTGGATACACCAGGAAGCAAAATCTGATCGTGATCTCCTAGATAGCTATTAGAATCATCACAATGTCCTTGTTGGGGCATTATAAAACAATTAAGGGTCTTTGAGGAAAGCTCGCCGGAATCGACAGGCGTAACGCACACAGCATTCTTCCGCCTAACGGATGAAATCAATTTTCAATCTGATGGCGGCCGCTAAATACAATAACGATCCTGAATTCGTGGATTCATTAAATCGAGACTCATCGACAAGCCACATGGGCGTCCTAATGGTCCGGGTAAACACCGGTCAACACCGCTGCGCAGAAATCTCAGCAGTCACGCCGTCAACCACGACTAGTTATCGCGCGCGGCCCATAACAACATACAATTTGCCAACTCGTGATTATTCAATTATTGCTCGTGATTGCCGAGGATAAACGTGGTGTGAACCACGCGGCGGAGTATCGGGACGACGCGGACGACGCCATGCTGTCACGGCGGGTTTCTCTAAACGCGGTGCATGCACCATTTCTAAGTCACAATAAATGATTTAGCACGATTTGTCGGGTACACACAGCCGGAAGTCGTCTGTGTTCAATTGGCTCGCCGATTCGACGGCCAGTAAACAAATGTCCGCGGGCGCACGATATTCTAGTAAAAACTAATCAAACGGCGGCTGCAGGTATGTACGTCGATGTCTTTTGCATCTAGCGTCGATTAACGCTAGCCAGGAGGTGAGCAACACGAGATGAGATGCGATTGGGACGACATGTGCTGCATGCACGCATTTCTATCACATATTTGTAGTAAGTAATAATGCTATAAGAGATTCGGGGCGATCGAGGACATGCAAGGATTCAATGCACTCTCCTCACATCCTAATTACGTTGTGTTTTGTGTTACAGCGAGACGTACTGTACATTGAACAAACGACGTTTTCGTGACAATTGCACGGAATTTAATTCTCATGAAAGGTAAAATGCACCGGCTAAATGTCTAAGCATTTTCAGCTAGGATCAATACAACATTTCAGCGAGTCTTCTTCACAAGCCAAGCGAAATCCCGCAGCCAAAATGAAAAACGTCGACCGTGACACGCATTCCGCAAAGCGTCAGCGATCCGCGAAAACAATTAAACGCAACAAATTTCGAAACAAATCAGTCGTTTAATTGGCGAGGCGGGTCTCGTCAAGCGCCACACGCAATGCGGCGAGTCAATCGGCATGTCAATCCAATCATAAGACACGAGGTCCACTGCGTGAGATATGCGTGAGATGTGCGTGAGTTGCGTGACACGCGAATCGATCGCGGCCAGATGACAGGGGATGCAGGTATTCGGTGTCGCCGAGATGCAGAGTGCAGTGGTACGGCGGGGAGTGGAGGACCCGCGGGGGCGTCTGCTTTTCGTTGGTTCGAACATTACCACCTCGGAGCCTCGATCGGGATTTTTGTAATACGGGCACTGGCAGCATTGGTAGCGCTTCGCGAATCTTAGCTGTGTACCAGTGACGGCAAGTGATTCGAAAATGGCGATCGAGACCGGCGGAAGTGTTTTTTTGACCGAGAGTGGCGGCCATGTTTGGTCCGAAGATGTTGCTTTTAAATGTTATCAGCAGCGAGATGTGTCAAGGTATCCAATCGTGTTGCAAGGGTTTCAAAAGGGCGCCCGCGTCCTATAAGATTATTAGGTAATACTAAGAAAATGGTTATCGTACTTCCCTGCGCTTACGAGTCATTAGGACCCATCATGGCTAACGCAAATAATTGATATACTGTATCCTGTAACGAAGAGGCAAGGAATCTAGCTTTCAGTGCAAGTTCTATCCACACCCACTGGGCCACCCGGGTACCAGATTCCCCGGAGAAGAACCATAATTCTTTTCGAGCACGTTATCTAAGCGGACTATCGAGTGCGCCAGTTCTCCGCAATGAAACGCTCCAAACTGACAACCTCATGTACCTAACCGATGCGAACAGACGGCCACTCCCAACACACCACGTCCCTCTAACGCTTCCCCCACCCCCGCAACAACACATGGCGACGTCGACGGGCCCACGTGCTCCGTGCGTCCCGGCGCCGGTCGGTGGTCGACAGCTGGGCGCTGTCGGGGGCACACTCGGTGCTCGTGACAACCGTCCGCCCGTCCGCCCGTCCGCCCCGGGGTGCTGGCTGGCGAAAGTTCCGGAAAAATAGGGGCGAATCGTTCTGTGTGTGTGTGTGTGGGTGGGTGTGTGTAAATTGTACCTGCGTTATTTGAATGATTTGAATTGGTAGACCACGTGCAGGGTACAAAAATATTAACTTTACGAATCGCAGAAGATTTATATTGAAAACCTAAAAATCTTGCAGAAATATCTTAGCATTGAGGAGTAAATTTTGACGATACTGTATGTCTTGCATTTATTGGCTTATCCTACATAATGTAGCCCCCCCCCGTTTCGAAGCCCAACCTGTAAGCCCATACCAACATTATGGTTTTTTTTTTTTTTTTTTTTAGTTATCGTTGTAACATGAAGTAGATCGTGAATCGATAATTAACCTCGTTACTGCGTTTCTGACCAACCAATTCTGACCATTGAATCAAATTCATCAAACGAGTCGAAATTTACAGCTGCTATCGAAACGAAACGTCCGATATTCCGTCACCGATCAGCGCTGCACCAAAGTTCTTCGACACACCCGCCCACCCCCAGCCACCCTGGACACCGCACGACCCCGCTAAACACCACCGCCGTGCCTCAGCAGCGCTCTCCGTCGGCGTCAGCTGTTTCGCAGCGTCGTCGCCAGATGCACGCACTTGGAGGCGTCTCGACGCCAGCCGCCACTTGCCCGCCGCCGGAACTTGTTGCATGCGCGACGCCGCGGTGGGTGGGGGTGGGGGGAGGGGGCTGACTCGGTGACAGTGCTTGACGTCGCGTGCATGGTTACAAGGCGGTGTTTCAAGGGTGATTGTCGTGGTTCTGGGGGTTTTGAAACGGGAGAGAATTGCGAACTGAAAGGCGAAGCAGCTCTGAGTACGTACCTAAGCCTACAAATTTATTTTTGGGGCACACGAATTGCTTAAAATTACGGACGAATTGGCGAAGGGTTTACTAGACGCCACCCTGGGGTACTTTGTTATGGGGTGGCTCTTGTGGTTTAACGAATAGGCTGGCGATGAATTGTATTGGTAACAAAATCATGTCGTTTTGCTAGAATTTCTCAGAAGGCTCCCGTTGCAGGAGTGCCATCCGCAGTCACTTGACATTGATTGACAAGAGGCTTCACATAACCACATGCGTGACGGGTGTCACGTGAAAAATCTGGCCTTCTGCGTAAGACGTTACGCCGATGATTAGTACGATGCGTAAAAAAAATCCAATTTCAAATTTCAGCTCCGTAAGCGATTGCGATGCGAGTTCGTGGAAAGCGCCACATAATTTTCCCAATTCCGGTGTTTTGTGTGCGGCGACGGCCCAAGGACACGGCCCGTCCCACGTTTCCCGGCCCACTTTTCCGAGAGGGAAACTCTCACAGCGCTCGCCTCTGAGTCGACCCGCGCGCTGCAAATAGCCAGTCACTCACAGACGTCCGGTGCTGGTTGCTGGTTGCAGCGTGGAGCGTGCAGCGTGCTGGCGTTACATCATCACTGCTGTTGGTATTCCTGGTCTGGGTCGAACCGTATACCGGGACATTCGCATTGTCCACGTTTATTCGCTCCAATCTCTTCGAATAAATACACTTTTATTTGCGTTCATACTTTGTTGCCACTTCTTGCGACGTTACAATGAACGATAAGATTCCTCAGAACAATGGTGAACGAGTATAGCAATGTCTGTGACACACTAGGGTGTTAAAAGGTCGGCATGTACGTGCGGGGCGTCTGGATGGGGCATTAGATAGCAATTAACCACCAACATTATATTTTGCTCGGTACATTTCAGTTGTTTTCCAACAAATTCGAGTGCAATTTTTTGTCGGGACGCTCTGCTTTCATCACAACGTACTACGAGTCTTTGAGTATGTACTCCTTCCTTATCATGTTCAGGAATAGCCCGAAACCAGAAAAGAGCCGAGAGGGACGAATAAGCGACCTTCCGAATAAATGAAAATGAAATACACTCTCACTTATCAGCTGCTCGCTACTGCATGGCTTAATCCGATGCAGCTATGTGTAGCCCAAGGGATGAATACCTTTAACTTGTAAAGTTGTATTTATATAGATAGCGATCAAACGTTCAATTTCAATCATGTCGAATTTAACGAGTTACCGACGACGAGCTATCCTAGACCGATGCCCGGAACTTTTATAGAACGGGGGAAACATAATACGCGATCTAATTTTGATTATATGAGGCTAAAAGATCGGTTCACTCGGTCTGACTTGATGGGAGATGTTGACGGTCGGCTATACCTCGAATTTAATCGAGATTTCGATCGGTGAATACGAAACGGGCGCCCATCGCGCCTGTCGCACCCCCGTAGGGTCGCGTCTACCCGAAACCGCGCCGCCGACGAACGGCCGCTCCGATTACAGAGAGCGCCATGGCGACCGGAAATGCCTCACCAAACAGGAAGACGCCATGACCGCACTCTCGAGAGAGTATACACTCGAGAGAAAAAAAAGGTGATTCTCTCTCTTTACGGAGGCAGCATCTTTTCATCGTCTTGCTGATTCATAAAGGAAATGCGCTGTGAATGGGACGCCGAATCACTCTCGAGATCGTAAAAAGAGATGTGGATGACAATGAGGTGGCTGAGCCGAAATCTTTGCCTGCTCGTCTTGTTAAATGATATTTACCCCTTTTCGTTGATATAATTCGTTATCTCTGAAGCTGTCTTTCGTGGAATGGTGGAATTATTATCTTGTATCGATAATAAATGTTTTCACTGTCGGACGCTATAAAAATCGAACGTTTTAGTTAAAAGGAAACGAGAAAATGTCCAAAATTTTGTTCAGCTTCAGTCTATAAGGCATCTTAACCGACAGCAATAGTCTGCCGTAGTTCCTGTCCACAGCCCTCTACCTGTCATTCGGAGCATGGAAGACGCCAAAGGCCACCTAACAGCACATTACGTAACATCCCCTATAAATACACGGCAGTGAAAGACCTCAATAGTTCTGGGACAGTCCATAATCCGCAACGACTAACTTTCGGAGATGAAAACCGACACATCATTCCTTTACAACTCTCCCACATCTTATCTATCAAGTTTTACAACGTGCTGCGAGCATCAGTGTACCGCCGCGCACAATGGCCATTGTCGCGCGTAACCACCCCTATTCACCGGCCCTCTGATCTTGGTGCTATCTAGTTTTACAACTACTACCCTTATATTGTCAATATTACAAGACAGCGCCGGTCAGTTTCACACGTCCACGCCAGCCAAAGACGTTTCAGTCAGTTTCACTACGCGCTTTATTGTCCCTTTACGAAACTTGCTTCTTGGCCTCAGGTTGGTACCGAGTAACTTCTAAAGCCTTCAGAGACGTCGCCATATAACAAAGAGTGCGTCGTCGGACAGTGTGTTGTTATTACGTTATAACATACCACATTCGACGCACGACAATAAATGGAGCAAAGTGAAATTTCACGAAGCAAATTAGCTCCGCGGCACACCGTGGAAAACAGGCCGCCCAAAAAACGCCCGTCGATATCTCACTCAATTCTCCACGCTTGTCGCAAATCACAGCATAGAACGCCACATAAAATTGTCTACAAGGCGTAAGGAGTAAAGCAGCAACCAAGCCACCTGATTTTGTGAACGTGAATTCTCAATTCTCAGATATACAAGTTACTTGTTAAGTGGCTTGGTTGCTGCTTTACTCCTTACGCCTTGTAGACAATTTTATGTGGCGTTCTATGCTGTGATTTGCGACAAGCGTGGAGAATTGAGTGAGATATCGACGGGCGTTTTTTCAAGTAAGCAGTTATCACATCGGAAGCTCGTGATTTGGTGCGAAACAGCACATAAAAAAGCACACATGATAAAACTTGTAGAGATACACTCTTGACGCCTCGCAACCCCCACCCCCCTCCCGCCTCTCACACACCTAGCTTCGTCATTGTCTCGCTTCCTAGTCACATAATCTGGATGCGGGTCTTGTCCCCCCCACCCGACCCCCACCTCCCCACGCCCCTTGCAGCGCTGTTAATGACCATTGTCTAATTAATCACAGGCGCGTACGAGATACTTGTGAATATGTTAGCGCACCGGTGACGGGATAGTGTACGTCGGACTAACGTCTAGACGACGCCATCAGGGACATTGGATTCACTGAGCATTTTATCAAAATCATCGTGGCTCAAAGCGGCTTGTGGTGGCCCCACTTATGAGCCATGTACTGACTTTTTCGGAGATATTTAAGAAAAATTGTGGTAACACTTCTAGAATCCGACATTTCGCAGTCATGTGCCAGCAACCACACGAAGTGTAGGCGGCACTTGTCAGTTGTCTACCAATTTGATATACTTCTAAAAGTATGTAGGGAAATTCGGGAGGCTTTTGGCTGCGAGCTCATTTCACAAAGGCGGTCTAGTCGCCGAGGCTGTCGTGCGCTATTCTACCGGGACAAGCGCGCACTTGAAGCGGTCGAGAGATGCGGGCGTGGACGCCGACGTGATCTTACGCCCGACTCGGGAGGGAGATGCAATGTAGCAGCAGCGACTTGCTGCGAGCACCAAGCTCGAAAGCTGCGCTGCGTAGCCGTGCCAGCCGCCAGCATTTAGCACCTCAGTTCATGGCTCTCCTATACGCTTACCCGGCGTGCCTGACTCCTAGCACCCTTGGCATCAAGTTCCTCATATGCTGCTACTGCCCAGCCCCCATCAAGCACCTTTTCAACGGTCCACCCCACACAAATGTGAATGTAAATGTAAATATCCAATCAAAGTACCCGCGAGATGTGTGTAATTTGCGATTACCCTGACTTGGCAAAGTCTATACAACGGTACATAACCATTGCAGAAAGATTCGCTTTAGGTTGCATAACAGTATACCAATAAATTGCCACTTTTGTGTGAAGTACAAACGATGCTGGTTCTATAAAATCTGCGTGGATTTCTACTTCTTATTCACACTCCACCAAGCAAGCAACAGTTGTTCCACACGCTTTTCCACCCTTTCGTCTCGACGCCGAAAAGCCAACGGACAGGTCGCCGGCCGCCGCCACAGAATGCACCTCACACAGGCAGCTCATCATCGGCAAGCGAGCGTCTCTCTACGATCGTGCGTGACCGTGCGTATATAGATGCGTACACACATCGACACAGATGGCCCAGAGAACCACGCGAGGTTACAGCGGCGACCACAAAAAGGTCGCGGTGAGCGCACGGATTGGGCAATTGTCGACCGAAACATGCGTAGCATGGCGTCGCCATCCCAAGGATCTTGCTGCCGGTTGCTCGTCGCGAAGGAGAAACGCAGACTAGCGACGCCGCACACGCATGCTATGCGTACGCCCGTGTTAAGTGCAGTGGCGTGCCGTGGAAAAATCAATAGGGGAATCAATCGGGTCAAAAATTTGCCTCCTCCTCATCATGAAAGCCTTATCAGGAAACCCGAGATGGAATACGACGGTAATGAATCTTTCGATGATCGATCAAATCTTTTTCATTGTCTCATTATTAATTGCTGCTGACTGCTGAATTACGACCGACTGCATGTCATTGCTTGTCCCTTGCTACATGGTAGACAGGCGGTAGAAGTTCGGCTGTTCCCGGCCATCGTTCGGCAGGCTGACTCAGACCCAGTGCTTGTCGCACATCTCATGGGAAGCAATCTTGAAGAGTGATTCCCCTCAGCTTAAAATTCGATAAATGCTGCCATAATGGGCAAAATGCACCAAAAAGTTGTCATGATATTGGCCCTGGAAGAGTAACGAACAATATTGTGGACCTAAAAGCCTCGCCCGTGCTCTGCACGCGCATATTTTGGGCTTTTATTGGCACGCCGTGCTCGCCGGCGACGCTTGCCGCGCGGCCGGCTCGCTGCAGCGACTGGCTGCTAGCACGCTGCACAGCCAACAGCACGGGACGGGAGAAGCATTTCAGACAAGTGATTCCCTTGGACGAGCTACAGTCGAGCGATGCGGGTTGCGTTAAACGTATTCTCTGCCGAGGGATGTATTTGCGCGGAGTTCCGAATTGAATTCGTATCAACTATCAATTCCATAACATAAGATGAAAGTTTATTAAAAAATGTGATTTTACTTACATCGCTAAGAATGTAGTTCAGTATTAAAAAAAATATATGTTTTCATTTATTTATTGGGAATTCGAGGGGAATCAATGATTCCCTTGATTCCATGGACGGCACGCCCCTGGTTAAGTGCCTACCCGCACATATTCGACTCCGGTACTCGCTGATTATCGTGGTATTTTCGCCGGTGATAATGATGGGATATTGGCCCTATAGACGCGACCTTGGACACAGCACAGCGATACGATTCTGATTTGACTGTGATGATGATGATCATAATAAATAATTGCTATGTTCGTTTGATCATTGACGGTATACATGCGGCGAGCTCAGCATCTAATAGCTTATGATGGGACGGTCAATGTCCAGGTATTTGATGAAATGTACCCAGTGTAATGAAGAATGCCTATAGTAGCGGTTGTGACACGTTTTAATTGTGGGGAACGGCCTGTGATCATATTAAAAGGAGAAAATATCATTAGCATGAATTGTGAGAATCGAACGAGCGCCTCTAGCGATGGGTTTAGAGAATTTAAACAATGCGGTTGTCTCAGATTGACTCCATAGCCCGCCAAAATACTAAAACAGCAATTAGTGCACAAAAAAACGCTTGACTAGAATCCACGAATAGTCCGACGCCGCACAAAGAGTTATCACTCCGCGTGGTGAACCCTTGAGTGCTGTAGCCGGCTACGAGGGATTGGGGGGGGGGGGGTTGGATGAGGGAGGAGGGAGTTATATCAATCGGACGCGCCGCGTTATCGAATGACCTGGCCCAGTGGCGTCGTGGGCCAACGAAAACAAACAGACATCACACGACGCCGCCTCCGTCGCCGCCGTCGATCGGGATGAAGGTCACGACGACGACGACGACGACGACGACGACGACGTAGTAAGCAATGTGGGAACTGGATACCGGCCACCAGGGAAAGGGGTGGTAGAGGAAAGGTCGCTGTCATCTAATAGGTGCCGGTGATATACAGATTGGCAAAATATCGTGAACGCAGGCAAAGAAGGCGGCAGTGAATGATAGGCTGTTCAATAAAGTTGTAGCTATCGATTAGCCCATGTGTATATTTGACACCATCCCTGTGGCAACTGGGGCATTGTATTCACCCCCTTGATATAGCTAAAATGTTAAGCAATGTGATATTATTGGCGTCGGGAACCACATGATGATGATGACGATGATGATGATTATCCAACTAGCCGCTCTGTTTGCCTATTCTTATCTATTAGCTCTATTTCTTCGGTATAACAAAAGGAACGATTCAAACCTATACTGTAAGACAGTAGCTGAGGAATTACAACTTTGCGAGGAAGGTGAGATGGAGATGTTTCACTCCAGCTGGCCGATGAACTACCGAACAGAGCCGGCCTCAGTGACGATCTCCACACAAAGAGTGACACATACAAGTGACAAACAAGGCGAGCATCTTATAAAAAGTAAGACTACTGCGGAAGAAGCTGCATTGATTGGACGAGCAACGGCGAACATGTCAAAGCCGTGTGACGCATACGCCACTGGGGTTTCATTTGGGGGGTGCGGGTTCGGATCCCACCGACAATTCTGACCGCGCCAAATTATTTCTAGAAGACAACCTAAACGTCGCGCCGAATGAGTTGGGAATGTTTTTAGGAGCCTGAGACTCGCAGCAGATTGCTTGTCGTTACAATGAAATGCGAGCAAAAAGCTTAGGGACATCTCCATTCCTCTTCTTACTGTGTCGAACTTTATGTTGCCCCAGCACAGTTGCCCAAGTGAACCGAAACAGCAGAAGAAGACGCAACGTACAAGCAATCTCCGAGACACAACGATGACACAACCGCAATGCACGGCTCTATAAATAGGCTACACACAACAATCGAATCAATCAGATCGCGTCCACGCGCCACCACACTTACCGGCAAATGTCCGACCGGCTGATAAGCGACCTGATAAGGCACATAGTTCTGCTGTTCGTCCACCACAAACATCGCGTCGACGAACCCCGGCATCTTAATACTGTTCTCGTCGAACGCGCCACCGCCCCCGCCGCCCACCACTCGACCCCCCTGGTTGTTGTTGTCCAAGTGCAAGGCGCGCTTGTCGTCGACCATCATCCCTTCGTCTAGGTGCTGCTGCTGCTGGCCCAGCATCCCGGCGGAGGAGCCGGGCCCGAGGCCCAGACGCGCGTACACCAGCGGCTCGGGCTCCTGCATCATCTGCAGGCGGGTCGCACCGGCGGCGGCCAGGTGCCGGTGCTGGACGTGGCCGTGCATCGCGACACACGCGCACTAGATGCGACCACGCATTCACGCACTCACGCACGGTCACATGGCGGCCGGCGACGCACAATTCGCCGGCGACGCACGCACAATCGACGCAGGCACGCTGACACGGTGAACTAGTTAACGCTGTCCGGCAGAATTCGCACGGCACGGCGAATGAGAGCGTGTGTGTGTGTGTGTGTGTTTTGACGACGGCGTCACGACATCGCGTAGCCCGCGTCAGAGAGCGACCGTACACGAAATGGTCTCCCGACTAACTAACAGTGTGGAGCGGCGGCACGAACGGCACAGCCGACATAGACGACGGTTAGCCAGCGCTGCCGCCGCTGCGCTCGGTCGCTCGTCTCGCTCGCTCGCACGCTCGTGCAGGCCCCGTCGCCCCCACTCTCTCGCACCCATCGCTCGGTGTATCTCCCCCCCACCCCTCCCCATCACCCTCTCCACGGTCGACCCCTCTGCCGCGGCGACGGTTCCCAAGCCGAGAGGGCGAGCGCAGCGGCGAAGCCAGCCGAGTTTTTAGGATCGCGCGAACTCGAGCGTGAAGTTTTCGAGAGGCGAGCCGTGGTGTACGACGACGGTGTACGACGACGGTGTACGATGGTGGGATTGCTCTGGCCGTGTACGGCGAGGACGCGCGATTTGGGGATGCGTGACGTCGGCGTCGTTGCGTCGGTGCGACGCGTAACGGACAACCGGACCGGAGGAACGGTGACGACGTCGCGTAGTCGGGGAGCGGGGCGAAACCCGCGGGACGGGAGGTGGTCGGAGGTGGTCGGAGGTGGCCTGGTCAAGGGGCCGGTCGGGAATTGTGAGTTGGGGGGCAATTGGTTGACCGTTTTGTCAGGCTAGGAGTGCGCAAGTGATCGGGGACATTTACTCGATTTTACCCGTCAGGGCTCGGTGCTAGAGAATGGTTGGAGGAGGTTCGAAACGGTCATCAGAGGTTCTAATTAAATGGAAATTAAACGCGTTTAACCACTTTATGATGGTGAAGATGCAACAGTCTGATGCAATGCATCGAAATCGGTTCATCTCGTATGCTCACTTCCTGGTTTGTCCAGTCCAGCCTACGTCCCCATGCCAACACTGTACAGAGTGAAAAGGGGGGGGGGGGGGGGCATGACGCCTCACCCCCCCCCCCCCAAGCCCAACCCCCGAGCTGACAACCCGGTGGAGCATTTAAAAAGGCGAGCGGCGCAGCGTCCTGGTGCGGCGACGTTTTCAGGAAGATCGCTACGCGCAACGGAGGGAGACAGCGACGGGGTCCACGACGGAGACGAGAGCGAGATGCGCTCCTCCGCTTCATGGACATGGGCTCTAACTTGAATTGAGGGAGGAGGGGAGCCATTAAACACAGGGAGCGAGAAGGAGCATGGGTATCCAGCGTTCTGATCGTCATCCTCTCACGACATGGCTACAGAAATGCGTTCGTCGTTCGTCGTATGTCTAGAAACTGGAGTGGACCGATGATCTATAAAACCTCGAGTTCTATCCTATATCTCACGCCTTGATGCCTTGAAGCCATCTCGAAGGGATGTCAATGAGTTGGCAGGGTCTAGCATTGTCTCAAGGTCCCGTCATCAAGAATACGGGACTCCGCGGGTTTTGGTAGTAGCCATTACGACGCTGTCGTAGTGCAGAAGACTTGATAAAGAGATTCAGGAAGGATGTTGCCGGATGATAGCTAACGCGGTGTTAAAGTTTTGGCCCCTGGTCGGTTATTATGTGCTAGAAACTGTTTCAAAAAGAAATTGTGTGCCTTACTAGGACTCGAACGCACGTGATTTTCAATTACAAATTCTTAGCTATTGCTCGTAGGGCACTGAGGAAGCAGCCAAACGCCGGAAAATGTCATTGGACAACATAGTTTGTTTAAAAGTATTGTGCTAAAACTATAAGTAAAGAACATGGGTCTTCAAAAGCAACAACGAATTTGAAAGTCTCCACGACGACGTGGCGTCTGGAAGGGGTTTCCACCTCCCGACGCCGACGCCGACGCCGACGCCGATGCCGACGGAGGACGACCAACGCGGACGCGAGACGCTTATTAATAAACGCAGTGCGCTAATAGCGATAGAAGACGGCCGCGGAGACGTCGTGACGTATGTGCAAGTCGGTTTTCAATTGGCAACGACGCCGGCGTCGGGCGGCCCGCGCGATGCCAATGCAAACATCGGCGTCGTGGGGGCAACGCGTCGACGTCGTCGGAATGATGTCGAATCCGGGAAACTCGGGCGGTGCGAGCGTCGGATCGGAGTCTTTGATTAGGAATCAGCCAGGGTTGCGATGAGAAAAACGGCGCGAAATCGCAACTCAATTGCCACGATACGGTTGCAGCGTTAGTGTTCGAGCCTTGTGCAATTGTCGAGGTTGACAGGACAGAAGCAAACCTTCTACAAGATTGCGTTCCGACCAATAAGTGTAATATAAGGATAAAGTGAATTTGAATTTAAAATCGAACTTTGTGAGATTTTAAAAGAAATTTTGGCTATCGACAGAAGGGCCATCTTTAAAATGTCCAAACCTCCAGATGAAAACTGTTCTCTATGGTAACAACCTATCGGTTGCTTCTTTTTTCTTCTAAATGGAAGATATCTATTTAACTGGATTGTAAACCCCGTCCTCAGTACATATTTCCGAGCATGGTGCTGACTGCTGATGATGACACCATGGTGCTAGGCTCCTAGTTGGCGCTTTGAAGTGGCAGAGTTTCGGAAGCCAGCAAGGCGGACCTCGCGGTATACTTCGCGGCAATCTGCGCTGCGATGACCGCGCACGCGTAATTGGATCCACGCATGGGCCAACTGAGATGAAATGAGTCACGCTGGTGTTGATGAGTTGAACGCCCGGGGTTGCCCGACGAAACAGCGCTGCTGGTGTGCAGAGAGAACTTCGTGAGTCAGACGCGGTCATCGTGGTCATTGCGCGTTCTCGGGACGTTCGGGTTCGATTCCCAATTCGCATTACGCGGCAAGGCACCGAGGTGCTTCCTGTGCTTCCTGTGCTTCAACCCACGCCAACGGCTAGGAACTTTATTGGAAATCCAATAAAGTTCTCATGGACTGCGCGAGCAGATTTCATGTTTTGCCATGGCAAAAGTCGACTTCCTCTGATACTTATGATGATACACTTCAAGAGCAACGCAATAATTTAAAATTCATGTCGTTTTCTGAGCTTGTACAACAAATATTGTGCCCTGGATGCATGTCTTATCCAGGGGCGGAACAACGATTCACGGGCCCGCCCGCAGATTTGGCTGAGAGGCCCCCCCCCCCACTAAATTCACGGCATTTTTATATTTTTTGAAAGTTTCATCAATGCAATCGCGTAGTCTTACCTTAAAATTGTTTTTTCCTCACCTTCATCTCTGCAAATCGATCTATCAGCAACTCCACATCCATTTTCTTTGCCCTGTCAGCTTGGATACTGAGGGTAGCCAACCCTGAGAGGCGAAGTTGTCCCATCGAGGTTCTAATATAGTTTTTGATCAGCTTTAAGCGAGAGAACGACCGCTCTCCACTTGCCACAGACACTTGCAATGTTAGGAACAATATCAGAGCCGTGAACACATCTACGTAGCTCGATGTCAAGGCCGTGTAGTCCACTAAAACAAGGCTGGCTAATTCGCGAACAGTTCGGACACTGCGAATTTCGGAAATCATTGTGTTCCGAAAGGTAAGAAGCTGAAGTGGGAATCCTTCCGGCAGATCTTCCGGAAAAAAAAACTGTAAAATGAGTTTGTTAGCTAAAAACTTATTTTTCCGTTTTTTGACGCCCCACTGGTCGCACTCATAGTTGAAAAGCCTCCGAAATCCGAATTGCAATCAACTTGTTTGCACCAAGCTCTCTTGCAAACTGACTAAATATTGGAGCAGAAATGCTTTGTATTCAATAGCAATGGTTACATGGCACATGTCATGGACATGGTTATGCTAGACTTTTATGTTCAAATGAGAGGTTTAGTGTTCTAGGAATATGGATTAGTAAACTCAAATTCTACTTGCAGCCTAGCGTGAGACAGGAAACATAAAAACTAATCGCAGAAAAGAATAGTCGCGATTTTGCATTTATACAATATGATATCGAACGAAAAATATGAGATGGGCGACGGGCCCCCCGCGGCTGAGGTTGGGCCTGGGCCCGCCCGCAGTCGCGGGCCCTGCAGGCGCCTAGTTCCGCCCCTGGTCTTATCGCATGCTTCGTGAATAATTGGTGTATTCGTATCCATTGCAGATGGATTGAAATGATGAAAGATGCTGTTAGCGATTTCTCAACAATAAACAGTCTGTGAGAGGTGACTTATACCTGACTCTTTTTCTGCGGCTATTTCACGAGGCGATTTGCAGCTAACCGATGCTTGATTTCCAAAACACCGGCGACATTTCGGGTATGCGATTTACTAAATGATAATGCTACTAAGAGCTCGTAAAATGCTATCAGCCTGACGCAAACGATTTAGGAAGACCAGCCCAAAAAAGTCCATCTCAGTTCGGCGAACGCAAGACGGTGGTTGTCGGTGTGCGCCATCGAGTCTATAAGCTCTCGTTCTATTTCCATCCTCTTCCTCGTCCATGGTCGGCATGGTGGAGCAATGGTAGAGCGTGGTAGATTGTGTAGAGCCATCGACTCAGCCAGCCAGCCACCCTGTTGATCGAGTAACAAAGGGAAGGGTAGCAACCCTCCGTGGCACTACACGCTACAAGGGGCGGGCGAAGAGGGGTACGGGGGGCGCGGGGGGCGCGGGGGTCGGGAACTGGGCTAAAGCACAGGGTGCCCAACAAGTGGGAAGATATTGATGCGCCGACGTTGTCTGATATGTGGAAGTCTCGATGGCGAAGGTGGAATCATTCGGTTTGTTATCTTGTTTTGGGTTTAATAAGCATTGGGGAAATGGTTCGGGGGTGGTTATAAAAGCTGTACAGCGCGTACCGTCAAGCCCTCAAACAGCAATCATTTGGGATTAGATGTATCCTCAGTCATCATCTAGGTTGTGATTGCTATTGCGCTTTGCAATTATTCATAAGATCTAACTTACTTCACCGATTTTGCGGCGCACTCGATAAAATCACAGAAATCAGGCATCGAGATCTTGTTCGCTTATAGTCTAAGAGGGACTCGGGAATAAAGAAGAAACAAAACAGCAAGGGTAGGTGAAAATCCAGAACCAAAATATAAATATTTTGTATTGGCAGTCGACGAAGTTTTCTGTTCTTTGACCAATGTATTTTGTGTCTCCCAAACGCAGATACTTTATTGGTAACACCGCCACTGTGAGTTGGCCCCTGTCTCTAAGCTTATCCAAGTCGAAAGTTGCACCAAAATTTCGATTTGCGGCCCACGCTTGCACCCTGGCAAGTCCTCGGCCGGCGAACTATTTGTCTTCGCAAGTTCGAGACGGCAACTCCGGGCAGAAAACTCGCACAGAAGCAGCGAAAACATCACGCCGGGGCCAGGTTTTATCATGCACTTTTGAGTGCAGTGTGTTTCCGATAAACTTTAACGATTCTCTTTCTTGAGAAGTTGAGTCTCTTTTTTTTGGCGGGCCGAGGCAGAGCAGGCAACGTAAAAAGCACCTCAAAGGCATAAACCGGCAGGCAAAGCTTTACATAAACTTCGGAGTTTATCTGGTCTTAATTATAGAGATATCTCTTGCGTTTCATTAAAAACCGTAGTTCAGATTTCCACACTTTCTTGACTGTCTCATATTTAAACTCTCTATAGTCTATACATACGCTAAGGGGTGGTTCACATGTTTCTGTACTAAATGTGAGACACCGAAAACGCACAGGGTGTAGCCATGCTCTACAAAAGCCCCAAACAATATTTGATAGTCAATCTAATCTAATCGCATTCCTTTCTATCAATCTTCAATTACAAACGCGATTCCAACCAATTACAGCCGAACGCCATTCAGTTCAACTCAATCAAAACTGATCCGGACAACAAAAGACACTTTCCAGGCGGAGGTTTCTAAAAATTAATCCCCTAACCCACGGACGGCCGCCCCCTTCCCCCTCTCCAACTCCCACCCATCCACCCCGGAATGAAACTCAGTAACAAATCGCGGCCGGTCGATCTGGTGTATGATCGAGTGGGTGCATGATTACATTCGGGGGTTGCAGCATCCATCTGATTTCACGATCGACTGGCCTCGCTTGTTACATCTCCCGGCTACACTCGGTAGCCCCGCGAGATGCACCACTTTGTTCGGCGGAACACCTCTTGGCACTCGGTTCAATCTGAAGATACAAAACCCTTACAAAAACACCAACAAAAACCCCGGTGTCACTGCGTTGCTGGAGCTATCGTTTATAGTTGGAACAGTGGTCTCGGGTACCATGGTTTCAAAAATCGTATTTTAACATAGCACAAACCCATTGTAGCGGACATTGCAGCGGATATTTTTGGGGAATTAATTGGATCCTGGACCTGTGCACTGTATGAACAAAAACCCAGACAGTATTAAAAGCCATTGCTGAGAGTCTTGCGCGCAACTGGGGCAAACGATTGACTGGTGGGTACTACAGCATCTTCGGAGTGCACCGAGCGTAGCGCGCCATCCACCCCGCACTGCATCGGAGGACGGTGCGCTAGCGCGGAGGGTGCAATTTAATTCATGGAACTGGGCTAGAGCGAGAACGCGAACAGCCACGGGTGCAGGGGCGCAGGGGTGCCGGCCGACCAGGCCCGGGGGTGGCAGGGGCGCAAGGGTTGCAACCCCCCCCCCCCTATCGACAACAGGGACAATACGCAGGCTGATTGCCTATGCGACGAGACCAGTGATACACTTTCCGAGCTTTTCAGCGCTGTGCGTTTGCGTGTGCGTGTGTATGTGCGATGGGCGAGATAAATTCGATTGAAAACCTGCTGCACGGCAAATGCACGCAGTGTTGCAGCGACGCCGTATGCGTTGTGAACAATGCGAGCGTGTATTTAAATCTAGCATGGCCGGGGTGGCGAGTATGCTAAACTTGCGGTGCATTTTTTCGCTAGTTTAACCCAGGGGACAATTGATGGGGGCAGGTGAAAATGTTCGGGGGTATGACGTTATGCAGCGCATCTAGTTCAACTCAACAGTAAAATGGTGATTTCTCGCGCTGTTTACACCCATGGGCGAGTTAGTTTTATCTAGCAGCACATATCTGTGTAACCTCCCTAAGTGAGGGGTGCATATGTTGCAGGGCATGGCGAGAAAATGAAGTAACTTGTATGTTAAATGCTGAATTGTGTTTGCACGACGGATTTACGCGTATGTGGGTATACACGCCATTGTTTAAACATAATTCCGACACCAGTTTCTAGGAGAGATTTGCAACGGGCTTACGTCAATTACCTATTGAATTCGGCGTGGGTAATTAAGGTATTATACCGAGCCGACCATTACAAATGACGGCAACTGATGGCCGTAATTGAATACGACCTAAATTCTAAGCTTCTGCTTATCGGTCAGCAGGCTCCATCCATCGAGCATTCCAACTGGAATACCTACACCCCCTCAAACAGCACGCCCCGGAATGGAAAATATTCCCAAACGAAGGAGCGGAAAACCACCCCCTGTCCTCCCAGCAGCGCTCACATAACGGAGCGCACGGCCAGTATGGCTCTATGGGATGCTGCAACGCGTCGGGTTCACATTGCAGTCATCAATTATTCACCGGCGACGAATTTTGCTAATGGATCGCTGGGCTGCGTTGCCTGAACGCCACCCCCCCCCCCCCCCCTCTACCTCCCAACAAGTATCCAACCCCGTGACGTTGCCAGCATTGCTGGGTTGCGTTGGGAAATGGAAGATGGTCGCTACCCGGTACCGATCGGCGTTGGTGCCGTCGCTCTTACATTGAGCGATAATCATTATTACATCTTCATCATTACTTCATCATCATTACATCTTACACCAATTTCCACTCTTTCCCCGGACAATATAAATTTTCCAAAAATTCTGTGCTATGGTGGTGTTAGTGATGCCCTGCTACCATCATTGGCTTGCCATCACGTAATTCCTGACCTGGTAGCACATTATCAACAATGGCACCAATGCTGCATCGGTGTTGTGGACATAGCCAAACGTAATCATGATCAAATCCAAAGAGCAAAGCTTTCGAAAAATACTTGGTTGAAATTACGTTTACAGCCAACGTTAAATTTGCACCCATACGTCCGAATGTGCCCCTCGAACCCTCGAAGCAAGCGATAACCCCCATGTAACGAACCATGGTGGTCCCAAAAATCTCTAAAAAGTCACTGGAATTTTCCTGTCTTGGAGAATTAAATGCTGGAATACGGCAGGACGCGCTGTGATGCGTCACAGCACGCCAACGGCATTCTATCCCATCCCAGCTAAGCCCAGCTAAACCCCATCCCAGCTAAACTATACAGGCCATGGAAGCGTCGCATCGACCACCCCCGGGGTACCCTGCAATGGCGTCGACGCCGCCACCGACAGAGAGATTCCGCTGCCGATCGGGCATCGATCAATCGAACGCGTCCCCCTCGTGAATCGATCGCGACTTCGCCGATCACACATAGTTGCGGAGAATTGTAACGGCTAATCTGGGCCGCGCGGGCGGAGAGATAAGATAGCAGACGACCTTGAGCCCTGCTGATTGATTTGTGTCGTTATCAGCGGCGAGTCGCGCGCGCTTATCTGCCGCGGATCACACCACTGTGTTCGCGTTGATGTGTTGCATTGATCTGCTACCCTAGTTTCAATAAGACCTGGGAATTATACGGTTTATAGGGGTGTATACAGGCACCTCTCTGCGATTGTCACCCATCGTTGATATGGACGGATGAGGATTGGAACTATCCTATTATTGGATGGTTGCTGGAGATTGTCATAATAAGGCTTCATGAAGGATTGATGGAGACATCAAGTTAAATTCATTGGTAATAATTAGTCGAATCCAATCATCATGTTACCTTCGCTAATTTGACATACCCAAGGTAGAATTTGACCAAATCTTTGGGAAGGATATATGCGGGCTGCAATAGCGCTGAGCTAACGATGATGAATTTCGCTACTTGTATAATGCCAGGCAAGGAAATAAAGGTAATTCTCACACGAATTTTGCGGGTATCGAACCCATAGCGTCCCAATTATGCAAAGCAATCTCGGTTAGGACAAAAGCTTGTGCAGGTATTCCAATCGAATTCCCATGACTAAAAATGCAGTGTCTGCGCGCTAGCCGTCCACCTACGGGGCACGCCGACGTGCACGGGGTTAACCGTGCGAATTAAAATTACACAGCTCCCCATAAAAACAGTCGCCCCCGAAAAACAACAAAAAAATACCACGCGTAACATCGACGGGAATCGCCACCTCTGCAGAAATTCCGACAGAACCGTCTGGATCGCCCTCGAAACCCGGCGAAGGTCGTAAAAAAAACGCAGACACACATGCGAATCGCGCCGTGCGATAGTGTTGCCGAGCGCACGCCATGGGTGCCCCCAAAAATTTGCAAGATTGATGTGACAGGCGGGCGCGCGGGGGGACGTGAAAAAAAAACCCGAGCTTTGGTTTATAGGCTCGTCGTAAAGTATTTAATCGGAGCGATCGTCCTAGATCGGACTGCGCCTTAGCAGCATCCATGTCAGTGGCGCGGCTACCTGTCTTGAGATGTCTTGAGATGTCTTGAGATGTCTTGAGATGTCTTGAGATGCTTGCACATCGAACCAGGCATCTTGCGTCAACCAAGCATTAGCTTGAACCAAGCATCTTGCTGGTAAGATGATAGAATGAATGAAAATAAACGACATTGTTTTTCGAATTCAGAAATATTTGTCTGTGGCGCTGCTTTTGCAGCAGAAGCCGGCTGTACTGGCTTCATTTGCAACGAGCACTATTTATGAGCAAGAGAAAAACAGAAACTACCCACTAATGGCTGAAAAGTTGTCAGTGACGCTGATTTCGATGATAGCCATGCATAACAGTCTACGAATTCCCCAAATCCCTGCGCCAAAATAAAAGTAGAAAGCGCACTTTGTCAACCGGTAAGGCGGTAGACTTTTCCTGCTACATTTTAACCAAAAATAATGTTAAAATCATCGGAAAGTCTTTGAAATGGCACAACCAACGCAGAATTGATTCTAGAGCGACTGGACTAATCCTGCGATCGAGCTGGCGAGCGCCACGACCCCTCGTGCGGTCCGCCACTGGCTGCGTGATACCGAAGAGTAAGAAATCAGTGCTCTCAGCGCCGCAGGCGCCGCCGGAAGCCGCTGGCGGGCCAGCGCTCGGCATATTAGCCGGCGTTACCTGGCCCTCGTCGGCCACATCTGCTAGCCGGCCAACTCTCTATCCGTAATTCATTGCCGCACAGCCTCCGCCGCCGCCGCCGCCGCCGCCACTTCCACGTTCTCCAAACACACACACAAACACACACACAAACACACGCCGGCCGCGAACTAGATCAGAAAAGTATCGGCTCGCCAGGACCTTTTCGTCGAGGGCCGGTCTATTGTCTTACACCCGGCCAGATCAGTTACTATTGTATCGCTGGAGACGAGGAGGACGGGGAAAGGGGATGTTGCGGTCTTTTGTGATCCATTTTTGGGGAAGAGAGACGAACGGGATTCGACGTGTTTCGCGGCGTCGAGGGCCATATGGATCGCTTACACAGAATATGATGATTTAAATCACTTTATATGAACCGTCTTCTGAATTCGATCTCGCATAAATGGCGTACCTGTGGATTGAATGGGTGCTGCGTTTTTTCTGACTGAACGGAAAGGTCTATACCGGCTTTTTTTTTGCAACTGTTGAACGTGCAATATGCTACATGGGATATCAGTTTTCCCATAAGCGATACTGTATATTAATAGAGTGCTATGGAGATCGAAGCCCTGGGCATGCCTTTTCTCATTCGATTAGAAGAGGTTGCCCATAATTGGACCATCATTTTTCTACCGTGCAGTTTCCAGAGAACAACCGCTCCTATCGATACGCGATGCCACTTCATATTTCATTTCTCGGGATGCAAATTAGTGCACTCATATAAAATATCCCATTGTTCTCAGTACCGAGGGTGTTTGCGTATTCTCAAGTGTCTGTATATTTTCGAGGGGGGAATTAATTCACGCCACCAGAAAGCATCGCAGAGCAAGAAGATTATAGTGGTAGAAATTTGAAACCCTAATGTTTCGTTAAGCTAATGGGAGCAACGCTTGTTTTTTTTGCCAAACATCGGCGCTTAACTTCTATAGGCTTCGGCTTCCAGTCGCCAAACACGAGACGGTTGCGCCGAAGCGTGTGTAGCGCAATGCAAATATGGCAAAACACTTAATTGGTAGTCAGACAATTGATTTAGCGGTCGGCAGTGAGCATTATAAATCAGAATCGATGCAGACACCAGCAGCAGTCGCAGAGTAAGAAGCCTTGAGATCCAAGCCAGACGCTCTTGGAGAAGCCGCGACCTCAAATGGTCCACGGTGGCAAAGTTGGCTGGATCGCCATTCTTCGAGGCTGGGGTCGTGACAAATTCTCACCCCTCCCGGGGGCTCGAAGTCAGACGCCAGGGCCACTCAAGACCAATTAGAGGCTGGTGGAAATTGACGTTTGAAATTACTTGCTTTGCAATACCTACATGTAATGGGTGAGTTTCACAGCGTCCAAATGACAATTGCCATGACATTTAACGGAACTCTAATATATTAATACATCAATTACATTATATACGTTCAGTCGAGAATTGAAATGTGTAAGACGGGCCCTTCGAAATAGCAGCGATTGTAAAACCGGACCCTGAGCTTGCAGGGGAGCAAGTAGTAGGACCGGGCCTACACCGAAAAATGCCCGCCGGAAACCCAAATGCAAAAGGTACCCCGTGCCACCTAAGGGGCAGTAAAACGTGGCAGGGAAGCCGAAGTACAGCCCGTTCAGGCCTCTTACTAAATCATGGCTGAATCACAGCAGCCATACCAGCCAGCAGCTCTCGCAAGAAACAACTCGTAAATCATATTATTACGCCGGCTCGAAAGTCCAAATCGCACCTCCGCGAGCCAGAGCCACGACTTGTAATGCGGTGATATGACAAGCCAACTTCGATTAAAAAAATAGACACTATAAATTATAATTTCCACTCGATAATCATACAGGTTTAGGTAAGCGTGTTTGTCTTAGCCCGATCCTGCTCGCACGGTAATCGCAGCAGCAGCAGCAGCAGCAGCAGCAGCAGCAGCAGCAGCAGCAGCAGCAGCAGCGGCGACGGCGATAAAAGGCGACGGCGATAAACGGCGAAATCGCACCGCGCGTCGACGTGCATGCATTACACTATACCTGTCCGCTCGGATTTTTCCGCCGCGCACTATTGATGGATGAAACTGCGCTCTGCGCGCCAAGAGGAAAGTGGAGGAAAGTATAAATCTTAGCTCACACACACTGGGCGGTATGTGTGTCATATAGAATTGAGTTGCGCACCATGGGCTGACAGTTCGCGATGCGTTCCCATGGTCGCTTCGACCGTCGTACGGACGTGTCTGAATCGCACGACACGGTCAAACGCGGCGGCTACGAGTGTGTTTCCACGTGACAGTCACGTGACGGCGACAGCAGCGACGGCGCGCGGTCGGGAAACTCGCGGGCCGCGCGCGAACCGCCCATGTGCTCGTGTGAAAATGGTGGAAATCGCAAGTTGGCAAGCGCGCCGCATGAACTATACCATAGAATAAAGACCTGACTATAACTATGACTATCGTATCGCATCGGCATGCGATGGCCTGCAGCCGTGCGATGCTGGAGAGATTGCGGTCCACGAGGAGAGTCCACTTACCCAGTGTTGAGATCCGACTACGTCCGCGTTGCCGTCCGTCGGATCGAGACCCTGCAACAAGCGGACAATGTCATTCTGTTAATTTGCAGGAGAGTACTGCTGATTCGTACATTTTACTTGTAACTTAGGGACAAAAATGCAATGTCCAGTTGGTCTATAATCTGTGATTGCTTCAGTTTTTCTTCCTAACTTGAGGATAACTATTTAACCTGACATTGTAATTTCGGCGCTTAAGCAAATATTAACATGATGAGAAAATTTCGAACTCGTTAACATAAACACTTTTACCTCGTGCCGTTAACAAAGTTAACACTTGACTATTCAACAAATCTCAAGAAATAATTAAAATATAGGACAAAGGAATAGTCATAAACTACTGGCTGAAATAACTGGAACAAAGTAGAATAGTATTATACTGTAACCTGTATAAAGTTAGAGAAGAAAAAAGAACACAGTCACCTGGTATTAAGATATGTATTTAATAAGTGATTTTTGTTTTTCTTCAATTGTCGGTTCAGACTATGCAAGCAACTAATTTCTGCGAAGATCCGCGCGGTGTTACAACGGACTCGCGTGCAGTTCGATTACGGCCAATTGGCAGTTGGCGCCGGTGCATCCGCACCCACCACCCATCCCCACCGCCGTAACACCACTCGAAGCTACGGCAAGAAGTAAGACAGTGAAACTTCTAAACAAGCAGTGGACCCCTCCGCCATCCTCCGCCATGCTAGCCGAGGAAAAGCCGAGGAAAGCCAGGTCGGGAAAGCCTATTGGCAGACAAGACGACGCCTCCATCCTCGCGGGCTGGTTGATGCTGATGCTGATGCTGGGGCGGCAGCGAGCGAGCAGCGAGAGAGACGCTTTACGAAGTCAAATCTCAGCCATCAGGCCAGGTTCCCACGCCCCCGTCCACCTCCTACCACCACCTTCCCGGCTCGAGGGTGCACGAACAGTGGCGTCGACAGGGACGCCAGAGGTTGCTGTGGCACGATGGTTACATGGAGCCCCTCGCTGGATAAGTAAGGCCACTCACGCTGGCTTCATTAGAAACTGCCTTGACGGTGCCTGTTTAGAAGGCCCGTTGCTTCATTAGACGCCCTGAGACTCTTGGCTTCAAGGAGTCAATCGCTTCATGGTACTTCAGGATTGTAACACCGAATTGTTGGAATCTTTGCGACAGCAAATCAGTCACAATTTTCAAATTAATAAGGCTTGCATTTTGATATAATTTTTCTGAATTAGATCTAACTTTTTTGTTGAAAACAAACGGGTGAAAGGGGTGGGGGCGTGAGGGGGTGAAATAGTGTCGAGCTGGTCACGATGAACTCGAGACAATTGTTGCAAATAGGATGAAAAGCGTAGAGAGTGACAAATGAGAGATATGAAAAAACTATCCCAGGAAAATTTGGATTGGCCAAATCCACCGGGTTTCGCGAGACGAGAAAGTGAAAGGGACACTACGCCTACGCCACTGCGCGACGCCTTGGTCGGCGTCGTCGGCGTCGTCGGCGTCGCTGCGAGGATAGTAGCTGCTCGTCGCGGGCCCCCGAAGGGGTGGTCGGGTCGGGTGGAGGGATCAATAGACGCGCGACACCCTGAGTGGATCAACCTCTTAGCTTGCACGTCGCGAGCGTTTGAATTTCAAATGACTTCGAGGCGTCGCGGCGGCGGCGTCCGGGACCGGAACCGGAACCGGGACTCCGGGGCTCCGCGAGTCTTGCGACGGTGAACTGAACGACGTTCTCGCCGGCGATCTTTGCTGGAATCGTCGTCGAACATGGGTTCACTTGCAGCGCTTGTCAGAACTTCAAGTTGAATTTGATGGGGAAACAATAAGGCCGAGGGTGGGTTATTTCGAAAAACAGGTCAACACACTATTAAGAAACATGTATCTACTTGCGATTGTGGGAATTGGCATGGACACGATTTGGATTGAAAATTTCTTCAAACCTTTAAAGCATGGCACATGGCCATCATTGACGTTTGCCAATGAAAATGTATGCCCATGCAAAGATATTGCCAAGTTATGCCATATATAACTTGCCAATAACTCATGGATCTCATTGGAGACCGCCGATATTGATAGCAATTTTCCAGTGCATTTTTTGTCTTCATACTAAGGCAACATCTCGCGAAACGAACCACGACTGCATTTTCCGCATACTATTCCAAACTCCCAAGCCGCTCTCTGCTTCGAAGCAAAAATAATGACCTCTCAACAGAAAACAAATCTCTCATCGTGAAGACTACAATTTATTCGAACTGAATCCGACGCAACAGCTCGATCGTCTAACGCGTCTCGACATCAGATCAATTTCATAATCTGATCGCCGGAAAACACGGCCGCCGCCGCCGCCGCCGCCACAGCCGCGTGGGGAGTCAATTTTCACCCTTCATCAAAGCGGCTGGATTTATTGGGGTGCAGTGGGCCGAGATCTTAATTACCGATAACCCACCCCGCCGCTGCCGCCGCCCCCGATTCCCCTATTAACCTAGAAAACCAGCAGGGGCGGAAACAAGCAGAAACAAGCAGTGGAACAAGCATGGAGAAACAAACCACACAGACAAAGCGTGGACCGATTGGAGAAGCTCCAGCAGTGAAGAAGACGAACACACAATTCCAAGAAAGATCTATAGGGACCTATAGTGGGACCCTAGAAATTAAACACTCCCAGTGAGATCTATAAGTGATTTTGCCAAGTAAAGTGCTAACCTGAGGAAATCACTGATGAAGCCGAGGTGGACCTTCAAGACCGATCCATCAGCATAAATTATCATCATATTGGGACCATCGACCGGAATATTTTGAAGTCACATTTTGATATTTTGAATGAAAACTTACGTGCTGAAGCTGAGGAAAGGAAGCGAAATTAACACATACAGAAAATTACAGTGTCACGGAATTTCCCATCTCAAGAAGTGCTCCAGCGGAGATGATTTATTTTCATTTTCTTCGCGCAGGCCGTGCGGCCAATGGGTCCGGTGTGAAAGAAAGGGTTGGAAAACAGAGGTGACATTCGATATGTGTGATGCTCTCAGCGTAAGAAAATGGAGACAGAGTGTAATTAATCCTTTAGTGTATTGCGTGCTTGATTTCAAGAGGGCGCCTCAAATGACACAAGTGACAAAGTTCGGGCAGAAATGAACAGAGATTTGTCTGTATAGCGCCGTTTCATGGGACGAAGTCATATTCTGTTGCTTCCCACTATCTCAATATACAACAATATTAATCATCGGCATTATATCCAAGCACCATCCCTATTCTGACACTGATTTAGAGCAGTTATATTTTTAAGCGAGGCCGAGACAGCAGAAAATTCATTATGTATTCCTCAATCCCGCGGCAATCCTTCATTTTCCTCCTTCATTTTCCAAGTGAACAATTTCACAAATTAATCGACCCTGAGGCATCGACGTAGCCACCGACAAACATCTCCGTCTGGGATGCTGCAGCCCTTGAGCAGAGATAGAGCTATTGCTTGAACAGATTGATTAAAAAAACGTATTTATAAGTACCGCTATAACAGGCGAGCAGTCGTGGCCTTGATCAGGCTATTCCTGGGGGGCAGGGGTTGTGGGGGGAGGCGATGCGCAAGGGATGGACCACTGGGAGATGACAGTCCAGGGAATGGGTGGGGGAGGGTGAGGGGCGAATTTAAATATGTGCCAGGTCAATCGGACGTGTCATCTGGAGCGAGCATCAATGCATGGGGTTACGAGAAAGTCATGTGGCTATTTGCGTTAGCGCTGCTGACGGAAATAAGGGACGGGGTGTTTTTTTAATGTCCTGCGGTGTGGGCGCTATAAGCGCTGTTAGCATGTTGTTTCAAATTAATTTTTGTTATTTTGTGAATGGCTTGGATTGACTTGGAGTGAGACTAATATTAAATCTCCATTTCGAGAAAATATGTAGCTTTGCGAAACGTCGCTGGAAATACTAGTAAATGAAAATGATGGAAAATATGAAATAACGGTATGAAAAAAGTATACAAAGACGAAAGTACCATGCACCAAGAAACATCTCAAGGTCATGGGAAAACACAGGAAAACTAGTGAGCATGATGTAAATAAACTGGACAAAGAGGGTATATAAGATCAGTAGAAAAAAAAACAAAAAAACAGTATCAACACTCGTAAAATGATAAAGAAACATACATGCAAATGTGACGTTAATGAGCGAATCAAATGCGAATAAAAAAAAGGCGGCAAAATGTTTTATGCCATACAAATGAAGCAGTGCGGTTCCGAGCTCAGCCATGCGATAAGAGATGTCTTATCGGCTCGCTATAAAACGCTTATCTGCCTCGCAGATTGCCGTTTGGCACTCGGTCCACAGGGGTCAAAGTTAATAAAAACAAACTACACACACGAATATCTGCCGCGTCTAATTGCTGTAATTGCTCCGTGATTAATTGGGTTTGACTATCTGGAAAAGAGACCACCAGTATCGAACTTGATTGAACCTTATTTGAGGCTGCTTCATATATTCTAATGAAGTCCCGGAATTTTTAAGATGATAAATAATCATGGCCCAAGGTGACGGTTTTTTGAAATTTTTCGTAAACGTGCTGTGTCACATTTTAACAACTACCCTATTAGCTGGGGTTTTTAAAAGTAAAGCAAACAGATGTCTTGAATTGATTGCATAAATTTTCCGCAAAAAAAATTGCGCGCGCACTTATATTTTCCGCATTTTCTTTCGCCTCGTTTTAGCTGACTTATTTCCAGGAAGAAAGCTCGGCATTAAATGAAACACAGACAAGCATCCCATAACAATTGTCTGTCATGACAGGCCAGTCTGAATATGGCAGATTACATAAGTATTAATAGCGAATATCCGAGAGCTGCATGCTATGCAGCTCTGCTCTGAGTGAGTATATCGGGATCCGTGGGGGTCCATTGACTACTGACTACTATAGATATAGCATTCACCGCAAATACTCATTATACTATTTTGTTGTCGCACCGAACGGGCGACCCTACAGATTGAAAGACGACTGCGTTTTGCGGTGTCCGGAACATTGACTTCGACTTGTGACTTGTGTGGAAGAAAAACATGAGTGTGATTTTCCAAGCACAGAGAATCCGTGCCACTAAGGCCCAATTTTAGTTAGTGCCCGTTTTACATTATTCCCACCAGGAACAATTAAATTCCACCACAGATTTTGTATTCCCAATAGCTTCCTTTCACATCTTTTCCAAAAACTCTGCGATAAGTTAATTGTCATCAACTACAAGCAGGGAAACTTATTTGCTATCCAGTCCACTCAAACATCTTGATATCATTGATTTGGAATCACTTACAGCAATTCACGACGAACATGTCACCTACATATATTCACAATTATAATCACGCCAAGAATGAACACTCACAAAGAAAATTTCGCCGCATCCCATTGCTCAAAGAGCTATAGCCAAGTACCTAATGATGCAAACACTAAGCCGGCGTCACCCTCCACTAAGCAATGATCGAAGTTATCATTTCTCGGCAAGCTATAACTGGAGCAGTAAACCACCCCCTACCCCCGCGGCGACGCAGCATCTCCCTGCACCCCTATGCCATGGCGATGCGTGGCGGTTAGGTAATTTCCTGGAATACACGCCGCCGCGGGGGGGTTGCTGTAATGGTGCGGGGAGGGCAGGGGGTACCAGTAAATTATTTATATCCTATAAAATGAGGAAACGGGAAAAAATGTGTATTTTCCTCGTGTTTTATGCCGTAACGGATCTGGAGTGAAGTGTGTCCTTAGATAGGCGGCATTAACGTGCTGGGAAAGTGGGGTTGGAGGCCTGGACTGCCGCTCATTTCGAAAGAAATCACATGTGCAGGCTTTCTTCGCGCTTCTTTGTCCAAAAGTTATAAATTGTATTACGAAGACAAATGTTTTAAATTTTCAAACTATGCTACAAGAGAGATAAATAATTATTTTAACAGTTGAACATTTTTTTACGTGTGGAAACTTTTTTCCTGTCACCGATATAAGATTAAGAAAAGCCGTGACTCATTGCATTATCTCTGATAGTGAACATTGTTTGACTGGCTGCGGTGAACCAAAGCAGCCGCCAGAAAACGTCCAGGGAAGTGGCGAGATAGCCCTTGTCCATGCTTCGTAGCGCCGACCGATTCAGGCGGCGATTAAGGGTCCCTAACCTGAGTTTCCATTCAATATGGAATTCAGCTAGAAATATTCAATTCCTTCCGAACGCTATCAGCGAGAGACGGCTGTAAAATTTATCCGAAGCAAGTAAAAAAAGCAACGAAGGAAAGTTTAACAGTCGCCAAGAATTGATCGGGTTTTCCCGCTGGAGTCGACGACATAAACCTATAAATACACCGGTCGACAAATTGGAAATGCTCTATGAATTGGCCGAGGATTAAAATGCATTTGCCATTGGGTCCACGGTTCGGTTCCGATCACATGGTTTCCCAACGCTCGCCTGATGGTCTTCAACATACTAAAGATTCTGCATTTATGTAGAATCATTCCGAAGTTAAGTAAAAACGCACCGAGCCCATCGCTAAATGGGTGACCATCCACATTTGCATGTCAATTCATTTAAAGTGTTCTCAGAGTTCGAAGACAAAGAAGAGGGTTATCGATTCAAAGCCCCGTTCCTTGTAGAGAGTGGAAATGAAACGGCTAAAAACCTGTAAAACTGTGTCAAGTAAACTATATAAATCCTGAAAAGTTTAAGAGTAAGTCCGAAATCTCCGCTCAGAGCGTGCCGATTCCGACACAGTGCTGCCAACCCCCACATGACCATGACGTCGCCTAGTTCTTACCTCCTTCTTCCGCTTGACGCTGGGGCCCGAGGGCGGCGGCCGCCGCGGCGCGTTGCTGAACGGGAAGTATGGCGAGTCTGGGCCGAACGTCTCGCCACCCGCGCCCCCGTAGCTGTTCCCGTACGCCTGCAGCACACGGGGAGGGCACGGCGTTAGACACTCTCCCGGCCGATGTGGGGCTCTCTTTGCAGCATGCACAGGGAACTTCGACACTCTCTCGGCCATTACCAGGCTCTCTTATCAGCATGCAGAGAGCATCTATCAATAATTACACTACTCCTGGTCTATGTGAGGCTCTTTTTCGCGAGAGAGCAAGGGGCAACTTCGTATAGGACTCATTGAAACATGGTACTTTCTTTCATTTTCCAAATGTTTATTTGGGTATTTGCTGTTTTCTTATGCTCAAAGTCGGAGATATTGCCAGAATTTTTCCGTCAATGCTGGAGGACATGACGATGGTGGTTATCCCATGTTGGAATTAGAACGTTGTAATTAGTATAATTGTCCAGCTAATTTATTTGTTGTGTAAGTTTCCATTTAGCTATTTCTCGCTAAATATTATAAAATAGCTTTAATAACTATGCCGCCGGCAGTGCTAAATGCATTATTTGGCCACGATATTAGGATGAAGTTAACAGTGATTAGAGCCTATCGTAGATCATGCACCGAAATACCTAATTGTCATCCTCCTCCAGCAAACAGTGGCCAATGGAGCACCGAGTTCTAAAACACTGCAATATCATCTGAGCGGCGAGATGAAATTTGCACGCCTCACGTCGCAAACCTGCTCGAACGAATCTAACAGAACTTCGGTTAATCCAGTTACGGACGCGTTAACAACCGCCCGTTTATACACAATTCCAATTAATTTCCCCCGATGGCCCAGCCACTTAAGCCAGATAATAAACTCGGCAGAATGGGCATCAGCAAATGCATCAGCATCGGCCGACAAGAAACACCGACTCATTCACCGAGCCGCTCTCCCCCAAACACAGGGACGCCCGTGCATTTGCGCCTGCCGACAACGTGACTCGAATCTTGCAGAGATCGACAATCTACCACATGGCGCCCGGCCGCGTCTCATCTCGCTAAATGCATCGCACCTTGCACAACAATGCGGTGTACCGTTATCCATCGTCGAAATCCCACAGTTTCGCGCGATTCCCAAACGAAATCCGGATCGGCCCGTGCGGCGGAATCGCGCCACGGCGATTACTCTCGCATTGTGGTGCGATCTCGCCGCTTGGGAGGCTGCGAAAGACGTCGAACCCAGCACCTCGGCGATTTCGTAGCCTTGCGAAGGACCGGGGATTAAGGTGGCTAGACCGCCGATGATGGCTGTGGTATTATTTTCAGTGTCTGCCTCTATCGTTGCATTGGAAACGAAAATGTTGCTTAACTTTGAGCGGTTGGTGACCAGAATGGCAACTTATTCTGTCGCTGACAACGCACCTTGTAAAGAAAGAACGCCCCATATTATTCGCTGTGTTTTCCCAACAGGTCGCTTAAAGAGGAAAAAATATGTTGCTTAACTGTAACCGTGGATTGGGCGCTGAACCGCTTCTAAGACTAAAGCATTCCCGGAAAATTTGCGCTAATCATCGATTTTATTAGTGAATCGTGTCTCGTGAAATGCATCTTTTTAGGGGTTGCACCTATGGTTGCACTAACCACCACGTTCATGCGTCAAGATTTAAGCAGATCAGCGGAGTAAATTTTGGCACATTGGCTTGTTGTTGACAGAAGATATGTGTAGTTCTGGCTTGACGCGATGCTTCCTCTGCCCGACACGTGAAAAGATCCGACAGCGTCCCCGTGTCGCGGCGGCATACGAAAGCGGCGGCGGTCCAGGCCGCCTACACCACCATCCTAACTGTTCCTATCAACGCGCATTCACTTGATCGTCAGATCGCGAGGCGTTGTTGCACGGTGAACAGCAGCAGCCCGTGCCGGACACAGCGGTGACTCGGCAAAGATTCGCCTCTCCAGCGGCGCCGCGGTCGCCGGATGAACGCCATGGACCGCTGTCTGGACCAACGTGGGCTGCATCACAATCTGATCTCGCCTACCGACGCAACGGGCTTACAATGGCGGTCGTGCAACCATGGCATACGGAAATGCACAAACCGACAACTTGCTGCAGAAAAACGATGCTAATGATGCTGTGTGCGATTTCAGCGACGAATTCAGAGTACTTGATTACTTGCGATGTCGATTAGATTATCCGATGAAAGAAAGGGAGACTAAGATCCGATTTGTTCCGGTTCCGGGTTGGCTGAGTTGACACTTGATATCCGGCTGATCGCTGAGCAGGAGAGGCCATGCTGAATTGCTCTGAAGAGATAGCATGGGTTTATAATTGATTTCAATAGAAATATCAATATCAATTTTCCCCTTTCCTTTCCAATATTTCCGACTCGAAGGACAGAAAAATTTTTCCTAAGTTAAAATTAATACCAGAAGACGGTTGTCAACAATTGACTATCTTTCAATTTACGGACGGTCTAGCTCGCCCAATCACTTTCCAAATTTACCACTCAATTATTTCATCCATGTGAGGCCAAAATATGTTATCATTTAATTTCTTACATTTCTTTCTAAAGACACTGGCACTGATGTGAGATTTTTCGCAAATCGGCAAACCAGCCCCCATATCTACCTCGCACTAAATCGCATGTAAACAAAGAAGTCAAGTTTATGCTTAAAGTTTATCGCTGTCGCTTATTTAGCACAGGAAGGAAAGTGAAAACAGAGTCACAAGATTTCAAGCATGATACAGATCTTGCATCTTATTCATCAACGTTTTTCCAGACCGGTGCATCAAAATCCGCCAAGCTCAGTGCAGAAAAAAGTCGCATGCATCACACGATTATACGCAGCCTCTGGACCACGACGGCGACGACGATGACGGCTCGCGGAAACCCTCGTATAATTGAGTCATTGACCAACGGGAAAACTGACGAAAGACAGATGCACCCGTCACGACGCGAGACCTAATCACAGACGAAGAAGACAAAGCCGAAGACGCCGTCGACTCAGATTCATTAGCAGCGCGGAAGAGTGTTGCTTCGCGTATAGCCGTTGCTTTGCTTTGCTTTGCGTTGTTTTGCGTCTGATCTCGTGAGATTCGAGCGATTGCAACCTGTAAATCGGACATCGCCTTTCGGGGATAAGAGCTTGATAAATGAACGCTGCGATTTTTATGCGAGCTTAGCTTTTGTAAGCGAATGCAATACAGCGGTTAAGTGCATTTTTTGTTGTTGCAAAACTCTAAGCCGAGTTGATGGCATCGTGGTTGTGTTTGTGGCATTGCGATTTTTAATGCATTGTATTTGATTGGGTGCTTTGTGCGAATTAGTAGGTATTTGGACACCTTAGGGCTTAGAGGTAAGGTAATGTTCCATGACTCTTGCTATTAGGATAACGTGGATCTTGCAATAGATGGAGAAAAAAACAGGTTGCACGAATGTGATGGGAGGCCTCTAATGAACCAAAGTTTGCACACAACTAAGTAAGGATATGTTCTCATCTGTCTTGGCGGCATCATTTCGTTGTTGGCTTCTGGAATATCGTGTTCTTACACTCGGTAATTAGAAAAGCCCATGGGAAAATCACGAACCAACGCGTTTAACCTCCGGAAAATAGTGTCGGGAGAGGCGAGATGCTTTAGGTGGTCGCAAAACAAAAACCCCACCAACGCACAGCGAAAATAAAAAGTTAGTTGTCTAGTTTTTACTTTTTTTTTAGCCCATGCTAGATTATATTATTATAAAAAGAACTTGGCGATGATATAGCAGAAAGTTTTCATTAGCCAAAAGTATCCGCTTGGTGGGATGGTGTGGGGTGAGACGGAGGGGTGGTTTCGGGGGACGGGGAAGGGCGCGAAGATGGGAAGAAGCACGGAGCACGGCAACTTACAACTGCAAACCGTGGTCCAAATAATGAAAGAAACAACAAACGCGACAACATTTAATGGCCGAGCGCGGAAAACAAAGATGGTAAACTTTTTCCACCCAGTAATATATATATATCTATAGAGCGCAGCAGCAGCGGCAGTAGCAGCGGCAGCTCTCTCCTTCTCTATCCCACCAACTCGCCTCTTTTAATTTCCTGACAAAAAACTTTTCCCTCTTCGCTTCTAATATTTCTTCCGTCTTGTTTTTAAAACGTTGCTCTAACTACACTACTAAAAGCGAGAGAAGCGACTAGAGTAGCTCCGTTCCCTCTCGCTCTCCTTCTCGCTCCCCGCTCCCCCGTATACTACTTGTGTCTTAGCAGAAGAAAGACAAAAGCAAATAAACTAAAACACATCCCACCAGAGATATAAAGATCTGAGGAGGAAGAGAGAGAATATAAGGTCGCTCGACTCGGCGGATACCGCGCGGGCTCGGGTCGCGCTCGCAGCATCACAGAGCTGAATCTCTTCTTTCACGAAAATCATCTCGGCATCATCTCGGCATCATCTCATGCCACCGCGAGCGACCAGAGATCTCGAGTCGGCGACTTTTTCTAAACGATCGCGACGAGCACAGAGAGCAGGCAGAAAACATAACACAGAGCGTAGCTCCAGTGAAAACTTTCTGTTATATAATACACCAAAAAGCTTTGTTGTCTTTTCTTCCAGTTTCAGTTTAAATTAAACTAGTTTCGCGAGTAACTCCATCGCTCGGTACCCCCCCCCCCCCCCTCTCTTTCGCAGTGTACTTGGGTGAATTCTATTGAGCAAGGGGCGGCTGTTTTCGAAGGGGGGTAACTATAAAAACAGTAGTTAAACTGCAAATGCTGAGGATGCTTTTGCTGTGTTTTAATCGCTGAGACTTGGGCGTGTGTGTGTGTGCTTGTTTGTGTGTGAGTTTGCAAGCCATTAAAACGCGAACACTTATTAAAAGGGAGTATATTTCTTGCACCGCGCTTCACACCACGATAGCCGGGTAACTGCAAGACAGGAGGCATCATTTACTACCTATGGCATTTCCATGAACTTGTCTGCGAGTGCACAAGCACAGAGCACCCTTTAGAATGCACGCCGAATTATACGTTCCACGTTGGCGTCTCGAGAAGATGTAACGCGAGAGGGGGAGCGTTTTATCGCGCCCCCAATTCACCCACCCACCCTCTTCAGTCAACACCCCCTCGGGGGTGAACGGTGTCGTATATACACCGTCGCATGTAGCGCACAAGAAATTATCAAATGAAACGTTAAGTCAAATCGCAGGAGCGAGATTAGGAGGCCTATTAGCATCCGAAGCAGCTTGTATAAGAAGTGCATCTCAGACTAATTACATGCGACCAAGCGGAAGCTGCGTGTACCGTGCTAAAACGCATCGTTATTGGCATTTAGTTGCAGACAAATTGGTCGCGAATCCAATGTTACACCTTTGTTTAGGTTGCATTGTCAAATCCGCAATGATTTCTTGATGGATCTTGCCGAAATGTTTGCGCAATTTTAGTGAAAGAATAACTGCGCCCTTTTTTGGGAATTGAGGTGGGGTTCACCAAAGGCAGAAAAAATCAAAATTTTCTTTGCGTTATTTCTTAACCAAGGGTAGAGAAAATTCGTATATCCAACCCTGTTCCCAAACCCTGTATAGCTTCGAAGAGAAGATATACCTACACTTATTTTTATCAATACTTATCGTTCAGTTTCTTCGCTTAGAAAGTTCTTTTGATGATTATGTCACCTCTGCTTTCCGATCCGAGCCTTTGCTGTAATCTTAACTGACCCAAACGGCCGATAAGTTACTAATGCATCCTAAATAACTTAAGAAAATTCGCTTATATAGGTGTTGCTCGGAATCCTGCATCGAGCAACTCTGCTCGCGACTTTCCCGGCGCCCGGGAAAACTTTCAACTTTCCGCGCAAGAAGCCGAGTGTCTCGCTATAGACGTGCACACAATATACACTTACAGCCAAAGTCGTCGACGTGGTACAGTAAAAGATCGTACGACGACGGCAAAAAGATTAAACAATGTTGGAGAGCAAATAAATATGAAACCGACGAAATGAGCATTAAAAGAACGACGGAGAGAGACAAAAGAAGCAGCGCAGTGGCAAGCGAAACACTCGGGGGGGCCCGAGGGTAAGGAATCGTAATGGCAGAGCGCGCGGCGGGGAAAATCTTTACGCGCGGCGTCTCGCGATACCACCAGCGGAAAGTACGCGGAAAAGCGCTGTGGCCGAGGTGTGTATGTGTTGAAAATAAACTCTTTGTGCTTGGCAGGGGGGGGGGGGGGGGGGGGCGAAGATTTTTAAAAGCTTCGTGCACCCGGACTTTTATCTAGTGCGCAAAGTTATTGAAACAACAAACAGCGTCTAGTTCGTTCGGCGAGACTTTTTTGCGGCGTATCTTTTCGGCATTTTGTACAAGAAAGTGTAGGAATTTCTGCGCTGGGGTGTTGGCACGTTTTGACAACAATGATTTACATGACCCATAGATCAAACCGCTTCTAACTTGATCACCGACTTGCTTTATGAGCAGTTGTCACTCAATTGACCTGTAACAGTGTTAGGTAGTGATAATTTCCTGAAGCTGACATTCTTATTCGAAAAAAATTACCAAAAAAGACTTATTTTCATATCAGCTTTTTCGTCCCCACAGTGTTCCGTCAACCTGTGATATCAGATCCCGACTAATGAACACATCATCTCGATCTCGTCATAGTCCAACAATTCGGTCCAGCAGCAAAAATATCCACCCTCCACCTCCGCATAAGAAAACTCAAGCAGACAGAGCTAGACACAGATCGATGCCGGAGACTGGTCCATGGCGAGCACACAGAACTAAGTGAGCTGTGTAATACATTATAGCCCCCTTAGCTTATTTTCTGATTACATTCTTTTGTGCAGCTTGTGAAAAAAATACTATTTTCTTTGTGAGATGCATTTCCATATATCAGTGTATGTTAAAGATTTCGAAAATATTTAGCCTTACAAATGCGACCGATATGTTAGTTTAGTCTGGTGGTGTATAAGAATAATATGAACACATAAGTTTTCAAGTGTCCACTGTGCCCCAGTGACATCAACCCAGATAAAATATTGAAATTGATGAAATCTATAAACATAATAATTAAATCACCCATAACAAGAATAATCACATCTTCAGAATCCTGATGCACTACTCCATCAGTGTAGACTGGATCGAGAATTAAAGACAATCTGGATTCGAGAAGACATCTCTGTTGTAAATCTCCCTGGCCGCGCACGTTAACTCCCAGCGGACCACTAGCCCCTGCCTCTACCCCCCTCAACCCCCTATATGTCGAGACGATCATGTGATCAATCCAGCGCTAATCTAGTAGAACCTACACCCCACGCGATCAACAAAGATCAACGGAGATCGACGCCGATCAATTTCCATCCTCTCCATGGCGGCAGCACGCCGATCGATGGGTTATTTATGTCGCCCACTCGGAAGTCGAAACAGAGAAACTTGTTCCCTCTTAGAAGCGGGCAGCGAACGCGCGACATTTGTCGAGGAATAATGGACGTAATTTGAGGGGGTGGCGATCCCTAGGGGTGGTCGTGCCACGCGGCCGGATCGCAGGGGAGCGTGTATAGTTGATGAAATCAACGGTTTGTGCTCGCCTCGGCTAGAACTCGGTGAGATATGATTGTATAATTGGAGATGCGCGCAGTAATCGCGCGATGCTGTAACCACTTTGACACCCTTCGCTGGAAGCTGTGTCCTGGGAGCTGCCTAACTCTGAAACCATCCCTTACGCCCATGCTATCCGTCGAAGCATTCGCTATTATATAATTTTTTTAACAGATTTAATTTATTTACATTTTTTCGTTTTCGAGTCTCTATGGACATTTCTAACAGGCAACAACCAATCGCATCTCATATACTTCACACTTTCCATCATCTCTTTTCCTTGACTCCCTTTTCTAAAATTCTTATCTTTCTTCGGTGGTATTCCATTGCTTTTCATATCTAGCTTAAAATCATGTCCATTCTTCACAATAAACTTCCTGATCTACTTCCCAATTCCCTCTACGCCAAATTTAAACAAATTTATTTAAAATACTAACCTATTCATCTTCCTTCTTTTCATTAAATCCTCCAACCTCGGTGCACCCCAGTGCACATTTACTGCATTTATAATTTCAAAAAAAACATCCAACCCTTTTTTATAGATTTCGTCCACGAGAAGAATTACTAGCAAATATTTTCCTATTACTTTACTACGTATCACCACCAATTGTCAGAGCCTGTGCTACCAGTGCGGTACAACAATTTTCAAAACTCTGGAGGTCGCATCATCGGGGGTAACATCTCGGTAATAACGCAGTGTACACAGTGTCATTTAGTGAATTAGTTGAGCCCGTTATTCCCTACACTAGAGTCCATTACAGATAGGAAGTAACCCACTGTACGTTACAGTGTTGGTAAGTGAATTAGTTGAGCCAGTTACTCCCAACTCGAGTCTATTACACCCTACACCCCCTCGGCCTCCCTTCGGCTTCAGAATCCCACAGGACTCGATTCTACCGACGCGGGATAAAAAAAAAACAGTTAAGAGAGCCGCGATGGTCGGAGAGTGGACGACCCGGACGCATTTGATCATCACTTTCACTGTCAACTGTGTCCTAGTTGGCAACTCTGACTCTATCAAGGCTCTCCAGTTGCATTATGCCAATGATTCATGCAAGCACCGCGACCGATTGCAAGATGCAGCAGCAGCAGCAGGAGACACGATGACTACCATGATTACACGATGATTGTAGATGTAATTTGCTTACCATGCCGTTATCCATGTTTCCATAAGGGGACTGGAAGCCTGGTTTCTCTGCAAAGAAAATTACAAGACAATTAGCCACACGACAATACACAACGTTTGGATGTTTCATATAATCTATACACAGCTGTCCAGAGGAAAATGGAAATGCAAGTTACCCAAGAAGACCATGCTCGGGTGTAAGACCTGCATTCTCACAACACACAAGCGAGAAACGACGGTTAACGAGATACGACAACATCAAGCGACATAAAACGTTTTTCAAAAAGGCATCTCAAATTGCAAGTAGCATGACTTACACCTACAGAAATCGCACTTAATTTTGTTTGCACATGTCTTGCCGAGTGGGAAATAGCAACGCAGGACCAAGAAGGCGGCTGTGGCATTTAAATGCCGACAATAAACGTCCAGAGATTGTCCATAATGGTCGTAAAAAAACAACTTCTAACCGTCGCCGGGACGCAGATTTTAATGCAAATGCATCTGCACATTGCAGGAAAAAAGCACGTCTTTTATTCGCATACGCGGCACCACAAGCGCGCGCAGGATCGACAAGCGCAGTTCTTCGGGCCAGGAGTCCGTCTGGTGCCATTTTAAATGCCGCCGTCCAGAAATCGTTCGCCACGCTCGTTAAAAGTAAAACAACGGCAAAACCCGTTGACGGTCAACACGATCCGACTTGACGTACGCCCGCACGTCCGGCAACATGGGGTGTGGAGCCACACAGACACGTACGCGCCCCCTCAGCGCCCCAGAGCGCCCGACTGTAGCATGTGTAGCCAAAACCAGCCATCGTGCCATGACCAACACAACGTTCGACTCGGCAATAAAATCACCTACTCGCCGCGCAAAGAAGCCTTGTGGGTCACGTCTCCCTGTCACACGCTGGTCAAAACAATGCCGCGCGTCGTCACAGCAAGCGGCATGAGAGCGCGACGCCATCCAAAGGTGCACACGCAGGCAGCTTGTGCGCAGCTTGAGCGCAGCTTGAGCGCAGTGCACGTGGCAGCGGGCGCACGTGCTCGGCGCACGTGGCGTGTGCAGAGGTGCGTTGCCGTGCAGACCAAACATGCGTGCGCGCGGCAGCGTTTACTGGCGCTTTATCGTTTTGGGTTTTTTTTCTCTCGGTGGCTTTGGTTGTGTTTCGGGCACGTATTTCTGTTGTTCGCGATGGCGGTGAGATTGCATCGCCATCCATAAATGGACTTCTTAGTCGACGAAAACTTAATGGACACGTTGCATTAATATTTTAAGTCGTGTGCATCGGTTTTTACATTTTATAACTTTGAATCTAATTTAAGTGAAACGAATGATGGACAAATTACAAAAAAGTTAACCAATTAAGTAAGGAAGCACCCATAAAAATCGCTAATTTTTTTCAAAGCGCCTACAGACAGGAAGATAGGAGTGCATAAGAGTGGGGAGGGGGAAGACGACGAAGAAGCCGAAGAGGCTTTAGCGGCAGGATTGGCCATCCGACTAAGTTTAAGATGAACCTATAGGTGATTTAAGCCGATTCAGATCCTCAACCCAACCATGTGAATTTAGCTATAACCCACACAAAAATCAAAGACATTCTTGACAACCCATTGCCGCTATGTCAGTTCCAACTACTGTCCAACCATTGTCCGACCGACCAAGTTGGCAAGTTCGCAATTCACAGTCCAATTCGCACACGACGATCGCCGCCCCATTGTCGGCCCCACCACCCCCAGCCACGCCAACCCATGTAACCGACTTTCTTCGAAAAAACCGTACCCATCTCCGACAGACGACGACATTAGAAGCGAGTGACCCTTATGCTTAACTTTCGCCTGCAATCTTAATTGCCCCGTCGGGGTCGAGTTAATTACAAAGTTTTGACCGCGGGTCCAGTGTGCTCGGTGTCCGTGCCATCGTTAGCGCGCGGCGGAGGCTGCGTTCAAGATCGGAGCCGCCCAGCAGCTGTCAGAGGCACATTGTCGCTAACTCGGGTTAAGAGTGCGATTGTCCAGAACAGAGTCGAGGGTCACGTGGACGGACGGAAGGTCTCCAGATGAAATCTTTGCGCCGGACAGCGAGGGAGGGTGTTGGGAGTCGGAGAGTGGCTGACGTGGTTTGTAGGGATGAAATTTTGGTCCGCGCCGAGGAAGGCTGGCCCTTTGCTAGGCAATGGTTAAACTTGGTAAAACTGGGGAGCCTCTCTTAGTAGAGATTGCAAGTAGCCTCAACTTTTACTACAGCTGTTTATCTTTTCTAAAAGCAAACCATTGTCGCGCCGATTGAGAAAAAGAATTAAAGTGTTTATGATGATTTTATTGATTGTTTCTATTTTTACAGTTTGATAGCTATGTTTGGCTGTTTTTTTACAAAATGTATTATAAAACAATAGATAAATAAAGAAATTGCACTAAATTAGTGGATCTCCTTGCAAAAAGTGTACACCCGAAAAACAAGCAAAAATCCTATGCAATACAAGGTCAATTTGAGCGACTCACTACGACCTTGGAACATGGCCTTGGATCTGATTGGTCGCCAGTGAAGCCGACGTTGCCACGCAACCAATTCACACGCTAACCAATCGGTCGCTCTCCCACCAGCACAGCCCTCTTAAGTCCACGACCCCCCCCCCCCCCCCCCCCCCCCCAAGGAGGAGACACTGTCTCGGACCCCGGCACAGACAATTCGCGCTGCTGGTAATCTTCCCGGCAATATGCGAGGCGAATGATGTTCGGCGAAATTGTTGACACTGTCAACCGCGTTGCGGTCGAGCGTGGTCGACATTGCGGTCGGGGGTTGGAGGTGGGAGGGGGAGCCCGTGTCTGAGTCTGAACAGTAATTGTCATTTGCAAGTTCGGGCTCGGACTAGCGTGTGCGAGATTATCTTGTCGCCTGCATCTTCGTCTTCGTCTTGAATCGCACGGTCGAGTCTCCCGGGGGGGCCACCCACAATGTGGGGGGGGGGGGGGGCGAGGATGGAGGTTTCATTTCTCTACATCGTGCTGCACTGTTGAGGATGTCTCCCGCGCGGCGCAACGGAAATGACGGGGAAAGTTTGCACTATTTGTGCAGGTGCGTTCCCGTTTCGTGATATGTGCACTTGGGTGATGGGCCATGGCACTCAAACCTCAGGACGATCCGACGATTCATCATCATAAACTCATATGTAACACTGTTTCCACTTTGCAGCACACCGCTATATGTACTGGCTGTCTTTTTGCGTAAAATTAAACAAATTTATTCAAAGCGACGCCATAAGCTCAAGATTGAGCCGACGATTATGAAGAAGGATTCGCCTACTTAAATGTTCACCCCCAATACAAACAGCGTGGATTACAAAGCTGGCGCAAGCTCCTTGTTCTTGCATCAAAAACACGCGACCACGAATCCCAACCACGTTATACCAAGATCATTAAAAACAACAATAAATCAGGTCGATCAGCATCAAAATTGGCACGACAACATCCCAGTAAGCGTCTCCAAACCACTTGTATCAACCTCCGAGACCCTCTCCATCGACAACCATCAACCATTTATCCCCCGGTAAATAGCCGCCGCCGCCGCGCCACGTAAGCCACGCTAAGCGTCGCGACGCCCCGCGTTTAATAAAGTGGTGAGATCCGAGCAAACAGCGTCGCGCGTCCCCTAGCGCACCCCGGGAGTCAGTCTGCGACGGCGGCGGTGGCGCGCACGCGGGGGGAGCGTGCTGTTTGTCTCCGGATTAACTTGTTGTTAGCACAGCGCCGTGTAGCGTGCGCGAGGCGACACGGGGACGGTGTACACATGGATATACATGAAGCACTGACGATGGGGGTGGTGGCTGCTGTGTTTAGTTTGAACAGGGATGGTTTAGTGGGCGTGGGATGGGCGCACCCCCGGGTAGGGGGTTGTTTGTGTGTCAAGACGCGCGATGAAGACGTGGTGGTGGTGGTGGCGGTGGTCGGGCAAGATCCCGGGGGCTGTTAATATAGTGTCGATGTAAATTAGTCTGTTGCGAGTAGCGACGCGGCGGTAGCGGCGAAGTTTGTGCTGTTTGCTGCTGTGCACGATGATTGCTAGTGAATTGTTGTTGCGCTGCTAGCGCCTCTCTCGCTCACTCCGAAGGCGTGCACGGCTACCCCCTTCCCCCGCATCGTCGCCAGACTTGAAGGGGCGGCAGATTCATTGACTTCTAATTAGCGTCGGGAAATGTCATCCAATTACGAATTGAATAAACGGTGAAATCACTTCGACAAGGCGCCGAGTTGTGTTTGTATGAATGCGAACTAAACGGTGTATAATAATTCAGAGATCGGTTTCGCGGTGCCGACTGCCGAGGAGTCCATGCACTGGCTGAAATGTTGGACGATGTTTGGAAAGGGTCACTCAACAGTGTGCTGAAACTTCGGAACCGGGTTCAAGCCCAGTCGGGTACATTTTTATCTCAGCGTTTTGTACGGGGCTTTATCGAGCCAACGACTGGCCATTCAGATCGGTGAAGATGGAAGACACCGTTGGCAACGACAAGTTGAATAGGTGTCCAGGAGGCTAGCAGAACAAGTGATGGTCCAGGATGGGAAACAATCGGCAGGCTATGCTGCCTTGCAGACAGCGAAACAGGACCACAGACTGCTTTGCAGACCACCAAACAGGACTATATGCTATATATCTTTATAAAGACACATGTCTTTTCCTACTCTTAGCGCGTTAGTTTTCGGAAAATCTAGTTTTAGTTTAGTTTTTCGGAGGCCCAAACGCGCTAAGAGTCAGGGAATCAACACCGGCGCTGTCCCACCGAAATCGCGACGCCTCCGCGACGCCGCCCGTTCGGGTGCCGGCATGTTCGCGTGGCATTTGTAATAACCGGCACCTTCCAGTTATCCGCGCTCGACTCGGCTTCGAGACCTCACTGGACCTGGTAAACACACGGCCGGCTGTCGTTGTTTGCACCTGCCCAGGCGGCGGCGGCGGCGGCGGCACGGGCCACGCGTCTCCCCCCGCGTGCATGTGTCCTGTGCGTCTACGCGCGAGAGGCTGTGTGCGCGAGATGACCGGTCCGAAATCTGACCTACATCACGCGTTCGCAGCCACGGCGAATCTCTCGGCGACGCGACGCATTGATATGGTTTTTAGCTCGCTTTGTGTGTGTGTGTGGGGGGGGGGGGGGGATGCTGTGGCAGCATCACCAGGTGCATGCGTTCCGGCATAAATAAATCCAGTGATTTCGATAGTCGATTCGTTGGCCTAATCGGCAAACCCGTAATCAGCCGCATGCACACACGAGTGTGCCATGTGCATGTGCATCAATGCATCCGCCAAAAGCGAATATTATTATATTTATACTAGGGGCTCTGCCCCTGCGGCCTCCGGCCGCCAACCCGCCCGGCGTGCTTTGGGGCTTCGCCCCAAAGCACCATCTGCTCGGAGCCCCTTTGCAGGGGGCTTCGCCCCCTGTCGGTTTTATTTGTTTCTTGAGTTAATTTGTTTTTTGGAAATTGGTCTTTGACCCTTCTGCCACGCCTGCCAAACACTTCATGTTTACCTACATATACACTGCTCAAATGCGAACTTATGGGTACTACTAATGATGGCTATATATTTTCATGACTCTGGTACACATGCGTCCTCCATCAGTAGTTGATCCAAGAAAGGCGAGTGGTGTGGTGTCGCCGAAGCATGAGTTCTCACGTGCCGCTACACGTGTTTCTTCTATGACTTCCTTTCATGACCCAAACTAACCTCCCAACCATGGTTTTGCAGAGTTCCCCCCCCCCCCCCCCCCCCCCCCACCACTAATCCTACCTTTCCTGACCCAACCCAACTTCCCAACCTTCCTCTGCGTAGGGCCCCCTTGCAGGGGGCTTCGCCCCCTGTAGGTGATATTTGTTTCTTGTGTTGATTTGTTTTCCGGTAATTAGTCTTTGACCCTTCTGCCACGCTTACCTAACACTTCGTGTTTATCTACATATTCACTGCTCAAATGCGAACTTATGGGTACTACTAATGATGGCTATATGTTTTCGTGACTCAGGTACACAGACGTCCACCATCAATTGGTTCAGGAATGGTTTTGCAGAATTCCTCACCCCCCCCCCACCCCCACCACCCTCCAAAATCCTACCTTTCCTGACCCAACCCAACTTCAAGCCAGAGGCGATGAATTGCTTCGAATTTTGTCTCGAAGTTGGACGAATTTCGGCCGCGTGAACCCCAATCAAGCCCTTTCGAGCCCTATCAAAGCCCTATCAGTATCAAGCCCTGCTCAAATCGCTGCCTAAATATTGCAGCGCGCAAGTCCCCAGTGGCACGAACACAACGCAACTTGACCCACGCGTTTTCATCGCGTTTTCGCAATTTCTATAAAGAATTACGCGGAGCCAAATTTAAGGATTTTAGTTAAGGTGGATGATGATTGAAGGTTGATGTTTACTATGTTTGCTGTGTGTTTGCTGCTTTTCGCGAACCAACGCGAAATTGGTGTCGTAACGCGCAAAGTTGACCAATGTTCGCGAACTCTCGATACCGACGCCTTACGAAAACAAATCACAATATCGTCAGTAATTTTCAGATTCATTTTTAGTTTCAATTAAATGTGCTCAAAAAAAAAGCTCAATGTGTATGATCAGTTGCGTAATCACGGGACTTCCCCGAAATGCGGCTGGCTGTAGCGAGCCCCCTCTCTCCATGATGATTTATATGCACTTGGTGGGGCCATGTGTTTTTGGACAAAGTACTTCAAAAACAGACCACAGCGCTCATCTAGCTGTCAGCGTTGAACGCAACGAAATAAGTTTAAGAAATTCATACATTTGACGGGAAATAATGTCAATATGAGCGCAATTTTACCATGCTACCAACGGACATGCACTTTTCAATATCTTCCAAAATGCCCACACCGCAAGTCGGGAGTTTTTGCGAAAAGACCCCCCCACCCCCACCAAAAAAGGGCCCAATTTCGGGCTGGCTAATTTTAAGGCGTGGATTTGTAATAAAAATAGATGCTCAAATTTGGTGGTTGAACCCCCCCCCCCACCCCCCCAAAAAAAGGGCCCATTTCGGCCAAACCATAGCGAGACCCCATAAGTGAGGTGTAGAATGTTGGATCGAGTTCGATTTCAAAGTTTCATATTGATAGGAGCGTAATTGCCAAGTGTAGAGTCGCATGTTTTTGTTTTTGGAAAAAGACCCCCTCTAAGAGGGCCCAATTATGGGCTGGCGGGTTTAAAGTTATAGGTTTGAATTAAAAATGAACACTTTTACACGGGTACAAATTTTCAATTCTATGTGTCCAAATTTGACGGGTGAACCCCCCCAAAAAAGGGCCCATTTTGGTCAGACCGAAGCGAGACCCCAGCCGTGACTTGTAGAATGTGTGATCGAGTGCGTTTCCAGAATTTCATAAAGTTAGGAAAATAACTGCCAAGTGTAATCGCAAGTTTTTGTTTCTGCTAAATGACCCCCTCAAAAGGGCCCAATTTTGGGCTGGCTGATTTGAAAATTTTAATTTGAATTGAAAATGGTCGCTGCTACACGGGTATAAATTTTCAATCCTCCAAGTCCAAATTTGGTAGGTGAACCCCCCCAAAAAAGGGCCCATTTTGGTCAAACCGCAGCGAGACCCCCTCGTTGCACCCATTTACGGTGTATCGAGTGCGTTTCCAAAATTTCATAAGAATCGGATGGTAACTTTAGGCGTGCATAGACATGTCTGAAAGTGATGAAAACACACCGAACCACAGGGATAATATTAGTATAGGGATGTGTAGAGAGCCCACACGCAAGCGCATGCAAATTGGTGCCCTGCGGCTCGCTGATGTCTCAACGGAAATCTGGTCACATGTAACTAAAATAATGAAAAGTTCCGTTGGCTCTGTCGCCACTCGCGAGGGTTTTTGAAATTTTTCAAAAATTACTGTCGTTAATTTTCCAAAAAAAAATGCGGTAAAGGTTAGTTCCGATGAGCCACAGCTCATGCTAGCCAAGATGCTACATAATTGCTACCAGATTTTCTGTGCTACTTGACGAAGGATAAGAAGAATGCCACTTTAAACAACAACCTGGCCCTACCCGAAGTGAAATTGAAATTTGAATTGAGATTCGAATCAATGCGACGCCGAGATGCAAGTGTCCGAACCACCGCCCGCTGCAACATGGTCTGTCTGCTCGGCGCTGCGCCAACATTCAACAAGGCAGTGCGTTCGATCGCAGCGACCATCGTGTGTATAACACAGCGTGCAGCCACGACGGACCACGTCACGTGGTCGCATCGGCGTCGACGTCATGCGAGGCGTCGCGACGCCTTGAGAGTCCACGCGTCGGCGAGCAGGGCGTCAAGGTCATCGGTAAGTTTTCAGCAGTATTAGGCTAAGCCTGTACCAGCGATGGAGCTTCCCAAGGGTGGAGCTATTGGCTTTGTAGACTCAGAAGCCAGGACGCACCCTTGTAGACTGCTTAAGAAGGAATTATTTACAAGGTAGGCTTACTATTAACTACCTATGTGTATTTAGACTCAGGATAGAACTATTCACAACGTTATATATATTTTATTTAAACAGATTAGTATACATTTATACAGTGTCTGAGTACTCTCCTCTTACTTTAATATTATTTTTAAATTTCTCCTAAAACATTTATCATTCCTCATCATACATTCATTTATCAAATTTAACCCATTCCAATCATCTATCCCTCTTTCTAAAATTCCCACCCCTTTCTTCCCTAATTTCCTTCCCAATAACTTAAAATCGTGTCCATTCTTTCCCATTTCCATTCTTTTAATAGTGACGGAACTATTAAAGTTCAAAAAATGAAAATTAAGTTTTTAAATGGATTATATCGTTGATCCCGCAGCCTGCTACAAATTTGACCAAAGAGCTAGAGTATTTTCAGCGAATCATTGCCACAGCCAGTGCCTTCCAAATGGTATTAAGCCTCTTTGCGCGAATGTTGTATAGAAGGCTGCACGCGAAAGAGTTGTAGGTAATCATTTTAATTCTAGTGTTTAGTGGAAGAGAATCCATCCAAGCGCCGACGCAGTGGCAACTCGATGTATGCGAACATAACTGCACGGCCGGTTTGAAGTAACGGAACGATTATCTCTGCACAGCCTCCTGCAGGACGGGTCTGGGAGCACTGGACCACCGACATTCCTAGCAACAACTTCCTCCCAAGGGCGGCCGCTGCTGCACCAGATGGAGCATCGCGCATCGCGCGGATTGAAACTGAAAGTTGCCCGATAGCAAATACGGAAAGCCAAGACATGGCGCAAATTAACTCTCAAGACAAAATCACCGTTCGGTCGAGATTACCATGACCAGTTGAATAGTTATCCTCAGTTAGGAAGAAAATGGAAACAACCGATATATGGCATAGAGTAAGTAAGGCTTTACTTACTCTATGGTATAACTATGGAGATAAGTTTCAATATGGAGATTAGTCACATCCCCAAATTTTGGCCAAATTTTGGCCCTTGGCCGAGATTACAATTTTCAGTTAAATAGTTATCTTCCAGTTAGGAAGAAAACAGAAGCAACTGATGCTGTCCGCATGGACATGAGTTTTTATCTGGAGATTAGACATCTTACTAGAAACTAACTGGACACTAAGCAGGGTTATCCCCATAGGTTATAAACTAAACCACATGGTGAAATTTGCAAAATTTGAATTTAACTAAAGTTGCGGATGGAATGCGATGAAAATAGTGTGGGTCAAATTAAAAGGATTTCTTAAGTTGTCTAGTAAATTTCAACAAAAACGGTTCACGTAATCATTGTTCTGTAGAGCGCAAAACTAAAATCAAGTCAAAACTAAAACCAGCGTTTTTCCTCAGCAGCAGTGACAATGAAAACGCGCTGCTTATCAACACCCGTCTATAGCGGGGTGACCTGGCTGCCGCACAGAGAGCACAGAGGGCACAGGTCGCGGGGCAAACCGTGCCCGCCGGCCAGAATCTAACGGACACGGCGCTGCGAGATGGGCCCCGGCGCTGCACCTGCCCGGTCAAAGGTCAGGTCGAGACCCAGTTATGCCCGCTGCATCCATCACAGGAACAGCTTGACATTCAGCACAGCCATACACGAGCGAAGGTTTTTTTCTGGGCTTCTGATTGCCAAAAACACTTTTACTGCTAAACGTGTTTCACCGGCGAGCGTTGCCTCTTCACTCATAAAGACCGACTTTACTATATTTTTGGCTCCGAAGTTTTAACGAGATAATATACTCAACAATCAAACAATTGATGTTCACCGAATCTGATTGGCAGATACCATGGCATTTAACTTAAGACTCCAACTTTAAAGGGTTGAAAAAGTTGTTAAATCAACCCCAAAAAATATATTCTGAAGTGAAATCGGGTTTTCCGAGTGGTATGAACACATGAAGTTATATAATTAGAGGTGATTGATGTTAATTATCTTGAAAATGCATGTTCGTTTCTCGGTTTGAAGCACATTTTTAGCGTTTGTATAGCTTTGGTGTTTCAAAGACGCGTCGCACCGTTTCAGCAAGGCCCGTGACAATAGTCTTTGGCTGCCGATTAAAGATACTGCGTTAATGAGGTTAATGATGAACCAAACATGCAAGAGGAGAACTCCAGCGCCGTCAGAGCCTATACTCTTATTGAAGATCACTAAAAATCAATTTTATTTTCCCTTCCGGAGGACGACGTGCAATGCGAAAAGGACACCAACACCAACCCATGCGGTCGTGAGGTTGATCAGCCAGAGTCGCATCTAGCTTCTCTTCCGGACATGGCTGTTTCAGCATGGTCACCCAACCAACCACTGACCCAGGACAATGTTGCTTAACTTCGTCAATCATACGAAACGCGCTAGTTTAACTGTACGGCTGCAGCTTGTATGTGTGTAATGTGATGGAGCCGGGAGGCTGGGGAGTCGCGCGGCCGGAGAGAGATTATGCTGCAGCAGCAGCGGCAGCAGCGGCACGAGGCTAGGCACGAGCTAGAGCGAGTTAACACGTTGGAGATGAGAGGCAGGTGCGTTCGGAGGACGACATTGTCATGCCGACTTCGAGGTCTTCGTGTGTTCAGACAGACTAGATCTCCCAACACGACGGATTCGACGCGGATTCGTCGTCAGACAGCTTTATAGCCAAGCCGTTGGACTCGTGTTAAATGCCAATCTGTCGTAGCTAGGGTTTCCGCCAGGGAAAGGAGGGACACTTTTTAATCGCACTTTTCCTATAATCGCTCGATTAAATCGAAAAATTTCGACGGTCAACATTCTCCTTTCGAAAGATGTTTCTTCGATTCGTGAAGTCGAAAATCAGTTTCCATTTAAGAAAAACGATAATTAATTGGATGGGCTTGAATTTAGCACTTGATCAAGCTGGCACACATCTTGATATTATAAACACCGAGAAAGGTTTCAGTGAACGGTTAAACATTCAATAACGCTGTTAATTCGATTTTTTTTAAGATTAAGAAAAAGAAATTGGTCTTGAAAAGTTCCATTTCAGTTTCAATGCTTTCACAAGTAATGAACACGTTTGTTCCCAAAATAATCCCGTATTTTGTAGTTCAAAATACAGCTATCGGTTATGTCGCCGTCATCAACGAATCGATGAATGACAATGAACCATTAACTGTATCTCGGATGGGCAGAGTTGACAGTTGAAGATGTTTCAAACCACGACAATGTCCATCGCCAGATGACAACCGAATCAATCACACTCATCAACGTGAATCCGAGAGGCGAGCCATGGCAGCGCACCGCGTCGTCGTGGCCAGTGGTCAACGAACTATCCCGGCAGATTTGCATGCACGCGGGATCTGCATTCGTTGGTCGCTGTCCCGATCGCAGATTATACCTACTTGATGTGTCTATTTATAGCAGGCGGTGGTGCTAAAAAGCAGCACGTTTATTGATTGTATTTACTTGTGTAACATCTCCCGTTTAACGACGCATCGCATGGAAACGGGTCCTCTTGTCGTTGGTCCATCGACTTGGCGAATATTAGTTTCAGCAGTTTCAGTAGACTCGTGTCTTTTCCTAATCTTAGCAAGTTAGTTTTGAGAAACCAACTATTTAACTGGGTTATTCAATGAAAGGAACTAAAAGTCGAAGTTAAAGTTTGGCAGCTTAGCATGCAATAGCTGAGTTTAACAGTTTTCGGTGATTCTGTATTCTAGAAACACCTAAATTGCTATTGAAGACACTTCGCCTTTCACATTATATGGTAGACAGTTTTTAAATAGTCCGACCAATGATTCAAGCCTCAACTAATCCAAATTGTCTTGTAACTTGTCTTAAGTACAAAAGCATGGCTAGCTACAGCCGAGCGTCTATACGTTTGATACAACTACAAGATTAAGTATCCATTATTTTCCAAATCCATTGTCAGTCGCAAAGAAAGTGTCACTGGGATTCGAAGAGATTAAGAAACGGATCTGCTGGCGTTTAGATGGGGATACAATCTAAATCCTCGTCTCGCACAATGACTGCATTAGCTAAGCTGGGAGAGAACTCACTTCGTGTAACGACATTGAGGTGCTTGATCACAAATGGCTTATCAGACACCACATATCATGATTAATTCGACTCGTCGATAAAAGCACAATGTAATTTAAGAGTAGTATATGTAACTAGATATCCACATAGCATTAATAATAATAATGAATCACAGCAATAGGCCAGATCAATTATTTAATCTATTAAATTATAATACTCAATAGCTATGTGCCTCTAATCAACCTTTCACTTTGGAATATACGCATGTCAACATTTTTCAGATCTGTCCAGGAGATAGAAACATTATTTCTACACTCCGTGGTGCAGGCTGGTTTCGATGCCTGGTGAAAGCACGCTTGAATTTAACTATTTGATCATTTGTGATGGCGAATTGGAACCTCGCGAAAATCTGATTGAGACGTTAACCGCAGGTAATTTTCTTTCAGATGTAATACTGCCAGATCAAGAAACAAAAAATTGCTACTATACGATTGACAATAGCAGGGTAGCAACTAGCAACTAGCTAGGGTGTATTTGATAAGGTTTTACAACACCACAAATTGATTTAATGGTTGAAAAAACTGACAAATACTTAATGTCGCCATGACGTTTTTTGGACTCAATTCGTGCCTGGAAGTTAAACTCTAGACAATTAAGGTAGTAGGTACTTCACTTATCCAAACAACCGGTTTGGGAAATTAAAACACACGTTGTTGGGGTTAATTTATTGATACACTGTTCATGTAAAATCACGATTAATCACGATTATGTAGGTACCAACCATGGATAGGGGTGATTGGTTTTGGTTTTATATCGATTAATTGTTGTTAGACTTCAAGGTTATCAACGACGTAAGTAACGAATATGTGATCTTAATCGGCACAGATCTTTACATAGGTGATCATAACAGACCTTTAACTTTTTCTAGGTAAATTCCTACTTAAATAATGGTCAGAGCCCGGACTGACAGGAAAGTGTCAAATGGTTCAAAACAAATTAACGATCATTTTTAATGAATCTACTACAATCCAGATCACGGATTATTTACTTTCAACTCCGAGCATGTTTACGTTTAGAATAGTTGGATGAAAGAACTGGCTGAAGATGAGCATGGAAGCTAGGCACAGAGATCCAAGGCATAACAAGTAACAACACAAGTCACAATTTCTGACACCTTCAAAACAACGAAACGCGACGATTGCTAGAAAACTGGTGGAATTTTCGGAGAAATTTGACAAGAAATCGTAAGCTAGCGCACTGGTCGAAGAATTCGATACTCTGTTACGCACCGAGATTAAACCGAAATTCAACTTTTGACACCAGAAAGCTGTTAGGTGATCGTATCGCTTGCTGTCGCTAGCCTGACACACGCTAACAAAATGTACGAGAAATCGTATCCGCCATCGATCGAATTCGGGTAACTTGCATTTAACACACACGTCAGACGATGAAGATTGATTTTATCCACTTACCAGGTTGTTTATTCGCTATTTTGTTGAAACAATTCTGAAACACTTCGTAGAGATGCATCGGCTCATCGTCGCTGGTCGCCATTTTGATTTACACAGCACACTGGAACAAGGAGATTTTGATTGTGGTCCTTTTCGTGAAGCTGCTCAGAGGGCAGCACCCTGCTGACTGGCTTGTCCAATCACAACGTTGCATGATTTGAGCAAACTCGGCGACCGACTAGCGGCGGAACTCAAAAACACTACTATATGTGGAATTATATTTATAAATACAAATCTTACGTGAACGCTATTACTGGCATCACTCATGAAGTGGAGCATATAAAAAGAAAGACGCCATAAAATGTTTGATGCTTGATTCGGCCGTTCGAGGCCGTATTCACTGGCTTTCCTTCAAGGGTTTGAGGGCTTTTTGTCACTAGATTCAATCCATAAAAATAAACGTTTTTTTTTTAAGTAACTATGTCATTAATAAAAACCGTGATTTTTAAAAGCGATTAACTGGTATCTGCAAAATCTCGGCACTACTATTGCATAGTACTCTTTAATTCCAAGAGAGTTCAGTGGAATAATTTCTTTTTGAAGAATATATTTAGGATTATGGAAATACACTCTGGGGGAAAAACATACAGGGAAAAACATACAAAACACATTGTTTTAAAAAAACTTTCTTATGAGTGACGACTGTGAAAATAATCAAGTTACCTATTATCTGCTATTATCCTTCATCAATCCGAAGAGTCACTGTCATGCGCATGTTGGTGACTTGACGAAGCCTGCTCTGCACCTTCTTCTTTCATACGAGCAATGAGCTCTTTGGCAGGATTGAAAACACCGTGCGTTTGGGCGTTGCAGATGAAACAACGCTGCGACTTCTTGAATTGGTCAAGTGCACACTTCTCGCAGAAATAGTGCTTGCATCTGTAAATAATCATTAACTTAACGGCTACACGGAGAAACAGTGATAATAATTATCATAATGCGTCTTATAGAGTTGTAATTAATTTAAATTGAATTGCACTGCACTGTTTTTACCAAACCTAAATGTTACGTTTCTTCTATTTTTCTCATATAATTTGTAGGAGGTAGATCGAGGGAGGTAACAAATGAATGTCAAAAAGCTGCAAGTTTGTCAGCATTGATTCTAAACAACTTTGGAGTCTTACTTGGTAATAACAGGATCTTTGAAGGACTTCCGGCAAATAAAGCATTTGAACGGCATGTCTTCCCCGTCGGAATTAACCTCGTATTGATGGGGATCGTTATCCACGTCCCCATACGTCCCGTCCTGCATCTCCCGCTCGAGCTGCCAACCAAACTTGTAGTCGGAACGATCGTGCAAGAACTTGCAGCTGTCGCCGAACCCGCAGAACCCTGTTTCCTTGTAGTCCTTGCAGATGTCCGGCTGGTAGTCCCAGCGGACTGTCGAACGCAAGTTGGCCGGCGCTCGAATCGGTCCTTTGCGCACCATGCCACTCGATGCGTTTCCCTGGGCTGTGTCTCGTTTTTCAAACAGTATTGTGTAGTTGTTGAGTCCGCGGTACACCTTGTCATCTTCCTTTCCTTTGAGTTCCTGAAAATATCAAAAAAATTGTTATGTAACTGGTAGTAGAGGAGTACCAAAATGGTACAATCTGGTACATCAAATGTTGTAAATATTATCTATGTAGAAACATAGAGGTTAGTAACCTTATTGATGAGCAGCGATTTTTCGTAGATGGCTTGTGCATCCTTATCAATCTCCGTCTCTATTTCGATAACGGCAGTGGCACCCATATCGGATGGACCATCTGGGCCTGTCAACCGTTTGGATTTGTACGATACCATGACACTATCTTCCTCCTCATTGCTAGTATCATCTTTCACAGCAGAGGCAGATTTTTTCTGGGTTGTCGTCTGTGGGGAGAAGAACGTTTCCGATAATTTGGTTCAATTGCATTATTTGAGCCAATCGAAATACAAAGAACTGAAATAGTGGGATATTACAAATGAATTTGAACTATATTACCTTTGATATCATGTGACTCTGACCCCTCTTCTTTTTTTCAATCTTAACAATCGTTGTTTCATCTTCACTACTTGCTAAAAATATATAAAGAATTAGTTTGTGTGCAAGTTATAAACCATAACCTAAAATTGTTTTCAGTTTAGAATAGCTTCGTAAAAGTATAAAAACACCACTAATAAAAAAATTGAGCTGAAAGCCACTTACAACTCTCTTTGTCACTGCCTTTTCGTTTTCTGGAGCCCCGATTAGCAATATTTCGTTTTTTGAAAGTGAATCCGCCCTCCATTCTGACGTTTATAGCTGACGTTCGTAGGTCGCATTCAAAATGTGAACAAAGCGCCGAGTCCCTAAAGAATTACCAACATAACAGAGAATTGTGCGGTGTTGCCGCGAATGTCTAAAAGTAATAATGACTAGATAAATTGTTTGATGGATGTGAATAATATCATTATATAATTTATTTAAGAAACAAAGATAACTCTAATAAGCATAACAATCCATTCAGATATATCTAGAACTATAAAATTAAGATACTCGTCGAAATCACAGCACTTTGCAAGATAAATATTCAAAATATTGATTTCTCTTCTTGCTTCACCTCTTTCTTATTACGTCTGTTTCTCCGATCTTTTGAGCTGCTTGCAAAACGCAGGCAGCTCGTCAAGTCAGTCGGTGTTCTTGCCGAGGCCAGCCCAGCGGTCGGGAACGGGCAGGAAGTACTGGTGCATCGAAGCGATGAACCGCGAGCGGTACAGCTCAGGCGAAACCACGGTCGGCATCTTGCCTTGGCCGCCGAGGATCCCGGAGGACTTCACCATCGTCTCCAGCTTCTTGTCCCAAGTGAACGTGCGGATGTAATCTGAGATGGAGACATAAATGGAGTTTGGGAGTTGTTCAGATTCTGTTGATTCTGGAGAGCTAGCCTCAAATATATAAAGGCTGTATAGAATATAGAAAACTCTCAGCAAAATTGGGCGACAAATCGCTGGTGGCAAATCTGGCGGACCGGGATGAAGTTAATGCAAACAAGTGCAGCTAACACCTGCATAGATTCTCTTTCACACATTGCCTGTCAGTTGACACTTGACTTGGAGCAAACAAAGCCCCATAAATATTACATAACCATTTAATTTAATCGTAACAAGCACCCACGCGGCGCTCACGATCCTCACGCCAGCTCAAAAATGCAATTTCGGCAGAGTTTCCTATATGCCTTGTAAGATATTTGACAGCCCGTTGACGTTGCTATGACCTCCCGAGCAACATACCGATGATGCCGACCACCAGCTCCCGCCTGTCCTGGTCGAGTCCTACCAGCAGCGAGTAGTCCATGACTTCCTGCGACGCCAGGAAGTGCGTGTCGTTGTCAATCGCTTGCGACAGGACGCTCTTCGAGTGCGACAGCATGTACAGCGGGGAGTCGCAAGTCACTGCAACGTCAAAAGCACGGTCTCTAGACTTCAAGATCTAAGCAAGCATTAAAAGTCCTTGAACAAAATTTGTTCTTGGAGTAGAAAAATGTAGATTAAAACTTTAATCACTACTTTGAAGATTAAAGTGTGTTTCCAGAGGGCAACATAATAAACTATATATTTACAGCAGTCCGCAAATAATACTCTTTGGGACTATTTAATTACTATCTTTTCACACTGACACATCCAAGTAGCTTATAAAAATAATTTCATTGAGAATGCAATGAAGACAGAATAAGGATCTTTAGGAAAAACAAATTATTGGTTGTGAAGGTTGCGGTTCTGCTCTGATGTGATTGACTTTTGGTCCTGAAAAGGACCTCTCAGAACTCAGGAAAGGATCTTCAGGACTACAGGATCTACAGTCCTGACGATGTCCGCGCCAACGCGGACGAAACGTCGACAGAGGTCCTTTTCAGGACCAAAAGTCAATCACATCAGAGCAGAACCGCAACCTTCACAACCATCTTTCCATGGCTCTGAAACACTCCGCCAAACCAAACAAATTATTGCCATATTTCTAAAAGTCTTGAACAAAATAACCCAGAAAACAGCAAATAAACTTTTTTACGATCTAGTTCCAGAGTAGGCCACTTAAGATACAGATTATTGCATAATAGTTCAAAAATTTTAAAAATTGAGGGGTTCAGTTTTGGTTCCAAGGCCTGTTTGTGATAAATAGTATTAGTATGAGAATTATATTATAATGCAGCTAACTGGCTGGTTTTGTGCTAGTGTAACTCCAGCACCTTCGACAAGGCTGGAAGACTATGGGAAAACCGTTTCTTTTACTAGTAAAGTAGTAGCCCTGTAATACCAGCCAGTTAGCTGCATTAGACAACAGGAACAGGTACATAAGACATCAGCAGCAACTCCAACTCACTCTTGAGCAGATTCTCGTCGAGCAACACGACATCGCCAATGACGTCGTCGTCTGGATCGACCAGCCGATTGCGCACCGAACCCTTCAGGTCGAACTTGTGGGTGACGGTCCGCGCGTAGAACAGGTTCTCCATGACGAGCAGGTTGCACTTGAGCGCTGCGTTGGTGGCGCCATTGCGGAATCCGACGCGGTAAACGCCGAGGATCTTGCCGAGCAGCGTGGGACGCGTTGTCGCCTGGCATCGCGCGACGTAGGCCAGGTAGTGCGGCGCGAGTTCTAAGAACAGCTGCAGCTCCTGACGCGGTAGCTCTTTCAGCACGAAGCGGTCGTCTGCAATGGAACGGCTGGCGTGTCAGATTGCAATCGGGAAGAAAAAGTGAGATCAAATATTGATTTGCAACATAAAAAGTAGAAACTAGTTTTAATGAGAGCAACTTTATAAGTAAATGCAATTCATTGCATTTGTTACACAAGATGACACAAGCTTAAAACTGTGCTGACTGAGATTTCTGGAGAACTTCTTTTTTCTAAGTCAATTAGGCTGGTCATATTTAACCCTGATGTGCTGGATATTATTTTAAGCTTTCCCTAGCATTAGCAAATTAGCTCAAGTCTTTGTCAATAGAAAATTTCAAACCTATAGTACGTGTATAAACTTGGAGACTTATTAGTGGTTTTTGAATAATGTTATAGTTGAGAATAGTTAAGAAATTAGGGACACTAAGTTGAAACATTTCAGGGGCATTCCAGATGGTTCATCACAATACACCGATTGCACTCAATCAAAATGATGACATGATACCCACTCCGTAATGCCAGGTAAAGCCATACGGATCATGATTGCCCTACCGTCCTTTGTTATTTAGCAGAGCTAATTAATTATATATATTTTTAAGCTGGTGTTACGTCCAGTGGGAATCTGACGTCATTTTTCTTCGAGTTGAATAGGTCTATTGTTCCAGCTATATGACCGACATACACATAACACCAACAAAAATAAGTAACTAGACAAAGTCGACAAGTCGTGGGCTAGACAAAACCGAAGCCAATCTCTACACGGTGCGCACCCCGCGTCTTGCTGAATGCCGATCCGGACTTTCCGCCGCGCGCCGCCCAACGCACGCAACGCGCCAACGAGCGTAGGAACGCCTGCTCGCCGGCCGGCAGCACGCGCTGGCGGTGCGCCGTGAACGCCTCCGCCAGGTAGACCCGACATGTGAACGCCGCCGCCCCGTCGGCAAACTGAACGTCGACGTGCAGCCGCGGGCCCGCCTTAACGCCCTGCAACGTGCCGATAAACATGTCGCTACGCTTATTATTAGAAACTAAATATTTATTCCAAAATATTTATTCGTACTGGGATTCTAATGGTAAAATTAATTATTGAACATGCAAAGAAAATTGACGTAGACGGAGCGCGAAAGCGCAGAGCGCAGATCGCAAGAGATGGTTATATTTTATGTTTCCTTGCGTCTATCGTTGCGTCAACCAATCACAGCGCAGGAAATCTTTGTTTCTTATTCCGATTGTTTCCGATGTTGACATTCGCAACTTGCAAGTCAATGTCACTTCGTTTTCAATAAGTTTCAAGCTACTAATAAAAAAATTTTGGTTTTAACATTAAAATTTAAGGAAGAGTTTGATGAAATTGGAGGCGTGGAGGCAGACTCCGAATACGTGTTAATCGCGTTAGTGGAACTCGTTTTTAAATGACTATAAAATTGTCTACGACTTTTTATTTGTTTGTTAAGATATCTTTAGCACCTAAATATACTTAAAAGCATTTAGTGAAAATAACTATTTCCAAAGTATGCATCTTTGCAGTTTATTATTGACTAACAATAAAAGCGCGAACAGAAATCATAACTACGTTTGTCATTAGATTGCACACGTGTCGTTCCTGTGACAGCTGTCAAAACACAGCCGTCGCCCTTTTTCAACTGACAGCTCCCCATCAACTCATTGTTGCGTCATTGCAAAATGTCAATTGTAGACACCAAGTTTTGTAATCGCTTGCGCTAACGCTCTGCGCATTGCCCGCTGCGCTTGCACGTTGTGCTTGCGTCATTTGTGGCTGGACCTTTGTGCTTAGATGCCAAGGGATGTTCTACAGGTATGAAGCTAGGTTTGTATTTATTAGGGGTGCCCCAACGCTTTAAATAATCATGTTGGGGATGAGCTTAATGGTTAGCACTACTTAAGCTGTGTTCGCACACCTTGGCTTCTCGTGGCTCGTCCGTTGCTTCCGTCTCGCTTGTTGCGTTGGACGTCGGGGGCGGCGGTGGTGGGGGTGGAGGCGGCGACGGTGGCAGCGTGCCGTCGACAACGCCAGTTCTAGCCGGACTCGATCCACTGGTCAATCACGACGAAAACTTTCATTCAGCAGATAATTTACTTTCAATGGTGTTGATTCAGGCTAGGTTTTATTGAAGATTTAGCATTTGGACAATATCAACATAAGAAAAACCACCTTTTAGTTAATTTTATTGTGCTTCTAATATGTGGCCTTACCTACTTCCAGAACGCATGGCACAAAGCCATTCTAGCACCGCATTTACACCGGCATTTGGTCGTCGACACAAAGGACCTTGACTTTCAACCAATAACTGAGTGATAACTAAATTGCACAGCTGTTAACATAAGCAGAAGAATATCGGGTTGAGAGACAGAGTGATAGCATTTAAGTGATAGCATTTAGAGATGATTTAACCCAGTTAAATAGTTTTTCTGAAAACTAACGTGCTAAGATTTGGAAAAGACATGAGTCTTTGAGAAAGAAAGGAGTGATGGCATGTTTTGCGGTGTGAGGTTAGCGTAAAGCGGGGGCTTACGATATCGTGTTCCCACGGAGGAACGAGCGGACCGTGCCGCGCCGTGACTCCCCCGATTGCAGCAGCTCGGAGGAAGAGTCGAGCTTGTCCGACAGCGAACTTCCCGACTTCCTCTTGCTGAGGGGACTGCAGGAACACAACCGGAGCGGGAAGAAAATGTTAGACAAGCGCCAAGCGGCCTTCACCTTGGAGACGGAATCAATAGAGATTCTAAGGAATAGGTACTAGAGCTATGGAAGTTAGAAAAAACTAACTGGAATTTTAGGTTCTACTTAGTTATCCTGCTGCACGCCTTCTCACGTAACGTTGTTTTCATTGGGTAGATTTTAGGTTTGATTTCATGCCGATTCATTTTTACAGCAATGCTGGAATCTCTAATGCTAGAATCTGAATACTGTGGTGGCACCATGCACTACTCATTCTCCAGCCTTTCTGCACTTGTACTCTGTAAATTTAGACACTGTGAAATGATATGATAGCATTAATTTGTTCCATTGACTGCATTGACCAAATCGATGATTTCAACAACGTAACGTCACCTCCGCATGCGACCACCATAACCTCAACGTTACCTCGGTGCGGCAGATTCCGCCGGGTATTTCTCGACGTGCAGGTCGTCGAGGGCCCGCCGATAGTCGGGCGAGCTGAGCGCGTACGCGATGATTGACGACGGCTCGTTCTCGAAGACCAGGGTGGGCATCAGGCAGCCGGCGGTGGGCAGTCGGTGTTCTAGCGGATTCAGCGGGCACTACGGGCAGGAAACGCCGCCGTTCGGCAACCGACGTCAAAAAATCATTCATCCAAACGGGCTACGTTAAACAGTAAGGGACAATCTTACAATGTCAAGTTAATTGGATAATTGGAGCATGAGCAAGGTCCTGTGTGGCCTTGCCACGGATGCTCACGGTAGCTTACCGAACTTTAATTAATCTAGCTAAGTCTACTGTACACAGGTACTTGTGGTAAAATCCATTGACACAGATAATAATACGGATAATGTTTTGGAAATTTTGAAAAAGAGAATAATTGTTCACAGAATAAATCTAGAATTTTATTATGCTTTAAAAAAATAATTTGACTGTCGTACTTTGGCAAAAGTATGAGTTTTGTGTCAAATATAGGACAAATTCCTATTAAAAATGTAGCCTGAATATAAACAATCTGATCGAATAAATCAAATAAATCAAATCAATCTCCAATTGTGACACCTATTGCTGGTTGCTTCTGTTTCTTCCTAACTGGAATAACTAATCAACTGTAGGTACATTTTAAAACTGGTCCTAAGCCTTCAAACTCACCCAGAGTTTAAATTGTAATTTTTGACAGCCAGGTATACATAAGGACTAGGACTCCATCTCAAGCCTCAAACTACAAACTCAATGCCTTTTGGCATGGTGGCATGGTAAATTTTTGACAGACAGTCTTATGCAAGGACTGAGATTCTGTCCAAAGACTAAACTTTCAAACTCAATACCTGTTAACATGTTAATTTCTGAGTCATGTTCCCACAAGGACTGGGAACCTGCCCAAAGTTTGAATATACAAATTCAACGCCTGTTTAAAGTTTTCAGAACGTATGACGGAGGGGGACTGATGCTCGGGTCGCAACGCTCTCACCTGAATGGCAGCGTTGGGCGAAGGCGTCTGTCGTAGCTGCGACATGATCAACGTCTTGACGGACTTGCGGTCTGCGGTGGCGGGCGACTGCTTGCCCTCGGCCACGTCCTCCGAAGCCGTGTCCAGCGTCGAGCCCGGTTCCGGCAGCGGGACCGGTTCCGGTTCGGCGGCCGGTTCCGGGTCGGCTGCCGGGACCGCGGCCGGTTCCTCGGACGTGCTGGACCGCGTCGATTCGGGACAGTCCGGGCCGGCGGGTTCGGCCGGTGGACTGGTCGGCGCGTCGCTCGCAATCTGCGGCTGCGGGGGAATTAGTAACGGCGAGTTTTCGTCATCAATTTAGGTTTTTTGTGATGGGGAACTAGTCTTCCGGTGTGTTGCCACGTATTGTTAATGATTTTGACGCTGAGATGATTGACTCCACAGTTGAAAAATGTTTGAAGCAAATATGAGAAACTTTCTGAGTACTTTTAACTCTATCGTGAAAGCACGCTATGCAAGAATTCACTACTCATGCCCACACAGCAGCTAACAAAAAATATCTGAAGATACAGAGAGTATATTATCAACACATAGGTACATTATAAATATTGCAGTGAAAAATAGCAACAATTGTTGATAACACTTTGGTAGCATTCTTCTAGGTTCATTTCTGCCCTTGATTGCATTTGGAACGCTTTAAAATGTACGAAGACTTAAAGATTTTACGTGTCAAGATGTATTTTTCCAGCGTTGAATAGTACCGTGGTTGGTTTAGGCGAGCCGTCAGCCGCGGACTGGCTCGAGGTGGGAGGAGTCAGGACGGCTGGATCCGTTGGTTCCGTCGCCGTGTCTTGGTCGGCCGTTGTATCGGTAACGGCCCCGTCAGGCAAACGAGGCGGCTGCAAACAGGGAGGCGGCAATCAGTCGACCAGTCAGGAGGTAGCTTGCTACGGGCTAGGGCATCGCAAGCACTTCTTGTGTTGCGTTGAGTAATGAGCGTACTTAGATTTTAGTTGGTGGCAATTGACAGTAAGAAATAAAAATATGTTTTGTTGAAGTTCTCCATATTATTGAAAATAGTGTGTTTACTCCACAGCCAGTGTAAATATTCCAAAAACAAACATTAAATGGAACCATTCTAAGAATAATGGCCGCATCAAATACTCGCACTAAGAAAAGCCAAATTGGTTTTGATTTCCCTATCTTCTTTGGTTAAAAAGTTTAACAAAAAATAATATTGGCTCTCCAATTTAACCAAGGCAGATAGGGAAATCTCAATCCAATCTTTTTTCCCTGAATTAAAAAGGTCTATTCCCCATAGGATTTTTTGGTTTATAAATTTTTTTATGGAGGCAATTTCATTGGGAGTAAATTATGGGAAAGATTTAGCCAACCTTCAGCCAGCAAAAAAATTTAAAAGGTTTTCTGTCGCTGTACATACAGCGTCATGCCGAGAGAACAGACAGAGCATTACAACCTCCTATCAACAACCAGCGGAGCAAACGTTGCGGTTACCGTGGCAGCAGGGAGTTGCTTGTCCTTGCGGCGGCCGGGCCCCGCTTCGTGGATCCGCGTGTTCCACCGCGAGACAGCGTCCGCCACGTGCACCTTCAGGTGGACCACCGCGTCCTGGATCTCCCACAGCGCAGCCACCGCCTCTGCAAACACACCGAGCGCTATCGCTTGTGATGCCCTGATCACATGGCATTTATCGTCCAGATGAATGCTACGTTGATGTTTATCGTTAAGTCACGGCCCCGACCCTCCTTCAATAAAATTTCTAACACAAAGGTTGAAAAATTGATAATTGCTTTTACATGCTAGGAGCAGACAAGCTAGGAGCCAACACAGGGTTTCTTCTCAGGGTTCCTTGGTTTATTATCACCCTCATCACCCCATCATTCACCGGCACCAATAGCTCAGCGACACAAGACAAGAAGGCGACACAATAAATCAGTCTTTTGTCCGGCCTACCTTTGTCCATGGCCTCTCCGTCGACCTTGACGGCTTGGAACGCGGGTGACGTTAGCTTGAGCTGAACGTCCTCGATGCAGGACTTGAGCGCTGCGTGCTCCTGAGTACGCAGCTGCTTCAACGCGGCGACTCCTGCTCGACAAAACGCACAGCCGCCGTTGATGAATAGTCGCTAATAATACACGTTTTACATCGCTTGGTATCACAATGGAATGGCTCTATTCAATTCATTTAAATAGCTAGTTCAAATTTTAAGTAAAAGTTAGAATTAGAATTAATAATGGGCTTGATTGGCTCCTAATTTACCATTATTAAAAACTTGGGGTAAGGTTTAATTTACACTGACCACACCACAGTGTGAGCTCAATTATCACTCAATGACCACACTCAATGCAATCTGTAATTTTCTAGTTAGATATTTGTAAAACTGTTAACAGTAGAAGGATAGCGTTTGAATACAAAATTAGAAATGAAAAGTATCAATGAAGTTTCTAATGGATAATAAAACAAGTCTTGAACCTTGATAATTATCAAGGTTATAATCTATTTGGCAAGTGTTTTTTAAAATAAACAACTAGCCGAGTCATCACTGACCTTCGACCTGGTTGCCGAGCGCGCACAGCTTCTCGACGACGGAGCTGTAGACGTCGTAGCCCTGCAACGCAAGGTGCTTCACCTCTTCAATCAGGCTCGTCCGACGGGCGGGGTCGTAGCGCGACTCCACCAGCGGCGGCGGCAGCGAGATCTCCCAGACAGCGATGCGCGCATACCTGCACAAGGCCGAGCGGCCGTCAGACACGACACTTCTCCGCTGCGGAGCCGTAGAAAAGCATTCGCCTGTACCAGTGTGCCATGCCTGTGACTCGCACTAATGTGTTCTCCTTCACCCCCTTAAACACAAGGAATCTCCTCCTACTTTGCTTGCCCCTTCTCTGATTTTCTGGACTCCAGTAAACTTCGGCTGATGTTGCTTATTCACGTGTGGCTACATTAAGTGCGAAAAGTGTTAAGACAGTGAGCAAAACCTGGGATGGTCCATGTCCAAGCCATTGCATTCAAATGCGCTACAAATCGGCTAGATGATTTAATATACCCATGCTGGGCTTAGAATAGCGTAGTGTGAACGTTACATGCACCCACAGCCTGGGTAGATTTGTGATAAATGTGGCGCATAGCCTTCCCAATAGTCACTGCAAGCCAATGAATATGTCGATTGAAAACGAAATATCCAACTAATGTCCAGCAATCCAAGTCTAGTAAGCCCGCTCGGCTGCTCACTTGAAAGAAGCAACGACGTCGTCGAGGGCAAAGTACTGGTAGTGATCGTGATGTAGCGAGTGCGGACAGATTGGCGCGCCGCCGCCGCTGCGTAGCTTGTAGGCGCCGGCGTGGAAACGCAGCTCCAGGTACTTGGTCAGCGAAAGCGACCATGTGTCTGCCGACATTGGCACAGCCGCAGAGCTCTGCAAACGCCAGGACTTGCTTTTATAGTTTTTATAAAAACAGTATGGACCTCAACAGATACACTCCACGGACAAAGTGGACTGGTAAGGACGTGTAACAGTTGATGTTCGTTTGGAAATAAAGAGCTGGTAATTGCTTTGAACAAAGTGTGTTGTGGGGTAGTATGGACTTAAATATATCGATTGCTGTTGTTTTAAACGGCAAAGAACTTTCTACGAGCCATTAGTTTGTACTACAATGGACAAATACTTCCAAATACAAACTTACGAAGCCTGTTGGTTTGTTTTTCTATGGAAAAATGTAGAGAACTGAAGGTCTGTAATAAGGATTCTAATTTCTAAAAAAACAGAACTTAAGTGGCACTATCTAGTATCTAGTAATAGCAAGCTTGTTTACAACGAACCGCTGTCCTGGTGGGGTGGCACATAAGACAGCGATTCGGCTGTGGTGATTTCCGAGATGTTTTTAGAAAAGTTAAATATTTCAATGATTGTATCTTAGTTGCTGCCTCTGATTAGAGCCAGTGCAATATCCACCTGCTGGTGACGAGAGCATCAACTCCAGACGAGGATGCTAAGGTGACAATCACCTCAATCACCAAAACATTACAACAACCTTGCTAGAAGAGTGCAAACCAAAATGAGTATGTGAACCTATCCAGCCACCGTGAGTCCACTTGCTAGCAACGAGAGCATCGACTCCAGACGAGGATGATACAGTGGTTATGACCTGATTATGTGAATGCTACGGTGACAGTGAGCTCAGTGACAACATCGTAACACCACTCACCAGCCCTCATACAAGCACGTGAACAAAGACATTAATTGATCCAGCCACAGTGTGAAGAGCATCAACTGCAGATGAAAATGCTACAGTGACAGTGACCTCAAAGACAACATCATAACACCAGCCCTGCTTATGCCGAAATGCGAGCCGATATGAGTACGTTCTATCCAGCAACGGTGTCCCTACCTGCTGACATCGCGCGCACCAGCTCCAGACGAGGATGCGTCTGGGCGCGGTGGCGGACGGGGCGGCGGCAGCGGCGGCGCGGTCAAGGGGTCGCAGCGAGACGTGGACGCAGCCTGCACCGTGCACGAAGCGGCGGACATGCGCCCACATCGGCGCGTCGCACGACTCCGACGGGCAAGCGTACGAGCGGCAGAAGCAGTAGCGCTCCAGGAAGCTGCCTGGCGTTGCAATCCAACAACACATGTAGGTTAGTTACGTGAAAGATAGTTCGTCGGTAACAAAATAAATAGATTTGCCGCAATTTCTCAGCCGTCATTTTGAATTTTCATAAATGTACGATTGTTTATCAAAGTTGGATCATCAAATTGGATGAAATGAAAAAAGACCCCTATTGAATCTTAATATCTACATACCAGACATGCAGCAAAATTTGCAATTTAATTTGATCCCAATGAATTAAATCTCTAGTCTGTAGTATATTTATTATTAAAAAGGAAATAATTGAAATTATCTGTCAAGGCATAGGCATGAGCTCCAAACCTTTATCTTTTTATGGTTGGTTTCTTCAACTCTGTATGAAAGAATTTGAAAATTTTGCGTAAGATATGACAAGTTGCAGATTTTCAGATAGTGAGGCAGGCAATAATAGCCTCTACAACTAATTTAGTAGGTACTGTGAAATTTCTCTGTAGCTATATCACAAGTTACAAGAAAATATTAAAAGGAGTGGTTAACTAACAAGTCCCTATGAAGACTAAAGCAATAAGATAGAATGCTTTCACAATCTCCCATCCCTACCCTACTTCCCATCTGAACTACTTTCCTACTTTTCTTCAGAAGCACTTTCTAAACTTTCAAGCAATGCGATAAAATGTGATCACAATTCCATATCGCTGCCCACCTGCCCGTTTCCTAACGAAGAACCTTCTAAAATTTCAAGAAATGCGACCACAATGCGACTGAAAGCGATCACAAATCCCTATCCCTACCCTGCTCTCCGCATCCAAACAAGGCACCTTCTAAAATTTCAAGCAATGCAATAGAATGCAATAGAAAGCGTTCACAATTCCCTATCCCTACCCTACTTTCCGGCTCCAAACCAAGCGCCTTCTAAAACCCGCTGCAACGTTACCGAGCGAGATGTCGTTGCGGCCGTAGAACTCCATGTGCACGACCCACGGACTGACACAAAAGGCTGGCGCGTTCTGCGAGTGGTGCGAGTAGCTCGAGAAGAGCACGGCCAGCGCCTGGTGGTTGGCGGGATCGAGCGCGTCGAGCGAGCCGTCCGCGTCAGCGCCGCTCGGCGCTGCCACCTTGCTGTCCGCGGGCTCCTCGCAGACGGACACGTGGCGCTGGCCGTTGGACCGCGAGATCCGCCCTCCGCGCGCGCGGAAGTCGGCCACCGCCGTCTGGACGTCCTCGCTGTCGGCGGGCAACGTCATCTTGCTCAGCGCGAACGGGTGACGCGGCAGGAGCTAAGGGGAACGTGCAGTGGAGTGAAATCTTCTGGCGCAGCGAAGCGTGGGATTGTTTGCCGGGTAGCAAAGGAATTAAGGGTTTATTATCTCTCCTTCTATTCCGTCCATTGATGGGATGGATAACAAAAGAGACTATCAGTTAAATTCTATGGCATCATCCAAGCATATATATATATATCGAAACTTGGTTCAGTTATCTATGTGACTGAGTTGAAGTGAGATGAATAAAATGTTCAATAAAGCTTTTGGCCTTAAGTGCCAGGCAAGTTGGTGATCTTCCAACGCAGAAGAAGACATACACCAAAACAGCACAACTCTTTAGAGTGAATTTCAACCTAAATGTAGGTTGGTACCGTACATGCAATACTCATTGCATGTACGGTAGACATTGATATTTAATTACTTATAAACAAGCACAACTCTTGGCTAAAGCGGCTAAAGCCTCCTAAAAATACCCAAAAACCTGAATAATTTGGGTTACAATAACAACAAAAATACAATAACAATACACCTATTCCATTCAATCTAAAGTCAATAAAAATGACGTCATGATACCCACTCGCTAGAGCCAGGTAGAGCAATTCGGGTTGTTATTTCCCTATCTTAATTTGTTTTTTATCAGACCTAATTAGTTTTTTTTTTCCAAACTGGTAGTACGTCCAGTGGGTATCAGACGTCATTTTTCCCCGAGTGGAATAGGTCTATTATTTGTCTGGCTTCCGTCTGACCTGCTCTCCGAAGAATCCGGCAGGCGTGTGGCCGGCGGCGGCGGCGGCGGGTGCCACCTCGGCGCCAGCAGCACCGACGCTGGCCCTCGGCAGGAACTGCGCCGAGTGGAAGACCTGCGCGGGGAAGAAGCGGCGGAGGACGCACTTGCGCCCCGCCTCCGTCTCCAGGAACGGCACCGTCAGCTGCAAAAAAATATTTAGTGGGTTATTGAATGATAAACCCTCAAACTATAACTTGTACAAACTTTAACTATCCATGACATTATTCAACGAAGCTACTCGAGATTAAATATACATTTTTTTTTTTTTTTTTTTTTTTCACACAAGAAACAGAAAAATGAACAAGTTATTCCTCAAGAAGTCCTACAAAGCCAGAGGCTTGACTGTAGGCTTAAACAAGAGCGAGAAAAAAAAAAACGAATAGCAGCTACAAAAGACGTGATCAAAAAAAAAAACAAAACATATATATATATACATTAGTGTAAATAAATATATAACGACTATGTGCAGACAAAAGAGCAGAAAAAGAAATTATATATACACATGGAGAAAATTGGAGAGAATGACTAATGTTAAACATATGATATTGTGTTTCAGAAATACATTATTTAGAATCAAAAATCGAGGCCAACAAGTCTTAGCGTTTATCATATCGAAATATACACAGCAGAAAAGGGTGCACGCTTTTGGGGGTACGCAACAGTTGACTGCTAAAACAATAAGCATGATAACAAGACAGGATGGAGGGGGGCTACAAATTGTCTAGGAACCAAGTTTTAATCACCATCTTTAAAATATTAAATGAACTAATATTCCTCATAGATTTCGGTAGCTGATTAAATATTAAAGGTATTGCAACACTAAGCTGACGTTTACCATATTTATTTATGTAAGTAGGAACGATATAGTTCATACCCAATTGTAGCCTTGTATTGAAGTTAATTTTGTTGATTGTTTTAAAATCATTACAGTAGTAGTATTTCAGAATAAAGCGATAAAGAAATAGTTCATGAAAAGGTAGAATTTTACAGTGTTGATAGCGTTTTGATTTGGAATCTAAATAAGGAACCATGGTTTTTACAATTCTGTCCTGTATTACTTGAATCTGGCGAAGGTGATTAACTGAAGCGTTACCATAAGACAAAATTCCATATAACATAATCGACTCAACAATAGCGTGGTATACAAGTTTCAATATATAATTAGGTAAGATAAGCCTGAGTTGGAAAATTTGAAATGAGGTGGCTCTTAATCGGTTACTAATTTTAACAATATGAGGATTCCAACACAAAAATCGGTCGACCACAATACCTAAATACGTAAGATTAGGAACAGTTTCGATTTCATTGCAATTATAGAAGACCTTCTAGTCATCAAAACGCGTGCACAATCATGAATACATTCGTATGAGTGGCATATAATTTGAACAGGGCTGTCTAAATCTTTGTTGAAAGGAGAGGCGAAGTGAATTAGTTTGGTTTTATTAGCGTTTATGACTAATTCGTGATCATGTGTCCAGTAGGTTAAGTTAGTGAAGTCTTCCTGTAAGTAGTTCTCAGCGATTTTTAGGTTTCTGTGAGAAGCAAGAATGACCGTGTCATCCGCATACATTAGAATTTTACAGGTCTTAATACAGTGGAACAGGTTGTTTACGTAGATTAAATAGAGAACAGGACCTAAAATCGAACCCTGCGGAACACCAGATTTTATGATATTAGGAATACTACACACATTACCCACTCTAACTAGTATTTTCCTATTTTGTAAATAATTATCAAACCAACGTAATAAAGGACCACGTATACCGATAGATTCTAGGGCTAGTAACAATTTGGAGTGATTTAGAGTATCGAAGGCTTTGGAGAAATCAATGAATAAACCCAGAACGTGTTTGTTGTCATTAAGTTTTGAATTAATAAAATCTGAAAATATTGATAAGAGATCGGAAGTGCTTTTATGTTTTTGAAATCCAAATTGGTTAAAGTTGATAATTTTATGATTGAGCAAATAAGCATGCAGAGTGTTGGCTACACAGCGTTCCGCAATTTGTTCAATACTTGGTAGAATAGCAATGGGTCTATAATTCGAATACTCCATGTGGTCACCCTTTTTATAAATAGGCTTGACTAGGGAAATTTTTAGACGGTCTGGGACAACACCGCTACGTAACGACAAATTTATTAGGAGAGCCAATACCGGACTAATTTCATTTTTTAATAGCTTTAGGTCGCGCACTCTAATGCGATCTATACCTGGTTGCTTACTCATATCAAGCCTATCAATGATGGTTTTAATATCGGATTCAGTAATTCTGGGCATACGCATCGATTGGCACTCTTGAAACTCATCAATTAAACCGGCACGAATGTCACATTTATGAGTTATAGAATTTACGTCACTGAGGAAGGAACTAGCGAAACAATTAGTGAGATCCATTAAAGATTTGCTTCGACCTATGTATTTCATAATAACCTCATCGACTGATGCTTGTTTTCTTTTTCCTCCGAACTCGTTAATTAATTGCCAGGTATCCTTGGAGCTATTGGCAGCAGAGGTTATTTTATCCTTGTAATACTTTAATTTAGAAGAGTGGATACATTTACTGACTTGATTTCGGAATATCTTATAATCAGCTCTATAATGTTTGACGAGAGAGCTTTTACAGTTTTTCCAAAGTTTAAATTTCCTATCTCTCTCTTTAATTAAATTTAGTATATCATTTGTGACCCAACTTTTGCACTCTCGTTTACGTCTATCCTGTAGAGTAGGGATACAGGTCGCACTGTCATAACACTTGCCAAAATATAATGCAAGCTTTTCATATAGACTGTTACTATCTGTTTCAGTTAGCAGGCTGTCCCATTTGACTTCCTGAAGTAACCTGGATATTTTTTTTTCATTGAGGTATGGCAAATTAGCCTTTCCTCCATTGCCAGACATCTCTTTATTTACATTTATGTTTACACCTATCATATAGTGGTCAGACAACTTAGTCGTATAAATAACTGAACGAAGTTTATATGGAGCGTTATTATCAGTGAGTCTCACAAATATATGGTCCAGACAAGATTTAGAAATAAGGTTCAGCCTATGTTCCTCTCGAGTGACGTCAGAAATACAAGCGAGAAATCCATTTGCAGATAGCAAGGTCTTGTAGGATTGAACAATTACATCGTCCTCCTGTAAAATGTCAATATTTATGTCGCCTAACAGAACCATGTTGGCTGTCTTCGTATCAGCCAAGAGCTTATCTAATTCGTCGATGAACAAGGACCTATTACAACTTGGAGGTCTATAAATAGCTAGCAATTCCAGGGAGGGCATGCCACTAATACCTGTCAAGGAACCATGGAGTGCTTCAAAATTAACAAAGTTATTTTTTATTTCTATAAACTGCAGAGAGTTTTTGATAAACAAAGCTATTCCGCCTCCACGTTTGTTAAGCCTTGTTTTAAAGAAAGAGTCGTATCCATGTAAATTATAATTTTCCCCTTCACGCACGTATGAAATCTCCGTGAGTACAATTACATCATAGTAGCCATTCACAGGCTGCAGTACAGCCTCTAATTCCAACCAGTTTTTTCTTATCGACCTAATGTTTATATGCAGAAACGTTAACCCCGTTGATGATGACATCCAAGTCACTATGTCGTATGTTATTACCTTATGTACATCATTCTCATCATTTTCATTTACGTTAACGAGAGCCATGCAGCGATATACAAAATAACAATAGTGAAATCTAAGTATTTAATGAGCGAAACTTAGACAAATCGTCGTGATTATAAATTTTTATTACGTTATTACAATTTTCGTCTTTACGAACGAGAATTTTTCCAAATTTAAACCAGACAAATTTAAACCCTCTTTCCTTGGCCAGTACCTTGGTGTTGAAAAGTAACGAGCGAAAGTAAGGGCCCAGGTTCTCGTTGATATGTAACCTCTGCGTGCTGGTTCCTCCCACCAAGTCTTTACTTGAAACGGCAGCGACTTGTTTCTTCTTATTTTATTTATTTGGCTGCTGACAAATACATTGTAATTGTATGGGCCTATGATAAATTTATATAATATTAGTTGAAAAATAAATTATATAACATATGATAATAATAATAGTAGTTTAATCTCGAGGTAAGGGTGTACCGATAAATGCTAATAGTTAGCCCTATTCTGTGGTAGGGTCCTTAATTGTAGTGGTTTAATTGGAGTGGTAGCATCCTTTTGATAATATTTAACATGGTAATGAGAATAATAATAGTAAATAATTGTAATAATAAAAATAAAAATAAAATAAAATAAAAAACAATAAGAAACAATAGGAGGCCCACGTTGTTGGTAGAATGGTAATATAAACGTAGGGTGGTAACGATGGTTCTTTTAATAGATTCTTAAAAAAGTATTATATAGGTATATTTTTAGGATTAGTAACTGTTAAACGGCTTGATCGTGGTCCTTGATCGTATAGGATATATTTTAGGATACAGGTATATTTTTAGGATTAGTCATTAGTGATTATGGCTGATAAAGAAGTGGCGCATTGGGGTATGGGGACTAGGAATTCTTGGTTAGTTGTTGAGGTGAGGTATTCCTCGATATTGTAGAATGGGTTTTGGATTAGGAAGTTTCTTAGGCTAGAGTCGAAGGAGCTACGTTTGGGGGAGTCCTTGATGTGGGGTGGGAGATGATTATATATTTTGGCACAGATGTGGGAGGGGCTGTGGGTGAAGAGGGTAGTGTGATGTGTGACAGTGCGTATTTCCTTTCTCCTTCTGGTTTCGTGTGTGTGGATTGAGGAGTTTAGCGGGAAGAGGTGGGGGTGGGATCGGACAAGGGTGCTTGCTATTTGAATGAGGGTGCATGTGAGGGTAAGGATTTTGTGGGTGGTGAAGTGGGGCTTACAGGTCTTCCGGCGGGAAATACCGGCAATGATTCGTACCGCCTGTTTTTGTGCAAGGAAGATTCTATGGGCCGGGGAGGAGGTGCCCCAGAAGAGGATGCCGTAGGATAGATGCGAGTGGAGGTGGGCGTGGTAGACTAGCTTTAGGGTGTGAAGGTTGACTATACGTTTAAGACGTCGCAGTAAGAAGCAGGTGCCTTTAATTTTGGCGAGGGATTTTTGGACGTGTAGGGACCAGTCTAGGTTCGGTGTTATGTGGAGGCCTAGGAATTTTGTTGATGGGGATGTGGAGATTACTTGGCCGTTGACGCTGATCAGAGGGGGAGGGTCATGGAGGTTGGCTTTAGTCTGGAAATTGATGAGTGAGGTTTTGGCTGTTTGAAGTGCTAGTCGGTTGCTTAGGCAGTAGGTTGACATGGTCAGGATTTGGGAGTTGGCGATTTGGGCGAGGGTGTCGATGGGTTGGGATTTAGGGTTGGTCAAGAGGTGGTTTGTGTCGTCGGCAAATTGGAAGAGTGTGCCTTGTGTTATAAGTTGTGGTAAGTCGTTAACGTACAGGAGGAAGAGTAATGGCGAAAGGACCGAGCCTTGGGGTACGCCTTGCATGATGAGGAGAGGGGTAGAGATGGAGGGAGGCTGGTCCGGAGACAGGGAGTTAATACGGACCACTTGGGAGCGGCCGGCGAGGAAGGAGGCGATCCAGTTGTTGGCAGTGCCGCGGATTCCTTGGGAGTGCAGTTTGTGTAGGAGGAGCTTGTGATCGATAGTGTCAAAAGCTTTGCTTAGGTCGTAGAAGAGACCGATGGCATGGTCTCCTCTGTCTAGGGCTGTGTAGAGGGTGGAGAGGAATTGGAAAATGGCAGTGATCGTAGATTTATTTTTTTGGAAACCGTGTTGGCAGTCGGCGAGGATGTTGTTAGCTTCAACGAAGGATGCGAGGCGGGAGAGCATTATTTTCTCGATGAGTTTGGAGATGGAGGATAGTAGGGAGATCGGTCTATAGTTGCCGATGTCGGATTTATTTCCTTTTTTATGGATGGGGATCACTAGGGCTTGTTTGAGTTTGGAGGGGAAGGTACCGGAGGATAGGGAGCTATTAATTATGAGGGTCAGGGGCTCCGCTAGGAGTTCGATGTTTCGGGCTAGGAGGGAACCTGAGATTCCGTCAAGACCGCAGGAGTGCTTGTGCTTAAGGGTCAGAGCTGTTAGGGTGATTTCTGAGGGGTTGGTGCTGAAGAATCTTCGACAGGAGCTCGGCTTAGTGCATCTACGTGAGGCATCTTCGTTCCAGGTCGGTGTTTTATCGCTTCAATATTGTATTCCTGAATAAGTACTGCCCATCGTGCTATCTGTGGGTTTTTAGTTTTGTTGGTGTTCAAATAAACAAGTGCTTGGCAATCAGTAATAATCGTGAATGGAATCCCAATGATGAATTGTCGTAGTCTGTCGAGTGTCCAGACTATAGCAGCTAGTTCGAGTTTGCTCGAGTGATAGTTTCTTTCAGTCTCGGATGTTCGTTTACTCACACAATAAACTAAGCGAAATATTTTGTTTTCATCTTCTTGGAAAAGCATTCCTGCTAGACCTTCGGCACTGGCGTCAGTGTGAATTTCTGTTCGGGCCTTGGGGTTGTAGAGTTGAAGGACAGGTGGCGTCGTTAGTTCATCTCTCAATTTTTGAAATGCGCTGTGTTGGTTGGCGTCCCATTTGAAGGAAACATTTTTTCGGGTAAGCTCGGTTAGTGGTTCAGCTTTCTTGGCAAATTGCGTTATAAAACGTCGGAAAAATCCAGTGAGGCCAAGGAATCTTCGTACATCGTGTACGTTTACTGGTGTAGCGAACTCTTGAATAGCTCTCATCTTCAGTGGACCAGGCGAAAGTTGACCTTGACGTATATGGAAGCCTAGGAAGTTGACCTCCTTCTTGCCAAATTCACATTTGGAAATCTTCAGGGTGAGTTTAGCTTTTCGTAATGCTTCTAAAACTAGTCTCAGTTTTTCTAGCATTTCTGACCAATCCGTGGCGGCGATAAGAATGTCATCAAGGTAGTTTAACACTACTGTGTTACGCAGATTTCCTAGTGTTTTATTCATAAGGCGCTGAAATACTGAAGGTCCATTGGCTAAACCAAAAATTAGGCGCTCAAATTGCCCTGTGGTGTCTGGGGTGATAAAGGCGGTCTTGGCCTTTGCTTCAGGCGTTAAACGGACTTGCAGATACCCATGAGCGAGGTCTAAAACCGTAAATATGTTTGCATGAGCGAGTTGTTCGAGTTGAGTATCTATTTGCGGCAATGGGAATTTTTCTTTCTTGGTCTGGGAGTTCAGTCGTCGGAAGTCGACTACTAAACGTTTCTCTCCTGTCTTCTTACCCACAAGGAGCACTGGGCTCGCGTAAGCTGACGTCGTCTCGGTTACTATACCGTGTTGTTTCCATCCTGCGACGATGTCTGCAATCTCCTGTCGCTCCTGCGCATTGGTGCGGTACGGGCGCGAAGTAACCGGTCTCGCATCAGGTGTCTCTTGGATGTCCATCTCGAGTAGATCCGTGCAGCCGAGTTCAGCCATGTTTGTCGCGAAGCAGTCGCGGTATTCCAGGATCAGATTGTGTAGCTTGGTGGCATCCGTGGGCGGCGTACTAGGGTCTACATTAATACATTGTAGCGGAATGTCGGACATGGTGGTCATTGCTTCGTATGTGATGCTTTTTGGTCGTGCAAGGCATCGTCCTTTCTCAATTGCAACGTCATGTGCAGTGTCGTTAATGACAGGTACTGTGTATTCATCGGAGTTGTTCGTAGTGCATTTGACAAAGCTAATCGTATGTTTAGCAAGTATCGTGTGATTGTCTGCTGTGAGTTTAGGTGTTTGCTGATTATCGATACTCATCTGAGCGAACGGATGCTGGTCGCTGGTTGTGATGGTCAGGCGATCGTGAAGCTTGAAGTACGCAACATGGGGTTGCTCGAGGAAACTGCGGCCAATCAGGAGAGGTGTGGCCTGCGCAGTGTCCGGGACGATAAGGAGCGCAACGTTCCCCGTCACTCCATCAACTTCGATGTCGGTCATGATCTGCCCAATAGGTTGGACGGTCGCCTTCGTGGTGTCGCCAAAGCCGTACAGTTGACAGTCGGTCGGGTCAACGGGAAGTCCGCACTCGATTGCTGCTGTTGTCTGGATCGTGCACGAGGAACTACCACAATCTACTAGTCCTGTAAATTTGAAGCGGTTAGAAACAAGAATTGTCTTTAAGTACTTTTGTACTGTATGTTCGGGGAGCTGTGTGTTGATGTTGTACTGCCTTGCCGGTGCACTGTTCGGGCGTTGTGGACGTGGAGGTGGTCCCGGTTGTGTCGGGCAGTGGCGTTGTGTATGCCCATCCTTTTGGCACTTCAAGCAGTGGCGTAGTCTTTGTTCAAGAGGGCAGTCGCGCGAAATGTGCCCATAGCGGTTACAGTTGAAACACAGTTGTTCGCCATTGCTGTTGACGAGAGACGGCTTTTCGTTTGGTTTCATCGGTGCATTTGTGCGTTGCTGCGTCGTCTGCTGCGTCGTCTGCTGCACAGGTTGCTGCATCGGTCGCTGCATCGGTTGCTGCATCGTTTGCTGGTTCTGGCGTTGCAATGGAGGCGGAAGAAAACACTGGGTTGCTGGTAGTCGCTGCTGTTGTTCGGGTTGCAGTCGGCCGTTGTAGCTTGGAGGTGCACGAGAGTTGTTGTGATATCTTTGCGATCGTTCACGTTCCAGTTCGTCGAATTCGCGAAGGTCAACAAACAAATCGTCGAGTGAATCGTGGTTCTTCGCTACCAACTGATTGTAAAGGGCTCTGGAGTACAGTCCTAGCAGGATTTGCTTCTTAGTATCCTTAAACGGTACCTTCAGTTGATCACACATCAATGCCATTTCTTGGAAGAACACGTTAACTGGTTCGTTGTGCCCTTGTCGTCGCGACATAAGTTTTGCCATCAGTTCAGTGTGGCTCGCTTCACCCACGAAAGATCGTTTGAAACTGGTCTTGAAATCTATCCATGTGTTCAGTTCATCATTGCGACTGAGTCGTGTATACCAATGAGCTGCCGCGTCGGTCAAATGGGATCGGGCAGATTCAAGCATGAATGAGTCTGGCCACTGGTGGATTTTTGCTACGCTTTCAATAGCACGGAGCCACTGTGATGCTTGGACACCGGAACTTGTTCCACTAAAGTTTGTCAGTGTCTTATTGAGATCTGGCATGATTTGATACTCAATGGGTGGAGTTGCTTGTGCAGTTGGATTATCAGTCAATTTCGTAATCAGTTTCGTAAAATTCTCCTGCATAACGCGATTTTCGGCGTCGCGTTGTTGTGCCGATTGCTGTTGCGCCACCAACAAGGCCATGAGGCGGTCCTCCATTGACACGGTTTCACTGTTAACACTCGAGTTGTTCGTAATGTCGTCGATGTTTAAGGCCTCGTAGCCACTGATAAACGTCCCGTCTTCACCAAACATCGCATGATTCAAGTTCACAGGCACACATCAAATACGCACACGAAACAAAACACAAAACACAATCGAAACACGAGGTCATGGACGGCGGCGAAAAAAACACGAGTTATTCACATATCCCACTTCTGAATGTTATAGTCTTTGAGCGGGAACAGGTTAACACATTAATAGACAAGTATCGTTGGTCGATGGCACGTTTTAATTAAGATAACGAGAGATTGTACATGAACGTAATAACATAAGCGAGAGCACGAGACGAACAGGCGAGTGATACGTGAGGTTAGATACCGTGAGCGGATGTCGTATATTGGGGGTGCGTTCTCCCCTAGCACACTGGGATCAGTGAGCGGTCGTGAGCGGATACGTAGCAGGAAGCAGAAGGTGAAAGTAGCGAGAGGTGGCGGGAGTTTCTAACAGTGGGAAGTAGAAAAATTGATTTTGAGGTGTGTACTTTGGGAGAGAGAATAGAGGGATGGGCGGCTGGGGCTGGTGAGCAGCCAGATTTTACAAAGTAGTGGTTGAATTCCTCAGCAAGAGCAGGGGGGTTTGTGATTTTAGTGTTGTTGATAAGGAGTGTGGGAATTGAAGCGGGACGTTCTGGTTTGGAGCTGGAGTCGATAATGTTCCATGCCGTTTTGGCTATGTTTTTGGAGTTCGCAAGCTTGTGGTGGTTATGAACCTTTTTGGCGGAGAGGACGTTTTTGAGGTGTTGCCTTTTTTTTTGGTTGTAATCGTGTTTTAATTGCGGATTGGGGTTGGTGATGGTTTTGGCAAGGTCACTTATCAAGCGCAGGTCATTGCCGGCTGCGCGTAGTTCGGGGGTGATCCATTCGTTCTTGGTGGGGCGTTTTGGTTTGGCTAGACTAAGGGGGAAGGCAGTGTTGAGGTGATTGGTTAGCTTGGTTATGAATGAGTTGTATAGTAAGTCGGTTTCTAGGTTAGGGGAAAGGTCGGACCACGTTTCTCGCTGAAGGAGTGATGTGAAATGGTGATGGTTAGCCTCGTTGAAGCATCGTTTAAGGACTCTGAGGGATCTGGGGGGTGAGGAATTGGAATTGGCGAGCGTCAGCTTGAGGGCTTTGTGGTCAGATAGACCGCTTTCAAAGGTGGAGGCCTTATATGAATTCTGGGGGTGGGTGGTAAAGATATTGTCAATTAATGTGGCTGAGTGGGGGGTGATGCGAGTTGGGGAGTTTATTGTTTCATGGAGGTTGTAAGAATGTAGGAGGTCAAGGAATTGGGTTTGTACGATGGAGGGCTGTAGCAGGTTGATATTAAAGTCGCCACATAGGGTTATGTTGGCTTCTTTGTGTTTTTTGGAGATGTGGATGATTAGGTCTTCTAGTAGGGTCAGGAAGGTAGCGGTGCAGGCCGAGGGGGAGCGGTATATGGCAATGATGATGTTTGGTTTCCTGGTGCAATTGGGGTTAGTCCAGAGGATGCCTGTGCATTCAAAGATTTTGTCTCTGGTATATGGGACAAGGTTGATTGGGGAGGTGGTGTGGTGTGGGTTGGCAAAGATGGCTACACCACCATGAGAGGTGGACGAGCGGTAGAAGATGCTTGCTTTATCAAAGTGGGGAATATTGAAGAATGAGTCGCTGGGGTGTAGCCAGTGTTCGGTGAGGCAGAGGAAATCGGGTGAGTGTTGGTTGGTTAGGAGTTCAAGTAGTTCGACCTTGTTTCGGGCGGATTGGATGTTCAGGGTAATGATCGTGGTGGTTTGGGGGGGTGTGGGGTGTAGAGGGGGTTTTGGAGGTTTGTGGGGTGTGGAGGTGCTCACGTGGGTGTGTTGGGCTTGGGTCGGGGGAAAGAATGGTATGGGATTGCTAGGTGGTTTGATTTGGAGGTGCGCGTAGGTTGCGATCTAGTCTTGAGTGGCTGGGGGGCAGGGGTAGCTGTAGACAGGGTCGCTGCGCTCGTGGACGCCTTCGTAGCGGTCGTCGTCGGGGACTTGGTGGCGCTCTGCGTTGTCGACGGGGACTTGGCGGCGCTCTGCGTTGTCGACGGGGACTTGGCGGCGCTCTGCGTTGTCGACGGTAACTTGGCGGCGCTCTGCGTTGTCGTTGGGGACTTGGCGGCGCTCTGCGTTGTCGACGGGGACTTGGCGGCGCTCTGCGTTGTCGACGGGGACTTGGCGGCGCTCTGCGTTGTCGACGGGGACTTGGCGGCGCTCTGCGTTGTCGACGGGGACTTGGCGGCGCTCTGCGTTGTCGACGGGGACTTGGCGGCGCTCTGCGTTGTCGACGGGGACTTGGCGGCGCTCTGCGTCGTCGACGGGGACTTGGCGGCGCTCTGCGTTGTCGTCGGGGACTTTGCGGCGCTCTGCGTTGTCGTCGGGGACTTGGCGGCGCTCTGCGTTGTCGACGGGGACTTGGCGGCGCTCTGCGTCGTCGACGGGGACTTGGCGGCGCTCTGCGTTGTCGTCGGGGACTTTGCGGCGCTCTGCGTTGTCGTCGGGGACTTGGCGGCGCTCTCCGTTGTCGACGGGGACTTGGCGGCGCTCTGCGTTGTCGTCGGGGACTTTGCGGCGCTCTGCGTTGTCGTCGGGGACTTGGCGGCGCTCTGCGTTGTCGTCGGGGACTTTGCGGCGCTCTGCGTTGTCGTCGGGGACTTGGCGGCGCTCTGCGTTGTCGACGGGGACTTGGCGGCGCTCTGCGTTGTCGACGGGGACTTGGCGGCGCTCTGCGTTGTCGTCGGGGACTTGGCGGCGCTCTGCGTTGTCGACGGTGACTTGGCGGCGCTCTGCGTTGTCGTCGGGGACTTGGCGGCGCTCTGCGTTGTCGACGGGGACTTGGCGGCGCTCTGCGTTGTCGTCGGGGACTTGGCGGCGCTCTGCGTTGTCGACGAGGACTTTGCGGCGCTCTGCGTTGTCGACGGGGACTTGGCGGCGCTCTGCGTTGTCGTCGGGGACTTGGCGGCGCTCTGCGTTGTCGACAGGGACTTGGCGGCGCTCTGCGTTGTCGACGAGGACTTTGCGGCGCTCTGCGTTGTGGTCGGGGACTTGGCGGCGCTATGCGTTGTCGACGGGGACTTGTTGTCGGGGAAACGTGTTTTCCTTCGCCATGTCTCTTCCTCCTGGTGCGTTGTGTTGAAGATGGGATTAATGGTAAGCTCCCTGAGTGGTAGAATTGGCTTACATAATAATTGCGGTTCTGGTTTTGGATCCCTAATTTGGGCCTTTAATTTCTTACAAAGTACTGATTTCCCAGTCTTGTTCAAATGTAGTCCGTGCTTGGTGAAGTGTGACTTTGGAATGTCGCTTGTGTTGATGATGTTCACTCCCGGGAATTCGATGGTTAGCTTGTTTAGTGCTTCATTAATTTTCATAATCGTGGTATTTAGGTCCGGTAAATCAAATCTGTAGGGGATATTGACAATGAATATTTTGGTCTTGTCTCGTGTTTTGGTAATCATTTTCCTTAACGTATTGCATAGTACCATTTTTTCATTATTGTCGAGGGGGGAGGTGATGTTGTTAGTTCCACAAACTACGACAACTGCCTCTGGCTGGTCCCACGCCAGCTCACTGTTTATGTCAGCAAGTATTTCCTGCGCTCTAGCGTTGGGTTTAAACGAGCACCTGATTTTAAAATCAGGTAGTTGGTTTTGCAGAACCTTCTGACATGTACGCAAGTGGCTGTCCCCTAGCAGGAGTATCGTGCGCCTGTCCCGTGTCCCTTTTGTATGGGTTTGTTGTTGGGTTTTTTCTGTTGTCATTACCGCCATATTGGTGGCGGATACAGTGGATGCCTTTGGTGGTGCCGTCTGGTGGTATTCTTGTGTACTACGTTCTTGGGCTAAGTGTTGAGTAGAAAAAACGTTTTTCTCTTTGGTTTCCTTGATGTGGCGATAAAAGGCTGATTTCAGTGCGTTGATCTCGCTAACCAATAAGGAATTAATTTGGGATTGCGTGTAGCCGCCCAGAATCGGGCTCGTCAAGTTGAAACTCTCTTGTATTTCATATGGTTGGCGTATGCAGGGTGGCGTACCTTGTTGTTGTCCGCTTATATTGTCCATGGCTGTCCGGTGTATTGACGGTTATCTTCAATGATAGCTCCGCGAGAGATCCAAGTCGCTCGGGATCAAGTTGACTCGAGAGATGTATCCCGCTTATTCAGATTTGGTGGAAATATAACTGATTTCGGAGCACCGACGTTGAGGATCCCGCTTCTTTCGAGTAGTAATTCATAATAATTCATTTTTATTCCTTTTGATTATACATAGACAATATAGGAACGTCAGTATTCGGCAGACAAGTATTCATCAATGGTGTAAAAACAGTAAAAAAGTAGAAACTTTTTAAGAACTAATGTGAATCGCTGGACGATGATACTGGAAGGTCTCGAGTTGTTTCTAGTCGGTAAACGATGCGCAGCTTCGATATCGTCGGCAGAGATGACAATATTTAACTTATCTGCTAGTGACAGTATGATTTTCTCCACAGACTCGCCCTGTACCTCTTCGACGTTGGCAATCTCGAAATTTTTGTTGCGTCCGTATTGGTCAAGAGAAACAACTTGTTGCTGCAAACTGCTTATGATGGCGTCTTGCTCCACGTTTCTGTTTTTTAAGACTTCCACTGACTCTTTGATGCCGTTTATTTCTGTAGAAATTTTGGCGTTTAGAGTTTTAAGCTCATCTGAAACCGATTTCAAGCTGTCACGCAACTCCGACTTAAATTCTTCAAGAATACTCTCAATGAGTTTTCTAAGAGAAGTGTCCTCAAAGTTGAATGTTGATTGCGTATCAGTTGGAGTGTTTGTCTTCTTTGCCTCACGACAGTTGGCACACAACCAGTCCTTCCTGGCTTTTTCTGATTTTGATAGATGAGAAGCTTTGCTCAGTCCAGCACAATTCTTACCGTAATGGTATTCTTTGTCACAGCCACTACACAAAATATAGTCACCATCCGATGGTAGTGCAAGTGAACATTTGCCGCACAACATTCTATAGAGTTCAACCTGTAAACTGTTGTATGGTCGAACTACAGAGCAGGTATCAGCACACGTCCGTCTCGTAGCTGAGCTGATAGGGAACTGAATAGATAGAATTAATAGAATTAATTCCAGTTAAGACCATTTTCCAGAAAAACTATTTAATTGGGTTATTCAGTGCTAATGCTAATTTCAATGCTAATGCTAAGCTATCTTTTGACCATCTGTACGGATACAATTTTAATTGTATATTTCATTTTTTATATAAAATATTATGAAACAAATAGTTGCATTTGCCGTTCAAATCAACTCAATGTGCAGTTAAATAGTTATCCTCCAGTTAGACAGAAAACAGAGGCAACCAATGGCGATAGGTTGTCACAATGGAGATTAATTTTTGTCTGGAGGTTAGCCCTAACAGTCAATTACTCAGAATTGTAGCTTAGTAGTAAATAGTAGTAAATAGGTAGTACAAATTCAAGTCCGATTGCAAGTTCCATGCTGGTAGCAAAAAAAAATTCAAATAAAAAAACAGAAAACCTTCAAAAAATGCCAAAAAGAGATCAAAGAATTTAAAATGGTCATACCTACTATACTGTTAACTTCTATGGGCTGAACTGGGCTGAACAATATATACATATATTTGTGTTGGATTTGTGTTGGATTTAAGTTTCACCATTATGCATTGCAAGTTGCAACCAGGTAAATGTGTGCCTAAAACAACAAAGATTTACAATACAAGTCTAGGGATGCCGGCGGTTATCCGGTTAACCGAGCCGGTTACGGTTACTGCATTCTCCGGATACAATTTTAATTTTTAACTACCCGGATAGAAAAAAATAAATAAAATGTTTTTTGACATATTATAGAGTTCTGGGCAGACATGGCTTCTCCACCTCCTGAGCGGCTGGCAGGAGCAAGCAGGAGCGTCTGCTGCATATCCCCCCTCCCCCTACACTCAGTAACTGCCCTTCAACTGTCTTTATCTTAATCACAGTCAAGTGAGACATCATGGCCGCAAGTAGGAAAACCTCGCGGACGTGGGAAAAATGATCTGATTGTTTCATTACACTGTCTGTGTAGGTTGAAGTAGTATAGGGCGCACCCTGCCTTAGCTCTCCACTCCCGGATACTGTGGAAGCTTCTCCGGTTACGGTTTTTCTAACCGAAGGCATCCCTAAATACAACACAAGCTCCGCCGACTGACCTTGATGAACGGCGACACCGAGAGGATGACGTCGTCGAGCGCCTTGCGGAACCGGTTGGCTGGGCGGGGCTCCGAGACGGCCATGCCCTCGGGCCCCTCCCCCGCCGGCCCCTCCCCCTCGGGGGCCGCCTCTGCGTGGAGGTAGACGTGCAGGGGGTCGCTGCGGTCCAGCACCCACTCCGAGCCCGGCCGTCTTTCCTCCTGCACCGCGAGGGAAACGCACGTCACACTTGCAAGATGGACCCGGCCCTTTTCTCTACGCTAAATGTTTGTTGAGTTTGCTTTTTGTTTTGTCTTGCCTAATGTTTCGTTTGGAGGTGGGTTTTGTTTGGAATAAAGTACACCAATTTCATTCCATCAAAATTCCATCATGGTACCCACCACTAGGTAAAGCCATATGTTTAGTGATTTCCCTACCCCTTGGTTAATTAGCAGAGCTAATAATATTTTTTACTACCTGGTAGTTAGTCCATTTGGTTTCTGACATATATTTTTTTTCTGAAAATTAATAGACTGGTAACTGAAATAAAATCCTCAGTTAGAACATGTAAAGTTAATAGATAATATTTATATGGACCATGCGGCCTATCTGGAGCTAAATCTCTTTTCAGCAATTTGACATTGCTCCTCCTAGCCTAGTGAACCAGCCGTAATTAACCAACAACAATTATTTCTATAGGGACCAATTTTAACTACGCTTACATCTTCTTACATTCTGGAGTAGAAACCTTATAAAAAATGATGTGGAACACATTACAAGAAACAAAGTATGGCCCAACAATTGATTTACAAAATTTCCAAACCACACAAACACAAGAAAAAAATCCACAAACCTTTGAAGCTTCAACGCTGGAAACAGGTCTGTCCACGAAAACGCTATCGTCCGCCTCTTCCGGCCCCTCCCCCACGGCCCGGCCCCCAAACCGATCGGCCACACTGTCCATCAACACGAAGCTGTTGCCGGCGGCGGCGACGTACATGCCCGCCGAAGGGGCGGGGCCCGGCGAGAGGGCGTGCCCGGGGGAGGGGCTGGACAACGGGGAGGCGGGGCTGGCGAGCGGCGGGGAGGCGCTGTCGAGCGATGCGCTGTGCTTCAAGTGGCTGCGCAGCGAGCCCGCCGGCGACTCCGACAGGCTGGTCTCTCGCGCAGGCGACCGCGTGCTGGAACAGACGATGAATTCCGGACGGCTGAGCGAAAATGTCGTAGGTTTCGTGTATTTTACATGGCTTCACGGTACACAGGACTTTGGTTTTGTTGGTTGGAATGTTTTACAAAACGCTGCCTTTGTGCGGTGACTAATTTTTAAATTTTGTGAGATAAAATGGATGTCAACTGCCTCCAAAAATTGGCAAATTGAAATATTTTTGAAATCCAGGATGTATCTTTGATGAAAGGAAAAGAAGACTAGTGCACAACCAAGTTTGCAGTGGGACAAAAGCATAAATGGATAAAATTGATGTTTTAGCTATAATTTTATAAAAAAATTCACTTGTTTCATTGTGATTCAAGCCCAAATGCAAATACTCGTTGCATGTACGGTAGATATTTCGTTTCTAATAACAAATCACTTGTTTGATGTTTGCATAAGTCCATTACAAGTCATATCCATCCTAACCAAATAACACAATGACGTGGAAGTCTGTTTCATTACGGATCCGAAGCTCTTACCAGCGACACGATCTACAAAACGGGGTCATCACTCCCCCTTGGGTCAAACAACCGCACAACTTACCTAGAAGCATCGTCATCAAACAGCCCGTCGTTGGGCGGCGTGGGCGGCCGCGCGGACTCGTCCATCAGGAAAGACTTCTCCAGCCGCCAGTTGTAGCGTGCAAACAGCATGTGGCGTGCGACGCGCTTAACGCGACACAGCTCGGTGGCGGGCCCGCCGCGTAGCAACACGGTGCAGCCCAAACCGGGCAGCGCGCAATCCTCCAGGAACATCAGCGTCTTGCCCGCAAAGCCTGGACCCAAATCATTGATCTCAATAAACATGGATAATGCATCGTACGGTGAGACTTTGATTCTGTATTTATGTGCTGGCCTACAACTTGGTTGTCACAAGAAGCTCTCTGTTTGCATCAGCCCAATGTTATTTCGTTGTGATTTTGCAAGCCTAGATCTCTTTATATTTAGTTAGTGTGTGTGATAAAGTCTCTGTTGCGGTATTCTGTTTGGAACCATGGCATGTGAAGACCTCTGTTGATAAATATCTTATGTTTGACATATTTACACCTTGGCCTACATATTAGCTGTCAAATTTTGTGAATTACTCAAATACCAGGAACATTAAATCATACATGTCAATGTGTGTGGATTTTAATTGCACAGGGCGACTAAAATGGCAATAATCTGGCTTCATTTTATTTGACATTGGCTCAATTCGATTTGCTATTCATGTTATTGAGATCAGTGGCCCAAAATCTTGCTATTACAATAAACTCTGCCAAAATAGTGTTGTTCAGCTGGAAATCGTCAAGAAATTAAGGCACCCCTGTCAATCCCCAACCATCTAGGTACAACCTCAAACAATGTTACTTATGTCAACGTACGTAATATTTGGGGGGCTTTGTTTGCCACTAAAAATGCTAGTGAGGATTGAAAGGAACGTGAACACAAAATTTTCATAAGCTAAATAAGTACTACAACAAGGAAAGTCACTCTTAAATTGGCAATCAATCATTATCAAGGTTCGTTTTGACATGGAGTTTCACTACCCCCCGTAAAACCGACCCGCAGCCAACCAAACGCCCCGCGTCACCTTTGTGCGGCGGGAACGCGCGCAGGTAGAACGAGCGACACGTTCCGAGCCGTGGCGGCGCCAGGTGCGTGTCCACCGACGGCGCGACGTCGGCGTGCGTCAGCCGCGCCGCCCGCGCCAGCACCGCCGGCTTGACGTGCAGCGCCAGCGCCACTCCCAGCGCCAGCAGCGCCTCCTGTGCCAGCCGCGACACGGCGCGCTCCACCAGCACGACGTCGGGCGCCAGCGCCGCGATGCGTTGCACTACGTGGCCTAGGTACTCTCGTTCCTGTGCACGGTAACGGTAACACAGGCTGTTAATGATCGATGGCTTGACTGCCGTGCGTTGATTTGGGTTGATGTGTAGTCTGAGAAGGCAATGAACTGCATACAATTAATCATCTCACAATGGCTCTAGAAACAAATACTATATTGTAGGTACTGAATTTTTATGCCACACTGCAACTGATACACAATTATCACATAATAAGCACATATGCAGTAACTAATAATACTAATGATTTTCCAATAAAACTATCCACAACTAACTGAGTTACTTAAGAGTAGCAAAGTTATAAGTGAAGAATGAGTGGAGAGATGATGGAAAGGGAGATTTAAAAAAGGGATGAGAATGGTATGGGATGGAAAAGGTACGGACTCAGTCACAATAGCATGAAAATGTACAAATCTGATAAAAATGCTAATAAAAAACTTGAGAACTGAAGTTAAATAGAAATAACTGATTATTTACTTATTTTTTGGTAGATTCAACATCAATATTGCAGCATATTGACAAACACTTTTCAGGAGTGCGATGCCATTGTTATTGGAGAGGTAGCAATGTCTGTGAGCACTGTAGCACCTATAAGACTCAGAGCATGTGATGCTATTTGTCCGAGCATTTTTGACCAGATAAAAATCAGTGCTACACCGCACCTAACATCAACGAGCTGCCAAGTTAGACGTAACGTACACATAAAGTTTTCCAAGGGCCCGGTATTAAAATCTCGGCATCAGCGCATCGACGACGACATTACCTGCATGACGATGCGCTCGATGGCCATCAGCTTGCCCTCGACGCGCTGGTAGACGATGGAGCAACCCAGCAGCAGGATGCGGGGGTTGGTGAGGCGGGCGGCCATCGCGCGGTGCGCCACGTTCTTCGTGCAGACCAGCCCGCTGACCACGCGGCTGTCCGAACGCCGACCGCCGGGAACCTTCTTCCAGTGAACGTATCTGCGCAACGGCAACGGTGGGCAACTGTTAATTGGTAAGTTGATAACCAGTGATGTGCAAATGGTTCTTTTTATTGTATTGTATTGCATTTTATTGTTATTGCTGTAAGGAGCATTGGAGATTGTTTTGTTAAGGAAGGTTGTACAATCTCCTATCTATCTGTTCTATTCTTAATTCTACACTAAATCTAATCTCACTATTTTCGTTTGGAGGTTGTACAATAGACAAAAGTGTAATAGAAAATAGATAAACATCCAAGCTAGCAGGAAGGAACTCGAAATATCCAAAAATTACACGAGATTTTTTTTAAGTAGTACAACTCAATGGACAATGCACAGCACTCGAATTCTTCCACAAGCTTATTGCTGTAATGAATAGCATTTCTGTGAAGTTTTGTTGACTAACTAGAATTATTTAGGCCAATTAAGACGATTGAAACAGCCACTAACTCGCCTCGGCACTAAGTGTAGATTCACGATAAGTATCCACTAGCTCTGTGGGGTGAGGGCCGGGATTCTCTCATGCTGGCATGTGTGTCTGAGCTCGAGTTATCAACAAACTAAACGGCCTTGTATGTTTTGGTCTACTAGGGTATTAGCCTTACATACCCTATGGTATTAGATTGCATAAATAAAATGAAAACAAGATACAAGTCATAGCGAATTACTACTGAAATGGAAATATGGGATTTTTATTGACACGATTGAACTCGTAATTTGAAACAGAATTTGAATCAATTTGAATCGAAGTTCTAACGTTATTATTGATCGGTTATAAACATCATTGAACATGCCACAAAATACTATTTTGTCACCTCCCCATCCCACATTTCGACAGAGGATTATTATCGCCTTGCCAAAGAGCTGAGAGATTATAGTTGCCGAGCATAATTAAAATTGATAACTTTTATGAGTCACCTAATACTCGAGACATCTCACATCGACATGATAAAACCACGGAAATCAATTTTTGTGAGTTTTTTGACAGGAGTGGACTCGTGATGTGATACAGATTTTGAATCAATTTGAGTCGAATTTCTAGCGTCCTTATGTCAATTTTTGACACCTCACCAAGCATGCCAAAAGAGACATTCTTTATCGCAGTCGTCCTATCTGCTCGCGATGTTTATTCCGTGCGCGTTTACTGCTATAATCCGATATAAGTGGAGTAGGCAATATGAAGCAAAAGATCGATAAATGCAATTGATTTTGTTGATTGGGAGGAAATAATTTAAGTTTTCTAAGCAAACATGCTCTAATGCCTTTTTGAATGAACTTTCTAGCGTTATAGTTTTGACGAATGTATAGATCGCAACATAGCGAGCGACAACTTGTAGCCTGGGACAACTTTTCAAAGCAACAGAAATGAGTCAATGAGAAGAAATGTCGGAGGGGCTAAAATGAAAACTCCATTGTAACCTGCATTATCTGTTTTGTTATTATCAAAGATAATTAAGATAACATTTTATCATATGGTTTTGGATAATTTTATGGACAGAATTCACGAGGAATCAAGGTTTGCGTGAAGGGAAAATGCCTAAAAAAAGTTACTAAAGCGAGGATCTCAGACTTTGGTTCTGTGCCTACCGATTGTGAGTTGTGACCACTTGTGACGAAGACATTGTGAGAGACAACTTGTAGCCGTGACAACTTTTCAAAGCAACAGAAATGAGTCAATGAGAAAATAATGTCGGAGGTGTAGGCGGCTATTTTGCCCCCTTAGCGTGATTGACAAGACAAGTATGTACACACATCAATACAATGTCTCGTTTGCCCAATTAGTTTCAAGCAGATGTGCGGTTTATTGAAAACTGTGATCCATGCCGACGGCGACACCCATGGTTGGTGAACAGGGCTCCAAATAATATTTATGGGTATTGGACCTCTGTATTTAGATGGGATTCTCCCACCCCGTGACCCATTTTACATTTGGTAACAAGGAAAATATGTTTATTGGACCTCTGCGCAAAGGTTATCCGCCGCTTGAATCGACGCTCGGACAACACATACAAACATGAATATCAAAGACAAAGGTGGTGAAGTAAATTTTCGTTCAAAATGTTACACCAAAACTTTATGATAAAAATTGATTGGTTTTGTAGCTTATTTGCACATTGTGCATCTATTTTTCTCTGCATGGCATTCATGTCATGTCATGTCATTTCAATTAATGTAAACTGCATAATTTTAAATAAAGATTTTACCTTGTGGCTAATTGCTAATATATCGACAGATCTTCAATGTCGCACGTTCGTAACTGATACGGCCAAGATATCACAATAAAAGGAACCGCTCGTTTAAATGCAGCACGTGTCTAGGAAGACCAGAGTGTATGCAGGGAATCATGCAGATTGCAGATTTCACCTGACCCGATGCACACCCAATTGCATTTATATTTGAATTTGAAAGAATATTGCGGCCAGGAACTAGGAAGTAGCATATATGTTTTAGAAACTGCGAGACGAATTCAGTACATTTCGTTTATAATAAGCTGTTGTAATATACAGATTTCAGCGCGTAGTGTTGTTTTTTTCGAGCGCTAAGCCGGAGATACCGGAGAGATTGTAGAAGCTAGCGGGCGAGTGAACGTACCAAGGTTACGTGAAATTAGTGCTTCCAGACCAAGCACTTGACTGCTCCGACGCGAGTGTGTTCATATTTGCGCTCAAATTTTTCTCTGGTGCAGCACTGGCTTACGTACAGTATTCCGGACACATCCTTTGTCGGATGAGCACGGGACCAACATGGTTGGATTCGGCTTGCTTTAAACTCTCAATTGACAGTTTTATTTTTTCTCTAGATTACGCCATCTGCTTGTGACAACCAGTGAAATGCAGACGTTTTTTTTTATGAAATATTTGACAAAGTAAAAAATTTCTATCTTCGAAAAGGGCGTAAGAAGCAAAAATAAAAAGGTGTCATTGGCTTAATACAAACACCCTTCTCCTAAAAATCAATACTAGACACCCTTGCCTCGACGACTTTCCCTGGAATACTGGTGGGCAGTGAAACATACATTTTTGAGTTTTCCACAAATTTCCCGGTATTTTTCGCTAGGTGAAATATTTTTCCCAGGTGTGAAAACAACTACTTAATCTAAATATTATCAAAAAAAAACGGTTCCTGTGCGGGTTTTTTTGCGCATATTCCCCTATCAATAGCCTTAAGAGCAAGAATGTTTTTACCAATTTTTGTAGTTTTTGATTTTTGAGGAAAGTTCTGATTGGACGGTTAAATTAATTGAAAAAATTAAAAGAGTAACAAACACTCGAGTTTAGACACTTGATGATGCAGGCCGCATAGCTTTGCGAAACGTCGGGAAAAGTTTGATTGATTATTGGTGCTTAACGACGAACTGTTTTGACAACTGGCCCTTTGGCACTGGTCTAATGGCGTCGGTGAATGAAATGGTGATGATGAGGGTGATGATGAACCTAACCTAGTCTAGAAGGGAGGAGGGGAAACCCGGTACCGGCACGTAGCCTACTCCTGTCGAAAAGCACCAAGGGGACCACCGGCTTTACGTCCCTTCCGAAGGACGGTACAACACGAACAACAGGATTCCTCCACTAATCCGTGCTGTCGAGAGGTTGATAAGCAAGGCGAGTAAAGTTGTTATACTAACTTCAAACCCTCCAACCTCTCTCCCGAACAGAACTGACCATGTGCATGATGGTCACCCATCAAACACCTGACTCAGCGCGATGTTGCTTAACTTCGGTGATCTCACGAAAACCGGTGTTTCCAACATGCCAAACCGTTCGGTGGGAAAAGTTTGAGTTTGGGCCTAAACATTCAATACCAGTTAAATAGTTTCTCTGAAAAGTACCGCGCTAAGATTAGGAAAAGACACGAGTCTTAAGAAAGTAATAACAAGTCTACATTGAAATATTTCCAAGGCATCCTACAGTCATCAAAATTGGACCAGCCCTTTACCCTGCAGAGTAGACATACTTCCGCAGATAGATAAACAGAAAGCTCTGCCCGTTATGCAAGTGAACAAACAACGCGGCACTGACTGTCGAATGTCCATCTGATCTGCGAGCGCGTCGGGGTCGGGCCGCACGGTCTCCACGATGTGTCGGCAGATCGGCAACAACACGTCCGCCCAGCTCTGCGGAAGACCCTCCGAGTCGAGCAGCTGCTTGCACAGCGCCAGCTCGTGTCTGTCGAACGCAGCGCTGGAGACACAAAGCAACGGCAATGTGTCAGGCTACGTTTGTCTACGCTAATATTTAACAGTTAATTTCTAGTTGAAAATGTATTTCCAAGAAGGGGTTTGGAATAAAAACTAAACCTAGTAAATCACATTTACTGTCCAGGTTGATAATGTTTTTATTTACAAGTCACATTTTATATGTGACAATCTGATGAGTGATGAGTGATGATGTTAATGTGATCTTTGTGTCTGTTACAATTTCTAATGGAAAACGAATTTCTGCGCATGGATTTGGAACAAGAACTATACCTAAATCACGTGTACCATCCACGTGACAGTGTTTTATTTGCAAATCACATAAATGTGACTTGTGATCTGAATTGTGACTTGTGTGACTGTACATCATTGTTTTGATTTGTGGGCAATAAACTGTATCATTATTATTAATTAATTTAACTGTGATTGTCCAAGCAAAAAGATAATCAAGAATCTTAATTCATAATTATTTTCCCTTTTGTGTCAACAAGCCAAAAAAATTTGCAACATTTCAAATCATGTCAAACAGAGAATAGAGAAAACCGGTTTCCTGTCCTAGCGCCTCTGAGCAACTAGAACAAGAAGATTCCGTCCTCCCACAACCGTTGAAACAAGAAACGGTCGGTTGCCAAGCACGGCGAGTGAAGCTGCGAACGTGAGCGTGGCCAGCGGTACCGACCAGAGAGCTGCGTGCGCCTGCTGCTCGCCGTTGTCGGTGCGCAGGTTGGCGGTGTTGGGCCAGCCGGTGGCGGGCGCCCGGTCACGGTCCTGCCCGGTCACGGCCGGGAAACCGGTCTGGGGCCCGGGCGTCGATGACTCCTGCACACAACACAAACGCAATTAATAAGCGCCGGCCACGGAAGGTTTCCGATCGTTTTTATTTCACCTACGCCAAATTTGTGAACCTGGCAAAATTTTTGATGTCAAATTATACTATATATCCATATTTCTATCTAAATTAAAACATAATTGTTCCATAAACTGGATCAATATTAATAATAATAATAAAATTAACACTTTGATTAAAAGAAATAAAATATCTACCCTACATGCAACGAGTATTTGCATTTAGGTTTGAATCAACTAACCCTAGCCCCATGGCCTCTTCGTCTTTTTTCTTCGTCGTCCTATACCTTAATATCATGGATATTTAGATAGGTATCTAAATATCATGGTATTTTGTCAATTTGCAAACAAATCGGTCTACTGAAACGTTAAGAACTAAGGCTTAACTTTCTGGCCTACAATCTCTACCGAAGTGAAAAAAACCACAAAATAGTCAAAAATCGGGTGACTCGTTGCAAATTGTGAACCCCCCAAGCTCACAGGCTGTCCGAGCTAGTAAGTTGATCAGAAATCAATTCTACAGCTTGATTTCAAATCCGGCTGGCATGCAATAATACACCTATTGCATTCAATCAAAATTCTATCAAAACGACGTCATGATACCCACTCGGTAAAGCCAGGTCGAGCAATTCGGGTTGTGATTTCTCTATCTTCCTTTGTTATTTAGCAGAGCTAATTAGTGTTTTTTCCAAACTGGTAGTATGTCCTGTGGGTATCCGACACCGATTTTCTCTGAGTGGAATAGGTCTATTCACGGATCCAATCAACGGGAGCATCGACGGTTCCAAACGCTCGTACCATCGGGGAGACGTCGGCGCCCGGGCTGTCGGCCGGGAACGAGGCGGGCGGGCGAGACAGGTGAACGGTGCTGTCGCCGACGTTCAGGTCCAGGTAGAACGTCGAGCTGGATGACGACAGGCTGGTGGACGAGTCGTGCCGCGCGGACCCTCGCAAGCCCCACTCGCTCTCTGCGCACGTTGATGAATACGCGGTCAAACAACATTTCCGAGTTTGCTCGGATCACGGTTATTACCAAGCCCGCTGTGATATGAATTGTTGCCTAGCCTGCCTAGACTGATAATACAAACAAACTTTAAGAAAGTCTTATTATTCATTCAATGCACATGTCTATACATATTAACTAATATGTGAATTACCTTAATTTCATTTTAGATTGCAGTTAGTAATTAAATTATGTAGTACTGTTCCCAGCCACTGGAGCAAGCCTAAACTCAAATATAAATTAAAGAAATAAAAAACAAATATTAGAAAATAGAAAGGTGAAATTACTATGTACCTACTACAAAACAAAGCCCGTGAAAATGACCCACGCAATAACAAGATCAGCCGACCCCTGCTGTCCTATTAGGCTATTATTCAGTAAAACACTAAATAACTAACCAATGATAAAACCTAGAAACAACTTTTCCTCTCTGAAGAGCTTGATAACCGTTTGATTTCAGGCCTGGCAGTTGACTCAGCCACAAGCAATGATGCGACTACCCAGGCAACGCTGGCAGCAGCATGGAAACTAGTTGACTTCAAACTGGCAGCAAGGCACTATCACTAGATCACAAGTGATGTTGCAACTACTAGGAAATAGAAAAGCCAAAAGAATAGTTGAAAGAATATTCTGTATTTTTTAATTTTAATTTTATTGAAAAACTTCTATGCTTACTACAAGATAATGTGTTTTATTATTTAAGAAGCCTTACTTGACAAAAGAACATGAATTTTATTATGTAGACTGAAAGTGACTACATTAAAAAACAGAAATACAAATACTAAAACAACCAACAGCATGAAAACAAGGTGGCTTCAGAGTGACTCACCAGGTCCCGCAAGCTCGTTGAGGTCGTGGGTGTTTGCCCCCGCTGCCCCCGGGTCGCGGGGGCGGTACAGCGTGTAGCCGTCGGTGAAGCCGCGTTCGCCGACCGCCTCCAAGAAGCCCGCCTCCAGTAGCGCTTGGCCCATCGCGCAGCCTTGCTCTCTGCCGGCAGAAACACACCGGTGATATCGCCACAACGCCGCTAAGTGACGCGAGGTGCGATGTTGTTCAAGCCGACAATGTGCACGTGATTATCGGCTTAACAAACTGTTTGCCGTGAGTTTCGTTCACATGTTGTCAAAGTCAAATGTCAACGGATGTAATCATCCGTTACGAGAAATGTAACAACAAAGTAATTATGACTAGGCATGTAAAATGGTGCTGAGACAAGACACCATACACTCCAACCATACAAATTTTCTGAAAAACATTTCAATAGAAACACAAATCTATTTAAAAATTCTTACATGGAGACCAAACAATTGCAATTGTAACCGCTTTGCTCATCATACAAAATTGGACTTATTTTGCTAGGTAGAAACACTCAAACAAAAACGTTTGTTATTTTTGCTTGGTTAAAATGTTGAAGCAAAATTATTTGTGATCATTTTTCGACTTTAAATTCGTTTTAGGAGGTAGCAGATATCTTTCACCCGAAAGGTAATGATTATGTGAGGAAACAAATGGCAGAGAAAAGGCTAAATAACGACAAAACCACACAGCCAACAGGAAACAATATAACATCCCTGAGCCAGGCCTTTTCAGTAAAATATGGTAAAACTATTTATTAAAACTTATCCCAAAAAAGGGGGAAAAGGAAGAAAAGTTTAAGTTTGGTAGGTTAGCATTCAATAGCCCAGTTAAATAGTATTTCAGAAAACTAACGTGCTAACACTAGGAAAAGACACAAGTCTTAACAAAGTGATACCTGTTAGCTGCGCGACCTTGCGCGACGAGCCACTCGACCAGCTGGCTGCCCAGGAAGCAGCCGCGGTGGTTGCGCAAGCGGAACCGGTGCGTCTGCAGCGGCGGCCCGCCGGCGCCGCGCAGCTCCTGGAACAGCGAGCGCAGCGACGCCGACTTGCGCAGCCCGCCGCCGCGATCGTCCACACCGAGAACGCCCGCCGTCGGCGCCCTGGCGACACGCATTCGTTGTTTACTAATGTTCAAACCACTGATCTATGGATAGCACTTCGTACAGTGAGACGTTGAAGCCACATTGAGCCACTTTATCATGTCTTCCCACTGATCTCTATAGCCTGGATAATGCTTCGTACAGTGAGACTTTGATGCCATATTGAGCCACAAAGGAGCACCTTCTACTACTTCCAATTTTCATCTAATTCATCGGCTTAGTCATACATGAAAGCCGATGGGTAAATTTGATGTAGCAACCATTTACTAATCATAGGAATATTATCAGTTCATAATTCTTGAAATCACAGCTTGGAAAGTGCATTATTGGGGCGGCCAAGATGGTGAAAACCTTACTTGACCTTGGCTCAATACGATGCCCTATCCATGTTATTGAGATCAGTGTTCTCAATCACTGCGCTTGTCGGCTTGGTCCACTCCTGGCGTCACACACCCGGCGTCCAAACAATACAACTCAGCTACTTCTCTATCGCATTCTGAAGTAATCAGAACTACATCTTGGATTGAATGGTCAACCAATGAAACACAGACCCAATGAAACGTTGCTTAACCTTGAATAACCTTTAGACCAAGCATATAACGGCTGTTACTGATCCCAGTACTATGCTACCAAAAAACTCTGAAACTGACAAGGTCTTAAGACAAATGGCCCCCCATCCAACCGCCGACCCAACGCAACGTTGCTTAACCTCGCCGTGCACCCGTAACGCACCTGCCGAGTGCGAACGTGTCCTGCTGCGACCCGAGCGAGAGCTTCCTGCCGGCGGCCGGGGGCGGAGCCGCGCCCGGGGGCGGGACGAGGAGCGGGGCCGGAGGGGCGGCAGCCAGCTTGCTCTGCAGGTCCTCCTGGAGGGCGCGCAGGTCGGAGGTCAACTCGGCGTCCATGTCCACCGATTGCAGGTAGGAGAGCACCACCTTGCAGCAGTAGGTGCAAACGCGGAGGGCGCCTGGCGGCAAAACATGGAGCGATGAGTCAGCGTTGATCAAGTAACAGTGTTCCTCCGCTAAACATGGCGTTGTGGGAAGCCGATTCCCCGGGGAAACCAAGTCCCCGGGGAGGGTGCATTGTTGCGACGAGAGTTATTTGTTTTCATTCTGATTCCGGAGTCGATCCGATTAAGTCATGTTTTTGCCGAGCTTCACTCAATCCTGTATTTTACTTCAATTGACGTGTTTTGAATCAAACGTTGTCGTGTTTTAGCGTCGACACAACAGCACGTTGGAACACCGTTGATTGAGTAAAGGTGGTTGTTGGCGAAACATTGGTATCTACACCAATGCCTCTGTAGTTGACTAAAATAGTTTTTTTATTGCAAGCAAATAAAGTCAGTGAACCAGCCATATCATCAATATGGTTTCTGAAAATCTATGGCAAACCAATTTATTTGTAGGTATTAGCAAATTGGGTTGATTATTTAATTCCTACAGAAAATCATTCTGCTAAATTAAGATCAGTTCATTTTTTGTTTAAAATATTTTTTTGTGCAGTTGCTATACATAAGAAGACATTTCACTATTACAAAATCTCAAAGCATCTCACACCCCAGCATGGTTTTAATTTTTTTTTAAGAGACAAGTATTAAAACATATATACCTGTGCAGCCCATTATTTTCCCAGGTATCTCTTGATTGCAGCAGCGAGAGCAGAATATTTGGCCGCAGATTCGACAGTGGTGGCGGCGACGGAAGGTGGTGAACTTTTCCTCGCAGTCGTAGCATTCTCGGCTTACCGAGTCCGGCATCCAATACTGTTTAAACTGCGTGTCCTTGTATGCTTGCAGGTTCTACGTCAAGAAAAAAGCCAAACATTCCTTTGAGTTAAGATTCAACTGATGTCAAAAAATAATGGCAAGGCAGTCAATAAAACCACTTACATTTGATTTAAGAGCAAGAAGGTTACTAATCCTCTTTAATACATTTGGAAGACTCCTCCCTTCGCTAATATTGACAGGAAAAGTTGAGGCAGTGGATGTTGTGGATTGGATGCTCTCATCCGATCCCCGTCGAGAGCTCATCGCGTCTGTTGGCGTGTTGCTCTGAGGAGAGCCGCTTGCCGAAGCAGCTCCTAGCGATGAGGGTGGTGCATCTGTAATAATAAGACAAGTAAATATGCATGTCAGCATGGGATCAGAGGTAGTTATTTGAACTGTGATGAAATGAATAGGAATCGGAAAAAAGGTTGGAGCTAATTGAGAATTGTCACATTGTGTGACATTCTGAGAGATTCGGTTGAGCAACAATGTACAGTGGATACTAACCTTTGTTGAAGCTAAAAAACTTTGACAGGAGTTGGTAACCAATTCCCGCCTCATTAGCTTCAGGACTGAGGGGAGCAAACTCAGTCAATAGGCTATGGGAACGAAGGTCTCTATTTTTGTCCATTTCACAGGAAACATCAATAAAGATCACTTTATTGTCGAACTTAATATAACGTAATCTCCTTATCCACGCCTACTTCGCCGTCAGCTCAGCTGTCAAAAGCATCGTGCTCTGGGATACGCTATGGGCGCGCTGACGTCGCTTGTTTGCCCAGTTTGAATTTGACGGGTAAGCAACATGCACTGCTTCAGTGTACTTTAGGTTGCTGATATGGAAGGTAGACTAAAATACAGCGACGAAAATCATGAGACGACAAACGTATACTTTTTGATATTATAGCGTCGTGTGAACAAATTACACCTTTCTTTATGGCTCACAAACATCTAGAAGACGTTCTGAAATCGCGGTAAGCGCAGTGAAAATTCGAAATTCGATTTTTTGGCACTTAGCATGAGATCACCGTTGCGAGTCGTGACATTGACCTATTAAATCACAGCACAGCAACATTCGTGTTAAAAGACTCTATAATATGTATAGCCATTATCACGTTGTGTGTTCATAGTTTCCGATTAATTCAATATAAAAATATATTTTTATATTCTCAAATTCTTTTTTTTATGCCTAAATCAAATTCTGTTACAAAATTGTCAAGTGATTCCATAATTATATTTGATATGCAAAAATAAACTCAATTTCCACCACAATAAAGTGTAAATCTGTCCAATTCCAGATTCTTTTGTCACCTTTTCACAAAAATTTCTAACGGAAGAAGAACGTGATTTAAAAAAATGAGAAAATCAGCAGCTGATAATAATAAGTAACATGAGAACGACAAATATAACGTGAAATAGCAGATGAAAATGAAATATAATTCGTGTCATTTGCACCCGGATTCTAAAAGTTTAATAATTGATGTAAATTATTCGGGCGGCGGACACTTTGCCAGGGGACACTTTGCCAGGCAACCCTTCAAGACATGCCCCCTTATATAGAGAATACTCTGCCTTGTAGGTACCATGTAAAAAGTTAGAGTAAAATGAAACATACAATAAAAAGATCAACGCGAAGATCCAAGTAGCCGGGGAATTGTATTTGCGAATTGCGATGATAATTGTTTATTCTTTCCTGTCTCGAAGTCGAGATATTATTATTTTAGAAGAGATTTTAATTGAGATCGAGATTTAAGTTTCAAACGAAGTTTTTTTGGTTGGGGGGGTCGGGTAAGGTTAGGTAGGGTAGGGATAGATTAGTGGTGGGGGGGGGGGGTTAGGTAGGGTCGGGTAAGGTTAGGTAGGGTAGGGATAGATTAGTGGGGGGGGGGGTTAGGTCGGGTCGGGTAAGGTTAGGTAGGTTAGGGATAGATTAGTGTTGGGGGGGGGGGAGGGGGGGGGGAGGTCGGGTAGGGTAAGGTTAGGTAGGGTAGGGATAGATTAGTGGGGTGGTGGTGGTGGGGGGGGGGGGTTAGGTCGGGTCGGGTAAGGTTAGGTAGGGTAGGGATAGATTAGTGGGGTGGGGGGGGGGGTAAGGTAGGGTCGGGTAAGGTTAGGTAGGGTAGGGATAGATTAGTGGGGGGGGGGGGTAGGTAGGGTCGGGTAAGGTAAGGTAGGGATAGATTAGTGGTGGGGGGGGGGGGGGTTAGGTTATGTTTGGTTTGGGGTGTGTCGGGTCGGGTAAGGTCAGGTAGGGTAAGGGTAGGTTATTAAGGGGATGGTGGTCGGGGTTGGGGGGGGGGTGTGTCAGTTTAGGTTTGGTTCGGTTTGGTTTGGTTGGGTTGGGTTCGGTTGGGTTTGGTCGGGTTAAGTAAGGTTAGGGGGTGGTTGTGGTTTTGAGAGTTTGGGGTTGAGTTAGGTGTTGATTGATTGTATCTTTAATTCAAAGTCAAGGTCTATCATTATAGGATCATATTTTCATATTATCAAATAGGACCTGTTTTGAATAAAAGTTTATCTTCCAGCTCCCAACAGTTCCCAAACTTGGTAACCCTGCAATTGTGTGGAATTACACTTGAATCGTTATATCTACATATTAACACATCATTATGTATGTTTCATTTTACTCTAACTTTTTACCTGGTACCTACAAGGCAGTGTATTCTTTTACTAAAGGGGGCATGTCTTGAAGGGTTGCCTGGCAAAGTGTCCCCTGGCAAAGTGTCCTACGTTCAAATTATTCAAATTAATTTTAGAGTGGCTCTGGTCCACAGCGTGATGTATTTGCACTGGACGCTTTGAAATAGGTCTACTCTAAAACATGTTAGGCTGCTGCAAAAACCAACCTATCTAGCTCAACGTTTTACGATTTAAACACAGGGCTGTTATTTGTGTGAACAAGTCGCACGTTCCGAGGCGATTTGACATAATAATTACGAATAATAAATACGAATTTGATTTTCCTTAAATTAATAAATAATAATTTATTCGGTATTCACTAACCACTTAAGTAAATGAAACACCCGATTTAAGTTTGATTTTTCAGCTCAACGCTATATTTACATTCTGCAATGGAATTTTGATATGTATGTTGAAGATCTAATGGAAACTTGTATAAGAAAGTCACGTTGAGCAAACCGAGACTGGTTTTTCTCAGATGCACACGATTATAAAAAAGCATGCCATTACATCCATTGAACTGCTCATTTAGCAAATAGCCAATTAGCTTGCACCTGGCTCCAGCTGTCAGCACGTAATCATCCGCGTGGTTTGCGGACGGTCTGGCGTGACGGTAACATGTAGGTACTCACTGTCTGCAGAAGGATTGGAATACCCTCAGGAGGATGGATCAGGAATCAGGACATAGAATCGCATCAGGCCATGCATAGTGTAATCGATGTCTGGTGGATCCGACAAAGATTTACTCGAAGATAACACGCCGGTGTTCGTTTGATGCTAGTCCAGACGTTTGCAATCTCATCATCGTTATCATCATCATCATCCATGACTATCATAATCAAAAAACTGGTCTCCAGCAATTTGTTGGGCGGGTCGCTTGCAAACCTGCAACTAAATCCTTACCACCACTCATCTAATCAGTCATTAAGGAGTAATAAATCAATGGGAAGGATACCAGTGTTTTACGTTGAAGGCGGAAGTGTGATTTGCATAAAAACTGGGGGTTGATTGGATTGGATTTCTTGGGGGTATTAGTTATTTATTACGGCCTTACGTGTCGACGCCAGTTAGAAAGATTCGTTATTTTCTGGGCATGGGTGCTACATTGTCTCATGCTGCATAGTCTCGTGTATTAATTAAATAATTAAATTTTTTAATGTGATCAAATACCACCTTGATGATAGAAAAGCAAAAGCCAGCCGTTTAGGAAATAAAATTAAGGCACTTCATAATTTAAGTGTAAAGTGTCGCGAACATGAGCGATAGTCCGTTATAGCTTTAGCTCCTTTTATTCTTTAATCGTTAAAAATAATTTTATATTGATAACGTTCTACCTACTTTCGGCAGGTTCAGTCCCTTACATTTGGTGCCAACTGCGGGAATCTTATAGGTTTTTATTAGGGTTCTCAATCGGGAAACCTCAGTCAGTAGTTAATAAATATTTGAGGGAAGGGTCGATTGCACAATAATGCTCAACTATTTGTATCTAACCGGAGGTTAAATATTTAACCAGGCATTGAAAACCAATTTAAGTCACTTAGCTGGAGCTATACAAGACTAATTACGACCCAACTCGCCAATAACCATTCGAACCCCGACTTTAAACAACCAATTCACACGGACAAGCCTAATCAGCCATTCCGCCCTCGCCACCACCCCCCAATTGCGTTCCGTCTGAATCAGCAAACTTTCCCCTCCCCCACCCAGGCAGCGGCAATCCGTCAGCTTGTAGTTCGCCATCGTCCTTGAGCTACCTCTGCCAGCGAGGGTGTCTTATCGTAGAGCCTTGGTTCTATTCCCGGCTGGCCCCCCGGTTACGGTGCTGTCCGCTAGGAACGGGCCATGGAGCTACCGGGGGAGCATCTACAGGGGTGGCGGCATGCGGGCGGGGTTCTTAGCACGCTATCATCACCCTAGATTCCGCCGACAAAACGCTACTACCGTCGCAGCCAGCCAGTACCACAACCCAGAGGCGAAAGTACTCACGTAGCGGGCTTCCTCCGTAAAACCGCTTGTGTTATGCTTGATTGTATAACTTTATCACTGTACTGGGTTAATACTGCGCGCTGTGTAATGAATTCTAATTAGGTGAGTACGTAGTATTAATTACAATGAATCGTTGTAGGCATTGACGTGTCGTAGCTAATGATCTAATATGTAAAAAGAATACCTGCTCAAAATATCATAGCACTTTGCCTTGTGCCTTTTTTTTGTTATTTGTTAGTACTCACCTTGTATTATATCTGATTTGAATGCAAGGTCCACTTGAAAAGCTCCTTCTACTTAATGAAAATATCGCGTTCGGAAAGTTTTTATTCATTCGGGATTCAAGAGTCAATAAAAACCATAGAGTTGTACACCATTGCTTTCTTCGGCGAGGGTTCACGAGGTATTTGCTTGAATATGTGTCGGTGGCTACAAGTGATTTAGATTGCCAGACACGATTGCGTGCGGCGATGAAGTGGGGGTGTATTGGTTTTGGTCAATTGCTTCGTGGAATGCTAGCTGCCAGAGCGTCCGACACGCATTTCCGGGCTGCTGAGGTCGGTCTTTGAGACAGGACCAAGGTCCGCAAGGTTCGAAAGGGTTGGTGTTCGTAATTTCGATAGAAAATATCGTTGCGCCAACGGTTTCTCCCTTTTTGTTTGTCACCTTAATAAAAATGACTATCCAATTAAGCTTATAGAAAAAAAATTACGGTTTAATCGATAGATTTCAAGGTGGTTTTATTGCATACTCCACTAAAACCACTAAATCCCTGGAAGTGCATGTTAATATTATCAGCGGAGATTCGATCAGAGATGGTCAGCTGATTATTTGTATCGTTGAAATGATCGAAAAAGAGGTCAACGACGCCCTTGATTCACTGACAAGTTCATCCGTGTTCACGAAGCCATTGACCAGAATCAAAAGAAATCAAACAAGTTGTCACGCACTATTTAGACAGCAGGGTAATTAGGTGCTGTGCCCTAAGGCTTTAATATTATTTGCATTAGGAAATGCGTGTGTATTAAAGTCAATTACGTTTGGTGCCAATGGTGGGATCTTTTGTTGATTTTTTTAAAGGATGTACACAGCTTGAAAGGCGAAAGCGTAATTAAAGTTTTAAGTACAGTGGCATAATAATAGTTAAATTTCTTAAATGGCGATTGTGTTCACTTCGAGAAATTCGTAGCAATAATATCACGTGATTTTTAGATATCACCGTGCTGGAATAGATGCTATCCGCATGCTTATTTTTATTTTTTAATAGCTATTTCGAAGTTTCCAAGTTATTTGACTTTAATGCCCACTTAATGCCCGGCCCACTTTTTATTGAGTTTACATCCATGCGACATGAAGATGTGTCGCTTCCTGTTCTTTCAGTTCCTGTCACATGTGTGAAAGTTGCGGATTTGTATCACGGAAACGTTTGTGTCACATACGGAAATACAGCGGCTCTAAATAACTTTTAAACATTTCCGCCTGCAAAACCCTATAATATTACGATGAACCAAATCTAAATATCACAGCTTTTCCTTACAGCTTTTCAAGTTCGCCTTCATAATTTATGGTTGTATGAACCACTTCTGTTTTTTGTCATATCCCCATGGGAAGCGAAGAAGTCATTCGCTTTTGATATATCAATCATTTCCTGTGCATTCCATGCCATATTAAAAAGCGAATGCTACGGGATTGTCCTCGCCGTTTACCTTCCCCCATCCACCCCTCCCACCACCGCTAGGGGCAATAAACTGATAGACAAGACATGCGACATGATGTCGGGGCGGCCTAGGCCTATGTAACAAAGTGCATGTCATTGATCAAATGCAAGATAGGATCACCAGAGAAAAAAGCAAGTAAATTCCAGAAGCTGGGTTTCTAAAACCCTTGATGTTCTGTACCTAACACTTATCTGAGAAGCTGTGCGCCAGTCCACGAGCTTGTAATGATACCGCATTCATCTCTTATGTTATCTTTACTTTCTTTTTATATCTATTTTTAAATATAATTTTCACTTTCGTTTCGAGGTTCTAATTATAAGTGTTTGTGTCCGTTTATTATCCACCATCTATTTGCAATAATTAATCGCAATGAGAAGTTTAATTGCACCACTACAAACCATTCTGACACCTGCGCTCGATAGGAGTGATTTAGGACGGTCTACGGAGCGTTCGTTGGAACAATCGTTGGTCTGACTGCTTTTAGGGCAGCGAAATAGACCTCTCACACTCCGAGAAAAATAACGTCAGATACCTACAGATGGCTTCCAGTTTGTAAAAGAAAACAATTAGCTCTTCTAATTAACCAAGGAAGATAGGGCAAGAGTGGGTATCACGACGTCATATTGATTGAATTTTCATTGAATGGAATTGGCGTATTAGCGGCAAATAGGGTAGAGAACCAATTGCGCTTGTCTGTGGTCGGACAGGACCAAACGATTAACCGCATTGACAGGAACGAGGTCAGACACAAGCTGCCAATCGGTTGTCAGGATCTGGAAGCGGTATTTATAACAGTTGCTGGCCGCACAGCGCAATCAAGCGTGGTAATTCCTCGATTCTGATCTCGGACAAGTCGAGAGCACGAGACCGCCGAAACTTGCAAAAAAACAACGCGGGGGCGGATCGAGGTGAGACCTCGGGGTCGCGTGTTTTCCTAACAACGCGGGTGGTTAAAAAAAGCAGCGACAGCTTTTTAGACTGGATTAAGGTGTAAACAAACTTGGAAAATATCACAAAATATTTCACGAAACTTCGCTCAATTCTGTTCAATGTTTTCAATTGGAAGTCTGAGATTGCATTTCACTTTGTCTTGTTTATAGCAGAATCATAAGTTTGGTTAAATTTCCATTTTACATACCTACTGTTTATACACACCTATACTAAGAGGCCGCACAGATATGGGCTATTTACAGCATTTATATATATATTACATTGTAAAATATCACAATGCCAAAATGTAAAATTTCTAAGCAATCAATCCACACCTTTTCTCATGGGGCTAGCAAATTTTCTTTAGCAATGTGCCGGAAACCTAGCGATGAGAAACAGTATAGCGATTCAAAACACGTAGCCATTCAATGATGTCCTATAACAAACTTAGCACTGACATGCCAATATGCAGTAAGTTACCTTTTACACCCTTATACCAACTCAATGGCCTCACCATCATCATCGATTGCTACAGAGCGGCCCTGTTTATGACACAGTCAGCAAACTATACGTGACGTCACACGTAAGCCTGCATTAGCTAGGAAAAGTATTTTTGTGTAGTGTAATGTCATGCAGCCATGGTGCGTGTTTGAGAAAGGGCATGGTTTCGTAATCCGAACTATGCCAGGCATCTTATTCCGTTGCGTGCACCGCCGCGCGATCCTTGAGATGGTGATAAACCGTGTCGAGAGCCTGATAGCTCCTGGCTTGATGTTAATTTCATACAGCGTTCCGACCCTTAAAGAATTTCCAAGCCTTATTGGAGTGCCAACCCTTGTGCGAGAGTGGCTGTCTGAAATAATTGACTGTTTTGAAGATGGTGAGCGTAGCAATAGCCGTGCTGGGGGAGTTTCGATAATATCGATTTTTAGCCTATTTTCACGCATTTTAGCCTGATTTCTTTGAACCATTCCAGTTATTCTTTGACCTTCCGATTCGCCGTGAACTGCTTTGATGACGGTAGCGACGTCCCTTTGCGATGCTGTTTGCTGATGCTATTGACAGTACGGCTTAAAAGGGTTGCTCTGGTCACCGCAATGCTCCATTGGGAGCAAATAAGCAAACCCCGAGGGGCTTTTTCAATTCGTGACGCCTTGAAGCTTCTTTGATCCGAAAAGTAAATGAAAATAGCGAAATACTCGTACACATCTCTGGAGAAACGAATTACCTATCTATCTTTTTGGTTCGAGCACTTGCAAGGAGTTTATTTTAGCGATGCACGTGTCGCCACGTGCTCCATGGAATCAGTCATAATCTTTGCTTTAATTTGAGACATTTGTGGTCCTGAAACCTAATTTTTTGACGTTTTGTCAAGTCAGTTCAACGCCAGCGTTGAGTGTTGACGCAACGCAGACAAACCAGTTCTTTTTGAGGACCACACAAAGTGAAAATGTCTTTGCTGTAATAACTTCCCGTGGCTTATGAAACACTCTGCAAAACGCTATGTATTGCTTGGTGTTCGAAATTCGATGTGACCTATCGGCGTCTGTACTGATGCAGTGTCCGCTTACAGATGCCTTTGTAATCTTTCTAGATAAAAGATTTGATACTCGAAATAAATCTAATTTTCACCTAGATATTAGATTCGATTCTGAGTTTTTAATATTTTCTAGACAGAGTTAAGAGATACATCCCCGTGTCCACCCTCTCACATTGCAGCAGCGGACGAAGCCGCAGCCCGCGCGCCGCCCCCGCCGCCCCCTGCCTGCCCTGGGAGGCGGCCGGCCCTGGCTTCCCCCCCGGCTTCACGGTCGCCGACCTCGCGCTGTGCCGGCGCCGGCCGGCGCCCCGCCGCCCCGACAACTTGCACCCCGGGGGCGGCCGTCCTGTCGATCTGCTCACCGAGTACGCGAGGAGCTTCGGGTCGGGCGTCGCAGACTTGGTCGCACCGCCGGTAGGCAGCATCGCTTAGTGCCACTAAGCGTGCCATCCCACACTAGCGTCCTACCATTGAGTAAATTTTCAGACGGCTGCTTAATCAGTCCTTCATCATCCAATCAATCATCTTAATCAGTCCTACTTGGTGCAGCCAACTGGCTGGTATTACGGCGTAGTGTAGTCTGGATCTAGACCCTAGTTCCAGATACCTGGTGCTGCAATGGCACCACAGTTACACCAGCAGATTGGCCGGCCTAGGATCGGACCCTGTTTTAGTCTGTAGTTTAATACTGTGGGTATCATAGGTCCCCAGGGCTTTTTTTTGGCCATACAAGTTAATTTCTTCATTAGCCCAGGATGAAGTAAGGATAGTACCACTGATTGTAACAGATGTCCGACGGCTGCATTGTTACATGGCCCGGTAATCAATTGTGATTATTTGCTACATGACCTTAGTTAAGAATGTTTATAATGTAAAAATATTTAGAGGCTTCAAAAGAAGCTCACGGAGTATCCTATGAAAATTGATGCAAGTATACACAGGTCTGAGGCAGAACATTTCTTGAAAAGGATAGGCACTTAGGCAAATTTAGAAAAAAACACCTAGCAATGAAATCATACCTCATGGTTGTTTCCCTTCGCTCCAGTTCTTAGCGAAGAAGGAAACCGTTCGCGACGTCGACACCGTTGCCAAGAAGGACCTGCCGCCGCGCGAAGTGTTGAAGCCACCCGTTGCATCACCTGCAGCACCACCTGCAGCACCACCTGCAGCACCACCTGCCGCACCGAGGTCCGGCAACGTCGTCGACGAGCCACCGAAGCCCGGCAACCTTGGCAGCGATCCTGCCAAGTCTGGCAACGCTGGCGACGATCCTGCAACGTTTGGCAACCCCGCGATTTCTGAGACCGGCGCGCAAGGGGCGGAGCCTGGCGGGGAGACGCCTGAGCCGGAAGCAGTGGAGAAGGTGGAACAGGTGGTGAAGGAAGACATGATGAAGGTAGGCCATTTTGTCTTCAGTTACAATGCTGGTGGCATTAACATAACGCTGTTTCAAGGCCATGACCATCGACAGGGGGCCAATCAGAGACCAAGACCATAGAGATCATCTTCGTGCAGATAAGTCTATAGTAATATGTCAGCGATGGTTGTCTATCAAACAGAGGTTTTTACAGCCCATAGTGGAGGTAGTGTTTGGTATCACGGTGTTAGACCCCTGGAGCCTGATTCTATAACTTTTAAAAAGTTCTCGTCTCCCCTGCTTGGGAGATCCTCTCGTCTCGTCTCGTCTCCCACCTTTTTCTTTTCGGTATTCTATATCGAATTGGGAGAACTGTTTTATCGTAAACCACGAGATTCACGATTCGACCAATCACACATCGTAGACTGTCACTTGTTTGACAAGCATGGCGCTGAATCTGACCTTTATGACGTTTAACTGTCATCGACACGTGAGCGGGGATTCAGTATTCAGACTATTTCGTTAGTTACAGAGTTTACTTCGTCTTAACTTTTGACTGCACTTCTCATTTATACCTTAACCAAACATTTATTAATCTGTGCCACCAAATAAAAATTGTATTTAACCACGACCATTGCTTATACCTGAATTACTTTTCACCGCCAAAATGCAAAATGCGATACGATACTACGAACAAATAAACAAAAACTTTCAAAACAAAGCTCTTAAATACGCGAGATGAGAGTCTAATCTTACAAAACACAAACAGAAACGCACGAGCTGACAGAACCAGCTGTTCTGCCTACGAGAGAGGCTTCTCCCGAGATCTCCCGAGATCTCCCAAACCAATCGGCCCGAGAGAACGAAACGATACGACAACGCCCGAGAAGACGTTATAGAATACCGAATGGCGTTCTCGTCTCGTGTCGTCTCGTCTCCCATGGGAAAAAAGTTATAGAATCAGGCTCCTGGTACCTAAAGATAACAACGAGATCGTTGGTTCAACCATGGTTCTCCCTTTTTAGGACCACAAACCATTTAAAACAGAGCTAACCCCGTGAAACCAATCCTTACACATTGTAAACTGCAAGTTCTAACTAACATCCACTCTGCGTACGCTCGCGCAGCTGACGATGACGCACACGGACCGCGCGCAGATGCCGCGTCGTCGCGACCTGCTCGCCGCGCCGGCGCAACCCGCCGAGCTCGTGCGCCGACCCTCCAACCTCGGCGTCGGCGGCGACCTGCTGGTGCGCATGTCCGAACACCGTGCCCATTTCACACAGCACCACGCCCTCGGGCGGCCCGAGCTCACCCGACGGTCCACGAGCCTTAAGATGGAGGGCGAGATGTCGACGGTGACCACGAACAACGAGTTCTACCAGGAGCACCCGTACCGCGCGCGGCGACACAGCAAGCGCGTTCCGACGGTGTTGAAGAGCGAAGGGGACATGCAGAAGACGACGGAGAGCCACGAGAAGTTTGTCGAGTATCCGGCCATCGTGCGGCCGTCGCTGCTGCGGAGGCACTCGTGTTTGCGTCTCGAGGGCAGCTACGAGCACAAGCCGGAGTACAACGAGATTTTCAGGGGGCTTCCGCAGCCGGAGAAGTCGTTGCCGAAGAGGATGCCGGACCAGCTGAAGATGGAGGGTAGCGTGACGGAGAAGAAGTCAGAGACGAGGTCGAGCTTCGCCGACGACGTGTTCGGGGAGGTGGCGCGGACGGAGATTGTCAAGCGGGAGAGCAACATCAAGGCGGAGGGCGTGTTCCAGTTTAACCCCGAGTTCAAGGTCACGAAGAGATATCCGGGCGAGAAGAGGCACGCGCCGCGAACGGGCGCCCAGATGCTTGTGGAAAGAGAGAGTGACGAAAAGAAGGAAGACAGGAGGAGGAGGGAACAGATTTTTGACGGTAACGCGATGAAAGAGTTGATGGACGACACCAAGAAGAAGGAAGAGGGGAGAGCGAGAGAAGCTGTAGACAATATTTTCGAGGGTAAAGAAATTAAAGCGGTCTTGAGCAACGAGACACCAGAACAAAAAGAGGCAAGGAAAGCGAGAGATGCGACAGACAGTATCTTCGAGGGCAGAGAGATGAAGCAAGTGATGCACGAGATGCAAGTGGTGAAGCCGACTAACGTGGTGCAACAGATCGCCGAACTGAAGCAGGACGGCCACCGCGCCGTGGACCAAGCCTACCACGAGATATTCGTCGACATCAAGCGCGAGCTGGAGCCGAAGCCCGACACAGCATCCAGCACGACCGTCCAACGCAAGAAGTCGCTACTTCACCTACCCGAGAAGCCCATCTCCAAGCCAGATCCAATCCCCGTAGAAAAACAACCTCCACCCAACTTTGTCACCAAACCACTGAACAACATCCGCCTCGAATATGACTCCGAATTCAAATCCGCATTCCTCGACTTCCACACTGAGAAACCGGCGAAGAAGAAGCCGCCCGTCCATCCGCGCGAACGCGTGAAGGCGCCGGACATCTTCCCCACGGAGCCCGTGGAACGCCTCGCCAGTCGTCGTGGCAGCGTGCACCATGCCGAGGAGGTCGAGGTCCCGTCGCGTGGACGGAAGGAGTACGTGGACTACTCGTGCAGGGAGAGTCTGGCAGGGCGTCGGTCGCGCGCACGGCCACGTGACCACCTGGAGGACGCGTCGTCGGCGTTCCGCGTGCTAGGGGGGGCGCCGCTGAGAGACAGGTCGGCGTCGCCGTCGTACAGGCTGCTGGTCGACCCGGGCGAGGGGGGCAGGCCGCGGCGGCGGGGGAGCGTCGCCAGTCCGACGCAGTCGAGGACGCCGTCGAGGACGCCGACAAGGAGTGAGTAGGATACGCTCTGCGTCCAGTTTCCAGTGCATTGCCTATCACACGACCGTTGAGACTTGATCTTATGGAGAGAAAGGAGGCTTCTAATGTTGATTCGAAACTAAATGTTTATTCTCGTTGCATGTACGGTAGATATTTATTATAAGCAACAAAATATCTATTCCAAAATTTGTATCCACACCGGGAATAACGGAATTACAGGAATTTTGGAACGAATATTTCATTTCTAATAATAAATATGTCAGCTTCTGTTTATCTTGCCTACTTTTTCTGAAATTTTGTTCCATTGTCTCACTTAAATAACCTAGTAACAATTGCCAGCCATAAATTGAAACGATGTTTGTAAGTGAAGCAATCGATAAAATACACATTACGTTTTTATCTCACAGGTATGGGTAGTTAGTGCCCCCTTCATGCTGTGGCGAGCGAAACAAGCGGGTGTCTATGCTCAGTAAATTTATATAAGAGTCACTACATGTAATCAATCTCAGGTGAACTACCGCGCGCTCCCAAACTCAGCTGACATCACCGTTTCTCACAGCTGTCTCGAGCTCAACGACCACCAACACCGCGTCGGGCTCCGCACAAAGGACACTGACACCGACCAAATCCCCTCGATCACCAAGATCACCCACAAGATCACCCACTAGATCGCCTAGATCGCCTAGATCGCCTAAGAAGACGCCGTCGGCGGAGCCGAAGCATTCCTTCCTAGTGCTCGACACCAACAACAACTCAGGGAAACGTCAGGACGTCGAGTCTCAGAGGAAAACCTATCTGGAGATTCCCTCCGCGCAGGATGCGGGTGGAGGCGGCAAAAAAGATGTGGCTGACAACCCTTGGATGCCGCCGTGGTACGAGAACCCCACGTCCGCGTAAGGAAACACTGTCTCCGACGTTTTATAATGAGGTGTTTGGATGGAGTGAGTTGGTGAATGATATGTGCATGTTCTGATCAATTGAAACTTTTCGGTCCTCGACGTTTTGACCACCTCAGTAAACTACTTTAGGATCTTGAGGAAAAAGTAAGGGAAAAGAAAGCATCTTGACGTCTTTCTTTATACTATTTATGTTTCTTCAATCAAAGTATAGGTACCGTCAATGAAAATTCCAGCCAATAACAGTTATAAAAGGCCATGCCATATTCACACCAGACAACGGTTACATTTAACATTTTTAAATTTCAAACTTTTGTATTTTGTTACATATCTGCATTTACAAGTTTGTCGGAGATGAAATAATGTCAGATGGCGAGTGCGTTTGATAGTTTAAAAGGAATAACAGAGAATGTGATAAGCAGAGCTCTGAAAGAATGCTATCTGCTGCGAGTCAGGCTGGAGAGTGTTTTGAAAGCGACTTTACCTTAAATATTTAGACATTCTTTTCGATTGAAACAAGTCAGCGGTTGGCAATCGTTGCGAGCATGTTTTCTGAAAATTTCAGCCAGGAAAAGTCCACTGCCAGGAACTGAAGTAACTTTATTGATGTTTTACGACTTATGATAACCCCAATATTTCAAATGTCTCGCGTCTAGAAAATTTTCAATACCTATAATGTTTAACAAAGTACAAAAGGATCAGTCAAAAATGATAAGTGGTAAGTAGCGCTTTGACATTTAAAATTCATCTTATTACCTCGTTTGAAATAAATTATTTCGTTGCAAAGCATGTGAACGAAAACCTATACAAAGAGACTTTTTTAAATCTCAAAAATATGGATATCCTACCGCTGCTGCTAAAAACCTATCCCAAGATGAAGGAGAAATAATTATTGTTGTTCATGTTTATAATTTATTGAATATTGTATTGTATTAAATGTTACTAAATACAACGCAAATGATTGATTCGATGCTTTATAGAGAAAATAAACTACATACTTTTTTTAAATATCGTTCACACATTGATTCTCCTTTATCCATACCCAGCATAATTTTCCACGCAACGTGTGATTAATGTGACACATTTGATGTTGCTTTTTGTGTTTCAAACCTAGATGGCAATGAAAAAGAAGGAAACGTGTTCCCATCCAAAAAACATCGTGTTCGACGGGGTTGAACATGAAGGGGCAAAAAGTGACACGACTAGTCCAGCTCGCACCTCGTTATTGTTGGAGTGGTGACGTGATGTGTAAACATCATAATAAATTACTTGTCACATTTACTTATACCATTTTGTGGTTTAGCTCCTAAACGCAACCCGCAGAACAGGTCATGGCTCCTCCACATTAAAAAGGTAAACCACTTCAACCACGAATCAAGAAATGCTGACGATAATTACAATGACGTCATAAAATCAAGGCTGCACGGAAAAATAATGGATGCAAATTCGATGTAGAAATTCATATTTGAATGCAAAGTTAAACTTTATGCAGCGCCTAAAAGCAGCCCGCAGAGCACATCATGGCACTTACGCCGCGTTCGTACGAAATACTTATAATTTTTTTTTATAAAACCAAAAAAAATCTAAAACAACTTTATAGTGCGTAAGCGAAGCTCGACGTGGATGCAAAAAAGATAAAAATGTATGCATTAGTCAAATAATTTTTAATGGAGAGTATAGAGAGTATATAATTATTCCCAATATGGAGTTGTACAAGGACATCAATACAATTTACGTCGCTTATAATTTCTGTTTGACGGGCGAATTATTGGACTGGAGAATAAACATTATAACCAACAACGCCATTAGTTCGGAGGCTATGTAGAAATGAAACAAAAATTGTTAATTCTGAAACGATTCGGACATCGTAACCCTGATACAAAAAATTCCGGAGATAACATGAAATTGGTCAAAGCAGAGCTTAATAATACAAAGCTTCACACGTGCTATTCATCAAAATTGATACACATAAAAAACCGTTTGTTTGCTTTTATACACACACAAACACAACAGCACGTAAAACACATGGCAATTGAACGATTTCCCTCATATGCAAATGAAAAACCCGAGCCCAGTGTGAAAGTACACTGATAATTCATATTCTCGCTCACAACGCATACAAATCGGGAGGCAATTGTTAGCCAGCCGCACGTCGTAGCGTAGCTCGAAAGCTCTATGCGTGCATGCGTGCATGCGTGCGCAAAGCAGCTGTGTGCGGTGCCAGCTGCAGACAACGCACTCACGCGATCCACATATTGAAATGAATTTCTTACGAGCGTGGATATCAAGGTTGCCGCCGAGGAGAGAAAGACGAACTGTTCAATCGTGAATTCGATGAATTTGTAAGAAGATCGGCTCAACTGCTGCGTGGCATTTCTCAAATATTTATATCGTCACCGATTCCAGATCATTTCATTTCATGCCATTTTATTTCGCAAACTGTTTGAATTTTCTTCGTTGTATTAGCTTTTCCAATCTGCCTGTCAGCAGTTTGCGCGACGAATTTTCTTGTGTAAATACTTCGTGATTTTGCAAGCATCGGCAAATTGTAAATCGAGAGTAGGGGACAAAGACAAAGAATTAACTAAAAGAGAGATAAAGAGAGAAAGTGAGAGTATAGAGAGGAAGAGAGAGTTGATATGAAATGAGTTTATTTACAATAAAAATACTATAGCACGGTGCTTTACATTAAACCTATGATAATTTTTTTTTACTTCACTTAACACAAAAAACTGTAATTTATCAGTAGCATCATTCAAGAATATATTTTGGTGTAGGGACTCTAAAATGCAGATGCTTTAATTATTTTGCAGTCAGTGATCTGTCCTGGTTCCCAGATTTGCCAATTATAATTTTTTAAAAGCCATTTTTTCTCAAATATCCTTAATGACTGCTGTTTTTGTGGTTGGATGTGCTTCGGAGATTTGCGTTTCTAAATCGCCTACTCTTGGGCACCGACCAACTAATATATGAAACCAAGAAAATACTTCAACGATATTTTGGCAGAATTCCCACATGGCTTGAATTTGTTGTGGTTCTCATGTTCCCAGACCATATCCAACCATATCTAGACGTGAAAGCTCCTTAACCACCTGTTCACCGTTTCATAAGACCAAATCACGGCAGCATTAATTGTGACCGGCTCAAGACCGACTATGTGCGAAAATGCAGAAGTTTAAACGATCGTTTAAACAACTGAATGAACGGCGAAAAAAAAGGTAGATAGGGCAACGCATAGTAAAATGCCATAATCGATTGTTATGTTCAAGGTAGGGCTTTGAACCAAGGCCATATCACGGCGCGATAGTAAAATCAGGAATAAAATTTAATAGATTTGATCGCTTCCGTTTCTTTGTCGACAATAGAGGGAACAGAAAAGAGTAATAAAAGGACCGACATCTCATGGATTGTAGGTGTATACGTTCATTCTTGGAGAAAACTATAAGAAAACAATACTATAATTTTAGTGACAAGGCCGAACAAAACCTCCCGGAATCAATAAGAAAAAAAATCTCTAGATATCGAAACACTTCCGAAACAACTGAGCAAAGAAAGAAATTAGATCTAGATCCAATCAGAGTGCGGAGCAACAGTACTTTCTCCATCATGATTGGAATGAGGTTCTGATTTTTTTATGTAACTGTTGATGCACCAGCCAGCGCGGTCCCGTACGAGTTCGCGTGATGGATTGGCGACCGCGGGGTCGGTGCTGGCACCACCGAAATACCGCCCGCCCGCCCCTCGTAGCGCCCCCAGCGCCCCCCCCCCCCAGCGTCGATCGATTGCGCGGTGTCTGGGCTGGAAGCTAACACCTGGTCGATTCGTCGCCAGGTGGCACCAGGGTGCATGACTTGCGACGTCCACCAGATGGCACCACCGGTCGGTTTGGCGCTAGTGCTCCATTCGAGTTGCTTTTATGAGTTGCTTTATGAGTTTCTCATAGCTTACTTCTTGTCATAGGGTCGCTACTGTACGGTGGCCGGCAATTGGTGTTTTTTGGGGAGGATAAGAAGACGAAGTGGTAAATTAGGGTATGAAACTGATGCAACTAGAAATTAATTCAAATTGAGGAAAATACGATGGGATTGTAAGCACAGCTCCAAGTCCACTAATACGTTATCTAGGGTAAGAATGATGGCAACAGTTTTTAAACAAAACAAAAAAAATGCTCATTCTGATACCCCAGATACTTCTCATTGAGGAAGAAGATTGAAGAAAAATGTAAGACCAGGTTGGGAAATTAGCTCAACTCAAGTGGAAGCCCACATTAGGTCGGATGCCTCACAAACGCGAGTTTCTCGGCTTTACGAGGTTTGACAACCGAGCAAGATCACTGAGCTGTGATCGTTCTCGCTGAGAAGATGCGTACGATCGAACGCACGTTTCAGAGTCTTCGGCTTGAACTCTTCGCGGGTCCAGATGCTGCGGTGGTGATCTCCGCACAGCATCTGAAAATCGCCTAGCTGTGTATGGCAGCGAATCGAAATTTTGAAGCTGTGCTATTCCCAGCGTTTGAGTCTTTGTTTCGAGTAATATAGAAAGTAATCGGGATTCTCTGGGTGTTTAGTGAAATAATTCATTTCGACACAAATAAATTAGCAGAATGTACTCGAAAGTTGTTCATATCTTAGTTTCGATAGCGAATTATAATACCAGGTCAAAATCTCTACCAACGCTTTTGGATAGGGAGAAAAATTTATTTGTTTAATGAACTTCGTGGTATTTTTTCAATAATCGAGCTTTAATTCGTGCCATGGTCGAAATCTTGGGTAAACATTGACAGTTCACTGCTCTGTATACGCTGATTGAAAAGTCCCAAGGTCGCATTCCTAGAAAAAATTGCAAGGTTCCCAGTTTTTCCAGTTTTTCCCGTTGGATGGCGATTTGATTGTTCAATGATTTCCCTGCTTCGTGGTTCCAAGCGAGACCATGCTAAAATTCCGGTGTTAATTTGGTAAACGTTTCTATGGGATACGAGGAATATAGGAAACTGTTGTGACCCCCAGGTAAAAAGAAACACTTCCCCCGTTTGTTTAAATTGGGATTTTTGTATTTCGTGATGTCATTGGTAAAGTTAAGGTTTGCGTTTATCAGTGGCGTTTAATAAAAAAATCTCTCCCGAGGCATCCTCATGAGTCTTTTATTAATCTAGTAGTGGCCATGGTGGTATTTTACTCAATTTTTCACAATAACACCGACGGGGTAAGGGCTCTGCAAAGTATGGGGCGATTAATTTGCACCCCCTTGCGTGCCGCCAGGCGAGGGTGGTGAGCATGCAAGGGTAGGTAATGCGGGTACATCCAGTAACACCACCGATCTATCCCCAAGTGGACAGCCCACAGAAATATTGCTCAGCCGGCCGAAATGATACAGTGCTATATTTATTCAAATCAATAATTAGTCACAGTGTTATGCAGGCATGTTCATACACGCAAAATTCGAGAGCCTTTATTTGGTAAATGATATCACACTCAAATATTATGAACTTGTTCACAACTCCGTACACAAAATACACGGGCGTTATTAGAGCACTAATTGCGCAGGGTTTATTAATTCATCAAGATGAACACACAGTTTAGCTTCAATGAAAATAAAAGGAGTGTTTTCCTTAATAACCAGAAGCTCGTTGAAGATATTTTGAAGATCATAGGAGCTTCGTCCCTCTACAGTTCCTTCTGCACCATAATTTGCCTACGTGCTGCTCTTCAGTTTCGCGAAGTTACTTTCTTAACACAAACTTTAGATGCAAAATGCTCTGTGATGTCCCGCGAATTGCGGGGGGTGGATCGACGTTATGTAGCACGTAGGTAATACGCTGAGAATATGAAATATTACACGAGGGGCATAATTTTCTCGTGTTAGGATAATGAGGTGTAATCAGGCTTGGAGTAGGTGGGTGCATACAAACCCGGTCACGGTATACTACATCAAAGAGAATAAGATTCGCGAATTAGTACTTTGTATTTGGCGTAGCTGTGTTGTAGTGTGAATATTAGTACGAACAATTACCAGATTAACAAGAATGATTTGCATTTTGGTGAGTTCAGAAATGGTACAGTGGTATATGTGTGGTTGGATTTTTTTTTACAGATATGCACACAAATATTGCGAGAAGCAGCTTGACATACATTTAGAAAATCGGTCGGAAAATCTATGGCTGAGAGCTCAAATTTTAGTCCACGGTGTGAAACCAAAGCATTTTTTAATGCTGATTATCGGAATTATTTATCCAAAGATCTACTTATAGAGTGAATGATTGGTGTAGATATCTATGTCCTTAGAATGTGTGGCTGAGATATTTGGTGGTGTTTAAGAAATGGAACAGCGAGTTATATGCGAACTCGAGAACTGCATTTAAGAATGAATCCACTGATTAATATTAGCGACTAACAATTAGTAAATATTTTCAATGTTATTTATAGTTTTGCACATGAAGACGACTCATTAACACTCATATATGTAGGGTACTTTGAATACTTATATCGGAAATGAGAAACCAATAAAAGCTATCTTCGTCACCGAAAGTTAAAGATGTAGTAAAGGTAAATTTCGACTTGATCGAAATAAAATTGAAGAAAATTTCGCCAGAATCAAGCATTGATTACAACGAGAAAATCGAGCTGACTAGTGTTTGATTGAAATTGAATTAGTCACCAATGCAAATATTTTTATCAGCTAATAGTATTTCTTGTGAAATAAAAGAACAGTGAAATGTTTATTTAGTGCATGGTTTGACAATTTCCATTTGCGATCTCACAGAAACCAGATTAAACTTTCTCCCAACATGTTGGCGAGCTTTCATCTCCACTTGCTTTGAGCTCTTAACTTTCCTATAAACTGTCAAGATGACGAGCTAGCAGTGAAACTTGGGCAGACGTGTATTGTTCACAATAATCACCATCATATTCATAACGTATATGAAAATAATAACACCATTAAAAACAACAACATTTAGTTTTAAAAATATCAACAGGTGACATTATACGCAGGAATGGATCGACAGAAAAATACGACGTCGATTTTCGCGCACCTTATCACTAAACTTCTAGAAACTTCGTGTTTTGGCCCACATTTATATTTACATACGGTACGAGTATAGGTACGACATGTTCCCATTATTCTAGACGGATATTTAGTTCTTGCGTATAATTATTCATGTAAACATTACTTCATAATATAGGTACAAACGACAATCTGCAAACACCTTTACAAAACCTGAATTCGTACAAGTATTCAAACCCTATCTGCCGACACATAGGTATTAAGAAAGGGAACATTCTATTTGTCACCCTCCCGCTATGCCCGAAATCTTTCTTTGTTATAATATCACGGATATTTTGTCTAGACCCAAATATTTGTCTTTATAGGTCTCAATTTCTTGCAAAGATTCACGTGTCCGGTAAATGTCATCAAAGACAGGTACACAGAGCGCTTGAAAAGTTCGCGTTTATAAGTTGAAACTGATAAAATCAACCAATCAATCAATCATACAAAATAGACCCATAGTAATCGAATTTAACGCACACTGAAGTTTTCTGATAGTTGTCGCTTAGTTTTTCTTTGCGTAGAGCTGGTCTAATTTAGAGAAACGATTCGAACAACGACGTTAAATCCTGACGTATGGCCTAGAACAAGCAACCAAGAAACAGATTTCGGACACAGCCTATGTTAACCTCTCTGGACTCAAAATCTTTCACTGTTTCTATTAGGTAAGGGCTTCGGTTGAGTATTTTTAACGAGCAAACATCTCATCAGTCATCATTATAGTAACAATTTGTTGTCGTCTAATATTTAGCAATAGCAACTAGCAATTCTTTTGTGCCACGTTTGCTGGCAAAACACCTGATAGCAATTTTAATAACATTTAGCAAATCATCTTTGAAACACATAACAAATTGATGTTGAGCATTTGGCGTCAAGCTACATCCCACTTAGAAACAGGGCCACGCAGGAAGCATCTTTATGGGGTTGAGTGTCGTTTTAACAGGTTATAATACTTTGTTTCCCGAAGGATTATATCGAATAAGAAGTACACCTATCTACGATTGGTTCCACGTGGGGGAGAGAATATGACACGACCATTCGAATGTTCAAATGAATGTTCGAAATTCAAATGTACCTGTCACTAAAATATGATATGAAGCGTTGACAAATTGCCACTTCGGTCAAGTGACCGAGCAAGTTCGATAGAAACTGATTTGTGAAAAACATCACGCGCGTGCTGTCAGACTGGATATGTAGTCGATGTCAGTTTAGGAAGTTGCGTGGTTTTGTTATCGATCGATTAAACCACTATCGCGTAAACTGTATAGATATGAGACAGTCATGCTTATTGAATATATTTGCCGTTTGAGTTTGGGTATAGGATCAGAGCGGCCAAGAGCAGACATGCCACTGAAAAATGGGTTCATGTTTTGTTAAAATCTTTTTATAACCAGAAATCCGTGAGTCGACATCGGCAGGCGTATCCCGCGTCTGCTAGAATCGATATTTTAAAACTGCGGTAAAAACAAGGAAAGAGTTTGTAATATAATTTTGTCACCGCTCGCCTACATTAAACAGTTGCTATTTGCAATCGGCAAACACACTGTGTGCTGGTGTTGACACATTAATGAAGTGGAGGACGACATTGTCCTGTGGGCTGTTGCGTAGAGCTAGCTCTCGCTTGCATCACCTAGCCGCTTCGAGGGTTGTTTTGGACATTTTTTGTCACTGCTTTCAAAGCTGGCTATTTTTTAAAGGGGGCGCAATCATCCTAATGGCGAACACGTAACTTTCAGTAGTAAAAAGTTACGTATATTTCAGAAGACAATTTGTAAAATACAACCAACCAGGACATGGATCATTAGTGGCGGTCCGTGGGTCGAAAATCCGTGGGTCGAAAATCCGTGGGTCGAAAATGTAGAGGCTTGTGTACGAAACTGCATTAAATTACCTTATTTGGTGGTATTCTTTATGACCGCGGGCGAACGCCTCCTACAGAGTACAGCTTTAGCTTCAGCCACCAAAGTTCTTGGCATGCTTTAACCTGTATCAAAAATAACAACTCGTCGACCACGTTGAAATTAGTTACTTCACAATTCGCTAATTTGCAAACACACGAGCACAAGATAAAATTAACAAGAGAGAATTTACTGTCAACAGTGACAACCGGCGAAATAATACTAATTCCAAGCTAACCTAACCCTTCACAAAAGCAACGGCAGCTGGATGGTTGTAGATCGTAAGCATTCGTATACGCTCGGCCTTCGTTCGGGGAAATCGGAGTTGACTTGTATTGCGGGCTGCATTCAGGAGCTAACTATCTGCGAGAAGTGATTAGTTAGAATAAGTTAGAATTGTTGGAAGTACAGACGATACCTATAGAGAAGCCTTTCTCACAATCTATTTCCTTACTGAATACGTCCGTTTCACATTCATAAACCGCCACTGGATCATGTCTAGATTTGGAGTGCACTTAATAAATTGGTTCTTTTTGTTGAACAGTGAATTAGGAGAAACGGGCCAGGAACATAGCCCCCGCCTCCTCCCCGCCGCCTCGAGCACCTGAACGTGTAGCACGAAAATACGTTTCACGAATCTGTTTACTAGCTTCCTTTCAAGCGAGATCCCATCTGCGAGTCAGTGAGCAGAAGCCAATTGAATTGTTTGTTAGGAATCCCGACCGTCTGCTTCTAATTACAACCAATTACAATAGATCCACAAGACCGTGCCTGCGCTAGATCTACTGCGACGATAATTTCAGATTCGTCAAGCAGACAATAATTAATGACGAGGCATTCTCCATGTTCCTGGAATAATATCGCTTTTCTGAGAGACAAAACAGACGCTGGGGGACGCCGACGTCGTCTAGCACGGAGGGGGAGTGTGGCGGTGTTTCCGCCTGATCGCACGCAGATGGTATCGAGTGCCTAGACGCCCGCTAGGTGTTGCAAATTGTAGCTGCTCACAGACACAATATGTGGGGCGTTCCGGTTTACAATTGCTTTACGGTGCTGCCGTATATAATTGGAACAGACTGCGAGAGCGGCAGTGTGCATGCCAAGACCTGCTTAACTCTGTCAGATCGGATTTCACGAGCAAATTGGTGCGCTGCGGTGATCAAGTAACCATTAGTGGGAAAATGTATAGGTCAAGAATGTTAGTGTCGCCTGTGCTGCATCAAGAATAAATAATTGCGATCGAGAAAGTTTCACAGCGAGCGATAGGGTTGAAGTGTGCGCAGCGGTAGCCAGCGATCGAAGTTTGATGCGCAGCTTAAGTTCGATTGAAAGAGTTTACAGTAAACGATGGACAGGATATGACAACAATTCAGTTTTTCGCTCCACTGCCAATGCTGCGACGCGATATTGCCAGAAGACTGCGTTTTGAAATAATCTTCTGTTTTCATACAAAACGAGACGCTATCTTTTCTTTCTTCACAAGCACACACGCATCAGAAAGCATCAGCGTTTCCAGCCACTATCCTACATAAAAAAATGCCCATTCCTAATTTCAAAACACGCCGTGACAACGCCACCCGTCACACAAAAACCGTCACAAAGTGTTCGCAAAATGGCGGCCACCGACGCCGCGACCTAAGACACGTGGCAGTCGTCGTTGGCCTCGCGCATCTGCTGCTTGGCCTTGCGACTCGACCTTCGGATCAGACTGCGACTGCGCGGCTTGGCCTTGGCCACCTCGAGGCCCCCGGTGGCCCCTTCGCTGGCCACCGCGTGGCTGGTGGCCTCCAGGGAGCGTGCGCTCGGGGGCGAGACCCCGCTGCGGCACCGCGCCCCTCGGGACGTGGCGCTCACGTACGCGGAGGAGCGACGTTTAAGACCGGAAACGTCGTCGCCGGCAGCTGGTAGGATGCGCGAGAGCGTCAGGAACGAGCGGAAGATTTCTTTGACGTTGATGTCGTCTTTGGCTGAGCACTCGATCACCTTGGCTCTGAAAGAAAGCAGGGTGAACGTGGGGTTTTAAATTCTGACGGAAGCAATGTCTGTATACAGATTTGTGAAGAACGATTTATCTGAGCTGGTGGGGAGAGTTCTGGGGTTGGGTGAACAATATATTTTACTAGAAAGGAAACGAGGCAGGAGTAATGTTTAACCGTTGCCTTCCGGGCAAGTGGTTCCGTCGACCAGGGACTCTTGGGTTCGAATCTAGGTCGGTCACACATTTTTCCTGCTTCATTTCCTTTCCCTCGATATCTTTCTGGTATCTGCTTACACCAGAAAAACGATTTATCGTGTATTTTACTCTATAAGATCACCTCAAAGCCATTTAGACTTTAGTGTGTCATATACATGAAAAACAGCGCCACAGGAATCCAGCTTTACTTTTGGAGACGATATTTCCACTTTACGAGGTCTCTTAAAGCTAATATAGCGTTTTTTAATAACACCTAATATATTATGACACAAGCGATTTCTCATTTAATGCGTAATATTTAGAGGATTTTGTGGATTCTGAGTTTTTATCCATTGATTTGGCAATATATTCTAAATAACCTGTGCCCGCCTCTCCCCTCTTCAGTAAGCGCATTTTAAATCATTGCCATGTTTTTCTAAAGAAGCGTTGCCTTCATTCGTGCATCGAATTAAATACAAGAAATGTGTAAAGCTTGTGGAGAAGGAGTCTGCACAGCAACAATGGCTTCAACATAAAACTACAGTAACAGTATTACTGATGCACCATTGGTGGAATAATTTGTATGAAAGCTGGATACAATTCAAGGATATGAATTTTAAATAATAGAAATATTTAACGGAAACGCAAAAATATCAGAGAACTCCTAAACGCAACCCGCAGAGTAAAAGCGGCTCCTCCATGGAATTCTACGCAATCGGCTTAAGATTTTTAGCCACCAAATTGAAATAAGCACATACACACACGCCTTTTTCCACATTCTATCGGTTCCAAGTTTTTCCACGTCTGTCCTGTATACAAATTCAAACATAAGTTATGAATGCAGACTTCCCTTTCCATTGTGCACGAGTTCATACAAGCTGCCAAAAGTGACGTGCTTGAAAATTTCCATTTAGAAACTTGCTCGCAAAGAAACAAAATAAATCGTGACAGGAATTTTTCATTTCCGAGCAGCAAAGACACAGAATGTGTGAGTGAAGCAATCAGTTCAAAGAAAAAAGACATTCGATGATACAAAAATCTCACTGGCAAAAAGTCCATAATTAACTTTGTTCTATATTATTTATAATAAACTCCCTGAGCGAAAACTGAGCGAGCATCAGCCGACGGACATTAGTAACAAACAGAAATGGAATTGTATTGTTCCAATATTTCTGCACTAGATCATCCGCACAAAGCGTGGCCGCTTCCGTCAAAGGCACGTGTTCCAATTGAGAGTGCAGACTGCCATCCTTCCGCGTAACTACCCCGTCTATAGCAGGGTGATAGGAGAAGACAGGACAGGGGCTGTCGCCTGCGATAGCCGTGTCGCTGTAGCAGCCAACACGAGTAATTATTTGGTGTGATAAAGTTCAACACCATGGGCCTTATTCCCTGCAGAAAACTAAAAAGCATGGAACGCTAGGAATGTCAACTGGCGATTACATTTTTATGTTATACTTTTCGGTGTTGAACGGGGAAATTAAAACACTAGCAGCTGCAGAATCGCATTTAACTTCTTAATTAGAACACACTTTCTAACATTTCTACGCTCATTGTATGATTTTCGTAGTGTGTTATAACATGTGCCGACAAGTAGAATACATGAACCTAGTGACGTCAATCCACCAATAACACAATTTTGAATTGCAATGGCATATCCTATATTCCTATTCCCAATTAAACACTACCGAATTGCGCGAGGTAAGCTGACACAAATGAGCGTTTGGCAGCGTTTCAAATGATTTGCATCCATCAATTCGATCTCGGTATACCGTCAACGCGTCGGGCTCACGTGTTCTAGCCACGGGGGGTGTTCTGCAATTTCACACCGTTCTGCGCACTGCCTTTGAGAAGCGCGCAGTGCACGGCGGTGTAATAAAAACAGCGTGGCGAGGTGGGCGCGAAATGAGCGCCGAACAATGCGTCATTGCTCCATCCGAGCTTCTCCAGTTTCTGCCCTGGGTAACGCGATTAGCGCTCAGCGCTCTCCGACGCAAGTCGCATCCGTGTTGCAAAGGGGTTGTTTAGTGATCGTCATGACAACCGGGTCGGCAAGGTGTTTAGGCGGTGATGGGGTTCGGGTACGTTTGTCATTTCGCGCCCGGTGTTGTACGAATGTTAATAATTTTTTTTTCTGTTATTTTTGTGATAACGTATGAAGAGAATTCAACTGCATGTGAATCGGTGATATGGAAACTAGTACAACTCCTGCTGAAGCCCAGAGCTGATAAAAAAGTAAGCTTTAATGGGCGAACACCCTCGTTTTCGCGTTCACATGAGCGTAATGTTTTGTTTCGGTTCGCATTAGCATTGATTTGATATTGACAAATATGTTGAATATTAGGACTGTTTTCGAAATTTTTGATTTTTGAGATTATTTTTGAATAGAATTGGCTGGAATGGTGTGGAGTGTAAGATTAATTATTTGTAATGTATCCCGCAAATTTAAGCAAATCAGATTACGCGTTTGGCCCATAGAGCGCAAATAAATAGATATAAAAACCCATAATGAACTTAAAAAAAAAAAATGTTTCGCTCCACGAGCGATTTTAAGCTCATCAATATAAGTAGTTCAGACAAATTGTAATACTTTATTAGTAGAATATTTCCCACGTTGTCTCTAGAGTAAATGTAGTCGACACAAATCCGGATAAAATTAACTAATGCAAATATGCACAAATTTTGAGCCTCGGAAAGCCCTTGCTACAGGCACCAATGCAAATGTTGTGCCTCGGAAAGCCCTTGCTACAGGCACCAACGCAAATGTTGTGCCTCGGAAAGCCCTTGCTACAGGCACCAACGCAAATGTTGTGCCTCGGAAAGCCCTTGCTACAGGCACCAACGCAAATGTTGTGCCTCGGAAAGCCCTTGCTACAGGCACCAACGCAAATGTTGTGCCTCGGAAAGCCCTTGCTACAGGCACCAACGCAAATGTTGTGCCTCGGAAAGCCCTTGCTACAGGCACCAACGCAAATGTTGTGCCTCGGAAAGCCCTTGCTACAGGCACCAACGCAAATGTGTCCGGGAAATCCAATCGCTAACACAGCCATTTCAAGAGGCTGACCCGAGCGAGATGAAAGGTCCACAGCACCATCCTTCTAGCGTTTAGGAGGCTTAGGAGTTTTTCTGTCTTTAGTTTATCATCACTTTAATTGGAGCCTATGCCCTCCCGGTGCTTAGTGATTTCGTCCACTATTTTAAGCCCAACTTCTAGTCATTCCGCTAATGGCCAGTCGAGGGATGTCTGTCATTATCTCCGACATAAAGAGATTCTCCCAATTAAAACCGCTCGCTCAATGCACTCGTTAATGAGCGAGCGGTCGTTATAGCGACGAGCAAGTCTGATCTCAAGCCGGGTAAACACGGAACCATTCGATCGCGCATCCGAATCGTTATATCAGAGTGTGAAAGCAAGCGAGATAAAATAAACGCACGTCATGCACGCGGCCTGATCGGCTTGATAAATGCAAAACTTTCGTGAAATGTGCAGCCATCAAGTTGTTACAGTGCAATCACGCTGATCGTAAACTTTCAGGATTCGGGGAGATAAAACTGGTTTAGTTTGCAGATTGGCTGCAGGAGGCTGGCTGCTTACCGAGCTGAACCGAGACTCGCTGACATATCTGCCTGCACTAGATCGTTAATTGTATCTGTCTAAAGAAACTAAGCGTCAGACTGGGAATGGAGAATTTTCCTCGTCTCCAGTCGCCCCTTAATTCACTATGCTCAGATAAAGCAATTCTTCACGGCTCTACACATCCATTAATATGTCATTTTGAACTGGAGCTGCGAAAATGAAGTTAGGTTTACACTTTAAATATTAATCTCGACCTTTTACAGAGATGCTATGGGTTTACTGAGAAATCCCAAGCGTTTAGCGCGCTAATGAATGCGACTGGGTTGTTATATTCACCTCAGTTTGGGCAGCTCGCAGAAGAGCCACTCGGAGACGTCTTCGATGCTGACCTCTCGGTGCGTCTTGGCAAGGTCGAGCTTGTTTCCGGCCACCACGATGGGGATTTCCTGGAACCAGGCCAGCGCCAGATCGGAAAACACGATTAGATTGTCGAGAACCTCGGCATTGGATATGTCTGGCACTATTATTAATTATCTTGAAAACCTCCCGGGAAATTTGCTAGATGATAGTAAGAATGTAAATGATTTTTCTTTTATCAAAATGAAATTTAAAATAATGCATTGGCTAGTGATGTATATGTCTAGCATAGATAACCGCGATGTAAGCCTTTCAAAATAGTTGAGGATGAAGCCAATGATGGTGGTCACGTTGAAAGTTCTAGTTAGTTCCGCAGCAAGTACGAACTGCCGATGGTCTGTCAAGTTTTGGACATGTTTAGACAGGTAGAAAACAAACGGACCAAACATCGCTTCGAAACAAGTGAACGACATCCACTATCCACGCTAAGCATGTACAGATCAGTAACAGAGACGTGCTCTGAATTCAGTGGCGTGCTCCGCTTCGACCCCTCTCCCGTGCAGCGGCGTGCAGACCTGGAAATCGGGTCGCTGCTCGCGAACTTCGTCGAAGCAGCGGCGCACCGCCTGGAACGACGCCGCCGACGTCGCCGCGTACACCAGCAAGAACGCGTGCGCAGTCGCGATACACAGCCTCCTCATCGCCGGAAACTGCTGGTCGCCGGCCGTATCCAACACATCGACCCTGATTGTGGCGGCACCGAGGTCAAACTCGCGGTTGTAGAGGTCCTCCACTGTCGGTCGGTAGCGGTCCGAGTAGCTCTTCAGCAGGAAGCGTTTGACGATGCAGCTTTTGCCCACGCCGGCGCCACCGAGCACCACTAGGCGCATACGTTCTGTGTCTGCCATCTTGGCTAGGCGCTATCGCAGGCTACGCATGTGTGGATGAGGGGCAGTGTGACGCGCTGGGTAGCGGGTTTGGCGTGAACCATTGTGGCGCATTGTGCTGTGCGGCGTTGGCGGTTGGTTGGCGGTGGATCATGTTGCCAGTCAACTGGGTCTGGAAGAGTCAAGATGAGGGTGTTAGACTTTCAGATGCGATGGAAAACACACGATGAGTGATGAAGGTAATGAGGAAAAGCTGGCGACAGATGTAGGTAGCTAAGTAAAACAATTAGAATATTGGACGTGAAATTGGAGCGCAGCTTATTTTCTTCTCCTTTGATCTGCGATGCGGAATTGATTGGGTCTTTGCACGCTTTGTGTGAGCGATTGGAGGAGATTTCGCGAGATACGTATCGCCCATGGTGCAGGAAATACAAGCTGATGGCAGTTGATTGGATTCATCGCTTTCCGTAGACCCGGAGCCAGATGATGATATATGAGATTCATCTCGGATATTATTGGCTTCCTGATCGAATTTTCGCCAGTTGATTTTGAAAGAAGCAAAGAACTCGGGAGAAAATGCTGTGCTTGCTCTATCCGATCATGGTTTTTCCTCCCTTAACCCCCACTGTGTGACGAGCGTAGGTATATATACGTTAAGAAAAAATAAAACAACCCTAGTACTTTGTGGCTAGGAGTTGCAAGAAAAACTCCAACATCCCCTAAAAAAGAACAAAGTTCAACTACGTCACCGTTTGCGTTCAGGCCAGCTTTAGATGTTTGCGTATAATGTTATACAACATTCGGTCTTTTTGGCAGATAACTTAGAAATAGTTACTTCAAAGAGTGTAGAGATGAATGAGCGCCAAGGACTTGACTTGCAGGAGAGAGACTGAACTTGAAGGCATTCATTTTTTTGATATGATAATGTTTCATTTCTTTCCGTATATACAAGCCACGAAGTTGGTGATTTTTCTTACTTGATCTTTCAGAACTAGCCTGTTGAATTCGAGTCTCTCTGCTTGGCAAGTTGGTAAACCAGCACAGCACTATACCTATGAGTCTCTCTGCTTGGCTGAGAGCTGTGCGAGGCTGTATTTCCATACTCAGTTGTTAGTTAATCTGGCCAAACCAACGGAGCCATTGCAATTATCGAGAAAACGCAGCGTTCTAGTGTTTGATTTCCAATCAGCAAGCGATTATAGCGTTGGCTTTTATGCCGTTTCACAACAAGAAAGCAACAACACTTGGTCCTATGTAAATGCTCGCCAATTATAATTGCATCCATAGAATCATTCATGAACACCATGTCAATCGACATCATGACACTATGTCAACGGTACCGGCTGCACTGGACATTCGCCATACATTTGAAACAACATTTTATAGCACGCATATGTTATTTATACCGGATAACATATCATGCTTTTGATAAATTATGTATAACGTATAAGCATATTCAAAATCCAATCATATAAACCACACCAGCCATAGTCAATCAATCGAAAATTACCACGAGAACGTGGAATTCGTGTTATCGCCAATGTGAACGTGATACGACTAGCATGACTGTAAAATCAGCTTCAGAAATAAAAGTTAAATCCAAACAACAACCAATGCAGTATTTAATTGACACTATCAAAAAATATTTTTTATCTATTTTCCGTTAATGATCGCAGTGACAAACTATGGCATGACGACACAACTCAACAAGTGAACAGATGAACGCATCAGGAAAACCAACTGGAAATCAATTACCCTCTGCTGACAATTGGCACCCTTTTTTCTCGATCTAGCCAGAAATAGTGTGCAACAGCTAATCATTGGCAACATGCCAAACTTAATAAATTGAACCGTTGCGTTGTTCAATGCGCTTGCTGGTGTGGGACGGAAGCAGGCTTAGTACACCAGCATCGGGCCCCACAACCAATCGGCGAGCTTAATCACAAGCCTGTCATTGAACGACAGTCAATAGGTCAGTGCTGTAGGTACAGCATAAACAGTACAGAGTTTGTCAAAGGGACATGGTTGAATCGGTGGCCGGCGCTCGTTGCTTTCGGTCAGGATTATGACTACATCGGTGGTGAAGTTAAGGATGTTGTGGACGCGATTTGAAATTCATGAGAGCGCGGAAGAGCGTGCTGGGAAGATTATTCCGGAAAGACGATAGGATTTCCGCAAAGGACCCCGTACTGAGCCCTAAAGTAGTGTTCTGTCCGGCGTCGGGTCATTTTACTAGTCCGCTTCTGCATTTTTCTTCCCTCACAATGGGGTGAAAGGATCGGGGGTATCGGTAACAGCTCGGTAACAGAAATATGTTTGTCTATGTTTGTCTATGTATGTTTGAGGTCTCTCTTAAAGGGAGTGAGAAATCAGACTGAGAAATTAAATTCACTCTGGTTACTGCCACTGGTAAAGCCCCTACTAAAGTTAAGTCAGCCACGAGACTTTGATGCCAAAATACTTTTCACCCAGATTCAAGAAGTCAGACGTCCAAATCTTAACCCCTCGCCGTCATCGATAAACCACCCCGGGCGACCAAGAACAACTCCGCAACGCGTCCGTCGTTCTTAAGGGCCAAACGCCAAACACGCAGAATTCCTCGAAACCACCCTGTTTTTCTCCGACGGCTGCGAGAGAAATGCTGGCCGCCCATCAATAAAACCAGGTTCCGATTTCTTCCGTTCCTCCGCGTTTCCTGCTCTATCGCCCAATCATCTTCATTGAATCACCATGGTTACCAGTCGTTCGGCTCGTCGATGCTCCAGCACTAAACTGCTCCCTTCGCGGTGCCCTCAGGCCCTGATAAGCGTCGCGACGTCCGACAGTGGCGGACCGACAGACAGAGCTGGCTTTAGGCAAGTCAAGCACACGACAAAACCTCGGCTCCAAATGAAGACTTGAGGTTTATTCACTTTAGCATTGGGCTAAAATTATTTTTGCTTGACCTATTTTCAATCTGGGAGTTGAATGATTAAATCTTTTTAATCTGACTAGCTGAGACGTTTGAAGAAGTGGATCGGCATAACTTTGCGAAAAGTTGGGAAAGAACAATTAAAATGCGCAAGAAATCTCGGTTTGAAACGTTTTCTTTTTATCTTGTATTTATCTAAGCTAAGCCATAGTTTTTAAGTAATAAAGATGATGGTCAAATTATTAAATGAATGATTAGATGAGATAATAGGCAGAAAATTGCGAAAAATCAGGAAAAGCTAAAAAAAAAAACATAAAACCAAATAGTATTTTACTGAAAAATATATCTTTGTAAGCTCCAGTGCAAGTTTATGTTAACGAAACTCTAGCTGCTTTATGAAAGGAAATGCATATCGCCTCACGATGTGCAAGTTTAAATGTCGTTGCGTTCGGTGGTTCATCTTCAAGATGCAGCAAAGTCATCTAATAGCAGCAGAGGGATGAATACGACCTCCAATTCCGTCGGTGTTCATCACCAGCTGCATCGCTTGAGCATTGCAGCCACACTGCATTGGTACACAAAGATGCCCTACATCGTGATCACCAATGCTTTAAAGCAAAAAAAAAACAGAGAAAAACAATTTATCTAACTCGAATTTTGAATGTGAAGCTTTCGTTCCTAGCTTAGCAGCTTAGTTTTCAAATCCCTGCAGTGTGATGAATACGTTTTTGAGTGCTAAGATTATCAAAAGACGCGAGTCTTAGAAAGGTAATAAAGCATTGCGGTCTTATCGGTATCATCGCTATGACCACAAAGCAGAAAAAAACACTCCGCTAAATCCCAGCTCTCCCTTCTACGTCACCTGTTGGTTCCATTCAACCAACGGACAGATAATCTATTTCTCCGATTGTGATTTCGATTCCATCAGAATTTCGATTTCAATCTTTTTACTATTCTTTCAATAGCCTTAACTCTTCTCAAACGAGGGATTATCTTGTCGGATTTATCCGTGGGACGAGCACTCTCCTAATTGAGATTGCAAGAAGTTCTGGGCCCTTGCATAAAACTACCAAACAGCGAGATTATAGCGGTGCTAATATAGATGTGAGATTAAGTGGCTAAAAGTGCTGGAATAACAATCATTATTCAAACTGGCATTTGATGGAGTCTTCATATCCTAAACTGTCTTTTAAATAGAATACCTGCCTGTGACACAAAGAAAATAAAACACCGTGCCTGATTTGATATATTTTGTCATTGCACACCCGAAAATCCTTTGAGACTTGAGTGAGTGCGCCACAGGATGCTGGAGGCCACTACGCGCTGCCAAAGCGACGCTGAGGAAGCAATAAGTCAGCAGCAACGTTTGCGATGGTGCTAGGTGCCATCTCAAGTGATCGAATGTAGCACACACTTGGGTTTCTTACAAGCTTTATTGTTTTCGCTGTCGTCTATCTCCCAAGCTGACCCGGGAGAAGCGAACGAACAAATGAAAGGAATTTGTGGCAAAATATAGTGCACTGATTTTCTATTGTAGCTAAAGATATGAATTCAAGTTAAGATAACAAAAGACATTCAACACGTGTTAAATTTTTGGAAGACAAACTGTTATGGTCATGATTTTATTTTCCTTCGCTTGCCGTAGGCGGGAAAGTTCTCCGCTCTTGGCTGTATATCAATGTTGATATGAGAGACGTAAAGCGTGCACTCATAAAACATACTTTTTTACGGTTTTCTTCATTGTCTATATATAGAGTTTGCAGGAGAAGAAAATCGACATAACTGAACTGAGTCTAGTTTTATGTTAGTACCATTTCATGTCGAGCTTGTAACCGGAACCCGTATTGTCTCGCAGTGGGAGCGGGACCGGAACCAGTTCTTTTCGAGCTAGAGACTAGACCAGCATCCTCAGCAATCCTGACCCACATCTTGGCCAGCTGCAGACCACGCAGTTTGCGCTGAATGAGATTCGATATTGAACTTGCAACGTCCGTTCTGAAATTGTGAGTTGTGAGTTGTCATGCTTTCATGTCAAGTTGAAGCGTTCCCTTTTCATTGCTGCGATGTGATGCGATCAAGTGGAGATGTGGTGCCGTGTACACCGTTTAGAAAATAAAGTTAGAATTCAAATGTAGTTATACATCTCGACTGAAAATTAACTTCGTTAAAACTTAATCTCGGAGCAATTACTCGTGGATATTTCGCCGAAGGATAACTCACTGACAAAGCACTCAAAACTAGCTGGAGCCATTTTCAGACGTGCAATTTAAAATTAGGGCGTCTTCATTCAAACTATTAATTGCAAATTATCTAGAAATTGTACAACACTACGGACGTGCGCCATATTTCAATTCTTTGTGCTGCTCTTCAATGACGCTCGGAAATGAGCTGAAAAACGCGAACTTTTGTGAAACAGCTCTAAATGAAACGCTCGAGTCGCTCGGGCTTGGGGAAAGTAAAGCGTATTCTGAGTTTCAAAATGTTTTCCCAAGCATATTTGGCGAGAGAAAATAAAAAAAACATCGCGTTTGAGGATTGCATCGTGTATGTGTGCACGGACAAAGAAAATTATATTTTTTATATTTTGTATTTTAATTTACTATTTAAACAGATTGGTATACATTTGTAAGTCAGTTTTTCTGAGTCCCTAACCTTCAACCCATCCCATTCTCATCCCTTCCTTAATTTTCGTCACACTTTCCATCATCTCTCCACTTACCTACTCTTAAATTATTCCATTCCTCGACACCCTTTTCTAAAATCCTCATCTTTTTTTATTATGAAACATTAATCTCTTATTACGAAACTTTTTTTTTTACTTTAAATATGAATTATATGTTGGAAAGTATTAAGCGTTGGTTGGCCGGGAAAATTCGGTACTATTGTTTGGTTAATCCTTTTCGAATTTCTTGGGGCGTCTAGGGTCCGGAAAGCAAACACAGGATAATAATTGAGGACAGTGGATCTGATATTATGTTTGCTTTCACTTTGTACACGCCCAGAGGACAGTAGATCATGAGCAGTGAGCAGTAAGCAGTAATCACTGAGCACTGAGCAGTAAGAACTGAGCATTACTCATGATGGAGTCACTCTCCGCTATTTGGACAAGTTAATGCCTGGAGCTGGGCTCTCCACAAGTTAGTTAGCTTGCTCTTCCCTCGCATACATTATTAACAAGCAATTGTTTGTGCTTGGTGTTTGGGTCAGAAAGCACGGTTAGTACGGTAAGCACTGTAGCCGCCGTGCAGCCAGTGAATTTAATAATTGGGAGTGGCGTCTTCAATACAGGAAATGGCAAAACAGAAATTATTGGACCGTAATATGCCAAGCATTGTTAACTCATCTAATTGCTTTTAGAGTACCTATATGCATTTATGTATATATTATAATATTTCTTCGCGTGGAAGCTGGTAATAATAAAACGAATATAAAAAATATATATATGAATATGTTTGCGTGAATGGTGTGAACATTTTCTGTGCAGACAAGTATTCAAAATTTTCACGAGTTGTATGACAGTTCTTCGTTATATTAAATGAAACTTTGCTTTATTTATTCACACGAGTGAAACTATCGCTAAATATAGTATGATATCTATCTTCAAAAAGAAACCCTTGCCAAGAATGCTTTCAAGATCAATATTTTAGTCACCATGGGACTATCACCTGTCCGTGTAACAAAAAAACTAATTATGTTAACCATGTCGCATTCTCTTTGAAAATGAGAATAGAAAATGTATACTCTTCCGCAAAGGTGAGTTTTCTTAAGTGGTTTTCTAGGAGAAAATGTCTCTGAATGTTTTAATAAATTATCATATTTTAGCTTTAGGGGAAGATTACTTTCCTATCTCGTCGGATCTAATAAAGGCGTGGGTAGGTACTATAGAGGGCGAGTTCTTATTCGCTCGTGAAGAGGCATGGGTATTAATGAAATTTAGTGGAGGAAAAAACGAAAAGATTGCAATCTATGGACATTCTGTCAACGACGGATCAAAGGAACTGGTTTGTCCATCGTCCATTTTGAGGCAAGGCATTCACGCTGTAAACAAACTTAGAATAAAGTTGCGAGTGTTCGGTTTTGCTCTGATTAAACATGTCTGCGGTCCTGAAAAGGACCCTGACAAGACGTGTAGACGTTTCGTCCACGTTGGCGCGGACATCTTCAGGACTGTGATCTTCATCTTCAACGTGGACGAAACCTCGACACTCGTCAGGGTCCTTTTTAGGACCGCAGACACGTATAATCAGAGCAAAACCGATCACTCGCAACTTTACCAACCAAGGCTCTGAACCACTCCGTCTTTCCAAACTTAGAATATTTTGCGAAGTTCAGTGATAGTGAATATTTGTAAAAAAATATGAGCAAGAAAAAAAGCACACAATTAATAACCAAAAAACGTTGGTAAAATATGTTTGCTGAAAAACTGGAAGAAAAGTGAAAGGAAAGTTAAATTGGAATATTGAGTTTGAGTCAACAAAATTTGCTTAAGAAAGTCATGCAGCAGCTATATTAGCACTACTTTACATGGGACAGGAAAAAATACTGAATTCCTGCACAGGAAACATCTGTCGTACTCGTAGCCAAGTGGAAGGAGTAAGGAAAGCAGTAAAGAAGAAAAGAAGTTAGTATTACAACTAAAAGGAGGAATTTCCCCTTTGATCGCGTAGCCAACGCTTAGCTGTAGGTCTGAAACCACTTGGAAAAACCCGACAACCCAGATGAGTAGAGACAACGATAACCAAACAAGGGTAATTTTATGAAAAATATAAAAAACGTGCCTCATCAAAGAGATTCGTTGGATGTCATAAAAATGAAACGCATTGATTGCCCGGTTTAAAAAACATTTTCCAACACACCATTAAAATCCGTTGCATCGACTCTACGAGCTGAGATGAGCGTTGCATCAAAGGCAGCTCACTGCTCACAGCTCCACAGCTCAGCAGGCAGCACAGCTCCTTACTGAATTTACTGGAAAAATGTCGTGCTGTGTTTTCCGTGAACTTTCCCGAAACTTGCACGGCAAATATTAAGAGTGAAACGTATAGCAAACTTGCTCGCCAATTCCCAACCTCTTAGCACAATTGATCGTAAATATAGTTGACTTAACGATCCGAACTCACACCTGGTCGTGGCTTATAACTTTCTTAACACTGTGTCGTCTTCCGAGTTAAAGTTCAAAGCGAATAATAACAGCCAGCTACAGACTTTTGAAAGATTTATCTCACGAAAATAGAGTTGAGACAGATTTTAACCCCCATAACTTCATTATTTAAAAAAAATCATAAAATTTGTTTGCTGTCGTAGGGTGAACTTTAGCACCATATACGCTGCACGCGCAGGAGCCACGAAACAGGTATTTAGTATTCTCTCCAAATATTTGCCCCCGAAATGTCAGCAAATCCAACAAAAACACAAGCCCCCGCATCTCACCAAACACTCAATACCCCCATAACAAGCACCCCATTATCAACGGCACAACTTCGTCAACACGTCGCCGGCTGAAACCACTACATAATATCACCGCCTCTCCACTCATCAACGCTCTTGCCTGATGACGATGACAACAGACCCAGCTTGGACCCAGCATCCGCACACCCAGCGTGCACTAGTGACCGCTTTATCGCTCAGATTGAATAGATCCCGAGAGCAGCAGCCAGTCTGCTGGTCCGATGGATACGACGATGAGGCAATCGATAGCAGCCTCAGATGGGGTTGGTTAGGAGCGCCCTCCCGTGTGGCTTTGTGGGGTGTTCCCGAACAAAGTAATGTGCGCGACAGAGGCAAGTTGCTATGGCTACAATCTGCTTTCGGCCGCTGCGCGCGATGGGTAATAGAGATGCAATCATGGAGGCTGCGGTCGGGTGTTGATTAGCGTTGTGGTTGTGTTGTCCGGGGGCTGTGTGGGGGCTGGTTGGGGGCTGGGGTCCATGGAGATATGATAGGCGTTTATTTTGTATTAGTGAGACATTGGTTTTATTGCAAGGTCAAACGGCGCAGGAATTCATACAGTTGATTTCATTTGGGGTTTAAGTTGAGCACTTATGAAATATTCTATTTGGAATTTAGTCGCTGAATTTTCAATATGATACGGTATTGAAATCATTACGGCATGAATGCTGCTAAATTTCAATGTGGTCTGCTGTTCTTCCTACAAGATTATTAATGTGTTTAATCTACGATGCGGTGGATTTGCTGAAGTTTCTTTTGTCAGCTGTACCCTGTGCCAATATCCAAGATTAATTTGCAAAATTTTGCAAGCACATCTTGAGAGGCTGTTCAAGTTCAGTTCGAGGGCTTCACGAACGTGGTCCATTTTAAGTTGCTTCCGCGAGTTTCGTTGGCATCGCGCTCTGGTTGTAGTGGTTGAAAGATGAGCGAATAATTAGTTTAGATAATTTGGCTACAAGATTGCGTTTATCAGATTTCTTATTACACTGAAAAGATTTTCAATCTTGATTCTAATCATGGTAATCCCGATCAAAAATCTACTTAGAACCTGTGTTTTTGGTAGTTAATTCTCTGTAGAATGTGATTGCCTGAGGTAATGTTAATAACATGTAAATAAACAGGCCGTTATGAAGTTCACGAAGCACAGGCGAAACATGCCCAAAGCGCGTATCCACCAACGCGCTCCAGAAAAACACTGGCGACTCCCACAAAGTAAACTGAAAACGAGCGGGGTTTCAAATTATCTTTTTCGCAACAACCAGCGACCACCCCCCCCCCCCCCAACCCCCCAAATAACGCGGTTATCGAAATGAAATGTTTAACCTTTCCATCGAACCGCGCCAACCACGTCATTAAATTGTGGCAGGTAAAATGATTCCGCGAACCACGAAACTGGAAAACTGTTGCAGCTAATGAGCAATCTGCACTGACACTCTGTGATTTTCCCGGGCGCCCGCAAGGCAAGGGGGGGGGGCGTACCACGCAGGATTGAAAAAGTTTACCGTGGCTTCACACTTTATGTCCCCTTCGCCCCCCCCCCATTCCCCTACCCCCCTAGGCCCTAGTTTTAAATGCGATAAATTCAGTTCAGTCCTTGCAGCCTATACCGCCCAGCCATGGGCACGCTGACAGCACATTTTCCATCACCGCTTTTACATTGTTCTCGCGCAAAGCGAATGAGTTTTTCGCTCCGCCAATTTCCCGCACACATACACCACTATATAGTCACACACACGAACACACGCCACCCACACGGTGTAATGAGTGGGGTGGGGGCGGAGGGGAAGGGGGGTGACGTCAGTGTGTGGGGCTCTGAGGGACACTCGTGATTGACCGTGATGTGAGGTGTATGTGACAGCTGTGTTCAAGAGGTTGTTACCCCTTTAATTCAAGTGTTTTTTGGGGTTGGGGGGCCAAAAACACGAGTTTTAATTGGTGAAATGGTTGGCGCGGTTAAAGTTTGCTGTGAAATGCATTATAAAATATTGTAGATTTAGGTCGGTATCATTTAGATTTTAATATGTAATTAGGGATTTAATTTGACTACATTTTTTAATAAAAAATTGACTAGTTAAATTCAATTTTTATGCGATGATGATATCAACTCTGGAATGGCATACGGGAATTCGTCTAGAATTTTATTTTAATTTATTTTTAAATGACGCACAGCCCCGAGCGCTAAGCAATGTCATCAACGTCAAAATATAATAAAAAATGCAAACTTGTGTAAATTCGCTCTGGATATTTAGCTAAATAAATGCCCTGCTCGCAAAACCAACTATTTATATGCATATGGAGATTTTTCCCGACCGCTGCTTGACGTAGGTGGCATAAGGGTCAGAAATTTGCGCTGTGGCCAGTGCCCGTAATGCAACGTGACATCATTACCCACCACTCTGTCCCTACAGCCCATCATTATACCTTAATGCACGAGGTGTTCAGACTACAACACTTTACCCAAGTAGCACTCGTGATGCGAGAAGACCGCAAGGGCGCTCTCATCTCTTTACTTTACGTGACCACTGGGTTATCTGAAGAGAATTCATGGAAAAATAATTACCACGTTCGCAGAGTAATCTTTGGCGTGGTTAACTTCACTCCTTATTCTTCGATGCCTGATCGGTTGGCAATGTACTTCCTTGGCAGTGGTGCCAACGTCGGCGTACGTGACACGTGTATATACATTGAGCGTCACGTTGGCCGTGGCCTTTGTCAAGTTTTCCTCGCCGGAAAATGCTTGCTTGTTTTGTTCCTTGTCGTACGGCGCTGGAGATCAAAGCCGAATTCCTTTTCACAATACGATCTGTCGACGAGCTAACGTGTTAAAGGTATATAGGTGGTAGGTGCTACGTCTGGCTATGGAGCAAGATTTCATGTTTGTTATCCAACTTCCGCATTTCTTTTACTTCTTGTTTAGCTTCGCAGCTGTGTTAGTTTTGTAAAGAAGTTAATTACATTTTCGCCGACGTCACCTAATTATCAATTACGTGTCGCAAGATGAAAGGTTTTGACTTTTTCGGTTCATAATGGTGCAAAAGTTTCTCACTTGATATTTCTTTCACGGAATTCTCAACAAAAATTGTAATTCATACTTTATTCTTCGCCGCCTCAGCCATGTATAGAGGAAATATGATTTCCATTTCGAAGGGAAACCTTTTTGTATATAGAAAAAAAATCTTTTTTAACATTATGTATACACCTGAAAATCAATATGTCATTTTTATGGTATTTGAAAACGCCAAGCTTGGCTGGGTGCCCACGAATTTTTCCTTCTAGATGGCATCTTGCCGCATGCTTTCTTCCAAAAGAAACCTTTACGGCTCGGAAATAAACGTTTGCGTCCAGTCTTCAACCAAATAAAATTCCTAACTTCATCGAAAAAAAAAAGGAAATGGAAATGGAATGTAAATAATATCTGAACAGAACACTACAGAAAGCACAACCACTTGTGTGTGGCTTTGAGGGACGCAAATGCTTTTTGACGAATGCCGAAACCTATAGGGCGAGTCAGCATGTTTATTCAAAACATTGCGTACATATTGACTCGGTATCCACAAAGCAAGCTGCAAGGCACACCCTGCTGACTACAGCACGAAGAAATCCACCCTGAGCTTTGCCGTTCGTCACCCTCCCTCCTTCTGTGCGAGACTTGCTCAACACATCCATCACTTAGAGAAGGAGAACATCTCAACGTTCACAGACACCGTTGAAGTCTCACTCTCACAATCAAATTCTGACACGAACAAAAATACAGAACGAATCTACAAGCTTTTTTTTTGTACCATGGCCTGCACTCAGGGACACAGCGTCAGCTTGATTAAACTATGATATTTTCATGACGAAAGTGCTTCAGACTCGTGGTTATTGCGTCGTTAAACAGAAGCGTAACAATAGCAATTACATGCTTGCTCAATAAAAGCTTCGCGTAATCGTTATATCGTCTTCAGTGCTACACTGATCAAAACCAATTTGTCTGTCCCAAGTGTTTTCTGATACTTCATAAAGGCTTTTGATACAGACCGGGTTATACAAAAAACATATCACGTATATACAGTTATTAACGAGTTCGGTGGAAGACGTCCCACATTCAAGAAGAAAGTTCGATAGAATCGAACTCGAACCACGCATGAAATAGACACAAAGGTATAGGCATCACAAACGAAATATGCAAAGGAGTGAAAAGCATAAAGGATTCATCAGAAGCAACCCTTAGGGTAAATTGAGAATGATAATAATGACTAAACGGAAATGTGTAATATCGAATATGTACTGTTGTGCCGTTGATAAATATTTCAAACGTCCACAGTACCCGGGAGGCTATATGATAGCTTGCAATCTTGTCCATTAGAAATATCCAAAATTATGCACACCTCAGAGATAAAGTTATAATATACGAGATGAAATTCAAATTTGCTTCGAGCGAGTTGGAAAGTAATTATATTACTGACAGCTCTCAGAATCATGGCACCGTAGGTTCGAGCGATGGGAATGAATGGAGGGGTAAATTGTCGTGAAGTTTAACGCAAGAATGTGATTTTGAAGCATGGAAATTCAATCAATCAGTGTTCAAGCGCATCGGACAGTTGTTTCAGTTAGAAGTTTTCTAACACCTGTAACTTTCAATAATGTTTTACTAATATTTGCGCTAGTTTTTTAAGAACTTGGGAATTTGGTTAGAAAAGTTTTTTTTTTAATTAATGTTCTTTCTTTCATACTATACGGATGGAAATTGTTATTTCATGGGCATGGTAAGAAACAATGGAGTCAAGCCAGGACTCATCACCATTTTCCTACAACTAACAACCAACCACTCAATGTTTTATTTATTTAATAACCTTTTTTCAATACTTTTTGCATTTTTCCTAACCCCTTCTTTCCCTTTCTCTTCAGCTATTTTCTTCTCTTCCTTATTCACCAAATCACCTCAATTTTCCTCAACAATTCACCATGATTCGTGAAGAGATAAATTTAAATTTTTTATCGTAGCGAAAATTTAATTGGAAATTCTCCCAGTTCGCTAAATAACGTGTTCGCATTCGTCTCTCAGGAGCTCATTCGACCGTCGCAATCCCAGCAAAGATTCTCAACAAAACATGCAAAAGCGTGGCTAGCCATGATTTCTGCCCGCCACCGGAGTTATCAGGACTGCTTTGAGAGATTACTGCGAGCGTCGGGCGTTGCGAGCAACACGAGGATTAGCGACTAGCGAGTAACCTGCTGCCGTGAGACCTGGCCACCTGGGGACGTGGGGGAGGCTGCGAGAATCTCGCGCGCTACGGAGCTTCACGCCCTGCCAACGCTGGGGATTGCGCCCGAATCACATTTGCTTGCGTTTAGGCGCTGCCTTCAGTCGGGCTTGTCACGCCAAAGAGTTGCCACAGAAATAATATTCGGTAGGCCAATGAAATTCATTTCGATGTGGAAAATAACTTTTGTTACATTGCGTTATCAAGAGCTTTTTTTGACTGTTTGAAAGTTTCGTTGTGTTGCATGAAATATGACATGCTAGCAGCAAGAAAAAAAAAGTATTTTGTAAGTACGTGCAAATGTCAAATGACTCTCGAATTATACATAGAAAAGATAAAATAATGAAAATCCAGCGGTTATGTGTACAAAAAGCCAATAGTTGGTTCGCTGCTTCGCTGCTTGCTATTAGTAGGTTTTCTGTTCCCCTGCAGATTAGCAGACGATCAGGGTGTGGCTATCTCTGACAGGAATGTTTCCAGCTCCGAGCATCGTTAACGCTTCGTCAGCGAGCGTGGCGTTATCTGAAACGAAACTGGAACGACTCTCTAAGCGAGGGCCCCTAGACGCAGCCCGTAGAGCAGACTCGGCGCCTCCATCCTAGCATTTTTTTTGTTCAATAGAAACTGCGCATTTCTAAATTCTATATATAAGTGCTAGAATTTAAGGTCTGACACACAATCTTTAGGCTCAACCATTGATAGCAATTTAAGTTCTCCATTCTAGCTGACTTCGCAAAGTTGGTTTAGCCACGCGCGCATTGAAGTGAAATAGAGAGAGAGGGAGAGGAGATACGTGAAAATCTGTGGATTCAATGGACCAGATGGAGCTTTAAAGTTTGTGCGGAGGGAAATGTAGGTATTGGGTGCTCACTTAAGGAACCCGCCTCAGGAAGATGTAAGGAGATGTACCACATGAACTGCTTGACAGCTTACTGCTTGAAACTTCGCTTCCCATTTCACCGGCCAAATTTGTAACAGACCTGAGGTCAGTGCCGCACAGCCATATTATCAAACCGGCTGTTATCTTGTTATCACCATGGTGATACTGATAGCCAATGAAATGCAATGATGGCTGACTATGATTAGCTGTTCAAAATTCAACCCCGCTTTGAGGACCCTCGCTCCGATGGCTTATATTTTAATCCGATCAAATTCCGTCGAAGTTCGATACGCTATCGAGTGCATACCCCACCCATAAAGTACATTCAGGTATCCCGGCCGCACCGGCGCTATCACAGCCATGCTAATATCTGCACCGGCACGAAATCGACGGTGAAAGCCAGGAAGAAGTCAGACCATCCTGCGTCTGAAACCAAGCGGAAGGGTGGGTGGGTGGTTGGGTGCTACCTTCAAACTATTTGCCTTCCGATTGCCGCGTGTTGTTCATAATTATTCCAGTGCTAGCGATGCGATGTGATGCGGGCTAGCTATGCGTCTCTATGTGTTGCGATGCGATGCGACGCGATGCGATGCGATGCGATGCGATGCGATGCGATGCGATGCGATGCTGCATACGCCACCAACATTTAGCGTCCATTGAAATGCAAACGTAATCCCCGGCGAAATTAGCGTGGGGTAACGAATAAAAGTCTCGTAATGAGAACTTCAAGAGCCGCTTCGCGTGGCAGTGGCGCGCTACTTTTTTCAATTTATTCTAGATTATGCAGTCAAGTGTTTTTCATGCTTTCAAAATAGTCGCGTGGATCGTCGCACGTGTTCTTTGATGGAATATATTTTTCAATCAATACGATATTGTTTTGAATCGAGTCATGGATTTCTCTTCGAATTTCTACTAAAGTTTCGCGTAGCTTCACGGCTCGTGCCTGCGCAATTCATGAAGCTGAAAGAAGAGGTGATGTGTTTTGCGATCTCTCTCACTCTCAGGCATGGCACCAATTACACCATCGCGGTCTACTATTTTACTACTTCTAATACCTTAAAGTCGAGTAGTTAACCGTGGCCAGACTTTGCTAGCACTCTTAATTACAATCGATTCAACCAATTTAAATCAGTGCTTTTAGGAATGGCAATTACAATAGGGCAATGCATGCCGAAACACGAGCAAGCCGAATTTATCGTACACAAGACCGTCTCGAACACATGTCCCCGGAATTTTCTGTATAGCTTTTTGTCCTCCAATACCTTAGTAGGGGCTGAAGCCCCCGAAAATAAGGGATGAAATGAACATTATCACGCGTCATGCGCTCGGAGCTCGTATATTTCGTGACACGGCGTCTTTCTGGGGTGGGTTAGGTGGGGTTGGGAATGAGGGGGGGGGGGCGGGTGTACGTCGCTGGAATATTCAAGTGTGCACTGGACGCGTCCCGTCAGTTACCCTCCTCCTCAACCCTTCGCCGCCCACCCTACCGGGTCATTGAAACCAAAGCGCGGATCACATTCCATTGGGATCGTGACGTCGGAAAATTTGATACTTGACAGACGGCGGGCCGGGTGTACGTGGCTGGAATTCGGCGGGCAGTGTGGGCAGTGTGGGCAGTGTCGGCAGTGAGGCCAGTGTGGGCAGTGCTAGCATATGTACCGGCCAGGTCGGCCATGGCCGAGAAGAACACGCTGGTATGACAGGTGACCCATCTGTGTTTGCTATTGTTTTTTATTCCCACAGTTGGTTTCGAGTTTTGACCTTTATTATAATTGTGTTTGTGTTAATTGCCATTCTGGCAAGACTAGTTCAAATTATGCCGTCGAATTAAATATTGCTTTGAAAAAAATATTCTGACCGAACGTGAAATTCTAGCAGAAGATTGCTTTTTTAATGTTTCACCAAATCGTGTCGCATGTTCCATGCAGTCCGCTTCACACCTATGGGATGGTAAGCGTAATTCACACACACATGTATTATATCCTGCTGCATTTATCTGCTGTGTGTCAATTTAACATGGCTAACTAAGCCACTTAGTGGCCCACTCATACTGTGTGATGTCTCTGTCAGCATAACATCTAGTTTACTATGGGCAAAAGCAAATTGGCGCATAACTTCATCGGTTGGCTCAGATGAGGAGAACACTGTCGGTTATTGACATCCTGAAGCATCAATTTAGCAGCTCGTGGAACGGAAATGTATGGATTGCAAGGCAAAGAAACGTCAGCTCGCATTCGAAACAATCAGATGAATTCTCACAAGGCGGGGAATTGATTTTCTTGACACTGCGGGTTGCGTTTATAAGTACAAGTGGTATTCATGAAACAGATAACAATGGTTCATGTCAGCAACTTGACAAAACTAAGTTCGAGTCTCAGCTGGATTTACTGCGAAGCTAAGACTCAGTCTTGAAAATGCCATTCTGAACTGAGCAGAGAATGCGAAATCCATTGGGAATGATGGTAGAATGTTTTGCTATTTGAGTAGAGATGATTCTCTCACTGACAGTTCGAACGAGAACTGATGACAGACTTATTGCATCATACCGGATCAAACGGAGATTGATGTTTCATGTTTGATTGATAGAACCGGAAAAGTGCGAGAGAGATAAATCGGAAATTTATTAAGGTAAAAACAGAGCAACTCTTCACGATATATGAAAAAAAAGTAAAGCATCGACGTTTTGGAGAGGCTGAGAAGTAAGCGAGCAGAAATAAATTTCCAATAAAAGCACAGCGAATGCTTTCATAAGCATTTTCTCACAAAGTTGGGAATTGATTGTCACTGAAATACATGGGACTCCAAATAAAACTGTTCAAAGTTCATAAATTCGCAATTATTTTGTAACGAACAACGCAGCAGCGGGATCGCAATCAAAACACCAGTAAAATTGAAATTTTGAAGGTTATAGCAAAAAGTTAAAACCAATACAAGAGATGATTTTACATTGTATTAAACAGTTCCAGGAGTTTCATTGAAGTAGAAAACGAATTGTCTCTGCAGACAGCCAGAACTATTAAGAGATCTCGAGATGTAATTTTGCGAAAAAAAAATTGCGGTAAGGGTTTACGATGGAAACGTACTAGCTACGCTAAGAAGAGATATCTCCAAATTGAAGCTGTCCGCAGTGACGCAGAGCTTCATCAGCCGACAGCATCACTTAATTATTATACTTTTTCCAGGCAAAACGAACTCGTAATGGCCTCTCTCTTTTTAGCGTACACACAAGCGGAATGTAATTTTTTAATTTCCCAACGGTATTAACAGCGAAAAGAAGCAAACAGCGGTGAGGCGTAATATGTTTGTGTATATGAAACACGAGTTGGCCGACATTTCCGTTTCCAGGTAACGATGCAGAACAAGCGGTTGGGGTAAAAGTGGGGCATGTCACCATCAAGAGTTCTCTGTTTCTCAGTTCATAATCGCCAGGCCATTGTTCCAGTTCACCGTAGCAGTGCTTTCTGTTTCACGCAGGGGCGTCGCATGAGTTTAGGGGATTCTCTGCCAAGGTGTGCATTGGGTGGATGCCCGGGTCTAAGATGTAAGATGCAACAAATGTGGGGGAGCGCAGTCCGTATTGAGATGTAACACTGTAGTTATTTTCACCACGTGCGTTGGCAATAAAAAGGCAACTTTACAAGAATGGCTGTTTCGGGGCATAGCACAAGCGGGAACTGGCTTTTATTATTGTAGAACGAAATTCAAAATATAATTTATTTCCTTGTGTAATTTTGAAGTTGTGGTGTTGCCTGATTTCACCAGCCATTCGGCTCTCAGCATCTCATTACTCTCACAAGATTATCTAATTGTCCAATAAATAATTGAGTATGTTCTAATCGTAATGTTTGTCTACAAAGTGACATGGCTTCACCCCAGACACAAACGCTTGGTGCGACTGCCCCCGTTAAGTTACGAAGCACAAGCGCGGAGCAAGAATCACAAAATTAAGAGTGCACTTTCAGTAGGTAAAGGCTGCTCGCGTTTGTGTGCTGGGCGCCAACAACTGTAAACGGCAGAGTTACTCTGGAGCGTGCACCTGGTGCCTCCATCCAATGTCTAGACAAAGAAAATTCACTGTTATGAGACAGGAAAGAATTTTTCTTCTCTTTTGGGGGGCTCCGGGTTCCGAACCGCTCTCGCAGCGTCCCCGAAACTCATTTTCCGTACTTTTTATTTTAGTTTGTTTAGCTATTTATTACCGGGGGGCTGTTTATTTTCGGAGGTTCTCGTACCCCTGCCGCAATTTCCGTTTTTCTATTTCCTCTCCTAACTCCCGTCGCAAATTCGTGATTCACTGCTAAAGTTTGGGTGAAATTAATTACTTTCAATGTACAACTTTCTTGAGTCTCCACCACAAACACATCTCCATCCGTTTTATTTATTTCATTAGTGTATAGCAGTTGTGAAGATGTTGATTCAGATAAAAGTTTGTTTTTTTCAGAGTCATTAGAACATTTTATCTCTCAGATTATTGCTTTTTATGAACCATTGTCACATTGACGGGCTTGTTACGAAGCTTGTTCATTTCTTTGTGCACGTGTAAACAGTAATAAAAATGTCAATTTGCTACATTTTATTTATGTTCCCTGGAATAATGCTGCAATGATTACAGAGATCGGACACGGCGATGACGGTTTTAGCTCGGGATTAAATTCGTCAAAACTCATGCATTATGCATCAGTCGCAGATTAGCCCGATAGCTATTTGAACCCCCCCCCCCCCCCCGCCCTTCCCCACCCCCTCCTAACCCCCACCGCTCCACAGGGCGAGGATGTCGCTGGTGACGCAAAGAGGCGCATGACCATGCGTTTACCGACCGGAAACGAGAGAGACAGAACCACTAAGTACCGGATCCGACCGCTTTTTCCGTTGCACACTCGCTTTCACTCGCTGCTACCCTGTGAGATATTACGCGCAGAAACAATTGAATTTCTCTACTTGTGATTGGGTGTTGCAAGCGATGATTAATTCCCACTTTGACTGAGATTCAGGAAAAAAGCGTAACGGACCCTTAAATTCAGTCACAAGCATGTAAAGCGGTCCTTTGTGAAAGCTGTCAACACAATTTGTGTTGGGTATATTCTTGATTCCGTTTACAGCTGCTATTTATTTTCAGATATGCATAATATTGTACAAATAACAATAAGTGTCATCCAATAAATACGTGTAGGTATTTATTTATTTTAAATTTAGTCAAACTATAGGTTTACTACAAACATGTGACAAGTGCACGCTATAGGAAATTAAAATGACCCATACTTGAAGGGTTTCTTATCATCGGCAGCTTTGATTTGACCCCTGTGATGTCACAAGTCGCAGTTGTTTGTTTTTCGACACACAAACAACCCTCTCCCCCTCGAGGCTAAACCCACACGGCGGGGTTATGAAAACTCCACGGGGCCCATAGTTAATAACGTCGTTAGATCAGTCGATGAAATACACCGATTACCGACTGCACTAAGGCTGTTGAATTTTGACCCCGGGGCCTCGATGTGAGCTCTTTGTGCTGCTCGGTACTCAGCTGGCATTAAATGGTACTACCGGCAAAGCCACGCTGGTCCGGCGCCCCTCGAGCTGTTTTCAAATCCACAGAAGCAAAATTTTACATTTTGCACAGAGGGGCACACAGAGCTTTCTGCATGGGGGGGGGGGGGGGGGGCCGCGCAAAATGAGCCCTTAGGGCGTCTCTGCTTAACGTGGTAGGGGTCCCACGGTGATGTTGTATTATGATAGCATCAGAATGCTGATTTATTGTTACTAAGGTAAACAGCATAAACATTATACACCATCGCATAAATTATCATGATCATTGTGTTATTGTTACGTTAAGAGAAAAGACGCCGTCAAAAACAATATATTATCTTTCACGAGGTGTGCATCTAAGAAGCCTCGGGCTGGAGTAGGAAAATGGGGCATTTGCTTAAGGGCGCCGAATATCATGCCGTTCGCATTTAGGTACACCTCAATTCTACGAACTAAAATCTCACAAAATTTTCAGCGATGAATACATTACGGTTTCTCAGAATCCAATGAACGTTTCACGATTTGGTGCTGTGAAATCTGAGGAGAAAATTTTGCATGAAGAATAATCGAAATCTGGCAACTCTTGTTGGCTTCCTGGAAGGTTGTAGGGGTGAAGGGAATGGGGTCTGTAGCCGTCACCGAGATGCGATCAAAAATGCGATTGTTAACAATAAAACTCAGACAACGTTATTTCCTACTGCTATTGATGGTAGATACTCCACAATCGTGTTTTATACTGTCTGCCTCTAGCTTCCATGATCGAACTCTGCTTGAAATCAATGCAGATGTGCAAATGCCAGTTCGACACACGGCAACTGCATTTCCATGCGACCTTTGTGCTTTCTAAACATCCTGTCGCTTGGATTTACAAGTCTTCATTCCGACAACACGCATGTACGAGCATTGGCATAACGAAGCTATATTTGCTCTCGGTGTTACCACAAGAATTACAACTGTTTTTGAAGTCCATTAAAAAATTCCACTGGAATTTTTAACCAATGTTGACGATACACAACGTATGGAAGTAATGAAATGTCATTTTTTTTTACATCCAAAGCATTAAAAAGCATCCAGCAGTCACAGTGTTATTTCCGTTCATTTATATATTTTTTTATATCCGTGTTCGTCAATAAATTCCACATCAATATACTGTTGTTAGAGGTTTTTTGCGATATTTTATCACGAATCGTTAATTTAGGAAGAAAGTCTGTCATATCAATTGTATATTCTGGTATAGAAATGCTAGCCCAGCGTTTTTTTAGCTGCCGTATCAACATCATCAACATCAACATCAAAATCAACATCAACGGGATCAGAACGTCTTTACCGAAGGAAAATTCTTGAGAAGATCTTCTGAGAGTAACGGACGACTTCGGAGAGAAAGTTCAGATGCAAGAACGACAAGAAAAGAGAAGGATGGAACCACAAACTGGTCCAAGAGAAGAAAGAGCGTAGCTCAGACGAGCGGCAAGGGAGAGAGACATAAATGGACATTCAGACAGAGATCACCATCAAGGTGACAGATCCTAGATTCGCAATAAATGGAAATTCAGTCCGTGGATACAAGCAGCCACCCAAAAGCGCTACGACCGCTTAATCCGACCTCAGAAGATACCTACGCATCTCAAAAGCAGCTCATGAAAATACTAACGTCAGGTCTACGATATCTAACCAATGAGAATCATTATTATGCTTCATTATGTTTGTAAGTGATTGAAGTATGCTGCTAACACAAAGCGATTTGTAGTTTTGACTCCCACTGGTCTATGCAAAACCAAAGAGCAGTATACCGTGACTGTACTATGTGCATCGGTGTCAAGTTTAAGTTAAACCGGTGTCTTCCATGCTTCATCTTTCTTTCCATGCTTGAGACCGGCTAAGATCGGCTCTCTCTCTAGCTTTCTAAGCGTGAGTCATTTATGGAGGAATGCGCGACTTTGGTTGGTGGCAGTGCTAAATCTGATTTTTCAAGCGGCTAAAAAGTAAAAATGCACGAGCTAAAGTGTGAACTGCACTTATGGTAAAAATATGCAGTAGGTTATGAGCGGTTTGTACTCATCTTGTTTACCCGTCGCATGGTAGATGCTAGTGTAGTGTAGTGCAGTTTTATAGCAAAATTTAGTTTTGTTCTTGTTTCAAAAACTATCTGTTTTATATGACTGGCTTTCCGGTTCTGTCTCGATGTCAGCTTCTGTTGAGTCAACGTACGCCAGGAAGCAATCAGCTCGGAAACAAAGAAAATAACGACATTCGTTTCGAGTGAATTCAATCTGTTCCGCTGTATTTTAAAACTTGTTGACTTGTTCAGTCATTATTTCAGTTCGTAGCGAACTTTCAATGAATTGTGTATGGTAAAGGATTCTAAATATTTGAGTAAGTATTGGTATAAAAGTTGCATTTTATACAACGATCTCTCGTTATAGATACAACTAACAATTTATTTTGAAGAGTGCTGGTGTGGAAATATCTGACATATTGCAAACATCCATCCATGCATGTTTTCTATTTAAAAAAATCGCATCACATCCATCACTTTGCATCTTAAATCCGTTTGGAAGCATAAGCAACAACTGAACACCTGGAACCCGGCACCTCCACCACAAAGCTTGCATCACTGAACTCATAGCCCGGCTTTTGAAACTAATTTCATTTTCTAATTTCATTTCATTTCAGCCGGCGGCGGTGGCGGGGGCTTCGGGTCCCCGGCAACCGATAGCTAATTAAAAGCGGTCGCTCTTTGGGAGATTATTGCTCGCGCAACGCTCAATGCCAAACATTGCCGTTGCTTGCGTCATCGTGCTGGGGGTACGGCGAGTGGTAATTGGTACTTAATGGGTACTTACTATTTCAGTGCTGAAATGTTTTTAGTTAGGTTTTTTACCGATGTAGCCTGCGGGGTATTAACAAGGACCTAATCGCACGAGTAAACCTTGTACAACGAGGCTATCGTGTGTTTTTTTTTGCGAAGTGCTACGTTTATTTGCGGATTTTTTCCGACACTGAAAATTGTTCGACAAAAATATCTCATTGATATTTTTCTGTATGAGTTAACTGATGCATGTGAAAATACATCAATCGTTATGAAAGTACGTTCAATTTGCAGCTTCGTGTATATAACACTTTTGAGGCGTTTTAAAACTGGGGTAGGTATATTCATTTGATACGCTTTTTCCGAAATTGATTGAATTCACCGCAAGTATTTGGGCATTACTATGAAAATTAGCCTAACTATAAATCCAACCCAAAGTTAAGAAATCAGTATACAAATCGGTTCTTTTACCTTTTCACCACTGAGCTTTAGTGGATGTGAAGTTATTTGTCATAGCATTAGTCAAGTAGATGTCGTAACATCGTTTGTTTTTGCGTCTCGAGTTATAGAGTTATTTACCCAGAGTTAAAATAACACTATGAATCAAATGAGGTTCTTTACTCCTGAGTAGCAAAATTACCTTCACATTTTACATCGCTCTGAAAACTCAGTGTTCATGGAATTATTGTTAAACCTAGTACCTACCCTAAACGTTACAACATTCCCAAATAGGAATCCCGCATTCGATTCTTCCGATACACACACACAGGTATCTTTCTTTTTCACAGAAACCGATATTTATCTGCCAAATTGCCGGCTCTATTTGGCTTTTCATGACATGAAATCGCTACCAGAGGGCTACATGCCTTGGGAAGAATCCACTGGATTTGCAAAATCGAACGAATTTGCTGTGGTAAAATATACAATCCGTGCTATACGTGCGTGATGGAGAGTTTTAAAATCAATCCCGGTTTGTGTAAACAAGATCTGTGGCAAAACGGGTGCAATTTGTCTCTGTTTATCATCCTCAGTGCAGTTTGCAGAAAACTAATTAGTGATTATGCATTTTAATCCCAAATGTGCGTCAGCAAACACACCCAAGGGATATGAGTCCAGAGAGGGAATTGCTAGATAAAGTTTCATAAACTGACTACTGACAGATATAGATTTTTGTTATAAAACTTTCATCTATTTAAGATTGAGAGCGATTACTATTTTCCAACAAGAATGCCATAGAATGGGGTGGATAGAAAGACCAATATGACTTTGCAGTGAATGGCAGGAAAAAATATCAAATACGGTGTTATTTAACTTGTGAATGTCAAAACCAAAATGACTCGCTGCGGACAGGATTCGAACCTGTGCGGGCAGAGCCCATTGGATTTCGAGTCCAACTCCTTAACCACTCGGACACCGCAGCTGACATGTTGCTATGTATTATAAATTCTTTTGACTCTGATTATTGTTGATTGACTCTGATTTTGACACATTCTTCTTTTCCCTTGCGTGTGCCGGACGGATGGGGGCTATGCGAACACTCATATCGTGGGCTTGGAGGTAAAAGTCACTAACTGCATTTTTAGCGAAATTGAGTTAGATACATCATTAAATGCGCTTAAAAATCCTCTTTACAGTGGTAAAATTCATGAAGTGCTAAGTGCGTTCACTATTTCACAAAGTCTGTTTAACGCTTTCATTAAGTGAATAAATACGAACAATGTTACAGGTAAAACTCATCAAGTGCACTTAAGGGTCTATTTTTCGTACGTTGGTGTCGTTTGCGAGGTAAAAGTCATTATTTGTCATTGATTACTTGAACCCGTCGCAAGGTTCTTCTTCGTTGCTGTCAGTATTTACCTAGTTTAAACTGTATTCTTACAATTTTGACACTATAAGAAATGCTTTTTATAAGCACACGAATGTTTTCAATGCGTTTAAAAGTCATTAACTCCTCTTTTTCGTTGTAATAAATAAACAATTGCCTTTAAATGAAAACAGGCAGTTAAATTTGAGAAGGAACTATATTTTACAAATTTTAAAACATCCTAAACAAAAATGTAATAACATTTACTATTTGTTTAGAAGTGCTAAAGTTAGAAATGCAATTATCTCAAAACTATGAAAATGTAGTTAGTGACTTTTACCTCCAAGCCCACGATATAATCGTGTTGTGGATGAGCATAATATTTACGCTCGAACAAAGCGATTATATTGCGTGTGCGCTTGGCCTAGAGACTAATATGACCAATTTAAAATGTACGGCGTTAATTTAGCAGCTTAATCAATGACATTCGTTACCTACCTGAAAATATCATAATGTAGTCGTTGTGAAATTATTTGAATATTTCAAAACGTAGAAATCGATTTAAAGAAAAGCTTTTCAATTGATTTGCTCTTGCAATTGATTTTTGCTTTTGATTGATTGATTCTGATTGATTTGCTTGATTTGATCAAGGCATTTTTTTACGATTTTTAATGCACACAGTAAATTTTGTTAAAATCGGTTTAACCTAAAGTTTCTTTAGTTGCAAAAAACTGCAGAAACGCTTAAAAGGTGTCATAAAAGTGACATTTTCAAGAAAAGTGCTAAACATGCTTCAATGAAATTTGTACACAAACATTGAATCGTGAGGGTCAACATATCTAGAAAGTTTCGTCAAATTATATTCAGATTCTTGGCCTCCAGAGTGCAAAACATGTTTTGGAAAAACTGAAAAATTTCGTAAAAACTTAATAACATAAAATTTACTCGTCCGAATTGCATCAAAAACGTGGCAGATCTAAGTTCAGAGAAAACGAAGGTTCACAGAAATTTTCATCAAAATTCGTTTTGGATTTTGGCCTGTAGAGCGCGAACAAACACAAAAAAAAACGGATTTCCTTAATTGAATTTGGGATTCCGCTTCACTCGCTAATCTCGTTATGCTCATCAAAATATTAGAGTTATATTTTAATACCGAATATGGGTCAGCAAAGACACCCGAGGGTATCATTCCACACAGTTGCTCTAAATTAAGTTTCACATACTGACTGATGTAGATAATTGTTATCAAAATTGCATCTATTTAAGATGGAGAGCGAATACGACTACCCAACAATGAGTAACAGATTAAATAGTGAATCGGTAGGCTATTTCGATTTCGAATTAAGTGACTGGGAGGAAAAATTGGATATACGGTATTACTTTAATATATGATCGTCAAAACCAAACATTTCGCTGCGGACAGGATTCGAACCTGTGCGGGCAGAGCCCATTGGATTTCGAGTCCAACTCCTTAACCACTCGGACACCGCAGCTGATGTCAGATTGAAGATTGAGTTGCCACATATCGATAATTGTTATTTAAATTGCATCTTTTTAAGATTTATCATTTAAATTGCATCTTTTTAAGATTTAGAGTGAAAACGATAAACCAAAAACGAATGACATAGCAGATAGCGAATTGGTAGGCCAGTTCGTCTTCGAATTGAGTGACTGGCAGGAAAAATATGAGAACGTCAAAAACAAAACCGTTCGCTGCGGACAGGATTCGAACCTGTGCGGGCAGAGCCCATAGGATTTCGAGTCCAACTCCTTAACCACTCGGACACCGCAGCTGATGATTAACGAAGAAGAATTAGTTGTGGTTCAGTTACAATTTGTCTTAAACTTACTACTGCTTCTGTGCTACGATTTTTGGCTTTTTCTCCAGCATTTATCAATAAAAATTTCGTAAAGTAGACATGAAAGTCCGAACTAATTCCAACAATCTTATCACCAAAGCATCTCTAGCACCACAGGCCACAACAACTCTATTAAATTGCCATTACTATCGGCATCACCTCAAATTACACCTATTACCCCAAAAAATCGTTAGCAAACGTCACACAATTGCAGCACAGCAACACCTAACTTGTAATCCCGCAGAGATGGTGACGATACCGAAATGTGGCCTGACATGAGATAGTCATGACTTCAAATAAATTTTGGCATGCCATTTTCTTAGTCTCAGTGACAGAATAAGAAGTTAATTTTTTTCTTACATGCATCTATTTTGAATCAGTGTTTATTCGAACCAAACTGAAATTCCTCGCTGCATGCTCCATCCTGGTAAGGCGATGTATCCGCGGGTACGACTACTGGTACGGACACAATTTTGGAACTGATATTTCGTTGGTAAAAATAAATATTTTTAATCATTTTCAAATGATAGAAAAAAAACTATCGTCGATTTTGTTGGCTTTTAATAAGAACTCTGTGTCATTGACCATTTCATCCATAGATATATCTTCAGTCACACCGACCTAACGTTGTCATTACTTTCTCAAATACCCTACACTAAACCATGTACCGTGCAGTGTACACCATGTTCACCAGCACACGTAAGTACCCACAACGCAGATAATGTTTCCCTCGCCAGTACTGCAGTGAAACCGGCCAATTGCTGTTAAAAGGTAAATTCAGAATAATATTAACAGATTCTGCCTGCAATGCATCACTGCAATGTCCGCACATCGCTCTGATAACACGCTGTAGCCGACTCTACCCGATGCCGACGCGTCGTTAAAAATGACACTGCAGGCAGCACACACACCTAATAATTTATACGCGATAAAAGCACCCCCTGAACACCATTAACCCCATACAAAAGCTTGCCGGTCTTTCTAGCGCGACTAGCATCTCGGCCGAACACTCAGGACTTTCAAGCTAAGCGGAAACGTACGCTAAATAGTCAAGAGCGTCGGAGATAAAGTTCAGCAGAAGATACGCTCAGACGTGGATAATAGATTTTAAAAATATACAGTCTAGATAATTTTATCAAGCAGTAAAGGAGCTTCCTCTCCCTCGAGCAAGAGTAGCACTAAAACCAATTGTAACTAGGCAAGATTGAACGTATAAATTCGCTCAGATCAGGATCGTAGATCCGTCTAGATAATTTTATCAAGCGCAGTACGAAATTTTCGCAGTCTCGCGAGAACAGTACTGACAATCTTCAACTAAACGAAACCTACGTTAAGTAGCTAAAGAGCTTCTGAAATAAAGTTCTCCTAGATCAGAATACCAGATAAAAAAAAATACTGCCTAGATAATTTTATCAAGACGCAAGCCGTCTGTCAGCCTCGCATTCCGACGCAAACGACCCCCTAGGCGCCATCAACCTCCGCGTCTACATCGAACAATCCCACAAAGATGCAACCCCCCAGCAAAGCACGCCGACCCAAATAGGTCACTCGAAAAACCACACACACTTACACAACGTCTAGTCGAGCACCAGCCATGCAAAACAGGTAAACGCCACTATAGAAAGCTCTCACCTCCGCCCTAGGCTGCGTCCTGCCTCAGCCGCCTCAGTTTGTCACCCTCGTGTAGATACCACCCGTGTAGCGACCAAAATCGACCTAGACACGACTACGCTCGCACCCTGATCGTTCACCGCGTGCTTTCACCGCAGCGTCCTTTCACCGCGACGTCCGAAACAGCACTGACGCCGGCGTCGCGACGCTGCGCGACGTCAGGTTGAGGGACGGGGTGGGGGGGGGGGGGAAGGGTGCGCGCAGACACCCGAACAACAGCTCACTAGGGGTGTGCGATTTAACTTGTTGAGAGTTGTGCTTGTGTAATGAAAATTAGGCGTGATGACACCATAACTGATTTAAGTTAAGCGCGCATTATGAAAATGATGCGTGATTTGCACCTTAACTTGTTCGAGTTAAGCTTACATGACTAAAACTAAGCGTGATAACACCATAACTTGTTTAAGTAAGCGTGCATGATGGAAATTAGGTTTGATGACACCTCAATTTGATGAGTTACACTTAGTGCCACTTAATGTGGACAAGAGTTAATCTAACAGCAAGTTTATTGGCTATTAGTTTGATGATAGTGTATCTCAGATGATAGGATTGGGATTTAGCTTTTATGACACCCAAGCCAGATGAGAAATTAGCGTTTAACTAATGGTTAAATTCACCAAGCTACTTGATTATGTTAAAACTTGATGACACCAAGGAACATTATTCCACATCTGCTGCTCTCGTCCTGCAAAAAGGATTTACTCTCCTTATTTATACTCTCTGTTTTCTCATTTAAGAATTTGTTGAAAGGGTTTTTTTCCCTTCACTTGACGACTTAAATCATTGTTCTCATTGTTAAGAAAAATCTAATTGGATTGCAGAAATTGTGAGTCAACGGTGACCCTGCTCCTTACAAACTCGACTGAAATTATACTTTGATTTCTTTAAGTCTTGTGAGCCGCTAGGAAAGTTTAATATAAGTACTAATATAGGGATACTTCCATAAGTTAGTCAATAGCAGCGACGTCCCATGCGTTTTCCTGTTTTATGCTGCAGTACTCCATTGAGTCGCCAGTTAAGCTGCTTATTAAGTCTTTGTTCCGTCAAAAAGAAACACCACTCTCCCAAAGAATCAGTCAGGGAATTTTACTTTTAATTGCTGCGCTTGAATGGCACAAAGCACAAGCACTTCTCGTCTCGAGTGTATCCAATGTCCATAAGACAAAGAGAAAGCAGAGAAAGGAAGAGATTGGAGAACAGTTCCCAAAATCAGAATTTTTCAAATTTGTACGTTGTAAAGTCAGTCTGAAAATAAAAACTCCATTTCGGTGGAATAATTTCAAAAACGATTACCTTTATGGAAAAGGATTTTAAATGAAATTCGAGTATATTGATTCAGAATTTCAATCAAATGCCGATGAGTTAACAAATATTTAGACGGATTTGTATTTATTCACCTGTAATGTGGCGTTAATATCGAGTGGGGGTGTGTATTTAGGGGAGTTCATCATTTCCACAGACAATAAGCCCACGCAAGTTTAGTTTTAAAATGTTGTACCATTAATGACGTGTAAAAATAATAAAAAATAGGCGCATCAAATATTTAGAGAGCGTCTCATTAGCTTTACCCCTGAAACATTTATACCCGAATGAAAAATCATGGCAGAAATACTTTCAAAATGCCAAACAATTTATGTGACCGAAATCCTTACATTAACGGGACCAATTTAATTATTTCTTACTAACTACGTGTCCTTTGGTTTCTTTCAGACGCTCGGAACGGATAAGAGTCAATGCGGTGAAACAGCGAGGCCCGCTGATTGCATTGATCGCCTCTTTTAATTGGATACCACAAACATTGATTTCAGCTAATTGGAGGGCGCAGAAGGTCGCGCATATACAATTAGCCAATTGCGAGCACAACTACAACCCCTCCAGACACAGGGAGGGATAGGAAGCGAGCGAAACGAAACGTGCAATTTTGACGTGCGCTCTTTCAAATAAGAAACAAAATCCTGGGAGGGGCCGAGCTAACAAGGCAATGGGACCCTCAAAATAATGATGACGCGATGAGGCGAAGGGCTGGTTCAACAAATATTTTGTGCGTAAGCGAAAATAATTTTGCCCCAGCGCCCCTTCATCATCTTTCATAGGGGTGCGCCCCAAGAAAAGAATGCACCACGGGCGAAATATGACGTGCAATTATGTACTCAGGGCCAATTTGGTAACAAAAACAAAAAACATCACATTACAAATTCAACGGTAATAATTCCGTGCCATCCTCACTAAGGGATGGTGTGAGTCCGCAATGAAAAATAACCCAGTGGATTAAAAAATGACTTTGAAAATAAATCTAGGATACATCTGGTACTCAATGGCGTATCGCATGTTAAAATTAAACTGTGGAACTTCATTTTGCAGGACGAAGAGTTAAATGTTTGAAATTTAAGATTTAACTTTAATTTAAATAAAACACGAATTTTGAAGTACGAACTTGCCGCTGCTAGAAAAGTGCCACGCTAAGCAGGCGGTTACGACTTGTACGCCTAGATCTGGCCCCGATGATTCGATTCGGGGGGTTGGACCGCATCGCTGTTGATTTAGACCGGTTCCAGATGTTGGCCCGACCACGGAGCTATCAACGCCAGGTCCTCCCGATGACTCGCTCGATATTCAGCTGATCTAGATCCGGACGCACTCCTCGGAGCCGAATCTTACACCCAAGCCACCCAAGCCACCCAAGCCACCCAAGCCACCCAAGCCACCCAAGCCACCCAAGCCACCCAAGCCTATTTGAGCTCCGGCCGAGGTGGAGGACACCCCACGGTGGCTGCGTTCAGGATTTTTGTGACTACGTCACTGGTCTAGGGGCTGCAAGCAAACTTTTATCCTTATACCGGTGATATCATCTGAAGTCAAAAAGCCCGATTGAGGAAATTTGGGGGGAAAAGTTTTGCTAACGTTAAGCTGTAGCCTTCTCGAAAAGTTGATGGCAACTACGGGATTTTTCAAATATAGTTGTAATACACTTTAGACTTGCACGAGGGTCAAAATCATACATTATTTACACTGAGAATATTTAATGAAATGACAACTGATCACTAGATGAGTTTTCAAAGCAAATTACATACGAAAAAATAAAAAAGTTCTTGATTTAAAAAAAAAAATTGAAAAAATAACATTTAGCATAAATATAATGTTCAAATACAAGTACCGAGTTTTCAATTTCAAAAATGTACTACTCAAAACAAGTCATAACCTAAGTACATTGGGCATGACAAATAAAGTTTCAGAATGTTATTTCAGTGAATGTTTGTGTCAGCTAATTAATATTTTCTACGTGTTAAGTTCCAGGGTTGAAGGTCACTTGGCATAGAGTGTACCACGCGTAGCTCCTACCATCCACCCTTATCGTCCAGCTGCCACGAGAGATGCCAGGAAAGGAAGCGGAAGTGTGTGTCTATATGGGTTGGCTTGATAAAGTGGGGCTTATATATTCGGGCTGGGTACGATTGTTGATTCACTCACTGTCATATTGACTCTGAGATAGATTATAACGCGGCAAGAGGAATTGGATGGAAGTGTTGACCAGACCAATGATTGAGGGTCCTATATAAATTTTATACGTCTTCTATTTACATACACGTCTATTTATGAAGTCGGACGGAACTTCGATAATCAAATGGATCCTGTACTTGGTGCTCAGCGCACGAGAGTTTTTTTTGTATGCTCGATAACAAATTCACTATATCTTCTCTTTTCTGCAGATCAAGTTTTCTATTTTTGGTCTTTATTAATTCATTTGCTCTTACTGCAGAGAACTATCACTTTTCTATAACAGTCGATTCAAGTGACGATAAAAATTTGAGCGCTAATGCATTTCTTATAAGGATCCACTCTCATTTTGATCCTTATTGATCCAGAGAACAGCATTTTTAAAAGTGGTCAACCGGAGAACTCGGTAAAACTCGCGTAATCTAAGTACATTGTTTCACGCCGACCCAGCCGTAACGCTCCAGCAAAGATCTGCACCACAATGACGGAACAATTCCTTCTAATCGTGCCTCTGGGAGCTCATGGATCCCGTAACCGCCATGTTTTGGGGGTTGGGTTGGGTCTTGGAGGCGGGGGACAAGGGTGTTGAGTAATTGCCGAGATTCCAGACTAGAGGGTCGATTAACTCATCAGCTGGTTCGATTGCGTTGCGCCGCTGTCAGCGTCTCGAGCGAAGAGCTGAAGATTGACAGTAGAGTGCGAGAGAGCTGGGAGAGAGAGAGGGTGAGAGAGTGTGAGAGAAACAGAGAGAAGGGAAATCAATTTCGCAGACAAAGTGGGTAAGCGAGCGAATTTCAATGAGGTCAACGAGTGACGAAGACTGGAGATATTAAAAGAACTCGACACGCTGGGGGAAAATTGCTACGAGAGGTAAAATGGTAATATTCCTGTTCGCAACGACGGAAAGTTTAATTGGAAACAATTGAGGTGGAAAAAATTAAGTACCGTGTGTCGTATTACCTGTGAGAGTAATTTCGCTCTGTGTTCTTTGAAGGCAGGAGAAACCTAGCCCTGAAACCGGAATCTAAGAACCCGAATCCGTCCCGCCGATACAGAAGTTGTTGCCAAGTGGCTGACGCTGCCTCGTAAAACCGTCAAAGTGGCAGGTTTCGGGGAGCTGTGCTCCGAAAATTTCATTGCAATCAGATTTGCTGTTTATGGCTTGTGTGACGCGAGCAAACAGACACTTACGAAACAAACAAAGCAAACAAACACACGTTCGACGCTTTTATCTTTTATATTATCTTCAGTGCGGATTGAATCTATAACAATCAGTAATCACCGCTTCGTTCGTCAAAGAGCTAACGGCATTGAGGCAGCTTCTTCTATGAACTGTTGCAGTGCTTCAATACTTCCACCAATATACTTATCGAAATGCTAGGAATTTGTCGATCGTTTATCGGCAATTATAGACTGATTGATTGGGAAACGCTATGGTCATATCATGTAGTCTTTAGCTTAGACAAACGATAAGTAAACTAATATGCTACACATAATATAATTTTATCAGTTTATAACCTATTTAACGGCTTTGCTTGACCGATCCTGTGACTAGTAATTGTTGGTACCTACTAGATTTGCGAGTAAATTTGTACACGAATACCTTCATGTCGTCAACTTCGTATGCAGCGGCTTGAATTCCTCAAGCTTCTGATGCTGCGAGATAATAGCATCTTAGATCACAAACTCTCATAAATATTCACTAAAAACTGAGAATTACTTCCGAATCAACGTTCCGACTGGTGACACAATACAACGTTTCTAACGACCCTTTGCCAGCCGGCGTTATTTTTTCAAATTACTTCGTGTGTCATCGGCATCGCTCGGCCACCGATTCGTTGTTTCGCGAAGAGGCACCCTGCAATCATCATAGCCAAGATGAATAGAATGCAAAATAATGAATAAATGAATGGGTAAAATAAATTATGTTAGTTTTCACGACAACCATTGAAAGGTCAAACCTTCAAGTTCTTGTGCCGACTTCCACTGGAACCTTCTCAAACTTTACAAGATATGTTTTATTGAGACAAGTTTTTCACTTTTCCTGGTAAAAAAAAATGATTGGCATTTGAGCATGGAATGGGTGGGTGGATATAAAGTGGCACCGCTCACTAAAATATCTCGTGTTTTACTTCAACTTGACGACACCAATACTAAAATACATCAACTATCGCATCTGCTATAACTTTTTACAGTGACATATACGTGAAACACATAATTGATTGCCTAATCGAACAAATCGACATGGCTCAATTAGCAAAAAGTACGCATAGTAATTATATTTGTGCCAAGGCCATTCAAAATAAAGAGCCAAAGACATAAAAAAATATTACATTCATAGCCAGCAGGCTCAGGAGAAGAAGTTTAGAATAAAAAAATAAATATACTTCCACACGTGACTATATAATTGCACTTGGTCCACCCCTAACAGCTAAAAACATGCAATACAAACACAGCAAGCCTTCGCCATCAACTTGCCGATGTTACGACAATGCCAGCGAACACACAGATAGTAAGGATCGAGGATCAAGGACGTAAGGATAAAATGGTTTCCAAGCATCGCAACAACACCGGCACATAACGACGGTGTGCCAACCACTAGTCGATAGAGGACCTGCTCTAACGGCAAAGCGAGTAAGGCATCACAACGGGCCTCACGGGGGCCTCAGCAACCAGCGAAGCGGCCCAGACCTCGCCTCCTTCGCTATACAGGCAAAGTGAGTTACAACTTCGACGGACCACGTGGGCAGGCGCGGTTATAAGGTTGTTTTTCATCATAGGACAGCCTGGCGGAGAATAGAGTTGAGTATTTTTGTAGATCAGCAGTGAATAGGTGATTATTCGTCCACATCAATCAAAATGTGCTTATAAATCATGAGCCTCCTTGTGGTGTATGAAAAGGTTAAAATTTCATTGAAATAAAATCAATATTTTTTTTGTAGAAAGTGCAATGCTACTAAATTGGATCTTCCTTGAGATTAAATTTCGCTGAGATTTAAAAAAAAAAACTGTTTCGGTGATGAATCCCGTACTCTGATGGGATGAGTTTGGTGGTCCTGAACTGGAACAGTTTCCTCGACGCTAGGGCAGCGCACGGTCTGCCATCTTGGGGTGGTTGCTGCCGAAACGTCGAGTCACCTGGTCCTTTTCAGGACCACCAAACTCATCCCATCAGAGCACGACCGTGAAACCATCTACTTTTTTTGTATTTTTCTTTTTAAGAAGCACATCCCCTTATAACCGCGCGGCTGTCCACGGCGCCCATTTCCCCCCTAGGGCTCGCCGAGCCCCGGCGGGGCCTCCTCGACCGGCGACACGACGAACCGCCGCCGCTGCGCGTGTCTAGCGACGCCGGGGGCTTCGTGCGACGAGTAGGTCATTCGGCGCGCAGGGGCCCCGGCGTCGAACGAGACGCCCCCGCGCAAGGGCGGCAAAGCGCGGCCCGTCTCGGGGCTCAGGTGACCCAGCGGTCGGTACCACGCGGCCGCCGCGGCGCTCGATGGTTCTGTGGACACAGACGGACAACGGCGTTACGTTGGGGTTTGGTCGACGTTTGAGGGTGTAGTACGTTACAAGGGAAGATATTTTCACAAATAAAGTCTCTCGCTGTGGTGTGGAGAGAAAAATTTTGCTATGTAAACGCGAAATCTTGTCAAAATTCTATCTTCGTTACAACTCTCTCTGGTCTATCTTTTTTACAAAACAATTCAGTAAACCGTGTAAAGAGAGCTGATGACGAAGTTCAAATTGCTTGGGCTGGATTTTTTTAATGACGTCCTTGGTTGTCAGGCTTTGTTAGCGTTGGATTAAATGTAGGGGTTTTGGGCGCTGCTGTCCCATTGCAGATCCCACGTTTACATGGTTCCACGATTCCAAGTCAAGGTACAAATGGGTTCCGATCTTTAACATGGCCATGGTCTCGTCCTTCTAAGGTCGTGGATCTTTCATGATGTAGTTTTTAATTTAAACTGTTTTAGACGCACATTTTCCATTCGTTGAAAGCATTTCCTCCGACCATGGTCTACTGTTATAGCTTGTATGAATTTATGGGGCAGTTTAATGCAACAGTAGGCCGCCATACATGGTCCGAAGTAAACAACAATCTCCCAACATCTGAATTTAGCACTGTGCTCCTAGACGCAACCCGCAAATCAACACACAGATCTTCACTGCAGCTTAGTATAATTTTGGGTTATAAGCAGCAAGATGAAAACCCACGCTCGTTTCGGGGCTAAAAATCGCTCGGCCTCATTAAAGAGAGCGAAAATAAATGACGTGAGATGCACGATGCTGTAGCTACTTCCGTCCTGTTAATACGATTAAATATTTCAAGAACGTCTAATGCTCGGATGAGACCGGAGGAAGCACAAGCGTGCCGCGTTTCCCCAAGGACCGGGGATTCTACGTATCGAGACAATCCATGTAGAAAGAAAATGGAACAAAAGTCGCTGATTGGTTCTTGCCATGGTGATAGCAAGTGCATCCTGTTATCTCTCTCATACTCGCGACATCTTCGAGTGGAGCCCGGGGCCGTAGTCACTGAGTGAGTGGATTTTTTTATGTGTATATCAAGTAAGAGGTAGATGAATGGTAGAGCGAATGCAGAGCTTTTTTTGCAGTGTTGTTGAGTAAATACATGAGGGTATCCAATCAAACGCTCTTGTGTTGTTTGTACTCATGCTGAACTGGGCGCAAGCAAACAATCTATTTTCGAGTTAACAGCGACTGCAGGCATATTTGCTCATGAACACTTGAGTTCGCTTACTTATTTAAAAATATTATCATCTCATTTATTAGAAAATTTAAGACGAACAAAAAAACCCACGCTAACAAACCCCCAGTTCTTGGAAAGGCATCAACTAATTCAGCCAACTGAGTGGGTATTACGGCGGTGTTTGTGAAAACCGTGCTGCCCTCGAGATCACAGCCGGTTGAACGCATTACTTAAGGGCCTGGTACCCTAACAAGGACTTGTTTGCCATACTCTTATCAATAATACTTTCCCAAACTCCGATTACTAGCATATTTTAACATTCCGAGGCTTACGAGAGTGCAAATAGGGGAAACCACGAAACCAAACATTTCTGTTCCGGCTGCCAAGCGATAGTCAGAGAGCCCCCACGCCCACCACGGTCCACCGCGGCCCCCCACGCTCACCCTGCGGCATCAACGAGTGTGACCGTCGGACCGGCGCCCGCTGGCTGCCCGTCAGGTCGAGGTAGAGGTCCTCCAGCTCTTGCAACGACATCCGGCTCTCCGCCGGCCGCACGCTGGGCGACCAGGTCTGCTGGTTGCGAGGCAGCAGGCGGTTGGAGATGTTCATGATACGCTGCGGACAGGGAGGCTTCAATGAGCAAGTACAGGTCCACAGGCCTTCCGACTCTTGCAGCGACGTACGGATTTCTCCCATCCAGGGGGGGGGGGGGGGATTTTGTAATTGATGAGCGTAACGACCGTAGCGAGTGAAGCGGATTTCTCATCCAGGATTTAGCACGAATCTTGCACGGTGCTACGTTATTTCGTAGTCTGCATACACTGGACTGTTAATATCTTTGAGGAAAAAAGATGCAGACACATGGACTTCCCGTTCGCACTACAGTAACTTGGGAAGAGATATTGTGGACAGTGACTTTTGCGCAGTATCTAGAGAACATGCTAACTTTCGGGAGATATGAATGCAGGGGGGATGCAGATGTCAGAGACAGTCACTTGAGAGGAGGCAAGGTAACTTCGAGGAGAAGTTGATGCAGCTGGCAGTTGGCTTGAAGACTGACCTCTGGGGAGACGTAGGAGGTAGTTACTTGAAAGGGATAAGCTATCTTCGGGGATAGCTAAGGTTGACAGTTACATGAGAAGAGAAGAGCTCACCTCCGGGGAGAGTGAAAGGTAGAAGTAGAAGTGGGGGCAGTTACTAGAGAGAGGACAGGCCAACCTCCGGTGAGATGTGGTGCGCCGAGAGGTCGGCGTCGACGAAGCCGGCCAGCTCGTCGGCCAGCTGTTTCTGCAGCAACTTCCCGTCCTCCTTGTTCACAGTCTTGTTGTAGTCACGCGCGATCTTGATGTCGTGTCGCCAGAACTGTGACTGCTTGCCCGACGTGCGCGGCGCCACCTCTTTGATCTGCGCCCCACAACAAGGGGTGGGTTTGCTTAGAGTGCCTATGTATCTTGTGCATAGTGCGGCCGCCATGTTTTACCAAGAGGGGCGCCGATAAATGAGATTTCGGGCAGCCAATAGAAACAAGGTACAGAGTAAAATTCTAAAAACACGTTATAGGCACGGTCGGTTTGCAATAGCGATTCGCAACAGGGTAATCTCACAGGAAAGAGCAAAAGCACCTTCACCATGAATCACATCATGAATCATTTTGTGAATTCAGGAAATTCGCATGATGTGATTAAAAGTTATAATGACATTGACAAGCATAAGATAAGAGTAGGGAAGCGATATACTCACACAATCGCAATTGCTTATACAACTGAAGTACCACTTCAATAATTAATCTTATCTTCTTATAAGTACAGATACAGTAATCTGATATCGCGGAATTGAAGTACGCGAACTGACCTTGAGCACGAGAATGCCCATGAGAAAGATGCACAGGATGTTGACCAAGGTCAGGCACAGACTGACAGCGCCCAGCACGGCCAGTTCACAAGACAGATCCTCCGAGTAGACATACTCGGTGTGTGCCTGCGCCACTGGACCCTCGCCGTTGTCCTTCTGCCACGCCAACCGGATGACAGCCAGCGCCCAGAGAAGCCCCTGGCAGGATGCAAAAGTACCATCGTTAACCCTGTCTAGGAGAGTGCAGAGGCTGAATCCTACCGGTTCTATAATTCAACAGAGTCAAGATCCCGTCGTATTGACACTGTCCCTAATGTCTCTGGTCTGTTCACTGTCGATGGGATGAGGACTAGGAGGGAGCTGAAGATGAACTTTGGTGTCGGCGCGCATCTGGCCACAGCTTTACTCTGTCCCTTTGACACACTGTGTTGACAGCCTTCCTGTGACACTACTATGTCAGAGAAAGATAAACCGATGTGAACCTCATCCCGCCTCTAAGAGATTCGAGGGTGGATACATTTTTGACACAGCCCTCTACCGGCTAACAGAACCGAGTGCCAGCCATCGCCTATAATCTGACCACTCAAGAGTGATATCCTCGAGTCTCTCACCGCGTTGACAGCCGGGGGCAAGATGGACGCCGAGATGGCGACGCCGACCAACGATCCGGTCTTGTCGCCGAGCAACGCGATCGCGACGGCGGCGCCCGACGGCAGCGCGATCAACGCCCCCACCCAGAGAGCGCGCACCTTGCCCCTGGAAGGCGCAAGACACACGGTTACACACCGGCCATCAGTCTCAACATCGACCTCGACATCGACATAGCTAACGCCATCGCCAGGGGCTGGTGCAGTAGTGTATAGGCCTTACGTTGTGTCTCTATGGTGCTTACTTTGTTGGCATTGTATGGGCCTTGCTAGAGCTAGAGCTAGAGTCTCTATGGTGCTAACGTAGTATTGGCAGGTTGGCCATGCCAATGGGCAATGGTGTAGGTATTGTGTCTACGACGCTACCATTGTTGCCATTGTATGGACCTTACCAATAGTGGAGATAATGTTTCAATGGCTCTACCAATGTTAGCATTGTATGGGCCTTACCAATGGTGGAGCTAGTTTGATGCTAAGATTGTTGCCTTAAAATAAGTATACCTCACAAATTCCCAAAGTGGTAGCACCATAGCAACAATATCACAGCAGTAACACTGTTCAGTGTCACTGCAATAGTGCAAGAGGAATGGTGCAAACAATGCACCCAGGGTGACATCTCAATATTTGAAGTGATCGGCTTAGCGTATACAGAGAACATTTCTTGGTATCTATCTAACTCGCTGGACTGGTGATGACTTGGCATGCATTGCATGTGTGGGCAGGTCTCGCACCTGGAAAGCATCTCCTCGGTGGGCAGTTGCCCGCTGCCCGTGTAGTCGTCCAGTACGCCCACCACGAGGCCGATGCCGAAGCCCACCAGCAGACAGATTGACAGTCCGGCCAGCTCGTTGCGGACGCCCATCTTCCGCAGACGCCGGTCTTCGACCACGAAGCCGAACGTGCCGGCCATGATGGGTCCCTGTAAGGAATGCACACTTTGATATTTACACTTTCTTTTAGACCCTTAGCACTGCTAAGATCTTTGCTAAGAAAATAATCAGAACTGTCCATATCTCACCTACACATAATAAATGGTTTTGTGGTCAGAGCATTAGTTTAGCAGATTGCCGATTGAGGAAGCGGAAGCGGATAGTATTAACGGAAGCGTTATTCTATACCGAATCGAAATCTTTCGTTTATTATAATATTTATTTTATTAAATTTTAAAGATTTCATGAGTGCTTTCTCCTGCCACTGTAAACTAAGGGCCGGTTCTACAATGTAATTCCCAGCTAATTCCCAGCTATTGGTTGCATCATGTTTTCTTCCTAACTGAAAGATGACTATTTTACAGCACATTGTAAAACCAACCCATAATTGGTTCATCCGAGCTTATACCAAGTTTTAATTTTAATATGCTTGATTGTCTGTAAGCTTTAAGCGTCTTTAAGCGTATTTAAGCTTAGTTTTGAACTGACCATCAGTGGTGAGATGAGCATGCTGGCCACGAGGACGACGGTGCTGTTCTCGATCAGACCCAGCGTTGCGACGGCCCTGCACCCACATCAGCATCAACATCAACATCAACATCAACATCAACAGCTGGAGCTGCATAACCAAACGTACCAGGGTTTCCACGATTAGTTCCGGTCCTTGTTTCCTATCGGGCTTGCAGGCAAATTTTAGTTTTTTTTTTAGCACAAGACGTATTACAGATTATTTGCATTGTTTACTTTTAGGACTTAGCGAACGAAGGGCGTCTTTGACTCCCAGAATCAGCATTGCATTAAAATCTTAGATTATTTTTCAAATATTGTGAAAGAAAATTTGTGTCTTCGTGTGATAGCAAGAGAAATTATTAGAATACAGTAGGAGTATAGTTCTCCTTTCGTGAATTTTTTTCGCAAAATAACAAGCAAAGAAACGTAATTTGACGTAAGGTTCGTGGGTTTGAAGATCAATGGGTTCCTAGATTCGTGGATCCGTATGTCCGAAAATATGGGTCCGTGGATCCGAGGGTTCTTAGGTCAAAGGGTTCGTAGATCAAAGGGTTCGTTGGTCAAAGGGTTCGTAGGTCAGAGGGTTCGTAGGTTCAAGAATCCGTGGGTTCCTGCATGGGTAACCGAAGTGGCGCACAGAACACAGGGGAACCCACCCCGCCATGAGCAGCAGCACGAGGAAGTCGAAGGTCAACCGCGCGTCGGCCTTGACCCGCTCGACCACCTGCGCGACGGTCAGACGCGCACCGACCGACGCGACGAACTTGTCCCACGTCGACGCCGTCTGCGCCTGCGCCTTGCTGGCGCGCACCTGCGCCACGTCGTCCTCGGACGCCGCGTGCGTCAGCCCGTCGTAGAACACGCTGCACGGAATCACGCTGCAACCCACGCCAGATGCGACGTCAACCACGATACGATGCGCCATACAACCATACAACGCACAGTGATAGAACCATACAACCGATAGGGTACAACCACGTACAACTATACACCGATGAAACCATGAAACCATACAACCGATAGGGTACAACTATACACCGATAAAACCATGAAACCATACAACCATTTTACCATACAACGAGAACGATACAACGATAACAATGAGCAAGATTACTTTACAGCTACAACGGATCACGCTGCAACAATCGATCAGGAGATAGAATACACCGATACACCGATATAACCATACAGCCATACAACGGAAGCTATGACGGACAAGCTTCCTCTGCGGGCTGCAGTGTATAACATGATCATTGCTGTATGGTATCACACTCCAACACGGGACGTGATGTCAACCACTCATCTCATGAGACCACCATGAGACAATGAATGCAAGATACGCGTTCGTTGAATGTCACAGCATGGCACTGCACTCCCGAGGTGTGATGTCATACGACGATACATAACAACCATACAACGTTGCTTGATGCAGCGGTTCAATGATGCAGTGACACAAAGATGATACCATAAACAAGATGTATACATTCTGCGCGATCACGGAGATGAATAATCATAATTTGGAGTTTATAGGATCGATTTTTCCTATACACTCAAACGCTCGGTGGTTTAATTTCTTGATAATAGTTTTGATATAGTATTCTCTTCTCTTCTTATCGTCTCAAACAATAATTTTCCATGGAATCAAGTTGGAAACCACTTTTATAAGTATGTATTGGAGTAGATTGAGTTGTTACGGCCAGACAAGATAGGACCGTCCCTCGAGGGTCCTACACGTCCTGGCGCCCTGGCCCCGGCACCCTCACCATCCTATCATCGTACCTGACGGTGTAAAGACAATCTCTGCAGGAAAGAGACAATGCTTGTGTAGCAGCAGACGACCGTCCCCCGAGGAACCGGAAGTCCCTGGCAGCCTAGTGGCGCGCAGTCGTACCTGACGATGGAGTTGAGGCTGGCACCGATGCCCCACTCGTCGAGCATGCAGAGGGTCTCCTCGCAGAGCTCGGCGGACACGGAGAATGTAACCTGCGACCAACGGGCAACGGGTCAGAGACGGCTCCAACGAGCTTCCTGGGCGTTTCACATGACCCAAAAAAGTGGTCGATATTGTGATTGATGGACGATATTTAGATTGATTGACAATATATTATTTGTTCAGGGATAAGAAGCGGTATTTTATTTTAATAGTAGATAAGTAATAAAGTAACAGCTAACATTCAGCGAAGATGGCATTGGGTCTTTCCCGAGTCGTATACCTCACCAGTTCATATGATTGAAATATTGCTAACCGTTCCTTGAGTCCAAGAAGTTCTAAGATTGGGTATTAAAAAGGTGAAATATAGGGGCGTTTATTCGCCCTCAACGCGAGAATATAAGGATATCCAACTCAATCTACCAGACAGTCAACCATCAACCAGCATAGCCTCCTGGTTGGTTAAAAACTTTGCGCGAGGAATGTTTCTACAAGAAGGAATCGAACAAAACTTCAAATTTCGTTACATGCTCGGCAAATTAAGGGGCCCGGATTTAGATCCCGGTCTAGACACACATTTCAGATTAGATGTTTCGCTTCTTATATTAATATTGTTTCTTGAGGTTTCAAATGGCACTTAGCGAGTGAAATTCATTCAGTAAAATCCAATTAGAGTTGACAAGATTGGTAAGACCGAGCCTCAGTTGCTGCATAATTTAGATCAAATCGAGCCAAAATCGATGCACATTTCACAATTATTCCATGATGTTCATTAAGGGGGGGTTGAACAGCTTTCCAGACTCTTTATGGGTGTCCTGTAAGTGTAAGCATTATCTCTCCTTGTCGAAGGTTGATGTTTTTGCTTCGATTTTCAATAAATGCTGCTAGAAGGTCCTTATCTCAAAAACGCCTTCGTTATCTTGTCAATGTTACTTCTATAAAATGTCAACAAACCCAAATTAACGAAAAGTTCACTGTCAACTGTATCCCTGCGTATTTTATTTCTAAGTTGTAATGTAATTCAACGAAGGGCGAATTTTTAAAATGCTACTAGAATAAGGCAAGGGGTAGAAAATGTGGCCTATAAAGGGAAAGTTAATTAAATCATTATTCCAGTCTTCACTTGCGGGGTCAGCGGGCCTTAGGTCTCGACTTGTTATCATTTCAACCACGAAATTTCAACTTTTGACGACCTCATCGAAAGTCTCGGCGGAATGTGGGGTCAAAAACTTGTTAGGATAATTCAGTCTAGTATCCAGATGTAAACAAATGCTGAATGAAATTACACGCGATTACACAATGAGTCCGCGCTATCGCGTTGAGGCAGGTAATTAGTAATTGTAATTCCAGGCGTATTATTTTCGAAATATTAGAGCTTAGGGCGCTGTGTTTGTGTGTTAGATGTAGGTCAAAAAAAGATGTGTTATCGCTGTAATATAACACGTTGAATCGCAATTAATCATTATCAGCAAAAGCATTGGCGTATGTTTGTTGATGTTCGTGCTTTCGGCATAGCCATTATCACATCGAAAGGACAAAAGAGATATAAAAGTATTAACTCGGCATTATAAATTTACGTATAGGTACCTGGTAAAAGTTGCCCCCTTTCACCGTGTTCCAGACGGCGTTCTCAATTTTCATGGTTTTCAGCGTTTTCTCCAAGTGCTGCAAAAGAAGCCACGAAGTATTCAAAATTTAATTTTATCAAAATAAATTCTTACGCTATACGCCATAAGACAACTTAGTCGATCATCCACAAAGCATTTAGACTGATTATTCATGTTTGATAACAAAGATACTATGCAATTCTTGATAAGGTATCCCCAAAACATCACTTTCTAGCACAGGAGACCAAGAGGAGGATAAGGGCGGGCATCTACCAAATGGTTTTCTTGCAATATTGGACCCAATCTTCGCATTGCACAGTTTCGATGGAGATTTTATGAAACACACCCCGGGAAGACTCTCATTTTCCCGACTTTGAGGGGGATTTTCAGACGCTGCGGGGGGTGTGGGGGACGGGGTTGCGGCGAACGATTCGTTTAAAACTTTAAGCAAGTCCAATATCACTAAGTTTGCAATTCATTTGAAACGAGTTAGAGAACCTTGCAGCGTAGAGATTCAAATTTCGTTTACTTTATTCATTTGACAGATTTTCTGTTGATATATTTGAATAAAAATTGACTTTTCAGTGCTCTTCGAGAGCTTGATAGAAGTTGAAACTTAACATCTTACGCAGCCTTATCATTTACTGGGAACTGAAATGTCAATTTTTCGATACCTGCTCCATCGACCGGTCATCTTCCTCCGGAAGGTCGAGCAATGTGGGCGACTTTGTCATATGATGTCCATCCACCCCAACACCCTGCACAGGCGCAGCCGGCTTGCTGACGGAAAGCAACGACCCATTCCTGCTAGCATCCTCGTCGATGAACACAAAGGTAGATTTCGGCTTGAGCAGTGAACTGTTCTCGCCGTCAAACACGTTCTCGCACGATAACGAGTCCACTTTCTGCGGCTTCTGGTTCGCCACATCCTCGTCGGAAATCGATTTTGTCACGTTGAAGTTAAAGGCCACATTCTTTTCCGGTGATCTGACAGATTTTCGCAGCTTCTTCTCGTGCACGCTCGTCGGGATGCAGACGACAAACAGAACGCCGGCCATGGCTCACGATGCACTCACTGATCTGATCGCGCTAGCTCCCTTGACACTTCACAATTCGCGTCGACGACGAATCGGGTTCAGTAGAGAGAAAATGAGCGCAGCAGCAATCGATATCGGCAAGTTCACCGGCTGTCAGTCGCATACCTGTCTGCAAACCTGCCTTTTCTGGACGCTTGATTGTGTGTGTATGTGAGCGAAACAGATGAATCACATTATTTTGGCGTGGTTTGTGCGACAGCGTCGAGGAATTCGCAGCGGCGGTAGGATTGCGTTAGCACACGAAACGAGCTCACCGCCAGCAAGCGCCAGCGCTGACTGAGTCTATTTATGAAATGAAAACTATTACGGCGGGTTGTGTCAGCAGGCCAAGGCTGGCATCGATCCCAGGTCTGGTCGAATAATGAATGAAGTCAAGCGATGGGCAAGTGGCGTTCTTGTCGTCTACGCGGTGTTTTCTCTAGAATTCTCATATTCTCACGTTATTGAAGTAGGTAGCTGTAATTATTCTATGAATAGCATCATTGTGCAAGATGACTGTTGGTGTTTTTATTTTCATGACAAAACATGAAAAATTGTTTGTGTAGTTAGAGCAATTAAAATGATCGTGATGATATGACTGATTCCACTCGACTGGCTCGTGGCAGTCTCCTTCCTAGATGTACAGACGAAGCAGACCAAGTATCTTCTTATCTCTGGAGGTTGTTGGTGACTGATGCTTGTGTGTGTGTGTGTGGACTGTGATTTACAGTGTAAACATTTCTGTAAGTTATGACGAAATGGCGATTCTGCAATGTTGCTATTTCTCAGCGGAAAGGATGCAACGTCAAAGCTCGCGGTCGATGATCCGTTACGATTTCTCGCTAAAAAGTTGCCGCCCAAAGTTCTTGAATTTAGTTTTTATCTCATCTGCGTTCCAGACGATGGCTTCAAAGTACCCACTTCCGATGATCTGCTGCTTGACTTCTGGCTTCGTCATGAAGTTAACATTCAAAAGTAATTTTTTTCTAATTGGATATTGTAACTCTTAAAAACTGTTGCCGGTTGAATCGAAGGCGGCAACATTTTCCCGCAATTATTTTCATGTCATCTAATTGGGTCTTTCGCTCTGTGGAACATAGACTTTATATGTCTTCAAGTTCATCGTGTAGCTAAAAGTGAGAAAAGAGACAATGAAACGCTTTGAAATCCAAAAACACTCACCACAATGAACATTTAAAACAGTGATAACAAAGAGTCCAGCTGTGTATTGTTTGGTATTGGTAAAAATCTTCACTCACCGAGCAAGACACAAAAGGTTGCTTTCCTTGGGACAATTTGCGCATGTGCTGTACTGAGTCCAGCGCTAATTGCCCTTTTACAGACCGCTATGAACTTGCTGCCGACGAACTCATTAGCAATTAGTTTTATCAACTAGTTATCAGCAATCAAGCTCTGCACCGCATGCTGAATACAGCGAATGAGCGTTTATGTAACGAGGTGAGCGAAGCGAAGCGACTGAAGGCTTCAATTTTACTGAGGAAAAATTAAAATCGTGCGTTTTTTGCGATTATTTTCAAATATTTCGAAAGCCACGAACTTTGAATAAAGTAGTCAAACGTAGTTATTGTTATTGTATTTGTTCAAAATTTTCCGACCACCTAACTTCCTGCATCGACCTTCTACATTGAATCTCGCAACCAAACTGCTGGTTGTTTTTACGCGTAATAAATTTCACTTGCCTACGTAAAAAGTCATCAAAAGCAGCCTATGTCTGTACCAAGTCATATCGCAAGCCCCTTCCGGCTGCGATAGGCACCACGTCGTACATACATGGATAAAACGGTTGCATACATTCAGGTACCATAACTGACCTCATGTGATTCCCAGTGATTGAGGATTGATTACATATTGATTAGTGGTGTTACATTTCACGAGCTGATAACAGTTTAAAGCGAGATCGAGTCACAATGATGTTGAATATTTCTTGAAGGTAGTTTGATTTACCTATCGTACTGCCAATTTTCTGTGGACAGGCAAGTAGGTTTTCAGAACTGTTCTTCTGACAAAGATTAAATTTTTTCTAGTCTTCATTGTGTGAGGAAGTTCAAATACTGACAATTCAGCCCTTAAATTACATCGCCAAATTTTTTGTAAGTAATACAATACAATATTATACAATACAATAATAACTTAGATCTTATTCAATTTTTATTTTTAATTTTATTCAATTGAATTTATCCATTTTAATTTAGTCAATTTCTTTCAAGTTCCAACATCATTTTTCTCACCCTTTAACCGCGCTCCAGGTTTCAGTGGTTCCAGCCAGCAACAATTTGTTTGGTTGCGGTAGGAAAGATTTGGCTCCAAGAGGCTCTCAATGGTTCTTGGGTGGAAGTTTCATAACTTGTTGCTCATTTTGTAGGCTTCAGGAAGTCTGTACCACTTTAGGACCACAGAAAACTAAAAAAAAAAAACTTGCTAAATACCAAATTACTTTATTATTCTTGCAATTCTTAGCAAACAGCTCTGGAGACTCAATATATGGCCCTTTGTGTAGCAACACCCAGGGTAGACATTAAAACAGCAACTGATTAATAGAATCAGTTAATAAAATATGTATAGCATATAGGCTCAGCTCACATAGGTCTAGGGATGTTCGGCTCTCTGATTTTTGCTCGCTAACAAAACGTAATAATGGCCAAAGGGATCAGGACAGGTCAATAACACTGCAAAAATCGCTTTTCAATAGTCTCTGCGATAGTATCTAAATATATAATCTAGTACCTATGCATGATCTTCAAAATTGCTACGTGCATATTACAATATACAAACTGAATATGTATAATGTAACAATAATCCCATCCGAGGGATGTAAAATATGAGTAGGAAGTCGAGAAGTGGACATTCTGAAATGATAAGAAAACTGCAAAAGAAAAAACCCAGCCACTTGTTGCTAGACTCAACCCGAGCGCTCGAATCTCCAAACGGCCGCCTTCCACATCAAAAGTTGCGCCATACTCGGCTGGAGTCGTTTCCTCGCAGTTCAATCATTCGACTCGCGACGGAAACCCACCCATGATGACGACTCATAAAAACAACCTCTCGATACAAAATATAACAAATAACATAAAGGTTTACTCCACGACACCATCAATTAGAAATGCCATGTTTTGTGCTCGGTTCACTACCTCTGTCCTCTTCGCAGCGGCAATGACTCTACCGGCACGCCATCCCACCGAACAACATCGCAATCGGAAGCATGATCGTGGCTACGCTAGGCAAGGAATTTTTGGAGCAAACGAATAAATATGGCTGCGGCTGCGGCGGTGGCGGCTAGTATCTGACTTGCACCCAGGTGCCCGTGTTGTCGTCGCGGCGGTAGTAGTGCGGTCGGTTGTCGCGGAACACAGTCACTGCCGGGAACGGGTTTTCCTGGATGTACTTGAGCGTGGCGCGCACCTGCAACCGAAGGTCGGCGGTCAGCGACACGTGGACAAAGAGGTAGAGCAGTGAGCGATGGTTGCGTTTAGCTGGCAGCTCTGTTTGATGCACACTTAGAATATTGATATTTTAACAGGAAAATCAACTAGTACATCTAAGAAACAATTGCAGTTTGGGTCTCCATATAAAGGATTGGCTATCAATTCATCTCCTGAAAGACATTTATATTTTACACTCATTGCTCTGCTTACTAACAAATTGAGAAAATAAATACTGCCCAAAGAAGAAATTTATCAGGGCCTTTAAAATTTGGCATACAATTGGCATTGGATTTTCTACAAGAAATTATTAAATAGCCATTTAAAGAAAGAGGAACACAATGCAGACTTTGAGTTGACTCGAAAAGGTGTTAGTATAATATGAAAATTATTGGCATTACAAGTAGGGGATTCCAAACCTATGGTATGAAATACAAGTATCTTACAACAGTCCACAAACTTTCTAAGCAACCTCAACTACTTCACAGCCAAGTCAGTCAGCCTACATGGACACATCAAAATCAGCGCATCAAAACCTGCGCACCTACGCCATTGCATCGGAGAGAATGCAAATACACCATTGACTCAAACCAGCACATCCAAACCATTGCAACCCAAACTGTACATCAAACCCAGCGAATCCAAACCAGCGCATTCAAGCCAGCGCACCTGAGCAACAAAGTCGGGCGGCTCGACCAGCGGCGACGTCGACAGCTGCTGCAAGATGAAGTCGTCGGTCTGCTCGAGCCAGAGGTCGACGCCGCGCAGCGGGTCGTAGTTGAACGGGCCAATGCGCAGCATGCCCAGGCCGCAGTCGTACGTGTCGAGGATCTGTTGGCCGCCCGTCAGGTGGCGCGCGTTGCGCAGCGCGCGTTCGGGCCCCTTGTCCGGGAAGCTGCCCGGGAACAGCTCGCCCGTCTTCACGTTCACGCCTGCGAGCAAGCAACCGGCGCGTTCGATTCATGTCTATTTTTTTCTCACTCGTTACAAGTAGCAGCAAAGCGAAAACTTAACTAATTTTTATTATTTTTGGTAAATAAACCTCTTCTATAGTTTCTACTGTTTCCCTAAATTCTGTTATCATCATTTCCACTCCTACTTTTAAGCAGTAAGCTCTGCCTTTTTGCGTCGATTCCATTCGCAAATCATTCCATTCCCGACTCTTTCCTTTTGCAACTGAATACAGATGGAATCAAAGTGAAATGAGAATTAGATCTTTAAAACATACTAAGGGTTGATCATAAAATAAAATCTTCTTTACTCCGGAATTATTAGCTTTGTTTGCTTGCGTAGAGCTTTCTTGCTCTTCATCAACAGGGCATAGTTTATTTCAATCCAGCCTACTCTGATCCAGACTGCGCAAGTTAACTCGACACAAACGAACAAAGCTAATGAGACAAGTGGAATATGATGTAAAATCTACGCAAAGTCTGTCTCGCCTGCCACTTTTATACTCGATAAGTCGAGCCGCTTGCATTCCTCCTCCCTTACTTAATAACTTGGTATGATGACAGAGAGTGCTCATTTGCATTTCCATGCCGATAAAAAGTTAGGTAATTTCATTCTCATGTTAATCTTCACTGACTTGCTAATTGCTATTTTCTCTTAGCTGTAAGTTATACAGAAATGTATCCTTTTCCAACCAAGTTATCCCATTGACTACTCTTACCATAGAGTAAGTAACTCTTACACTATTAAGTTGCTCTATATCACCAGACTCAAAATATTGAAATTTTCAAATTTCTCTGCATTGAAGCTACATTTCATTAAATAAAAACTAAATTTCCAATCGAAAATGTTATTCAGGATGGGGAATGAAACGAAAATAGGGGAATCAGGGAGCATTACAGCCATTAACAATAGGAAATTTAATTTCTAAGCTTTCTAAGATCTTCAATACATTACTTCCCAAGAGCAGCTTTGAAGACAGTCAGGTGACGAACGGTTTGATGAATTAACTTTCCCGGCGTTTACACCTGCACGATGGCAGGAAACCGACTTACCCACGCCATAGAGAATCGGCCAATTAGTGATGCCCCGGATGGTCGTGTTCTGTTCACCGATGCAGGCCAGCGTAAGATCGATCTCGACTAGTTGCTTGTGGAATGCATCTGGATGGGACAGAACGCACGGTACGGTTATGTCTCAGTTTCATCGCCGTTTCATTACAGGTATATGACAACAACTTTTACTTGGCGGGTAGATCTGGTGCCAGCACAAAGCTTACTCATATCATACCTCTCTTAAGACACATTAAAAAACTAAACACCTGGGCATGAGTAATGACCTAGGTTAATCTTAGCCACTGCCTAACTTTGTCCTTTTCTAAGAATTATACAATTCTAGAAGCAGAATTCATCCAGCAATCATCAAGATATTGTGGCGAGTGATTTTTTGCACTAGCTTCTAGCCCCCTAACTTAAAATAGCAGTCAATTTTAGTCGCGGTCATCCATTCGGGAACAGTGTTGCTTAACTTGCTTGGCTGATTCACATTCTAGCGAGCTGAGTGTTACATGCAACCCAGCTTAAGGGTTTCCTCACACATAAGATAATATTAGTTCGAACTTTTAGAATCAAGCACATAACGCAATGTTTATTTTCATAAAATATCTCTAAGAAGTTTGTTGATAACAGTAAATGAGCTATCAAGCTGTGAATTATTTATTTTTAGAAGATTACATGTAAAAAAATAAACGATCTGACTAGCATTTATCTCTGTACAAAAACAACTGGCTAGAGCGCTGGTAACTTTGCACTTTAGAACCCATGTTAAAAAGGAAAGAGTCGTAACAAACGGAGACGAACTGTCGACATGCGGCTAGCCGACAAGAAAACCGCACTAAACAAGTTATTCAACTTCTGTTGAAGCGGAAGACTTCGGTTGGCTGTCACATTGTTTATCCACCACCAACTTACCACATGGAGTCATTCTCGAAGTCAGCACGCTATCAACAAGTGGCAAATCGTGTGTTATGACAGGACTTAATTAATTTCCACGGTTTTCTTGCATTGGACACAATCATTTCCACGCGACAGCCACAACTAACTAGACCCCCCCACGCTCAGACTGACCCCACGGTCGGATTTTCCTGCAAATATTCTGTACAAAATTGAATTTCAAATGAGTGAAATGCGTGGACTGGGCTTACTTTTAAGATGCGTTGATCGATGCGCACGACAAGGGTGTTGTTAAAGAGAAACAAATCTGACAGAGTTCGCCAAATTAGGAAGACATGGGCCATAGTCCCCGACGGGGGCCGCAGCAGTAATCATCTACCGATCTGAAGAATATCTGCAAGATTGCTAGTTCTGTGTTTATTCTGCACAGTATTTTTCACAACACGCAATTCTGCCCTCCCCAAATCCCCTTTGCGGATGCTATTTATTGTGTGTCGCTTCAAAATATTATGTTACTAGATTTATGATTTCGACTTTGCATCTTTTTGTACACCTACTCCAAAGTTCCAAACGACCACACCTATGACAAAAGCTGCGATTGAAAATTGATGGAATTCCTACTTCGGACTCTATCGAGAGGTCAAAAGAGTCAAGTCACTTTTTCCCTCGTGGTTTTCTAGAAAAATGAAAGGTATCGTCCGCAACTTAATGAATTTTGTCTGTCGTACATACGGAACACCGCAAATTTTCCTACCGCGACCTATGGAATTTTCACCACTTAGTAGGAAATTTAGACCCAACTTGACACATAAGCATGATTTCATTCTGTCCACCTGCTCGAACACAGACAAAATTTTTCTAATAGACGATGGTCGCCTTAAAGGAGAGAAGTATTGCTTTCTGGCCTAATCGTTAAAGATTAGAAATTCATAGTCAGCTATTTGTGAGAGTGCCTGAACCAATTCCTCTTTTTATACTGGATTTTTAAGGTACCAACATACGAATTCCACCCTAAACCACTGCCAGCGCTTGAGGGATGGGGGATGGCATGGGCGTGTGGACGGTCATCGAGATCGGACTATACGTACGCATGATGTTGTAAAACAGCTCCTCCGAGTAGTTGCGGTGGTCTGCGTAGCCGCCCACCAACTGCAGTTCGAGCCGTCCTTCGGGGTAGCCGACGGAGATCTCCTGGAGACGATGCACCATGTTGAGCACACCCTCCTCCGTCCCGGCGCCGTCCATGTGCGACATCGCGACAGCGCCCGAGCCTGCGGCGCACACAGATCGGCCAGGTTAAGCAACGTTGCGCCGCTGGGCTAGAGGTTTGGTGGGTGACCGTCCGTTTCAGGAACCTTCTCCCTCATCCGTGTCGGCGCCATCCATATGGAGATTGGGACAGTTCGTCCCAAGAACTATGGTTACACGTTGAACATACACCATGCACCTTCCTCCATCCATGTCAAAACATATCTCATTTCCCAGGTAAGAATTTCCCAGAGGCAGAGATGGGATTCATCCAAAATCCCAATGGTTGGGTCTGGAAGGTTAATATCCGTTGGTCCCTTTGGAGGCTGTACTCCTTTAGCAGGATAACTTAATCCCCGTAACAAGGGGTTCCCTCTCTTCCTCTTTCGTTCATCGTGTCTTAAAAGCACGTTTAGCCAGTGCCAAGCAGCTGGTTATCAAAGCAGTGCGTCGTTACACACAATAACAATAGAATAGATGGGGCGAGCCGTAAGCCAGGATCGTGCAAGTCAGAATTTGAATTTACGAGTGCAGTCAGATTCGAAACTTTCACAAAATGTGGAATTTGATGATCATGCCATCTAGCAAAATCACCACCGATCCATAATATTGCCGACAATTAACACATCACCGTCCCAGTCCCTATAAGTTTGTAAAGTATTACAGTATTACAGTATTACATAATACAGAATACAGTTTTACAGTATTACAGTATTACAGTATTGCATGATATCGCCGATAGAACTCATGTCACGAGCGCGGTGCAGAGCGTTTGAACTGCGCCCGGCTCCAGCATCAATTATCCTGTCACTCATCTCGAGAACAATGCACTCGAACTTTCACGGAGTCTGCCCCAATCAACCGTTATTGATTGCTCCGTGTAATTATTTGTAATTACAGTTTTTAAGTTTGATTTTTATTTGATAATCTACACGTCCACGTGCAACCCACGGCGTGAATAGTGATTTTGCCTGGCGTGAATAGTGATTTTGCCTGGCGCAAAGTTATAATTTTACGACCGACCTGATAATCAGAAAGGGGGGGGGGGGGGTGGTTTCGATTAAAATTGTTTGTGTTTTCGTGTTGCTCAACGGTTGTGATGGACCAAAATAAGTCGATGCATGCGAATAGCCTCTCGGAATTCTTGTAATTAAGGGCCGGTTTTACAGTGTAGTTAGTTATCTACCACAAAGAAAACAGAAGTTACCGATACGTTGTCACCAATGTCCAATGGAGACGAGGTTTTAACTGGAGTTTTGCCATTAGGAATTCTAATTTCGGCTCTAAGAGGTATATTGATGGAGATTTGAGGAGAGCACATGGACAAAAGCAAGATCAAGATTCTGTGAAAAAAATATCTGGGGCCAAATTTGAACGATTTAAAATGTGCCATGAGGTTTATCGGAGAGAAGCAAGTAGAAGAGCGAAGTAGGGTTGATCGTTGGAAAATGGTTAAGAAATCCATGGTATAGGATCTAAGTGAATATGTTATGTCAATGTGTTTCATTCCACAAGAACGTGTAATTTCGAAATTTCGAAACCGAATGATAGTAAAAAATTGTAATCGAAGAACGAACACATTTTAATATTACTCTATGGTTGTACTGTTGCTAGCACTATACGCTGATGGCACACCCATCTCTTCTGAGTTCTGACTATCACATCGGAGCCGGTAATAAAAATAAGACACAATCTTCCATCATCCGGTTTTTAATAATAGTATATGGCAATAAAAATTTAACAGGAAAAAATGATCGCACAACATCCAATCGCAAATTCAAGCCATGGAGACGCCCTGCTCCTCGCTACTCAAGAACATGGAAGCTGCCTCTTTGTGGACATAACCCTGTTTCATCGCCCTCTAACTATTTGTAACACCAATACACCTCAACAATTTATTGTTTCTAGCCGGGAAATGTGAGAGCTTTTACTACCAGCTTACAATATCGTTTTGATAGCCTGTGCAATCGCTATTCGACCACCTAAGAAATTAAATTCACAAAACAACAATCCTTGACAGAGTCGACACCAAAGCCACGAGAGTTGTTCTTCGTAATCCTTTGCCGTTGCATTACCATACACAGAGTGCAGTTTGTCAGATTTATGCCATCGCTAGAGTGGACGTGATGCAAGCTGAACACAACGGACACCTTCCTAGGTAGGTATAACGTTGTTCCCTCGAGATGCGACCAGGCATCTGGACACAGCATCCATTCCTCGGATCGGATCGGATCGTAACAGTAAACCTTGCTGCAATCTCGCTCGTGCATTCCGCGCGTATACACATCGGAGCGACTTTGGCTAGGTATACATACGAGGCAATTAGACGGGTTTCCTAGAGAAGATAGCGCGGTACTTGTTGCAATTGAAATCCATAACGCATTCTCAGACGGTGCTTTTTTTTTGCTTTTTTTTTTGTTGTTTTTGTGAATTTCCAGCCAAATAAATTATGCACCAAAATCTGTATTTCTTCAACTTAGGCACGTCTGCCAAACAATTTCGAACGCCACTAACTATATTTATTTCAGCACCTACCAGTCAGTGCCTTCCAACAAGTCTAACTAAAATCTTTTATAGTAAATACACTTATTTGAGCATAAAAATTTTTAGTTCCTGAACAGAGATTTGAATACATAAACTCGACTCACTACGCAATTTCACAACGTCTCGCAAAGCTCAGCTGCTGATCCCACTGCCTTTTACTTTTTTCCTAACCTATATGGTACTTCCCTTTGCTACATCCTTTCCTGCTTCCTGCTTCCTGCTTCATTTCCCGACCAACACAGTTAAGAAAATGTCAGTAACTCATGAAAACCCTATGATGGCAATTCCAGTAAGAAAAAAATAGACTTTTAAGAAACCCTCATCATAAACACTAATGCATCGTATAATGCATAATCTCTTTAAGGTGGTCATCTTTTGGGCGGCCTATATTTTATTCTTGTTTCAAGTTCTTACGCTAAAAGGGCCGGTTGTACAATCTCCAAACGAAGCTAGTTCTCTGAACTTCCTCCTAACAACTAAAGAACAACTGCATCCGATTGGTTGTCATCACGGTGATTCATTATTTGGAACAAGTTGTTCGGAGATTACTTTTTGTCTAATTTCAAAATATTTTTTAAGTGTTAGTTTTTGAAAGCAATAGCGTTGAGTTGAGCTATAGTTTCGGTCTCCATATCCGTCAGTGCTGTGATGAAGTGTAAAGCCCGTCACGACATCACCCAGCAGTCACCGAACGTGCGTGCCGGGTGCATTCCGGCCGGCATCGTTCCGATCGGTGTCTATTGCACAGTGCAGGCGTCGCACACTAGCCGTGCTAAAGCTGTGTCAGTACTTAGCAGTGGGCAAATAGCGTGTACGTGACAGACGGGACCGAGCTTGACCCGGGGGTGCGTCATCGTGGGCGCGGTTGACAACGACATATAAATTTGATTGGCGTTCGCCTGATATTATTCGGTTTATTACCCTGTCTAGCGGCTATGGGACGGATCGAGAGACGTTGGTATAGACGACGGTGAAGTCTGCATCTGTGCTGGCTGATGTTTGAGAAGAAATTAAAGTGTTGTGATGGGACTTAGCATTCACTACCCAGTCAAATAGTTTATCTGGACTAAATATATCTGCCTTTTCAATAATTGGTGGTCAGTGTTTTGGGAGAAGGTTTTTCACTGGAGAAAATAAGGGTTAATGAACACATTAACACAGGTGACATGGTTGGAAAATACGCAACAAGCGTCTGAAGAGAAATTGTGTATTATACAGTTGCTTGTGAGGTAAAATAAATTTACACCAAAAACCCAGTTTAACAGTGGCTTGTTTATTATTTAATTGTCTTTGAACACATCATTAGCAGTGGCCATGGTAATAACACACTAACGGACCGTTAAGAAGCTAACGGGCCACTGAAAAATTGGGCCTTAAACAGCAGTATGAGAAAATTTATCATGTTTCGAATCGCGGATCCGTAATTTCGTTTGTGAAGTGGGGAAAAGTGTTGTGTTTGGATAAGATGAGTGAATGCTTGTGAGATCTTACCTGAGTGTCTTAAAACTACGATTATACAAGTAGTGGCGTCATCGGACCCGATGATACTGACGTGTTCTGGAAGTGAAAAAAAACAAGCGTCAGGGGGGATGATCGCTAAAATTAGCGTTAATAATCATCTGCAGCGAGCGAGCGAAATTCTTCAATTTTGCAAAAATAGCGAAAAAGCGTTAAGATTATTTTAGTAATGAAAACGAGTAGGACTTCTCAGAGGTCACAGATCTTTACGAAATTTGGCAAAGTGTTCGTGACAGCTCAGCGTAATGCTGTATTGTTTTTGAGCAAAATCCTAGATGATTTCCCAGTTTTTTATTGTATAGCGACCCAAGGAATTAATATTTCGGCACCAAAATTGTAACAACATTATCCCATAGCATTTAGCACCTGTCTATGTCCCACGAGTTAAATTGCCGGTTAGACCAACAAGGAATTAAACCCGATTTAGCCACCAAGTTCAGTTCATGGAAATCAATGAAAATTAAAAAAGTTTCGATTTAAGGCATTGAAAGCGCTTTTCTGTCAAAATAATTTAATTTTGGGGTAATAATTTATTTTGTGAAACGGAGAATTACCTATTCAAAATATATTAGTACGTACCAACTTTTGGTTTGGATTCTACTATGGAATTAAAAATATAGGCCCTCGTTTCGTTCATCCTTCGACACGTGTGCAAACCCAGCGTTTGCCTAGTAATTAGTATCAAACAACAATGAACATAATGATGTTATAGTATCAAGCGATCATGAACATAATGATGTTATAGTATCAAGCAATAGTGAACATAATGAAGTAATGAACACCGTCCCTTACTGTCATGCGGCAGGGTGGCAGCCATCTCCCTCTGCGCCACGTAGAGCAGGCCTACGGGGCCGATGACCTTGGTGGGGATGGAGATCAGCTGGGACGCAGTCTCCTTGTAGACAGGGTGCGTCATGAACAGCGTGCGGGTGTCCGACGGCGACTCGTCCTGCAGGACTCCGCTCAGGACCAGCACCATCCTGCAACGAGGAAGTGATGGGCCGTATTTAGTTGTGTGTCGTTAGTTGGCATTCGTTTGACAGGGAATTATCCTCTCATATATTTAATTATCTAATCATTTAAAAAGTGATTAATCAACTATTTATATTTTATTTCTATAAGATTCAGTTGGGAATTATTGGAAATTTTGTTTGGAAACATGCCTTTGAAAACGGCTGACCATTTTATATTGAATTGTGATGTAATTCTTGCAAATTTTCCTGGTTTCCATGTGAATACAGCCTTCTTATTGGTTGCATTAGCAAATCAAGTGACGTAACACACCCGGAAAATGCTTCCAGTTCTATCTCAAAATTTCGAATTTGTTAATATTTGTTTAGTAGTGTAGGTAGTACCAATAACTTTCTCAAAAAAATAAACTACCAAAAGAAATGAAAATGTATGGGTATGTTTAGAATCGTACAGCCATTGCTCTATCAGTTTTGGGAGAATCTTGAGTTTCATTCCATAAAACTCTTCGGAAAATCCTTATCTCATCGAGATAAGACCCTCGTGGTGGCAACCCCACATAATTTAATATCGTTAAGTTATTAAAAACTTTATCATGGCACACTGATGGCATCTTCATGTTTTAAGAAAACAGGGGCGAAGATGAATTTTTCAGTCTCGAAAGTTTTTAAGCAACCACGAAGAAAAATTCAATCTAAGTCTGCAGGGTTAATTTTCTGCCTTAGAGTTTAATGAACCATCCAACTAAGTGGAAAAATGAAAAGCACGACATCGGCAAGTCTTTCGCTAGCAACTCTGGAGTCAGGGAAAATTGGGTGAGGTAAAACAGGACTAAAACCGGTTGGTTTTTATGAACAATTTGAACATTTAAAAAAATAACCAGACAAGACGCAAGATATTTTAAAATTAGTTCTTCTGAGCAAGTACTCGTAAGGGTTGCAAGGGGATGAAAGAGAATTTGACAGCTGGCAAATAGACCGAAAATAAACAGGGAATTGACTTTGCCTGTTCCACTTATATATTGTGGGAATATTTGGCTTTCTTCGATTAAAATATCAAAACTGTAGTGAAGTCGTCGTATATGTTCATTAATTATTTAGTATCATTTTGATATTTTTATTTCTTACTACGCAATGTGGCGCTAGAAAGATTCACAAATAAACATCCCTTTGATGTAAGCGCCGTCAATTACAAGGACCAAGGCGTGAACAGATAATTAAGATTTTCTTCCAATACATGGTTCATTCAGGGTCCTATAAAAGCGCTTAGCACGTCAGACGACACACAAGGAAGAATAAGCATCTTCATTCCAAGCTCAACCGCAAGTAAATGCGTGACGTATTGTTGCATAAATAACTCATATTTTTTCCCCGCCGCATGAGAAACAAGCTGAACTTGAATACAGCGACGTAGGTCCCTAATAAGCATATCGCATCGTGGGTCGAGCCAAGATCTATGCATGCCAGTACATCACCGTGGTGACCGTGGTGCTGCTTCAAGGTGTAAATAGAGCTGCAGTGTGTAGCGGAGGGAACGAACCGCCCCCGCTAGAACCACGATGTGTTCCATGCCGCATGCTTTCGCTATCACCGATCGTCCCGTCGTAACACAAGCCGCTTTACGTTCCGATATGCGTCGTTACGATAATGGTGCGACTGGCCGGAGAAATGAAGGTTAGTTTACGGTGATTTGTGCTGCTTCACACCGGAGTGGACGAGGGGAGAGTGGGAGGCGTAGGGAGTTGGCTGTTTGGTTCATATGGACATGATTGCTTCGATGAAAACCGATGGATATGTGAGGTAAATGGCAAAGTGTCACCAAAAAACAAGAGAGAACTTTGTTAATTACACACGTATTAAATTACATTCGATTTGCAGCTTCGACGTAAATGCATCCAAATGCTAAAACGAATTGGTAATATTAAATACAAGTTTATCTCGTAGTTATCATCGGAATGTTTTCATCTTGAAGCGTGTCTTTAGCATAATTCCTTGCGATTGGGTGTGAGAAATGAGTTACAATTGATGGAACATGATATGCCGGATGCCAGAGCTAAGCGCCACCGAACACAACGCCTTGCAATTCCACAAGATGCACATTGTAAAAGATGATTGAGGTGCACCAAGATTGCTGTTATTTCGTAGAGACGTGAGTGATAAAATACAGCTTCTGTTACAAGTCTTGCGCACATTGCACCTATAAGTTGCAATTCCAAGAATCCCATTCGAAAATCGAGGTTATGATCACCGGTAGCAAAGAAACATCGACGAAACTTGTTTTTGAAATCGAATGTTTCTGATTCATTTAAAAAACCTGATGTGTTTTTGCAGAGCATGAAGTAATAGCATCGATTAAATGTGACAATTCGGTTGCAATTCCTCGGTCAAGGATAACACAAGGATCAACAACCAACGTCTCAATACGAATACGGATGTCTTGGCTTAACAATTAGAAAAAACACACAGTACAAAAACTATGAAAACCTGTTCCTGTGCACATGTCTTATCCACGGACAGCATCCAAGTTCAATATAATTTGAGTACTATTCATAAATCCACAGACTTCCAAGCATGATCACGATGACCGATAAGAAGAGAGATGCAATCACTTGCGAGCTCGACAATGCCATGGCCATAGAGTCATTGTTGAGACAAACAAAGACGCTGTTGTCTCAGTGCTCTTGTTGCCTTTTGAAAGAACAAGGGCTTATAACTACCATTACCTGCGATGCATGGACATCATTCACAGACACACGTGTAAACTACTGCATTTGTGTTGCTGACAGATTCGAATCTCTATAGTCACTTCGGACTTGAACGCAAGACAGTGGCGCAAGATCTGAGGTTGAAAAAAAAAATCCTTGGAAATTATCTTAGAGACTCTATAACAAGATCCCTAATTCCAGATCCAATTTATAACTGTACCTTCCAAAAAGCTTATATCCATTAAAAGCGGAACGGTTTGTCAGGTTAGTTATTATTAAGCAACATTCTCTCGGATAGAGGTTGGATGGGTGACCGTTTACCCCAATACCCCAGTTCTGTTAAGAATCTAGTGCTTTGTGGGGTTGCAGTGAAGCGAAATTGGCACTCTTTCAATTCACCTCAGCAAGGTCTACGACCAAATGGTCCAAGACATTCTTGTTTTTCTTCGCTTGAGCGCAAACGTCTTTGAGCGCAACTTGATGGCAATAATGGCAATAATTATGGTACTTATTATTCTGTATTATAGGCAATGATGAAGACACGTTGCATGCGCATTATTGAGAGGATCATGATTTTCTTGTGTTTACTTTGATGTAACAGCCATTACAACAAACATCGGATACATCTGCTTCGCAATTAAATTAAATTAAATTTTCATCTAATGAGTGTAGTTATGATTATGATACGAAATTGAGGCAAGACAGCCGTATAAACATTAAATCAATCCCTCTACTTAAATATACCTCTATCTGTTATTTGAATAAATTCAATTGTTATAGTACAGGGAGGAGTATCCACAATATATCAGTATTATATGCTTGTAATTGCTTGCCTGATTACGGAGGGATAGCAATGATTCGGAACAGTATGAAAGCAGGCGTGCTTCGTGCTATCATGTATATACTTGCAATACACTGTTAAGGAACACTGTTAAGTTTTGATGAAATTGATCAAACAAACAAAATTATACGGGCAGATTCAATGACACTGACAGAAGTCGATGACACAGACATAGCTCCATCGTGGGTTAAGAAAACACTTTTTTCCTTGTGTTGCGAAATTATAGGATTTCGCTCGCTTCCAACACCGCGCACTACACACAACTGTGTCCACCACAGCGGTGTAAGGTGTTTAGTGTCTTGTCGTTGTCGCGGCTTGGCACATCCTATTGCTGGAAACTGCAGCATCCGCGGTGATGGACGATCCGGCGGGTGTGTCCGGGAGGCTGGCTGCAGCTTGATCTGATGCCCCGCTGTTCGCCCATTATGCCCCAGCCGCGCACGTCATTAATAGTTGGATGTCGGGACCGGCGCTCGGGCCAGGACCGGGCCAGGACCGGGCCAGGACCGGGCCAGCGCACGCTGATTAACTAATAGAGATTTGGTGAGTCAATGACGGGTAGAGAGAGGCCATCTAGGACATCCTGGCCGGGAATAGTGATGTTTTTTAAATCGTTTTTTAATCGTATCTGATTTAAATAGTCGTTTTTTTTTTTTAATCGCGATATTCTTTGATTAAAATCAGAAAATTGGAAAAATAAAGGAAATTTTCGATAATTTTTCTGTCAAGGCAATTTATTCTTCTCTTTTCAGTAGAATTAATAAATGATGGCGTGGAATGGAATGGATGTCCTGTCGTTTGCCTTGCAATCTGAAAGAGTAATGATTTTGATTTTTTCATCTCGAAGTTGCCATTCCACAGCAATATTTCAGTAATCACGTGATAAATACATGCTTGATTAATGGACCTTGTCATTCATAGAAGAGCTATCATAATTTCTGGCTTCATAAACGATTTAATTAATATCAATGATATGTAATGCGAAAATCTACTGATTAAAATTAGACTTGTATCTGTCAGCTCTGGTCCTTACAAAGATGCGCTATACGATATGGTTGTTTTTTAGAGTTAATTTTCGTTAAATATTAGTGGAAGAGGCTAATTTAATGCTGAAAACGTGGCTGACACATCCACTGTATGTCTACATCGTTCAAAAGCTAAAAAATCTATGCGTCCACATGAGTGGAAATCCGAACAGCCAACAGCAAAACGATTCTCGCAGATGTCCACTCTCTCAAGACTGTGGTCTCTCGCAAGCTTTGGATCGACGCACGGCTACGTGGCCTGCAGCCAGCAGTCAGCGAGACTCGAGAGGCTGCGTTTGGTTTCCGGCTGGACCCGTTGCATGCTGCATGCTCGGTGCAACGCAGAGGCGGGGATTGTCACATTTACAACGTTGTCTGTTGAAGCCATCTTCGGTGTTTAGGGTCGGGTAAACACGAGATTAATCGCTGCAAGGGTTGTCATTTTTCAGGGGCTTTTAGTTTGGTTGAGCAACTGTTTGACATGAGTGGTGAGAAGATGGTTAAAATTACTGTTTGACTTCTGATATCGTAAAACAACGTTTATTTTTGTGTGAATTTTGGATGCACTTTTCTGACATGAAACATTTTTTTGAGTTTATCAAATTGTAAGAGGTTTCGGCAAGGGCGCGTGGCGAAACATAGACGCTGAAAATTAAGGTAGAAGTAACTTCTATAAAAAATTGCAGTTTTTTTAATTTCTATACCGCTTTCTGTAAGATTGAGATCTTTGGTACAAATATAATGCATCATTTACCATACGACAAGTTTGGTGTACCGGTAAACGAATTCATTGGCTAGACATGAACAGCAACCAATTTGTCAGTGTCACCCATGCAGGATGCAGTTCATAAAAGAAACCATATATACTTTTTGACAAGTATCCAAATATAAAAAAACGACCCTTCAAAATGATTTCCATTAAATAGATAATGCAGACAGGAACATTGTTGACAAAATATGCAAAGCTCGTCCTCAATACACAAATTAAATTCACACGTGTTCACATTGTGTTCACAAATTAAGTGTAGGTATTACCGGCCACAAATAATCTGCCCGGAAAAACAACAGGTATCCCACGGATCCTATCTATCCATTGCTTCCTGTCAAAAGCAACCATACAAATTAAAGATTTCTTAGCTAAACGAAATTTCGTGCTATTACAACATGGGAAACTCTGCCGAAATAGTTTTGCGACAGAAGCGTCAGCGCTGCCAGGCGGCGAGGGAAGGAATATAAGCACCACAGCCATCTAGGTACAACTTAACTCAACATTACAATTAGTACTTACGTTATCTTAGGTAATATTTAGGGGAATTTGTTTGCTACTGATACACAATCTCCAATGTCAACTGACGGTTGGCATATAAAATAGTATCTTTGCAAGTGATAACTGCACTCGTTTAATTTAACATCTAACTCTGCCACCAGGTTCTTCGCTTCGTCGACCGATTTCGCCGCGAATTTCCCATATTGCAAACAGTAAGATATTTGATTAAACAGATGCCATCGAGCACCGAAGATGGCCTTACTAACAGATTAGAGCCATCATGCAATTGACAAGCTAACCGACCGAGGAATTGACAGGCGATAAGCTGGTGTCGGGCCAACACGATGAAAGTCTACATGTACTTGTTCTCAGTGTGATCGAAGAGTGTGTTGCTGTGAGCTGCGTTGTTATCGCCCGTCGCGGGTCATGGCAAGCACTGGCCTCGCATCGCATCGCTCGCTGGACCAGGCTGGACCATGCTTGGAACGCGAGATGCACGACTAATTCATTGGCTCTTCTCCGAATATCATGAGTGCAGCTTGTTGTGGGTGCCAGGCGTCGGGTTGGCTTCAATAGTTGATTGTAGTTATAGCAGCTATGCGCATGGGTCTAGCAAACATCTTCTAAAATATTAGTATAGGGATGAGTATATGGAAACACTGTGAATTCAAACGACAAAGCGCTGGTGGCGAATCTGGGAAACGAGCGCAGCTTTCATCTGCAAATATCTCCTTATAAGTCAACTATGTAAACTATAGGCGGACACTTGCGATTTTTATATTTTGTACACGGAAGTTAAGCAATAGTGCGCTGGGTTTAGATTTGGATTGGTGACCGCGCCACATAAATCAACAGTTCAGTTGGGGTATTTGAAATTAATTACGACAACTTAGCTCGTCCCGTTTATAACCACTCAAAAGCACGGACCAGTGGAGAAATTATGGATTTTTGAGAAGTATCATGCCCTCAGTTCGAAAAAAATAGGATATATTCAAGGATTTTTGGGAAAATATACTGTATACATACGCCTGAAAAAAATTTAGACATTCACATATTCAAAAAACTGTATTTATGCTCGGATATGAAGGTCCACGCTTTTGTAACATATTGGTGTTGCCCACCCAAAGAGATAGATAGTTAGTTATGACTCCCCCTTTCTATGTACACATGAAAATACCAGCATCATCGGATATTTACTAACTTCCTAAGTTGTAGAAGCAAATAACAAATTAAAATTAAAGTCAAGTTTGGTTTGGGACGGCAGCAGAGCAGGAAAATTCAGTAATATTGATATTTTTGGGGTGTTGTGTTTAAAAATAAAAATACATCACTGTGACATTAGAAATGTTATAGAGGCAAATAAATTCAGTCCCGAAATCGTAACCCGATTCGATAACAAATATTTTTTCGCTCATTTGTTTCCATTCCATCGACCGCTTATCTGTTAACGTTTACAGCTGCTGGGAAACGATCTCTCATCCCAATCTCTATGGCAAAGAAATTAACAGACTTTCATCTGGTCGCAGCATCATGTCAGCATCATGACAATATGTCATTGAGCGAAGATATTGTGACGGTGAAAGCTAGGAAAAAAACAAGGAACGCCACATCGAACAGGCGCTTCTTGTTCAAATCAATCACTTCGCATCAAAACAATAATTAATAGATTGCCATGAAGCTATCTAGTATATAGCCAAGTGCTGTTCTTGACGAAAAAAATCAAACTTAAAAATCAACTTTACAATGGAACTTAATGCTGATAATATTTCAACATTTCAAGTAACAATACGAACGCGCAGCTGTTTTTCATATCGTCGCTTTAATGACGTACGACTTTTTGTCCAAATCCAACCTTTTTCCCTTGCAAGTCTCACAATGGCGCAGGTGTTCGTGTTATTTAGAGCCCGTCCCATGAATAACTCAGAGCAGCCGCGTCTTCAACTTACAACTTACTAGTTACAAGTTACAAGTTACAGCCACAATTATTATGTCACCAGCGTTGAGAATCACATTCCGATCCTGACGCAGACCACGTCTTAATGCGGCGTGCAGCTATGTATGTCAAGTTTTTTGCACCCTTCTTTATGTCAGGGCAGGTTCTTTATACCAATATGATGTTATTTAGCCAATTATTTGACGCCTTTAGGTCGAAATTAGTTTAACTCTGGGTCGACGTGAGAATAGAGCTAATTCCATTATGACATCACCATATCATGCATCAAATCAATTTTAAGTTTTAAAATATCGGTATATCCGTACGTGGCCCGGTCCTAATTGTCATCTATAAGTAGGGGGGATGGGAGCTAAGGCACAGAAAGTTCGGAACGCCAAAATTTTCAGATTTTTTAAAAGTTAATCAGAGCTGTTGCCTCGAACATATATAATTGGAAACAAGATATAGATACACTTTTTCTATGTCCTTTTAAAGATCTTAGCCCGATCAAAAAATCGTGTCCACCTGTTCCATCCATGCCCAGCACGTGCGATTCTATTCATTTGTTAAGATGAGAGCGTTCATTTGTTACATTAAACACATTGACAAAAGTTATCATCTCACCTCACCTTAAAAAATCCACAGAATGGCACTGCAGGGGCTCTGGACCACGTTAAACCTCGCAATTTTCACTTTTTCAACAGGATAGCAAATGAAAATCCACGTAACCATGCGTAAACAACCCCGTCAAGGGCGTATTACGCATTGCAATGTCAGACAAGCAGTATTAGCATGCGCGAGCGCGGCCGTTGAATCGCAATGCATGGATCTGGTTGACTTGCAAATGCGAGCGACTTCCGGTAGCGTCGTTTCAATCAGCACTACAATCAACGGAAGGCGATCTGATATCTGATAGTGATATCAACGTCACGTGCTCTGGAATCGTCCTGTCTAATCGGGGATTTTGCTGTAAGATTGAACCAAGCGCACGTCTCCATTTGCATTGACTGAAGGATAAGTCATTTGAAAGGAACACACCATTTCAAATCTAAATTTAAATATTTGCGGCTATAGAATGTAGACTGTAATAAAGTCGCGTAGGAAAGAGTAGGTACAGCAAGCGTAGAAAAACTAAGTGCTAAAGCATTATTATGGGCTTACAAAAATACACTTAACGATATTGCTCGATGAGACACAGGCTCAAACATTTTCTTGATCTTCGTGTCTTTGTTTTCGTATCTTGTCTAGTTGCATTACTTACAACGTTGTTATAAAATTATAAATGCAAAAAACAGCAATTAAGGCTATATCCGTGTAAATCTGTTGGTATTAATAAATTCATATTTTATCCTGTGTGCATAGAAACCTTGTCAGTTCTGACACCATGAGTGTTTTCCGAGGGACTTTGCCCACAAGGCATCGACAGTGTCAACAGTGACACCCTAAATCAGTGTCAAGCAGCAAGTGGCGAGCTACAAGTCCCCCCCCCCCCCTCCCCGCCCCACCACACTCACCCTCTCGCAATACCACATTTGTCAACGCGACGCAAGGGTAGTTTTACAACCCCCCGGTCCGGTTACCGCGCTCCATATCCCACAGGTCGGTCGAGGTGATTAGGCGACCTAATGGGTCCATTTGTCAACTTAGATAACATTTATCTTCAAGGTTTCTTATGGCTGAGATGTGTTATATTTTTTTCTCGTCATTTTTTCGGAGTTAATTTCAGCTCAAAGATATAGGAAGACGTAAACTTTTATGTTTCCGACCGGCGTCAATAAATTATGTCAGTTCACACTTCGGTTTGATAAAATTCTTGACTTTTTTCTGTCACACTTTTAAGATGGCTTCACTTCTGATGTTGTGCTTTCATGACACGCAGCTAATAACGCACTGATAATGCACTAAATAACTACTTGAGAACGCACTAGATAACGCACTAGATAACGCACTAGGTAACGCACTAGATAACGCACTAGAACGCACTAGATAACTAAAATCTTAATACAGCACTTTGCACCTGGTTACTTACTTGATAACGCACTAGGTAACGCACTAGATAACGCACTAGATAACGCACTAGATAACAAGGTAAATAAATTTTAACCGCACTTCAAAACGCACTTGAACGTTCGATTGCTACAAACTTCGCGATTATACATTTAATGCAATTCCATTTAGAACAATCCAAATCATCGCGCTGGAAATTTAGTGCAATTCCATTTAGTGCAATCCAAAGCATCGCGCTGGAAATTTAGTGCAATTCCATTTAGTGCAATCCAAAGCATCGCGCTGGAAATTTAGTGCAATTCCATTTAGTGCAATCCAAAGCATCGCGCTGGAAATTTAGTGCAATTCCATTTAGTGCAATCCAAAGCATCGCGCTGGAAATTTAGTGCAATTCCATTTAGTGCAATCCAAAGCATCGCGCTGGAAATTTAGTGCAATTCCATTAAGTGAAATCCAAAGCATCGCGCTGGAAATTTAGTGCAATTCCATTTAGTGCAATCCAAAGCATCGCGCTGGAAATTTAGTGCAATTCCATTTAGTGCAATCCAAAGCATCGCGCTGGAAATTTAGTGCTATTCCATTTAGTGCAATCCAAAGCATCGCGCTGGAAATTTAGTGCTATTCCATTTAGTGCAATCCAAATCATCGCGCTGGAAATTTAGTGCAATTCCAATTAGTGCAATCCAAAGCATCGCGCTGGAAATTTAGTGCAATTCCATTTAGTGCAATCCAAAGCATCGCACTGGAAATTTAGTGCAATTCCATTTAGTGCAATCCAAAGCATCGCGCTGGAAATTTAGTGCAATTCCATTTAGTGCAATCCAAAGCATCGCGCTGGAAATTTAGTGCAATTCCATATAGTGCAATCCAAAGCATCGCGCTGGAAATTTAGTGCAATTCCATTTAGTGCAATCCAAAGCATTGCGCTGGAAATTTAGTGCAATTCCATTTAGTGCAATCCAAAGCATCGCGCTGGAAATTTAGTGCAATTCCATTAAGTGAAATCCAAAGCATCGCGCTGGAAATTTAGTGCAATTCCATTTAGTGCAATCCAAAGCATCGCGCTGGAAATTTAGTGCAATTCCATTTAGTGCAATCCAAAGCATCGCGCTGGAAATTTAGTGCAATTCCTTTATTGCAATCCAAAGCATCGCACTGGAAATTTAGTGCAATTCCATTTAGTGCAATCCAAAGCATCGCGCTGGAAATTTAGTGCAATTCAATTTAGTGCAATCCAAAGCATCGCGCTGGAAATTTAGTGCTATTCCATTTAGTGCAATCCAAAGCATCGCGCTGGAAATTTAGTGCAATTCCATATAGTGCAATCCAAAGCATCGCGCTGGAAATTTAGTGCAATTCCATTTAGTGCAATCCAAATCATCGCGCTGGAAATTTAGTGCAATTCCATTTAGTGCAATCCAAATCATCGCGCTGGAAATTTAGTGCAATTCCATTTAGTGCAATCCAAAGCATCGCGCTGGAAATTTAGTGCAATTCCATTTAGTGCAATCCAAAGCATCGCGCTGGAAATTTAGTGCAATTCCATTTAGTGCAATACAAATCATCGCGCTGGAAATTTAGTGCAATTCCATTTAGTGCAATCCAAAGCATCGCGCTGGAAATTTAGTGCAATTCCATTTAGTGCAATCCAAATCATCGCGCTGGAAATTTAGTGCAATTCCATTTAGTGCAATCCAAATCATCGCGCTGGAAATTTAGTGCAATTCCATTTAGTGCAATCCAAAGCATCGCGCTGAAAATTTAGTGCTATTCCATTTAGTGCAATCCAAAGCATCGCGCTGGAAATTTAGTACACCGGTTGCAAAAAAATGTTAAAATCTCGTAGCAACGACTCAATGAAAACTCATCCCGGGAAACATGAAATTTTGATACTATTTTACGTGATATTTATGCAAACTTTATGCAAGTCCAAATTTCTCAGAAGTATTCAGGAAACAGTAATTCCGAGATATGCGCAAAAACGTTATGTAATTCCTAGGACTAATTTATAAGCACAAGTTTCAAAAAATATATTAATTAACTTTTATATCAAATTATGAATTAATGATAAGTCATATCCCATTGAGAAGCTCGGGCCTAGTTAGAACCAACGTAACGAAATATAATTAGAGTCTGTACTGCAAATGTACTCTCTTTAAATTGCGTTATGACCATGACCAAGACCAAACATTGAAGAATTTTCGGATGTATTTACAATTTGTATATTTCACCAGACGAAACTCCCAACGAACTTAGCTATATGAAGGACACCAAATCCCCGTCTTGCTTACATGAGAAGAGCTCTCCAAAGAGATTTTTGATCGGGAATTAAGATTCTTAACGTGCATGTCATCCACCACGTGAATTGACTGACACAATCTCCGAGTTATTTGATTGTGCTATGATGGTAAACGCCTCATACACAAACCGCACGGAACTCTGCCCAGGTTTAACCGCCATGGGCAGCTATCGCGCGAAAATCGCTTAGCGGCGAGCTGCCCAATCCCATTACCCCGTTGTCCGCAAGAAACGATGTGGTGACAGCACACCAGACTATGTTGTTGTGATACATACTAAAGTGCTAAGAGAGTGGTCGAATGGCGCATTACAGCCATGTTTTCTGCCGAGATTCGCTCACTTATGTTGATATTTTAGACGATGTCAATAAAATACTAGATGTAAATATTTATTTATTTATTATAAAATAAATACGTGCTATAGTACTATAGAGTAAGGCCCTACTTTCTCTATGATTGTACCAGCAATTAAAAATATAATTAGGCGTTATAGAAGCATTGAAATTTGGTAGTTGATTAAAATAATCACATTTAAACTCACGTGTATTCTTCATTCAAAATTCGTCTGCACTATAGAAAACAGTGTCCTATAAAATCATCCTTAACATCTAGAACCTTCGGGTCCTTCAGTATAAGTAAAAATGTTTAATATCGAAACACACGCTGTTGGCAGGAAATTACTGCAAGAATGCATGTTACAATGGTGTACACAGAGTGGGATTCCAATCAACAAGTAGAAAAAAAGCCCCCAACATATTTTTCCTGCTTGGCTACTCCAAACATTGTGTGCTTCCACCAGAAAAAAACAATTGGCATGCTTTATAGTCAAATTCCTAACCCGTACAGGTGAAAATGTAAGCGGTGTTACGGCTTTCATCTGATTTGAGGTGTATTTTCGCCCCAAAAAAACACATCAGCACACCCGTAAATCCCCACTCTGTATTACCTATAAGCCAAACTTAAGCAATGTTTATATAATGGTGAGCTGCCCATAATAAATGAACTTCTGGTCTTATCCTAAAAGTTATTTAAAACGCGGGTCTGCAATTCTCCCTTTATACACACAGTAAAGTTTTCTTGAATTTTATTGAAAAAAAAAATTCAACGCAAGGGATCTGAAATCATGGCACATGGGTTTCTAAGATTCTATTCCCTATTTTGCAGTCTCTTAAGCTTTAACCTTTGTCCGCTAAGCGATGTGGTGACAGCAGACTAGCCTCTGGTTGGCGCCGACCAATTGTACAGGTTAGACAGAAGTTACACAAATTTGTGAGACCACTCCTCACCGCAGCATCTAATCTGTGGCCGGCACAGCCTCCCGGACAGGTGCTTTATGTCCTCGCCGGGAAATCGTGAGCCGCGTATCGGGACGTGGAACTAACGGCTAGACCCATTGAGATCGCACCGGCTTTGTAACAAGGGTCTTCTATATTAATGTAGGCCTGAAGAAATGTTATAACCGTGGAAGTTGTTCGTGAAGGGAAAATCCCGAGTCAATAGAGCATCTGCATAGCCAATAATTTGTGCACAATAAATATTTGGAAAAGTCGAAATAGATGTTCATTTGAACTGCACATTTGCTGAGGTTTTTGGATTACATACCCGTCATTTAAGGAAATAATTGGAATAAGGAAATTCATATTATAAGGAAATTTACTATTATTTCATTGTGTAATTTCATTGTATTTCATCTTAACGATAAGATAAGGTACTACGCATGAGATAATTGATGAATAAAAATGCAAAACAAATAAAACTACCTGATACCACTGATACCAATTACTTATCATTGCATTTTTGTATCGTTCTCGTGTCCTATTATTGATCTTCGTTATAATCGTTATCATCTATGATTTTGAACATCAAGCCCAATAGATATACCTACTCCAAGATGCAATCCTAAAATTGCCATTCTGGGTCAAAAAAACCTTAAAGAAATGCACCAGCAGTACCAAATTAACGTACTATGTATCTAGAATGAAATAAATATTTAGAAGTGGTTGATAGCAAAAAAACCAAGCCGAAACCAAGCAGACTCTCTAAATACAAAAACCTATGAGATATCTATGGCTATAACGCAGCGGAGATGGCGTATCACAGATAAGACACTGTCTTTGATGTGGATACAGCATCTCTGACAGCGATCTGGCCAAACCGCACGCAGACCACCGAGGCAGAAAGCCTCTTAAAGTTTTAATTAATTTACACAAATACGGTATTGAGCGCGTGCGTCGACTTGCACGGCTACACTGTGTCTCACCGCCAGTTGTGTTAGTAGAAGGTGGGTGGCAAGGATGATAAGTATCTGCCGGATCATCGGAATATAGGGTTGCTTTCAAAGCCCCAAATGACACATAATCGTGGTGCAATGTGATTTTTAGCGTGTTGAAGAACCAGTTTTCTTTCAAATCGATTTTTAGTTTTTAAGAATTTAACTATATTTTTAAGATACTTATAGAAGTAGAAAATAATTAATGTCAGGCCTGGTAAGCTGGCTAGTTAGTGAGGTGGTCTAAAATTTTATATACATTTGACCCTTAACGATAAATTAAATAATATAATTATAATAAATATCTTTCGACTCTTAGTCCTCGGATAAATTTCTCAACGATTGAATTAAATTAGTGGGTAATCCACTTTAGGATTATGCCAAACCCGCTTGATGACAGTTTTGAGTTTAAAACAAGTGATTTCACTTGTCGCTGCTGTGTGCTGCCAAGTGCCGGTGAGACAGACCATAGGCGGTGGGAAACATTTGCCGATTGTGTCCCGCATCGACTTTATAGTCATACGCAACCGAGCGCCGTTAAACAAGAGATACTTACACAGTAATTTATTCCAGGCAGCCTCTTTAAGTGCCGTGCAATTAAGAGTGCCATGTCTAATAAAAGTAACATCAATAATTGTAAGTCAGATGTTCAGCTATTTCTATATTCGATTTGATTAAGAGATAGAGAAAAAAAATGTTTCCTCTCTCCGACATGGTATAGGTAGAACCGCGGTCGCGCATTATCGTGGCAATTTAAAAACACTTAATGCTAGATCTGACGCCAAGATCTCACGAGCAAGCGTGCTGGACGCCGCTGAGACGCTTTCAGAGTAAAACAAGAATCGGGCAGGCACCACGACCATCACCATCACCATCACCATCACCATCACCACCAATGTACTCCGCTCGTGTCACTTGTCCAGTGGGGAGCGGTCGACTGGCTCATCGCTCATAGATGCCCAGGGACCTTCCGGCAAACTGGCTGGTATATCATAGCGAAGCTAGTGAAAAATCGGGGTTTCCCTATCCATTTTACCCATGGGAATAACTGCTGCCGTCGACATTGACCGCAGTTAGTAAGGCCCCTGGGCTAATTTAACCAAAACCATGCCAAACACCGTTGCTAAATTAAAACGATGCTGTGTTTCATGGTGCTAAAATGAAACATCATTCCTAAGGATTTTTTGTCTTACACACCACCAAACCCCCGCGGTACTAGCGTTGCTATGGTGATATGAATTTTTTCCATTGCATATTGCAGTACCATCATTGAGTATGTACCATATTAACACTCTACAGAACTGCAGTGAGACCAGTGTTTGATGGTAATTTGTTAATGGGCCCAGCCCACGATGTGCTGAGAACACGATTCTGTGACTCTCAGTGTTCTCTAAGGTATGAAATATGAAGAAATATGAATAAGGGCTGTGCTGATAAGCGATGATTATTAGAGAAGAAAGGCACCCCTGTGCCGACACTTCTTGGTGACTCTTATCGAAGAGCCACCAAACAATTCGTGAGGAAGACCACCGTTTAGACCTCCGTTTAAACAACTCAAACAGTTGTGTTAACCGCACAATACCGTGATCCGTGCTACCGAAGACTTCAAATTCCAAGAATTGAAGATGAATTGCTAGCTCGCGCATATGTAAAATTGGTCACCCATCCAACATCTGACCGTGCCCAATGTTTCTTAACTCCGGTGATTGCTAGCGCGTAGCGCAACTTTCGAAGGCAAACGCTCCGGTTGAACATTTTGTAACGGCATTCGACCGCGAAGCTCAATGCTCGACGAAGTTTTTCTTCGGCTTGATTAAATCGAATGACGTACTATATGCTTGTGCAAATCAGATAGATATTATATACAGAAAAAAAAATGAATTATGATAATGTTTAATGTGTGTTATGATGTTTGTGTTTAATAGTGTACCATGGAAAGTCTCGTGGTCGTGGAATTAATTGCCAAATGATGCAAGTACTATAGAACAAATTCACATCAAGTTTTATGACCGTAACTCATTTAACACAATTTTTAAGTCCCATGTATCTCTAGCCTCGATGTGAGCTTGGCGGTTAGCCAGCACCAATCAATAAATTGGCTGCGAATCAAATACTCGATTGGCGTTTCAAGTGGCTGGCGGTCAAAATTTGCAAACCGCGTTCACTGTTGGTTTCGACAAAAGAGACAAAACAATGTCAACAAACTTTAATAATACACTCTCCTCCTCCAGTGACATTGATCTCATCGAAAACAAAATCCATGGTTGGAACCAAGACGAAGTGGCATTAAAAATGTCCATAACGTAGTATGGCCGACGGCCTAGAATTGCCAGTGATAGCTTATAATTCTCAAGATAACCCCAGTGTAGGTACCTCCTTTCACCACTATGTTGCCTGTCCTGACCAAAGAGCGTCCTGCAAGGCAAGAACAAGACACCATGTGAAACCTGAGCATGCATCGACATTTCACATTGTCACTAACGCCCCGCGCACCATTGGCTTCAACCCTAATTGCCACTGAAAGCACCCTTCGGCATGGATACAGTTCTATCAATGTCAAACGCTCATCTTGCTGAACAACATTTCTGGATGAATGGAGACAAAAATCGGTTTTCCTGGTGGATTAGTAACGAAATTTCAATTCCAAAATTTACGTCCGTCCCGGTGTCATTAAGTTTATCAAAAAAAACTTAATATCAATTCCACAGTTGGTTGTCCGTGTAGCATAATGGATGTGCAGTGCCCCGGAAAGGCAAAGACCCGGATTCGAATCCCGGCACGGATGTAAATTTTGGAATTGATATTTCGTTAAGTAAGAATCATTGTCTACCGTACATGCAACGATGCACTTAGGATTAAATTCACACTATAGTAACCGACCCTAATCTGCACTAGTTTTTAAATACTCGCTTTTCTTTCAAATTCCTTGGTTTCTTAGCCCACATAACATGCCCACGGTGATCTAAAGTAGGTAAACTATGGCTATGCGGATGCCCCTTAAAAACTTGTTGCTCTCCTCAATTTCCTTATTTCCTTCCGTGCTTCGGTTCCTTTGCCAGATACACTAGATCATGCCATATGCTGATTCTATTGCACCTAACCACAATAACGCTACTAAGCCATCCCTCCTCTAAAATTTGTTCAGCTTCACATTGACCAGCAATCATTTTCAAAGAACTCCGAAGGGAATATTGAGGTGACACTTGGAAGTCCAAGTCCCGCTAGGACAAGCCTGTGAGTTGTGAGTGTGGCTATACGCCGAGGAGACACTTCCAAGAATCTATAATTAATGATGAAATACCTCGAGCATTTGGGTGAAGACCATAAACTAACAGCGAAGCTGCAAGGCAATCTGTCAAAATGTTTCCAAGCCAACAGGTTTTCCCGGGGCAACGATCGGCTGCTGTTTTCCACGTTGATTTTCCATCCATGCAGCAAAGTGAGACACACACACAAGAAAAAAATTGACAAAAAAGCTTTTATGGCATAAATGTGACGTGACGGCTTACTGCGACATGTAAATGTGACATGATAGTTTACTGTGACTTCTAAATGAGACATGGATATACCTGGCTATCACATCTGAATGATGCTTTTAGAGATAGTTAACTACGAAGACATCTAAATGTGAGCTAACGGCTTACTGTGTCCTCACAATGTCATCAATCAAGGATGATATCAAACATGAAATCTATTGTAAAAAAAAATACAACAGTTTTTCCATGCCCGAGAGATATGAAACCGGATACAAGGAAAAGGTCATTAACACGTTTTCATTTAGTTTTTACCCATATCACACATAAACCAATGAAAAGTAAAGCATGATAGCGTTTCTGGGCAAAGAAACCAAAGAATCAAAGATACAAAGGAAATTGAGGAGACCACCAAGTTTTTATGGGGCATGACCTAGCTTAACAAATTTGGATCACTATCGGCATGTTATCCAAACGAAGAAACCAGGGAAATGGAATGGAAAAATAATTTAGTTTAAACTTGTGCTACAGCCATCTAATCGCGGTTTCACAACCTCGGGTGAGATGCAAACATCGAAAAAATCCGAAAGAGTCCACACAGAACGCTCCTCAAAAACCGGGCAAAAGCTAGCAATTTGCCAGGGCGGCGAGTTTCGCACGCAGCTGTTTTCGGCCGTTGCCGCCACGCACGGCTCGCTAATCTCGCACGACGCACAGCACGATTAGAATTGCGTGCCGGCCGGGCCGGGCTACTCACGTGCGCGATTAATTGAGGCAGGAGATCACGAGCGAAACTGGGACTGTGCACTCGAGGAGATCACTCGCCGGATCGAAGGAGACTGGACCTGTGTTAAGACGGTGTCATGTCGTTGGGAGAGAGGCGATCGCGTGCTGATAACGGGTGACCAATGGCGGGCCGTCTCGCGGCTTATCAGTTCGGGATGAAAAATTGTTACTGTGTTGTCAATTAGTGCTCGAGCGTCGATTTACTGATAGTCGGCAAGTATGTAATTAATAATTATATTCCACATAACTAACGTCGCCCATGTTTAACACTGAGACTCAAATTGCTTATTGCCCAAAGTTTAATGGTTCTTGGCTACATAATTATATCTAACACTAATAAAATAATACGTCAACAAAAATATCAAATTATCAAAACGCGTTCTTATTTTTTCGTTGCGGTTAATACTTCAAAATTACCACAGAACCGAAGCATTCGCTGTGTTAGGGGAGATTTTTTGTGACGCACTTACTAACGTAATCATGTAATCTTGTATTTTTTCCTCAAGTTAATCTAATGGAAAACAAGTTTTTCAACGTGTCCCTAAATTTACCGGTACTTCGCTATACAAGATGGAAGTGTCAATATTTTATTTCAAGTATTTTTTGCACCCACGCGACCAAAAGGCATGTCAAGCTGCTGTGAAATTAGGAAAGGGATGAAGAATTTTCTCAATCTGAACCCCTGGATGGTGGAAAACGAACGGTGACAGCATTACAAGTGGCAACAACCATTTCGTCATACCACCAAAGTTAAGCAACATCTGCACGCTGGGTCAGAGTCGAACGGGTGACCATGCTGTGAACCCACTCCACCATTTACCAACGGGAATTGGAGGCACAACGTTTACCTGTAGCCGAGAATTTAGCCACCAACGTTCCCCAAACCATCTTTGCCCTACGACACTTGGAGTCTTAAACAAGCTTAGAGTCTTAGAGGCTTACCTTAGAGGCTTTTCCGTGAGCACGTGTTGCGAACAAGAATCACCGTCCTCATCTGGACCACACCACGTGTCGGCTATCAGAAGGAAGACTTCGTCTGAGCAGCGATCGCACCCATGGTCACGTGCACACCAAGAGGGGGGGAGGGGGGAGGGGGGGGGGTGGTGCTGGTCAAACTTTGTCTACTCGCACAAGCACGGCGAGCCAAAAGGATGAAGCTATTCGCACAGGCGAAAATAGTCACTAGATTTAGGACACCAACTATTCGCACGAAAACTTAGTCATTGAGAGTCGAGGGGAGAGACTCCGACTATTCACACATACGTTGGCTATTCACCGAGTGAGTAGAATTTCGTTGACCGGTTATTCACGCATCACACCACTGTAAAAAGCAACACGGGGGTGTTTTAGACACCCAATACGTCAACAAGTGCCACGAGTGTGCTGTGTGTCCGGTTGTAGCACGGACACGAAGACTTAAGGGTGTGTTAGACGCCGGCTATTCGCACTATCTCAAGGTCAAGACATGGAAAACGAGCTGCAACCGCACGAAGAGTGTCAGCTTGAGCGCGACGCCAACACCTGGTCACTAGCGTCACGTGTGACACGTGTATTCGGTTAGCGTGCGCCCGTCGTACGTCCTCCGTCCACGGTGCCCGTCGAACAACTGACCGCAGCCGCGGCGGCGCGAGACCAGCCGAGACCGACCCCCCAGCACACCGCCGGCTGAAAGTCTGCAGACCGCCGCTCGACAGAGCTCGGCCAACCTCGGCTCTCTTCGGCGTGGCCGCGAGGAACCAGGCGTCTTGCAGGGAGTTGCTATTCCCATGTTGGTTAAGGTGGATCCGTACAGAAATTTATTGTTTTTTGTTTTGGTAAAATTTTACTCAGATGGGGTCTATGCCGGAAAGAAATACTCAAAATTTTTTTTTTTAAATATTTTACTAAAAATTTTCCGGAAAATGTGAAAATTTGTTTGGTAAACATGGCACCACTCCTTCCCTCAATTAGGTCTAAATATTGGTGATATCATTCTCGACTATTTTTTTTTTCGATCAAGACACTTGCAGCTTGCCAATAAAGGAAGATGAAAGTTTAGAACTGCATACTTTTTCAGTAACAAATTTTGAAACAAAGCAAAAAAATTGGCAAATTTACGTCATATTTTAACCATTGACAAAATTTAGAGAATGTCAGCGCGAATTGAATTAAGTGTCTTATTATAATCCCTGAAGTTTGGACATTCCATAAATATTAATTTCATTTCGATCGGACGACTGATACTCCCCCCTAGCGGGACAAGAGAGAGGTCAGCAAGCGTAATTTTCCATACTAATTTTTTAATTTTCCGGAAAATTTCCAGTAAAATATTTTTAAAAATATATTTTTTAATATTTCCTTCCGGCATATGACCACATATGAGTAAAATTTTACCAAAACAAAAACAATAGAAAAACTGTACGGAAACAGTACGGATCCACCTTAAATGTGTTCATCTATCCAGGGAGCTCGTGGTGGTTTTCCGATTGTAGCCTCGAGCACTCAGAACAACAGGCTGTAGCTGTAGACCGGGGTTCAAGTCCTTGAGTGGACGGACGTTTATCTCAGCGGTCAGAGCAACAGCCGCGATGGCTGGAGACCGGGGTTCGAGTCCCTGAGAGGACGGACATCCAGCTCGGCGGTCAGAGCAACAGCCGCGATGGCTGGAGACCGGGGTTCGAGTCCCTGAGAGGACGGACATCCAGCTCGGCGGTAAGAGCAACAGCCGCGATGGCTGGAAACCGGGGTTCGAGTCCCTGAGAGGACGGACATCCAGCTCGGCGGTCAGAGCAACAGCCGCGATGGCTGGAGACCGGGGTTCGAGTCCCTGAGAGGACGGACATCCAGCTCGGCGGTCAGAGCAACAGCCGCGATGGCTGGAGACCGGGGTTCGAGTCCCTGAGAGGACGGACATCCAGCTCGGTGGTCAGAGCAACAGCCGCGATGGCTGGAGACCGGGGTTCGAGTCCCTGAGAGGACGGACATCCAGCTCGGCGGTCAGAGCAGCAGCCGCGATAGCTGGAGACCGGGGTTCGAGTCCCTGTGTGACAGACATCTCGTCTGACATTTATTACCCCGGCTACAACGAAGCGACGTTGTCTCCCAATTCATAAATCAATCTTACAAACGCATAATATATTCCCGTGGCAAGGATTTTAATTTTTCACTCTACCAAATAATGATCGTCCATTGTGTCGCATTGTGCGAATTAACGAGCCGGCGTTGCAGGAAGCGATCATTCACGGATTTCCCGTCTAGCAGTGCACCAACGACACACAACACTGGAGACAACGCGCTGCGGTGTCAAGGGTCAGCACCGGCTAGTGGAGGCTCGGGTGTATAGGTAAACCTAACAGACAGGTATACAATCCGTCCGACATGAATATTAATCGGGAACTGGGAAGTGTCACGTGTGTGCCGGCAGCGGCACCGTCGTGGCGTTCGTTTGCTGCGATCTGTTCGTTGAAATAATTACCACCACTATGCTACGTCCCACTCTCAATTGTCAGCAGAGTAAAGTTATGCATGGTGTCATGATATCCAATAGTTTTTAGTATCACTTCTTGCATGTGCACTTGACGGATTACCAATATTTGCGCCGGATTCTATAGATTGATATTATGTCACATCACATGAAGTATTGCCGATCCGAGGGTTGCAATTCGTGGAATTAGATTCGATGTCTTTACGATGAACGGGCTGCCAATGCGACTGACTGGCGATACATCGATGGGTTGACTATCTGTCGGATCTATTGCCCGGATTTGCAATCAGTGAGATGTCTGTACAATAAACGGTCTGTCAATGCGAAGGACTGGCGATACAAACGGACGGACAATCATTCGATTTACACGTGCAGATTGGAAAAACATCGTTTGTGTAAGTTATTCCTTTACTTTTTTCCAATCCGCATGGTGGTTAGTATCATGGAACTACCTTCAATATGGTTTTAGCTTGAAGCTGGCTGCATGTTGCAAATCGCAAATAATCTATGCTTCAAATTTTGAGTTGCAAGACTAAAGACACGCGAACTGACGAAGGGTTACCGCCCATCACCGACCTGCAAAATATCTTGCAAGTGCTTACAACTGACGGTGGAACACAGCATAGCCAAAACCAATATCTACCAGGTAACAATCGACCAGGTGGGACGAACAATCATCCGTCGAATTCAATGGCTCGCCGAAGAAAAGCTCCGCCACTTTGCATCGGCATCGCTCAATCACTGTTCAAACAGAGACTGAGATAGACTGTCGGATGAGACGAGTCAGAGCGGAGCTGCTGTTCGATCCTGTCAACGTCCTGGACCCTGTGCTGAAGTGGTAATCGTCCGTGGTTTTCACCGCGCCATTGCCCCCTAAGCAACCGCCGCTCCCCGAGCAGCCCTGCCGCGACCGTCGCTGACGGAAGCAACCCTTCGGCCCCCCGACTGCCCGTGGTTTTCACCGCGCTGTCGAAGGTCACACAGCCATCCTTGCGATCGGACTGAAAAAGAGCGTTGTCACGAGTTTCACCGAAGAACTGGCCGAGTCTCTACCGACTACACTGAGTAAGATTCAGCCAGGAGAAGCAAGAAGAGCCTAGCGGCGAAAAAGTCAGAGTGGGTTCGGTCTCTTCAAGACCCAGGCACAACGCAAGATTACTCTCTGACCGGCTTAGCCACAACCTAAAATCCCGCACTCGCAAGGGCATCAATTTCGATTGAACTGCACGTCCTTGCGTTTCGCCTCCTTTGCGTCCCTGACCTTGGTTTAATCAACCCTGATAGCCAGGCAGATCCCGACTCGTCAGAGAAAGTCAACCGACCCCGGGTCGGCGGTCAGCTCTGCACGAGGTCCCGAGCATTGTGCTCAACGTTAGGTAGGGTTAAACCGCCGAAAGGCCGTCCCTCCGTGTCAGACCCACGCCCTAGTGTACCGCAATAGCGAAGCTACGGAGTGACTGCACGCCCCCCGAAACCACGAGTTGCACTCAGAAGCACGGTGTACCACTCCCAGTGAAGCCGCTCGCTCTTGAGCACCCCACGAACCCAAGCTACGATTTGGTGACCGCACCAGCGAAGCCATCGAGTAGCCTTGCCGTTCCCCAACTAGTGCCTAAACGCTGCTTACCTTAGCTCATTGCCCGGAATCGGTGCGTGACTAACTTTCAGCAAGCAAGCACTTGGCCCACTCAAAGACGCGCGGTGTACCACTTCCAGTGAAGCCGCACTCCCCTTGAATTTCGCCATGAACTCTCCAGTATCGTGGCGAAAATCCCCACCCACCAACGGGAACTTCCCACCACGCCGCAAGGTCACGGTAAACGGGATTAAGTACGTGTATGGAAAGAACCCGGTGGAGAACCCCCGACCCTCCCAAAAACCCCCCTCCCCGACCCCTTCCCAAAGTAAGGCTGCTACCGCCTTACAGCCCAAGTTCGCTGGCTTCCCCGAGCCAACGCCTGAACCCCCCGCTGTGTTCCCGTTCGTGGCTGCGTCCGGCGAACCCAGCACCCCGAAGGCCAAGCGTCCCGGTGACGGACCGGGCGCCAACCCCTTCACCGAGCCGAACAAGAAGAGGTCGCGGCAGCGTGCCTCTCCGGCGGCAGTCGCGTCGACTTCGGTCGACACGACAAACCGGTTCTCGGCCATCGCCGACTCAGCTGTCCATCCTATGGACACTGTGTCGGCGCCCACCCAACCCCCGGCCAAGGCCTACAAGATCCCGGCGATCGTGGTCAAGACGGAGCTTGGCCACGATGCGCTCCTAAAACTCCTGGATGCCCACGTCACGGACAAGGGCTATTTCACGAAACCAACGGGAGGGCTCACGAAAGTGACCCTGAAAAACATCGATGATTACAGGGCCGTAACCACGATGCTAAAGGAGAAGAACGTGCTTTACCACACGTACGCGCTGACGAAGCAGCGTTCGCAACGCTTTGTCGTTCGCGGCCTGCCAGCCAGCGCCTCTGCGGTGGCCATCACTGACGAGATCACGGGTCTTGGCTTTAAAGTCAAGTCCGTGGTCCAGCTCATGTCGTCAGCTGACCCCGGCAACAACAACAGCCGCAAGCCGTTCCCCCTGTTCACCGTCACCCTTGAACCCAACCCCGGCCAGCCACCAGTGGACGTGTCGACTATCAGTCGACTCCAACGCTGCGTGGTGAGCACCGAGGCTGCGCGCACTCGCCGAGGCCCGGTGCAGTGTTACCGCTGCCAACGCGTCGGCCACACGTCGGCGTTCTGCCACCAGCAGGCCCGCTGCGTGCGCTGCGGAGGCGACCACCGCGCCTCCTCCTGTCCCCGCGACACTGCAACCAAGTGTTGCAACTGTCCGGACGGCAACCACCCGGCAAGTTATCGTGGCTGCGCTTACCTAAAGCGCGCCATGAAAAACGATACCGGCCCCTCCAGGCAGACCCAGCCAGCCCCGAGACCGACCATGCGTCCCCGTCTCGAAGTGCCACCCCCCGCCGCGAGTACGAGCAAGTCGGCTGACTGGCCTGCTCTTCGAGCAAAGCTGGCCGCCTCCACAGCACGACCCAAGACCACCCCGGTCCTGCCGGTGTCCTTCGCCACGGCGGCGAAATCACCAGCAGCAGCCCCTGCCGAGGAGGAGTCCTCGGCTACGGACCCCACGGCTGCCCTGCTGTCTCTCTTCGCTAAGTTGATGACTTCGATGTCAGAAACGATGGCCTCACTTAACCAAGTGATCCCGGCCCTTCTCCTCACCCTGACCAAAACCCAGAATGCCAGCAAGCCCTGAACAGCGCAGCATCAGAATCCTGAATTGGAACGCGAATGGCATTCGCGGCCGTACAGTTGAACTGCTCGCACTGCTCGAGGCAACCAAGTGTTCTGTGGCGCTGGTCAATGAGACGCACCTGTTACCAGCACATCGGCTCCCCCTCGCAAACTTCACTGTTTACCGAACGGACCGGCCTGGTGGTAACGCCCACGGCGGCACGGCAGTGCTGGTGCGATCCACAATCCGCCACGAAGAGATCCCCCTTCCCCCCCTGCAGTTGCTTGAAACGACCGGCGTGCTCCTGCACACGGCGACAGGCCCCCTGCGAGTCTTTGCAGCATACTCAGCACCTAACACCCCTCTGCTGCCCGGCGATGTTGACGCTCTGTTCGACTCGACACAGGCCACTCTCATCGCCGGAGACCTGAACGCCAAGCACGCCGCTTGGAACAGCCCGACCGACAACAAGAAGGGCCGCTTGCTTCTCGCACACTCGATGCGCGCAGACTTCACCGTGTCCGGCCCCCTTGAGCCTACTCGTGTCCTCGCCAGCCACCGCCACCGGCCGGCCGTTCTAGACATTGCACTGTCAAAGAACATGACGCAGTCACTAGAGCTCGAGACGCTGACAGCCCTGTCTTCCGATCACAGCCCGGTGCTGCTGACGGTCGGCGACGAGCTAAACACGGTTCGCCCACCACCCCGAAGGAACTGGAAGCGCGCGGACTGGGAGCTTTTCCGCGAGGAAGTGGGTAGACGAGTGGCTTGCACGCCGCTCGACTCTACCGGAGCTCTAGACCGCGCAGTCGACGAGCTGACAGTTGCCATCCAACAAGCGATCGACATCAGCGTTCCCCTCGCAAAGCAGACTCGAAACTCCATCTTCGACTTGCCCCCGGGCATTCTGCTTGCGATCGCTGCCAAAAACAAGACACGCCAGGCTTGGAACCGACTCCGAACCGCTGACCTGAAGCTGGCCTGGAAAGCGCAGCAGCGTGCAGTTGACGAGCTGATCAAACAGCACCGGCGAGACCTCTGGGACGAGGCAGTCGCCAAGCTGCAGTTTGCTGACAACTCGGTCTACCGCATGACACGCAGGCTTCTAAACAAAGCCACGCCAAGCCCGCCCATCCAGGGAAAGACTCATCTCGCCTGCAGCCAGAGAGACAAAGCAGAAGTTCTTGCCGAGTCACTCGAAGCGCAATTTGAGCCAAACCCCCCGAGTCGCATAACACCGACAGTGGAGACGGAGGTCGCCGACCACCTGGCTGCTCATCCCCCGGCCGAGCAAGCTTCTTTCGCGGTCCCGACCACGGCTTCTGAAGTGCTACACTACCTGCGCAACCTCCCCAACGGCAAGGCGCCCGGGGAGGACGGTATCACCAACCTTGTGCTGAAGGAACTGCCATCATCCGCAGGCACAAGGTTACTCGCTATCTTCAACGCTAGCTTGAGTTTACAGCACTTTCCACGGCCGTGGAAGGAAGCCAAGGTGATTGTGTTTCCAAAGCCAAACAAATCGCTAAGAGATCCAGCAAACTATCGTCCAATCAGTCTTCTGAGCGGACTTAGCAAACTGCTCGAAAAGGTCATGCTAACACGGCTCTCAGGCCATTGTCAGAACAGGGGGCTGCTAATCAACCAGCAGTTTGGATTCCGGCCCGAGCACTCGACTAACCATCAGTTGCTGCGTGTGGTCAACCACATCTCACATGGTTTCAACTGGAAAAAACACACCGGCGTCGTCTTCCTGGACGTCGCCAAGGCGTTTGACCGGGTGTGGCACACAGGGCTACTGCGAAAGATGATCAAGATGGAGTTTCCGAACTACCTTGTGAATCTGGTGTCGAATTATCTCAGCGGGAGATCTTTTCATGTCACCATGGGAGGGGAGCGATCATCCACCCGACCCATCGCAGCCGGTGTGCCGCAGGGGAGCCTAGTGGGGCCCTTTCTCTTCAATGTGTTCACCAACGACATCCCGGTGGACCTGCCCAAGACCGAGCTAGCACTCTACGCAGACGACGCGGCCATCCTGGTCCAGTCTCGCAGCATGCGGCTGGTCGAGCAGAATCTCCAATCGTCACTCGACCGTCTGAGCACGTGGTACGAGGACTGGCGTATCGCACTCAACACCGCGAAAACCACCGCCACCCTGTTCACCAGGAAGCGAAGTGCCAAAGCCAACCCTCCGAGCATCACACTGCAAGGACAGCAAATCACCTGGTCGGAAACCAGCAAGTATCTGGGAGTCATCCTGGATTCTAAGCTGAGCTGGAAGCCTCATGTCGAGACAGTCAGGAACCGCGCAATCGGCAAGATAGGATCACTGATGCCTTTGTTCAAATCGAAGACAATGTCCATCGATTCAAAACGAAGACTTTACGTGACCATCATCAGACCAACCATCAGCTACGCATCGCCAGTCTGGTGCATGTGCAAGCTAAGTCTCTTTGCCAAGATGCAGCGCGTGCAGAACAGGGCCCTTCGCGCAGTCGCCGGCCTGCCCCAGTTCACACGCACCGACGATATCCACCGAGAACTCGAAGTAGAAACTCTCGAAGAGTTCGTCAACAGGCTGAACGTGGACTTCTTTGCGGAGCTGCCCTCCAATAAGAACCCACTGATCTCAGGCCAAGCTGCCTACATCACAATGCCTCATGACAAGTACCCGAGGCCACACGCAGCCCTGCCCCTCTAGCGTGTCCGGCTTGCCGGTTTCAAGATATAACAACCCCGACATGAATTTTCCAAACCACCCCTTAGGGAATCACGCGTAATGCGGATAATCCCTCCCATCCTCGGCTAGGTGTGCGAGTTCCTCGCACACCAACACCGACAACAAGTACGGACGGAGCGCACTGTTCAAACACAGCACCCGTTGCCTGGTGCACGGACAATAAAATATGTAACTTTATCAGGCGGTCGCGTCATCCGGCGTGACAGCTCATGACGCGACTGTGACAGCCGAAATAATTACCCGTGCTACCATACTTGAATATCGCTGGCCATGGTTGTATGCGTTGCAATCAGATGCAATGGGACGTTTTTATGGTGTGAGATCATAACTTGGGTACAGGTGATGGATGGTGAGGTGAAAAAAAGTCTGAATCCTTATGTTGGGAGATGGTCGGGATCTTTTACTCTCCATGGGTAATCACCACTGAGCCACCGAGCAATCCATTCGTCCTATGTCAAGTTTTGGGCAGAAAAATCCAAGTGTTCGCGAGCGCAAAAGCACCACAAATACGAATGTGTTATACGTGGTCCTAAGAAGCGCCCCTAATTTTGTTGAGTCCGTGAAAAACAGACGTCGTTAATCATTTTTCGGTAAAGGTAATTGGACATGCACTGAACATTTTCACCACCACAAAATATTTGTAAATGCGATTTTCTTTTGTATATCCTCTGTGCTATAGTTCCTGGCATAGATCCATAGCTCTAAGTATAAAGCACACTGAAATTTAACTAATTTGTCACAGACTGTAGGGACACTCAAGCTAATTTTCCCTGCCCATAGCCAAACATATAGAGAGAAAATATGAAAAAGAGTGACAACCACTTCACGACGATTTCGGCTGGTGACAACAAATGGTTAAAAAAACATCTAAATCCTGTATACAACAAATATTTAAAGGGTGACAGCCACAAAGTATCTTAGCTAATCGCACACATCAGCCATCCGACACGAAGTCGGTGAAATTTGCATATTCCTAAATATAGCGCAGCGCAACGCAACGCATGAGAATCTATCGGCGCGGTCCGACAGGCGACAGAGAAACGGCTTTACGAGATGCTCTCGAATTGCTGAAGGAGCTGGATTTACAAGCGGCCAACAGAAACGGCGATATACATGGATCGTGGGAGGTTAATAGCATGGTGGCGATAGATCTATTGCCATAGTTTGGTTGTGCTAAGTAGTAAGTATACTCTTAAAGAACCACGTGCACTAAACAACATTTATACGAATTGCTTTCTCTTCCCTTATGGGGGGTGAGGTGGGGGTTAGGTTACTCCTCGCCCAATTGAAGAAGTGATGGAAACAAGTGGCTGGGTATGGTTAAAACACTAGAATCGAATATGGTTTGCATATTTTTAAAGTTTCGTTTATACCTTTTACATACCTATATAGCTTACTCTCGAAGCGGAAACCAAAGAAAATTTGATTTCTTATTAATGGAAGGAATTAGTAGAGAGGATGGAGGGAAGCAATGAAGAAGAAGATGAGGAGGAAGAAGAGGAAGATGAAGAAACAACAGAAACTTTCGGAGTGGCCACCCGGTTGTACCACCTGAGGCCCTAGATTCAGGTGGATCATTCCGCCCCTTGACCCATTGTACATTTGGAAATAAGGAAAATATACTATTATATTACTACTGGTGCATTTAATAAAAAATTGCAAGCGCACTCATTCTCATGAAACATCGAGGGAGATAAAAATGAGGGAAATAAGAACAAGCCGTACGGCTGCAATTTGCAATCACGATGTGGTGTGTTAGAAGACTGTGCTTTTTAACTATCGGAAAAATCGACAATCGCTTTTCCTTCTGGCGCATGAAGCATAAAACTTAATATACAACATTGAAACGCGCGCATGCACCGCAATGCTTTTCATCTTCCATTGATTCGTGTAGAAAATAATAAAATATGCTATTACCCAAAGTCGTGCAGCGAGTGCATAAAGATGGTAACAACAACAACAACAACAACTAGATGGTATCGCCGCGACCGGCGCGCTCGTGGTAAAAACGTCCGACCGCCTCGTGTTGGTGTTCCTGTTGCCGATGCTGTACACAGCAGACTCAATGGACTGCATTACACTGCACCATCTTCCCATGGTTAGCAAACCAGCATTCTGTATCATCCTCTGATCCCCGCCACCAATAATGTGTATCATTAGAATATATTGCCTTTATCGACCACTCATAACGGAGCTATAGGATATAGCTATTCCTATTTTTTATGTTGTCCGCTATGCAGAAGATTTCCCTCTCATCTCAACACACATAGTCGTAGTATACACGACTGTGTTGTGTTGTGTTGCATACAGAACAGATGCAAAGGCGATTTAGAGAGAATAATTGTTAAGTGGATCTGATTGGATCACGAAAACCCGTTGGCTCGAAGTGGCGTTGAAGCCATTGCTCAATTATTTATAATTACTCTTCCATCGTAAAGATGTCGTGAAAGTTCGTGTCTGTTCGTCTGACGTCGCTATACAGCATGGCGCGAGCATGTGTAGACTGCATGTCTTCACATGGGATATTCTATTGCTCAGCGCTTGACGCGGAAATAGGGGACTGTTAAATAATTGTTCGATCATCAAACTTGATCATCGCAATCAAACTTTATCATTTATTAGTGGTGATTTAGTATATTATGATGATGTGATTTGGTATGAGTTGAAACCTAACGGAAAAATAGGGGATCGTTAAAGAGAAACAAGAGAGACTCTTGTCAAAGAGTACAGCAGGCACCCTTGATAATGAAGTGTACCACGGTATTTAACACGGGAACATGGCTAGATTTTTCCACAAATCTACATGCAGTCAAATTTGCCATGCCTAATGGAAGAACCTGCTGTCATGGTTTCAAGGCACCCAAAACTCTTCTCGAAAGAGAAGGTCTTTGGATCCAAGTCCACGATCTTAGAACAAATGGCAGTGGCCACCCAACCAACCTCTGACTCGGCGCGATATTGCTTAACTCCGGCGATCCGAGCATGATCAGCCCATCATGTCACCGAAATTAAGCAAGATCGAGCGCATGGATAAGAACAATCCACGCTCCATCGAATCGTGTTTCGATAAAATACAAAGTACTAAAGCGCCGATCAACACAGAACATTGTTATCGATATCATCGTCCCAGGCTTTAGATTCTTACCTTGCGATTGGAGTTACGATCCGTGACGAGCGGGCAACGGGGTCGAAGAATTCACTGCTTGGCGCTCAAAACAACTGCCTAGTCGACGCATCGGTCCCTGCAAACAAAGCACAATTTCCATTGGTTTTTCCTGCTATCTCCATCAGCCTGTCATTCACCGGCAATAGACCAGTAGCACAGGGACAGCGTCAACACGTCAAAGGAACAAGGCATAACTTGGTGATCGGCGCTTGGTGCTGTTGGACAAGAGCAGGCTACGTGTCGGCACCGAGTTCACCCTCCGCTCACTTCTAGAATAGGTTAGCTTCATCATCAGCCTGTCATTCACCGGCAGACACTAGCAACATCGTACTGGCCAGAAGAGGGGACGTGTAAGCAAATTGCTCGCTGATTTCGTGACATGCCAAGAAAATGCTAATGCAGACTCTAAAACTAAAAAGATGTGCAGCAATTTACATAGAGATTTTAACCAGAGAAGCACACACAGAAGTGACACGAATAGATCAAATCAAGGGTTAAACGGTTTTAGGTTCAGCGCAGTCGTGGTCCAGCGACCACGATCAAAGAGATTGGTACCGCACTGTAGTAATACGTCATCCAGGTACGCGTCATTTAAAGCGTTGCAAGGAATTGGGGGGCCGGACTGGCGAGGAGCAGGATTTCACCGACAAGGTACTCGTTACCCGGCGTTTAACCCCGCGTTTACCCGGCGTTTACCCGGCGCGACGTGCCAGGAAGACTTATGATGCCCGCTTATCGGAGCAGCGATCAGCAACGGAAATTGATTCATCACATTCGATGTAAGTTAACGCCTTTACTCGTGTTATCGTCTCAGGAAATCAAAGATGGATTCGTGTTATTGCTGGGAATGTTGCATATCCGTGTTGAGATCGCGACGAAGATTGAGGAATGGCTTGAGATTCAGATGGTCTTGTCTTGGGCGAGTTATGAGTCTCGCTCTGAGAGCTGCTGCTGCTGAGGTGAAATACTGCTGGACCAGCGAGATCTCAATGGCCACTTCTGTTGAATCCTTCGGTTTCACAAAGTGTTTCCGCACAATTATCTTCTCTCTGTTTGTTGGAAGATCACTCTTCAACTAATGATAAAGTGAGCAATCGATCAATAGATATATTTCCTGTCGTAATCGTTAGAGTTTCTGAATGTTATGTCGAAGGTAAATATGAGAATGACGGAAAATTAAAAAAGGAATCTGCAGATGACAAAATGAAACGGGGTTATTGAAAAAGATAATAGGTCTTCACAGAACGCTTGTTGACCCATATAGCAACAAATTCGCGCGGCGCTCCATGGCTTCCGCCCGATGCACCCCGACTCTGAGTGCTCGGGGGTTGGCTAATGCAGCATCCCCCATCCCCGTCCCCAACACTCCCAGCAACAAGTGCCACGCTTCTCCTTCAATCAGTCAGCGCCAATCCACCACCCGGTGCCTGATTTATGAACCCTAGCTGGCGTCACTTTATTCAATGCTCTCTATCAAAGCTCTTATGCACTTATGCTCGTATGCTCCTATGCAATGTTCTTATGCTCTTATGCTCTTATAATCTTATGGACTTTTTTCAATCCTATCTTACGGCTCAATTGTTTCAGAAGAATAAAAGGAAACGGTGGCGAACATTGACGTATCCTAGTTGGCTGCAGATTATCAGATACAGATTAATTAATCTGATTTGAAGTCAATAACATATCTATTGCGTTTTCCTTTGCATGAAACGCTTTAGAAAGCTGCAGAAGCTAATAAACACAAATAAATATTGGCGTAATGCAACAAGAGGGTGTCCAGCAGCCATTTACAGCGACCCACATCTGCACACATATTTTATCAGTTGCTCACTTGTGTGCCAATTCGCTTTGATTGAGTGACTTTCTGTCATCTGCCGCGCACGTCAACGTCCAGTGAATGAGCCGATAATGACGGGGTCTCCCCTGTTGCTTCGCCCCTCGTTATAAAGTAAGGTCATGGTATATAATATGCGCCTAACACTATTCAAATACCAATGCGGATAACTGCACATCATAGCCATGCTGATTGAAGCACGTAGGGCATTACTACTGATTTCCAATCTGCCTCAAAGACTTCGCGAGATGGACTATCCTGCAGGGAAAAAATCCTTTCATTGATATGAAGATCGCTTCATCAATAGCAAGCATCTTCCATCGCGATCTGCTGCTATTCATTCAGTCAATAGCAATTATTAATCAGGAAGCCACTATCTCCGAATAAGGTATCAAACACACTGTTATGTTTCCTATCTCGGAATTCTTTCATCTGTCTGCGGCGATGCCGCGAGTAGGTACCCATGCCTATAGAGAAAGATTTCCCCATCAGCGAAACAGGTTTGGAGGTGGAGTCCACCACGGTAATTGCACGTTAGGCACTTTTTATTTTTATTTTTTATCTTTACTAAGACGCACCGAAGACGGTGTTTATTGTGTGTAAGTACCGGCTTATAAACAACACCCTGCGACGGTATCGAAACCATGCGGCTATATGGTGAGACTGCCAAAAAGTCACCATTTCCTAGTCAGCTTGCATGCAAGTCGTGTTTGAATTAGCATTTGTTGGGATAGTAGGTGTCTGCTAGATTACAGAGTGTGTTTCAGTGCTGGTCGATTGATCGCACCTGGGGTGAGGCTATTTATTCATATTTCGTTCACTGAGAATAGGGAAATGCCAATTTTTTCACACAGCTATGCACTAAGCATGAATCAACGATGCATTCAGGAGAGGAATGGACATAATTTTATTCACCTCGACAGATTCCATGGAGTGAAAGGTATATTTGCATCTCTCATTTATCTATGATGTTTTAAACACGTGCCTCAGAATAATCAAGTGTTGGAACTAAAACAGATCGTTCGGTGATATCCATTTGTGTGCCGGTCACAAAGCCAACAACAGATCCAGCACTCTGTTGCTTAACTTGGTGACCTCGCCAAGTCCTGTGTTTCCGTTACGCCATTACCATTAGCAAGTGCGAAAAAGGTAGTATATGCTCGACATTCGTACAAAACAGGAAGAAAGTAACAAGGGCAGAAATTTCTCTCTAAAATAATGAAATTAAAATATACAAAGAATCAAAATTCGCAGCCCATTGATGACCAGCGTAGGCAGATAAGTATTCACGCAATTCGGTAAGAAATAACATGGTGATTGTGTGTTGCTAACCTTTATAAGTATTAAGTATTATCCATGCCCACTCCTTTGATGATTACGATAAAAATGTACAAAACACAAGCATTACAGGCATGAGCTTCCCATCCTTGTTCTCAAGTGCCGGCACCAGATTCCTGCATGCACGCTCTGTCCATGCTGATTGGCTATTTAATGGTGTGACGTCCGATGCAAGTATGTCTGCTAGGCCGTGCTACACTGTGTCTCAACGCCGATTGTCTGCCATCTGGAGGTTCAGACATATTGGCACTAACCCTTGTGAACGGGTGGTGCACCGTCCGTTATCCATATTGGATCCGAATCTTGGCCATTCGTCGTCTATTTGACAACAGGTATAGCACAAGGTCAAGCTACAGCACTCGTCAGCAAAATCTACCACGGTCACAATGTTTGGGGTTGGTAAAATTTAAGTTCAAGTAACCAAAAAATTGTCTCGGAGGACAAGTGGCTGTGTGTCTCACAATATAGCTAGACCCATTGGTAACCAGCGAACAGCTGTTGAGCAAGCGATAATTGCCACCAGGGTGGTTACTAAGTTAACTCGAGATGAATTCCTCACTGGCCTGCATACAAAATCTCCACACGCACACGCACACACACACCTAGCAATGAACGATAAAAATCAAAGACAGATGTTTGTCATTAAATGACGGTGGTAATTGCAGTCATTGGACATGTTAAAAAGAAAGAGAATTTCAATAATACCCGATGACGTTGGACGGTTAACATGTATTGACAAGTGGCGCCATCGGTGTCGGTGAGAAATAGATAGCGCTAATATGTTAATGAAGATTGAAGGTGCATCTCATTGTAGAATAGGTTAACTTCAGTGGAGGTATTATTAAAGACGACGATTATTATTAACAGCAAAATATCCCAAAGAATCACCTTCGCTCTCTCGCAAGTATGGATCTTGAGAGAATTTCGGTAATTGGTCACCCAACCGACCACGTTACAAGACCAATGTTACTTAACTACGATAACAGCTATAAACCGAACACCGCAGTTTTGATCACCATGCGAAATGTCAGAATTACGTTTGATGAATGCACTATATTGCCGATAAAATCGCTGATAAACTATAAAAATAAGACAAAACCGGTTCATAAAACAATCTGGTGATATAACCCCATAAATTGCTCAAACTGCTGTTACATACGTCGCAAAACCAATTCTAAGGACCTCGGCATTAGCATGCGACCGGCGTCCACAAATTAATTCTAAAACAAACGACAATAAATCTAAATAGTATGCAGAAATGTCTAACAAAGACAAATAAGCATAAATTCAACGAATAGTCTCTGTGGTTGGTACCACCATGCTCGCGAGACCGCTAATCAAACATCAATTTCATTCTAATACCAGTAAGGCTCTAAATCAAATCACAATTATTAAAAACACTTGTAAGTAATGATAATTGCCATGGGCAACGCAATCTGTAGCACGTGCTCGGACTGCCAAGAAGAACTGTGAAGGTGTGTGCATGGGGGGGGGGGGGGCAATCGAATGCGAAGTGTGAATGAGAAGTGTGATGAATTATAGTTTCCGCAGTGACTTTTTTTGTCACAAATCATTTTTAAATCCCTCATCATTGCGACTCTGTTCTATACTATATGTTAGGCAGTTTCAATCGTAAAATGATTTTTAATGACAAATTAGAATATACAAATGAATCCACCAGTATACTACTACCTTTACTAAACTCTATGGTAGGTACTACCATAAAATAAGGGGTACCACCTACCAATACTACCAATATCGTGTAAACGCAGATTGTTTTGTCTGTTAGCTTGTCTGTGATACCTATTAGCTTGAGACTTGAGACCCAGATAATCTTGATAAGAATAACCTGCCTGCTTGAAATCAATACACTCATCTCCACTTCGTAACTATAACTGTCTTCGAGGTTTGAGGTTACTATATTAGTAACTTGATGACTTCATACTTCACAGACATTTAAGAAGAAAGTTTAATCGATGACCATGTGACCACTCATCGTTACAATCCAAAGCCTACGCATTCAATCATGGCGAAGTAAAACATATTTCATACATCAAAGTTTTGATGCCCAGCTATTCCGAGCTAAGTGATATCAAGTAAAGAAAAGAGCCCGACTTTAATTGGAGATGAGAATATACTTCGTCTGATTATGAGCTATTAAAAACCAGCGGCTGTATACAGGATTACCAATTAAATAAGCGAACATCGCATGCTATTTATGGCCGTGTGGCCGGCCATTGGGTAGTGTCTATTGTACTTGAGAATTACACCCACGGCGATGCCGCGATTGTTGGAATTGCCTAGCTGACAGCGGCATTGCGATTCTGACAAGTAACAGAGCGTCCATTCAGTTATAAATAGCCCGGTAGACTGATATGAAGACACGTTTTATTTGCGTGGTTAGCGATACTACTTGGGTTGGTTGTGCACATAATGTGTAACGAACAATGTCAAAGGCTGTTGAAATGAGAAAGGGTGTTAATTTTAGTGACATTTAGGTTTGATGAGTCGGTGCTACCTGGTTTACTGATGATCAGGCTCTCACCACGCTGTTTTGTAGATTAGTCACTTGAAGAAGCATTTTTTGAAGTTAAAAAAAATATTTAACCATTTTAAATGAGACAATTTTGGTGGTAGCCAAGGGTGGTAGTAGTTGAATTAGGCTGAAACGTATTCACATTTCACAGCCTTCTAATTTTACATTCTCATTGGTGAAACTGTTCGAACCTACCGGGAACCTTATTAACAAGGAATTTTCAAAATTTTCAAAAATTCCACCCAGGTCGACGTTTTAAAAAGCAATCGTCAGCGTTCCAACCGATAAACCATAGTACCTACTACAGTATTGTTGCAAATTTAAATTTTATGTCTCTTTTTTGAGGTACTCTTGCTACTGGATTTTTATGGTATTTTCGTGACCATCGACGAAGCATTGGACGATGCTTACAATTGATGCACTTAGCATATTATATTGGCCTCCATGAATTTTTAACGGTATTAAATTACATGCAAATTCCAAGAGCAGCGTTGAAGTCGGGGAATAAATTCATGCGAGTCGTGAAACCGACGAAACATTTTTATTTCTGTCACTGATTTCTCTGATTTCATATCGTGTTGTTTATTGGACACGTTTTCTTTCAAATACCCGCACTCAGAAACCAGCTGTTGACATGACGTTTGACAGCTCGCCTGACAGTGTTGACATGTTTCAAGCTTTGCTTTGATCCAAGCGGGCACATGATTTTTTTTCAGGTTAAAGTTACACGCAATAACTTTAACTGATAAAGTTTAGTGATAAAAAATACATCGGTGTACACTCAATTATAATGTCAATCAATAATATTATGGCACAAGAACACCCTTGCACATAGCGAACAAGGGCATCACCACTACACAACTTGCAATAGTGATCTATAAACGGTTAAAGTGCGTCAGTTTTTGCCAATAATCTCTTACCTTATTATGATACGTGATTATTCAAAAAAGGCATTTTGTTTGCAAACTCGTAACCACAATTAGCACTTGCAAATGACAAACGAAATACGCGTCCTACCACGGCACACACAGAAATCAAATAAGTGGTTGTCGATTCTGATATAGAGCGCAGCAGCAGCAGCGCCGATCACATGGTAGCCCGTACAGGCTGGGAACGAGAACAGAAAATAAAATACTGCTTAAATATTTTGAATTTTGAAATTTTAATGATGATTAAAATTGACAATTATAGAGCAATGAGCTCACATAAAAATTTTAAACTATTTATTTTCAAGTTGCCGTTCATACATCATGAATTATTCTCACTTTTAAGAATATTTTCAATTTTTTTCGTCATTTTCAAGGATATTTCGGTGTTATGTAGTTGGTACATCGATTTAGTGACCATTCCAATATTTCCGGTGTCATCTGAAGTTGAGAGCAAGGTAGAGCAATCCAATCGCGTAAAGTGACGTCTGTTCAGTGACTACTAGCTATAATTTTGCCGTATAAGGAGAAATGGCGAAGAAAACGTATGATCTCTTATTTAAGTTACTCTTAATCGGAGATTCTGGCGTAGGAAAAACTTGTATACTATTTAGATTTTCGGATGATGCCTTCACAACAACCTTCATATCAACAATAGGTTCGTCTATAAGGATTTTGCATGTATCTCATTTCAAGAAAAGTGCCTTATCAATGCACAATGGCTATCTTGTTGCATGAAATTATTATTCATTGAGTGGCATTGCGGATTGATAATGAACACGAAAATGCTAATGACTGAATATGAGGGAGGGAGTGACACCAATACCTCTCTTAGCATTAGGCATTCTTAATTAAAGACCTCAGGGTTGAATTAGGGTGGGGTCATTTTATTCATGTTATTCTATTTTCTTGCAGGAATCGACTTCAAAATCAAAACAGTAGAATTAAGAGGGAAGAAAATCAAACTTCAGATATGGTAAGTTGACAACGCCCGTTGATTTACGGTACCGAAGTGGTCGAGCTAAGTTGATCAAAAGTTGCGTAGTAGGTACTAACATATAATATAATTGTGGCATTATTTCTGTTATTTAATACCGTATGTGGTGTGGTTCAAATATTTTCTGCTCAAAGATCTGAGACAGGAATCAGCATTGAAGTGCAATCAATTTGTTGATTAGCAGATCCAACTTTACTTGCGTTTTTATTTATTTACGTGCTTGTTAATTTTCTTTTTCCTTTATAATTTAGGAACTTGCTTATCTTTTCTCATTGTTGTTTCAGGGACACGGCAGGACAAGAAAGGTTTCATACCATTACCACTTCATATTATAGAGGTGCAATGGGCATTATGTTAGTTTACGACATCACAAACGAAAAGAGTTTCGAAAACATAGTCAAATGGCTGCGAAATATTGACGAGGTATGTTTCAAATCAAACCAATTGCAACCAGCAAACATCCGTAACTAATCAAAACACATCTATGGCTCGCTGTGTGGATTTCATTGTATGCCAACTTGATTCACTCAACACATGTTAATCATTACAGCATGCTAACGAAGACGTTGAAAAGATGATCTTAGGAAACAAGAATGACATGGATGACAAGAGAGTAGTAAGCAAAGAGCGAGGAGACGCGGTGAGTTTTTCATGATACCGACACACCCAGAATGAGGATTTGGTTTCAAATCAAACTGCACCGGGGTCAATTATAATTGCAGGCTGAGCTGCTTGATTTGGTCGAGTGGGTGGCTGGCAACTGAAACTGCCACCTGCTGGTCGACAGCTGCGCTATGCAGACACGATAATTGCATGGCCAGCTGCTGCCTTTGTTTTTACCGAGCTAGACAGACATGCTGTTTGATAAAGTTGTCATTATAATATATACAGGGTGGGAATAGAACACTTTTTGCCTATGATTTTTATTTTTCTCATAACCTTATTGAAATCTTCATCTATAACTTTAGAGCTTAACAATTATTAAAGTGTCTATCTTATTAGTTTCTTGGAAATGCTGAAAGGCTGGTTAATATAAGTTGGGAAAGGATTTGCAATTTCCAATGTTCTCTGAACTAATTCTCAATATAATCTACATCAAATTGTTGCCTAACATGGTCCAACTACCTAAGTATTGCCAAGGACTACATGGTACTGCTACTGCCCCATATAATAGTGTGTTTCTACTCAAGTACCCACTCACTAACTAGTACCTATATTTTATTTAGCTAAATTACCTGTAAAGTGGCTGATATGAGCTGGTATTGGACCTGCCTTCTTACATTAGGGACAATCAGCATTTAGTTGTAATTGTTGTCATTTGGATACATACTTATCTAGATTCTAATTATTTTCAAGGTCAGTCTTTAATTGTCTTGTTAATTGAAGCTATTATCAAGATCAGTATGAAACCATGCAGGTACCTAGAAACTTGCATTTCTCCAGCATTTCTATGAGTCATTACTTCCAGGGAAATCCCCTGAGCTAGTCACTAATTTAGTCTGTGTAGCTGATAGGGTGGTGGATTACACCTTTCCTTGGCCAGGCCTGAGCCTGATATTTATATTTTATTGAATTCCTATTTGAGGTAATGTGGGCGTCATAATCCAAGTCACGGGCTAAGCGACTCCAAGGGCATTTTTCCCCTTTTTTATAACTTTTTTGGGTCAATTTCTGCTTGTGTTTCCGTAATGACATTTAGTAGCAATCCGGAAACTTACTCTTTTCTACAGAATTAAAAACCTTATGTGAAAGTTACCAAATAGATTGGCAGGATTATGGCCTATCTTGAGTTGGTTATCCTCGAAATGTCTGATATTTTTTCCGGTTTGATCTCTATGTCGGTTTGAACTGTTTGGTTTGAACTATAGACTGTGGTGGTATTTAGACTTAATCAGTTGCTCGTCGCACATAAACATAACGCAGGTGCCGCCTTCCAGATTGCGCGCGAACACAGCATACGTTTCATGGAGACGTCGGCGAAGGCGAACATCAACATCGAGCGGGCGTTCAACGAGCTGGCCGAGGCGATCCTGGACAAGACGGCCGGCAAGGACCCACTGGAGGCACCCGACCGCGTCACCGTCGACCGACGGGCCGCCCAGGGCTCGAACCGGTGCTGCTAGGCGGCGGCGGCAGCGCTGGGTGGAGAAGCGGTGTGGCGGGAGACGTTGCGGTGGGCGCCGCGCGCGACCCGCTGCCCGGGGAGCGGGGGACACTGTGCACATCGGTCGGAGGTTTTTGGTTGCTTATGATCGAGTTGCATCGGTCAAGACTTTACGAGTCGTGATTTTTTATGTTTTCGAATTCAATTTTTGTTGATCGATGTGGATGTCCAATCCAAAGGTTTTACACCCTGAGTCATCTTCAACGGAAATTGATTTTGATGTAAAGAAAATATTCCGGCAAGGGCAAGCATTTAGATAACTTTCAAACGGCTTATTTTTTCCCCCTTAAAAATGAAGACATTAAAATAGTTCCACGGACCTAATTGTAAAAATGGTATAGACCCGGTTAAAAATGGAAAAAATCACAACTTTTTAGCCAAAGTCTTCTTCTAAAAAGTTTTTAAGCAAGTTAAAAACGGCGATTTGGATCGCAACGCGTCCGTACCGCAGAGTGTCCCCCCCTTTGCGGGCAGCAAAAGGAGCGGCGGTCCTGCCAGCAACGAAAGAGCGGCCCCGTGCGCTGAAGACCGAGACGCGACGGCAGAGACAGTGGCGGCGGATTGGCGTCCCGTCCGCTCAGCCGCCTAGCCGGACGCTTTCGCAATAACCAGCTCTCGAACCGTGACGCGAGCGTGACTGCCTTTTCTATTAAAAAACACGCGCGCGCGTGACGCACCGTGACGGACGTAAGTTCTCGTGCGAGCGCGAGCGTCGAGTCACGACCTTCTGGCCAGTTGGAATGTTAGCGAGATTTTAAAAGTGTTGATAACTTGGGAATCTTTAGTGTCACCAAGCAGAGTCGGCAAGAAGTGTTCTGTATTGGACGGAGGAGTGAGCAAAACGAATGTGTTGCTTGATGCATTTGAGAGACTACAAGACCCGGAAGTTAGTGTCGCGAATGGAAACAGCCCCGCGGAGTTGGTAACAAAATAACAGCGAGAAAATTAGTATTTAATTGTTTAGCAATCGCAAAGAAATGCTACCTACCTACCTACCGTTGAGTCCAATGTAGTCATGCTCATTTTTTTTTTGTAGTTAAGCGTACCTTTTTGATTACCTACGGTTAAATAATAGGAGGATATTTCGCAACCCGCTCATTTGACGAAGGCGGTGAAATATTATGAATGTGGCCATCTAACTATCTTTTAGTGAACCTACCCGACCGCTTATCCAACGAAACCACTTTAAGTAGATAATCACCTTGTTTATTATTATTCTTAGGAATTTTATCAAGTAAGCCATTGCCATCGCTAAGTGTACTCATTGTGAATTTTATTACGCCGAGCTTGTACAGCCTATCCACGTTACTTCGTTGATCATTATCGACCTCTGCACCTTAACGGGCAAGGTAAGTTTTAAGCTCTGTATTGATTTTTTTAACTTCAATATAATATCTTCTCATCGGTGTCTTTCAAATCTTTACGAAAACAAATATATATTATTTTTTAATCACAATAGAAGATGCAAATAAAATAACGATCATGTACCTATGCAATCTAACTTAAATTATATTATATAAATATATATATATATAAATAATTATTTATTTCCGTGTTTACTTTCGTGACAATTCACTCCAACGGTGGCACTTCCGGATCATCTACAAAGTCGTTGTCCACCACTTTCTTCTCCGCCGCGGCTGGCTTCTTCGTCTTCTTCCGCTCCTCTGCCCTCTCGACGATCCGTCGGTAGTCCGTGACGTTGTCTCCCATCCCGATCTCGAGGTACTCGCGCGTAGAGTAGTGCTCCTTGCGCGGCGGCTCGACTTGCGCAGCGGAGGGCTTCGCGGGCCCTGGGGGCTTGGCGCGGGCGGCGGGGGGCGCGACGACCAACTTGGCTTTGGGGATGGTGATGACCAGGTGGCCGGTGGACGCGGATCGTTGGGCCATGGCGGAGTCCGAGTCGACTTCCTCCGAGAAGACAATCTGTGGATTAGTTTCGTTAGACGTAGTTATAAGACAGGGGCGCAACTTAACGCCAGATAGTAGGAGTGATGCTGACGTAGCTGAATTTTGGGTTGTCAAGTTATAGTTGTCAAAAACTGGTGGAACATATTTATGATAACTACAGGGTAAAATAGGAGTACTTGAACCAGTAATTTTGTGGTGACTACTAAAATACATTGATCTTTAAGAGCCAAAAATCAGTTGGAATTCAGGGAAGTAATTTTGACAAGGACAGTATAGGAAATATCTTAGAGAAGTGGAGATAATTGAGATCAAAAAAGCTGGGCTTATTTGGTCGGTAAGTGACAAACAGCATCGTGTAGTGAAAATTGGATAATGTAGGACGAGGATCTCATTGACTGAACATGATGGACTTGCTACCTTGTACCATCTTGTACTTTTCAATACTGTGAATTAACTTCCATTAAGGTTATATATTGTTCCGACATCATTTTTTCACAGGCTCCATAGCTTAATCAAAACACGAAGAGAGATATTAGAAGAAGCTTAACGCAACTTAAAAATTATATTTATTCTGACCTGCAATGCTTTGCCTTTGATCAACATCTTGACGTGCGTCGGATGCACGTCAACCTCGATGTGCGACGTCTCCAAGTGTTTATACACCGCCACATCCACCACGATGCTGTTGCTAGAGTCCTCGTCCGTTATCACCACCGGAATCTTTGCTTGGTTAACGTTCAGCGGCCGACCGTTGCTCCCAATGAATCTGTACGTTCGTTGCGGCGCATCCAGTGGCGATTTCGTTTCCTTCACTTCCTTGGACTTGCGGATGGCGTTGGCAATGTCTACTCTAGTCTCCGGAGAATGTTCGCTGACTTCCGACCAGTACTCCTGCAGTTTCTCTTCATCTGGCCTTTCATCTGCCTCGTCTATTTCTGTGACTTCGCAGCCTTTGCTTTTCTCTATCTGTAGCTGTCGTCGAAGCTTGTACTGCTTCTGCTCAATTAGGATTGACTTTCTGATTTCATCATAAGCTTGCATGGCCAGGATTCTGTCGGAATGTTCAATGGTCTTACCGTCCAGGCTATCGATTTGGTGTAGAGTGCCGATTACGTAGTCTCGATATCCTCGATAGTCGCAGCATGGGTTTCCTGTCAAAAACAGCTCGCGTAGTGCTTCGTTTTTCCGCAGCGATCTTATGCTTGTAATCTCTCCGATGAAGTTCAGAGTGAGATCGAGTTTTTTGAGCGATTCGCAGCCTTCCAAGTTCTCAATTTTCTCGATGTTGTTCAATGCAAAATTGACGTATTCCAGCTTTTTCATTTTGTGCATGTTTTCTGAAGACAATGAAGACACTTTAAAGTTAGGCATAATATGTACTTAACAGAAACAAGTTTGGATTGCCTTGAACTTTTGAAACTACAAAAATATACCTTGCCAATATCTATTTTCAGACTTTTACCAGCAAGAGAACAGGGAATGTCGATGTACCTATCCATAAGCTATTCCAAAATATTCCACTCCTCAACTATGGCTCTGGTTCTCATGGCAATTATCTGGAAATATAACTCGATTGATACCTACCTAATTTTATAACAAAATATATTCAAATGGTTTGGTACCTATTTTTGAAATCAAATTCGATTGCAGCAACAAAATCTTCAATTCTCGACACCAATTTTGAAGATGTTCAATCTTCTCAATGTCTTCTTGATGGAGAGCTATCTCCTCCAACGAACAAATCTCTCCTTCGTTGTGCTCGGAACGTTTTCTCACCATTTCTTCTGTAACTACAATGATAACATGAAGTCCTATAAATTCAATTGTGGTATCTGCAGATGCCCTTAGTATCAAACCATTTGGCTTAAGAGGCAGAACTAGGCGCCCGCAGGGCCCGCGGCCGCGGGCGAGCGCAGGCCCGTCTACGGCCGCGGGCGGGCCCAGGCCCGTCTACGGCCGCGGGGGGGCCCGTCGGTTGTCACTAAATCTGAAACACTTTTACTCATTTTTGCGATACTTTCAGTGTTATTCACTCTTGTTTCACGCCAACTGCAGATTTAATGTGTGAGGCAGACTGGTCCAGTTCGCGGGGGGCCCTTGTCGAGTCAGGTCAAATTTGGTACACGAAGGTTTCGCTTGATAAGGAGTAAAATATCAGAAAATACGAAAAACTACAGAAAAACATTGTCAATTACATTAGTAGGTATATGCAAGGGTCACTTTTAGTGATTGAAAGTATCTTACAGGTACCTACTCCGACGCTCTGAATTTTTATTTCCAGGAAAGGTCTATCCTGCTTATCATATTGCAAGATTTAACTTTGAAATGTGGTTCACAGAAAATATCGAGCTGATTTTCCAAAACCGTCAATTTGAAATAGCTTTGCTACAACGCATAGATTTGCTCTAAAAAAGGCCAATGATTCAAAATTTTATATGGGGCTGAAAAACCTGTCGCCTTTGGGATAGGAGGGGGGGCCTTTTTGTTCAAATCTGCGGGCTGGCCCGTGAATCGTTGTTCCGCCCCTGTTTGGCTTCCAAAGATATCTCAATCATTTAGCAAATAATGTTTTGCACATTGGGTGGTTATTGCAGGAAGTGATGACTATGAAATGATTTCCAGGCAAGCAATCATGTAAAATCACCCAATCGTTTTTTTTTCCTTCCCTTCCCCTGAAATGTTGTTCCAACGTCAACGAGAGAAAGGTGAGTTCACCGTTTTGGTGGCAATTTTGCGTTTTGCAATTTGTTCTTTTGACCAAAAGATTGGGTACTTACTGAAAACCATCGCTTATATTTATTTGTGATGAATTTATTTCGTTTCTTGAATCGTTGCAAGGAAATCAGCGATCCCCATCACACATTTGTGCCGTTGCTATGGTAATTGGTAATGAGCATGGCGCGTAGATTTTTGAAATTCAAGAAAATCCATAAATCACAGCCTTTACAATCATTTGCAAGTGAGACAGCAAAACGAGAAGGCGGTGCCAGAAAAATGGCAGCCATCACAACGGCTAAGGTGCTTAGCTTTGACCCTCCGAGTTCTGCTAGCTCTGATGGGTAATTAATACCTTAATATTTGATCAATTACGTGTTCAAAAACACGACCTTAACCTGTATGATTAATTAAATTTCAAGCAATTTTTTTTTGTATGACTCGCCAATTTTATTTGGTGACGACACCACATGGTCCGATCATCTCGAGATCAGTCCCATCAGTCCATTGCCCTCATGGACCAGCATGACACATTGCTGCTATGTCTATCTTTAACCGTTTTCAGAGACGGAAGCGAGATCGACCACAATGACCAAGTATTTCTTCAAGATGACGTTGAAGATGAAGAGAGGAGCGGGGATTTCTACCCGACTCCAGTTTCACCACCCCCAATGTCTCCGAGACCGGCATCGACAGGCTCTCAAAAGTCCCCACGAGCTAAGCGCACTCGCACAACGTCCATGTCGCAGTCGTCTAAAAAGACGTCTGCCGAGTCGATCCTGCGTAGCGATACGAGGACGATTTACACGGCGGGTAGGCCACCGTGGTATAATTCTGCTGGTCAACAAGTCGAACCGTTTGTTATTGGAATCTGTGGGGGGAGTGCCTCTGGGAAAACCACGGTTGCGGCAAAAATAATTGAATCTCTCGATGTCCCATGGGTGACTTTGCTTAGCATGGACTCATTTTACAAGGTTTGTGTTCTAAGTATTTTTTCAAACCTTTGAGGGGTAGCAGTTCAAACTATTCTTGTAAACTACCCTACAATCTTTTACTTTGCAGGTTTTAAACGATAAACAACATGACATGGCTGCAATCAACGAGTATAATTTTGACCACCCTGATGCCTTTGATTTTGAACTGTTAGCCGATACCCTAGAGAGACTGAAAGAAGGAAAAAAAGTTGAAGTTCCTATCTACAATTTTGTCACTCATTCCAGGGAATCTCGGACTGTAAGTTCTACCTCACAGACTTATTTTAATCTTAAATACCTATACATGATTGACCCTATGACAATCGACAAGCTCAATTGTAAATTGTAATACGCTCCAATATTCCTTTTCAGAAAACCATGTACGGCGCGAATGTGATAATATTCGAGGGGATCCTAACTTTCTACAATGCCAGAGTACTGAAGGTAATTAGGAAATGCACAAGCCAATTATGAGAGGTATCTACATCCTGCAAGCCTCTGTAATGACCAAAGAATGCTATGGTTTCTTTGGTCTCATCCACACTGATGCATCTAGCTCCCAGATTTTAGTTAAGTTAGTTGGTCTTGGTACATAGCAATTTGGCAAATGCCATGGGCTAAAATTTGCAAGTTTAATGGTGTTCTCAACACTATTTTTATAGAAATCATTATTTTAGTAGCCTTATTGTTTTTTAGCAGGGCTTCTTTTTATTAACATTGTCATTGATCAAAATTTGTGACTTAAAAGATTAGAGATTATTAGTGTATATTTCTAGATAATCCACAGCTTTAGCCAATGACCCTGATCCACAAGACTTTGCAAACCTAGACTGCAAAAGACCTTGCAGTCTTGGCAGTGGCGTAGCCAGCACGGGGGCAGGGGGGGCGACCGCCCCGGGCGCCGCCCGGCGCCGAGCGCCGGGCGCCCCTATTTTTATTAATTAAAATTACAATAAAGCCCGCTCTGGACCCAGAAACCTGTAAACTATATGAAATTTCTGAAAAAGTTAGGACATTTTGCGTCTAATTGGGGCGCCCCTAAAGACCCTCATTTTCAAAAATTAAAAGACTATTAGGGGCGCTGATTTCAACCAAAGAAGGTGTACAATTTAGTGGAACCACCTGTCCATACATGCTTAAAAGGGCTAGCGGCATGCTGGACCAAACGCTTGTTGACATGTCGAGGTAATGACAGCGTGAAACCAACCAATTGCCCGAGCCATTGTCTGACGAAAGGGTAGAAAAAGACGTCAGTCATCAAGTCGTCAGAATGCAGAACCTGTATAGCTGTTAATGCGAAGGCGTCAATTTTTGGTGTAACTTCGGGTTTTCCTTTGGTGGAGCGGTCACCTTACAGGCAATTCGTATCTGTTTCTTTTACTCATAAACACTTTTGACACTGACACCACACTTAAAGACAGAGGTCATCTCCAATATAGCTGTTTTAAACATTGAGCGAGAACTCGCAGAAACAATAGATTTTGAAAATATGACCGACAACTTTGCGAAAATGAAGCCTCGACGAAAGAAACTTATTGCTGGAAAATAAGGGTTACTTCTCAAAATTGGTTGAGCCATTTGGCCAGTGAAACGAAAACAAGCCGTCTAATTGAGCATGAGAAAATTGAAATTTTTGATTTTTGAAAAACATTTTTAAGTTTTTGAATTGAAAAACGCAGAAGTACTCTGAAAATTGCATCTAAATCGTTTCGGCCGTTTGGACAGTCGAGCGCGGACAACGGACAGAAAAACAAAAAAAATCAATAGTGACTCTTTTTAGGATTGAGTGGAAATTGAAAGTATTCGCTTCACTCGCTGCGCTCATCCAATTATATAATATACTCATCTTGTTACGTAAGCGTAACATTTAATTTTATTACATTTTACTTTTAATTCTGATTTGTTTTAATTAGTTTTATTGGATCAAGAAAAATAATGTTTGATCATAGCAAACTACGTCATATAAATTACAGTGACAAAAATTGGCTAATACACGTTTCTTAATGCCTTATTACTTATGAGGATGGCGCCCCTATTTTTCTGACAGCCCCCCCAAGCTCCCAATCCTGGCTACGCCACTGAGTCTTGGTTGTCCTTGTCAGTAGCTTCCCTTTAGAATAACAAATAGCTACACCTCTTCTACATACCTAAAAAAGCAAATTTAGCCCAAGGAAAAAAATTCAGTTAAGGAAATTAAAAAACGCCACAATCATTTTAGTTCTTGAGGGTGTAGATGCTGGATATGAAACTACCTACAAATGAATGTTAAGGAGATGCTAAGGAAGCTAGGAGCAACAGCCTAGAACGAGTATACACGCTCGTAGAACAGCAGGGATAGCGTTTGAGGCAGTGAAAGGGTGAACATGGCAATTTTGGTACCTGCAGCAGCAGGGCATAAAATTGGTAGCAGAAAGTCACGAGTCTTAACAGGGCAGTGTTTGTTTCTGCCACAAATGCTAGATGGAGGTTTATTAGTATTACAAACAAAATATCCATTCCAAAATTTGTATGCGTAGCAGGATTAGAACCCAGATATTTCACCTGTCCGGGGCTAAGCATTATCCGACTATGCTATATGGACAACCAACTGTGGAATTTAATGAATATCTACCGTACATGCAAAAAGTATTTGCATCTAGGTTCGGAAAACACCTATAATATATATGAAGATGTTTGTAGACACGTATGTGGAACGACATGGGTTTTGCTGGAATTGAAAGTGTTAGCAGAAAGTCACGAGTCTGAACGAAGCGATGTTTGTTGCCACAGATGCTGGACATGAAAGTGTTTGTGGACACGGACGCGGACGTGCGTCTGGCGCGCCGTCTGAAGCGCGACATCTCGGTGCGCGGACGCGACCTTGAAGGCGTGCTCAAGCAGTACTGCAACCTGGTGAAGCCGGCGTTCTACTTCTACATCGCGCCGTCGATGGTTCACGCGGACATCATCGTGCCGCGCGGCGGCGACAACGCGGTGGCCATCGAGCTGATCGTGCACCACGTTCACACGCAGCTTCAGCTGGTAACGTCCTGCACTCTCGGCTTTCTTACTATTTTATGGAGCCTTGTCTTTTCCGAATCCTAGTAGTAGAGATGGGATAGTCCGTGCTGTTAGTCCGTATTGACCACCACACAAGTGTTCTGTACTACTCGATAGCAGCACGTCTGCTAACAAAATGTGAAGTTGAAAGTTAAATCTTAGGAAATTTTAAATTTATGTTTAAAAAAAAATTTGTTTCTAAATCCTGTTCAAATTGAATTAATCTGCAAACATCCCTGTGTTGAAGGCACATTTGAATATAAAGCTTCATAATCTAATTGATGCAATGCTAACTCTATTGCAATGCAATCCTTAATGGCTTATTGAATGCTTTTGTCTAGTAGTTCATAAAAAATTGTGTTGATGTACTTTGAAACATTATTCGTAAAACTCCTCTTCTTCTATCAAGTCGGGCGTTTAACTAACAGTATGCATTGGATCATTTCAATAATTCAGTTGGGTTTTAGTGTACTTTGCACCAATACATATAAATAATACGGTGGTGTTTTGAAATCTTTGGATGTTTTGAACTTTGAGTCAGCTGAAGCTATTTAACTTATCTACAAACATTTGTTCATAACAAACCAACAATAGAGGCTAGCAGATATACCTACCCACAGTGGGTATTTGGGAAATTTTATAAGTAGAGTAAAAAAAACTTACTGGCAATTTTCGGCTTATTTGTGAAAGTATAAAAAAGTTCCTGCAACCAGTCACCCAGACAATGTTTCCACACTAGCCAAAATTTTCCTGGCCCAATGTTTGCAAAAATTAATCGCTGCAAAATCTAGCCTACATTCCAGCCACAAACTACCAGATCATCTATATGATTAGAATTAGATGATTGCTTATCATCACTCACTCAAAGATAATGAAATGTAAACAATCTCACACTGGGTCATCTTTCCTCAAGTTGCTTACACAAACCCTAGTGAGCTCCAGTTTTGCTTGACAAGTCTGTGACTGCCTGTCGAGTGCTAGACACAATCAACAGGTAGAATAATTACTGGTGTTGCTGCCATTTTGCAGAACGAAATCTGACTAATGTTTCCATTCTCAGACAGGGACATCACGTGTGCCGGTGCACGCGCTGTCAACACTGAATCAGTTAATTGGCTAGGAGAATTAAACATGTGATTGGTGATGCAGTCATGTTACATCCTGCCTTGGCAGAAAGGCAACGCTTTGGCTGGCACTTTGCCCACTGCACCTACCTACTAGTTTTTCATTGACTGCTGCAGCGTGTGGAGTTGACTTACTGTGAGGCACCCTCGAATCGCTAGGCACTCGAGTCATGTCGGAAGATTTGTGTAACGGAGAGCCAAGCGCCGGAGGGGCCGGCAAAAATGTTGCGGTACCTGAGATTGTTTGCTTTTCGTTACTTGTCTTAAACTTCTGGCAGACTTCCTGCTCAGACATCTTAATGGAAGCTGATAATAACAATGCATGGTCCACATGACAGGCTGTCTATTTGACTTTTGATATAATTTTTTTACAAATTTATTACTAACAAGAGTTGCATAGGTAGAATAATCAATATGGAAATTCAAAATGAAATTTTATACACTCTTTTGTCAATGAAAATAGAGGCAGTGTCAACCTTTTATAAAACACCTATTTTGGGGGCCTAAGATGCAAATGAAATTGGCGATTCAATGATATTTTCCATGTTTAATTAGGGCCTAGTTCATCTTCTACTTTTGAAACGTTTGATATCTTTTTAAAAGCGATCGGTTTTGCCTGTGGACTTCCAGCGCGGGTTCAAGCTGCGCGAGAAGCTGGCGCACTCGTACATCGGGCAGCCGCTGCCCAACTCGGTGTACCTGCTGCCGTCGACGCCGCAGATCCAGGGGCTGCACACGTTCATCCGCAACAAGGACACGCCGCGCGATGAGTTCATCTTCTACTCGAAGCGGCTCATCCGGCTCGTCATCGAGTACGCGCTCTCGCTGCTGCCGTTCCGCGTGAGTCCTCGCCGAGCTCGCGCCGCTAACGCCGCCACAAGATTGCTTGGAGCCAGTTTTGTCGTTTTATTAATGCTGGGCTGAAGTGGGAGTTGAGTTAAATTCCATGGCAATGGCTCACCACCAGCAAAAAAATTTAATTGTTTCTGTCAGTCATTGCTCTCAACTCAGAGTTGGGAAAAAAATGGTAAAACTGGCCCTTAGAGCTGATTTTGTAATATTTAATATTTATTACTCGGCAGTTGTTCTAGTTTATTGTCATTTTGTATAGCCTGATTCACAATTGTCAATTGGTCATCAGGATTAAGGATTGGTGATTAAGGATTAAGGTTTAACAGCATGCTGCAATTCCCAACTAATTCCTTAGATAATCCTAGAAACTATGTGAGGTTCAACAAATCTGTTTGGCTTTTACAATGACATAAGTCTGGTGTATCAGTGGATGACATTGATATTAATCTAGGGATGAAAATGTTGAAAAATTGAACCTTAGAATTTTAATTTTTGTAACTGCTCACCAATAACTCTAATTAAATCATACTACTTAGCAGGATTAACATCTGATATGCATAGGTTTGCTCCGAAATAAATATATAATAAAAATATATTTTGGGAGCTGTGCCCACGAACTCTCCTACCCTTTGGGCTATTCTGTAACCTTTTGTATGGAGTTGTGAACAGATAATGCCCCCCTTTACTTATGGAAAATTATTTATCTAGGCACTAGGCACTAGGCACTTTACTACAGATTTTTACTACCTATGGTCATGAGTTATGAGTGACGTAGGCCTTCATTGTGTAACGAGTTACATGTTTTCGATACGAACAGTATCGAAAACCAGTTTAGAACATTCGAGTAGCCAAAACTACCTGGGTCGGGACCCTTCTGGAATATTCGAGGAGCTTGGATAATTCTAGAAGGTGTCACTTATATAAAGGAGGGACAGGCGGTATGAGCGGGTCAGTCTGGATATAGCTTTTGAAGTGTAACGAACAAGTGTATTTGTAGAGTGAAGAATAAATAAGTTTAAATAGAGAGCACGGTTTTAGTTATTTTACCTGGGAATAAATAACTTGGCGCCCAAACCCACAGCGTTATAATTTGGCGTTTAGCGGAAGCGTTACAAATTGGCGCCCAACGTGGGGCAAACGGTTGAAATTCGTGGTGAAGATGGAAATTAACAGGCTGTCGAAGGATGAGTTGACCTACGAACTAAGTATTCGCGGGATCACCGAAGTCGCCACAGTTGAAGAAATGCGTAAGTCCTTCCGACAGTTGCTGAAGCTAGAACGTGAAGGGAAATTAGTCATGCCTTCGATCGTTATGGAAGTCAAAGGAGAGATCAGGAGTTGCGAAGAGAAACTGGTGGAAATAGAATCGTTGCTTCTTACTTTCAAAGGAGGCCGACTAGATCCAGTTTATAAATTAATCGACAGTAAGTTGACGCATGTGCTTGGAAGGGCCGAGAGAATTCAAGCCTTGGAGTCATCGGATATGACGTCCCGGTCGACCATCTTACGCAAGGTTCTATCATTATACAACCAACTTAATTCTTCGGCCGAGGGAGCAATGGACGAGTCCGACGAGGAAGCAAGTCCTGAGCTTCCCGATGTTCATGAAGGATTCGAGAAATTCATTTCTAAAGCGGAAGGCGGTCGTATCAAGGAGACTCCTGTCAAAAACGATAAGACTATTCATCATTCGGTAATTCGACATCAGACGCCTGTGTGCCAATGGAACCTTCGTTTCTCGGGAGACGAAAATAGTCTTAGTGTCCACGAATTTCTTGAAAGAGTTGAAGAATTAAAGACTGCCAGGAATGTGGACGACGAAGATCTTTGGAGATCGGCGATTGACCTCCTGGAAGGAAGTGCCCTTATGTGGTTCCGCACCGTGAGAAGGCAGTTTAATTCGTGGGATCACTTTGTCGTAGGCCTTAAAGAGGAGTTCCTTCCGGTGGATTATGAAGAGAAGCTCTGGGAGGAAATTAAAAGGAGAACACAAGGATCTGGGGAGAAAGTGGGTCAGTACGTACGCACCATGCTATGCCTGTTTGCGAGGCTACCCAACCCGGTAACAGAGCAATCAAAACTCAGGATTCTAAAGAGAAACGTCTTACCATATTTGATCGAAGCACTCAGCTGTTTGGAGTTTGAATCTGTGGATGAATTTTCAAAGATTTGTAAGAAATTGGAACTAGGAAAGATCCAAGCAGAGCAATATCGACCCCCACCAACAGATAGCCGGTCCTTGTTGGAACCCGATCTGGCATACCAAGGTAGAAGACATGCAATCGCAGGTGCTAACTCGACCAACATGAGTAAGATCACGAACCACGGGAGGGCTATAGAAGCCAGAAAACAATACGACATCCCTCAAGAAAAAGCAAGGAAAACCTTCTGCTACGGCTGTGGGGCGGTGGGCGTTATCCGCCGATCCTGCAAAAATTGCAATAATTCGGAAAACGAGAGGGGAGAAAATTTGCGATAGGTCCTCGGCAATTTTCTCCGACCAGAGAAGAGGACGCATTACAAGAATTGACGGGAGGAGAGATGCAACTAGACCAATTACTCTTTATGGGAAAAGATGCAAGAGCTTACCTTTTCGTGAAGATTATGGGGATTCATTTAAAGGGTTTATTGGATAGTGGCGCCAATCGCACCGTGATTGGAGGTGAAGGATGGAGGTTTATCTCCCAATTAGGGTTGAAGCGGAGCATGGAGAAAGTAAACACGTTCATCACTGTGGCGAGCGGACAGCGATGCGCAGTCGATTTTGTCGTCTATATCCCATTCGAACTAGAAGACCGCCTCCGAGTGATACCTGTGTTGGTGGTGAAGAGCTTACCGATCATCCTAACCCTGGGCATAGATTTTTGGAAGATTATGGGTATCATTCCGAATGTAACCACTGCGACCTGGACCTTTACGAACCCGAATGTGGAACAAGATGACTACAACACTGTGGATTCCATAGAAGAAAAGTCAATCCGCGAAGAAGAAAGAATGAAACTCGCCGAAATAACAACGCGATACTTGGCGAAGATGTCCGAGAATTTGGGATGTCACAGGTCGATCGAGCACAGGATTGATACAGGCAACGCTTCGCCAATAAAACAACGGTATTATCCAGTTTCTCCGGTAGTACTGCGGTCAATCCACAATGAACTGGATAATATGATCAAGCTAGGAGTAGTGGTAAAATCAAAGAGTCCATGGTCGTCGCCTATGCTTTTAATCAAGAAAAAAGACGGTTCCTACCGATTTGTGGTGGACTTTCGCAAAGTCAACGCTGTTACCGTCAAAGATGCATATCCGATACCTTATGTGTCTTCTATTTTGGATCGCCTGCGAGAAGCGAGATATCTTTCATCTTTGGACTTGAAGAGTGCCTATTGGCAAGTGCCTCTAGAGAAAGATAGTCAAGAAAAAACCGCGTTTACGGTGCAAGGAAGAGGACTGTTCCAATTTACCCGGATGCCTTTCGGCCTACATAACAGTGCGGCGACTTGGCAACGACTGATCGATCAAGTTTTAGGTCACGACTTGGAACCGTATGTCTTTGTTTACCTTGACGACATCATTATAGCCACGTCTACCTTTGAGAAACACACGGAAGTCCTCGAAGACGTTCTCCGGAGGTTAAGGGCGGCGAACCTTACGATCAATAGAGAAAAGTGTGAAATTGGAAGAAAGGAGTTAAGATATCTCGGCTATGTGGTGGATCAGTACGGTCTGCACGTCGACCCTGAGAAGATCAGCGCTATCTTGGACTATCCTGCACCTAAGTCAAGCAAGCAGGTAAAGCGTTTTGTGGGAATGGTGTCGTGGTATAAGCGTTTTATACCTTCATTCGCCATCCTCATGTCCCCACTTCATAATTTGACACGCAAGAACGTCCAATGGAACTGGACTACAGAGGCCGAAGAAGCTTTCAGACAAGTCAAAGAAAAGTTAGTTACGCCTCCTATACTCACTTGCCCGGATTTTGATCGTCCTTTTTCGGTACAAACGGATGCATCCGCCTATGGTATCGGGAGTGTGCTATCTCAAGAATTTGAAGATGGAGAGAAAGTGATCGCTTATTATAGCCGGTCTTTGACGAAAGAAGAGAGGAATTACTCGCCGACCGAACGGGAGTGTTTGGCCGTCATTTGGGCTATTGAGAAGATGCGCCCTTACCTGGAGGGTAGCCGTTTCTCGGTAATTACCGATCACCATTCTTTATTGTGGTTAAACAATTTAAAGGATCCCACTGGAAGACTAGCCCGCTGGGCTATCAGGTTGCAACAATTCGATTTTGACATCAAGCATAGGAAAGGTAGTGAACATGTTGTGCCGGATGCTTTGTCGAGAGCGATAAGCCCTGTCCTCGACCTCATCACCGTCCACGAGCAAGTAGCGGATAAATGGTGGAACAAGATGAAGTCAAGAGTCACCGGAAATCCTCAGAGTTTCCCGGATTGGAGGGTGGAAAATTATAATCTATATAAGAAGGTCAACGATAATTCTCAGCTTGACATGGGATTAGGGAGCAATTGGAAAATTGTCATCCCAAAAGATCTGAGGAACAAAGTGTTACACGAATCCCATGACGCCGAAACCTCAGGGCATCTCGGTATTTTTAAAACCTGGAAAAGAATTGCCGAATGTTATTATTGGCCAGCCATGAAGAGTGATGTTCGCAAGTACATAGGGAAATGCCACGTTTGCGCCCAGTATAAAGTGGAACAATGCAAGCCCGCCGGATTAATGGGACACCGACGGATGGTTTCAAGGCCATGGCAAATGATTTCGTCCGATTTAATGGGCCCGTTCCCTCGGTCTTCAAAGAACAACAAGTACTTATTAGTTGTATCAGATTTCTTTACCAAGTTCACATTGCTGTTCCCGCTGAGAGAAGCTAGGACTGCTACGATTTTGAGACGCCTCGAGGACCAAGTTTTCCTGATATATGGGGCTCCGCAATATCTACAGTGTGACAATGGCCCACAATATACGAGCTCTACCTTCAAGGCCTTTATGAAGAAGTTCGACACGAAGATCATTTATAATCCCAGTTACCACCCACAAGTTAACCCAACTGAACGGGTAAATCGGGTTATTAAAACTATGATCGGGAGTTATATCCGAAACAAGCATAACCAATGGGATAAACACATCCACGAAGTTGGGTACGCGATAAGATCAGCCAAGCACCAAAGTACTGGTTGCACCCCGAATCTCTTAAACTTCGGACGCGAGATTAATCTATCTGGGAAGTTCCACGGTGATGCTGATACGGTACCCGAAAATGCCCCTATAGAAGTCGGGAATCGCCAAAACTTGATCGAAAGACATAGAAGATTAGAAGAATTGTACGAGGAAGTCCGACTCCGACTCAAGAAAGCATACGATGCCAACCAAAAGGTGTACAACCTACGACGACGCCACAGGGAATTCGAAGTCGGAGAAGAAGTTTGGAAGAGGAATTTTGCACAGTCTAACGCAGCTAATAAGTTCACCGCGAGTTTAGCGCCGAAATACACCGGCCCTTTTGTGGTCAGGAAAAAGAGGTCCCCGTTGGTCTATGAACTGGTCGATCAACAGGGTAAGCCAATTGGTAACTGGCATACCAAAGATTTGAAGCCGGTACAAAAAGTCGAAACCGAAGATGACTGCGACATCGCCCAAGAAGAGGACTTTTCAGAAAATGAGTCAGAAGTTGAATAGTTTATTTTTGTATTACATTAATGGTATTTTGTATTTTTGTTAAGATAGGGGGTAATGTAACGAGTTACATGTTTTCGATACGAACAGTATCGAAAACCAGTTTAGAACATTCGAGTAGCCAAAACTACCTGGGTCGGGACCCTTCTGGAATATTCGAGGAGCTTGGATAATTCTAGAAGGTGTCACTTATATAAAGGAGGGACAGGCGGTATGAGCGGGTCAGTCTGGATATAGCTTTTGAAGTGTAACGAACAAGTGTATTTGTAGAGTGAAGAATAAATAAGTTTAAATAGAGAGCACGGTTTTAGTTATTTTACCTGGGAATAAATAACTTGGCGCCCAAACCCACAGCGTTATAATTTGGCGTTTAGCGGAAGCGTTACAATTGGCCATTTGATTCATTTTATTAAATACGGGCAATATGGCTGATTCGAACATAAATGCAAACACTCGTTCCATGCATGGTAGATATTTTGTTTCTTATTATAAACTGGCAATATTGCTTTTTTTTAAAGCTACCAGTTCAATTATTGGCTCTGCTAATTAACCAAGGAAGATAGGGAAATGAAATCACAACCCGAATATCTAACAAACGTGAACCGTCATTGTGATTGGCAGATGCAACTAGTGGACACCCCCCAGGGCGTGCCCTACCAGGGCAAGCGCTGTGCCAGCGACAAGATCTGCGGCGTTTCGATCCTCCGCGCCGGCGAAACGATGGAGCAGGCGGTGTGCGACGTCTGCAAGGACATCCGTATCGGCAAGATCCTCATCCAGACAAACCTCACCACCGGTGAGACTAGCCTTTGTACCTTTGTGGATTAAAAACTCTAAGGACAAACAAAACCTCTCCGAGTAACAGTGCATTGCGAATTGCCACGTATCCTTAATACCCTTAGGATCTTCATACAGACTAACCTTACTATCTAAAGACTCACCTTTTTCAATGCCAAATCAGTCAAAAAAAAAAAAAAAAAATCTGAGTAACAGTTTTTTGATAATTGAAATAGACCTACAAACAAACCAACTAACCAAAGCTGAGGAGCAAGTGTATTCCGGCCATTAAATATTTAGATAGGTTAACTTTCAAGTGCTTCAAAGTGGTTTGATAAGTGGATTTTCTATTCTATAATTATGTTCAGGAAATCTAGAGCTAGGAAACCTTGAACTTGTTGTTCAAACTTGAAGTTGAAAATTGCAGGTTTTGAAGTCGATCGCAATTTGAATGTTTGATTGATGCTAGTGGTGTTTAACGACGCACTGTTTTGAAAACTGGCCCTTCGACACTGGTCTTACGGCATCGGTGAATGAAAGGGTGATGATGAGGGTGAAGATGAACCTAACCTAGCCTAGAAGGGTGAAGGGGAACCCCGGGGCCGGCACGTAGCCTACTCCTGTCGAAAAGCACCAAGGGGACCACCGTCTTTCCGTCCCTTCCAAAGGACGGTACAACTTGGAACGACAGGATTCCTCCACTAATCCATGCTGTCGAGAGGTTATAAGCAAGGCGAGTGAAGTTGTCGAACTAACTTCAGACCCTCCAACCTGTCTCCCGAACAGAACTGATCATGTGCATGATCAAACACCTAACTCAGCGCGATGTTGCTTAACTTCGATGATCTCATGAGAACCGGTGTTTCCAACCTTAATTACAGAGCCAGTGAGAGTGAGACAAGGTAGGACAGCCATTGAGAGTTAGGCTGGATGAAATAACGGCGGAGAGTGTAGGACGTTGGGCAGACGATTGACGGTCGACAACGGTTGCAGGCGAGCCGGAGCTGTACTACCTGCGGCTGCCGAAGGACATCAAGGACTACAAGGTGATCCTGATGGACGCGACGGTGGCGACAGGGGCGGCGGCCATGATGGCGATCCGCGTGCTCGTCGACCACGACGTGCCCAAGGAGAACATCCTGGTCGTGTCGTTGCTGATGGCCGAGTCCGGTAAGCGCTATACGTCACCAGTTTGCAGTGGACCGTTTGCAACGGAGCTCTACGATGCTAGCCCATAAACTGCTGGCGTATACATTTTTAGAGAAATCGGTGCTCCGGTGAAAGTTCTTCTGGTCACTAGAAACAAATTATATTACAAGTGCCCATCAATGCTATTCTGTAACTTTACTAAGGTGAGCTAAGGTCTCCACTTTTATCAATGATTTTAATGGAGGAAATGAATGCTCTCATCTCAACTCATCAAACACCTTAATAAAAGTTTCAGAATCGCATTCCAGGCGGGAATATGAACTCCGAAGCTTGACCTAGCGGCTGTAATGCTCACCACTGAGCTACCTGGATGGCAGTTCTAATTGTTGGGCTCATAAAAGCCAATGGGTAAATACTAAATATTTACCGTTCATGCCACGTGTAGTTTGGTTCGATTCCTAATCCTACATTAGTGTGTTAGCCTGTTTTGTACGGTCAAATGTTTCATTCAAAACCTCGACACAACTTTTGGTTGCAATTTGTCGTGACTCGGGAGAAATATGACAACATAGGCAGGCTGTATGCACGCTTACGGCCGTAGTACGAAGCGCTTGAAGCGTCGAAACGACTCGTGATCTTTGCCAACACGGTGCGATTGTGGCGCAGGCGTGCACTCGATTGCGTACGCGTTCCCGGGCGTGCGCATCGTGACGTCGGCGCTCGACCCCGAGATCAACGACAAGTTCTACGTGCTGCCCGGCATCGGCAACTTCGGTGACCGTTACTTCGGCACGGAGCCGTCGCAGGAAGACTAGCCGCCGCCACCGCCGCCGTGGCTCGGCCAAGGTTACGCTGCGCCAGCCACCGCCGCGGTAACTCGAGCGAGGCCTAGGCGTCGGCCCGGGGGTTTGATCGATTTTTTGTCGAAATCACTTGGATAACGGGCAAAGTTTATAGAACACCTCGCATAGTCTCGGTAACGTTATTTTACGTGACGCCAGCGGTAGGGTTAGGTTTTTGTGAGAGTCCTACCGGTGACGTCGGTACTAAATTCCGATCGATGTCACTTGGGTGTAGTTCTATTAACGTTTGATAAGAGGTTTGTTCTTGTACATTGTCAACTGCTGTCAACTGTAGCTGTCAAATATTGCTACGTAGAAGTGGCAGTTTATTGCGGTTGGTCGTGGGAAACAGACAGGCCCAAGGTTTCGGGGGCGGCGGTCGTTAATTTGTTGTTGACGCGGCTGTTTTGGTGGAAATTCGTAGGCGGTTGCTTTGGTATTTCGTTGCCGTTTGTGTACGTTTTCTTTTTTACTTATCCAACGCCTGTTTCTTGCAGTTGATCTTTTATCCAATTGGCTTACGCGATATCTCTTTACTACGGTTGTAGAAAGAATTGGGTGGTCAGATGGGACAGAAGGGTTGACCACTTTAAAAAATTGCAACAGGCCTTACAGAGCAGGGAAAATATTTCACTCAGGTTTTTGAAGGCAGGGTTGGAGGAGAACGCGGCTAAAATCACGTCCAAATTGTTGGGATAGGCAAACATTATTTGCGAAAAACATTATCCACGTGAAAATTATTGTTACAGTAAGAAGAAGGAAAGTAGGTATTTATCGAAGGCATCTAACTTTTTGTTTATTTTTTAGGATATCTTGTGTGAACCAAAATGACATGCATAATAATTCAGTATAGTCAATGGAAATTCAAGAACAGCTGAACTCTGTAAAAATTTCTGTATTTTGGCTGTGTCTCTATTAATGTTTTATTATTTGGTGTGTAATACTAAAGTACTACTTATACTTATGTGTAATACTTAATAGTAGGAAGGTACTATGTTCAAAACTTAAATATCAGTTGTTGACGTTGATTATCTGTTCCCAACCCTGCCAGTACCGATTACTGATTGAAATCTTGTAACGTGACTTTATGGATCTATGGAATCTGTACAACCATCGGGACAAGACCTACCGTGGCTCTCTCCCTTTTGAGCCTGACGTTTCGAAAAGATTAGGAGTATTTGCCGCCGTGCTAGTTTCGCACCGTAAAACAAGCAGACATGCACCTCTGTGCTGAAATTCCTGGGTCCTCGTAGGACGGTGGTGATTGTTTGTTTTTGATTGAAAATGTATGACTTGAAATCTAAAATTTTGCACAGTTCTACCTTTTGGAAATAATGTAATTTGAGGAAAATTGGTCCAGGGTTTTTTGGTGCCTCCTTTGCCAGAAGTAAAATTACCTTATTCTTATGATCATTTTCCTTTGCTGCCTGACTTTTGGGCTTTGTTTTTGTATTGGGGTCATGCATTGGCTAAAGGAGTAATGGTGTATAATATCTTTGTAACTGGGCTCAACACATACATACACACATACATATACATATACACATACACACACATATACAAACATACACATACTTAACATACATATTTGAGATAATATACACGGTCAATTTGAAACGCACAGAGTTTGCCCCAGTGTTAAGAAAATCATTTGGTTAAAAGTATTATTTTTTTATATTTATTTTATGCAGAATTGACCTTCAGCTAGGTACTCATTTCTGAAATGAAGCTTATTTGAAAATATTTCTAATGTATGTACCAACATACTCCTTCCCCTGCAACCCTTAGCCGATGAGCGATGATGTTTGCCAGAAGCTGGTATTTGTAAATTTGACTGGCAATTTCCAGGCCTTTTTCCTACCAATTGTCTTTTTTTTACCATAGAATATGTTTTTACTTTTACCTAGTCAAAATACAATTTCAAGTTGAAATAAAATTCTTATGATTTGTTTACAATGTAAGTGACAGTGAAATGTGTGACAACACTGGGAAGTTCCAACTCCAAGTTCTACCTAGTTTTATTTGCCTCTTATTATCTTCTACTATTATACCCAACTACATTATTTAATATTTATACATAATTAATACCTTATTAAATCTAATCTACAATTTAGTAGTATTTGTTTTGTAAGCTGTTTTCTGAAATAAGAATTAAGAATGGTAGTTTGGATAGAATCAAAACAATATTTTTTAATTCTTCTCCAGGGATGAATCACACTGGAGCCTACTTGGAAAATTTTGCTCATCCAACAACAAGTGCCATCATTCTGATCTTGTTACTGTGTTAGTTGACTCTTAATGTTGAAAACTACCAATTGTCAAAATGAATTAAAACCTGTTCAATGCAAAAAATACTAGGATTTGTGTACTTGTGAGTGTGAAAAAACTATATGTTTCCACCTCTTGGTTTCGTTTTCAATATATGGAAATTATGAGATGTCTTGGGGCTTTGTGGGGAATGGGGATGAACATACTCGAATAAAAGTATGGCCGCAATCGCCTGCAGTCATGGTATGGCAACTACGGATCTGAGATTAGAACAAGACTTAAATGTCTTCGAAGCTTCTGAACCCGAGTTCATTTAATTGGTAAAATATTATTAATCACTTGGTACAATTGCAATGATACATACATTTTTGCAATTGATCGTTTTTGCTCTTGTATCTGATCGTAATTGGCGCTCAAATCTAATTTTCTAATTAGCAGCTGGCAGCACTTTTGGTGCTTTTGGTAGGGTGACATATGACAGCTCACATGATTTTTATTCCTAACCTAGAAAAATAGGTGCCCGATCGCACTTTGATCACACGTAGATCATTACATAATCATTGAGCTTTCACCAGATTCAGGAAGTCGGAATGAATTTGTTTGGAAGCCTGCTACGAACATCATTCTCACAACGTCTTTTCTCAACAACCACACAACGAGCGATGAAATTTGTTCAGTTCACGACACCCGATAAACCAGAATGTCAGCTAGGGGTGCAGCTTGACTCTTGTGTGGCAGATGTAAGCTCTGCGCTTGGTCCAGGTCCTAAAGGACTGTTGCAGATGCTGCAAGCCGGACCTAGTCTCTGGGAGAAAATTGAGAGGTAAGTTGACATCGTGTTACGTCTCATCTTTAAAATGTTTTGATTGCACTGTATTTTGTAGACTGGTGTGTGATGGAGGCCTGCCTCAGCTGCCACTTGCATCTGTTTGTTTGCTTCCCCCGATTACTGGACCCGATAAAGTGATCTGCGTTGGGCTAAACTACTTGACGCACTGCCAGGAACAGAACTTACAGCCACCAAAGGAACCTATGTTCTTCTCCAAGTTTGCAAGTTGCATTGTGGGGCCGAATGCAACGATTCAATACCCATCTGTTACTACAGTAAGTTTGGCTTATTCTTAATTGGTTCAAAAATAAAAATTATAAATAGACCTTAAGTCAGAATGGATGTCTAAAAAGTAATAGGTAGGGTTTTAGTAGGTATGGTTCAGCAATTACAAGGAACCAGTAAAAATTTTAGCTGAAATTTTTACTTGATTCTAAGGTAAGTATATAAAGATCCGAGACCCAATTGTCAGTCATTAGCTCGTGTTTCACACAGATCTTGTATTTAAGCCATGTTTCCCATGTTTCCTGCACAGATGCTGGACTATGAGGTGGAGCTCGTCATCGTAATGGGTCTCCGTACACGAAACGTTGGCGTCGACGATGCGATGAAGCACGTGTTTGGCTTCACGGTGGCGCAAGACGTGTCGGCTCGCGACTGGCAGAAAACACGAAACGGCAGGCAGTGGCTGTTGGGTGAGTGCCAACTTCTCCATTGTCTCCGTTTGCATTTCGATCTGCCTTGATTAGGGAGTGTTGACACTCCTCCATTGCTTCTGATCAATATCACAGTGAAGTTCAACTTCAACTTAGTTATTTATACTTTAATTTCATTCTAGCTTAGGCTAAGCACTGGCATGGCAACCACAGTTTATACTTTAATTAAATTTTCTTACATTTCACACAAGATAATATGTTGCAACCACCACCAGAATAATTTTGCAGTACAGTTTGTTATTCTTTCTTTAGTAAGAAATAGTCCTTTTGCCATTGGTACAGTCTTTTGACAGGCATATAAGTTAAGCCGAGAAATAAGTGAAGGAAAACATGCTAGTCTAGGTTGTAAACGTGGAACCAGTTGTCAATGCAGATTCTGGATGGTTCCAGGGAAGGCAATGGACCAGTTCTGCCCGATGGGCCCTGCGGTGGTGACCACCTCCGAACTGGGAGACCCGCACTGCCTGGACATCTCGTGCAAGGTCAACGGAGTCGTCAAGCAGGCTTCCAATACGGGTGACTTGGTCCATCGTGTGCCGCAGATTATCTCCTTCCTCTCGAAGTACGTGCTTGTTTATGTTTGACAAAGTTTTAGCGATGAAAAAATAGAAATTGAATGTGACTGGTGATGTGATTTATGGTCAAGACTGGTATCAACTATCAATAACAATATGCAATAGATGAAACAGGAACTGAGATCTAAAGATTAGTTAGCCATGTCTCACGAATCATAAATAAGTGAGAACGCAAGACCCATTGCTTTTGTTTGGCTTCCCTTAAACATTTCGTTAACCAACTATTCCGGATTTTTTCTGGGTTTCTTCCGGCAGTGTGATAACGTTGCTTCCCGGAGATGTTATTCTAACGGGAACGCCGTCTGGAGTGGGCATGTTCCAGGACCCCCCGGGATACCTCAAGGTTTGTACACTGGACTGCTCTTGAAATAGTCTGCCCCAGAATTCTGGTGAAACGAGATGCATTCATGTATTGGATAACCTTGAAAGTTGAAACAAATGGTATGATATGTGCTATCTTTCACCCAGATATTAGTGAACACTCTTTGAAATTCCCTTGCCCAGTTTCATCCAAAGTTTGTTAACACAGTCAGATTACATTGTTCTCAGTCCATAGGCTATATAAGCTAAGAAAGGAATAATGAAGTGTGCAGAGATGATAGTGCATGCTCTTTCTTTCTTTCTTTCTTCTTTAATTAATTAATTTAAAACTTTACAATTTACATACATACATTACATACATTTTACTTGCAGGTTGGTGATGTGATTGAAAGCGAGATTAAGGGAATTGGAGTGATGCGAAACACAGTCGTCCAATGAAGCTTCAACGGTGCCATAATACCTAGGTTTCCATGCCATCGGTTCCTTCCTAAATGATTGTGCTGTACCATCGAAGATGATCGACTTGCAAGCTGCAAGCATCGTGTTTATGTCAAGAACATTGCATATTGGTATGTACACTCCTCGACACTGAAATCCGTCCACTAGAAATTTATACAAGTTCCGAGGGAGGTTGGCTTGAAAAATAGTGTAGGTAAGTCGGGTAAACACCAATGCTGTATGCCATGTGCTTTCTGAACCTATACCTCGTTATGATAAACCAGTTTTCCTAATCAGTAATGCCTGTCCAGTGAAATGAGGATCAACCAAGCTCACAAATATGATATCTCGTGAGTTTTGTACACCATTTCAGCACCCCTCAATGACCTATAACTCGTAATTTTGAAGATGCAGAAATAATTCGAAAACTTCCTGCGTCTTCTCTTTACAGCAAACACGTTTATCTCATCACTTCCTAAGTATTCTGGAAAAAGTTTGTTTCCATGGCACGATTTAATTTCTCTCCTTTTAATTGCTTATATTATCTTTGGATCAAGTCAATGGTTGGCTCCGAGACCCGACCTTTTTGATGGCTGTAGGCTACCTTGTCCTGGCGGGTCGGATATATTATATCAAGTACGGGAGATTAGATAAAAAAACAAAGTCGATTATTACGATGCAGTGGAGGAAATTCAAACGGTTGTCATTTTTAGTATTTTTACCATCGAATGAATGTTTTTTTAACTATTAATAGGTATCAATAGAAAATTTCAGTGTAGTTACAGCAAGGATATTGAAATTCGTCCAAACCGTCTAAATCTTCCCCGGCAACTCTGTGACAAATGCTGGAGCTCGATCATGCCAAAAGGGCTACTCTGGTGAACGAATATTCGCAATGCACAGTTCATATGAATTGTTAAAAGCCGCACTGATAAGAAAACTGGTTTTCCATCATTAGGCAGCTTCCCAAGCAAGTGGTTTCATATGCCATGTGCTCAGTCTCTACCTGGCTACCTATAATATTTTCAAGCAAGACGAAATTGGGACTTCTAAAAATTTCAGGTGGATGGTTTTCAGTGTCCAGGGTGTGCCTCGTTCAGTAACCTTTGGTAGTCAACCAACTTATAGTATTTGTTAACAAAATTATTTTGGTGAATTTTTTAATATATATTGAAGCAAAATACAGTGTGATAAAAATATTTTTATGAAATATTCCTCATGTGCCTAATCCCATGCTACTAACTAATTTCCTCTCAAAATGGCTTGCCTGTAAATTTAATAAATTGACTTGCAAAAATGAGATACTACCCTCCTACTTGCCTCCTATTTGGTGATACCAACAAGAAACTCTTCTTGTTGGGATGAAGAAGCACAAAACTTACCAAGAACAAAGTAGTCGGCACAAAGAACTGAGTGCAAGCTCACTTGTGAAAAATACCCAGCCATGTTTGTTAAGCATCCAAAACATGGACACATACCAAACTCAACATTATCCCTGCTACCTACTTATTATTAGAAACTAAATATCCACCGTATATGCAACGAGTATTTGCATTTAGGCTCGAATATCACAAACCCCTGCTACTTAATTTACATGGAATCAGGCTTAGGAATTGGTATGCTGGAAAGGGAATGCCACATTCTCATCTCATTTCTTTTGAAAAGAAGCTTTATTGATTCAATATAGCCGCAATACCAATTATACTACTCGAAGTATAGCATCAACTTGATTGGTGTTTGCAGCATACAAATTTCACTTTATATAATTCAGTTTTACAGTTTTACTCTCACAAATTTTCTATCTATGTAACATATGTGTGTGTTTTGTCTTAACTAATAATTAAGTGTTTCCACAACCAACGGCTTAATAAAAGCCAGTAAAATCACTCTAAAAACAGCGAAGTTTTTATCGCGCTCATGTAGTACTCATGTACTACAAGTTTTACCGGCCAATTGCTAATTTGATTGGCTACTGACTTGATTGTGGAACAGGATTTGTAACGACTAGATAATGGCATTAACTGATTGCAGGAACACTCTCGTTCAACGTACCACCTACGTTGACGTAGACTTTGAGAATTGCACTTTCGTTATGGCCCAATCGACAAGACTAATACCTCATCTGTGATAACTACAACAAATCAATTATCACCTCAAATTCAAAAGTGATTTCTGCCAGAATGTTCTTTGGCTTAGGTACTAATCATTGGTGCAAGAAATAATATGACAATTACAATGAAACACGCCATCTATAAGCTACGAATGCACCTATTCTATGAAAAGATAAGCGGTATTTGTCAAAAGCAAAGCATTATAAAATATTGGTTCCTCACCAGCAGATCATGATCAAATTTTTTAAGATTGGTTTATCAAAATGTGACATCACATTTGAGATATTCCCTTAGCGTGACTAGGCTATTAATAACAAAGCTAACGCGATGATGATAACGTTACATACGGCTTCGTCCCTTGTAGATCAATTAATTTCTCAATGACTATCAAATATAATAATGTCAAATAATAATAATAATAATAATAATAATAAACAACAATTAAACAAATAAATGTGCAGTAAATGTATAAAATATTTAAAACAAATCAGAGTTCTCGATTCATACTATAGGCAGTTATTTAAAGAGGAAATTTCTCTGGACACCGAAAAAGAACTTGATAGCAAACCCGAGGTGCAGACATTGTAAACATGTTGACTGAACGAGACTAGACTGGAATGTAGATTGGGTGGATCGGGTGGATCGGGTGGATTCGGCGGACGCGTCGGACTCAGCAGTTGCGATCGGAGGAGCCGGCCAGGGCGTCTGGATCTGACAGTGGGTCCAGCTCAGCAAACAGATCTAGCCAGGCTCGGGGCTCCTTGGGGGCCGCCGCAGGCTGCAAAACGGAGAGAATGCTCTCATCTCATCTCATTGCTTTGAAAGCACAGACCATGAGCAAACGGCACCTTTACTTTTCTTAATTTTGGGGTAAATAATAGATTGATTACTGATTAGACAATCAATTCTTAATCATTTTTTTCATTTCGGAATTTTTGTAAAGATTACATCTCCGCACGCTCTGATCTCAATCAACCATTTTTGTAAGTTCTTACAAAATTCTAAGCGACTTTCCTCTGCGGCTTCGACTTCATTTGTCCATCCCAGTCAACACGAAAAATTAATTTCAGGTTTCGTGAAAACCGAAGAGTGAAAACCAACATGACATGACAAACCCGTTTTGTCCAATGCCCATTTGTGGGCAAGATAAAAATGTTGCTTTTTGTTACCTAAGCCAAATACCACATCGAGTATGAACAGAGAGCCAATTAGAATCCGGCCTCTGTGCCAAGCATACCTGCGCTGCATGCGCTGCATGCGTTGCCTGCGTTGCCTGCGCTGTCTGCATTGTCTGCGTCGTCTGCATTGTCCGCGCCAGCAGCTGCGACGGAAGCACCGCCCCCGAGCCGCCGAAAATCGAGCCGCCCCCCCAATCAGACAGGTCCGCTTCCGCCCACCTCGCAGGCCCCGCGGCGGCGGCGGGGGCGGGGGAAAGATCGGACAGCAGGGCTTGGTCCAGGTCGAGACCCAGCAAGTCCGATGCGGCCAGATCGGCCAGCAACGAGTCGGATCGGATGAAGTTGTCACCCGGCTGCTTGGACCCTGCCGGTCCTTCCGGTTGCCCCAGGTCCAGCAACTCGAGGAGGTTCCCGAGATCGTCGGCCGTCGTCGCCGCCGCCTCTCCCCCCTCCTCCGCCGGCTCGTCGTGGAAGTCCTGCTCGAAGAACAGCAGCCTACGGAGGCAAACGCTCGTCACGAAATGTGTCGTTCAAAGAATCTTCTTTCACTACCCGGATCACAAATGTCGGGATAGAATTTCTCACAGCCAATCAGTGTAATCCTATGGTGCATTTATTACTTTCTTAAGACATCTTTACAACTCAACATTCATTACCCAGTTTAATAGTTTTTCCGAAAACTGCGGTGCATTTTGGTGGCCGTCGCCTTGTTGAAAGCAAGTTTATCCCTAGGGTCATGATAACTCCACTTCCTGAACCTTGGCCCTGGTAAGTCTCGTCACACAGCCGGTTGGCAGGAGTTAAATCGTGCAAAAAAGCTAAATAAAACTCGGCGGTCTCACTTGTCGTTGTTGTCGACTGCGGCCGCCGGTTTCTCCGTCGGCTCGCTCAGCTGGCTCAACTCCTTGACCACGCAGAAGTCAAAGTGCTGGTGTCCTGCAAATCGTTAGCAAGTTGTTAGCAAACTGTTAGCATGAATGTCAGTGACCTACTTACATAAGCCAATTTTAATGGAAAATGCAACAAAAAATGAGAATAGTTGTGTAGTTGTTTCCACTATGATTTCAAATAATTTCAGGCAATTTCAAGTAGAATCCGATTGTTTAACTTTAACTTTAACTAAAAAAAAAAAGTACATTTCCAATAGAACTAATTGGTCTAAATCAGGCGTAATACCGGCCACATTGCTAGACGCAGGCAATGTCTATACAAGCGTCGGTGTGATCGCCGTCAGACTCGGTACCTTGGAACATTTCGGCGACGGCGTGCATGGCCCGGCCGACGTTGTCGGCGCACTGCGCCAACGCCGCCTGGTAGAGCACGAGCGCGTGCGAGAACATGTTGCACCGCGCCGCTGTCAGCAGGTCGATCTTCTGCACGCAGTCTTGCTTGAGAGGCTCGAAGCGGGCGCGCGAACGACGCACCTGGTTCTGCACCTGCGCAACGCGCGGTGGCGAAACGGCCGCGGTTAGAACCCTCGGTACACGAAGAGTTGGCGTCTTTAACGCTAGCGCTATACATGAGGTGGGTCACTTATGGTTAGTGAACTCATATCCATACTTAAGTTTATTAACTGACCAAACTGTATTAATTCGTTGAATGAACGGTAGATAGGTACCTATTTATTATTATAAACTAAATATGCACTCAAAAATTTAATCCATACCAAGGGTTGTAGTGGCTAGTATTAGCCTATTAACAAATTTCTACTAAGTAGTAGAAAATGCTTGTGATTTCATTTAAAACCAATTTTAATTTCAATTCAACAAGGCACAAAATACCCAACCAGCCAATTGCCTTTGGTATGCAAGAGGTCAATTGACTTTCTTAGGGACTGATGATCATAAACGGCATTGGTTACAGTGATGTAATTCTGTTTCGAAACACAACCACTTAACCAGCCATAAAATGATGTTGAACAAGTCCATCAATTCCTAAAGCTTCTACATCTTCATTGAAATGTCTTCACTAGTTAAAATGCTTTCACCAAGCAATTTTAAACGGCTGAGAAACGCAGTTTCTTGGATCTCAAGTGACTTTATCATATCAATAACTTTATGCGCTACGATTGGGAGATACATAGCGAAAGAGTCTGCAACCCGTCAACACACTTGCTGACCTTGCGGAACTTGTCGAGCTGGTGGAACGTGTCGGGGTCGAGCTCGGAAGAGAGCTGCTTCATCCAGGAGAGCGCGGCACGGTACTCAGTGCGCAGCTTCTCCATGGCCCTCACGTTGGTCTGTGTGTCCTCGACAGCCCGCGCTCGGAACGTCTCCACCTGCGAGGACACGTTAACCACCGTATGAGCCGTAGCGTTGCTATCATCAAACTAATGATGAACAAAACCTCGGTTGAGCTTGCAGCTTTGCTGTTGTCAAACTAATGATGAACGAAACCATTGTATGAGCCAAAGCTTAGTTAAAATTGAACTAGTTTTTGAAACCACAGCTTGAGCCATAGTGTTCCTTTTATCAAACTAGTAATAGACAAAACCACCGCTTGAACCACAACTTACTATCATCAAACCCATATTATGAACCCACCGGCCAACCACCGCTTGGAAATAACATACTAGCATTCATCAAACTAGCACTACTTCCTACAAATAACCATAACATGAAATACCCTCATATCTGTCTCAACCTATGCGTCAATGGTGAAAAGTCGTACCTCCTGATGCAAGCGCAGTAGCGGTACGCGCAACGCTAGCCGTTGCTGTCCGGAATAAGACATTGCTTTGCCGGCGGCAGACATCATCTTGCCGGCCTGCGTCTTGTCGCTGCGCCCCGCGTCCTTCAGGAATCTGCCCAGCGCACCTTCCTCCGAAGAGAGAACTAACACCATACCGCGGTCAGACAAGGATATGTGGATTGGCAGATCAATCACTAGCGCAACAGAGGAGGTGCTAAAGACTTTGAGGGCATCTACTCACTGCATAGTCGCTCCTGATACTTGTCGATGATGCGCTGTAAGTCCTGGCAGCTTTCTTGTATCGAACGGAAAAGGTCGAGCTTAGCGTCCAGCTCGGCGTCGGAGGCAACGATACATTCATCTTCTTTCTTGCCGAGCTTGCGGAATACTGTCTGCTTGGTCACCCAAAACTGTTGCTGAAGTTTGGCCATTGGAGATTTGTCACTGGATTCACTAGCTCTTTGTTCGACCCAACGATCGTACTCTGTTCCGCTGTACCCACCGTTTGCTCTGCTGAAATGAAAATATTCAAATTTCAATTAAATTAATTTTGAAGTGGGCACCTATTTTCCAAAAAAAGAAGGATGGGCAGCTGTTGAACTTAAGTGACAGCCGCTCACAAACGTTTTAATTAACTTACTATGCATTCATCTGTATCGACGGAAACTATAAATTCTTCAAATGTGCCACTAATCGCTCTAATTCGGTCAACGTTCGGAAAAGTGCGAGTTATCAGCGTTTTCTGACAAGAGAGCGACGACGTCAACGCACGATGGCAGCCATTTTGCCATTTCCAGTTCCAGCTGTCAGTGTCATTCATCTCATTGGTCGCACTTCGAAATCACGGCGCGTCTGCAAATTATAATTTTTAACCGTTAAAAAACACAAGTATCGTTGGTGTCTTTCGATGAAGTACCAGTTAACTGAGTAATCTATGTGAGTAACGACTTTAAGCCATAAACAGTAACACTGAACGGCAGTCAGAGACAAGGAGATGCAGCGAGTACATACCTACCGCCGCGGCTGTGTCCAAGACACTGCTGTATCTTCGTATCGCCCACGTCTCTCCTCACCTTGAACTGCCGACGCAATGTTCGTGATCGCCGTCGGCGACCTCCTTTCTTGCCGTGAGATTTGTTCGTGCGCGACTACTCGAAGGAAGAGATTTCACCTGAGCGCGCAGCCTGCGAGTGTCAGTACCTCTCGCCTAAGACGTTGTCAGTGTGGCTAGTGCTTACTTCTACACAACAAAAATGGATAACCAAATCGACAGGTGGGTACAATGTTGTATTATTTTCTGTTTAGTTTAGCTAAGAGTTGTAAGGAGACATTCTGACACCTGAGTTAGTTTACATTGTCTCACCGCTAGAATTAGAAAGCTTAATCAACCACATTGAACAGTTATAGAATGCACGGCTCATAGCTCATAATTCAGCATCATCTTTGATAAGGTATTGTTTAGTACAAAGATATCGAACCCTGTTGGCTAATAACTGTCAAAAAATATTGCTAACAATTGAAAGTATAAGCCCACCTAACACTTTCGCTCGGTGTGTACTTATAAGGCAATAACAAGCTGTTACTACATGTGTTATAGAGAATCCCACGCGATTCACCTATACCAAACTGTCACACCCATTCCATTTTTATCTGTACCGCTGTCCGCTTGCATTTTAGACCCATGCGTATTCTCTGCAGCAATTAGATTTTAACAGTGCAACGGATCTGTGGTGCACCCGGACATCCAAAAGCAATCCTTGGCATAAAACCATTTCCTTGCATCCGTTTTGCAGATTGCACTGAGATGCCCGTCTCGAATCGAGGTCACACAGACAGCAGCACCCATATTTAAAAGGTAAGAGGCTAGAAGTGATCGAGATTCGAGAATATCCATGGATCATCTGTAGATCGACGCAAATTTTTATGGTTAAACGCTTTGTCTGCTATTCCGAACAATGATCACATGTGGTAAATAACCGACAAAGCAGATGCGGCCTTCAGACAAAGCAACGCTATCAGAAGCGGCACACTTCAATTACAAAGGATTGCTCATGTAAATGATAGAAGCAAATTTATGCAGCTCAATTTAGTAGCTCAAGGAGAATGGGGAAGACGATCCCGCTGGCTCTTTCATTGGTTCAATAGTTTGACAAATCCATGCCTTGACACTTGACAGCTCGAATTTAACATAAATTTGGTTGCACCCGGTTTCTGAGAGATTTCTCAACTTTGACCCAAACGTTTTCATCGCAATTCAGGGTGAACTGTCCGAATTTTCGCGTATATCATCAGTGTTTTCGCAATACGTCAAATTTGATGGGTTTATGACCTATGCATTATGATGGACCATTTGATGTGTGAATGGGGGCTGGTTATTATTCCAATATATCATTGCAACCTCTGACAAGGCGTGGGTATTGAAATTAAATGCGTTTGCGAACTCACAGCGCCAATTCTAGTTACCGAAATAAATAAATAAACAACAAAATTCGTGCTTGAGAGCTAACAATAACCCCGGCAAAATATTTTAAGCTTTGTACTTATTTGTTAATTTGTTTAATTTTCTTGTTTAACTAAAACTTTGATTACAGTAGGAAGAATTAAATTTAGGCCCACGCTTCGTTTTGAAAGTATCAGGATCCCAGCAGCAACCAACGTGGGCTATCAATCAAGGGGAGGACCGAATCAACTGACAGAAAATTGATATTTCGATTAGGCCTGTGATTGGATGCCGAGTCGTTAAATTGTTCTGATAAGAAAGTGGCCCACGCAGTGGCGCTCTTTCAGGTGTAGTAGCCAGAATGATAACCAATATGGACCACTTCGTATTGCGAATTTCTGAAACATCGATTTTTACTCCCAATTTTAAGGAAATTGTGAACACATGAAAAATGCAAAATCTGAAAAACTGGTCTGTATTGTGTAGGTTTCCAGGATTTCAAAATATTTTGTTTATTTCTCTTCGTCGTCAAAGGCTAAAAAAACAATAGTCTAGGTACCCGCAAATAATAGTCAATGTGAATTTTATTTAAAGGTTTTCACATTGTTGGTATCTTTAAACCTTATCCTATAACCTCGTCATATTAGATGATCATGGAAAAGGCAAACATTGCTTTACTTTCTATAGGTACTACAGACTATTTTTTGCAAGTCTGGTATCCAAGAGTCAAAACCAAAAATCCCTATGCTAGCTAGATATCATTGATTTTCACAGACACGTAGTCATGTCTGTTCTCTTCATAAGAAACAGTGGGCCAACAGCGACACGATAATTTTCCATTTACCTCCCCCAGGGTTTTAATCGCCACAAAACATTGTCAAATCATGGGTCCAAGGGCTGTGGTGCCCCTATGGGACTTTTTGCACCCCCATAACACCAGGGGAGGGCTACCACCTACTAGACCCAAAGGCGATTTTTTGTTTTTCAATATGAATAAGGTCACTTCACATTTCAATTAATTCCGCTGTTTATAAGAACAAGAGCAAGCTTTGCCAAAAAAGGTGATCCAAACGGAAGAGAGGATTTTGGGGACACAGTCACAAAGAAAATTTAAAATTTTACTTAAACGACAAATTTGGAGCAAATATATGCGATATGAGATGAGATGCAATTTCACCCTTTTGATATATACAATTTCAAATTTGCCATTCAATGATTCGATGGAATTTTTTTCTTTGGGTATCTTTTATGATACCATAATATATTAAGTGGCCCTTTCGTTGTTGAAGAACCCAAATTGACGCCCGTTAATATTTCATGTTTATAATTGTTTTCTCAAAAAAGGGCAATTCAGGGAAAGAGAGAGAGTTGGGGGCGCAAACCCCAAGAAATTTTACCTCGATGCCAATTTTAAGGCACGGCTGTGTTGTCATGATAGCAATTTAAATCCAGCTGGTGATGTTTAGTTTGAAAGTTTAGGGATTTCTGAATTTTAAATAATATTTTGAGGCTCATGGCAAGGCATGATGTAGGGCCAGTGGTTACTGATTATCGTCATCTCTAAGTCGGTTATCGTAGTCCCAACAATAAAATAAATTTGAAATGAGCCCTGATGTACATGTCTCTCTTTGCTTAGCCGCCCTATCAAGTCCGATATATTGAAAACGGCATCAAAGAACTAACTTTAGCTCAAAGTCAAACATAATATGATATTTACGCACTTCTAACTGTTAGCTTTATCGTTAGTATCTTGAATACTTACTTATACACAAAGTTATTTCCATGTTTCATTTGGTGCCACAGCCACAGGCATTTAATTGCGAATAAGAATTCTAATAGCTTTTGCGAAGAAATATGTGCATAAATTTCAAAGAAATTAGTGTTTGATAGTTAAGAACAATCCCAGGGAAAATAAGGTATACCTATAAAACGCCAATTATATTTTATGCTCGTTTGTTAGATTTTTAATTGCTTGTTTTACTTTAATTACAGTTCCTAATACAATTAATTTGAATTGAGGTCTAGGCGCAGACTTCGTTTTGAAAGTATCAGGATCCCAGCAGCTAACCAACGTTGGCTATCAATCAGGGGGAGGACCAAATCGACTGACAGAAAATCAATACTTCGATTATCCCTGTGATTGGATCCCGGATCGTTAAATTGTTCTGATAAGAAAGCTGCCCACGCGGTGGCGCTTTTCTATGTGTAGTAGTCAATTTAGTAACCAAACTGGCCCTCTTCGTTCACAGTGGGGTGCAGTGCCGAATTTACTGTTTTGGGGGCCCTGTGCAACTGTGTGTATGTGGGGCCCTCAGAGGCGAAACTTTACTTTTTTCTGGGGTGTGTGGGGGGGGGGGGGGGGCGGAATTTGAGTTGTTTCGAGTCTTATTGAGACAGCGGAGGGGGTGCCGAAAGATGCACAAAACAGGGGGTTTGGGGCGCAGCCCCAATTTTTTTTTGAGTTCAAGGTTATTTTTTGATCAAATTTATGCGTTTCAGGACTTTCAGATAATATAAGAGACTGAAGATAGCATAAACACGAGCTATGGTGCTTGTGCACGTACAACACCCTTACTGCACCAGAGACCCCAACACAATGAGAATCGAAATGAACACTTCTGACTTATTATGATTTGAACATCACACATGTGTGTATGTGTGTGTGTGAGTTTCGGTATTTTACCAATACTTCGAAATTTGAGCTGGCTGTACGAATATCGCTCTCGACGCTGAATTCACGATATATAGGTAGTATGAGTAATACCCTGCCGAGTGCTGAAACAAGTAGTTACCGTGGTCGGCGCCCGACGCGGTAGCCAGCAGACTACAAAGAGTTACTGTTAAGTAAACAATGACAATTCCCTACCTAATTCACGTAAAAATAATATGAAGCTTAAAACACGTCATTGGCATTAAGAGAATTGGCGAAAGCAGATTTCAATGAAAATAATTTTTTTTTCAGTAACCCAGAGTTTCAGCGATTCTCGTAATTTTCTCTGTTGTATCCATGGGTTAACCAAATTCTCGGGGCCCCTGAAATTCCGGGGCCCTGTGCACGTGCACTGTCCGCACATGCTCAAGTCCGGCTCTGGTGGGGTGGGGATCGCGCTTTTTTAGATAGTGATTTATCTGCACACACTGTTTAAAATGATTTTGTATCAATGAATGATTGATGGATTTGATTTGTGTACCATTTTATCACTAAATTTGACTACCATACTACCTGTTATAAACAATAATGCATCAAAAAAAGTTGATCTTATCAAAATTAGCTAGCATACGCCAATCTATGATGAATAAGACGTATTCCCTAAGTAATAACTTATAAACAAATCTAGTTACATTTTTTCCACCATGCATTTTAAATGCTAAGTGCTACTTAGTAAAACCAGAAATCTTCAAATTATATGGCATGAATGTCACTTCTTAATAAACACGCACTTGTCATTTTTGAGCCAAAAATTCTGTTTGAGGGGTTTTTTGGAGACTTGGGTCTCTAAATCAACAAACCTAATCCTATAGTTCTCATGGGTAACACACAAAATGTAAATAGTGCATGATGCAGCACAACAGTTTTGGCCAACCTCAACCTAATCACCGACACTGCCTTCCCTTACAGATCATCCCCCCACCAACAATGGCCCGCAAAGTGAACAAGCACCACTACCTCGCCACGCCAGCCGCCGAACGTGACTTGGAAGCCGTCCATCGCGGCTACTCCACCGACGGCGAAGAGAGCCAGTACGCGGCGTCCTCCCGCCAGCAATACCAGCGCCAGGCTTCGCCGGCCTCGTCCCGACAACAATACCAGCGGCAAGCATCACCAGCGTCTTCTCGGCAGTACCAACGCCAGGCGTCGCCGGCTTCGTCAAGGCAGCAGTATCAGCGGCAAGCGTCGCCGGCGTCGTCTAGGCAGCAGTATCAGCATCAAGTGCAGCGGAGAGACGACGACGGGTCGGACATCTACGTTACGAGCGCCGCATACCGGGCTCCGTCTGAGCTGAGGTGTGTACTGTCTGAGTTTTTTCTGGAAGACGGGATATAGGAAGATTGGGAAGAAGGGGTTCTATATGGTTTTGTGGCCTTATTGCCCATAGAACACCAGGAGTGTGGATGAGTTATAAAGTGCGACGCGTTCGGACTTTAAAATAACTTGAATTTAAAATAATATTTTTAGTTAATTTATTATTACCTCAGACCAGGTACCTACTTTGAAACATTATTGTCAGAATATTTAGCTCTTTCTTCTTCTCCTTTTGAACCAAAAGTGATTGCAACTAGTGGGTGGCTCAGCTAGTATTAGAGGGACACATCTAACTAGCTAGGTATCTAATTCCCAATATAAAAAATAAGGTATCTGCTGTGAGGTGTGTACCGACTGTGAACCGATCTTGCAGGATTTCAGGGCTGTTAACAAGTTTTTTTTTGGCCTAATTGCCGCACTAGGAGCGCAGAAGTTTTGGAATATTCGACGCGTTCAGATGGGAGTTTACTGTAGTCAGGATTTTAAATACATTTTTGGTTATTTACCTATTTATTAACACCTCAGAGTACATAGTTTGGAATGTTCAGTGAACCATGGACCGATTGCACCTAGTATGTTTTTATAGCCTGCATTTTAGGGAGACGAAGCTATCTAATTCCCGGTATTGAAACGTACGCTAACTTTCCAGCCGTTACTCGGATGTGTCGGTGCGCTCGAAGAAGTCTCGCAAGGGCGCGCTGACCGTCGAGACGATGTCGGCGCCCAACCCGTTCTGTCCGAACACGCGCGGCATCTGCTGCCTCATGCTGCTGCTCAACCTCGGCATCATCCTCGTCACACTCGGCTTCATCATCGTCATTCAGTTCTACCAGCCCGTATTCGTATGGTCAGTACGACAACCTGATTCCGACGCTGTAGAATGTAGGAAACTCTGCCGAAATAGCATTGTCAAGCTGGCGACAGAATCGTCAGCGCCGCATAGACAGCGTGGCTAGAAATTAAAGCCCCACAGCCATCTAGGTACTACAACTTAAAACACGTTACTTACGTCATCTTAAGTAAAAGTGCGGGGGCTTTGTTTGGCACTAATGCTCCATCTCAAGTGCGAACTGACAGTTGAATGTTGATATACTAAAGAGTATCTTCCAGTATTTTTAATCCGGACTTCAGGTTTCCCACCTGAGTTTTATCTCCCAATTTTGTTGAGAGTTTCCTGTATTCTACAGCCTAGTAAGATATTTGCCGATTTGTCAACAGCAGTTCGAGCAGGGCTCATTTCTGATACTGTGAGTGCTGTGAACTGTGTCGTAGTCTGGTGTTTACATGTGACATTCGTGGTTTATCTCATAAAAGAACTACCTAAGTGTAAATCACACTAAAAGTAAAAAAAAGGCATCTGGAACATATTTTCTACATGGTCTTGTTTATCAGTTTACGGTGCCAAATTATCCCGAAAGCTTGAAGTAAGATGTCATTCGAAAGGAATACGGTACCTACATAGGCTAGCTACAGGGTTCTTCATGTCCTTGTCAGTCACCTCCGGATACAAAAGTCAATCGCCCGCCTGCCCATGCATCGTTCGACCGTAACCTAACCGATGTCCGTCCGGTGATGCTCGCAGGATCCTCGGCGTAGTGTTCCTCGTGTTCGGCTTCATGACGCTCGTCGGCAGCCTGCTGTACTGCGTGCACGTCTGCCGGGACGCCAAGTCGCCGTCACAGCTTCGCCCGGAGGACCTGTACTGGACGCGGCACTGGCAGAAGACCATCGGACCGCCGGAGATTCACTACCAGCCGCACGAACGGCCGTCAGACAGGTAAAGCTAGCGTCCGAGGGGGAGGTTACGCTCTAATCGGAGATAACGTTACTGTGCATATCTAGCATTAGAAAATAGAAAACGAAAAATCTGGCATATCACATAATTCTTTCTAATAATAAGTACAACTACTGTCCAAACAACAAGATTTGCTTCGTAACAGTGAAAGTTGTTTTCGATATATTAATTAAATATTTTTAACTGCCTGCAAGCGTTTGGAATAAATATAATTAAGTAGGTATACTCAATTCAATTGCAGACAATTTCTTTGCAATGTCAGAGAATGCAAAAGTTTAGGTATGTTACCTAGAAAAAGCATGCTCTGTGCTTGTTGAATGCGTTACTAGGCACCATAGGAAGTTCTGTATCCTTAATCCAGCCTTACTACATAGCAAAAAATCACAAAGCCCAAATACAATTGAATGATACTACATTTGCTCTCTTGTTTCTTTTCCCAGGTATGAGACGCAGTCCCACCGAAGCAATGGAAGATATTGAATCGGTCGCCGTCGCAATTGACATCCCGGTAAAGTCGCAATGCATCTTCGACAGCCTGGCTCCATCGCAACAACGGGCTCGGATAGTAGATCCATTGCCATTTAAGTAAAGAAAGCAGGAAATTGTAGATTTCTACCCCCTTGCGCCAACATAGCATATCTATAATCTACAATGGCTTGGTTCCGAGCCGTATTTTTAGGTTCGTAACCGTACGCATAGTTTAACAGTTTAATTTCGTAAATCATAAAGCTAATTGCTGTTGCTTACTAAAATTATTGTAAAAAGTTATGATACAATTCTACGAGAGTAGACGTAATAGTGAAGTAATGTATTAAATTCAAATGTATTTATTTTCTACACCTACTTTGTGATTTTGATTTACTCAGTAGAATCCTTGTCCGATACACTGAATTTTCCGAAAGAAAATCATGAATTCAACTATTACGTGCACTCATCTGGCATAGTTCAGTGCCTACAAAAATTATTAGGTATTTTTCTAAAGAACGGAGGAAACTTAGCACAACTTATCTAACGGAAAATATAGATACAAGGTATAAAAGTGTGATTACTGATTATGCATACCCTTGCTATCTCATTTTTCATTATTTAATTTGTGCTAGCTGCTTCCATTCAAGAATCCTAGCTAAAATGCAAACCCTTTCCAGTTCAAATGAGGTATTCCGTTAGCCATGATAATCTGCTTTTTATTCCACCAAGTAAAGTAGTAAATAATTACAGTAGGTACAAGTTTGCTTCCGCCCTTGACAGGGATGTGCGACGTTAATCTACCGCAGTACACTGCAAGTGATCCTTTGTGCGGTGCGCACAAACATCTAAGATTCTCGTTGACCCCCTCCGGGAACGCGACCTAGTGTTGAAATTCACGTTGGCGTTGCAACATCGTGCAGTGTTTCTTGAGCTTCTCTCCGCTCACACTAATTAGTAATTAACGACAATGATAATCGAAAAAACACAGTCAACGTCATCAAGTATCTAGCCGTAAACTCACATTTCACGCAATGTTTTTTGAGGATTTCGTCAAACCATCCACGTGTAATTCTCGCATAATCGTAATCGTCATGTGAAAAAAAAAACACTTCGGCTTACACTGAGATGCACTTTGGTCCATCCTGTTGTATACGCGTATCCTCATCACGATACACTACCAGGTCAGCAAAAACGACCGTAACTTGCAGACAATCCATTCCATTCAATGCAACGTGCAAACAATCACGCACAAAAGTCCCGTCCGCAGATCCCTAACCTTAACACAACGACCCTGTACGTGGTCCACAGCCGATCCCCCCACCGAACGCCCCCGCATTACGAAGCCAACGCAAACCACGCCACCGCCGCCACCGCCACCCACCGCCCCTTCACCCCCGCACTCCCGCCCCTCTGCGGAGGTCCGCTGTCGTCCGCCATCACGCTGCTGGCGACAACCACCACTCCCGGAGGCGCCGCCTCCTCCGCGTGGGCAGGGCACGCAGGTCCCGGGGGCGGCACCCTGCACCTGGCCGCGTACTCGCCGAGACAGGCAGCGTAGGCAAGGGCGTGCGGCACGACGCTTTGGTCCATCGTCCCGGTGATGAGGGACGTCGCGAGCGGGCCGACGGCCCACACGGGGACGTCTTCGCCTCCATGGGTCGCCCAGTGGCGGGGGGCGGCGGAGGCGTGCGCGCTGTTGCGTTCCGAGCTGCCGTTGCCGGGGGGCCGGCGGGGCTCCGAGTGGCCGGGGCCGTTGCCGTAGAGGAGGGTCGAGTAGGGCAGGCCATCGACGTCGGACACTTTGCTGTCGGCACCTGCGAGGGTGGAGAGCGAGCGTTAGGGTCGCAGGGTGATGCAAGTGTTCCTTATTTCAACAAATTGTTGAAATCTTGTTGAAATGTTGAAATGAAAGTTTCAACAACATGGAACTCCTAGGTCTGATGTATCTCAGATTGGATCTGCATTGCATTTTTAAATTGGCAAAATCGTTTTGATATCTCCTACCTTCTTAAATTTAGATCTGGCATTTATTTGGATTACTACATTAGCATAATCTTTAAATCTTTATTTTTACATTTCTACACTTTAAATTAAGAAAATTACAAGACCTATTCCACTCAGAGAAAAAAATGAAGACAGATACCCTCTGGTCGTACCAGTCGTACTACCAGTTTGAAAAAAAAAATAAGGAGCTCTGCTATACTTATATTGCTAGGTACTTATTCCAAGGAAGTTAGGGCATCACAATCCGAATGGCTTTACCTAGTTATCATGACGTGGTATCATGACGTCATTTTGATTGAATTTCGATTGAATGGAATAGGTGTTGATATTTCTCCCACTTTATTTGACTTCAAAATTGTAGGTCTCTTGAAAAACATTGCAATAATATGTCTTAAAATCAGTGATGTAGTGGTATATACACGCGGGTGTACGCAGTCCACCCACTATTATTTTAATGTTTGTCCGTACCCCCACTTCAAAATATCTAAGGAACGCCGGTGTACGCACGGGTACGCTGTATTAAATTATAATTATTCGAAATTTCATGCAATTCTTTATTTTCAAGACAAAAATATCCAATTTCAGGGTTCCATTCCAAATAATCCACGTAACCTACCCATAATGAACTTATATGTTTAGTGTATGAGTAGGATGTTTCTTTGTCGGCGTTGCGACTCGCGACAAAGTGGTTAGTCTAACCAAGCCGCTTACGAGAATGATAATAATAAAAATCACATTACTGTTCAGTTAACACTTTTGGAAGTCGGTAGCGCTTTTACGTACACGCACCGCGGTGCAAACCCTCAGAAGCAAACCCGCAATAACAATACCCATAATGCCACACACGTACCACACTGGACGAGTTAGTTCAATTCAAGATGCAGAGGAAGAAACAAACAGATTTGCGTTCCCTTTGGGGGATTCCTTCTCCGAAAAAAAAACCAAAAAGCGACGAAAGTCAAAACACTTTGGGAGAAGTTCAAGTCGACGCCAACCTCAACGTCGACGTTTCTGGTTCGGAAGGAGGCACGTCGACGTCGGATGGTGGAAGTGTTCCCAACTGCAAATTGCTGTGACTGGCCATCAATATGGACCGAAAAAACATTTTTAGAATTCAGGGAAAAATATCCTTGGATCAGTTGCAAGAATGGAAATCTTGGCGAGCTAAATTCATAAATACGTTTAATTTTAAGGTTTCCGAGCCGATCGATCACAAAGTATAAATACTTAATGGTCAACCATGTATTATGGATAGCCGTCATTGTATTAAATTGAAAATAGTAGCTTGCTGATAGTTATATTAAAAACTACGTGTATAGCTTATATTCGGGCTTGATATTTTTGCATGATGTTCACAGTGCAGCCAAATAAACATGGCAACGGATAATACCATACTCGCATTTTCCAAGCAAGGTGTTTATCTGTCAGAAGACTACAGCACTGTGGGAAGGGGTGGATTGATAATTACAGATGAGTGGACGGCTCTTATTTCATTTTCTCAAAATCATAGCGTACATAAAAACGCAGTTCTGACAAAGCATTCTCAAGCCCAATTTGACCGTAGGCATAAAGATTTGCTAAAAAATAAAAGCTTGAAATCAATTTTTTATTGGGGCTACCTAAGCCACAGAAGGTTTGCCCCCCCCCCCCCCCCCCCCACCGTCACAATACAAACAACGTTGGTCTTATTGCGTACCCCCACTAAAAAATGTACGACTACATCACTGCTTAAAATGACAGCACAAATTTGAAATCACACTGTGCCTTGATCAGAGACTGTCAAGGAAAGCCTGGAACGAATCTGAAAGATTACCGAGTAATGCTTCCATCATGACAAAACATCAAGCGCAGCGAATGCGCGGAAGCAACCCCTAGGCACGTACCGAGTATGGGATGGCCGCGGGGCGTCGCCAGCCCGCCGAGCGTGAGAACGTGCGAGTGATCGGCGGTGACGGCGAGCAGCGTGTCTGTCAGGTTGACCATGGCCATCGCCGCCGCTACCGCCTCTTCCAACGCGAGCGTCTCGTCCAGAGCGCGGTACGCGTTGTTGTAGTGGTGAGCGTGGTCGATGCGTCCGCCTGTCGTCAACAATAGCACATAAAACTCACGCATCTCATTTGAAATAGTAACACGTTCTTGTAGTTGACTGTTGTACGTTTGTGCTCCGTCGGTCTCTGCCGAAACGTCGAGCAACTGGGTACTTTTTCAGTATCATCAAACGCTTTGCCAATTTCATAGATATTTTTTAAAAATAGAAATCTTAAATCTTAACTAGGGGCTCTGCCCCTGCGGCCTCCGGCCGCCAACCCCCCCCCCGGCGTGCTTTGGGGCTTCGCCCCAAAGCACCATCAGCTCGGGGCCGCATTGCAGGGGGCTTCGCCCCCTGTCGGTTTTACTTGTTTCTTGTGTTGATTTGTTTTTCGGTAATTGGTATTTTACCCTTCTGCCACGCTTAACCAACACTTTGTGTTTACCTACATATTCACTTGTCAAGTACGAACTTATTGTTAATACTATTGATGGCTATATATTTTCATGACTCTGGTACACAGGCGTCAACCATCAGTTGTTGATCCAATATAAGCGAGTGGTGTGGTGTCGCCATAGCAAAACAAAACAAAATGCATATGCCCACCAAGGAATGTTTTATTGTTGTAATACCTCAACTTACAGACATTTACAATTTTAATTGTAATTTTAATTGCATGTCAGGCCTCCTTCACTTTCTCTGTCCCTGCTTGTGTTGTCCACCAATAGCCGGATGTTAGGCCTGGTTAATCAACACGGTCTTCAACACGGTCTGCCTTCACGGGCAAACGCGACGGTGTTGACATGCACAATCGTACGATGGTCTGTACGTTGTACACTTTGCGCTTGTGCCTTGTGCCTGGAGCCCCTCCCCGCTCCTGGCTGCATGACAGACCTCCTTCGTTTACTCTGTCCCTGCTTGTGTTGTCCACCAATAGCCGGATGTTAGGCCTGGTTAATCAACACGGTCTTCACCACGGTCTGCCTTCACGGGCAAACGCGACGGTGTTGACATGCACAATCGTACGATGGTCTGTACATTGTGCAGTTGGCGCTTGTGCCTTGTGCCTGGAGCCCCTCCCCGCTCCTGGCTGCATGACAGACCTCCTTCGTTTACTCTGTCCCTGCTTGTGTTGTCCACCAATAGCCGGATGTAAGGCCTGGTTAATCAACACGGTCTTCACCACGGTCTGCCTTCACGGGCAAACGCGACGGTGTTGACATGCACAATCGTACGATGGTCTGTACATTGTGCAGTTGGCGCTTGTGCCTTGTGCCTGGAGCCCCTCCCCGCTCCTGGCTGCATGACAGACCTCCTTCGTTTACTCTGTCCCTGCTTGTGTTGTCCACCAATAGCCGGATGTTATGCCTGGTTAATCAACACGGTCTTCACCACGGTCTGCCTTCACGGGCAAACGCGACGGTGTTGACATGCACAATCGTACGATGGTCTGTACATTGTGCAGTTGGCGCTTGTGCCTTGTGCCTGGAGCCCCTCCCCGCTCCTGGCTGCATGACAGACCTCCTTCGTTTACTCTGTCCCTGCTTGTGTTGTCCACCAATAGCCGGATGTTATGCCTGGTTAATCAACACGGTCTTCACCACGGTCTGCCTTCACGGGCAAACGCGACGGTGTTGACATGCACAATCGTACGATGGTCTGTACGTTGTGCACTTTGCGCTTTCCCCTCCCCGCTCCCGGCTGCATGGCAGACCTCCTTCATTTTCTCTGTCCCTGCTTGTGTTGTTCACCAAAAGCCTGTTGGTAAGCCTGGTTTACCAACACTGTCCCCCGATGCGCAACTCTTTGCATAGAAGGCATATCCTTGTTGTTGTTCGTTTAGTCACGTTCGGTTTTGCTGTCGGATTTGTAGTTTCTCGATCGTGTATTGTTCTGGTTCGAGCGCGTGTTCCGGGAGCACGTTCTTGCAGAACATATCACTCAGCATCCTCAGGTCTTTGTGCATTGCCAGACACGCTTTTCCGTCTGGACTCGCGTATCCTTGTTGGTTTCTCGCATGGGAGTCAAACAGCCAGTATGTCCCATCGACCGTTCTGCCAATGGCCACCGACACAGACACCGCTGTTAGGATCCCGCAGGCAGCACCCGCGAGAAACGTGCTTAGTCCTGTGTGTAGGTCGGGCCAGGCGTTGTGGCGAGCGATGTTTTGCGGCCAGATCAGACCGGAAACAGCATTGTCGGCGTTTTGTTGTTTGTTGATCCAGGTGTTCACTCCCGCGACGGAGATGTGGTCGTGTAGTTCCTGCACCGTGAGATATTGCTCGTCCCTTGGCAGATTTCGCGCACTGACGGTATACAGTGCATCGCCGGAATCGAGAATTATGTCCAGTGTGTCTTTTTGCCATGTTGATGGACACTTGTTGTTTGCTAAGGCGATAGCGCAGGCAGCCATTGCCGTGCATTGCCTTCCTGCGTTGACAAACTTTCTGGCAGCATCTCCCTGGTGACACGAACCACGCACGATTCTGATGTTCGATTCGTTCCAGTCGCTTGTGTCCATCTGTTCCTCGACTTGGTTCAGTGCTCCAGCATCTGAGACAGTTAGCTTGCTGAGTGTCCGCTCTATGCCCTCTTCGTCAGCCTCTCGTGGGTCACTTTGACGAACACCTTGCGAGGTAGGGGCCGCTGTTGACTGTTGCGGGGCATGGCTTTCTAGCACCTCTTTGTACACGATGTTCTTTGTAAAAGTGGTGTTGCATGACTTGATCAGCTTGCCCTGCGCCTCGTTGCTGGTGACTTCTAGGAACACTGAGTCGAGGGACCGAGCTCGTGACAGCGCCACGTAGAGCTGGCCGTGTCCGAACACGGGTTTTTCGAGATTCACGCCCACGCGTCTCAAAGACTGTCCCTGGGCCTTGTTAATCGTCATGGCAAAGGCCAGACGAATCGGGAATTGGCGCCTGATCATCGTGATCGGCAGGCCTGCGTCTGAGGGCGTGAGGTTCACTCGGCAGAGAAAAGTTCGGTTTCCTGCACATCGTCCTCCGATGATCCGACAGTCGATCACGTGCTCGTAGAGTGCAACCACGCTTAGCCGAGTGCCGTTGCACAGGCCGGCTCGTACGTTCACGTTCCTCATGAGCATCACGACTGCGTGCACTTTCAGGCGCAGCTTGTGCGGCGGCATCCCGGACGGCGTCAGCGAGTTCAGGTACTCGACTGGATAGTCGGTGGTAAGAGCGTCGCCATCCTCGCCTTCGCCGACGTCCACTGAGTCAGCGCTGCAGTATTCGTGCACGTCGCCTTCGAGTCGCTCGAGAACAGTGTCGTTGATGTTTAACGACTCTGTGTTCTTCGGGCAGAGGATTGCGTGATCCTGCATCGCGGCCATCTCGGCAGCACTGATGCTCTTGCCGAAGACGGCGTCCATGACGCAGTCGACGACGCACTGGTCGGGCAGGGCGATAGTGTCTTCTGGCAGGTGGTGGTCGTTCTTTAGTTCGCCGTTTCCGACGCGCAGCAGCCACTCCACGAACTCGTCCTCTCCTTCGTTGGCGCGCATGTTCGCGCGCAGTTCGAGCGTGCGGAACAGGGCCCAATGTGTGCTGCGTTTAATGCACTGTTCGACGATGGTCGTTCGGTTGCCGTTGCGGACGACCGGAAGGCACTGGCGAAAGTCACCTCCAATGACGATCACCTTTCCGCCAAACGGTCGGTCATCGTTTGTCACGTCACGCAACGTGCGCTCGATCGCGTTCAGGGCCAGCACAGGCGCCATGGGCCCTTCGTCCAAGATGACCACCTTGGCCGCCCGCAGCGCAGCACCCTCGGCGGAGTTGGGCTTCACGCCGGACGTGCTGTTCTCCACGATCGGGACGGGCAGTCTGAATCGAGAATGGCAGGTCCTCCCACCCTTCAACAGCGTTGCAGCAATGCCAGTCCACGCGACGGCCACGGCTCGTTCGCCTCTGGCTCGCAGCGCGCTGATCAGGGTGTTGTAGAGGAAGGTCTTTCCACTGCCTCCCGGCCCGTCAAGGTAGAAACACCTCTGTTCGGACTTCGGGTCGTCGATTGCTGCCATCACCGTTTCGAATGCCACGCGCTGTCTATCGTTGAGCAGTTTCAAGTTTCCCTCGGCCTCTTCCCTTTCGGCGGCCCGATCGAACTGCTCGTCGACAGCAACGATGACCGTCAGTCGGGGCGCTGGCAAACCGAGTTCGATGTTCGTCAATCGGTGCAGGGCGAGTACGGACTGGATGGCGTTCAGTGCCATCTGTTCTGACTCGACGGGGTCGTGGTCACGGGCGAAGTCTTCGCAGAAATCTTCCTTGAAGCGCTCCCAGAGTGACAGCGGGCTAATCGGCTGGCAGAACGCGCAAATCACTGCAAACAGTTGCCGCAGTTCGTTTGGCATTTGCACTGCAACAGCCTCCTCGAGACACCTCTGCCACTCGTCGTCGTCCATGAGCAGGTTGCGCGCGATGGCAGCCTCCTTGAAGGTGCGGTACACAACGCCGTGGTGCGTGCGCACGTCTTCGAAGGACGTCGCGCCTGTCACGTGCAACAGGAGCAGACGCAGGTGGTATCGCTCGATCTGGCGCGGCGACACGGAGTACATGCGGGCGATGATGGTGTTTGCCCCTCGCTTGCGCGGTGCCCACTTGTGATTGAACACGTAGTGGTACGGTGTGTCGATGTACTTGTGTTGGCGTGCTGTTGGGTTGTTCTGATTTAAGGCGAACCATGCTGTCAGTGTTGTCAGTGCAGTGCTGCCGCGTTCTGCTGCGGCTACTTCGTCTCCCGGCCGGAACGTGACTGTGTGTTCCCCCTCGAGGTGGATCGCGAGTCTGATGATGCTGTGCGATTTATCGTGCATTGCAAAACCGAAAATGCGCCACACGGCCTCTTGGGGGCTGACATAGCGAGAGTCGATGTAGTTCGACACTTCGTCCCATACCAACACGGGCTTGGCCCCTCGTGCCGGACGCTCGCCATGTTCACACTCGGCGGGAACGGAGACGCGCAGCTCCACCCTGGCACAGTCGTGGCCCTTGTACACGTACTTGCACAGGTACTTGACTGTCTTCGCCGAGCCACAGTGCACCACGTTCAGGTGGCAGTCGTACTTCGAGCTCAAGTACTTGTTGTAAGGCACTATGTCCCGGTTGTCGACCACTTTTCCTGTCGGAGCCATGTACATCCGTCCGTTGTCTCTCCGGCGATAGACGGTGAAGCCCCCTTCGTTCACCACAGTCTCCTCTGTGAACAACTTGGGGAACTTCTTCTTGCATCGCCCGTCCTCCATGCACACTGAGCGTGGGTTCCGCGCGCCGCACGGGCCGTGAATCATTGACGACACGATGGTCTTGTGTAGTCTCTCCTCGGTCACCGGGTCAGGCAACTCGGCGCAGATGAGTGCGTCGATCTGCTCTGGTGTGCGGATCTTGTCCTCGTAGCGCAGGATGACCAGGATGTGGGCGTGGGGTAGTCCTCTTTTCTGGAACTCGACCACGTGGAAGTGCGCCAGGGGCACGCCCATCACGTGCTTCGTCGTGATGTCGGCCATCAGTTCTTTGAGTTTCAGTTGAAAAACTCGTGCGGTGAGATCGGGTCGGTCCTCCGCCCTTTCATACGCCGCGAGGTTGTCCTGTATTTCTGGCCACTTCGGGTTGCACGTCATCGTCACGAAGAGATCTGGCTTGCCAAACTTTGTCACGATGCTCATTGCGTCTTGGTACAGTTGTTGGCAATGTCTGGGACTGCCAATGAAGCTGGATGGCAGTATCACCATTTTGCCAACGTCGTATCCCTGCCGCTCGGCCCTGTGCTCGATGTGGTCCATAAGGCCGCGATACAGCTCGGCACGCAGTGTTTTTTGATTCTTGATGATGAATTCAAGTCGGTTGCCCTCCACCTTGATGTACGCGTCCACCATGAACTGCTGCGTCAGCTTGCCGGCGTGCAGCACGGGGTTGAATGCGCCGGCGCGCTCCTGGAGTCTGTAGCTGTAATACTCCATCAGCGTGATGACGTTGTGCGCGGATTGTTTGGTGTGCGGCATGTCTCTTTGGAAGCCGGCTTCGCCACGCGGAAACAGCAGGGCGTAGCTCAGTGGGTCCGTGGATGGCGACAGGACGGACAGCTGTTCGAAGTAGCCGCTTCGCGTGTGGATGCGAATGTCGCGGCCGAGCGTAGGCATTCCACCGTCTACGCTCTGGTAAACCACAGCCACTTCGAGCGCTGTCGGGTGCTCGAAGGTTCGACGCTTGTCTTCGACGACGCGCAGCTCTACTCTCGTGTCTGGTCGACCCTCGGCCGTGGCACGGACGCGCTCCTCAGCCTCCACCTGCCCCAGGGTCTTGAGCCCTTGGGCGAAAGGGTTCAGTTCGCGAATCAGCGCGTCCAGCTCGTGCAGCAGGTCGGGCAGCAGCTTCGTGTTTTCGCGCCTGTCGACTCGATGTGTCTGCGCTTGCTCGGCGTCGAGGAAGTACAGGTGTGAGTAGAGCGGCTTCTCCACCCCTTGGCCCATGTGCCCGATCCTGTGCTGAATGTTTCCGTGAACACGGAAACAATACGTGCCACGGCCCTTCGGTATATCGGTCTTGGCACCGACCGACGCGAAGGAGAGCGAACTGTTGTACGACCGGATGTTCTCACGGAAGTTCCTCGAGTGGTAGTGGCCTCCCGTGAGCAGTTCGAACATGAAGCCGGGGTACGGGAGCAGTGGCTCGAGCTTGACGTTGCCCCTGTGGCAGCAGGTCGTGAACTGGCGGTTGTTTGTCTTCCAGCCGGCAGAGGGCATAGAGCGGACACTCAGCAAGCTAACTGTCTCAGATGCTGGAGCACTGAACCAAGTCGAGGAACAGATGGACACAAGCGACTGGAACGAATCGAACATCAGAATCGTGCGTGGTTCGTGTCACCAGGGAGATGCTGCCAGAAAGTTTGTCAACGCAGGAAGGCAATGCACGGCAATGGCTGCCTGCGCTATCGCCTTAGCAAACAACAAGTGTCCATCAACATGGCAAAAAGACACACTGGACATAATTCTCGATTCCGGCGATGCACTGTATACCGTCAGTGCGCGAAATCTGCCAAGGGACGAGCAATATCTCACGGTGCAGGAACTACACGACCACATCTCCGTCGCGGGAGTGAACACCTGGATCAACAAACAACAAAACGCCGACAATGCTGTTTCCGGTCTGATCTGGCCGCAAAACATCGCTCGCCACAACGCCTGGCCCGACCTACACACAGGACTAAGCACGTTTCTCGCGGGTGCTGCCTGCGGGATCCTAACAGCGGTGTCTGTGTCGGTGGCCATTGGCAGAACGGTCGATGGGACATACTGGCTGTTTGACTCCCATGCGAGAAACCAACAAGGATACGCGAGTCCAGACGGAAAAGCGTGTCTGGCAATGCACAAAGACCTGAGGATGCTGAGTGATATGTTCTGCAAGAACGTGCTCCCGGAACACGCGCTCGAACCAGAACAATACACGATCGAGAAACTACAAATCCGACAGCAAAACCGAACGTGACTAAACGAACAACAACAAGGATATGCCTTCTATGCAAAGAGTTGCGCATCGGGGGACAGTGTTGGTAAACCAGGCTTACCAACAGGCTTTTGGTGAACAACACAAGCAGGGACAGAGAAAATGAAGGAGGTCTGCCATGCAGCCGGGAGCGGGGAGGGGAAAGCGCAAAGTGCACAACGTACAGACCATCGTACGATTGTGCATGTCAACACCGTCGCGTTTGCCCGTGAAGGCAGACCGTGGTGAAGACCGTGTTGATTAACCAGGCATAACATCCGGCTATTGGTGGACAACACAAGCAGGGACAGAGTAAACGAAGGAGGTCTGTCATGCAGCCAGGAGCGGGGAGGGGCTCCAGGCACAAGGCACAAGCGCCAACTGCACAATGTACAGACCATCGTACGATTGTGCATGTCAACACCGTCGCGTTTGCCCGTGAAGGCAGACCGTGGTGAAGACCGTGTTGATTAACCAGGCATAACATCCGGCTATTGGTGGACAACACAAGCAGGGACAGAGTAAACGAAGGAGGTCTGTCATGCAGCCAGGAGCGGGGAGGGGCTCCAGGCACAAGGCACAAGCGCCAACTGCACAATGTACAGACCATCGTACGATTGTGCATGTCAACACCGTCGCGTTTGCCCGTGAAGGCAGACCGTGGTGAAGACCGTGTTGATTAACCAGGCCTTACATCCGGCTATTGGTGGACAACACAAGCAGGGACAGAGTAAACGAAGGAGGTCTGTCATGCAGCCAGGAGCGGGGAGGGGCTCCAGGCACAAGGCACAAGCGCCAACTGCACAATGTACAGACCATCGTACGATTGTGCATGTCAACACCGTCGCGTTTGCCCGTGAAGGCAGACCGTGGTGAAGACCGTGTTGATTAACCAGGCCTAACATCCGGCTATTGGTGGACAACACAAGCAGGGACAGAGTAAACGAAGGAGGTCTGTCATGCAGCCAGGAGCGGGGAGGGGCTCCAGGCACAAGGCACAAGCGCAAAGTGTACAACGTACAGACCATCGTACGATTGTGCATGTCAACACCGTCGCGTTTGCCCGTGAAGGCAGACCGTGGTGAAGACCGTGTTGATTAACCAGGCCTAACATCCGGCTATTGGTGGACAACACAAGCAGGGACAGAGAAAGTGAAGGAGGCCTGACATGCAATTAAAATTACAATTAAAATTGTAAATGTCTGTAAGTTGAGGTATTACAACAATAAAACATTCCTTGGTGGGCATATGCATTTTGTTTTGTTTTGCTATGGCGACACCACACCACTCGCTTATATTGGATCAACAACTGATGGTTGACGCCTGTGTACCAGAGTCATGAAAATATATAGCCATCAATAGTATTAACAATAAGTTCGTACTTGACAAGTGAATATGTAGGTAAACACAAAGTGTTGGTTAAGCGTGGCAGAAGGGTAAAATACCAATTACCGAAAAACAAATCAACACAAGAAACAAGTAAAACCGACAGGGGGCGAAGCCCCCTGCAATGCGGCCCCGAGCTGATGGTGCTTTGGGGCGAAGCCCCAAAGCACGCCGGGGGGGGGGGCTGGCGGCCGGAGGCCGCAGGGGCAGAGCCCCTAGTTTCATAGATATTTTTTAAAAATAGAAATCTTAAATCTTAATTTAAATCAGTGGGATGATCTAGAAAGTTTCAGATACCTACAGAACGAAGGGAAAGTAACCCCGTACTTCGTTACTCGAAAATAACCCTAACTCACCTGGCAAAGAGCCCCATTGGCAGAAACTAATAATTGAGCTATAGCTTGCAATCTTTTTACGCTCGACGTATAGGAAGAATCCATATAATTCGTCGTTGATGCAAGTCTATACCCGACCCGATCAAGTGGGTACAGCCCTTGTCTAGAGAAACTAAGAGCTGTACGGGTGGCAGGTTGTTACCCTCGACGAAGAGGAAGAAACCGCGCTGCTTGGAACGCAGCAGCCGTAGAGCAGCCCTCGTCATCTCGGCCAGCGAGGGGTCGCCGTCGGGACCCGTGTCACGGTCAGCCTCAAACTCCATGTGCGAGTAGGAGAACAGGCCTGCCAGCAAAGATACACCAGACCATTAGACCGTTAAATCTGTCTCGCCGCACATTCATCATGACATTGGTATCTAGATTGATTTTGATTTTATTTACTTTACGGACTAGTTTAACCAGAACGCAAGCATTCTTCCTAGTGTGTTGTGCAAATATTAAATGAAAACGTCACAAAAAATAAGAATCAAAGCTTTCACAAAACTAGTATTCTGCACGTTTACACAGTTTACAGTGCACAGTTTGCAAACACTGGATAACAAATCCGTGGATTGTTTACTGAAATCATACGGCCATCAGGAGGGATTAACAATTTATAGCGGAAGTAATCCTTTGGTCAGGAATCATTTACCAATTTACACCTATTCTTAGCAGATGACCCTTTAAACATCGGCTGGGATACAACCGCAGAAAGGTTTGACGGATTGGTAAACCACCAATCACCATCATTGTGTATCAGTTGTGGGAAACTGTAAACCAAACTAATTCTTGTCTGCAACATCTAAATGCGCGGTGATTGATGAGCGTAACGAGCGTAGCGAGTGAAGCGAAATCTTCAATTTCACTTTACTGCTAAAAAAATCCGGATTTTTTTTTTTTTTTTTTTTTTTTTTTTTTTGTGTTTGTTCGCACGATTCCGGCCAAACGCCAAACGGATTTTGATGAAAATTTCGGTGGACCTTCGTTTTGTCTGAACTTAGATCTGCCACCTTTTTTGAAGCAATTCGGACGAGTAAATTTTATGTTATTAAGTTTTTACGAAATTTTTCATTTTTTCCAAAACACGTTTTCCACTCTAGAGGCCGAGGATCTCAATATCATTTTACGAAACTTTCCAGATATGTTGGCCCCCACGATTTAATGTTTGTGTACAAATTTCATCCCAGCAAACACACCCCACGCGGGCCCTGCGCGGGGCCCGCGCGGGCACTGTGGGATTTGTGTGGGGTGCGGGGTAAGTGTGGGGTGATCAGTGCGTTTCCCGCACGGCTCCCGCGCGGGCATAAAATTCTGAAATCGCCCCCCCAATTCCCGCGCGGGAGCCGCGTGGGAGCCGCATCCGCAACCCCACACTGTGCCCACATCCCTGTACCCACGCACTGCCCGCACTTTACCCACATCTTACCCGCGCTCAGCCCGCTCTGGGCCCGCGCACTCCCCACATGTATGCCGCAGTGAACGACCTCGATTTTACCCATGAAACACCACCGTGGCGCCCGCGCGGGAGCCGCGGTGGTAACCCCACACTGTGCCAGCGCGGCAAGTGCGTGGGGTATCTCATTCTACCCCACATCTTACCCGCGCTCAGCCCGCTCTGGGCCCGCGCACTCCCCACATGTATGCCGCAGTGAACGACCTCGATTTTACCCATGAAACACCACCGTGGCGCCCGCGCGGGAGCCGCGGTGGTAACCCCACACTGTGCCAGCGCGGCAAGTGCGTGGGGTATCTCATTCTACCCCACATCTTACCCGCGCTCAGCCCGCTCTGGGCCCGCGCACTCCCCACATGTATGCCGCAGTGAACGACCTCGATTTTATCCATGAAACACCACCGCAACGCCCGCGCGGGAGCCGCGGTGGTAACCCCACACTGTGCCCGCGCGGCAAGTGCGTGGGGTATCTCATTCTACCCCACATCTTACCCGCGCTCAGCCCGCTCTGGGCCCGCGCACTCCCCACATGTATGCCGCAGTGAACGACCTCGATTTTATCCATGAAACACCACCGCAACGCCCGCGCGGGAGCCGCGGTGGTAACCTCACACTGTGCCCGCGCGGCAAGTGCGTGGGGTATCTCATTCTACCCCACATCTTACCCGCGCTCAGCCCGCTCTGGGCCCGCGCACTCCCCACATGTATGCCGCAGTGAACGACCTCGATTTTATCCGGGAAGTCAACCAATTTTTACTAATGTAGAGTATACTTTACACAGCGATTTATTATTCTGAAGAGTTATCTTTAACATTTCAAACAGTTTTCAAACCAGTACTTAACTGACAAGAAAACTTTATGTTTGATATACAAATCGGGATATAATGTACCTGCTTATTAACATGCCATGATCAAAACATTAGCCCTGTATCTCGTGCAATGTTCGTCTTAGAGACATGATTTAAAGTACGTTTTTCATGAAAAAATTATGTAATCGTGAATAATCCTACAAACATTTCAATTGGACACATTAATCACTTATCGCGATCATTTCGGCTCTACGGAAAGAAAGTTTTAGCATCTGTTTAAAATACTTACAAAATTCTTTTGTATTCGATTTCTATGCAGTTCTCCGTCCCATCCCAACCCTCACAACCCGAAGCGACCGCATATGGCTTCAAATGCTTCGCTGCTCCGATTGGTAGACTGACAAAATCTAGCGCGCTCATATTTCAAACTCTCCTTTTGCACCATTTGATTTTGAATTGGAGAAATAATATACAGTTTTTCTTCTGAGGACAGTTTGGAAAATTTAAAAGATCGAATGGTATGAAATGATAAAATTTCTTTTTCTAGAAAAAGACTTCTATTTTCTTTTATTCCTCAAATCACCAAGTCAATGCTAATACACATGGCAGACCCCCCCCCATTGTCTGTCTGTGGAAAATCACCTAAGTTTTTATTTTTCATTACCGTACCTGATGTTAGATTTTAATTAAGCTTAAAAAACCCATTGTTATTAGTAACTGATATTATAAGATATTATCAGTTAAATAATATTTAGTTTTTTCTTAAACTTGAAAATGTTATTAAAATATTAATAACTTATTAATATTCTTTCCTATAAATTCATCCTAAATAAAAGATATATTTGTGCCGTGGCTATCAGTTTTTATGCATTCAGATTGTTAACCAACATCCTGTCACCCTTTCTCCTCAAAATTAGCCTCCTCCCAAAGAGCTCTTCTTATTAGGGGACTTGGTACATATTTTAACAAAATAGTGTTCTAAGTTTAGTATAATTGTACAACCAACCAATGTGTATTATAACGTTTCGTTATATAAGTCAATGATTCTATTTTTGCCTTCTATTGGTAAGGAAATGAAATGTTTCTTGAGACCTAAGTAAAAATATATTTCTAAAGTTTGTAACAATATATCCCGTCACATGTGCAGCGACCAACGATACACCCACCTCGCTGACATCTTCTCAGGCTGGCACCTGCACCCTTATTTCCATTCTACCCTCAGCTCTAGCCCAGTGTGCATCGCAAGGAACGCTTCAAACCGACGATCGTGATAAAGTTAAAAATTTGGTTTAATTTGCCAGAAGAGACATACAAGAGCTATCAAGGTACGCATTTGCTATTATTTATTATATCTTTACTATAAGAAACTAACTGCATGCCTTTGGCACTCCGCATTCCTTGAATGTTTTCCTCCTTGCATGTTTTCAATTTTCAAGTTTATTCGCTTCTATGCTGGGGGTCACAAAGCGATTTGAGGATTTTAATTCAATTAGAAAAGGCAACCTCTTCCATGAGCACAATAAAAGAATGGTGTATTATCACTATATCACTCACTAGTCATCATTTCATGCGTTGGATAGCGTTCAACAGGTTTTCAAATACAACTGGGCAGCAAAGAGACTTAAAGTTTGAAACCATTGATACAATCGGTTATATAGACTTATGCAAGAAAATCCTTTGCGTTGCTCCCAGCTCAAAATGAAGAAGTCAAAGAACATCTGGGAGTCATAAACCGACCTGACCATCCTCCTCTCACAAAAGGTTGCCATTGACAGGGTGATTTGTTAGGACATAACTAGGGGGTGTCATACCTTTAGGGCTCTACTTTGGCCTTCAGCATCAGAAGAATAACTATAGAGCTTCGCTAACGCTAATTTTAATAACATTAATACTAATTACATTACATTAATATTAATTAATATCTCATGCATAAAACATGACTGAATAAATAATTATGAAACTATGATCTTGTTTAAACTCATCCATTCCTGTGAACATTTTAGGTGGTGAATCTCAGCATCTTTGCTGGAGGCGATGTTGAAGTTGGAATTAAAACAGTTTTGTCAAAAATAATTGTCCCCGACTTGGCGCGAAGAATAAACTGGAAGGGCTGCAATGGAAAGACATCGATGCAGGACTTCCAGAATGTACTCCTCTTAAAAACACGTAAGTTAAATCCAGTGTTGGAATCACAAGTTCAAAACTGAACTTTTTAAAGGCCAGTTCACCAATATCTTAAGTAATCTGAAGGAAGTTCAGGTTCACCAAAAGGTAGCTGAACAACAAATGTTCAAAGGCTCATTTACATATAATATGGTGAAGGTGAAGGAACGTCATAATCACTGGCCAATATCGCCGAGGAGTCATGAAAGGATTCAGTTTATGTACTAGGCAATGCGAACACTAATATAATCGTGTTGTGGATGAGCGTAATATTTACGCTCACCCACAACACGATTATATTGCGTGTGCGCAAATAAATGCAAATACTCGTTGCATGTACGGTAGACATTTATTATTAGAAAATAAATGTCAATTCCGAAATTTGTAACCGTACCGGGATTTCAACCCGGAATAGGAAGATATGGGTTCAAAAAGGGATTCCTTTTTTATTGCCGTTGACACAGGGATCTCCAGAAAAGAACCCGAATTTAACCCAATTTTGTTCGTTTGATTGCAGTCGTGATAAAAGAGACACACAGCGAGGCTACACACAGCAATACGGTTGCTGGTGTGAAGAAGTGGCTGCGAGGCGCCCGAGACCTGCCGGGTGCCGGCGGGCGCCTGCGTCACAGACGCACCAGCAATGAACAGCTGATGCCTGTGCCGAATGAAGAAAATGAGCGTGTGAACGGGGACGCCGGAGCGCAGAGGGTTGTGCCTTTTGAAATGTTTTAATTTTTAAAGGCGGTGTGATATTTTTTTAAATTCAAGCATGCAATTTTACTTTTTACTGTTTTTTAAGTACCCACTTGACAGTTATAAGTTTTTCTTTAGCATTATTAATACTAGGCTATGCGAACATTCATATAATCGTGTTGTGGATGAGCGTAATTTTTACGCTCACCCACAACGCGATTATATTGCGTGTGCGCATAGCCTAGAGGCTTTTAAGATCAATTTTAAATGTTCGGCGTTAATTTAGCAACTTTCTCAATGACATTGAATATTTCAAAACGTAAAAATCGATTTAAAGAAAAACTATTCAATTTATTTGCTTGAAATTAACACAGTATCTTCCTTTTACGATTTATAATGCACGCAGTAAATTTTGTCAAAATCGGTTAAAGATAAAGTTGATTTAGTTGCAAAAAACTGCAAAATCGCTAAAAAAAGCGTCATAAAAGCGCTATTTCCAAGAAAAGCGCTAAACATACAACAATGATATTTGTACACAAACATTAAATCGTAGGGGCCAACATATCTGGAAAGTTTCGTCAAATTATATTGAGATCCTTGGCCTCTAGAGTGGAAAACGTGTTTTGGAAAAACTGAAAAATTTCGTAAAAACTTAATAACATAAAATTTACTCGTCCGAATTGCTTCAAAAACGTGGCAGATCTAAGTTCAGAGAAAACGAAGGTCCACCGAAATTTTCATCAACATCCGTTTTGGCGTTTGGCCGGAATCGTGCGAACAAACACACAAAAAAACAAAAAAAACAAAAAAAAACAAAAAAAAAAAACAAAAAAAAAAACATTCCGGATTTTTTTAGCAGTAAAGTGTAATTGAAGATTTCGCTTCACTCGCTACGCTCGTTACGCTCATCAATTATTAGGATTTTATGTTTGATAATTTTTGGCAGGCTTTTGGATTATTTCTACCAATTAATAACAAAATCCACCAATGGAAAATTGTGCAATAAGCAGCTTTTATCATTTTATGTATTTTATTTAAACAAATATATATATATTTTTTTTATAAACATATTTTTTATCCATTAACTATCGACATTGTAAGTTTTGATAGAATTATTAGCCATTTATTACTTACAGTAAATTGGTATTTTTTTCATAAAAAGGTTATTATTATGGTTATTGTACAAATTTTTCTTATATACAATGGGATAATCCACCTAAATCGAGGGCCTGTTTTTAGGGCCTCAGGTATTGTTATTTATTTGTTAATTGTAACTCAATTATACTAAAATTTTAAATATCATTCACTTAACCAAAATGTTATAATTTCCAGTTTCCAAATATTCCAATAATGAATCCAATTAATCCAATCACTGTGGGGTACGCGTGGGCTCACTGTGGGGTAAGCGTGGGCTCACTGTGGGGTAAGCGTGGGCTCACTGTAGGGTAAGCGTGGGCTCACTGTGGGGTACGCGTGGGCTCACTGTGGGGTAAGCGTGGGCTCACTGTGGGGTACGCGTGGGCTCACTGTGGGGTAAGCGTGGGCTCACTGTAGGGTAAGCGTGGGCTCACTGTAGGGTAAGCGTGGGCTCACTGTGGGGTACGCGTGGGCTCACTGTGGGGTAAGCGTGGGCTCACTGTGGGGTAAGCGTGGGCTCACTGTGGGGTAAGCGTGGGCTCACTGTGGGGTAAGCGTGGGCTCACTGTGGGGTAAGCGTGGGCTCACTGTGGGGTACGCGTGGGCTCACTGTGGGGTAAGCGTGGGCTCACTGTGGGGTACGCGTGGGCTCACTGTGGGGTAAGCGTGGGCTCACTGTGGGGTAAGCGTGGGCTCACTGTGGGGTAAGCGTGGGCTCACTGTGGGGCAAGCGTGAGCTCACTGTGGGGTACGCGTGTGCTCACTGTGGGGTACGCGTGGGCTCACTGTGGGGTAAGCGTGGGCTCACTGTGGGGTACGCGTGGGCTCACTGTGGGGTTACCGCGGGTTCAGAGCGGGCAGAGTTCGGGCAGCGCGAGGGCAGAGCGTGGGCAAAGTGCGGCACAAGTGTGGGGACCCCGCGCGGGAGCCGCGTGGAAAAAGGTGACACTTTCTGCCGGCTCCCGCGCGGGGTCCCCACACGGCGCCCGCGCGGGGTAAATACGTTTACCCCGCGCGGGCGCCGTGTGGGCCCAGCGCGGGTGTGTTTGCTGGGATTGTTGTATGTTTAGCGCTTTTCTTGGAAATAGCGCTTTTATGACGCTTTTTTAGCGATTTTGCAGTTTTTTGCAACTAAATCAACTTTATCTTCAACCGATTTTGACAAAATTTACTGTGTGCATTATAAATCGTAAAAGGAAGATGCTGTGTTAATTTCAAGCAAATCATTTAAATAGTTTTTCTTTAAATCGATTTTTTCGTTTTGAAATATTCAATGTCATTGAGAAAGCTGATAAATTAACGCCGAACTCTTAAAATTTATCATAAAAGCCTCTAGGCTATGCGTACACGCAATATAATTGCGTTGTGGGTGAGCGTAAAAATTACGCTCATCCACAACACGATTATATGAGTGTTCGCATAGCCTAGTATAATGGTGTTATGGCTACCGCGACCTGGAGTGCGATTGTGTAACTTTTGCTCAAAACGTAGCGATTTCTAAACCACTACGTTTTGAAAACATAGCGTTTTCGAAATCGCTACGTTTTCTAACGCATCCGTTCAGAAACCGCGCGTTTTCTCACAGCCGACGCGATACCACACGCAGCCAAACTTTTTCTGAACGGACTGTAGCATGAGCATGCGCATTGCGAACTGTCAGTTTGCCGTGATTTTCGAAAAACAAAATTTGCCGGTGATTTTGAATCTCCACAAAAATAATATTGAATCGACAGTGTCTAACTACATTTCAGAAGATGGATTCGTTTGAAAGTAGTCTCAGTCGTTAGTTCTTCAACAGGAGAAAAGTAAACAATCGCACTCCTGTGCACCTAGACAACCGTCGCTACTCGCTCCCGACGTCGCCGTTACCTAGCAGCTGGTCGGTCGCCGACAGATTGACGGCGTCTAGCTGCGCATGGGTCCAGACGTAGTGCGCAGCCAGCCCGCGACGCTTCTTGTCGCGCAGCCAGTCGTCGACGAGGTTGCGTCCGTCCAGCCGGCGTCCTTCCTCGCCGGGCAGCTCGGGGTCACGTGCCACCTTGGGCAGCCAGTGTCGGCGTCCGCCCCCCAAAACCACCTGCACGGATAGGTACATTTTAGAATTGCGCACGGCTTCGCTCTGTCGTGATATATTTTAGCAGCATAAACGGCGAGTCCTGAAGATGACCACGCCAACGTGGTCGAAACGTAGACGCTGTCCCAAGGCTCTGAACCATTCCGCGTAACCAAGTAAACGTTAAATTACTGTTTATTAATTACCAGTTGTTTGTTCCTTTTTCCATTCAATTAAACAGGTGAAAGTTGGCGAAATATATTTAGCAAGTCATTGCCAAGTTTCTCATTATACCAGCCCTATTCGATGATCATACGGCCCACTTCTTCTCTGCTCACCAATTCACCCTGTTGCTCTGCATCTTCCCATCTACTTTCACAAAAATACTACATTGTATTACACGACACAACATAGTGATTTTTCTGATGATTCCCTATACTTTTTCCTAGCAACTCATCGAGCAATTAAAGTTTACAATTTTCCATTAACATCTCCCAATCTTTCAAACCGGCTCAAACAATTGGTCAAGCATTAAAAAAATATAAATTTAAGTTTACCAGACAGAACAAGGTGTGTGAACAAAAAAAAATAATAGAGTATGGTCATGTATGGTATTCAATTCGTACTCGACGTGGCTTACCACGTGGTAGCGTTTTTTGAATTTCATGACCCAGAACTCATTTGAAAAAAAAAAAACAACTTGACCCACCGCATGCTCGTTCCGCGAGCCACGGAACGTTGGAGTCAAATCGCGCGGGCTGTGAGCGGCAACAGCTGTCTTTCTGCAGGGCGGCTGCCGGCTGCGACCGTTTTTTCGCTCGTAGGGATATTGTAATTAATTGATTAATTAAGTGTAGTGAGTGAAGTGATTGATATCTCGCAGAGTGATGAGAATATTATGCGTCAAACGACGCATCCTGCATCATCATGAGTGTTGGCAGATAATTCAGGATACCAGACGGCGTACGACGAGCAACGATTTCATTAAGGTACCTTAATGTCTTTATAAATGCCTTGTTTTAGATTGATTGGAAGGATTGTGTATACCCCACTTAGTCACATACAAGCCCGAGTACACAACTCTGTGAATTGCTATCGCTAAATGCTATCGTCGTACTTGAACTTTCATTACCAACCAAGACAAGTTGTAGGTAATCGTCTCTCAACATTTGGGGACAGCGGGCAGTAGCTGCCATACATAATATTAACATATAATTATAATATATAATTATATTATATATATATTATATATATATATATAATTATATATAATTATAATATTAATATTATAAATCTACTGCAAATTAACCTGGTAGGTGTTTATAGCTTGTAAGCATTGCTGAGTGCTGACTTATAGTGGATACGATCTGTAATTTTACCCCTCTGCAATCACGCAAAACTGCTACAATGATTTGCAACAAATTGTTAATGAACAAGCGAGAGTGAATTGCTGGAGGCGAGAACTTTAAATTAACTCTTAGCACTAGCAGAGAAGATGATCGTACTGTGTTTTCTTTCCTTCGTCCGTTCGTTCTGTGTTTGGTTTGGTTTCTTGACAGAGTTTTAGGTACAAAATGAACATTCTACAGTAAAATTCTGCGTAAAATTCGCGTTATTCGCGACTATCGCTGTGAGCTGCCGACCTTGGTTTAACATTGAACCCTCCCTGTGGCAGTTAATAACTTAAAAATATGTTTATATCTAGATTTAATTTGTTTTGGGGTGACGGAAATCCAAGATGAAGACACGATTTTTTAATAATATCTAGGTACATAGGTCATCTTCGAATGAGGTTATAGAGAATCTGACTCCTCTTCTAGGTAATTCTTTAAACGAATAAGTAATACGAAGGGTTTTAGTATGAGTACATCGTTACATACCTAATCCAGAAAAAGAACTAACTTTCGGGGAAGGACCCAATCCAAGTAATGGTCGCCCAAACGGCAGCCACTCACATTACTCCACGCTACTGCCCTTGAGACGGCCACCCCTAAGAAAAGTGCAGTGCTCCATCTCCCTCGCACCCACGACGACGCCGTTAGCGTCGCGACGGCGACGCCGGATTACCGCTAATCCGACGGTTAAATTAAATCGTTCTTTTTAACGCCACGTTACTGAGATTCGCGTGGCCTCCTAATTTTCCCGTTCTTTTGCCGGCCGTGTGCTGAATTCTTGCAGGGTTGAGCTTTGAAGGATATAGGAAAGTTTCCTGGCCAACATAGACGTGCAGTTTGTGCTGCGTTTTTTTTTAGTTTTCCTTGCTTGGCAAGGCTGGTTGTACACTCACTTGTGGCCGTGGGCGTGAAAAGTTACTCATTTTCTCAAATATGGTAATTTCCAAAACTTATCTAACAATTTTAACTTATCCTGTTTTTAACTGAGATACAGTAATTTTTGGTTGAAAATAACATTCTGAGAACTTCAATCAAAGTGGCACATGCATTGGCAACATATTCGCCTTGTACTTTGTATTTGGTAAAAATTGTATTTGTTATCGTCAATTTATTGGCATCGCAGCTCACATTCACATACATAATCGTCGTCATAGAAAAATCAGTTGCTCCTGTTTTATTCGCCACCGAAAATCAACTTTAAAACAAGAATTTGGTGGCTAGTTTGCCACGCCAAAAACAAAGCTTGCCAACATACATTTATGATAAAAACAAATTTCCACAAGTAGGAATTGATGTCTGCTGGCTTCTGTACTTTGATCGATCATCTGGCTTTTGCCGACACAAAGCTTTGACAACTTGCCCCGTAGCTCATTCCTCTATTGGCGTCGCCCATTTTCCGGCACCAAACAGAAGAACTCGGTTGAAAAAACCAACTAATGAAGACACGGAATTCTTTGCAGAATAGATTCGGAGAGAGATAGATAGGGTGCGCCAATTTGTCAATATACCCAATACCTGCAGGTCGCCGTTGCTGCTTGTTGATCACTGATCAGCAAGAAATTGATGTTACTTCTGCTCCACTGCCTCTGTTATTGATACCCGCCTTGAGGGGCGCTAGCAGCGTAGAACAGAAACCAATTTTGCCAGCGTTTCTGCCGGCGACTAATGACGTATATTTTTCTGGAGTGACCTACTGTACGCCTCACGGCCAGTTGTCAGATGAATCAACTGTTTGGTTTCATCTACAATCCGTATTTTCCTTCATACCATTCCTTCATTCCTCTCATATGCATGCATTCTCATTCATGATCAGTTTGGACACAATTTCTTCGTTCAGTGAAGTGATTTGTCTCGTTTCATTACCAGTTTTTTTTAAATTGTAAATCGGTTCTATTTTGTTCGATATTTGACCTGTGGGTCATTGGAAAGTTGCCAGAGACCTTATCTGTTGCGCAAAATTGGCGGTGTTACTCCGGAAGTGGTGTAACTATGGTGTTTCGATTTTTGGCATTTTATAGGCCTGACAGCCTCTTTGATTGACAGCTACGAAGCAACACGCGATTACCACAATATTAAACCACATAATAGGATTTAGAACGAACTTTCAATGTACTGACGCCAACGTTTGATATATGTTTTACTTTTTAGGATGTGGAATATTTCTGTACCTGATCAAAATGTCCCATGGCGCTAACTAGTGGCAACTGGCGGTGAGACCTAGCGTAGCATAGAAAGATGTGCGCTGAGTGTAAGAACTAGACTCTCAGGCAGAGAGCGAGAGAAATCTAGATGCTGATGCCGAGCTGGGATGCTTAACTTGAGACAGAGGGGGCACTTGAATGCCTGGTGATCAATCGGTTTCGGATTCGGGCGGCGCAAGAACAATGTGGGACGATTGCTTCAATCCGCACATATTGCCGGGCGGCCTTGATGGTCCACGGAGGCTGTCCATTCGAAATCTCGAGGCGAATTCGAGACCAGGAGAGGCAGAGCGCTGCAAACTCTTTGAGGCTTACTTTAATTCCATTTTCCGGACGGGAAATCGAGATGTAATTGAGGTCAATATTGTAGACAAACAAGATTAAGTTAAGAGATCAAAAGGATCGCAAATTCGGATTCGGGTGTATATAACAGCTGCCTACATTTACTTAGCAGTACCTACTAACTTAGCAATAACAGTTGAACTGTTGATTGAATGTAGTACATGGAAATTGAAAGAAAACGTATTGTGATGATTGGACTATTTCTACTACTATTTTTTATTAGTGATTTCGGTTTGTTTGAGAAGTGATTTCTGAATCGCGGCATGTCCCATGACACTCAGTTTTAGTGGCGTGGTTACTTTTAATTTGACACACTCGTCCGCAATTGTGTTTGTTTCTAAGCTTCCAAGGCTGCGATAATAGCTGGAATCATTTTCGGTATCTTAGAGTTGGTGGTGGCCATTAAAAAATTGCTATAATTGCCTTTGCAAGCTTAGCTATTTTACCACAATAATGATAGTTTTACTGCTTTTAGTTTGAAAAATAAAACTCAACACGTGTCTTATGTGGTTATCATGCTTATGTCAGGTGTGTTATTACTGGCAATCACACGGAGGAACATACTAAAAGCTAGATACCGAACGGTTTGGCATGTTGGAAACACCGGTTCTCGTGAGATCACCGAAGTTAAGCAACATCGCGCTGAGCCAGGTGTTTGATGGATGACCATCATGCACATGATCAGTTCTGTTCGGGAGAGAGGTTGGAGGGTTTGAAGTTGGTACAACAACTTCACTCGCCTTGCTTATCAACCTCTCGACAGCACGGATTAGTGGAGGAATCCTGTTGTTCGAGTTGTACCGTCCTTCGGAAGGGACGTAAAGCCGGTGGTCCCCTTGGTGCTTTTCGACAGGAGTAGGCTACGTGCCGGCACCGGGTTTCCCCTCCTCCCTTCTAGGCTAGGTTAGGTTCATCATCACCCTCATCATCACCATTTCATTCACCGACGCCATTAGACCAGTGCCAAAGGGCCAGTTGTCAAAACAGTGCGTCGTTAAGCACCATTAATCAATCAATCATTAATCTAAAAGCTAGCGGGCGATAGCAGGAATCGACGAAGAAACTCGTAATCGCCACAATCTAACCGAGCCGACGACAGCCAAACAATATGTTGAACGTAATTGAGCTAATTAGACACTAGATTTTAAAGGAATTTGCGACTGAAACAAAGACCAGTGACAACTTCTTGTCCGAAGTAAAGAGTCAGTCGCCTGCTAAACATTCAAAAGTGGCAAGTGAAATTTTGGGAGCTACAGTTCCTCCAGTTGACCTCCTTGTCAGTTAGCTAGTATCTTACATTAACGGAAAACATGATCGGGCGTGAGATGAGCGTACTTTGCAGGCGGCTTTCTTGGGCGTTAGCAAGCGTCTTGTTGATTCTTGTGTTCGACACAGGCTGCGTTGTGCTCGCACAATACAGCATCACCGACGACTATGAGTATTTAGAGGACAGCGCCAACAAAAATCGACTTGGATTTGATGGTGACATATACCTTGATTACAACGGTAGAAATCCTGTGGAGTACGATAATAAGTGGATTAAAATCTTTAACCAAACCATAAGCGATGCACGGTCCCCGTATTGGAGAAGACAGTCTTGGTACCACAACCCTAGCAAGAAGACCGTCGATCCCGCCAAGAAACTCAGCGTGCTTCGCGACGTCTCGAAAATGATCCAAGAGATGACACCAAACGCGCCTGACAACTGGACCGTACACCACCTGACCCAAGTCTACGACCGCATGGCAAAACTTCTGCCCAGCCTCGCTCCAGTAAGCGACGCCGAAATGTATCTCATAACCACCATCTTGCAAGACACCGCGATCGTACTTAGCGACCCCGTCGCTCTGCTCGCAGAAGAGTCCAGCGACACGACACCCGAGGATGACAATGAAGACAGCGCGTTCCACATCGTTGTCGAGACGTCTCAAGATTCCGACAACTACGGCGTTTCAGTTTACAAGACGTCGAGACTGCATATCTACGCGTCGTGCTTCATCTCCAACGAAACGACTGGCGGATTCGTGATCTACCCCGGGAACGTCAGTCCGTTGCGACCGCTGCCCCGGCTCAAGCCAGGCTTCCAGATCACCGGCTTCGACGTCGTCGACTTGATCCTGATTCGACGTGGGGGCGGCAAGGTCGACCTGTTTGCCGCGAACTGTCTCGGCGGACAGCTGTTCAGCACGCTCGTTCTGCGGAGGACGTCGAAGTCCATGTTACGCCACGTGCGCCACGCGTGTGCCGTCTGGGACGACACGATAAGTGACTGGTCCTCAAAAGGGTGCGTTCCGTTCGTGGATTTCAGCGACACCGATTACATAAAGTGCTTCTGTGACATGTTAAATAACGGAAAGACAACGCAGTACATTGTCTATGAGTATCAGGAGGACGTGGCCAAGTTTATTACGATGGACTTCCGGGTTAATTTCGTAAATAATAGAAGTAGTGATGCGGGGAGAAAAAAGTACGAAGCTGATATTAAAGAACTTTCTTCGAGCGGCAATTCTGCAGCGTCTTTAACACGTTTTGTTGGAACGCTGTATAAATTAATCCAATTTCCGAGATATGTCCTAATGATAAACAGCAGCAGGAAAATTGTCGATGAAATTGGCAGCGTGATGGAGAACGTGACACCGGAGGAAGGGTCCTGTGCCATTGGTAGTGGAAATCCCGTTATCTTCAGTATGGTCTTCGAGGTGGCTTCGTACGTCGGTGATCCGTTGATTGGTTACGCACTTTGCCACCCCGATAAATATCAGGCAGACTTGATGGAAATACAAGCAGCGTACTTTCGATCGGAAGCAGACACTGATTTAAACATAATATTTAACGACAGGTTTAGATTTTCATTTATATTCTCACATTCAGTTTTAACCAGCAACCAACGATATGCATTTGTGATGTATCCTCAGTCAATTTACTTTGAAAAAATAGACATTATTGACGTCAGTTATATCATCCAGAGTTTCCAAGTACTGGATCTGGTTCTGAAACCAAAGTCAGAATCGGAGCACTTAGAGGAACAGTGGATCAACATGTACTTCAACTACGACGGAAACCTCGGAATGTCGTACGGCTGCGCATACCGCAGTCCGTTGCTAGGCAACTGGACCACCCGAGGCTGCTTCCCGAACCCCGGGCTCTACCGAGACGTCTGCACCTGCAGCCTGAGCGCCCAGTTCAACGAGTCGCGAACCCGTGCCCAGTTCGTCGTCTACACTCACATGAAGGGCGTGACCACGCACTTGTGGATGTCCTCTCAACTGAACTACGCCACAAACAGCAACAACATGTATGCTTACACGGCCATCTTTGGACTTATAAACTTGATCTCATATCCCGTGGACGCTCGAGTAACTACAAAGGCCTTGAATTTGATGGACAAAGTTCTGGTGGACTATCGATTTCGCTCGCTGAAGCTAAGCGATGTCCAAGAGAATCAACTAATAGACAGCACGCACAAAATTTTCATGGACAACGAATGTTCCACCGAACCGGTTGGTGCGTCCAAAAACCTTGACTTCATTAATGGAATCTGGGCGTATTGCTTCCACAGAAACGACAAGGAGTATCCAACTCCTATAGTTGCTGTCGAACTGACCTCACAGACCGACCATCTTCATCCGGAAAAAACAGTCGACACTCTTGTGTTTCGGAAGAACGTTTCTTTTGCCGTCAAAATCTCCTACTCTGTAGCTGCGAACAACGCGAGGTACGCTTTTCTTGTTTATCCAGAAGGAAGCTTCCTGAAGCCACCGCCTGCGTTTGACAGAATCCTTGTCAAAAGCCGGGTAGTTGACGTCATTTTGGTACCTGGCAACGCCACAGACGACGCCGAACAGTTTTTGGAGTTGTTCCTCGACCAACCGGACAACACATCTTTTGGGTGCGTTTTCTGGACGACAGCCGCTAACATGTGGACTTCAGAAAACTGCACGATTTTCAGAGTAAATTCCCTGGAAGTTTGCAAGTGCAGCTTAACGAAACACTTTTACCAATCCCGAACCGGAGGCCAGTACATGGTGTATGTGGCTTCGTCGGTGACCTTCGAGGAGACCGAGTATAAGCACTTTGAAGATCACTCTCTGACCGACATAGAGAGCATCTTCCGCGCCGGAGCCGCGCTCGTTCGCAACAGCTCGCTCCTTCCCGTCGACGAGCTAGCCGTGTTCAAGGTGATGAACGTTTTTCTGGAGGTTTTGTCCGTGGCCGAGGTCGCGATCGGACGCGGAAGCGCGTTGGACGAAATTCTAGCCGATGTCGACTCCATTCTCTCCAGGTACGTCGTCGATCCAAGGAGCAGTGTACAAGAATACTTCTCAGTCAAAGGATCTTCAGGAGTCCGGAACCTCGACTTGCATAAAGATTTGTTCTCGAACAGAGTGCTCAACGATAGCACGGGAGACCGAGACATGTCATCAGATCTGGTCGTTTTTGCGCTCGGGTATTTGTCTGCATTTGATGACTTGAGCGATTACTGGTATGAATTCGATATATCAGGCACAGCAACGAACGAAGTATCGACACTCTTCGAAAACCAACGGTACAAAGTTTCCGCTTCCCGCTTGGAGTTGTATGCCCCGTTAGCTTTTCGTCCAATCTTTTCGTGCATCATACCCAATGAGAACCATTGGTTAGATCACTTCCGTGCTGTGTTCACGGTGTATCCCATGAACGTGTCGCCGATGCCCAAACCCAGAACCAACTACTCCTTGTTCAACACGCGTCAACTGGACGTGCACATTGATTTCAAGGACGACACCTCTTTAAGCTATCCGAGGCTTGACATTATGTTAGACTTGTATTTTCAACCCACAAGCAATCCGAAGAATTATGTTAAGACCGGATGCATTATATGGAACGGGACCCAACAAGATTGGACCAATGAGTTGTGTTCGACCATGGTTATTTTCAACTACACAATCTGCCGATGTAATGTGTCCGGTCGCAGCGTGACAAGGATCCTTCAATTCGAGTACTCGACTTTGCCTAACTTCTCCTTGCTGCACCATATCTCCGGCTCCGGCGCCGTCTTCCTGTTCGGCGCTTCGCTGTCGCTGACTGGTCTCATGATAATCGCCTTCACTGCGCTGATGTTCCCGAAGTGGCGCGAAGACATCGGCCACAAAATCATGATGAACCTGACGGCCTCTTCCACGCTCTACCTCTCCCTGACGATGTTCCGCGAGACGCACGAGATATTCGCCGACTCGAACCACGACAACGTCTCCGTCATCTTCTTCTCCGTGTGCGTTCACTACACCCGGCTGGCGCACTACTGCTGGGGTCTTGTCATGTCCGTGCTGCAGTACATGCGCTTTGCAGGTGTGGTCGGCGCTTCGACCATCCCGCACTTGCTGCTCAAGGTGTGTCTCTTGGCTTGGGGCTCGCCGCTTGTCCCGCTGGGAATTCTGCTGGCTTGGAACGCCCAACAACACTTCTGCAGTCCCAGCTTGACGACGCATCTAGCCTTGTACTTGGTGCCTGGTATCATTATCACCGTTCTTAACACCGGGCTGATGCTGAAGATTGTGTTCATCATTACCAACAAGTGCGGTCGCGGCGACGACGTGGAGCTGGTGAGACACGGCGTGAACGAGAAGGACCTGATGAAGCGACGAATTAAACATGCAGTACTAATGTTCTTCCTGTTTGGGATACCGGCGGTTTTCGAGATGTTCAATGATTTTGGCGGCAAACACATCGTTGCGCTCGACTACTTTTACAAGATTCTAGATCCGATCCAGGGGTTTGTGTTGTTCCTGTACTTTATCGTGATGGACGGCAAGACCAGAGGATACTGGATGGAGTATTGGAAACATTGACGTCATTGTCTAATTCAGCAGACATAAATTCAGTTTAAGTATGCGAAAAATGCATATTTTCTATATAATTATAACACCACCATAAATTAACTGTTTCAAAATCCACTGTATTCTAGATTTAAAGACATTTTTGTCATAAAGGGTTTTTGTTTGACTTTTGCATAGTTTGATGTAATTATATTTTAAATATTATTGCTATTCTCAATAATCAGGTTTTATAGTGAGCGATAATAGTTTTAAATGTTGTGCGATGAACAATATGCTAAGAAAATTGGAATTAAATCTCGGAAGATTCGTCCCATCCGTGAGCCGCTGGGCGCTAAATATAACTATTCATTATAAATTAATTTGCAACATTAGCCCATTTGCAAATGTCATTCAATTATAAGTGAAACAATTCAGGCTTAATAAGCATATAATTAATCCATATTGTAGTTGTTATGAGTGCTCTTTATTTGTTTCCTTGGTTTGAAGTCAAAATGCATAATCTGAACAACATTACATATAAAAAAGATTAATGTCAGTATAATGATACCTGCAAGGTTTCATGTATCGACTCAATATTCGTTAAGACAAACAAGGCTTGCACACTTAAATAATGCAACAATCACACGGATATGCACGATCGCTTTTGCCCCTAAACGCAGCCCGCCGTGCAAACCCGGCCCTTCCACCAAACCAAGATGTTGTTTCCAACCATTGACAGTGTTTGAAGCGTGCCTGGAACAGGGCTCGACGAAGTGAGACACAATAGCTAACCAATAGCAAGAACATTAACATTATATATATCTGTGTAATAAAGAGAGTACAGCATTAATTAAAATGTGAAAATTATGCAACACGGGGAGATATCCCATGTTCGTATTAAAAAGAAACACATGAAGTGTAGTGGACGTGTTCATTGGGTGGCTTGAAGTGCACAGAGCATCGTGATGGCGTACGACGCAACGCACTCCAGCATGGTCAACAACAACGGCGTGTCGACGTCAAACAGCCCGAATTTAGCCGAGAACTTGACGCGTCTGCCACGCGCCAACTGCTCGACCAACGCCTCCATCTCCACGCCGTCGTCAACGACTAAACACTGCCTCGCCAACGCCGACGTCCTGGCCGCGTTGCCCACCGTCGTCGTGCAGCTGCACGCCATCGCCGTCATCAGCACAACGCTCGTCGTGACAAACAACAGATTGCCGCCCACAGCCATCAACTCCGATTGCGTGATGGCGCCGCGCGCGAACTTGAAGGCCAGCAACACCAGGTTGCCGACAAGGCTGTTAATAACGACGGTGATGCCGAACAGGAGGTGGCCGATAACGACCAGGACAGTGCCGCCGAACGATGCGTTGACGTCGTCGACGAGCTGACCAAGGGCGACGAGCGTTCTCTGCAAGGCGATAGCCATCTCCGCCCGTCCCGCCGGTGACATCATATCGAACAGAAAGAGGTCGCCCTTCTCTATCTTGGTCTCGACGTCGAAGATTGAGCCGTCAAGCAAAGCGAGCAGGTGGCGGTTGATGGCGTCGTACCTGGAGGCGATCAACTGAACGGCGTTCACGTACTGAACGACGGAGAGAATGATGATTTGGCGTGTAAAGAACCGGCCCCATGTTACGAGGTCAAAGCCTAAAAACTGCTCACGCCAGATGTTGCGTGCCACTAAGGTGACTGCGACGGCGAGGACGATGGCGAGGTGTCTCCAGATCTTCGTCCTCGTCTTCTTGTAGACGTCGATGCCCGGCTTGAAGAGCGTGCGGTCGACGCGGTCCAGTTTCTCAAAGGCGCCTCTCAACGTCGAGGCGTTGAAGAGCGACGTAGTCAGGATTGTGACGCATGCAGCGGTCGTGAATACCTCGATAAGGGTGAGTGGCAAGTGGAAACGGAATGACAGCCGGCCACTGTTTAGATACTTTAAGATGTTCACGACAAAGAAAGCGCAGTTGGTGATCGCTGCGGTCGCGAGGACTCCGTTGTAGCAGGATGCGGTCGCGGAGACGTCGCCGATGCTCGTGAACGGCGCCAGACCGAAAGCCTTGAAGACAACGAGGAGTGGGCGGTGGGCAGCGGTCGGGATCGGCGTTGACTCCAACGAGGCGGCCATGTCGAGGCCAGGCAGGATGCAGAGTCGATAAAGCAATCGAAAAAGTCGTAGAGATGTTCCAGAACTCAACCTTTACTTAGTTGAATTCTCAAATGACTTCAGCGACAGCATTGAACTTCTTGCGTTGTGAACATGCGTGTGCGAAGTGCATGCATTATAAGATTATCCATTGTGCAAGGATGCAACCTTACATATTTTGCGCAGAAGGTAAAGGTGGTTGCCCATAGTGATGACCAACATCAAAAGAACCTAACAAACGGTCGCAACATTGTAATGAGGTTTTGTGGTAATGGTTTTTATTCATTTCACCAATTTTACTGCCACGTTGTAATACAATGTTTGTGCACTCTGGGAAAATTAAGCTGAAGGTAAATGTGGTTGCCCATGGTTATGAACACCATCAAAACAATCCAACACATCATCGCAAATGTAATGAGATATTGAAAGAATGGTTTTTCTTCATTTCATCAATTCAATCACCAAGTTGAAATACAATAATAGAGCACTCTTCGAAAATTACGCAGAAGATAAAGGTGGTTGCCCATGGTGATGAACACCATCAAAACATGTAAATGCACTCTTCAATAATTACACTGACATGTTTCAACACTGTTTCTATGTAATGCCGCATAGCAACAGTACAGACAAACCTGCACAAGACGCACTAGCTTTCAGGTGAGAAGACGCCCCGGGTCGCCATGAAAATTTCATCCCGCCTCCTCCAACTGATCGGCCTTGACCCCTGCAACCCGTTCGCGGTCGTCGTCAACGTCCTCCTCTTTGCGTTCATCGCTCACAGCTCGTCCATCGCCTCCCTCAAGACCATCCCGGTGTTCCTCAACCGACCGTTCAACGAAGTGCAATCGCTGGTCTGCAGGTTCGTCCTCACCCTGGACTCGTGTCTCTACGCCCTCCTTTCGCTCACCCTCGCCCTCCTCTACAACCGACCGCATTTTGATATCTTCAACGTCCTCCTCGGCCGGATCGACGCCGTCCTCTTCCCCGACGGCTGCTTCGCCGAGGACCGTCGTCGCCGCCTCCCCTGCCTTATCGCCGCATACACCGGGCTGACTATTGCATCTTACGTGCTTCAAGGATACTACGCAGGATGGCAGCAAGAATACCACATCCTCGGCGTCTTCCTCTCGCAGGTGATCTGTCAGGTGGAGGTCGGCCGGTTTGTCTGGACTGTGCACGGCGTCGTGACCCGTTACGCAACGCTAACGCGACGCCTTGAGGACGTCGTCCTGGAGGGCCGGACGCCGGCGCCGGCTGCAGCGTCGCTGCGCAGGAGGCGGCAGCACGTCTCGAGCGTCCTGGTTGTCGTGCAGCCTGCGCGTGGCTGCGCAGCGGACGTCGTGGACCGGCTGCGCGAACTGAGGGTGACACACATGCAGTTGTGGATGGCGATGGAGCGAGTTAACTGGCTGTTCGGCGTGCGAATCCTGGCAGGCGTGGCGCATATTCTCATCAACATCACCGCTCGCTGTTATTTTGCGGTGGAAAATGTCAAAAGTTTATTCATGCGACCACATTTCGTTGCAAGGTTTCTCATTATGTTGATGGCAGAGTCCTTCTGGCTGTTTTTCTTCGGCTTCCTGCTTGCGTTGGTTTGCTTGGCCGGCGAGCGGGCTACCACCGAGGCGAACTCTGCCGGGAAGATGGTGAATCGGCTGCTGTTGGACGACGCCCTCGACGATGGGGTGAAGAAGGAACTTGGAAGGATGCGGCGTCAGATTCTTGACACCAAGGTCAAGGTCTCCGCAGCCTCTGCGTTTGACGTGGACCTCGAGATGGCGCGCGGCGTGCTTGCCACGGCGCTGAGCTACCTTGTCATCATGCTGACCTTCGCCACGGAGTAGCAGCGTCGAAGCATTTCTTTTCGTGCTTTCTTCTTTGAGTTATGCAGTCACTTTGCTGTGTGTTAATATGCCTTGTCTTCATAATACTTGTGCACGAGATATGAGGAGGAATGATTTATTGGAAAGTTCAATGATTTTTTCTCACACTTTCGATTGTATTAATATTTTATTGCAAATAAAAAAATACATTAAGGAGTTAAAAAATCAGTGGTCAAATAAGGTCCTTTCTCAATAAAGATAAATTAACTCTTTGCTGTCCGCACAAGAAAAAACCTGGGTTTAATATTTGAAGACAAGAAATCTCGTTAGTACCCGCCTGTTGTTCAACCACACCGTCATTTATCAGCCCGATGATCCTCTCCACGTCGTGTCTATCTTCATTTCAGCCAGTTGCTTCTCTCAAAGATTCTCACCAACGAAAACAGTGCAATTTTTCATAGAGGGATGCTTGATTTGAAGATTAAAGACATAACCTGAGCCACAGGATATATTTTAAAAATAAATGTGAGTATAATAATACTATCAAGGTCTCAGGTATCGCCTCCATACTCAAAAAGACAAACATCGAATGCACATTCAAAATTTTCATCAGTTCTACGGATACCCATGAACTCACTTCCCCTAAACGCAGCCCGCAAAGCAAACTCGGCACCTCCACCCAAGCACAAAATATAGTTCCCAACCATTCACATTCCTCGACGCTTGCGTGCGTGGAACAGAGAGTAACGGAGCGTGTTAATGTAACTGGTCAACTGCATAATATTACAATAACCGCAAAAAAAAAATGGGTTGTGATGATGAGAGTAAAATGTATTGTGATATGGAAATATGCAGCTCCGAGGGATATCCCATGTTTGTATTAAAAAATGAACACGTGAAGTGAAGAGCGCGTTTTTATAGAGTTGGTTGCAGCGCACAGAGCATTGTGATGGCGTAAGACGCAACGCACTCCAGCATGGTCAATAACAACGGCGTGTTGACGTCAAACAGCCCGCATTTAGCCGAGAACTTGACACGTCTGCCACGCGCCAACTGCTCGACCAACGCCTCCATCTCCGCGCCGTCGTAGACGACTAAACACTGCTTCGCCAACGCCGTCGTCCTGGCCGCGTTTCCCACCGCCGTCGTGCAGCTGCGCGTTATTGCCGTCATCAGCACAACGCTCGTCGTGACAAACAACAGGTCACCGCTAACATCCAACAACGCCGCTTGCGAGATCAAGTTGTGTACGTACAGAATGGCCAGCAACATCAGGTTGCCGACGAGGCTGTTAATAAGGACTGTGACGCCGTACAGGAGGTGACCGATCACAACAAACATGTTGAAGCCAAACGCTGCATTGATGTCGTCGACGAGCTGGCCCAGAACGACGTGTGTTCTCTGCAAGGCGAAAGCCATCTCCGCACGTCCCGCCGGTGACATCATTTCAAACTGAAAGAGGTCGCCCTTCTCCGTCTTGGTCTCGACGTCGAAGATTGAGCCGTCAAGCAGAGCGAGCAGGTGGCGGTTGACGGCGTCGTACCTGGAGGCGATCAACTGAACGGCGTTCACGTACTGAACGACGGAGAGAATAATGATTTGGCGTATAAAGAACCGCGCTGCTGTTACGGGGTCAAAGCCTGTACTTAACAACTGCTCACGCCAGATGTTGCGTGCCACAAAGGTGACTGCGACGACGAGGACGATGGCGAGGTGTCTCCAGATCTTCGTCCTCGTCTTCTTGTAGACGTCGATGCCCGGCTTGAAGAGCGTGCGGTCGACGCGGTCCAGTTTCTCAACGGCGCCTCTCAACGTCGAGGCGTTGAAGAGCGACGTAGTCAGGATTGTGACGCATGCAGCGGTCGTGAATACCTCGATAAGGGTGAGCGGCAAGTGGAAACGGAATGACAGCCGGCCACTGTTTAGATACTTTAAGATGTTCACGACAAAGAAAGCGCAGTTGGTGATCGCTGCGGTCGCGAGGACTCCGTTGTAGCAGGATGCGGTCGCGGAGACGTCGCCGGTGCTCGTGAACGGCGCCAGACCGAAAGCCTTGAAGACGGCGACGAGAGGGCGTTGGACTTTTATCGGGATCGGCGTTGACTCCAACGAGGCGGCCATGTCGATGCAAGGCAGGATACAGAGTCGATAAGGCAATCGAAAAAGTCTTAGAGATTCGTCAGAACTCAACCTTTACTCAGTTGGCTTCTCAGATTACTTCAGCGACAGCATTGAACAGCATGCGTCGTGGAAATGCGTTATCTAAGTGCATGCATTATAAGATTGTCCGTTGTGCAAGGATGCACGCTTAAATGTTTTGCGCAGAATGTAAAGGTGGTTGCCCATAGTGATGACCAACATCAAAAGAACCTAACAAACGGTCGCAACATTGTAATGAGATTTTGTGGGAATGGTTTTTATTCATTTCACCAACTCTACTGCCACGTTGTAATACAACGTTAGTGCACTCTTCGAAAATTACGCAGAAGTAAAAGGTGGTTGCCCATGGTGATGAACACCATCAAAACAATACAACATACCGTCGCAAATGTAATGAGATTTTGAAGGAATGGTTTTTCTTTATTTCGTAAATACAATCACCAAGTTGAAATACTATGTTACAGTTCTCTTCAAAAATTACGCAGAAGGCAAAGGTGGTTGCCCATGGTGATGAACACCATCAAAACATGTAAATGCACTCTTCAATAATTACATTGACATGTTTCAACACTGTTTCTATGTAATGCTGCATAGCAACAGTACAAACAAACCTGCACCAGACGCACTAGCTTTCAGGTGAGAAGACGCCCCGGGTCGCCATGAAAATTTCATCCCGCATCCTCCAACTGATCGGCCTTGACCCCTGCAACCCGTTCGCGGTCGTCGTCAACGTCCTCCTCTTTGCGTTCATCGCTCACAGCTCGTCCATCGCCTCCCTCAAGACCATCCCGGTGTTCCTCAACCGACCGTTCAACGAAGTGCAATCGCTGGTCTGCAGGTTCGTCCTCACCCTGGACTCGTGTCTCTACGCCCTCCTTTCGCTCACCCTCGCCCTCCTCTACAACCGACCGCACGTCGACATAATCAACGTCCTTCTCGGCCGAATTGACGCCGTCCTCTACCCCGACAGCCGCTTTGTCGTGGACCGTCGTCGCCGCCTCCCCTGCCTTATTGCCGCATTCACCGGGCTGACCATTGCATCTTACGCGCTGCAAGGATACTACGCAGGATGGCAGCAAGAGTACCACATCATCGGAATTTTCTTGTCCCGGGTGATCTGTCAGGTTTAGGTTGGCTGGTTCGTCTGGACGGTGCACGGCGTTGTGACGCGTTACGCCGCGCTGACGCGACGCCTGGAGGACGTCGTCCTGGAGGGCCGGACGCCGGCGCCGGCTGCAGCGTCGCTGCGCAGGAGGCGGCAGCACGTCTCGAGCGTCCTGGTCGTCGTGCAGCCTGCGCGTGGCTGCGCAGCGGACGTCGTGGTACGGCTGCGCGAACTGAGGGCGACACACATGCAGTTGTGGATGGCCATGGAGCGAGTTAACTGGCTGTTCAGTGTGCGAATCCTAGCTGGCGTGGGGCATATTCTCATCAATATCACCCGTCGCTGTTATTTCGTGGTGGAACATTTCAAAAGTCTATTCATGAGACCACAGTTCGTTATAAGGTTTCTCATAATGTTGATGGTAGAGTCCTTCTGGCTGTTTTTCTTCGGCTTCCTACTTGCGTTGGTTTGCGTGGACAGCGAGCGGGTGACCGCCGAGGCGAACTCTGCCGGGAAAATGTTGATTAGGCTACTGTCGGACGACGCCCTCGATGACGAGGTGAAGAAGGAGCTTGGGAGGATGCGGCGTCAGATGCTGGACACCAAGGTCAAGGTCTCTGCAGCCTCGGCGTTTGACGTGAATTTCGAGATGGCGCGCGGCGTGCTTGCCACGGCGCTGAGCTACCTTGTCATCATGCTGACCTTCGCCACGGAGTAGCAGCAACGAAGCATTTCTTATCATGGTTTCTTCTTGGTGTGATGAAGTCACTTTGCTTTGTGTTAATAGGCCTTATCTTTATGATACTTGTGAACGATATATGAAATGGTATGATATATGAGAAATTCCACGGTTTTTTTTTCACACATTCGATTGTATTTATATTTTATTGCAATTAAAAAAAATATGTTAAGTATTTAACAGAAAGTGGTCAAATAAGGTCATTTATCACTTAAAATAAATAAACTCTTTACTATTCACACAAAAAAAACAGGGTTTGACAATTGAAGACAAGAAATCACGTTATTACCCACCAGTTCTGCTACCACACCTTCATTTATCAACCCGATGATTCTCTCCACGTCGTGTCTTTCTTTATTTCAGCCAGTTGCTGCTCCCAAAGATTCTCACCGACGATAATATTGCACTTTTTCACTGAGGGAGACTTGATTTCAAGATTAAGGACATTACCTGAACCATATGATATATTTTAAAAATAGATGTGAATATAATGATATAATCAAGGTGTCATGTATCGCCTCCATACTCAAAAGGACAAACAAGGCATGCGAACTCAAATTTCCATCAGTCCTACGGCCAACAGCATTATATTACAAAAACAGCATAATATTTATTTGTTTTTGATGATAAGAGTAAAAGGTTTTGTGATATGGAAATATGCAGCACCGAGAGATATCCCGTGTTTGTATTAAAAGGAAACGTGTGAAGTAAAGAGCACGTTTTCATGGAGATGGTTGCAGAGCACAGAGCATCGTGATGGCGTAAGACGCAACGCACTCCAGCATGGTCAACAACAACGGCGTGTTGACGTCAAAGAGCCCGCATTTAGCCGAGAACTTCACGCGTCTGCCACGCGCCAACTGCTCGACCAACGCCTCCATCTCCGCGCCGTCGTAGACGACTAAACACTGCTTCGCCAACGCCGTCGTCATGGCCGCGTTGCCCACCGCCGTCGTGCAGCTGCGCGCCATTGCCGTCATCAGCACAACGCTCGTCGTGATAAATAGCAAGTCACCGCTGACCGTCAACACGAACTTTTGTGAGATAGAGTCGTGCACGAACATCATGGCCAGTAACACAAGGTTGCCGACGAGGCTGCTAATTTGGACCGTGACGCCATACAGAAGATGGCCGATCACGACCAGCACGTTGACGCCGAACGCTGTGTTGACGTCGTCGACGAGTTGGCCCAGGGCGACGAGAGTTCTCTGCAAGGCGATAGTCATCTCCGCCCGTCCCGCCGGTGACATCATGTCGAACAGAAAGAGGTCGCCCTTCTCCGTCTTGGACTCAACGTCGAAGATTGAGCCGTCGAGCAGAGCGAGCAGATGGCGGTTGACCACGTCATACCTGGAGGCGATCAACTGAACGGCGTTCACGTACTGAACGACGGAGAGAATGATGATTTGGCGTATAAAGAACCGCACCCATGTTACGGGTACGAAGCCTGTACCTAACAACTGCTCACGCCAGATGTTGCGTGCCACTAAGGTGACTGCGACGACGAGGACGATGGCGAGGTGTCTCCAGATCTTCGTTCTCGTCTTCTTGTAGACGTCGATGCCCGGCTTGAAGAGCGTGCGGTCGACGCGGTCCAGTTTCTCAACGGCGCCTCTCAACGTCGAGGCGTTGAAGAGCGACGTCGTCAGGATTGTGACGCATGCAGCGGTCGTGAATATCTCGATAAGGCCGACCGGCATGTGGAAACGGAAATTCAGCTGGCCCCTGTTTAAATCTTTTAAGACGTTTGTGGCGAAGAAAGCGCAGTTGGTGATCGCTGCGGTCGCGAGGATTCCGTTGTAGCAGAACGCGGTTGCGGAGACGTCGCCGGTGCTCGTGAACGGCGCCAGACCGAAAGCCTTGAAGACGACGAGGAGTGGGCGGTGGGCAGCGGTCGGGATCGGCGTTGACTCCAACGAGGCGGCCATGTCGAGGCCAGGCAGAATGCAGAATCGTTAAAGAAATCTGAAAATTTGTCGAGACGCACCAGAATTTAACGTTACTTAGTTATTTTTCAAAGGGCTTCAGCGTCTGCAATAAACCACTAGTGTTTTTAACATCCGTTTGCTAAGTGAATGCATTATAAGATTGTCCATTGTGCAATGATGCACACTTACATGTTTTGCGCAGTTGGTTAAAGTGGTTGCCCATAGTGATGACCACCATCAAAAGAACTCAACATACGGACGAAACATTGTAATGAGATTTTGTGGTAATGGTTTTTATTCATTTCATAAATTCTACTGCCACGTTGTAATACAATGTTAGTGCACTCTTGGAAAATTAAGCTGAAGGTAAAGGTGGTTGCCCATGGTGATGAACACCATCAAAACAATACAAAATATCGTCGCAAATGTAATGAGATATTGAAAGAATGGTTTTTCTTCATTTCATAAATTCAATCACCAAGTAGAAATACAATGTTAGAGCACTCTTCGAAAATTACGCAGAAGATAAAGGTGGTTGCCCATGGTGATGAACACCATCAAAACATGTAAATGCACTCTTCAATAATTACACTGACATGTTTCAACACTGTTTCTATGTAATGCCGCATAGCAACAGTACAGACAAACCTGCACAAGACGCACTAGCTTTCAGGTGAGAAGACGCCCCGGGTCGCCATGAAAATTTCATCCCGCATCCTCCAACTGATCGGCCTTGACCCCTGCAACCCGTCTGCGGTCGTCGTCAACGTCCTTATCTTTGCGTTCATCGCTCACAGCTCGTCCATCGCCTCCCTCAAGACCATCCCGGTGTTCCTCAACCGACCGTTCAAAGAAGTTCAATTTTTGGTCTGCTGCTTCGTCCTCACCCTGGTCTCGTGTCTCTGCGCTCTCGTCTCGCTCGCCCTCGCCCTGCTCCACAGCAGACCGCACGTCGAAATAATCAACGTCCTCCTCGGCCGAATTGACGCCGCCCTCTTCACCGACGGCCGCTTTGACGAGTACCGTCTTCGCCGCCTCCACCGCCTTATCGCGGCCTTTACCGGGCTGACCATTGCATCTTACGCGCTGCAAGAATACTACGAAGGATGGAAGCACGAATACCACATCATCGGCGTCTTCCTCTCGCAGGTGATCTGTCAGGTTGAGGTCGGCCGGTTCGTCTGGACGGTGCACGGCGTAGTGACGCGTTACGCAACGCTAACGCGACGCCTGGAGGACGTCGTCCTGGAGGGCCGGACGCCGGCGCCGGCTGCAGCGTCGCTGCGCAGGAGGCGGCAGCACGTCTCAAGCGTCCTGGTCGTCGTGCAGCCTGCAAGTGGCTGCGCAGTGGATGTCGTGGTACGGCTGCGCGAACTGAGGGCGACGCACATGCAGTTGTGGATGGCGATGGAGCGAGTCAACAGGCTGTTCGGCGTGCGCATCCTAGCTGGTGTTACGTTCATTCTAATTAACATCACCGCTCGCTCTTATTTAGCGGTGAAAAATATCGAGAGTTTATTCATGAGACCACGGTTCGATGCGAGGTCTGTCATTCTGTTGACGGATGAGGCTTTCTGGTTGTTTTTCTTCGGCTTTCTGCTTGCGATGGTTTGCGTGGCCGGCGAGCGGGTGACCGTCGAGGCGAAGTCTGCCGGGAAGATGGTGAATCGGCTGCTGCTGCACAACGCCCTCGACGACGAGGTGAAGAAGGAGCTTGGAAGGATGCGGCGTCAGATGCTTGACACCGAGGTCAAGGTCTCTGCAGCCTCCGCGTTTGACGTAAACCTCGAGATGGCACGCGGGGTGCTTGCCACGGCGCTGAGCTACCTTGTCATCATGCTGACCTTCGCAACGGAGTAGCAGCAACGTAGCATCTCTTATTATGCTTTCTTCCTGGTGTGATGAGCCACTTTGCTGTTTTTTGATTGGATCCACTTTCGTTTAACTTGTGCACAAACCTTTGATAAAAGTGTACAGCTTTTACCCAAAATATTTTACTGAATCGTGTTCTAGGTGTATTTTTCAGATTGTCTCGTAGACTTTAAGACATGCAGGTTCAATTAACAATCAGCCTAAATTTTCGATTCGCCCCTTGACGCAGCCCGCAGAGCAAACCCGGCTCTTCCACGAATGCACATGATAATCTTTCCATTCATTTACAATGTACGACGCGTGCTTGGAACAGGGCTCGACCTAGTGTGTCACATATTTTTTTAGCGAAAAGCATTATCTAACATTAAAAACATAATGTTGTTAATGTGTGTTGAATTAACAACCTAATGTTGTTAATGTGTCTATATGTGCTATGCATCTGATACCAATCATACATTTTGTGTTTTGGAAAGTCGTTGAGTCTTAAATTGCGCCAACACGGGAAAATATCATTGGTTTGCATTAAAATTGAGACAAATGAAGAAAAGAGTAAATCTTTTATTCACTTCACAATTTATGCTACTCTATTTCAATACAATCTGAGTGCACTCTTAGATGATTAGGCTGACAAGTTTCAACCCCGTTCTCATGTAATGCCGCATAGCAACGGGACAAACAAACCCGCCAAGGCGCAATAGCTTTCAGTTGGGAAGAAACACCGGTTCGCCATGGCGCGTTCATCCCGCCTCCTGCTTCTGATTCAACTGATCGGCCTCGACCCCTGCAACCCTCTCGCAGTCATCATCAACTTCCTTCTTTGTGCATTTATCGCACACAGTTTGGGAATCGCTACCCTTAACATAATCCCGGTGTTCATCAGCCGATCTTTCAACCAAGTCCAATCTTTGGTCTGCAGCTACGTCCTCACCCTGGTCTCTTGCCTCTGCGCCCTCCTTTCGCTTGCCCTCGCCCTTCTCCACAATCGGCCACTCGTTGACATCCTCAACGTCCTCCTCGGCCGGATCGACGCCGTCCGAGGACCGCCGCTTCGCCAAGGACCGTCTTCGCCGCCTTGTTCGTATCATCGCCATCTACACTGGACTGACCATCGTTTCCTTCACGCTGCAAGAATACTACTCGCGTTGGCGACTCGTTTATCACCTGATTGGAATATTCCTGGCAATGGTGACATGTCAGGTGGAAGTCGGCCAGTTCGTCTGGACGGTGCACGGCGTCATGACTCGTTACCCGGCGTTCACTCGACGCCTGGAGGACGTCGTCCTGGAGGGCAGGACGCCGGAGCCGGCTGCAGCGTCGCTGCGCAGGAGACGGCAGCACGTCTCAAGCGTCCTGGTCGTCGTGCATTCTGCGCGTGGCTGCGCAGCGGACGTCGTCGTGCAGTTGCGCGAACTAAGAGCAACGCACATGCAGTTGTGGATGGCGATGGAGCGAGTCAACAGGCTGTTCGGCGTGCGCATCCTTACTAGCGTTGCGTTTATTATGATCAACAGCACTGCTCGCTGTTATTTTGCGGTGAATAACGTTACACGTTTTTTAGGGTTAAGACGGTTTGATGCGCGGTCTGTCATTCTGTTGGCGGATGAGGCTTATAGGCTGTTTTTTCGGCTTTCTGCTTGCTTTGATTTGCGTGGCCGGCGAGCAGGTGACCGCCGAGGCGAACTCTGCCGGGAAGACGGTGAATCGGCTGCTGTTCGACGACGCTCTCGACGTCCGGGTCAAGAAGGAGCTGGTGAAAATGCGGTGTCAGATGCTGGACACCAAGGTCGCGCTCTCCGGCATCTCGATGTTTTACGTGGACCTCGAGATGGCGCGTGGTTTGCTAGCCACGGCGCTTGGCTACATTGTCATCATGCTGACTTTCTCCACGGAATAGCGTAGCACGCAGTAGTTGCTTCTTGTATGTCTTTTCACGGTTTCTTGTTGGTGTGATGCAATTTCTGTGCCGTGTCTTGCTATGCCCTACCTACGTTATATTTGCTTCGCTTTTGTGCTAGAATTTTTAGATTACGAAGCCTTTTTTTAAATCTTTTCATATCTTCTTTTTTCTATTTTATCGTGAATTTATTGATTTTTAGAGGTCAAAATAGTTTCTTGCTTAATAAACGTTAAGAAACTTTTGTCACACAAAAACAACCCATTTAATTTTAAACACTTTAATTCCTGATCGTTGCTTCTCCGAAATCTTTATAAATCTTTTTGACGTGTTTATCTCTTTATAAAACAGTATCCTATCCCATTCAAGTATTGGAGCTATATAAATAGTAATAATACATTATTCTGAGACTCGCCAACTTTGCCTCCGATTACCGATACTTAGCGCATCATCGCTACGTAATATGTGCTACGATACGCAGGTTGTAGAACAGTTGAAAACTAAATGTTGGAAGTTATTATTAGCCATCCGTTAACCTTAATTGATGCTTTTAGTGCACCTTTTCATAAACAGGGGTTACATGTTTTGAAGATAAAAGAAAAGATCTGATCCATATGACATATTTGAGGGATTAATGTGAGTAAAATGTTAATTTTATGGTTTCATTTATCGCCTTGATATTCAAGGAGACAAAGAAGGCATACACATTCATCAATACAACAATCCTACGAAATCCACGTACGCTTTTGCCCCTACACGCAACCCGCAGTGCAAACCCGGCACATCCACCAAAACACACGATAAAATTGTTCCCAACCATTTACAATGCTCGATGCGTGCATGGAACAGGGCACGTCAGTGCGAGACACGGTAACAAAAGCATAAAATATCAGTTACAAAACAATACTAATGTGTGTTATGAATATAATAATGATACGTTTTGTGGGTCTTTTATTCAATTTCAAGTCGAAAATTTTGCCAACATGGGGAGATATACCTTACTTGTCTTATAATAGAAACCAACGAATTGAAGAGTTTATCTCATATTCATAACACAATTTACACAACTCCATTTCAATGAAATTTATGTGCACTTTTCGATGATGCGGCTTACCATTTTCAACACCTCTTTCATTTAATGCCGCATAGCAACGGTACAAACAAACCCGCACAAGACGCAATAGCTTACAGTTGGAAAGACACGCCGGTTGACGCATGCAGCGGTCGTAAAAACCTCGATAAGGGTGAGCGGCAAGTCGAAACGGAATGACAGCCGGCCGCTGTTTAGATGTTTAAAGATGTTCACGACAAAGAAAGCGCAGTTGGTGATCGCTGCGGTCGCAAGGACTCCGTTGTAGCAGGATGCGGTCGCGGAGGCGTCGCCTGTGCTCGTGAACGGCACCAGACCGAAAGCCTTAAAGACAACGAGGAGTGGGCGGTGGGCAACGGTCAGGATCGGTTTTGACTCCAACGAGGCGGCCATGTCGAGGCAGGGCAGGATACAGAGTCGATAAAGCAATCGGAAAAGTCGTTGAGATGTGCCAGAACTCAACCTTCCCTTAGTTGACTTCTCAGATTACTTCAGCGACAGCATTGAACAGCATGCGTCGTGGAAATGCGTTTGCTAAGTGCATGCATTATAAGATTTTCCGTTGTGCAAGGATGCACGCTTAAATGTTTTGCGCAAAAGGTAAAGGTGGTTGCCCATGGTGATGAACACCATTAAAACAATACAACATACCGTCGCAAATGTAATGAGATTTTGAAGGAATGGTTTTTCTTTATTTCGTAAATACAATCACCAAGTTGAAATACTATGTTACAGTTCTCTTCAAAAATTACGCAGAAGGCAAAGGTGGTTGCCCATGGTGATGAACACCATCAAAACATGTAAATGCACTCTTCAATAATTACGTTGACATGTTTCAACACTGTTTCTATGTAATGCCGCATAGCAACAGTACAAACAAACCTGCACAAGACGCACTAGCTTTCAGGTGAGAAGACGCCCCGGGTCGCCATGAAAATTTCATCCCGCCTCCTCCAACTGATCGGCCTTGACCCCTGCAACCCGTTCGCGGTCGTCGTCAACGTCCTCCTCTTTGCGTTCATCGCTCACAGCTCGTCCATCGCCTCCCTCAAGACCATCCCGGTGTTCCTCAACCGACCGTTCAACGAAGTGCAATCGCTGGTCTGCAGGTTCGTCCTCACCCTGGACTCGTGTCTCTACGCCCTCCTTTCGCTCACCCTCGCCATCTTCTACAACCGACCGCACGTCGACATAATTAACGTCCTCCTCGGCCGAATTGAAGCCGTCCTTTTCCTCGATGGCCGTTCGCCGAGGACCGTCTTCGCCGCCTTCCCTGCCTTATCGCCGCATACATCGGGCTGAACATTGCATCTTACGCGCTGCAAGGATACTACGCAGGATGGAATCGAGAATACTAAATCGTCGGCATTTTCTTGTCGCAGTTGATCTGTCAGGTTGACTTTGGGTGGTTTGCCTGGACGGTGCACGGCGTTGTGACGCGTTACGCAACGCTAACGCGACGCCTGGAGGACGTCGTCCTGTAGGGCCGGACGCCGGCGCCGGCTGCTGCGTCGTTGCGCAGGAGGCGGCAGCACGTGTCGAGCTTCCTGGTCGTCGTGCATTCTGCGCGTGGCTGCGCAGCGGACGTCGTGGTACGGCTGCGCGAACTGAGGGCGACGCACATGCAGTTGTGGATGGGTATGGAGCGAGTTAACTGGCTGTTCGGCTTGCGAATCCTGGCTGGCGTGGGGCATATTCTCATCAATATCACCTCTCGCTGTTATTTCGTGGAGGAAAATGTAAAAAGTTTATTCATGACACCACAACTCGTTTCCAGGTTTCACATTATGTTGATGGTAGAGTCCTGATGGCTGTTTCCACAGCTCCATTTCAGTGAAATTTATGTGCACTTTTCGATGATTAGGCTGACAAGTTTCAACACCTCTTTCATTTAATGCCGCATAGCAACGGTACAAACAAACCTGCACAAGACGCAATAGCTTTCAGTTGTAAAGACACGCCGGTTCGCCATGGCAAGTTCATCCAGCCTCCTGCTTCTGATACAACTGATCGGCCTCGACCCCTGCAACCCCTATCGCGGTAATCGTCAACTTCCTTCTTTGTGCATTTATCGCACACAGCCTGGGAATCGCAACCCTTAACATAATCCCGGTGTTCATCAGGCGAATCGCTAGTCGCCTATTACTCGCTAGTTGTTCTGTCACACCTTCATTTATCAGCCCGATGATACTCCTTTCGTCGTGTCTATCTTCATTTCAGCCAGTTGCTTTTCCTAACGATTCTCCCAAACTATTATAGTGCACTTTTTCATTGAGGGATACTTGATTTGTAGATTAAAGACATAACCTGAACCACACGATATATTTAAAGATAAATGTGAGTATAATAATACTATCAAGGTCTCATGTATCGCCTCCATACTCCCAAAGACAAACAACGAATGCACATTCAAATTTTTAATCAGTTCTACGGATACCCATGAACTCACTTCCCCTAAACGCAGCCCGCAAAGCAAACCCGGCACCTCCACCCAAGCACAAAATATATTTCCCAACCATTTATATTCCTCGACGCGTGCGTGGAACAGAGACTGACGGAATGTGATAACGTAACTGGACAACATCATAATATTAGAATAACAGCAAAAAATGTTTGTTTGTTTTGATGAGAGTAAAACGTTTTGTGATTTGGATATATGCAGCTCCGAGGGATATCCAATGTTTGTAATAAAAAATAAACTCGTGAAGTGAAGAGCGCGTTTTTATAAAGATGGTTGAAGAGCACAGAGCATCGTGATGGCGTAAGACGCAACGCTCTCCAGCATGGTCAACAACAACGGCGTGTCGACGTCAAACAGCCCGCATTTAGCCGAGAACTTGACGCGTCTGCCACGCGCCAACTGCTCGGCCAACGCCTCCATCTCCGCGCCGTCGTAGACGACTAAACATTGCCTTGCCAACGCCTTCGTCCTGGCCGCGTTTCCCACCGCCGTCGTGCAGCTGCGCGCCATTGCCGTCATCAGCACAACGCTCGTCGTGATAAATAGCAAGTCACTGCTGACCGTCAACACGAACTTTTGTGAGATCAAGTTGTGTACGTACAGAATGGCCAATAACACCAGGTTGCCGACAAGGCTGCTTATCAGGACTGTGACGCCGTACAGGAGGTGGCCGATCACAACAAACACGTTGAAGCCAGACGCTGCATTGATGTCGTCGACGAGCTGGCCAAGAACGACGTGTGTTCTCTGCAAGGCGATAGCCATCTCCGCACGTCCCGCCGGTGACATCATGTCAAACAGAAAGAGGTCGCCCTTCTCCGTCTTGGACTCGACGTCGAAGATTGAGCCGTCAAGCAAAGCGAGCAGGTGGCGGTTGACGGCGTCGTACCTGGAGGCGATCAACTGAACGGCGTTCACGTACTGAACGACGGAGAGAATGATGATTTGGCGTGTAAAGAATCGTCCCCATGTTACGGGTTCAAAGCCTGTACCTAACAACTGCTCACGCCAGATGTTGCGTGCCACTAAGGTGACTGCGACGACGAGGACGATGGCAAGGTGTTTCCAGATCTTCGCCCTCGTCTTCTTGTAGACGTCGATGCCCGGCTTGAAGAGCGCGCGGTCGATGCGGTCCAGTTTCTCAACGGCGCTTCTTAGCTTCGAGGCGTTAAAGAGCGCCGTTGTCAGGATTGTGACGCATGCAGCGGTCGTGAATACCTCGATAAGGCCGACCGGCATGTGGAAACGTAAATGCAGATGGCCCCTGTTTAGATCTTTTAGGATGTTCATGACAAAGAAAGCGCAGTTGGTAATCGCTGCGGTCGCGAGGACTCCGTTGTAGCAGAACGCGGTTGCGGAGACATCGCAGGTGCTCGTGAAAGGCGCTAGACCAAAAGCCTTGAAGACGACGACGAGTGGGCGTTGGACTTTTATCGGGATCGGCGTTGACTCCAACGAGGCGGTCATGTCGAGGCAACTCAGGATGCAGAGTCGATAAAGCAATCGAAAAAAGAGTCGAGATGCACCAGAATTAAAATGAAGACTTCAGCGTCTGCAATGAGCCACTAGCGTTTGATACATGCGTTTTCTAAGTGCATGCATTAAAAGATTGTCCGTTGTGCAAGGATGCGCGCTTATATTTTATGCGCAGTAGGTTAAGTGGTTGCCCATAGTAATGACCATCATCAAATCAACTTTACATATCGTCGCAACATTGTAATGGGATTGTTAGGTAATGGTTTTTATAAATTTTACAAATTCTACTGCCACGTTTCAATACAATGTTAGTGCACTCTTCGAAAATTACGCAGAAAGTAGAGCTGGTTGCCCATGGTGATGAACACCATCAAAACATGTAAGTGCACTCATCAAATATTACACTGACATGTTTCAACACTGTTTCTATGTAATGCCGCATAGCAACAGTACAGACAAACCTGCACCAGACGCACTAGCTTTCAGGTGAGAAGACGCCCCGGGTCGCCATGAAAATTTCATCCCGCCTCCTCCAACTGATCGGCCTTGACCCCTGCAACCCGTTCGCGGACGTCGTCAACGTCCTCCTCTTTGCGTTCATCGCTCACAGCTCGTCCATCGCCTCCCTCAAGACCATCCCGGTGTTCCTCAACCGACCGTTCAACGAAGTGCAATCTTTGGTCTGCAGCTTCGTCCTCACCCAGGTCTCGTGCCTTTGCGCCCTCCTCTCGCTCGCCCGCGCCCTCCTCTACAACCGACCGCACGTCGACATAATCAACGTCCTCCTCGACCGAATTGACGCCGTCCTCTTTACCGAAGGCCGCTACGCCGATGACCGTCTTCGCCACCTCCACCGCCTTATCGCCGTTTACATTGGGTTGACTATTGCATCTTTCGCGCTTCAAGAATACTACGAAGGATGGCAGCACGAATACCACATCCTCGGCATCTTCCTCTCGCGGGTGATCTGTCAGGTGGAAGTCGGGAGGTTCGTCTGGACGGTGCACGGCGTCGTGACGCGTTACGCAACTCTAACGCGACGCCTGGAGGTCCTGGAGGGCCGGACGCCGGCGCCGGCTGCAGCGTCGCTGCGCAGGAGGCGGCAGCACGTCTCAAGCTTCCTGGTTGTCGTGCAGCCTGCGAGTGGCTGCGCAGCGGACGTCGTGGTGCGGCTGCGCGAACTGAGGGCGACACACATGCAGTTGTGGATGGCGATGGAGCGAGTTAACTGGCTGTTCGGCGTGCGAATCCTGGCAGGCGTGGGGCATATTCTCATCAACATCACCGCTCGCTGTTATTTCGCGGTGGAAAATGTCAAAAGTTTATTCATGCGACCACAGTTCGTTGCAAGGTTTCTCATTATGTTGATGGCAGAGTCCTTCTGGCTGTTTTTCTTCGGCTTCCTGCTTGCGTTGGTTTGCGTCGCCGGCGAGCGGGTGACCGCCGAGGCAAACTCTGCCGGGAAGATGGTGAATCGGCTGCTTTTGGACGACGCCCTCGACGATGGGGTGAAGAAGGAGCTGGGGAGGATGCGGCGTCAGATTCTGGACACCAATGTCAAGGTTTCTGCAGCCTCCGCGTTTGATGTGGACCTCGAGATGGCGCGCGGCGTGCTTGCCACGGCGCTGAGCTACCTTGTCATTATGCTGACCTTCGCCACGGAGTAGCAGCGTCGAAGCATCTCTTATTATGCTTTCTTCTTGGTGTGATGAGCCACTTCGCTGTTTTTTGATTGGATCCACTTTCGTTTTACTTGTGCACAAACCTTTGATAAAAGTGTACAGCTTTTTCCCAAAATATTTTACGGAATCGTGTTCTAGGTGTATTTTTTAGATTGTCTCGTAGACTTTAAGACATGCAGGTTCAATTAACAATCAGCCTAAATTTTCGATTCGCCCCTTGACGCAGCCCGCAGAGCAAACCCGGCTCTTCCACGAATGCACATGATAATCTTTCCATTCATTTACAATGTACGACGCGTGCTTGGAACAGGGCTCGACCTAGTGTGTCACATATTTTTTTAGCGAAAAGCATTATCTAACATTAAAAACATAATGTTGTTAATGTGTGTTGAATTAACAACCTAATGTTGTTAATGTGTCTATATGTGCTATGCATCTGATACCAATCATACATTTTGTGATTTGGAGAGTCGTTGAGTCTTAAATTGCGCCAACACGGGAAAATATCATTGGTTTGCATTAAAATTGAGACAAATGAAGAAAAGAGTAAATCTTTTATTCACTTCACAATTTATGCTTCTCTATTTCAATACAAAGTAAGTGCACTCTTTGATGATGACTCTGACAAGTTTCAACACCGTTCTCATGTAATGCCGCATAGCAACGGTACAAGCAAACCCGCACAAGGCACAATAGGTTTTAAGTGTGAAGACACACGGGTTCTCCATGGCGCGTTCATCCCGCCTCCTTCTTCTGATACAACTGATCGGCCTCGACCCCTGCAACTCTCTCGCAGTCATCATTAACTTCCTTCTTTGTGCTTTTATCGCACAACAGCCTGGGAATCGCCACCCTTAACATAATCCCGGTGTTCATCAGCTGATAATGATTATTAGAAACGAAATATTAATTCCAAAACTAACATCCGTGCCAGGATTCGTATCCGGATCTTTGTCTATCCGGGACACAGCACTTACCAATTGTGCTATACGGACAACCAACTGTGGAATTGATATTGATATTGATATCAAATATCAAATAAACTCTCGCTCTCGCTCTCGACGTCCGGGTCAAGAAGGAGCTGGTGAAGATGCGGTGTCAGATGCTGGACACCAAGGTCACGCTCTCTGGCATCTCGATGTTTTACGTGGACCTCGAGATGGCGCGCGGTGTGATTGCCACGGCGCTTGGCTACCTTGTCATCATGCTGACCTTCTCCACGGAATAGCGTAGCACGCAGTCGTAGCGTCTTGTATGTCTTATCACGGTTTCTTGTTGGTGTGCTGCAATTTCTGTACCATGTGTTGCTAAGCACTCCCTATGTTATATTTGTTTCGCATTTGTGCTCGAAATTTTAGATAACGAGGGCTTAAAAAAAATTATTTACTTTTTTCTATTTTAACGTGAATTTATCGATTTTTCGAGCAGAGATCAAAAGAGTTTTTTGCTAAGAAACTTTTGACACACAAAACAACCCATTTAATTTAAAACACTTTATTTCCTGATAGTTGCTTCTCCGACATCTTTATAAATCTTTACATCAGGCTGTATTTTTTCTATGACGTGTCTATCCCCATTTAAAACAGTATCTTATCTCATCCAACCATTAGAGATATATAAATAGTAATAATACATTATTCTTAGACTGGCCAACTTTGCCTCCGATTTTCGATAGTTAACGCATCATAGCTACGTCCTTACCAATATGTGCTACGAAACGCAGGTTTTAGAACAGTCGAAAACTTGCTACTTGCTACTCCCATCGGAACTGTTTGGGCTCACTCAAGTTGCTTCTCCATTTGACGGGTCCACCCTTATGATGATCGACAGAGGGTCATGCGTAAGGACGCGGGGAATCTCCCAATCAGCGCCTGTTTGAAGTGGCACTGCTTCGCGATATCGAACAGCAGTCTGCTACGCGATGCGACGTGCTTGCCGGAACCAGTCTGTTCGGGTCTGTTCGGGCCCTTTCGGGCCTGATACGCAAACTGACTGCTTTGCGCTACGCTACGTCTCACTCGCACTTGGTCGCAGTGGGAAATTTTGGCAGCCTGTTTTTTTTCCTCAATATTCCACATCTATCTGAAATAGAGATACTGAATACTGAATGGTAGAGTTGCCATTGGTAAAACTGACTTCTTTGTTTAATCGTCGAGCATAAATTTAATTTAACTGTTGAACTTTTTAAAGCAATTCAATCTAAAAACTTGTAATTTGTCCATAAATTCTTCTGTTTTTTCCCCTATAATTAGAGTGATGAAAGAGATTTTTTAAATAAGGGTTTCTTTTGACTTTGGCATAATATTTCAATCTCATTTAAATCATTCTTGATTCTTTCAATAAACAGATTATATTATAAGCGTTTATAGTTTTAAAAAGTTGTCGTATGAAGAATATAATTGAGAGTCGCAGAAATTTAATGTTGTAAGTTTTTTTGCCAGCCGTGTACCTTAATTGTTGCTTTTAGTGCACCTTTTCATAAACAGAAAAAAAAAACAGAATCTAATCCATATGACATATTTAAGGGATCAATGTGAGTAAAATGTTCATTAAATGGTTTCATTTATCGCCTAAATATTCAATGAGACAAACAAGGCATGCTTATTCATCAATGAAACAAACCTACGAAATCCACGTACACTTTTGCCCCTAAATGCAGCCCGCAGAGCAAATCCGGCACATCCACCAAAGCACAAGGTAATTTTGTTACCAATCACTCACAATGCTCGATGCATGCATGGTAAAGGGCACTTCAGTGTGAGACAAAGTAAGAATAGCATCAAATATCTGTTTCAACATATTACTAATGTGTCTTATGAATATGAACACGGGGAGATATCCTTTACCTGGGGAGGGTAGCAAATGGTCGAATATTCGACTAGTCGAAAATTCGACTAGTCGAACTTTCTGACAGAAAAATTCGTAAAATACTTTCGACAAACCAACTGGTCGAACTTTTCGTTGTCCGAAAGTGGGTGGATACAAATGTATTACTCGTTCAGAAAATATTAACCAAATGAGACTTTAAGAAAAATACTTTCGACAATCCATCTGGTCGAATAAAACGTTGTCCGAAAGAGGAGGGGCACCGAGTCAACTCTCCGGTACTACCGGAGCAAAAACAATCGACCAAATATAACTTTAACAATTTTTTTTTCGACAAACAATCTGGTCGAATATTTCACTGTCCGAAAAGCATCTCGGCACCCCGACTCACTTCCTAGCAACGCGGGCTGCATAGCATCAAGGCGTATGGCCTGCTGGGTTGCCGAGAGTCCTTCGAGACACAACTTACCAGGCTCTGAGAGTCCGAGGGCTGTCGAGCGATGCCGGACGATCGCCGTGCACCTCCCGGCAATGTACAGAAGCCTCGGACTTTGAGAATTATGAAATGTGTAATGTGAGCGGTCTTTGAATTCGCTGTCGAGGTTTCAGGTATGTTACCTGTTGAACCACGGACACGATGACACCCACCGCTGACGGACATGTTTCCGCTCTGTTCTCGTGATATCACCGATGTTAAGCAACAATCGCGTCTAGTCAGGGGTCGGATAGGAGACCACTCTTTCCGAAACCCAGCTGGTTAGCCGCAAGGCCTTCCAGTTACTTGCAAAGCTCTGACAGTGGATTTATCCCATTTTGTATGAAGGCTTTGTTCCAGTTAAGTCCACCATCTGAGCATATGTGTTAATCCATTGGATTTATCACATATTGAAGTATGGCTGTTGGGTGAAGTCAGCTATGCGAGCGTCGGTGCAAGTGGCGGACGACAGGCGTCGGTCGGCCGGTACACTTGCGTCGGCGTTGGGTGGGCTAAGCTATCCGAGCGAAGATGAGAATTTCGGCTAAGTCAAATAACATTGTTTCTTATGGGAGTAAGGGATAGTACCTCTGCGGCGGTTACCTTCTGATAGTACCTTTGCGGCAATTGCGGCGGCTCAGCGATTTAACATGGTCGCTTATGAAAGTTGGTGGGGATTTGTTTAGTGCGGACGTTGGGACATTTTGCGGGAGTCGAACCGCACATTTATAGATAGCACCGGCAAATGCGCATCTATTATCTTCGAATCAATTTTGCGGAGAAATTGAATTTAAGGAAGTTATTGAAGATTTTGTGTTTCGATCGGAATTGCGTCATTTAACATGGTGGCTTATGGGAGTTGCGGGGAATGTGTTAGTGCGGGCGCGGGGACATTTTGCGGGAGTCGAAGCATACACGAAAAGATAGCGACGGTAAATGCGCATCTTTTATTAACGATTCGATTTTGTGGAGAAATTGAATTTCGCGGAGATAAGACGATTTTGGTGTTTTCGTCGGAAATGGGGCTAAGTCAATTAACATGGGCTCTTACGGGACTACGAAAAAATGTGTTAGTGCGGGCGAGCAGACATTCAGCGGGAGTCGAACCGCATATTTATGGATAGCCTCGGTGAATGTGCTTCTTTTATATAGTGTAGCTTTTTCCTTTGAAATCGAATTTACAAAAGTTATAACGATTTCAAAGTACCAAAAAACTTAAAATCGCCATAAAAAGAAAAATTATGGTTCGATCTGTTTCAAATTTCTAACATGGGGAACAGACCACTACAGTTGTATGATTTTGCAATTTCATTCAAATCCATCAACGGGAAAATTTTAAGTTTCCAAAGATTCTTCACGCCTAGGTTATCCCCATCATTTTACCTATGTCTTGACAATTATCTCGATTTTACGAAAACTACTTCTAAAGAAATGAACGGAATGGAATGAAATTTACACTGAGAAAACAAAATAGGTGGGTGAGCTTAAAAATAATTTTTCGGAAAATTCGTTTGGAAAATTTGGCCACAAAAAAATAAAAACCGCCTTATCAGTTATAACTCAATAAGTAAAGACCCGATCGAGCTGAAATTTGGAAGGTGCATCCGTTTAGCGATTTGGCAGATTCAATTAGAGTTTGACGAAAATCGTTCTGAAAATGCGGAAAATATAAAAGGAAATATGTGTTATCAACTTTTAGAGTATGTTGTGATAACGTCAAGGTAGGTTTGGGCATGTCGGTGGATAGTCCTCATCAAAACGCATCTTTTATTTTCTTTTGTCTTTTCCTCTTAAATTGAAACTGAAAGAGATATTAAGGATTTAGTTGTGCGGTGAATTCACATGGGCTCTTACGGGTGTTGATGAAAGTTGCATTCGGCGGGCATCGAACCGCATACTGATGGATAACCTCGGTAAATACGCATCTTTTACGTAGAGTAGAGTTTTCCTCAGAAAATGAATTTTGAAAAGTTATCACGATTTTAGCTATGCACAATACGTCTTGTCAGTTATAACTCGATAAGTAATGATCCGATCGAGCTGAAATTTGGAAGGTTCAACCGTTTAGTGATTAGGCAGATTCTAAAGAATTTGAAGAAAATCGTTTTAAAAATTTGGAATATATATATCGGAATAAAGCCATACTTTAATATGGGATAAATCCACTGGATTAACACCACACGCTCAGATGGCGTTATTATAGTGCATTTTACTGGAATAAAGCGGCTTTTGCCTTTGGACGGCGTCGGTAGCGAGAGGCTTTGTCGTCTCCTCAGAAGTTCGACGCCTTGCAAATCCTCGGGCTGGCGGCTGTTTGTGCACGCCGAAACCTGAATTCCCCGTGATCACCGGCTTTACCGAGAATATTGCTCGCCAGCGAGCAGGGAGATCATAGTTTTTAAACCTAGTTAAAGTGTTTACTTGTATGCGTTATAACACGCAACACATCTCATATCGAGATCGACACCCACTAGAATGAAGATTTTTGAGACTTTTGTACACGCTTGTGATAAAATACATAATATAATACAATTTGAATTGATTTTCTAGAACATTACAAATGATACTATCTTGTCGTTGCCATCTTATCTTCCCGCGATCGATGTTTCTTCATTCAATAATAACTAAATGTAACCATACTCCACTCATATCGAACATTTCCATTGCGGCTTATCTATCAGCGCTTTTATTTTATTTTATTTTTAATTATTATAAGCAACAAAGCCTGCCAGTTTTCAATGTACAACGCATGAATCAAGGAAATGGGTGCGATGGCACCCACGCACCCTGAGCCGGTCTGCGCCAAGGATGTGACTATTTGGATCATCAGGACCTATTTCATAATTCCCAAAGTCCGAGGCTTCTGAACATTGCCGGGCTGTGCACTTCGATCTTCCGGTATCGTTCGACGGCACTCGGACTGTCGAAGCTTTGCAAGTAACCTGACGGCCTTGCAGATAACTAACTGGGCTTCGGAAAGAGCGGTCACCCACTCGACCCCTGACTTGGCGCGATTGTTGCTTAACATCGGTGATATCACGAGAACAGAGCGGTAACATGTCCGTCAGCGGTGGGTGTCATCGTGTCCGTGGTTCAACAGGTAACATACCTGAAACCTCGACAGCGAATTCAAAGACCGCTCACATTACACATTTCATAATTCTCAAAGTCCGAGGCTTCTGTACATTGGCGGGCGGTGCACTTCGATCTTCGGGCATCGCTCGACAGCCCTCGGACTCTCAGAGTCTGGTAAGTTGTAAGTGTCTCGAAGGACTCTCGGCAACCCAGCAGGCCATACGCCTTGATGCTATGCAGCCCGCGTTGCTAGGAAGTGAGTCGGGGTGCCAAGATGCTTTTCGGACAGTGAAATATTCGACCAGATTGTTTGTCGAAAAATTTTTGTTAAAGTTATATTTGGTCGATTGTTTTTGCTCCGGTAGTACCGGAGGGTTGACTCGGTGCCCCTCCTCTTTCGGTCAACGTTTTATTCGACCAGATGAATTGTCGAAAGTATTTTTCTTAAAGTCTCATTTGGTTAATATTTTCTGAACGAGTAATACATTTGTATCCACCCACTTTCGGACAACGAAAAGTTCGACCAGTTGGTTTGTCGAAAGTATTTTACGAATTTTTCTGTCAGAAAGTTCGACTAGTCGAATTTTCGACTAGTCGAATATTCGACTAGTCGAATATTCGACTAGTCGAATATTCGACCATTTGCTACCCTCCCCTTTACCTGTATTATAATAGAGACATGAGGTGAAGAGTTTATCTTTTATTCATAACACAATTTATACAACTCCATTTCAATGAAATTTATGTGCACTTTTCGATGATTAGGCTGACAAGTTTCAAAGCCGCTATCATGTTATGCCACATAGCAACGGGACAAACAAACCCGCACAAGACGCAAAAGCTTTCAGTTGTGAATACACACCGGTGTGCCATGGCACGTTCATCCCACCTCCTGCTTTTGATACAACTGATCGGCCTCGATCCCTGCAACTCTTTTGCGGTAATCGTCAACTTTATTCTTTGTGCATTTATCGCACACAGCCTGGGAGTCGCCACCCTTAACATAATCCCGGTGTTCATCAGGCGACCGTTCAACCAAGTCCAATCTTTGGTCTGCAGCTTCGTCCTCACCTTGGTCTCGTCCCTCTGCGCCCTCCTCTCGCTCAGCCTCGCCCTCCTCTACAACCGACCGCATTTTGATATCTTCAACGTCCTCCTCGGCCGGATCGACGCCGTCCTCTTCCCCGACGGCTGCTTCGCCGAGGACCGTCGTCGCCGCCTCTCCCGCCTAATCGCCGCATACACCGGGCTGACCATTGCATTCTACTTGCTGCAAATATATTACGCAGGATGGAAGCACGAATACCTCACCATCGCCATCTTCCTCTCGCGGGTGATCTGTCAGGTTGAGGTCGGCCGGTTCGTCTGGACGGTGCACGGCGTTGTGACGCGTTACGCATTGCTGACGCGACGCCTGGAGGACGTTGTCCTGGAGGGCCGGACGCCGGCGCCGGCTGTTGCGTCGCTGCGCAGAAGGCGGCAGCACGTGTCGAGCGTCCTGGTCGTCGTGCAGCCTGCGCGTGGCTGCCCAGCGGACGTCGTGGTACGGCTGCGTGAACTGAGCGTGACGCACATGCATTTGTGGATGGCGATGGAGCGAGTCAACAGGCTGTTTGGCGTGCGCATCCTGGCAGGCGTTACGTTCATTCTAATAAACATCACCGCTCGCTCTTATTTAGCGGTAAAAAATATCGAGAGTTTATTCATGAGACCACGGTTCGATGCGAGGTCTGTCATTCTGTTTACGGAAGAGGCTTTCTGGCTGTTTTTCTTCGGCTTTCTGCTTGCGATGGTTTGCGTGGCCGGCGAGCGGGTGACCGCCGAGGCGAACTCTGCCGGGAAGATGGTGAATCGGCTGCTGTTCGACGACGCTCTCGACGTCCGGGTCAAGAAGGAGCTGGTGAAGATGCGGTGTCAGATGCTGGACACCAAGGTCGCGCTCTCCGGCATCTCGATGTTTTACGTGGACCTCGAGATGGCGCGTGGTTTGCTAGCCACGGCGCTTGGCTACATTGTCATCATGCTGACCTTCTCCACGGAATAGCGTAGCACGCAGTAGTTGCTTCTTGTATGTCTTTTCACGGTTTCTTGTTGGTGTGATGCAATTTCTGTGCCGTGTTTGCTATGCTATCCCTATGTTATATTTTCTTCGCATTTGTGCCCAAAATTTTAGATAACGAACGCTTTTTTACTGTGAATTTATTGGTTCCTGGAACAGTGGTCAAAATAGTTTCTTGCTTAATTATCTTTAAGAAACTTTTGACACCACAAAACAACCTTACTCATTGCTTCTCCCTTCGACGGGTCCACCTCTATGATGTTCGACAGGGGGTCATGCAAGAGTGGAGAACGCGAGGGATCTTCCAATCGGCGCTAGTCTTAAGTGGCACTGCTTCGCGATATCGAACAGCAGTCTGCTACGCGATGCGACATGCTTGCCGGAACCAGTCTGTTCGGGTCTGTTCGAGCCTTAGACGCAAACTAATTGCTTCGCGCTACGCCAAGGCTCACTCCTACTTGGTCGCAGGAGCAAAATTTTTTGTCAAGACCTGTTTTGTTCATAGTAACCTCAGCTGTCTTAAATTAAGACGGATTTAGAAAGTGCATTCCTGCAGTCGATTTTGGAATTCCTTTTTGCAGTCTTAAAATTTAAGATGCCTGCTAATGTTTGACTCATATGAGCTATAACGAAAATAAGCAAATGAAATAGTCATTGTCAGATTATATTATTTGCGAGTATGATATTATTTTCAGACACTTTAATTTTAATTTTAATTTTACTCTTAATTTTTATGTATTAATGCATATCTTAATTTTTTAAGATGCCTTTTGCCGTTGAGTAATATACTGATAAGTAACGTGTATGGCAACTGCAAAGAATTACGGTTTCAGAGTGTACCTTCCACTGGGTAAATGAAATCTAAAATATCTACTCGCAAAGAGTCTTCGACCTAGTCTTGAATTGTCTAATTTTCTTGCTGTTTAAAGAGATGGACTAGTTCTTATACCCTTGATAAAGGAGGCAAGCACATCTTTGTGTAAGCTCGGGATTTTTTTATAGTTTATTTGCAAACTAACTACGTTACCATGATAAAAGGAACCTGGAAAGTACACGAGCCCGAAAACAGATTTTCGTGAAACCAAATGCATCATACTGCATTGATAACAACCGGCGGCGAGACACGGTGTAGTTGGTATGATGCAGACAACGGAAGCACGCTGCGATAAGATACGAGGTGACGTGACCACCGAGCAGGAAACAAGGTGGCGCCACCCTACAGCGATGCTGTGTTGTTTCGCAATCTTCTCGGCATTCTGCTCTGAGATACGAACGCTTATGGAATTTTTACTGATACGGTTATGGGAGGCATGAAAAATTCACGTGATTCACAATGCGAAGTTGTTAGTGATTTTAGTATTATTTATGTTTTCTCGAGAAGGGAATTGTACACTTAACGTAGGAAACACCAGTACATGTATTGAAATAAAGATATCACAAATAAAAGAACTTGGTAAAACCTGCAAGAAATCGCTTCAAGATATTTCCTTCAAGTTTCTGCAAGAGCTTACATGATAAAGCCATTTTTTCTATCAGTTGATTCAAGTTTCCAAGCCCGTCGGATTAACAAGTAACGCCTCAAGCTTACGATGTTTGTGTTGCAACACTGTGTGACCGTTCGAGACTTACAGTATCCAGCACACTGTTGCCAGCTCGCCTCGAGCTCGATGCTTGCCAATCGGACCACTAGAGCGCTCTCGCCGCCTCATCTCCAGGAAACGGAGGAGGCTGCGCTGGTATTCTTTCGCACAAAAGCAAAGCGGGACATAAATTCTCTCGGCAAGCGACGAGACGAAAGAAAGAAAGAACCGCGACAGAAAGAAAGGCGGCGGAAGGAGCGGCTTAAGTCGCGGCAGCTTTATACAAAACGCCTATTCAAAGTTGCATCATTCAGCGGCTTTTTGGTAAATTACACAGATATATGAAAATATCCAGATTTGCTCTTTGTTACTAATTGCCTGTTAGTACTGCATGGACCAATGGGTTCTATTGGACTATTACGCGTAGCTACAGATGGTAGGAATATAAAGAATGAATTTGAGACGAAATGAAATCCTTTTCTTACTCCCTTTCCCTTTCCCTTTAAAGGAAATACGGTAACCGATCAGTGTTCGTTTTAACTTCTAACGCTATTCGCCAATCCGAGTCGACGACAAGAGAAATCAGCAAAATTTCGATCGAACGTAGCGCTTGAGTTCTAGCTTTACACCCACATGTGGTATACCTTTCCCTGACTAGGCTGGGTTCTTAGAGGATGACTTCAGAGGAAAATAGCATCAAGAATTTCGCGTTTTCACGCGTAGCTTTTCTGCAGAACGAAAAATAAAAGCGTTGCAAGTTTTTAAGAAGTCTTATCTGAATGTCCGAGTGTTCCTATTCCGGCGCAGAGTGCGCTATGGGCATTATACCAGGCCGGTGTGTCATTACTGTCTCCCTGAAACGTGGCACTCCGAGGTGGCTTTGTTCACCATGGGCCAGCGTTTAGGATTCATGAAGACATTTATCTTGCGTGCGTCGAAACCTGGCGTTGCCCGTAGCGACGAGATGCTGGCGCAGATATAGCGCTCCTGGCGGATGAATTGGAAATCTAGTCCCGGTTTGGTGGGTGGCCGGGTAGCCCAGGGGGTGGGGTGGATTGAACGCTAAACCCATCGTTTTAAGTCGAACCCTATTTGAGATTTAACAAAGATGTTGCCGTGCGGGTCACAGTGCACATATCCGGTAGGTGAGGGAGGGGGACCAGCTATATAGACGCGTACTTTCGTTATGGGCATGTACATACGTGGCGGTATTTTGGGTTTATGTCAAGAAAACACTGGGGGAAGTACGAGTTAGGAACCAGTCTTTACAAGAGAAAATTGCTTTTGAATTGAAAGGGCATCGCAAAGTTTTTGCTCACATGGATGTATGGATTTGAGGAACTTTAACGGAAACATTACTTTATTTTCAACAAAAATAACGTTAGATTCAACCAAAAAGTACAAAACGTTTTATGTTGCTCAGCAGAGGAATCGGACTTACAAAAACTTTCCATGAAAATTGAACTAGTTTTAAATTACCGTTCGTAAAAACAACTCTGGTGTAGGTTCACATTTCAAGTTATAAAAAAAAAAAAAAATTATTAGCGTTATTTCGCTCTCCCTTATTGTCCCACTGAACGCGTCAGAAATTCCGAGCTGGATATCCCATGTGATTTACTGCGATGGAGTTAATGCAAGAAAGCAGTTTTTCTGAATAAACAGATTGACCAAAATTATTCACTCTCATATTAATCTAGATTTTGTTCCAGAACTGAACCAAAATATAATATCCCACTTTCACCTAGTTAACAAAGATTTTGTTTAACACGAAACACGCGACAAAAAAAGCCAGCGCAGAGATCGCAACGCAACCGTTTTTTTGCCTCTTCCACTTTCCCAACCTCCAAAAATCGTGTGGCTCGCCACTGGCGCTCTCGCAGGACGCTGGAGATGCTGCTATTTCCCACGACGCGCTGCCATGTCCGCCTCACCGCATTTTATCGGTGCTTCGCCGGCCAACGAGACGCGGCCGTACGGCGACGTACGGCAACGTAAGGCCGCGTGTACGGTCCTCGATTGCTAAGCCGTGCGGCTAGAGCTAATGGAGGGATAGGGATCCAGACCACCGCTCTGCATGCGATCTTTAAGACCCTCAGACTGAGAACCGTACAGAACGCAACGCTGGCACCGACGGCATATCTGCTCCAGCAAGCATCTCTGTAACTATCTTGCAAATTAGCCATGTATTGTGTTATTTGAACATGGTAATTTGGACTTGAGATGGTTGCATGGTGATCTGTCTAATCCCTTTCGCGTGGCTTTGCCGTTATTGATATCGAGTCTTCAAGCCAATGGCACTCATAGTCCATGAATGTGTTCTGTAATTTGAAATTGGTATCTAGCTAGTATTGTTTCTGTAACATGATCCACGAGATATTACAGAAGGCAACCATATGCAAAGGTTCTCGTGAAATGTCCACTAGAACCTATAGAGCTCACATAGCTCGCTAGTATGAAAATGATTTGTTTCCAGTAGTGATTATCAAATGTCCAATTAGTGCCACCGACTTGCTGCATTGTAACATAATCATAACGATGACATCACCATCAACAAGACCAATTGTGATTTTGTGATAGAATGGTTCTTGAATTTTCACTGACTGTTCTCTATATAACAAGCTGAACTTAATCATACCGAAAGCTGATCTTCGGGCGTACTTAGGGTGGCTGTCGAGTTTATGGGGTGTGTGAGGGTATAAATGGGGGAGGGGGGGGGGGGGGAGAAACACGTCACGCTAATTTGATCACCAGCGACAAGAACACGCTAGGGCACGTGCGAAAGCATACGGCCATTAAAGATTTACGCTGGCAATTTCCAATAAATAAATTGAAAGAAAGTTACATCGTTCAAAAGGTGATTAGTTTTTAATTTCAGTCCTCGCTCGCCAGGGGGCGGGGGGCGGAGGGTGTAACATAGTAAAACTCGGGCACGCGAGCGGCCCGGATTTACACTCGGATATTACATCCATGAAAAGCCGATTTACGCGAGCAAAAACTAGCGAACATTTGAATAATTTTACGATCCTTCCTACACGCGGGCATAACGGTTTCGTGGCATGCATATTTTGTGTTAAACGCTCCAAATCGGTTTTGTCTGGGTCAACCTCGTTGGCCTGAACCTTAAGTAACCTACTGCAATCACGTACGCCCAATTGCATCTTTTATCTTTCACTTATCGGATACCACACCGGCTACTGCAGACCCTTGTCCATACCTTTACCAACCTTACCGACATAAATACTTACCCTCTTTACAGCCATGCCTTCCCTTCCCTATATGCTTATAGCCACATCGTCGCTGCTGATGCTAATGCCACTAGTGTTTGTGTGGAAATGCTACCAAAACCAAGAAGACTGTTCGAGTTTCGAAGCGAATGCTTGGAAAACGATTACACGCATGTCTAGACAAATTTCGTCAAAGGTTACTTAGCGGTTGAATCTTGTGACCATGTCGCGTTTCTTGCCTTTTTTCACATATAGAAATAGCTGACGGATCCGCTATATGACTCGTGAAATCCTCTAAAATAAAAAACGGAAGCTTCCGAATTGCGAGGGAAATCGTGAAGAGGACTATAATCAGGTGGAAATGTGGAAAAGTCCGTTTCGAAGAAGGGCAGTGATCGTGTTGGGCTCAGAAACAGGGAGCATATCAACAGATATGCGGATTACATCCTTGCAGATAGATTATAGATTGAAGATAAATTTTGTTTCTATTAGTTTTCATTGCAACATAGAACCGCAATCACAAAAAATTCAATTCTGTGCTTAGTAAATAAATCTCGTACGAAATAAAAATTGGAAAGTTTTTCTTTTCTTGTATCCTCTTTCCTCGTTCGCATGTTTACGTTTCCTTGCCAACATGCGCGTCGCGAGACTTGTGCAAATATGAGCGAGCTTTTTCCCGGGCGCTATCATCAGTCAGCCAGCAGAAGGCTTTTGGGCTCTGTCAAATACATTAGTGTTCGAGGCATCTCCAGCGACGGAAACTAACAACTTCATCCATCAATATTCTATCTCTTCCCCCTTTGCCATCCCGGGCGCAATAATTAGATTAGCTATCGGCAATCCGCAAAACTTTCGCTACGCCGTGCGTATAGTGCGTGGATGACGGTGGATTCGTGCGTGCTTAGAGCCTGTATTTTCCGAGAGACGACAGGTCACATGTCAGCTTCGACGTGTCTCTATGACTTGCCAAGAGGGATTTCTTTGGTTTCACTGGACGTTCAAGCTAGTGTTTTAGAAGCTCCTCTCAATGTCAAATAGTTTAGTTTTCTGCTGATATAAAATCCAGTAATTAGTAGAGAATATAACTAGATAGTATAATAATTAGGGGAGTTGGAAACCTCCCGATGATGTCCTTCACCCCGATTCCTTGTATACCCCTCCCTCCACATGGCATGGTCACCCCTAGACTCCTAGGTAACCAGAACCACTGTACCACTGGTACCATTACAATAAACTGACAATAACTGAAAATAATTTACTGATGATACTGATAATACTACTGACGAGTAATGAACTGAAATAAGAATTGATTAAAGATTTCAAATTAGAATTGGGAAAGATCCCGGTTCGCCCCCCGGTGCGGATACAATTTAAACTGGATATTTTAATTAATTTGACTGTGTGTTTTATTCAAAATTGCTTCCTGCTTATTTTTAAATCAGTTCATTGTGTCTTAAATTATACAAAAAAATGTACCTACTTTAAATATTCTGGTACAAATTGATTTAATTGCATAAATCAAGCTCATTTCTCCACTGGCCGCAGGTTTAATTAATTTCAACTCTCTTTTGTCCTTTCTCAAAGAGCATTCAAATATTTTCTACCTGAGCCATGGCCCTAGGCTCTGAGAGCTTGCGGTGAGACACAGTGTATATATTGCACAGAAGTTTTATCCCCGACACGGGTGATGCTTGAAGAAGGATGGAATTGAGCAGGATTGAATGGGTTGCTTGCTGGTGTTATCAGTACACATTCACCCTAAGAAGTCCCTAACTTCGTTTCCGTTGATCCAATTTTATACATTCCACTTCAGCCTACCTCGCTTGCGTTCTGGGAAAATACTTTTTTTGGTTATTTTCAAATGATATCGGCCGCGCTCCTTCGGAATTCGAGAAATTAATGGTATCCGATTTCACAAGAATCGTTTGTCAACACTCAACAGAAATCTAATCGATGCACTTATCTCCAACCAAGACGACAGAAACGTGACCTCTTGGCTGTCAAAGGCTAAGGAGTTAACGGAAGGGGAACCCATATAGATTTTCCGTGCATAATAAACACATAAAGAATGTTATGAAAAGTACCCTATAAAAGAAACCACACTGCTTTATGGAAAGGCATCCACTGCCGATTCAAAGCATTCTGCGCTTGATTTTTGCAGCCGTATGTTTAATTTAAGAAATTAACGAGCGTAACGAACGTGACGGTCTTTGATATTTCTACTTACTTTGCAAAGATAATAAACCTCATAACATGACGACTGCGTCAAATTTTTATTTTTGTGTATCATATGCTTCCATTAAAAATGACGATTTCAATGTTGATTCGAACCTAATAATTACGATTTTATGTTGTTAGTTTAAAAAAAAATACAGTTTTTCCGTTACTATAAATCAGTTCTGGAACAAACTTTTGTTTATTGTTCAATCAGAATCATTCAAATATCGCTCATCTAAAACGTGATTAAAATAATAGTTCGTGAAGCCTATTGTTAGATTAATTTTTCATCGCTGTTGATAGAAAAATATTTTATCGCATAGCAAAACAACAAAACTATACCACGTTAGTTGTTCCAAAATGATGACTTTGCATCTTTTAGAAAATATCGGCGTTGCTCTTTGATGTTGCACGGCCCACGTTATTGGTTGCATGTGTAGCCAAAAATGCAGATTAATGTTGCAGGCTGCAACTCCTTCTGAGCAGTCTGACGTTAATGTAGACTTTGCAGACCAGGCTTTAACTCCAAATCTCCCTGACGGTTAATGTTTCAGTTCGGATTGACCCTTTTTTTGCCTCATGGCTAATGTTGCTGTTCTAATACTCATTTTGAGCAGACTCTCATTTTCGCTGCACCGAGTTCTAAGTCCAAGTCTCACCCTGATGGCTGTTTTCTCATAAATACCCTAGCTGTTAATGTTTCAGTTCGGTTTCACACTTTGCTGTTATTTCTAACACCTGACCATCATGGCTAATGTTGCAGGTCACTCATTTTGAGCAGCCTGGCGCTAATTTAGACTAGGCATACCGGACTCTCACCCACAGACTCACCCACGGACTCTCTCCGCCCAAGTCTCACCCTGATGGTTGGTACATACATTGTACTCACACGAGCGGTTAATTTTGCAGCTCGAATCTTCGGTACTCACGTTGATGTTGCGGCCGGGCGAGTCCTCCACCAGCTGCCTGGCGATGTCCTTGCACAGCTTCCGGGACTTGGTGGGCACCTTGCCGTCGTCCTCCCAGTAGCGACTCGATGCGTGCGCGTACAACGCCGCTGGCGTCGCGTGCGTCACACGCGTGTTCGTCACCAGCCCCGTCGCCTTGCCTGCAGATACGAACACGGTGAGTATTGACGAACACAGCGAGTGCTGACGAACACAGGGAATCCTGACGAGCACATCACCCAAGTCGACATAAAGTCACTCACATTGTATACACCGCCGAACACATGGTGAACACTCACTAAAGCGATGGGTGTTGACGGACACAGCGAGTGCTGACTGAGTGGGTTATGCTTTATTCTAAGCCAAATATTCACTCACAACGCTTGGCGCATGGTGTTTTCTGTCAAACGCACGGTATATTGCAATGGGTGGATACAAACGACACATTGCAAATTGCTCAGTTGCTTTGCTTAAAACGCCGAACACTTTGAGTACTCACAAAACACGGTGAGCATTCATGAATACGAGACATCATATGTAATTGGCGACACAATTTGACACATTTCCGGGATAAGGATTTGATCCGATTTTCTCTTGATATATTTTCATGACGGTACAAGCGACAATGCAAATCTAGGCTTACATTATACACATAACGCGCTTAGGAAAAGAGTACGTGCTGAAAAGTACGTGCAAAAATGTAGAGTGGGAAGTCAGCTGCATGTGCAAGGGATTGTCATCTCTTGAAAAAATTATGGAACATTTTTTTGTGGCGATTGTATAGCTGTCATGTCGAAAAATACCCAAAAACGTAGTAGCAGTACTTTAGTCTCTTGAAAATGAGTAAATGCATCGCAAACCTTTTCTGCAAGGAAAGCGCCTGGATAAGGGTGACAATCTGTACACAAGATCTTTAGATGCATCACAGTTAAAAGAATAGTGAAATAACACCTGTTAACTTTTGAAATAACTCACCAGAACTCTTCGATTCGAGAACCAAGTGACAAGGTGAAAATATCGTTTACTAACAGCTCGTGCGCACCCCCAAACACTTGAATTCTGAGACCAAGCTGCAAAACTGGGGTGAAAAATTGTGGGGGGCTTTAAGCACAGAGCAAGTGAAATGTCAGAGATCGTTGTTGCTTTTATTGAGTTGAATCGACGGAGCCGTTCGCTCAGCCGGCGTGATCCAGATAAACTGCCTTCGCTCCCCGCAATCCGCAAAACGCTCAATAGTTTTATGTCTGGCCTTTGATCTCGCGCGGGTGTATTCCTTCACACCGCCTGCTCCAGCCAGGGAGGCTGGAGTGCTTTGAGTGTTATTCATGGCCGCGGAATTTATAAAAGTCGTGAGAACCACTCGAATGTGGTCTAGTGTTATTAATAAAGTAACACTGAAAACCTCTCAAATAAAAAAGAGTCGCTTTCAAAGGAGCTGAAGCAGATAATGTATTAACTTATGAATTTCCCAAAACCACGCGCACATTGTGTTTCTTTGGGAATGAGCCGGCTTTGACAGCTCGTCTCTTGATGACCGCGATCTCGCCTCATCGCGGGGGGTGAGAAACGGGTGAGATGGGAGGGGGCGCTTTGTCCGCTAAGTGGCCGTCGTGGTGTCACGTGACCTGCAAGATTGATGTGCACTGAATGGGGGTGGGGGTGGCGACGGCAGGTGTGGGTGTCGGGGGGGGGGCGGCGACGACGACGACTGTGTCGGTGATGAGGCCACTTTCCCGGCGTGGCGACGCGTCTCCGACCAAAGTTGGTGGGGCATTTTCACCCAAACGATATCAATTTATCGCGGCTGGAAATGTCTGCCAGATCGTTTGTTTGGCATGACGTAGAGGGGAAATCATTGAAAAAACCCGTCTATGCCGTCAAAATAATTCAATGACGCGTTACATTTTGCGTGGGTTAATTTGGCCATGTCCAGTTTCCATTGTCGAATTCACCAATTTATTCAGAATTTAAACAATCAGTTTACCTCAATTCTTGTTCGTCCTAGAATAAGTGTCAGTTAATTCACGTGTGTTTTCGTAAAAAGGGCCCTGTGTGCGTCACTGAACGGTGCGTATTTAACACGGGCAAAAAATATCGTGTGGAGGTGCCGAGTTTGCTCTGCGGGATGCGTCTAGGAGCTCGTGTTTTAATTCACTATGAAACGGTGAAATGTCTTGAAGTAATTTTCTGTTGTGGCCCGATTTTGTAACGAGGCATTAATTCTCAGACATCTCTTTCAAAACAACGTGAAAAATGTATATTGCGAAGGGGAAATGAAAATTTAAACATTTAAACATTTATACGAAATGAACCATTTGCGAAGATCGCAGGTGACGTCTTGAAAAAATTCAACGCCAGCAAGACGCAAATGTTACCTGCCTTTCTTAAAAACTTCCACGATTTTTTGGCTTCTTTATTATTCCTCGGAGTAAGCTTATAAGTTATATTATCTATTTTTAGACGTCGGAACACCAGTTCCGAGTTTTTTTTTTTTTACTTTATTTCAAAGCTGAATTTATTTTATTGTAGCCTGCCATTTGATGCTTTATAAATTCTAGTCATGGTCTCTGCCAATCTCAAGGAGAAGCCATATTATCATGGTCTTCGCTCTCTGAACGCAAGGTCATACAAACGACTTCAGATGCCCAGCAAGATTGTACCAACTATCTTTCAATTCTAATATAGGACAATTTGCTGGAATTGCATCGTTGACCTGGCGACAGAATCGTCCGCGATGCCTTGACAAATAATTAAACCCCCACAGCCATACAACGAAAACATTACTTAAATGCCATTTAGGGGCCTTTATTAGCCACAAATACTCAATCTCAAGTGTCAACTGCCAGTTGCCAAAGGGTATCGTTGCCGGAGATAATTTTACTTGTTACACCGTCACCACAGTCGGCTAGTTTTGTCACCAGCGCTTTGTCGCCCAATTTCGCCGTGATTTTCCTAATTAGACTAGTAAGACGATCTTACCTTCAAGCTGGGCCCACTCGAGAATAGACGAGACCCGCGCAGAAATTGCCGACGGGCAGTCGTCAAACTTGGCCGTCGCGTCAACGCCGACCGTCTCGAAGTTCGCCTTGACACCGCAGAGCAGCGCTGTTGCGCATGCGCTCGACTCACCGATTTGCGCGTCGTTGTTGTACGTCTGCGCAGGAGAAGAAAGCACGCTTTGAGACGGACATTTTGTTTGTGGTAATATAATTGGTACAACTTCAGCTAACGTTGCTCGTGCTTGCTGTGGCTTATATACACATGATTATACCGTGATATTTGATGGATGCGGGATGCATTGATGGGGGGCGACTTAAAATGGATAGTATGTATGGATAGTAAGTAGTTGTATGGATAGTTATGCGACTTAGAAGGCGCGGCGATATATTTAAGTGAGGGCACGCAACTCCGTACCAAATCATTCGCAGGATTGTAAATAATTTTGGATCTATTCTTAAAGTAATTAATTTGTAATCACCATCGGCACATTCATATTCCAAGCTGCATAAGAGTACATTTGAAGTCAAGTTGATATAGGCTCCAGACTGATTTTTGCGATGAGGTCCGTCTTCAGAAATAATGATAAGGTGTAACCAACTGGGTAGTTTCGTTCTCTAAATTGTCATCACCTGTGCATTTTATAACTTATATTGTTACTTCAATACCTTTCCGAAATAGCCGATTGACATAAAAACCCAGTAAACAATCTGGAGAATACGAGCAGCTTCTGATGTCCACGAAAGATTCTATTCAAACATAAAAGAATGCAAAAATAAACAAATCTGTACTTAAAAACAGCCCTCGGAGCGCTACGCTTGCCATTATTTCCGGCCAGTGGCTCAGCGTTTCCACCGGGCGCTCGACCCGAACTCAAGTGGACGCTCTCGTCCCCGCGCGGACGGCACGCAATACATTAAAACACTCTCTCGAGGACGTGGACCGAGTAGCGTTGATCTCGGCTCAGTTCGGCAAAGATCGGTCCGCATGTTTGCTCAGCAGAGAGGTGGGCGCTTCGAGTGACACTCGACGGAAGCCGGTCCAAAGATTGGATTCGCTTGGCGGGGAGATTTGCGCCGGCGTTTCCTTATTTGTGTATTGGACGTTGTGCATGTGGCTTAGGGCAGGATTTTCGATGAGATAGATTTCGACAACAGTAACGGTGGTCGGGGGATACGGTCGGTTTGGTCGTGGAAACCATGCAGTGGACGTTGACTTTCCGTCTGGAGCGTTGGTGGGTCGGTGAACTTAGCCTTGAGCTCTGATTGGTGGATGACCTTGTTTGTGATGCTGGCTACACATGGATGAATGATTCTGACAGTGGCGACATTAATTTCGATTGAAAAATGATGTGAAAAAGTTAATTTTGAATAATAATCATCATGTGCATTTAAACAAATGACTTCGTTTAAATCACTAGAAGTGATTGAATTATTTGTTTACATTTAAAATCTCAGCGTTTTTATCGCTTTCTTGCTATATTTTCATTTTTCATACAGAATAATACGTTTTTCTTAACGTGAACTTAGATTCTGAAATATGTTCACATATATTTTCACAACAATTGTGTAGAATTGACTTCTTTGTTCGCATTTAAGATCTCAGAAATTTTTATCGCTTCTCTTGCGTCTTTTTCCTTGTTATTTAAAAGAAAATTTCGTTTTTTATTCATTAATCGCACAGAAAAGTAATCGAAAAGCAGCGCCACGGAAGAAAACACATCACTTCAATACAAAGGATAGTCAACGCTTCGCTAAACGCAATCTGCTTTATTTTAAACGCACTTATCCTTTAAAACCTTCATCACCGTTAAACGTGCTCCCTAAATTATACTGCGTTAACGAACATTTATGCATCAAGCCGTTTCGCACAAGAGTTTCTCATAAGATTGCGAGCAACTGTCTTTCGACCTGGAGAGATCCCAATTCACGATTTAAACCGGCAGACTTTTTTCCCATCCCAGGACGTATCACGGTTTCGATGAAAATGTTGTGAATTTGTGTCAACGCATGGTCAACCATCTAGCCGAGGCAATTATGTCAACTTGATGCAATACCAGAAGAAGTGACAGGTGCTGACATGTAATTCACTCGGACATTTTTTGAGCGAGTGCCCAGACAGCCGTACATTTTATTTGTCCATAGACCCTGGGTTTGACAGTTGTTGAAGAGCATGCATTGTTTTGAATGTGCTTACTTACGATGGTTTCACGTTCCACACAAGCGTGCTGCTAAGTGAACTGGGAACTAGAGCGTGAATTTGAAAAATAAAACTGCACCTAGTGCAGAAGTTAAAAATTGGATTTCAGTGAGGGGATTAGTAAAGTGGTGCACTTGGGAATTTGACTCACGTTAAGATATTCAAGACTGTGTTATTTTGGCTTGTTTCAGATGTAAAGGAATCCAATACAGCTGTCAAAATAGTGTTAAGATTACATTGTTGCTATCCAATGTGTCTTAAGATTATAACGTGACGGTATAAATGTAACTAAAATGGTAACTATATGTAACAATGGCTGGTATTAGAAGAAATGAATTGAATTCGTACTGTTGTTTCTCCTCACTAGTATTTTGATGTCCGGGTCATTCAGAATTTAACGAGTTTGTTTCTAATGATGATTTTTGAGCGCGCGTCCAGGAAATTTTTGCTCAAAATCGCAAATGTAGTTTTTGTATGTTTGTAAGTTTGGTTTTTTTTAACGAATCGGTGGGAATGGCTGAGAAAGCATGGCGAAGAATATAAGAAACAGTCCTGGAAACATATAAAGGTATACATATAAAGAATATATAACATGTAAATTTCACAAGGATCAAAAAGAAACCCGAGATGTGTTTTCATAGTCAAATCATATCGTCTCGCTCCACTCTCTTACGCCTATAAACCAGTGGCAGTAGCGCAGTCTCGGGTTCATTCTACACCAGAGCAGGCATCACACGGGCTAGAGATACACGTTCATATGCCGCACAGTAGTAAAGTTAACTTAAACCTGACTTAAACCGACGCAATGGCTTGTTTCTATCCCCGCGTGCCGCCTTGCTTCATTGCGGCACCCACCAATAAAAGCCAAGACTTAAAAATTCCAGATAAAAATCCAACTTCCACGAACTGTTCTTTAAGGAGTTGATAAAATACGGAAAACAGCATGCACTAAATTCACCCCGGGGACGGCATAAACGACTCGCAACCCCCATTTAGCCCCGCGGAATAATCCCGCAGCAAACTACCACCCTCCTCAACCCCCATCCCCAAAACCAACCCCTATATAGCGATGCCAGCGTTCATCCACTAGTCGCCCGAGAGAAAGTCTCCTCGCATGGACCACATGGCGCCCCGATGGCCCACCAACCACATATTAGCGTCGGGTTGACAATTTATTCAACTCTGAGTGAGAGATATCCCTGATAGCAGCAAAGCTGTACACCTCTTCCGATGAAGCGACGCTCTTGTCAGAAATACCTAGTACTTATCGTGGTTTTTTCGTTTTACATAACCAATTGAGTTTTGATAGATAACGATTTGGTGTTGCCATAGAATTTAGCTCGAGATCCTTCTTCAGCCCAGAGTTAATAAAACTCAGCCAGTTGGTTATGATTTTCTTTCTTATTATCTCCGTTTCAGTCGCTCTACTAATTTAACAAAGGATTATAGGGAAATCATAACCCATCTGAGACCGTTTCTGGTAGATATCAAACATCATTAATCCACTGCACAAGTTCAATTGTCTTCAAGGCATTTAATCTTCCCTAACACTTCAACGAAATAGTGCAAAAAAACACGGTAAAACTGACAGTTACTGAACAAATCGTGCAGTAACTCAAACTCTATCTATTCGAGATTCCGGGTCGGGGTTTCTGCGTTGATATTGGTCTTGAATTGTTGAAGTTGTTGACGGTGATGTCAAGTATGGCAGCAGTTGCCGTTCTATTGAGATGTTGATTGCTATTGCCACGACCTGGGATGGAGTCAGCTAGACAAAGCTACACGGAGGGTAAACCACCCCCAACCCACCCCGCACCTACCCCATCCGCTAGCTCACTTAACTTAATGTAAGCATTAATAATTATGAGCAAGGCATACGTTATTAATGAAGTGTGTAGCGCCTGGGTAAAACACGAAGACAGCAGCTGCTGAGATGTAGTTTGTGCCGGTGGTTTTCACTCGTCGGTGTGATAATATGCAACCCTTCACTCGCTCAAGCCATGTTTGGCACAGATCCTACGCGAAACAATCGGTTTATGACCAGAACGCTCCACAACAATCGAGCATTGCTTGGGTGGAATTTCTTCAATTCATTGGATGCAGATTCTGTCTGGCAGAGCAATGATTATAAGATATTCTAGAATGATTTCGTCTTTCATGTCTCTCAATGACTTATTTTGGGACGTCGCAGAATGTAATCTTCCGGTAACTAAAAAAAACCGCACCTTTCCTTGCGGTAAAAAAAAAACTCTACCATAGCTGTGCGTAGCTTGCAACTGCGCAAAAACCCCACGAACTTGTATTCGAAAATCGCCTGCAGTGCTGCCTTCAATATATATGTGAACTCAAAATTGCTTTTCAGCGATCTTAAAAGTGGTTATGTTGTCGAGAGCAGGTTTTCCGTGGGGGAGTGATGTGCCACTCTGTACCCCCCATTCTATCTCCTGATCAGGACCACGGGACTGGATCAGGATCAGGATCTGGATCAGGATCAGGACCAATGGTCACCCATCCAAATACTATCCTTGTTTTCAATGTTGCTTAACCTCTGGTTTAGTTGGTTATGCCAAGCAGTTCCACCCTCTTCTGCTTCATGAATTCACACAGACAATTCCGAGAAGTTTTCTGACTGACTGGCTGTCTGTAGTTAGCCACAAAGTTCAGCTATGAATCAAATCAGACTTCCACCATATAATGTAGCACACTCGAGACGTAGTCAAAGCGTTCTTGCCAGCCACTCAAATACTAATAGTTTCACCCTGGCAGCGTCGAGCTACCAACTTGGCGGAAACACAACGAGAACTTGCTTTAATGCCCTTGCATGCCAATCTCACTAATCGTTAAACACGATGGAATATTACTGAGAGATTAGACTCGGTCCTAAGCGGCCGCTGAAGGAGCTGAGTCGGTCAAACTTGGCGATAACATTGTGAAAGTTTAGCTCATTAGAGTCGATGAGGTGTTATAACCTCAGACTTGCACTGGAGTTCGCGGTGTTATGTCCAGATCAACGAGCGTTTCCTACTTCAGAAGAACCCGCATATATTTCTGTGATTAAGATGTTAATCCGTGCATTACTTTGTCGAATTTTCTTCTGCAAAGAAAGCCCGCAATTTGCTCTTTCTTGTGGATAAAGCTGCGCTGGGTATGGAGTTAGTTTTCCATCATTACTTTGGCGTTGTTCTTTTTCAGAAACTAGCTAGGTATTACGCTGACTCTAGGATAATGGCTGATATTAATATCTACGACATTTTCTTGTATAACGGTGCAAACTTTGGCTCCAGCACGGAAATACAGCCCATGTCATCTCATCTGATCTAAGTGTGTCATAATTTAGGGTCAGCATTACACGCTCTAAAGGATCCCATATTATATTTAAGCAACCAAGAGTTTTGGGATATTTAAATTTAGATCACTATATGCCAAATCAACAAAAGCAGCACTACCCTCAATGATCTCTTGTTATGCATGGCCATGTGGCTAGCTATATATCCACTCGGCTGCATTTAGTTTGTTCTATAGTTTGCGGCGAGTTCGGAGGAATCAGCTTAATAAACATTCCATTGCGAATTGGGGGATGAGAAATGGGAGCGCAATTTGTTCCTGCAGTCCACACCTGGCTGGCGCGAAAAGGCCTTCACGCTCTGAGCTCACCGCAGCTTGTGAAGTGATGTCACTCCATCCAAAGCTTTCTTGTTTTTGCCATTTATAATTATCCCGGCGAAAACACCGACAAAGAACACAAAAACAAAAACAAAAAATTACCCACAATTATCTCGCATTGTTGTAGACACTGACTCAGTTTCACTGGGCACCATTAGGTTTCGCTTCGCTAGTTTGACTTCTAGCCGCTTTCGTTAAACATTCCGTCGCTACCCCCACGCTCACACCTATACATAGCGCGTGTGAGAAACGCAGGATTCGCACCAAGCCAACCGTGTTCCCAAAGCCGGTATCGCGGAGAGGAATCTGCTTCTGTACCCGCGGAATGCACCACTCGGCTGGCGTCCCATTACTATGTTATGTGGCGCACGTATGAGTATTGATTGCCCGTCTGCACGAAGATAGTCAGCTGCCAGGGGATGAACAGGCGTCGGCCGGTATATGGACCAATCGCGAAGCAACCGCGGACCGATATCTCGGCAAAGCTGTCAGTATTTATTAAAGTCGTCTGAGGCTGTGATTTGCGGAATATCTGTCGGTGATCGAGCTTGGCTACTCACCCACAGCCCACATCGCTCGCTTGACCTCGTTGGGAGGGGCTGGGGGTGTAGGGAGGGTGGGGGGAGGGGGGAGGGGAGATGTGGTTAGCTTTAAAGGGGGCCGGTTGTCTGGAGAGTGGAAATCCGGCTCGTGCCACATTCGTATGATAACGAAAGCTTTGCGGGGGATTTCTGAGATGTTGGATTTAGGATGGTTTTGAGGAAGTCGTGGTCAGGGATGTGTGTGTGTGGGAGGCTGCTGTTACCGGGGAAAAAGCATGTGTGAGTCGGATATCTTCGAAGGAAATAAGTTTCGTGGAGGGTTAAGTGCACGTTTGTATGTTATAGAATGACCCGATAAGCTGTTAATCTTCTCGTAAAAACAGATATTAATGATGATTTTTCCAATTCTCAATTCAGAATTATTCGACCTTTAACTAAAATAAATCTCACAAAGACCCTTGCACACTTCAATCAATCACTTTTTTAATACTATAATGCTGGCTTAATGGTTGTTACATTTACTTAAGGCCACATAATAATGCGAACATTCGTATCACTTTGCAGCACATAACACCGCCTTTTGGTGGCTGGGCAGGAAGTGTCATATTTAGGGTAACACCCACCCCTTTAAGAATCTAAGCGTATTAGATATATGTGGTTCCTGGCCCGACCAAAAACTCGGCGCGTTGTGGGTGTCATCCCCCTCCGCCTCCCCTAGCCCTACCCCTTCACCCACCCACTCTGCAGATAGCAGGGGCGAAATGAGACGTCAACGACAGAAGATGAAATTGCAAGTTCCGTTCCTCGGGAAAAGTCTTGCTTTCGGCGGAGCCTGAGCGGGCAAGCACCGAGTCTGACGTCAGATTCACTATTTCGTGGATGAAAACACTCCAGCACGACGCGCGCCTAGATAGGGAAGATGCATCTTGGAAAGCCACGCTGCAAGATTTATTTTTGTGGTGTTCCTATTGCACAGAACTCTATGCAACATCCGTTTTCATTAATTGGCTCTATACTAATGCAGTACTCGTATACAGAGTGTCATTATATGGATACAAATTATACTTCACTGCCTTTTTCCTATGTATACATAGTATAGCCAGTATAGCTTTGAAAGAAAAACACATATTTCTGTTTTTTGTTTGTGCTGGTTGTTTTCTATGCCATCGCTGAATTAGCTAGTTTGTAAATCGCGATGCTCTGACACAGTTTCCCGGCCGCAGAGTGAATGTGCGCCACCCCTTCTCATCCCCCAACCCTTTCACCCCCGTCGGCGTGCCCGCCCCGAGTCCAGGATCTATTACAGAAAATTGAAATTTCTCAAAAGCTAACAAAGACTTGCGAACGTCATCAAACCGATGAAAAGTTGTCGATGGGAAAAAAAACCTAGACACGGAATTTCTATTGCATGCATTATAGAAAAAATATATACAAATGTATATCAGCCGGAGGCACAGCAACTTTTACAAACTGATACACATCCACCCCCAACCCCAAAGCCCGTCTGTTGCCCAAGCAAACCAACCAAATGTTTGTCCGACGGGGAAGAGAAAATATATTCGACTAATATTGTATCCGTTGCCAAAAAGGAAATAGCTTTTAGGCATTGCAGCCTCCCGATGAGATATGTGGAGGCTCGATCGATCCGGTACAGATGGGAAACTACCGCCCGCCTTCGCGCCTAGAGATTAAGACGATCGAGGGTGCAACGGGTAGACACCTGTAGCAATGGCTAGGGGTAAGAATCTACTTTCTCATCGAGAACGGTTGACGGGGGAGAAGCAATCTATGACGCGTCGCCAGCTTTCTTGCTATTATTATCCCCGCACAAGGAGGTGGATATTCATTTATCAGGCAGCTGTTCAAGAGCATTTTCATGCTTGCAATCACACTGTTAGTGTTGTTGCACCAAAAAATCAAGACATTGCTTGGGACAGATCATGGATCACGCTTTTCCGCTTTAAGTATATAAATAAAACAACGCTTCCGACAAAGATTGATTGAGTAGCTGTCAAGGGATAGTTTTGTAACTTTTATTAACTCCTATAAATAAAAAAATAAAAAATGAGATTTAATCAATAAGTTAAAATACCAAGACATGATCCGATTTGAGACCTTGTATTTATTTGTATTTTATTTGATTGTATATGAGATATTGAGATATTGAGATATTGATTCAGATTTCACTGCGTGTGATTGGAAGTTCTTCCAGCGATATTTCAATTTTCCCTCAGCACAAGCTTGCAGAGCATCGTTGTGTTTGAAGTGGATGCTTCAAGGGTGGATTGTGCGGATCGGACAGCTCCGTAATACCTTGTTATACTTTCACATTTTTATTTTCCACGAAACAACTCAGGCAAATATATTTTTTCTACAACATAAACACAAAATTGTAATTGGCAATTGCTATTTTTCCGTCGCATGTGTCACACGTTCCGAGCCTTCCGCTTTGACACCTTTGTGTATTACGTGCCCGGTAGCACGCATGGCGTGAAGCGGACGGCTCGCAACGTGCGACGCGTTTGCCGGGAAATATATCCATATCAAAGATCTTTGAAAATTTCACACTTAAATTGTTATATGTTAAAACACAATTTTTTTTCGTAAATAAAAGGCTAACACGCATGTTTCAGATGTGAAATTACAAACGCATTGGGTAGGGAAGCAATCAATAAAGTCCGACACATTCTCCATTTTCTAGTTGCACAGTGGGCTCAAAATCAAAGTTAAATAAAATAATAGTTTACTTACCATCTTGCACACATTAGATACGTGTCACACGCCATATAAACGAAGCTACCAGTGATGCTATGAGAAAATTTCCGATCATGGAAACCTGAGGAAATCTTGTCTTGACCTTGAAACTTCCCATCGAAGATGGCCGCCTCAAGAAACAATTATCCACCAGACAGCGACATTTAGCGTCTGGCCGCGGAATGCGATGACGTCATACAGTCTGCCTAATTGGTTTCCGATACAGAGCGCTCGGCGGGCCGCACCGGTTTTTACGCGAAACACAACATTATTAATCTTTCAGCGAGAGCCTTTGTGCGCGGCGACGGCTTCGGCCCAAAAAACCCCGACCAGCGAGCATTCTTTGCCCATGCGTTTCACGTGGAATTCAAGCCGACGCCATGAATACTGTTATGCGAAGATCGATTCCGTCGGGACAAGGCGAGGCAAAGGCAAAAGGGCGCAATAAAGTACCAAGTTGAGTTACTCCATACTTGGTCCGAAAGACAAAAGCAGATATTGATATTTTTACATTTTTACATTGGGATTTAGCGAAGAAAATAAGCTGAATTCCTTTCTAAAATCAGTTCATCCCGACCGCCTTCTACTCGAAATTTAGCGCAGGAGTAAATGAAAACAAGCATTAACATAGCTCAAAGTCTAGGAAGGTTAAGCTAGCAAAATTGTGAAGAACAACATTCTAAATTGTATACACCTGAAACAATGTTATACACTTGTATCCATTCTATATAAGTAGCATGTAGTCACGGTGAGATCTTCGAACGATTCGAAAATCCGTTCTCGAAGGCTTTACTGTCGGTATCAGCAGAGTAAATCGGGCTTAACGCCAACCTCGTCTCGCTTAGCCGTTCGATTTGATTCGCTCTGTGTTTGCATTTTCCCGTGCGCGCATTTTACGATCCGTCGAGAGTCTTATTGCTCTATTGGCCACGTCACTGGTCATAAGAAAACACAATACGAGGACCTGAGGGGATTTTCCGCATAAACAGAACTGTCTAGGTGATGCCAGCGATACCGTAGAATCGGAATCGGCATTGAATTATCAAAAGAAGTCCCTTAGTTTCCCGGGTACAAACGAAGGGCTTCCAACGACTGTCTCGATGGTTACACTCTGAACTGCGTGGAGGACTCTTTATCTGCCCAGGGCTGGGCAATTTGTTAAACTGGGACGAGTATGCTGAGGGCTTCCAGGAGTTATAACTCGTGCGCGGACGGAGAAGACGTAGCAGCGCATCCCGTTCAGTCACCAACCAAAGTAGACGACAAAATCTATTTTATGAAATAATATTTGAAATATTCTTTCTCCCTGCGGCGGTTGCAGTGTGCGAGACCCTTTCAAAGCCAATTTTCTTTTATTGGAAGTTGGGAAATCTTTCATTTATCTCGTCCGACAGCATTAGGTAGAAATAGTATTATTGGCGGCCGTCCTTGCTGGTTAACTAAGATAATTCGTCGGTTAGTAGAACATCATTATTACGCCTGCTTCGCTGAGATACGAGAAATTTACTTTTTGATTTGCTTTCTCACAATAATGTCTGTAACAAAAGACGAGGAAATCCGACACCATCGGCAGAAGGGGGGCGAGTAAATTGTTTCTCGCGGCGTCTCCCATTCAAAACCTCGCTAACTTTCGCATAGATCGCGCAAAGAAAACGCAGGAGCGCAAAACTAAACTTGCTCAAAAAGGCCAAAGACATTATACGACATAAGCGGCTGACAAAAAGGGCTTTAAATAATTTCCTGCAAGTCGTCTTCATGCAAATTTAATTTCCCTTTCGCGGAGCTCTGGCAACGGCATTGTCCTAGTCAAGCGTGCAGCCGAACTTTGGGTGCGCGGCACGGCAACTTTGTTGGGGTTGGGGGTTGTGGGGGGGAGGGATGAATCCAGAAAGAGTATGCAATTGGCAATCGGGCAGCGAGGTGCACGGATCGGGCCACGGATGACGAGATGCTGAGCAAATGGTCCAGCCACGAGGCCACTAAACAACGCCTCGACAATCAGCATACACGAACACCTTCGTGGACAGTGCGAGACCATATCCTTCACTTTTCTTTTGAAATGAACAAATTCATACCATTACACATCCTGGTATACCTCCTTGAATTTTCTGTACCGATGGAAATTACTTGAAAATGGTTTGTTAAATTGCTAACTGCGATAAAAAAAAAATACCGATTCAATTACAGGTTGAAGGATAGAGAAATTGATCCAGTTTTAGCACCAGGTGCTACACTAATGGACTTCGCTAATATAAAGTGCAGTATTAACAAGTGATACAGGGACCTAGCCCTAATTGGGACGTTAAGCAAGTCCAAAACGTGAAAAGCCCCGATTTCTTACCGTTCAGCAGCAAAAGTATGAAATAATGCGTGCTTTTTTGAACTGCTAACTTTCCTAAATAACATGTAAACAGGTTGTTCACATCCACACGGCTCGCCGAAAATCCAGTCCTAGCCGAGTTTAGCCCTCACGGCTTTAAAGAATAGATACAGGGATAGCACTGAACACCGTGACAAAACCCCGTGGTATTAACAAGAGCTCCGTGGGCTTATACGTTACCGGCGTGACGACAAGATGAAACAGTCTGATTTGGCTTTGAGCCGCGTATAATGCGTAATTCGTATGGAGAATGACGAAGGAAGTGATTATCCAGTGCGTGGCTTCGTGTGGTTGCGACGCGTGCGAATTAACGCGTGATTTTTGTTGCTTTATATACATATATTACTAATGGTGAATCCCTTTGCTTTGATGTGGCTTGGGGATCGGCGGTCAGGTAGCGCTAATTTCGTGTGTCTCCCCCGTGGCGTGCTGCCTCCTGGTTAGAAATGGATCTGGTCTCGCGGTGCACAAGCCGACTTGCCGAACTGATTTAATCGGATTTTGTGGCGGAGCTTGTTAATTGCACGAGTCCTAATGAAGAGACGCCTGTGTCGCGGATCTTTCATGTTACGCCACGTTGAGATAACGTCCGTTTCGCGAGGGTTGTCGCTGGCGCTGGATGTTTCAGACTAGATTGAAATACTTCGTTTTATCGTTTAACAGTATGAAGAGGACAGTGTTTTCTATGCACACTGGCTAGCTTTTAAAACAATTAAATTCCTTGTAGTTCTGTAGAAACTCATAGAAACTGGCGGAGAACTTTTCATTGGCTGTACATCTTTCGAATCTCTAAATTAATTTCGTTTTAAAAATGTCCACCCACTCGGGAATCATAAAACAGCGCGACCGAGGTTGAAATCACCCGAGTGGGCGGACATGTTTCATCTGAAGTTTATTCAGATCCATAAACAGCATTTTAATTCGTTGGTAATTTCTTTCAACGTGGGTTGCTTATTGCATTAGAGTGCACATATGGACGCGAATAAAACTGTGTTACTTTTCACGGGAAACCTGGTTAAAGCCGGTTAATCCTGGTTAATTTATCGAGTTCAGCCCGCCCTGGTCTCAGAGCTTGGTGCCAATTTTGTCAATAGCTGGATCGACCAATGAGCATTCAGCGTCCTCGCCATACAAAACTTCTCTGCAGTTCGTCTCACGTTTGCCGTGAATTTCCCGGGAACTGGAATGAGAATCCGTGCTAAACTGAGGTATATATAGGGGTAGACCTCATCCCGACCAACTCGCAGCAACTTGAGCAAGGGAACTGTTCGAACGTTATCTATAGGATTTATTCGACGTTAATACTATCTGTCAGTTCTGAAAACAAAATCGATTTGAAAATTATTCAAGTCTGTATCGCATGGAAAACCCAAATGCGAAACCCATAATTATAGCCGTTGGATTCGAAGCTTTTACCGCCGAAAAATAGTACCGCACGGTTTCTGTTTGTTTCGTTTGCTTGTCTGTTTGTTTGTTTGTGAGTTGTTATTTATAGGTAACATGTGATTCGTTTAATGAGTTGTAATATCAGATGCCGTTAGAGTTCCCGCATCATTTTCTCTTCAATTAATTTTCAAACCATGTAATTGCTTTACCGATTTCGGCGGTGGTGGTGTCCAGTAGCAAGCCACGGACATCACAGTTTGCAAACGCACGCTGCTAAGCATGGCCCGGTTATATCTATATCCGTATCATTATTATAAATTCCCTCATCGGAAGTCGAGACTATACGATTTTATTGCGAAAATTTCTCATCTCCGGAAAACAATAAAGTTGTTTGCAGCAGCATGTAGCAGCCGCGTAATCAACAAGCAAGGGCATGTAGCTGCTTCCTTTCTCCCTGGCTGCTTACTTCGCCAGCTCGACTGTTAGCGCTCGCCCACTGCTCTGACAACACCCGCTGTGTATTATCGTGCCTCCGCCGCGCTAAAACACGAAACAGAGGCGCGCGTAACAGCGAGATTTCCCGGGCGAAGAACGCACGAGCATGGCAGCGAAGGAAAGGGCATAACTTACTTTACGTGTCAGTGAATCGGTAGTTTTCCGACTCAACCCAGGCTGGAGCTTCAACTGTTTCGGTTCCTGCTAAGGAGCCTGGACTGCCGCTTGTTTCCATGTCCGCAAAGCAGTCTGGAATGCCGCTTGTTCCCCTGTCCGCAAAGCAGCCTGGACTGCCGCGTGTTTCCCTGTCCGCAAAGCAGCCTGGACTGCCGCTTGTTTCCCTGTCTGCAAAATAGCCTGTCGGCCGCTTTTTTCCCTGTCTTCAAAGCAGCCTGGATGCTTGTTTTGCTCCCCGCAACTATTTGCCTCCCGTATTTGCGACTAATTTGCCTCATGACTTTACTCGTATCAAGCAGCCATACACCACTGCATTAAAACCCGATCTAAAGCAATGAATATGAGGAATCAAAGCTTCGCTGCTAAGTCCCGGAACCATAGCTGAATTATGAGGCTTTTTGCCAAGCAGATTCGGAAAGGATTTCAACTGAATCGAACAGAGGTATACGGATTTGTAAGGCATTAAAACATAACCTAAGGCTATGGTTTTCGTGAAGTTTTGGACAAAATATCGAGTAAATCATTCTCTGTATGTTTCCAATGAGAGTGTACCCCTTTTCGAGCGCGACCCCTTGCGCCCATCGGAGGTCACCTGGCCCCGACTTGACAACCTCTGTGTTTTACGCGCCCTCTGAGGTGACGGAAGATAACCTCCCGCAGCGTACACGCTCTATTGTGCGCAGCAAAAACGCACCCCGTTTGAATTTCAATGCCGCCACGTCAGATCCATGGGGCTGGGGGGGGGGGGGGGATGGGGGGTTCACGCATAGATGTGAAAATCTAGCGTGCAAAGTTTTAAAATTTGTGCCTTTATGCTTTTTTTATTTTATTCGCGCGGTGAAATGTTTGAATCAAGCGCATCGATTTGTTAGAAATTTAAACGAGATGTCGGAAGAAGAAGATAGGTAAAAAGTGTGGGAACGAGGATGTGAGAAATTTACGAGCGTCATATGCGTGGACGACCGGCTTCAATCGAACAATTTTGAGCCCCAAAATATCTGTGTATATCATTGCGTACACTAGGCTATGCGAACACTCATATAATCGTGTTGTGGATGAGCGTAATGTTTACGCTCACCCACAGCGCGATTATATTGCGTGTACGCATAGCCTAGAGGCTTATATGATCAATTTAAAATGTTCGACGTTAATTTAGCAGTTTTCTCAATGACATTTGAATATTTCAAAACGTAAAAATCGATTTAAAGAAAAACTATTTAGTTGATTTGGTTAAAATTAATACAGTATCTTCTTTTAACGATTTATAATGCACACAGAAAATTTTGTGAACATCGGTTGAAGATAAAGTTGCTTAAGTTGCAAAAGACTGAAAAAACGCTAAAAAGTCGCAAAAAATAGTCATAAAAGCGCCATTTTCAAGAAAAGTGCTTAACATACAACAATTAAATTTTTACACAAACATTGAATTGCGAGGGTCAATATTTCCTGAAAGTTTCGTCAAATTATGTTCAGATGCTTGGCCTCTAGAGTGCAAAACGTGTTTTGGAAAAACTGAAAATTTTCGTAAAAACTGAATAACATAAAATTTACTTGTCCGATTTGCTTCAAAAACGTGGCAGATCTAAGTTCAGAGAAAACGAAGGTCCATATAAATTTTCATCAAAATCCGTTCAGGCGTTTGGCCTGTAGAGCGCGAACAAACACACAAAAAAAAAAAAAAAAAAAAAAACATTCCGGATTTTTTTAGCAGTGACGCTACGCTCGTTACGCTCATCAAAAATCCAACTAACCCCTGTATTTGTGTGAAATATTTTAGAATCTCCACAAATTTGATCACTTGATGAGCGAGCTCAATTTGACTTTAATTTGGCGGATTCCGTTTAACTGCCTTTTGACTGAAAAAAGTTAATTAAATAGGGCAATGGTATACGCCTGTTGGTTACGAGAATTAGGAATGATTTGACAAAATGTCAACGATCACTCGCAAATAAATTCTCTCGTTTAGTTATAACGAGACTATTATTAAAACACATCGTTGAAAACGAGTACACACACAATAGTTGATCCCGGAATTCAGGCTCGCCAACAGAATGTGGCCTCCGCATCGAAATAACTTCAGCATATAAAAGAACAAAAAAACAACCATCTTCATTCTCAGTGGATGGCTTGCCATAGAGGTAATGCGGGAGGCAAATAAAGTTTTCTTTTTGATCGACGAACGAACACATTTGTAAAAGAATCTCGGCGCAAGGTGGAAGGAACCGAGTTACATGTTCAAGCATCGGCAGCTCGACGAGTTTCCTGTCAAAAGTCAAGATTTCCAAGCCCGGGGTGAGCGGGTGCGAGGAAAGGATAGAAAGCGCGAGAGAGAGAGCGAGAAAGAGCGTTTTAAATTCGGCGCTGCCTTTCTCTTCCATAGCATCTCCATCCAACTTTGAGTGCTTCGAAAAAACAACTCACTCTTTCGGAAGAAACCTTCAAAATCAATTACCTACTTCCGCCCGGGGCCGGCGGGCACCCAAAGGCGCACCCCCCCCCCCCCCCCCTTCTATTACCCTCTGCACGGTGGACGAAGCCTGCTGAGTGAAGCTTGAGTGAAGCTTAGTACTAAGCTTAAGCTTAGAGTGTGAGCTATCAACACACTTGTTATTTGGACATGCATTTTAACTACGTGTCACTTAATTCCAATCAGCTCGTCGCCAATTTTGCAACGATCGTGTTTCCCGTGGTTATAGGTGGTTATAGGGGGTGGTTTAGGGTGGGGTGGGATCACTGGTGAAGTTCGCAAGATAACTTTGCAACCCCCGGTGGTTGAGATTTCAAGTACCGATTCACGGCCGACAAGGAATGCCATGCATTTACATCGATGCCGGTATCGCGGGTTTCTGAAAAGTTTTTCAATTTACTTATCGATTTTGGACCAATGAATGCCAATAGTTATAGAAAATTCCATTAAAAATCCGGAATGTGTTAGCGTGGAGATGTGTGGTTTTCGACTTATGGTGACGTTTCACTTTCTCTTGAACCAACTTTTTGAATCGAAAAAACCCTTATGTTATTTAATTTTCTCCTAGAACTTACATTTAAATTAAATTACAAATAATGGGTAGGACGTAGATATTGTAACTTGGTGTGTTTTGATACGGATCCAGGAGTTATTATAAAATGTCACATATTCAAATTATTACAAAGAGTAAAGAATTCAAAGGGGTAGGTATGAGAATAACGACTAGAATTTTGTGAAATCAAACTACCCTTTCTCGGGGTTGTGGAGGGGGGATGAAATTTTCTTACCACGACCGATGCCTTCAGCCGCTGCCAATTGTCGTTGAGACCCAATATAGAAGCATACATTCAAAGATTCACATTACTTACACCGTGCACGCATTTTATATCATATTTATAAGATTTTGCTGGGATTTTTACGGCAAACCTGTCAGTTGAATGTTCGGCCGTCATTTTCAAATGAATGCTTTTCCATTCTCAACAATAGGCGAACGAAATGGGCAAAGGTACAATCGCACTGGCACACCCACACACCCCCTACACCCATGCACCCACATACCCATACACCCGCATACCCACACGCCCACACACCCACACACCCACACACCCATACACCCATACACCCATACACCCATACACCCACATACCCACACTCAATCAGCTTTAACCATAGACATCTTATAAGCTTAGTCTAGATGGCCGTATTTCTAACAGGGATATTGAATGCTAAGCTTTCTCTTCCTCCACTGCTCTTTACGCAAAGCTTTGCCGCCTGGAAGGGTCTAAAAGCTAATTGTTTTCTAACAGCAATTGCTTTTGGGGGACAAAATCCAAGGCAATTACTATTATCTGCACGCAGTAATAAGTCTGGTTTCGCCGACATTTTAATTTTGGCAATTATTTCTGCATTTTGTCATGGCACGACTTAAATATAGCATTTCCAAAGCTTAACTTTCAGTAATTGATGTTTTTTTTTGAGAACTTAAATGGAAAATGGCACACTGTGATTTAAATCGAATTATTTGAAAGACCTTGTCTAATGCTTTACATCCTTCAAAGACAATATTACCTATAAATACTTCCGTAATAAATTGTCACAGTAATAGCAGCAGTAGAATCGCGTTCGTCTATTATCTAGCTCGCCAGACCTGTGTGGAGATGTGGTACATAACACACGAAGCTGACATGAGAGACTGGCTTCTGCAGCTTCTGCTGCTTCTGCTGCTTCTGCTGCTTCTGCTGCTGCGTGCACCAATTTCCCACGTCTCGGAACTTCGCCGGTAAATCAACTCCTCTGGGTCCATGCACATTATGATAATCTAATGCATGAAACTGTGGTTAGGTAATGGGTAGGCAGTGTTTCTCACCCGATCCCAAGGCGTTCTGATAGAGCCTAGATGATGCCAATCTACTAGAGTGGTTTATACTCACTAAATATTACTTTAATTGTTTCTTAATAAAGTGCGTTTATGCGTTTCAGTAGCGTTGTCTTCGAAATTTAAATAAAGTTGTGGAAGCAGGGTAAGCGTGTGGGCGAACACAAAGGTGCAATTAAACTTAGGGGTTGTCACGCTTGCTCTGATCTAGCAATGCTGCCCCTGTCCATGAAGCAATCGCACTGATTTCCTATCCTGTTAGAACTGCGAACCATAGATTCTTAGTTATCCGATATATATATATATAAAGGTAATACATAATTTGGTTTAGAATCATTATCAATTGAAGCAAATTAGTGTCTTCAAACTGACAAACTATTTGATGATAAAAAAATCGTGGTTACAGCTAAGGTAACAAACTTTTCTAGCAAACCAGCTGTTTCCAACGTTTCACAAAACTATGCGACCTGCTTTTTCAAGGGTCTAAACTCAAGTCTAGTGTGTTACATCTTCTTTTTAGAAACCTACCGTGATAAGGTTAGGCAAAGATATGAGTCTTAGATATGTATGAACTATCTAATTAAATCACGAAAAAACCACATGAAACCACCCTCCACCTCCATTTAACCAAAGTGTACTCTGTGAGCTGACTATCACATATCACATTGCTTCGTTTCGGTCCTTGTAGTACCGTCTTGCTTCTGGTTTAAGCTTTAAAGCGTTTCCTCGACATAAAGTCAACTAAAACCCTTTCTAAACCCCCAACCCTACTCTAATAAAGTTGCCATACGAAACTCTCGCGTCGGTTCACTCTTTATTTCATGATCAAAAGCAAAGTCAAGATTATAATGATGTCATTATGACATCATAATGATACTTTGAACAAACATCGAGGCGGCCCCCGTCAAACACGCACTTGCGTACACAATTATAATAATTAGTCTCGTTATAATCATAGTGGTATATTCAGTGTCTACGTACGCTTATCTCTCTGTGCTAAGGACTAAGGGGCCTTCGGTTGAGAGGCAATGCTCTTTGTGGTGGGTTCCAGAATGCAAGAACGCTATGTTCGGAGTGACAGGGTTAGCTTTTGCTTTCCTGCTTGCAACATGTCATATTTGTTATCAGAATGCAATTCTTCTTTTCTGCAACTTTAAACTGCTTCAGTTGAAATAGGACGCATGCAGCAAGGACCGTTGCTAGCAAGAAATATTAATTCCGTCCTTGCACTTATAATTTGGGATTGTGGTCTTATAGAATAGAACCTCATTCGTTATAAAGTGAGGAAAAGACTGAAGATTGTGTCCTATTTTTATGATTATTCCCTAAGGAATATTTTTTTGCGTAAATCCAGTCGCTCTGTCCAAAATCTGCATTAACTTAGGGGGATTTTCTCAGAAGAGCACTTCAGACTTGTTTTCGGGATTACTCACAGAATGTTGGGCGAATGAATGGAAGCATGAACTTCACTGAATTCATACTGTAAAAAAAACATTGCCAATGTGTGTTTTTGTTACTTTGTTCACGTATGTTTATTCGTGGTCTGGATAACTAAACCCTTAAATATTTCATTGGAAGAAATACGGAATAATTTGTATCAGTAGATGTGTGGCTGTGTTTTCTTTGATACTCAACTAGATTATGATTAATATTAAATGGGGTTCCGCGAGAAAGCTTTATCTTCATAGATGTAGGAACTATCATCAATAGTGTAGTTGCTTTGCTTTGGTGGTACTACGGGTATTATAATCAATATGAAACGTTTTGTTTATCTCTCTCTGCAGGATGATCTGCAGGATGATGAATATATAAGACAATAGAATAATATACAAAACATTATTACACACGTAATAACTAAATAACTACAGTACATAACTATCAAATATATAATAAAATAAAGTCCCAATTTTGGGATATTCTTTTGTCTCGCCCGTAAAGAATTGGTTAAATCATCGGCTCCAAATATTCCCAAGCATTGAACATAATAGAAATTTAAATGAATTTGATTATATTGACTAAAATAAATCGACATCTGGTAGGATTCACCCGAAAAAAAGGTTTCAATAGTAAGTGATTCAAATAATAAGCATTCATTACAATAGCCATTCGATGAATAAATCAAGTGCCTGAATCAACGACTGACAGGAAATCGATGCGTCGAATCAGCCAATCTCATTGGATGACTTGTTTTGATAATAATTATGAGCTTATAGAGTGGCGCTGTTGCATCTGATGGAGGAAATATGTGTAACTAATAAATTCATTTATTTATTCTAGACGACGTTTTTAGCGACAGCAATTCGATATGTGGTTACGTCAATTTGATAAGTGGTGTGTTATGATTCGATTCAGGGGTGACCAAAAATTTATTATTAACATTTTCCAAGTTCAATATTTTGGTCATCCCTGAATCAAATTATAAAAACCACTTATCATTGGCTTTCTTATTTTGTGTGTAACAATTCTGCATGTGTTTCATTTCCGATTCCTTCCTTATATCCAACAATAATCATGAATTTAATAAAAACATCGCCTACTTAAGGGAGAAATGTAGAGAAGCAGTAAGCCGATAGTGATATATCTCCGGCCTGATGTACGGAGGGATGTTTTGAACATATTCTGAAAAAACCAGCTTGACACTTCTTTTGTAAAACTAAAACTCTAAGAAAAATCAAATATTTATTTGAAAAGATTAACCCGGGATTTTTTTTTTCAGAAAATTTTAATTTCTCCAAAAAACAAATTTGGCCCTACTGTTTATACACCTGATTTCTGCTTTTCCTGAAAATTTCAGCTCAATTAGTCTGCACTATCAGTTGGTTCAGTAGTTTTCTACACGAATTGAATGCAAAAAATTATTTTTTTTGGAGAAAAAATTACCAGTGGCCTTATTTCTCAAAAATGCGTGGTGTCCCCAAACTAAAACTTGGTAGTAGTAAAAATACATACTATTTGCACATTCCCTGAAAATTTCAGCTAGTTTGGGGCATAGGTTGTCTAGTTATCTACCAAATGTAGATATAAATTGTATGCAAAAATGTGCAATTTCAGGAAAAATATCACTCGGGATTTTTTTTCTCCAAAACTTATTATTTCTCCAACTCAAAAATTTGTGACAGTAAAGTTACATGTATTGACTACATTTCATGAAAATTTCATGAGATTTAGAGTATACTCAATGTCACTGTAGACATTTCTAAAAACATAGATGTAGAACGTTGCAACTTAATAAGGGATGAAAAAAAACAATTTTTCAAAACATTTTCTAATCTAGTATTTGATTTCCTTTCCAATGCTTTAAGCCCGAAAACTGTAACTATCATAGATCTTGAGTTGTCAGCGGTAAGAGCGGACCATGCTTGCAGGGATAGCGAAAAGGGTCGAAATACCGAAGGTCACACACGCTACACCGCTTGGAAAAAAAAAAAAAAAAAAAAAAAAATTGTACTTTGTTCAGTCTCCTTAACAATCAAGAAAACTTTCAACGCGATCCGAATTGGTGTGTCAAAAAATTTTTGGCAAGTGTGCTTATTACTTTTTTGATGAGCGTAACGAGCGTAGCGAGTGAAGCGAAATCTTCAATTACACTTTACTGCTAAAAAAATCCGGATTGGTTTTTTTTTTTTTTTTTTTTTTTTTTTTTTTTTTTTTTTGTGTTTGTTCGCGCTCTACAGGCCAAACGCCAAAACGGATTTTGATGAAAATTTCTGTGAACCTTCGTTTTCTCTGAACTTAGATCTGCCACGTTTTTGAAGCAAATCGGACGAGTAAATTTTAAGTTATTAAGTTTTTACGAAATTTTTCAGTTTTTCCAAAACACGTTTTCCACTCTAGTGGCCAAGGATCTAAATATAATTTGACGAAACTTTCCAGATATGCTTACCCCCACGATTTAATGTTTGTGTACAAATTTCATTGTTGTTAGTTTAGCGCTTTTCTTGAAAATGGCGCTTTTATGACGCTTTTTTAGCGTTTTAGCAGTTTTTTGCAACTTAAGCAACTTTATCTTCAACCGATCTTAACAAAATTTACTGTGCTCATTAAAAATGCTACAAAGAAGATACTGTGTTAATTTCAAACAAATCAATTGATTAGTTTTTCTTTAAATCGATTTTTAAGTTTTGAAATATTCAATATCATTGAGAAAGCTGCTAAATTAACGCCGAACATTTTAAATTGATCATAAAAGCCTCTAGGCTATGCGCACACGCAATATAATCGTGTTGAGGGTGAACGTAAGTATTACGCTCATCCACAACACGATTATATGAGTGTTCGCATAGCCTAGTATAATTTCTGTTATTTTTAATCATTATTTTTACCAAAAATCCATTTCAAGAAGCATCACAGCACATTATATCATATTTTAATGGCCAAACCGAAATAAATTCGGCTCACTTTTCTGCAAGTTTTCGTTTAGTTCTTAAGAGTGCTATGCATGAATCGTCGCATAGAATTTTCCGGCGGTTTTATGATCTACGAGGTCTCAACAGCCAAGACTAGCAGCGTTCTAGGTTTGAAAAAAAGGTCGATCATTTACGGTCCGGCGACTGTGTTTAATTACCCTTCCATTGTCATCGAATGATTTGGGTCTCGAGGATGAGTTGTTATCTCATCTATCTGGGAATAACCTGTTTGGACGAAATTAATGGGAGTAATCATTCGAAGGATGCCGTTTTCGACAAGCATCGACTCAATTCCATACGATTCAATATGACTTATGATGAGCAAACTTATAAAATCGGAAATGAATACAGGCACAGATAAAACTCCTTTGCCAATAAGCATTTACCAAATGCTAATTTGGCACATTTTGGCGCAAACGCTGATAGTCCCTTCAATGAGACATCGCGTCCAAATTTTGGATATTTTAGTAAAAGAATAATAACATGATAAGAAATTGCCAAATATAATTAGCATAGTAACGAAAGAGAGTCAGTACATGCTCAGTATCTTAGTTTTCCGCTCTGTGGCAATATTTCCTCTTCTGCTGCTGGGCTGTAGGGGTATACAGAGTCTGGGGTAGCGTCTGCAGGCAGTGATTGCTGCCGGGACCCCGAGCCAGTCCTGGGGCTCCGGTATAGGGATGTCTTTAAACAAGTTTTTCAATATTTGACCCACAAATCAGGGCTTGAAGAATAAGTTTCAGATTTTTTCTCAGATCATTGTACTACTAGTCGCCTTCAGGGCCGAATTTGCAATGTCATAGCAAACTATATCCTCCAGATCAAAACTCAACTCAATGGTTACAACATATCAGTTTCATTCTGTTTTCCTTCCTAACTGGAAGATAACTATCTAACTGTAAATTATTGTAACACTCGCCCTTCGTCGAAAGTCGACAGTCGATTTTTGATGGAAATCTTATCCTGTTCCACGGTCCTCAGCACCGAAACTGACTATAGGACGGGCCCCATTCCAGTAAAAACTAGACGTAATTCATCCACATGGGCCCGAATATATTATTTGTGGATGAATATATCCATAAAATTTCAAACTAAACATTACTCAAGCTGGATATAAACGCGAAGATTTGTTCCAAAATTTATATCGAGAAATTAATTTCTTCGAGATGTGCCCCCTAACCAACCTATTTGTTTGGACCACCTTTTTATGGCAAAGCCACACATGGTTAAAAAAATGGGAAATCCTCACATCCGCACAGTTACGAAAATTATACAAAAATGTAATAATTATATTTTATTAATAAATAAAAAAAACATATATATACAAATGAATGTGGCGTACGGTCTTAGTGTGGGTGGGACTTTGAGACACAGACACAACTTCCCCTATACCGCACCCCACCGTTTTCGAGGTCTTCAAAAGTGTCATCGCCGCCGGGGCCTTTTTCGAACCAGTCTGCCACTTTGTGATAGTGGCATGGACATGGATCTGCGATGGCTCGAGTCCACCAACTCGGGGAAGAGGCATAATATATATATATATATATATATATATATATATATATATATATATATCGTAATAGATCGCAATTTTATCACCAAGGTGAAGTTTACACAGTTCAATATTATGTTATTTCTTAGCCGGTCTTCTGTATATAGTTCATGGAAGTAAATGAACAAAATCACTAAAAATGAGTTCTTGGATTAGTGAATTACTTATTGATTTTTTTGTTGCCAATATGATTTCAACGGTATCCTTTTCTCTTCAACAGTCTTGATAACGCTAAATCTAACTAGATTTCAGATTTAAAATCCATATTCAATCTCAGCTCACAACCAACACCAAAGTTTACCAATGAAATATGTATTTCAACGCGCGATGCTCAGGTTCGTTTCCGCAGGCTTCTGATAGCCAGGGTTCTGTTATCACAGGGACAGATCTGAGAGCCGGGGCTATTAAGAGATAACCGTCGACTTAATGACACAGGTAGACGGAATATCGACGCTAGCGTTCCTATCACAATTATCGTGAACTACTAGCACATAATTTTTGCCAAAATCTATCGAAATATGCTGTTTACCGAGGTCTACGAAATTCGTTCTCATCGAGCCAATTTTAAAGATAATTAAATTCGGAAAAAAGGACCGAATTGTTGAAAGTGAGTAGATAGGCGCTTGCTTTTTAGATTTTGCGAAAAATTCTTGGGTTCCTGTCAATAAAATCGAGAAAATCACACATTTTTTAAAGTTAAAATTACGAGATGTTAACAAAAAAAAGTAAAAAACTGAAAAGCAAGCGCCCATCGAGACACTTTTGTGAACCATACTCCAAAAACCGTGTGGTTCTAAGACAAACGGTATAGAAATGAGAGCGAATATTGCGAAATCCGTCCGTCCATAGCACTCTTAATTTATCATTGATAGAGGTACAATGTTTTCAAATCAGTTTCGAGCGCGTAACGGCTATTAAATTGACAGCCGCGAGCAGTTATTTTCAGTTACCCTACGAGCACCGAGATAGTGCGGCTGTCGAAGGTCGAACAGCTGACAATAGCCAGTCTCCAACCTGTTCTTGTTCAGACATGTTGTAGGCACTGCTTTCAATCACGAGGCGGTCGGGAGAGACCAGCGGAAAAGGATGCGCATGCGCAAATAAATCTTTATTGTTTTGTGATCAAATTAAACCTGTTAATTTCTAGCAAAACTCACCCCCCCCCCCCCCCCACCACTAACCCTACCTTTCCTGACCCTACCTAACCACCCAACCTAACCTAACCTCCCAACCTAATTTATGTATTTGAATTATCTGTTGTCAAATCGAATTCCATAACATGGCAATATGGCGGCGACCATTTTGACAAGTCGAAAATAGATCAAAAGCGCATGCGCATCCTTTTCCGCTGGTCTCTCCCGACCGCCTCGATTTCAATCATTCTCCAACGCAACAACACAAATTCCATGCCTCGGGTTTGTTTCTAATTAGCGAGTGTATTGTTGTGTGGTGTGTCTGATTAATTAGTGAAGTGATGTAATACGTGGTCGTGTTTCATAAAGCATGCATGAATTCGAGAATGTGGCGTGTTTAAAAGTTTAAAACAGGCTTGTGACGTTACGTTTCGGACTGTGAGTTCTTTGGCTGGAACCACTGGAACTAAAACTCGCGTATTGGTACAGGGCATCCGTAGAAAGTATTCTCTATATCAAAAAAAGGGGAAAAGTGTTCTTTTATCAAGTGGTTATTACGGTTTCGTCTAAAATCAACTGCAGTGTGATTTACAAGTTTAAACATTCCGTCATATTCCGATTTATCTGAGAGCGTGTCTAGCTTCAGTGCAAGTGCGGTGTCTAGATTTCAATAAATTGGTGAAGATACAGGACTATTTAAATGTTTGAAACAATTCTTGCATCTGGATTATGTATAACTGATGCTTCTGATGCTTCCCTACTATTGAATCGAATCCAGGCGTTGGTTTGGGTGAATTGGCCCCGTGCGAACGTATCAAACAACATCACAAAGGTTTGTACAACTGCCTGCAGCTCGCTGCTTTCTATATTAATGCAGCTGGGGAAAGGGAAGCAAATTAATTTGCAAGTAATAGCCATGTAGACCATTCGAACCACCCAGGAATGAGATTATTCATTGGTTATGAGGTGTTTAACGATGTCCTGTAATGTACAACAGCTGACCCTGTGGCACTGAATATTGTTCGAAATGTTTGTTGTACACAAAATAGCGCGATTCGTGCCATGTGTGCGCAAATTGTGCAAAATATTGGAGCATATGATATGATTTATTGATTATTATGACGCACTGTATTGACTCCTGGTCCTGTTGCATTGGTAATAAATGCTTCTATTTGATGATATGGCGATAGTTTAACAGAGAAAGATCACAAACGTGGTATCGACACTGATGGCATAAGTTGGCGGGGAGGGTAGGTATAAGCGTATAAGCTTATTGAAGTGCCTCATTTTAGAACCACCCCTTTGAGCCACCCTTCCGAAGAACGGCACGAATTCGCTAATCCTTGCAACTGAGAGGTTGATGTGTGAAAAGTGAAGCTAGTTTACTTGCTTCAATACCTACCGCTCCTATGCCAGACACGACTAGATTTTGTGAAAGGACTCTCATCTAACTTAGCAGCCACTGTGCAATGTTGCTCCTATGGTGTTAATCTGTCTGGCAGGAATGAGAGACCTTCAGTTTATTTAGTAATAAGAGTTTCTTGAACCCTACCTGTAAAAATGGATTTTGGGATATGGAAGTGACCAATTTATATGCTTTTCTTCATTTTAAATCCTCGGCAAGGTGATGCGGCTTAGAAAATCAGGGGGATTTTTTAGTTGAATTTCCTGGAAAGAAAAAAAAACTATTTTTTGTGAAAGCTGCTCTCCGAAATAAAGACGAATGAAGACGCCGAAGTACTGAACCTCTCAGCGGATTTATGTTTGGAAATTGAACAGCCTTAAAATTGCTGTTCGTACTTTTCCAAGCTGCTCGTCAAAAAGACCAAGATGAAACTTGAAAACTTTAAAAGCCAGCGCTGGCCAATGACGGTCCAGCAATCGCTTGGTTGCTTCAGGTCTCATCTCGCTTGAATACAACCAGTCGACAGACTTATTTGTCAATAAAACAATTTCTCAGAAAATTTTCAATGGAGATTTCATATTTTGGAAGCACAGTGTGAAAATTGTTTTGAATGGTAGAGGGTTAGTTCAATATTGTGAAATTGGTTGTTATTTTTATTTTATTAGCCGGAAAGTTCCTAATATACAAATAGGATACTACAAATTGGAGATCTATTCTCTAAAGAGCTTTGCCGACTATCACGCGAAGCAACTCCTGTATTCTAGGTCAAACAAAGCAGCTGATATACTCAGGACTAATTTATCAATAATTATATTTAAAAAATTCTGTCAGTTTCCACCGAAACTTAATGCTCGCGGCGCCCTCAACTAGTGATGGGAGGCTGAAAATTTTAAACTTTCAACGGAAAAAGTTGTCATGAAAATTTACATAAGTACTACCTTCCTTATGACACAGAGCATTAAAGCACGATTTGCTCAATGCGGACACTCAGAGAGTTTCGAAATTTCAGATCGGACTATACACCGTCACATCGGTTGATTTTATATTTTATTCGGTAGCAAGCTAATTTGACAAACGCTGTTCCAATTTCATTTAAACACGAAATACCAATCGATTATTGTTGGCTCCTATTCGAACGTTCCACCGAACGCATCGCACGTTCCGAGCCGTCCGCTTCTGCACCAGCAGCGTGCCATACGGGCTCTCCCCAGTACCCACATTCCAACTACTAAATTTCACCTCGCACTCTATTACATTAACACGGCGTCAGCAAGCAGGCTGGCCTAAGTGTATGAGACGAGAATGCAAGGCTCTTTACGTATTTGAAATAATTTAATAAGAATTTTCCTACGCTGTTGATACTATACCCAACCTAGCCCAAGGCATTCATAACTTAACACGGAACGTATACGGGCTGAATAAAAAGGGAAAAAACGGCGAGTGTTGTATGCGTGTATGAGTTCTGGCAAAGCATTACGAAATTTCATTTCAACCGCGTGGAAAGCTCATCTAGCTCAGCGCTCTCTCCTCCTCGCAAAGTGTCCGTATAATTGTGAAACTTTACCGGATACCATCCTCGGCAGGGGTTGTGAAAAAGGCTGGGCAGATTTTTTTTTTCAATTGCAATTCCGTCCCAACGCCTAGCGTCATGCCTGTATGCACAGTGTAGCCGGAGGGTAGGTTTTGGCCTTGGAAGGAGCTCATTTTCATTTATGGTTCGTCGCGGCCTCTGATGCCCAGAAGAGGGTTGGTTACCCACTGAAGAAGGGTGTCATCGCCACTAGAATTCGCCACTGGCGGGCGCTCGACCACCACTTTGGTATTATATTATATCTTGCTGCTTGCACCGTTGTTCACATTTCCTCCAACCCCGGGGCCATATGTTCATAGTTTTAAGTTTAACCATCTAGGAATTTCATCGCAGTTGGGGTAACAAAAACGTTTTGTGGAAACGGTGGCGTCAATCGCAAAGTGTTCGAAAACCACATTAGTTTACTCAAAGATACCTTAAAGATAAAATGATAGTGCTTGAACAAAAATAAAAGCCTCGAAAAATAATCCATTAGTTTTTCCGTGTTAAAAGTTGAAACCGACTAACGTTTTAATTATAAATATGACTAAAAACTCGGTATGGAAATGAATTCGTAAGTTGCTCTGCATTGAGCCACAAAGCTGTGAAATGAAATTGCTGCAGCGATTTTCTCTTTTGCTCTTGAGAGTTTAGAAATGTTCATTCGAAATTAAAAGAAGTAACGAGGATTTCTTTATGATTTCCGATGAATCGGGCATTTGCGAATGAATGAGAAACAAGAAAAAATAGACTATCTTTCAATGAACAACAAAATACATCATTTTCCATTTAACATGAAGCTTCAACAGTTCCATAATAAATGATTGTCCAAATTTCCCCCCAAACATTCGAGACCTGATTCGTATAATTATTTCTGAAGTGCGCCTCTAAGCTTTAATAAGATATCTACTCATTATCCAAGCGTTGTTTTTATTTTTAACGTCGAAATGAACAGTCTGAATTGAAAAGTGTGCACAAAAGCACGCTCGAGTGTCGAATTCTTCTTCTTTATAATTATGCCCACTTGACCCCGCCGTTGGCACTCAAAGCAAGACGGCTACATGCGCCGTCCGTCTTTTCTACAATCCCTACAGCTCGTCACGTCCACATAATTATTTCCTGGATGTAGCACGCTCTGTGATTGGATGCTGGCCCGGCACGTACCATGATGACGTACTCCAGAGGCAAGACCCTGGTCCTTAAAAAATACCACCAACATGACGGTGCTTTATGGTGGTGATAGTGCTAAGGTGCTACGATTGTTGGCATTAAAAAGGGTCAGGTAGAAAAATAACACCACCATTGGTGTCACATGCGCTGCTAGTGTTGCTATCATGCTAGGTACCACAATATTTGACAGCTCCACTAGGTATGAAATTCTACACTCAAGGCTACACAGGTGTAAATGCGCTGCTTGTGTTGCATTAAGCTACTACGGTTGTTGCCATTACTATGGATATTTAACGCCAACAAACACCTGTGTTATTGCGCTGCTAAATTGTTGTTTGGTCGAACATCAGGTCCAAAAAAACTTTTTTTTAACCCCTTTTACGAACCACTCAATGCAAACGAAATTCGCGAGCCATGCTTTTTGTCGGCAATGGGAAATCGACAGTAATGCCAGCAAACTTTGCCAAACGTTGCATAAATAATGGTGACTAAAGCCCCATTTACCTACGTTATACCTACGTTTTACCTGCGTTATACTGGCGGAGGGAGCGGACTTTTATACCGAACCACGTCATAGTTGGTGGTGATTTTATGATTTATTCAGCAGAAATACTTCTCTCTTGCAGACTCTTTTACAATCGAATCTTGGAAATCTTTCAGTTCATTACTAAATTTCTGTCTCACAGACATTCCTTTTTTTAATCTTCTGACAAGACTAACCCATATTTTTTATCGTAGTCCTAACAAATTGATTGAATTCGTTAAATTTAATGAGCTTCAAAAAAAAATTCCTAAATTGGCCAAGTCAACTAGCATTGGCGAAAATCGTTTTAGGGTAACGCAGTGTAAATTGGCTGTTGCTTGCGGTTAGCCGTTGCCTTATCCGTAACACTCTAACCAGCGTTCAGCGAGATGTAGCTGTGATTCCCACGGCGCTATTGGACACGTCGGTTGAAAGGGAGGCGATGGCGGCGGCGCGGGGGTTGAATTGCGGCGAAAAGGGGTTGAATGTGGGGGCGCAGTCTCGCTGCCGGAAGTCTGCTCTTCGCCGGAATCGGATTCTGACAGACGCACGTGGGCGAATTGCGACTGCTGCATGTGTTATCTTAATCAGCCGGAGTTGGTTAAGTGTTAACAGAAAGACTAAGCATTCTATTCCATAGTCATCATAATATAAAGTTAACTAACCGCTAAGTTTAGTAAGACACTGGTAGGGTCTTGGAAATTCGATATGTAAGCGAGTGATACGTGGTATCTCTGTCTTCCATGGCCGCCCTGCACAAATACACGATATTATGATGTCTCGATTTGTCGAGACTGTTCACTAAACGCTTCGCGTGAACGCTAACACGTCGATTTGCGCCAGATCTGAACGCGAAACTTGCCTCTGAACACACACAGTTCCCTCAACGGCAATCAGAACGAAAATTGGTGCTTATCTAGCTGATGTAGCTAGTGAAAAGTTGGCAAGTGCTTTTCATTTCCAATTCTCTCGTGGCTAGACTAACTAGTTAAGCTATCTCCGTGCCAGATGCAGTTCGCGGGTTCGCTTCCCGGCCATAGAGCACGACGGAATTGAACTAGTCGCGCTGTTTGGCATTCCGCGAATGCCGCGTTATTTTGTTGTGCAAAACACGAAATCTTACTATTCTTGTTGTTTTCTTGCTGGTCTCAACGTTTGCGAATCATTTGCAGCTGCCAAGTGAGTGGTACACGAACACGAGGCGAAGTCTTGTGTGAACACAATGAAGTTCTTCCAGCTCTTTACTAAACTATTGCTTCCCGAAACATCATCCGATGAGCTGTTGCATATAACAGCCATTAGAAATGCAAAATAATTGAGGCCCGATTTATAACGTGAAGACCGAAGCCAATTTCTGATTGCCAAATGTTTTCCTTAAATTAGATTTTCGGACGTCTCTGCAGCAATAGAAAATTGGCCAATCTCGAGCAAGTGACCTTGCGTATTCGGCGCTTCCTTCCCGCTATCTTTAGCCGAGCAATTTCCACTAAGACGCCGCGCTCCAAATGGGGGGTGATTGGTTGTGGTGGGTGGGGGAGGGGGGGGGGGTGATGCGGTCAAGTTTACGAGGCCGCGGGGAGACGCACTACATCTCGGTGCGTGCACGCACCGGGGTCCATTCGCATCCGCCTCTCACCCGGCGTCTTGCGTTTCCGAGTTTACCTAGACCTACCGACCGGGGCTCTTTAAGGTGGAAGATAGCGGCATGGCAGCAGGCCAAGATGGTCGAGATTTAAAACACGGCGCCTCCATATTGCAGGTCCAGTTAGCGTTGAGATCAGCTGATCTGACCCATGATCTGACCACCGGTGGCTGGCTAATTCATCCAAGGCGGGCAGTTCTACCAAATATTTTACTATATCATATAGTCTTATATTATATAGGAAACTCTGGGCGAAATCGCGCGTCAAAGCATTGAATTTGGAGTAGTGGCTACTCCAAATTCAATGGTCAAAGCGCTGGTGGCGAACAGGGCGGAAAAGTTAGGAGTTAAATTAAACAAGTGCACTTATCACCTGCAAAGGTACTCTTTTATAAGTCAAATGTCAGTTGATACTTGAGATTGAGCATCAGTAGCCTGATTACTTTAAAAAAAATCCCCCTAAATATTACGTAAGATGACGTATACATCGTTGTTTTAAGTTTTACCTGATGGCTGAGATGTAATTCGTTACCTCGCCGCTTAAGCGCGGCGCCGACAATTCTGTCGCCAGCTCAACAATGCTATTTTGGGCAAAGTTTATTAGCACAGATGTAGATGTATGGTTCTAATTTTGATGGTCCCCGCGAAAAACTATGCTGTAGCATTATAGGAAAAAATTTCCGAATCGAAATACCATTGTTGAGCTGGTGGCAGAATCGTCGGCTTATTTTGTAGTTTTAAAGTGATTTTACAATACCACCTGGCACCAAGATACGCGACAGGAAACCCCGAGACGACCAAAACGATTTAGTGGCGTTTTTGTTTAGGAACATTTTGAAGCGGCACGTAGAGGTTAATATAGAACAGTAGGCTACGATCAAAGTTGAAGTGTGTTAAAATGTCGAAAAGCGGCGGTCACAGCGTCCCATAGCGTGTTACGAGCGGATCCATCCGTTTTCCACGCTAGATCACACAAGAACGTAGTGTTAACTTCACCTGCAATGGTATGACCGACGATGTCAACTGGCTAAGGTGCAGAACGTAGCGTTGAGCTAGCAGTCACGTTTGCACAAGTGAAATAGCGGAGATCAAAGGTCCTACTGGCTGGGAAGGTAAACAACTCCGCGGGATCCACTAACATACGCGATATTATGGGGATCACTGGCATCAAGGGGCGATTCGGAAAATTCATTGGAATATGTTTACATGGTTAAAGATTTTGAACCTAAATTAACAAGAAAATCTTTTTCATCGTCAAAAAGTTACAGCTATCGCAAGGCCGGGCCTAACCAGGTGCAGCCAAACGCTCTATTTTCATATACATATTTATTTGTTCCTAATGTTTCAATGAAATCTTGGTAATTAGGTATGCGCCTCTTTTCAAGCGAGGCATGAAGCTGGGCTCTCTTCGTTCTATATCACTTCTCTTCGCCCACGAAAATGATTATTTAAGTCTAACTTGAGAAGGCGTAGAGGTACTCTATTATTTTCTTTCGAATATTAAAATAAAAACACTGGAATAAAAATATGAAAAAAAGCACCAAAACCCTGGATTGCAAGAACTTTTGATATCTACTGTTTTTTTCTAAACTCGTAAGCAACGGCAGAATCTGAGTTACAAAACACCAGTGCGGAAGCCAAATAAAATGTCACACCCCCGTGCCGGGTCGACTCGTAAGCGAGAGGCACTTGCGTTTTTAAAGTTGCGTGATTTTTCAAAATGAATCTTTTGATGCTCCCAAAATGAACATCAACCCAAAATTAATATCGCTTTGCAAGCAATGAGTACGTTGATGCAACACCGTTTAATTTTCACGTACAACGTTCTAGTTTGCAATTTTCTACCAGTGAACCCCTAGAGTCTAAGGGTCAGTCTTACCAAATTTGAATCGAAATTCACTGCACGTGGTTGGCCGTAAAACTCAACTCCCACTTCAACCCAGAGCTCAAAAAAGTAAAACTGGTCCTCAGATGTTTCCGCCAGCTGGTTAGGGTGTCGAAAAAGCAATTCTCGCCCACTTTGTCCCACCCGCCTCGCACCCCCCGTCCCCCACTGACCTTGGCAAGTGCGAGCGCTGGAAACGCGTCCCACGCCAACTCTGTCTCCTCGCCGGTGCGCCCTTGCCGCTGGCCGCGCAGAATCCGCGCCGCCGTGGCCGTCGCCAACCCCATGCCGTCGCCCACGAAGAGCACGACGTTGCGTGCGCGCGCGGCGCCTCCCTGGCCGCCCTCGCCGGAGGCCAGGCGGCGTTGCAGGGCGGTGCGTGCTGCCGCGTACCAGTAGTCCTTGTCTGCAAAGAGACAAGCAACAGACGTCAGTCAAAGCCAGTAGTCCTTGTCTGCAAAGAGACAGGCAAGAGACGTCAGTCAAAGTTAGTAGTCCTTGTCTGCAAAGAGACAGGCAAGAGACGTCAGTCAAAGTTAGTAGTCCTTTTCTGAAAACACAACCACCAACACCGGTCAAAATCAGTTCTCATTGAGGGTAAACCAGAAACAATGCCAGCGAACACCGGTAATCATTGTCTGCTACCAACTAGCAACAACATCATTCGAAACCAGAAAAAAACAACAAACGTCAGTAAAAACCAGTATTCCTTCTCCGCAACAAGGAACCCCGTTCAAACCCTGTTCACATCGAGGGAAATCACAAAAAAATACGAGCGAACACCAGGAATAATTGTCTGCAAAGAACAGACACAAGCACAGGTCACCACCAGCATTCCCTGTCTGCAAACACAAACACAAACACCGTTCTACATCAGTACTCATCGAGAGTTAATCACAAATAATACCGTCGAACGCCAGTAATCATAGTATGCAAGGAAACAAGCACAAGCAGTGGTCACCACCAGTAGTTCTTGTCTGCAAACACAACCACAAACACCAGTTAAAACCTGTATTCATTGAGACACAAGCAACAGCCAGCACGAGTGCACATTGGAAGATAAAAACTTTCACACTGACAGCTATCCTTTGATTTCTAGTTGCGACCTATTTCAAAATCGTTATCAATTGAATGTAAAAATAAATGTACCGCATAAGAATTTTTTTGTTAAAAATGTAAAGAGAACAATTACGCCTGCAATTCTAGGTCTTTTGTTTTTGGACGAGTTGGCCAGTAGATATTTAATTAATTCTGCATTATTTTCGCGGTCAACTCTTGCAAGTGAGGAACGGGGTCGCGTCCGGGTCGAACCAGGACTCCTGGTCGTAATTTCCGTGTGGTCTTTCAAGACCAGCGTTACGCTAGTCCAACATTCAGCAGTGCGGCGGGTGTGTACACACATTTATAAATGATCCGAATTTATTAAGCCAAAGTGAAACCCATCGTAGCATGAACCACTGCTGCGAGCGGCCGGTCAGCGAGTGCGAGAGAGAGAGAGAGCCAGCGATGGACATTTAAGTGAAAAGTGTTTGAACAACGTATGTTATACGTTAAAGCTCGCATTCCATGAATTGGGCGGGTTTCGTCATGGAGAAAACTGCCAGAAAATAAACTCACCAAAAAGAAAATAGGCATTTTGAATGACCACTAGACAAAACCGAAACTAGGCGTATAAACAGACCACCATAGAGAGATTACCGAAGCCTAAGAGAATAGGGAAACATATAGACTGTAACTGTAACAGTTTGCTACCTAATGGGATGCCGAGGGTCAGGATAGCAACTGTACATAAAAGTTGGATTAGATTTATGGGTTTTATTCGTGGGTTGGTACAAAGACAGTGAATTTCGGAGGCTAGTGATAAGGGGATGTTGCTAGTATGAAAGGTTGCCAGGCTCTGACGAGAACAGATCTGTGAACAGGTATCTGCAGTTTAGCATCGTCAGCATAGTTGCTGCTAGGAGCAAAGGTCTACGTTATGCTCATCTACGTAGCTAGTATAGAGTCTAACAGGCTAACTGTTACATAACCTCAAACATAGCCTCTTTGTCAATTTCCGGTTGGTGTCGCTCTTTTGACATGTTCGCCTGAATTTGCGCTGGCTTATGAATGTAAATATCTCGAGATTAATTAAAAGCGAAGCAGCAGGGGGCTCGTGCGTCGCTGTGCGACACGGGAGTGGGGAAATAGAAGATAAAGTGCCTGCCTTACGGAGCTTAGCATCATTTTTAAGAGGCTTTGCGCGGATAAGTCTGCTGCTGTCGTTTTGCGGCCCTTTAGTTGTGGGCGGCGGCGGGATAAGCGGACGGCGATGTTCTTTGTCAAACAGCACATTGCGACAGCAAATAACAATTTTTTTGCTTTTTTCGGGGCCCGTCTCGTGAATATTTTAAGCCGTATAAATTTGGTAAGCCGGAGACGGTGATTTTGTATCGCGAAAAAAGCGCTTTCATGGTTTTTTATTTGTCAGTGCAGATGTAGTTATTAATACGTGTATTTGCATGGAAACTGTGACTGCGATAGGTCGTTCCGAGCGTGTTTTGTGTGGCTGCGACGCCATGAATTCAATGTTGGATAACCCATGTGATTTCGAGGAAATGTATTGTCTGATGATGACGGCTGATCTGATGGCACTTCACTAGTTATGCGCCTCGTTATGCGCCTTGCTGATAAAGAAACAAATTCACCATCACTCTGGTGTATGGAACAATTTTTCACCTCTTTGCAGCTTGAACGGTTACTTAAAGAACTCTCAGATGCGCCAGATTATCTCAAATTCGCTGTTCATTGAGTGAGCAATTTCAGGACTCTCAATTTAGTGTAATACATTTTATGGATGCTTTTACCCCGGTGAAATTTTATCTATATCGCTATTTGATTTGGAGCTAAAAGCGAAGTGGGCACACTAGGGCAGAAAATGGCTGATAAAATGCCCTGATCTTCAGTGGGTTGTCTTTAATATGAAAAGCAGTGCGCCTATATAATAAAAAAATGTCTACATTTCTATGTGATACTACAAAAAATCTGTCGTTTTTTGAGATGTTTGATATTTTAAAAGTATTAAACAGACAAAAACGTTATTAAAACATTTTATAAAGAAAATAAAAGCAGTGTCCTGGTTGGTATCCCCAGCAAAAAACAAAGATCCGCTTTAATAATTATTGGGAAATTTCTCTCATGAAAATAATATCCATTATACAAACATTCGCATACCACATATCCCAAGGCACACAGTCAACATTGAAGTGCCCTTTATTGTTATATAACAGTCAAAACGAGACTTTTAATTCCGGAGGTTAACAACCCCCGGCGACACCACAGCAAAGTTCCACCCGAGAAGTCCTGCTTTCCCTCCGTTGTTCGCTACCCCCGCGTACACCGTAACGCCGTGCAAAGACAAACGCCACCCCCTGCAACCCCCTGCACCCCCCCCCCCCAAAACGTACACCCTCGCGTGCATTGTCGCCGCAAGGTTTCAATCAGCGGCGGCGTTCAAAGCGCTCGCCCCGCGCCGGATGCGCGGGATGCGAATAATAATTCTCAGTAACGGTATTCGCGCTTGCGGGCGGGCGACCGGGTGCAATTGTGATGCAAACGACATTCGCGCGTTGTTGTTGACGTTGTTGTTGTTGTTCTTGCTGGTGTTGGGTGTCAGCCGCGTGTCGCGAGCCGCGACCCTGCCGAAGACAATGGGGTGTTGTTTTCCCGGCGCCGATAGACAAATACGTGCGGGGGCGGCGGCGGGGGCGGCGGCGGCGGCGGCGACGACGGCTTCTGGATTAGGGTGGCTGGATCGGGAAGGGTTGCGCGACCGGATACAATGCTATAGACCCAATTCAGCACTTTATCTATAGAGACTAAAGTAAAATTGAAGTTCCATTGGTTGACTTGCTGGGGGTGGAAAGATGGATGGCTTCAGATGGGTTCAGGCGCAATGAACGTAAGCAGAAGCAGAAGCGAACGGAATATTTTAATAAAAAGAAAACGGCTACTGCCCTGTCGAGAAGGTTCATCAGGCTCGGTGAAATGTCTGCATCGCTGCCAATCGCGTTTACCTGTTTACCTGCGAGGTCGGAGCTGAGAGGGATGTGGGCATTACTGTCATCGCACTCATTCTCGCTAGTGTTTGTTGGAGTCTTCTCGCTCAAGCGTTCGTTGCTTCCGCATCCAAAGTCTTTAGAATACTAGCAGCGACGAGATGTACTGAGATTTCAATGCACTCGACACCGAGGGTATTGAAACTCCCATACATAATGTAGGTGACAAGTCACACGAACGTGTAGTAAACGTGTTTAAAATACAGTTTTCATCTGAATGCATGGCAAATAAGTTTAAACCAGTACCTATACGCGGGTATTAATTTGAGTTTACAAGTTCCCCACAAAAGTTGCCTACAACATAATTGAGCCAAAAGATCTAAAGCACCACTTACCCTGACGAGGAAATGTCAGTTCCAGTTTTCCCTCGCAAATTCCGAGCAAAATTAATTGTTTCCTCCGATATTATTAACAGATCTCCCTTGGTTCCCACAAAATCTACCTTCTCAATCTCTTAAAAATACGCCCCGCATGGCACAGTGGTGTACACGGAAACGAACCGAGCTCAACTAAGTGAACATAACAATCTCGAAACTAGATACGAACTAATCTAGGCATCGCCATGTTGACATCCAATCGGATGCTGTTGTTTCTTAGTTGTTTGGACCAAGTTCAGAACACTTAACACAACACCGGCAAACGTGTGTCGGCGCGACGCGATACGCTGGGTGCTAGAGTTGCCAAGATGCTGCCAATGCTAACATTGTTTGAACGTAAGTAGGGCACGTGTTACAGCCAGCATATGAGCCCCCAGCTTCGAGCCTCCACCGACGCAGGTGATTGGCGACATGAGGCAAGGGTGCTGTTAGTTATTTCACAGTAGTGACAATTTAATCGACTCGTACTCAACCGCAAATCAAGAATGTTCACCGCGACGCCACCTGCCGCCCCGGCTGCCTCCCCCCGATGTCACCGCGACCACACAGCACCGGCCACCCTGTCACGCTGACAGCCAACGCGTCACTCTTGGTTGGGGGGGGGGGGGGGGGGTCAGGGGGAGGGGGTCGCACGCCCCCGTGTTAACACCGATCGTCGTTTGTTTACACGGCTGCTGTCACGGCTAATTAATGGCTCGTCACGCGCTTGCTGTGGCCGCCGGTCGCGGGGTTGCCGCTTCCTCTGCAGCCGAAATGAATGGCACTTCATTATTTCTCCCCCCCCCCCTCCCCATGGAAAATGCGCTTGTGATTTACAGTGTGCTAATTTTTACTTTCGGCTGCGTGTTCATTATATGTATATAATCTATTAGAAACTAAATTTCGGTCGAAAATAAATGGATGATGTATGTTTACTAGTCATTGCAAAAATATTTGCAGTTTAGTTTTACAAGTCGCTTGGCTTCCGTTGACCTGGAATGAAATTTATAAATCCAACAAACAACCAAACCGACTGGAAATTTTAGAAAATAAAATTTACATTTTGAGGGCGTTTACTGTTTAAGTTGCAACGTCTTCGTAAAATACATTCACATGCCCTTAAAAAGTCCAAAATTCCGAACAGGTAAGAGAATCTTGAGTGAATTCAAATACAAAGATATACTGTGCGACTTATTTGATGTCATACAGCGACAGTCAAGATTTTACTGAAGCGCTTCGAAAACAACAAAAACAAACTATCTTTATACCACATCAAAAACTACATTAAATTAACTTTATTAAGACTGTTATCTTTTCGTAAATACTTTTTATTTAAGATTCTGTCATGAGCGACATTATTAAAGTCCATAATTTACAAGACAGGCCTAACTAACGCCCAGAAGGGCCCCAGAACGTCCTCGAGCTTATGGTTAACTCGCCCCGACGCGGCAACTCGGGAGCCGACGCCGACGCCGACGCCGCGACGACGCGCTTGTCTTGCCCAATTAGCGATTTCATTAATCATGTGACGCCCGGCGGGCGGGTGGGCGGGGAGGGGGGGGGGCCTTAACTCCGACGCGCGATCGCGTTTCTAAAGAGATATTAATGATGGCATTTATCTGCCAGCCGCCTGGTGACGAGCCTTCGGGGATGTTCGGCGATTTTCGGTGATGTTCGGCGGTGTTCGGCAGTGTTCGTGTCAGCGTTGACGGGTGTGACGGGTGTGACGGGGTTGCATGGGCGCGTTGACGTGAAGCTGTGAGATTCGCAATGGCGAAAGCAACGTCTAATAGGTGCTAAAGAAGGTTTTTAATAAACTTTGCAGAGAGCTCTGTCGACTTCTTGCACCCATGCGATTTCTAAGACTCGTATATTTTTTCTTATCTCAAAAAGAGGTTCTAAACACTAGCTGACGTTGCCAAAAATGTGCTCATTTGGTGTTGTGATTTAGGGAATTCGCAGAGCCAGAGATCGTATTTTTTCGTCTGGTTTGTCTCCGTCTGGGGAACAACACAAAAGACGTTCTAGACTTCATAGTTTGGGCCTTTGGTTTAGTCTTTGTAATCGGATTACCACTGTATTTTGACATTATTCGTGTTTTAACGTGTTATTTTCGCGCTCAAGGCGAAATCTACGACCATTTGTTACAATTCTCGCGACATTCTATCTTCCTACTTTCGTATTCCGTTTTAAATATGCCTTGTGTCTAGAATGTCTACACAAAACATGTAGTGATAATGGATACACCCTCCCCCACCCTAAACAGCGTGATCCAGTGAATTTGTCGGCTTGTGACAGATTTGTAGCGGCGGCGGTGGCGGCGGAGGCGGCCATCAATCCCTAATGACGGCGATTAACGATGACGCCGATGATGAAGCTGGCACGGTATGCTCGTGGCGTGCCCGCGTCTCTTTGACAAATTCATCGGCGATCGCGATTGTGAAGAGGTTGTGTTCGTCTGGTCGGCGTCAGAGTTCGAGGGTCCTAGATATTCATCAAGTCGTAAATTAGATTGGCTTTACAACTATTGATTTAACATTATAATAATTCAACATGTTGGAAATTATGTAATAAATTACGGGCGGACGGACGGGGAATTCATCATCGTGTTTTCGATGTGATGTTTTTAATTTGCGACAGTCGCGTCGAAATGCAATGCGTTGCGGGCTGCGTTTAGGAGGTGATGGAAGTGCCGGGTTGTGTTCATTTGGGAGTTGCGAAAAAATCTTTCTAAAATCCGGTTTTACCAGGTATAATTCCACCCAAAGAGTTACAACGGCGTTTTATGGGTAAAATTTCAAGGTTACGACAGAATTCAAGACCTTTACTTTGGAATAAAGGTGTATTAGAATTAAAAAATAAGAATAACCTGTTTAAAAGGAAAATTCCCAACGTCACAGGATACAACCACCACTGTATCACGGTGTTATGAAAGCATGGTCCTAACCTCCGATTATCGATGTTCCTGCTTTGCTAGTGTTGCTTTCGTACTACGATTTTTTGCTTTCTATAAGAAGCCAACGCAGTAACAGCGGTGTTTGGTGTTTATTAGAGGAAAGCTCAAAACCGGATACAGACCATCCCACAAGACATGCACTAAAACAACAGAGTTACAGCTGTGATAGTGGTGCCTTCAAAATACTAGTATTAATTAATAAAATTTAAACTAACAGTAAAACATTCGAGTATTTTCGGTGTTTTACAGATTTACAGTCGGTTGCTATTCGAGTGTAGGAATTCGTCTATTGTGTAAAAGAGGGTCTATAATAGGCAGATTTTCAATGCAGAATCAAAATTAAAGCCAAAATATGGGAAACTCTGCCGAAATAGCATTCAAACAGAATCGTGAGCGAAGCCTAGACGGAGAGAGAAGAAATAAAAGCACCTCAGCCATCTAGGTTCACATGAAAACAACGTTTTAAGTTGTACCTTGATGTCTCGGGTTTGAATGGGGTGTTTTAATTACCTCCCGCACCAGCAATGACGATTCTGTAATCATCTAAACAACGCTATTTCGACAGAGTTTCCCATATTGTAATAGTGAGATAGTTGTTTGCTTGGCCGCCACTGCTCGTCACGCGGGGGCGGCGGGGGCGGCGGGGGCGGGGGACGTGAGACGAGCGCACGCCGTCCCCGCGCTTGTTCCCGTGATAAATTGCCGGGGCGGAACGACGCAAAGCCAGGCACGGATTCATTAAAATTGTAATCTGCTACTTTAAACAAGCTGTCAGCGCTCGTGGCGCGGGGCGGCGGGGGGGTTGGAAAAAACGCGCCCGCGCCCGGGTTTATATTCCACGATGTCAATTATTGTTAGTTTTCTGATTGTGATGCATGGCGGGCGCTTAGATTTCTTGCCGCGCGGTGCGGGGGGTTGGGGGGGAGGAAATATGGCTGTTTGATTGAGTTTTAATCCGCGAAGAGCGACGTGCCGCAGCGCTTCCGGCCGCTTGTTTCGTGGAAGCCCTGATTCTGTACGGATGGTGATGGACTCTTTCTGTCCCGTAAAATGGAATAACAATCATTGTGTTATTGCTTGTGTTCACTGACTTCGACGGAGGAAAGTTTTTCGTGAAAATATTTAGAAACGTTCACGGATATTATTAGCAAAAACAGTGCGAATTTTCTAAGAAATTATTAATTCTTCTTATCTTAGCACCGTTACATAACAAAAGAATATTAAATAGTTTTCTAATCTGTGCACGAGCGTTTTGTAGTCTCGCGATAAACCGCCTCGTACCTTTTCAAACGCCTCCACTTCGTTAGTTATTTCAGTCTATGAAATCCCATTTATCTCGGCACTTACATTTATTGACTCACGCTAGACTGCTCCTTCAACACCCACCCGTGTTTGGTATGTTTCATTTTGTCGAATATGACGCGCGCATAACGCGCCGAACGAGCGCGCGTAAAACCGCAAATCCGTCGAGCCGTCATCTTGTGCGCTCCAGTGCCGCCTCCGCCGCCGTCTCTCTCTCTCTCTCTCTCTCTCTCTCTCTCTCTCTCTACCACACAGACTCTCTCTCTCTCTCTTGCTCTTTCTTCCCTTAGAAAGTGAAAGCCATCAATTCGTACAGACGGCGAAGCTCGTAATGTCGTCCTTTTCCGGTTGCCAAACAAGCGTGGGTAAAATTTGCATGCGAGCTCGCCAAGGCGTACCTGGCTTCGAGTGGTGCGCAGAGTTTACGACGAGTGGCGATTTTAGCACGTTAATTATTCACGCGGTCGGGGGTGGGTGCTGCGTTCGGCACGGGGAAAAAACAACCCCCCCCCCCTAACAGTCGGTTCGACACAACCGTAGCAAAACAAAGCGCACGCACTCTTGTTTGTCACTTTTTTGTTATTATTTTAATTCAAGAAGAATTTTTTCAGTTATATTTTTTTACTTTTCTGCCTGCGTTTCTGTCTACGTGTGAGGGTCGTCGTTGTTAACGAGCCTAGATAGTCGCGTGTTTCGTCAATGGACCTATTACACTAAGAGAAAAATGATGTCATTTACCAGTTACCAGTTACTACCAGTTTGTAAAATAATATTACCAAGGAAGATAGGGCAATCACAACCCGAATGGCTTTACCTATAGTGGGTGTCATGACGTTATTTTGATTGCTTTTTGATTCAGAAATAGTTGTAAATTGATGTAGAGGGAATGCCTCCGAGACAATATTTTGTGTGGGTGAGCCTTTTCCGTTTCAAGAAAATAGTTCTTCAAGCTACTTCAGATATGCCGACAAGAAAAGGCAGTTTGGTCTGATCATATCAAAATATTTTTATTACTGCATATCTAACCAAGAAACTTTAGCGTGTATACCCAGTTACATAAAAGTGCATGAAAACTCATCCAAATTGCATTGCTCGAAAGCAATGGATGAATTGTTTTCATTGTTGCATACAATGTATGTCATTAAATTTACGACGAGATAGTAAAGGATCCCATGAATATGTTATCACAGCCACTTCTCTCGGAAAGTAGTTTTAAGAGCCAGCTAAAGTCAGCTTAAAAGCCTAAAATGCAGAGGTCCACGTAATTACTTTTCCTGCCCCCTAAATTGATCCCAATATTTTTGAAAAAAAATCAGTGTGTAGAGGAAGAGTACTCCGACCCGCCTAGTAAATTTTAATTGAGATCGGATGGAAAATAAAACAACCAGAGAAGAAAGAAAAGTGGTGTTTTCGTTTAAAAAACACCCACAAAAAGTCCCAAATTCAAGATCTATTTGTGAACAAAGTAAACGTCCGATCGACACGAGCCTTTACATCGCGTGTTAGAAATTTTTTCAACTATTCACTGATTTTTTTTCATAAATATAGGGAACATTTTAGGGGGCAGGAAAAGTAACCACGTGGACCTCTGCACTACCAAAAATTTCCGTGTGAGAAAGCTAATCTTTCACGGATTAGACCCGATGGAAATAATCTTCCAGTTTTACTGCCTCGTTATCAGCATGAGAAATAAAAACACTCGTGGAGATTATACTTGCACAACCCGACACCGAGTTCAATAGAAAGTTAATAAAAAAGGATATCGATACAAATCCGTGTTTCATACTGTTTTATCGATACGACTGGATTCGTCTCTGCTTGCAGATCAAAAGCAATGTTGAAATGAAAAAATCCGACGAAAATTACCGATTAATATGCATCATTCCTTCACCCACTGCTCTGTAAACCTAGTTGGGTGGGTCTCACTCAACTTTTCTACTCAACTTTACTCAATCTATCAGTGCTCTAAAACTGAAACTTGTGTTACGCACGTTTGTATTGATCTTAGAAGGAAATCCGATAATAATGAAAATCGATATATTGGGTGTCCGATATTTTTCATTGCTTGCTTGGGTCTAACAAATATAGTTATTTTGTATTATTGTGTAATTTTCGGAATTGCATGATTGTCAAGTCGGAAGAGAAGAGATTCTAGGAAGTCGGCACTCGGCATGCTGAAGCTAGTTAGCGATAAAATTTAGTCGGCGTAAGATATGGCCGATGACGGCTCGTTCCGTGGAGACAGAGTGTTTTTATAGATCAAAAAGTATATTTTATTCACTAAACAAAGCAATGTTGCTTAAACTAACCATCATCGTTTGTATTCAATTCAATTTCAATTTCAATTTCATCTTCATTTTATTCTGCATCACAAGCATGCATACAGGGTAGAAAAAAAATGAAAATAGCAAAAGCCCGCGTAACACTCATACCTAATTGAACAGTTCATACAGCACAGACATGCGAACCCGTTAGTCTTTGTGCTATTTTGTTATATACACTACGAAGTGGTTCACATTCGAACGTGTTGAAAGGAACGAGGACTTCTGGCTTGAGAAGATGGAAGCGCGCCTTTGTTGGTGAGTGAGAAAAAATATATGCTCGATCTCTGCTGGGAGTGACTATTGGTAGACGCTGATGAATCTATAATTTTTGTTTGTTCTAGGTTTTATAACAAGTGCCTAGTCATTGAAATTTGCAACCCGCAGTACAGTAAACGAATGTTGAAGACAGACATCCGAGATCCGAGATCCGCGATGCGTTGTTGAAGCCCGTGCTGCGGCTCAAAACGCCAAAGACATGAAAGCCGCCGCGAAATTGCAGAGGAAAAGTGCGAAGGCGCAAACAGCCAACAAATAAATCGGCAACGGAGTGTTTCCGATCCATGGCTCCATGCAATCGATGTATATTAATTGAAACTAATATGTAGTACGTATTCAAAAATATAGTTATTATTTCGTTACTTTGTTCGGAATCAGATAAGTTTCAAAATGACACTTTTGTGGCGTTAAAATGTTCGTCTGCGTTCAAGCATTGTGAAACGACGCATCGATGACTGCATACTAAGTCTAGTTATGCTCTTTGGGCAGACTTTTTTGAAGAAACAACCATGTTATTTCTTAGTGTTCGTCACAAGAATGTGATTTCAACCATGGTGGAAAAAATTAATTTTCATAATGTTATGGGTTAAAATCACGCCAGAAGATCGAATAAAAAAATGTGTTCCATGTACAGTCCATCAAAAACACGATGGTATCAATAAAATTAATCGCAAACAAATACTGATTGATTTGTATTCTCGGCATCTACTACTCAATGAAAGTTTGCTAGCGGAATGCTGTTCAGCAATGTTTACAACAAACTCGACACAGGATTAGAGCGGCTTATAACGTGACGTACTACCAATTCTTTGCCGTGATTGAAAATGTGCTGCAGTAAAGCCAATAAGTGCACTAGAACTTTGATTCAAAGTATCATACAATCTGCTGACAAATATGAATCCAGCCGTGTCATTTAAATCACGAAAATCGAGAAAAAGCAGATTTTTTTCATTTTGATGATTAATCTTGGTTATGCAAGAGTCGCAGATAAGTGCCAGCGTTTATAATCCGTGGCTTCTTATGATTACTGCCACAGATTATTATGTTTTTCGTTATCGTATCGGGTTACAACCTATGTAGACTCTTAAAGGTAGGCTTTAGTTAACCAAGTAGTCGTTTTAGATATTGAATCTGAAAGATAGTGTGGTATTCAATCGCATGCAAGAAACGCGACTCCTCCACCCCCTCTGTAGCTCTGGTTATGAGCTGTTCAAGTTGTAGGAGCAAGGAGCCGTGACGTCACCGCTGCCCGTCGCTGCCGCTACTTGCTCGTACTGGCATAGCAGCCAGCGGTAGAAACGAGCCGCGAGCGCATTTAGCACGTGTTTCTGCCACGCTGTTACTATTATTATCATCCTATATTATACGCCGATTATATTCTATTACCAAAAATGCCGTCGTGTTGGGTGTTATAATCCCGGAAAACTCGTTATCAACGATGTAACTATTAGTTTACACAAATTTCCGAGTCGAGAGCGATCACCATATCGTCAAAAGCGTGAATGATGAAAATAAGCCGTACTCCATTGCTGTCGTCTGCTCTGTTCACTTCCATCCCGACGATTTTCATTCATCGGTCAGTCTCAAAACTAATAGTGGAATGTACACAAAAAAGTGTACCAAACATTGAGAAAACTGCTGTGCCTTCAATCATCTTGAAGGGAAAGTCTAAAATCAACGAGACATTAACCGATAAACTAAAACTAAACTAGACTAAAAACGGCAAAGGGATTATATTGACGCAAAAAGGCTGTATCTGACGCCATCAATGCCATCAAAAAGATGACTCTCGACGATGTCTTCCTGTGTACGTCGAGCCGGACAATAACGCGATTCTGACGGGGTCAACGTTGGCACCGTCGGCACCAACGCTGACAGCGATTGCAGCCAAATATCTTAATTTAATTGAGGCAGCTACTCGAACATTGGCAAATGATATTATAATAAAATGCAAAATATCTGCAAATCTCATAGGACATCATTCCAGCAGTGAGACTAATGATATCGGAAACAAAATCAACCTAGACGGACGACGAACTCTTTTTCGTCGTCAGTTTTCGTCTTCAACATCTTCCTCAGGATCAGACGACGTGGAAAGGTGGAGAGGAAACAAGAACGCAACAATCGGCAAGAGCATACATCGCTGATTGTTATACCACGGTGTTAGTTTATGATCACTTGTATATCACGTATTGATCACGGGCCATGCCAATAAAGGAAACCCATGCTGGTCTGTAATAAGAAGAATGAGTGGCATTGATGGAAAAGGAAAAGCGATGTTTATAAGTCACATTATGCTGTGTCGTGATCCGGCGCCTTTGAGAATCCAACATAGACACCGGAGGATTCAGGGAATTTTCGGCGAATTGCATGAACCACGCAGCCAGGAATGACTCTCCTATCATACTTGCCGCGACAAGAATTACTGTTTACATATTATTGTGAAAACGCGCCAATTCTCTATTGCTATCGTCTTTGAGATGTCCCGTCCCACTCTTCACGTAAAAAAAGCCAAGCTTGACGTGCGGCTTTCAGAGGAGCAATGTTAAAAACTGTCGCCTCAGCACAAACAAATGCACATTGCAATTCCACCGAATTTGTAAATAATTTCACTTTCGGTTCAGCAAACGCTCTCGGTAGACATGGTCTCGCATTCGCCACATCACACCAATTACTGTGGTGTGGTTTGACCTGCCGAATCCTCTTTTCGGGGTGAATTCTTTTCATCATGTGACTTACGAGGGTCCACTGATAAGGCTGGAAGTGTGACATTGCAATACTAACTCGTCGAGCGTGCACGCGTACGCAGCAAGTGCAATCAGCGCAGTTCTCCACGATGCCAGCACGCTGGCAAGCCGGGTCTCGGGTAGCGGCTAGCGAGCACTAGTAGCGGTGACGTAGTTACCCCCTCCACCGCCCAGTTTCAAGCGTGCTAGCTCTGGTCTGGCTTATGCTAGAATAGCCTAGTTTTTTACCTTTTTCTTACCAATGGACATTCAAAGTAACATTAAAATAGTTCAAAAACGGCTTAGTTAACTAAAGCCTACCTTTAAGAAAAATAAGAATCGTTTGAGTAAGTCAGCAGTGTATGCGAGTCGAGTGCATTTCGCACGTCATATTTTTCCCACCGCTCGCTGAGATTTCTACTGTTGTGCACCTGCAAAAAGAGGATGTTCGCGATATGAAAAATTGCGCTGCTTTCCCAACCAACGTCAAGATAACTAACACTAGATTTTACTTGATAAAAATTACATTCTGGTAAATGTCACAGATGTTACTTTGTTGTAATTAACTTAATTTGACAGGAGAATCGCATAGGAAAAAAGATGTCCCCTTTAATGCAGTTCTTGCTTGAATAAAAAAGTGTATTGTTTTCATTGATAGGGACAACGTGCCTCTCCCACTTACTTGTAGCAAATATTCCACGAAAATCTTATCACAACCTTTTGAATTCGCTTCATAAAAAACGTACTTTTTGTGTGAGAGTAATGAAGGATGTTTTTTGGTAGTAAACCTACTACTACAGGAGATGTGAAAAGTTTGAATGCTGCCCCTCAACCTCACCCCCCACGGCACGTCAACCACTCACCAGGCTGGCACACACAAACCAGCTTCCTGTCCCGCCATTGCGCGATTTATTGCGCAGTGTATAACTTTCAAGTGGTTTGCTAACATCGCGATACCTTTTGTTAGCTCCGTTCTCTCGTAACTTTGCCGCCAGGCCCGCCGCTTGGTAATCTCCCCGTGTCGCAGCCAGCCGATAGTTAACACCGAAGTGAGCCACCATAGTGCTGAGAGAGTGACGATCTTGGTAGAGTTTCCCAGTAGCTATCTAGGTAGAGTTTCCATGTGGCCATCTTGGTATCGTTAGTGTTAACTGGGGGATCGCTTTTTAATTAGCAGAACGAAATCCCACTCTGTGGGAACCACCAAGGTGCACCTAGTGAGTTTACATAGTGCGTAGAGAGTGGCGATCTATGCTGAGATTTCCGGTGGCCATCCAGGTACAGTTTTCCTGTAGCCATCTATAGGTATCGTTAGTGTTAAGCAGTTCGTAGTCCCACTCTATAAGTTTCACTGGGTGAGTTTTCCTTTAGCAGAATCTCGTAATTCCTTTCGATGTACGCCATATTTATGCTTAGGTGCACCTAGTGAGTCTCCAGTCTCCACAGTGAAAAAAGAGTCACCGTTTAATGCAAAGGGGCCATGTTTTTACCGAGATGCGCTCGGAAATGTGGTATTTCGAGATTTACATAGAAAATCCATACTTTTAGTTTCTATTTGCTGATTGAATGATTGTTTACTGGATCGGTTTTCAACTAACAGTTTAGTTTGTAGAAAACGCTCGGAGGCCATTTTTACCGCGTTGCACCAACATTCGTACAGTGTGTGTTGTTTCCAATGTTTTTCGGTATTTAAGTTGCCTTTCATCATTGTATTCACTAATGACAAGAAACAGACACCAGAGCGCCTCTTGTTGCAAACATGGCGGCCATCCGGCAGTTGTCCACTCTCTAAGCGCCAGATGGGCTCCCATAGTTAACGTCGCACCACATCAGACAACCCTCCCCCCCTGAATCCCACGCCAGGGCCGCGGCCCCGGCAAACTTTCGCAAAGTGGCAATTCCTAGCCGTGCATATGTCAGCCGCTGCAGACGAAAACACGGAGCGGACGCCGTGGAGAAAGAGGTGTTTGAATGACACGAGGCGCGGCTAAGAATTGTCATGCCCAGTGTAAACTAACACCCACACACGCACACACACACACACCCTCTCTCACACTCTCACCCTCTCACACCCTATCCCAGACAAAGTTAGCAAGCTTCGTAGACGGGGTAGCAATCGTAAATATGCTGCATAAGGCGAGTGTTTACGACTAAACCTATAACTGCATGATGTTTATAACTTGGCATAAGATTCTAGCTTCGCCTCGTGCCGGTCCGTATGACATTTTGAATAAAAAGCGTTGTTATTTTTTTGTACGGTTGACAGCGCCTTTCAAGAGATGATCATGAATTATCGATCACGGTTATCGATGGCTTGAATTGTAGAGCTGTCGTCGGCAATGGTTTCAAGTTTTAAGTGAATCGGCGGAAATGTTATCACAGTGCTCAGACCAATCATCATCTGTTAAAATACATCATTATTACGCTTTCCTCTTTTGTCGTCACAGTTTGACGCGAGTGGCAACGGTATGGCTGTTAGCGGTTTATTTCAATGAATTCTCATTAGGATACGACTTTTGGTAAGCTCGGTTTGAAACGTCCGCATTTCAGGTTTCACAGTCATATCTTGCATTAGGGAAGGTGAATCATTGTCTTACAACTTTCTTTGGAAAGCCCATTAAAGCTAAGCGAAGTTATAGAAGAACACCGAACTGTTTGTCCTGAAAATTAACGCCGTGTTCACTATTTCCTCATCTGGCAGGTCCTGCTATACGAAATGTCTTGCCATGGGCTTGCGTTGGCAGGACCGGATGTCATGGGCTAGGCCATCGCCGGTTCGCATTCTATTGTGAGATATCGTTATGTCGCTAGCTTTAGGCCGCGTCGTGCTGCGTTGGGAGTAGTAACCTACCACCCCGAGCTCGTGTCGCCGTTGGCGCTGCTGAGACAACGGACATACGACGATCAAATAATATTTCAAACTGAGATATTGACGGCTTATCTTTCCAATACACTTTGCTGGCGTTTAGTAAGGCAATACCGTCTGTTTTATCAATGGTTTCTAGAGCTTATAGGCTAACCTAAGGTCCAACGAAAGTTGTATTTTAGAAATTATTTTATAAGATTCATTTTTTCGTCGTTCTAGCTCTTAGATTATGCATAAAAAATTGCCAGCTTTTTTTGCGAAGCGTCGTGAAAATCTGTTATAAAGGTTAGCATTCAATATTCGAGATTACAAAATAATATTTGACGAACTAACTTGCTACAAAAAGTCTCGAGTTTTGTAGAAAAGTACTATTTCGCCCGACGGAGCGACAGTGTTCCCGAGTTTCTAGAGGCGTTGGCAACGTCGTCAGAGAGTTTAAGACAGAAGACGAGCGTTTAACATGGTTGGTGCCAATTAGAATCATACCCCAAACTCACTAATTTGCTCAAACCGTCTTAAAACCTCCCCATCTTGTGTTGCGAGACAGGCGGACAAGCTTAACGTTGCAGACGGTTTGAGGAAATTATACATCTCTACCTCAGCATTTTAATTTGTTCTAACCGTCTTGGGCGTGTTCTACTTACATAAGTTGATTGCACAAACCTTGGGAAATAATCGGAATGCCTTGACATGTTCTACAACTGATGACACCTCGAGGGTATTAGAACGCCTCGTTCGGTATATTTGCATCGCCGTCACTTGTAGATCGTCTGTCAGCATCCCTAAAGCTTAGTTAGTAAAAAATACCTATAACGCCTGGGGAAGTATTTTCTAGCAACGGAAACTGTCACCTATTGCATCTACTCGCAGCACACTGGGTGTGAAGCGGACAGCTCGCTACGTCCGACGCGTTTAGCTGGACAGTTATATGCCGTGATCTATTTTAATTATGCACTCCAACTTTAAATTAACCGGCCAGAGATGTGTTTATGCAAAATTTATTATCAAACCATTAATACGTGTTGTGGAGAAGTCCGCTCTGGAAATCCCAGCGCTTCGCTAAAGTGGCGTCCCCTCCAACATCATGTACCAAGACATAAGGACAAGCGGAACTAAGACTCTTCAAGCTCCGGATTTTGTTTTACTTGTGTTGAAGCAAACCTTATATATGTAGATACCAGTGACGAAATGTATGCAAGACAATCGAAGAAGACTCCCGATTTTGTATGGATTGTGATTTCTGTAATGACGCCACTGGTACTCATACCACGGAGCTATCGTGCTCATACGCTCGTGTGATGTCACATGGTGAGAAGTACTCCCGTGTCCGCCACTGGGACTGTCGACTGGTTTACGAGGCCAGCGCTGTCCAACGTCGCGTTGCTTGCAAGACCGTGGGCATAGAGTTAGCAGTCTTCCATGGGTGCCCGGCGTCGTACGGCGGGCGATTCACAGCGCAGCGCGGTCATTTTGCTCCACGACGCGACAACGCCATTCTGTTGTTCGACGCTTTTTTTAATGGTCGCTGCCTCTCGCGTCGGGCAAATCAACGACGCCCTGTTTTGCGGCGTCCGTTTTCTTGCGCCACCGCCGCGCAGCCCAGCGATGCGATGCGAAGCGGGTGGTTCTTGCGCGGCCTCGTCGGATGCTGCGACTTGATGAAGTGTGGCACGTGGGGAATGACAGTTTAACGACACCTTGAAACGCCGCGTGGTACGTGATCACCGTGCTTGTGTTTGTACAGGGAAAAAAACTAACTACTTTGTTTCATTAACGTGGTATTTCAGTTAGCTCTAGGTGAAAGAGTGAGTTGGCAAAATGTCCGGCACTAACTTAACGCGACAAAAATTTATAAATTAGCATTCTCTCTTACTTTCTTAAGACCCACGATTTTTCCTTATCTTAGCGCGTTAGTTTTACCCCAGTTAAATAGTTTTTCTGAAAACATTCTTTCTTCTTTATTCGACTTTGCGTTCTAAAAATACAAATTTTTCTGACCCCCCACACTTTAAATAACTTAATATACACAATAAACGAGCATGTCGTCGTGAACACCAACTAGATTGCATTTCGTTGTCTATTTACTTCATCTTAGCTGTTGGGAAAGTGTTCCTTACATTGATAAGAATAAGATACAGCGAGGAAACTACGCTCAAGGTCAATCGTGGCTATGCTCCATGCCACACGATGCCACGCGCGTCCCATCCACGCATCGCGTGGCATGGACCAACGCCAGTAGATCCGATCCAATGAAGCGTCGCGTGGTCGGCGCCGGATTACGCCCGTGGTTCCAGGGCCTGCTTTTTGTCGCGCGCCCTCGTTAAGCCGGGTTAACGTTGATCAAGCCACCGCAGCCACCGCCGCCGCCGCCGCCGCCGCCGCCGCCGCCGCCTCCGCCGCGATCGCTGGACCCATACCAATCAGAGGCCGTTACGACCGCCGCCCCGATTTTAATCGCTCTGTTAGGAGTCGAGGCAAAAAAAACGGCAATCGGGCGCTGGGGCTGCGGCAACCACTCGGAAAGTGGCACGTTGCCGTCAGCTGACAATTGCGTTTTTTTCGGTGGTTGTGTGTGTGTGTGTGTGTATTTTTCACCCCCGTTGCGGTGGGTGGGGTTTATTGAGGGGTCGGCGCATTAATCACTGAGATTTTTCGCTAGTTCTGATTATCAATGGTTACACGCGTGAGCATAAAAAGAAACTCATGAGCCCACTGAGTTTTTTGTGATTAATATTATGGGCTTGATATTGAAATGCTGTGCGCTGTACGCTTTTTTGTCTGATTTCTCGTCTGTCAAAAGGATGCCTTACACAAACATGTGGTATGCGTAGTAAATATGCTTTTTAATTATCTATTCAACTCGTCCAGTATAGTGTCTGAGCACTTTTCTGGTCTCTGCCACTTTTTTACATTATATACTTTTTTTAAATAAATGTGCTTACAGCATATCTATTGCAACCATTCCCAGCATCATTAGCGTTATTCAAAAGATTGCATGTCATCCTCAATATACATGGCTCAATGAAGAGATACACAATTAAAACAGCAATACAATTATGAACAAGTTGAGAGATAAATAGACCGTACAAAGCAGGGACTAATTGCAAAAAGCAGTTTATGAAAATTGTCGAGTGTTACGTATAGCAAAACTCCATTTGATTACGACAGCACCGTAACTGATAGTGCCCTACTTCAAGCACTATAGGGGTTGGGGTAGGATTCCAAATAGTGACCATCCACGTTGAATCCATACATCTGTGACAGTTGAGAGGTTGCAACTCAGACTGACAGATAGTCAGTGCAACAGTTACGCTACTTCCTGTTGCCCCATGTCAAACACAAGTATCAACCAGTCTTTTTTGTGGAGACGCCCGAGTAAAATACGTGGACAAGGATCGAGATGAGTTCTAAAGCTGTGAATTTCTTCCGGCAGGCTCGTAATGGACCAGCATCAGAGTACAGCGTCGTGAGACGAAGATGGAGACGTGGAGCTCAGCACGCGAGGTAAGTGAAGCTCTCACCGAAGAACCTGTTAACATCTCAGCTGCAGCTGGAATTGGCGGAAGACTCCTGCTGCTAGAGTTGTACCGTCCTCTGAATAGGGCAATTGCCATCTTGCCGACAGTGACCGGTATATACTTGGTGCAGTTAGACAAGAGATACTATGGACCGGCGTTGGCTTTGCCTGCTCCTCCTCCCTGTTGGGCTGTATTACAAAGCACTTACGAAACTTGGTCCGACGAACTTCACTTGTCCAGTTATAGACAAGATAATTACAATATTCGCAAAACAGCGAGTCGCCAACTTGAATTACCCGCGCCAAAGTTCTGGGTATTTGATTGCTTCGGCGTTCTCACCTATAAAGATCTGCCAAAAAAGTTCTCGCTTTGACTGTGATTCATGAATTCGAAGTCGCTTTAACAAATCAAGAGATTTGTGGGCTGCAGCCCGTTGAAATTTATGACAAAGGATTCACAGTACAGTATCATGCAAAGCGCTCTAAAATCCTTAATCTTTACTGCTCTGAACTCATTCTGATTCTGATATCGGCCGTGCGTTTCCGCAAGTACTGCGAACAAAACGCCAGAACTTAAGTTTTTCCTGTAAGAATCGGCGCTGCAGGGGACGCGTCGTCATAAAAACATGTAGTACAAGATGAGCGCATTAGCCAATAACAGCTGGGCGGAACGGCACACTGCCGGGCCTTAGCTATTGACGGGCAGAGATCGAAATGAGCTTCCCGGATATAGAGAGCTCGAATTGCTGCCGGCAGATGCTGTGTGTGGATGGCGGACGATTGGACCGCAATATCCTGGACAGTTTCGATGAGTGTGCTACACATATATATATATATATATATATATAGATACAACCAGTGGCAGAAACACGAAGCGAAAGTTCTAACTTTCTTTCCAATTAGGTGGGCTGTCATGTTTATTATCTGCGGTTGTAGGGGTCTACTTGCTAGCGAGTGTTAGCAAGTGAAGGGTTAGCTGTCGTGGCAGCCTGCTACTTTTGATAGCGAACACTCGGGGTTATTACCTGCGTATAGGCGTTTAAAAGAGCTGTTGTCTCTTAAATTTTAATTTATTGTGTGGGCTAGCAGGCACTATGGGCGAGTATTAAATTGTGCACCATAAAATGCGCCTTGAAATTTCCTTATACTTTATACTTTATGAAAATGAGTGGGCGTTACGGTAGGAGTCATATTGGGTAGTATATGGCTTAGTAAGATTATTATACGGAATTAGGCAATCTTCCATTATCTTTTGTTTTAACGAGATTCTTTGGTCACACATCAAAAATTGTGTGAGTATGTGAGAAATAAAAACTAGCTTCATCTTTGTGATAAACACATAGACGTGTGGGTAGAAAATTTCATCAGGCATTTTCTTGTGCGTGGGTAAGGAAAGTAGAGTTAGTCAATGTGTGAGTTTTAACATCTTCTCTTGTATAATAACCTTCCGAACATCATATCAGCGCTGTGCGTACAATAATATGTGGTGTACGACAAGTGTTCATATCGGTGAAGGACAGAATATTGATAAGCCCACCTTCTCAATCTCAACCAAAGCGATAGAAGTCCTCTCATAACAAACTGGCTTCTCGGAAGAAAGTTATTGATAGAGACGGGGAAACCATTCACGCCCGAGGTGAGTCAAAACAAGGCGTAGTATAGATTCCTATAACTTTCACGAACACATACCCCGTTCACGATCCACAGCTAATTGAATTATCGTAATGAAAACAGTCCACCCGGCAGCCCCCGCGAATTAGTATTGCTGTTAATTGTGACCCGCCACGGCGACAATGAAAAGCAGCCAATCAGACTCCTTTGTGCGACTTTCCCGCCTCACAGGTGCAAGCAAACAAAGCGCACGAAATTGCATTATTACCCTCGGGTAGTTGGGTGGAGGGGGGTGGCTAGCCCTTAAGCAGTGGCGTAACGCAGGGTGACCGTGAGACTGTGCCATAACTCGCCATCGGTGTGATTATGCAAGAAGAAAACTTGATCAATTTGAAACGATTTTTTTACTGTCTATGTCTTACGATTTTCCGTGATGGCTGGCCATCATGGCTCAATGGCTATTTCTAACCATCGCTTCAAGCACCGGTTTTCAAAAAATATCCATCCAAATTGCAAATTCTAGGCGTCTTCGCTTTCTTTATCTCAAGTGAAACTATAAACGTTGCTCGTACCGAGTTGAACTTTTTAAACTATGGTGCTATGTGTTGTATGTGAAATGTACATCTTAAATTCTTTGGAGGATATTATCTTATCTATTAAGGTGCATGTGCATATCGTTTATCAAGTACCACAGTGTGCCGCTGTGCATTGCGTATAAAATCTTATGTATGGTCCATTGTTTTTGATGATAACGGTATCTTTACGGAGTCAGACATCGCCTGCTGATCTGACTATCCATGCTCTGATGCTGTGGTTGTGTTTACGTAGCCACGGTATTCTGCCAACGAGATCTCTCTAATAGTTCGTGGCTAAACGAAATTTATACGAGACACTTTAGAGCTTATAAAAAAAAACTCGCAACCTCTGATAAAACTTCCCGCAAAGTTGGATTTGTTATTAAAGAGTAAATGACAAAATATGCGAGTTTTCTGCCACACTGTATTATATTTTCATTTTCACTTTCGCTTTCGCTTTCGGTCGAAGTCTCCCACCTCGACGCGAAGCATCTTTTCCCCCGGGCACAACGTCGAACGCGCGGGGAAAAGTGTGAATATCAACCCCGCGGAGCATGCCGTAAAAAACCGCTGGGATTATTCTGACAAAAAGTAAAATTCGCATAAGAGAGAGCAGAATGGTTGAGTCGAGCCAATTTCGCGTGGTGTATATTTTTTTCCTGACACCCTCTGTGATTTTAACAGCTGTGCACCTGCAAAAATTGTTGTCTTTTAGGGGGGGGGGGGGGAATTGAACCCACGCACACCGTGGGGATGACGCAGGATTTGACGAAAAAAATATCAAATTATGGCGTGTGGATTCAGCCTTCCTAATCACTGAGATTCGAACGTCAAGTACCACTTCCAAACCATTGTCCAATAACAACTTGACACATTGTGCCGTTGCAACACTTGAATTTCGCCACCAAACGACGTCAAATTCATTTCCACCGAGCCCATTGAGCCATCACAATACATACCCCGCTATATTAAACACCAAATGAAGCCTACGCGGGAACAATTCAATATTTCAACACGAGAACGGCATACCAATCAGCAGAATTGGGAATATTGCTGCACACAGCGACAGGGGACCCAGCAACCGCACCCCCCCCCCCCCCCCCCCCCCACCCACCCCGCGTCGCGTGGGCGACACATTACGCCCGGCGAAGCACAAGTATGTCAACTTTAAAGCTTTCCAAATGAGGAGCGGTAGTAAAATGTAATGGCCCGCCACTGCCGTCCCCCCGCCGCACCCCCGCACCATGCGCCCCAAATCCCTTACCCACGGCTAAAAGGCGAGTGTGCACATAAACAATCGCGCCCTTTTTGTCCTCGCCGCCCCCGGGTCCCCCTTGCCCCCTCACACCACACCACCGCCCCCAGCACCAGCCCCAGCACGCGAGCAGCGCCGCTAGTTCTCTGGTTTCCCGCACCGGCGCTCGCGTCACGACAATAAAACTGTTTCCGGCGCCGCGCGGGTCGCGTTTCCGGCTGGCGGTGGACGCTGACAATGTCTTTGCTCGCTGGTTTCCGTCAAGTGCAGCTGGGGGGCGCCTGCATTTTTCTGGTTGAGACAATATTTTTGGGTTGTTACGAGAGGTGGGGGGGGGGCTGAATTCCTAAGAAAGGGCTGACTTTCTAAGGGAGGGTTGACTTGCAGAGACCTTGTTACTGAAGAGCTGACTAGCCAAGAAATGGAAACGTGTGTGATGATGGTGGTGGTGCCATGATATGCTCTGCTGGCTGCATTCAGGGGCTGTTACAATAAATTTTATTACTGGCCGAAACTCTTGAAAATCATACCTCTCTTCACATGTTCTTGCATTGATGACTTATTTTTGCTGTTTTTAAAAGGATTCATAAGCTCTGTCGTTAATGTTTTCCTCATTGCTGTTGAAGTTCCGTGGTCTGTTTTGCTGGCTGCATTTAGTGGTACTTAGTTTTGAAATCTGCATGTAGCAACGCTGTAAAATCTAGTGCACACCCTGAACCCCGGGCTTAAACCAGTTGCGCTACTTGAGTCAAATTTATTTTCTGCTAAATCTTTTTTGGTTTCTGAATCCACACAATGGTGACAGTAATGAAATGTAATACTGAATACATTTTCTGTGTTACTTGCTGTAAAATATGTGTACAGCTTCTCGCCGGGAATATTAATATGGCAAGTAATTGCTGACGCGAGTTATATTGCTGCGGAAAATGGCAGTGGAAAATAGTTATTACCGACTGGCAAACAATACTTTTCATACAGATTGTTGCAACGAACCAATCTCCACGCTATCGGGTTTACCGAAGAGTCAACAGCCGAGCCAGCCTGGACTTGCAACACACTTCGCCGCGCGGAGATGGCGATGCTCTTTTCCCCCGACAGCATGCTGCTGGCTTTTGATTAGCAAATTAAGTCTCCTGCCGAACATTCCTGAGCGGCGGCTGGCAACTCATTAAAAAAGTCAAACATTGTTGGAATTTTTTATTTTGCCAAACTTTAATAAATCTCCGCTCGCGCTCTCTCTCCTCCGCTCTGTCTCTGTCTCTGCCCGGCTGCAGAGTTTGCCACGCTAGATCGATGGCCTAAAAATGCGATTCCGCCCGGGAGACATTATTTAAGCGGTGTCACGACGTCGTCTCGGAGACATTCCTCAAACTAGCTGGTGGTTCTGCGACGTTGCAGACGTTGAAGACGTTGCAGAGGTTGCAGAGGTTGCAGGGGGCAGCACGTTCGTTGCTAGTGCCTGCGTCTCGGCATGGCCAAATGGCACGGAATCGCGGGCATCTGGGAAATGTTTGTATGCGTCCAGGAGCAGCGTGCAATGATGGGTCGGTGACGGCTGGGTTGTGCTTGTCTCGTGAATTGGAAGCCCGGGTTTTGGATGTGAACTACGTGTGGTTCGGTCGCGTTGGTTGATTGGTGTTCCTGGCTGTTTTGTGTTAGAAACAGTGAAACAGAGAGCGGTCCAGGCGGCTTTGTGGTTAGATTTCTCACAAAAATTGTTCATCGTGTACGGAATTGTCTTTCCATTGTGATGTCTGTAACCAGCTGGAATAAATAGACAGCACAGTTTTGTGAAAGGCTACAAAAATAATAGAAATACCTGGAAATTCAATTCAAAGTTTTTTTTTAAGACTTAAAATTCAGGCTGGAAAAACCAAGAGTATTGAGAAATCGAGTAAGCGAAGAGTTTATTTTAGCAAACAATAAAATTTTCCGTTGGATATTTCTCTTCTTATAATACATTGTCAATGCATCTTTGAATTTCTTACGAAATCAAAAAAGGCAAGCTCCCCACGATTTGTTATTCGTTGTCCCATGTTCCGAGCCGTCCGCTTCACACCCAGTGCGTAACGAGCAATCAAATACACGAAATCTTTTAAAACCACGATGAATTAAACAACTTTTTCTATATTTGCAGTAATCCAAGGAATTGCCGTCTTCTATTTTCTTAACTCGTATGAATTCAAATAACAAAAGTTACTGCGGTCTCATTTCCTGTCTCTAACTCGCGCCGAAACGAAGCGGATTGTCGCGCTTCACCGATCTCCGCGTGGGCGAAACTTTCGGTAGCGAGTTTTCGGCAAAAGATTGATTCGCGAGGTGCTCAAAGCTGACTCGCCGTGACGCAGCCTCCCACGCGCATGCTGTGTGTAGGACCACGGCATCACCGAACCACCGGCATCACCTGCATCACCGAATCACCTGCATCACCGAATCACCGGCAACACCGAATCACAGTTACCGCACGACATTTTGACTGTATCTTAGCGAGTACAGGATATAAGCTGTACGGGTTTACAACCCCTGCGCCGGCAGGAGATCTTTGATCGAAATTATCACCCTCTCGTCTCGTTGGGGGGCAAGGGGGGGGGGAGTCGCTCTAACTTTAAGATCAAATATTTGTGTTCTGCTTGAAAAGCAAGTGCATCAGTTTTCCTTTTTTAACCGTGCGCTGGTGCACTGGCAACGATTTGTGGTGGTTTTTTATTTTTAGAGAAAAAGTATGTAATCCGTGAACAAAAAAGGTCTGAAATTCTTCGAATAAGAACGCAACATTACTTTTCTGAGAAGCGCATGGCCTTCGGGCTTCTCATTGATGAGTTAAGTGTTGGGAGGAAAGCAAATTCCACGTAAATAACGTTACCTTGGCTTTCGGCACCAGATCCAAATATAAAATGTAGTCAGCGATTTTGTAATTTGAATCTTCAACATAAAAAAAAAGCGAATCTAATAAAATGAAAGTTAAGTGCAATTATCGCTACCACCCTACTTCATTCACTGACCTATCTGTTGAAAATTCTGTTTAATTCATGCTTATTTCAAATTATTTGATATTTTTATTACCAGGCTACCCGTAGAGAAGGTGTGAAGCGGATGGCGCGGAACGTGCCTCGCGCAGTAACAATAAAATTCTACATCAGGTTTACCCTTTAAATTGTAAAAAGGTAAAGTACCAGCGCTGAGCAAACCAAAAACAAAAATTTAAAAAACCATCACAAGTTATGGCCGTCGCCCGAACTAAAACTCCGAGCGTTCTGCTTGTCCGCTTCGAAAAACACAGTGCGCTAGGCGAGCAATGGAATAAAACCGTCTCTGATTTATATGCAAGTTGATAATATTCCGTACACACAACAATTTTTCGATTACGCCCCACACAAGTGAGTGTCCTTTGTTCTGGCTGAGCCCCGAGTCAGCTAAGGACGCGCAAAGCGGAGTGAATGGATCCCGGGACGCCCGGCAGAGAGTGCCCTTGAACTCTTCGCTGATTGGTCGACGCGTGTGGTGCACGGGAAAACTGTGAAAATCTCACCTCTGTCTGACAAGGCGGTGCATTCGAACCCGGCGCAAAGAAGGTCTGCCCTTTGAGTGGCGACCCGGTTTATTTCTCCGAGTTAACGTGATATTTGTGTTTGTAGAAGCATGTTCTGTAATGCTGCGTCCTAATTATAATTTCTTGCTCCTTTTTTTAACACCGTCTGCATGGGCTCCATTTTCTTTTATTGCCTGTACTTCACGAGAACTTAGTACAAAACCGATTGGCCTTTAATTATATCCCGTGCAAGATAAGCAATTCGAACTAGTTTACAAATCTTCGATTCTTGTTATTCTTGCTAGAATCGGAAAATAGCTTCCCTTTTGAAATAAACTTGTTTCATCATGACAAGGACCAGTCAAGTACATCCACGTCTTTTTGTTTCTTGCTGTGATCTCTCTCAGCTCGTCTTATAGCCGAGAGTTCAGAAAAGTTACATCATACCGTCCCATATCTCATCATCGCTAAGCCTCGCTAACGCAAGGAAATAAACAATCACATGCTTTGGCAGCAGAGGAAACAAGAACTAGGGACAGAGAAAAAAAATAGGCGGAGATTTCCGATGCGGCCTGGATCATTTGATCAAGTTCCGTTAGCTAGCGAAACTTTCCCTGGGTGATGCTGGCGCATGTCCAGACAGCTCGGAATTTTCCTGCCCTCTGCTGCTATAATGTGCGTGAGCTGCTAGCTAGACGCCGAACGCGACTTAAGTGTAGTGTATAGCGTGCACGGTGTGGACAAACAGCCACGCAGAGTAAACAAACAAGCACAAACGAGCGGGCAAACACGCGAGCAAACACAGTGTGTACTTTCTCCAGGCGGCAGTCAAATTCGCTTTGCTCGTTACTACGCCAGCATCTTAATATGCGTGTATCACTTTTGGTGTTGCTAAGGTGTGAAGCTTCGTAAAATATTGACAGCACTCATCTTAAAATAACAGCCAACTTCTGCGATTTCCTATATAAAACCTCCTACGGCAAAGTTTCTCATCCTATTGCCTTCCAATGCCGTCGCGATTTGGCGTTCGCTGTCACTTTGTGTGGCCGCCACTTGAACCACAATTTGTCTGCGTTTGACAGCTGCCGTCACACTGACGGCTGTCACAGTGACAGCCACTTCGCCAGTCAGTGGCGCGCGATCTCGTAGACCAACTCGCGACAGTAATAAACTTGAAGTCGCCATGAAAATCTCGCAACCGCGTATTTTATTATCACAGTTTTTTTTTTGCACAGTTTGGGTTGCCAAAGCGGAAACTTTCGATACGTTTCGTAACGTTGCGGCCAAAAACGACGGAGAGAAATTGATTGTAATCCCCGGGCGGAAGTTATAGATACTTGATCTCGATTCGTTGACAGTGCATTTGCATATTATTTTCCACAACTAATTCGCATGGTAATTAATGCGCTGCCAGGGTTCGCTGCTTCCAAGTTCTAGAAGCGTGTGTAATTCGGCGAGGGCGAGCCGACACCACGTCCGCCAACCAATGCAAACCATTCATGGAAACCAATCTGGAAACATACAAAAAATGGAATTCTTTTTTTAAAATTATTTTTCTTATTTCAACAAACGTTGTTTATCGGGCATAGGACAGCGGTGTTGTCTGTTTGCGACGGAGGATTGTGTATCATCTCCAGATGGAAGCGCCAGAGGGTATGCGTCAAATAAATTTTACAGTAGGTACACCTGAGAAATGGGGATGGACGTTGGATTTCACAGAGAGCCCGTCAGTATCTCGTGACCAATATTGATGAACAGAAACTCAAATACCAGCAATTGCAATTGCACAGTTTCATATGTTAATGTCCAGCGGCGTGTAGATCGGTTTCGAGTGAGCTTTCTTAGTTGGCTAAGTACATTTTCAAATAATATTCATCCGCTTTTGGTTTATTGTCCCGTGCTTACATGTGCTTTTTGCCAGTGCACCTATATACAACTATAATATACAAATAATTATGTATATTGTTAAAAATCAAACAACATTTTATTATTTTAAATGCTCTATATATCCGTCATTCGTACGTGTGTTACTTTGTGAGCTAAAGGGGTGTGCAAAGGAGGGATTTCATTAACTAAAACAATAGCCGCTGCTGACAATGGCGAGTGACACACGTATACACCACAGCATCCCGGGCAATTGATCAACCGTGCCCAGTCCAGATTTTCGCCGGACCAGCCGGCAGCGCATCCCTACCTGTTCATCAGGCCATCACCGCGTAGCGTTTCATCGCGTTTCATCTCGCTCGAGCCAGACAGATCAGAGCCAGACAGATCAGCGTCAGACTGGAGCATGGCGCGCCATCACCTTCATCGAGCCGGACACGAAGCTATTTGACGAGCAGCTAAACGATCTCGCAAGTACTCGCGGAATCGCGTCCGGATTTCCATTTTATTGCTCTACTCAGTGGCTAATGTGCACATTGTAAAAGTATCACGTTATTCTATTATTGCTCCCAGACGTGACTATAAAAGTGATATAATCCAATGAAAGTCCAATGAACAGAACTGTATTGCGCTGAATCGGCTGATGGGAGAGCGGAACGGGTCTTGTGAGTTACAGCGACCGAACCGACCCGATATTTTCTGCAATTCAAGGCACAGAGAATGTCCACGTCGGATGAGAATTTTCCAAATTTCTAGAGAACCCATATGCCAGAGTTTATCTAGAACATTCCGAATAACACCCGAAAGTGTCGAAGGCCAAAGATGCCTGAAGGAGAGAGCCTCGTATACAGAAATTTAACGGGTTTTAACGGTTCGCTTAGGTGTTGAAAGGGAATTTTGAGAGACTGACAGAGCATATTTGTATTGTGTGTGTGCTAGTCTTATCTATTCGCGGAAGACATTGCACAATTCATATTGGTGTAAAACCGGGCGGGACTGAGACAGTGGATAAAAGCCGAGATGCATGACGTGGCCGCTCTCGCGAACATGAAATCTGCATTACAGTTTTACTGCCGGCGCCGCGATAAACCGAAGATGCCGGCAGCTAGCATATTTCCAGCTCGCCCGGCCGCAGCACCGAATAAGTGTGAGACATTGTTATAGACGTTGCCGCCGTAAATCCAGTCGACTCCTCATGTCATTAAGCAAAGTGCACGGAGGGGGTCACGGCGGGGGTCATCCAGTCGAGACACCAGCGAACGAGTTGTCAGATACGAGACACGCGACTCGTTAAAAGTGTAGCTAGACATCCATACGTCGCTCCCTGCATCCATTTTTACCTCCGCGGCGTCTTCCCCGAGAGCATGCGCTCGCTCATTTATTATGTACAACTTGTCGAGCTCGGCTTCGCTGCAGCGTTGCATTTTATGTACATTAGTCGGAAGTCCTCAGGCTAATTGGTCTCATACTTTGTTTTGACTCTTTTCCAATCGCGAAGAGTGCTCGTCGTTGAAGTCTCGGGCAAAACAACTGATAGTCATCAATCACAGAGGCAGAGCGAACATTTGCGCGCTCCCTGCAGGTGTATTCAACGAAGTCAGCAGCATCCTGGATGATGCTGGTCCCAATTCCCAGCCGCTCCACCTGTTCCGACAAGTCGCGTCTGTTAAGTCCGTCTCGCTCCACGCTTGGCAGTCTAGTGACACTTTATTTGCTTCGTGAAATCCCTTGTTTTAGATGATCTTTCTTTGTGATAAACTGCCGAATTATGGATATGAAAATGAGAACAAGTTCTCGGTAAGCGTTTGGCATGAGTCTTGTCATTCGTTACTTTAAAATATAACATACCACATTGATGCTTAAATCAATTTTCTATGATTTAGGTGACTTCTTATAAAGGTGCAGTCCCAACTGATAATGATCAACCATTCATGGCCCTCTATCAAGAGGTCTTCAAGATCTACGTACCCGTCTCATGACCCCCATGCGCTGCCAACAGGCGTTGAGACACACCATAGTGTCGTCTATACGGTTCTGTTCTTGAAAATAAAAAAATACGAAATATCGAACGTGCATTCATAGCTCCGCTTAAGCATCGACATGAACGATCTCATTGTTAAGCACAGAGCGCTGTTTGAATTCTGCCAACCCCTCGTAGCGCACAGAAGTAGGCTACCTGTGGCAAGCGCTGCGAACGACGGGCCTTGTTTAGTGCTGCAAGGTTGGCAGACTGTAGGAATTGTCGGCGTAATGGCGCGCGTACGGAGCGAGCGTCCCGTGGGATGAAACGGAGAATTAAAAGGAACATCATTCACCTAGTGGTTGGGTTAACGGGAGCTGGTGGAGGGTGAGTGGAGGCTGGGAAGATGGGCGAGGGTGGGATAGGCGGTAGGGGGTTGTAATCTTTTCGGGTCACGGATAAGTCTTAGAAGAATTTTGCGGTTAAGTGGATGGCAAGTCTGCTTTTCACATGGTTGAATCTGTTCAGACTTTTATGTGGGATATTTGTTGGTTATGTGATTGTTTTGTTGTTTTAAATATGTATTTATTTTTAAGCTAAATGATTTCTTGGGCTATCATAATTTAACATATCTCATGATTCCAAATGGGTGGAATAAAAATTTCAAAAATGTTTTTGCTCTTTGGCATTTTAGCATTTGTATATTTGTTGTGTATTGCATTTTATTTCTCTCGCACCCATAGAAGCGTATACGGAATATCGTTCGCTTTTCAATCTCAGGTTGTCCAAAGAAAATAACGAGTTGAGTTAATTAATCTCGCCCGTGGGTCCCAGTTACTTCCGAACTCACTGTACTTCGACACACTTGCAGTTCGATGAAATTACTGCATTGTTACATTTTCACTTCACAGGCAATATCTCTATTGCGCAGATATTTCGAATTCAGCTTGCTGTACAATTCTTCTCTCCGATCCCCGTGCAAACGCCAGGGCTTTGTAGTGATAGAGCAGCACCTAGCACCTCTACACAGTCGTCTGACTCGCCTGCAAGCCGGCCGATGCTGCTTTGCATCCCGAACGATGAATATTCCATGAATGCTTTACGAATATTTCCTTCAATTTCCTTGTCTGCTCGCCTCACAAGTTGCGCGATCGCGAAGGAAATGAAAATATGCTAAATGAGAAACACTAAAGCCGCTCGTGTTGAATCTTATAAATGAGTGGTTTCGTGGACGGCGACCCCCCCCCCCCCCCCCCCCTCTGATTCCTACGGGACGCACGATTTCTCGCGAAACCTATGAAAATGCAAATGCACATTAACAGCACGATACTTCTTGACTTGTAAAACAAATATTCCATACGATAATTGTGGTTTTAATAAAATATTGCGCGTAGGATTCAGGGGCGGAACAACGATTCACGGGCCCGCCCGCAGATTTGGACAAAAAGGCCCCCCCTCCTCTCCCAAAGGCGACAGGTTTTTCAGCCCCCGATAAAATTTTGAAACATTGGCCTTTTTTAGAGCGAATCTATGCGTTGTAGCAAGAATTTTAAACATATTGCAAAGCTATTTCAAATTGACGGATTTGGAAAATCAGCTCGATATTTTCTGTGAACCACATTTCCAAGTTGTATCTTGCAATATGATAAGCAGGATAGACCTTTCCTGGAAGTAAAAATTTAGAGCGTCTGAGTAGGTACCCATAAGATACTTTCAATCACTTTAAGTGACCCTTGCGTATACCTACTAATGTAATTGACAATGTTTTTCTGTAGTTTTTCGTATTTTCTGATATTTTACTCCTTATCAGGCGAAACCTTCGTGTACCAAATTTGACCTGACTCGACAAGGGCCCCCCGCGTACTGGACCAGTCTGCCTCACACATTGAATCTGCAGTTGGCGTGAAACAAGAGTGAATAACACTGAAAGTATCGCAAAAATGAGTAAAAGTTTTTCAGATTTAGTGAAAACCGACGGGCCCCCCCGCGGCCGTAGACGGGCCTGGGCCCGCCCGCGGCCGCGGGCCCTGCGGGCGCCTAGTTCCGCCCCTGGTAGGATTGTGTTATCAAGTCGCTCCTAGCGTACACCAAGACAAATGCATAGAAAATAAAAATAAACAATGCCCAGCGAGATCTCTAAATATCTGTACACATACCAAGGGTGAATTCCACGGTTAGTTCTAGTTAAGAATCCTCACCAAGTGCCAGCAAATGTCATTTTATTTTTATATAGATTTCAGAAGCACTTATCACACACCGAGGTACGACTGTAAACACGGCCCCAAGTACATTCCTAGCGAGTACCGGCCAGTGAACGATGGCTCTTAAAACCGAATACTACGATTAAACCAGGCCTTAAAAAGTGTTCCCAAAGCACGGACTCATTAATTATAACTGCTAGGTCACGATCGTAACTTGAAGTGATTACCTAAGCACAGCAACAGCAACAGAAAAAAGAGGACAGTACTAATGCGACACCCGCTGGTGGCTATATTTGTTGTTACTCCTGAAAACAGCCCCCCAGAGCAGAGAGCGACTGCGTTAATTCTTGCCAGGATCTGAGAAGTTATTACAAAACAAACTAGGAATGAGATTACCTAATGTAATAACCTAGTGTTCATTTCGATCTAGCCCCTGGACGCAACCCGCAGAGCAGATCATGGCACCTCCACCGCCATGAGGATCAAAACCACAGACTGAGTTAATTAATTGACAAAGTAATTAGCACCGTTCGGAAAAGTGTCCTGGCTACACGTGTCAATACACTCGGCATGTGCACGTGGCATTTCACGGGGCTTGGCACATGGTGTTAGGTTGATGGTTGCGACCCTGGTTTGCGTGACCTGCGTAGCGTCAATCACAAAAACTAACCGTGCGCTGGGACGCAAGCAGAACAGGCTAAATCCAACCCGGTGGTTTGGGGGGGGGGGGGGCGGGTTGCAGGTCGCTGTTTTGTTTTCGCGAAACAGTGGTAAGCTGAAACTAGACTGATTATGTAGATTCGTTCAAATTCATTTGGCTCATCCCGTCCTGCAATCAAGCATAAATTCCATTGAAACTAATTTGCATTGTTTATTGCGCTGACCTTTTATGCCCGCGCGCCAGATCGCGGATATGTTATTCCAACCGGAATAAAAAAACACTGTATGGATAAAAAGGTCACACAAATAGAGCCATAATGGTTCCATTATCTACACGTGCCTATCAATTGGTTTACCTATAATCTAACCGCCTAAAGATCTAATATTATCTACCATCACCGACATAGGACTGCTTGACTTGAAAATGAAAGAAATTCCGCACACGTTTCGCACTTTTCCCGCCGTAATTTACTCGCGCAAACTGCTCCCAACGACCCAGTAAAAAAATAACAGCATCCAAGTAATAATCTTTCGGCCTGCGCGGCGCTTCCCGGCCCTTGTCACACCGCAACACTCTTTGGCAGCGCAATAGCAAACAAATATGAAAACAAATAAAAATGCAAATGGCGCGCGTCCCGCTAACTGGCGCGCGATGGCACCGAAGAGCCGCTGACGCCTCCATCGAGCCGCCTTCCAATCGACTGTTATCCCAGAGGAGCTCTTCCCTTTCGCCAGTGGCGTCCACTCTACCTTGGAGAAGAGATATCCTTCCTGGCCAGTGTTTTCACAATCCATCACAATCTTCTTCAGCTTGGTAGAGAGCTTCCTTTCTCAGCAGTGGCGTCGGGCATCGTCACAAGATTCAATCCAAAGTTATCTTTTCCTGCTCGTGTCGTAACGATTTACAAATTCACTTCAACACATGAGAGATTTCCATCTTATCAGTGGCGTCGTGGAGTTGAGACGTACTAGCTGTGGCGTGTAGTAGACGTAGAAAATTTATGCATCTGGCATCATGGCAATTATTAGTAGGAAAATACGGTCAACATCTGACAACATGTGAGGTGTTATGTGCAAAATAGACAGTGTGGCAACGCGGCATTATGACCTGGAAATGTGGTGCACATGTCAGCGAGGCAAGAGTTTGTGGAAATCGTTTTCAAACCTAGCAACACAGTTCGCCTGCCAACATGGCAGCTGTGTTACATTAGGCAACATCGTGCTCCTGGCAACAAGCCAGTTTCAATGTGGCACTTGCAAACCTGGCGAAATGCTGCAGCTGTCAGAGCAGGGGGTAGCACCACTGTCCGCCCGCCTAAGCCTCTGCTAAACTCTTGCCGCCTATTATTCCCACGAGCATAATACCCTGCCTAGGAGTAATAAAAGAATTTTCCCAGTTTATAACAATAAAATGGGGGGAGTGTCTGTTTTCCGCGTGGTATAAATAAAAAGGTGTTTTCTGCAGCGTCGCGCCGGCTTCCGCTGCAGTCTTGAAGGAAAATGTAGGAAAATGTTGTGCTTTTCTTTTCAGGATGTCGCCGCGTCGGAATGCGTCGCCACTGGTCACCGATAACACCTTGAGTGACTTGGCTGGCAGCTGGCCGAATGGGTCCAGAACGCTCTGCCAAGATGCCGGCGAGGTAAATAAATGCATCTGTGTTATTTACTTGCGAATCCATTCACAACGCCGTGCCCAATGGGATGTGATATTTTTTTCTATTTCCACTCTGGCGCTCAATGGTGAGCAAATGAACGGAGCGTCGCCGCGTAGATTTCTTCTCTTCAGTCTTGTTTTTGTACTTATAAAGATCGCAAAACTATCTCGACGATCATTGCGATGAGGGTAAGACGCTGCATATTGCTGAAGCACACTCGGTGTGAAGCGGACGGATCGGAATGTGCGACTCGTTCGTGTCTTTAAAATAGAAAATTTTATTCAGGAATTACATGTTATAATTGTAAAAAGGTATGCCAAGAGATTTTTCTCTGGTCCGCGACACGTAGTGTATTCCGAAAGTCCAAGCGCGCTGCTTGGAACTAAGTTCTTTAGAACCAGCCACCCAATTACTTCACACTTGATTAAATTCAGCTTCAAAGTAAACGAGCGCAATACCAAATATATAAAATTTAAAATGTACAGCTTTAAAACGTGCAGTTGTAAAACTTGTACTTTACAGTGATTGCACCGTGCTTTACAAATGGCCAAGTTTACGCAACTCTAATCCGGTTTGCTGCATGCAACATTATTCTGGTATTACCACGTCAACTTATAAAGTAGTACATTCTGAAAGTCCAAGCGCACAGCTATAAACATCCTGGGAACGCTGTTGAGTACCGTTTGATTGTCTAATCAAGGAAGTACTGATCCATCCATGCATTTCACAGTTGATTCAAATCAGCTTCAAAAGTAAATTATTGCGTAGTTTCAAGAAATTAAAAATTAAAAGTATACCTTCACCGTGGTAAAACTATGAAACGTGCAATTCTAAATCTTGTGCCGTACAGTGATTGCTCTGTGCATTTTATATGGCCAAGCTTACGCAACTAATTTGGTCTGCCATGTGCCATGTAACGTCACTCTGGGTTTACTTTTATTTTCGGACTCGAATGCGCTCCACCTTTGAAGCTAGTTTCGTACAGCATGTATACTCCCAGGTACAAGCAACACCGCAAAAACAGATGAAACCCGATACTCAGATATGCAACTTTTCAGTCTCAATAAAAAACAATTAGACTAATTTATTTCCAATTGCCACCTGATAGGTAGTCTGAAAACCACTTCACGTTGGCAGAACATAGCTTTGTTGTATAATTTTGCGAATTCGTAAATAGTTTATAGAAAAGAGACCCACCTTAAAATCCATAACCACGTAGGTCCACGAACAGCCCGCGCCAGTACCCACTCCACATCTCTCTCGAGCGCGAGCCAGTCCTTCTCGCTCGCACCCCCATGTTCCTCCCGCGCACTGCATTGTTGCATAAATTACTCGGGCGAGAGATAAATACACCGGCATTAGCCCGGCTGGCATACCGGGTCACGCGAAGAATGCCTGGATGGGGGGTGGTGGGGGTGGTGGGGGGCGCAGGGGGTGGGGAGGTGATGTAGATGGCTCGGGATTAGGGGATGAGTGTCGCACGGTCGGGGGCGTCCGGGCGGGGTGTCGTTTCACCGTTCATTTGGCAACGAGTTCGTCTAGATCGCGGGCAAGGAGCGAGGTGACAGCGCGTGGCTGTCACTCTGTGTCACTCTGTGTCACACTGTGTCACACTGTGTCACAACGTCGCGTTACTATCTAACTTGCATCGCTCACAGTGCTGTTATGTTTGTGATTGACAGCCAACGTCGCGTGATAGTCATCGGTTTTGGACCTCTGAACAGTAACCATGACCATGTTGGAGTGATTTTTTTCATGATTCTTGATCGGTGAAGGTATACAGACAGTGTTTGCCTGGTGATGCTGATTTCTTTATTGCCTGTTAAGCTGTGGCGCTCGCGAGAGTGCGAGGCGGACGGCTGGGAACGTGCGACGCGTTCGGTGGGACGTTGAAGCCTGGAGCACGCTGGGTGCGAAGCGGACGGCTGGGAACGTGCGATGCGTTCGGTGGGACGTTGAAGCCCGTAGCACGCTGGATGCGAAGCGGACGGCTGGGAACGTGCGACGCGTTCGGTGGGACGTTGAAGCCTGGAGCACGCTGGGTGCGAAGCGGACGGCTGGGAACGTGCGATGCGTTCGGTGGGACGTTGAAGCGCGTAGCACGCTGGATGCGAAGCGGACGGCTGGGAACGTGCGACGCGTTCGGTGGGACGTTGAAGCCTGGAGCACGCTGGGTGCGAAGCGGACCGCTGGGAACGAGCGATGCATTCGGTGGGACGTTGATACCCGGAGCACGCTGGGATGCGAAGTGGATGGCTCGAAAAGTGAGATTCGTTCAGCGAGACATGTAAAATAGCAAAACTCCATCATAATTTCGTGTTTGAATTATAAATAAGATAGGTATACGGATGTGTTTTTCTTTCTGTTCGATAGAAAATAAAACCATCAAAAGATGCGATGTAGTCGTATCTAAAAGTCCAAGTGTATTGCTTGGAGCGTGTACGCTTCAAACACCAGCGCGCTACGGGCTTCTAGTTTGAAGCGGACGGACTTTCATTTGTGATGAGTTTATATTTTGTTTTGCCGAGAAACAACTCCGACACACCATTTTACAATTCAAACACGGAATTCTAGAAGATCAGTACTGTTTTCATGTCCCATCGAACGTGTCGAACGTTACGTGCCGTCCGCTGTACACCTAGGGCGCTAGAGGAATAACTGTGGGTGGACCTTGCGAATAGAATCTCGATTTTCTTTCCCGTTCAATTTCCGCAAAAGATGATTGGCTGATGTTTGTTTCGGACTCACGAGAAAACTCTGGTTGAGTTTTCCACGAACGCCGCATGTCATGCTGCGATACTAATGCAATGGTAAACAACCCCAACTTTTTGTTACCGTCAAATCTGACGGCAGCGGATCGCAGTTTTTCCAAGACATGGCAGCTGTTACTGGGTCGCGGACGATTGAAATGCGATCGATTACAATCTTCTCACTTATTCGCCTCGCTTTTGGAGTAGAAGATGCAAGTACATGCGTCACAGTCCCCGCTTGCAGGGAGACGGTGGAAGGGGGGGGGGGGAGGGCTAAAGATGAGGGTGGGGGATAATAAAATAATGACCGGCTCTCCGACGAAACAAAAGACGGCTGCCTGCGATTACCTAATGGCCAGACGCGCTTTTTAAGAACAAAGAACTTCTTTGACGCGTTTTCAAAAACAAAATTGGGCTCTTGAAAAGCGCCGGCAGTCTTTGTGCCCTGGCAAAGCGCTCGATTCGAACATCGTGCCTCCTGACGTGCTAGCGATTCTGACTTCAGTTGCACAGAGCTTCTTCATCATCTAGCATCTCTGACGTCTCTTGGTGTGCATATAACTGCTTTATAGCACGTCATCTCAACTTTCCTTACTTACTGTATCCTATCTCAATGCTATCCCAGCATGCTTTCTCATGCTTTAGGTGTGCAAATAACTTCCGTATCATATGAAATCTCTACGTTGTTTGCATACAACTACCTTATCGCACATCATCTCAACCTAGGCTGATTTGGCCGTGCATAAAACTGCTTCGTAACCTGTCATCTCAACATTTCTAACTTACGATGTTCACACATTTGCTGAATCACACACCATCTCAACGTTGCGTGCGTCTCGTGAGCACATAACTTCTGAATCACCTTACATCTCTACGTTTTCTGCATGCTTTATCACCCACCATCTCAACCAAAATAACCTCTGGATCTGCATATAACTGCTTCATAATACCCCGATTCCAGCGTTTATATACCTGGCATCGAGCGTGCGTGGCGCTACTGCATCAGCCGATATCTCCGCTTATCGCTTTACCGTCACAATACAACGAAGGCGAAAACCCGGCTCATGAATAAACAAACAATGCAGCCGGTAAATGCGATGAATCAAACGTTGACCGTCCACAATTATTGCAACGCGCGCGGCTGTGTATAGTGTTTTGTCAGCGTTGCCGGCGCCCGCGACGCTGGCGATCGACGGAACAATCGAACAATGTCGAGCGACAGGATGCGAAACATTGGGACGGATCCAGGCGGCTGCGTAATCTCCATGCTCGATTAGTATCGCCGTGGTGTGGCGTCGATGTTTTATGATGTACACGTTTTAATCTGCCTCCGCTGCCGCCGTCGTGCTCCAGTCCAGTACACAAAGATAGCGTGGCGAGCGCTCGTTACCGTCGTTACCATCGTTACCGTTGTTACCGTCGTTACGGAGATTTATTGGCGGCGGACGGGCCACTATAGCCGTGACAAGTGAATCAGGTCATTGGCGCGAACGCGATTGGTCGGCGGGCGAGGGGTGGACGGTGATGCCGCCAGGGGCGGGGGTGCGAACGTCATTACAACTGTATAATACTCGTGTCTTTTCCTAATCTTCAGGCGTTAGTTTAAAAAATATTTATTTTACTGTGTGTTCAACTGGCTTTCAAATACCCAGTTTAATCGCTTTTTGAAAATGGGGTCTTAAGGTTGGGGAAATGGTTCATTTCTTCCGGGCTGCGAAGCACTTATTATTTTACATCACTTGGTTAGCTTGTGACGGCATATCCTTCAGTGTCTGATACTTGTAAATGGTTTTTTATAATACAAGGCTATGCGAAGACGATTATATTGCGTGTGAGCATAGCCTAGAAGCATGCAAGAAAATTTTAAATTTTCGGTGATAATTAAGCAGGACAGGAACATACAGGAATTTTTCAGCAGTAACTTTACGTTCGTAAAGTCTTGGGCAAACGACGGAGCAGCAGTTACTGGAATATTCAGAACGTGTCGCCAAGTCATACTGCCGTTCACGACTGTCATTTCCCTCGAAACTTTACTACCACCTGATAAAAAACTGCACGCGTATTCGATGATCTGACAGAATTAAAGACCGCTGTGACGCCTTCACTAATTACGAGAAGGGAATTTTTTTTATATAGTTCTTTGTGGATTGCTCGGGAACAAGATAGCGTAGCGAGGTCGCCAAATGAATATTTCTTAAGAGATAAAGAACCTGAGAGATATCACTTTCAGACGCAAAGTAATCGAGTCGCATAGGGTTCAGTAAAGGAAGGTACTGTACTTTGATATGTCTTACTCCAAATAATCAGATAATGACAGTTGAAAACAAAATAAAGGACTAAACACAGCATCGGTTTTGCTGTTTCAAAGACATTTAACTGAACTCTGACCTTCATCTGCTATTGAAAAACTAGCAAAATCAACCACCTTTTGTGAATCTGTGTCGTGAAACGTCATACGTTTGAAAGTCGGTATATACTATCACCTTCAAAGAGCTTTATTCTGCAGACCACCTACCAAACGACTAGAAAACAAATGAAACCACCTGGCTGTCACCACGAGGTGAGTCCGGGGGACTGAAACACCGCCCCTGTGGGGCAGCGAGACGTGGAATCAATGTTGATGAATTCCGTCGCCAAACACGCTTGTTACATCCGGGTGTTCCCACCGTCGCAGGTGCCACGATGGCACTCGATGGCACTCGATGGCTCTCCCTAGCGCGGACGCCGCCAACAGATCTGGATATCGGCCAATTCAATCAATAACCGGGGCGCGCGCGTAGCTGTCTGCCTCACTGTACGCAATTTGTATAATACGCACTATGCGTGTGGTCGCGTGTGAACGCTACGCATCAATTACGCACGCTGGCAACGTGCCTGGCGGCCGTTACGCAATTCAAGTGGCTGGAAATTTATATTATACATATATTAATTACTATTGGAAATTTCACATTACATCGTGTTATAATTGATTGGTTTTCGCCTCGGCTGGACTTCGATATTGGCCGGCAGTTTCAAGAGAGTTTACATTTGCCGGGAGCAGGAATTGCTAGGTGGTGTCAGCTAGCATTTACCTGTTTAGAATGTGGCTGCAGGTATATTTTCACACTGACTTTGCTATCGAATTTTAAGCATGCGACCAGTGTAGCTTGTGAATGTTGCACTCAGGTGTGATACTCGTTCATCATCAACCGTTGCGTCTCATCCCGCGAAGCAGTCAGTCATAGAACGCCTTGGAGCTAAAAGTAACTCTGGTTTTGCCATCCGAAAGCTCCATGAATTAATCTCTTATACGACGTGTCACAGACAGACGTATTTTTAACTTTATTAAATATAGTGACATACACCGCGACTTTATAAAGATGCTCTGTCCTGGTTTAAGAAATGGTCCAGATTAACAAAATTTATATTTAGAGGTAAAAATAGAATATTTAATAATGTCGCCACAATATTTTTCAAAATATTAAAGGAAGCATGTTGACGATGGAAGCGTTGCCGCAAATATCATCCAAGAAACTAGGTCATGTCGGAATATAATTAAAATCAAATATGTTATCAATAACAAAATGGGTGCATAAAATTTTATTGATAATCTATTTCACTCACCAAGCGTAGGCAAACTTGACCTTCCGTTGTAATAAGTTAAGCAAATTCATTGCCTTTCGCTGGAAAACGTCGGAATAACTTAACCTACTTGCCGACGGCGTTCATCTTCTTGAGAATGAGATCCTTCTGATCCTGCTCGTTAAGTTCAAGACAGCGTCTTCCCGGCAGACCAATAATAACATGTGCAATTGCGACGTTTTCAATTATCGTTTACCAATATCGTTTACCAATGGCGGGAAATTCCAGCCCAGTTTTATTTTGCAACTCGTCTTCGTGTATGACCTCAACATCCTCGCAAGCAAATTACCTGCATGATTCTGTTTTGAATGAATTCATGGTAATAAAATGCATTGTCTGCTTTGGCACGTTGATACACCGGATTCGCTGATATCATGGAGGTTAAGCAACATTGGGTGACCATTGCTCTGAATAAGAAATTACATCTGGAAGAGTGATCAAGCGATGTGATGCAACTTCGTCAGGTGCCCGTCAACCTCTCGAGAACACGGGTTTTACCTTTGAACGGGCGTCATGCGTTGATCCCATTTGCGCACAAAAACCACCGAGAGATGAAACCGGAAATCTTCTGTTTCCTGTTACATAATACCTTCAAGCTCATCGGTATCGGCTTCATCTCACTCGGTCATGCCAATGCCAAAATGCCAGTACCACAGTGCCAACACCACATAATTAATCAATCTTAATCAATCAATCAATCGTTCAATCACACGGAAAGTGGTGTGTTACAACACACATGAAGGGATGACAAAGCGAATCCGTGGCTACTTGGCGTAAGTGCCAGAGATACATGACTCAGTTGATTTCCTTACAAGCGCATTGCTCCTCCCAAATCATTCCTGTTTGAATTTGAAATGCTCTCGGCCATAATGTAGGGGTCTATTATGCTCCATTAATGATGTATTATGCTCTAAGCTCCGTTTGCCCTGATGCTTCTGTGCTACATGGCCGCTTTCAACTATTATATAATCGGCGTTTACTTGGTGTAGTATATTATTTGATTTTCAAGCTATATGATTGGTGCTCCATTGGTGTATTATGTTGATTAGCATAATTCTGTAACAATTGCCTTAGCTGCAAGCTTTGATCGAAAAGTTTCGAGTGTGCATTTCCGTTTCCGTCCAAACTAAAAAAGACAAGTTGGACGGTCTAACTAGAACGGAAAGTTTCCCCCGAGAACCCGTTAGGTCCGCGAAGTTGCTCTTAAGAAAATGTATACATTAAAAGCTCTCTTCTTCCTACAAGTTTAGTTGAAAACTGTTGTGGATTGAGTTATTTGTGTGCGTCTACCGTTTATTTTGAGTTGTGATTTTCTTGCTTCGCAGTTTTGAGCTACCGTGCTCTTAGTTGATTGAATTTTTTATCACCAATCTTTTCTGAAGAAAAGCTTTGCTTCCTTTGGCGATGTTAAATACGTAAGAAGAGCTCTATCATCCGCTTGATTGCTTTATGCAGAAACTGAATTCGAGTTCTTAAAGATCGCGTTCCGCTCTCACAACTATTCCTATTTTTATTTCTATTTTTATTTTATGATTGATTCAATTTTCCTTGTTTGTAAAGCACGGTTAAATTAGCTCGCAGACATTTATTTCCAAGTCTCACCGAGTTTCAGTTAAGCGTATTTCTTCTAGTCTTCAAATGTTCACGTCCCACCCTGACCCGAACTATGGACGTTTCCTTTCACCCCCCCCCCCCCCCCCCCCCCAAGGCCACCGACGATTTCCATGCACAGAATCACCGAGGAGTAAATAAAACGCTGCAGATACGTGGCTATAGAGAGGTGAACACGTGAAGGGGTTGCACGCCTCGGGCGTCAACGTCTATAGAAGGGCGCCAAATCCAGTTGATCCATTCAAGTTTCTTTGCGGGAAATTTCCCGACCAAAGTGGTCCGCCCCTGCGGCCGTCGCGTCCCCGCCCGGTATACGGGCTCTGACGCCGACGGCTTCGAGAAGAAATTGCAGAATTTTGATTTTGTGGAAGCGCGTTTATTTGATCCGCATGAGTGACGCGGTGATACCTCGTTCGGAAATGTTCGGCCTCGTTCGGCTTTCTGCCGTTGTAGGCTGTAGGAATAAAATTCTGGCCGTCTTCTGCAATCGGATGTGTTGCATCATCTGTGATAAAAAATTGGTTAATGGATAGAGTGTGGTGTAAAATGGGTGCTAAATATCACACCGCGTGGTCTTGCACAGGGGTTAGAGTGTTTTTCACTGTTTTACAACAGGGATGTCAACTCTAATGTAGGTGGACTGAGAAGAAAGAGAAGTTGCAAAAAACTAGATAGCAACAGTTGAAGAGGCTGCGTAACGACAGAACCAAAAAATTGGATTTGGATTAGCACATTCCGAACAGACTAAGGGCCTTAAGTCGCTGTAGTTTTTCTCATCCGATCAAACGTCAGATCAGCTTTCAGCCCCGGTTTGAGCCAGCAAAAGCCTCGAGACAGATCAGAAGAAAGGAGTAATATGATGCACAAACCGAAGCAAACTGCAAACGACTGCATTGGCTGCACATTTTATCTATTCAGCACTTTATCTCCATGAAATGGGAAGATCTGGATTCGAGTCCGCGCGTAAATCAAGTTTAATATAGGGAAAACACATAAAGACTTCAGCTCGAATTACATTTTGTTTTGAATCCGTGTTCGGACTCTTCACATACTTTTACTAATTTCTAATCTTCCTATTACTTCCACCTAACTTTGGACGGCCAACTGCGATCCGCACAGCTCGCATACCGTTACCCCGGCACTGAGTAAATAAGCTTAACCCGACTTATTCTAATTAAGTTAGTAATTACTACCGGCCAGCTAACAGAAAGCCTCCCACTTCGCACCCGATGGCCCTGTGGCAGGAAGCACATTATCGGCCTACGTGCGACCCCGCCCATATCTCATGCGTCATCCCCCAAAACCACGCTCTGGGGGGGCTTCCTACAGTGCTTGGAGAGCAGCAGTCTCGCTGTCTAAATCCTGCACATCGGATCTCATCTCGGTGAAATAATTAAGGAGTCAGTTTCCCTATTAGCACTTGATTATAGAACTATTGACTGCTTGGCTGCTTGGCTGCTTGTCTTCGCCGATGTGATATCTCTAATCCGACAGAAAGATGTTAGCAACGTCTTTAAGCGGTTGTGGTCCAGTTTCAAATACCCGTTACCACTTTATTATTATGATGTTAATTTATTAGCTTTTTAGCCAGTATTTTACATATACATATACATATAAAAGGAACATAACATTACAATATTTTTGCCCACTTCATGGCCGTTAATTTAAATTCATTAAAATCTACATCCGTTACATTAACATTAAAACTATCAAAAATCTTAAAACCGTTATTAAATATGGAGGACGCCCATTTTACACCGTTACAGTTCCTTGCAAAGGTCTTGTTATTTGACGCCCCCCTCGTCTGGCAATCATGTACCTTATCCACGCTATAGGTTTTGTCTAATATATATCTAGGCATATTATTTTTTTTAATTCTAAAAATAAAAACAAACACAAAGAACATAATTGTTTGGTAAAAATTTGGCACTTCTAACATATCTAACATAACATATCTAACATATCTAACATATCTATATCATAACATATCTAACCATTGTAATTCACTAAAAACCGCCATATTAGAGTGCATCTCGATAAAAACATGGCTTCTAAAAGCCAGCTAGAACAGTGCATAACCACATCGTGGCGCATCTCCATTGAAAGACCACGAGGTCGTTCAGAGGTAAGCCACTCTCTAAGCACTAGATATAAGCTCGCAAGAGTCGACCAGTTTCTCGCGTGGCCCTCCGAATTAGTCTCGATGACCTTTCTAACCCCCACTGGTTAACGCCACTCATCTATTATTTAGCGCGTGCCGCGTGATTCCATGCGTGCAGTAAGATTGCGCGTGTTTGCCGGCGCGCGCGTTTCAACTCTGAACTCCGAGGGGTCGGTTGAGGCGGAAGGGGGGCCACGAAACACTCCGGGCTTTTAGGGCGCAAAGCTGCAAAATCAGCGCGATCGCTGAGTTACTGTCTGTAAGGTTGATTCTGGCCGCAAAGTCGTGTGAACTCCGTTTAGCTACACCAATCTTCTTGCTTAACCCACGTTTACTTATTTCCTCTTCATAAAATTGTAAACTCGATCGTGTCAATTTTGATGGTATATTTCGTAGAACCGACTGGTTTGTAAAATTTATCTTGATTTCTTGTCCAAAAAAATGAATGTTTGTAACAGCTTTGGCCAGTTTAAGTAAAATATGCTGAAAAATTACTTTGAACGCCCATTTTTAGAAACGAAATATCTATTCAAAAATTTGGTCCGTACCGAGATTGAACCCGAATATTTTCGCCTCCGTGGCCATGCATAAATACCTACCGTACATGCAACGAGTATTTGCATTTGCTTCAAATTTGAATGCTCTTTGTTGAATTTTGAATCAAGGTTAACATAACAATTCCCCAGACTTCATCGATCGGGAGTTTAAAATTGTAATTCAGACATTTAAAAAATCCAGGTCGCGACAACTTAGGGAGTCTTCTGCAGCCCTGGGGTGCATCCACATATTTAAAACGGAAATTCACTCGAATATTATTTTAGTGTTACTACGCAAAGCACTTTATATATACGCTGAGGTGATATTTAATCAAAATTATGGCTGCTGCTGCTGCTGCTGCTGCTGCTGCTACTGCTTCTGCTGCTGCTACAGATCTCATCTCGAAAGTCATAAACAGCAAGACACTTCGATTTAGCCATATAATATAATTGAAATTGTGGGCCTCACATAAAACTACGCTACCAGGAAGTCTATGTCGATCATAAAGCACAGGGTGATTAACATGAATCTGCTCGTCAAGGCTGTCAATTGGGTCAGAGATGTCTATTTATTTGGAAAATGTGCAGTTATTCGTACGTTTTCGTGCTCGTGCCAACCCAATATGCAATTTTCTTCCATTCGAAGCTGTTAAATTAGGCAATATATTTATAAAGACAGATATCTATTGGGATATTGCTTTAGCCCCCAGGTATTGCTTTGCAAAGCGAGCGAAAAATGAAACATCAAAGGTTTTGCCGGTTGTATAAAATTTCACATTGGAATCGATTCACAGCCAGGCGTTGTTTTGGTTGTGGGTTGTACCGGCTAGAGTTGTACCGGCTACTGGCTAGGGTTGTACCGGCTAGGGTTGTACCGGCTAGGGTTGTACTGGCTAGGGTTGTACCGGCTAGGGTTTTACCTGCTAGGGTTGTACCGGCTAGGGTTGTAACGGCTACGGTTTTACCAGCTAGGTTGTACGGGCATTGCAAAGTTCTCGCAACGCTGCTAGCACCTGGACTCGGACATGCAGTCGCATGAAGGTACAAACAATTTCCGAACTCGACGTCTCGCTTGACGCTATAGCGAAACATAACGAGTTGTTCTGGTGAATTCTCACCCCTGCCATGGCTGCGATGACATTTCTATGAGCTATGCGAGTTTGTAAAGAGTTGCTGTTTCTCCAGTTTCTCATCTCGAAGTTTCTCGATAGCAATCTCGCGCGTCTTCTCAGCGCTGCCGAGCCAGGGTAAGTAACTTATACTTCCTCTCCCGAAACTGTTTATTTGCAATTTCTATGCGACTTTGCGGAGGTTTTCTATGTGCGATTATTGAAATCAAGGCGTGTTTTGCGTGGGTTAGAGTTGTGGTCTGTCAGCAATCATCACCGGAAACGTGTGCTTAGAACAATTCAGATGTCTGTTGCATGCATTGGACGGGAAAAGCCAATTCAATGGGTTATTTTCCAGTTATTTATTGGCGACGGTTATTGAGTGAGACTATTCGAATTGTTCAATGTATGTCGAAATGTAAGTGATTTATTTATTTTTATATCGTGCAGTGCAACAAAAAGGTCAAATATTGTCAGTCCGCAATAATCGTAACTTTGTTGCAAATGCAACATGTTACTTCAAACCACATAACCGTCGGATTCTACTCTATTAATATCGAGAAAAACTAACTTTTCTTGCCAATAGTATGTTATAAAATAAAATTAACAATTTGTTTGCTGCTTCACCAAGTTCATCGCAAACAAAGTTTTTTTAATTCATTTTTAATTTCATTTTTTGTGGGTGGTGAATTCTTGGCAAGAATGCACCGAGGTATACGTGTGCCCATGTGTAAATTTCTACCTGTAAAATTAATGGAATAGAAGAAATAAATGATATAAAAAAATATACATACTATATTATACTATATACTATACTATACTATATAAAAACTATTGAGCCACTCCTCTTCAAAAATCGCGTCGGCTCTAACTTCGAAAGTTGAGAAGATTCCCTGAAAACCCCTGAAACAAACCTGAAACTCGGCGCTATCTTCAACGCCTTAAGCACACACACATAGACGCACAGCATCTCTACAGAGTTTCACGAAGGAGGCCGCTAAGGAAACGAGTATTCTGGCTTTGTTTGACACGGGGGCTAGATTCTCTGCCTCAAACCGGTCAGCTTTGTCTTCAGTTTCCACCGATAGCGTACGTGTGTTACGACACGGTCATAATCATAGTGCTTCCAGTCAATGCCTCTTTTGACAGTGCACTGCACTGCAATTCAATCTCAATGCACTTTCCAACGACTCATTTCGCTTTGATACTTGTAGAGTGCTCTGCATGATGACAAATTGGAGCGCGCGACAAGCAGCTTTAGCCATTCTCTGTGTCTGTCGTCTGAGTATTCCGGGTTCGTTTTATAAGTTTTAGCAAACCAAAGTAATTTCAACAGTAATTTGTCGTTATTTTGGTAGCTGGCCACACTAGGTATCAAAGATACTTATTATGTCAGCCTGGGCATATTATATATGTAACAGAATCACTTTGAATCAAAACGCTTTGTAGATGGTCGGTTACTCCCTTTATCCATAGCGCTCTCAAGTCCAAATTTAGGATAGGGCTATGAAATGAACACCTTTGTGATCGAGTCTGTGTTGGACCCGTTCCCGGAACAATTTGGTCGATCTCGTCCCATTATTCCCCTCGTTCAATTCATAGTTTATTAATTCTCTGCGCTGCTAGGAGGATAGAGTTTGTATCTATTAGACGGTTCACTGGTTTGTATAGCTCGCCTTTCCCAGCGATCTGGTGACCCAGGAGGGCCAGGAGGTCAGGTCGCGTATTAATTACCTGGATCGCCAACCAGCGTTCAATCGGCCGTTTGGGTGGGAATGGTTACTATCAATATTTACATCTGGCTTTTTCACCGCCGTGCTATACAGGGAATTCCAAATAGCACGTGGATAAAAAGACGGCGGCGGTGATGGTGGCGGTGGCGGCGTTGGCTCCTGTTAGCTGGGGGGTCACGTGCTAGTAGACAAACAAAACTAAAACGCTTGCCGAAGAGGTGATCCCCTGCAGCGATACCCGGAGCCCGCCGAGAACCTATTGTTCATGCACCTAGCGGCTTCGCGGGCGCGGTGTATTTCGCGTGTTAGGATGGCCGGGTAATGAGTTTGGCGAAGGAACATCTTCGGGAATCCCGTCAGAATAGCTATAGAGGAGGTGGGTGCACAGAATGGAAATGTTGACTCACAGCTGAGTATCGAGATAGCCGGTGCTTATACATCAGAGTCGAGTATCATAGAATGATTTTTTCATCCAGAAACATTTTTAATTGGCCCTGTGAATGTATTCAAGGAGATCGTTTTTGCTGCGATTTTATTTTATAAGTGGAATTTAAATCAGTACACCCGATCAACATTTGAAATACACTAGGCTATGCGAACACTCATATAATCGTGTTGTGGATGAGCGTAATTTTTACGCTCACCCACAACGCAATTATATTGCGTGTACGCATAGCCTAGAGGCTTTTATGATCAATTTTAAGTGTTCGGCGTTAATTTATCAGCTTTCTCAATGACATTGAATATTTCAAAACGAAAAAATCGATTTAAAGAAAAACTATTTAAATGATTTGCTTGAAATTAACACAGTATCTTCCTTTTACGATGTTTAATGCACACAGTAAATTTTGTCAAAATCGGTTGAAGATAAAGTTGATTTAGTTGCAAAAAACTGCAAAATCGCTAAAAAAGCGTCATAAAAGCGCCATTTCCAAGAAAAGCGCTAAACATACAACAATGAAATTTGTACACAAACATCTAATCGTGGGGGCCAACATATCTGGAAAGTTTCGTCAAATTATATTGAGATCCTCGGCCTCTAGAGTGGAAAACGTGTTTTGGAAAAACTGAAAAATTTCGTAAAAACTTAATAACATAAAATTTACTCGTCCGAATTGCTTCAAAAACGTGGCAGATCTAAGTTCAGAGAAAACGAAGGTCCACCGAAATTTTCATCAAAATCCGTTGTGGCGTTTGGCCGGAATCGTGCGAACAAACACACAAAAAAAAAAAACAAACAAACAAACAAACAAACAAACAAACAAACAAACAAAAAAACAAAAAAAAAAACATTCCGGATTTTTTTAGCAGTAAAGTGAAATTGAAGATTTCGCTTCACTCGCTACGCTCGTTACGCTCATCAATTATTTTTCAATAGTCGAAAGTCAAATTCTTAAAAATAAAATTATAAAACACACACACGAAGTATGCAACGAATTTATCCATGTCTTTCCACTGAACGTGTCTCTCAGCAAATAACTGGATTCTGTCTCCAATCTCCAGCCGCCCTCGAGTCGCATCCTTCCCCGTGTCCTCAGATCCTTCGCAGATCCGCGGAAATCGCCAACAAATCAATCCCCCGAACCCACCCCCACCCGGCGGGCAGGTTTTTGCGGCCGGGCCCGTCACAGGGCAGTGGGTGGCGAACGGCGGCGTGCTGTCCGTACTCTGGCCGGCACCCACGCGTTCCCTGCGTTCTTTGGGGAGGGATGCCGAGGTGGTGACATGCGTGTCTGCTTGCAAGGGGCACTGCGACACTGCGACACTGGGCCGGCGATACGGACGTAGGCTCGCGGTAAGGCCGATTGTGTTTGACCAGCGTATTGACACAGGCTCGCTGCAGGGAATTTGGCGACGTATTCCAAGAAAACTCTGATTATTTTATAAACTCTTCTGCCTAAAAACCGTTGGGTCAGCACAGGGATTGTCCATCTACGGGCAGGGGTTTTACAGCCTCCTGGGGTATAAATTTTAAGCAACCAATCACCGCCCACAATGATTTTTATTATGGGACATCATCAGAGAACTTTTCGTGGAACAAGTGATAACTTGGCTTTTCCAACTGACTTTTCACTGTGGATGGATGGCTTTGCTGATCTAGCGCCAGGTAATTCTACCTTTTTGCTGATTTTTTAATTGTAGTGGTCATTGAAAGGGCTAAAAACTGCCATTATCAACAGTCACCACTCCGATTATTGCTCAAGATACATTAATTGAGATCTTCGCAGGTTGTCTCAGTTAAGATTTCGGCAAGGCCAACACTGGTAGAACTTATAAACGCAATCCTGACATCTACCGGGTATTTTACCCCAAAATCCGAGAAAGTTTTCTCTTTGCCTTGTTGCACGCCGCTGGGTCTCCACTCCGAAGCGTTTGCCCCGTGGGTCCGGTAACCAGTGACCCCTCGAGCCCCCCAGCCCTCACCACAGCGCGACGTTTCGCACCCTTAGCGTAGGCAGGCAGCATGGGGTGCTAGTGGTCGTGGGGGGGGGGGGGATGCGTCTTCAAGGTTGCGAAATTACACCCCCTGGCTCCGACGCGTCGCGTAAAACGATTTCCAAATCAGGCCTCGATTGTCATGTGTTCCACCCGCCAACGAAAGTGTCGTTCACCATGCATCTCGCTGCCTCACCCCCAACGCCCCCGCAGGGCGAAGCAGCCCTCTCCGGTCGCCACCCTCGTTGGGACTCTACCAATCACGCTTGAAAAAAGCTAGGTAGTTTTCAAACTGGGTTTTGAGTGCTTGGTGAGTTTTTCTACTTTCCCAAACATGTCGCGGTCGCTACACAAGCTTATATGGTTTAAAAACAAGCTTAAAATACAGGCATGATGTACAAGCGTGCAGAGCTCTTAAGCGCTGAGACAGCAGAAGACACGCTGAGAAACGGTAGCAAAGATCACTTGCAAACAAACACCGCTTTGATTAATAGTTCTTTCTTTGTAATCTAGTGGCAAGGTGAGAAATAGACACGAGTTGTGTGCTTAGGAATTACGTCATCAATCATGATGTCCGTGCTTCCAGCTAGCGTGTTAAGGCCGACCTTAGCGTCCAGCAACTGTCCCCTGGAGGAGATATCTGCTGTGCAGGTGAAATTCAACGGAAATCGCCGGTTTCCTTTGCATTATCCCATCCCCCTTCCGTGGCCATATACGATAATTTCCTTCAGCAAATTCAGCGGAAAAAAAATCCGCTGCCAAAAGATTACAGAATCATTTCCCTGGAATTCGCTGATAAGTGTTCCATCGTCCATGAACATGCTTACTAGATCGTCTCAAACGGTGAAGATCACTGACTGAGCCACAGTGATAATCGGAAACAGTTGACCCGGACATTGAGCTCCATGCAGATAATATTTCGTGAGCTTCTGGTCAAATGTGGATGATTTATCGGAGAGGAAAATATTTTCCATTGTGTTAAGTCTAACAAATCAACATTTTGTTAACATAGAGCCATCCAAATCTCATGGAAAAAGATGATTTTTCCGACGAAAAAAGTCCCCGAAGCACCCCCAGGTTCCACAATTCCATCGCGGGGAGAATTTATCGCACGGCCTTGGCCACTAGGCCTCCCCCAAAAAAGCAAAGAAATAAAATATATCTCTGCACCTCTGGCTTCAGCTCTTGTATTTCGCCAAAAAAAAGCGCCCATAGCCGGTATTATTGATTATTCTGGTAAACTACCTTTGTATGTACATATTTAACACGCCGTGTGGAACGGAGGACGGAGATACAATGTTTGCCTTTGCCTGCTCTCTCCTCGACGATGCCGCCATGATATTAGACGACGAGGTAAGAAATTGCACGCTTGCCTCGACAGGAGGGTGCTGCGTGGTGATGCTTGAAAATAGCGAGCGGGTCGTTCATCGCCGCCTCGCTCGTCCAATTAGGGTAGGGTCGGTGCACACATCGATTAAGCCTTAATGACGATGATTTTGATTGCTGACAGTCGATTACAATACTTTTTACTGAGTCAGTGAGATAATCCTAGAAAATATTCGAGTTGGCCCGTATCTGATTGGCTATTACCGTGGCATTTGACTTACTCTGTCATTAATCCAGGATTGAAAAAGTTCCAAAGTCTACCCTTAATAGATCACATTGGACCGGTTTTACAATTTACTGAACGAAGGATTGAAGTGAGAGTTGGACGGTGTGTGTGGAGAAGTGATAGAATAATTTCTACAGGAAAATTGTATCGCTCACTTTAGTCAGGTCTTGAATCGAACAAAACTTGCACGTTTTTTTATATATAAAATACAAGAGTAAACGACTCATGTGTTACATGTTTTAAGCGGAAAATTGCACCGTGTCAGCCTGTATCCTCAGACACATTAGCGAAGAAAAATGAACGGCAAATCGCTTGCGAGCGTGCGTCCCGGCCAGAGACGCACTTTGATTTTCAACACCGACGCTGCCGCCCGGAAAAGCGAGTCATTGCATAAAACATGAGCGCGTGCCACCTGCCGGGCCGAAACGCGGCCGGCGAAACGGGCGGCTTTGGCGACGACACCTGCGCGACCGCGTCGCAAACTGAAAGATGCCATGTCGTCGACCGTCTAGTTCATAGACTTTGATGTAGTATTTCCTCGCCGGGGAGTCGCGATCGTTAATAGTTAACTATGTGCTTACAGTGTAATTAGGGTGGCTCTTTAATGGGTTATTAACTAGCCGTGAGGGAGCTCTGCATAACATGCAGCTCTATATACGTGTTTCGACACGGTGCATAAACCAGCCTCTAGATGTCGCTCGCTTGGCGGTGGATATCGTGGACTTGTTTGGTAGCGGGTAGCGGGTAGGAACTATGCTCCCCCCTAGTCTATACTCTGGAAGCTTGGCAGGCCTCAGTGGTCTGTACACAGCATATCTCAAGGGTAGCTGGGACCTGAAATATGGCTGTCTCAGTGCTTCAATCTTATTCGTCGTCACCGGGACACTGTGCTTCGTTAACCAACACGTAATCATATTCAAACTTTCAAATGAGCTTTAAATTTGTGTGTTTGGTGAGTTCTATGCCATCTGTAACGCTATTTTCTTCACTATACAGTGCGTTGAAGGCCCACTTGTTGGCAGAGACATTTGAAATATCAGCATAAAATCCTTCGTTTTACCTACCATCACCTACCTACACTTCAAACTGTCATTTGTATTGTGAGTTTTGGGCATGAGTTTTGTCATGTTGTTGCTTCCTGCATTATCATATTCCTGCTAATTTAATCTTATAAACACATATGTCTGCCAGCAAAGTACACGATCTCTTGCGATTTTTGAAAATATTGATGCTTCAACGTTATTTTTGGGTAACGAATCATATTACGGGACGTAGTCCCATCAATTTCATAGTGTTAAGAAGGAGCAGCGCTCTCGCTTAACCCAACGACTCGAGCAGGCAGTTTTAGACACTCCATCCCCCATCCATCCACCCCTGACCTTTTCTTAACGGATGTGCATAGTTTATGTACCTGACCAACCCCAGAAGGCGCCGACAAGTGAGACAAACACTGAAAATCAACAAGATTCAATGACAGTTGTTTCTCAACCACCTATCCCAGCTGTCATTGGACGGTACGCCACTGGCATCGAGCACCGAATGACGATGCTACGCACTTGTCCATGCGCGCAATGTGCGTACGAGCGTGGAAACGCGTCGCTAATCGTCGCGCCGATGTTCACACGCACTGTGTTTTCACGCACCGAATGGTACGCACACGCCGGCCAAAGTTACGACGGCGTGCGCGCGACGGTAATTCGGCGACAATGTTACGGCGACCGAGTTACGGCAAGTGGCTGGCGGTTGTTGATGCATGCGGGGGTGGGCGGGTGGGGGGTTGAAAGGGGGCGAAGGCGCCGGGAACTGATGGGGTTGTTGTTCTGTTTGTGCGTTTCACAACTGGGTGAAGCCACCTGGACGCAGAAGTTAAATTGAATTAATGAAAGTTCAATTACCTAGTTAATTATTTGGACGTGTCAAACACGGGGGTGGGGGCGTGCACGGGTCGCGGCCTCGCGAAACGAATGAGTTTAGTTCTCTGGTGTAATTGCTTAATTAAACAGATGCGAATAATTTAACGGATTGCTGAATTTAATACTTCATTTCGTTCATTGTAGCTTGAGGGTATTGAATTATTTAGCGATATTATTTTATTTAAATATGATTGTACGACGTGATTGAAACTAGACCAACTCTGTAGCAAGCATGATTGGGTCGATGGAGCCGGGCAGATTTTCTTTTTGGGCTCGAAAATTAATCCTAACTATACGTTTGAAAAGTAATCACTTTCCAATCTGCGTTAGGTATATGCAGTTAATTGTAGCGTTGTACATAAAACATTTCACCTCGAAAAGGCACCAAAGGCCAGAATTATTCAATTTTTTTACTTTTAAGTAGTTAAAAATTGGCCCCTTCGCACTTTTATGTCAAACTTTTAATTTCAGTTCGCAATAGCTACAAATTTAACGTTAGCTATAGGTTTCGAAACAACTCCAAACAAGTAAACCAAGTACGAGTACATTGCAATTCCGGCGTGTAAGCCTCGACCCAGTATCAAAACATAACACCCCCGGTGTATCACGCACGTTGGTATAGTTCCTAAGTGCCCCCGTACAATAGAATACCTCGACGACGCCCCTTCTGTAATGCTAAGCCTGTCCGCTCAACTTGAGCCGGCGAAACGGCCACGCAGCAAGTGTCGACCGAGCTCGATTCCCTTTCGCCCGATGCCCCTGCGAACTTGAACCGACTTGAGCGAACGCGGCAGTGAACTCGGCGACGCGAGTTCACGCAACTCGAGATTCCTTCTCTCAGATTTCGAGCCCATATATCCCGACTGCAAACTCGGATCGAGAGATCTTCGTCTCTAATTGGACGGAGCGCAGGCCGCCAGCATCCCACGAGATCCCTCCAGAACGCGGCGGCGCTGTACGCAATAATGTTGCTCTAAAGACAGGCTGATGTGTATATAATATATACGTTAAAATATTTGTGTTATTCGCATCAATGCTAAATATGCTCCATCGTGAATAAATATGAGATGTCATCTTTGAACTTAACAAATATTTGTCTTCGTTTTGCAGAAGCGGAGGGTAAACAGACGGCGCTTCGAGATTCCAGCGAAACTATTTTCAAAATGCAGAACACAATAACGTGGTTCGTGAAAAAGGTGAGTTTTTTTTTCGAAAAGTGTGCTCAGTTGTATATTGCGTCAAATTGGACCTTATTTGTTTGATATTGATTGATTGATTGATTGCGTGGGCGGTGCTTTCTGACGCACACTATTGGCAACTGGATCAGAGCTGATAGTGAGTGGGAAAATGGGGAGTTTCAGTGCCAGCCCGTAGCGTACTTTTGATCAGCAAGGAGATCTGATGGCCAAGAGGATCCGATCACTGAAAGGGTAGCAGTACGAGAATTCATCCTCTATAATCCATGCTTTCGAGAGGTTAATGACAAGGGCACGCAACGTTGTTTCACTACAGCTTGCAACCCTCAAACCATCATTCGGTTTGGGTGGTCACACGCCCTAAGAACTCCAACCCTTGCGATGCGTTGCTGTACTTTATGATAACGAGAGCCAGTGTACCTTCCACCCACATTTCAAGCCAAGTCAAGATGCAAAAAATATCATTCATAAACCACATGCCGGTTTGACTGTATGTTTTATAACAAGAATGCAAATCTGTCTTGTCGCTCGGGGAATTTACTAATTTTCCAATCGCATTCTTTCCGTGCATCCTCGCGGAATATATTTCCCACAAGGAAAATGTAATTTTCCTTCCGATGACGTCATGCGTCATACGCGGCCCTGCATTTCGTTGCTCGTCGTCAGATGCTGAGTTAATCAGAACACCGCACACGTAGCACCGCGGAGATGAGAGATGTTTCGGACGTGTGGCGCGAGATGCCCGTAGGGGGCGACTCGGATATATTAATACACATCATTTCACTTTCGGAATCAGACGAGAGAATTATAAGCGGCGTTTTGCGCCGGGCATCGCAAGTTATGGGGCCTGCGTCCGTGAAAATAAAATACACAGAAAGAAAGGCTATAAGCGAATCTTTCATTTAGAAGATTCTTGTCAGGCGGTGTTTTCTTCGCAGATAAATAACGGTTGTCGTCCGAGGCAGGAACTCCGAAAATGAAGCGAAAAGAAAACAGCGCATAACTCATAACGCTGCAAAACGATTAGTGGGGAAAGAGACTGGTCCAATGTGCAGCTATCTTTTTATGCCCGCAGCTGAAAAGCGGCTTCCTTGTGTCCATGGTCGTGTCGGTGTCCCCGAGTTACTGGCCTAGGCCCAATCAGATGATATCAAAGCGCCATTCGGAGCGAACAGTTCGTTTTTGAAATTAACCTTTTCCAAATGTCATGCATATATAAGTGACTCTTTAAAACAGCTGCGCAATGTGAACCACATCTAGTTCATTTAGTTCATTATACTTTCGACATTAGCGTAAGTAGCAGCAATATCTTGGAGTGTATAATGTCAGGCACAATGGGCAATAACGAGGAAAGGGCTGGTTTTAACTCAGCCGGATGTATTTGAGATGGGAAACATTCGCCCCGCACCCAAAGTACAGTCTACGTGCATTCTTACACTTATGGCAGTGCCGCTTGTTTTTAACTGACCCGATAAGGCTGGGTACTTGCAATTTCCGTAACGACGAAAAGCAGGAAATTAAAAGTAATTAGCAGTTTCCCGCACGGAAGTTTTACTGCACCCGAGTCTAGTTCACATTGGTCCGCGATTTACGAACGATCGCGCGCGATTGCAAACGATCTAATTCGGACGAAGTTAGCATCAGAAGTTGGAAGTTCAGTTCGGCCAAATTGATTTGCGTTTGATCCGTTTCTCGTTCGGTACAGTTTAATTTGAATTGGGAACATATGCTCTGAGCCGTCTGTGATTGTCTGTGCATGCCTAAAATCATCGGGACTTGTGGAATATTTTCTCATTTAGAAATTTCAATGAATTTCTAAGCAAATGAATCGCAACCGATGCTAGTTACTCCAATTATGAATTTCGGTACAAAAATGACACCAGTAACACATTGAAAAGATCCAGATGGATTGTGATTGCCCTCCTTGGTGGACTTTTTTAACTTCTATGCTCCGCCGATGGAAAGGCAGGGAAATAACCACCCAAATGGCTTTTCCAACTGTGGGCCCCATTTTTATGCTAAAAGAAAAGGTGCGTTCGAAAATAATTGAACCAAATAGATTTGAATGTGATCCATTACTCATTCAATAAATTTTAATTTCTAAATGAGAGCATATTCTCGGTAGGCTGCAGGATGATTGATTAGATGGTAAACATCGCCGCTCTGTATTGATACTGTCCCAGCGGTTTTGGCAGTGTCAACGCGGCATGACACGATGAATGCTCGGCTTTGGCAAAGCCTACACAAGGAGCTCCAACAGTTGGCGACAGAAATATTGCACTATACAAATCGACCCGGCTGAGAATTAGACCAAGTTTTGAAAAGTACAAATTTGGTTTGCACTTTCGTTTCGCTTGCGTAGAAAATCTATCTCCGGAGCTGCAGTGGCCGTTAAACGCTGCGAAATTCGCTGCGTTATTCGCGAGGCCATCGATCGGGCGAGCGCGAGATAGTTGGACATCCCTGATTGGCCGGACGTCAAGAAAAGTGAAAAAGCATGCGAAATTGCAGCTTGTTCCGTCCGGGTAGCACTGCGTAAATGGTCGTGTGGGCGGCGGGAGGGAATAAATAAGAAATGGAAATTTGAACGAATGAACAAAGCTAGGAATAATGTAATAACAGACGAAACGTAACAAGATACCGCGACCTTTTTCTCTTGTCACGAATAAGATATATAGTGCTTGGCTGGTGCTATCTAGTTGTGTCCTTTGCGCTCAAAGCAGGCTCTGGTTTACTCGGTTGGGATCTGGTTGGTTAAGGTGACGTGACAAGGTCTGTGTTTACACCCTCTTCGTCACCCTCTATGTTGGCTGTCGGAAGGGGTTAGTGCATCAGCGAATTAAGGTGACTGTCTCAATTGTTTTGACTTGGGGTGAAGCAGACAAAATACTTCAAAATCGTGGCTACAAAAACGTTTCAAATAACCACTTTCTATACAACAATTAAAAACTATGATTTTAAAGAACAAGCGATAGAAAACCTGCGCCTGGTTATAACGATAAACATGCTAAAGCCCTCTCTAAATCGCTCGGAGCGCACTGTTCGGATCGTTCCGACTTGGTTCCGACTACTCCACAACTTTGTTCATTTTGCTTTGTAATCTCCATAAAAACAAGTCGGACATTCCATTCCACAATTTCAACCCGAAGTTTTAATAGATTTTTTACTGTAGCACGTGACGCGCCATCCGCGCATCGCACTAATCGTCAACAACATTTTATCCACCACACTCTGAAAAATATCTGACCTAATACATTCTGATGATTGTGAAAGTTTTTACGGTTGCACAGCGTACTTAACGAAGGCAAAACAAAACATGTTTTTTAATTATTGTTCCCAATGGTGTGGTGTGTGTGTGTGTGCCCGTGGAAGCTTCCAGCATCACGGAGAGCGAAACACTTTGCGATCCAGGCCGCCGCATCGCACGTCGCTCGCTGAAGAGGCAAAAGACATTTGCCTTTTTTTCTGTAAATACGGGGAAAAGAACACACTAAGAGATGCAAAGCGCGCGCGTCGCCTCTCCTCTTGTTTCGCGTCGCCTGCCAGCCTCTTCTGAAATGTGTGGCGTGGCAGGAAAAAATATTGAAGTGTCAAGATACCCCTGCACGCCGGCCGGGCGCATGGGTCGGCGCGGGGGCGGGAGGCGGGCGCGGGGGCCGGGGTGAGATGAGGAGAGGAATAACTTAATAAGACGCCGTCAAGAGGAATTGAGTAACGCGCGGTGCTGCGAAAAGCCAGATTTGCTTTCTTTCTCACGGAGCAGAAAAGTACAAAATAAAACATTGGCGAAATGTTCTGCGAGGCTTGACGCCGGTGTTTTCTACCGGCTGAGAGGCGCATTATGGAAATCATATGCACGTAGAACACGAAGAGATCGGTGATATATTCTCTGCCTCACGACGTAAAGCGCGTAGACGCACGAAATTACCTTGTCACATTGCCGAGGTAACTAGATCTAACTCGATAGTATATCATCCACCCGCGTGCCATGCGGCATATACACATATCTTTACAGGATACAACGGAACGCGTCGCGTTACACGCTTGGTCAGAGACCCGCGACTCTCATATCTTGCCGACAAAAGTGCACGAGGGCGCCGATCCCTCGGGAGCCTTCCGACAGCGTTGCCAAGCCAACAAACGTGACACCCACCGGTGGGGGGGGGGGGTACTGGGTGCCGGGGAGGGAGCCTGCTAAAACCTCGCGAAACTCGGATACACGGGCTTTGGCAGATTCGCGCTCGCGCGGCCGAAATTTATTAACTTTTGGTGTTTTGCCAGCAGGGGTATGGTGAACGCCTTTTGCTCGGCGGCGGCGGCGGCGGCGGCGGTGGCGGCGGCGGCGGCGGCGGCGGCGAAGTTTGATCGCGGGGAAAAAATCGGCGAGCGGCGACACCAGCTGTCCCGTGCATTAGCTGTGTGTGCGACCCGAAAACACCGGCCTCTCGCTCGGGACGACGTGGCAGCGTCGGGCGGGACACGGAATACACCGAGGCTGGCCGAACGCCGGGCGTTTGAGCTCGGAAGGCGCCGAGGGTTACCGAATGAGATGGTGCCTGCTTGAACGACACAGGCCACGGACATCTCCGAGCTTCTCCGAACGCCGTCGTAGTAGTCACAGACTGCGCCGAGTCGAGCCGAGCGTTGCTTCACAGGTAGGTATGCGATTTTATTTAACACTTTTCTTGTAACTTAGCTATGTTGAAAAGTTTAAGTGGTCGATTTTCTGAGATCTGTTCAAGAATTGAATAGCCCTGTTAGTTATCTGCTTATAGCTTTATTCATGATCAGAAATCGATGTCCACTCGGAGATAAATGGAATAAACGCAAAAAGAGATTACAGATTTAAAGTTTGGTTGTGTTACTACCAAACTTGTTTGCTTGTAATAACAAAATCCCAGATTTTTTGTTTAAAGCCCTATAATTATATTAACGCCACTCGGAAAAACCAAACCTTATTCCACTAAAGCCAAATTATGGGTATTCAACTTTGTTAAATGTGTGGTGGAATGCACCCCTTTTTCAAACTGTCCTTTTTAGTGGACATGAACAGACATCTCATTCCAATTGCCCATAACACTTTATATTTTGAGTTGTTACGATCTGTCTAAAGAAACGTCCAGCCAACAAATCGCCAGAGACACTATATACAGCGTCGTTCATATAGGCAGCAATCGCATCGCCAACCCCTGTTTACGACCCCCCGACCAGAGCAGTGCCACTGGCCGTCGCTAAATCCAACAATCAACCCGTCAACGTCCGCTCCCCGAGATGCACGGACCACCCGCCAGCCGGCCGCGAGCTGACGCTGTGCTCACTTCCCGCTCGTTTCCTCCCCGGAGAAGCCGTCGAGACGGACGCCTTGGAATGCATGCAGCTGAAAGCGACGCGCGGTCTAGTTGACTTACCGCGGATCAATTTAAACATGGAAAACCACGCCGCCGTTTGAAAGGTTTTTAACGGTTCGCCGGAGTGCATCTACATTGTTTCACACAGCTACACACAGCGATGTTCCCCGTTCGATCTGGAGACTATAGGCGATGCTTAACGGGTGTGGTGGACTGGCGGAGCAAGGAATGATGCTGTCACGCTAGAATGTGTTCGCCCCCGTCCCCCCATCACCACCGTCACCCCGTTGAACGGTTATGAATAAGAAATAATCAAATGAATCCTTGTCTTGGGCAGAAAAAGAATAAGAAAAAGAAAGCACCTTGACAATAGAAGCTGATGGCGTTTTTATAAACGAGAACATGGTGTTTTTGAGTTGACTAGGGCTTTCATGATCGCAGTATTGTGCAGCTTCGTGGTGGAGGTGCCGTGATCTGCTCTGCGGGTTGCGTTCAGGCGACCGATCTCAATAACCTCGATAGCGTAGAGTATTGAGCCAAGGTCAAGAGAACTGAAGCCAGATTTTCGCCATCTTCGTCAATTATGTACAGCTATATCCAAAGTCAATGCGCTTTTCATGCTGTTATACCGAGAATTATGAGCTGAAGATATTTCTACAAATATTAAATCGTTTCTACACCAAGTTTTATTTCATATGTAATTAAGCAAATGAATTTGATGAAAATTGGAAGTAGGAGAAGGTAATGAAAAGTGCCTCAACTCTCACTGAACGAAGCGCTATTCAGGCCTTTGATCCAGGCTGTAGAGATCAGTGGTACAGGCGCAAACTAACTAGTGCGTTACATTCATGCCAATTTATTTTCAAAACATTATTTTCAAGCGCCCGTGGCTTTTAATTTTGTGGTTGTTATTCCCAAAATTGATGACGCCATGGTGGAGGCGTCATGATCTGGTCTGCGGGCGGTATTCAGGGGCGTTGGCAAAAGTACTAAAATGTCATGCGAATTACTGTCTGCTCAGTGAATCGTCGGTCGGGCGTCGCATCTCGCGAGAGCCGCAAGAGCGCACGCGACTTTTTGACCTTGCAATTGGCGGCGCCAGCTTTGCCGTCAGTTCCACAACGTCTCACTAGAACTAGGACGGTGGAAAGTTGGTAGAGGAAAGAGAGCATGGCCGCTTGCACCGCCGCTAACATCGTCAAAATCGTCTAGCTACCGAGTCTTTGCTCGCATGAAACTTAAGGCTTTGAACGCAAATATTAATCGTCTTTAATAGAAATAAAGGAAATAGAAGTTGAGAGAAGAAAAGTTTAAAAAAAATTGAAATTGATAAATTCTTCGTGGATGTAAAATGGATTTTGAATAGATAATAACGAAGGTTGGTAATGAACGAAGAGCGGTTTTGAATACTGGTCAATTCGATTAGGAGTAAATTATCATTTTTTTATAAGGCTGGTATAGCGCATTCGTGTGTTCTTCTGTGGGAATCGAACCAAGCTGCAAATTTCGTTGCATGGATATTTTGTTTCAAATAACAGATTGCACATCTCTTCGTGCAATGGGCGCATGCCATCCATTTCACCAAGGCATTGTCGTGTGGAGAGAATATGTTTTCGTGTAGAAATTTGTGTTAAAAATAGACAAAAATTTGAGAATGTGTGAGAAGGCAATGAACCACGTCACCGCGAAGCACCGCACCCCACTGCACACATGGCCAGGGGCGCCGACTGCAGCGACCAGGGGGTGGCTGGGGGGCTGGGGGTGGGAATGACGTAGAGTGCATGATCGATGTGAGCAAGTACTTCCCGTGCCCGCGACGCTCTCTTTGAAGTCACGTGACACACAGCTTCGCGAGTCCCTTTGGAGGCGGTGGGGGCGGCGAGACGTGGTGAGGGGGGCGTTAGGGGAAGGCACTTTTTTGAAAATTTTCAGCGCAGATCGAGTCAAGTGCAAATGAAGTGGCGCTGTGGCCTGCTGCCGGAGAATGTGGCTGGCAAACAACAATGCTTGTTAGTCATTCAGACTGGCGGCGTGCGGTACGCGTAACTACCTCCAGTTATTTAATTATTGTTCCAATTCTTAGATCAATACAGGCATAAATACAGAAAGTAATAATACCGTGATACAACGAATGATTTAGTCTTAGATCTAAGTCCAGGGTGATTATAGCTTGGAGCAAACAGCGCGTCGCCAACTAGTGCAAATCGTGACCTAGTTTTGGGCAAACTTAATTTCTCTCTGGACAAACACATTTCCCTTGACTGTGTGTATTTCGATCAATTGAGATTTTCTTTTCATTAACAAGCTTTTTACTTCACGGAATTCGAAATTGCTTTCGCCCTGTTTATTGGTAGCGTTATTTGTATATATACAAATACGCTATATACAAATAGCGTTATTTGTATATATACAAATAACGCTAATATACGGTGCAATGGGCTTAAGCCGCAAGGAGGTTCGATTACACCGAAGTTACCTCAGATTTCGCCTCATAGGCAAATGCTTTAATCTCTGGCACTAGCTTTCTTTTGGTGTGTCCATTGTGAAACGACATGAGACCACCACCGGAAGGCCAGGGCGCCGCCACTGCACGCCGATCTCATATCCGGCGCAACTCCCCAGGGGTGCAAAGATCTCCGCGCATCGAATCTGTCTGCCCAGCCTCCTTCAACAGCGTCTAGCCGTCGATCTCGGAATATGCAAATCAAATCACGGTGACAGGCTGGTTGCCATGAGCAACCGCCTCCTCCCCGCATCCCCGCGCGACGGAAAGTATCAATCAAAGGAGCGCGTGGAAAAAGTGTGACGTCATTTAGCGGGTCTTCCCGCCGATGGATTTATGTCGGTGATCTGACACCATGAATACAATATTCGACTGATGGGACACTTGCAGAGTGTTCGCAGCTCGCGGCTCTAAACACGGGCGTCGTCGTGTCAGGAAACGCGTTAGGAAAATGTTGGCCACGATGGAGGAAAGCGTTGCGCACATTGGAAACCTACAACAACGGTATGTGTTTCGAAATTCAATTGTTTATATTATATTTAGATCGTTTTAAGGTAGAAAAGACCCTAACTCGCATTTTGTGTAAGATAAGATAAAAAAATATTTTTAAACCAGTTGATCGAAGTTTTGAGGAAACTCAATTTTTGATATATCGGTTTCAATTTCTAAACAGCGTACAAGGCAGGCCCTGCGGCCGGCCATCTGCACATCGGAAAATGGTTTTTTTAACCAGAAAATTCAACTCTTGACGGATCGAATTTCATTTCCAATAAGCGGTTCCGAACTTGAATGAACTTTCCCCGAAAACACTGTTGCCCGTGGAAACAATTTCCATTTTTAAAACATTCCCGTGTTGGCAACAGGCTCTTTTATTCGAGACAAAGATGGCAGTGAAGGCTTTATTTTATGCAAATCGCCGACACCGAACGTCACAGATGATAGTTGATATAGGTCAGAATCATTGCTCTGTTCTCGAGTCACCGTTCAGGTAACAGGAAATGGCACTGTCGCGTAACACGGATAAGGTGCTTGCTGATGAGGCAGCGTTGCTGTCTGCGAGACAAGGTGTGCGCTGTCACCGACCACTGCAGACATCTTGGTGTCGGTCGGACCTAGAGTCACGTGCCCGCTGTTCGCGTCTCGTTGCTCCTTCCGTGACTCTCAGCGAACCTGGGAAACCCCGCACGAATCACAGCCGACGTTGCAGCATCACGTACCAACTGCACATCGCTCGGCACCGTACAGCGTCGTTGCTGGCGTTTCATTTATTTATCCATAACACTGGCGGACTTTTTGCTGACAAAAGAGCTGAGCTCAGAACGGGTTCGCCATTACGTCTCTTGCTGCAATTGCCAATTTTCTTCTGATCCGATTTTTCTTCGTCTTTCAGCTCGATCATTTCACGATCAGCCAGCTGTTTCCATTTTGTCATATCCTTCCATGCCAAGCATTCATTTCACTTCTTTCTGAACTTATCATCGTTCGCTCAAGGCCAGCCTTTGAAATTTCCAGTTGGACAACTTATGACCAAGCTTACAATATTTCTCAGTTAGAAGTTAATAGTTTATTTTAGAAAACAAATAAGCCGTGTATCAGGCTGATAGCATGTCATTTGACTTAGGTCCAGTTACATTGACTTGTTAATTATTTAACGATCTTTTAACACAATATCTAGGCACCTCTTTGGCAGTGGTCATGGTAATAACAAATTGGATATCGTTAATAAGTAAACGGGCCACTGAAAAACCGGACCTAAGGCTTTAATCTAGGGTGGAAAATTTTGTAAAGTCGATCTTAAATGCCACATTAAAACTCCTTCGTGGCCAACAATTGGTATAGCATCTTTTTAGTCAACTTCCAAAACGGGAAGCTGATTTTAGATCCGCTCGTTTTAAATCCAGTCTTTCCACTCTCATTTCTCAGTCTTATTTTTATACCGCTCTTTCCGACCGAGCTATCGCTGCACGCGACGCGCTACAAAATGGAAATTCTGAATCCTGATCACAGCGTTCCCCCTCTGACACACAATTTCCTAAGATCGCAGCAGTGTCCGACGAGCCTGACAAGCGACAATAGCTGCGACGCTCGGAACGGAAGGAGACGATGAAGGCAGCCGGCCATAAATCCAGCTTGCTAAACGCCCCCCGTCCAGGACGGAGGCTGGCCACGGCCGGAGCGTGGAGTCCGGTCCGGTTCGCAGATAGCGTCGCGTCCGAGCTTGAGTTACGGCCAGGGCTGCCGGTTAATAAAATGTTTTCTTGATAAGGCGGCTGTCTTGATCGAAAGACTTATCGGCCCCAGGTTCGTGCGCTGGTGACGCCACGCCGTGTTGTTGCTTGCTTGCTTGCATCCGATCTCTGCTGTTGTAAGTGCAAGACATGCTAGGCGATGCCGCTCACCTGTACTAACGTGTGGCACTATCTTGAATCGAAAGAATATCACTTAATTGAGTTCTTATGGATTATTTTATCTCTAAGAACTAGTAATCGCCAAATATAGAATACTAATCTGAGAAAAAGGCGATTAAAAATACCTATTTTATGTAATTCGATAGACGAACATGAATAATTTAATCAACTCAAACATTTACCGCGCTATTTTATAAAATTCTAGATTGAAATAAATTTTCTTAGGATTTAGAACTATCTTTTGACGAGAATGCCAGTGGCGAGCCGATGGTTCGGCTCTGCTTAATAATCTCACTCCGTCTTGCGTAACGCTTGATTACCCACAGCCTCCAGCGCGAGGTTGCAGTCTGCAGCAGAGATCAGTAATCCACTCGATTTGGACATTAGGCAAACGTTGGTCTCGTTCTTGATCCGTGGTACAACCATCTGTCTGCCTTTGATTTGTTTGCTTGAAATTATTGTCAGACATATTGCCATTTCCAAGTGTTTAAGAAATAAGTGCATTTCTCTGTTAGAAGTTGTTAGATTTTCAACAGATGGACATGACCTTATCACGGGCGTGGATCATTAAAGAGAGCGTCGCCTAATGTCACCTACAGCATGGTTTTGTCACAGCCAATTACGAGTCTCGTGGGATTTATCCAAATTGAAACTGACTTTGCTATGGCGATAGAACATATTTTTCTTTTACCTCCATCGACTGAAGGACCCGATGCAATTCCTGTTGTTTATTTACCGCAGCACGTGCCACGTGCAGTATCGCCACTGGACACACGACCGATCGCACACGGGCGCCCTACTCGCGTCCGCTCGACTGCCGCCCCCCGAGTCTCCATTGAGTTATTCCACGTTCCCTCGCCTAACGCCCCCCCCCCCCTCGCCCTCATCGGGCCACCCACCGCCCAGAGAATGCGTGGAAAAGCGAAGCAAATTCGCTCGCGAAAGACATCCATTTCGCGCGCGGGAGCTGAACGCGCCATCGCTGCATTATTTCAGGCCACTTATCTGGCGCTATTTCTTGCCGGGGCTCGATAAATCTCTGCCCCCCCCCCCCCCTTGCCCCCCGGGCGCGGGGTGTGGGTGGGTGGATGGGTGGTAGGGGGGAACGAGCCAGTATTTACTGGAATCGCGAAGTCTATGCGTCTTCGAGCGGGAGCGCGCGCGGGGACGTTGCTCTATATATCGACCAGCTGTTGTGACAGTCGAATTTATTTTTAAATATTAATAAAGGCTATCAGAAAGATGGCACTGGGCCGAACTGGATTGCGCACGCGACCAATTCGCTGCGCGTTTCGCTGTCGGACATCGGGGAAATTTGTGAACGTTGCGAGCAAGGGATGTTCAGTTCGATGACTTGGATTCCCCGAGGAGAAATAGGGTGGTATCACCAGTGTTACTGCGTGTTGCTTGTGTGACCACTTTTGTTCGCTGTAACCAAAGTAACTAACTAATTGCCTAACTTCAACAATGGTAGAACCTTAACTCTGTGGTATAGGATCTTAGCAACACTAGAACCACCATGATCGTGAAATAAAATCACATAACACCAGACTTACTGCGGTGCCAATTGTTTCTAATTTGCTACTATTTTGTTATTAATCTGGACGGCCCATAAATGCAACAATGGTAGCATAAAGCGCTAGAAACACTTCCGTGTTGGTATATCATGGGGAGGATCGCCACCTCCATTTAGACAACTTCGTCCTGCAAAAGTTCAACAACGAGTTCCGAACAACCAGCGAACGAACGTAACCGTTTGGCTGTCAAGTTATCGCGGTGATTCCTTGTTCGGAACACGCTAAGATTTAGTGTGGATGTGGTTCAGTGCTTGCTTCGTATTTTTTGCTGTCGCTGCTTGCTTAGGGCTTCTTGGAGCATGGCCGGCTGCCATGAAAATTATATACAATGAGTGGTCACTGCTCTGTTAAAGTTCATAATTAATTCAGACTTTTTATCTGGAAACAAGCATGGACCTCTGATACACAGACAGAGCCTTATAGGAGGGTTTCTTTCCATTAGCTCTCATGACTAATCCCTGCAGAAAGCTGTGGATTCGGAGGTAAACTCACAAATAATTCGAGTGCACTATAGGCACTAAGACGCTGTCCAGTTCACCGATTGGCTTGTATGCGCTAGAAGTCTGTAGGAGAGTGGTAAACTCAAGTAAATCCTGGTGTATAGATTTTGCCGGGCAGTATTTCAATGAGAAGCTGTACGCTGGTCGCTGAATGGCTTAGGTTGGTACACGCCTTTGGCTGGACCAAGGGCACTCTGCATTGTCGACCTCGGTCCTTTAGCGCAAATCAATTGCGATTGTGATTTCAATTCATTGCTAATGGCACAATGATTAGTTCGCAACCCTCATTAGTCAGCCTCGGATTTTCTTTGTGTGCAGAGGTTTAGGGGTGGGTGGGGGGGGGGTGGCAAAACCGTGCGCCCCGGCAAGTTTATGGTCTCCGCCGTGCCCTACATTTACGTGACTTACGCCTAGAAATGTCTGCATGCGTTCGGATCAAGTCACAGCCGCCACGAAAATTCTTATTAGTTTCTTAAAAGTTAATATAGTCAGCTACGTTTCTACTTCATAGTCGCAATCGGAAGAAAAAGTTCGTTGAGAAAAGAGTGTTCTGATAAAGTAAACTAGACTTCGATAAAGGAAATATACGATAAAAGACACAGCGCAAATCGAAAATCTTCAAAGCATTTCTGAGAATAAACTTTCAATTAGTGTGTTGAGATAAAGTTGAAGTTAGTAAATATCGGAAGATGTAATTGACGACAAGACGCACGAGTTCGTGTCAAGAAGTTGAATTGGCTGCTGATCAAACGATGGCGTTGCGATGACGAAGATGCCAGTGTCAACCCCGGCATACAGAGTGGCCTGTAAACTTATTACGACGAAATTGCTGAAACTAAGTAGCGCGCACCGACAACTTTTACTCGTCGCATGCTCGTCCCGCCTTCGTGCCAATCTTCAAAGTTTCAATTCGCTGAATCCGTCCGCAAAAAAGTTAAGCAACATTTCGATCGGGCCTTGAACGGGTGACCACCACTCTCGCACCCCCGCGTACTAAATCACCCTGGCAGCACAATTCGCAGTGTCCCCACCAATCGGAACCGAGTTCCACCAATATATTACCATGGTTACGACATGTTGTTAAATAATAGCCGCGATATTATTCAAGCTTGGAACAGGGTTAGATTCCAAATCCATTTCCTACGGCAGAGTTATTACGAAGAATTTCTTGCGAGACAAGACTATTTCTCTCGACTTTTCACTCCGCAGTGGTCGTCTTGTCTGTTTTTTGCACGTCGCCTACCGAATCCGGATCCGCAGCCTCCCGTCGCCGCCTGCCAACACCCAACCGACATCAACCCCCCCCCCCCCCCCCCACCCCCCGGCGTATCGCGGCACGGCCAAATCACGGAAACTCGGTTTCCGCGACTAATTTGCTACACGATTTAAGATCTAGCTTCATCTCGCTCGGTGTAACCTCTGTCTCTCTGCACCTCCGCCGCAGTGACGAGCATCTTCAACGACTTGAACGACCTCAACGACATCATTGCAACCGTCGGCTCCGCGTCGTGCAGCGCTCGCAGCGCTGGCAGCGCTAGCGCGGCCGCGTTGCGCATCACGTTTTAATTAAGTTTTGAAAAAAAACATCTTGTCGGGAAGTGAATCAAACGTCGAACAGCTTTACGGAGCCAGCGGGATACACAAAAGATTGCACGGCACCAAATAGCGTTCTCATAGCGTCGCATAGAGGCAAAGAGAGACAGAGAGAGAGCGCGTTGGCATGCAGAACGCTTTGCATACTTAATGCTGTTTGTGTGCGTTTAATATTTCACTTGTTTGCTCGCGAGAGCGCGTGCTCGGGCGTCTGGCCGGCCGGGGCCGCCATCTCGATCGCCGTGGCGAAGTCTCACGGCACCCCAGAGTCGTCGTGACGAATGATAGGGCGGGCGCACGTTTGCCGAGCGCACTGAGCGCTGAGCGCTGAGCGCTGAGCGCTGAGCGGGTTCCTAATGACAGGGACAACGTCTCGCCGTGACGCCGATATAGGCCTCGCTTTGGGAGCTGGGGCGCTTGCGACGTGCGCTTTTCAAGGATGGTCCTATGGCATAAAATTTTAAAATTCGAATGGAGTGGAAATGGGGTGGCTTGGTTAGTAGGCTTTATTTAATTCTCAGGAGAACCTGATCATAAACGTGCATAATCGGAAATTTAAATGGTAACCATAATTTAAAAAATTACCAAACCCTTACTATCGACTCTTCTAGGCTATTTGAACCATATACCTAGAATAGACATTATCGCATGCTTGTTATGCTTGATATACGCTTGATGTTTAATCCTTTAATCCTATATAGCATGCTTGTCTAATCCTTAATGGTGCCGTATATTGCACGCTGATATCCATATGAACCTCTCTACATATACCCCCGTGCGAAAAACGTGAACACGTTTCAAAGAATTGTGCTGCTAACACGACCTAGACACAAATGCACTGGAGAATCAGCTGCATGTCTCCACCAGCCGCCAGAGCGCAGTGCAATGCTGAGCTGAACGCGCGTAGCGAATGCATCCTCGTTGCCCGGACAACGGCGTTCACGTCTTGTGCGCCGAGACAGCGAGGCCTCGTCCCAAGAGGCGCCGGACTGGCGGCGGACGTCACGCGTGTCAAGACGCTGCGGTCCGGGCAGGACACGTCCCGGGGCGGGGGGCGGGGGTGGAGGGCATGTCACAGATTATGTTGTGACGCGTCGCGGGAATTGAGCGATCATCCGGGCACCGAGAAATACCGATATTGGAACATCTGCAATGAAACGTGGAGCAATTCGTCGCTAGCCACGTCACTTAGATCAAGTTTGTCGTAGTTTTGTGAGGATTATAGTTTTCAGTACTCAAGTCTCAGGAATTGATTCTCAGATAATCTCAGATAATTTTAGACTGAAAAAAGCGATGGACACGATAAGTATTTAATACGTTATCAATAAATTAATACTAAAATGGACTCTGAAAATCTCCGTCTTATCAATTTGAAAGCATTTTGAAGCTCATTTTCATCAAGGGTAAAAAGTTTTGGAGTTTTGAGACTTTTCGAAAACATTTAAAGACATATTTTCAACATATGTAACTTCCAAAATATCCCAGACAATGCCTATTAACCACCCACTCCCCACCCTTACCGAAATAGTACTACTCCGTTCTGGTGTAGCCTGCCGCCCCTAATAACCCCTCTTTGTCCACCTTGACCCTACACAGGAAACATCCCCCGGGGCACTCGCTCTACTGCCAAAGCCCAGGCAATAACATCGCTATCTCACATCAACATTGTTCATTTTTTGTTTACGAAACATCAAAACTTTGCGCTATTTCGTACGAAGATAATCTTGCCCGGGGTCGAAACGTTGCTCTTAATTTCCATTTTATTGCCGATCGTCGCGTCGATTGCCCGGCTGAAGCGCGCCTCGCGTGCTCAGTCGATTCGGTTATAGCGGCCGGGCGTCTTCGCCGGGCCACGAGATGGCGGCACTGCGCGCCTTCATTGTTTGCTTGACCCCGTGTGTTGTTGGCTCGCTGAGATGTCTTCGACCAAGGCTACGTTCTTTATAGGCAACATCACGTTCAGCGGCCTGGTCGCTGTGTAATAAAGTGTTTCCACGCACAGCGTTGCTTGACAGCTTTCATATTTTTGGACAGCCCTGATCGACTGCCACGGAAACTCATTTCAAAATAAAACTTGTATGGTGCATGGCAAAAATATCATGTAATGTAACTTGGTGCATTTCATACAATAGTCACGTATACTTTCGTTGAAGATGCAGAGCTAGTTAAAGCGTCTCAACTCTTGCAAACTGCAAACTGCATACATAGTAAGGAAGCGGCTCTAATGTGCGAATCGACTCGCGCTGCGTATCGCAACCTAGCTTTGGTAGAAGGCGATTTTGACCTTGCAGCCCTGCCTCTCTAACGTGTCCGGCTTGCCGGTTTCAAGAATAAACAACCTCGACATGAATTTAACCCCCACCACATAGGGAAAAACGCATAATGCGAAGAATCCCTCTCATCCTCGGCTAAGGTGTGCGAGTTCACTCGCGAGTTCACTCGCACACCGACACCGACTACAAGTCAGGACGAGGCGACCTGGCTCAAATCTCTGTGGCTCGCGCGCAATCTGAGACGTCTCACGAAGGCCACCGGGGTGATCAATGTGAACTTTGCAAAGAGAGGGCGATGGTCGTAAATAGCGGGCACTGCAACGACATTGAGAGCTGTATTTCCATGCTGGAGACAGTTTGTATGAGGGTTCTTATTTTTACATGCGTGCTTTAGGTTCGTAAAGAAGTGATAAAGAGAGAGAGATAAAGGACACGGACTGAACATCCGAAGTAAAAGAACAATTTGAAAGCATGCACTGTAAAAGATGCTTGTTCTTTGTGTAAGTCATTTGGAACGTTTTAAGAAGTTGGCAAGAAAGCATCATAATGTGTGAGATCGATTTTTAAATAATACCTCATGGTCCGATTCAAACAGCAACTCGTTATGCTATTTGGTAAACTTTTTAATATTTGGTTAAGAAGTTGTTGTATGTGTGCTCTTTAAATGGCAACAGCCTTATCACGTATCAATAGTTTGAGCTAACCGGTGATTTATAATTAATCAAGTTATTTAATAAATCGATCGCTGAAATATCTTTTAATGTATTTCGCCATTTTTAAGACAGACTCGTTCCATGGACAAATATCTCCCATGTTGGATACCTGCGTAGGCGTCACGAGTTCTATGCACACTGATATAACGTGACCCAGCAACGAATCATCGTATAATTGGCACGCGATTGAATAATATCGTGAAAATTATCACGGTGCTACATTTGGTGGCTGTCGGTGGGATTTACTGAAATCTAATTCTTATTCCGTCTGCGACGTTTAAGCGAACTGTGGAAGGGGGGGGGGGAGCTTTGACAATCGAATCAGCGCCCTGTTTGTCGACAAGATGAAGTTAATTCAGTAAACACGGCGCTGGGAGCGATCTCAGTCAAAGCTCGCAATGACCTGGGAATTCTGTTTGCTCACGACTCGAAGCAGATGTCAAATGAAGTCGGATCGTTGATCGACTGTTGGTTCAGTAATTTTCGACGACGAGATGCAGGGTCGAGGTACTACGAGCTGCTAGCCACGCTCTTTGAATCGAAGCGTAAGGGTTGATCGGTGATGTGACCTATTACTGGATTGCGATCCAGATCTAAGTGATTGGATGTTGAATGATCTTCGGAAATGCTGCTTGCAATTTGAAACTTCTAAAAGGACGCCAGCTGGTGGAAATAAAATAAAAAATTTCAGCGCATATAGCGTCAAACTCGATATTTTTGACAACAAGCATGAAACGGAGTTTTTGTCTGTACTACATAGCCGAGATGTAAAAATCGACGTTGAAGACAAACAAGTCACGAACAAACTTGCAGGGAACGATGGAGTTTGAGTGAAGTTAGCCAGACCATACAGAGCAATCGTGAAACAATTTCGGTCGTCGCGTAACTTGATGCTTTATGATTTAGCACGGCGCTTTTTGCCACCATGTTCTGATAGTTCAAAGTGCTCTAGAGATACCATTCGCGACTGCGATGATATTTGTAACTATTTGACGCCACCAAGACAAGACAGCTGCTGTTCGGCTCCATTCCACTTCGGTGGGCCGGGACGACTAGGACCACGGCCGCTGGGAGTGCGACGGCGCCCAGGGAAAATCTGTCTACAACTTGTCAAAGTGAAAAGTATCGTCAATTCTTGGTTTTTTCCTCCACGCGCCGCTCGCCGGCTTTCTCGGGTCCTAATCACTTCGCGCGGGCCGCGTGACAAAGCCGTCCAATCTGTCTTGCCTTCTCGCACAATGGCGGCACCGTGGGATTAAGCAGCTTAGACCGACGCTTGTTTCGCTCACCGACATCCTAGCTAGAAACTCTGGCAGTCGTGCTGTTTCTTAGAAATTCAATTTACCCATTTTTATATGTTCCCAATCAATGAATTCAAATATTCTACTGTATGATTCGTGAATATGATTCGAAAAATGCGCTGTCACAATTTAATGCCAATCATTCATCACCTTTTGCTATCAAACACCAGCGTTAACGCAGTTTTAGTTTCTCCATGGTATTGAGATTGTTGGCATTGGGTTGGTGGGCTTTTCCTATTTCTCTCCAAAAAGCTATATGGATCAGTAGAATCCCGTACAAATTTGGTAATTTGCTCATTGGCAAAATACTTAACAACTCTAGCGGTTTAGACAGAGATTGCTGATATGAATTACTATATCTTTCACTGACTTCCAGTGATGCTGAACGAAAGTATCTCGTATCGTGAAGGAAACTTAAAGCAATCAATGCTTCTCAACTCGGGGTTATGGAGGAGAGATAACATATGTTATACATATACACCGACACATCGAACCCTTGCTTTTTGGCTGCTACAAGAAGAACATATTATTTCCAAGGATACGCGAGCCCCGCCTTCTCCAAATAATGGACCTGTGTTTTAATTCAAAGAGTTGAATAAAACACTACACGGAGACAACCCCTTTAAGACGTAATCTATCTTGCAAGACTAAGGAGGTGCTAAATGTACACGAGCCAGCTTCGAGTTGCAAAGCGAAAGAAGCCCGAACAGTCCGGGTTAAAACTGTGAATTTAAAACCATCGCACCACCCCCACACCCCGTTATTTTCAAAGTTGCGCCAAACCACCGCACAGGAACACGCCGCAGGGTGGTTTGCCGGGGGGGTTGAACGCCCCCCCCCCCCCAGCCACCCCAAACCCCGCGCTCCACGGGCGGCAAAGCAATCACTGCACTCGCTGCACATTCTGGCATACAGCAGTAACGGCACAAAGTGCACTTCCGGATTGCACGGTGGAGTGCATCGCGCTGCAACTGCACACGGGGTGAACGGGGTGCACGGGGTGCATTGGGCCGTGATAACGAGCCGGGGCGTGGGTCGGCTGGAACTGGAAGAGTGCAGCCATCGGTGAACTATGGAGGGAGGATTTGTACAGGCTGGCTGTACGTGAGCACGGAGCAGGCCACGGACACGAGGCTAACGAAGAATTATTTCGACTCGCGGACTCTTTTTAGAATCTCGAGTGGAACGAATGCGCCGAACGAACATCCTTGACGACGTTGAGGTGGTGCGTGGGTGGGGGTGTGGGGGGGGGGGGTGGTGGTAGTCCTAGAGTGGATTTGCCCACACCCCCTTTAGCCATCCCCTCAGCGCTTTCTACTCCAGACGGTTATTAACAAGAACTTATCAAACGAATCCGCGTGTCATTCGCAAGAAGGACAATATCTAAGGGAAGTGAGCCACTCGTGATTATATCCTGTCAAGGGGAGCTTATTAATCATTATTAATTAAACCCGCAGAAATTACGCCCGCGGCGCTAAAATTTCAATATTTACACAAAATTACCCGCACAATATGTTGGTTTAATCAATTATCTTTGTAATTTACATTGCCTAGCTGGCAGGTCTCTGAAAAGCAACAGCTCGACATATAAATGTTGCAAAATTAATTATATTGGACCCCCATCCCCCTGGAACAAGAGACTGTGGCCGCGTGCTCCGGGGGGGGAGGGGGGGGGGTCGGAGGGTCGTGGGGGGGGGCTCAACTACGTTGACTGGATTCAAACCGACGCCGGCTGACAACGCGATGGCGGCCGGTTGTTTGGGGGTTTCGCGGCGGGTTGGTTCGGTGTTCTTCGGGCGAACAAAGCCAGCTCGAGGTCAATTCAGCCCACGCATACTTAGTGCGCTTTCTTCCACCGAAACCTCGCCAACTTTCGGATTAGTCTTGCTCCGGTCGGACAACGCCAAGCGCGCTTCTTTCAACAACGATCCACAATATACCTTGCTCTATATTCAAATCTTTTCGCTTAACACAACATTTTTAGGGGATGGGGGCCTACCATTTTTTACAGCGGTCCCCAGAGAAAAGTGACTTGATTAAAACGACGAAAAATGCTTTGGAAACGAGACTGGATTAGAATGGCTCGTGAGCTGAAGCTCGTTGCTATCGCTGTACGCGGAGTTGACCTGTGGTTTGCTTTAAAGCTGTAAAAACACGGCGGCTGAAGGTCGGTTGGTTCCACTGGTTCAACTCTAACGCAGTTAGAATTCATCCCTTTCACTCTACAGCAGCGTCGCTAGCGCCCTTGGTGGGCGCCGCACTACGGCATTGTCACCCCGAGTCGGCGTTAATCCAGTCAACTGTGTTCAACGCCCCCGTGGTTGCCGACGTCGCGGGCTCTCGGAAAGAGTTTTCCTCGCTCGACCACACGCGCCTGGGACCGATGAGGACTCGGATCAGTGGCGGAACGGAGGCCGCTATATAGCCGTCAGATTTTACTTGTTTATCGTTACTTTCAAGAATCCAGAATGACTGTTTAGCAACATGACAGGTTTGAATGCATGAAAATGAAATTTAAAGAAATAAAATATTCTTTAAACTATTGAAGAGGCTTGACGAAGAGATTTGTCAGATTCATGGCTTATCATCATACGAAGCCAGGATACAACGCCCAAATCAGTCGTCTACCTCTGAAAACGTGGTTGGATTTATTTTCAGCCAGCTGTATTTTTATTTCTACCGCGGTCTGTAAATGCCGTCTATAAAATTCGGTGAATTATTTGTTTGTTTTAAATACGTATTTCAAATAGTAGAATTGGGGTGAGGGTACAACGATGCCACGAACATCATTTTCGGGTCCCCATATAAAATAAATGATTTATTAAAGGGACGAGGAGTAGGACCCTTACCGGCTGTAATACCATCAAACAACGGTGCTTCGGCGGTATTCGGTAATGGGTCACGTGCTACAGACCCGGCGGGTTTGTAAAATATGCTGAATATTTTAAATAATCAAGCTGCAATTTTTCTTAATTGCAGTCGCTTGTTATTCGGCAAGAAAGCGGAGTTTCCTTCAAAATTTACACCTTTCTAAGCGTCTTCACGACGATTGCCACCTCCTGCGATCGCCGCGCCCCTGTCGACAAAAAGCAGCCCGTTGTATACCCCATTCCTCGCAACACAGCGGCCATTACGTATTCCGGGCAGGTTCGTGCGCCAGCCAGCCTAACAACAATTCCAACAAGTGCGCCGCTCCCAGCAGAGCCTGGCTTAATGGTCCAAAGTCTGCGGCCGACGCCGCAGCCCCTGCCGCCGCCGCCGCCACCGCCGGTGGTGGTGGTACGCGAACCTCTGGGAAGGCGATCTTGGGTCTTCACGAGCCGAGGTCTGGGGGTGCGGAGGGGAAGGTGGCGTCCTGGGAATTCATTACTAAGTAAATGCAAGTCATCAGCGTGGGAAATTGTGGTGCGCGCCGGAAAGCAGCGCCGAGGAAATTGTTGTGGTACAAGACGTTCGCGTCCCCGGCAGCGCTGTGCGTCGTGTGCCCATAGTCTAGCATATTGCATGGTCGCGCGCGTTGGCGTTTTAGATATGCGTGGACGTGTTCATGTTAGGGGCACCGACGTTCTACAGGATTTTATCTGACTGGAGGCTGGATGGGTGATCGTTACTCTATAGTTCTATCAAGGATCCTGTAGATGGTACACAGCTTAGAATGGAGATCAAGTTTTTTTTTGTTCTTTTCTAAGAAGTACAAAAGTCATTTGCAGTTTTTTTTTGTTTCTGCAGTTAAAGTTCTGCACGAGCGAGAGAGTTTTCCGTGTATATGAATGTATATTGTACATAAGTGTAGCTTCCTCCGGAAAGCCACGGTGGTCCCCTTAGTGCTCTTCGACAGGAGTACAGCATCAGGAAATTTCAGGTTCAGAGTCAAACTTGCATTCATCTATTGTGGTTCACCGATTCCATGCTTGCTGCTCCAATTCAAGCGGTCGAATCCAAATGGCTGACCTTCCCACCCATGTTATTTTAGCTGATTATCAGCTAGGTAGCGGAGTTTTGACTGAGACTAGATTCGAACTATTATCTAGTATTACTACAATTTACACATTTTATAAAGCATAATTCTCAATCTTAGCGGGATCCTGTCGCAAATACTTCCTCCTATTCGCCTTCTTCTTCATATTCTTCTCTCTCTCCACTCTTATTTTCCTCTTCTCTCCCGTCCACCCACATCAACCTAATATTTCAAAAAATTGAACAAAGCTCAGAAACCGAACCATTTTCTTTGCTATTTTCGTAGCCGGCTAACTTAAACAGCACCTGAATGTCTGGTCTTGCCTGGTCTTGCATACAACCAGACACATTTACCTAGATTCCTCGCGGATGCAGGAAAACCCGACGCTATATATTTTTATTCCTCCGCTCGCGCGGTAAATAACATTTAATTTTATTTGCCGAGAGCAACAATCGAGGATAACGATTCGGTTTATCCGAGCCGCCCGCCGATTAGCATGCTCGCAGCATCGCGCGCAAAGAAAACTCGCCGGGGATTTCACTCGGTGCTTGGTTTATGCCGCGTGTGTCGCCCATGCACATGCATGGTAAGCTCATTGTCGCAACCCCCCGTGCGGTGTGCTCTTCATCCCCCCGTGCGCCGCGACGACACCCTGGCCCCGTCCCAGCAAAGCGGCTTTGCGCCCAGCTTTGTTAACGCCAGGTCGCGCGCGTGCTTTTTACCACGGCTATTGTTGGATTTGCCGTGCAGTTAAATGCGGGGGGTTTTCTGGCCGTTTTGAATACGGACTCTTTCGCACATGCAACCTGCTAGCTGTTTTGCACACTTTGGCTGTGAAACAAACGGCATTGTGATGTTTCAAATTTCACGGCACGTTTCGTGGGTCAAATCTATCTGATCTTTCCTCTACAAAAAAAAAGTAGAAAATTTTAAAACGTTCATGGCTGGTAAGCAAACGCGGACGTTCTTTGAAGTTTTCAGCGTTTGAATTTTTATAAGCGTGCTGGTAGCGGACTACTCAATAGCTTGCGCTGGTCTTCGTGTTATTTTGTGCAGATATTAAATTCGGATCTCCGAATTAACAATTTAGACACGAAATTCTCACATGTTATTGCTGTTTTAATGCCCCGCCTTGCGACTAGCATGCGCTCCGTGTCGTTTGCTCCACAGCATTGTCCTTATGGGCTTAACAGTTTGAATCAACACGCTGAGAGCTCGGTGCATGTTAACGTTGAGGAAGTACATGTACTTGTTTGAAAGCGCTGTACTGATAGCACGTAAAGTGGACACTCATCGAACAAACTATCATCCTAACTATCCTTTGAAGTTTGAACAAACCCTGATTTTCACTTTTACCGGCCACCATCGACCGGTGTAGACGCATTAGATTTCCGAGGATTCTCATAGCAAAAATGCGAGGAGCCACATTGTCCGCAATCTAAGATTGTAATCAAAGCGGGCGCCGTTTCGCCCATCGCGGACGTTGGCCTCTCGGCGTCCGTTGCGGACATTGCGAATTCTGGCATAAAAATAGAAGGGTCCGATCCTCTCGAAGCCACGACATGAAGAAAGACGCTCGCTTAAAATCACAAGACGCTGGTAATTTCAACCCTAGCCCTAGATCTGAAATGGTGATCGCAAAATCAACATGGTGTCGGCGAAAGAAAGAGTTGGAGCGAGTTCGTTCAGCGAACGATTAGCTTGATCGGATATGAATTTAATAAAGTGCCTTTTTCGTGATTTCAAATCGCAGAGAATCAGAAGGCGTTATGACAAAAGTCTCCAGTCGGCAAATGATTCAAGTTTAATTGTCAGCCGAAAAGAAGAAGTGGACGTCGCGAAGGAAAAGTAGCAGTAATTGTTGGGGACGGCAAAGTTATTCACCGTTGTCGGAACAAAAGACGGTAAATCTTGGGCGAACGCCGGGCGCGGAAAAGTTTGAGAACTCGAAGAGCTTGTCTAACTTTTAATAAGGTTCCGCGCGGCCGCGCGGCGCTGATGCCGCGTGTTTTTTCCCTTTTAATGGATCTCAATATTATATTTTCCGTTACAAAAGCCGAGACGTGCTGCACCGCTTTCCACGGCGTGGTGTGGACGGTGTTTACGACCATTTACTTTGCTTTTCACTTGGCATACAGTTATGATTGCCGCCATTTCCATTTATGAAACCAGAAAGTTAGGCAAGCGATTGTGGTGCTGACTGCTACTCCAACAGACCCTATTGAACGTATTCAAAATAATAGTTTTCTACCCTAATTTTCTTAGAAGTACTTTTACTTCAAGATTTTCATGAACCACTTGCATTCCTAAATCAATTAACACAATCCTCGACATTGGCTCCATTTCTAATCGTCCAATGGCGTGTGCTATTACACAATCTAATATGCTACGATTCTTGAAATCAAATTAACCTGTGGCCCTAGGGTGAAATTCCAAACAGCAACCACTGATTTTGACATGGATTTCTCTGCCACCAAGTGTTTGCCTGCACTAAAGGACAATTATATCAATACCTACCCAACTCCAACAATCGTAGCACCGTCAACTCGCATAAAATCACCGGCCTATCGCCGGCATGGATTCAGTCAACCATAACGCAACGAATCAGTTTATCTATCGCACACACATGAAATGCAGAAAGGGCTGGGTGTCGCCGACGCGCTGCGTTACACCCTTCGGCGTCCGGGGACTCCCTGTTCCGGGGCTGCTCCGCGGGGGAAACCGTACCCTGTGTTAGGTATGGCCGGGCACAGATAGGTCGAGTGCTGAGCCGACAAGAGCAAGTTATCGGCGCACTAAGTTTCTCTTATCACAAGGTCCACGGCGTGCTTTGCTAAACGACGGCGTCTTCAGTGCTCTGCCGTCGGCGTCGTCGTCGTTGCCGAAAGCTAGCGACCCGAGGCAGCTCTATTGGGGATGGCAGGGATTCTAGACCGTGTTTTTATTTTTGGTAATAAGTTTGTTAAAAGTGTTGTCATAAAGCTCAGCATAGCTGCAGAAATTCCCGACATATATCATGTTTTCTATACTTCAAGAACCACTTAAAAGCATGCACTCGGCGCGTTACCTGCAAGGGATGAAAGAACATAAATTTGTTTTACTTTGTTGCTTTATTATTGGCATTTCAGAACCAGAAGGGTGTATGGCATGAAGAGAGATGCCTCTGCACAATATTAAGTACTTTTACACAAATTATCAATGCTTTTAGTCGTGTTTGCTTAGAGAATTTGCGGTTGGATTTTTAAGTATTCCTATTTTTGTTTCGATGGTTTATCTAACCAGAGGTATACAAGCCATTTACCATTTTAACTAGTGGAGGCTGAGAAGATAGTTTGAGAGTTCCGAGGTTTCATTCAAGTGGCAAATCACTTGCTGTGAAACTCAATTGTTGGCCTCTCCAGTCTCATGACTTAAGTGCTGATAAAATGGAAAGACAAAAAATATTTACTTTATTTCTTCTTATAACTAAAAAAAGCCTAGCCAGTCAATACGTGTGGTAAAAAGACGGAAAACAGCTCATTCACCGCAGCAAGTAACACGAAACCACCTGAAAAAAACCAGCGCCGGCCGGAAACGCACCCGGAAAAGCGTTCGGAAGTTTTCCGAAATGAAAAGCGAGTAAAGTCGGTTGAAAAAGCAACGTACCTTGCACGGTGGCGGCGGCAGCGGCGGCGGCGGCGGGAGCGGCGACTGCCGGCGATCCTTCGGCCTCCTTTAATCCCAACCACACGACAACCACGAAGGCGGCGACGCGCCAGACACACGCGGCCGGTAGCATCGCGGACTGTCTTATCGACCGACAGACACAACCGACACGGCTGACACGACTGACACGGCTGACACGACCATTACTGAGCACGGCTCCGTGGACTCCTAATTGCCGTTCGACCGACCCGTTGTTTCGACGGGGATAAATTCGCGAGCGTCGTGCTTACAGGATCGCTTGATTGTTTCTCTGACGAAGTGGCGCCTATTCAAATTGAGCGGCTCATCAATGTTCGCAACACAGCTCGATCGCTATCAATTTGTAGAGGAAGCAATTTGCTGCTCGAGACGTAGGGCATTGAAATACTGGCTTTTAGAAGTCATCCGAGTGTGGTGTGCCAAGAAAAGTGTCTGTGAAGATGTACGCTAGAGCTGTTTGTAAGGCAGTTAGGTTTGCCGGGATTGCATTGAATGTGCTTCCCAGTGTTCGGCTCCGGTCGCCTGTCGTTCGTACTGCAATGCGTCGTCGAACACGTGTGACGCGGGCGCGAACGTGTCGCACGTACTTTTTTTCACATTTGCCCGAAGTCTGTGCCGCTCGAAACACGAAAGTGGCGCGACGGGAAAGTTTGCAGCAAACTTTGTAGCGCCCGGTGTGTGTGTGTTAGTTTCGGATTTGCTTGAACAATGTGAACAACACTGTGCCGATCTAAAACAATATACCAACACTTGAGACTTTTGCAGAAAGTGAGTTTTTCAAGGGGACAAAAATCTTTTTTCTAATGGCCAGTTTTTCCATTTTCGCAACTCTGCGTTGAAGTGAAAGTTAAGCTGAATTCCATGGCAACGTCAAATCACATTTGTTGTGAAATTCAGTTGCTTCCGAGAGATGTTCCTTAGCTGGGAGTTGAGCTCGAGTCAAGATGCATGTCACGGACATTCTAACAACCAAGTTCATGTTGAAACTAATTTGCTTTTGAGAATATCTCATTAGCCATCAGTTGATAAATTTTGTGCAAATCGGCCTGTAGAAGCTTAGATTTTTTTCCTCTCATATAACCCTTCGCATGGTACTGCTCCTGTTTTTTCCCCAAAATTATTAACCAATTATTCGAAAACGTATATTTCACCAGATTTTTACTTCCGCAGTGGAGATATAAAGAAGAGATTATAAGCTCAACAGAAAGAAAACAACTAAGAAAAGCCAGCTGAGCTGTGATTTCACCATTTTCCTTGGCTATATTAGCGGATGATTATTATTTTTAGTAGTTTTTCACTCACCTGCTTAGTTAAACAAGGACACTAAGTCAATTAACAGCTGCACTTATGCACTAGGCTATGCACTAGGCAGCACTAGATCAAATTAAGACTTGAGTTGGACGTAAAATTGGCTTTTTCACTCAATTGCGAACATATTTCCTTCGCGACAGAAAAATGACAATTTCAAAGAGATACCTAACACAATCGATGGAATTCGAAATTGCTAATTTTCATCCAGATTAAATGCCACGTGGGCCCGATAGTAAGCTCCCGTTTGATTTCGAAATTCGGCCACAAAGAGAATGCATTAAAACGAAGGGGAGTTGATTAGGCACGCCGCGGCGTGCCGAGGGAAAAACAGTCCGAATTTCATCGCGTTCAGCCACTAGGCATTACTTTTAAGCCACGGTATTACAAGGCCCAGCTGCTGAATCAGAGCGGCGGAAAAAGAACCCTGTGTGGCTCCCGGTGACACACGCGGGCATAACACATGCTCTGTGTTGCGGTGTGATTAAAAAAACCAGCAGCCACGGTGAAATGTGCCCAGTGGCTCGGGAAAAGCTGATCCGGCCTGATACCATGTTTGCATGTGTCCCGTACGGGGATTCTAGCCGGGCAATATAGGAAGTGGTAGACCCTTGAATCAGTTGAAAAATCAACAGTGTACAATGGCAGGGGGTGGGCGGTGGAGAGGCGGAAATCTTAATGAGACAGCCGCGATAGAATTGCGTTTGGGGTTTGGGACAGAGACAAATTTTTATTTGTTTTGACCTGTTCGGAATTGGTTTTTTAAGGTTTTGTTTGAAAAAGTCGCGTGATGAAGGTTATTATTGACGTGAATCCACGCGAATCAATTTAATTCTCTCGCCGAGTAAATAATTTGTTGTTACCATCTTTGGAAATGTTAATACGATGAAATAATATAAATTGTGTCGGAGAATTCTGGCAGCGCCAGCAGATAATTAAAAAAACGCGAGCTTTTAATTACTTATCTTTGTGGAGAAAATGTGATTAAAAGGAGCAATACATTATAAAAACATGATCCGGAAAGATGAAGCAAGTATGGCAGACAATATTTTATATGCTCATCATCTGCCAATTTAAGTTTTAAATATCCCTATGCAATATTTTTTATGTGTTTAGCATAGGGAACATTTAAAAACTTAGTGTCCTTTATCGCTTATAAACCCTATACTGAACATAAATTGCATTAAAGCACAATATCCGATGTTAATACGTAGTTAAAGCAATATTGTAAGCCCAGCTACCGTCACAAAACAAACAAGATGTACCTTCCGTCGAGCTCGACCCGGCACACTCTCTATCCACTCACTACCCTCCTCGCTCAAACCACTGACACCCACCCGCCCGATCACAACCCTTAACAAACCCCCAACAACACACCAGCACCAACTCGACGCCGGTACCTACCGGGCGTCGCGACGCACAACCCCCGGTACCGACGAGCTCACCCCGTACGAACCGAAACCCGATGGAGGCCGCGAGATCGCGGACTCGTGACACCGCTGAGACTAGCGCTCCCTGTGTTCCGACGTCCGCTCGCTACCGACGCTTTCGGCCGACTGCCGGCGTCGTGACGCCTCCGCCCGCGCCGCGCCCGTCCCGGCGCACGACGCCCGATGTTCGTAGCCGGGCGGCGACGTCCTTCGGTTGACGGGGGTTGTCATTCTGTTGCGATTAATTCGTCGGCGAAATAACTCGCTTGACGACACGAAAGGACGTAACTTTCGGGAGATAATAAATCAAAATGTAGAATCACTGTAATAAACAGATATCTTTATTGCTCGTCAAATGGTTCTGACAACAATAGTTTCAGCGCCGGTCTCTTCCGGTTACTTCGTACAATGCACGAGGCCATCAATATGTCCCTACACAATGTCCTGACAAATCCTATAATAACGGCGTCTTCCTTCTGATGGTGGTGTCTGCTGTGGCAGGCATCTTTCAGAGCGTCTCCGCCACAACGGCGTCCCTGCCACGACAGAGTCGCTGAAACAACGGAGTATCCTGTCACAACGGCGTCCCCTGCTTAAACGGCGTCCCCTGCTTCAACTGAGTACCTGCCACAACGGCGTCACCATGCCACAACAGCGTCTCCCATGCCACAATAGGTGACCCATGCCACACAGGCGTCACCTGCCATCATGCTTACCAGACTTATTGTTTCTTGCAGATGATCGACGGCGTCGCGACGGCCTTGTTAATAGACTATCTCGGGTCAACCGACGCCGACGCCGCGTCGACTTCGGACCTAACCTTTAACTCGCGCAGCCAATAAAGATATTTAGGTGGAACCGATTTTAGAAATGATTTGACAGACAATGCTGCAGCGAAATCTTACACTTGATCAGTATAACACCTTTAAAATCCTTTATCGCATTATGAGCATGGCCTCTTATAATCAGCTTCTAGCATCAGCATGAACATAATCTTCAACAGTTATCCGTATATCAAAAGTATGTCCACGTAGGCAATTTTCCGCATGTGGTAAGGTGAAAACCTTGGTGTTTTAGGTACTTTAAGCTGCCTAGTTAGGCTGTCAGGCACACCTATTTATTGCAATGACAGATTCTCGGCATTGTTGTACCTGCATGGCTTGGTTTACCTTTTTTGCAGTTTGCAGGGACACGGGGTTGGGGGGGGAGGGTGATGGTCCACTCTCTTCCACCTTCAACCATAAACTGGCAGTGTTAAAGGGACGCGTCTCAAGGAAATTTGTCGGATGAAAATAAGATGTCATAGTAAAAGAAGCAAACAAGTAAAAATCGGAATAAAGAGCTTTATTTTTTCTTAAACTTGTCTTTTACCAATTTTAGCGCATTTTGTCTTCAAGAAACTATTATCGAACGGGGTTTTGAAAGTTTGGCCCTCCAATCACAATTTTCTTGCGCTTTGCAAAGCTATGCCGTCTTATCCGCGGGCTTAGGAGCTCACCGAGAAATTGTATCATTGAAAGCTTACGGCGTTCAATAAAACCGTTGGATAATAGTTTTTATTTATAAAAAGAGTAGAAAGTTCGGTTATTTTAAAATAGTATGAGGCTATTCCATTTTCTGGCACTTCCTCGCCTGATGTAGAAAATTTTAGTTCTTGGTGGGATTAACGAGCGATGCATGTGAAGAGAATCTTCAAAATCAGATGAAATTGAAATGATGATGAAATTTACAGAATACAATCGTGTTCGTATTTGAAATTTGATTAACTACGATAGTTACTGGAAAACATAGAATAACAGCTGTAAAATTATCCATCACTGGCTAAATTTCCAACTCATCCGCTTCTGATTTCCTAGTATCTTGTGCCATGCCATTCATATTACGAAAAATACATACATTTCTTTATGGACCACACACATAGTCACTTTTGATTCTGGTTTAACTGATGTCGATGGAATTTGCCAGTTACCTGCTATAGGCTAAATATTCTATAAATGTGCTATATAGCTATGATATAGTTCGTAGCAATAGTTATGTTATAGCTATGGGCATATAGTTCATTTACTTGAAATCGTTTAGTTTTGCCCTATGGGCATATATTTTTGCCTTATGGGCATTGGGCATTGTTTTTTCTCGCTTCGCTTCGCTCCTCTAATGACCTCTAATGCGTGCGTGGTCCGTTGGATTGCGAGCTCGTTCCCTGATGCCGGAAGCCAGGGTTCAATCCCAACCACGGGCGAAGCTTTTTGACAAGGGCTGTCTCTGGCATAGAACTGAATATACCAAAAACTCACTGTTATTCGACTTGGACATAGCAACGCGAGCCACACACGGCGGTTATCTATAAAAGCATACTAGCTCAACACGTGCAACGAGTAGGGTGAATGTACAGTAACTTTCTCATTGACGGCGTGGTGTAGTGGATAGCACTCCGGTCTTATGCTCCATTGACTCGAGTTCGATTCCCGATGCAACCGCTTTTTGGAAGAATAATTTCCATAGAACGTGACAAAATGTTAAGTAAAATGATATGGCCAAATGATATATGAAGATGAAATAATATAGATAGTTAAAAAAATTATACCAAGTCACAGAATAATGCAATTTTAGCTACCAGATATCGCTGTCTTTAATTTTAGGTGAAACTCGTGGACGTTCAGACCAAAATGTTTGGTTGAGGGCAGTGCAACGACCTAGGGTGTTAGGGTGGGACGTATATTGACCAGCAAAAATCCGTGTCGACGTTTTGACTTTTTGCTACAAACTATTTCATTCGCCCATAACAAATTGCAAAATGATTCTCTAGCTTAATCGCCATGTCGGGATTCGAACCCAGGACCTTAGACAGAGTATTCGTGTACTCAAGCCACTTGGCTGCGAGTCCTTATAATTAATCGAAAGTATTTTAGGCATTGAGGCAGTCTTTTTCATACTAATTAAAACATCATTTAGAGGCCATACCCCCACTGTCCCAATTGAAGAATAAAGCTCAAAAGTCTCCCGGTACGAACGAACCGTATATTACGTATATCAACGTATCAACGTATCAACGTATCAACGTATATTAACTTATCAACGTATCAACGTATCAACGTATATTAACCAGCAAAAATCCGTGTCGACGTTTTGACTTTTTGCTACAAACTATTTCATTCGCCCAAAACAAATTGCAAAATGATTCTCTAGCTTAATCGCCATGTCGGGATTCGAACCCAGGACCTTAGACAGAGTATTCGTGTACTCAGGCCACTTGGCTGCGAGTCCGTATTATTAATCGAAGGTATTTTAGGCATTGAGGCAGTCTTTTTCATACTAATTAAAATATCATTTAGAGGCCATACCCCCACTGTCCCAATTGAAGAATAAAGCTCAATAGTCTCCCGGTACGAACGCACCACCTTTGCCTATAATAAACATAGCGACTTAACCACTCGGCCATTCAAGTGATATGGCGGTGGTTAATATTTTCACCTGAATATATATAATAAGAAAGATCTTTACAGTGGTAAAAATTATAGATACCAATGGATTTGAACTACGTTCGGTTTGATTCAATTTCACCCTAATAACGAGTTTTCCACCAAGCTATCTTGCCACATGAACCGTCAGATTTCTTTACTAACTTATAAATGTCGTACAATTAAATATTTTGTACAAGACTTTCAATGTAATAATACATACAAGATTTTGTGATAGTGATAAGTGGATGTTGGCAAACCAATAGCGCAAATTTAACGAAGAAATAACTATAACAGTCACTAGCACAGATTCCATTAGTTATGTTCACTTGTCAGAGTGCAGGGGATAACCACTTTACCAATATACCAACTCTAAGAGCAAAGGTACTATCACTCAATAGGTGGTGATGCACATTCGATGCACCAGATGACTTCCTCCTGTACAAGGTACTTGGCATTAAGACAATCGTATCAATCGTAATCGCATGCCAACACATCCGAGTATCATCCCACAAATTGGAAATATACGGTTTTTTATATTTTTCGCCTCTAAGTTCTTAAACAATTTTTTAAATGCGTCATCAAACTGACGCATATCCACATCACGGTTCAAATAAACGTTCGCGTAGGTACCCTAGATTTTAGCAGGGAGGTAGTTATTGACTTTTATTCTATGCTTCTAGTGTGAAACGTAATGTTTACTTTCATTTTACATGTTATCTTCGCGTGCCACTGCCAAACTACGGCCCCTAGTCACATGCTCCGGCCCAGGTAAGCTAGCCTTCGTCGAATCTTCCCGATGGTTCCCGACCACGGATAGCTGGATATAGCTGTTCCGCAGCTGTTCTTCATCATCCTCAACAAGAACTGTCAGCATCCGTCTTAAATGGTATTACTTGGACAAATAAAAGATTGTATTTTGAATATGTATTTATTTGTACCCACACCCAACATTCCTTTCCAGTTCGTTTCGTTTGTCAAAATATATAAACTAATCACGATTTCTCCCGTGTCCTTGCTTAGCTCCGTCCTCGGCAAGCTGCCAAATAATGAGCCGCCATCTTGCAACGTGCTGGATCACGTGGTTTGAAAATCTCGTCGAAAATTAAAGGTCACGTGACTAAACACTTGACTGTATGGGTTCTCACGCGTTGTTTCAGTCGGTCATACATGCGACATTTTACCGGCCCACGTGCGCGAGCACGTTGCAATATGGCGGCCCGGCCTCTCATTGCTAAAGTCGGTCGAAAAGGCGACTTCATTATCAGCCCATAATGTCACTCAAATATACGAATAAATATGTCCAAAAGTATCAGGAGATCATAAAGCGGGAAGAGGTATGTGCTTTTGAACTCTATTAGTCGACCACGTGCTCGCGCACGTTGCAAGATGGCGGTCGAACCAGCTGCTCCTTAAGCCGGTAGAAAAGGGGGCTACTTTATCGACACTTATACTTCATCGACTACTTTTACCGTCGGTCAAACAGGCGACCATTTTACCGACACAAAATTTTTCATCAAATTGTGAGCGCCCAAAAGTATCAGGGGACCAGCAGGTGGGAAGATGTATGTACTATTAAACGTCAATACTCGAGCACGTTGCAAGATGGCGGCCCGACGAGGCGTTGCTTAAGTCGGTTGAGAAGGTGACTATTTTATCGACTGCTTGTACGGTCGGTCAAACAGGCGCCCAATTAACCGACCCAAAATTTTTCATCAATGTACGATTGTAAGCGCCCAAAAGTATCAGGGGACCAGGAGGCGGGAAGAGGTATGTGCTTCTCAGAGCTACAACTCGAACACGTGCTGGAGCACGTTGCAAGATGGCGCCGGGGGCGGAGTCAGGAACAGCTGGTATCCAACGAAATAGGAGTCATCACAATAACAGGTGACAGACATAAATTCCTTGCTCATATCTTTTATTGTAACGTTTAGGGAAAAAACCGTAATTTAAAAACATAACACAAGTTGTTTTTGGGTTTATTTCAATATTTCGTGGTCCTGACAAGGCATGAAGACACTTGCAGATGCAGTTTCCACATTATGCTTGGCTCGTGACTTCGAATTCGCTGCAGCAAACTTACTGGTGTTCCTTGATGATGCAATGAAGTTTTAATTAACCTTGAGATATCACCATCTGCTACCTCTTCCAGCAGGAGCAAAATCCCCTGCCACGGTACATATTTGAGCCAGCCTGCGGAAATACTATCACATAAAGAATGTGTACCAAAATTAAACTTTCCATTGCTGCCAGTTAGTTCTTATTAAATGCAAGGATCTTTCTGAACAATAACTTTGTTCACATTGAAATTCCAGAAACATTAAATCATTTAGGATACAAGCACATTTCTTCAGTTTAATCCCTACCTACCTAGGCACCTATCTACCAGAAAACCATCATATTATACTTCTTAACAACAGCTGAAGGCAATAATATCATTGTCATTTCTTCTAGTGGTTTCTTCAACTCATTCTTCTTGCATATTTTTTCGAGGGGGAAACCTTCTTCGGGACAAAAAACCCCTCTTTAAATCTGGAGCGCTTCATCAATGATCACGACAATGATCCCGATATCTAGATTGCAAGAACCTAGTGCCTCCTTAGAACTTCTCTTGGAAGTGAAATTTACCTTCAAAAAGAGACTATAGCACCAAAAAGCAATGTTCAAACTGGGGTAACTCACTCTTCAACCTTGAGCACAAGTTCCAAGAGCTGAAGAGAGTGACACAAATATAAACAACCTTTCTGAGCATTTGCTGCCAGCAATACTTCTGTACATCTTCAAGCCAACAGGGAAGGAAGAATTTAATATGCAATAATAATATCAAAAAAATATATCTGCCTGATCTTCATAGGCCTTTGGAGTTGTCTCGGCATTAAAATAGTAAAAACAAACTGGTTTCATCATCTAATTTCTATTACCTCTATGGGGAGTATCAGTCCTAAAATCAATTTCCTTTAAAGTCGAGCATAGACAATTGGATAATAGTTTGGTTATCACCACATGCAATTACAAAAGAGGGGTACATATTTCACACTTAAAATTAATCATAGCAAATTCTGCGTCCATCTCAAAACATACTCGTTCCACACATTGCCTGCATTTCCCAGCATGAATGCAAGTCTCCCTGCCATCTACACCTCCAAACGAGAGCATCCAAATCCGAGACAACAACAAGATCCACCCACCGGGCGAACGTCCGATCGCGGCGCGATCCACCCACCACCTTGGGTTGCCCCGTTACAGCGCTATTCCGCGCCGCCGCCAACCAGACCCATGCGCCCTTGCAGCAACAGTCGCGTTAAATTCCCTTGCCGATTACCGACGGCTTACGAAAAGTACTGATAGAGTCCCGACTGCTGAGCGTCTGCGCGGGTTCCAAGCGCCCGTAGCGCGGCCAGCGGATCTCCGCGTTCGTCCGGCTTGTTTGCTCGCAACGCTCCTGCATAGGTCGGCTCCGAGCCAAACTCGGCGTTCACCTGCTGCGACAGCATCTGCTGCGATATCGACTGTGACATCGACATGGGCAGCGGCTGCGACATCTGCTGGGCCATCTGCTGGGACATCTGCTGGGAGAGTTGATGTGACATAAGCTGCGAATGGCTGAGCTGTTGCTGTTGCTGATGCTGCTGCTGGTGCTGCTGCTGTTGTTGGTGCTGCTGCTGCTGATGGTGGTGCTGCTGTTGGTGCTGCTGCTGGTGCTGTTGGTGTTGCTGCGGCGTTCGGTGCTCCAAGCCGTTGGAGACGGCGGCGCGGGCGTAGCCGGCAAATGCGCCGCTGCTGCCTGTTGGCAGCAAAATTACGTCGGGTTAAAAATGGAGAGGTGCCAGCATCAACTGATACTAGAAACAGTAAAAACAGTATCAGTATAACCTTCTAGCATAATATTAATACCAAAGGTTTTATTGACCACTCTAATACCTACTAGCCTTCAAATGCTTTATTACAGTTAGGCAGTTATAAATAAATGTATGTTGATACAAATAATAAAGCCATGATCGACACGAAATAGTCGCTTGCCTTGTTTGGCCAAAGGATATGTTACATTTCTGCCTGAGGGGCTATTAAGAAAGGATCTAATGTTGAAATATCTCTTTAGGAATGTCAAGGGGCCACCTCCTTGACCACCTCCTCCACCTCCTCCACATCTTGCGGAGACAATGATATAACGAAAGACTGAGGCGGCGTGCAGCGAACGTACCCGACCGCTGCGGCGGCGGCAAGTCGGCGGCCTGTCGCCGGTAGAGCGGCACCGACTCGTGCGGCGGCGCCTGCCAGGTGTCGCGGGGCTCCGCCCGGCTCTGCATCATGCTGGCTTCGAGGTCGCGAAGCAGCAGCGGCTTCGGCGAGGTCATCTCGCTCGGGGGCAGCATCGAGCCGAGCTGCAAGCGACAACAGTCATGACGCTAGTCCCTCGACGCTCCGTCTGTTATCTGTTCTCTTGCAATGCTCCTGGCTTATTTTTGCTTCTAAACAATATCACACATTACATTTGCTGATTGATTGATTATTGGTGTTTAACGACACACTGTTTTGACACCTGGCCCTTTCACCGTAGTTAAGCAACATCGCGCCGAGTCAGGTGTTTGATGGGTGACCATCATGCACATGATCAGTTCTGTTCGGGAGAGAGGTTGGAGGGTTTGAAGTTAGTACGAAAACTTCACTCGCATTGCTTGTCAACCTCTCGACAGCACGGATTAGTGGAGGAATTCTGTTGTTCGAGTCCTACCGTCCTTCAGAAAGGACGTAAAGCCGATGGACCCCTCGGTGCTTTTCGACAGGAGAAGGCTACGTGCCGGCAGCGGTTTTCCCCTCCTCCCTTCTAGGCTAAGTTAGGTTCATCACCCTTATCACCACCATTTCATTCACAGACACCATTAGACCAGTGTCAAAGGGCCAGTTGTCAAAACAGTGCCTCATTAAACATCAATAATCAATCACAAGCCACACTTAAATCTTGATAGATACCCAAGTGCTTTGACCTTGCGCAGTCATCACTCATCACCATCAGTGATGAGCTCTATGCATGCTCACAGCAGAGAGATTTTGAGCTGGGTAACAGGTAGGAGTAGGTACCTGCGAGGGCTGCATGTGTATCGGGTGGAACATGCCGATGTTCTTCTCAGCGGCGATCATCTCGTCGAGGGTGCGGCCCATCTCGAGGTGCTGCAACGCGGGCGAGATGCTCGGCGCGCGCTGCGGCCCCAGCATCAGCAGACCCATGAATCTGTCGGCACGGCGACGGTGCGTTAGTCTCGTGTGCGTTAGTACCGAATCTAGCAGACGATTCAAACTTTGAACCGTTTATAAAAACACTGATCTGTCCGAACTTCATTTTAATTTACATATTTATGTCATTCTCAAAAAATAAATGGTTACACATAGACTACTACTTACATGCTACTACTATTTAATATATTTAATAAAGTATTTTTTTCAAAGGCAGTTTTGTAATCTTCATCTTTATTAGTTACCAATCATTCCCTAACATTGATATTTCTTTAGGTACCTTATCGGTAGAGCTCCATATATTTCGCACATGGCAATAACGCGATTTTCTTAAATCTTGATATTTCATGATGATATTGATATCCGATAAGTTATCGGATATCATAATCATCATTTTCCATCATATAATTTAATTGTTTTGGAAAAGTTGGCACAAGTAATTTCAGTGCAGCGGTGTTACTTATCACTAATCAGACTCAGTATTAGGGTTTCAAAAAATAAGAAACTGTTTTAGAGTTGATTTGAATTTTGAACCTAACTGCAATGATCCACTAAACATAAAGTAGATATTTAATGTCAGAAACAAAATATCCATATAACAAAACTGTATTCGTACCGGGACGGAATCGGATACAATTCTGGAACGGTTATTTCGTTTCTAATAATATATAGAAAGCGTTTCCAACGACGGGACGAGCAGCAAACGCAAACACCGTACGGGCAAACAAGCAGCGAAAGCAAACACCGTTGAACAAGCATCCAACGCGATCACCGCGCCACCGTCCACCACTCACTTGCTGGCGGCCAGCGGGCCCTGCGTGTCCATCAGGTGCGAGTACCACTCGAGCTGTCGGCTGCGCGAGTCCAGCATCTCCTGCAGACTCATGTTGCCGGGCAGCAGCGAGGCGAGCTCGGGCCGCCGCTCGGGGAAGTGCACGTTCTGCAGAAACTGGATCTGCTCCTTGTCGCCGCGCTCGCGCACCACCGGCCCCGGGAAGCCAGGCCCGCGCAGGAAGCTCGCCGGGCTCAGCACGCCGCCCGGGATGTAGTTGTCGCCCACCTGAGGGAACCCGCGCGCACGGGAGTTAGCAAACGGTCCCGGGCAGAGCAAGTTCGGCGGAAGTCGGCGCTTGGCTTTGTGACGCTAATTTTTGTGTTTTGACTGTGTCATTATTTTATTATTTTATTTGTTGAGTTGCAACATATTTATACAGTTTTACATGTACAAAACAAATCGGAAGATATATAAAAGAAGTATAGTATGATTTACGAAAAAGTGCTGACAAAACCAAAAGGGATTTCGGGATTTCGGAAAGGGATCAGTGGGACATTAGAATAGTGTTTAATACATTAAAAATCCGTGTTGAAATTGTAAAAGACAATTTCAGGGTTTTCTAGCATAATATGTATGATAGGAATTCAAACAAGCCAGCACATCTTTTAAGAGTATCCAATAGCCAAGGCTTTGGCTAAGACATTTACATGTACGTACTATTCCGTGCCTGTTACATTTCTTCTCTGTAACTGTTCTACTGTCATAGCTTTCTTCCCTACTTAGATTTCCAATCATTGTTTACTACAAAATCATAACAAGTTTTCAAGTCCACGGACTGATCTTGGCATTACATCTCATCTCATGACATGACTTATGTTGGCATGACTGATTAAGTAATGTCTTGCCAAGGGTTAAAGCAACTCATCGTCAACAGCAAGCTACGTAGGATCGAGTAACTTTCACAGCATCAAAGCAACATAACAGCCACGGTTTGCTACGAAGATGATCAACTGATTAAAAGTAACGAAATATCAATTTGTATCCCAGTACGAACATAAATTTTGTAATTGATATTTCGTTACTAATAATCAATGTCTACCGTACCTGCAACGAGTATTTGCGTTTAGGTTTAAATTCGCACTAAGATGAGCAACTCATCGAACATGATTACTACGCATTGGAGCAGCTAGAGCTCTTCAGGCACCAGGCCAACCGTCTCGGTTTGCTACGCCCCAAACCAACTCACCGGACTCGGGTTCGCTGGGAAGTTGCCCACGATCCGCGGCGGTCCCGCGTCCATCGCGTCCGGCTTCTTCTGGAAGAAGCTGGCGGCACGCACCCCGCCCGTGCCCGGCGGCGAGATCATCGGGAAGTTGACGGCCCACGGGTTGCCTGGCGGCGGCGCCGCAGCCACGCCCGGCGGGAAGACCATCGGGCCGGGCGGCGGGCGCATTGGGAACACTGCCTGCGGCGGCGGCGGCGGGCCGGTCGGCTGCGGCGGGTAGAACACCGGGTAGACCGGGTAGCGGTAGACGGCGGGGCCGAACGCGGGGCCGGCAGGCGCGAAGGCCGACATGGCCGGCGGGCCGGGACCGAGGATCGACGGCGGCAGCCGGATGTATGGCTCGTTCTGGTACGAGCGCGGCACGAACTCGGGCGCGAGCGGGTTCAGCACGAACGCCTTCTTGAGCTCGACGCCGTCGAGCTGCGAGCGCAGCGACTGCCAGGTGATGCCGAACAGGCTCTTGTTCTCGTTACAGATCTCGATGAAGCGCTCCCACACTTTGCTGGAACACATTGCGGTCAGGCGGGGGTCAGGCTACGGTTACGATGCTTTCTGTCCTTGTTGACGATTTCAACCCGGAATAGAGGGAAAAGTTTTATGAAGGTATTAAAATGTCCTGCATCCTTAGGCAAGGTAATTTAAGAGACAACAATGCATCAGGGAAAATCTTACGTTACCTAGAAATTGGGATGGAATGTTACCAAAAGAGATATCTGTTGGATTCAACAGTTAAGCTAAATTAAGCTAAATATTAAATAACCAACCGAAAATGTATGTCCAGCATTGGCCAAAATTACTGTTTTTAAAAAGGCATCCAACCTCTAGATCTCATATCCAATTATGATAACTGAATTAAAATCGATTTCAAAACGCTTTAAAGTAAATATCGACTTGTTCCTATGCATACCATATGGACTACAGGCAAAGCTAAGAGATTTCCCTTGCGCAAGAATTCTTGCTACACCGAGCCGCGATTGGTTTCTCACCGACACCGTCCGATGGAGCAGAGCGCGATGGGATCGCCGACGACCGCCACCAAGCTCTGTGCGCGCGTGATGGCCGTGTTGAGCAGCTTGCTGTTGGACAAGAAGCCGTAGTCCATCGCGTCGCCGCCGGGCGCCGCCTTAGTCACCGAGCTGCACGTGCGTCGCGTTCGCACCGTCGACAGGAAGATGGCGCGGAACTGCTTGCCTGTAGGTCGACAGAGGGGCAGACAACACGGTCAGGGGGGCGGAGACGGGAGACTGCGCGAAGAGGTTTCACACTGGGGGGTTTAGCGCTGGGATCATTTTAAGTACACTTTCTCGATTTTGGAATGGAACCAAACTGCAAAACACATTGCATGTCATTGCAATCTCGCATACTCGGTTCGTATGGATCGTTATTAATGCAATATCCAATCGACAATGCTTGTTCTGTTTTGAACAGTGGACAGAGTCAGCAAGGATATTAAGCTTAGATATTGCATTTTTGTGCTCCCTTGAGGTAGCAAGAGGAATGTATGAACATAGAATGCGTTGAACCTAGCGACGCTATGCTGCAATCACGTGCTATTCACAATTGTGACATTGGTTTATGCTGTTTTCACCTTGAAATAGTTTCAAAGTGCAAATCTTGTTGCATGCCTGTTGCCTCAAGGGTCAAAGTGCAACGAAATGACGTAATCAAACGAAGTTGTCAAATCAACTATTTTAAACCTACTACCTAGAATATTGAATTCTGAGCTTTCCAACAACGGTTTCTTGTGTTTTACAAAATCCAAACAGTTGAGTTTGGGACTCAGCATTTCAATAACCCCGTTAAATAGTTCTTCTGGAAACTAACATGCTAAGAATAGGAAAAGACACCAGTCTTAAAGGCCGTGTGAGGGGAAGGTGGGGTTCACATATCTGCTAGCCCGCAACGAGATAAGAAAAATGGCTCTAGCCCATCTGTTCCTCCGCGCGCGGTGTCTGCCTCAGACGCCGCGCGGACTCTGCTGTGACGTCATAATAGCTGTAGAAAGATTGCCGCGCCAGCCATACGCATAGCCTTTACCTTTCTTAGACCCCCTACATCGAATTTAGCCGATTTCGATGCTTTCAGTTTACTTGTATTGATACATCGAATCATCAAGAGGGTCAATAATAAGTTAAAATATGAATTAAAATTTTTCCCAAGAAATAACGAGAGAAATAACACGGTGATACGAGTCGTAAATACAAAAACCAACCATGAAAACAATCTATTGGTACCCTTACCTGGCAAGTTAGTCGAAATATTGTGGATTAGCTAACGCCGAGGGTTTAAATCCTGTGAACAACTTGTCGTCTTGCTCCGCAAACTCACCCCTAACAGTTTTTACAACACACGATGGAATAACTTTTCTATTGTTCTTTCCTTAGAGTCGACCATAAATTCATCCAATACACGAATTGTTTATAGGCAACGTGTCGCCACAAGCGATTGTTCGTTGATTTGAGATATTTATGAATGATATTCATCAGATGGTGCACTCAGCATCATGTGATGTCTTGCAGTGTGCAGTGCATCGGCGTTGATAACTACATTCTCAAAAGATGCATGATATGTAATGCAGTCAATACTGCCACGCACTTTCGTTATTATATCACTCTCCTGACAGCAGAGACACTCATTTTCTGTTTGCATCGAAGTGCACTCGCCACAAAAACACCAATCGTGCACTGCAGCAGTTGCCCGGCCACAGAAATCCACACCACGAACTAATAATGCATCGCTTAGTGCACTTTTAATAGTCAAATTGGTAGGGGGTTAGTCCCGACCCAGACATGTCAACGCTAATTTATCGCAAGTAGAACTAAAATGCTCTGCTCGAAATGTGTTTATTTCATCTAGCAACGATTTACAATCAGTCAAATCTCTTGAACCGAGTATTTTTCAGAGATTCAAGTGAGGGTCGGGGAGCACCCGATATGTTTTGTGTTGTGTCTGAGTGGTCGTCCTCCGGAGTGCATGGCAATGGTGAAATGCCACAAGCTACATCTGATATCTTCGACAGTAAATCTTCTCGCAAAAGATTAGACTTTTCTTCGTATTTTGATCTTAGCACCCATTTTTGTAGCTTTAGAATATCGCACTGATTCACCTGTCACTGATCTACCTATGTTGGCATTGTGGTCCAGCATAGCTAACACTGATCGGAGAATCATACCTTGATAGGTAAAATGAATTCGCTTAGACATGTATTTCAGTCGGGAATTGTGGTATGATTCAACCCCACCTGTATGATTATGAACGCGGCCACAAAACGTTGACATCCCACTAGCTCAAAGCTCTGTCGACTAAAGAAGAGCATTTTTATAGCCAGGATCTAGCAGAAGTTGCACTGGCATCTGGCATTCATCTCAAGTATTTATCACATGAGCGATAACCAACACTTGACATAATATTATTATTTCAACTGCTGTAGATCGGCTAAAGTAGCAGCGTAAGTTACTAACAAGGTAGACTAAAATTCAACGATAAAGTATTGCACATTGCACAACAAAATCATAGAATTGAATGGAAGCGAATCGTCGCTCCCGATCCCAGCTCGTGCTCCTAGCCGGCCGGCTGGCGGCTCCACGCGCCGCGCCGCACTATTCCCCCACCATCGTCTGCCGAGTATGACGTATCATTATAGCGCGCTAGCTCAGGACTTGTGACTTTTTGACATTTCTAGTTTCCAATGTTTGTTTTGAAGGTAAATCGATCTAAAACTCACTTAAAAACCCAAATTACGATATTCTTCCCCTCACAAGGCCTTTAAGAAAGTAACACAGTTTCTTGAAATATTGCAAAGCACTGCACACCTTGCACGTTGAGCACCCTCTCGACGGAAACGCCGCCCATGCGCCGCTTGCGGAGCTCCGACCGAATCCGGAACACCTGGTCGGCGTACGGCGTCATGATTCCCACCGCCTGGTCGTCCATCTTGCCCCACGCTGCCGGCCACCGTTTGCGCAGCTCGCAGACACGCTCCACCACCTGGCAAAACGCACAGCTCGGTTCAAACGTTGACCTAGCACTGCTATGAGGGCGTTAACAACAACAATCTTTGTGAGGATATCAATCTATCGTGCTATAAAAATTATTGATGTTCCAGATCCAGATGGAAGCAACTCTTGTCATCGACTCAACTAACCTAGTTGACTTTGGTGTTAACTTGTAAGGGTGCAAAAACTGCAAAGTATCGACCATGCATCATTCACTGCAAAAATAGTCTCGCGCTTTGGACGGTTACCTCGTAGACTTCCGAGTTGTTGTAGAAGGCGGTGGAGTTGATGTCCTGCACGTCCTCGCCGCGAGTCGTGAAGAACGTCAGCGGGTAGAACTTGTCGTGTCGCGGCTGCTTGCCGCTCGAGATCAGCTTCTGGTCGTAGAACAGCTCCGACGTAAACTGCAAGGAAACACTCGTGTCAATTCACAACAGTCGGGACAGGGTCAGCAGCTGCTAGCTAGGATTCATGGCTTCATCAAAAATTAGCACTAGCTTGAAAAAAATAGTTATGTAGTACATGAAATCTTTCTATTATTTCTCCCTAATCTTCCTAGTTCCTATTGATTCCATTATCTCAATCTCTCAATACCAAGGAAGGTGTCCCCTAAACATTAACACCTTTCAAGTCTATCTCACCTAACACAATCCAGTCGGTATCTTGCCGCTCTGCTTTACCCTCGAGATATCAATTGCATGCTATGACGATGAAGAATCCACAGCAGGTACCGTGTGGGTCTTCCAAATATGGTACACAAATGAAATATGAATATTCTGGACCAGTTCTCTGTTCAGCAACATCGTGTTATTCCCCATCTTATTCCTACCACCATTCAAAAAGGAAACGCATCATCAAAACAATGCATTTTTTCAGAGTAAAAACTATGGAAACTATTTCTTTTTTAAGACTCATGTCTTTTACTAATCTTAGCACGTAAGTTTTCAGACAAACTGGGTGTTGAATGGGGAATGAATGAAAAGTTTGAGTTTGGGACAAAGCATTCAATACCTACCCATTTAAATAGTTTTTCTGAAAACTCTAGCAGCAACCAATCTTTCTGCACTGTCCACAGATTCCGTCAGCAATCCGATCCGACCGGCTCACCTTGATGATGGCCTCGTGCGCGCGGTAGTTCTCGCAGAGCAGCACCTTGCACGGGAACGTGTTCGGGTAGTGGTCGTAGAGCCGCTCGAGCAGCGACACGTGCAGATTCCGCTCCTTGGCAAACTGCGAGAACAGCTCGGGGCTGAGCTGCATGTGGTCGCCGGCGAGCACGATGCGCGTGGAGTCCGACGCCAGCGCCAGCGGCATGATCGCCTCGCACTCCATCGCCTGCGCCGCCTCGTCCAGCAGGATGTGCGTGAAGTGGCCTGCGCGGAACCAGCGGTCAGCGTGCAGCCATTTTCAGTTCGGAAGCAGTGCAATAATTTTGATTTTCAATCAATTACATTGACAATTACATAAACTCTCTTCTTGTACTGACATCAGCATGGAAACGTGTTTTTCTTACAAAATGACTTGGAATACGATTAGTTCTCTAGTCTAGGTACCAGTCTTTAAAGCCTGTAGAAGCTTAACCAAGCCAGAGGTTTGACTTAAGGTATGTTCTCAGAGTGAATGGAAAATTTAAAGTCAAAAACATCCCAATTTTTGAAAAAATTAAGGTTATCAATCGACCACCCACCGCAAGAAAATATCACTGAGTAGTGAGTCGTATTATGAGGGCAGGCCCCTTTTTTTGTTACTTGAGCAAAGCGCGCGACAGGCAGCACGGCTTGCAAAATGACAATAAACAGTTTCATTTTTCAAAGCTAAATCCAAGACAGCACTAGCACACAGAACTGGATACTCTAGGCACTGGGCATTAAGCTCACTTTGTGATAACGGATTTTAACGGACCACTGATAAAACCAGCAATTAGATACTAACAACGTTCGTCCAACATCTAAGCATAGCAGGTCTTACTAACCCTTATCGAGGCCAAACTTGCATGGCAACAGCTTTCTTCGGTCTTGACGAACCACTTATGAAACCAACCATCGGAACTAACAACGTTTGTCCAACATCCAAAAACAGCAGCCGACGCCGACGCACTCACCCTTCTCGAGGCCGAGCGTGGCGAGGTACATCGAGATGCTGAGAGTGACGACGACGACGCGGTGCCGTTCGATGTCGGCCACCGTCGGTATCTTGAACGTGCGAACGCCGTTGGCCAGCTCGATCAGGCAGTACTTCTGCACCGTCTGGTTGACCGTCGCAACCCACCGCTTGTGGTAGTAGATGCGCAGCGGGCGCGCCGCCTCGTGCCCCGCCTCCACGTGCGGGTGCAGGTAGTCCTTGATGTAGAGGTCGGCAGCGCTGTCGCGGGGGAAACACAAAGGAGGTTAGCAACTGGCAGTTGGCGCTGAAAATCCAGGCCAAGAACACTGGTAGAATTAGAGTTCTATTGGAACCGACAGCCCTCACTGCAGAACTTTTACGGTAAAACTTTGCCAGGTCTCAACAGTTAAATTTCAATTCTGGCACACGCCAATGTCCACTTTAGGACCACAAACCACTTCCAACAGAGCAAAACCGCAAAAACAACATCCATGCACGGCTCTGAACCAGTCAGTCTCACCAATATGTTACTGCCTCAACGTTGCAATGGGCAATAGCAAAGGCAGCGATTCGTAATTTTAGTGCCGAGATCATAATGCTTTGTAAATTGTGAAAAAACCTTTTAAAGACACAACTTTCCCGTGAACTTTTCAACCAACCAGCAGTCGTAGTCAATAACCAGTGGAACGGTCGAATCATATGAAAGCATTCCATTGTTCCATTGACAGCATTGACCAATTTGGTAGTTTCATTGATTCATATCATTTCACAGTCGTTTCACAAGGTGTGGCCTTCTGGTGGGTTGAAATTTTTTACAAGGATTGCTTATTAAAGTATCCTGTCACATATTATAAAGGGGTACATAAGTATAACATTGATCTGCCAACTTGACTGTGGCAATGCATATCCTTAGATTTTGCCAGAGTGAATATGGAAATAATCAAGGAAAGCAAAGAGACAAGTCTTACCGAGTCGAATCTATGGCAGAAAAACGTACAAAGTTAAGATCGATGAATCGAGAACGATTAAAACTTGTTCGGTGCTAACCACTTACCTGTTGGAGTGTGTGCAGATTAGTATCTTGGTGTCGCTCTGCCGCAGCAGCTGCTTGATCGCCTGCGCCAGCGTAAACGTCTTGCCCGTGCCGAACGGTCCTGCCAGACAAGGAAATACACGTCAAAACACGCGTCTATACCGTCGATAGGATTCGCTAGATGGACCAAGCCGTTTCCACTCACCGATGATGAGAATCGGAGGCAGACACACTCCGACGGGCGTCGTGATCGCAACCACTGCCTCCTTCTGCTTGAGATTCAATCGCGAGTCTGCTTCGCTCCACTGCCTGCGTGGGAAGACGAGACAGAAGTTTGGTGTACGGGCAATCGATACACCTATTTCATTCAATCAAAATTCTATCAAAATGACGTCATGATACCCACTCTCTAAAGCCAGGCAGAGCAATTTGGGTTGTGATTTCCCTAACTTCCTTTGTTATTTACAGAGCTAATTACATTTTTTCCCCAAACAAGTAGTACGTCCAGTGGGTATCTGATGTCATTTTTCTCTGAGTGGAATAGGTCTATTTCTGGTAAACGGAGAATGTGACGTAATGTCTTTGTCTTGATAATACTACCTAGGTAAGCTAGCACTCCAAGGCTCAGGGTTAGTTCAAAGAATCGAGTGGCCAACTCTAACATTTTAAGATGACTGGCAAGCAAAACCATGCTGTCATCTACCCTTGGTTTTAGATTAAGTACAGTCAGCTGTGAGCAGAAGGGGTGTACGTTCCAGAAACAACAATTAATTACAGCCTCGTCACAAGACTCGGCTGACCATTAACCCAACGACGCGATTTGCCCCGACGCGTTCACTCACCTCTGCGGCGTCCACGGTATGCTCGGCTCGACGTTGGTCTCCGGGAAGATGACGCGGAAGTCGCCGATCTTGTCGATCGCGTAGTGCCACTCGCAGTACGGCACGCGGTTCAGCTGGAACTGGACGTCCGCGTGGAAGTCCGTGTCCGCGGTCAGGCCGAGCGCGCGGACACAGCACGCAGACACCCTGCGCAGACGACCGCAAACACGCTTAGCAAACAGTCGCCACACGTTGTTCACGCAGTCAAACGTAAAATTACACGCGTTTTTGTCAAGGACTGGAGAGTACGAACGGGCAAGCATTACTACAGAGATAGTGTTGCTATGGTGCTACGGTTGCTAATACTAGGCTATGCGAACACTCATATAATCGTGTTGTGGATGAGCGTAATACTTACGTTCACCCACAACGCGATTATATTGCGTGTGCGCATAGCCTAGAGGCTTTTATGATCAATTTAAAATGTTCGGCGTTAATTTAGCAGCTTTCTCAATGACAAATTTAATATTTCAAAACTTAAAAATCAATTTAAAGAAAAACTACTCAATTGATTTGCTTGAAATTAACACAGTATCTTCTTTTTACGATTTATAATGCACACAGTAAATTTTGTCAAAATCGGTTGAAGATAAAGTTGATTTAGTTGCAAAAAACTGCATAATCGCTAAAAAAGCGTCATAAAAGCGCCATTTCCAAGAAAAGCGCTAAACATACAACAATGAAATTTGTACACAAACATTAAATCGTGGGGGCCAACATATCTGGAAAGTTTCGTCAAATTATATGGAAATCCTTGGCCTCTAGAGTGGAAAACGTGTTTTGGAAAAACTGAAAAATTTCGTAAAAACTTAATAACATAAAATTTACTCGTCCGAATTGCTTCAAAAACGTGGCAGATCTAAGTTCAGAGAAAACGAAGGTCCACTGAAATTTTCATCAAAATCCGTTTTGGCGTTTGACCGGAATCGTGCGAACAAACACACAAAAAAAAAAAAAAACAAACAAACAAACAAACAAACAAAAAAAAAACATTCCGGATTTTTTTAGCAGTAAAGTGTAATTGAAGATTTCGCTTCACTCGCTACGCTCGTTACGCTCATCAATTAGGTAGGGCGAAATTATAAAGCCAACAATCCTTTCACAATAATAACTAAATACTAGGACCACAATAACACCGGCCAGTTGCATTAAGACGTTCAGTTACTTATAAGACAGGGTAAATCAGAGTAAAAGTGCCTGATACGCCGAATTTAATTGATGAGCGTAACGAGCGTAGCGAGTGAAGCGAAATCTTCAATTACACTTTACTGCTAAAAAAATCCGGAATGTTTTTTTTTTTTTTTTTTTTTTTTTTTTTTTTTGTGTGTTCGCACGATTCCGGTCAAACGCCAAAACGGATTTTGATGAAAATTTCGGTGAACCTTCGTTTTCTCTGAACTTAGATCTGCCACGTTTTTGAAGCAATTCGGACGAGTAAATTTTATGTTATTAAGTTTTTACGAAATTTTTCAGTTTTTCCAAAACACGTTTTCCACTCTAGAGGCCAAGGATTTCCATATAATTTGACGAAACTTTCCAGATATGTTGGCCCCCACGATTTAATGTTTGTGTACAAATTTCATTGTTGTATGTTTAGCGCTTTTCTTGGAAATGGCGCTTTTATGACGCTTTTTTAGCGATTATGCAGTTTTTTGCAACTAAATCAACTTTATCTTCAACCGATTTTGACAAAATTTACTGTGTGCATTATAAATCGTAAGAAGAAGATACTGTGTTAATTTCAAGCAAATCAATTGAGTAGTATTTCTTTAAATCGATTTTTAAGTTTTGAAATATTCAATGTCATTGTGAAAGCTGCTAAATTAACGCCGAACATTTTTAATTGATCATAAAAGCCTCTAGGCTATGCGCACACGCAATATAATCGCGTTGTGGGTGAACGTAAGTATTACGCTCATCCACAACACGATTATATGAGTGTTCGCATAGCCTAGTTACATAAATTGAACGACATTCTCCAATCTTCAAGATAAAAGTGTAAATCAAACCACTCTTACTTGAGATAGATCACGTAGATACGGCATACGCATACCTTAGGCCACTATTGTGCAGACGGTGTTGCTAATGGTCTTACAATTGCTAATATTAGATAGGCTTAGGGACCATTAGAAATGCCACCAATTGTAGCAATAAAGTAACACTAGCACTGCATTAACTCAAGCCAATTAACGGCATTATGTTACTCGGTGACTTTTTTCTAGCACCTACAAATATGGGAGCCTGAATGCCAAGTCATTCAAACAGTAAAAAAACAGTAAAAAAAACAGTAAGAAAACAGTTAACGCAGTAGACAAAGTAGACAGCAAAAAAAAAACCGCACTCACTTGAGATAGATGACGTTCTTGCCCTTGTCCTCGATGAGGGCCTCATAAACAACCCGCTTGGCGGCGTCGGCGTCGTCGCCATCCTTCTTGGCGGACCGCGCCGCCGCCAGCAGCACCGTCGTGCAGTTGTTCAGGATGAGCCGGCCGGACGACGTGTCCTCCGAGACGTCCTTACCGAGCGTCATCAGCGCAAACAGCTCGCCCGAGTGCGAGTACTTGGCCGTGCTGGTCGCCATGCCGTTGGGCGCAAGCAGGTAGCTGTCGGCCACGCGCAGCTTCGTAGTCAGGTTGTAGCGCGCGACCTGGCGGCAAGCACGGGGTCGTCACCAATACTCGTTGTTGGAAACGTAATATCCATTCCGGGGCTAAGCTTTATCAAATGCTTAAAGGCCTTGTGAGGGGAAGAATATCGTAATTTGGGTTTTTAAGTGAGTTTTAGATCGATTTGCCTTCAAAACAAACATTGGAAACTAGAAATGTCAAAAAGTCACAAGTCCTGAGCTAGCGCGCTATAATGATACGTCATACTCGGCAGACGATGGTGGGGGAATAGTGCGGCGCGGCGCGTGGAGCCGCCAGCCGGCCGGCAAGGAGTAGGAGCTGGGCGATCGGGAGCGACGATTCGCTGCCATTCTATGATTTTGTTGTGCAATGTGCAATACTTTATCGTTGAATTTTAGTCTACCTTGTTAGTAACTTACGCTGCTACTTTAGCCGATCTACAGCAGTTGAAATAATAATATTATGTCAAGTGTTGGTTATCGCTCATGTGATAAATACTTGAGATGAATGCCAGATGCCAGTGCAACTTCTGCTAGATCCAGGCTATAAAAATGCTCTTCTTTAGTCGACAGAGCTTTGAGCTAGTGGGATGTCAACGTTTTGTGGTCGCGTTCATAATCATACAGGTGGGGTTGAATCATACCACAATTCCCGACTGAAATACATGTCTAAGCGAATTCATTTTACCTATCAAGGTATGATTCTCCGATCAGTGTTAGCTATGCTGGACCACAATGCCAACATAGGTAGATTAGTGACAGGCGAATCAGTGCGATATTCTAAAGCTACAAAAATGGGTGCTAAGATCAAAATACGAAGAAAAGTCTAATCTTTTGCGAGAAGATTTACTGTCGTAGATATCAGATGTAGCTTGTGGCATTTCACCATTGCCATGCACTCCGGACTCCGGAGGACGACCATTCAGACATAACACAAAACATATCGGGTGCTCCCCGACCCTCACTTGAATCTCTGAAAAATACTCGGTTCAAGAGATTTGATTGATTGTAAATCGTTGCTAGATGAAATAAACACATTTCGAGCGGAGCATTTTAGTTCTTCTTGAGATAAATTAGCGTTGACATGTCTGGGTCGGGACTAACCCTCTACCAATTTGACTATAACAAGTGCACTACGCGATGCATTATCAGTTCGTGGTGTGGATTTCTGTGGCCGGGCAACTGCTGCAGTGCACGATTGGTGTTTTTGTGGCGAGTGCACTTGGATGCGAACAGAAAATGAGTGTCTCTGCTGTCAGGAGAGTGATATAATAACGAAAGTGCGTGGCAGTATTGACTGCATTACATATCATGCATCTTTTGAGAATGTAGTTATCAACGCCGATGCACTGCACACTGCAAGACATCACATGATGCTGAGTGCACCATCTGATGAATATCATTCATAAATATCTCAAATCAACGAACAATCGCTTGTGGCGACACGTTGCCTATAAACAATTCGTGTATTGGATGAATTCATGGTCGACTCTAAGGAAAGAACAATAGAAAAGTTATTCCATCGTGTGTTGTAAAAACTGTTACGGGTGAGTTTGCGGAGCAAGACGACAAGTTGTACACAGGATTTAAACCCTCGGCGTTAGCTAATCCACAATATTTCGACTAACTTTCCAGGTAAGGGTACCAATAGATTGTTTTCATGGTTGGTTTTTGTATTTACGACTCGTATCACCGTGTTATTTCTCTCGTTATTTCTTGGGAAATTTTTAATTCATATTTTAACTTATTATTGACCCTCTTGATGATTCGATGTATCAATACAAGTAAACTGAAAGCATCGAAGTCGGCTAAATTCGATGTAGGGGCGTCTAAGAAAGGTAAAGGCTATGCGTATGGCTGGCGCGGCAATCTTTCTACAGCGATTATGACGTCACAGCAGAGTCCGCGCGGCGTCTGAGGCAGACACCGCGCGCGGAGGAACAGATGGGCTAGAGCCATTTTTCTTATCTCGTTGCGGGCTAGCAGATATGTGAACCCCACCTTCCCCCCACACGGCCTTTAACGGACAACCAACTGTGGAATTGATATTAAGTTTATTTGAGTCACTAGTGCCACTAGATTCAGGGTCTTCTGTGTTCATTTATAGTCCTGTATCATCTCCATGGTGCAGGTGAAACAGGTGCATGATTTTTGTGATTAACAACATTCAGCTTGTTTCTTAATACAAGGTCTAGTAAGTAGTAACTGATTTAATCAATGTTATCCATGTAAAAAGGTACCGCCAGATCAAAGTCATTTGCAGTTTGAAGTATTTCCCACGCAAACGAATAACGACCAGGTGCCTTACCTAGCGCGGCTAACTTTTCGATGCTACGGTGGTGCTACAGTAGCACCAGGTATTACATTAACTGTGTTAAAAGTATAGGGAAAACCGGTTATTCACTAGCACTAGCCCAGGACGTGCACACTACGCCAGACGAACCTGCTCGTATCGCGCCATCTCCTCGACGGCGAGCAGCTCGTGCATGCGCGCGCGGTAGTTGTTGCGCGTGAGCCGGCGCTCCTGCACAGTTGACTGGGTCAGCGCAAACGTGTCCGCGCGCGGGCTCGGGTACGCCGCCAGTAGCTCCTGCTCGCGGTCGCCGTCCACCGCCGCCGGTGTCGCAGGCAGCATCGGCGTCGGCTGCGCACGGACACCAGGTTCAGGGGTTGTTGAGTGTTGCAGAGAACGCTAGCGTGCGCCCGTTTTGAGCGCTCTACTTATGATTCTACCTTGTTTTAGGGGTGAGAAGACAGGACCCCTATTCACTAACTTTTTCAGTTTCTGAATCTGTGGAATTGGGTGAATTTGTGCTTCTGTTTCCTACACTTCCTTTGGAAACAAAAGCTGGTATTTTCCCAATTATGCAGATTATGGAGTGTTAACTAATGGTAATTCTAGCTTCGACGGAATGGTGAGCATTAATCGGTGATGACGTGAGTTCTAGCATCTACTCACCGGTGCTGTGTAGACTGTGATGACCGAGTTGCGCTGGTCCCACCGTTCGACCGCCGCCAACGTTATGTCCTTGACGATCTTCTTCATCTTGTCAACGTTGTCGACGGGGAGGACGTCCACGCAAAGATGTTTCACCTTCAATGACAAGCGAACATTTGAATTAGGAAGACTAATTTGTAATTACCAATAAGGTATCATCCTACAAATACTATAACTCAAAAAGGCTGTTGCAGAAACTTTTACGGTGATCTGTTGATCTTGTCCGCAACATTTCAAGCCGGTAGATCATGCTGCACTGCATTTCTACTAACTAAAAAGATACTTCCATGCAGTTTTTTGTTTATTGACTCTTTTGTTTATCAATTCCCAACTCTAGGCAAGGAACATATTTGACGAGTGGCGAGTGTTGTCATAGTTGAATTCACGAGTTAACGCAATGCGTGGTTCCAACGGCAAGCGGACGACTCACCAAGACGGGGTCCATGCCGAAGTCGAAGACGACCGACTGGCGGAACGTGCCGTAGATGTCCGTGTTGAACTCGACGGTGAGCGTGTGCTCGAGACGGAGCGGCGGCGGCAGAGTGTCCACGGCAGGCATCGCCGGCACCGCCCACTCCTGGTCGTTGCCGGGAGTCCAGTCGGCGCGTTCGTTGCGCGACGCGTCCGCGCTGCTCACGTGCCTGCCGACCGCCCGAGCACGCAAACGCCGTCAGTTTGTTTCGCAGGCAACAGGGTGGAGCTTCGCAATTTACAGTCGCAGTTGCTTCCAGGAGCTTGATCCTTTAGTTATGAACTCAATGGCTAGGGCTAAATTTAGTCACAGATAAAGGGTGACTTGGCTAAAAACACCTTCACCTCATTTTAGCTATTGGTGTAATGACTTCAAGACACAATAAGACCCTTGAATTAGCGTTTTTAAAACTGATTTGTTCGAAAATGGGACATATATCTGTGATTAATAACAGCAGGAGTTTGGCACATTCAAAATTCCTTTTGGACTGACATGCCGAGAAGTTATTACTCTTGTACTTGTATAGAATGGTTGTTTTACTATCCCTTGGAAACGAAATGTCACTGAACACTTCAAGGGACTCAAAAGTGTGGAAGAATAAAAATATATAGAAGATGTCCTGGTCATTAACGATCACCGACCAACCACAACGGCAGGAGCCAGGAGTTGTGTCTGTCCGACAAACGAAGCGCTGGCAGTACCTGAGAGCGAAGTGGTTCCGCGTGGCGTCCTGCAGCAACGCCACCTGCCGCAGCGGGCGGTCTGTGACCAGCGTGAACACCCACTCCTTGGTGCTCTTCTTGGCCGCCACCGCCGTCACCAGCTCGGCCGAACACGAGTCCTCCACGCCGTCCAGCTTCTCACGCATCACCTGCAAACGCACGTCGGCAGTCAGCTACAGACCTCGTCGCAAACCACGGCAATACTCGGCTGTCTACGACATCAGCAGGAGAGCAAGACATCACTCAGCAAACCACAACGCTGCTTGGCACTTCATAATGTCACTCAGGGAAGCAGGGGTCTATTCACTGACTTTTTCTGTTTAAGCAACAACATAAGCCCCAGAATTAGAAACTGAAAACATTAGTGAATAAGGGTCCAGGAAATCTCGTTACAAATGCTGATATCACCTTTCAAATGGCAATGCGAGCAATCACTTACTTAAGCATTCCATAGACATAGTTATAAAGTTAGTAAGACTAAGGGCCGGTTCCCCAATGTCGAGTTAAATATTTATCTTCCAGTTAGGAAGAAAACGGAAGCAATTGATAGGTCGTCAACATGGAGATTTTGATTTGATTTACTCGATCAGATTTTTTATATACAGGCTACATTTTTATCAGGAAGTTGTCGTTCATCTGACACAAGACTCCTCCTTTTGCGCAAGTACCTACAAGTAATTTCATTTTTTTTTCTGAATTTTTATCTGGAGGTTAGCCATTGAGATTGTAAAACTGGCCCTAAGGCCTGGAAGCTGGCTGTTACAAGTAAGAACCTTTCCAACTTGGATCTTAGATTCGTAAAATTGTTCTTGCCATTAAACAACTAAGATGTGGGTCGTATTTCTAAGCAACAAACCAATCCATGGCGAGGTTGAGACATTTTGAAACGATGGAATCTTGCTGGCTTCTTGCTTACCTTGTCTGGGCTCGGAGCGGAGACCCATCGCTCGAGCAGCTGCTCCGTGTACGCCTTCCCAAACAGCTCCTTCTCGCACGCACGTTGCAGCTTCATCCGGCTGCCGGCAGGAACACACGCCATTATGGATCGCTCAACGCCACACGAGCTTCGAGAGCAAAGCAATGCTCGAAAACCATTTGTCAAAAATAGATTCAACTATTCATAAATCCAATTCATAAATGACAGTCTACAGATATTTTTTTCTGACCTAAAAACAAAGAAGACCGTTATCAAACCAAGAGTGTATTCTCTTTCTAGCCGGCTACATTTCTACGCGGTAAGATGTGCCACTCTGCTTTCGAAGCATGTCTATCCTTAATATCGAAATGATTCTCTGTTAAGTGTTTTACTTTGTTACTCTGGCCATGGCTGGCTACTTCATAGATGAAACTCAAAATTTGCTACACTAGCTATGCCTCTTACAGATGAGCAGTGCCAGGAGTTTGTGTTGGAAATAAAAGGCAAAATTTGCGTTTTGTTTACCAGTAGGTGGTGAATTGGTGGTGGAAATTTTCGGAAAATTCGCGTTTTGGCGTTGATAATAAAACTTCCCCACCAGTAATTTTTTTTTCTGCAAGTGGCCTTTTGTCTTCAGGTGTTTTTCACAGGAATCGTGCATAGCCCATTCTACTTTTGTATTACCAAATCTACACAAAATAATTCTTCTGCTCTTGAACCTGCTGTCACTTCCTTTCCTTGACCCATCTTCAGCCACACACCACTTTATCAAAATTTGAAGTGAAAAACTTCACAACCTGGAGATTGGAGAGGGCTACCCCTCCCCCCCACTTTCGTATGTGTAAAATGATGCCATTGTGCTCTGGCCTGGCATCTGGCATTACCTCACCAGACCCTTTTTCTCGGAACCTGCTTCAATTTCTCAGAACCAGCTACTTGCATTGAATTCAAGTGGAAAGATTTACTTTATCTACATAAATAAGTTGAAAAGCTTACTTTTTGACAAATTCGCAGAAATTCGCGCCTTGCAGTAAAAATCGTGATAATCATGGGAATTCGCAAAAATTCGCAGAAATTTCATGGGTGTTTTTAAGACCTAGAGTACCTAATTCGTAAACATCTGCAAGAAAAAGGCGCTATTTTAACAAGTCGTGTTTATCGCGAAAACGAAAAACTCCTGGCTCTGCAGATGAGGATTCAGACCGTTTTACGTTATCATGTTTGAACTTCAAAGTTTCATTACACCCTTGCCTGACACGATAGACGCTAGATGGCAAGACCTTTTGATGACTAAACCAATACAAAGGAACTTTTATAAAGCTACTTGAAGTTGACTACCCAACCACCTGCCATTTCCAACAATCAACCATACAGATTGCCGCGCAACGCGACCGCAAGACCGTCGCGGCGCGCACGACTCACCGATACTCAAAGCGTTCCTTCCACTCGGCGAGCTCCTGGTCGCCGTGCGCGTCAACGCACTGGTTGCCGTAGCGACAGGCGGCGTTGTCGGCCCAGGCGTCGCACAGCGCGTATGCGTCCGACGTGATCCCGCGCGGTGGCGGCCGCCAGGCCCAGTCGCGGCCCTCGTCTGACATGATCACCCGTTGGTGAGCTGCGCATGGACACGAGGTTAGCACAGCCCGATCAATAGCTTCATCAGTTCCTGGTCCATTGGTTTAGTGGCAAGTTCAAAATGATCAACCACTGGTGTGCTGCGCAAAGATACAAGGTTAGCCCAGTCCCATCGCTCACGCTTTGATTCTTCGCCCTCCAATTAATTGCTCTCCGATTCCATCATCGGTTCCTCGTTTATCGGATTCATCAGTTTAGCGGCTAGTTCGAAATGATCACGTGCTGGTGCGCTGCACCTTTAACTACTGTTTTGAGACTCAAAAAAGTTGTTTGTTGGTCCCAAAAACAATCCCACTGTCAGACAGTAACTTTCCAAGGTTGATTTTTCATCAATCACAACCGAAAGATTGCTTGTTAATAAATAAATATGTTCCCCTCCGATATCAATATTACCAGGCAAAGAAAGAGGGATGAACTAGCCCACAGCTCAGAGTGCTCGACAAAATGTGTTTACACATTTGATTGAACGGCGATTACGGCTGCGGCGATTGCGGCTCCACGCCTCAATAGACCAGGCCAGCGGCAGCAAGTGCAACACTGCGATGGCGCTCACCTCCCAACTGGCCAAGAGCACGAAACTTGGAACGCTCGGCAAACTATGCTTTCACCTTCGATTGCACCCACTGCTCCTAATTCACTAGGCCAGCAACAGCAACGTGCAACAATGTGAGAGAGCGCTCACCTTCCGACTGGCAATGAGCACGTAACTCCGACTGCTCGACGAACTTGACGCAGCAGTACGTGCAGAGGAGGCCGTTCCCCACCGCGTCCATCTCGTCGGGTTTGGCGGGCGGCGTTGGGCCGTGGTTGTAGCTGACGGAACGTGCACATGCTTAAGTTGTGTGTGGGAAGGTGGTTGGATTGATTGTCGAGCCCATGGCCCTCGTGAGATCACCGCAGTTGAGCAAATCTCTGCTGGGTCTCCGGTATTGAACTGTGGTTGTAGCCAACGGAAGGAAGGGTAATATGTTATTGGTAATGTGGTGTGAAGTTGTTAGATTGATTGTTATGTCAGCGGTTCTCGTGAAACCACCGAAGTTGAGCAAATGTCTGCTGGGTCTGAAGTTGGGTGGGTGGCCAGTCATGCCAAAGCCCAATTCTGTTCAGGAAAGGCTGGATAATAAAGATGGTGCAACAATTACACTCACATTACCTTGCTTATCTACCTTTCGACAGCACGGATTGGTGGAGGAATCCTGCTGTTTGAGGTGCACCGTATTTTGTTAAGCAGATGATTTTCTCTGTACTTTTCAACTAGAGTAGGCTGAATGCCAGCACCAGGTTTTCTCTGTTCCCTGTTCATCATCACTCTGAAATGACCCTATCTTCACCACCCCCATAGACCTGTGCCACAAAATACACAAGTGTTAAAATGCCACATAATAACAATAGCAGAACCAGCCATTAATATTAAATTTGAGTGCTATGTGCAATCGCTGGATAGTGGATACTATACCAAATCACCTTGTAAATGCACCATATATGGCTATTGAATGCAGGAATTCTCTTTCCTGTAAAAATATCTCTTGTCTGCTATTCCTGTTCATTTTCACATAACATAAACTGCACAAAAACTGCAGAACATAAACTGTGACCTATCTATTGTGGATTTTATCAATGAGGGGTCACCAGACCATCCCAGTGTGGTGTGCTACACGTTCATCTCAGCCTCACCTGGGATCGGCAGGCGGTTCTCCGATCAGCTCCACAGGATGCTTCCGTTGCCGGCGGGGCCCGATGCCGGTCCACGATTGAAGCCGAGATTCCATCGTCATCATCTCCTCGTCCACCGAGCCCTGGTGGGGATTCTGACAAACAAACAAGGGCAAATCTTAGAATCAGGCACTGGGAAGTCAATTCCCTTACAGTAACTTACAGTTATTTCTTAATCCATATTGAATGTAAAATTGTTGTAGAGTACGTTTGTGTGTAGGTTTAGATTGAACTCACTGAGAATAACTGTAGAATTCATGTTTCAAGAAGCCTAAAATCAAGCTGACAAACCAACATATTGTTCCAAGAAGCATTCTAAATTAGATACCTACATGGAAGTGGAACAATTGCGATACACAACATTATATTATCGCCGTTGGATTTCATAATCCCATTAATGTCGTTTTGCTATTCAAAGTTCAATCACCAAATGAACTTTAGTGGAATTGATCACTTGGATGTAGAATGCAATTAGAAAGCTGTAGATAATTAGGGTCAGTATAAGTGTCAGTTTAAATAGCAGAATTCACTAATTACAGTGAATAATTAACACTTGGAGGCCCCATTATCTCCTGATAACTGTACAACTCCATTAACAGTTGATACCAAAAAAAAATTAAGAGACAAGCAATGGAAAATCGAAAACTAGCAAAAACTAATAAGAAACCTCGAGCTTACCATCTGCTGTCCGTTGGCTGTTTGATACGCAGCTCGGATTCGTTCCAGCATCTTGATGGCTTCGGGTTGGTTGGTCGCACCACCCGAAATAATGAGCCACTCTCGAGCAGCAGCTTCCGCCTCGGGGAAGCGGCGAGCGGCGAATAGCGAGTAAACTATGCGGCGCCATGCCTGGGTTCCGTTCGCGTTAGTTACTTCGGCTTCGGTAAGTAGTTTCAGAACCTAGGTGAAAATTTTAGTGGATAAACAACAATTTGTAAGTTTCTAAAAGATGATCACCAATCTGGAGCATTACTACTGATTGGATTCAATTTTCTGGTATCATGAAAGTATCAGATGTTAGTGGATTAAAAGGATGGGGAAATCCAATTTTTTACTAGCACTGCATTATAATAAAGAGCCAGTTGGCTGGGGGCCCTGGTAAGTAAGGCAAGGGCTCAAAAGGCAAAATATCAAAATTTTATTTCCTGGTCTCAAACAAAGGAAACCATTAAGTATAAAGTCCCTTGATTTCTAGATTTCTTGATTTCTAGAGGGTCCTTTGTATTCTCTGCAACTCACGTGCTGGCAATCGGCTACCGCTGCCTCATGTCTGCCCAGCTCGTAGAAGCATTCCGAACGGCCGAGCAAGAAACCGACAACCGTGTTCTTGTGTGTTCCTTTTTGCAGGGAAATTCCAACTAGGTCGTCGTAAAGTTCTGCCGCTCCAAGCCATTCTCCACGCCTGACCAGCTCGATGGCGTGAGCTTCCACTTCGTTCATTATGCAAAGTTATTCAACAGAGTTTCTTCATTCTGAAATGTTTCCTTTTGATTAAAGGGGGTCTATACAACAAAAGTAGTTATATACCATGAAACCATCAATGAACACACCACCCTATTTCAGCTTGCACTTATAGCAGCTGCAGCAAAACCTAAGCTGATTAGAGCCTAAATTTTAATGGAAGCTTTAATTGTGTTCCAATGCATTAGAATCAGAATCATTTTGATTTGTGCATTAAAGAGCTTCATGCTCATGACAATGGATGCGAGTGTGACAAGGACAGAAATAATGCACAAAGCCAAGCGGTTTTGATCGAAACACCTGCATGTCTGACGGTAGTACACGCATTACCGAATACTTTAAACTATAGTTGAACGATTGATTGTTCACTTACACAACATACTACACTAATTTAGTAGTCTAATTACGAACTGATACGAAAATAACGACAAACAAAGGTGCTCGCCATTTCAACGAGACGCCATGTTCGCCGAAGATACAACCGCACCCCCTCTCCTATTACAGGTGGAATTGCTGTGGCGCGCAAAGCTCAAAATGTTAATTTATAACGACCACGTTGCCCTTTCGAAAGGCAACCAGATTGCAGAAAAATCATTTTCATTTCAATCCAATGTTATATCTATGCATATGCCTATGCCTTTTCGATAATCAATTAGTTTATACCTTTTGGAACGGTTGCATTAGCCTAATGACGTTTCGAATTGTAGATCATTGTTGATCTCTAGCTGGCAGTGGCAGTTTATGGAGACATCATATTCATAGAACCCACCCTTAAGCCCTTAGAAAATAAATAAATTAACAATAAAAACTCAATGGTTAGAAATGAATGATAACCTTTAATCTAGATAGCTCAGGGTGCACTATTCTACGCCTACAAGTGAAATCATGCCTTACACAGCATATCGAAAGATTAAACGAGCACAATTGGAACCTTGCCTATGTGTAGACCCACACAATTTGCGACACAGAGATTCGATACAATTATATAAGTAGATAGTGACTATTTAGGTTTTCATTATAGAATTGTATATCACTCGAGAACATTACGTTCAAAGGAAGCTAACAATATATTAATATAGATACCTATTGTTGGCAATTTTGTTTACAAATAAAATCGGTTCCTTTATAAAATACCTACCATATAAAAAAATCTCTCAATAATATTAAAAACAACAATAACAAATAGAAACCGAAAACTACATACCCCATCCAAAACGAATGCCTGACGAATTCGTAACGTTTCACGATCACGTAACAAAGTTGGTCGACAAAGCTGCATCGGGATTTTTTCCCCACAGCAACAGAAATGTCCCAATTTTACACATTATATTATTACAGTAATATATATCTGGTGAAAGATTTTCTTTCGGTTATTATGATACAGTAACATTTAACTGGAAATCCCAGCAGGTGGTCTTTTGTTTCACGAGCCCAACAAAGCCAAAGCAAACACCTTCGATGACAATATGGAAACAGTGTCAAGTGTGGGATTGTATAAAATATATCCTTGAGATTTCTATCTCTTCTAGATAAATGCTGTCCATTGATTTCAATGGGTTAAAAGAAGATAAATCATCAGGTGCATTTGGTGGTATTTCAAATTTTGAAAGCATTAGTTGTGTGTGCAAGACTGCCTTTTCCTTCCAATTAACATAATCCATTGGAAATGATTCAAATGTAATCAAATAAATACCAGAAATCAGTTTTAAAAGACAGATAATGGAGGTGAAAGCATCAATGCACACATACTAACATATGCAACCAGACAATTAGAACTACAAGCACAACAAAGAAATTCCACACAATCCCAGCAGGTATTTTTGAACATCTTATCCAAGGAAAAAGCAAACGTTTCACTAGCGACAAGCAGTCGCGATGGCAGTGGGCTTGACGAGGAATCAACGTGCACGCCATATCCCCACTCCCCTCGGGACGAAAAACATTCCCCGTGGATTTGGGTAAAGATTTATGGCTTAACATAAGGGTCTAAATGAATGCGTCTTTTTCTCTCCGCAAAGGCTAAAGGTATTGTTGTTTCCAGCCTTCATCTGTAAATTTCCCTTCCTCGGACATCGTCAACAGAATATACGTTCCGACATTGTCTCGTCTAGAAAATACTTAAAATATATGGCCTCTGGATCATAAAATACAAGTAAGGGACACGGTTTCCCTGTTAGAATAACAAATTTCGATTGATTTATTCAAAATGAAATCAACATAGTGCAGCAGCTCCTTTGAGGAGAGAAAAACCGCAGCATCTTTTACAACCATTAGAAAGCCTCAACATTTGAAAGAAGGCACCAAACTAGAGCCCTAACTTGTACTTTTCCCCTTTTAGATTATACGACTAAAAACTATCTAGAAGGCTCCGTCGGGCACCGACATAGAAACATCTGAACCCAATGCCACACAGGAACACAATTCGGGTCGCTAGCGGAGCGAGGAGGCGACGCGCCCGGGACTAAGTACGAGTGCCGGGACCGCGACTCAACGGCAACGGCACCGCGGGCAGGCCGTCGGCGGCAGCCGCGGACAGGGCGACCGGCCGCGCGATTACAGCGCGAACATCGAGCCCTCTGCCTCGGCCTCCTTGTTGAGGCGGCGTGTGCGGCCTGGCTGGCCGGTCGGCACGGCGGGCAGGTTGTCGGCGGCGGCGGCGCGCTCCGCCAGGAAACGCTCAAACTCGCTGCTAGTCAGCGACTCTTCGGGGGCGGCGCCGGCGACGGCGGGCTGCAGGGGAACGCGCGGTTCGGTTAGTAAATGTGTTCACCGGAGCCGGTGCTTTTTTTACGGCACTTTTCTGACACTTCTCTGGCAGTTTAAAAGTCTTTCCACACTAAATCAATTCTGGATTTGAGTGATTTTACCAAATTATAATATGGCCATGGAAATCTTAACTTAAGATTCCACTGAGCGATTTTGAAGCGTATTGAAGATTTTTTTTATTTATTTTTTACACAATTTTTAAATGCAAAAATCATACGTGGCATTGTAAATTATCCTTAAAATCACACTTGTACTTACATTGTTACAATTTAGTTTTATAGCAATCAGAAGAATAAATGATCAAAAACCTTGCAACTGCTGTAATGTGTTAAGAACTAATAAATATGATGATGCAAACAGCAACAATGATTTGAATTTGGAGTAGCATCTTTCTCAGGAATCAGAGTTATCCAACTCAGAAGATATTAGCTGCATTCTATTTGCTCACTAAATAATATCATGGGCATCATATTGAACTGAAACGCTCATCTCGGGATCTCAAACTACGGGATGAATGACAGTGATCATGCACGGTGGTAATTGAAACGCTAGGACAGTGAAAAACAAAACGTACCCCATCTTCGAGCCAGGCCTCCATCTCGTCAAAGTCACTCTCCTTGTGCATCTTGAAACAGAACAGAAACGTAACGAATACCAGACAACAAACAGGCAATGGACCGCATGCCAGTACCATGCAACCCGTGAGAAACGTTTCTCAACGATAATCATTCACTAATCGCTAGGTATCTATTCTATTCTCAGATCGGTGTCTGGCAAAGTGCTAGAATCTATTTTGTCAAAGAAAGTCAATTGTTCCACAGCCAATGCTAATGGATTCATAGCAAAAAAACTAATGAAAAAGAATTAACTGAGTAAGGATGGATGTGCTAAAAATAAGGAAAAACTTATTTTTGACAATGTGAAGCTCAATTATGCTAAAGCTAAGATGCCCAATGCTTCTGCTTGACAATAAGATTTATTGAATTAATGGTAAGTCTTTTAGATAATTAATAATAATTAGTGTGTTTCAGAAATTGAATATTAAAACCAATGCTTAAACTTTCAAAATGAAAATAAACTGTTCCACAAATAGAGTGGTCTGTATTTTGTAACCTGCAGTTCTAAATTAAGAAAACAAAATTTAAAATAAATTAAAGTTACATTTCAAAGTAAAAAATTAGAGAAATCCATCAAATCAGTCAGGGTCATGGATAACTCAAAACAGCTAACAGAGAGAGTAGCAGAATAATTTTACATTTTACCTTTAATATACATTTACATTTAGTTTAACCACTAGGTCCGCATGCAGTCACCGAGAGAATTACGCAAAAAAACAATCTGCCAAATTTCTTCAGTAACATTCTGCATGCACCAAAAAAATGGCACCCATCCACCACATGACCACTACCTGGTACCCAGCCACCACCAACGTCGTGCAGCCGTAGATAATTCCGCTCGATTAAGAGGTTAACGAACAGCAGAGTTGGCGCCCTCAAATCTAGTACGTTAGCCTTAGCATTAAGGCATGCCGCTACCATTCCTCTATAGCAACGTGAGGCCCAGAAGCCTCCACGCCACTTGTTTCGCTACCCTCAACATACAAGACACTTTCCGTTTACGTAATGCTTGTTTAGTGACATGGAATTTTCAAATGGATTACTAATATCTTGAATGAAGTTGCCTAATGGCTTCCTCAATAATATAATGAGGAAATAATTATGGAACACAATGCTGAATTGAAAATTGTGAAAAGTGTATCTATCTGTCACTTTTCAGAGAAACTATGAACTGGGTATTGAATGCTAAGTCCCAAACTCAAACTCAAACTTTTTGTATCTGTCACTTTTTGGTAAGCCAGCGCTGTTCTTATTTATTATTATTATTTACTAAGTTGTTGATACATCCTTCCTTAAGTTCACGGAAACAAATAAAATATATCGTTATAGTGGACTTCAGGACGACAACTGTGCGAAAATAAGAAACGAGTAGTCTTTCGAATGTGGGTAGCGAAACAAGCTACTCAAAGTTACCATCACCATTGCATCCCAGACATGCCAACAAAACAGAGCCGAGCCTTACCCCGATCACGTCTTCCTGGAAATCCGAACGCCACACGGTTGCCAACCAACCAATCAACACACGAGAAACACAAACCACCTTTTAGACACACACACACACACACACACACACACCCACTCACAAACAGAAACTACACACTCACAGGCTGGATTAAAAAATAAGGGTGAAATTTGAGCGGTGGTGATTCGGCTGGTCATAGAAGATCCGGGGGAGGGCAAATTATCAAGCCGAAACAGCATGGCTATGCATTTGGTTTTGGTGAATTGGTTCGTAATCTTCAAGAGTAAGAAGATTAAATAAACTATTTATGTATGATTATGATTATTCATTTAGGGTGCATAAATAAATTTACATTAACTGTTTTGGCTTGAGAATTACACCTTGACGGCATAAAAAATTGCTTGAGAATCTTTTTTTTTCAAAATTTTGGCTGTCAGTGTAACTGTCCTCTGGCCATTTTTTTAACAGGCTGTAAAGGAGCTATGGGATCTTTAGCTAGTTATCTAAATGGCTACAGTCAATCAGAAAAGCATATGACAAACTGGCCCCAGGTCAAAGATTGGACTGTGGAAAGAAAACTAATGATATCGAAACTAAATTTTTAATACAATCTCACAGCAGCTTAGCTTTTCCTTTTCCGTGATCTTCCATGAAAGGCTGAAAAAACAACCTCTGCCCACAACTCTAACTTCCCACAATCGAGAATCAAAAAACAGGGGGAGAAAAAATAATAGAAAACACACAAAGAGCTGGGGCGCAAGACGGCAAGGTAAAGTGAGGTTGTGGTAACGCGAGAGCGGGCTCTGCGTCGCCGATACGTACCGTTGCCGCCCCGGGCTGTGACCGGGTCTGCGCCACCGCCCCCAACGAGCTGCCGATTTGGTCGGGGAGGTTGTCCTGGTAGGTGCTGCTACTGCAAAGCCGCCACACGACACAACGACCCGTTAGAAAAATGCACCGAATGATTGTGTGAAAAGAATTAGCTTGGTACCTATTTATTACCTAACTACAAAAATTAAGTTGGCACCGGATTTGAATTTTAGAAATGGTCGTAAGCCTGGTCAATCATTCTGTAAGTTGATTTCACGTTCTAACGACCCTGTTCTATAGTCACCTTGCACTATACCTAGTTGCAAAATGGATTATTTTGTCAAAATTTCAAGCTATATTTTCAATTACCTACCTATCATTAGTTAGGAACCGGCATTTTAAATAGATCCTCGGTAAAATGGACTGCCTATTAACGTAGGAATCGAACCAAACTGCAATTCTTGTTGCATCTTGTGGCAGAGATATAGTATGCATTATTAGAATTTTGAATCCAATCAAAAATGTGAGTCACATCAGACCAGGACCTCAGTGGTAGAGCATTACCCCAGCAAAGAAAAGTTTTGCAGCCCGAAATCACTGCAACCACCGCCAGTTTGAACACTAACATCTCATCTCATCTGCAAACACATTTTTGATTCTACATTCTGTTTCTTATCTATAAATATAATTTGGAGGGTAGTGCATATCATCTGTCTGTGCTCCTCTACGACTCGTTTCCTATCGATGAATGAGCATCCGGGGGGCGGAGATGGAACACTCACCCGGTCTTGGAGGTCTCGTAGGTGACGTTCCTCGACTGCGCGAACATGTCAAACTCGTCCTTCTCTTTCTGCGAGCCCTGTTGCGCCGACACGCTGCCGATCTTGCTCAGCTGCGAGGTCGCCATGCCGCCCGAAATAGCTGCAACCCCCGCCGGTTTCAACACTAACAACTCATCTCATGTCATCTCGTCTCATCTCATTCCATCTCGTCTCATGTGCTACCATTCGAAAAATTAGCTCTATAAAAATAAAATTAAAATCTTTGAAAACTAGGTAATGAAAAGCCACACATCTTTAACAAACAAAGATCTTAACCAACAAGACAAGGTCTTCCGTCTCGGTAGCATGCGTTTCCCTTCCGAACAATAGGGCCTACACTAATACTAAACCACAAGTCATCATTACTACCATGGCTCAGATGCTTACACAAATCTACCGCTGCAGTTAACGACCGCTTTTTACAACACCAAACCATACGTTAGAGTTAAAATCATTTAACTCAATCATATCATTTCTGGCCGATTTTCCTCTGCCATTTTAGAACATGGCCATTAATACCTTAGCAGTCTCTGAACTTGATATTTCAATGGCACTAGCTAGCTATCTGATTCCCTGAGTTTGTGTAAGCCGACTGTTAGGTAATATAAACACAGGCCCTAGAAAACCAGCCTTCACACCTACATCAATCTAAACAGAAACTACGTTTCAAGAGATTGAATCACATCTGACAACGGCATCCACCTACCGAGCCCGGAGAGTTTGCTGGCGACGGCCGCTGCCCCCACCGATTCCGGCGTCGCTTCGTCGCTGAGGTCGATCAGCGAGGCTCCGCCTGCCTCTGCCGCCTTCTTACTAGCCGACTTGGTCGGCGACTCCCGGTTGTTCTCGAAACGCGAGTACCTGCAAGTCGGGACGGAAGCGCAGCGTTATTGCTAGCTAACAATTGGCGGGTGATGTGGATGCTAAGGGAATGCATTGAATGCCAATGATACTTATAAATTTTTCCTGCAGAAAGCCAACATGGTCGAAATGTGGCAGACCTACGGGGCAATTTTGTAAAAATTTCGTTAGAGAATTTACTCGTCTTCTCTATGACTGAGATGTCCATTTTTGTCAGTGTATGAAATTTAAAAAAATAGAAACTCGGTTCCAGTCCTGCTTTGCTGCATCAGCTGACGGTATTAAAATATCTTAACAAGATTTTAAATTACTTTATTAAGACTCATGTCTTTTCCTAATCTCAGCACGTTAGTTAGCACCCAATAATAGGACGTTCGTTAGCACTTAGCACCCAGTTGAATAGTTTTTCTGAAAAGATTTAAAATTCATCCAAACAAGGAATAGCTATGTCAACAAACCATAGGATGTTGTCGTTTAAGAGATGCATAGAGCATCACAGAACTACTTCGCACAGTCACTAGCAGTTAAGTAGATTTCCGACACAGAGCAGGCTAAACTTTAGCTAGCGTCCCGCGTCTCACCGCAGAAACAGGTTGTTGAGCTCGTCGTTAACCCGCAGCAGCTCGGCTGTGAGCTCGTCGTTGGCCAGCTTGCCGACCAGCTCGACCAGGCGATGCTGCATGGACCGGCAGGTGGCGTGCAGCTCGCTCAGCAGCTGCCGGTCGCTGGGGTGTTCCTTGCCCGGCACCAGTTCGCTCAGCATCTCGCTCAGCACGGCCATGTTGCCCTGGAACGAGACGTCTCGGTTAGGCAACGCTCTCGCGATCGGATTTACAATCTCCTTGAGCACATCAAGCAAAACGCGAGGATTGAATTTGCCCGCCGTGCCGCTGTCAATATACTATCACTAGCAGCGACGGGATGAACATTAGGTGGCGAGATTTACAGATCGGCAAAGCTTGTGTTAGCTTCTAGCCTTGTATTTACTAACTTTTTCTGTTTATAATCCTGTAGAATTAGGAAAATTTCTGCTTCTATTCCTGCTTGCTTGTGTTCCTTTTTCTGCTAATGCTTTTCTGTTCTTTGTATGTTTTTGGTAAGTTGTAACGAATACGCAATATATTTGTGGGAAACGATTTGTTAGAGACTGCAACCAAGTACTGTCCATGGAGCAACTGAGTCGCAACTCTGACAGCCGGTTACAGGTAAACGTTATACGAGTCATGAATGCGCAGTGAAATGCAAAATGTCACAACGTTAACGTCAAAGGGATGTGATGATTGCACCAGCAGCGACAAGCGATAAGCGACAAGCGACACCCTACCTGTACGACGTCTAGCTCGCTCTGCAGCTTGCCCAGCTGGTCGGTGGAGAGGACAGCCGGGCCGGTCGCGATTGCCGGGGAGACGGGCAGGACGGCCGGCGAGCCAGGCGGCACCGGCGACACGGACACCATCTGCGGCCCGGGCGCCGGCATCGAGCCCGGGGGCGCCACCTCGCCGTCGGGGATGCTCTGCGGACGGACAGCGGACGTTGGGCGCCAAAGACAACCAGCTTTGTGGTGTGTTTCGGTACCGGTGTCGTTGGCGGTGGGCAACGAGAAAGATAGCCAGAGTTTAAGTGTTGACTGAAGTCTAATTGCAATTGGTTCAGTGATGGTTTCCAGAGCCGTTGGTAGATATAGTTGGTGTTTTCTGGTGTTTTGAGGAGAAGGACCAAGGGTCTCCACATCGGACTGTGTTCTGTCGAAACGTCGAGACACCTGGTCCTTTTTGGGACGACCAATCTCCTCAAATTAGAGCAAATGCAAGAAAACACCAACTACTGCTAAATGCAATTACTTGTTGCATATCTAGTCCAGAGTTGGTAGTCCGTGTAGCAATAACCGGTAATCCTCCAGCCCGGCCAGGTGAAGTTCAACTCCCGGTACCGGCACAAATTTGATATGGATGTTTCGTTTCTAATGTGTTTCTAACAATAAGTAGCCAGAGCTTTGTTTAGTAGCACCAGGACGGACTGAAAATAAGCTAATAGGAAGCTCTGAAACGTTTTTGTAACATTTGGTTGTACCAGAATTGTTTTTTGTACAAAATAAAATTTTAAATGAACAAAAGTTGCAGATTAGTTTGTCTGAAATTCAAATACCAAGCGTTCTGCACGAAACAAAATGTGTTAAAGATAAAATTAATTAAATCAAGTAATTTTCAGAACTGGTTGATAAATTTCTTCAGCTTAATTGAATTGCAGATGTAGATAGAAACAGGACAATGATTGAACATAAGAGACGCTGAACCTAGTGCGATATTCTGCAACCACAAACCAAAAACTCGACTAACAACAATTATGACGTAGGGTACGCTGACTGATGTAGAAATCAAACCAAACGACAGAGATTTGCAGTGCGGTTAGGTTAGCTCGGTGCGATGCGGCGAGACGTACCCTCTGCGGCGTGTGGATGGGCGCCATCGTGTCGAGGTCAGTCATCGGGAACTCGATGCCCTTCTGCTTGAGGTCGTGGTAGACGGCGGCGACACCGGATAGCTCGGGCTGGTGCCGGAACGCGTCCGCCCAGCTCTGGATCAGGCTCAGCACCTTCTCCTGCACCGCCGTCGGCGGGTCGTTCTTCGGCCCTGCAATCGGCGGCCGTCTCCGTCAAGTCCCAGCCTTCTGGCAACCATCTCTTTTAACATGCAGCTAGCGACGATGTCTCCCAAGAGTCGTCACTCTTGCAAACAGAGACAATCAAGACTCAGCACTCTGGCAACATCTCTTTTAACACGCGCAACTAAATAGCAACTAGCAACTAGTTCAACACTCTAACCTGAACTTCCAATGTAGTTGAAACTTCAACAGACTAGGTCCTTCTTTGGAGCAGAAATTGTTCACAACCGAGCTAAACTGTTCATGAATCATGCCTATTACTCCCACCCACTGCTGTGAACTTCTCCGATTAGCCATCTACACAGCAGCATTTTTAAGGTGCAAATTTTGGCTTAGGTCATTCTATAAATGAATTAATCATCGGTGATGTTGCAGCAAATTCTCATCTAGTGCCCCGAGCCCCAATCCGGCTCGGAACCACGTCAAGCTCGTCGAACGGCGACTCACCGATGAGCTTGACCAGCTCCTGGATGAACTCCTTGCTGCACGCGAACAGGTGGAACCGGCGGCCGCAGTTCTTCACGCACGTCTCGAGCACGGTGAGCGTGAACATGACGACAGTGTAGTTCTTGCCGGCGTTCTGCTGCAGCCGCCGCCGGATCGCCTTGGCGGCGTCGCGCGGCCCGTCCTCCGTGTCGTTGATCATGTCGCAGATCTCGATGTTCAGCGCCCAGTTCTCGGAGGCGAGCGTCGCGTCCGTCGCTTGCTCTGCGGGGAGGTCACAGACAAATTTATTTTAAATGTTAGAAACTCGAAAATCTAAAAAGTCTACACGAAAATAGTGTCTGTACTGGAGGTCATGTCTGGGTCTTCGCATTTCCGGTGCTAGGCACTAAGCTATTCAGACAATCGACCTTCATAGAAACAGGACTCTGGAAATGCGGAGTGGTTCAGAGCCATGGTCATTGGAAACGGATGTGTACGGTTGAGGTCTGCTTGAAAGTTGTGGCGGTCCTAAAAAGGACCTTGTCGATAGTCGACGTTTTGTCCGCGATGGCGTGGACATCTTCAGGAAGGACATCTTGAAGGACATCTTCATCACAGTACAGTCCTGAAGATGTCCACGCCATCGCGGACAAAACGTCGACTATCGGCAAGGTCCTTTTTAGGACCGCCACAACGTTCAAGCAGAGCACAACCCTACACATCCGTTTCCAAACAGGACTATGTTTGAAAAGAGTATGGTTCTGCTCTGATGGAAGGCGTTTTCGGTCCTAAAAAGGGCCTGGACAAATGGCGGCGTTTCGTCCCCGACCCACGGCTCTGAACCACTTCGCCTTACGAAACAGGACTATGATTTTCCTAATCTTAATGTTCCTGGGGTGCGATTTTTAAGGGAAGATGAGATGAGATGATATGAGAACTTTCTTCAATTTTTCTAATGGAACAAATGAATGCTCTGATCTCATCTCACCTTAAAAAAAATTAACAGAATTGCGGCATAAGCAACAAAGCAAGAAAGCAACATAAGCACACTGCCCAAATCCCGATTACATGGACCTTGTCCTTGGGTGTAGGAGCAAAGGAGGTGTCACCTCTGTGATGGCTTGGAAAAAATTGGGTTGGTTATTTTGTGACTAATCTACCAAAGCTAGGAATAGTTGTGTTTGAAACCCAATATAAAATTCTATGAACTAAAAGATAACAAAAAATAAAAATATGCAATCTCCAAGTAGGAGGATGCTTCATAGGATGGGTAGGTAACTGATTCCAATATAAAATTGGAAAACAATACCTAGTAATTGCTTAAGTACCTATGTATTGTGAGCTAAAAGTAATGAACAAATTATCCATTAGGTAAATAGCAATAACATTTCAGTAGGGAGTACTGAGATTAGTAGGAGGAAGTGACTCACTTCACAAGTGCCAACAGCAAGCTAGAATTATTTGACATACTCATGCAAAGCCATATATGCCATGTACGCATAAATTATGATTACATCCTCACCCAAAAGTGTGTTGAGCTTATTATCGTCAAAGATTGCCGAAAACATTTTAAAGTGAGGAACTTTTAACAAATGTAATCCCGAACTAGAGACAGAAGAGCTGCACTTTATTGGTGCACACTATTGTAAACAGTAAACTAGACCTTGATTCGAGTAATATGACACATTAAAAAGGGTTTCATCCTGATGAAGTCTCGGATATCATGGAGAAAAACAAGCGTAACCTGTTTCTGTATCCAAGTGAGAATGTTATGTAAGGTGTCAGTTGACAGGCCAGGTGTGTCTGCTATAAAAAGGCGTGTACTTTTTTATCCCTCTCTACTGACCATGCATTAACTTGGCCTTTTAGAAAACTATTCTAGGCTGGCAATGACATTGCTAATGATTGTGGGAGTAGGAGGTACGAAAACCAGCAGCTGTCAAATGATTAACCATCAGAATTAGAGCATGACAGATGGCAAGGCACTTTCCAAAAGACTCTTACTTGAAGCAAACAATGCAAAATAAGCATCTTAATGGGATATTTACATAAAGATAACGTAAAAAGTCCTCGTAAATCAGATAATCCAATCGATAGGCCTAAAGTCCGCCCAAGGCTTCCCAGCTGAATCTGACGCATAGGTAACTCTCACGCCTATTACGTGCCGAAGCCAAATTGAGCGTGTCGATTAGGGAATAATTGATGTGTGTACTAATTACCTATTCTGATGCCGACGGGTGTGGAAAACGGGTTTCCAATTCCCCCGAAGAACGACGTCATTATTTTGACGGTTTTCAGCACTACAACGTCCACAGGTGATCGATGTCAGCCGACTTCCAGTTCCAACTGCAAACTGAACGAACTGACGGTTGGATTTCTGCGCATCACGTTATGCTCACGCGCACCGCACATCGCTATGGCAACGCGGCATTGTTCGATATTTATCTGGGTTGACATGACAGCTGTCAGATACTCCCCAATGCCATGTGCTCGAAATGTGCACGTGATCTATTGATCTAACTTTCCTTGATTTTCTAGTATAATTTTTTCAAAAAATTGGATTGAAGATGAATCCTAACCCTCCAGTCATTCACGCGGACTTGGAGCCTGGTATTATTACACTGGAAATGTTGAGAGAATCAATCATACAACAGGGACCTAAAGGCGAAGAAGGCAGGCTTTTCGTAGCGGATGGCATCGTCTTAGAAGAGACCGAGGAGATACGTCTAGACTTTTCGAGTATGACGCCTCCTCTGCTGACTTTTCTTTCAAATTTACAAAATATTCACTATTTCTTACATACTTAAATAATTTCCAGATATCTTAAAGATTGACTGTCTTTTTATGATGGTGAAACTTGTGAAGCTTCAACTGGGCACTAATATAATTGAGAAAATCGAAAACCTTGATATGCTGGTGAATTTGAAGGAGCTAGATCTCTCTTTCAACAACATACCTGTGATCGAAAACCTAGATAATTTGGTCAAACTCGAGGTTTTGTGCTTGTTTCAAAATCGCATCACAAAGGTAGAAAATTTGGAAATGCTTACAAAGCTGAATGTTCTCAGCATAGGCAACAATGAAATCGTTGATTCGGACAGTGTATGTAACTTCACTTATTGTAGTCTATTACTTATTATGTCTTTTACATAATAGATCCTTTAGTGCGATTATTCATTTGAATTAAAACTTAATCACCACTTTCATGTTTAAGGTAATATATTTGCGGCAATTTTTGAAATTGAATTCTCTGAATATGTCTGGCAACCCATGTTGCAAGCAAGTAAACTTTACCGAGTACATTTTTGCATATTTGCCGAGACTCGTATACTACGAGTACAAATTGATCTCAAACGAGGAACGAGAAGCTGCCTGCCAGTTGTTCCTGTAAGCATTATGTTTTACTTTTAGTGCCAATCACTTTGCTGCAGAGGTTGCCGGGTTGGAAACCAAGAATCAGCAACCAGGACTTGTATGAAAAGTGTACTTCAAAGTTTTACTGGGATAAAATCAATCTTTATTTTTATAGGAAGCCCTTGACTGCACTTAACCGAGAAGATGCAGAGAAGGACACTATCAGAGAAGCAGAGGAGAAGGAATTAGCAGAGGCCGAGTTCTATTCGGAGGCATTTATTGAATACCTCAACAGGGATCAGCTGTTCAAGTCATTGTTTTCTAAAGATGATAATGGACAGGCACTTTTACTGGTAAAGGCAGGATATTAGCCTCATTCATTATATTTGCAGTAAATAGGTATCCTAGTAGCCTAGAAGGTCATTTTAGGACCACATTTCCGGTGCTGGGTAGTAGCGCGCTAAAAGTAGCGCGCTACTCGAAGATAGCTACTTTTTCTGGTAGCGTGGTCAAAAGTGCGCTGCTTTCTAAAACTAGGTAGCGTAGCGAGAAGCTAGCTTATTTTATTGAGTAGGTAGCGTTAGCGAAAAGTAGCGGAAATTATCGCGCTCTTTTACCATGAATACTCGCAAAAATATGTTTTGCAGTTTATAATTTTGAAAAACAATCGCTGAAAAGTATGTTTGTAATCAATCCCTTAAATTTCGCCCCCACGCCGGGCCTCTGGTGACGCTGTCTGGATGGAATGCAAGTATCAGCATTAATCCCCTAGCCTGTTCGAGGCCATCGCCTGTTTGCGACGTTGGGGGAGTCCCACTCCAGAGTGAAGCGATCGTGTGCACGTTTTGGTTGTCGTAGTTCGTTCTAGGCGTATCATATACATACATTTATTGTTTGAGATGGAAAGTGAAAATGCGGGTAGTGATGATACTAATTGGAAGTAGCGAAAAAAAAGCGCGCTAATTTTTAAAAAGTAGCGAGCATTTAGCTAGCTACTTACTTTCCCTTGTGAGTAGCGCAAAAGTAGCTTTAGCTACTTTAAAAACCAAGTAGCGGTAGCGGTAGCAGGGCTACTTTTAAAAAGTAGCTTACCCAGCACTGCACATTTCAATCAAACATGAGCAAAAACTGCACAGAACCCAATTAAGATCCAAATACTGCAATAATTCTAAAGCGTTGAATTCGCTCATTGGTCCGTGAAAAATATTTTACAAAATGCAATTAGTATATAGGTACTAAATTTTTTCAAATGGCATGACTTCAGTTAAGAAAGTAGCGGAAGTGAGAAATGTGTTTTGCTCTGCACACCCGGATAGAATTTTATTGTAACTCAAAAACCCTAACTGATGCAACTTGTGAACTTTCCAATAAACCTAGGTGGGTGATGATGCGGTCGAATGTTACAATGAATTCGAGACGCAATTCAATCTTCTGACTGAGAAAATATTCCGTCTCGGTCAGGAGCAGCATGAAATGCGACAGTTGGAGCTCAAACAGTTTTTTCAGTGCATAGACACCGCAAAGGAGACAGTGCAGAAGGCAAGCCAGAAGTAAGCCAGATCCCTTGACCATCTTACCCTCATTGACCATTTTCTTCTGTTGTCAATCCAACCATGTCACCGTGCTCTTAAAATGAGCATCTAAAAAATGGTTATTAGGAGATTTCTTATCCTGGTTCGTTAAGAGATTTTTTTAACGACACATCTGGACCTCTATTTGCTAACATTTTCATATTCTTAGTCTGCATCTTTGGGTCAGTTTCTGCTTTTGTTTCATATTATACTTCATTTGGAAAAAAAAGCATTACTGGAATTAGAAGCTGAGATAACTAATTATTCTCTGACATTGAGTAACTCAAAATTTTCTATCTAGTCAACCTGGCACAGGGCTCTATTAATTTGGAGAAATGTCACCCTCTTCAGTAGCTATGTATTAAAAAAATAACTCAAGATTAAGAAAAGCCATTAATCTTAAACAAGTGATTATTTCCTTCCGAGCACACTATGCAAGTTGCAAGTTGTTAGCAGTTAATCACCATAATCCAGAAAAATCTTATTTTGGTCACAATTTTAAACCCTGTTGACCCTGGGGGCACAGATGGCTGGAAGACTTTCTAGAGACGAAGCTGTTCATCTTTTCGGAGATCCGCAACCTACTGGCATTGATGGAGGATGCTGCGGACGAAGACCTAGGCGATGCTGTCGAGAAGATGTCCCGGCTCACTGAAGACTTCCATGAACTCGACTCAAACACTTGGAAGAATCTCATGAGCATGGAGCTTACACTTTTTGAACAGGTATCACTGCCGAGATATTTATCTTCTTGTTCTCAGTTCTGATAGTGAACTAATTAGACATGAACTGATAGTGTACTTATCTGGAAGTTGATCAATTTAGCTTTACATACCTAAATGTTCATGTTTCATATCAGTCAAATTAATCATTATTACATTCAACAAAAAATAACCCAGTTAGGTAAATAGTTTTTTTGAATATTATGTGCTAAGATGAGAAAGAGAAATGAGACTTAAGAAATTAATAGCTCTCGGATTTGTTTACCTTAGAAGTGGGGTTGACGACAAGCAATTAGTCTTCAAGACTTTAGGTCGAAAAATTCTCCCGCTGCCTTGTTCTTCCAACAATCTCCCAACGATCCACCCCTCGACTGGTTCTACGGCCGAATCAAACGCCGCAGGTCGAAGAACTGACGGGAAACTTCGGGCGCAACCTGACAGACGTGGTCAACGTGTTCGTCGAGGCCGCGCAGGGTCTGTTCGTGCAGTGCCGGGAACTGGAGGTGGTGTTCAACAACCAGCTTTCCGAGTGCTGCAACCACTACATGACCAAACTCATCATCGACTCCGAGATGCCGGTGCCGCCGGAATTGAAATTGGTGAGCTAGACGTGGCGGTGGGAAGGTGGCGACCGCTTCAACGGTATTGATTCGCTCACTGAACAGAGGTTCCTAACAGGGGACCATCACCTTTCTTTCAAAATCTATTTTTAAACTTTCTCAACACTGATTGCATTCAAGTGAAGTGAAACTTGTTGGTTATTAATGCAGCCAGTCCAGTCGGTTTGCTAAAAGTAGAAACTTTGCTTTCAGATAATGCTGGACAAAGAGACAATGAGTGGTTCTTTATCAGCTTCGCATGACTTGCACTTGCTGCTGATCGACACGAGAGAAGATACGCTCGTCACCCGAGTCAGAGATTGGGTAATAGACCTCTGCGAAGAGCTACACTGGCAAGTATATTCAGAACTATGGCACCATGTTTTACACAGTAGGCTGTTAGCAGATTGTGTGGGTCATTTGTTTAGTATTCCTGGGTTATTTTCACATTGCTGACACTTGAATACAGGAGCGAGATCACAAGAGACCGGCAAGCCGTGTTGGAGATCAATCACTTCCTTGACGTACAGAGGGACGAGTTGGATGACATTCAGTCAGAAACCATCGTTTCTGGAGGAAATTAGGTCGCTGCACAGACTAGCCAAACAATGGATCTACGTTTTGTTACCAATTCTCAAATCAAACGTTTCATATCAAAACATTATTTTATTTGAAATACCCGTTGGCCTTTGTTAATGATTTTCCTACCTGGATTTGAGTAAAATAAACAATATGTGTTCAAATTCAGCATGTTGGATTGATTCAATTCAATTGATGAATTGATTGATTCTCATTTGGTGAGACACGCAGTTGTACGCATATAGGTTACCGTTGTTTCGATGTTACTTCTTGCCTTTCAGCATCGCCATGTACATTTCCAGCCCTTGCTGCACGTCGGGCATATTAACAAACGTCAGGAAAGTAGCCAAATCCTTTTCTCGTCCATTCACTAACCTTGCGATAGAATCTTGTCGCACTCCTTTCTTAGTCAGACTTCTTGCTACGGGTGGAATCTGCTGAAACCTGCTCAAGAACACCTCTGCCTTTGCAATAGCGTCGGCTTTGTCGTTGGCCATCTCGTCGATTAGTCCTATCTTGAGAGCTTCGCTCGTAGAAAACATCGAGCCAGCGGTTAGAGCCATCTCCGTTTGTCGTTCTCCGATGACATTTCTCATCGAATCCATGAACCATCGGGGAGCAACGATTCCAAGCTGGGTCTCGTTGAGACCGATCTTGTATTTTGGTCCGACCATCACCCGGTATTCGCAGCTTAGAGCTAGAAGGCAACCTCCGGCAGGGCTGTGACCCTATTTAGAGAAAACTTATCTTCATAAGTTGAAAACCAACAGTTTATCTCCAGATAAATTCAAATTGTAGATTAAATCACCGTTATCGAATTCAATGCTTACGTTGATGGCAGCGACAGTAGGGAAAGAAGAGGAGTACAATTTCAACCAAACGCTCTGCAAAGTGGTCCAGAATTCCTTGACGCGATCTGGTTTTGGTTTATACATTTCCATGATGTCCAATCCGGCAGAGAAAATTGTTGGGCTAGCCTAATATGCAGTTAAAATTTAAATTACACATTCTCATTATTTTCCTTGACATATTCTTGACCATTGTTCTACACTATTGCTATGAACATGGTAGAAAATTAATTTATTGCTTGCCGAAGTAAGTATCATCCCTCGGCTTTTGGTCTTCTCCAATGAGTCTAAGGCCTCCTCAATAGCTTTCAGTAATTCGAGGTTCAAGCTGTTGACCGGGGGCCTTTGAAGAGTCACCGTAGATATCTCTATGATTTATGGAACGAATATTGTTGGATAAAATACCTCTGTTAATGATCTTGTAAATTAAAACTAAGAGGCCACACTAATCTTTATCAGCGAAGCAATTACTGACCTGTGTCTTCATTCAGTGTTACCTCCACAAGTTTTGCAGTAGAGGCAAAGCTTCGGACTTGGCCCACAAATCGTGGCCGGAACAAACAGCGGATGGCAGAAGACATGTTTACCAGCCAAGCTAATTTTTTTACTAAATAGCACGTGGAACAATTTTTTCGGTATTCGATCCAACGAGAACAAGATAAATTTACAAGATTACAAAGTCCAAGTCTTATCAATTTAACCCTGAAATAAAGTTGGGAAGGTTGGGATTTGCAAGCTACAACAGCTGATTGCATGGATGACAGCTGAGATAAAAGGAAGTGTGTAATCAATGGGATTGGTTGAACATTGAAACGCGCGAAATAAAATGTTTACAACCTAGAATACCTTTATATCAATCACATACTTCTAAATCTATTTCCTTTGCACTTTTAGTGTATCTATTTAATTCATTTCAAATTCATTCTATCAAATATAAGTTAGCCTTAAAACTAATTGAATTCAATGCTTGTCTGTAAAACAGCCTATAAGACCTAGAAACCATTTATGAAAATAAATATGAGTCGATGATTGACATGATGGGTTGTTACTTGTTACGTTACATACCACCTATTACTTGAGATACTTGGCTGCCCAATCAGTTCTTCCGTGAAGTCCACTCCGGTTGCCGTCCCGTCCGAACAGACGACTGGATTTGATCGCAACGTTGGGAGCGTCGTCGGTGTCGTAAATGTTTCTTAGCGGCAGCTTGGCGGGCTGGCCAGCCACATAGCGTGACTGCGACAGGTAATGCTGTTTGGCCGACACCTTAGACATGACCAGAACACCAACATTGTCTCCAAAAACTCAGCAACAAGTTATTACCATTTATTTTTTCTAGTGAGCAATCAGAACATGTTTGTCAATTCCCAGGTGCAATTAAAATGTTTAGAAAGAAGGGAAAGTAAAATTAAGACTTCTATAATGGGCAGTCCCTATTAAGCCTAGAAAGGTTTTTGTCTTTAGACTGTGGTAAGGATTAGTATAGCAGTAAGAGTAACATATAGTGGCATGATAAAGAAAAGAGGAGAATGTTAATAACAAACAATAGAGGAACAAGAGGATGACAAGAGGATGAATTAAAAATAATGGTGGAGTAGTATGTTGAACATGAAGGGAGTAGTAATAGCAAAGAAAAAGAAAATAAAGTAGAAAATAATTACTACCAGGCCCAGAAAGCCAGCAAAAGAGGTTCACCAATCCTCACCTTGATAAAGCAGGCCGCATAGCTTTGCAAAACATCCGGAAAAGTTTGAGTTTTGGAACTTACCATTCATTGCCTGTCTGAAAACTAATGTGCTAATATTAGCATAAGACACGAGTCTATCAAGGGTCTAAGCTTGAGTTTTTTCCGAAAAATAACCACCGCCTTCCCTGCTTTCGCCTACCTTGTTTTCGTAGGCGGCCCACGACGCGGACATGTTCTGCTTCTTCTCGGCCAGCTGCTCGGCTACCGGCCTGTGCGGGACACCGTGCCGGCTGCGCCCGATGTTGGTCCCCTGGCCGGCGACGTACCTAGCCACCGTCAGATAGTGCTGGGCGGCGCTCAGCGGCGCCTCCCCCGTCCACCCGGGGTTATTCTCCTTCTCCGACGGCGCCACCTTGCCGCTGAAACGTCCGGCCATACGTCAATCGCACGCAAAGTATGGCCCATTATACTGTGATTGATTGATTAATGGAGTTTAACGTCACACTGCTTTGACAACTGGCCATCAACCAGTGCCATCACTGGTCTAATGGCGTTGGTGAATGAAAATGTGATGATGAACCTAACCTAGCCTAGAAGGCATGTAACCTACTCCTGTCGAAAAGCACCCAGGGGACCACCGGCTTTACGTCCCGTCAGAAGGACAGTACAACTCGAACAACAGGATTCCTCCACTAATCCGTGCTGTCGAGAGGTTGATAAGCAAGGCAAGTAAATTTTTCGTACGGACTTCAATCACTCCAACTTTTCTCCCGAACAGAACTGATCATGTGCATGATGGTCACCCATCCAACACCTAACTCAGCACGATGTTGCTTACTTCGGTGATCTCACGAGAACCAGTGTTTCCAACATGCCAAACCGTTCGGTCATTACATGTGCTGTGCTGTGTTGTGATGGGAGTTCAAACCAAAATGCAGGGTTGCACCGTTGCACTTACTGGAGACATTTCATTTCAATTTTGTGTACAGATTGGTACCAGATTGAGATTTTAAACCTCCCTCCTCAAAAATAAGATTATATGACAGTATAGCTTAAGATAAGACACATAGGGTGGTTTGTCGTCTTGCCTACAATCTCTGTTCACTTCAACATGCAATTTTAAACAACCAAAACAGGCTGACACAAGGCTGCCGATATGGGTGATTTTGTGTCTGATGAGTGATGTTAGTTAATGAGTCAAGCACAAGCCACACATACCAAACGGTTTGGCAAGTTAGAAACACTGGTTCTCGTGAGATCACAGCAGTTAGCAACATCGCGCTGAGTCAGGTGTTTCGGTGATCTCACGAGAACCGGTGTTTCCAATCTGCCAAACCATTTGGTCATGTTACTGTAATTTGAGCAAGTGCAAATACTTGTTGCATGTAAGCTGGATATTTCGTTTCTCATAATAAATATGTCCCACTTTGGAGGACGGAAAAATATATTGCTATCCCATTAGATGAGGAAATAATTGTATACATGTAACACTCGATGTTTCAAGGAAATGTTCCTCACATTGCGCTTAGCATAAAAACTTATCTGGTATAAATCCAAGCATTTATAAAATTATAATTCAAGGATTATTTGGTTGGGAAACCATATGGCTGGCAATTTCATAAAGTAACAAGCTTCAAACTCAGATTTCTGGTCAGCTTGGTATTACCATGTACTACTTGGCAGCATCTTAATAAGATAAATATGTTTCCTCTACAAGTGCAAGATGTACAAAATTTTAAATATGAGGTGTATCGCTACGAGGACATAATACAAGTACCTAGGTAGAAAATGTAATTCTCGAAATCCAAGACCCAAATAACAGCCCGATTGCGTGCAGTCGAAATCGCAAGGCCAGCACTCACCCCAAGACGTCGGCGAAGTCGTCGCCGCCCTCCCCCCACTTCCTCGCCCTCTGCTGCGGAAAGACGTAGCCGACCGCCGCCTTATTTGATCGGCCCGTCCCAAACCCCGAGTACAAGTTGCCGAGCGTGCCCGTCCTCGAGATCGCCGGCGCGCCGTTGCGCGCATTGCGACTCGTCGCGTTGCTTGCCACCCGGGAATTGTTGACGCTCGTGTTGTTATTAGCTGCGCCGCCACCGCCGTTGTTCGGCAGGTAGAACTGGTTGGCGGTGGCGTTGCTGGCAAGCCGTGAGTTGTTGACGCTGACATTGTTGTTTGCCGCACTGCCGCCGCCACTGTTGTTCGGCAGGTAGAACTGGTTGACCGTCGCGTTGCTGGCAAGCCGTGAGTTGTTGACGCTGACATTGTTGTTTGCCGCACCGCTGCCGACATTGTTCGGTAGGTAAAACTGGTTGGTGGTGGCGTTGCTGGCAAGCCGCGAGTTGGAGGCGGTTTCGAACGGCTTGCCGCCGAGGTTGACGTTGTAGTGGGCGGCAGCGGCGGCGGCGTTGGGCTGGCGGAACGAGGTGGCGTTGGACGCGATGCGGTTGTAGACGGGCGCCGGCTGGACGAGCGGCCCGAAGTTGGACTGGGTGCGTGTGGCGTCTGTCGGGAGTTTGGCGCCCACGACGAAGTACGGGCATCTGGAACCGAAGGGTGGAAGTCAATGTGTTAATTCGTCTAATTAGAAACTTTCTTTCTGTCTTATATGTACACCCGAGGCATCGAACCCCGGTCTTAACCTGTCACGAGATTATTGTAAAGGATCAAATTTGCTGTCAATGCAAAGAATTTTCAGCTTGGCTCGATACCATCTGCTACTCAAGAAGTTTGGTTGAGTCAATCTTGTGGATCTTATTAATACTAGCCATGAGCATTGTTTATTTTTCAGAAAAACTATTTAACCGGGTTTTGAATGCTAAGTCCCAAACTCAAAAATTTCCTGAAGTTTCGCAAAGCTATACTGACTGCTTTATCAAGTGTCTCGAGTTATTTATTTGTTTACAGCATTGTAACAGTCAAATATTGATACTAATAACTAAGTAATAACTTTTGGTGGGCAACGTCCGTTGTCCAGACCAACCTTAGTGCCTGCTGAGCGCTGGGCCTTTGCACAGGATTCCAGCGCAGCATGTCTTCCAGCACGGCCAGCGCCTCCGTGCTGGCGTTCGGCACGATCGAGTTGAGAGGCAGCGTGGTGAACTGCGGGAACCGGAAGTTCATCGCTCCCGCCAGCTGATGTCCTTCCGGCCAATCTCTCTGTTAACAGAACAGACACCACGTTAGCCGTGTTTTATTCATTTCATTTATATTATTAATAAATTATATCACATTTTACAGTAGCTTCAACATTGCTAAGTTATTGTTCTTTGGTTTTCTTTCATCCGTTGTCGTGGTTGTAGTCTCAAGCACAGCTATCTGTCATGTAATCATCTAAGTTTTAAGCTAGACTGGTCTGGAATGCAATTGAATGGACCCACTCGCGATGGATTAACAACAAACTCCGCATTAGAAGTGGTAGTTGGAATAGCAGTGGGAATTCTGGTTCCTCTGCTAGGTACAATTTCTCTTTGTGACCCCCTTTCGTAAATTCGTAAATTTGTGGCGTTTGCGCACCTTGTCTGGTGTGCCAAGCACGGAGGTTATCTTGAAGATCTCGTCGATCTCACTGGTGCCGGGAAAGAGCGGGCGGAACGTGTAGAGCTCGGCCATGATGCAGCCGACGGCCCAGACGTCGATCGCGCTGCCGTACGACGTCGAGTGAAGCAAGACCTCGGGCGCTCGGTACCTGCCGTTCACACACTTTTAAGCGCAAGACACGGGCAAGGACGCGAGTAACAAGAAATATTTCTAGGCTGAAATGAATAAAAACAAGTTCTATTTATTACATTATTTCAATCTAGATCAACTTGAACAAATTTGGTTAATTCATGCAACTTCATTAAACCCTTTCAAGCCTCAACACTTGAATTCTGCTAGAATATTTCTAGCAGCCATTTTACAAAAAAACATTCCACACCCTTAACTATACACAGAGCAAAACTGTGAGGCAAAATGACATGAATTCAATCTTATCACTTTGAAAATTTCACAGTTTAGTCAGGAGAATGTCAGCTTAGTTTCTTCAACTGCTAGTTTCTTGCAACTTCAATTGAGCATTTGAAGCCTTGAATTCTGCAAGAATGTTCTTAGCAGCCAACAAAAAATCTATTCAAACACTAAACAGGGGAAAAGTTAGAGACAAGTCAAACCATACTATCAAAGCTTCGTAAACAACTGCCAAATCTTTGGCTGAACTATTAACAAAGGTTCATGAAGGAATTCTTGTACTGACCACCGCGTTGAGACGTAGTCTGTGTACGGAGGCCGGGATCGGATCTCCCTCGCCAATCCGAAGTCTGCGATCTTGACTAGTTCAGGTCCCGTGCAGAGTAAGTTCTCAGGCTTCATGTCTCGGTGGAAGAATCCATTGCGATGCATAAATGCCAGTCCCTGCAGTACCTGGTACAACATGTTGCGCACCACAGCTTCCGGAAAAAGTTTTTCCCTGTCTTTCATCAGCTGGTATAGGTTTTCTTTCATGTACTCAAAGACAAAGTATAGATTGTCATTTTCTCGTATCACTTCTTTGAGTTTCACTACATTGGCATGGCTCAGCTTCTTCAAGGACTGAAATAAACATACAAGATTGATGTAAGTGTTTACATACAATAATGTCCTGAAAAAACAATCAATTTCAACTATTTCTAATATTATAGGTATGTACGTTTAGACTTCGATCACGAAGGTTTAGATACCTACCTTAACTTCACGAAGGCTCATAGCTTCATCCCACGAATAGTATTTCCGTTTCATTCTGTAAAAGAATGGATAGGGTGAATGACATTGGTTTGATCTTCAAAAGTCCAACCCCAGAGCTTGAGATAAAATCTTGAGGTAAAACTGGTAAAATCGTACACCGAACCCAAACAAACATACCTTTTAATTGCGACTTTCTCGCCTGTGTCCACCCTCTCCCCAAGTACGACCGACCCATAGGTGCCGTCACCCAGCTGATTCAGAGTGATGTATCTGTTCATCGTCATCGAGAGCGCACACACAACATTGAGATTCCACTTCACACGACTCTAAAAATGCACATAGGCTTCGGTGCAATGATGAAGAGAAACTCATCGAAATCTTTCAGTGACTCCACCAGAACTCCCATGCAACTGCACCATTTCAAGGAGATTTACAAGCACTATATGAAAGAAAGCGTCTGTTAACTGGAACACCTGCCTGCGTTGACGAATATTGATTATTTTCTCACCCAAGGACAGTATGGTTGGCAAATAATTCAGTAGGTTAAAATGTAATGGGATATTTCAGCCATCGCGTGTCACTGGTTGCCATAGCAACCATGCGGTGTTTATTGACCCATTCGAAAAGTAGGACTCAGCGCGGTTTAATGGCCGGTGTGCGTGCAACTTATCATCTTTCTTGATCATTTCTCTCGAAATAAACATCCTTGCTCTAATTATAATCGGCAGGTCTAACTACTTGGTGAATTATTTGATGTGATCCGTGAAATGCACAATGCGTGAACTCGAAATGACAGGAACTGACAGTGACATCACCTCCCGCCCCGCCCCCCAAAACCACGTGCTTGATGAGCACACATTCAAATCAATTAAATAAAATAGATACCGTGACCATCGTGACATTAACGCTACAATAGATAAGCACACCCACAATAATTTCATTTGCCCTTGATAAAACCATAGAAATTAAAAAATTCATTTCAGTTTGTGCTGCCACTTAGCTACTGCTGCTAGCTACATAATGTTGTCTCCTAGAGCAATTTTTAATTGTTGTGCCTTTATACTCTTAATTTTGTCAAATCAAGTAGTTTCACTGCAAATAGTGCAAAGAACACAGCAAGATGCTGTTAATATCCGGCCCATTATCGGTAATCTTCGACCAATCTCACACATAACTATTGTAGTTCACAATTTGTCAAAATCTTTGCATTTCAACATTGAACTTTTTAATTTCAGGTATTCTCTCGCAAGAACCATCTTCTACTGTCAATGACTTGTACCCTGCCAATTACACAAGCTACATCGCAGCTTCGTACGTCAAGTTCCTGGAAGGAGCCGGTGCCAGAGTCGTTCCGATCCCCATCAAAAAGGACAAGGCATTCTACGACATTTTTTTGGACAGCCTCAATGGGTAAAAATAACTCTAACTTTTACATTTAAATAGTCTACACAATATACAACAATCATAATCTAGTGCAAAAGAATAATTTTTGGTTACATAACAAGCAAAATTCATTACCTATGAACTCAGTCCAAAATCTATCATGATATTATCAAACAGAAGATAACAGTGTATTTTTAATTTTATCAAAGTCTGCTTGTGCCAATTGATATCATTATTTTTTATGGTTTATAGACATCCTATGCCATCATAATACATTGGCCTGATTGAAAATCTAATTTGATTTCTTTCAAGAAGTCTTGTTAACAAATAAAATCATGCAGATACCCCAATTGCCCTCATTTGCCAAAGGCAAATCGAGGGCAAATGAGAGTAGTTTTTAGTGGTTTTCTAGAGTAAAAAAATAAAACTTTTCAGAAAACCGAAGTGACTTTCGGATCCCTTTTCGCAAACGTTTCCCATTTCCCAAAGCAGCAAAATAAGAAACAAAAAAAGTTATACTTAGTGGGTGAATGACATTGTTTAGAAATTGATAAGAAACAGGCATAAAATAGACATGAGATTTTTGCAAAGCTAATTAACATTTTTTCCAAACGGGTCATACATCCAGGGGTATCTGACGTCATTTTCCTCTAAGTGGAAAAGGTCTTTTGATACCAAACTTTATAAAAAAACGTTTTGCAAAGCTACGCTGCCTGCTTTGTCAAGTTTCAGTAATCAAATCAAGTAGTAAATTAACGTAAAATTAAAACCACGTGACATCTATTTTCAGAAAAATTATTTAACTGGTTATTGACTGTATTGAATCCACCAAGTAATCCTTGTGCCCGTGTAAAGCATTTTCTATACCCGTTTTATGAATGGAAATAATAAAGAAATAAAAGATGACAAGAAAAAAAATTAAATTTATTAAATTTTTCCCCATGTTTTGCAAAGCTGTGGCAAAGCTTAAGCCAAACTGACCTGTCTGCTGCGACAGCGTTCTGTTCCCGGGCGGTGCCGCGCTCTTCAACAACTCGCTGGGCTACGGAGAAGCCGGCGATCACATCTTCTCGCGCGCCAAGGAGCTCAACGACGCAGGCCACTACTTCCCCGTCTGGGGAACGTGCCTCGGGTTCGAGCTCCTCGCCTACCTCGCCGCCGACAAGGTCGAACCGAGGGTGTTCTGCGACTCGCAGAACGTCACCATGCCGCTACGCTTCCGGCCCGGTAACGCTTCCTTCCGGGTCACTTTTTTAACCTTCGTGATGATTACTGGTGTTCAACGACGCACTGGTTTGACAACTGGCCCTATGGCAGTGGTCTAGTAGCGTCTGTGAATGAAAGGGTGATATTGAAGCTAACCTAGCTTAGAAGGAGGGGAAACCCGGTGCCAGCCTGTAGCCTACTCCTGTCGAAAAGCACCAAGGGAACCACCGGCTTCCCAAAGACCGAACAACTCGAACAACAGGATTCCTCCACTAAATCATGCTGTCGAGAGGTCGATAAGCAAGGCGAGTAAAGTTTTTGTACTAACTTCAAACCCTCCAACCTGTCTCCCGAACAGAACTGATCATGTGCATGATGGTCATCCGTCCAACACCTGACTCAGCTCGATGTTGCTTAACTTCGGTGATCTCACAAGAACCGGTGTTTCCAACATGTCAAACCGTTCGGTATGTGTGGCTTGTGCTTGACTTAATTATCATCACTCATCAGACACAAAATCACCCATATTGACAGCCTTGTGTCAGCCTGTTTTGGTAGTTTAAAATTGCATGTTGAAGTGAACAGAGATTGTAGGCAAGACGACAAACCACCCTATGTGTTTTATGTTAAGCTTCTGGGGGCCAATTCACGTACATTTGCTTAGTCGCTCGGTGCGTTTAACCTTCGTCTTGGGACCTCTTAAATACCAATATGAATCAATTAGGCACCGATTGAACGTACCTACACGTCTTCTGTTGCAGACTACTTCGACAGCAAACTGTTCAGTGAGATTCCCAAAAACATCCTAGACATCCTCTCAACGCAGGACGTCACCGCAAACTTCCACTCGCTCTGCGTCACGCAACAGGTAAGCGTCACTGGGACCTCCGACCTCAACATCTTGTCATTAATACATTCTACTTTTTAGCTTCCCGAAATATTCATTACAAGTTATGCAAGGGGAAGGTGGGTTTCACATACCTGCTAGCACCCAATGAGAGAAGAAAAATTGCTCTAGCCCATCTATCTGTCTCCCCATGCCCAGTATCTGCTGTGATGTCATACCCACTGTAGGAAAATTGCCATGCCAGCAATACATAGAATGCTTACCTTTCTTAGACCCCACTAGATCAAATTGAGTCGACACACATAGAATGAAAGCGGATCGCCGCTCTCAATCGCCTAGCTGGTCTCGCCGGCCGGCTGGCCCCGCCGCACTATTCCCCCCCCCCCCCCCCCCCCCCTTGTCGGTCCAGCATCAGTAACATAATATCATTCTGGCACGGTAACTCGGGACTTGTGACTTCCTGACATTTCTAGTTTACAATGTTTGTTTTGAAGGCAAATCGATCTTAAAACTCAATTCAGAACACAAATTACAAGTTTCTTCACCTCACATGACCTTCAAGTTGACAGACGGTATGTAGTAATTGAATTTTCTTGCAGAAACTCGAGTCGTTGGGCCTCGACCGGGAGTGGCACGTGCTCTCGGTCAACGAAGACGACAACGGCCTCGAGTACATCTCGACAATCGAGTCGCGCCTCTACCCGTTCTACGGCGTCCAGTTCCACCCGGAGAAGAACGGCTACGAGTTCAAGAAGAGCAAGAACATCCCGCATACAGCCGAGGCGTTGCAGATCATGCAGTACTTTGCCAACTTCTTCGTCGCCGAAGGTGAGCGACTGGTTGACGAGCGTGAAGATAGTTTACCGTTTGGCTTTGCGAGAATTGCGTCGTAGCTTTCCTAGTGCCGTGTTGCTTACAGTGGAGCTTTGCGCGCGCAGCGAGCGTTGTGTTACGTTGAAGTTTTTCATCAAGCCTTGAACGTTTCGTGTTTGGCTGGTCACTTTGATAATTGTTTTATAGCCGCGTTTTTTCGCAGTTTAATGACAAAAATAATGTGTAGAATTTTAAGACACATGTGATACCTACGCTACAAATTGAGAAAGTTGTAAAAAGTGCAGAAAATCATATCAGTTTCATAAGTTTAGAACAATGGGACAGTTCCAGAAGTGATTTTTTCAAAATAAAATCAACTTCAGAAATGAAATAATTTACCTGAAATGCAATGAATTCAGAATATTGTGTCAGGCATAGACAAACAGTTCAGGAGGCATGGGGTAGTACTGCTAGTCGACCTTAGTAATATTCAAATGTGTTACATTGTCAACTATTTCTTGCAGCACGCAAGAGCGAACACACATTTCCGAGTCCGGCAGCAGAAGAAGCTGCTCTTATCTACAACTACCCAGCGACATACACCGGCGATCACCTCTCCTTCGCGCAGCTTTATTTCTTTGACTACGAATAAATCATGTGGTCGCACAAAATTGCTCGGCAATTCCGACAAAGAAGTTAACGAAAATAATGAAAAAACTATTTTTTTTGTTTTTTTTACCCTTCTATAACTGAACAAAATAAATGTAATATGTACATGTACGTCTTAAATGACGAAGGGGCTTAGAGCTTTCTGGACATTGTAAAACTGGCTCTTAGAGTCGGTTTGAGCCAAACTGCAATTTTTCTTTGCATACATGGTACATATTTAGTCCTGTTCCAATCAATTTAGCCCAACAATTCAATTATGCTAAGTATCCATTAGAAAGTTGGTTGTCATGTGTAACATAATTTTTAATTCCTAAGCAAAAGATATGGGTTTAATCCCGTAGGTTTTGGTGCGGAAACAATTTTGAAGTGGATATTTCGTGTCTAAAAATAAAGACAACAGAGCTTCAACTTTTGACAAATATTTATGAACTAGGTAGGTACACACTTCTTTAGACAACTACCTACTCTGCTAACAATTCAGGGAACTCCAAGTTAATATATAACCCTAGGGAGTAGGGACACACTACCCACATTTGAAAGGGACCTCATCCTGAAATAACATAACTTCCTTGTTTGAGATCAAACATCTAGTTTGGTACGTTGCCGAACAGCCGAAGAGAAACTGGAGTTCCAAGGCCTTGCGCAATGTTAACATTTGGCGTTTCGTTTGCAGCAGCTGCCCTAGCTGTGTTGTCTCGGCCTTTCCGGTAGGTAATGGTTAGCATCGGCTCTTGCACAGCTTGTGACTTTGCCCGTAAGTCCCGCAAAATTAGCTCCTGTATGGTTGCAATGAGAAAATTAGACATCTAGATTCCTTGGGAAGCAGTTCAATACAATCAATTGATTTTATACACTCACTTTAAGTAATGGTGGGAAAGGCACAGATGCCGGAAGCACTTTTTCAGAAGTTGTGTGAACGTTTTCAACTTTACAATACGACACTTCTTCAGTTTTAGGCAGAAGTCGGTAGTCTGCTTTGTACGTAGTGCTACATATCTCTGCTATTTTTGGATACTTTCTCCCACGAAAAGTTTTCTCGGCCCATATTCGCACTTTCCGGGTCTCCTGTAAAACCGGCAAATGCAACCAATGAATAACCTCAAAAATGTTATCTGAGTCAATCAAATCATCTGCACTAAAGATAAAACTATGTAAAATAGTATAATTACCTCGCTGGGAAGAGCTTCTACCTTGCATATCTTCAAGTAACTTGGCTCTGGATACCTTTCAAACGCACTTCTTACTACAATTCGTCCAATACCAAAATTCTTAAGGTTACCAACTATTTCCCAGAGTGTTTTTCCCTTAAAACTGGTCGTTCGGCCAATATATTTGATTGGCATTTTGATTTTTGATAAAAAGAAAAGTGAAGGTTGAAGGGCAAATGACCTCCTTGGTACACTTCATAAACGATTAAAGCAATTATATCTTATCCGTCCGTTTTCACCCCAACATCCTCATGCCAAGTTCACTTATTTTTGTCGTTCATTTCAGCAGCTGTTAGCTGTTACTTTCATTGGCGATGGCGCTGTCAGATTGACACTTCATTGTGTTCACAAGATTTTTGCGGCTGTAACTCCGCCGAAACGAGCGAATAAAAGCGGCAAACAATTTATTATCTTCTCTAAAGCTTCATATACTTGTTCTTGAACCCCGTGGATATAGGCACAAAGAACACTCTAAAAACTGTAAATAAATGGAATCTAGTTCTGGACTTAATCTATTAAGTGGATATTCCAGCGGCAGTAGTGAAGATGATTCAGTACCAGGTCCAAGAGTATCTACAAAGCGTGTATTACCTAAAGATTGGGCGCCAACAAACCCAAAGAAGACTCGGTTACCCTTACCTGAGGCACTGAGGTCTCTCTATGGGGACACGCAGGATACATCTAAACCGGTAGATGATCCCGCAATGCACGAGGGTCGAATCCGTTCCTTTGGACATGAGCGTGGCAACTGGACAACATATGTTTACATACCATGTGAGTCCATGATTTTGTGAAAATAATTAATGGTCAACTCTACACGTTTTTCAGTAAACAAAAAAAATAACAGTGTTGTCATTTGATTGTTTTAGACGAAGTAGATGACTCGCTATCCAAAATGGTATCTCGGCTCATATTGGCTTGCCAACAACGAGGAATCTCTCTTAAGTCAATCAGAGAACCGCACATCAGCCTTACTAGAACTGTGATATTGCGCCATCACTGGATCGATTCATTTGTTGCTTCACTGCGAGGATGTCTGTCTCGGTTTACTGCGTTTACTCTCATCGTAGAATCTCTCGCGATCTATACAAACGAGGAGGAAACGAGAACTTTTCTGGGGCTGGAACTAATGGAAGCCAAGGCCACTTTGCAGCTTGTTTCCATGTTCAATAAATGTCTTGCCGATTTCAGGCTCCCTCCTTTTTACAAAGAGCCCTCGTTCCACTTGAGCGTAGCGTGGTGTAGTGGAAATTGTTCTTGTGAGCTTCAAGAGCTGCTGCCTATGCTCAAAGCACTATGTTCTGACTGGCTTGCAATGCAGCCTGAGCTATCTCAAATAGATGTTGATCAAATAATTTGTAAGACAGGAAATAAATTGTTTACTTTTCCACTGATTAGCTAACAGTGAAGACTGAAAGCCAATGTAGAACACATTGAAAAATAATAAATTTCTCATTAACTCTTGGAAATGGATTGATTCAAGTTCAACACTTGGCAGATACCTGTAAGGTTGATCACTACTAGTATAGTGATCAAAGGTTGAACTGACTGAGAAGATGGGAAAATATGAGCAGGTACACATAACCAACATACGGATTAAAAATGTAGTTGCCCTAACTGGGACTTCCCCCCCCCCCCCCAAAAAAAGCCCTAAACAATGTCGAATGTCTTTGATCACATCATAAATTAATTCAATCAAAGCAATAACGCAACAACTTCTGTTAGTACTAATATTATTTAATTTTATTCTCATTTCCATTATTTTCTGGTACATGATAAATGTTGAAAAATAACACCAGTAATTTGGATTTAAAAAATTGTATTGCCTAGAGCAAAGATCCAGTTTAGCTAACTACACAAAATGTTTTATGCCAAATAAAAATCGCTCAGGTTTTTATCGGGTAATGTATGAATTACCGCTGGTAAGATAGTTATAAAATGGCTCACAGTGACCTGCTGCCCTATATTTGTTATTAATTATAAGTTTTAACAAATATTACCTTTTTTCAAAGATAAATAATATTCTAGGAAATTTTAAATGTATCATCAAATATATTATGATCAATCAATTCTAAATAAATTGGCAGAGTGTGCAACATAAATATGGATGCATTTTTAAACCTAAGAAAAGTGTAGCGAAATCTCTAATTTCTTGGTACCACCCGTCAGTGGCAGAAAAGTAAGTAATTTTTACGAAAATATTAGTTACAAATGGTAATGAAAGGTAGAAATTCACAAGTAATTCCACGACACAAGGGTAGGCTTCGACCAAGGCAAGGTTTCCTTAGTCGAACGGGTAAGGACTGTAGAAAATTGGGGCTTTCTTTTGCTTCCCACGTAATTGGCGAACATAACTGGGATGTTGTGTGCAAGCCATCGAAGAGCTATTCAGCCTCGTAATATCGCGCGCTGCAATAAAATACACTCGTTGAATAAGGTTTGAAGATAATGCACAATTTTGTGTGAAAGTTATAATGATGTTATATTTTTGCTGCAATTTAATTAAAGACAGAGTGCCCAAATAAATGGTATTGTATGAGAAGTTTCTGATTATATCAATCAATATGTCCATTTAAAATGATGTCTAAAATTGTTTATTACACAAGTAAATAATCAATGATCAACAATCATGCAGGTCCATATAAGAAGAAAAGACTTCGTCTTACCAGTGCTTGTAAGAGGCAATAAACCAATAAAAGCCCAATGCAATGTAAAACTCTCATCAGTGAAATAGTGCCACCTAAACTGCAGCGAATGCAGGTAAAGCTAGGTCGGTGCCTAGTTAATATCAAGTTAGATGGCTTTTGGTACTTAGGCAGCCGCACTTTGGACCAAGTTTCTACATACGTCACTAAGCTAAATAGAGGTGCATCTAAAACTAACTAACCTGGAATTTCTTTTAAGATTTATGGTTTAACAATTTTGCTGACTTATCTGATTTACTAATCCCATTTGTATGATCACAAAAATTCCACAAATCACTAATAGCTGAGTAAATAATTATAAGAAATAGATAATAAAATAACTAAGAAAGGTTAATAAGCAAATTGTATGTACAAAACCATGTCCTGTATTATTAATATTTTAAATAAATAATAATAATAATTCATAAGCATTGTACACATTCGGTGCTAGTAGCGTTAGGTAGTGAATTAAGACCTCGACTTTCAAAGTACCAACAGCCAAGCCTTAGAAAACCTTGTGAGTATCAAAAGACTTTCCAGTAAGAGTGACACAAACACACCTTTCAGCAGATTTTGCCACACTTTATTAGTCGGATTACAAACACAGTCACAATTGGATTCAAACAGAATGCTCAATTGGATGAAAAGTGCATGTGCGAATACCGTTAGTACAAGACGTCAAGATCACAAATAGGTTAACAAAGCCATCAATGTTCCGGACCAAACAGCAGGAAGGAATGGAATGCAAGCGGGACTGCCACTGTATAGCTGACAAACAATATCTCGTGATTCTACGATTGAATTGACCAAATGGCAAGAGGTGAAAATTCTGGAAGACGTATTTTTAAACAAATGTCAACACAAGTCATTAGATAATTTGATTCCTGATTAATAAATCCTCACAAAAATGTTATAAGGAACTTGTCTCTGATAAAAAGAAGTGTCTTGAAAGAAACCAGTCATTGTCAGTTGCGTTGGTGGCGGTGTGCTACCAACGCCGCCACCAACGCAACTGACAAGATCTAAAATCCACTCCCTTTCAGAACCTCTCGACAAGTTTCCTGCCCACTTTCCAAACCGGTCCCAATAATAAAATAATATTTCCTCAGGTCTGCCTACAACTGGCAAAAAAAGTGACCAAAACCAGGAACAAAATAACCTCAGACAGCCCGGGAGGTGACATTTCACCAACATTCCTACCAAAAAAGCCGAAGCCCCGAGCGAAAACAAATCCAAGCTAGCCAGCGGCAGGCCTGCGTTGGGGGGGGGGGGGGGTAACGGACTCACCGCTGCTTGCCGTCGCCACGGCGGCTCAGGCGGCGCTTGCTCGACTGCATCGTCAGCGTGTACGGCTCGGTATGCGCCGGGTTCACGCGCAACTCGCGTCCGCTAAGCTGCTTGCCCTTCTCCACCTGCAAGCACATCGGCGTTCAGGGCGTTTGTCCGATTCGGGCTGTTGGTGTCTTGATTTTGCTAGCCTCACGGTAATGGGATGTAGGAAACTAAACATCTCAAAAAAGAATGATACACATAAAGTCTTACGGTTAAGACAACTAAGGAAAGAATTAGATAAGTCAAAAAAAGTTGCTAAAGATAATTTTATGGACAGAATGTTTGATGCCAATGATTGCCAAGGTAGCTGAATAACATGTATAGATATGTTGGAGGGAAAAAAAGGAACGAGTAAAGATTTACCCACTTTAATAGATACAGATGGGAATGAATGGGATACAAATGCAGATAAGGCATCGGCTCTTAATAGGCATTATCATTAAGTTTTCAGGAAATGTGGAAATGGAGGATACGTTAGAGAAGGAGCTAGTAATGTAAATGATGAAGTCCAAATTTCAAGTGAAGAAATATTTCAAGTGGTGTCGAAAAGTAAAAAAGGAAAATCACCTGGAAATGATGGAATTACCAATGTCATGATAAAGATGGCTGGGAATACCATTATTATGTATCTGACTAAATTATTCAATGTGTCCTTAAGACTAGGTAAGATTCCCAAAGATTGGAAAGAGGCGATTGTCATTCCTGTTTTTAAAGGAGGGGAAAGAGGAAAAGCAGGAAACTATCGACCTATAAGTCTAACCTCCCTGGTATGTAAAATTATGGAGAGGGTGTTACTTAAACGCATTACTACAATCATAGAGGAAAATGGAGGTAGTTCTTATAATCAGCATGGTTTCCAAAAGGGATTCTCATGTGAGACCCAACTTCTTGGATTGGTAAGCAATTTGTCAGAAGTAATGGATAGAAGTGTAAGGGTTGATGCGGTATTCTTAGACTTTGAGAAGGCATTTGACAAAGTTGATCATAAGATTTTGATGGAAAAAATTATGGAAAAAATGGGAAATTTAGATATAGTTAACTGGGTGGGAGACTTTTTATAATATGATTGAGTTCAAAGAGTGAAGGTTGGAGCATCTTTGTCCGAGGAAGCAAAGGTGTCTTCGGGAGTTCCTCAGGGAAGCGTGTTAGGTCCTATACTTTTTAGCTTGTTTATTGATGACATCAGTTTAGCTGTTAAGTCTGTGGTTCGATTGTTTGCCGATGATTGTGTAGTATACAGAGAAATATCAAATGAAACTGACTTATATACTCTAAATAGAGATTTGCTCACAATAGATAACTGGTTGAATTTAAATGGAATGTCCTTGAATGTAGATAAGTGTAAGGTGATTCAATTCAGCACGAGAAGATCAGAACTGGAACATACTTACATTGTTGGTGAAAGTATAATTGGAAATGAAAATAGCTATAAATACTTAGGAGTGAAGTTCAGCAGCAACTTGGGATGGACTGAACAAGTGGCAAGAATCTCAAAGAAAAGCATAAAATCCCTTAATTTTATAATGCGTCAATTAGTTGGAACCAAGGAAAATATTAAAGCTAAAGCATACTTAGCTTTGGTAAGACCGATAATAGAGTATGCTTCATCAATATTGGATCCTTACAGGAAGAACGAAACAATTGAGATTGATAAAGTACAAAGATTAGCGGCAAGAAGAGTGACGGGAAAAATGAGAAAGTGGAGAGTGGAAGTTAATGACATTGGTGAACACATAAAAGTTCTAGAAAGACCTTCCCTTATGATTGAGGACTTGGGTTGGGAATCTTTGGAATCAAGAAGAAAATATAACAGATTATGTAATATGTTTAGAATCTTTAAAGGCAACAACGGTTGGAAGGAAATGAACTCGAAAATACAGAGAGACGTTCTGAGATGTGGCCATAGGAGTGAGCATGACATAAGGATGAAGGTTGGGGTGTCAAAGAAGGATGTTGGAAAGAACAGTTTTTTGAATAGAACCGGTGTAGAGTGGAAAACACTTGATAAGGATATCTTTATAGATTCCAAAAACTTAACTATAAAAACATTTAAGACCAGGCTGATGAATGATATGAAACAAAAAGGAGAAAAAATAAAATAAATAATAAAATAATAATAATATTATGAAGATGGGATGAAGAAAGAGAAGATGGGGTGAAGAAAGAGAAGATGGGGTGAAGAAAGAGAAGATGGGGTGAAGAAAGAAGAGTGGCTATTAGTAGATTCAGTAATATTTAGTTATAGTAATACTTACCACCTGTCTAAAATGACTATTTGTAAGCTAAATAAATAAATAAATAAATAATGGGATGAAGGGGTGTTGGGAATGAATAAGCCTATTTTATCAAAGAAAAAAGATGTGAAATACCCACCAAGAAAAGCCAGGTGGGTTTTGATTTCAAGATTTAAGAATATTTAAGAAAATTGCTTTAAGAATTACCTTGTCTGCTTAGCGCTAGTACTAGTAGTCAATAAATACGAGTTCCAAAATGATGCCAAATAAATTTTCAATTCAGCTTTATTTCTGACTATTGATATTTAACTCCAATAATAAAGTTACTAGTAAAAAGCTAAAATATTAGCTAATAAAATATTTAGGCAGTGTCCTAGTGTTTGATTTCGATATTTTGAAATGGCGCCTAACGGATTTAGTTTCACGAGTTGGTGAAATGTAAATGGCGGCCATATTTTGAGTATGACCACGTATGACCTTCTGGATAAACTATAGTTGCAAAAGAAGAGAAAAGAAGATCCAAAGAAGATAAGGAAATCTCAATCCGACTGGCTTTTCTTGGTGGGTATATGATGTCATTTTACCCTGAATGAAAAAGGTCTCAAGTATAAGAGTACCTAATTGGTAATTATTTTCTTAACAACGTTTTTGAATTCCGGCGATCCGGTTCGGAAAAATTACTGGGTGGCATCACTATAACGTCCCCATACACCGGTCTAATTGAAAGCAAGACAGACCTTGGCATTGAACTTGGAGATCAGATCTGGGCACTCGAGGTGGGCTTCCGGCTCCCAGGTGTCCTCCTTGCTCGAGTAGCCCTTCCAGCGCACGAGGTACTCGCGCTTGCCGTTTTTCTTGTGGTGGACCTCGATGATCTTTTCCACCTCGTACTCTTTGGTTTCCTCTTCACTCCCCGACTCCTCCTTGGCGCGCTTAACTTTTCCAGCCTTGAGCCAAACAAAAGAGAATTAGTTGTTCATTGAAAGGTTGTACTCTGTTTTGACTGACTTTTGGTTCTAGACAGGACCTTGGTCAGTGTTTCGACCACGTTGGCGTGGTCATCTTCAGGACTGTGGTGAAGGTGACAGACATTTCAGGGATGAGGGATGGATGGTGTGAAGGTCAAGTAACCTTGGGAAGGCTACCACCATTGGCAATGGTGTTTTTTTTTGTGCATGTAGAGGAGGGGGTGTGAGACCCAACAAAATGTTAGTGGTTTGTGATTTTCAAAATCAAATAATAATTTCCACAGATCACAAATACCTAGGTTACCAAAATGATTGATCTTCCCTGTGATGCCACTAGATAATGTTCATCAAATAGAATGCTACATAAGTGTGAATTTTATCCTAAATGCAAATACTCGTTGCATGCACGGTAGACAATGATTAGAAACGAAATATCAATTCCAAAATTTACACCCATTCCGGGATTAAAATCCGGGTCTTTCCCTGTCCCGGACAATGCACTTATCCATTATGCTACATGGACAACCAACTGTGGAATTGATATTAAGTTTATTTGAGTTGTTGGGCAAAGACCCGGATTCGAATTCCGGAACAGATATAAATTTTGGAATTGATATTTTGTTTCTAAAAATTAAAATGCTACATTACTTTGCTACCTATTTCCAATTAATAATTAGTGAAAAAACTGCCAAGTCTAGTTGCACTGTTTAAAATCAATCTCAGCTGTTTACCTTTGCTTTGGTCGTGGACTTTCGTTTAGCGCCCGACTTCTTTGTTGGCTCTTCTTCATCTTCACTTTCCTTCTGTGGATTAGCATCTAGATAAGCCTGGATCTTTGCCGGGCAACTAAGATCCGATTCCGGCTCCCAAGTGTCACTGTCCTTGTTATAGCCTTTCCACCTTATGAGATAGAGTTTTTTCCCCTTAGTCTCCTTCACGCCCACCACCTTGTCAACCTGGCAAGAAAACCACACATTCTTACATTAAACTCAAAAGAAATTTAAAAATTTATGATGGGTACTTTCTAGTCTTGGGTTATTTGAAAGTATATTGATCAAGATAAAATTTACATGGAAAATCTAAGCTCTCCTATATCCCTGACAATTATATTAAATTCATCAGTTAAATATCTTATTTTCTTTTATACCTACAAAGGCTTAATTTGCAAAGTGGATCTGTAAATTTCAACAAGGCCGATAGAAAAATCCATAAAATTTGTAGAAACCGATTTAAAAATATATGTTTTGCTACCCATCCAATACTTATTTAGTGAGACTTTTGATGTAATTTGAAGTATAAGCAAATTTGATTACATACGTATCAAAGATGTTGTAGCTCCTATAACTTTCAAATCAACTTGCAGAAATGATTACCTACCTCAAATTCTGTTTCACTTTGTGGTGTCGTCTTAGTTTTTTTCTTGCCCTTCTTGTTGCCAGATCCTTTCTTAGTTGCTTTTTTCGATTTCTCTGTAGCAGCTGTCTCGTTATTGTCATCACTCTCGTCCGGACCATCACTTCTTTCCGAGTTATTGCCAGAATCAGATGCTGCTTGCTTAGACTTCTTAGCATCTTTCTGGTCAGATGCCTTCTTTTTCAAATTTTTGGCCTTTGCCACTTTGGCGAGACTCTGGTCATTACTGTCGCCATCCTCCGAGCCCGAACCATGGTTCTTTTCCGATCTATCATCGTCTTCGGAAGCATCTTTTTTCAGCGATTCGTGCTCAGAAATATCGTCTGATATAAGGCTGCCATTGCTGTCAGCCTAAGAAGACAATGACCATTGAATTATTTTTATTATAAATTGTAGAATTAACTATTCAAATCTAAAGACATTAATAGAAATACCGTTACATATGCCTCTAGATTCTACTGACAAATTTCATAACCTTTCATATATATACTTATTAGAGTTAGGCGGTTTCGGTAGATGATGTACCAAGTTAGCGTGGGGTATATAAAAGTGTACTTGATGTATTTGCTTGATATGTGTAATTCAAATTGGAGTCTGGATCCAACATTCCGTAAATTGAAAAATTGAAAAATGCCTAGAACCAAACATAAACAAGAGCGAAGAGTCTCTCGACCACAGTGATCCCTTACCTCAGCGCTTTGCGGCTCCTTTTCCGCCTTTTCCTTCCCGCTGAATTTCTTTTTTATTGATTTTCTCATATTTCAGCTTTTTGCTACAATTTTACGATCCCGTAATCTCGCGCTCAAAAATACACCGATAGACGCCGATCAGATTTTGCATTTGCCAAACAACACAAATCGTCCGACGGTCCGCGAGTCTGTTGGGGGTGGGGTGAGGGGCGAGGAACGCATTCGTCAGGGTTGCCAATTGTCACTAAAAGGAAAACGGTCAATCCTCTTGGGTTTACTGCAAATCTGCAATACTTCATGGTCCCAGGGGAAATAGTGAGAAGTAGAAGTATTTATCATATTTAATTTAAAAATATTTTCAAAAGTGATCCGATTAGTTCCAGCTATGGTTTTCAGCAAAATTTGCTGTCTTAGAAGGGTTTATGTTTTCGGTAAAATTATTACCTTCACAAATTTTGTCTTGAAATAAGTCTTGAAATCCTATTAGCAGGACACAGCCAGTTTTATTGATTAAATTACTTATCAAGGATAAATTAGTGGGCGATTAAGTAGATGTGACTTGCAAGGGCAGTTAATTTTAATCAAATGTGAACCCGCATCAATTGCAACACTACCAACCAAATAATATGTATTCGAGTTGCTTCGAGTCAGGGAAAACACGGATTTCCCTGGCTTCCCCCCCTTCACCCGTTCCCTAATATTTTCGTCTTGGTTCGGTTTTCGGTTCCGTTCGGTAATGGCGGTAATGGAACCGCCAATCTGAATTTTCCCTATTAAGCTCATCTAGTCCAACAGAGGAGTCTGTTTCCACGGTAGATAACTGGGAATATTTGTTCATTTATTAAATGATATGTGATCTAGATTGTTTTCGCTTTTCATCAAAAACTTCAGCCCTCTTTTTATTTTGGCAATGAGCCCTTGCCATGAGGTGGGAGAGGGTTTTAAGCCCCTATATATTTTTTTTTTCTCAACAAATTACATATCAAAATATAGAAATATTTCCAGCCACTCTTCTTGCCTAGAAGAGCTCAGTATGAGAATAATGCATGTGTAAATTGTTTGAATTAATCTTGAAACAACCATTGGTTAATAGCACAAACTTGCAAAAGTAGTTTATTCAATTAAATTATATGATGCCGCAAGGTGGGCTTGTGGCACATAACGCAGATGTGGACTTCACACGTCTTGTAACTATGCTGCAGTGTGCATGAAAAGAAAAATCTCAAACAGAAACTCAAGAGAAAAACTTGAAAAAAATGGCATTCAAATTTTTCTGCTGTTGTGCATCCAAGTTTTTATCCCAGAAGCCTGAAATCCTAAAAGTCTAGCTAAAAGCTACATTTTAATCATATTATAATTTGTAATTTATTAAAATAGAAATTAGTGTGATTTGCTATTTACAAATTACATTTATTTCTTATCGAACTACTTCAACAACAAAGAAGCCATGGCAAGGTATCAATTCATTTTAATAAAATCAATACATTATATCAATATATAATTACAGAGAACCCTAGAAATATCACCTTGAACATCCGAGAGAATTCATCCACTCGAACAGCTCACCGCGACAGTTTTCTGGGGTTATTTACAGACTAGCGGTTGAGCGAGTACATTCTAAAGATCGGCTCGCAACCCGAACCCAGGACCTTTGGGCTCCTCTGAAAGCGACGTCAGACCACCGTTCGGCTCCGATGCAAACCGGCCGCTGCGTGGGCCAGCCTTCGGCTTTCGGTCCGCCCTCAGGTCCTCCAGGATCTCCTCGGTGTCCTGCGAGCAGAGACACACGCGTACGCGCTTGAGATTCGAGCCTTTTTGAACACTCTTGTTAGCTTTCTTTTCTTGCGGTTCTGCTCTGATGGGATTGACTTTTGGTCCTGAAAAGGACCAAAAGTCCCCCCACCAAAAGTCCCCCCATCAGAGCAGAACCGCAAGCTTTACAACCATCTTTCCATGGCTCTGAAACACTCCGCCAAACCAGCTTTGTTTTCGTCAAACTTTCTTGCTCGTTCTTTCTGCTTTTTCAGGACTCCTCTTTCATAAGCGTAGAGTACTTTGTTTCTGACTTATGAACTAAGAATGATAATTACTAATTAGACACAGTTGAACATAGCCATTAGCTAAAATGGTACAGAGGTTTATTATGAGAAGCGAAATATCCATACCAAAATTTGTATTTGTAAATAAACTTAACAAATAACATAGGTGAGACTAAGTATATACCTACTTAGAAAAAAATTAATATCCATTTCGCGGTTGTCCGCATAGCATATCTGAATATTTCTCCATCCCTGCAAGGTGACAGATCTGGGTTCGTAATTTTGGAATGGATGCTTTGCTTCTAATAATAGCGGACATGCAACGAGTGTTTGCATTCATATTCGAATCAACACTGGTACAGACATTGACTGGCAAGACAACATTTTTACCTTATACCAAGGACTCGTTCACTTTTCACCAAGGAAGAGGTCCCTTTACGGCCTGTGAAAAGCCGATGAAAAAGAATGCAATCAAGAAGTCACCTTGACCGTGAGATCCTCGAAGTAGTCGTCGTTGACGGCCATCATCGGGGCATTGACACAGGCGCCAAGGCATTCCACCTCGGCCAGAGAGAAGCACCCGTCTTTGGTGGTCTCACCGGGGTTGATGCCCAGATTCTTCTTGACGCAGCCGAGTACTTCGTCGGAGCCACGCAGCCAGCACGGGGTGGTCGTGCAAACCTGACGGACGGTACAAATGACTCACTTGGTAGGACGAGCGACCAGCCAGCCAAGCGACTCAAGTGGAGGCTTGTAGTGGGGGTTGTTGGGGGGTGGTCTGGCATGAATAAACAGTGATATATAGCATATAGAAAGCGTGACCAATTAAGAATAATGAACTCTCTACTTACTAGCAAGCAATGTCTGAGGTTGTAAAAGCACAACTTGTTTTATTTTTTGTAATTGATTAATATTCTGGTCCAGTCAGATGGCAATAAAGCATGGGATCCATGGACAATTTAAAACTATTCAGATAATAGACCTGTTCATGTTTTGATGTATGCAAAATGGAAAAAATCCGTTTGAGGGAGATTATATTAATATATGAGAGCAGTTTTAATATGAATTTCTTACAGGCATTCAAAGCCCAAGCTGTTTGTATGTATAGGTACTGTATAGGTATGTGATCAAATAAAAATCTTATTTTGGTGCCAAAACTAATGTGTAGTATAAATATGTAGTTGTTATTAATTGCTGATTTGGCAATAAAGCTGACTTACCTGGATGTGATGTTTTCCCGTTGGTTTACGTTGAAACATCGTGTAGAATGTAGCCACCTCGTACACTCTCATTCGAGCCATCCCCAACACTTCAGCCACCTAAAAAAAAAAAAACAATTTTAGCTTAGATATTAAGGTTGCTTCTAACCGGTGATGTGACATGCAGCAAATACCTCTGGTTGATCTATAGGATTTTATTTATTTGTTTTATAAAGAATGTATTTGTCAAGCTAAGTTTCATAACAAAAATGTACATTTAAGCAGCTGCGTGGAATCACGGCAGCATTTACTACGGCCAATACGAGTTCAGCACGAGCCAAGAGCCTAAATATTGTTGATTGATAACCCACCTCATGCATAGCAGTGAGCGGCAGCCAGCCACCATTCTGTCGCTGTGCCAAATCCAGCAGTGGGATCAAAGCCGCGCGCTTGTGTCCTTCAGGGTAGATTGCCATTATTGCATCAACACGCTTTTTGTTTGCAGGTGTGAATTCGAATGGTGTGTCTGGATTGTTTTCTTTAGTGTCGCGATGCTGAAAATCAAAATTTGTTCTGGTTATGACTCGAGGATGACAAATATATTATATTACGGAAGGACAGTATCGTCATATTTTGATAATGACTTTGTGTGATAACTGGATATAACTCACCACAAATAAATCATCGCTGAGCACGGAGCACGAGGTATGTACGCTTTTTGACGCATTGCGTAGCTATAACAAAATAATTTATAAAATTATCTAAAGTGAACAAAATTTAACCTCAAAATAACCATCGTATGTCCATTTTAATTCTGAATCATTAAAAAACCCGATCCAATTACTTTGAGACTTATCTGAGATCACAAGAAGCTATTCTTACCGTGATTTGCACTGCATTTCTCAAAGAAGACAACATTTTAGATAATTTTTGGGCCGAGTTGAAGACCAAATTTACTCTTGCACAGCTGATCAGCAGCTAGCAGCGAACCAGAGTCGAAAACTAAATATGGGGGGAACACGAAATTCAAACGAAAGTGGACTTTGATATTGAAAGCACTTTATTACTGCAGCAATTTCCTTGGAAATGCAATGTGTATACAGATTGATGTCGGATTTCACACAGTAATACTTTAGCCGAGGAATCATTTTTTCTTGGTTGAAACCTGAGTTTCGGTACTGGCTTTCAACTCCGCTTCGATTTCCAGTTGGCGAGCCTTTCTTTTACCAAGCGGAGTCTTGCTGAACCTAGAATGAAGTCCACACTTTCTGTTAGAAACAATACAGATAAAAAATTAAATTAAATTAAAGTGTGCATCCGTACCACTGGGCAAATGCCTCCTCCTCTTCGCGGTAGATGGGCGTGTGTTTGCTGAGTGCATTGATCAACTCGGCATGAGTCAGCGGCTGACTTCTCAGCTGCAGCACACGCTTGCAAGTCATTACCTGAAACAAGCGCGGCCAGAAACTATTGTCAGGTGCTGTCAGATCCGAAAAACCGTCATGGCAGCGAAGATTGCTACAGCAACCGACGGCAATGGAACCCAAATTATATATATATATATATATATATATATAATCTTTATTTCTTGTTTCCTTAAAAAATACAGGGTCAAGTTTTCTTTTTTATCTAGGGCATCTCGGGTTGCTTTTTATCCGGCTTGCCAAGCCTGGCGATTCCCCGGTATCTTCTTCACTACAACTAAATTCACTTCCTTCCCCATCATCACACTCTTCGTCCTTTTCTACCAGCGCATTCCATTCCATTTTAAAAAGACAAAATTACCTCGCCACTTATTCTGGCGATAGCATGACCACTTATTATCACTTAAGAAAATTATAAGCTTCTGCTTCCTTCAATTTACCACTGTCTATATGTTATAAAAATTCTTATCTAAATTTCAAAAAAAAAGTTTCGTGGTTCCGTCATTCATTCCGATAATTCTCGTCTATAACGAAGCTTCAAAATAAAATTTAACTTGTTCTTGTCCACATTGACAGATGTCAAAAATAACAATTTACACTTGACCAAAACACAAAATATAAAAAAAGATCAACTGGTTTCCAAAGTAAACCAAGCTTCATCAATCAATTCAATCAAACTCAGAGCGATGGAAGGCAGCGCTAACGATTGAAGCTTCTTTAACGCCTTGAGGCGTTAACAGCTGAACAACAAACGGCGGCCATCACCTCCTGAACGGCGGCGATGACAGCGGCGACGGAAAAACCGTCCGAGCACTTGGTGGCGGCAGCGGCGTCGAACTGGCGACTGACGCCAGCAAAGCGCAGCAGCTGTTGCGACCACAGCGCAGTCAGCGAGCCGAGGTCTGGACGCGGAACCAGCAGGAACCGGCCGTACCTGGCGTCAGGGAACCATTTTGATTCGGACGACTTATACCAATATCAAAATCAAAATTCTATCAAAATGACGTGATCATACCAACTCGAAAGAGCTAGGTAAAGCCATTGGGTTGTGATTGCCCTATCTTCATTTCCTTGGTTATAATTTACATGGTGGGAAGTCCAGCGGGTATCTGACGTCATTTTTCTCTGAGTGCAATAGGTCTATCGACCCTGAAAAAAGTACGACAAATGTTCAAAAGTTCCTAGACCTATTAAATTTTTTTTAACGACGTCACATGCCGACTAAGAAAAGCCATTTGGTTTCTGATTTTCCTATTGCCTTTGGTTAAAAATGTCCACAAAAAATATGATTGGCTCTGCAATTTAACCAACAAAGAAAGGATATCTCAATTAAACTGGTTTTTCTTCTTGGGTACACGATGTTATTTCTCCCTGGATGGAAAAGGTCAATTTGGCGCAAATCTGTAAGAATTATATTGTGGATTGCATGCGCATTGCAAAATTATGAAAAATGCAAGAAGCCAAGGGATTTTCTTATGTCTCGAACATAAGGTTTTAAATGGACTCAAGTACCAGACAAAAGTACAAAAGATCTGCGGAGTTTGGCGCAAATCTATCGGGAAAACAGAGAATTTTTTTTAGAAACCTAATGTGCTCATATGAGGAAAAGGCAAGCAAAGAATTTACTTTAAATCAATTGTTGAATTGCACTCAAAACAATTTCACCTAGGCCAGCGCCAAGGCTTAGCAAGCAAATGTGGTATTCACACTCTCATCATAAATGAATATTTCTCAGTTAGCTTGAAAGTAGAATGGGTCGACGTAGATTGAGAAAAAGACTTACGTTTGCGCCAACGCCTTTTGGTCGCACTCCCACGGACACGTGGAAACCCCCAGCAGCAAAACCCTGTCTTCTGGGCCTGCGCAAACAAAACGACCAAATAAAGAAGCGCACTGCATTCAAACACTTGTGGAATAAAGGCTGGATGGTGGGGTTAAAGGGTTGGAGAAGAGAGAGAGAAGAAAAAATGACTGGTGCATACATTGAATTGACCACATTCAAAATACAATTCAAGAGACGGTAAAAATTGGGTTGCATTCTTATCTTATGGGAATAAATTTGTGATTCAATAATGATCATAATATGATTATTAGAAACGAAATATCAATTCCAAAATTTGCATCCGTACCGGGACACGAACCCGGATCTTTGTCACACTAATGATCATAATATGTTTTTTAGCATGCTCAATTTAACTAGCAATTTTACAACTTCATTCTAGGTACGTCTTCCCTGGCAACAAAAAGAATAAGAGGGGGAGTTTAGAATGAATAAAGATATTTTAAAGATGATTAAGATTCTTAATGAAATTATTAAAACCTTAGCCTTAGTGGTTTCAAAAGGGCCATAGCTTAGCTGCACCTCTGCTTTTCTGTTTCTCTGTCTAACAGAGAAGATGCACCAATCAGTGTCGAGCTCCGATAAACCACGCACATTCACACACTAACCGATGTTCTTGACGAGCTTGGGCAAGTCCTTCTTCAGCCGCTTGGGATCCGTCTTGTCCGTCTTGGGAACTTTCTTGAGGAACGGCTTCTCGGCCTCGTGCATGTAGATCACCGAAGGCTGCAGCAGCCGCGACACCTTGCTCACCAGGTGCACCAACATAATGAGGCCTGGCAACAAAAAAAAAACAAGGGTTTCAGCCAATTATATTGATTACATTACTCGATCACATAAAAATTTGGTAAAAATCAACCAATGGAGGTTTTACAGGTTTGGTTTCACGGTTTCATGCTCTGCGGGGAAGTGACTTCCCACAGATCTAACTAAAGTCAAGGCGAGCAAATCCGCCGCCGCCGCCGACTCACCCGACTTCCCCGGGTACTTTCCGACGGTGTTGCTCGGACTGAGGTCGAAGAGCGCTGCGCCCGCCTCGTGGCAGACCGCCGTCGCCAGCAGCCGCTTGCCGGACCCGGACGGCCCGACGAGCAGCACCGAACGGACGAGCGGCGCCGCCGCGTGCACCGCCGCCGACCCCAGCGGCAGCACCGCCACCTCGAGCAGCGCCTGCCGGATGTCGCCCAGCGCCGGCGCCGCAGTCTCCATGCCTGCGTCACGTGCAAGTGGGCCGAACGTTTTTAGCATGATGGAAACACTGGTTCTCGTGAGATCACCGAAGTTAAGCTACATTGTGCTGAGTTAGGTGTTGGATGGGTGACCATCATGCACATGATCAGTTCTATTCGGGAGAGAGGTTGGAGGGTTTGAAGTTACTACGAAACCTTTGCTCGCTTTGCTTGTAAACCTCTCGTCAGCACGGATTAGTGGAGGAATCCTGTTGTTCGAGTTTCACCGTCCTTTGGAAGGGACGTAAGGCCGTTGGTACCCTCGGTGCTTTTCGACAGGAGCAGGCTTTGGGTTTCTCCTCCTCCCTTTTAGACTATGTTAGGTTCGTCACCCTTTCATTCACCGACACCATTAGTCCAGTGCCATAGGGCCAGTTGTCAAAACAGAGCGTGGTTAAACAGCAGTAATCATCATCATCAATCATCACGTGACGCGGAGCGGTTCGAAGACAAGGGTTGATGTTGGTGCCAGGTTCGGTTTAGCTCTGTTTTAATTAGTTTGTGATGGTAATACACCGATTCCATTCAATCAAAATGACATCATGATACCCACTCGCTTAAGCCAGGTAGAGCAATTCGGGTTGTGATTTCCCTATCTTCCTTAGAGTTATTCAGCAGAGCTAATTTTGGCGCTTGTTCTTTACTAGAGAATGAAAATTCACACAGAGAAAAACAACTAAATATATACAATGGACTTTTACCTTCTTGAGGCTAAAAGGGATTATGGATACCAAATAAAAACGTCGGGAAATGGTCTGTATCTGTTCTCCACATGTAGGATTAGACTGTTACAACAGTTTCCCTGCAATTTGAAAGAGTTTTAAATATGAAAATTATAGGAAATCCCATTTGTCGTCTAGGCTGAAACACCAAGGACAGGATCCCTTGGAGGGACGGGGGGTCTACGAGGTCCCGTGCGGCGACTGTGAACAGACGTATGTCGAGCAGACCGGCTGGCACATGTCGACGCGCCTCCGTGAACACCAGCGTGCCGTGGACCAGGGAAAGACCACTTCGTCGCTCTTTCAACATGTCGAGCAGACCGCACATTCGATCAACTTCGAAGGCATGAAGTCCCTAGCCACGGTTTCCCGCTACACGACGCGCACAACCCGGGCAATTGAGATCGAGAGGCGGCCGCACAACATGAACAAGCGCGACGACTCGATCCGCCTGCCGCACGCCTGGAAGCCGGTCACCGACAAGATCCTGGTGGCTCCTACCGGCCCCCCCGAGTCCGAGTCTTCAGTCGGGATGCCGAGACCGAGCGGTGCCCGGTGCGCAGGCACCGTGTCCCGCTTAAGCGGTGGCCCCACCATGCGCACCCGCGCGGCGGCTGCGCGCGCTAGGGACCTGGTCGCCAATCACGGGCCGCCATGCGGCGGTACAGTACAGGGGCGAGAACGGTCCTCCTGGACCGTCCCCTGGAGCAAATAAAGCAGCATCCAGCCGCTGCTGATCATCACAGTCCTGAAGATGTCCACGGCATCGTGGACGAAACGTCGTCACTCGACAAGGTCCTTTTTAGGACCGCCACAACGTTTTAGCAGAGCAAAACCGAACACTTGCATTTCTACAAATCACGGCTCTGAACCACTCCGCATTTCCAAACAACTGACTGTTTGAGGCACGCAGTACAATCGAAGATCTGCTTTCGCCAACGTCCAACCTGTGCTATGCTTGCCGGTGAAAACCGCACGTGCCGACCTTGGAAACGCAGATCCTGCGCGGCGTACGACCGTTCGCCGAAGAAGTCGTCGAGTCGCCGTTCGGGGCACGGCTTCAGGATGCCGTTGGTGACCAGCTCCTCAACAAGCGACTCGAGCGTTCGGTCGGGCGTCAGGTCGCGCTCCTTCTTCTTCTTGCTCTTGCGTCCCGACCGGCCCTTCTTCTTGCTGCTCTTCTTGCCCTTGCGCCCCTTTGTTCGGTCAAGCGCCGCCTGAAACAGATTCGCTTGGAATTACTTTTCTTAAAGCTCGTGTCTTTACCTAATCTTAAGCCCCTTTTACACGGTCACATTTTTTCATCACATTTCGTCAAACCCTTGTACAGCAGTCTGTAATATAAACATTGTACAAGGTTTTGTGTGACGGATTTGATGAAAAATGTGACGACCTTTTACACGATACAATAATCATTGTATCACATTTATTATCACAGTAGGCCATGGAAGTGATGTCAGTTGACATTTCAGAAAAAAAATGAGAGTGAATTAAGATCTACTTTCGTCGGACGTCAGGTATGGGTCAGGTATGGTATGCATTTAGGATTAAATTCACACTAACTTTTATCAACTTTTAATTCATTTTAATTGCAGCCATTTCAAATTTTGCACTGCTCACTGACATTTGCCGCCACGATTTTTTGAAAAGTTTGACGTCACGCAATCTCTGATCTCTGATTGGCTGCATTCCATACAAGATGTGATGGAAATAGAGCCTGGGCTATCCGAAAAAAATGTGCCACAGTCTGCCATACAAGACTTTTGTGTGACGGACTGCCGTGCTATGGACTGTTTACACGGTCACATGCAGTTGTATACAAGACTGCTGTACAAGGGTTTGACGAAATGTGATGAAAAAATGTGACCGTGTAAAAGGGGCTTTAGCGCGTAAGTTTTCTGGAAAGATGGCTCGATAGTTGTCGCAGGCGACAAACGATTTCTGGCTGCAAATCGGCGGATACTGCTATAATTAAGCTAGGTACATATTGCCAGCATCTCACTCTGGCGTTATCCGAGTTTGAAGCACAGAAAGCTCTGAGATTGCTGCGTTTGCTGCGCTACAAATGTTGCATTCATTTCAATATTTATAAGTGTTGAACTATGGCTGGCATCCATTTGCACCAAAATAAATCTTCCCCAAAGACAGACTGCCCCAAAAAAAAACTTCCCCAAAAAAAAACTGCCCCAAATAAAATCTTCCCTATAAAGTTGAAGTCAGCGCCGACCCCTGACATGTGTCCTCTGTCTGAATTACTATCAGAAATACACAGAGGCGTTACACAGTCTGTACTCTGACGACGCCATTGAAAGTCCTAGAAGGCTCCCTATCAGTTTGAGTACGGCGCCGACCCCTGACATGCCTCTGTCTGAATTACTATCAGAAATACACAGAGGCGTTACACAGTCTGTACTCTGACGACGCCGTTGAAAGTTTCAGTCCTCCCAGAAGGCTCCCTATCAGTTTGAGTACGGCGCCGACCCCTGAAATGTGTCCTCTGTCTGAATTTCTATCAGAAATACACAGAGGCGTTACACAGTCTGTACTCTGACGACGCCGTTGAAAGTTTCAGTCCTCCCAGAAGGCTCCCTATCAGTTTGAGTACGGCGCCGACCCCTGACATGTGTCCTCTGTCTGAATTACTATCAGAAATACACAGAGGCATTAGTATAGTTCAATCACCACCTTGTGAATCCCATTGTTGTTCCCCACCACTGGCTTAGTACAGTCTGAGCCAAATAATGTTTTGGGGCAGTTTGTTTTTGGGGCAGTTTTTATTTGGGGAAGATTTTATTTGGGGCAGTTTTTTTTGGGGGAAGTTTTTTTTTGGGGCAGTCTGACTTTGGGGAAGATTTATTTTGGGGCAATTGGAGCACTCCCGTTGATCGGCTTATCTGACTATCCTTATCTGATCTGATTATCTGACTTTCCTAATATTATTTTATAAAACCAAGAGTGTAAAAAAAATACCAGCAAAAAATTGACAGTGAATAAAAATGTGTTTTTGGGATTGTGAATTCCCATCAAAACCAAGCCTAAATAAATTCCACCAATTCAATTGCACTCAGTCAAAATTCTTTAAAAAATAGCTCCGTGATGATACCAACTAGGCAAAGCCAGGCGGAGCAATTCGGGTCTTGATTTCTCTATCTTCCTTTGTTATTTAGCAGAGCTAATAAATATTTTTTTCCAAACTGGTAGTAGTATGTCCAGTGGGTATCTGACGTCATTTTTCTTTGAGTGAAATAGGTCTATTGCAATAGCAATTCGATTGTTTCAGCAACCTGCAAAAATTCCAGCTCCTTACGCTTTGCCCAGTGATTTCCATCACAAGCAACCCTAGCCGCCTGTGCCAACCTGCAACGATTCCAGCTCCTTGCGCATGGCGGCGTCGACGGATCGCCGTAGCTCCGCCTCTAGCCGGTCGGCGATCTCGATGCGCGCGGCTTCGAGGTCGCCCGTCTGGTCGGCCTCCGCGCGGTCGCGCCAAACGCGGTCGTACTCGGCGCCCGCCGCGATCACGTCGCCGAGGAAGCTCGACGGCTGCGGCTTGAAGCCGGCGTCGTCTTCGTCCTCGTCGGCCGCTTCGTCCTTGCCGCCTTCCTTCTCCTGGCGGGATCGGAGGAGCGGACGCGGGTTCAAACAGTGACATGGCGGAGTTAGTTTAGTTAACTACTTCTATTCTATATCAAGTATACAGGAGTTGATCATAGGATTTTGCGAATCAGGATCGATTTCTGATGTGACATTGCTTAGCTAGTTCTGTTTTGTACGAAGTATCTACAGGAAATTGGTCGTCAAATGTCGAGAAAAACGGCAGAGTTTCGACGGGATAGTGTGTAGCTAATTTATAACTTCTGTTCCGTACCAAGTAGTATATCTACAGGAATTGGCCATCAATTTCCTAGAGAAACGGCAGAGTTTCGACGGGATAATGTTCAGCTAGGTAGTTCATAACTTCTGTTCCGTACCAAGTATTTAGAGGAGTTGGTCTTTGGATACCACGAATCACAACCAATTTTTGGCTTGGTATTCAAAAATAAGAATCGCAACTCTTTTCGTAACGTTTGTGTGACGGAAAAATACGTAATTATCTATTAAGTTTCCAATCATAAGAACCTTGGCCTTCTTGTTGGACTTGCGCGACTCGCGTGAGGACGCGCTCGACTTGCTGCGCTCGCTGTCGGCGCCCTGCCGTTGGAACACGAGCGCCGAGCCGCCCGACTCCTCCGACGGCAGGTCGGGGAACTTGCCCGTCTCGGCAAAGTGATCCGCGTACCACGCGCGCACCTGGTCGGTGATCTCCTCGCGCATCTCGCCGCCTGGAAGCCGGCCCGGCGGTCGCCCGTTTTATTCGGGTCCATGTTCGGAGAGTTATTTCGGAAACGGTTTTCATACTTATTACTTTCTTAAGACGTGTGTCTTTTCCTAATCATAGCAACAAGTGTCAATTTTATTTTGGCTAAGAGGAACTTCATGATTTCATAGAAGTTGTTAGAAAAACTATTTCACTGAGTAAAGAATTTTAAGTTCCAAAAACTCAGACTTTTCCCGACGTTTCCTGCTTTATCAAGGGTCTACACTCGGGTCCATGTGCCTTCCAGTTAAATAGTTTTTATAAATAGATTTTCACACTTAAGAGTCTACATAGCTTGTAACCCGATACGATAACGAAAAACATAATAATCTGTGGCAGCAATCATAAGAAGCCACGGATTATAAACGCTGGCACTTATCCGCGACTCTTGCATAACCAAGATTAATCATCAAAATGAAAAAAATCTGCTTTTTCTCGATTTTCGTGATTTAAATGACACGGCTGGATTCATATTTGTCAGCAGATTGTATGATACTTTGAATCAAAGTTCTAGTGCACTTATTGGCTTTACTGCAGCACATTTTCAATCACGGCAAAGAATTGGTAGTACGTCACGTTATAAGCCGCTCTAATCTTGTGTCGAGTTTGTTGTAAACATTGCTGAACAGCATTCCGCAAGCAAACTTTCATTGAGTAGTAGATGCCGAGAATACAAATCAATCAGTATTTGTTTGCGATTAATTTTATTGATACCATCGTGTTTTTGATGGACAGTACATGGAACACATTTTTTTATTCGATCTTCTGGCGTGATTTTTACCCATAACATTATGAAAATTAATTTTTTCCACCATGGTTGAAATCACATTCTTGTGACGAACACTAAGAAATAACATGGTTGTTGCTTCAAAAAAGTCTGCCCAAAGAGCATAACTAGACTTAGTATGCAGTCATCGATGCGTCGTTTCACAATGCTTGAACGCAGACGAACATTTTAACGCCACAAAAGTGTCATTTTGAAACTTATCTGATTCCGAACAAAGTAACGAAATAATAATCATATTTTTGAATACGTACTACATATTAGTTTCAATTAATATACATCGATTGCATGGAGCCATGGATCGGAAACACTCCGTTGCCGATTTATTTGTTGGCTGTTTGCGCCTTCGCACTTTTCCTCTGCAATTTCGCGGCGGCTTTCATGTCTTTGGCGTTTTGAGCCGCAGCACGGGCTTCAACAACGCATCGCGGATCTCGGATGTCTGTCTTCAACATTCGTTTACTGTACTGCGGGTTGCAAATTTCAATGACTAGGCACTTGTTATAAAACCTAGAACAAACAAAAATTATAGATTCATCAGCGTCTACCAATAGTCACTCCCAGCAGAGATCGAGCATATATTTTTTCTCACTCACCAACAAAGGCGCGCTTCCATCTTCTCACGCCAGAAGTCCTCGTTCCTTTCAACACGTTCGAATGTGAACCACTTCGTAGTGTATATAACAAAATAGCACAAAGACTAACGGGTTCGCATGTCTGTGCTGTATGAACTGTTCAATTAGTTATGAGTGTTACGCGGGCTTCTGCTATTTTCATTTTTTTTCTACCCTGTATGCATGCTTGTGATGCAGAATAAAATGAAGATGAAATTGAAATTGAAATTGAATTGAATACAAACGATGGTGGTTAGTTTAATGATTGATTGATTATTGGTGCTTAACGACGCACTGTTTTGACAACTGGCCCTTTGGCACTGGTCTAATGGCGTCGGTGAATGAAATGGTGATGATGAGGGTGATGATGAACCTAACCTAGCCTAGAAGGGAGGAGGGGAAACCCGGTGCCGGCACGTAGCCTACTCCTGTCGAAAAGCACCAAGGGGACCACCGGCTTTACGTCCCTTCCGAAGGACGGTACAACTCGAACAACAGAATTCCTCCACTAATCCGTGCTGTCGAGAGGTTGATAAGCAAGGCGAGTAAAGTTGTTGTACTAACTTCAAACCCTCCAACCTCTCTCCCGAACAGATCTGATCATGTGCATGATGGTCACCCATCAAACACCTGGCTCAGCGCGATGTTGCTTAACTTCTGTGATCTCACGAGAACCGGTGTTTCCAACATGCCAAACCATGTGGTTAGTTTAAGCAACATTGCTTTGTTTAGTGAATAAAATATACTTTTTGATCTATAAAAACACTCTGTCTCCACGGAACGAGCCGTCATCGGCCATATCTTACGCCGACTAAATTTTATCGCTAACTAGCGTCAGCATGCCGAGTGCCGACTTCCTAGAATCTCTTCTCTTCCGACTTGACAATCATGCAATTCCGAAAATTACACAATAATACAAAATAACTATATTTGTTAGACCCAAGCAAGCAATGAAAAATATCGGACACCCAATATATCGATTTTCATTATTATCGGATTTCCTTCTAAGATCAATACAAACGTGCGTAACACAAGTTTCAGTTTTAGAGCACTGATAGATTGAGTAAAGTTGAGTAGTAAAGTTGAGTGAGACCCACCCAACTAGGTTTACAGAGCAGTGGGTGAAGGAATGATGCATATTAATCGGTAATTTTCGTCGGATTTTTTCATTTCAACATTGCTTTTGATCTGCAAACAGAGACGAATCCAGTCGTATCGATAAAACAGTATGAAACACGGATTTGTATCGATATCCTTTTTTATTAACTTTCTATTGAACTCGGTGTCGGGTTGTGCAAGTATAATCTCCACGAGTGTTTTTATTTCTCGTACTGATAACGAGGCAGTAAAACTGGAAGATTATTTCCATCGGGTCTAATCCGTGAAAGATTAGCTTTCTCACACGGAAATTTTTGGTAGTGCAGAGGTCCACGTGGTTACTTTTCCTGCCCCCTAAAATGTTCCCTATATTTATGAAAAAAAATCAGTGGATAGTTGAAAAAATTTCTAACACGCGATGTAAAGGCTCGTGTCGATCGGACGTTTACTTTGTTCACAAATAAATCTTGAATTTGGGACTTTTTGTGGGTGTTTTTTAAACGAAAACACCACTTTTCTTTCTTCTCTGGTTGTTTTATTTTCCATCCGATCTCAATTAAAATTTACTAGGCGGGTCGGAGTACTCTTCCTCTACACACTGATTTTTTTTCAAAAATATTGGGATCAATTTAGGGGGCAGGAAAAGTAATTACGTGGACCTCTGCATTTTAGGCTTTTAAGCTGCCTTTAGCTGGCTCTTAAGCGGGTCTTACAAGTGTTCTGGAGTTATTCATGGAATTTGCTGTAACTTCTATGAAATCATGAAGTTCCTCTTAGCCAAAATAAAATTGACACTTGTTGAAACCTGACGAAAGTCACAAATGTTGAAAAGGGTAGTGACAATAGACCTATTCCACTCAGAGAAAAAAGACATCAAATACCCACTGGACGTATTACAGGTTTGGAAAAAAATAATAATTAGCTCTGCTAAATAAAAAAGAAATATAGGGAAATCACAACCGGCATTGCTCTACCTGGCTTTACCAAGTGGGTATCATGACGTCATTTTGATGGAATTTTGATTGGATGGAATAGGTGCATTGAATTTCCAGTTGTCTCACCGCGATTGTAGGTGATGTCCGCTCGTGCCTCCTCGACAGCGGTATCGTAAGCAATCTGATTGGCTCGCTGTGTCTCATGACGTAAGGTTGTCACCTGCTCTGCCCGCTTTCGAGCCTCGTTGGGAGCACAGGTCTGTGGAAGCATGCCTGATAGCGACAACAAGACACCGCCAGTCGATTAAGTACCTCGTTACTCCCCTACGAGAGATGTCTGTCTGTGCACACTAGCTTAATTTTTTTTTTATCAAACTGAGATTTTTAACAGGTTATTATCTTTGTTTCCTTTAATACAACATCAAGTTTTTAGAATAAATCATCTAATCATTTAATAAACAAGTGAAAACAGTAGATATTTACTACTATCAACAAAATATCAATTTCAAAATAGCAACTCCTGCTCCTGGTACAAATACAAATTTGTAAATGGAGATTCTGAGAAAAACTGTGTCCAACAGTTCCATCCAGTGATGGCTCTGTGCCACTCCATTTAATCAAAATTCTTATTTTTCAATTTCCTGTGTAGTTGCTAAGTTTATGACAATGAACTAAAAATAGGGTATATTTATATTTTTAGGTATATTTCTGCAAAGAACAACTAAATAGCTTTGAAGCTTTGAATAACTTTCTAATGTTCTGTGTTTGCTAAACAGCTAAAAATATCAATTGTTGCCAAGGCTAGGAATACCTAGGTGGGTAGCTGGAGGTAATGAATTGAATTCTCATGTCAATTACCTGCCTGAAATGCCCCTCAAATTTCAAATAACTATATCCAATGCAAAATAATTAATTTACATTTAATTCCACAGTAAAGGGCTTACCAATGAGCACCATCTCTTCCAGCTTACGTCTCTTCATGATTCGTCTCGCATTATATCCTCTCCAAGTTTTCTGGATTTTTAGTGCAGACTTTCCTCCATCCCCAGGTTTCTTCACCAAAGTCTCCGACTTTCCCTTTTCTTTCATGAGACGAATCTCTTTCATGAACTGCGCTCGCAGACGCCCCTATGCATTGAGGATCACATTTTTAATTTAGAGCAGCTAGAAAATGAACTTCACTACAGTGACTTCTTCTACTTTCAATAGTAAATGATTTGGTTTTACCTGTCTTGCTCGCTCGTGGATTTGAATGGCTCTCACAGCCTCCACTTCTGTCATTTCAATGCCGACAGCCTCCTCCTGATAGAAACCAAGCTTTTTCATAATTGAATCTATTGCATCTTTCCTCTTTTTAAGCTCTTCTTCCCTTTCTCTACGAAAATATCTCGGTACTCGTATTGATGCCTGATACAATCCCATGTCTATCATAACATCATCCAAATAACTCACTTCACAAAGGTCAAGATTGACAAGCTCGTATTTAAGTTCCAGAAATCTTCCTATGCAAGCATCGAGGAGTCTTCTAAGTAACGGCCGTTTTTGCGGCTGGACAATCTGGTCGTAGCACTCATCTAGAGCGTTTACAGCCAGGGCATACTTAGTAAATAATTCTGCAACAAGTCGTCTGGACTTGACACGGTCTTTATCCGGTTTCGCTGATAAAAGCAGAGTATCCGTTTGACAAACCTCGATAAGCGATTCTTGGGTAGTTTTCCAGAGCTCATCATATGTACGATGCGACATCTTTGAGACTGAGTCATGATGATGGTTTTAGGTACAGACATTGCCGACACTATTGATTCGACAACTTTGAAGCTGATGGTGGCAATGGGAGAAAGCATAGGAATACTGGTTGTCATAACAATGAAGACTATTTTCAATGCCACCGTATGGATGTTGTGATTAGGTTTAGTTCTATCAACGATATCGGCACGAATCGAATGATGGTTAAGTGAAATACCACCTTTGGTTAAATATTATTTTTATTATTAAATTTTCTCCACCAATATGCATGCTTATCTGACAGAACCACAGAACACAGCTGTTTTCGGATCATGTGCTGAGGGTATTGCCAAGTCATTTTATTTACGCATAATTGTATTCATTTTAGATAAAATAATTAGGTATTATGAGCCGGATAAATGATAAAAAATATGTATAAAAATCATTAAAAAGTTTATTTCCTGTGAAAAATATTGATTTTTTGGTGAAAATCTACATTTAAAGGGAAAATCATGCTTGTGGGTGTAATTACAATCATTAACAACAGCTTGGCAACACCGCTTCAGCTAACATTTCAAACCAGTTTCCAGGTGTCACCGTTCTTTCATGCAACGGTCATTCTCATTCACATTCTTCTGTTCTTTCCTTTTGGCTGGTCACAAAATTTTTAGTAATTTTTTCTCAAGCTCAAACTTTAGGCAGTAAACTTATAAATTTTAGTATGAGCACTACAAATCTAAGGAAAATTCTTGAATCGGAAACTATTCGTATTCTTGATTTAAGCCGGTATTGGCAAGAAATTTTAGACAGTAATGCCGAAATTCCTGAGGAGTTTGCTGGAAGAATTCGGGCTCAAATAGGTAAGAATTTAATCAATTCAAGTAAACTTACCTAAAACTACATATTATCCATTATCTTACTGAAAATCACATTGTTTCAGGTATGTCGAAACTCCTAGTGAATGATAAATTCCAACATTTTGTTAGACTGCTGGATACCTTTGATTGTGGTAATCCTGATGTACCTCAAAGAATGCTAATCAGCGACCTTGAGGGATTTTGGGACCTGATTTACATCCAAGTAGAAGAATCTATAAAGAAATTCCATGCCCTGACCGCACTTCAGGAGAATGAGTGGAAAGAAGATGATGAGAAGACACTAAAAAAAAAGAGAAGACAGCCGCTGACATCCATTTCGAACAAGAAGTCTGGTCAAGGAAGAGAACATGGAGAAGAAGCCCGGAAACGACTTGCTGAGGCTAAACGCAGAATTCAGCAAAGCTGCAGCTCCAAGTTCATTGATGAGAATTGTACTAGAAGCATACAACCATGATACATTTCAATATTAACCTTGTATATTTTCAGCCGTTTTTACTGATATATTATATAGTTTCTTGACAAGCTTACAAAAAAAATCTACGTTTTAGTATGCAATTAGATCTCATAGTTTCGTCCATTTATTAGTTCTCTGAAGGTGACAAACTCCTCAACTTATCCCAAGTTAAGGATTGCTGTGAAATCTGATGTATGATTAGTACAATTAATACAGTGCCAAAACAAAGTGATGTTCAATATACTCATTTATTAAGCTCTAACAGATTGTCATTACTTGTACTGCTACTCTAGACCCTATTGCAACATCCTCACAACAATTTTAATATCTCTGGGCAAGAAGACTTAAGTACATACAGGTAAAATACACGGAAAAAGTGTACGTTTGTAGTTGGTTTCATCAGACATTGGCTATCCAAATACGTGTTTCAGCCCTACTTTCAGAAAATAAAATCTTCAGATAAATCATTAAGTTCATCAGTCATCACATTGAAATACTTCTCGGCTTTAAAATGGAGCGATTCGGTAATGGATGAGACAAGAGTTTTGCCAACACGACAGCTTCAGAGACATTGTGAGATGTAAGATCTTGTGTAAAAGACTTGCCAGGGAATGAATATGCCCTGAATATATGGCTGATAACCAAGTTGGTGAACAAAACCTGTGATGGATCAGCACTTGCATATTTTGTAATTAGGTATAAATGTTTAGGTATGGTTTACATTTCATGACTGTGGTATGGCCTAGTTGGACTTACAAATATCCATGGGATAATTTGTCACAAACCTACTGGTACAACACGATGAAATACATTTAAAATTCCCGAACAAGTGATAGCAACACCAGACTCTTTCTCTTTTTTCTCAAAAAAAGTCATAAATTTTCACTGTGATTAAAAACAAAACAAACCAAAATTGGTAGTGAACATTTGGTGCATAGAGAGTAGCCGTTTTTGTTTTTAAATCAGCTGTTCGAAATGTCGCTTTAGCCGACACCACCTTTTTACCGAACAACATTCGGAAAGTGGGTGCCCAACAGTCATGTGTTTCACTGAATCAAAAGTAATAATTACCCTTTAAATCACTATTTTTAACAAAAACACCGACTATAAAACACCCAAATCAGAGCTCACCTCTGAAAAAATATGCCGGCCACCCTCCAAGCACTCGAAAGACTCAAATAGTTCCGCCGTACGCGACACTCACTGCTAAGTCACCTTCGCGCTCTTCAACTTCTCGACGAACGACTCGTGGTCGTCCATCGTCGCCAGAACCCCGTTCTCGTTCTTCGGTTGCTTCCCGTTGGAATAGTCTATCTTCTCGTTGTCGAGGGTGGTCAGGTGGCCGCCGAGCGTCGCGAGAATCGCGTCGCCGGCGCAGATGTCCCACTTGTAGATGGCGGTGGAGTGCAGGTAGGCGGTGACGTTGCCGGCGGCGACCTCCAGCGCCTTGTAGCCGGCGCCGCCGGCACCGATCACGGTGGCATCGGGCAACACGCGTTGCGCGAGCTGCGCCACTTTACCCGTGTGGGACCGCGACACGATCAGCCGCGGCTTGCCCGACGGCTAAGGTATTATAACAAAATTTAACCAACATTTATACTCTTTGCCCCCTGTTCAGTTTGAGAATTCAGACCAGGATTCAAAGTTAGACCAACAGCCTCAATAACTAAAACGCATCACATATGCAAATACTCATTTCAGGTAGGTACGGTAGACATTGAATTATATTAACGAAATATCAATTCCAAAACTTGTATGTGTACTGGGATGTACCGTCCCGTTACGGATACAAATTTTGGAATTGTTATTTCGTTACAAATAAACAAGTCAGATTCTTTTCTCAGAACGTAGGACACTTTGCCAGGGGACACTTTGCCAGGCAACCCTTCAAGACATGCCCCCTTTAGAAAAAGAATACACTGCCTTGTAGGTACCATGTAAAAAGTTAGAGTAAAATGAAACATACATAATGATGTGTTAATGTGTAGATATAAAGATTCAAGTGTAATTCCACACAATTGCAGGGTTACCAAGTTTGGGAACTGTTGGGAGCTGGAAGATAAACTTTTATTCAAAACAGGTCCTATTTGATAATATGAAAATATGATCCTATAATGATAGACCTTGACTTTGAATTAAAGATACAATCAATCAACACCTAACTCAACCCCAAACTCTCAAAACCACAACCACCCCCTAACCTTACCTAACCCGACCAAACCCAACCCAACCAAACCAAACCGTACCAAACCTAAACTGACACACCACCCCAACCCCGACCACCACCCCCTTAATAACCTACCCTTACCCTACCTGACCTTACCCGACCCGACACAACCCAAACCAAACATAACCTAACCCCCCCCCCCACTAATCTATCCCTACCCTACCTAACCCCCCCCCCCCACCACTAATCCATCCCTACCCTACCTAACCCTAACCGACCCGACCTAACCCCCCCCCCCCCCCACTAATCTATCCCTACCCTACCTAACCTTACCCGACCCTACCTAACCCCCCCCCCCCCACCACCACTAATCCATCCCTACCCTACCTAACCTTACCCGACCCGACCTAACCCCCCCCCCCCCCCCCCACTAATCTATCCCTACCCTACCTAACCTTACCCGACCCTACCTAACTCCCCCCCCACCACTAATCTATCCCTACCCTACCTAACCTTACCCGACCCGACCCCCCCCCCACCACTAATCTTTCCCTAACCTACCTGACCTTACCCGACCCGACTCAACCCACACCAAAAAAACTTCGTTTGAAACTTAAATCTCGATCTCATTTTAAATCTCTTCTAAAATAATAATATCTCGACTTGGAGACAGGAAAGAATAGACAATTATCATCGCAAATACAATTCCCCGGCTACTTGGATCTTCGCGTTGATCTTTTTATTGTATGTTTCATTTTACTCTAACTTTTTACATGGTGCCTACAAGGCAGTGTATTCTCTATTTAAGGGGGCATGTCTTGAAGGGTTGCCTGGCAAAGTGTCCGCCGCCCCTTTTCTCAATCCGACTGAGTTTCGCCTGCCTTTCGGTCACCGCTTTCAACTCACCTTGTGGTAGACGAGATCGGCCGAGTGGGCGTGACCAAGCCAAGCCCACGTCGTGTGCTTGGCGAACGGCCGGTGGATGACGCCGATGACGGGACGGCCGCGCACCGCGATGCATGCCATCGTGGTCACGTACTCGAGGAGGTCCTCTGCAGAAAGCAGCCAGTGTAATATTACTTTCTTAATACTCGCGGCATCTCCTAATCTTAGCTAGTTAATCATTAAAAAACTATTTAAATGGGTTATTGACTGCTAAGCTCACAAACTGAAACTTTTCCTGACATTTTGCAAAGCTATATGCTGCCTGCTTAATCAGGGGACTAGAGAATAAGTTTGGGTTTGGAAGCTAAGCATTCAATAACACAGTTAAAAATAGCTTTTTCTGAAAATATATAATAACTTTTTAATTTGCAAAATTAAAGACGGTTTTTTTCATAATTGAAGAAGTGTCGAACTGAGACCGACGGTAATATAGGACCGACCTGTGAATTCCTGCGTTGCGTCGAGCGGGTCAATCCACACAGCGACATCGCTAGCGGCGACGGGTTCGTCTCCCAGAACCTCGCTTGTGAGTAGCACTGCCGGGTCGAGGTCGAGTAGTGGCAGCGCGGCACAGTCCTTCTCAGCAGCATGCTCCTCGGAGATCACCTGGCAACACGTTTCACTCGCCAGTTAAGCTACGTTTAGTCGTTTACTGATTGGCTTTGGGGATGAAAGAAGTCTTAAGTTATTTTTTTTGTGTGTGTTTCTTTGTATCCTGGAGGTAAAACACTTTTACCGATTTAGATGAAAGTTTCTGGAAACCTTGGAAATCTATGAACTGGGATCTGCCACGTTTTTAAGCAAATCAGTCAAAAGTTTTTGTAATAAATCTCACAAGAAACATAAGAGCTTACAAAACAAAAAATTCCTAGTACCAACCAGGTAACGAAAAGTTATATAGGTAATGGCAACCTGGATAAAAAAAAATAGGAAATTCTTGAAATGAATTTAACATTTTAAATGTTGGTGATTGCCTCAAAGACCGCTCATCCTACATTGCATTCATAAAAGACGTTTTCGAAGCCATTGTGTAGGTAGGTACCTATTTCAGACAAACCCAAAACAAAAAAAACACTTCATGTTCCTCTTGGAGAAGAGGTGATAATATGGGTTCGAGTCAGTGTGGGTAGTAGGTGCAAAAAGATTTGCAGTTTGGTTTCATGCCGACTAAGGTAATAACGGCCGATGGCCTCAACTGACTGCTCACCTTTATCTTAGGAAAGCTTTGTTGTAAGTTGTAGTACATAACACAATGCGATTTGATGTCTGCAGTGGTGACTGGAACATTTGCTCCCTCTTTCGTCTTGCCTTTGCTATGTTCTTGCATTGCTGGATCAGCGTGTATGGCTACGACTTCTTTTCCACCACGCTCGGTTATCTCTACAGCCGCAATAAGAAGCTGTTTGAGATTCACTGTCAGTCCTGAAGCAAGACTATCTTTTTCACCCCGTTTGTCATCAACAGTATAAGTGTAGAGAATTAGAAGGATTGCTGCTGCAATGATAATGATTATGCCCACTCGGTTTAGACGAATTGTGCCGCCCAGATTCATTGTCGGGATTGGGGTCGTTGACAACCAGGACTGCTGAATAAAATGACAAAACACCCGATTATAAGTTGACTGTTTGAAAGTGTAATTTGGATTTCCAAGGTGTCAAAATAAATACACGTCCCACATTGCTAAAACGTTTGACAGCTGAGACTTCGGCCACCGAAAGAAACAAGCCGCAGCGAAAATGTCACATACAAACAACCCTGACCTCCACAAAACAAAATTAGTTCCACACCAATTAGCGCGTGTTATGAAAATGTGTGTTAGGTACTTGGAATTAGGAGGCGGGGATGAAACCGCTGCATTGCGATTCTGATCATTTGTTCAAGGTGAAATGACATTAGATGAGAAATTTTGTATGTGTTTTTAAGGGAACAAATTAACGCTCTTGTCACATCTCATCTCTCATAGCTCCTTCGATGCAGTGATCGAAGCATTAACGCTGCAAGAAGTCCGCCTCACTGCTATTCAACAGTTTCTCTCTCGCACAATATCAGCAGATGCAATATTTTCAGAAAAACTTTTTCCCGACGTTTTGCAAAGCTATTTATCAAGGGTCTAAACTCAAGTGCCATACCATACCATATAAAATCAAAACAAAAGAACCAACAAAAGAACTTATAAGCCTTCTAAACAAACCCCAAAAATTCAAAACCCAAACCATAGATATATAAATATATCTATGCCCAAAACCAAGATATTCTCCTTGCTTTTCAAAAAACTTAGACTCGAAAAAACTTTTTGACTTTTTCCTGATGCCACGCGGGATTCCACAGCAATCACTCGCATGTTACAAGTGTAATAAGATCTTTGGCAAGGTGTCTCTGCAGACTTTATGTAATTTTTCTGTGTTCTAAATAATGAAAATTAATTACTTTGAGAAGACCCAGAAAAATCAAACCACAACAGCATTACCTACCTAAGACATTGAACAACCATCACAATTTAAAAAAAATCTGCCCCAAATTAAATCTTCTCCAAATAAACAAACTGCCCCAAAACAGTTGGCTCAAACAACAACATCCACAATGAGGTGATTGTCCCGGCACAGCAAGCTACTATAAGCTACTATAAGTAAAATATAAGCTATAAATATAACTATAATATAGCTATAAATATAGCTATATATATATATATAAATATAGCTATAATATAGCTATATAGCTATAGATATAATATAGCTATAAATATAAGCTACTATAAGTAAAATATATCAGCTGCCTGGTTCTAAGATACGAAGAAAGAACGGATCTCAGTGTTCCTCTAAAGAGTAAATAAATTGAATACTAGGTAAACGATTAGTAGAGCCTACACTCGTTGCAGGATGAGCGAGCCGTAATCTCCCTGAGGAAATCCAAACGGAAAACATTTGACAATCATATTGTTGAAAACGGTGCTTTAATGATCAAGTATTTTTTATTATTATTAAGTCATTTTTTTCTGATTAGCAAAATACTTCATGCACGAATCTGAAACTTAGGCAATTCGTTTAACTTGATCATATATATTCAATCCAAATTTGGTGCGGATCGGTTAATTAGTTACGAAGCTAGTACCAAAAAACTGAAAAATTAACGGGTTTTTGCTCATAAAAAAAAAATGGCTGGCCAGATTTTGCTCAAAAACTATACAGCACCTCGCTGAGTCACCACGAACGTTTTTGCCAAATTTCGTAACGATCTGTGACCTTTAAGTAGGGCTGCTCGTTTTTGTTACAAACAAAAAAAAAAAAAAAAATCCAAATGCTTTTTTTTCCCCTATGTTGTGAAATTGAAGGATTTCGCTCGCTTCGCTCGCTCATCCAACAATAACGGCTATCATTTTAATCATTTCAAGTATCATTTGCGTCGTCATACTGTGAAACTGATGCAGCTAATGTATTTTACTTGTGTAGTAGGGTGGTCACAACAGATGACGCCGCCCCCTCTTGTAGCTGTGTTAGTGCGAGAGAGAAACGCTTACCAATGTAATTTTAGGTTAAAATCGGAAATTGGAATTGATATTATTTCGGTTTTACGAAGAATTTCAAAGATGCTCTGAATAATTTTTCTAATCGTGAAGTAACATCAAGCTCTTGAGTGACAAATTAAATCTCTTGTGGGTGTCGAGAGTGTCGAGCAGGCTTCCTAAGGGGGCAAACACCGTAAATTACAGATCTAAATTGCTGCCATGGACTTTGTGAATCTAATGCTGCCGATTTAGGTGGGAAGATGTTACCTCTTACAAAGCCTTGTTCAAAATATTTTAGAACATTATCTGACAAAAATACAAGACGTGACACAAATAAGTGTACTGAGTGTTCAAAGGCTAAACGTTTTATAAACCTGTGTGATCAAGCTAATATCACGCAAAGGGTTTCGTCAGGTTCACACCATGGCACTGATAATCCTGGCCCTAGTACGTCTGACCCGGATACGCTTGGCTCTGGCACGCAGATTTGTAGCAAACATATTCGTGATCCAAGCGGGTCGTCAAAACTGCACCCAGATTCTCTTCCTGTTGATCAGCATGTTTCTTCCGTCTCCACCACGGTTAGTTGGCTAAAGATAATTTACCTACACTGCTAATTACTTTTAAATATTACATGTGTAGGTACACTCCTGGACACTGAAATCCGTCCACTAGAAATTTATCCAAGTCCCGTCGAAGGTTGGCTTGAAAAATAGTGTAGATAAGTTGGGTAAAAACCATGCTGTATGCCATGTGCTTTCTGAACCTATACCTCGTTATGATAAACCAGTTTTCCTATCAGTAATGCCTGCCCAGTGAAATGAGGATTGATCAAGCTCACAAATATGATATCTCGTGAGTTTTGCACATTTTAGCACCCCTCAATGACCTATAACTTGTAATTTTAAAGATGCAGAAATAATTCGAAAACTTCTTGCGTCTACTCTTTACAGAAAACACGTTTATCTCATCACTTCCTCAGTATTCTGGAAAAAGTTTGTTTCCATGGCACGATTTAATTTATCTCCTTTTAATTGCTTGTAAATTATCTTTGGATCAAGTCGATGGTTGGCTCCGAGACCCGACCTTTTTGATGGCTGTAGGCTACCTTGTCCTGGCGGGTCGGATATATTATATCAAGTATGGGAGATTAGATAACAAACTATTTCGATTACTACGATGCAGTGAAGGAAATTCTAACGGTTGTCATTTTTAGTATTTTTACCATCGAATAAATGTCTTGTAACTCTTAACAGGTAACTTTACAAAAATAAAATGTAAGTATATTTACAGCAAGGGTATTGAAATTTGTCCAAACCGTGTAAATCTTCCCCGGCAAATCTGTGAAAAATACTGGAGCTCGATCATGGCCAAAAGGGCTACTCTGGTGAACGCATATTCGCAATGCACGGTTGATATGACTTGTTAAAAGCCCCACTGATAAGAAAACTGGTTTTCCATCATTAGGCAGCCTCCCAAGCAAGTGGTTTCATATGCCATGTGCTCAGCATCTACCTGGCTACCTATACTATTTTCAAGCAAGATGAAATTGGGGCTTGTAAAAATTTCAGGTGGATGGGTTTCAGTGTCCAGAAGTGTACCTACTTATATTTGATCTTGATAAACATTTAATTGCATACAATGTTGATGTTTCAGAACAATTCAGAATTTAATATTCTTGAGCAAGCACTAAAGAAGCGCAAATATCCTACGCAATCGACACAGCAAGAACAGAAACGCAGTCGAAAGAACCAGAAATTGCCAATTGATGGTTCTGGCAATGAAACTAATGTTATGGTGAATGCTTCTACAATATTTCTAATGCAATATACTACATAGATCCCAAAAATTGTTTTGGCAAATGCCTTTGTTAGAATCTCTATCTTCATCACATGTTCATGGTGAATTAGATTAGGTACTAGTGGCTCCGCCCCTGCGGCCTCCGGCCGCTAACCCCGCCAGGGGGCCCTGCCTGCCCCCTGGACCCCCGAAGTTTGTTGGTGGGGGGCTTTGCCCCCCAAACCCCCCCGTCGGATGTTTGGGGGGCTTCGCCCCCCAAATACCCTCCGGTGCACCCTGCGGCCGCACACACCTGGAGGGGGCTTCGCCTCCTGACATGTGTGGAGGGGTGAACGTAATTAGAGTGAAATCATGACAGGCAAATAGTTGGTCACCGTAGTATAATCCGACCACGGGGGTGAACTAACATCAAAATTCAAACCTCATATAACCGACCTAAAATTTGCAAAAATATAGGTAATATTAATGGAGGTTTTATGAAAAGACTCAGACATGCAGACGTCCGCCATCGATAAATCATGCCAAATAATTAATTTAGAGCCGTTAAAAAAGAACCATGTTTACAGAAAGCTGATCAGATTCAGAAATAGTTAAAAACCGTGTTTTTTATCGCATAGGTGCGTAAAGTTTCGTAAAGTAAAGTTTTGTGGTCATTAGTACACAGATAAGTTTGATTTTGTAGATGGCTTGGGAAGGAATGATAATAATCTGTTTGTGAAGTGAAGGCAGGGCACAGATTTACAGAGATATACATAGCACAGGGCTTGTCGTAACAATTGTGGGTCGGCTGACAAAAAATATGAATTGTATGGAAAATTAACGACTCGAAAGTCAAAATTTAAGTAAAAGGGCCAATTTTGGGCCGGTGTCCTTTGCGGCTCGTCTAGCAGTCAAATCAATACATTGCAGGGGAAACAATTTCGAGATGAAAGTAATTCCTAACTTTTGACCACCTTTAAGGGTAGCCTGGCAAAGTGTCCCCTGGCAAAATGTCCGCCCAGACTTCCACTATCGATTATTGAGGGATTGTGTAAAGTGATAGCGGGGACAGTCCATGAATTTTCAACTGATCAAAAAACCGCCACCTCACCGATTTTGATAAAACTTTCTAGGATTGTTACCCGGTCAATTTGTAAGTTTACATATTTTTTTGTTCGCCTCTGGGACGAACGGATCGCCCGCCACGGCGCCCGAACGCCGTTCGTGTGTTAAAATTTAGGGTGCGCGCGTCGTGTTTCAAATGCAAATAGCTTCGGCCCTGTTAAAGGTAGAGGTGTGAAACAAAAAATATTTGAATCCTCTTTAAGAGCTCTTTCATTTAAACGAGAAAAATTTTGGAAATTTTCAACAAAAACCCCCCGCCCCCCCTTTTTTATTTTTACCCCCCCTTTATCTTCCAAAGTGTATTTTCCATTTTCTTTAAAATAAGATATGTTTCTTAACAATGTCTTATCGGTAAATGGTGAAATTTTCAGAGTGGGACACCGGTGGGTTTACACAGGAAAAAATAAAACGTGTCGAAATGTGTAATAAATCCATTGAAAACCATGCTTTAACAGGCATATTTTTAACTCATATTGATCCAATGAGTGTAAAAATGTTACCAAATACCAAATTACAAAATTTTAAAGCTTTTTGCTGTGTTGGGTTGGTAAAAGAGTTGCTTTTGAAGATATTCCCCAATATTTTTTCTTTCTTGAGCCCAAAATAGGGGTGAAATATAGAAAAAAATAACATATTTTTGAGGAAAAATAGATTTTTTAATGGAATTTGGAAATTTTTAATTGAAATTGGATACATTTCATCTGGAGAATGTAAATATTTCAATTTTTTCCAATTTACACCCCTATTTTAGGGTCAAAATATAAAAAAAGAGTTTAATTTATTATTATTATTCCTTTTAATTGCTGGATTTGTATTGAATATGTGATTGACAGTTGTTTTCAATTAATTTCACTCTATTTTTTATTTTATCAACCCCCAAAAAGGGAGTGCAGTAAATATAATAGGACAGATTTACTTAGGCTTATTTGATTTAGAAATGAAAATTGAATTTTATGTCACTAAATTGAAAAAAAGAAAGTGGATTTCTTAAAATATATCCGATTATTTTAAATCTCACCCCTGTGATGGGGATGAAAAAAAAAATTCAATTCAAAATATATATTTTTTCTCAATTATAATTCAAATATCATACTAATATATAAATACCCTCAATTTTGTTATCTTGCACCACAATTTTTTTTTTTTTAGTGGAAAAGAAAGAAATTTGATGAAATTTATCAAAAACAACCCGAATTCATACATTCAATAAAAATCTTATAATAAAAATTAGGATAATAATGGATTCAACTCCTTTTTTGTTTTTTCACCCCAAAATAGGGGTGTAAATTGAAAAAAGAATTGGCAAATTTACGTTCTCCAGATAAAATGTAGCCATTTTTAATTAAAAATTTCCAAATTCCATTAAAAAATCAAATTTTCCTCAAAAATATGTAATTTTTTTCTATAATTCACCCCTATTTTGGGCTCAAGAAAGAAAAAATATTTGGGGATATCTTCAAAAGCAACTCTTTTACCAACCCAACACAGCAAAAAGCTTTAAAATTTTGTAATTTGGTATTTGTTAATATATTTACTCTCATTGGATCAATATGAGTTAAAAATATGCCTGTTAAAGCATGGTTTTCAATGGATTTATTACACATTTCGACACATTTTATTTTTTCCTGTGTAAACCCACCGGTGTCCCACTCTGAAAATTTCACCATTTACCGATAAGACATTGTTTAGAAACATATCTTTTTTTAAAGAAAATGGAAAATATTCTTTGGAAGATAAAGGGGGGGTAAAAATAAAAAAGGGGGGGCGGGGGGGTTTTGTTGAAAATTTCCAAAATTTTTCTCGTTTAAATGAAAGAGCTCTTAAAGAGGATTCAAATATTTTTTGTTTCACACCTCTACCTTTAACAGGGCCGAAGCTATTTGCATTTGAAACACGGCGCGCGCACCCTAAATTTTAACACACGAACGGCGTTCGGGCGCCGTCGCGGGCGATCTGTTCGTCCCAGAGGCGAACAAAAAAATAGGTAAACTTACAAATTGACCAGGTAACCATCCTAGAAAGTTTTATCAAAATCGGTGAGGTGGCTGTACGATTTTCCCAAAATATCAGTTGATTTGACATGGAATGCCTCAGCGACAAATGCAAAATGTTGATATTGAAGGATTATTTATCATATATATGTTTGCTGTGCGAAGTTGACAAATGTTCGCGAACTCTCGCGACTTTGTTCCCGATACCGACGTGTTACGAAAAAAATCACAATATCGTCAGTAATTTTCGGATTCATTTTTAGTCTCAATTAAATATGTCCAAAAAAATGCTCAATTTTTATGATAAGTTGCGCAATCACGGGACTTCCCCGAAATGCGGCTGGCTGTAGCGAGCCCCCTCTCTCCACGATGATTTATATGCACTTGGTGGGGCCATGTGTTTTTGCAGAAAGTACTTCAAACACAGAGCACAGCGCTTGTCTAGCTGTCAGCGTTGAATGCAACGAAATAAGGGCCTATTTTTAAGAAATTCTTACATTTGACGGGAAATAATGTCAAGATGACGGCAATTTTACCATGCTACCAACGGACATGCACTTTTCAATATCTTCCAAAATGCCCACACCCCCCAAAAAAGGGCCCCTCTGGCCCGAAAAATAGCGAGACCCCATCAGGGAGGTGTAGAATGTTGGATCGAGTTCGTTTTCAAAGTTTCATATTGATAAGAAAATAATTTCTAGGTGTAGAGTCGCATGTTTTTGTTTTTGCGAAAAGACCCCCCCTAAAAGGGCCCAATTTTGGGCTGGCATATTTAAAATTATAATTTTGAATTAAAAATGAACATTTTTACACGGATCCAAATTTTCAATTCTATGTGTCCAAATTTGACGGGTGAACCCCCCAAAAAAGGGCCCATTTTGGTCAGACCGAAGCGAGACCCCAGCAGTGACTTGTAGAATGTAGGGTCAAGTGCGTTTCCAGAATTTCAAAAAGTTAGGAAAATAATTGCCAATTGTAATCGCAAGTTTTTGTTTCTGCTAAATGACCCCCTCAAAAGGGCCCAATTTTGGGCTGGCTGATTTGAAAATTTCAATTTGAATTGAAAATGGTCGCTTCTACACGGGTATAAATTTTCAATCCTCCAAGTCCAAATTTGGTGGGTGAACCCCCCCAAAAAAGGGCCCATTTTGGTCAAACCGCAGCAAGACCCCCTCGTTGCACCCAATAATGGTGTATCGAGTGCGTTTCCAAAATTTCATAAGAATCGGATGGCAACTTTAGGCGTGCATAGACATGTCTGAAAGTGATGAAAACATACTGAACCACAGGGATAATATTAGTATAGGGAACAATAATAGGATCTTTGGTATAGGGATTGCTAACCCATTCCCAATACAGTATGTTCCTAGATCTATATAAAATTTCTAGCTGCTAGTTGCTATTTGTACTTGCAAAGTTAATTGCAAGCTTATTTTATTATTTTTGCAATATGTACCACCACCACCACCACCACCACCACCACCACCACCACCACCACCACCACCACCACCACCACCACCACACACCACCACCACCACCACTACTACTACCACCACTATTTAAAGTCAATTTGACACATCTTTTATAGAGATAATAATTATTATCACATTCATGTTATTTTGTTATAATTTAACTTGTAGTCGTGGCATTTATAGTTTCCCATTACTAGTAAGAACAGTACTAATGCTCTTTTGTTTTTAATTGCAGGTGTATCCAGCATGGGAATGTTATGATCCAGGACCAAGGACTGATCCCTTAGCTCAAGATTCAGAGCTTATAACTTCTGACCAACCCGAAGAGTCTGACTTCTCTGAACTCAAGGTTGAAAGTGTTGATAAGACCTCTCTGAACGACATTCTATCTGTAGACCCTCTGAAGATAGAACAATTGCAACCACCTACAAATGAATTACAGGAAGAGGTCAGACACCAAGGATTGTTATTGTATGATGAGGTTCCATCATTTGGCCGTGCTTTGCAGCAAGAGGTGGCAGTGTTTGCTATTAAGGTTGAGTCTCCTGAAGATGATGTCCTATTGCATCAAGCTGGAGAAAAACTTCGAGAATGTGCTGATCAAGTATGTGGAAAAGAAGAACCCAGCATTCAAGAATTCACAGATCATGGACCAGTAGTTCAAGAACCCACAGTTGAACAATCCACAGTTGAACCATCCACAGTTGAACCATCCACAGTTGAACAATCCACAGTTGAACAATCCACAGTTGAACAATCCACAGTTGAACAATCCACAGTTGAACAATCCACAAGAGAACAATCCACAGTTGAACAACCCATGGTTGAAGAATGCACAGATGAAGAATCCACAGTACAAGGAAGATTTCATGGGCCTATGGACAAAGGGAGAAGAGATCAGACAGACAGACTGTGTGCTATTCAGGAATTAATCAATATTCCATTTAGATTGTTATCAATAATTGAGCAGTTTAAAGTGATGAAAAGAGAACGACCAATGCCAGAGATTAGGTTCCTGCATTCCCATGCAGGTAAAGATGCTGCAAATCCCATTTGCTACACAAGGCCTTTTGGTAAAAAGGACTATTTAAAATTTTTGTGGGTGGCCGGTTCAGAGGCATTGGGGGAATTGTTTTGCTGGCCGTGTCTACTTTTTGGTATGGACCCAGAAAAAAATGGTTGGAATCTCAAAGGGTTGAGTAATATTAGGGAAATATACTCACCACTATCTGAGCATGAAAAATCAACACATCATTTGAGTTCGCTTGTTAGCTTCACTATGTTTGGTAAAGACCGGGTTAGTTTGCAACCACTTGCGCCGAAGCCGAAACAAAATAAATTAGAGGTCGAGACCGATGTTGAAATTCTAAGGAGACTTGTCGACGCGATCTGTTTGTTGCCAAAAATGGAAATGCCGGTGGGGACTCACAATAATAATAGAACATTGTTATTTCATAAGATGTACCTGGATGTTGTGTCCTTGTTTAGTGAATATGATCAACTGTTAAAGTATCATCTTCAAACAGCTAGTGGGAAAAAATTATTATCGATAAAGATCAGAAATAAGTTGATTACATCAATTGAAACTGTTTTGCTCAACAAAATCAAAGAGGAAGTTGAAGGGAGTAATTTTGTTTCGATTCTCTTGGGCGAGACGTCGGATTCGATGAGCGAGTCTCGCGTGTCAACTGTGCTGCGATATGTGGACAAAGACGGAATTTTGCACGAGCGATTTGTTGGCTACTCCACTATCGGTAATAACAAATCTGCTCGTACGTTGGACTCGCATATTATCAAGGTAGCTGAAAAGTTTAACATTGGGCACAAACTGGTAGCTATTTCGTACGATAGACTAATTGGTCTTGAAGACTTGGGAGTTGTCCGAAAATTTCCGTTAGCTTCATTCATACACTGTTTTTCATTCAGTCTAAGGTCTGTACTAAAGAATGCTTGCTTAGGAATAAAAAAGTGCCAAGTATTTCTTACTACCTTATCGAGATTTGCCGTGTTTTTTTCTGCGTGTTCAAAACAAAGAAATGAGTTTGAGTCGTTCATGACAAGAAAGCTGGCAAACTTCAAGCCTTCAATGCTGGACTTCACATCAAGTATAGAGATGACCACTTTCAGATTTCACCCTCAAATATTAGAATTCTTCGAAATCATATTGGAAAATCCGGAAAATTGGGATGAAGATCGAATTGTTGATGTGTATGGGTACAAAGCTTTCCTAGAGGATTTTTCAAATATCTTCCTCTTGCGAGTATTTACTAAGATTCTTGCATTCACAGATGGGTTGTATGAGGTTCAACCCCAAGAAATCAAGTTCACAAACTTCTCACATTGTGCTAAAAGAGTGGAAAAAATCAAACTGTTGGTGCATGCCGAGCCGAACAACTTTAATCAGTACTGGAAAGACGTTGAAGCAAAGAGAGGGCAGTCAGATATTTCGCTGGAAACGTCTGAAAATCAGGGTAGTTTAGAGCAAAGCTTGGACTCTGCTCAAGAACCGTACAAGCAATTGCATTGCCAGATAATTGATTTAATTTATAATCGTCTAACGTACCTATTTGCATCCACAGAAAAACTAAAAATCTTGGACTTATTGGACCCATACAATTTCAAGATAAGCAATCCAATTCCTGAATGCTTGTTATCGGTCGTTGATCGATCATACTCGACATGTTTCGATCTAATACAATTGAAGAATGAACTTCTCGTGCTTTATGGAGTTAAGGAGCTGAGAGGCAATTTGCCTCACGATTTGATTGAGAGTTTCACACAGTTTGAACTTAAGAATCAATTTGCCATGGTCCATAAATTAGTGTGCTTTTATCTTACAATTCCGTGTACACAAGCAACATTGATACCATCTTTTTCTGCACAAAAGCGTATGACGTGTGTGCACGAATCACTTGGACATCACCGAGAGTCAAAGATAGCTCTTATGACAGTCGAAAACCGCTTCCTCTCCCAACTTAAGGAGCTGCCAGACTTTTATACTGGAGTGACAAGTGAATTTACCAAGAGTGATTCTAGCACCTGATTGGTGCTAACATGAAATTGCATGCCTAGATATTCTTAGAATTTATTGATTTGGATTTCAGATAAATGAATCTTTGCTGTGATTGTATTTTATCTGTCTTTCCTCAATGTCGATGTAGATGGGTTAGACTTAGAGCTACCGAATGATTTGTTGGAAGGATAAAATAAGTTGGTAGCATTCTTCACACTACCTATATAATATAAAAAAAAAAAAAAAAAAAACTAAACGTTTTTTAAAAAATTAGGAAGACACATCTCTTGCCTCTTCCTCCTTAAAGTACATGCCTTAAAATACATACCTTAAACATTGACATCAAAATTTAAAAACCTCTACTTAAAAAAGAATTGATATGGATTGTAGTGCTGCCTGGAAGCCCCCGCTTCTCTTTTATATTTACAAGATAATTGAAACTAAATATGTGTACTTATGGTACTTTTACAAAATTCTTTCACTATCTTTGACACATTTACTGGCGACTTACTGGACTGACACATTTACATTTAATTTGTGAAATCGGTTGGTAGCTGAGGTCTTCTCGGGACATGCGAAGTCAAGTAATCGGAAGGTTTGCATCCCTTGTAATCATGACCGAACAATCGTGAATTGTGGTGTTTTGCGATGCATATTAGCATGTTAACGGTATATTCTACGTCCCTCATCGACTTCCTTTAGGGGGAATGCAATTTTGCAGATGACAGTCGCATGTCGCAGTCGCTTGACTTTGTATTATTGTATGTATTTTAAGGCATGTACTTTAAGGAGGAAGAGGCAAGAGATGGGTCTTCCTAATTTTTTAAAAAACGTTTAGTTTTTTTTTAGTTTTTTTTATTTCACATGTTTTTGTATGGTATTTTTATAAATTACATGTTGGTGAGGTATAACTTACACCAGTGATGTGTAACCATTTTTGCCACTTTGCAATGAAAATAATACCTAAATTATCAAATATTGCATAATATAATAGTCAGTAGTTTTAATAAGTTTTCAGCGATAGGGGAAGTCAACAGATGATCAATACAGATGATCGACAATAATCAAGACATCTCAAATCCTTACTTCAGGGCACTGACGCACTGCATGTAAATGAAGTCATAGTAGAATCTTTTCCTTGTCTGAATCAACATCAGCTTCAAAGGGCAACGAAAGCATTGGGTACGACGGCTCATGGCATCAGAATTCTTCAAAGCGTTTTTTAAATTAATTCTGTAGTGATGATAACTCTGTATAGCATATTTAGATAGATCAAATTCGATACTGGCGTTTTCTGAATCATTTTCATGCAATATAGGATAGTGGATAGTTTTGTTTTGCTGAGCTGCCTCATGCCACATAGCACAATATTGTTTCAAATGGTTTGATTTGCTCGAACAGATTGTTGATCAGTTGATCCTTGCTTTGGCGCTTTGATGTGTAAAGTTGGCACAGTTTCTGCGTAATGTCGATCAAGAAACCAAAGTCGCACACTTATTTTAAACTCAGGTGTTACCTCGTCCTGCATTTCCATGAACAACAGTCAACTCAATATCCGATTTCAACGAATAAACGCGATACAACAGCATACCTCTGCTGGGCCAACGAATCTCAGAATTAGTCAGAATACGCAGCTTAGATGCGCTCACACGCTCGTTAGCAGCGAAAGGATTATAATCAGTGAAAATAAGTTTTCATTATTTTTAGCTGTAAATTAATTTAAGGCAGAAAACATTACACCAAAGAAATTCACTGAAATACCTTGCAGGCCCCAGGTTGCACGTATCACTGACCTTACCTCGAGTTTAAACTACTATTATTATTATCATATTTTATATAATTTATTTTTCAACTAATATCATATAAATTTATCATAGGCCCATACAATTACAATGTATTTGTCAGCAGCCAAATAAATAAATAAATAAATAAATAAATAACACTGTCATGATTTAGGTGCAGATCTTTCAATAGCTATGCTGTGGGCCTCTATTTGGAGTAGGTAGTTCAGAAGTATAGTTAACATTCTGATTTCAAGTTTGCATGGTACCTAATATATTTTATTGTTTCATAACATAATGTATAATTCATTTAGGGAGATTTGTTATAGAAGGAGATATTATTAACATAAACACTTGCACCAACTTTAGCACCAACAATGACTAAGATGTATCAAAATTACTTCCCAAAGCGTTGAGTCTATTTAATTAATTATTTATTTATTTATTACTTTACAATTTACATATATTATGTAGGTGGTAAAGTTACATGCTACATTATTTATTTAATTCATAGTTAAGGCTTTTCTGATTTTTCAATTTTTCTTCTGAACTCTTTCACATCCATTTCTTCATTCTCAAATATTTTCCTTTCCAGCAAATTCCAATCTCGTCCCGTTCTTATCACGAAGCAGTACTTTCCAATGTCTTTTCTTGCTCCATTCACTCTTACTTTTCTTTCATGGCTAGGTACCTCTGCATCCGTACCTCAAGCTTTCCATCTCAATTTTTTTATTTAATTCTTTCCATCCTCCTCTTCCCAGTACTCGAAAAAAGCAACATAACCTGTCCACTTTTCTCCTCCCTTCTAGTTTCATCCATCCTAACTCCTTCACTATTAGAAATGGTCTTTCTAAGACTTCTTCCAGTTCTCCTTTTTCGTTTATCACCTTCTTCCTTCTTATCATTTTTCCGGTCACCCTTCTTGCCGCCATTCTTTGTACCTTTTCAATATCTTTAATTTCTCCTGTTCTCTACGGATCCCACACTGCTGCTGCATATTCCATCATGGGTCTTATCATTGTGAGATATGCCTTTTCTTTAATTTCTGTACTCATCCCTTTTAATTGTCTCATGATGAAGTTCAGTGCATTTATTCCCTTCTTTGTTATTTTTGCCACCTGTTCTTTCCATCCCAAATCATTTTTTAATATTACTCCGAGGTATTTATATGTTTCTACCCTTTCCAAATTTATTCCCTGCATCTTGTGGTTATGTTCTGAGTTTTCTTGTTTACCACCAAAACTCACTGTCTTGCATTTATTTACATTTAGACTCATCTTATTTCTCTTAACCCAATCTCCTATCATATTTAAGTCTTTTTGCATTATTTGCTCGTCTTTAATGTCGGTTATTTTCCTATAAACAACACAATCGTCAGCAAAAAGCCTTGTTTTCGATTCTACTCCCTCGCTCATGTCGTCAATAAAGATGTCAAACAGCAATGGCCCTAACACACTCCCTTGTGTCACACCTGATGTTACTTCCCTCTCATCCGACGTGCAATTTCCCACTCTTACTTTTTGCGTTCTATTTTTCAAAAAATTTCCTATCCAATTTACCATTTGTATATCGTCAATCCTTTCCCATAGCTTTTCCATTAATAAATCGTGGTCAACCTTATCGAATGCTTTCTCGTAATCCAGAAACACCGCATCTACTCTTCCTCCTCTATCCAACACCTCTGCCAGGTCAGTCACAAAACCTAAAAGTTGAGTTTCACACAAATACTCTTTTCTAAATCCATGTTGCGCCTCTTTCAATCCTCCCAAATCATCAAGTTTTTTCTTTATTCGTCCATCTATTACCCTTTCAACTATTTTGCATATGGCTGATGTGAGACTCACGGGCCTATAGTTTGTCAGTTTTCCCCTCTCTCCTCCTTTAAAGATTGGAACTACCAATGCCTCCTTCCAATCTTTTGGCAGTTTTCCTGTTTTAATCGTTAAATTAATTATTACCTCTAAGTAAGGAATGATAATTTCCCCTGCTAATTTTAGTAAGTCATTTGACATCCCATCAAGTCCTACCGCTTTGCTATTCTGAAGCTTTCGAATAACCTGCCATATCTCTTCCTTCGTCACATAATTCTCATCTCCTTTCCTTCTTTGTCCCTGCATTGAGTAACGTTCTCTTCCTCTCTGTGTGAATGTTTCCCCATAATGATTATTTAGTGCTTTTTCTTTACTATCATCTGTGTCCCATTAATTTCCCTTTGCATCGCTCAACGTTGGAATAGTCCCAACATTTCCCTTCATACCATGAAGGGTTTACCATACCATTGTGTATGAACTACACCTTTTCAATGCAATGCAATTTAATGAGTCAACTGCAATACTCTTAGCATTGAGGATATTGTATAGCCTAGTCAATACTCTTCAAAGAATAAAATCTTTGCACGTTTTAATGAAATGTGTTGAAAATGTGTAGGTTACAATATTAAAATTATGTTTATACCATTCGATAAAGCGCTCACAACACAGTCTCCAATTTTATGAACACTTGCCATTGAGCACCTGCCCATTTGTCTACTCCTGAAGTTGGTGAAGCGCACAAACATCGAGTATCAACTGATCTATATGAGGTTAAATATCGAAAAACTTTGGGTCTAGCCGCGCAACCACACTTCATCCTAAGCGGACCTGGAAACATCCCTATACTAACCCTAGCAAAAATCTGAACTGACGTCAGCTTGCAAAAGTCAACTGGCCGCCAGTTGGTAAATGGAACGATGTCAGCTTGCGGATTGCCAGCTGACGTCAGCTTGCGCCAGTTCAAAACCGCCAGCTTGCGCCAGTTCAAAATTGCCAGTTGACGTCAGCTTGCGCCAGTTCACAGTTCCCAGTTTACGTCAGCTTGCGCCACTTCACAATTTCCAGTTGACGTAAGCTGGCGCCGGTTGATGCCAGTCGGTGATCTGCAAGTTGCCCTCGGCTGGTGTTTTTCTGGTTGTTCGTCGGTTCCTAGGGTTTCATCTCATTTCATATGACTGAGCCATTGGTCTAGTCATTTATAATGGGGGGAAAAAATAAATGCTAAATGCACTAGTTTGTTGATATTGACTGATGCTGATAAAATCCTGGCGCAGCTTACGTTTCCTTTCTTAGCTGACTGGTGATCGTTACAGTTTGTGCTTCCATGAGAATCAAATTGCGCTTTACTCTGCTGCCGTGCATGCGTGCGGAGTTACGTGACTGTACCCACAGTTAAGGATTGTCGGCAGGTGCCTTGCGTTGCTGCGGAACATGCAGCCGAGCACAAGGGAGTAAAAACAGCAGGCAGAATTGGCATGTTTGCAAATGTTTCTCATGGGAGCACAATCTGAAAAATATAAGAAATTTGGCGTGATTATAATAAGCATGTGTTGGAGTCTGAACTCTACATTCTAAAGAAACATAAGGAAAGTTTAAATATCAATGGAACTTTTCTGAAATTTGTTTTCTGCCCGATTCTAACCTATAATATATAAACACTTGGAAAAAACTATCCCCTGAAACATATTTCTCGTCTTGCGGACTTAAGTATTTAATTTCGGATACATGAACGATACTTTTTACGCCGTCAATCAATTAATGTGTGCGACTGATACTATATTGTTTACAACTTATAAGTTCAATTTCTTCAAAAACGTGCTCTTGCGCTCCTCGAGATCGGAAGTTCGGAACATCAATAATGGCGATCCATCAGAGTCGCTTAACGTCAATATGGCTGCGTTACATTGACTCTGGTGCCATGGCCGCTGTGTTTGAACTGTCTTACTTTCGACGGGCTAGTTTTGTTTCGTAGAAACTCTTGAATTATACTAATGAGAATAAAATTATATGAATAATGCTTTTCCTGATGAGTGTTACGGCAAGACATGGACCTACCACAAACAAGGTTAAGATTTTTTTTTTACGTGCGTCATAAATGTGTGGAAAATAATAAAAGCATTAAAACAGTCTTATCGATAGGTACTGAAAATTATATAGTTTGTATCGAGGAGGGTTGACAAAAATATTACTGCAGATGATACTTCATCGATATCTTAAAACGATGTTCAGAACTAACCGAATGCTGATCAATATCCTATACTATAATATACTATACTATACTATAATATACTATGTATTGATTAAGATAACTCTCGTTGATTAATATATCTCTCGTAATGCCTAATGCAAGAGGTAAACGTGCAACAGTAGAAGATTGCGAGATTGCATTGGCGACGGAGACAGAAATATGTGCTAAAGGACGTGCAAAAGGACGTAAAAAGACTGATAAATCGATTGAAATCAATAAGACTGAACAAGATGAGTGTGGCATGTCTCTGTCAGAATTAGAGGTGCTTGATAGAAATGCCAAGAAAGTCAAAGGACGCAAAAGGGCCGAGAATCTCACTGAAACCAACAAGGCTGAAGTAGATGTGTATGACGTAGTGGACAACGGCATACCTATTGCAGTGGCAGCGCTTGGTCCATTGATCTTTCAAGATCAAATCATCAATGAGGTAAATGAACTAAAAACCATTGTACAAATAATGTTAGAAGATATCAAAACGCTCAAACAGGAAAACTCATTTTTAAAAAATGAACTCAGCAAGAAAGAAAAAATGAATAGAAATAGAAATAACATAGTCACTGAAAGTCCTCGTACTGTTGGAAACCTGGTGACTCTCTACGAGGGAAATGTGAATGGCACGTTAAGACGAAACGGTGCAGGGAATATTTCAAAATCTAGTGTATACGGTCCAAATGTAAATGACATTGTGACTGCAGAAAAGACGCTCTCTGACCATGGAGAAGGTGAAGTTACAATCATTAGTGAAAGTGAAAACCGTGGGTTCCAAATAGAGACAATAATAAACAAAAAATCTACAAAAATCGAACAAGTACTAAAAGATTCAATTGTTATGGGTGATTCACTTGTGAGGCTTGCAAGTCAAGTTGTTGTTGATTTGAAGGATAGTACACATTACTATCCAGGAATGAGATTAGAAAATGTAGCTCAAGCTGTAGAAAGATTGTTAGTAAGTAAAATTAAACCTAAAACTCTGCTTTTACATTTTGGAACAAACAATGTAAAAGGTGCCAAATTCCTAGATCAAATTACAGGAGAAGCGTATGACATGTTAACTAATATTAAAATGATGTTGCCTAAAACTCAGATTTTAATGAATGGTATTATAAAAAGGAGAGATGTTAGAGATGAGACCATAGAAATAATTAATGACAATTTGAAATGGGTATGTCAAACTCTTAATGTCGCATTTGTAAATCCTAATGACAAAATGGTTAATTTAGGATTATCTCGTGATGGCATTCACCTCAATATGAGAGGAGCCATGGCACTGGGTAAAAATATTATAGATGACTTATGTGCATCAATGTCAAAAAACTGGAGCCATTAGAAGGGGTGAAGTCAGTTCATGATAATATGAATACTTATTATAGCTGTATACGTGATGTTATAGGTCAATGCGCTGAAAATGGCATTGTCAATGAAATATCTGCCACTCCAAAAGTTAAAACTACAGGAAATAGACAAATGTCTAAATCCAATAGTATAATGAAAGGTAAACCCAATACGACGAGGGTGGTTGATAAACCTGATACTGCAACAAACTCAAATAACAGTAATTCCTGCTTGCTGTTACACCTAAATATAAGAAAACTAGAAAAACTAGGGGGCAGAGAAGGTATGAAAAGAATTCAAGAATTCGCAAGGAATGAAGAATCACAAGAAGATGGAAAGAAGACTGAGAAAATAAAGAATGCTCAGAAAACTAGAATTATAAAGACTGCAGAAGAAAAGACTGAAAGAAAGAAGTCTGAAGAACAGGAAAATGAGAAGAGGAAAGATCAAAGAATAGGGAAAGGATTTGAACGAAAGGCTGTAAGTCTTATGCACGTTAATATAAGAAGCTTGTACCATAAAATAGACCAGCTAGAAATGTTTTTAAATGACTTTAGTAAGAAACCTGATATTTTATGTTTTACGGAACACTGGTTAAAAGAATCCCAACTTGACACAGCAATTATTGAGGAGTATAATCTAGAAGCATGTTTTATGAGGAAGGTGCAGAAAGGAGGGGGAGTTTGTATATATGTTAAGAATGATACAAATTTTGTATTTAAGAACAGAGAGGATATAAATAGCATGTCTGTTGAAAGAGAAATGGAAGTATGTGCAATAGAGATGATTTCACCAATCAAAATAATTATTATAACCATTTATAGACCACCAGCTGCTTCTACAAATGAAAAATTCTCGGCTAATTTAGATCAGATACTTGATCATGCTTGTAGAAAAGGTGGTCGAGTCGTCGTTTTAGGCGACATAAATTTTAATATAAATGACGTCAGACTAAGAAACATGTTAGTAGAAACAGCAGGGATACACGATTTTAAAGTCTTAAACTTTTTAAACACAAGAATAGTACCGAATACATCTGATCGCTCATCTACTTGTATTGACAATGTTTTATCTAATGACGAGGGTGTGAGATTTGAGGGTAATATCGAAGTGGGTCTCTCGGATCATCTGGGGCAAGTAGTTTCCATTCCCTACACAGAGAGCAATGGGGGCAACAAAAAAGATCACATTAAAACTACTCGACTTAAAAGGTCATTTAATAATTACCGAATTGAAGCGTTTACCTTGGCAATCATGGAGACCAATTGGGACGCAATATATGAACAGCAGGATATCGATTCACAGTTCTCTAAGTTCATGGATATATTTAATTACGTGTTTAACAAATCGTTTCCACTACGACCTAATAAAATGAAAGGGGCACAAAAAAAGATAGATAAAGGCTGGTACACTGATGAACTGAAAGTAATGGCTGAAGAGCTATGGATTCTGAAACAATTAGCAAATAATCACCAGAACACAGAGAATAAAAATTATCTTAGGGATGCTAAGCGAAGGTACAAAGATGCAACCTTAGGTGCTAAAAAAGCATTTAATGAAGAAAAGATAAAAAAGGCAAGCAATAAATCAAAGGCGGCTTGGAAATTAATAACAAGTAATAAGTCTAATAAAAATACGAGGCGTGAAAGTATTGAAATAAATCATGGGGGTCAACTAATAACTTCACAGAAAGAAGTAGCCAACCTCTTAAATAATCACTTTGGCACTACAGTGACAGACCTGCTAAAAACCAAAAATTCCACCTACAACAAGAGTACGGATAATAAAAACATGGTATCCATGCACTGCCGTAAACGGCCAAAAGGTAGTATTTTTTTAACGCCTATCACTCACAAAGAATTATACGAAATATGTGACAAAGCACTGAGGAAGTTTTCAGCGGGCTTTGACGAAGTCCCAGCTAGCATTTTAAAACCAATTATAACATTTATAGCAGACCCAATCATTTATATAATAAATAGATCATTTGAGCAAGGGAAATTCCCTGATGTACTAAAGACTGCAATAATAATGCCATGTTTTAAAAGTGGGGATAAAACGGATGCAAATAATTATAGACCGATAGCCATTTTATCTGTTTTCTCAAAAATCTTCGAATTGGCAATGTGCAAAAAACTGATTAGCTTCTTGGCGAAATATAATATATTAAACAATTCACAGCATGGCTTCACTAAAGGTCGCTCTACAATCACAGCCATAGGAGACTTTGTGTCCAAAGTATTAACCGCCTTGGATGAAAAGGAGAGGGTAACGGGTATCTTTTATGACTTCTCTAAAGCTTTCGATACTGTAAATCACGAAACATTGCTTAACAAGCTACACCAAATAGGAATATCTGGGCTAGCTAATGACTGGATCGCATCGTTCATTAAAAATAGAAGACAAGTTGTCAAAATTACCGACGAGTCCGGGAGCAGTCACTCAGAAGTAACAACAATAAATGTAGGGGTCCCGCAAGGAGCCACCTTATCGCCACTATTATTTATCATTTTCACCAACGACATTCATGAATGCACTAATACAGGGTCACTTACCCTTTATGCCGATGACACAACTCATTTCATCAAAGGTGGAAAAGAAGCTATAATTGATACATGCAGAGAGGAAGTTAAAGACTTGGAACATTGGTGCAAAACAAATGACCTGTTTATAAACAAAATGAAAACAGTACTCATGCAATTCTCAACTAAAAGAGTGACACTGGATTCAAGTCCACTGATACCTCTGGATGGACAAAATATTCAAGAGAAACAAATTGTTAAATTCTTAGGTATTTTGGTAGACAATAAACTAGACTGGGAATGCCATATTTCAAAGCTGTGTATGAAACTAGCCTCAGGGTGCTTCCTTTTAAAGAGACTTATGAACTTATGTAATCTGGCAACGGCAAAATTAGTGTATTTTGCATATATTCAATCTTATATACACTACGCAATTATTCTCTGGGGCAACTCAGTCCATGTAAATAGGTTATTTGTGCTCCAAAAACGGGCGATGCGGATTCTTGGAAATGCTAGCAGAGATCCCTGTGCAGAGGTATTCTACAAAGATTCTTGTAAACATTTGTTTATAAAATTTGGCATTCTTACCCTCCACAGTCTATATATTTATAACACTATAATGTATGTAATAAACCATGACCTGTCAATGGAGAATGCAGAGGTGCACAATCACGATACTAGAGCAATTAATGATATGCACATTAAAAAAAGGAGACTAAGAGTATCAGATAAATGTCCCAGGTATGCGGGTTCAATACTGTACAATGCACTACCCTCGAAAATAAAAACAACCCGCAATCAGAGCAGTTTTAAATTAGTATTAAAACAATTTCTTGTAAAAGAATGCTTCTACAGTGTAAACGAATTTTTATGTAAGAATTATGACTATGTAAAGTATGATGTATGACGTTCCAATATCTGTAAAGATTAAGTCCTGGAAATAAACGATTTATTATTATTATTATTATCCTATATGGTCCCCCCCCGGCTGCAAGCTGACATTTGGTCAGCTTGCAAATTGCCAGTTCGTGCCAGTTCATGTCAGTTCATCTGCAAGCTGACATTTGGTCAGCTTGCAAATTGCCAGTTCGTGCCAGTTCATGTCAGTTCAGCTGCAAGCTGACATTTGGTCAGCTTGCAAATTGCCAGTTCATGTCAGTTCATGTCAGTTCATGTCAGTTCATGTCAGTTCAGCTGCAAGCTGACATTTGGTCAGCTTGCAAATTGCCAGTTCATGTCAGTTCATGTCAGTTCATGTCAGTTCATGTCAGTTCATGTCAGTTCAGCTGCAAGCTGACATCAGTTCAAATTTTTGCTAGGGAATATTATCCCTGTGGTTCAGTATGTTTTCATCACTTTCAGACATGTCTATGCACGCCTTAAGTTACCATCCGATTCTTATGAAATTTTGGAAACGCACTCGATACATCATAAATGGGTGCAACGAGGGGGTCTCGCTGCGGTTTGACCAAAATGGGCCCTTTTTTGGGGGGGTTCACCTACCAAATTTGGACTTGGAGGATTGAAAATTTATACCCGTGTAGCAGCGACCATTTTCAATTCAAATTGAAATTTTCAAACCAGCCAGCCCAAAATTGGGCCCTTTTGAGGGGGTCATTTAGCAGAAACAAAAACTTGCGATTACACTTGGCAGTTATTTTCCTAACTTTATGAAATTCTGGAAACGCACTCGATCACACATTATACAACTCACTGTTGAGGTTTCGCTTTGGTCTGGCCAAAATGGGCCCTTTTTTGGGGGGGTTCACCGGTCAAATTTGGACACATAGAATTGAAAATTTGTACCCGTGTAAAAGTGTTCATTTTTAATTCAAACCTATAATTTTACATCCGCCAGCCCAAAATTGGGCCCTTTTTGGGGGGGGGGAGGGAATCTTTTCACAAAAACAAAAACATGCGACTCTCCTACTTTCTGCAAAAAACACATGGCCCCACCAAGTGCATATAAATCATCGTGGAGAGAGGGGGCTCGCTACAGCCAGCCGCATTTCGGGGAAGTCTCGTGATTGCCCAACTGATCATAAACATCGAGTATAACAATACAGACTATATTGTGATTTTTTTTTCGTAATGCGTCGGTATCGGGGACAAAGTCGCGAAAGTTCGCGAACATTGGTCAACTTCACGCGTTAAAACACCAATTTTGCGTTGCTTCGCGAAAATAACTATGTAAATTTTGAATCAGCAGCAAACACACAGCAAACACAGTAAACATATGATAAAAAAATCCTTCAATATCAAAATTTTGCATTTGTCGCGATCACTATACACAATCCCTCAATAATCGATAGTGGAAGTCTGGGCGGACATTTTGCCAGGGGACACTTTGCCAGGCTACCCTTCAAGGTAACACGCTTCGAGGTGGGTACCTGGTCAAAAGATAGGGTATAATGAAACATAGAACACAATTGGGTTGGGATGTTGGGTAGGGTCAGGAAAGGTTGGATTAGTGGCTGGGTGGGGGGGGGGGCATATGGTAAAATTACTATCATCTCGAAATTGTTTCCCCTGTAATGTATTGATTTGACTGCTAGACGAGCCCAACGGACACCGGCCCAAAATTGGCCCTTTTCCTTAAATTTTGACTTCCGAGACGTTAATTTTCTATACAATTCATTTTTTTTGTCAGCCGACCCACAATTTGTTACGACAAGCCCTGTGCTATGTATATCTCTGTCAATCTGTGCCCTGCCTTCACTTCACAAACAGATTATTATCATTCCTTCCCAAGCCATCTACAAATCAAACTCTGTGTACTAATGACCACGAAACGTTACAAGAATCTGCATTTAACAGGCAACTCGAGGAACTGAAACTGATAGGATGTCTTAAGTACGCACCTATGCGATAAAAAAACACGGTTTTTAACTAAATCTGATCAGCTTTCTGTAAACATGGGATCTTTTTTAACGGCTCTAAATTAATTATTTTGTATGATTTATCGATGGCGGACGTCTGCATGTCTGAGTCTTTTCATAAAACCTCCATTAATATTACCTATATTTTTGCAAATTTTAGGTTGGTTAGATGAGGTTTGAATTTTGATGTTAGTTCACCCCCGTAGTCGGATGATACTACGGTGACCAACTATTTTCCTGTCATGATTTCACTGTAAATACGTTCACCCCTCCACACATGTCAGGGGGCGAAGCACCCTGCAGGCGTGTGCGAGGCTGCACCGGAGGGAATTTGGGGGGCGAAGCCCCCCAAATACCCGACGGGGGGGTTTGGGGGGCGAAGCCCCCCACCAAGAAACTTCGGGGGTCAAGGGGGCGGAGCCCCCTGGCGGGGTTGGCGGCCGGAGGCCGCAGGGGCGGAGCCACTAGTACCTACATAATACCTACAAATAATCATTAAGATGTTTGATCTCTTAATTCTACCCTTTATAAAACAGTTGAATAAGTTTGTCAGAATTCTCTTAGAATTGATTTGAAAGCTGTACTCTGGGTTGGAATGTGTGAGGCATAAAGGTACCAGAGTTATTTAAATAAAGTAAATAGATTCGATGATTGCACTTGCAATGACATTAGGTCTAAATACACAGTTGCAATGTCGTAACTCAATAAACTAATACACTATTCAATTACACTCAATAAACACAATTCCACTGTAAACTCTACATATAACTTCCAAATAATAAAGTGGAGAGAAGTGAGTCAATATAGATGTGAAGCTATTCGATTGTTGCTCACATCAAAATTACACTTGGTCCTGAAACCCAATTGCACTGTCACCTCTTCACGTAAAATCCTATTTAAGTGGAGTAAATTAAGCAAATAGATTCGTTGATTGCAATCACAATTACACAAGGTCCAAAAACACAGTTGCAATGTGTCTTAAAACAATCACGCAAATAAACAATAACAATGTTCTCTTGGCGTCTAAACTTCGTCCATCTTGAAATAGCACGCAGCGTCGCAGCTGGGATCTGCTGGTAGGGAGCCCGTCAACTTATCGCATTCCTAACAGAGCTCGTATCCGCGACTTGCGAGTTGTGAATGCGATCACTTGGTAGGTTGCCCAGCTGGGATCGGCTCAAGGTCAGCTGAATTGTCGAGAAGAAATCTTTATTTTTACCATTGAGTCGATTTCCACGCCATTGGATTACTATATTAGAGACCCATTTCGATGATGAGACATAACAATTCTGTGTCGCTGGTTCGCGGGCAAGCGATTGCACTTGTTTTTAACTCTGTCCGTTGCGTACTATCATTTATCTCAGAAAACTATTTTGGCCGACTCACCACGTCCACTACACTTAGCAAGTCAGCCCGCCGGGAGCACGGACGCCGGGACGTGGGGGTGGGGGACTACGTCATCAGTGACGCGCGCAACTTGTAAGGGGTGGGGGGCTACGTCGTCAGGGACGCGCGCAACTTGAAATGAGCATAATGAGCGTAAAACAATAGAGATTAGGGTCATTATAGGGTCGGATTAAGGGTCTTCCGCAGGCTGACTTGCCTGCGTGATAGACAATTATACCCATTAGACTTCTATATTAGACATTAGAAACATGATTTATCCAGTATACCAAATTGATTTTTTCTGCCATTACCTGTGTGGAATATTAATATTAGGTACACTTCAGGACACTGAAACCCGTCCACCTGAAATTTTCACAAGTCCCAATTTCGCTTTGAAAATAGCACAGGTAGCCATGGGTAGAGGCTGAGCACATGGCATATGAAACCACTTGCTTGGGAGGCTGCCTAATGACGGAAAACCAGTTTTCTTATCAGTGGGGCTTTAACAATTCATATCAACTGTGCCTTCACCAGATTCCTTCACCAGACCCTTTTGGCATGATCGAGCTCAGGGGCGCCGACTCCGACGGTGCACAGGTGCCAGGGCACCCCTCGAAAAAATGTGCTGCGCACCCCTCGGATTTTTTGTCATGTTTCAAAATTTTTAGTTTTTTTATGTTTACTTGGCGCGGTTAGTCGCAAATAAGTACAGACATCGAGACACTGGTTCATTTCGGACTCTATATTGACACAAATGAAATGCGTTGAAGCTACTAGTATTATTATATCCAGGTCATGCATGCCTAAAGCAGTTTTAGTGAAGGATTAACATTAGATAAAGATCAAATTTTATCTATGATAATTTTCATTAAAAACTTAAAAGGGTTGTCTATTGTTGTAGAGTCATTTGATAAAATCACCCCCCCCCTCTTCCCCTCCGCCCCACCTCCCTTCACGACCACAAAACAGAGAATGCGAGATGGAAGGCATTCGGTCACCCATTCATAATCGAAAGTCGCGCAGTGTTGCTGAACGTCGGAAGGAAAAAGCCCTGTGTTTCACGCACTCAAATAAAATGTGTTTTACGGTGAGAGTGGCGTTACATGTTTCGCATGTTCTTGAGCGGGTTCTTGTTAGACTCCTCGTGACAGTATGTTTATGGCCTATACGCGGACGGGTCAGGACTACTTCCTCCCGTCGCTCGGACCTGATTGAGGACTCCCATATGGATCTATTGTATCTAAGTTGGCTGTCCCACATTTCCTGGAATTTCCTTTTCAAATATGATTTGAAAAATACTTTGAGGTCTGTATAGGGTAATCTCTTATCATCGATGGTTTCTCGTTCTGTAGCTTCTTTGGCTGCTGCATCTGCTTGTTCATTGATACCAACGTGACCAGGGACCCAAAAAAACACCACTCTGACGCCCCGGGATTTCAGGGACGCCAGGAGTAAGTGAATGTTCTAGTACTACTAGTACTAGCTACTAGTACATCATATTTAAGCTATCAGGCAACAATCTATATACGACACAATTTTCGTCCCAGTGTTGATCTGCAAGTTTGATCTGAGCTGCATTGGTTTAACCTTGAACGCCGTACGCGGCATCCCTACGCTGAGAATCGAAGCCTTCACTAATTCCAAAAGCCACTACATGGATTCTGGGACTTGGATACATACTATTTGACGCCAAAGAACATGAATGCACTAGCACTTCTTACCATTCACCGAGAGATAACTGACGGTGTTGACTGTGATTTTACTGCGGATCATTTTATCTTAAAAGCGGCAGTACGTCGCATCACATTTGCGATGCAGAATTTGTGAATTTGCGATTGTGCAGAACAATTCCGCCCCCCCTGCCCCCGTTTGCAATTTTTGTATGGGCACCCCTTGGAATTTTCTAAAGTCGGTGCCCCTGATCGAGCTCCAGCATTTGTCACAGAGTTGCCGGGGAAGATTTAGACGGTTAGGACAAATTTCAATGTCCTTGCTGTAACTACACTGGCATTTTCTATTGATACCTATTAATAGTTTAAAAAATACAAAAAATGACAACCGTTAGAATTTCCTCCACTGCATCGTAATGATCGACGTCGTTTGTTATCTAATCTCCCGTACTTGATACAATATATCCGACCCGCCAGGACAAGGTAGCCTACAGCCATCAAAAAGGTCGGGTCTCGGAGCCAACCATTGACTTGATCCAAATAATATAAGCAATTAAAAGGAGAGAAAATTAAATTGTGCCATGGAAACAAACTTTTTCCAGTATATATACTGGAAAAAGTTGAGGAAGTGATGAGATAAATGTGTTTGCTGTAAAGAGTAGACGCAGGAAGTTTTCGAATTATTTCTGCATCTTCAAAATTACGAGTTATAGGTCAGTGGGGGGTGCTGAAATGGTGTGCAAAACTCACGAGATATCATATTTGTGAGCTTGGTCGATCCTCATTTCACTGGACAGGCATCACTGATTAGGAAAACTGGGTTATCATAACGAGGTAAAGGTTCACAAAGCACATGGCATACAGCAGGGTGTGTACCCGACTTACCTACACTATTTTTCAAGCCAACCTTCCTTGGGACTTGTATAAATTAAAATTTCTAGTGGATGGATTTCAGTGTCCAGGAGTGTACATTGAGTATTGATTAAGAGATTTAATGTATTATTTTAAGGAAGTGTACGGTGTCGTTTTGTTGTAAGTGCATTTGGGCACTAAAAAGGACCCTTGCATTATCCGACGTTTTGACCGCGATGGCATGGTCATCTTGAGGTCTCCGTCGGCTCCAACGTTGAAATTGAATCAAGCGGTAACTCTCGTGTGGTGCACAGTCGTTATTTATCATTAAAACGAATTCCATCCATTATCCTGACAAGGTTGTTTTTGACAAGGTTGTTGACAAGGTGTTTTTGATTGGATATTTCGTCTAAATAGCTCAGTTCTGCACATTCCTCATATAATATTAATAAATAGCAGATACAAATAATAATAATAGTTGATTATTAGAAACGAAATATCAATTCCAAAATATACGTCGGTACCGGGATTCGAATCCGCGATCTTTGTCTATCCGGGACGCTGCACTAACCAATTGTGCTATACGGACAACCAACTGTGGAATTGATATTAAGTTTATTTGAGTTGTTGGGCTCCATGGAGATAGATTCAGGACTATGAGTGACCATAGACTAAATAGACCATAGACAAAGATCCGGATTTGAATCCCGGTACGGATGTATATTTTGGAATTGATATTTCGTTTCTAATAATCAGTATCTACCGTACATGCAACAAGTATTTGCATTTAGGATTAAATTCACACAAATAATAATGGTTCCTTATTACTATTAGCATGTTTTGGCAATTGGAGTATATTTGTTGCCAACTATATTATTTCCACTTTTTTATGTTGATATGGCAATGAACCCCGTAAACCCGCCAAACATTTTCTTCAATAAGAGCATTTTCTGACACGTCGAAAACGCGAGAAATAATCAAAAGCTTAATGTTATGTCTTTGGTCATTAAGTCTTGTCTGAAAAGATTGTGTTGAAAATTGTTAAAAAATATTTATAAATAATAATAAATAAATAGCGACGGTAGCGCCTCTGTTTTCGAATTTTGAACCTTTGTTTTGAATTTGATTGAACCTGAACTTGAAAACCCGTGTGAAGATGAAGTTTTGTGGCGAGTTGAATAAGGAAAGCATGAAAAAGATTAACTTAACATTATTAAACTAGTCTTTGGGATAATATGTCACCCATAATATGCAAGGTTTTGAATTGTCCGTATGGTGGAAGTCGTCGACGAATGTTTCGATTTCCAGTGAAAAACAGGGAGAGGTAAATTAGAAACTAAACTTGGTTATGTTTGTTTGGAACAAATATTTATATTTGAAAATTCGATGTATTTGTCTTTTGTTTACTTTCCGAGAAATATGTTTCTATAAAATTTCACAGAATATATCCTAATCTAATCTAAAACATTTTTTCAGGTGTTTGAAGTGGATCCGTGCAACAGGCAGAAGTTCTCTTATTCTTATGTCAGATACTAAATTGTACATGCGAGGCATCTGCTCTGGTCATTTCCGAGAAGATGAAGTATTATCCTCAGGCCGATTGTTTCGTAATTCCAACCCCACAATAAGTATTTTTTCCTCTGGTGCCGACAATAGCGATGCACGAGAGTATGACTATGACCCTAGAGCGTCGATAATCGATGTCGACGGTGGTTGTACTGCTGCCGATGTATCCATTCCATTGCATTTTGAGTTTGGTTCCATACCTATCAACAACTCCTGGAATCTAACTAATGGTAATGGATGGTGTTCTAGTTACAAGTTAGATTAAGGCAATGATAGTTCAAGTTTTAAATGCCATTGTGGTTGAAACGTAAAAATCATTGATTGATGCAGAGCACAACCTTACTCAACAACTACATCTAACGTTGGCTCTGATTTCTGAACCGCCCCCTTTAACCATTTTGACTTATGTTAATTTACTCTGTGTGTTCTCAATGTCAAATTTAAGGTGTGGTGAGTTTTTTTCACAATTCACAGTAAGCATAATTTGTAAAACACTCATCTTCAATGCAATGAAATAGTATTATAAAAACCCTAGTTTCTAATTATTGTAATTATGTTTATTTCTAAATGGAAGGTTGCGGTTATAGACTATTTCAACAATACTTGGCGTAGATATCTACCGTGGGATCTAACTATACATATCTTTTTTAGATGAAGTTCCAAGCGGTGGTCAACCACAACAAAATGATATGCTCCAGTCATCACATCATAGCAGCTTTGTATACCGTACTAAATCGAAGCCAACTAGTACTGTATCTGTTGATAAACCATACAGAAAGACAGCCCCCAATGTTGTTCAGAAAATGAGGATGAAAATTGGAAATGCCTTGCAAATCGCTGGACATTCTGCACAAGATGATACTCCAATCTCAAACCATAAGCCGAATGAGATTGAAAATGAGCCAGACAGAGAGCCAGCCACCATTATTGTTCAGAAAATGAGAACACAAATTGCAAATGCCTTGCAAATCTCTGAAAACGCTCCACGAGAAGATACTCAAATCTCAAACCAGGAGCCCAATGAGATTGAAAATGAACATGACAGAATGACAGACACCAATATTGACCCACAAATCTCTGGAAGAACACAAGAAGATGCCCCAGTCTCAAGCCAGGAGGCCAATGAGTATGGTCAAGTGTTGGTTCAGCAAGTTCTAAACCGTTCCGAAGAAGAAAGCAACAAAGTCGTTACACACTGTGTAAACACTGTAACACACTGTGTAATTCGAGACATGATACAGAAGCCATTTAGTAGCTTAAGTTACGACGAGCAGAGGCTAGTATTTGAAGCGGGACGGCCTACTCCTGCAATGGAGTTCCTCCGAGGCAAAACTACAGAGACACATCGAAATCCGCAATACTTTGAAACCAATAATTATGACAAGAATGTTTGGCTAACGGGTTCAAGGGTGCTGAAGAAATTGTTTTGCTGGCCGTGCCTTCTGTTCGGTTCAGCAAATAAAAAAACATCGGTTTGGAGATACCAAGGATTTAATGATCTTGATGGTTTATCAAAGGCAACCATGATACATTCAAACTCATTGTTGCATTTACAGCATTCTGTGAAATTTGCTGTGTTTAAAAGTGCTAGAGTAGAGGTGCAATTGACGGACACAGAAAGATTGAAAGTAACAGCACACAATGACACAGTGAGGATGAAGCGGGACATCCTACGAAGAATGGTTGATTCCATTTGCTTGTTGGCAAAGTTAAATATGCCTTTTCGTAGCAGTGATGACAGCAAACTGTCATTACTTCACATTTCATACCTGGCTATTATTGATTCATTAAGTGAACATGATAAAATTTTAAACAGTCATCTAAAAACTCCCGGCGTAGTTAAACTTAGTTGTAGTAATATCCGAAACGATCTGATTTCAGCTATTAGAGCTGTAATGCTGAACAAAATCAAGCAAGAAGTTGCCAGTACTAAATTTGTGTCGATTATTTTATGTCTGGCATCAGATGTGACTAATGAACCCCAGTTATCAACAATTCTACGATATGTTGACATGGAAGGAGTTGCTCAAGAGCGATATATTGGTGATGCCGAATTCGATCCAGGACTTTCTCGTGCGGCCCTGTCCAAGCACATTTTCCAAGTAATTGAAGATTTCAATATTGAATCAAAGCTAGTTGCCTTAATGTATGATGGTCAAGTGCTTGGCATGTGCCCTCAAATCCAAAATAAATATCCTTGTGGGTTATTCTTAAGCAATGTTGAGCCCAAACTGAACTTAGTGTTAGTTCAAGTTTGTTCTAAAATTAAAAATTGTCGGCTATATATTTCTATGATTTCAGGAATAGCAACGTTTTTTTCCACGCCATCTACATTAGAAGCGTTGATATTATTTATAACATGCAGAACCCATCTGAAACCTACTATGCTGAACTTCACAAAGCATTTGGAGAAAGCTATTTGGGACTTTTACCCACATCTTCAAGCCTTCTTTAACAACATCATCCAGCATCCGGAGATTTGGAGTGCTGATGCAATTGTAGATGCACAGGGGTTCAGTAAATTTCTGCTTGATTTTTCAACCACATTTCTCCTTTTTGCCTTTGCAAATTTGTTTTCACTTACAGACAAGTATAGTGATGTTATGTTTTACAATTCATCAAAAAGTACTCACTTGCTTACTATATTGAATGCTCAACGAAATAACTTTGATTATATTTGGGAGGTAGTTGAAAGGAAACGGAAGAATTGGGCAATTGTTGACCAACCCCTTCCACCTAAGAGAAAAAAACAATGGGACCCAGGCAACTCTGAAAGAATGCATAGACATTTGTACTGGGAAATAATTGATACAATTATAAAATATTTATTGGAATGTTCTTCAGAAACAGGGACATTAACTCACAATACATCATTGAATGCTGCAGGAGCTGTCATTTGTCGCCATAGTTTTTCTACCACACGTTTAGAAACCCTTGAAGTAACATACCCAGAATCATTTAATTATGTCCGGCTGGAGAAAGAACTCCATGTCCTGCACAAAATCGACGAGTTCATCAATATTCCACCACATGAGCTGATGTCACAAATGAGATTGAGCGATGCAAAAAGTGTGTTGCCAGAAGTATTCAGTTTAGCATGTTTATGCGCAACGATTCCGTTTAAATATTCTTTGGCAGACATGCCAAATTCGGCACTGAAGAGAATGAAGTACGCACGTGAAATGCTAGGTCAGCATAGGAAGTCTAACCTAGGGCTTCTGTCAACAGAAAACCTTTTTCTGTTACAACTCAAAGAGCAGCCTAAGTTTTATGAAGAAATTTTAGATGAATTTGCCAAGAATGAAGCAAGGTTGGAGTTTAGGTGGAAGTGAGAAGACTTTAAACTTATAGTTATAGATCAAGATTCCAGATAATGTATTATCATTATATTACTTCAATTAGGTTCATTTTATGAGATTATTTTGACTCCAGCCTACATCACTAAATAAATTATAGGTGCTTATATCATATCATTCAATATACCTATACATTTATATAAATATACTTGATAACTACTTTTAATTTCCCTATTCCTTCAAATCTTCTCGAGATTTTTTTTTGCTAACCATTCTACCTTAAAAATTCAATTCAACTACAGCTTACTAATGCAAGATACAAAAACATATTTTGTTATTATTTATTTTTACTTTGTTGAGCACTTGCTTCAATTCATAACAGAAATTATTGTACCATCAAAACAATTCTAAAATAAGAAAAAAGTAGTTTTCCAGGAAATTTTGGCTTTTTAGATTACAACATGAACATAGCAGTTTGGATTTTAAATACGAATGATATAAAGGCAAGTGGAAAATTGAATCAAATAGAAATACCGTTAAGTGGTCGCGTGACATTTATGTCGAGCACGTGACGGGGCAGCGCCAATTCGCCCATTAGCTCCCATTATTATTTCTATCTGAATCCCTTTGTTTTGCAATCTGCATCTTGTATATTTTACTCTGACTCTTGTTAGCCTAGAACAATTGTAATAATAGAAGCAAATATCTTACTATTACAATCAGGAGCAAAGCTTTGCCTTATGAGACACTGTCTCCCAAAAAATTGCAAGGAGTACATTTTTTTCATGTGTAAATGAGTTCCTTTCCTGTGCGCGTCTTTTTTGTTTTGCTAGGATAAAAACTAGAATTGCACAGAATGTCATTTAGTTAAAAAATTGCAAGTTTTTACTTTGAATAAAAAAGAACGGTTTACTCTGGTATCAAAGAATAGCAAGTATTGGTAGGACGTGATTGGTAGCGCTGGATTGGTAGCGCTGGACACAAGTTGAGATTTTGTATTTTGTATTTTTATTATGATCCCTTCGATCTGTACATTGTACATAATATTTTTATTATGATCCCATCGATCGGTACATTGTAAATAATATGGGCATTGTCATAAAGTAAACAAAGCATAACACATATCTCAACAAATATAAATCAAATAGTTGGATGAGCGTAGCAAGCGAAGCGAAGACTTCAATTTGACCACCCGTAGAAAAAAAGTCCGTGTGTTTGTTTTTTTGTTTTTTTGTGTGTTTGTTCGCGCTCTACCGTCCAAACGGCTGGTCTGATTTCAGTGTACCTGAATTTGTTCTGCACTTAGACCCCCTGCGTTTTTCAGCTAGATAGTTGTAGAACTTTTCCCAAAAATCCAAATTTACGAAAATTTTCAGATTTTTCGCCATAATTTCGCTGTTTGTTTTTACTCTACTGGCTTCGGTTTTTTCGGTCAGTTTTTTTTTCGGTCAGTTGGCGTGTTCCCCAAGGCAAGACCATTGAATTCGATGGCAAAACGTTTTGGATGGGAGCTCAAAGTTTCCGCCAAACTTGCCGTGGCAATGGACGGTTCGACCCGCGCGCACTCTAGCGCCGCGTGTGCAAGATCTTTGATTAGCATGGAGTTATCAGTTAACGTGAAAAAACTCAAAAACGGGTTCTTAAAAAATGGAGAAGACCCAGAAAAATCAAACCACAACAACATTACCTACCTAAGACCATGGCCTACTGTTATACAATGTTCCATTCGTCACATGTGACGAATGTCATGTGCTTTTGGTTGTATTTTGGTTTTCGAGTGAGTATTCGAAAATCTAGAATATTTCCCACCATCTCATGAGCATACTAACCCTACCTGACTGTCTTTCAGCATTTATAACAGTAGCTTCTGAAGTTCTGCTCTCGATGGCTACAACTGCTAATACGTCCGCTTAAAGTTTCAATTTCTTTTGAAAAATAATGTCAGATAGCGAAGAAGAGGATTTTGCTTCATTTGGCACACCACTCGACCCAATAGATGAAGGTAACAATGTGAACATTGAAAGTGAGATTTTGATGATGCATAGCAGCAATATGTCTGCAAAGATTTTATGTTCTTCTGACCTATTCGTTGACATTGGGTATTAAATAAACTGGCTGTATTATTTACTGAATGTTAATGATTTTCATAGATGTACAAACGAGAAAGAAACCGTATTCGTTGGAGGACCAAGTTGTCCGCGACAAACAAGGCAGGCGCAGGTTTCACGGAGCCTTTACGGGTGGCTTTTCTGCTGGATTCTTCAATTCAGTTGGATCTTTGGAAGGATGGACACCCTCTACTTTCAAATCATCAAAAGCTGAAAAGGCAGATAAGAGGGCTACATGCCCAGAAGACTTTATGGATGATGAGGTAATAAAACAAATTTTTCCTTAAGAATGCTTACCAACTTACATTTACATGGCGTGTGCTTTGGATTTAATACTTTCTCCACAAATCCGCAGGATCTAGAAGAGCATGGCATCGCACCTCAAGTGTTACGAGCTACAGCCGATTACAATGACCAGCGGGGAAAGAAACGTGAGCGGCCCCATCAATCAGATGGTCCGATTCCAGGAAAGCCTGCCCTGCAAGAATTACTACAACCTAGTCGGTATTATAAAGCTCAACAAAAACCACTTTAATGGTCATCCTAATTTCTAACGTAGGTAGGCATTAGCTTACCAGAGTGGAACCGTCCCTAAATTTTTTTCTCCCCGTGGCAGAAGCAAAACATTTACCCACTTACCAATTAAGAAGAATGTGGGAATGGGTTGGAAATATTACTCAAACTATCTAGAACTAGGGATAGGATAACATGACTTTTTTCGTGGCGAGTTAATGCCCAATATTCTTACGTGAACACATTTCTACATCTGCCAAACAAAAAATAAAAAATAAAACTGGGGTTGAAGTGGTGGCAGCGGCAAGTCTTATCAGGACCAGGAGCAAGGTCAAGATGAAAATCATGTGATGTGTACCTACGTCTTGTTATCAGTGTAGTACCACCAGTACTACTCTGCACTGGAGGGCTATTGAGATCGGTTTTCTCACACGCGGAAAGCACACAACTCGAATGTAGTAAAAGTAACGGTGTAATCATTAATTTAATATTCGATAAGGCAAACTCAGTAAACAGTACAATTGTGGAAATTCCTCAGAGACTGGTGTAGTCTCTGTAACAATGCAAACTCTACAGTTTTACAAAAACAAAAACACGGCGGGGTGGCACCCTCGCATACTCAAAAATAACAACTAAATTGGCGGTATTAATTCAGATGGAGGGCAATAGATGGCAAAAGCTAACAGTCTGAAGATGCAAGCAGATAGTGTTATTAATTATAATTTAATTAAATAGAGTTTAGTTTAGTTGATAATTCGTAAATTTAAACGTTTCGTCACACGGTCGGTCTTCAGAGACACCGTGGGCATCAAGCTGCTGAAGGGCATGGGCTGGAAGCCGGGCCAGGGCGTCGGTCCGCGGGTCACTCGCGGACAGAAGCGCCAAACAAACCGCGAGCGGCGCGCTGCCGGCAGGAAAGTGTACGGCTGTTCGCTGCCCGACTTCACCGCGCCGCCGTCGGAAGGAGAAGACGAAGGTGAGTGCAATGAGCGCGCGACTTAACGTCGCTGGGATTTAGTTTCGTCTAGCGCCATTGACTAGTAAACAATTGGTACGCGAAGGATGCAATGCTAAAAAATTAATTCGGAATATGTGTAATATAAATGAGCGCAGGTGGTTCAGACTGCGGTTTTTAACTACGGCGGTTGCAGTTGTTAGCGGTGGCTCCGATGTTGAAAGCAACTCTTGCATGCCGGCTTATCAAGCAACCTTGTCGGAAGTTTCTAATAAATATAACAAGTAAACTGGGACCACCGTAGTTTCGAACAAGCGACTGCAGCGATCATGGCATCACTCATGCCGGACTGCACTTCACATAGGAATAATAGAATGAATTTTCAGTATCCCATTGGGCATTTGACACGGATTACATAGTCTCTGGCACATTTTAAACTGTTCCCCAGAGTCTGTGCTACATTCAACCATTGAGTATAAAGACTCAGAGACTCGGCGCTTATGGGAGACCGCTCGCTCGGAAAAAAAGATAGCCGATGGGGGCGCTAGTGTAGAAGCGATGAGGAAAGAGCCGAGATGCGCGGCGAGTTTGAACCGTTTGAACGAACAGCACGAAAACACATCAGCAAGACTCGAGACGGTGCTGACAGTGAAGCGCTGTTTTTTCCGCACGCTTTGGAATTGCGTGAATACGTATACGAAGCAGTTGTTATGCTTACTATTGATATTTCCTTGGATAAGAGATGTAAAAAAATGATTTTGGGAAATGTAATTGATGCCCTAATGATTTACAAAACCTACAACTAGTACGGATTAAGTCAGTAAACATCGATGGCTTATAAAAGATAACGAATTGTGCGAAGAGTGTTTTCGTATAAATGTCTGAAAGGTTGTTTATTTGATAATCAATTCAAGCAGCCACTGCAATTTCTTTGCGCGGTCACGCAATTAGAATGCCATGCTTATTGGACAGATTATTATTTCATATAGGTTAGTAAAAGATGAGGAAACAGAATATGACAGCAATTCCGGAAATAAGAAATGACTACTTAGTTACCAACACTAAAATTCTCCAATTGCAATCAAAATTGTTGACATGGTTTTCAGATCTGGTATTGATATCTTGTTGACATAATTAGCTAATCATATGGGATTATAGGTTTTCAGGCAGCATGAATCATCGTCATGTGAGGGGACGTGATCATTTTTACAACTTTCCCCGTTGTGATCACTGCAGCAGGTACTCGGGAGGGTTGGTGTTTCGAAGCCAGCAAACCTTGCTTCTGTCCGGCTGAATCATACACGGGCAGAAGCAATAACAAAGGGACGGCCTATGCGATATAAAGATTTTATTTTTATAACTATCTGCCGATGATCTGAGTCGGCCAGCTGGCTGGCTGAACTCGGAAAAAATATTTTCACGTTCTTGCCCGACGATTCGAAGATTGTTTCGAACAGATCAATTAGACGTTTGGAAGGCTTGATAATATATAAATGATACCAAGCCAACCAAATGAGAAAGACGACCTGTTCAATCTTCGTTCTCCGCTCTAAATACTTCCCATATCTCAAATATTAATTCTGGTGGCAGTGACTTTTACCAATTACCCCTAGTCTGGGCAAAATCAGAAAACCTATGATTCAAGAAAGGGTGTTGTATGTGGCCGAAGCCGAGGACCAAGTTGACCGTAGACAATGAAAAGAAGTACTGAAATACCTAACAAAAGGAAAGGGTAGCTTGAAGCTTCTTTTACTCGCGCGAATCCGCACGGCCAGACATATTTTCATGCCTCTAGGCTCTTTGATGCTTAAAAACAAATCATAAATTTTTTATAAAATTTTAATTTGGCAAGTCACCCATCCCGGGCCTCTGCTCTCTAGTTGTTTGAACGCGGCAATGGATTTAGTGTCCGATTTATATCCCTGGCGATCTCAAATCCAAATCTGACTTTGTCAGAATGACGAATGTTGGCTTTGTGATCACCTCTTTAGGCAAAAACAAACGTTTTAAGTTTGAAATTGAATCCGATCAGTGAGCACAAGCAATTGAAATAGTAAAGATTTCGGGAAGATTCGCAACATAACAGTGTCACTTGGTTCATGTTTGAAGGAATAGAGGAGACTTATTTAAAGCCATAAATAGCTTGTCGCACAGAGGGATGGGGAAGCAAAATTTACCTGATTTGGTCGAACTCAAAGGATTTACGGTGTTTGAATGTTAAGAGCTCGTTGCGGTCACTCTGCATTATAACTTGTAGGTAATGGAGAAAATTTGAGTAGGCAGTTAGTTATCAATTGGAAATATAGCTCAATTTTCGAAATATTCACGGAATTTTTATCTTGCGTGCGTAAGACTTATTGAATCAATCCCGAATACCGAATCTAAATATTTCGGCTACTAAAATAGTCATTAACGAATGAATCAAAATTTAGAAATATCCACGAAAAATAATCTTTCCAATAATCAAACGAGAAAATATTATATGATTATATCATTTTCTTGATATTCGGAATAGCGAAACCTGTCTTCAGCTCTTATCCTAAAATGGGGTGAATGAGACGGAAATGTGTTCATCAGACATGAAAGTGAAAATATTCTGAGTTCAGCCAGCTGGCCTAGCTACGACTCGTATCACCAGCAGATAAGTAGAAACATAAAATCTTTGCGTTGCAAAGGAATGTCCCTTTGTTATTGTTTCTGTCAGTCCATGGGTCAGTAGCCTTCAGAAGCAAGGTTTGCTGGCATCGGAACAACTACCCTCCCGAGTACCTGCTCAGCGAGGGCAATGAGGAAAGTTGCACGTCCGTCCACTCATTGATAATGAAATCTGGTTCTTGCAGACCTTTAAATACTCCCATTTTTGTCTTTTAGCTTTTTGTCAACATGATAAAGATATAATTGTTAGATTTTAAAATCCTTTTAGTAATTCGACGGCTTGGAGGATTCCAGTGTTGGTGACCAATAAGTAATTTTTTATTTCCGAGTTGTCTCTGTTTCCCCATCTTTTACTAATCTATGAAATAATAATCTGTCCAATAAGCGTGGCATTCTATTTGCGTGTCCGCGCGAAGAAATTGCAATAGCTGCTTCGATGATAGTCAAATAAAAAACCTTTCACACTTTCAAAACAAAACACTATTCGCCTAATTCATTATCTTTTATGCGGCATCGATGTTTACTGACACCATGCACTAGTTCCGCACTAGTTTTAGGTTTCGTAAATCATTTGAGCATCAATCACATTTCCCACAACCATATTTTACATCTCTTATCCAAGGGAACATTAATGGTCAGAAATCAGCATACAATTCTGCGTCGTAAATAATCGTGCGGAAGGATCAGCGCTTCACTCTCAGCACCGTCTTGAGTCTCGCTGATGTGTTTTCGTGCTGTTCGTTCAAACGGTTCAAAGTCGCCGCGCATCTCGGCTCTTTCCTCATCGCTTCTACACTTGCGCCCCCATCGGCTATCTTTTTTTCCGAGCGAGCGGTCTCCCATAAGCGCCGAGTCTCTGAGTCTTTATACTCAATGATTCAACTCTTGTGCTAATATTGCTAGTTTAAGCGCATTGTGGATGAGAGTAAGTTAGATGAAATTGATCGAACAATCCTAAAATGCTGAAGAAGTTGCGCCAGAATTGATTTAGTGGGAAAAAGCAAGATAAAAACATCTTTTACAAGAGAAGCACTTCTCGAAATACAATTAAATTCTTGCACAGTTTACAGTGTTGTAGAAGTTTGCTGTTACGTTTGCACAGCCTTTCTCCATCAAGAGACATTAAAATTGTCAACGGAAATGCCGTTGGCCGTCGAAAGAAGCGTAACGCACTGCCATTTCCAGACGTCAGTTCTTCCGACGAGGAGGTGACGGTGACGTTTGCGCCCGACGACCTCGACGTGTTTGCGTGCGCTGCCAAGGACAACTGCTTCGGCATCGGCTATTCGGGGCTGGACAAGCGGCCAGTGCTCGCCACGCACTTCAACCTGTTCGAGCCGTCGCAGCTCAAGATGACCGACAAGAACAAGAAGGTCAACATCTCCGGCCAGGTAAGCAGGTATTGCTGCCGGCAGATCGACGTTTGCAAGATCAATGATCTGGTGTCGTCAATTTTCAACGGACTTATCGTCAGCATAGGAAACAACTAGAAAATCATGGTTCAAATCAGCACTTTTTTAAAAGCAGTGCTGTCGATGTGGATCTTCAAACTGATATTATGTTCCTAGTAGGTAAAACAAATCTCCTAAACATGCAATAAGATTTGCATCTTGGTTCGATTTCCACTCAATCATCCTCTTTGTCAGTGTGAATTTAAACCTAAATGCAAATACTCGTTATATGTACAATAGACATTGATAATTATAAGTATTGAAATTTCAATTCCAAAATTTGTATCTGTACCGGAAATTGAACCCGGATCTGACCAACTGTGGATCTAAACAACTCCTGGTCAAAATCACGGTACGGATACAAATTTTGAATTGACATTTCGTTACATCCTCATTGTCAAATCCCTGGCTGTTCTAACAACGCATTGCCCGGCCAGGCGTTTGGGGTGGGCGCGTTTGAGGAGGACGATGCAGACATCTACGCCCGCGACGACATGAGCCAGTACGACTTTGCGCTCGAGGGGAAGTCCAAGAAGTCGCGGCGGAAACGCTGGTCCGAGATGAAACCACTGGTGGAGTGTCTCGAAGGTAACCGCTGGCTTTGAGTTGCTTGACCTCCTCTCTTCATAAGACTTATTTGCTATTTCTTTTCTGACTGGCACAGATAGCCTGGTTTATGATGCAGATAGCACCATATCATTCAACTAATTTTAGAAACTTATTCCAATTCTTGCCACCAGAGTCAAATGAACAGCAACTTGTGAATAGTTTTTAGATTTTAACTGGATTGTTGAATACTAACTTACAAAACTTAAACTGCTCCTGGCACTTGGCAACACTATGATTAGGAAAGTGCAAGAAGAAAGTCAGAAAATCAGCAACTCTGAGACGCAGACCGACTTTTCCGAAAAGGAAAAATTTCAGTTTTACAGCAAAATTTACAAATGTTGGAAACACTTTATAAACAGATGTCAGTAGTAAATTTTCATCCCCGTTGAAATGCAGTCGGTTTTCTGTCATCCTGTCAATCTCTCGACATTGCTTGCCCAGGCTTCCGGCTGAGTTCCGTGACGAGCTCCTCGCGCAAGAAGCACTTCCCGGCACCGGAGCTTCCGCGCGACTTCCGGCCGGTGCACAAGACGCGAGTGTCGCGATTCGAGCCGACGCCAGCGCCAACGCCAGCGCTGGGCGGAGACGCGATCGACGCCGGGCGGCGGGGCCTGCGTCGGCACGAGCTCTCCGCCGACGACCGGTCCCTGCTCATCGGTGAGTTGCCGGCGCTACGAGCTGAGCCTTGGGGCAGAAGAGCTGCCGAAGGTTTTGATGGCTTGACAAACTGCACACTTTGAATGCATTTTTTGCTCGGTGCAAGTTTATGGTTGTTGTTTAATACTTTCTCGTAATATTGCACTATGGCACGGCACCCTAATTAAATATTAATATTTTTTTATGAAGCTCAAGCTAGTTACATACATTAGTACCTACTGCATTTTTTTTCATCTAAAATTACCTTGTAAATTTTACAACAGGCCTTAGGTATTGTGTAAAAAAATACCTTGCTTAACAATTTTTTTCAATTCTGACATGTTGTCTTTTGCCTATATTTATTTTAAAATCTTGTTTGAAAATTGACCTTTACAAGTTTTTTTTTCTAGTGCCTTTTCCTTAGGCAATGTTTCATATCAAATTTAGTTGAATTCAACCAAAATTAAGTTAACCACCTACTAAGTTAAAATTTCAATACTTCAAACCAAACAGTTAGCTCCAAATACCATCTTCATGTGACTTTGCTATTTAAAAGTCAAAGAATTTCAAAACAGCCCGTGTTCTGCGTGTCGCAGGTGAGAAAAAGTTCGAGCCGCCCTCAACCCCGAAAGTAGCCGACCCGCAACCGCCTCCGCCGCTCGAAGCCGCCGTGACTGTCCGACCCGACTTGTTTCCCGTCGACGGGCGGCTGCGCTTCGGCCCAACGGCAGCCCTGTCGATCGCGTCGGGGCTCGGCACGAGCCAGGGGCCAGCGGGGACAAGCTGGACGACGCCGCCGCCGCCGCCGCCGCCAAACACCGGCTCGGTGCGGGACAGCAGCGGCCGCTTCCGACCGTTTGTCTCGCAGCCGGACAAGCAGCTGCGCTACGAGAAGTTCCTGGCGACGCCGAAAGCAGAGCAAGCGGGTGAGTGGACGGGTCGGCATTGGCTAGCCACGGCACTGATGTAAAGGTCGTCAGTTGCAGACCGTTTTTTCTTTCAGTTTCTCAATATCGTTGCTAGTACTGACATATCTTATCACAAAGCATGTTTCTGGCTAGTGTTGGTGGAGATGGGCCAGTTTATACAATTTTTGTCAACCCTGAGCTGGGCGTTAACTCCTTGGAAAATTTTATTGGGCCGTTGCAATGGAATTTAAATCGACTCCTGGTTCAGCCCAGAGTTAATAAAATGTAAAACTGGCCCTAAAAGAGCAGTATTGAAATCAAAGAGGAGGGAGAGGAAACCGTAATGGTAAAATCAGGTCCTACCTATCAGGTCCCCCCCCCCCCCCCCCCCCCCAAAGAAAGGCCGTCTATCGGAAGGATAATAAGCCTAAAAACACGCGACTAATAATAGCGTACCCAACGTCATAATTAAGTTTAATGGAGTTGTTGGTGTGTGATTGCAGCATAGCGTCACTAGATTCAGCACCTTCTATGATTATTCATAGTCCTGTTTCTATCTTCATGGAGCCTAACAAATCAAATAAACTTAATATCGATTCCACACCTGGTTGTCCGTGTAGCATAATGGATAAGGGCAGTGCCCCGGACAGGCAAAGACCCGGGTTCAAATCGCGGTACGGATACATAGTCTGGAAAGGGTATTTCTTTCCTCTTAAAAAACTCTGCGACTTTCTGCAGCCGGGCTGGTGCGACTGCAGCCGCCGTCGATGCTCGAGTGGGAGCGCGAACACGAGCGCATGGAGTTCGAGCAGGCGGCGCGACTCTACCGCTCGACCACCGCGATGGACGACCGCTTCGTCTCGGCGACGCAGGCGGACGACGTCGCCGACCCGTTGGCGGCCGTTCAGCGTACGGCGCCTGCCGCAGGGTGGGTGCACGCTCCGCCGTGTTCTCGGCTAGCTGGCGGATGTGTCTAGTACCCTGATCCAGTACCAGGGGTCCTTGCCAGTTACAATCGCAATTCGGCTATAGTCAATACTGGAAGAGGTTATTCTTTTACTGGATTCATAGTTAAACAATGTCACCCAAAAAAATTTCACCAACTCGTAAAAAAAAAATCGCATGGCGCTATTTCAAAAACTCAAATGCTAACAATAGGACAGTGCCAAAATGTTTTATTTACAACTTGCATAATATATTATAGCATATTACGAGTAACTTTTATTATTACAGTTTAAAACAGTCTAAAATACTACATTCAATCCAATCCAATTCATTTCTATTTATTCATAACCTAGGTAGGTGCAGAAAAACTGGTGGTTAGAGTACGTTTAATTTTAATAATAACTTTGTACTAGAACATTTGAAATGTCAACATCTGTGTTTGTACCTAAATGGAAATACTCGTAGCATGTACGGTAGATATTCTCTACCATAAACGACAGACTTTCTACGTTGTTTATGTTGACGTTTTCCTGCGTTTGGCTCTGGCAGAGACGGCACGATGGCTGACGCCGCGCGCGTCAAGATGTTCGGCCGGCTTACGAGGGAACGCGTTGAGTGGCGGCCGACGTCGCTGCTCTGCAAGCGATTCAACGTTCCCGAGCCGTTCTCCAGGTGTGTTCCGTGTCCGGCGGTTAACTTGACGGCAGAGGGGCCTTGGTGGAGAGGTGTTGCGTTTGGTGTCTTAGTGGTGGCTGGGAGCGTAAATTTAATTGATAGGTGATCAAGGTGATCAAGGCTGGTAAGGTGATTAAAATGCACTATAGATTTCATAATGGTGGTTATAAGTTTTCGATCCCCAAGGGCTACGACTATAATGTGAAATAATGTGAAATAATGTTGGTGGCATGAGTGGTAGTATGTTGGCTATGTGCAAAAGCCAATAATTGAATGTAAATTTCCAACTCTAATTATTTTTCTACAAAAATATCCACTATTGCAAAGTGAACACGTCCCAATCATTAATACTTTCTTAGACTCATGTGTCTTTTCCTAATCTTAGCACGTGTTAGTTTTCAGAAAAACTAGTTTACTGGTACTATTTTAACTGGGGTTTTAACTGGGGTTTCCAACTGGGAAAGGTTTGAGTTTGGGAGTTAGCATTCATTATCTAGTCAAATAGTTGTTTTGTTCAGACCCATTCATTGAACAAACTGACAAAAAACTTGAACACTATTAAAATTTCAGATAAAGCTTAGTACCAAATATCCTTTTAAAAGTCAGCCTTCAAGGTAGTTGTTAAAGCACTACCCCGACAAGGTAAAGGTCTGGGATACCTATCCCCGTCTAACACAGATTTACGATCAGATTATTCCTAGAAAAAAAAAAAAAAAAAATCTCACCCCGTACGGCTTGATTTTGCAGTGCCAGCGGCCCGGCCAAGACGGGCCTGGAGCGTAAGCCGACCAAGTTCTCCGTGTTCGACTTCCTGGACGCGACCGCGGCCAACTCCCGACCGGAGCCGGTCTCCCGGACCAGTCCGGAGCCTCCGGTCGACACGGACCGGCCGCTGCCGGTCAGGGTGAAGATGGAGCTGCCGGAACCTGCATCGGGTGCTGTGTCAACCGACCAGGCAGCGGTGGCTGGATCCAGTCTCGATGTCGTGAGTACTCGATGCTTAGTTGTCTTGCTAGCGAAACTGTTTATCTTGTTTGGCAAAGGTGCTTATTTTTTTTTAAATAACAAGGATAGGTACTTTATAAAGGCTCACCTAATGCCATCATTGCCATTAATTGCCATTCATTGACGGTGCCTGCTTTACTTGCAAACTGTTTATATTGTGCGTGCGGCTAAGGTGGTTAGAAGCGATCCATCAAACAACCGAGATAATTTCTACGGCCTTAAGTAATGCCGCCAGGGGTGCATTCTATGGTGGTGCAATTGTTACTGTGGTGCTACGATATTTTAGTAATACCTTATACCAAATATTGTAACCCCATTTAAACACAAGCAACGTATTAATTCGTACGGTGAACATTGAAGCAGTGTGCCAATTGCTATGGTTGGGGAAATGTACCGTATTTTCCTCGCAACCTTTCAATCTTGCAACCGTTGCCGTAAGAATATCTTGAATCCCCTAATATATTTTTTGTATTTTTGGTATGTATGCGAGATATTTATGGGTTGAAGGTTTAAAGTTGAAACAATATAGGTAGGTACCTACCTATTCTTAGAAGAATTAACCCATTAATATGAATTTGATCCTGCAAGCTGATTTAAGAGAAGATTAGAGAATTCTTCAAGAGACCCACGAAAACTGAAGAGTTATGAACGTTATGTAAAAATTGCAATTTTCCAATCCAGAGCGTGGACTTCCCAGACCTTCCCGAGAAGGTGGATCTTTTCCGAGCCATCTTCCTCAGCGGAGACGAGTCGAGCTCGGATGAAGAAGACGCTCCCTCCGAGGCACCGGCTGCCCCCGCGATCCCCGCCGCACCGCCCGCACCCCCCGTCATCCCCCCCGAACGTCTGGAGAACATACAGCGGAACACGTCGCCGCCGCGCGGGATATTTGCCAACTTGGACCTGGACGCCATCAACCAACGTAACCCGGTCAAGCAGGAAATGGCGGAGCTGCCGGAAGATGCGTACGGGCCGGCATTGCCCAGTGGAGGAATCCCCGTCAACGCTCGGATGGATGGCGGCAGCAGCAGCAGCGGCGAAAGCGATGAGGATAAGGATCGGTGGGTAGAGAAGTCGTCGAAAGGGCGGAAGGAGAAGCGGAAAGAGCGAGCGGACAAGGATAAGCATCGGCATAAGAAAGCGTCCAAGCACAAGAAGGAGAAGAAACACAAGAGTCACAAGAAAAAGAAGAAGAAGTAGGGCTTTGATGGATGGGTTCTGCTGTTCCTTTAAATCCTTCAATTGTGCAGGGCTGAATTATAACTTAAAAATATGGATTTTAAAGTGATTTTTCTCTTTGTGTGTAAAGTTTTACCCTTTAGGTACCTATTAAAAGTGTAAATCTTCATTTTTATTTAGGATTAAGGAAAACAATATATATAAAAAGCTGCAGGTACTTGGTTTTATTGCATGATGTACATAAAAATGAAACTCGGTTTCTTTCCTTTGTAATCACTAATCCTCATTTAAAAAGTATATACTACCTGGTTATATTTTTCAAAACTATCCTGTTAACTACAAAAATGTAACATTATCGTCTGATATCACTGGTAACGCAGGTAACAGATAATCATATGTCCGTTGAAACAAAGAAATGGAAGGTAATTGAGCAGAAAATTACGTTTACATCAGGCTTGATGCCTCAATTTAGAGAGACAATAAGGAAAAAGTGGCGCCACAACATTTGAATGAAAGACACAGAACACAAAGCGTTAAAACTTAGAAGTAAGTAGGTATGTACATTACAGTGCATACAGTGGAACAAATCCATAACACTTCCGTTTGTGTATCAAGGGTTCTCTAAATAATAGTGCTTATCAAATAAATCAAGGTGGTAATTCTCCTGGAAAACTTCAAATTTGTGAAAACCTAACAAGAGGTGAAACACCCAACAAAATATCAAGAGAGCCAACCATACTGTAATATTGCTTTCCAACAAAACCCTAGCCTCAAAACGGCCAAGCGTCGAGGCATTAAAAAGCCACATTGCCGGCGATAAAACGAGTTAACAATATAAAAAGTCTTCATCTTCGAGCAAACATTAACCGAAAATCCACTCAATCGATTCCGGCGCCGACGCTCCATCAGCTCCCCTCGTCACTCCCGCCACTGCCGTCGTCCGTATCCTCGATGTGTATCACGGGTGCGTCCTCGACGTTCCGATAAAGCGCCGCGTTCGGGTTGATCTTGATCACCTTCGACTCTTCCCGGCGCGTCCCGCTGCTCCCTTCGCCCGCCGCGTCGTCCCCGTTGGTCAGCCGGCTCATCGAGTTGCTCTTCTCCATGTTCAGATTGTTCTCGTTGGACGCGCAAGCCGACAACAACTGTTTGAAGTAGCCGCGATCGGTGGTGTCCGCCGGGTTTCTGACGACCACCGTCGGCGTGGTGGGTTCGACGGTCTCGACTGCCGATTCGACCCTCTCGGTGACCAGCCCCTTGGCGTGGTGGACGTAGTCGAGACGCCGGCGCTTGGCCGACGGCTTCTGCCGGTCGTCTCGGTCGTAGTCGTCGACGGCGGTCGGTTGCGGCGCGGACGCTATAGGTTGGCGGTTGGCGGTGGAAGGCTGCGAGAGTCGGCTGGCGAGTTCCGACGCGGGGGCCGCCACGTGGATCAGGTGGGCTGGAATTAGAGTGGCGATGTGAGATTCAGGGTCGAGGCTTAATGTGCCACCAACGGAATTATTAATATGCGGTGTTGATGTGAAGAGGAATCTAGTTTCCGAGTCACTTTGACACTAGCAGAAAGAAAATATCTTGATTAATTGATTCCAATGTCTATGCGGAATGAGTTTCCAATGATTAATTGAACTAAGTAGATGCTAACACAACAAATTGCCAAAATAGCTTACAATTTTCAATGATAAACAAAAGATTGCATACTTAGTAAAGCTTCACTATACACAAAATCTACCCTGACCTCTTACAGAGCCTCTTAAAGAGCTAGTGATGCTGAACCACCACTCAAAATGCCATTGAAATACCGTTCACGCTTCGAAGAAGTTCTGAAGACTCGTGTGTGACTGTACAACACCAAAAAAGCACTGCCCTAGCTCCAGGTAAGCAACTCAAGGACCCCTTGCAAGCTACAAGTATCAACCCTTCCAACCCGTGTACCTTGGTGCATGGCCTGAGTCACCGGACAGCCCTTGTGCGCCAGCAACAACGTCTTGAGCTGCGCGACCTCTGCGCGGAGCGAGGTCACCTCGGCCTGCAGCTGCTGGTTGGTCGCCTGCATCTCCTCCGCCCGTCGCTCGAGTTCCTGAACCCACGTCTTGCGCTTCTCGCGGCAACGCATCGCCGCCGCCCTGTGATAAACAGGAAACGGAGGACGCGTCGTTAGCGCGGATCCAACAGTCAGCGGATACTACATTTCACCTCTTCCAAACACGAATTGGTAGCAAACAAGAAACAGACTAGACTAGTACACTTTAACAAATGTCGAAGATGGTTCGAAACGTTTAAACTACTAGGGATGCCGGTGGCTATCCAGTTAACCGAGTCGGTTACGGTTACGGCATTATCCTGATACAATTTTAACTATCCGGATAGTTAAAAAAAAAAAAAAAAAAGTTTTTGACATGGAGACTCTCCATGTCAAAAACTTTTTTTTTTACTTTTTTACTTTTTTTACTCTCCATTGGAGAGTACTCGGCAGACTTGGCTTCTCTACCTCCCGAGCGGCTGGCAGGAGCAAGCAGGAGCGCCTGCTGCATATCCCCCCCCCCTCTACACTCAGTAACTGCCCCTCAACTGTCTTCATCTTAACCAGAGTCAACCAGAGCCGCATGTAGGAAAACCTCGCGGACGTGGGAAAAATGATCTGATTGTTTCATTGCACTGTCTGTGTAGGTTGTAGGCAGTATAGGGCGCACCCTGCCTTGGCTCTCATGTCTTGTTTTTTTTTTTTTTGGCTGTTCAGCGGTCCTTTTACTCTCCGGATACTGTGGACGGTTATCCGGTTACGGTTTTCGTAACCAAAGGCATCCCTAGTTTAAACCAATCGAAGTCTTTTCGTTCCTATCGGTAAGCCGTGGCCTTAAGATTTCATGCTTCTGCAACTAAAATTTCTAATATAAACTCCCCGCTTTCTCTGGGATTCGAAATCCGATTGACTCTCCGTAAACAGCTGAGAAAAATATTATCTTTGAATGAAAATGACGTTTGCCGGCAATTTAAAAGATATATTTGCCGTTTAGTGAAGTTACTACACTGACAACGATTCATCGATTCAGATCCAATGACCAGCACCATACCATAGCTGGCTCCGTCAACAAACGCTCCTATTAATAGAAATTAAATTCCCTAATGCAAACGCATCTTTACACAGAGGGCAATCTCTCAGCCTGGTTCGATTCCTTTGGCAAACTTGCCTGTTACGCTCCCTGAACTTGGTCCTCTTGTCGTCGTCCTCTTCGCCGCTGCCGTTGTGGGAGGAGTCGTGCCGCGACGCCGACGACGGAGCGGGCGACGCTGGTGACACCGCCTTCCGCTCGGGCTCGCTCGGAACAGTGGCGGCGGACGGCACGCGCCCGTTGCTCTTCAACGCCTGCTTCAGCTTCTGTGCACGATCAGGCAAGTGCGGTTAGAATCGCCAGCCGCGGGATGGCAGCTTGTTGCGATAGAAACGGGAGTGGGACAATGTCAATGTACGGTGGCTAACTGAACCTGACTTGCGGCTAAAACAGAAGTTTTGTAAGAATGGTCTTGCGCGTGGAATTAGAATTTCCAATAGACCCTGGGGTAACGCTTCCTTTCGTGGCAAGACCATGGTGTAAGCAAAGTACAAAGTTCGATTGCAATTAAAGCTACAAACACAGAGTACACAAAGTGCGATTGCTTCGCGGGATTGTATCGAAGCGTACCATCTTGGCGAGAGCGAGCCCGTTCTCGACGGGTGCAGGTGCGGCTGACTCCGCCTTGGACTGCGTCTCCTGCACCAGCTGGACCAGCTTGCCGTCTGGCATCCGCAGGAGCAGCTGCATGCTCTGGCCTGCCGGTAGAATAACATCGAGACCAGTGGTTAGGAGGTGTAAGCTTTATCGCGCTCGATTTCCACTTGAAAATGTCCGTTTACTCGTGGAATAGGGCCAGATGTTCTGTTTTTAATAGTTCACTTCCCAGTTCATTTCCCTTGGTTTCTATTGAAAGCACTGTGAAATCTTAAAATAAATATGTGGCCTGCTATGTGCTGCTACAATCAATCACAGGCATTCACTCAAATTAGTAAGCTACCCCATCATAAGTGATCTAAATAGAATGAATGCAATCCAAATTTGATTGCTCAAACAATCAAAAAACCACAATTCAAATAATTTTGAAAGCTAAGATTTAATAACTATAAGGAATTAATTCAAACTATGAAAATCAACAAAAAGGCAATGCAATGGGACTCAACTTACAACCAGTTCAATACCTACCGCAAACAACAATCTAAGCTTTGCTACCAATCTGACTCGAGCGACGCAGCCCGTAGCATCGCAAAACACGTACCGGCCACGGTGACAGTCTCTTGTTTCTTTGCTACCGCCGGCTGGATTGCGGGTGTCCGACTGCCCAGGGCCTTCCCCGTGGCAGGGCCTATACCCGTGGCGCCGGGCTCGTGGATGATGACGCTTGGTTGCGGCCGCGGCGTCGGCACGCCAAACTCAGTCGCGCTGGCAACACGTGCAGGGGTAGTTGCAGCGTCGGAGCTGTGTGCATGATGGGTCAGTTTAATTTTTAGCCGTTGGTAGGTTTCTTGTTGAGCTTTATCTCCCAGTACAGAAATATCTATTCAATCTCATAGATTGCATTGCTGTATGTGCATGTGATCTTCTATCTACAGATAGTAAATTCTTATATTGAGTATTAGATGCTTCTCAGACCACCTTTTTTTTTCATTTCAAGCAATTCTTAAGCACTATGAACTTCCATTTTGAATTTCAAAATAGGGTTACTGCATTTTGGACAGTGAATATCTGCCTAAGTAAACTTTTTTGAAGTACGTCCTTATGTATCAAAACAGTAAGAGATGTAGAGGCCAAAGTGTTACCTACCTGTGTTTCCTGCGGCCGTTTTCTATGGTCGTTGTGTTTGAAGGCTTGTCGTGACCGGCCTCGTCTGTGGGATGGGGAAACGGAAAGACGTGGGGGGTGTGGAGGGTGTCATCACCCGTTGCTACGACGTGTAAGCTGTCCGACTGAAAAACAGACGCGGTAATAGAAATTATTTTATTGCCATGAGAAATGAAAAACTAAGAAACAGGAAATAAATTAGTTGCAACGTTTAAACGTAATCTTTCCTTTGATCCGGGTTCCTTTTATGGCCAAAAAATCTCTCCAAACAGATCAAAACCATACATGACCTTAACATTCCTTTCCAAGTTTGAATTTAATAGGGTTTCATGAAATTTGATTTGCCAAAAATTCTTACATAATGTAGAGTGCCAGTTTTCCCAGCTTCAACGGCTTTTCTGAACGTCTCCTCAAAAGGATTGATCTGTAATTCTTGAAATAGACCGACTTCCTCGCAATTCCGTATAAAGCGAGTTGGTGTCGGAGTTTGATCAGCTGAAAAATAATTGAGTTCATTGGTGTATGGATAAAATATAAGAGTGTGCATGTGAAACTCATACATTTTTCAAACAATTATGTGAACTACTTACCAACAAACACGTTTGTTTTCTGCCCATTGCCAAAGTTTAATATCATGTCGTGCTTTTTGTTATGAACTGTAAGATGGTCTTCGTTCGTGAACCGCTAAAAAGACCCAACAATCAATATTCATCACCTCGGAATTACTGCCATTAATTTATTTTCATTCAAAAAATTCACAATTTTGCAGCACATCATCAAAGTTATAAAGAATTCTTCCAGTTTGTGTATTCTGCCGCTGGACTTACCATATTGCATCCTTCGGTCAAGCAAGCAAAAGGTTTCTCGTTCTCCTCCATAACCTGAAGGCAAGAATATTTTAACATTTTTGCTTAATCACTTTCATGATACGGAACAATTCTTTCGTGAAAAGTAATCGAGTACAACTTGTTGAATAAGAATGATGCAAAATATTTTGAGAGATAGGTCAAGATAATGAGCACAGCTTAAGTGACAGTAAATTTTGTACAGCTTAATTCGAACATGCCTAAAAATGTAACGTTTTGGCGCGGTAAAAAGACAAGCTAATGGACTCACTTGCAGCTTTAAAATGAGAAACACAAAACTGACTCCAACCAAAATAACTAAAATCCTGAAAACTAGAAAAGATCGAGGAGGGAAATACCAAAGGGGCAGACCAGGGCAGACAGCTCCTGTCCCTTACGTCACAACAACTCCAATGGTCAGTTCAAACGGTTGCTACAAGAGCGCGCTTGAAATGCAAATCTTTAACCAAAACCAAAATCGCGGGATATGTTGAGTTTTGCGCCAAATTCTCTTCTCTCTAGAAACGCACAACAGTTTACGCCGAATGCCGATCCTATAATCACTTCGGCGTGTTCCAATCCGATTATAATTTATATTCAATTTATAACATCCGAAATATTAATCTGTAATACACTAATGAGCCAACGCGCTGTAAAAATATTTACCGAAACTATATTTACCAATTGCTCTATTGTCGTAAGTTTTTAGTGGGTATACTGGAGCTATAAATCAATTTTTATTTTACCTTGCAATATCCATTTTGATCCAAAAATAAAATCGAGTCAAGGGAAGCCACAAAAAACCGACTATTTCTTAACTTCTAGTAAAATAATTTTCCTAATAAATTCTTGTTGATTTTGCCGTAATGCGTACCCGAGCATGCGCACTTCTACGAGGGGAACTGGGGGATGTTCGGTGTGTATTGCATTGCGGCATAGCAGGCAGGCGTCGCTAGATCAATAGCTCGAAACTGGCAGCACTGCCGTTACTGACAGATTGCTGGCAAAGGACGAAAAACCCTCGACAACCGCTTGATCACACCAATTAAACCGTTCGACTTACGCCTGATAATTACTCAAAGATTCCCGACCGATTCCGTCATCACTGATGTAGTTGAGAACAGAGCCATCGAGTAAGTACAAACGGCAGTGGACACTGGCGACGGCGTCTGCATTTTGACCAGCTACCCACGATAGCTATGTGCCGAACCGATCGGTAAAGATTCGCTTTCCTATAAGTGGAATCGCCAATAATACAGAGCGGTGAGTGAGTTAACATCTATCATATCTATAACCATGTCTGCATTTATAGGTGTCTCTCCACCCGCCCGATATTCACATTCATCTCATTCACAACCGCCGTTTCAAATTGCGCCGAAACGAACTGCAAATTATTTCTTTCAATACAATCCAAGCAGGGTTCAATAGGGGGTATGTCCATGAAACCAATGCAGGATCGGATGCAATAACTCTTATCAGTGTCTAGCCATATAGGCACTATGCACACGCGAACAAGGAAACACGTTTTTACTTCTTTTTGTGATCCTAATTTCCTCTGTCTGTGACATGATATTACGTAGGTATAATGTGTCACGTAATTGAACGCAACTGATGTGCACTTGTCAGTGTTCGAGTTACCAAAGCGAATTGGATGAACTAGTAAACAGCATTAGGAAGCTACTGCTGACACTAATATAGTGCATAAAAGTTGCGCGCTATTAAGTTATTTAGTTAGTGGTAGTGGGGTGGCAAAGCCTTTTCTCTTTAGTTTCCTGGCTGCAAGGGTAAACCAAAATCGATATTATATTTATGTCCTCTTATTCATTCTAATCCCATGTGTTGCGTGGTTTAGATATTCATTTCCGTCTCGTAGATTTTAGGGAGTAGGTGTACCTACCTAGATTCTAAAATGAATAATCGTGAAGAGAATTTGTTCGTGGGTCAAGCTGTTTTATTTATCAAGTATTAAGTCTAATTGTACCGTTTGCATGTAGGAGATATGTATCTCGAAACATGCACATTGCCAATCGAGTTGAGTGTGTGTGAGTGTGATACTAAAACTCCGTTCAGAAATCTAATGTAATCTATGGAGTCAGATACACTTAAAACAAATTCAATGACATGGTCTACCGGATCCAAAATTGCGCATGCACACTGTTTTTTCGAAAAGCTGTGGAAATTGAAGTACTTTCCGTTTGCTAAGAATTAAATGTATTTTGCAGACGGTGTCGTGTTCCGATATTGTATTGATTGATTTGTAGTTTCATAGGAACATGAACTCATAATTACATTTAATTCGATATGATTTGCTGGAGGGATTAATGACGAATAACCAATAGTAATTGGTTTCATCCTCAGTCCTCACTCATTTCTTCGGCTAAATTATATAAAAACACCAATAAGTTTGCAAATAGATAATGGGAATTGAATAGATTTCAAACTTGCAGGAATGATAGCTGGCAAAATGTGTTTATTTGTCAATCAGCACCATTAGCACCGAGCACCCTTTAATTTTCAGAAAGCGAGATTTAATTCATGTATCGATTGATTCTTGCAGATTTGATGCTAAGCGTACTCGAGGTTTCTTAGATACTGCCAGTCAGAAATCCCTGGTTTGATGCTAACTAATTACCAACTTATAATCACTCTAGTATCAAAACTCGATTGCAGTAGTTGCGGAATGGCTTAAGTAGAACAAACGTAGATCATGCGCTTAGGTTGAAACTTTGCAGCAGACCATTGCAACGTTAAATTTAGTCTTAGCTGGGGCCCTTGATTAACCTGATTGTTTTACCCTGCAGGTGAGATGCCTTCGTGAGTTTTGATCAACACGATATTTGGAAAATATCTGCTATGAAAATGCGCTGGGCCATTCCAGTACCAGGTTAGTAAAGCAGAGACATGTTTCGTCCAAGACAACGGTAACAATGGCAGGGAACCCATTAAATTCCTATCTCCCGGAAAATGTAATGATTTTTTATGGCAATTACAACTGTGCGGATATCTCTCGCGTATTGCGTCATTCCAAATGTTTGGCCGATGTCCCAGAAAAAAACCAAAGAACGGTGAAATCACTCGAAGCCTAGACGTTGATGAGGAGGTGAACCTATTAAAAATTCGTGCGCTAAAAATAAGTCGGGATCATCCTATCCTAGATATCGTCCACTGACTGTACAGCCCATTCTGAGAAATGAAATTCTTGAGAAAGTCCCGCATTACGCCATCCGGAATTTGATTTGATTCCCTACATTGTCGTGTGCTTCTATATCGGGGTTTTCTGACTTAACACAGCGACCTAATGTCCTAAAAACTACGCCAGCTCAACAAGATGGAATTGAACAACAAACCTAGGGTTGAAACTCATTCATTAAACTTTGTCGCGGGTTTCCTATATTGAGGAAAGTGTTCTCTGGAAGCGATACTAATAATAAACACATTACGCCCAAGCATTTTTGGCGTGTTCTAATTTAAGAAGTGCCAATCATATTACGTTGGACGAGAAGATGTTAATTTTACGAACACTATTTTGTTGGTTTGGCTCGTGGTTATGATGACGCCTGCTGCCAAGCCAAGCCAAGCCAAGCCTTAGCTGCAGTGGCTATAAACTATTCGCCTGCTGTGCTGCGTTAGTTTCTCAGCAGTTCCTAATTGACAAACAATAAACAAGAAACTATCGATTTGCTTTCATTACGCTGGTCAAGTACAGTAATTACAGTAATTGGCCATCGAAAAATGCCATAAATAAAGCTGTTCTGGTTGGTTTTGAAAATGGATTGAATGTGAATGGAAAGATTTTACGTTTTCTGTACCTACAACATCAGTACTGGATTTAGTATGTGCTATATAAGAGAGAACAAAACTCTAATCCACTATCATCTAGCGACGTTTTCGTTTATATTTCTGCTGCTACTATTTTATTACTACATCTACATCAGTTTCTGAATTGTAGTTCTGTGAATCTAAATGGAAGTGAAGTTTACGGGTAAAATTAGATAAAGTTTTTTTCGTTCAGTGTTTTTATTTGTGATGAAATTAAATACCCAAATCGATTTTATTTCAAGTGTTATCGTCTGTGAGACGATTAAGCCTTGGGACTTCATCTCAAAAGTGTCCACGACCAACAAGCTTATGATTGGTTTGGCTCACTTAGGTAAGACACTTTGCAGCTATACATTGGTGCACCGACAGCAAACACAAACAAAAACATTTTGCCGGAAACCGAATGTCTTCTTTGGTTCATAAAATTTTCATTTCAGTCATCCTATTTTCATCAGCGGTGACATTTTCGGTGGGGGAATGTTTCCCGGTGTGCTACCCCCGTAAGTAATAGCGACTCCTCTTCCGAGCACCAACGTCTTCCGTTGATCCACATTTCCCGAGCCGTGCAGCGAACGATCCACTAACGTCCTGTAACAATTGTATTAATTGCCGCTACTCGCTTCAGCCAATTAAGTTTCGTCAGAAAGTAATTTTTTTAAATGCACCACCAAGGAGACACAGGAATGAGATGACTAAATGAATGACGGATTATTTTCCGCTTACAGTTTTATTTGGGATAAATTTGAATAATAATCAAAATTTTTATTTCCTGGAACTAACTGCATATCACTAAGCGGTAACGAATAAGTCAATCATTTGGTAACCATACGCACAATCTCATCTCTGACATAAATTTTAGCTCAACTAATAAACTAGCTATTTAGTAATCTTAAGCAATAATGAACTAATCGTAATCATTTCACAGTATTCAATGGCTTTTAGCAATACTTCCATCCTGTTTGTTATAATTCCAGTGATACTCCTAGCAGCAGTCAGACTTTCCAAGGAGGAATGTCAAAGTAAGTTGATTGCAATTAACAATTCAGTTGTCCCCTGCATTTTTCCGCCAACCTAAGAGAATGTTTGGACCCTTGCCTGTTGTGGGTTGCCACCAAAAGCAATTAACACCGCCGTAAAACTTTAATGCCTGCTGCGTGACTCCCGCTAACATAAGATGCATCAGTGCGATGTTCCCAACTTTGCACATTTTAAAACTCGAGGTTTTGGTCGAGAAATTTAAATTAATGCATGACTGTTAGATTTATTTTCTTGTAAATCGATATATTTCTTTTTGAACATACATCTCCAAATTTTAATCAAATGCTGACACATTAATAATTTACCCTAGCTAATACCTACAAATTTTTAATATTTATAGGGGTAAATTGAAACCATGTCCGTGTATTTGCTTGAGTTTAAAGCGTGATCTGAAATTTGGATTAAGCATATATTAAATTATGTGAAAAATCTAGTTTTTGTTTACAGGCTATCTGCAATCATTTGCTTTTAATATTTGTGTGTAGGAACTTATCCAAACTGCAAATCACTCGCTTTTTTATGTCAAACTTAATAACCATCACTCATCAGGGGATATACACCGGAATGTTTGAAATTTTTTTAGTACGGAACTAAAGTAAAACATTAAAAAGATTCAGAATTAGGGCTGGTTTCTGAATTTATTTAACTCTCATATATATAGGTAATGCAAAAAAAATTAACTCGGCATGCGTAGAAAACAGCTCGCAAAGTAAAACACTGCACTGAACCGTACCGTCCCTACCACACCCTACACCACACGACTCCGCCAACCTTGTAACCGCATTCCGACTCGGCTGTCCGCAGCGAGATCGATCTTCTGCTACGAGTGCGACAGCTGGCAGGATCCGCGCTGCAAGGACCCGTTCAACTACACGGCGCTGCCCCGCGACCAGCCACCGCTGCAGACCTGCAACGGATGCTGTGTCAAGATGGTGCGCAACGCTAGATCGAGTGAGTAACGCAGGCCCACGGCTCGCTGTCGCAGTCGCTGTGTAGTCAGTGTGTCAGGTGCGGACTGGCCAATTGCCATCGTGACCATTTCGGGCTCATGGTGAAGACACATGGGCAGGTAGATGCAATGTCATGGTAAATTTATTTGTTTGTTGCAATAAATAGGGCATAGATAAGTTTTTAGCCTGATTTAGAGATTCCATTGGTTTTCAATGTTAGTTTTGGTTTTGATCATTTCGGCATACTATTCGTAAGCAAAGATGGTTTGAAATAGCCAGGATGTGGTGATAGTAGCGATGTGGCGTTCGCGATTGATAGCTTGCCCGGGTGTCATCACATTCCAGGTGTTGATAATTTGGGCTGGCAGGCAATGACAATATAAAAAAATTCATTCATTTATTGCAAAAAAAGAGTTTCTGGCTTTATGACTCCGCAATTCCAAGATGAAGAAATTCAATGGGTTTGCATTTTTTTTAAATCACGGTTTTGTCGTAATATTACAAGAAAAGTATGTATAGAGAGACGGTGTTCATGTCTGTCTGACGAAATTTTCTTTTGTCTTTTAAACGTGTAAAATTACTCCTTTAAGAGCCGGTCCGCCCCTGAATGTCGTAGTGTAGATTTCAATGTGTTTTTGTGGGACAAATTGATGGTACACACAGGTATTGTTTTCAATTCTGAGGAGAAATAGGATACAATTTAGGTAAACAGATTTGTGGAAATCAATAATTCTTGCAAATTATTTCAGAGTTAATGGTAGATAGAATATTAAACTGATTCTTTTTCAAAACAATGACGGCTTTAGAAGGTAAGTCTTAGTTAGTTGTAGAAATTTCGGACGGAATGCTTAACAGTACACATTCAATGTTATTTTAAAATTGTGTAGTTATGTAATTAATCAAAAACTTTTTTTTTTCTACGATAAAATAATAATTGCTTGAAAATTTCTTAAATATACTTATCAAAGTTAGTGTAGACAACTCTTAATTTATATTCCACTACCGTTTACTTTACCAACTATTCAACAACATCAAGAGCAGTCAAACCCTTGTATATAAATCAAATAAAATTACAAAAAACACAACAAAAACCATCGCTAATCTCCGTTTGTTTCCCTTCGCCCCCGCCACCTTTGCCGCTGCCGCCGCCGCCGCGCAGAATACGAGAACGTCCGTCGAACGTGCACGTCTCAGCTCCAGATCAACCTATTCATGGTGGATCACGTGTGCATGATGGAAAGTAGCGGCACTGGTCACATGTGCTTCTGCGAAGAGGACATGTGCAATACCGCGGCCCCGTTCTCGGCCCAGCCCGATGTCCTTGCCCTGCTCCTCGTCCCCTGTCTGGTCCTCGCTCTCGCACTCAACTGCATGACGCACAGGTGAATCTAGACACGTAGTGTGCGAGTGTGTGTGCGTGCTCAATAACCACCGTATTTAGTGTGTGACGTCTGGGTAGAGTTTCGCGGCACGGTTTTACACATCTTCGGACGGCGTTGCGGCGGAGATTGTAAAGCTGTCCCGGTCTAGACGTTTTTACTACTATTAATTTACTACTTACTATTATGTAGACTTGATAGTTTTAGTAGTGTTATTTGGTTCGTTCTTGTCGGTTAATATTGCGACGGCCGTAATTTACACGTACACGATTCGACGAATGAATAGTCGGAGATTTTATTTTTGCCTCTCCTCGATTTCGTCTGAGTCGAATCGAATTGTACACACTTTTCTCAAGTAACATTGCTTTTTTGAAAGATTCGATTTTATTCTATAGCTTTCGACTCTTTGTCAAATGTTATGCATTGTAGTTAGCTTTATGATAAACAAACAGCTGGCGAGTGGACTTGCAAGAAAGTGCGACGGAGTAGCTAGACATTTTACAATTTAGCTAGTGAAACAAATTGGTGCCGAATTGCTTCGAGATTGAGTGGGGAAAGAAAGTAAAAGTGATTCGTTGGATAATTATTAAATTTAGCGAGTGTTTGAGGTTGGGTATATCGAGTGAAAATGAATGAAGTCTTCCGCTGAAAGACGAAATTCGACAAAATAAAGTTAACTACCCATGAAATATGTGAAACTGATCGACCATAAATAAATAAGAAACGTCGCGATAAAGATATGTTAACTAATTTCCATTAAATGGAGACACATATCACACATTTTATAGAGACACGTAGTAACGTTAATTTGGTTGCAAGTGCCAGCTAGACACGCTACCAGCCGCTACACAGACACACGAAGAAGTCCGGACGATAGAACACGTAACACGACTCACAGGCGACACAAGATATCGCTCACAACTCACGGCCTGCCGACCAGAAATACTCAACTGTGGAGGTTCACGAGATTGTACACTGGAGCAAGCCTCGCCAACTTTGCAAAACAAATACACGATTAATCCTCAATAACCATCTACCATAGGTACACACATTGTTCAAGTTTTTGCTCTATTGTTACTTAGTTCGAATAGAATAATATTTAAAAAATAATAATGATATACGACATTAATAGTAGTAGGCATATCATAAGCTTTATTCTTCTTGCTAGTTAATTATTAATAGATACATAATAATTTACTCGTGGCCAAGGCAGTTTTGATGTCGACATAATTTTAAATAAAAAATATTAAAAATATTAAAAAAACCTGTCAATACATAAGGTGACGTGTAAACGCATGTTGAAACTGGATCAGTATTGGATCTTAAATAATTGATCGGACATCTAATAAAGTATCAATGTAATAGCTCTACGGTGACACTGACAGCAACTTACTTGGTGTCTCAATGGGCTGTTGAACTTGAACTCTACAAAACGCCAGATATTATAGTTATTACAATAGACAATATAGATATGCATTGTGCAATGCTTCCTTCAAACTGTACTTCTCCTAACACTTTGCTTGCCTGTCTGCTGAATGACACTAATTTAGTCTGTAAACTTAGGTAATTGTTTGACTGCTTACTGAGAAAGCAACCACGAAACAATTGCCTTCGATTACAGACCCTGCTTGGGACTTTGCATCTTTACTAAACTTAATTTTTCGAATTTAATCACTCAACTGAATGCACTTAAATACTTACGGTGAAATGAATAATTTATCATCGGTTAAAATTAGATGAACGCACGGCTTAACAACGAATTGAAACTAGCACGATGATACATTGCCATGGATCTAAAATAAATTTACTTATTTCTTGCGTGTGTCTGTCAGAGAATGATTGGTGCTTTGAAAACGACGCAAGAAATAACGGGGATAAATTTATTATCGATTCATGACGACGGTGCTTGGAATGTATTTCTAGTAGAATCAACTCAATCCCTCTACTCTCTGTCAGTCGGTGTTAGTTTTGATCGATGATCGTTACACAAAGTCTTTCCCATCGTTTTCTCTTCGCTAATGCAATACCGGACCCAACTAGCCAGCTCAGATATTCACAGACTTTTTTTTTATGAATTTTTTTTCATTGGATAGGACGAAGCCTGTTGTTCGTAATACCATGCCAGATTTCTAGCCCCAAACCGGAAACCAAATTAAATAGACTATTAGGAACATGCAAGCTGCCCAATCAGTGGTCTTTTCTCAATGTTCCGCCAAGTAGCACCATTCACGGTACTCAAAAAGCAATAAAAAGTTGTTATTACATGCAATGCACGGCAATTTTGAGCGGAGATATCGCTGTAGCAGCGCCACATTAAATCGCAGCAATGCCATCATGGTTTTCGGTTGGGACCGAACATTAGGTTTGGTATATTACGAACGGAGGTGTTCAAGAGTAGCAATCGATTAGAGGAGAAACGTTTGGGAGAGCCCCGGCCATGACCATGTGACCTGTGTTCAATACTTTCTACATAGCTGCGCGTCATCCTACTGTGCTTTATAATTTCATTACATCGACTCCGAAAATACGACGCAAATTTTGATCAACCATTTAGACTTGCTCAAATACACGAAAGATTTTACTCTGATTTTTTTCTCGTAAATATAAGTAAAATCTTGACTGTGGATGACCTCATTTATACTAAGTAAAATGGCTGATAAATGTTAACGTTGTTCTGTTCCTTAAAATGATGAAATGTAAGTGTTTCTGATCCACGGTTTATTCATTCCGAGGACGTTATTTAGTAACTGATCTTTGCTGACGAAGTTGCCAATGTGACACTGTGACCTAGTGATGGACAGTCAATAACTGGTTCTGAGTCTGTTCGCTGACTTACAGTTTGACGGCGGCTTCTCCATTGGCAAAGATCAGCCGTCCCGTCTTCCCAGAATGAATGGACCGCAGAAATGGTTTGAACTTAAAGTTTAAATATCTTGTTACATTATAAATTCTTACCCTGTTTCAATTACATGAGCATATGTTCTGTAAGCAAATTATTATATTGTTAAAAGTACTATTATACCAGAAAATAACAAAATGTGAAAACTCGGAATGACAATACTATCGAGTAGGTAGTATAAGCTCGTAAATCCTTAGGCGCAATAACTTCGCAAAGTCTGCTCGACTAATTTTTATTCACTCTTTATTTATAAGACGGCTGAAAATTATCAAATTTTGTGAGCGTGCACTTACAATTGCAATTCCATCTCTGCAATCTATCTCTCATTCCACGATCAAGCCAGCGCTTGTCGACAATTTCGCACTCTTCTAAGCCGCCACCACACTGGGCCGATGTGTAAAGATTTCTGCCTTCGCTTGCAAGCAAACCGTTGCCTACGTGAACAATCTACACGGAACAAACTTTCTAACGCAACCGAATAACTCATGTTCGGGTGCTAGTCCACACCTTAGTTGTATAATTTGTTTAATGGGAACTATCTCAATCAATATGCTGATGTATGTAACTATACAAGTCTCCTACTTAATTACCTACCACTATTGTTTTATAAACCTGATATCTTGCATTCCACAAATGTAATATGATGCCTGTAATTTGATTGTTTGATGGTGTGCATTGCAAATCATATTATGAGATTATTAAGCTATCCATTGGAGTAATAAAATATTGTAAAAAGTTGAGTTATTTCTTATATTGTAATTAGTATCGCCTACATTATATATGTGAAACAAAAATTTGTGAAAATTGAACTCTGAATCAACAGGAATACAGTCACAAGACGAACAAGCAAACTGTCTCTGAGATTGTTAGAAGAAACTTTCTTCGGTGGCGCTTTAATTGAAAATGCAAAAAATCCTTGCGCGAAGATGTTGGAAATCCCTCGAAGAAAATGTATGTAGGGCATCCACGACTGGAGTGCATGTGGGCTCTGGATTGATTTTAATCTGCATCGATCATTAGTATTGGCTGGGTTATATAGCGCAGCCATCTGATTGCTAGACTGCATTTCGGTGAGACATGCAAGCTCCTTGCTGAGGAGGTGCAGTACAAAAACCTGTATCGCCGTGGGAATTGGGAAAAGTGCTATAACATTGACTGCTGACTGGATAGTGGATTGTAGTTCCTCAGCCAACAGATCTGGCAGACGACAGACTATATTTTGTGCTCCCCTCAAGCAGCATCCAGATCACGTCAACGATATTTGATTTTTTAATCTGATTTATCTGAGAATAACTATACCTATTAACATTTCAACCTCCGTTCTCATCTATTCCTTAAGCTTCTTCACACATTTCATCATATCTTCACTAAAATTCCTATCTTTTTAATTCCTTCGTTTCCGTATCCAGCTTAAAATCTTGCCCATTCATCCCAATTAACTTCGCTCCTTACTACCCAGTTCCCTCCATAAAAGATAATCATTAGAAAACAAAATTAAGTTGTCTCCTTGTTCCGTGTTATTTGACTCCGCCTAAAATTTTCATCGGAAAAGAAAAACATGGAAATACGATGAATTATCGTAAATCGTACTATCGTAAGCTATCGTAAACTATAGATCGTAAACTATCGTGAACTATCGTAAACTATCGTAGCCCTCCATCATACGCATACCCATGAACAACACCCGAAACTACGCAAAACAAACCCTAAGTACAACACCTCACCCAACCAACCCACCCCCCTTGATACCGGCGCACTTGTTCCACTTCCAAATTATTATTAGTGTCAGGCCGCCACTGACTAAGTAAATTAATGAAATTCAGGTTTCAAAAGTTCAAATTTTGGATAAAACTTTCTATGGGACACTCAAAACTTTCATAGTGGTGAGTTGGTGGTGAGATTGGGTGGAAAGCTGCACATTGTGCGTTTTTTTGGGTCGCGGTGGATTTGGTGGCCAATTCGTTTGCTTTTCAGCCAAAAATAGAATTCAATATTAACATCTCTCGCGAAAACTGGTGGAACATGGGATGAATGAAAAACACTCAGCGCTGCAAAAATATCAACAATACATCTGAATTTTGGGTAGATGTTTGTTAGCTAAGACCACCAGGGATGACAAGACAAAGTAAACTGCTAACAATTATTAAAATAAATAGCATGGGCATGCACGTTGCATGTGGAAAGTGATTATATTGAGCTTTGCTGGCTGCAATTCCAAGAAATCAGACAAGTTTTTCCTTCTGGGTGAGATTGATGTATATATACAAGTCAGACAAAGAACTTGTCAAGAAAATTGTCTGCAAACTGCAATTAGTTTCATTAGACGTGTACAAAAGCAAGTAGGAACACAATAAAGTATTGCAAACCATGCGTTGATGTAGATCTTTGTATGTATCGGGATCTGATGTTCAATCTATATTTCAATTATCTCTCGATTAAATTCAAAACGTATGGTATACCCATAACGACGTGTATGATGCACGAACATTATCTACATGGTTGTGGGATGGATATATTGAAGTTTTCTTTGCGATTAAGATCTACATGGCTTGCAGCTTTTATCACAATTATTTTGCTGTTTACCAATTAATCATTTTTGTTGCATATCAAAATAGTATCATATTTGGTAAACAATAATTAGCAAGTACTTTAGAGTGAATATTATAGCTAATATATGTACCTATATATATATAAATTTGCTTTATAAAAACTACGCCGATTTCTTAGATACGAGGAACTAAATTTTCCAAAAGAAAATCAAACCCCAAAATGTTAGTTTATACCGTCAAATCAAAAATATTTGATTTTTAATTCGGTACGAAAAATATATTCGTAGATGATAGCATTTTTGTTAATTTTTTCTGTTTCAATTTTTTACTCATTCAAAAAGATCTATGGTTTATTGTCTAAGAAACGGGGGTTAGCAAAATTATATATTTTTAAAAGCACCCCTAAAAACCTAGGGCTCCGTTTTGGTTTTGGTCATCGCTCGCCCTGTCCCTAAATGCTTGCACTTGCATTGAAACCGTGATAGCAATGGTCCTTGTGAGAAACTGTCTCCAGCAAATCTCACCCAGCCACAGCGTGGTAGGTGACTGCACTGACCCTCAATGCTGACCCCAAATGACCACAGCAATCCGCCTCGTGTGATGCTCAGCTGATAGCGTGATGCTAGCACCGGCTGGATCTTATCAGTAGCACCAGTAGCACCACTCGCTGGCTCAAGATCACATGCTGAGAGGTGTTAAGGATCAATATGCATATAGCCGCCTTCATGACGGTCACGGCACGGGTCATGACCCACGGCGTGACCCATCGCAAGCAGATTGATTGTGTCTTGCAGCTTTCGGTGAGATGATAATACATGTAGCAGTTTGTTGGATGAGGTATTACTTTGATTCAGGGAAAGTCTGGGAATTTTGAGCACATTTTTAGTAAAACGAAAATATTGGGGTTTGGGTGACGCTATTTAAATTTATACGGTCACAACTGGCTTGAACGACTCGCTGCATGTGCTTTATTACCGCAGAAAAATTCCGACTCAGCGGAAAATGGTTGGTTGTGTGAAAATCTGGCAATTTGGTGTAACATTTTTAGTGAGAGACGGAACAATGCCTTACTTCTTAACAATTTCCATGGTCAAAACGGCTTACCGCACAATGTGCTATAGTGCTAACTGTAAAATTACCCCAGACTAATTCCAACTCCGGTAAAAATTGACCTGTTTAAATCCGTAACTATGTCTTATCCGCCTAAAGATGGACCGAATCTTCAGTTTAGTGGACTTGTAGTACGTGGGCCCCACCCTCATGGGCCCAACCCAGCACATGCTTGAGAAGTGGTCTGCTGACGCGATGAATTATGAATGAGCACTCATGATAATTCCCGGTAGCCGGTGGTAACTTTTTATGGCTGTATTTGTATGACTTTACGCCTTTGAAGTTATGATTTTCTGCGATAATTCGTACCTCACAAATCACGAAATTATATTATCATACTAAAGCAGCGATAGATAACTTATGTTGGTGTTAATTGTGTGATCAATGATCATGATCCATCAATAAGTAAAAAAACATTGAATGCGAATTTTTTTTAAATATTTATATCAAAAATTATTTTTATCTACTATATCTACTACTCAAATTTTTGATAGGTATACTTGTGGACTAATCATGTTTCGAGCTGTGCTTTCGAGGGAGACGGTCCGGAACCACCGAGCATTCACAGACTATAAGCTGGCTCTGAACCTGCCGCGAAGTGGCGCTTTCAGCCGCCAGTAGCGAGATTAATTACCATGCATATACCTACACGTGGAAAAAATACCGGGCATCTATTCGACTATATAGTATGATATTCGACATTCGACAAAGAAAAGCTGGCGGAAAATTGATGATGGTTACAGAGAAAAAATTTAGTTATTTATATGATTTTATTGATTTTATATTTTTAAAGTATAAATAAAAAATTATTACCTATAAAATATAACCGATGGAATTTTTACTAGTTAATTTTCACAAAATTTGCTCTCTATGCGCATAAATCTGGATTGTCTGCAACACACACACCTAATCTAAAATCGGAAATCTGCATGGTGGTGATTCGTCCTCTTGGCTGAAAAAAAAATACCTTTATCTCGACAAACAAAGGGTTATCACAGCAGCTGTTATCGACTGTTGGGATTAAAATTTTGCCCATGACCATACAAGCTCTATCGCCGATGAACCCGAGCTCTCTTGGCTGGATCATTGATTTTAATGTTTCCAAAATTAGACATGAAGACTACACTAAAATTCAATGCTGAAGAATTAATTACTTTTTTACAACAGCAGCACCTGTAAAATTAATTGTCTAGAGCAATCTTCCAGTCCCTTGGATGGTGGGGGGTAGCTGGAAGGGAGGGGGTCAGTTAGCAGTTGTCTTCAGTTGTTTACTTTCCACCTACGCAAAGACACGAGCAAAGATAGTATTAAATAACATCCTCCGCACTCGGATGTGAGAAAGGTCAGTGTCATTTCCAGCCGTATTGATCGAAGGCGTCGCGACGGAACTATCATATTGTACCGACACCGACGCCGAAAGCCAGTCAACTGGCCGCATGCAACTCGAAGCGAGCATTACACCTAGAAATCATTTCCACGACGCATAAGCATGTCTACATAAGTTCGACACATGATCGTGTCCACCGCATGATTGGAGAGCTACCAATTAATTAAATAATTATTAACATGGGGTAAGCACATTTTGGCGATAAGATCTTTCCAGCTTCCCTAGCGAAACCACGTTATTTCTGAGTGATATTGCATGGAGGCCATGCCTTGCGGACGCTGCCAGCTCATTGGCCAGCAACTGGAAGTAGCACCGTTGTCATTGGTCCGTTCGGGATAGTACGATGTCGTACCACAACATTTGCAGTTCATAACGCTGATGGAAATTCTGGGTCTGTCTCAGTCGTCTGGCGTGGTGTGAGTGGTGTGCAAATTTCGTCCGGAACGCTCGGCTGTCATCAAGCGAGTGTGTTTCTCTAGGTAACCAGCACCGGACGTCGACTTGCACAAGGATTTTTTTTAATCATCAGGACACTTAACTGGGGTGAGTTCTATATATATATATATATATATATATATATATATATATCAAGTACAGGGAATCGATTCGGGTTTGAAGGTTGTGCCGGCTGTGACCTACCGGCTAAATTCTGACACAACTGTCAACGGTGGTTTTTCTAATGGGAAGAGTAATTAGTCGTTGAAAAACTACGTACAACCACTCTGCGTGGCTTTGTTCTTACTTTTGATGCTCTAGGCGCGCTTGGGGAACTACGAACTTGTTTTATTTTCCTCATACAAGAGATGTATAAATATATTATATTTCCTCAAACTCAAAGATATTTCGAGCATGGCATGCATGAAATCCCATCTAACATTTCCTATTGTTGTCCAAACTTCATTCCATTGTTATGAATCTACAATTCATGGCTGTGAATCAATAGTACATTGTTGTGAAAGGCAATTCCATCTGATTTTCGACACAGGGTCTGGGGTCAGCTATTTTATCGTCACTTGTTCGCATGTCTATTGTCAGTTTGATAACTCTTAATTACTCAACCAATTAGTAAAAAAACGTTTTTCGTCTGCTTATAGCAGAACAATTACACGAAGTAGTATAGGTACTTTTGTGAAGTGGTTTTGGCGTGAACCCTAGCCAGTCTAGTTAGCGCTACATAGCGTCTTGGCATTTCTTGGAACCATGTGAGACACACCTGTCAAATAGGACCCGTCATCTCGCACGCGTGTTTCTAGTCTCAACTTTCAATTATCCGATCTGATCACCTCACAGTCGCACCGCTGTTGACGATGACTCATGCACCTACTATCAACACGGAAGATAACAAATTGTATTTTGCGTCATTCTCAGGTACCATTATTTCACATTTCTATTTTCATGTCGTTTTGGGGTTATAGTTTTTTGTCAGACTCAAGTCTGAACTCCGTACCAAGCCTGAACAAACGTCGGCCTATAGTTCAGTTCAGTGTTTACAAACAATATTGACATATAGTATCATAAAATGTTGGAATCGGACATTGTACCACTCGAGTGGGTATGCCAATCCCTACGAACTTCTGACTGAAGATTTACCGTAATCTTTAAGCAATTTACCGAAGTAGGTAATTTACCTCAATTGTTTTTTTAAACTACGTGATAGTATTTGCAACTGTTTTTACAATAATTACTGTCGGCATGGAAAGAGTCAAGAGTGACTGCTTCCAAGTTCCAACTACCTGAATTGCATTGTTTTCTTTGCCCGAACATTCTGTAATTTTGTAGTCATGTATACAGAACGGATCGTCAGATTTTCAGGTCATTTTTTCTGACATGGTCGCCTATATTTTTTTTCTCGCCGATTGCAAAACAGACAACACTGCAGCACCGGATTACGTGGAAGGCAAAATTGGAAAATCGATTCTTAAAGCGGGGATGCCTTTCTTGACTGCATCTTTCTGACCTGACTCTTTTATACGCCTATAGAGGATCGAGCTTTGAGCAATTACCCGTTCAATAAATTACAGTGTCTTTGTACTCGCAGGATCTAATGTTTTACATGCTATTTAATATACGCAATGGTTGAAGTAGGATTATACTTATTCTGCTTCTCGTTCGCGGTCGACTGAAGCTGTGAACCGAAGCGTTGATTGAAGGCAGGTGTCTCACAGATCGCACAGGATCAGGAATCATATTTCTTATCAATTTTTACTGCGCTGATATAGTTATGTTAAGATTTCATAAAGTTATATCTATAACATCGGCCTTTTACAAAATATACCTACCTTCCAAAGTGGTTGTGGTTTCTTGGATGTAATGTTGTTTACTTTCAAGTAAATTTGAATGGTAAATGACACGATATATTTCAATAAAAACTATGATCCAAATAGTAAACAAAATTATCAATATAAGCAGTGGAACCGAATCTTTTGCGTTAGGTAAAAGCAAGATAATTTTGCCAGTCGGTCCTGCCTTAACCCAGTTCCCCCCACCTTATGGCTTTCTGTATCGTGTACGTTCATTGATTTGTTAATGTCGTCATACTTTGGTCATACGTTCAACATGGTGTACAGTCGAAGGAGAGCAGTAGGGTCAGTAGGGTGCTGAACCCCAAGGAAATCTCATCAACCCCTATCATTGGAACACCTACCTCTAACAAATTTAAACAACGTCAAGCGGCCAATAGAGATTACACTGTAAAAAAAATTATGGTATTTTTACACCTCAAGGGTCCGGCAACCCGGTTGTCAGCTCCGTAGAGGTAATTCTACCTGTCCGCCGCGTACCTGAAATCGCACGCCCCCTCGCTGGGAGAATAGCGTCCAGACCGGTAGTTTTACGGTTCCAATGTATGTGTAAATACACGCGCTAAATGGTGATTTCAAAAAACAGACTTTAATTTTACCACCCCTACGGTCTGATTAATTTACAGACCAAAACGTAATATTATGACCCCTTTGTTGTAACCTTCTCATTCCAATGGTCTGATAAATTTACAAAAAAAATTGTAATATTGAAACCCCTGTGCTGTAATCTTCTCAATCCAATGGTCTGATAAATTTACAAAAAAAATTGTAATATTGAAACCCCTTTGTTGTAATCTTCTCAATCCAATGGTCTGATAAATTTACAAAACAAATTGTAATATTGAAACCCCTGTGCTGTAATCTTCTCAATCCAATGGTCTGATAAATTTACAAAAAAATTGTAATATTGAAACCCCTTTGTTGTAATCTTCTCAATCCAATGGTCTGATAAATTTACAAAACAAATTGTAATATTGAAACCCCTGTGCTGTAATCTTCTCAATCCAATGGTCTGATAAATTTACAAAAAAAATTGTAATATTGAAACCCCTTTGCTGTAATCTTACCATTCCATATTTTATTAAATAATATCATATTAGATGAATAAAGTTGAGAGGAATAAGAAACTTCAGTAATTTTTTAACTTTAAAACAATGTGCCAAATTCTTTATGAACAAGGTCACAACTACCTGGGACTAATGAAAAATTATTTAAAGCCAATCATATAATGTGCAAAACATTTATTCAGAAGGGTAAACCTAGGTCAGTCTATAATATTTTATAAAATATAATCATTAGACAATCAAAAAGCAATCAAATAAACCTCAAAACATTAATTCAGAATTGGGTGAACTGTGTTGGGTATCAATCTATAGTATGGTTCAGAACACAATTATTACATAAGAAGATAGTGTAAATGGCAGATATTTTGACAATTTACATATTTACATATTATATTTACATATTGTGATCAAGGTATGAAGAAACGGCTAAACTGATTTGTTGAATTTATAAAAGTAAGAACTCTCGTGTTGACGGGGGAGGCGTCTTCCTCCGGTTGGTTTTGGAACCCTCGCCCACAATGCCGAAGAACATCCTGGAACATAAATACAATCTAATTAGCAAAGAAACCATAAATAAGTGATAACAATCTTTCCCAATATTGAATTTTTTGAATTGTGTGCAGATCAAAAACGTTCTATGCGTTTGAAAACGTACACTGCTCCAATTGCCTGCCAGAGCGTTTGTAGAAGGTTTCCGTAATGTCTCTTAGAAGGGCCTTGGGGCTAACTAAAATGTTATTGGCCAAGCGTCCGAACAATACAAGACAGAAGATCTAACCCAACTTTGATGTAGATATCACGTTTTTTTAAGAAAGATCCACTCATGATCCTTTCATAATATAATATTCTTCAAATTTGAATCTTCGAATTTGAAATATGCTGCATACAAAACCATCTCTTGGTCGGTATTTTCAACCGAAAATTTCTAATACTTTCAACTTCACTCTTTGCTCTCAAAATTTGACTGGTAACATTTGGACTCGGAGCTAATAAATCATCCTGAAATGTCTTGTATAATTATGTAACCTAACTACAAATTTCAATGAGAGCTAATTTTTATTATTGCATCTGTAGTGGAGTGAACCTTAATTCTCTGAAATTTGAAGACTGAGCAACCAACCATGATTAAACAGAAGAATCTGATTAGCTGTCAACAGGGAAATGAGTTTTTAATTGGAAGTTAATTTTGTCATATGGGCCAGTAGGGCTGTATAAATTCACTGTATGGAAAAGTCGGTAAGACTAACCTTTGAATTAGCTCCAGTATGGCAGCCAATTTTTCGGGATAATGGATTGCGAACACGTAGTAAGCCGCGAATACCATTTGGAGTGCCTCGTCGAATGTCATCGCTTCATTGATGACGTTCCCCTCGATGACGGAATGGCAGGAAAGGCCGCGCCAGCCAGGACAGTCCTGACAGCGATGGACGGCGTACTCGGAGGAGGTGTCATGGTGGTCGCTGTGCTCGCTGTGCCACTGCTGGATGGCTGGCTGGCACTGGTTTTTGCTGCGATGAGGATCGCTTCAATGTCGTGGAAGCTCTCGGCATCCTGGTTTAAAAGAAAATAATAATATATGATACTAGGCAGAATTAACACTGGCAATTTTTTCATGTAGCTCTTGTCGGTGAACCGAGTGCGATTTCATAGAATGAGAATATTTAAATGATGCGAAGTTATGAAACTTGCGGCTGCATTTGTTGACGCCGCATGTGAAAATTGAGCCGAGCCCATCATTGTGAAATACGTTGCAGCGCGAAACATATTCACCAATCGACTTAGACTTAAATATACATCCTCTCCTCTTACAGACGCCAAATGTTGAATTGCGTGCTTCCATTATGTTTTACTTTTAGATGGTCGTACTGAAATGGACGCAAAATAAAAAGAAAATTAGATTAGCAAGAGAAGTCTAATCTCTGGGAAACGGAATTGATATTAATGAAAAGAAGCAATCGCTAAAAGTCTCCATAATAATAAGGTATCACTTGTAAATTTTACTATAGGTAATGAACATTACTCACCACGGGTCTCTTGAATTTCTTGTTCACTGATGGAGTACTTGTAGACGTTTCACTAGGACACACTGTGAGTCTTGGAAGAGTCGGAACAGCAATGAAATGCTATACGACGCACTACACTTGCATCTCGTTCACCAGCGTCTTCGCAGAACACCCCTACTACCCCTACCGCCTGGCATCTGCTGAATTTTTATACCTGCTACGTCAAGTCGTGGTTTTTGCAAGCAACATCTATATTTATCTCACATGCAAGCAATGCCATGTAAAATACATTTTTTGAATTTACAGCCCCAAGTACCATAGCACCTGAATACAAGCTCAAACAAGCATATCATTGTCAAACCGACTACTTGCCCCCTATTTGCAGCACAGGAACATAATTGATTGGTCAAATAGTTAGCTATGTATTATTACAATGGGCCTGTTTCGTGCAAAGTTCGGTGTAAACACAAATTTGGTATCAGAGCCAGACCCACCCAATATATTATTGTAGCAGCTATCAACATAATATAGCACTATCACATCAAATACTTCATAATCACATTGCCGTGCAGTGTAGGCTTACAGTGCAGGTGGAGGATCAGAATTATTCTAAAGATATAAGAATAGAAGAATAGAAATATAAGAAGAATAAACGAGATTATCTATTAAAATAATAATTTTAGGACAAATGGCGTGAGAGTAAATTAGGTGAATCAGAAAAATATAGGTACTCCGGGGCCAGATCTTGGTGAGACGGCAAAGGCGGGCTTATGGCGGACGGGACTATGTGAGAATTTAATTAATTTAAAAATTAGGTAATTCACTGGCTACACTTGTGTACGCAGATTCGTATTGTTATTGTTGCACCTACCAACCATTTCATAGTAAACAATACCTATTTCATATTTTCTTGTCTAGAACGAACGCTGACATTTAGATTTTGTTAAGTTGCACAGGCGGCATACATTGATCTCGATTAGGTACGCTCGAAGAAACCTGTGAACCAGCCCTGACTTTAACACGCATTGCTGAAATGGCATTCAAACATTGAAATTATGTCATTATTGTCATGTTTGTTACTAGATTTGTACGATAGAAATCGAACGCAGCAAGGAACATTCGACTTTGTATTCCAAATACTGTCTATGCGCTCGCATTTATGATTACTATTTAATCCTGATATCCTTTTCATGGTAAAATGGGATTTTAATAATTGACATCCCGTTATGTATAATTTCCGGGAGAGGTCATGGGTATCTGTAGACATACGGTACAAAATATCTGTTTACGAATTATTTTACCTAATGTTCATTAGTTTTGAATTTGGAGACATAATAAAAAATTCCTATGCCTCTCCAGCCCTCAGCTAAAATGATAGAAGTTGACGTTTTTCGGCTATGGTGCTAACAAAAAACATAGCCGATAGTAAGAGCATAGAAAGATTTTTGAACAGTTAGCACTGAAAAGTAATTTGGATTGGAAAATATGTATTCCCTGAAAGACATCTCTGCTCATCCCTGAGCTCTATAAAAAAAATTGACTCGTAGATTAGAAGTTCTTTCATCAAGCCGAGCGCTCCGGCCGTTGCTACAATTTCACATAATAAATAAAAATTTTAAACCAATTTTTTGGCCAAGCTAAATTTAATAGCAATATTAAAATGCGGTGTAGCAAATGGCCGCGTGTATTTTGGGGGCTTGTTGCCCAAATTTTCTATACAATGGACGAGTAGTGTTTCTAGTCGATCATATACTGTGGGAAATATACAATTCCCATTAAAAATGCATTGAAGTCTACCGAGTCTACGACTGCCCACCACAAATCGTCAAATACGGGGCTTGTTGTGCAATTGGAAGTTTCGTATATACATTTGCTCAAATTCTAAGAGCAAACTGATGAACTGGATTTTTACAATAAATTTGCTTTTCAGGTAGGAACAACCACATTATTTGTTTGTTTTAAATCTTTGTCATAGTGTCATGAAATGCCAATGGTGCGGGGAACGATTTTCAAAATGTCAGATTTAATATAATCATGCCAGCCAAGTTCTCATATTTTTTCAGTTCGTGTAAATATTTTCAGAGTTTGTATCGATCTCTTCTTACACGGTTGATAACTATTCTAACAAAATAAGAAAAATACACCAATTTTAAAATAATTTCCGGATCTAACTTGCAAATGAATAGCGCTCATCTATGAAACACCAACACAATATTGTTTTCGCTGTCCAAGTTCTCCTTCAGCCTGGCGTGTTCAAGACATCACTTCTATAATATGGGTACGGCTAGCATTGTGTAAAGGGTTGGTTTTTCCATGCATGACCAGGCATGGCAACGAGAAACCACAGCAGCCCCGGTAGCATTTTACCCCATCCTCCCAACGACCAATATACCTGCCAATTCCATCGCTCTGACCTTCGTTGGGCGAGTTGAGATAAGAGACGATAATATGCTGGTATGCTTCGTCGATATGCTTCGTCTTGTGCTAGATTTGGGCTGGATTTTTACTAAAAACACCGTCTAATTTTAGCCTAAGTTATCTCCAACACTGCTAAGGTATAGGATAGGTAGCTAGGTAGCTAGGTAGGTATAGGTTTGGTAGGTAGGATAGAATTAGCTTGCCAGTCCTGAGTAATAACAATATATTGTCTCATGATATACACCATATCATTGCAGAATGAGGTTCCATGCAAATTGTTGTTATATTTTGGGAGAGCGATCGTTTGAATTAACCGATCATCATACTACCCAATCCAATAATCGCATCACACCCAGTTATTTTTCTTTTGAAAACCTAAAAAAATGCTCAAACTTCACCGTGCTTCTTGGGATTCTTGGGATTTTGTTCTAAAGTGAGTCTAGTTTGCAAGTCCTCGTACTTAAATCCACCCAAATAGAGTACTTTTAGCCATGCTACATGTGCTGTGCATATTAATATCAGCATCGGCGTATCAATTTAGTCATTTTTACGCTGTAAGTTGTTGGGGGAAATTGATAAAATCCCTTTTGTTGGCAATTTTATTTCTAAGCCGATGTACCCGAGAACGGCGAAATCAGATTTACGGAATCCCAATGCTGGAGCTGGTTATGGCGGTGCCAATTACAACTAAAACACTATGGCCAACAACAGAATATGAATATAATTCAAAATCATGATCAATGGTCAGAAACAAGACGCATGTAATGATATCGACGGGCACCCCGAGAGACGCGTCCTAGCTTCGTCACTGGCCAATGGAATGTTCATGTACATGTTATTTTTCAAGTAAACTAATTTTTATCTCATGGGGTTATGGAAATTTAAATTTCTAGTCTAATCTGAAAACTAATAATTTCTATGAAGGTATAATCCCATCAAAAACAATCATTTGCCTATTCCCTGATATGCGCGTTATAAGGCTGGATTTGTCAGTATGCCGACGAATTAACTCCCATGCTTTTCGCGAAATGTCTAGCGTAAACCGGAATCATGCTTCTTTAGAGCAAGTGTCGTTTTGAGAATGTTGGTGCACGTGTATGGTTGTACGAAGTTTACGGAAAATATTATCCATATGTTATACCATGCGGCATGCAATATTAGATGAACATTGGAATCAGAAAGTTACTAAGCATGAATAGATGTTTTAAGGATCGCAAGGGTAACATTACAAGTCCGTCGTGTAAAGTATTAAACGTGTCCAATGAAGGATAATATTATTGGCGGGGGATCGGGAAGCTACAAGACTGCAGCGGTGTAAATACATATACATTGGAACCGTAAAATTATCAAATGGGACAGAGGAAGCTGCCAGTGCCGTACAGGTAAAGTTAAGCTGTCACTGAAGGGTAATTTCATCGACGGGTCGACTAACTTGTCGGAACCAAACCGCGAAGCTAGGCGACCATTGACACGTATTTTCACCAAACGCGTTGTGGGGGGCAGGTATAATCTTCGCTACACAGGATTTGGGTCTTTACCGCTCATTATGAAGTTTTACAAGCACGGATATCGTGAAAACACGTGCCCTTTGTTGGTGTGTTCACTGTTTAGGTAAACATGAGTAGTATTTCCGGATAACTTGACCACGGAGAAGTAAAATTCAAACCCAAGGTTTGCTAATATTACAAATATTTTTTACAGTGTAGAGTATAGGAGTTGATAACGTTATTTTCAAAAGCATGTCAGAGAGGTCTTCCGCTGAATATAGAGTTGAATTTTTGTCAGGTCACCGTTCGAGTCCACCAGAATAAAAGCTCCGAAAATGGTATGTCGATCATCAGAGCAATTGATAGTTGCCGATTTATTTTTGTCCTGCATGGCTGGCATAACTATGGCATAATGTCATGGGTCTGCATGGCTCAAATGCAGTTTGTTTTCGGCGCAGCAGACTTGAACGGAAGTAGTGTACTGATTCCTTATCGACATAAGTTTTGGCCCCTCTTACGATATCAATATAGGTGCTTAATTATTAAATACGCCATGCCTTCAAAACTTTCGTTTGCGAAGCATACACACGTCTTCCATACTTCGCAACATTGATCCAGTTAACATTTAACACCACCGGTAGTCCGTATGTCCGTGTAGCTGTCACCAAAACGAAAAGGAAATTCACCGTCACAAATTATAATTAGGACTACTTGTAATGTATACCGCAATTGCAATTAAAAATAAGTGATTCAGCAGCTTCTTTAATAATTAACCAATCAGAGCTGTCAACATACGACAGCATACAATTCGGTTGGCAGATGGTAGAATTGAAACTGCATTCAAAGCTGTTTTTTTTTCTCACGGAAGTATGAGGTTGATGCTTTTTGTCGTCAATGGCCAGTGAATAGTGAATCGGTTGTTCTCTAATGACAATATTGGATCTAACAATCTGAGCACAGAGCATTGTCACTTTCTTTCTGCACGTTGCAATGACCCTAGCCAGCCTGCCAGCTGCCAATGTGACGGACTCGACGGTTTTATGACAGATTGACAACAATCCGCGTACTGAGTCACGGATTTCTGATATTGTAAGGGTGCAACCCTAGGGCTGGTTCGACAGATCTTTAATTTGTAATCGAGCACAGGGGCATAGAATAATGACCATAGTCTACTGGTAAAAAAATATTAGAATGTTGGATGTAAAAATTCAACAGAATTGATACCAGTGACTTCGCTGCTCCAGCTTAATTTTTTCAATTTAGGGAATAATAAGGTTTATTTTGCAAAAGCACGAAATTTTAAGAAGAACGTTTGCAACCCCTTGAAAAGTGCCATACACTTACGACGCATACGTGGACCCAGCACTGTGCAACCCTTCACAATAGAATTGTCATCTTTGGGCTTGGGTATCTCATCCGCATGCCGCTGGCTGGGACGAACTTTGACAAGAAACGCACTAAACCGACTTTGATCGTCTCACGAACAGACCGTTGTGCATCGGTGATCGAACTGTTTTTTCCAGCCACACAATTCTTGAGTCGCCACCCGACGCAGCTTGATTGTGCGCTTCCTGTCCGGCGAGCGTCGACGACGACATAATCTGTGGCCAAACAAAAGTGGGCTAATACTAAAATGAGAGCCTTGAAAAAAATGTGTCTCGCGAATTAGCAACACAATGGGTACACAAGAAGACTCGCGATCAATTCGTGATTTGCAACGCGTCGGAGCGAAGTAAAAAATGAACAGGACGGGGTTATGTGTCGCAGAAGATTGTGCAAGTGTCGAATGTCTACATAGACACGCGATATCCGCGTGCATATCATGCCATGTGCGTGTATTCTCTGATCGGATGATGTATCACGGTTGCTGGCTTATCGGAGTTAGCTATAGACTCATCTCTCCCAATTGTAATACTTGAGCTTCTGGTGTTTTGACTGAAATGACGATTGGTTTTCACCCAAAGCAAATATTGTGTCTTAGTTGTCTTAGTTGTCTTGGTTGTCATGGAAAGGGGTGTTCTTTTTACCACGCTCAAGGGATGCAAACAAAACTCAGTGCTTTTGTGCAGTTTCAAATGCAAGAAGTATAGGTGATCATATCGTACTCCTGGAGCTTTAATCCTAGCAAGGTGCAAATTCTTGCATTGTCATTTTAACTAGCACGTTACTTGCAAGAAATACTAATTATCCCGACTGTAAAAGGACGCCTTAAATAGGCTTGTACCTACTTCGTGCGAAATAAGGTTAAAAAAAAAAGTACAAATTAAAAACTCAAGAGTATAAGGCATCATTTTTGATGATTTTATTGCGAGTGGTGCCAATTATTCTATACTTCGTATAGAATAGTTATAGTGCGCAAATCTCCTGACCGTCAATTATAGATGTCGCGTTGATGTGTACAAAACAATTCGCACAAGACGACAAAGTATATATTAATTTCGCCAAGATTTCGCGTTGTTTACCTGAGGACAACACTCGGATTCCATCGCCTTCGTGTCTCAACTCTCAAGACGATGACGGAATCATAGTTCAACCAATTATCGACAGGCTTTCTTGGCTTGACCTTCTCAGCGATCGTTGGTCTATTTTTTCGCCACCGTCATCTGCAAATTGATATTTCTCAGATACAAACGGGCGAAAAAAAACGACGCTCTGACGTAAGGAATTGGGGATATGCTACGCACTGCGCAGCAGGCGAGAGCAAATTGCCTGAGGCTAGAATTGTATACCGGATCCTTTTGCATTCACTTTCCAATTAAGTACCATTTTTTGTATTTTTCTGTGCCATCATGTTTTCAAAGCCGTCAAGCCAGTCTAGCTGAATGCACTGGGTTTTGGGAAGCATGTTACGTTCGTCATATTATGGCTTGCTCTGCGTAGCTACTTGGTGACCTTCTGTTACACCCTTGAAATAGAAATTTAATTACAGAGGACTCGTAAATACTAGTTGCTAATAGCACAATAATACTCCACAGGTTTTTGCACAAAAAATTCGCGATAAACGCAATGATCTGCCACCTGGTCAGGAGCTACAGAAAGAGAAAAATCGAAATTAATTGTTAGTGTAAATACTAACCAAAGGCCATACCTATAGTCTATAGCCAAAACTCTAAATATGTATGCTATGATTTGTTTACATCAAAAGATACCCAAGCTATATGTTTTTCAAGTACTTAGTTTTATCTACATAGTTCGTTGCTCATCGTTGTTTTAGTTGCTACTGCCAGTCTAGCTCTGGTAGCTGTCAACTGTGTTGTTGGAGGGATGTTGGTTTATTCAGCACGAGGGTCATCAAGAATTGAGCAGCAGGACTTTCTCGCTAAAACCACCCTCCGATTTCGTCGCCGCGATGCGTCTGTGTACGCTTACGCATTGCAGGGCTGGCAAACCTGCGTGTGAATGCGAATTCATCTCACTTTCTTGCGATGCGCAGTAAACATGACCCAGTCGCGCCCATAACGAGGTGATTCGGCAAAGTTATTGAACGAAAAATGTGTTTTTGATCAAATTTAAAGGCATCCCTATGGTGAAGATACCCATAGGAACACATTATTGACTCTATGTCGGTATGTAAGTTTCAAGGAAAGTCTGTTTATTTTATTTGTGCTTGGGGTTCATTAAGTAGGAATTACATTACATGGTTTCACAAACTATGCATTGCATCGCATCATTTTGTTATCTTCTTCATTTGCGTTCGTCTCGGCCAAAACCAAGAAAAATCCATCTCGCTCCTTGAGCAGGATGAGATCGTCTCTCCCGCCTGTGCATCTGAAAAATACCCAGGTGAGCTGGGAACTAGCTTGGCCACGCAACGGTGTGTCAGTGTGTCTTTGGAGCGTGGCTATGGTAATAATAATGGTAAGCGCTCTTTTCGCACCGGTTTATCGCGCGAAACCTTATTCCGTGAGCGCGTCTCCAGATGTTCACCTTGAATCCGAGTCGCCGGCTGCATAATTTGCCGGCCAGCGCACGTGGAGTTTCGAGTGGAGTGGGCTAGACTTTCGAGAATACCCCTTCTTTCCTCGTTCCTTCTTTCCTTCCTTCCTTCCTTCCTCTTTCTTTCCTCTTTCTTTCCTGTTCTCCTCCTAGAGCTCCTAGATTGGTTTGATGAAAAATAGTACATTGGAATTTTTCCTTGTCTAGTCTTGACCATACTGATACCGATATTTTACATTACCATGGGTCTGCTCGCTCGCATCGTCGGTATAAACGACCCCTTTCTTGAACCTCTCGCCTCCTCTATTCGGCGTATGCGAGCAAGCTTGGCTAACAGAGAATGAGCGCCTAGCCAATGTTGTCAGGTTAATTCCTCGTGTACATTGCGAATTGTTGCACTCTTTGTCTTCTGGCCTTTGACAAGAGTGTTTGCCGAAATATTCACGCCTTTTTTCCTTGTCTTACTAGTTGATTAGAGGGATTCCACTTGAGGAACATTCGATCATATAGCGTAGTAAATGCAAGGATAATTTATAAATCGCAAGATATTAACATTTAAACTGTGTGAAATAGTCACAGGGAAATTAATATTGACTTAAAATTACCTGATACTTCTACCAATTACAATAAATCAAACAAATTATGCGTGGATAATTAATTAAAAGCTTATAATAGTCCTAAGTATGAATATAATTTAAATCCCCCCCCCCCCTCCATAGAGAATAGCTAAAAGCTGAAAGTATTTAATTTCAAGCATGCATTACTTTATACTGTTAAATTGCGAATACGATTAATTAGAAAATTAACAACTCGAGCTTCCGTGCTTGGAAAATGAAAACAATGCTCTGTACCAATATTCTGCACTGCAGTTTGTACATGTATACTAATTTTCATTCCACATATCTGCTGCTGATTATATGCTGCTACTGCTGCTGCTGCTGCTTATAAATTAACAATGAATGTGTATTTCAATGTAATTTTGATTCTTCGTAATCTGCGAACAAATATGAGGTCTTAGAATACAAGTTGAAAGATCCATTTCTCACCTCGGAAAGCTTTGAAAAGGATCTCCAAAGCGAAGAGTATGTATATCTGTCGCGATGAATGAAACTTGAAAGTCACTTCTCCTTAATAGTGTTGTATTTCCATTCATGACCGATGGCAGTTGCTACTCATACATCATCAAAGCACTACTACTTACAAGTTGCTCTTATCCTATAAGTTATAACTCGTAAGAGATGCGTTGAAACGTGAATTCATTTAATTGCAATTGTATAATTAATAAGCTAGTGACAGTTCGAGTGACTGATCGAATGACTGATTGAGTGGCTGATCGTTTATCATGCTCGGTTCTGTATCTGGCTGATGTATTTATAAAATCGGGTTACAATTATAATAATAAAAGTACACATATGAAGCCTGGAATTTTTTTTTATCTCCATAGGTAAGTATAATGGTTCAGCCATGAATTCAAGACGATTTTTACGCACAGCGTCACAGAACAAGCGTCGATCTACATAATTTACAATTGTTCGCTGAAGTTGGTACCCCACCTATACGATAATCATACCAAATCGTTATAACACGGGGAATGAATGTTTACCTTACGGCTCGGGAAGGTACAACACCCAGTACAACTCACAACTCATAATTCCAGAAATTTATACAGTGTTGCTTAACTTGATTATTTCCCAAAATCACGAATACAAACGGCCCCATAAGTGGTTGTCCATGGCAGTGTTATACGGATATGCTAAAAAATGAAATCCAAAGAGGCAGGACTCGGGAGCAAGTTTTAATATGTCATTGCGCTGTGTCCCATATCTTTGGTCTGTGCAGACGAAGGAATATAATGTTATGTAAAATAACTACATATATTCCATCTATCTGGTAGGAAATTGCGTGTCTCGAATAAGATTTAAGGGTCAATCATTACCTCATCGTCAACAATAAGATGAGCTGTATTATTCCTGTCATTGCAGGAACTGCGTCGTCTTTTGCGAAGTTTGACGATGATTATGCTGTCCATTTGTTATCACAATCCATTAGTACGAGCCTGTCATGAGCACACATTGTGTGTATTCTGTACACAGTCCTTGGCGGTCTGACAGTTTCTGCCATTGTATGCGTTTATTACTTAGATAATATCGATAAAATTGTAGAAAAATGAGCGATATTGCACATGCGAAGAAATTGATAACTGCGTCATATATACGAAGATGCAACAAGCAACAAGCTACTTTATTTGTGAATTGAGTATATACTACGCAACTTGTTGCGTTTTTCTATAGCGGTCAGTATCGATCCTGGGACGTGGCGGTTGCACATTTCGATAATGATGGTCTACTTCTATAGCTAAGTAATTGCATTTTGTTATGATTCGTTGTTGTGCTCGCTTTTGTGAAGTACATCGTCATTGGGCAAACATAGCAGTCCGCTGATAAAACCCTCCACCGAAGATTATAACTGACATGTGGGTTGTTTTTGTCGATGTCAGGGTTGCGATTCGATATCATAAGTTGCGGATTGATTTACTTCTCGCTACCAGCAACGGTATCTTGTAATTCGTCAGTAAAAAAAAGTCTACATAGATTTTTTTTACTAACTTGGGCTTCCCTTTTGATAATTTTTGTTGACAGTCGGGAAGTGTGCAACCCTTCCGAATGCTATGATACGAGACAAGAGCCAAGAGTGAGTCAATGAAACAAATGATTGTCTCCTCTCGTAATGTCAAATGTGACAAATTATATAGATAACACCCACCGTTTTTAGAGATGAAACAAATGACACACTCAAGTGAAAACGTGTCGATAATACTTGCTAATGGTTAATGCTAATATGACTTTGAAGTACCTTCAATTATATTTTATCGGAAACTTGAAGGGTATATTCTTCCTGGCAAATGCAACAGCCAATTTATTGAAATAAACAATTCGTTATAAATTAATATATTCGCGTTTGTTGAAAGATGTAACATAATTTCGGTGCATTCCGTCTATAGCAGACTATTCACGGGAGTGAATGAAATTGTTCATCAAACATCTTCCTTCTATTTGCAATCTTATCGTCAGATCGCAAGGACATGGTACTCGAGTTATGGATCAAACTATACAAGATAGCAAACACTCGAGCATGTCGCGACTTGATAAAACACTTGAAAGCAATAACAACACTCCATCTCATTGTCCCGTGTTTGCAGACTGCTTCTCGAGGCAGCCAACATCTCCAACCATCCCCCGTCTTGACCACACACATATAATTGCCCGTTGCCGGTTGCGGGGTCCAGAAGGGATAATGCATGTGCAATTCCACTATAGGACGGAGTTATGAGTGTAGTCATACACAGGGCTGGTTCGATAGATTTTTCATATGGAAGCTAGAATCATTTTTCCCTACATTTTTATTAAATACACATGATTGCAGTTTGCATCGAATAAACACTTAACATTCCAAACGTTCATGACATCTTTCCAATGTTTCCAGTCCGCACCTAGGGGAAGCCACAATCTCTTGCCAGTAGCACCTCGTTGGTCAACGAATTGAAGAAACAATTGAAAACATTCCTTATGTTCATGTTAATTTCCAGTCCGCATCTAGAGGAAGCCGCAATCTCCAGCCACCCGACGTCGCACTGTCGTCGCCACCCCCGTCACCCCCGCCACCCCCTCACAGCGCCAGCGCCAGCGCCAGGCCCAACATGCCGGCGAGATTTCCCGAGGTGGACGACCACGGACCGGTCGTCGGTAACCGGCAGAACATGCAGCCGAACGACGCGGGCGTCGGAGGCGTCGGCGGCCTGTTGACCAACGGCTCCCTCTCCAACGCCTCCAATCCGCGATGGAACGTCGACGACGACATCGTCATCACAGGTATGGGGGTCGTCGCCATCCGGCCTGGGGTTGCCACTTGCCAGTGCTTGTTGTACCTATACTATTTTTTTGGAAATTGATCAATGGGTTTCATAAATTTTCGGTAACACACTGGTAATTTTATAAATCGATGTTAAATTTGGTGTTCAGTAAAAAAATGAGCCGCCAGGATTCTGTATCTTCATTGTCAATGCATAATTTCAATGCCTTTAGAGCTTTTTAGGCCCAAAAAGCGAAAAATTTTAAGATAACCATATATATTAAGTAGTAGCTAAATGATTTAAATTCTGGAGCAGTGTTCCTATTCTTGTAGAGTAGGAAATTTTCGATTCATGATACCAGTTTCAAGTAACTGGTATATCTTCAATCTATTTTGAATGGTGTAGAAACGTTTCTGATTAAGCGAATTGGAAACAATATTTAAAAACAATAATCTGTCGTTTCCCCGCCCCCACGCCCATGGTGCAGGTATTTAGTCCTGGGTTTTGAATGATTTGTTCTGCTAGAAAAAATATTGTCATTAATTAATGGCAACGATTATTGCAGGGCTGTCGGGCCGACTTCCGGAGTCTTCGAACATCGAAGAGTTTAAGGAGCAGCTGTTTGCCGGAGTAGACTTGATTACGGACGACGAGCGGAGATGGCCGTCAGGTGAGTTGCACTTTCCGTTGTTTCTTGTCTAGATTTGTAACGAAACTGAAATTCATGAAGTGGAATTTTATGAGAAATAGTTCGTACCACGCTGTCTTGATTTTCTGCCTCGTGTTTTCCGTCTGATTGCTTGATCGCGATTTTTTTTAATTTCGCGATGCACCACATGGTCGAGTTGAAAGTGAAGCCTTGTCATCATTTTCAAATCAACGATTTTGCTAGGATTCTTCCACTATAGAATCATCATCGCTTTTCCCTCGCCGACATTTGATCGGGAGCTTAGGATTAATGATGGCCTTCAAGCTATTAGTGCCTGAAGAAAATGATACCGGAACACATTTGCAATAATCACGTATCTAATTGAAACTCAAAGCGCCCGCGGCAACAAAGCAAATATTACAGACAGTGGCACGACACAGCTAAAAGAGTATCGCAAATAGAACATAATCCCACGAGCCAAGGCCTTGCGATCGGATCATCGCAGGGAAACGCATAACAATTTAACCGCATCTTGCAGCACAGCAGTGCGCATAGGTTTATAATAATACTGATAAATGATAAATGATTATATGAATAACTAGCATGGTTCACTATCAGCAGCTGGAGTGTGTACCTACCTATGCTCTATTCCCCGCAACAGTCTAGATTTGGTACATCTAGATTTGGGTTTTTTATGGCTCTATTTTACTCAATGTCAGGGTCAATGTCATGGAAGATCACGCAGGCAAGTCAGCCTGCGGAAGACCCTTAATCCGACCCTATAATGACCCTAATCTCTATTGTTTTACGCTCATTATGCTCATTTCAAGTTGCGCGCGTCCCTGACGACGTAGCCCCCCACCCCTTACAAGTTGCGCGCGTCACTGATGACGTAGTCCCCCACCCCCACGTCCCGGCGTCCGTGCTCCCGGCGGGCTGACTTGCTAAGTGTACACGAAGGACCGTGTCGGCCAAAATAGTTTTCTGAGATAAATGATAGTACGCAACGGACAGAGTTAAAAACAAGTGCAATCGCTTGCCCGCGAACCAGCGACACAGAATTGTTATGTCTCATCATCGAAATGGGTCTCTAATATAGTAATCCAATGGCGTGGAAATCGACTCAATGGTAAAAATAAAGATTTCTTCTCGACAATTCAGCTGACCTTGAGCCGATCCCAGCTGGGCAACCTACCAAGTGATCGCATTCACAACTCGCAAGTCGCGGATACGAGCTGTTAGGAATGCGATAAGTTGACGGGCTCCCTATACCAGCAGATCTCAGCTGCGTGCTATTTCAAGATGGACGAAGTTTAGACGCCAAGAGAACATTGTTATTGTTTATTTGCGTGATTGTTTTAAGACACATTGCAACTGTGTTTTTGGACCTTGTGTAATTGTGATTGCAATCAACGAATCTATTTTCTTAATTTTCTCCACTTAAATAGGATTTTACGTGAAGAGGTGACAGTGCAATTGGGTTTCAGGACCAAGTGTAATTTTGATGTGAGCAACAATCGAATAGCTTCACATCTATATTGACTCACTTCTCTCCACTTTATTATTTGGAAGTTATATGTAGAGTTTACAGTGGAATTGTGTTTATTGAGTGTAATTGACTAGTGTATTAGTTTATTGAGTTACGACATTGCAACTGTGTATTTAGACCTAATGTCATTGCAAGTGCAATCATCGAATCTATTTACTTATTTAAAGAACTCTGGTACCTTTATGCCTCACACATTCCAACCCAGAGTACAGCTTTCAAATCAATTCTAAGAGAATTCTGACAAACTTATTCAACTGTTTTATAAAGGGTAGAATTAAGAGATCAAACATCTTAATGATTATTTGTAGGTATTATGTAGGTATGTTTCCAGGTCCGCTTAGGATGAAGTGTGGTTGCGCGGCTAGACCCAAAGTTTTTCGATATTTAACCTCATATAGATCAGTTGATACTCGATGTTTGTGCGCTTCACCAACTTCAGGAGTAGACAAATGGGCAGGTGCTCAATGGCAAGTGTTCATAAAATTGGAGACTGTGTTGTGAGCGCTTTATCGAATGGTATAAACATAATTTTAATATTGTAACCTACACATTTTCAACACATTTCATTAAAACGTGCAAAGATTTTATTCTTCGAAGAGTATTGACTAGGCTATACAATATCCTCAATGCTAAGAGTATTGCATGTTAATAATATCTCCTTCTATAACAAATCTCCCTAAATGAATTATACATTATGTTATGAAACAATAAAATATATTAGGTACCATGCAAACTTGAAATCAGAATGTTAACTATACTTCTGAACTACCTACTCCAAATAGAGGCCCACAGCATAGCTATTGAAAGATCTGCACCTAAATCATGACAGTGTTAGTCAGTGATACGTGCAACCTGGGGCCTGCAAGGTATTTCAGTGAATTTCTTTGGTGTAATGTTTTCTGCCTTAAATTAATTTACAGCTAAAAATAATGAAAACTTATTTTCACTGATTATAATCCTTTCGCTGCTAACGAGCGTGTGAGCGCATCTAAGCTGCGTATTCTGACTAATGCTGAGATTCGTTGGCCCAGCAGAGGTATGCTGTTGTATCGCGTTTATTCGTTGAAATCGGATATTGAGTTGACTGTTGTTCATGGAAATGCAGGACGAGGTAACACCTGAGTTTAAAATAAGTGTGCGACTTTGGTTTCTTAATCGACATTACGCAGAAACTGTGCCAACTTAACACATCAAAGCTCCAAAGCAAGGATCAACTGATCAACAATCTGTTCGAGCAAATCAAACCATTTGAAACAATATTGTGCTTGTGGCATGAGGCAGCTCAGCAAAACAAAACTATCCACTATCCTATATTGCATGAAAATGATTCTGAAAACGCCAGTATCGAATTTGATCTATCTAAATATGCTATACAGAGTTATCATCACTACAGAATTAATTTAAAAAACGCTTTGAAGAATTCTGATGCCATGAGCCGTCGTACCCAATGCTTTCGTTGCCCTTTGAAGCTGATGTTGATTCAGACAAGGAAAAGATTCTACTATGACTTCATTTACATGCAGTGCGTCAGTGCCCTGAAGTAAGGATTTGAGATGTGTTGATTATTGTCGATCACCTGTATTGATCATCTGTTGACTTCCCCAATCGCTGAAAACTTATTAAAACTACTGACTATTATATTATGCAATATTTGATAATTTAGGTATTATTTTCATTGCAAAGTGGCGAAAATGGTTACACATCACTGGTGTAAGTTATACCTCACCAACATGTAATTTATAAAAATACTATACAAAAACATGTGAAATAAAAAAAGAAAAAAAAACTAAACGTTTTTTAAAAAATTAGGAAGACCCATCTCTTGCCTCTTCCTCCTTAAAGTACATGCCTTAAAATACATACCTTAAACATTGACATCAAAATTAAAAAACCTCTACCAAATTCAATGCCTCTACTTAAAAAAGAATTGATATGGATTGTAGTGCTGCCTGGAAGCCCCCGCTTCTCTTTTATATTTACAAGATAATTGAAACTAAATATGTGTACTTATGGTACTTTTACTAAATTCTTTCACTATCTTTGACACATTTACTGGCGACTTACTGGACTGACACATTTACATTTAATTTGTGAAATCGGTTGGTAGCTGAGGTCTTCTCGGGACATGCAAAGTCAAGCGACTGCGACATGCGACTGTCATCTGCAAAATTGCATTCCCCCTAAAGGAAGTCGATGAGGGGCGTAGAATATACCGTTAACATGCTAATATGCATCGCAAAACACCACAATTCACGATTGTTCGGTCATGATTACAAGGGATGCAAACCTTCCGATTACTTGACTTCGCATGTCCCGAGAAGACCTCAGCTACCAACCGATTTCACAAATTAAATGTAAATGTGTCAGTCCAGTAAGTTGCCAGTAAATGTGTCAAAGATAGTGAAAGAATTTTGTAAAAGTACCATAAGTACACATATTTAGTTTCAATTATCTTGTAAATATAAAAGAGAAGCGGGGGCTTCCAGGCAGCACTACAATCCATATCAATTCTTTTTTAAGTAGAGGCATTGAATTTGGTAGAGGTTTTTTAATTTTGATGTCAATGTTTAAGGTATGTATTTTAAGGCATGTACTTTAAGGAGGAAGAGGCAAGAGATGGGTCTTCCTAATTTTTTAAAAAACGTTTAGTTTTTTTTTCTTTTTTTAACTAATACAGCCGATATTTTGGTTTGAGTGTTATGTTGCAGACCAAGAGATCTGAATAGCGATAGCCAAACTTTAACCAATGATGAGAGAGGGTAACATGTGAAATCACCCAGTGATATTTACGAGAAGATTGTCTTGTTGCGTTCCAAGCTTTAGCAGAATTGAAACTTGTCAATTTTTTTTACTTCGAGATCTGTAGACAGATATAATTCCAACAAGGCATGCAGTTTCGAGATAACATCCTAGTAAATGATTGGCGGAAAATAGCTAGAGACGAGATTGTTTTTAATTTTTCCACTCGGGAATGATCGCATTGTGAATGCACTCTGTTCCATCTACCAATGCCGCCATCATCCGATTTGCGATTCGGCCAAACTAGAGAGCGCGCGTATGAGTGATGACCCCTGCTCTGTTGCTGCTGCTCGCATGTTCTACATGTGCTGTGATAAGAGCCGAATGTGTGAGCTCTATCCTTGGCCTTGCGTCACCGCGCGCGAATCCTTGTGCAAGGCCATTGCCGAACGATCTCGTATACGTAATACACGTCTCGCGGGATTGACACACATTTGATGCGCGCAATCGCTACCAAGCGGTTTCTTGCTCTCTCTTATCACAAGCTCGCGTCATCTGTGATGGACTGCTAGTAAATTGGCATTGTGCTTAATATGTTATTGTCACTCGCCAAGCTACAGCAATTTTATTTTAGCACAATTTGTGCTAGCCCACCCAAAGGACTGTAATTTTCAAACAATTCTAACGATCTCCTAGCTTGGGCTTAAAGAAAGTGAAACTGCGACCATGGAGGTATATCTCCATGCTGCGACTAACTCCCGGCAGGAACGAGAAAGAAATAGCCTAGAGAAGTGTCCCGGTGTCGGTAAACTAGGAATTCGACTCGTGAACTCATCTCATTTATTATTTGCGCTATGAAATGCTTAGAGACGTCACATCCCGCACGGAGGAGGGTCTTCTGACATATTGAAGGCGTAAGATATCTTATTACTTCCCTACGCCATTAATTATTCAACGAGCTCTACTGATCGACTGCAGTTCAATTTTTCAATCGATATTGACTAGGAAAGCATCCAACTCTGCGCGTCTTTGCCACATTTGGCATTGTTATGATTTACGGCTCTGGCACCAAACCACCGGCTCCATCGACGACTATGAGCCAATGGCACATGATGTATCTCACAGAGTGCGCAAAGTCGGTGACACTGACCCACTGGCTGGGTCAGCGCCGAAACGTAGCCAAGACCCCATGGCAAGATCTCAACATGAACGCCCTCCGGCGATGAAATTCATTTAGAATTATGCATATTACAAGTTGGAACACTGCTAATTACTGTAATCTCACATTTGTGTACATCGCGGAAAAAACTGCTCAGCTTACCTACTTTTTCAAGCACACACATCTTTTATTCACGTGTTGGCATTGTGCAATGCAAATTTGTATGAAATTAAATAGACACGCTTTTTTATCTTGCGTTTTCATTTCATTTCAAATGATTTAAACATATAAAAAGTATTATAATTGATCTTAAACTATGTGCATGAAAAGCAGTTTAAACACACTTAACTTTTATCAGCTGGGAATTTCCTTCCATGATGATTGAAATGCAAATTTTTCGATGGGTTTCCTTTTCAAAGCATTTTTTTGGTATATTGTATGCATTGTCTGCAGGGCCACTTAAAATTTGATGAAGTGTATGCTTTTATAATGGACCTGCACCTATTACATTCGATCAAAATGACTTCATGATACCCACTCCTAAAGCCAGGTAGAGCAATCCGGGTTGTGATCTCCCTATCTTCCTTTATTGTTTAGCAGAGCTAATAAATATTTTTTATAGACTGGTAGTACGGCCAGTGGGTATCTGACGTAATTTTTCTCTGAGTGCAATAGGTCTATTGCTATTCCCCGCCAAAAATTGTAAAAAATAGATCAATGGGATTTCTAAACTTGTGAAGTTTGTCTGTGTTTCTATGCCCTAGTGTTACTGAAAGTTGAAACCCATGTTAGAACCAAATGGAAATAGGAGTTGCAAAAAGCCATTTGCTCATCTTTGTCAACAACCTCAAAAAGTCTGGATTAGTGAAGGAATCACTTCGACAAGACTCTGACTTCACTTTAGACAGTTCTCTCTTCATTGCCGTCGCCCTCATCGACACCAAAGACCAGTTCTACGTCCCCGCCACCACCAGGCCACCGACATTCGACAACCCGACATAACCCTGCGCAGGCATATTATCATTCCACACAAATTGTCTCTGCACATCCAAACATCGTACCATGTAAAAATGTAAGTACAAAAAACAATTCCTCCGTGTATTCCGCAGGCATCCACGGGCTGCCCACGCGCACCGGCAAGCTGAAGGAGCTCTCACGCTTCGATGCCACCTTCTTCGGCGTGCACGCCAAGCAGGCACACGTGATGGACCCGCAGCTGCGCATGCTGCTCGAGCTGACGCACGAGGCGATCGTCGACGCTGGCGTCAACCCCGCCGACGTCCGGGTGAGTGGTGGAGCCGGCCGCCGCTGTTGCTGCAGCGGTTTGCGCTGACTTGGCGGTTAATGGAAGCCTCCGAGCCGGCATTTAAAGCTGGAGACTGTGTGGAGATTGCCAACCAAAGTATCCATGTATAATAGAAAAAAAGGTCCAGGAATCTCGTATTCGGGCCGTGATATCTAGCATTTCGCGCTCCCTGCACCCAGTTACGGGAGCATGCGTACGCAGCATGCATACGCATACGCATGCATACGCATACATGCATAGCATGCATACGTTGCTTGTTTAGCACTTTTTGAAGTCACTGGATGGGAGGAGCGCTGAAGAAAATGCTTGACATTCATGCCCATTTATGTGTTTCTCGGCTTTCTTTTCCAGAAACTTTTCTTGGCAATTTCCACGCTGTCATCAGTTTCAAGTTCAAAATCGGAGGATTTATTTAATGGTGCCCTTGTTGGAATTGGATACGTGGGCCTGATAGTATGCCAATAATATTGTTGAAGCTTCATAAGATTATAGCATGACAATGCACTGGGTCTTGGCAGAATAGCAACACCACCAAGCAACACCACCATCACAACAAAAAAAAAAAAAAATTAGACCACCAACTGAAACATCAGGGACTTTGTGTCATTAACAGACTTGAATCACTTAAATTTCTAAATTGGCCTTGATCAACTGTAATGAACCTCAGTGTAATGATTGAATGATTAAGGTATGCCAAAATGAACTGTAACTTTTTGCCACTTAATCATATAATGTGATAATGAAGGCAATTAGTTGGATGTTTGTGTGTGTGTGTGTTGTAATTTGTTTCAATGCTAAAATCTGATGCAGATTAGCAAGTAAATTATTTCAAAACAGTAGCATGAAAAAATGAAACTCTGTATAAACTGATCAAAATATAAATTAGATATTATGGCAATGTCCAATATGTTTTTTTTGCACTGGCCTGCCACATGAGACCATTGGAGAAAGCGCAAATGGCATTCAGCTAAAATTTAAGTGTACAGCTTCTTATATCGCTTGAACCGAAACCGTGGATTGTGCGCCGCGTAGTGCAACGATTCCGTGTGCCGTGTTGCAGGGCTCGCGTACCGGCGTGTTCATCGGCGTGTCGCAGTCGGAGAGCGACGAGTTCTGGACCAGCGACCCCGACAAGGTCAACGGCTACGGCCTCACCGGGTGTTGCCGCGCGATGTTCCCCAACCGCATTTCCTACACGTTCGACTTCTCAGGTTGGTCGCAGGTCGCAGGAGTGTACAGGGTGGAATGGTATTGTGTGCCGTAAGCGTTGCAGTTAGTCTTTTAGAGGCCATTGACCTCATCAGATTCGAATGGTACTACCTATTTAATTTAAATTGCTTTGTGGCTGGTAGTCACAGGCAAATGATACTACTTTCTATAAAATGCCCGGCTCAGATGGAGATTCGAATTGAAAGAAACTCGGCATTTAAAGTGTTAACCAGACATTGATATTGTACTAATTCACGTGGCTGAACACACTAGGTAAATAAGTGGTGGTGACAAAAGATAAAATATGTTCGACTGGAAAAGTTCATATGGTTGATAAATATAAAGAAATAACACGATAAATGATGATTGTACCACAAGAGTGCAAGGGAATAAGAGGCAACACGTGAACAAGACAAGAGCGTGAGACGGAATGGTCAGGTATCTGGTTATCAGGAAATGGAGCCGAGTGGAGAACTGGGGAAATCTGAAGTACAAGGGCAGTCAAGTGAGCACCGATGGGGCAGAAGGCGAGGATTTTCAACACGGCCGCTAACAGCTAGGACGTACTACTTTGGCGGTAGCGACTAACCGGGCGTCCTCCCGCAGGTCCCAGCTACGCCGTCGACACCGCCTGCTCGTCGAGCATGTTCGCGCTGCAGCAGGCAGTGACGGCGATGCGCACGGGCCAGTGCGACGCTGCCATCGTCGGCGGCGTCAACCTGCTGCTGAAGCCGACGTGCTCGCTGCAGTTCCACCGGCTCAACATGCTCAGTCCGCAGGGCATGTGCAAGGCTTTCGACGCGTCGGGTACGTACGTTAGCGTCGCCGTCGGTTACAGTCTTGCTTGGATGGGGTTTCGGGAGAGTAAAGAGACGTTAAGTGGCCTCGGCCGTAGAGAAGTTGGATTCTACAAGTGATTTCTTAACTTAATGATGCCTAGTACATATGGTTATCAACTATCTTGAGACATTTTCAGACAAATGATGTCTTGTTCCAAACAAACAGCTTTTTGACCGCTAACAAGCCAAATTAGGTGTCATCCCAATAGCCAAATTTTCTAGGCCTATGGCACGACAAACCTTGGCAGTAAATTATTAAAAATTGGTATTGTTGTTGATAGAAATGAATAGTCAAGTCAAAAATGTGTGTCCTGAGTCTGGATTCTAGACTGAGATATTATTATCCCTGGACTTGCAAGGGTAATGGTCTTCCAATGCCTTTACCAACTTAGCTACCTGGACAGCCTTATTTCAATTCAATAGGAAATTAAGAAAAAATAAATGTTAATACATATCCCTGTCTGGACACATATTTCCGATTAGATAATTCGTGTCCGATAATACTTTGCTACGGTTCACGCGACGAGATTTGCCGTCCGGTTCCATTCCCGAATTGAGCGACATTGTGCCGCTGCAAACAAATTTCCTCTCTGCCGGCACCCTCTGACCTGACCCGCGTCCCCGCAGGCAACGGCTACGTGCGCAGCGAGGCGTGCGTCGTGATCTACCTGCAGAAGAGCTCCAGCGCGCGGCGGGTCTACGCGACGGTGGTGAACGCCAAGACCAACACGGACGGCACCAAGGAGCAGGGCATCACGTTCCCGTCGGGCGACATGCAGAAGAAGCTGATCAAGGAGGTGTACGCGGAGGCGGGCCTTGATCCCGCCGACGTTGTCTACGTCGAGGCTCACGGCACCGGGACAAAGGTACCATCGATCGTATCGACTCAGCCAGGGGGCGAGCTTATACCATTACCTTCTAGTGAAAGAATTCAACTATTATTACAAATGGTTTTGGAGGGCAAAATCCAGAGCCATGCAGTGTTATTGGCTTTCTTCTTACTTGTAGTACAGACAGCTACCAAATATATAAATTAAGATTGCGATCTTTGACAAAGTATATTTATTAGCGTAGGTACCTACTTCAATGTCGTACAATTTGTTTTTTCTGAATGTCAGGCCTATGAAGTTAGAGGGCCAATTATAGATGAAGGGTAAAAATTAATTTTTTTAAAGTATTGTGTAATACCTTAATAACAGAATGTTTGCAATGCTATACAACCTGGTTTGACTTGCATGCCAAACGCGTAGATTTTCTCCTAAACTAGCCGTGAATCAAAACCGAGCACGAGAGATGGGCTTCAGTCATGCTTTCCGCCCGATAAAAGTTGGTGGCGTCTGCGTCTCCTCCTCCAGGTGGGTGACCCGCAGGAGGTGAACGCGATCGCCGAGGTGTTCTGCAAGAACCGCAACGCGCCGCTGCTTATCGGCTCAGTCAAGTCGAACATGGGCCACTCGGAGCCGGCGTCGGGCCTCTGCTCCGTCGCCAAGGTGCTGATCGCGATGGAGGCCGGTGTGATTCCCGGCAACCTGCACTTCAGCCAGCCCAACGCCGACATACCGGCGCTGAACGACGGCAGGCTCAAGGTACCGCCGCCAGCTCATTGAATGCCACGAGTATTGCTTAATTCCTCTGGCTGTGCAGTAAGACCCTTTTTATTTTCATGAATATATACACAAAATATGACGTTGATTGATCATTTGGATTTTATAAAATGCACCTCTATAGAGAACTAAATGAATCCATGTCCAGAGCATCTTAGATGAATGAATGCTATTCTAATGGGACTAATAATCCCAGACAGGGGGATTGTTGATTGAAATGAGATCTTAACGATCAAATCTCTATTGTTGTGCATGATCTTGTCATCAACATACTGATGGACATGCAGCAAAATCAGAGTCACCTAATCGCAGTGCAGTGATGATAGTGTTACATTAATGAATGCTGTCATAAGGTGGGGTGGTTGACTGGCCACTGTTTCCAGAGGAGCGACGATCTGAACATGCCGCACATTTTTGCAGGTGGTGGACAAGTCTATGCCGTGGGCCGGGGGCCTGGTTGCCGTTAACTCGTTTGGCTTTGGCGGCGCCAACGCACACATCATTCTGCGCTCGAACCCGAAGCCCAAGGTTCTGCCGTTGCCGGTAGGTGACCTGAGAGATTGCGACAGTGCGATTAATTTCTGTCTTATGACTGGTTCCTTTGATAAAATACTTGTATGAATTAGCGTGTCTATTCAGGGGTTGTTTTCTGAATAAATGCTTATACCTAGATTAAAGTAACTTTTACACACTTTTTTGGAGACCTATAGGCTTGGACAGGAATTTAGGAGGCCAAGAAAATCCTTTGTCAATGGCTAGAACAGAAACTGTAAAAATCTGCAATATTTGTCTTGGCTCTTGAGTGGTTAAAAAAAAATTGATCACATAATCAAAAATTTTGACTTGTCTAACATTGTGTGTACAGAATTAATTTGCTGGTGAATCTCATCAGGGAGAGAAAACCACAGCTGTTGTTAACTGTGTTCTAAAAATTGGGAGCCTTCATCGTTAGCAATGTTACAAGAAATACGGTGATTAACTTGGAACCTGCCAGTCCACACAAAATGTACTTTCTGAAGTCCCGACCGCTTTAAAGTGCAACTTGCTGTGAGCGTAATTGAGCTGCCCGTAACATTGCCACGCTGCCCCGCAGAGCGACAATAAGTTTTTGAACTACCGACCGCTTTATAGTCCGACTCCACCGTGAGCGTAATGGAGTCGATCGTAACGTTGCCTTGTTTCCGCCCAGAACGGCGAGGCGAGCCTGGTGGCGGTGTCGGGGCGGACGGAGGCAGCGGTGACGGCGCTGCTTGACCGCCTCGCCGCATCGCCCGCCGACGACGAGCTGGCCGCGCTGGTGCACGCGGTGCACGCTGGCAACATCGCAGGCCACGCGCACCGCGGCTACGCGCTCATCAAGGGAGCCACGCACACGCGCGAGCTGGCGGTGAGCATTCGCAGTCGCAATTGAAATCGAAATCGCAGGCGTAATCGCAGGCGCAATCGCAGATACCTTTCAGCGCTGCTTGCCGTATGGGGATAGGCGTCCCGAGGTCTTCCCTGATTTTCTGCTGCTGCACTGCTAGCTGTATGGGGGTTGGGCATTTTTCAGTTTGGTTCTATTCCTCAATTGCCATACTTAGGGTTTTCTTAAATTGGAATCAAACCACCCCTTAAACCATACTTAGGGTTTTCTTAAATTGGAATCAAACCACCCCTTAAATTGCATATATTTTATTAGAAATAAAATATTTACTCGAAAATATGTTTCCAGACCAGACCAGAAATGGGAATACAGGAAGAGGGTCCCAGGTTGATGTCCCAATCTGGACACTCATTTTTGATTGAACACTTTGTTTCCAATGACTTAGTCCTTAGGTCTGCCCTGTGTTGATACTACCATATAACAGCTGGCTGTGTGGGGATCGTCACCCCAAGGTCTTCCCTGTTTTTTGTTAGGCAGTTATGTTGCTAGGAGCACTACTAGCTTTGCACGGAACAGCATGCTGAGGCCCTCATGTGTCTAGATGTTGAAAAACTATCAGTTTTGGTCCTTTCTAGTTGAACCAAGTTCAAGTTGTATGGGGATCGGAATGACTTGAATTTCTACTGTTATCCATGTGGGGGGTCATGTGGGGGGTTATTAAAATTTAAAATCGAGAAATTTGTCCAGGAATACGATCACAATACTAGAGTACCAAGTTGCAAAGTGATGGATATTTCCCTATTTTTATTAATCGAGCATGGATGAGTGATACCTACAGGTATTCTCTTAGTTTGGCAATCCCATTCCATGACGGCTGTAGCTAGTCAAACGCCACTAGTCTTGATAAATGTGGCAACGCGTGTGGCCTGACCCGGATGTTTGGCATGGCCCGGTTGCAGGAGGTGACCGGTGAGAAGCGGCCGGTCTGGTTCGTCTTCTCCGGCATGGGCACGCAGTGGGCGGGCATGGGCAAGGACCTCATGAAGCTGGACGTCTTCGAGAAGGGCATCCGCCGGTGCAGCGAGGCTCTGCAGCCCGAGGGAGTCGACCTCTACGACATCGTGCTCAACGGTAGGTCGCGAAGAAACCGTTCTGAGCTCGTCATCGCGTCTAATCTACCCAACCTCTTTCATTGTTAATTTAGCTAGGCATTATATCGAAGATTGATTGAAGAAGATTTAGAGGAGAGGCAACAAGAGTTGGAAGAAGGTAGAATTAGAGAAATTGTGGGAAGATAGAGGAGCACGGAAGGCGTTAGTGGAAATGTAGGAAGAAGAGAATAGTGAAGAAGAGGAGGAAGAAATATCAATATAGGCTTGGCCAGCCGGATGTCTGTAAGAAGGCCTTAATTTGTGTTTCCTCTAAGACCCTTACTACCTTATGGACGATTAAAACTGATTATTATCAGAGCCATGGATAGATGTTTTGGAAGTGTACGGTTTTGCATTTTTTGAAGTGGTTTGTAGTCCTAAAACGGACCTTGGTGTAAGCCAAGTGGTTTAGGAAGTGGTTTAGGAAAGTGGAAACCATTTCCAACAGAGAAAAAACTGTACGCTTCCATAATATTATTATTGTATCCATCTAACCCGAGCAACCCGTATAACCCGTCTAACTTTGTGTTTCCGCTCCCCCGCAGGCACCGACAAGACGTTTGAGAACGTGCTGAACTCGTTCATCTCGATCGCGGCGATCCAGGTGGCGCTGGTGGACGTGCTGACGTCGGTCGGAATCCACCCGGACGGCATCGTCGGCCACTCGGTGGGCGAGCTGGGTTGCGCGTACGCCGACGGCACGTTCACGGCCGAGCAGGCGGTGCTGGCGGCGTACTGGCGCGGCCGCTGCATCCTCGAGTCGAAGCTGCCGCCGGGCGGCATGGCGGCGGTGAGATTTTGTTGGCCCGCTTTTGTTAGCGTCAACGACGTTATGATTCTGCTTGCGGCATTGTGATGTGGATTAGGGATGCCTTCGGTTAGTAAAACCGTAACCAGATAACCGTCCACAGTATCCGGATATTATCCGGATAGTAAAAAAAACGCTGAACAGCCAAAAAAGAAAAAAAAAAAATGCGAGCGGAGAGCCAAGGCAGGGTGGGCCCTATACTGCCTACAATCTACACAGACAGTTCAATGAAACAATCAGATCATTTTTCCTACGTCCGCAAGGTATTCCTACATGCTGCCATGATGACTCACAATTAACTCTGGTTAAGATAAAGACAGTTGAGGGGCAGTTACTGAGTGTAGAGGGGGGGGGGGGATATGCAGCAGACGCTCCTGCTTGCTAATGCCAGCCGCTCGGGAGGTGGAGAAGCCATGTCTGCGCGGTACTCTCCATGTCAACAACATAATATATATATATATATTTTTTTTTAAACAATCCGGATAGTTAAAACTGTATCCGGATAATGCCGTAACCGTAACCGACTCGGTTAATCGGATAACCGCCAGCATCCCTAATGTGGATCGATTTTTGGTTCCCCACTGTCTTCAACCGAGTATTATGCTAGGCAGTTGAATTTAGAAATAGGAAACTGCTGGAATAGCGTAGTTGAGCAGGCGACAGAATCGTCATAACTTATGACGCATGTCTTTTTCTAATCTTAGCACGTTAGTTTTTAGAAAAACTGGGTAGGAATTGAATAATAAGTCCCAAACTCGGACTTTTCCCAAATATGACTGAATCGTCATTACCGTCTAGGCAGCTTGGTTTGAAAATAAAGCATCACAGCCATCTTAAATACAACTTTACTACACACAATATTAGTGTTTTCAAACCGAAATGCAATTTTAACCAAAATGCAAGAACTTGTTACATGTATGGTAGTAGATATATTAATTCAAGAAAAAAAAAATCCATTAAAAAAGGATATTTGCATTAACTAGCACATATAACTACCACAACGGTAATTGCGTCTCTTCCCTACAGTGTACAACTTTTTCTGCACTGAATCTTGCTGCGTTCACGCCTCCTCCCGATCATGCCAAGCTTACATTATGATTGATACTTTGTTTCTAAGCTTGCGCTCCCGTCTGTCAGGTGGGCCTGTCGTGGGAGGAGGCGAAGGCGCGGTGCCCGGAGGAGATCGTGCCCGCGTGCCACAACAGCGCCGACAGCGTGACCATCTCGGGGCCGACGGAGTCGGTGTCGCGCTTCGTCAAGCAGCTGCAGACGGAAGGCGTGTTCGCCAAGGAGGTGCAGTCTTCCGGCGTCGCCTTCCACAGCCGGTACATCGCCGAGGCGGCGCCCAAGCTGCGCAAGTACCTCGACCGGTGAGCGCCCGCCAGCTTCTTGTCGTATCTGTTATCGTTTGGGACAGGTGAAGATGGTTTTTGCTCTCATGATTGATTTTTGGTTCCGAAAAGAACCCGGAGTGTGATTTTGTTAATTTTTTTTATGGTGAGATGAGTTGAGATGAGAACTTTTGTCTATGTCTTGAATGGAACAAATAAACGCTCTCATCTCAGCTCATCTTGCCTAAAAAAACAACGGAATCACACTACAGGTCTGTTGACGTTTCGACACCAACATTTTATAAGTTTAATATTAATATTATAGATTATATTGTTACAAATGTCTAATGAGAATCGCCATGTTCCCTTTCTAATTTGATAAATCACATGCCGAGACTGAAGTTTGCATTTTCTCCCCATCCACAACAAAGTCTGTGTTAGGACCAGAAATCAATCTATTATCCCCACGGTTTTGCTGCCTTCGACTCTACCATGAAGAACCTTGCAAATCAAAGTGAAAACTTAACTCATGACCATTAATCATTATCGAACCCCTTTTTGAAGTTTTAAACCCTGGCTCAATACATGCAAAGCTGTATCTACCAGCCACCATCAATTCGGTCCTTTTACTAATGTAGCAACCATGTGAACTCAAATGGAAATTGATTGCAATGCCGTGAAAACAAGATTCAAGTTTGAATCATCCTGTAACGCTGTCCGTTTCGGCGTCGGATTCCAGCGTGATCACGAACCCCAAGCCGCGGTCGGCGCGCTGGATCAGCTCGTCGATCCCGGAGGTGGCGTGGGGCACGGCGCTGGCGCAGAACTCTAGCGCCGCGTACCACGTGAACAACCTGCTGTCGCCAGTGCTGTTCCACGAGGCGCTGGCGCACGTGCCCGACCGCGCGGTGGTCGTCGAGGTTGCGCCGCACTCGCTGCTGCAGGCCATCCTCAAACGCTCGCTGCCCGCCGGCTGCACCAACATTGGCCTTATGAAGCGCTTGCATCCCGACAACAAGGACTTCCTCATGGCCAGCCTCGGAAAGTGAGTGGCTCAGTACTATCGTTACAGTCGTGGGGCTTTAATGCCAGCCTTAAAATTATAAGGTGGCTGTATTGGGAGGGCAAGGACTCTCTCATGTCTTGTCTTGGGAAGTGAGTGGCCAACAAAGTTCATGCGGGGTCGACAGTTTTCAATTTCATGGATATTATTTTGGCCTGCTGGAATGGTTGGAAAGATCATGTACACTGAAGCCTATTTTCTGAGGGTTTTTTTTTTTGGGGACTTGGGTTTTAATATGGTGGGTTTGAAATGTTCATGAAGATGATGCATTCTTTCTCTTGCCTGCCTTGGGAAGTGGGTGCTCATCAAAGGACTATACATTTAACAGTGTAAACGGAACAAGTTAGTACCGTAACGGGTATAACTTGTTGAACGCCAAGCATCCTAGCCTTAAATTGTTTGAATCTCCCAACAGTCACTACATAACATAAGCTCATAATACAATATACACACATTAGAAGGCTCATATCAACACTTCAGGGATTATCTTCAATACCGTGCTTATGGAATTTCACAGATGAAGCGTACTGAAACGTGCTTCATCGAAATGGCCGGTTAATGCGATGCTAACGCACTCCCCCTCTCCAGGCTGTACAACGCCGGGCTGCAGCCGAAGCTATCGCGTTTCCACCGCGAGGTGACGTTCCCGGTGTCGCGCGGCACGCCGATGCTGTCGCCGCTTATCGGCTGGGACCACTCGGCCGAGTGGAGCGTCGCGAGCTTTGCTGGCCGCGGCGCCGCCCGGTCGGGCGAGAGCGTCGTCGACGTCGACCTCTCCAAGGAGTCGGACGCCTACCTGGCCGGCCACGCAATCGACGGCAGGGTGCTCTTCCCCGCCACCGGATACTTGGTGAGCGTCGTTTGCGGTGCGCTGTGGGAGTTGTTTTACGATTTGCAGTATAACCATCAATGTCAGGGTTTCTTCCTTGCTATTGGATTCTGGTTAGTAGGACTGCATGGTGAATATCTTCCCTGCTACCAGATTCCTGGTTGCTTGCTTGTGTCGGCACCTTGCTACCTGGTCAGAATCGTTCAGTATCAGTATGATCTCCTATCATCAGTACCCACAGCCAGGTGTTGCTGTACAACTGTAGTAAGAGTTGTTAGCAAACTTTAATTGATGAGTATCAAGTGGCTACACAAGGGGATGTAGATACACACACACTCATTTATTTGGAATGCCCTCATATTCCATGACTAGTTATCCGCTTGTTGGCTAGATCGTAAAAAACTCGACTGATTACGGTGCGTGTCCCTCTGTGCAGACGGTCGTGTGGCGCACATTCGCCAAGCTGGCTGGCAAGTCGTTTGAAGATCTTGCCGTCGTGATGGAGGACATCCAGTTCCACCGCGCCACCATCATGCCCCGCGATGGCTCCGTCAAGTTCCTCGTCAATATCTTCGAGGGCACCGGCGAGTTCGAGGTAAATTACCTGTCAAGTGCTGAGTCTCCGTGATTTGCACGGCAAGCTTGAGTAGGATTCATAACCAAGCTGCGAGGTGCAATTCAGCTATGGCGATTTCATTAGTTGATTGTGTGTTGAACCAAGATGCGATACAAACGGATGGAACAATTGCCTCTGTAGATGCAGCCTGCTGCAGCCTTATTATTTATTTTATGTCTCTATGCCTCTGCAACTTTTCGATTTATGCAATGATTCATCTATACTTCACAAGTTCACATAACCCATAATGCATTTTAAATTATGCTCTAGCACCATCCTATCCTAATTCCTAAGAGATGGAAGCTGATCAATGCTGATAAACATTGAAAATATGCATTCACCTTCTAAAAGTCTTAGGTTGAGAGCTGTAAAGGTCAATGTTATATTTTTAAACTTTTCAGTCACACTTGACTTGCAAAGGTCCTCTTGCAAAGGTGCCCTTTACAGGTTCAATCGGAGACAACACAAATGTATTCCCATATACCACACACTTGCATACTTGCTCTGTGTTGAGTTTTGAATGTGGACTATTGTCTGGATTGCAACGTACCTGCATCATACATCTGGAAGCGAGCCTGACATTGCATGCTCCGCACAGGTGTGCGAGGGCGGCGCCGTTGCTGTGACAGGCCGCATCTCATCCCCCGAAAACGTGGACAAGGAGTTCCTGTCGCTGCCCGCCGCTGCCGCCGCCCCCGCCGAGAAGGACGACCTGCCGCTGACGGCCGCCGACGTCTACAAGGACCTGCGACTGCGCGGCTACGACTATACCGGCGCGTTCTGTGGCATCCAGGAGGCCGACAACCGCGGCGTCAACGGCACGCTCAAGTACGTGATGAGGCGGCGGCGGCGGTTGGTTTTAGATTGCTGGAACCCTTAATCAGTCAGACTTTCTGATTAGGATTCCCCTTAACTTGTGGCAACTTTATACTGTATTTATACTATCTTATGCTGCATATTTTGAGCCTGCTACACACCTAATATGCTCAAAGTGCTTGTTTTTGTCTGATATGAAGTCAACGTCTCTTAACTCAGTAAATGAAACATTTTGAAAAATTCCCCACTGCTTCATCAAAGGCACTAAGGTACTTTCAATGTTATTAATCATATTTCTCACAGCCGCCAGGATGTGTTTTGCACATTTTCTGAGTCAATTTCAGCAACACGTAGCTGAAAACTGGCGAAGTTTTGACAGTATTTCAGTGAAAATCGACGTTGTGGCCTGACGATGTGCGGTTTGTCGCGCAGGTGGGAGGAGAACTGGGTGAGCTTCATGGACACGATGCTGCAGTTCTCGATCCTCGGGAAGAACACGCGCGAGCTGTACCTGCCGACGCGGCTGCAACGCGCCGTCATCGACCCCAAGCGACAGAGGCTAGCAGTGGACGCGCTCGAAGAGGGACAAGGTGAGAACGTCGAGCAAGCACTTTACTCTAATAGCTAGTGCCACTACAATGACTGCACGGACTTCTCTTAAATGCCTCAGAACGATAAGGAAACAACTGCAGCCAAATGCTATTGGTTACTTATTCTGAACAAGTTAGAATCTATTTCTAACAACTCAAATAAGAATAGGTTACCTAAGAATAGGTTATAAGAATAACACTGTCCGCTCGGCATTAGTAGTCAACATTACAGAAATTCAGGGGCGTGCGGTCTGGGTCTGCAAGGTATGCGCCGCATACCCGCTAAAATCTGTTTTACTTTTATTTAAAATACTTAAATTGCAATTTTTCCCAAGAAAAATCGACTTGTTTTCCTTCATGCGTTTAATTGTGTAGCGCTTTGCCGCGTTATTCATGGTTTGACCACGTGCTCGAATGCTTTCTCGCTCTGTGCAAGGCTTCGTCTCTCTCTCTTTCTCGGCTCTGCCATAGCTGGTAGCCTGGTACTCGCTTGGAAGCTCGCATACCCTGTCTAGCGCTGCAAAATGAGGCAAACGCCGGCCAGCGTGTTAGAATACACCCGCACCGCGCCCCTCGGTGGCTTCAGGAGGAGGTCTAGGGTATGCGTTATGACCGGCCTGTCGTGCGCAGAAGCCAATATTATCACACGCACGTGTACTCGAATGAGTTACCCCGTTCCCCCTTTTTCGCTTGACATCTCCTACTTCGCTTGCCCCTACTCTGATTTTCTGGAGTCCAGTCAACCTCGGCGAATGTTGATGCAGGTGTTCCCTTGCAATTCACGAGTGGTTAGAATAAGTGCGCTAATGCTAATAATGTATTCTGTGAGTGGTGGTGAAGCACAATACAATAATTTTATCCAAACAATTTTATTTTAATAGTATATTATGGAACAGGAAGAGGGAGTTGATTGCTTAGTTAGCCAGCTACTGACAATCCCTTTTGCTAGAAGAACTTAGCACAGGTAGATTTGAGATAAATATAGCGCATACCCGTCCAAAGTTTCACCGCACGCCACTGCAGAAATTACAGAACTTTTATTTCTAACTGTAATAGTTTATTTTTGAAGATATGCTAGTGGTAATTAACATGTTTTGGGGCAGTGTTCTAATAATTGATTTTGATATTTTGAAATAGCACCATGCGCATTTAGTTTAATGAGTTGGTGAAATGAATTTGGTGGCATTTTTTTAGAATGATCTGGTCCTGGATAGACTTAACAAGACACTAACAAGAGTCTTTGTATTAAAATACAAATTTTAATGTCTCTCATCTCATTCACGACTGCTGGCATGATCACAAGTTCATAACTCTGGGCCAAAGTTGGGTGAAGGAGATGCTGGTCACACCAGTTGAACGCTGCGATAACCGTGGCTGCGCGTTGCTATGCGCAGGTCTGCCGGTGTCCGTGCACAGCGCAATCAACGTGCTGCGTTCAGGCGGCGTCGAGCTGCGCGGGATGAAGGCCAGCCTCGCACCACGCCGCCACCAGGCGCAGGCCGCGCCCAAGATCGAGAACTACACGTTTGTGCCGTACGAGAACACACAGGTGCGTCCTGCTTTGAAATCGGTTACCATTTGCCACGGTGTATTGATGAAGAGTCCAGTATCATCATGGTCCAGTTGACATCGATGTCACAGCAATCGGAGACCTAGGCCATGTTCACAAGAACTTTGTTCATGGTTATTGGTTTTGTGGCAATGTCCGTAATGTGCTGATTACAGACGTGCCTAGCTGTACACAATTGACATCAGCTTTAAAGGCTTGGTTCATAGCTGATAATGGTGGTACATAACATGACAAAGTTGGTATCTGGTAAATTTCACAGGGTCAATTTGGTTACAACTTGGTTGTATTGCAAACTGATCAACTTCAAAAAATTTTAATATCACTTTTTGATAATAGGTTTATTCCATTCAGAGAAAAATTATGTCAGATACCCACTGGACCTGTTTGTAACAAAATTCAATAAGCACTGCTAGTTATCCAAGGAAGATTGGGCAATCACAACCCGAGTGGCTTTACCTGGTATAATGAAGTCATTATGATTGAATTTTGATTGGAAGGATTAGGTATTAGATAAAAATATCCATGAAAGATAAAATATTTTGTTTGCCAACCTTGGATCAACAGTATCGATTGGAATGTTTGCTTCTTAGTGACATTTTTGAACGCATACAAATTTTGCTTTGAGAGTGTGAGTGTGTCTAGCTTGTGGTTGGTTGTGTGCGCAGGTGAAGTCCAAGCAGGCGGCGCTGACGGTGTGCCTGCAAGTGGCGCTCGAGAACTCTGGCGGCGCGCTCAAGATGAAGGTGGTGGAGGTGGCGGCGGATCGCGCGGCGGAAGCCTTGCTGGCGCCCGCCATCGTCGACATACTCGAGTCCGAGCCGATGCTCACCGTGAGTCTACGATCCCCACGCTGATCCTTAGCCCATTTGTTTTGATTTTAGTTTGATTTAAATAATCCCAACTTGTCTTTTGATGGTGGCATGAGAACCGGGACACAATTTTCTTTACTACCTACTTCATGAAAGTGTCATTTTCAAGAAATGTGGTAAACAGACAACAATCAAATCTTTACACAAACATTATGCCATGCAAGCTCACATATCTGGAAGATTTTGCTGAATTCTATTGAGTTGCTGGCCTCTAGAGTGCAAAACATGATGTTGAACTGAGAAAATTTGTAAAAACTGAATCACACAAATATTGTTGGACTGATTGGCTTAAAAAACATGGAACCTAGATCTAAGTTTACGGATGTCAAAGGTCCTCAGAAATTTCTATCAAAATCGGCTCAGACGTCTGCCCAGAAGCGTCTGAACAAACTCACTCAAAAAAACAAACAAAAAACCAAAAAACAGACATTTTTTTAGTAGTACCTCCTAAGCGAGTGAGTGTAATATAGATTCCCTTCATTCGTTATGCTCATCAACACCTTCTAACCCGATCGCTCCGCCCCCCCTGCGCAGGTGGAGATGATCGTGACGAGCCCCACCCCAGACTCGCTGTCAGCCGCCGCCAACCTGGCCGACCTCGGCATCAAGTTCGTGGCGGCGGCGCCCGCCGACGCGGGCTGCCACCTGGCGGTGGGCGCCGACGTCCTGCCGCAGGACGGCCAGCTGTTGGCCAGCCTGGCGGCGGCCGTCCGACCCGGCGGCTTTGTCCTACTCGAGGAGACGGCCGAAGTCGACGACAAGGCGTTCAAGAGGGAGGGGCTGGAGCTGGCCGCGCAGCAGCTGTCGGAGAACAAGACCTACGTGCTGCTCAGGAAGGTGAGATTGGGGAGGCGCTGAGGTTTCTGTTGGACGACTGCGATCTGGGATTGCCACTTGGATAAGTGCTTTGGGCTGTTACTTTGCTGTCTTTCATCCTTACCATTGCTTCCAGAAATCGGCCTACCGAAAATCACGCATCATTCAATATTTTCTCTAAAATTAATACTTTAACTATTCCCTTGACAGTTTTTGGAAATAAAATAAGCCATCAATACTTATACTTTCTCATTCTCTGATGATAAAATTGACAAATTCATGCTTAAAAAGTGTAGCCTCTTGATATATATTAGTAAAATGAAGTTTTTGAGAAAGTTGCGCTATTTGAATGACAATTGATGACTCAATTATCATTGTAATAGTTAATAACCTGCTCCCTCAGTAGTGCTACAGCGGGGCATCAGTTTAGCATTATGAAAAGTCTGCCTTCAATCCCCATTTCCAGTAAAAATGATGGTCAGCATGAATTTCTCGTCAGGAATTTCCAAAAAAATCTAACGTACGAGTCCTATATTAAAAAATGCCATTTAATCTAAGTTGTGGTAGGAGCAAAGCAGAGCGGCATGACAACGATAGGGCAAGTAGCGACGAGAAAGCGTTGCCGCCTTGCAAACGCCTCGCCATCCCGCCCGGTCGTAACGCGTTTGCTGTCCGCAGCTGGCCGAGCCCGTCGACACTGCGACAGCGGCAAGCGTTGTCAAGGTGACGGACGCCGGCTTCGCATGGGTGGACCAGCTCAAGGCCGAGGTGAAGCTGGCGGAGACGGCAGGCAAGCGCGTGCTGCTCGTGACGCAGGGCGCCAACCTGTGTGGCCTCGTCGGTCTCATGAACTGCGTGCGCCAGGAACCGGGCGGCGCAAACGTCAGGTGGGTTCGCGCGCCAATTCTGACCGTCTTCTCGCGTTTTCTGCTCTCCGATTCCGAAGTATCGTGATATTTGAAGACTCTCGGTTATCAGTTTCAACGAAAGCTTTTTAGGTTGTAAAATCTCACAAGTAAAGCTATCATTCCAGAAGTTATGGTTTTCTAAAGCAAATTCCCAAAACCAAAGTTCATTTTTTTAACAATTTAGTTGCCCTTGACTTGTGGCCCCATTAATGTCATTTTGTTTGAATATAAATTTCCATTAATGAGTAGGTATTTGAAAACATATTCCATTCAATCAAAATTCTATCAAAATGACGTCATGATAGGCACTCGGCAAAGCCAGGTAGATCAATTCGGGTTGTGATTCCCTATATTCCTTTGTTATTTAGCAGAGCTAATTAATATTTTTTCCAAACTGGTAGTATACGTCCAGTGGGTACCTGACGTCATTTTTCTCTGAGTGGCATAGGTCTATTGGAATTGCCCAAAAGCCGATGCAATGTATATGAAATGGAAGTCGGTGGAATTTAAATACAGTTGGCTAATCCCCAAGTTCATTGCAGAACACAGAAACAAATCCGTAAAACCCTACAGTTCCAATATAAATCTAACCGACCACGTTTCCCCCATCACCCGACAGCTCGGTGTTTGTGCAAGACGAGCGCGCACCCGCGTTCTCGCCGGCGCTGCCGCTGTACTCCGCGCAGCTGCGCAAGGGCCTGGTGAGCAACGTTAGGCTGCGCGGCGCGTGGGGCAGCTACCGCCACCTGCGCGTCGAAGCCGCCGCCGACTCGGCCGCGCTTCAGGTGGAGCACGCCTACATCAACGCTTTGACGCGCGGCGACCTCGCCAGCCTGCGCTGGATCGAGGGACCGCTGACCTACTACCGGTGAGCGCGACTCGAGTTATGGCTATCTCCGATATAAAGCTATCGGGATGTAGGGTTGGGAATCGTGATAGATGCACGATGGTGGAAGTCGAAATAGATGTGTTGTCCCAGTTGATGTAATGGGCAATTGAAAACTTTCTAAGACCATTTGAAAGCAATGAGCAGCTAGGGAAAATCCAGTTTCGGTTGCATTATGGAACCGTGCCTTCTAATACTACCTACAAGTATTTCTGCAGAGAAATCATAGAGTTGTGATGCTATAGAGATGATGGTTGGCTCTACTGTGAGCTGATACCTATTCCAAAGAATTTTAGGACGTATCTTAACCACACCAGCTCTGAAGTGACGAGTGACGAGAAGTATGAGTGTAGTTCTGGTAGAACAAGTCATGTTTGTGAACCCAATACTTAGCCGTAGGAGGTCCAGGGAGTGGGTTAGTGTGAAGATGAAATTCAATTTTAAAAAGAGAAAAATTCCAGCAGCCCAGTAGCCAGTTTTGGTCTAATTGGCCGACGATCGATTTGATTAATCATTACATGGTGGGTTTTGCTAAGGATTCGAGCAGCAATTGCAGGCTCTGACAAGCTTGGTAGGTACTAATGTCTGTTGGTTGGTTTGGTGATTGTCAGGTCTAGCTTTGATCGGACCACAAGCCTGCCGCCCTCTGCAAAGAGCAGGCGGAAGAGGCGACGGAAACGGTAACTTTTCGGCCCTCGTCCGCGCCGTCCGTTGCGTTTGCTTGCCCAATTATTTTGCGATGGATTTCTGTAGTAGTTTGCCTGCCGTTTCATTAGGCCTTAAGCTGCTAAATATTTAATAGTCTTGAGAAGTAGGTACATAATAAGAGGTCTAAATCGTTTTTAAGGCTATTCCGATTCAATTAATTTATTTTACTATGTAAATAATTTATATTTTTAAATTATGAAGTAAAATTCTAATAATAGTAGATAATTTTTTAAGCCTGCTTGTCTTGTTAACACACTGCACCAACTGTACATGCCAACACTGTCATTGATGTTTATTTAATCTTATTCTTGTGTAAAATTACATTCATACTAGCACTACAAAACGGGGTTCCCTTTCTGCACCACCCCATGCGACATTGCTGTCCTATCTGAATCAAATTTAACTCTTCATTCGCTGTGAGATTGTTCCTGATGTATAGTCCATTTTTACTGCTGACCGCTTTTGCTTTTGTTGATGCAGTAAGACAGCCCTATTGCCACCGTTTTACTGTGAATGACAGAAAAAAATGTTCGGTTTCTTGCTACGGAAAAAGCTTTTTGATGTGGTAGTATGAACGTACCTCAATAGTCTCAAATTGAGCCTTCAAGAAATGAGCATCTACTGTATGGACTGTGGTAAACCGTCAACCAAGGCTAAGTTGGGATACACAACATCAAGTTCAGCGGTCTGATGGTTTTGTAATAAAGGGATGGAGAGCGCAGCGTTTGACAGGTTTCATATTTTCTGACAGCCCTGACGGACTGCCACAGAAACTCATTCAAATATATAACTTAACACATTTAAACATTGTGATTGCAATGCATGGCTAAAATTACATGGAAAATAACTTGGGACATTTCGGCCAATAGTCACGTGTACCTTCGTTGATGATGCAGAGTTAGTTCAAGCCTCTCAACTCTTTCCAACCACCGACATTTTGCCGGCCATGTTGAATCGAGTGCAAACCAAGAGACGGCTGCTAACATAGGTTCTAAAACCGGTTCTAAAATGCAATCCGACTCGAGCTGCGTATCCCAACCGAGCCTTGGTCGAAGCGTAAACTATAAATAATCCATAACAATCTTCACACATCGATAACAAAAGGTTCCCCCCGCAGCCCCGAGCAGCACGTTGACAAGGAGCTGTGCCACGTCTACTACGCGCCGCTCAACTTCCGCGACATCATGCTGGCAAGCGGCAAGCTGCCGCCGGACGCGCTGCCCGGCGACCTCGCCGGCCAGGACTGCATCCTCGGGCTGGAGTTCTCCGGGCGGGACGCACGCGGCCGCCGAGTCATGGGCATGGTGGCGGCGCGCGGGCTCGCCACGTCGGTGCTCGCCGACCCCGGCTTCCTCTGGGAGGTGCCCGCCAAGTGGACGCTGGAGGAGGCGGCGACCATCCCGGTGGTCTACGCGACGGTACGTGTTGCTTTTCGGCAAAAATTGTTCAACTGGGTTAGAAAGATGCGAGTCTTAAGAAAGTAAAAAGGTTTGAGTTGGTGCTTTTGGCTGCCATACCTGTAAATTTGTTGTTTCGATGATGCCACTTATTAGTAGGTAGGTACCTACTAGGTAGTAAGTTTTTTGAATAGCAAACAAAATAAGTTTATTCGGTACCTAACAATGTGTTTGATGAGGTATGATGCCAAAAGGCCACCAAGATAGGGAAAGTGTATTGTGTCGAGAGTAAGAGTAGAAAATGAGATGGACTTGCGTTGTGACAAATATTTTTGGGATTTCATCTTATGGGCACAGTCTAATAATAATGTGGATCCTATTTTGGACTATACAATCTCATATTGTATTGTGTTGGGCAAAGGAGTGGGTGTAGAGAATATCCTACTAATACTGCAATTTGCCTGTTTGTTTTCAGAATTGTATGACTCAAAGCCAAGCACTGTCTAAAATCTGAAATCTAGAATGTGTGATTGCTCCACTATAAACTCGAGTGAGCTTTACCGTCCGATGCTACCAATTGCATTGCGTTATTACATGAAAACCGTGTTGATTTACGACGCTACCAATTGCATGTACTGACGGTGACATTTGCATTGTCCCGCGCAGAGCTACTACGCGCTGGTGGTGCGTGGACGTCTTCGAGCCGGGGAGTCTGTGCTGATCCACGCGGGGTCGGGCGGCGTGGGGCAGGCCGCGATCAGCATCGCGTTGCACATGGGCTGCACCGTCTTCACCACCGTCGGCAGCGCTGAGAAGCGAGCCTTCCTCAAGGACAGGTGAGTGTGTGGGAGGCTGGTGGCTATCATGGTGCCATGGAGTTCCATCTATTTTGACTGTTTCTTCGACTCGCTAGAATAAACTAAGTAGGTACCTACAAAGAATTGATGGTTTATTGTTTTAATCTAACCACTTTTCTACTTTTCTAGTGTTAAGAAACTCATCTTGCCTTGGTATGGTTTCTATCAAACTGAATTTTGAAACATAAATATTCAATACACCTAGACAACCCATGCCTAGACATTGAAGCATTTTTAAATTAAACTCTAAATAGCAGTTTTGTATATTTAGGTGGAATAAGTCAACTGAGGAATCCGATATGGAAAGGATAATGATTAATGGCAGACATCAAGAGAATTTTATATTTTAGCTGGGTTCTAATTTGAGTTTCTTTAATCCCTTTCCTTAGCTAACAAAATAAGTTGCTAAATTTCAAGGTTCCCTTAGGCTTGCATTTTGCGGTTTTACACACTTCAAACAAGGCCTGTCTTGTTTGTTGATATGGCCCAACAGATAAATTATCTGGATTTATTTTCAGGATGACTCTAAGACCATGAGCTAACGTTTCAGAAGCAACTAAGGCTTAAAAAATCCAAGTACAACATCGGAAATGTTGCTGCCCCGCTCTAAAACTTACACCGCTTCCCCCCGCCAGGTTCCACCAGCTGAAGGACACGCACATCGGCGACTCGCGCTCGACCAGCTTTGAGCAGCTGGTGCTGACGGAGACGGGTGGCCGCGGCGTCGACGTCGTGCTCAACTCCCTGTCGGAGGACAAGCTGCTGGCGTCGGTGCGCTGCCTCGCTCAGCATGGCCGCTTCCTTGAGATCGGCAAGCTCGACTTCTCCAACAACAACCCGCTCGGCATGGCGTTCTTCCTCAAGAACACCACGTTCCACGGCATCCTGCTCGACGCGCTCTTCGAGGCGGACTCGCTCGACAAGCAGGAGGTGAGTGCGGGCGGCTGGGTTTGTTTCTGTTTGGAAGAGTCTGCTCGAGTCTAGAGCAGCAGCGGGTAAACGAACCGGGTCTTGTATTCCTGGATTGGTGGACGATCTTCAACAAAAGCATTAGGTATCAAATCTAGTGTTTGTCAATCAAGGTATGTTGGCTTGAGAAAAGCAGCAGTTAATCATTTCACTAGGTTATTGAAAATTTCAAAACTCATGTTGCGTTCTGCTCTTGCCGCGTCCGAAATTTCAACATTTATGCGAATCAAATTTATTTCTCCTACCGTTTTCCAAAGTTGCTGTTACAGTGCTTCAAATGCTAGTCTGAGGTAGAAACTAAATGGAAACATTTTAAACATAATCCACAACTGGTATTAAATGAAAAGTTTAATAATTATCGAGATCTTGCAGTTAGGAAGAAGTTATAAGCAACCAATAACTTTAGGTTGTAGTCATGGTCATGAGATTTATCAGGAGGTTAGCGTAAGTAGACATTTTCTACTCTGAGAAAGATGACCAACTGGACGTACTACCAGTTTGAAAAAAAAATATAATTAGCTATGAAAATTAACCAAGGAAGATAGGGCAATCACAACCTAAAATGCTTTACCGTGTGGAAAACGTGACGAGATTTGATTGAGTTCCGATTGAATGGAATAGGTGTATTGTAACACATTGCTATCTTGGCCCATAGCCTTTTTGAATACTGCTGCTAAGCCGTTGAGTCTAACCGCTCTGCGCCCCGCTTCAGGTGGTGCGGCTGGTGACGGAAGGCATGCGTAACGGCGCGGTCCGCGCGCTGCCGTCGACGGTGTTTGCCGAGGCGCAGGCGGAGCAGGCATTCCGCTTCATGGCGTCAGGCCGGCACGTCGGCAAGGTGGCGCTGCGTGTGCGCGACGAGGAGCCGCAGAAGGTGGTGAAACCGGCGCCGCGGCTGGTGGCGGCGATCCCTCGCACCTACATGAACCCCGACAAGTCCTACGTGCTGGTCGGTGAGTCGATGCTGTCCCGCCATCTGTTTGTTAACGGTTTGGTTTTACGAGTGCGGGAATTCTGCTACCAGACGGCTTGGTTTGATTGAGTGAAGCAAGGGGTTCTGATGCAAATCATATTTCAGGCACACATATTTCCTGCTGCATTTACCTTCCTATGTGTTTATTTATTCGCTAGTCCCTATTAGCGCCGAGTCTTGACTAATTGGAATACCAATCGTGTCTCGGATAGCCTCATTCAATCGTCGAGTGAAATTTCAATCAAGGGTTAAATTGTTGAAGGTTCAACCACCCAATCCATTTTTATCCTGCTTCATCTATAATGCAATGTTAAAAGCTTAACTTTTCTTTGCAATAACCACAAAAAAAAACATTTGTTTTTAAAAAACCATATGAGGTCTATCACATCCCCCACCCCCTTCAAAAAAATAATGTAAGAAATGTCTGCTTTCAAAATTTGTGAAATCGGTTAGTAGCTGAGGTCTTCTCGGGACATGCGAAGTCAAGTAATCGGAAGGGTTGCATCCCTTGTAATCATGACCGAACAATCGTGAATTGTGGTGTTTTTCGATGCATATTAGCATGTTAACGGCATATTCTACGTCCCTCATCGATTTCCTTAAGAGGGAATGCAATTTTGCAGATGACAGTGAAACAGCGATTATTCGGTCATGATTACAAGGGATGCAACCCTTCCGATTACTTGACTTCGCATGTCCCGAGAAGACCTCAGCTACTAACCGATTTCACAAATTTTGAAAGCAGACATTTCTTACATTATTTTTTTGAAGGGGGTGGGGGATGTGATAGACCTCATATGGTTTTTTAAAAACAAATGTTTTTTTTTGTGGTTAGCATATCAGTTATTTTTGATATATTTAAAGAGTTTATATGGTTTGTTTAGCTTCTGTTTAGCAAATGAACCACTATGCCTGAGTGATTATCAATCTCATGCTTAGGTATATATACCTATTTTAAAATAAGTTATTTTGAAAGATTCTAGGGCTCTGTATTATTCTTTCTTGAGTAATTACGTTTGTCTGTGACAGGCCCTACAAAATGTTTTATGTTTGAAAAATACCTTAAAATACACCTTTTCCCAAGAACTTATGTTTTTATGGAAACACAATATTAAATTTAATCTTATAATATAAGAAAATAACCCGAACAAACTCCTAAATACACAATAACTAACACAGCAAATTGATATAGGTAATCACTAATCCGTACCTATCCAGTCTGGCGACGATCATGAAGTTCGAACATGGCGGGTTCGAAACAAGGAACACGAATGACGTATTTCCGTCTAATTTTTCGGTCAAATATTTCGTCAAAAAACGGACTCGTAAAACATGCTAATTTCAGTATAAGAATTTGTACAGGAGCGTCACTTCAAACATTAATATACACGAAACCCACACGACTCGGCGTCTAAACGAATATGATAAATAACCGCTGACCTGACAAGATGCTATCTGCAAATTAAGAACATTGTACGTCTTGTGGATAAATATTTCGTTCCCCTCAGTAACCCAACTTCATTTTCTGTTATGTAAAGTATACAGTGGTAACCGGGAGTCGAGGGGTGTACAAGGATCGGGGTAATAGACCTCATCGGGAGGTTACCACCTCCCCCAATTTTGCATGGCCACTCCTGCAGCATAGGAAGAAATCATTAAAGAGAAAATCAGTGTAAGAAATTGTTTAAAAATAATTATGTATTTGTGATACAAAGTCTGAATGGGCACCAGACTAGTTGATGATAACCATTGAAGTCCACTTTTTGACCTAAATGAACCACATTTTTGGTTTAACATTTGAACCTGCGTCTATATAACTTCCTTGCAGTTTTTGTCATTTCCTGAACATTTAAGAAAATGCACTTGCTGTTTATTACACTCAATTCCATAAACTACTATCTACGATCAAACCGACAATTACACAAAACACGGATTGTGCCATGATGTATCCCTTCATAAAACCGTATCTAACCCCGCGGTTTCATCCGCCAGGCGGCCTGGGCGGCTTCGGCCTGGAGCTGGCTAACTGGCTGATTGCGCGCGGCGCCACCAACGTGGTGCTGGCTTCGCGCGGCGGCGTGCGCACGGGCTACCAGGCGCTGTGCGTGCGGCGGTGGCGCGAGGGGGGCGTGCGCGTGCTGGTCTCGACGGGCGACGTGACGCGCCGCGAGGGCGCCGAACGGCTGCTCGCCGACGCCGCCGCGCTCGGCCCCGTCGGCGGCATCTTCAACCTGGCCGCCGTGCTGCGCGACGCCGTGCTCGAGGACCAGACGGCCGCCGACTTCGAAGCGGTACGTCGATTGATGGATGCGCACTGTTTTTTGTATTTTGAAACGAGTTTCCACGTACCCGAAATCTTAGGAACAGTCGGGGAAAGGAACTACAGCTGCCCTGTCATTAAGTTTCCAGTGAAACTAATCATTTCCAGGAATGTCTGTAGAAGTCCGAGTTTGCACGAGTTTCTACCCAGACATGTAACTGCACAGAGTTCAGGCAAAAGTTTAAGTTTGGCAGCATAGCATTCTATTTTCTATTTTTTATTTTTTTATTGGATACTGACATGATACATTATATATGGGGCCTTTATAATAATGAGAATAGCAATAATGGTAGTAGTGCAAAATAGTTATAACTTTATAGTAGGTATTGTCATAAATTATAATAATAATGCTAATGCTAATAATAATATACCCCTTAACTCAGTTTACCTAACATGCCTGACATTAAAATCTTAAAATCATAAATCTTGAGAAAGCAATCTACACAGAGAGATTGTGATTAAGAGAGTGTATAGTGGTGCAATGTGACAGGTTGTGATGGGTTTTGACGGGTTTGGATGGGTTGTGCAGGTGTGCCAGCCAAAGGTGGCGGCCACCAAGCAGCTGGACGCGGTTTCGCGCAAGGCGTGCCCCGAGCTGGACTACTTCGTCGCCTTCTCGTCGGTGTCGTGTGGTCGCGGCAACATCGGCCAGACCAACTACGGGCTTGCCAACTCGGCCATGGAGAGGATCTGCGAGGCGCGACAGGTACGCAGAATCGGCTGCGCAGTTGGCTTGGAGCGCTTGGTTCTCGGGGCACTTGGCCTCTCGGAACTTGGCCACAGGAGCGTTAACAAAACAATACGTCTTGAATGCAGCACTCATGCAGCAATTGATCTGTATACTTAATATCAATAGCTGGAGGATTTCAGACCATTCATGATCGCAAGGTCTGTTAGGTTTTCATTTGTAGATAGACAAAACATAGATCAAAAGATCAAAAGACCTACTGACCCACACGAACACGTCCACAAGATCTGCTGACATGATCCTAGCAGGTCTGTGCAGTATAAAATGGTTAGAATTGGGAAGAACTGGCTTTAAAACAAGTCCACTCGGTTGTCAATGCAAGCATTTTCAGAACTTCAGTCAGTTGTCTTTCTAGCTTACAAAGATTAGAAGAAACAAGTTTAGGGGATCCACTGTCTTTGCATGCGCGTAAATAACTAGGTCTTGCTGCCATGAAAACATTTCCAAAGGATCTGAAACTATTCAATAGTCTGTCGACCCAAGACTCTTGATACCCTGATGCCAAAGTCAGACAACTTTAGATGCGTACGCAGTCAAGGGCTACACACACATTAAGAGTACAGTGTTCAAACAAGGCTTGAACTTCTTCCAAACAAAGAATCATCCAAGGTGACAAGCAATCGGATGCAGTTGTTCCCGAGTTGTTTGGAGGAAGTTCAAAGAGCTATTTTATTTTGGAGATTGTAAAACCGGCCCTAAATGGAAGATATTGCAGCCCTGCTGGTTTTAAATCAATACCAAGGGTTCCTCAATCCAAACAACTACACAGAACAGTCTGCACACAACCTCACACAAGTGGCGGGAACGAAACAAGTCGAGGAAACCAGTAACGGCCAGTAAACAAGTGGGGAATGGCGGCGTTGGTTGTAGGAGTCTGGCCTGCCGGGACTGGCCGTACAGTGGGGCGCGATCGGCGACGTCGGGCTGGTGGTGGAGGCGCTGCGCGGCGACAACGACACGGTGGTCGGCGGCACGCTGCCGCAGCGGATGGCCTCGTGTCTGGCCACGCTGGACCGCCTGCTGCAGCAGCCGCACCCGGTGGTGGCGTCGATGGTGCTGGCCGAGACGCGGCGCGCCGATGCCGGCGAGCAGGTCGGCCTGGTGGACGCCATCGCCAACATCCTCGGTGAGTCAGCGGTCGGGAGGAGCTCGCAAGAAAGGGGGGGATGCGGAGCGATTTGGTGTATCGAGTTAGAAAAATGGAAGACTTGTGTGAAAAAAGCCAATTTATTTGTGTCCCATCGGCAAATGAATTCAAATTTTATTATTGTCTTGTCAAATTTTATATCCATTCCAGGTAGCAATAATAGTTTTAAATTTTTTATATTTTCTAATTTGTATATTCTAAGAAGCTTCCTCGATTCATATTGATTGTATAAATGCAATCTAAGAAACCTATTCCATTCAATCAAAATTCAATCAAAATGATGTCATGAAACCCACTTGGTAAAGCCAGGTGAGCAATTCGGGTTGTGATTTTGTTATTTAGCAGAGCTAATTAATATTTTTTTTCCAAACTGGTTGTACGTCCAGTGGGTATCTGTCGTCGCTTGTCGCCGAGTGGAATAGGTCTATTAGCAAACTTTATTTAAATCAATGATATTTGATTTAACATTAAAGCAAAAGAAATGTTAGAATACCTACACCAATTTATTGTAAATTTTGAGTGTTAAACTTAATTTACTCTTGTGCATATATACTCTTGATTGAGTTTGTCAAAACTCCTGATAACTGGAATACATTGTGAGACTGTCGTTGTCATCCTGCAGGCATCAAGGAGGCGAAGAGCGTGGGCGGCTCGGCGACCTTGGCCGACCTCGGCATGGACTCGCTGATGGGCGCCGAGATCAAGCAGACGCTCGAGCGCAACTTCGACCTGGTGCTGTCCGCGCAGGAGATCCGTTCGCTGACATTCGCGCGGCTGGCCGAGCTGTCCGGCGGGGAGGCGGCTAGTGCGAATGCGCAGACGTCGGAGGCTCTCAAGTCGGAGCCGACGTCGCCGACGCGTGGCATCGACGTTCAGGTTGGTTTCTTGCGCGGTTGGTGGAGAAGCTGGCGTAGTTCTTGGTCGAACGAGAGTTATTAGCATTGATTGAGACCTAAATGTATGTATGGTAGATATTTTGTTTCTAATAATGAGAGCTAAAGGTATTTTCTGTTGGCTTCTTTTGTTTGTCAAGATGCTGTTTTTGTTTGATTTTGTTTGCTCTTCAACCCCAACAGCTTTTACAATCAAATTTTGATTTAAGAACCACATTGAACATACCTTAACATAATTGTGTAAGAAATAGCTTGTCTTTTGTAGAGCTGCCATCTATTTTCTCTGAAACTGACTTGCAATGGGCAGTGACGTGACAGTAAACTTGCAAATCAAATTATCAGTGGTGAATATCAGAATATGTGTTAAGAACAAATAGGAAACCTAGTTATTTTTCTACAAACTCAACTATGTCTACACAATCCAATCGGTGTTTTACCTTGCCTTGGATTCTACTCAATTTCTAGTGACACATCACATCAAAGTTGATTCTAATTCGGTTGTTTTTATCTTGTTTAAACTTGTTTAACTCGTATTTAATACCGATGACTGCCTCGCCAGGTCCAATTCGACGTGACGGGCGAACTGATGCCAACCGAGGCGCTGGTCCAGTTGGCGTCCGCGCCGTCCGCGGCAACGACCGCCCGCCCGCTGTTCGTTGTCCACCCCATCGAGGGGGTGGTGACGGCGCTGCGGTCGCTGGCCGCCCGTCTGCGCACACCCGTCTGGGGGCTGCAGTGCACCAACGACGCGCCGCTCGGCTCCATCACTCAGCTCGCCGCGTTCTACGTCAAGGTTGGTTCGATGGACAGTTCCATGGAGTTCCACGGCCCAGGATGGTCAGTGTGTGTCCTATATACACATCGAGTGTGATTGTACCTCTTTTTATTTAACTGACCTCTCAACTTGTTTTGCTCCACAACTTTCTAAAGTACAAGGGCTACCTCACAACAAAACAAATGCAGACTGGGTTATTGAGTATAAGGGTTTTCTGTAAAACTTACCTGATGCTTCACAAAGCATTGTCGACTGCTTTATCTAGGATCTATGCTCAAGTCAAGCACATGCACATGCATGCAGCACATGCTTTCAGTTAGTGCTTTCAGTTCAGGTAGCTTTTTAGTGCTTTTTCTTTGGTTAGCTTAGTTTCTAAAAGAATTATAAAAGGGCTACATCTTCCAGCAGACCAAGGAAGAATGAACAAACTGGGAGAAATCACTTCTCCTTCCAACTGTCTATCTCTCTTCCTGATCCGTTGAGTTTATCACTGAAAACACTTGTAACGACCCCGGGTCTATATCCAAATGTCCCATACCGCATACGCCCTCTGCAGCTACAGCTTTGGCTCGTGCGTCGCTTTCGAGATGAGCTCGTCTTCTTCTAACCCTCGTACTGACCCTGCGTCTCTCCCCCTGCACAGCGAGTGCAAGGCCTGCAAGCGTCCGGGCCGTACGCCCTCTGTGGCTACAGCTTTGGCGCGTGCGTCGCGTTCGAGATGAGCCTGCAGCTGGAGGCGGCCGGGCACCGTGTCACGCTGGCGCTGCTCGACGGCTCGCCCGCCTACGTCTCGACGCACACGGAGAACTACCGCGCGAAGCAGGCGGCCAAGAAAGCGGTGGAGGCGGAGCAGGAGGCGGACGCTCTCACCTACTTCATGATGCTGTTCAAGGAGGTGGACTACCAGAAGGTAGGCGGCGGCTCGACTTTCGCGGCGGGATTTTGTCACAGTGGAGCCCGTGGCACGCTGGGTGTGAAGCTGACGGCTTGGATGTGTGCCTTATTGGAAATGTTGTGCTTAAACTGTTAAAATTGGTTGACAGTCATGTTTTTGCTGAAAAGAAAATAATAAAGCCACAACAAGTTGTACCTACAAGCATCTGCTTCAAACCGAATGTGCCGTGGGCTTTACGGAGGAACTGTTCTTGTTGAAGGTGGAGTCTAGAGAGGTGGAAGTGGCAGGTGCAGGTTTTGGTTTAGTGTTTTTTGTTCGAATGCGGTGTTGGCTAGGTGGTTTCGATTTCAGAATGAATTTTCATTTGAAAAGTAAGATTGCAGTTATGCAGTCTAATTTGCAGTAAAGTTTGTTGGAATCTTTTTGTAAACACCTTGTCAACTCTGCTGTTTATTTATTGTGATACTTACTGAAATATCAATGTGTCAATGTGTTCCATGTGTACCAATTGTTTGTGTTCATCGATAGCAATCATAATGATGACGTGTGAACTGTTTTGCAAATTGCAGGACTTTAGCGGCATTCTCGTTGTTACCGAATGCAAGTTTCCTGAGCCAGCTGCCGTGACTTCTCGTAATCATCAGTTTTACTTCGTGATCTTGTGATCTTGGTGATCTTGTGTACCGTTTTTCTCTCTTGCCAATGGCCTGTGGCCTAATGTTCTCTGTTGGTTAAAGGTTTATGTTTGAATATTTTGTTAATCTACTTGTATGAGTTAAATTCCACCATCCTATCATGTCATCAATCTTTAAATACTACATAATCCCTTTGTTCATGGATACTTGCATGCTTGGCGTTGGTTTTTACGTGCCTTTTTTCCATTGCAAAATTTGATTGTATGCTTTCTCTTTGCTGGAAACAGAACTACTGGTGGTGGCTCGTGGCTTGGCCTGAAGGCAGCTTTGCCAACTGGCAGCCTCTAATCTGAAAAAGCTCCTGTCTTCTGTACAAGTGGTGGTTGGTTTGGTGTTTTGTCAAGTCATGTTTTAAATTTAATTTACAACAAAAAACCAAAACTACCTCTATTGCAATCTCCATGATTGCAGCACTATTAGGACAGCAGCCTAGCACTTTCAAACTTAGAATACTAAACACTCAATTTCACATTGCGTCAGGAAAAGCAAGCTTGCCATTTCCCTTTTAAGCCTTGCACACTTAACTTTGCATGCTAACCTAATGCTGGAAGTACCACATTAAGGCACAACCAGAAGTTTCATAATCCTTGCACAAACCTGCTCTAAAAAAGGAAGTCCGTTGCCTCTCATGTAGATACTCGTTACTGCAAAATTATCTTAGTTTCATTAACATCACCAGCGTTCACCAAACATAATTTTAAACTAGGCTATGCGAACACTCATATAATCGTGTTGTGGATGAGCGTAATATTTACGCTCACCCTCAACGCAATTATATTGCGTGTACGCATAGCCTAGAGGCTTATATGATCAATTTAACATGTCCGGTAAGAATTTAGCAGTTTTCTCAATGACATTTGAATATTTAAAAACGTAAAAATCGATTTAAAGAAAAACTATTCAATTGATTTGGTTTAAATTAATACAGTATCTTCTTTTTACGATTTGTAATGTACACAGTAAATTTTGTGAACATCGGTTGAAGATAAAGTTGCTTAAGTTGCAAAAAACTGAAAAAACGCTAAAAAATCGCAAAAAATCGTCATAAAAGCGCCATTTTCAAGAAAAGTGCTTAACATACAACAATGAAATTTTTACACAAACATTAAATCGTGAGGGTCAACATTTCCTGAAAGTTTCGTCAAATTATATTCAGAAGTTTGGCCTCTAGAGCGCAAAACGTGTTTTTGAAAAACTGAAAAATTTCGTAAAAACTTAATAACATAAAATTTACTGGTCCGATTTGCTTCAAAAACGTGGCAGATCTAAGTTCAGAGAAAACGAAGGTCAATGTAAATTTTCATCAAAATCCGTTTTGGCGTTTGGCCTGTAGAGCGCGAACAAACACACAAAAAAAAAAAAAAAAAAAAAAATATTCCGGATTTTTTGCAGTAAAGTGTAATAGAAGATTTAGCTTCACTCGCTACGCTCGTTACGCTCATAAATTAGCCCTAGAAACCTAGATTCCTCAAAATCCATTCTCGTTAATTATCTCTCCGGATATGTACAGCGGTCGCCGCCACGGATGCAGCAACACGTCGAACTAACGCTCTGTCTCTCGTCGCTCACCACGGAAGTACTTTCAGACGAAGCTGGAGTTGCTGGCGCTGGCGAGCTTCGCCGCGCGACTGGCGCGCTGCACACAGCAGCTGGCGGCTGTGACGCAGAGGCCGCAGGAGCAGCTGGCCACGGCCGCGCAGTCGTTCTACCGCAAGCTGAAGGCGGCCGACCAGTACCAGCCGACCGCCAAGCTGGCCGGCGCGGTAACGCTGGTCCGCGCCCAGGACAACTTCGTGACGCTCGGCGACGACTACGGCTTGACAGCGGTGAGGCTCTTCGCAGGACACGCTTGTCGAGCGGCTTCGGGTTGATGTTACGTTGTCGGTGTAACAATGTCGGTGTAACAAAGTCGGTGTAACAAAGCCGGTGTAACTCATTTACCCGTTTATTTGTTTCTCTACCAGATCATACGCTTAATTCCTAGGTCACGTGAGAGTTCTACGAATTGCAAGTCAAGTGTAACAGTCATTCTTTGCATTGAAAGTTATTTGGTAATATAGCCTTGATACGAGCATAAGTTCAAGAGTATTAGTTTCATGTTAGTGTAGGTAGTGTGGTTTTCAAATTTATAGACCAAATGCATAGTTAGTTAAACCTTATAGAAGCTGTAAATGTATTACTTAAAAACAATTGGTAGAATTATTTATTTCAACAATGTGAGGCAGTAGAGATTCAAGAAGATTCGGGAAGATTCAGTTGAGATTGAGAGTCGCCCAGCCTGAGGAGTCAAAAGTGAATATGTTTTCCTCAAGGCACCAGCGCTGTCGATGTGGTTTGAGCCGAGCTTTGGTCTTTTCGCAGATTTGCAAGCAAAAGGTCGAGATCCATGCACTTGCCGGAGACCACCGGCAGATTCTCCAGGGCGAAAGCGTCAAGAAGATTGCAGACATTCTAAATAAGACGCTGGCTCTCTAAGCTGCCGCGCCACATTAGACGTAAGACACTGCACCTCAATTGTGATCTCCAATGCCTCGATATAGAGTCATTTGTCATTCACTCTCGGAGGCAAAACCTTTCCTTGACCCCAGAAATACTCCTTGCCGATTTACGACGCAAACGAAAACATCGACATTTAAACATAGCCATGCCTTGTAGTGGCAAGGAAGGTAATGATATATTTATATCACGTTAGAAAATTGGACTTGATGTTGACTGTTGTAACTGGGAATTGTAATTTTTCATAGAAAAGAACAGGACACAGAAAGCTGGAAATCTTATCTTATCTCTCATTAAGATATTAGAAATTAAAGCTTATGATTAATTCCAATTAGAAATGGATGGCATGGACTTTTTCTGTCTACATTCTGACGTTTTTTGTCCTTTAGATTAGAGATTGTTTACTTCCTAATTATTGAATAGTTGATTTCTGCTAGGAATATGCATATTGGCCAGTGTAATCGCATTAATTCCTAATAATATAAACATCCTCATGACGAGTGAAGGCTAAATATTTTATGAAATGCACGATATTTATTTTATTTTTCTTGTTGCACATATCACATAACGGAGGTAATATCTTTGTTACAGTTGTAAATAGGTTTAAAAATTACAGTAAGTAGGTTTTGCCCATTCGAAAAAGATGTTGAAAAAGATGTACGCTGTATAGCGTATGGGATAGATTGGTGTTTATATTTATGCATCACTTTGGTCTCTATAGGTTGATGTGGACGGTTGACGTGTGTGAGTTCATGAACTCCGTTTGTTTTTTAACTTGCTAATTTACGTAGCTCTCGTTTTAAAAGCATAAAAACGATGTACCTAGTTGTGTTTTTATTTTTTCATTCTGCCTTATAAAATATTATGTAATTCTTATGAATAGGCAAAATAGTCTAGTGACGTAGGTGTAGTCAACTCACGTTTTAAATTGATATTGTGATATTATAATCAAGTACCTACCTGTAGGTATTTAAAAATAGTAATTTCAGAAATCAGGTGTACAAAGAAGAGGATAAATTTTATTTTTGAAGCAATCACATGGCTTTTTCTCTGCAGGCATAGTGTTAACATGTGTTAATGTTTCAAGTTCCATGTTTTAAGAGATGAAGCAAAAATAGCAGGCCTATTATCGCATTTTGGCAACTGTAAAATTAGCTTGAGGTTCTTTTGAAATTGTGATGTGCTGGAATAATCTGTGATGGCCAAACTTTTGGCCATCTTTTTTATTGTCTTGCAAGTTGTGGATTAAAATATGAAAATGTAGTTATATTGCTCTATGTACATAATAAAAATAAGAATCATATTCCTCATAAACAGGCTGTCAAAAGTTCCCGTGCAAATTCCCATAATCCTTTAGCCGCAGCATTTGTAGTGGCATTGAGTGTGGCTTGCCGAGAGACGCAGGTAATGCTGATTTATTTGGCATGACACATAAACTGTTTGATTGAAGGTGTAAATGTACTGGAAATAAAAATATAAGTCATAAATCAATAATTATGAATTTTTATTACTATATGGACAGAAATGCCCCAAAATTCCTTTAGGGACCTTCAGCCATCCCTGCACTGACCGCAGAGCGGCTATCTCGCCATGTGCTCGAGCACGTGGTCGAGCGGCCATCTTGCAACGTGCTGAGCACATGGTCGTGTCATTGCGTTGAAAAACCCATACCTCTTACGGGGTTATGATCTACTGATACAAATGAGCGCATGAAATCGAGGAATTCAGAGAAGTCACGTGACTTAGCCGGTAAAACTAACCAACTTCTTTATCGACCCCAAAAAATTTCATCTGGCTTGTACGCCGGCAAAACAACAAACTACTTTATCGACCCCAATATTTTGCTTAACTGCACGTTTAAAAGTGCCAATAAGTATCAGGAGACCAGAAGCCGGGAAGAAGTATGTGCTTTTGAACGCTACCACTCGACTTAGTGTTCAGCACGTTGCAAGATGGCGGCTACCTGTTTTGCGACCAAGTTTGAAATTTAAAAAAAATCCACATGTGGATGGCTCCTCCTTGCAACTCGCTGGGGGGCGGAGTCAAATGGTGAAGCCTTGTGTATTGATAAGGGATGTTGGGATGTCGATGCATAGACAAGATGAAAATTTCAGAGAGATATTTTATTTAATAAAAGACATGAAATAAGAAATGTAATTAACAACAAGAAGCGTCGGCATCTTCCACTATGTCTTTGCTCTTGCAACGAGATCCAAAGCAAGAACAGCTCCACAACACCAACGCTGTGGTCGTGGTTGTGGACGTTGTGGCGCTGTCCAGGGTCCATGCAAGATAATACCATAGGCGGCATCTGCCTGAAGTTGGATCAGCAGACGTTGGCACGGCAGGTGATCTCAGGCATCAGGACGTTGTAGCAATACGAAACCGCAAATATTGAGTCGATTGACATTTTAATTCCAAATAATGCTGGCACCGGTCTTTGGATCATAGCATAAAAGTAAATAAGCTGTACAAAGGTGCATTCATGCGCATTACCTGCCGTTTGTTCGTCCTGTGAATAGTTGGTAGGTACTCTGGGAGACAACAGGACAGGGGGAGACAAATCCTTTATTATAATACCATTATCATGTTAGTTCTTATCTGCAAGCTCCACAGCTTGCAAAGTTAACGCCAAGGTGTTGTTTAAATGAAATGACAACGTAACTTACAAATTTACTTGTACGAAATAATTGAAAAAGTAATTTAGACTGCTTTAGATTTAAATTTAAATATCATTTTTCTCCATCACATGGGCACCTCTTCTACCTTTGCCAGCCAAATTGTTTGTCTACTTGCTTATGATTCTGCTTTGCAAGTTGTGGGTTGAACTGAGAATTGTACTTTTGCCTGACGGATGCATTTATTTCTTCGACTTTCTCTGCCGGTTCAGGATCGCCCCTAAGTTTTGAAAGAACCTTTTCAGCTCTGGTTTTTTCTTCGAGTTCACGTTTCAACCTATCTGCTCTTAGTTGTTCGATATCCACTTTCCTCGGTTCAACAATAATTTCATCGTCAGAAGCAGAACTCGATTTGTTACGGCTTCTTGAACTTTTTCTATGCTTACATTTCTTGTGTCTGTGTTTCTTGCTTTTGGACTTTTCCTTATGATGCTTCTTTACCTTTTTGTGTTTTTCTGGGGATGACACGTCACTACTGGAACGTTTTCTCTTCCTGCTCTGCACTACAAGAGGTAACGAGGTATCTTTCCTATGCGTGAAACTATATTTATTCTTGCATTCTTTGGTTTTGAGATATTTCCTGATATCATTTAAAGGGTCAGTTCGCAGCTTACTCTTCGAAGTGGAGTCTGGTTTAACTGCCGTTCCTTTATCTACAAGTTGTGAACCACGATCAGGTACCTTATCCCACCACGGCAAGTTACCAGTGAGTTCTACGGTGTCCTGCCCGAGGTATGTTAGGTAGCCAATCTGTTTCTCATACTTTTCTCGCTCTTCTTTTTGCTCCTTCTCGTGTTCTGCATTCACTTTGGTCGACACCACATTACCATCCTCGAGATCTTCAAAAAGATTTACATGTTTTAACACTTTGTCTCCAGTCTTCACTTGAAATTCATCATCTTCTTCTTTGACAGCTGTTGTTGGTTGGATGATATCATCTAAATTTGCACTCCCATATTTATCTCGGGATCTCTGGCGAAGTACGGCTGTTCGGGCTTCTTGTTCCTAAGAATGAATCGAAAACCAAAGGTTAGTGGCACACTATACTTACACTCGAATGCAATCAGTAATGTATGAATATGCATGGGTACAATTAATGTGTCATACTTACAGCAAGCAAAACCCTACGTTTACGTTCTTTCTCTTCCTCAGCTGCTTGGGCTTCATCTTTCCGCACGCGGGCAATATTTTTGATCGTCCGCACGTGCCAACTGCAAAGTGAGCATATATGGCAGAATTAGTGATTATAAAAATAAGTTAAGATTTTAAAAAGATATCAAAACAGGGGCGAACAAAGGTTCTTATAATTTCTTGGTAGGCCATAACCTAAGATCCAACTCCATAGCTTATTAAACTAATTACGTCTTTTAGCAAAGCTTACCTCTTATGTTTGAGTATATTCATGGTTAACGATTCTTACAAGTTAATAGTTTTCTCAAAAATATCTTAACTATTTTGTAACAGATTTCGTTAATATTCTGAATTTCGTTGTTGGACGAAAGTCTATTGATTTCAGTTCCATGAGTGAATTGTGAAATGAACCAAGTGAGCTCCACTCTCCAGGTTGGAGCTGTCAGCTGCGGTCAGCTGTTCCCCAAAGCTGCCTGAACCACAATATTTGAACTATTGAATAGAATAGAATAGAATAGAATAGAATAGGGGTTTATTTACAACTTTGGACAATGGATACATAAAGCACATTTCTTTCCTTTTGGTTGCAATAGGTTGTGTCAAAAATATCAAATTAAAGTTTTCAAATTAAGTAACAAATAATATAAACTAAATTATTAGGTAGTAGTAACATTGAACCGAAAGATCTTTATACTTAAATAATAGTATTTAATTTATAATATAGGATTAGATAGGCAAATAAATAACCGATAGTAATAATAAATAATACAATGTATGTTATAAATATAGCTAAGCTGGTAGTATAAAAATTTTACAAGTCTTTTGCAGTTTTTATTTGGCACATTTTAGTGCTAGGGATGTTGTTCCAGTCTCTGGTTGTTCGGCCAAGAAGCGAGTTGCGGCCCAGGTCGCTCTTGTACCTGGGAAGGAAAAGCTTCTTGCTGTGGCTACCTTTCCCTGAGAATGTTGGGGCTTTGACTCTCTGCCTTAGTTCTTGCCAGGCTGGTTCTCCCGATAATGCTTTGAAGAGATATCGCAGCCGGGTTGAACATCTTCTTTTTGCCAGAGTTGGCCACTGAAGCTCCTTCAGGAGTTCTGTGAGACTTATACGAGGCTTCATCTTTACCCTTGACCAACGCTTGAAATTGTTTGTTACGAGTCGTGCTGCTTTCCGTTGGACCATTTCGATTTCCTGGATTTGTGTTGCGGAGTGAGGGTCCCAGACGTGGCGTGAGAGGTCCGCGCAGTACTCCATCGTAGGTCGAATAAGGCAGATGTATGCGTGCTCCTTCGTATGCTGAAGGCTGCCTTTTATGTTTCGCATTATAAAATGCATATTTCTTTTGGCCTGGGATACCATTTTTGCCACATGTTTTTTCCAGCTTAGGTTTTCCGACAGTGTGACTCCCAGATATTTCACGGTGTCACTCTTGGTAGTTGTACCTCATCCAGAGTGTATGAGGAGTCAATGGCTCTCTTCTTTCGTGTGAAGCTTATAACCTGAGTTTTTTCATTGTTTAACTTCATTCCATTTCCATGGACCCATTTTTGAATTTGGTTTAGATCTTCTTGTAGCTTTATGGAGTCTGATGTGCTGTTTATTGGCGAGTATATTATGCAATCGTCCGCAAAGAGGCGAATGCGGGTGGTGATATTTTGGGCTATGCCGTTGATGTAGCCAATGAACAGCGTCGGTCCTAGTACTTTTCCTTGGATGACCCCTGATGCAGTGGCGTAGCTACCACTGGTTCAGCTGGTTCGATCGCACCAGGGCCCAGGGGTTTTCCCAGCCAGGGGGGCCCCTCGAGTTTTGCTCGAGGGGCCTGAAAATTGAGTTGGGAAAACTGTAAACTGAAAGCTAGGAAAAAATTCCATAATGTGCCGAGTGGCTTAAACTTATTGTAATATTATGACAAGTTTAATGCAAACTTTATATAGTGTTCATATGTGTGTATGAATTTTGGCTCTTTCTCGTAATTCTATTAGTGTGGTTTAATTTGCCGTCAACTGCAACCCTTTGTGTTCTGCCGACAGTATTGTTGTCTCATTCTAGTTCGGTAGTATCTTACCCGAATACACACTAGTCACTAATACTCGGGACCCGGGATATAGTAGGTAACTATGCGGCCTCAAGTTCTTCCATGAACCCCGTCGGAATGTCTTTGCTAATATTTAGGGATATATGGTATATTATATAAATCAGTTGAAACACAGGAAAAAAAAAACTACAGTAGGTACAACAGTTCAGTAGCAATCTGAGTTGCGCCGAGTTAGCATTTTGGGGTAGTTTAGTGGGGTGAAAAATTGTCAATTGGAAAATCGGCACGTCTAGCCTGAAACCAATTTGAAAAGAAGGGGGGGGGGCCCAATCTTAAATCTTGCACCAGGGCCCTGCCACACCTAGCTACGCCACTGCCCTGATGTGACTTGAACATGAGTATAGACTCCAGAACCATTGAGTCCTCGAACCCGAACTGAGTATAGAGCCTGAACAATGCCACAAACTAGTTGGCAGGTTGCCCGCCTGAACAATGCATGAACTGAACAAAGATACTGGAATTAGCAAAAGAATTTCCCCACCACTGTGCTTCTCTACGATGGCAATCAAACGCTGTAAAATAGTAAATCAACTAAACAGATATCAATTCTATTTTCTTCTACCTACATGAATTGCAATCGAAAGTTGACTAAGATTTAGTACAACAAGGTATTATCTTTAATTGATTCAATCATAAACAGTAAAAAGTACAATCTATCACAGCTCAAACAAAAATCCCATTCAAACAGGCCGCACAATAATTGTTAGCGACTTTGAAATGAAATGAACAAATGACTTTCAAGTTTATAGTATGATAAAATTAAAATTCGATGCGATCGTTTTTAATGTATCTCATTGGTACACAATTTATACTTCCCTTTTTGCAAAGAAGAATTTACCTACAAAATTGTAAATAAACAATAGCCAACAAAATATTTTTTAGTAAAGGCAGCCTCATGCCTGCTGAAGAAAAATCAACAAGCAGTAAAAGTAACAAAAGTACATATAAATAAGTAAAAACATAACAATAGTAATGTGGATGTACCTCACATTACCTTACTTTAATCTCATTCCAATTATTAATACTGTCAAGTAGGCAGCTCTGGGCAAAGACTTTTGGCAGCAAAAGAATAACCATGAGACGTTCCGATAATCAAGTCCTTGTAATGATTTGACGGACTTTGTTGCATTCAGTGCTGCATGTTCAAGATACAAAAACCAACAACTTTAACAACATAGGTAGGAAATCTCACAACATAAGCAGTGACAAGCAAGCAGGCCATAGTGATATTTAAAAGCAGAGCAAATATCTTCACTCGCTTTGGTGTAGAGTAACATCAGCTAGATTCACATAAAAACAGTAACTATGCTCACATTTCGAGTAGTTAATTTCTATGCTATACTGACATAATATGGGAAATGAACATATACCATAGAGCACAATGTAGTGCCTTTTAGGATCTCTCAGCCTATTAGGCAGCCTATTAGATCCCTGTGCTCCAAAATCTACCCCCCTTCTCTTCCTCCAGATCCCTTTAAAGTTTAAACACATTGGCGCTAGTCATTAAAACCGAGTACTTATTAAATCGTGCGCCAAAAGCTAGCGTGGATGGACTCGTTCAGATTGTTACGAGCGTAGCGGCATTTGTGACCAAGCCAGCTGTGGAGGGAATCGTCCTTCATTCCACCAATGCAACAAAAGAATCGATCGATTTTATCACCTAGTCCAAAATTAACAGCATCCACATCAAGTTTAAGACAAAGATAAATATATAGATAATAATATGTTTCATACATTTTTGCAGATAATTTCACGATATTTATATATTACCTATATACATATTATATATAAGATCAATAATTTCTTGGTGTGTTGTTACTATAATGAATACGTATTGTGTATCGGCATGAAAATGCGTTCAACTTCTTCTTACCTTACACTAGGACTACACGACGTGAGCAATGAAATTGACTTCGGTATTTTTGTCCGCCTCTTGGCAGGACGAAAAACAAATGTGTTAATCTCGGCCGCATCGCTTAGTCACACCACAAACGCACGCACTATTATTCAATACATTCTATGCACAAATCCTACTTCGATTCGATTTGGAGCGATTCGGTGACCGATCTCCGCTTTGAGATTCGTTCGGCTAGGCCTAGTTAATTCGCCAACGTGCATATTGTTAGCAACGGGTGTGAGAGTATCTCTGTGGCAAGTAATATCATGTTGTTTGTATCACATTTTTCTTGAGGAAATGATTGAGAAGTCTTTGTCCTATGGAACGAATAAGTTATCATTAAATACGTTAGACCGCGATGGATTTCAGGGAACTTTGGTCGTGATTAACATTGGGCGTGAGCCGTGAAGAATCCCTGAAACAGACTCTAAGGACTGCTAGCTACAGAAAATTACATTTGGCACAAGTTTACAACCACACTCCGGTAATCATCGCCACAAACAAGTCGCGAATAAATACGCAAAGAAGCATTCCTGTAGTAGGTTTGATCAAGTTTGTTTCATACGTGTGTAAACCCACTGAGATTGCATTATGTCCACGAACATAAACTTCGGTCGACCGACAAACGTTTGTGAAATTGCGTTGGCTTCTTGGCGATGCAGCCGCACTGAATTGTTGGCTCTCGCGACCGAGTTGCTTGCTGGAAGCGCAGTCAGGACTTGAATTGTCGTACGTTGCTGGCCGGGAAGTCGCCGGTGATTTTGATAGGAGCGGTGAGTGGCAGTGGATTCACGGACTCACCTACGATAACAATGTCACGAGTTGCTTAGAATCACACGGGGAACGTGAAGGTTTGAAATACATTTAAAAGCAATTTGGGAGAAGGATATTGGAACTACGTAACACCGTCTAATAGTCGGTTGCTGTACCTGACCCTAGCAGTCAACACAAATAAATAGCCTCTACCTGGAATCGGCTCCCATAGAAAAAACATTTCATCTTCAGGACTCAAGTTATCACCTTCCATTTCTAGCACAGGGTCAAATATTTTTCCATGCTCTGTAGAATGTTGGAAAATTGCCAAAATAGCATTGTTGACCTTGCAACAGCATTTTCAGCGCTGCTTAGGTAGAGTGGTATGAAGTTAAAAAACCTTCCCCATCAGTTAGATTTTAGCACAAAGTTACTTCCGTCATCTTATGTAATATTGAGAGGGGCTTTGTTTGGCACTAATTCTCAGCCTCAATTGTCAACTGAGAGGTAAGAGAGGTGGGATGTATATTTGCAGGTGACAATATCACTTGTTTTCAATTTCACTTCATACAGGGAAGTCAGATTTGATTACAGCATGCTTTCGTCCTATTTCGTTGCGAGTTTTCTACATTCTACAGCGTGGTAAGTCTACAGCCTGGGAATTAAGTGATACAAGGCCTGAGTTCAAGAGAGCCAGTCATAATCTAGAGGCACCTACTGGAAGTACTCGGGGCTTTGAATTTTTTCCTGGGTAACCACTTACGTAAGAGATCAGGATCACACAAGGCAACTGTAGGAGAAGGCTTTGAGAGCCTGTCGTCATTACGAGGAACACACTACAAGCTACAAGTACTCGAGACTCATTCGGTGACACAACTCACAAGGAAGCCCATGGAAGCCAACATGAGGCACCTACCGGAAGTACTTGAGGCCGGTGACGACGAGGAACTTCTCGATGAACAGCTCGGAGTCGAGCACGGCGATGTGGGCGGCGCGGCCAATGAGAGAGTTGGCCGTGTTGGGCAGAGCGTGGTGGACGTCGTATCGGACAAACGTCAGCTCCGGCTTGCTGATGATCGGCTGCAGGATGTTGTTCACCATCTCGCGGTACACGGCGCCTGGCGGGCGGGGAGGCAGACCGTGCGTCGCACGTTAACCCTATCGCTGTCACTACCCCATATCGCTAGCAATGTGTGTTGCACATCGAGTCACAGTTAAGTCGCAATTTCTTCTGGGTTACAGCAGTGATCTATATTATTTTGCGATTGAATAGAATAGAATAGAATAGGGGTTTATTTACAACTTAGGACAATGGATACATAAAGCACATTGCTTTCCTTTTGGTTGCAATAGGTTGTGTCAAAAATATTAAATTAAAGTTTTCACATTAAGTAACAAATAATATAAACTAAGTTAATAGGTAGTAGTAACATTGAACCGAAAATTGATCTGTGTGCTATATTACTTAGCCTGCTATAATATTCAAACCCTAAAAAATCACCAATTGTCCGATATGCCAATCTCAATACCTTCTGGGATCTACTGGGATCTAGTTGTAGTTCTTCCTTGGGACTTTTTCTATCTTAAAATTATTAAAAAAAAAAAACTTATATAGTGAATATTGAAAACAGGTTAAACTCAGCAAGACCTACTTACAAGAATACTGTACATGCTTTTGAGCTAGAATATGTACAAAAAATCGCTCTAGGATGCATATTAAGCAAGATAGGATGTTTAAAGGCTATGCTTTTAAACCCCATCATGTTTGTATTTAAAAGATGATATCGATGAAAGCTCATCCACAAGCGTTTTTGCAAAGCCCTAATTAATTTAACTTCCTAGTTTTGAGAATGAATTTGGATTTGGAGGCAGCCCCGCAAAAATTTCCATTTATATTCCTGTTCCCTGCCAACTGGGATCATGCTGTGAACAGCCGGGCAGCACAGTACGCACCCTGCACGGTGGAGTCCTTGACGGCGGCCTTGCACAGCTCGATGCGCGCCGAGTGCAGCGGCACGTAGCGGTCTTGCGACGAGCCGCACAGCAGCAGGTTGCGGAAGTGGTGCAGGTTGCTGCGCTGGCTCAGCCGGTAGAGGAAAGTCTGGCGGACGTCGGCGGCGTCGCGCAGCGACAGCTGCAGCAGCGAGCCCGACTTCTTCCACTTCTGCATGAACCACATGCCTGCGGGAGGAGAGAAGCGCGGCGAGTCCGGCGATTAGCGTTATGTCGCGTTTACAGATCAATGGATTTAACCGATTTTGATTACATTTTCAGAATACTCCTGAGAGTAGTGATAGTAGGTACCTTCTTTTTCTTGCAACTTATATCCTGTACCGCCTGTACTATTCCATTCCAACAGCTTTTCTCTGCCAAAACATTGGCCAAAATTTTCAGTATAGCTTTGCTACTAAAGTTCTCAGGTACATAAAGACAACGGTTGCTACAAAAGTGTGCATCATGTGCCTACCCGAGGTTTTGATATTACCAGTGGTGCTTTGGTTTTGTACAATGGAGCAGTATGTTGGGGTGAAATGCACTGGAAATACCAGTCAAGCTTTTTGTTCTATTTTACAACACTGATGCATCATTCAAGGCACATTCGAGGTAAAATAACACATTCGATGGTGGTCTCGGTCCTAGAAAAGACCCACCGTTTGATTGACTAAGGTCTTACTCTTTTCCTAATCTCTGCTTTGTTTGTTATTTAAAAAAAAACTATTTAACTGGGAATGCTAGAAATCTTTTTGCAAAGCTCTGCGGACTGTTATTGAATGGTGTAAAAAAAACGTCAGGAAAAGTTTTAATTAGACTTCTTGCCAGGTTACCAGGTATTTGTTGAAGACTCACCCATGTTGACGAGGCCGCTGTTGTTGTAGAGCGTGCCGAGGTGCGGGCCGGACAGCGACAGGAACGTGTGCAGCCGCGGCAGGAGGTGCTTCATCTGGGGCCGCGCCACCGCCGCCCGGATGATGATGTTGCCGAGCGAGTGCCCGACGAAGCTGATCTTGGTCGGGTTCAGCCCGCACGCCTCCACGTGGTACAGGATCTCCGCCACCAGCTTGTCCGTCATTGTGTCGAAGTCGGAGAACGTGTCACCCTGCAGGAACAGGCGGGATCGGTTCGTCACCGGCAAGAGCCTGAGACACGCTCATGAAACCCACAAGCCGTGCAGCTTGGGACGATGTGAAATTGATTCCGAAAGCCTAGCTACATTTGTTAAGTCGTGCGGCAATTCTTTGCCGGTAGATCGGTCAAACTCTGGAAATATCTCTCACTGGAAAAGGCTGCCTCCTTAGTTTAATCTTCGAACTTAGTTCTTAGTCCATAGCTAACTAAGTTCTTAGTAACTTGGCTAGAATTTGGCTAGCATTAGAGAGAAGAAAGTGGACTTTTCCAGACAGGTCACTCGTAGAGATTTTTTTAACTAAATAAAGGATTGCTAATGTGGGATCCCTTTCTGGGCCAACTGAGCTATCCAAGCACTGGATTTCCTGGCTTTACAGGAAGAGAAAAGCCAAATACAAGAAAAAGCAAAGACCGCACAAATGTTACACGACTGTAATGTAGTTAATGTAGTTAATGTGCAACTTAATGTGTACTTATTGTACTTAATCCTTTATCCATACTAATGGCTAGAGTCACGATTTTATGGTGTATGATTTCATAAATTGGAGAGGTGAGTGTAATAATAAGTAACAAATAACCAGATAAGTCAATTTTGTTAAATATTCAGCAAATGACAAAAAATTCAAGGATGTTATAAAGAAGCAGGTTGAAATGCTTGTAAAATGCTTGTAAAATGGGAACAGAGCAAGGGACTTTTTTGACTTTTCACATATCCAGGGACATTCCTTGTTCAAGGATGACTTCATAGCTAACTCATTTTGACCAAAAGTGGACTGTATTACACTCTCCTCTTCAATTTCAAGATTTAAGGATTTTGATGATATTTACCTAACATTAACTGGGTGGGTATTTGTGTATCGTCATCGTGTAATGTGGTATTAGTACATATTAAGATGGTATGCAAATAATAAAGGTGTTAAGAAAAATCCCAGGCCCCAATGTGAGGTGCCACCTTGAGATTGTCTCATCGGGTGCTAGCTGGACGAACGAGAGAGGCAGCGCACCTGATTTCGCTCCGACATTAGGAACTCGAGGTTGGCGCCGGGCAGGCCGAGCTCGAGGTAGGTCTTGACCAGCCTCAAGTCGGCAGAGTTCCCGTCCAGCCCGTGCACGCACACAATGAGGTGGAGGCCCTCCGGCGAGAACACGCGGTACTCGTCGCTGATGTGGAAGTACGGCAGCGTGGAGGCCAGCGTCGGGAAGTCACTATCGACGGCGGAACCGAGATTTCAAAGTCTGTGGCTTCCTGCTAGCTGCTTATATGGGTGGAATGGTATAGCCTGTGGCTGGTGTCCTACCCTGGCAACTGAGTGAGTTGGAATCTTGCCCAGTGACATGCTTTTAAGTGAGATGTCCAGTGGTAACCAGTTCCACAAGGGAGTTCATCCAGCTAGATAAAGAGAATAGCTAGCAATAGGTCTATTACACACAGAGAAAAATTATGTCAGATAATTATGTCAGGACTGTTAGGACGTCCTAACAGTTAGGAAAAAAAATATTAATTAGCTCTGCTAAATAACAAAAGAAGATAGCGAAATCACAACCCGAAATGCTCCACCTGGCTTTACCAAGTGGGTATCATGAGTCATGACGTCATTTTGATAGAATTTTGATTGAATAGAATACCTAGGTGATTCAGAGCAGGCATTTACTTGCATACCTATATATATGTTGATTGACCATTCTTTTGAAGTTTGAATGTTTTTCCTGGGTAACCACTAACCACTAATCACAAGAGATCTACACCAAACGGTTTGGCATGTTTGAAACACCGGTTCTCGTGAGATCACTGAAGTTAAGCAACATCGCGCTGAGTCAGGTGTTTGATGGGTGACCATCCTGCACATGGTCAGTTCTGTTCGGGAGAGAGGTTGGAGGGTTTGAAGTTAGTACAACAACTTTACTCGTCTTGCTTATCAACCTCTCGACAGCACAGATTAGTGGAGGAATCCTGTTGTTCGAGTTGTACCGTCCTTCGGAAGGGACGTAAAGCCGTTGGTCCCCTTGGTGCTTTTCGACAGGAGTAGGCTACGTGCCGGCACCGGGATTCCCCTCCTCCCTTCTAGACTAGGTTAGGTTCATCATCACCCTCATCATCACCATTTCATTCACCGACGCCATTAGACCAGTGCCAAAGGGCCAGTTGTCAAAAACAATGCGTCGTTAAGCACCAATAATCAATCACAAGAGATCTACGAAGCGGTTTGCATCATATTATAATAGCTAGACTTGTATGTCAGGGAAAGTATCGCCACTTTGTTAGTAGTTTCGTTATATAAAAAATTGAAATCGTACTGTGGCAATAATACTATACCAAAAAAAAAAAAAAAAAAAAACAGTACAGCAGGGTATACGAGCCAACGGGGTATACGAGCTGAGCAGCTGAGGGGTTATTGGCATAGAGCCGTTTGTCTGAGCTTGGGTGACAAGCGTTTGTTTACCTGTAGAGCATGCCGGTGAAGTTGACCTGCCGCTTGAAGTCCTCCTTGGACTTGGCAAAGCCGACTGTCTCCTCCTTGACGGCGGCGACCAGCTTCCTGTCGGCGGCGTCGTCGTAGCACTCGCACGGCGCGACGCCGCGCTCTGCCCCCGCCCCCGTTGGCGTGGCCGCGGGGGCGGGCGCCGCGGCCGAGGGGGTGGTGGCGCACGTCCCGTCTCCCGCTCTGCACACGGGTCAACGGCGTTGAGTTGAGTATTATGTAGAATGGAGCAGGTGAATTTGGTTCAGCTCCGTTTCGATCGATTTTTGACCTTTGAAAAGGACCCTTTTTGCTAAATAATAGATTAAATAGAGTTGTTAACACCCAGGTGGATGAAACAGGTGAGCAGGTGAATGCGGTTCTGCTGTAGAGTTGTTTTGAGCCATACTTCAATTCCTTGTTGCATGCAGAGTACCTATTGATATTTGCTATCAGAAACGAAGTATCCATTCCAAAAATGTTTCCGTGAATTGTCTACAGGCCCGGTATGAACGCAATTTTGAAATGGATATTCTGTTTCTAATATTAAACATATTTCTGCTCTGTTTTGATCGACTTGGAAAGCACCTTTGAATGATTGCAAATCGATCTGAAAAGAAAACAACTGTTTTCAACCATTCCATCCACCCATGGCTCTGATTGTCAGGGTGCTATGGTCAGGGTGCTAGGGTCAGGGTGCTAGGGTCAAGCAACGAACTTTGGCGATGGCGACTTCTTAGCGCGCTTGTCTCGGGTCTTCCGCCGCCCCTTGAGCCTCGACTTCTCGTCGGCGCGGCGTTCCACCTCCTTGACGCTCTCGTAGACGTGATAGAGCAGGTTGTCGATCGGTTCGAGCGGCTCCGTCAGCGGCCGCGACGAACGCGCCGTCGATGTCGGCGGCGGCGGGTCGCGGAACGGCTCGGGCGGAGGTGGGACGTCGCGAAACCTGCCGGAGTCAGCGTTGCTTTAAATCGAGCGGAAAAACAGCAGAGCGGACGATACCGGGATTGTATCCCGGTGTAGTTGGGAATTTTTCCAGCTTTGTTACCCCTACAACAATTTCTTATCAGCCACCTTTTCCCTGACTTTTTATTTTTCTTATTCTGCAGAAATTTCAGTTTTTGATTACTAACCAAAACCCTAATTTACCCAACTCAGTAGAATTGGAAACAGAGAAAGTTGTTCCACAATAATAACAAATTGCTCAAGTGTCTTTCAATTAAGCCCCTCTTCAAGGTAAACTAACTGGTTTCTACCTGTTTTGTCTTAAAAATAGTACCAGGTAGGTAGTTGGAAATAACCATGTGAATGCAACATGAATGGCTTTGTGAATTGACAACAGGAATTTCCCAACCCTTCTAAGGTATACACATCCATGGAGATGAAAACATGACAAATGGTTTGACATGGTCTCAAAAAAGATATTAGGTACCTACATCTATATTGATGAATGCCATATCAGAGGGAGTAGGGGTTGTCCTTTGTGAGAAATGGCCCATGTGGAGTTTGTCTACATTTAGGTAGAAAGAACAAGAAAATTTCCATAGAGGTATTCTTCAAAGATGTCATTTGAAATTACATGAACTAGACAAACAATGGCCACACCATACAGGGTAACCAAGAAATGAACCTTGGAAACCACAGATAAAAGAAGATATCAATACTCAAAAATTTATTTGACAGGTCACAGATTATTTTATAAAGTGAACTCAAAAACAACTCAGTTCTATCTCTAACTCCCTTCTATTTGACCATACTACAAAATCTATGATTAAACATGGAAGTAGGGATTCCTCTGGTACTCTGCCTAAGATTGGTAAGATTTACTCTATGGTAAGACCCTGCACAGATTATTCTGTAATGCAAATCTCGGTTCTCGACATTATCCCAACTATACAGCTACCAACTCCATGGTTGAACATGTAAGATCTACCTAACCTTGCTAGGTGACCTAACCACACGGCTTGCCACTGTCTAGGACTTATGGTCGACTCACTGCGTAGGCGGCGGCAAGTGCAGCTCCTCGTACGGGTGGTCGGCGAGGATGGCCGGATCGGCGAGCTCCTCTAGTCGGTTACGCAGCTGGTCGTTGTTCAGGTCGCGCTGCGGCTTGCCGGGCTTCGCCTTGGCTCCTGCTGGACACGCCAGCGTTAAGCACGATGCATGATTCGGACATAACTCTCAGATCGTTGCAGTGGGTAAGCGGAATTATGTCACCCATTATGATTGTTAGTTAGTGTAATTATACCATGCTTTTCCCTAGGAAAAGTTAGGAAATTTAGTTATTTGGTGCATTGTCACAAACAACCATCTCTAAACTATTCAATTGCAAATTAAAAGTACCTAGGTAGTAGATACATTTAAATGATGTACATATTTGATATTTTTTTCTGATAATTCCTCTTGGTGATGATCTAAGAGACATAGTCAGCCTAAAGCACAAAGGATCCCCTTGAGGAAGAAGAGGAAGAAGAGAAGAAGTAAGAAGAAAAGAAAGAAGAGTTGCTTCCATCAGAGTTGTGACGCCGGCATCTTACCCCTGAGCGGCCGGTCGCTTTCCGGACTGAGCTGTCCGGAAGACATGTCTCCCGACGTGCGTCGCGAAGAGTTCGACACCCAGCCGCTCTGCTCGGAGGTGATCTCGGACAACGACGACGACGGCGGCGACGACAGGGACTTGGACTTGAGCACCTCGGCGAGGCTCGACTCGACGGAGATGAGCGTGGCATCTGTCGAGCCATAGAGGCCGATCTCCAGCTTGGCCTTGTCGTTGGCCGGAAGCCCTGTTTGGTGTGGCGGGAATTCGGATTCGTTATTGAGCACTTCAGAGTGAGGCAGGCTTGAAAAAATTTAGTTTCCTTGTAGGTTATGTGATTCCATTTCAAAAACAGATAAAATTTAGTGGTTAAAAAGCTTGGTTCTCATTGCCAAGGAAAAAAAAAGATACCAAATGAAACTGAATCCTCATTAGTCATGACTGAGACATATGCATTAGAAAAAGTTACCAAATTTGTCTGTAGGTGAATTTGCCTTGCATAGCAAAACCATAGAGTAAAGAATGGCTACCTAGAGGCCCGAAAGGATTACAAAAAACCTGCCAAGGACAAGTTGGTTGCCCGTGATATGACGCATGGTGGCGCCACGGGTATGCACAGCGATCGCAGCGCTTAATATTTTAGTAGGGTATCTTTGAACTACTAGAACTACTATATCGACTTGCCCCCAGGGAGGAATGCACTTTTGGTCGGCTGGGCAAGATCAGGTAACAAGAAAGGGTGGTTATTTATGGAGACACATACTTCACTTTCACTTTTGCTGCAAAACATAAAACTTCTATTCCTTTCCAACCGAATCATCCAGCACATAATGGCATAATGCAGTCGTTCATATGTATTTACATGATGTAATTAGGTATGTAAAAGCAATTTATGCTGTAGCATAACTGCGAATGGATGCATGGAAACAAAAAATTAAATAGTGTCGCTGTATTTTAAAATATATTTACGGACGTCGATTACTCGAGCGAAATATGAAAGGCGCATTTGCATAATCCGACTCCCCTTAAAAAAAATATCTCGGTGATCTATGAAAAAATAGACTTGAACGTGTGTGGAAGTACGTGGTTATCAGGTACCCGGCGGGATCTGATGACGCTGTTGGCCTAAGTTGACTGTTATGTTCATAAAATGAACATTTGAACGTTAAAAAGGCTAGTTAATTATCAAATAACAACCAGCCAAGCTAACGTATAAAAAGAGCTGTTTGAATTTGACAATACCATCATGTCGTATGGCAGGATGAGCCCCTGAAGAGAACGCATGTTTTATATTTAAAAATTAGCTGCTCCGCCTCAAGCCTCATCATCTGCAACATGGGAGAAAACAAAGGAATTGTCTTTTGTTACCAAATTAGTGTAATGATTGCCCGAGGTTTCTGAAATGTATCGATTTGTTTTCAGTGATGTTTGCTCGATGAATCATGCCCCCGCACCAGATGATGGCTTAAGCGGAAGACACTATCACGAGCGCAGTGAAATAATTAGGTTTATCGCGGTTTTTGCCCGCGAAAAGGTGTCCGAAATGTAACGACTAGTTCGATGTGATGCTGGCTGTCGCGGCCGATTCGTGGGTGGCTAAAGAGAGAGAGTCACAATGTGTTGCAGGATTGACAGTTTTTGGTTTTACCGATCAGCTTTTTGCACCATCTACTGTTTGTCATTCTTGTCGCGTGTTAGTTTTTGTCCTAGACGCTGTCAATGGCTTTCTGTCGATTCGCATCCGAAGTTCCCTGGAAGCCCATCCACACTCTTTTCGAATTTTTACTAAGATCAAGTGTCGAAATGCAAAAAGTCGATGAAGTAATCAAGGTCCGTCCAAAAGCCAGTCTGGGAAAGTGCACCTTACAGCTTGGTGAATCTCGTCCAAGATCCTTTCCATCAGTCTGGGTTGGTGAAAAGTGCGTTGCGTCACATTAAAGAAAATTTGAACAGCGAGTTTGGAAACGCCAACCATCATGTCAGACGGAGGACATAATCCACCCAAGTCGGTAGACTTAGGTTCATTTTATTTTTGACAGTGTTTTCTTTGATATTTTTCGTTATTATTACTTCCATGACGATAATTTTGTATTCGGATTTTTGATATTTAATTTGCTTATTAAACTCGCCGTCCTCAGTAGTTGACCTGCTAAAGGCAGCTTAAAAGACAAAAATGCAGAGGTCCACGTAATTACTTTTCCTGACCCTAAATTGATCTCAATATTTTTGAAAAAAATCAGTGTGTCTCTACACACTGATTTTTTTCAAAAATATTGAGATCAATTAAGAGTACTTCGACCCGCCTTGTAAACTTTAATTGAGATCGGATGGAAAATAAAACAACCAGAGAAGAAAGAAACGTGTTGTTTTCGTTTAAAAAAACCCACAAAAAGTCCCAAATTCAAGATTTATTTGTGAACAAAGTAAACGTCCGATCGACACGAGCCTTTACATCGCGAGTCAGAAATTTTTTCAACTATCCACCGATTTTTTTTCATAAATATAGGGAACATTTTAGGGGCAGGAAAAAGTAATTACGTGGACCTCTGCACTACCAAAATTTTCCGTGTGAGAAAGCTAATCTTTCACGGATTAGACCTGGTGAAAAATAACTTCCAGTTTTACTGCCTCATTATCAGCATGAGAGATAAAAACACTCTTGGAGATTATGCTTGCACAACCCGACACATGGTTATATAAAAGTCAGTAAAAAGGTAAATCATAAAATTCCGTGTTTCATATGGTTTTTTCGATATGACTGGATTCGACTCTGTTTGCAGATCTAAAGCAATGTTGAAATGAAAAAATCGGATGAAAATTATCGATTTTTTCGGTAATATTCATTCGTTTTTACATGAGTAAGATTAGAGCGGATTAAAACATGACGCACTACAAGTTCTTTTCCTTGATTGAAATGCGCCACAGAATCATCAATAAGTGCACTAGAACTTTGGCTCAAAGTATCATACAATCTGCTGACAAAGATGAACCCAACCATGTCATTAAAATCACGAAAATAGAGAAAAAGCAATTTTTTTTCATTTTGATGATTTTGATGAGTCGCAGATGTGTTCGCATCTTTTTAATCCGTGGCTTCTTATTATCACTGTCACAGATTATTAAGATTTCCATTATCGTATCGGGTTACAAGCTATGTAGACTCTTAATCCGTGTAATATTTAGAGCTATGTTTTCTCCTATTCACATTTAGATAATTAAAAAATCCTCCAAGTCAATCCTTTATTTTTAAATGAAATTATGCATTTCATTAAGAACGCGGCTTGAAATGAGTAAGATGACTAAGTTTCTATACGAATATTTTTAAATATCTGTACGCGTCGAGTACCTGTTGAAGAAACCAGAGAATCAATCATTTCTAAAGTAAAAATGTACTTCGGTTTGAAGGCATGAGTCAAGTTAGGGGCTGGGGCTGACATCATCGTGGATCTTCCCGGGTACCTGCTGGAGAACCAAGAGAAAAGATTTAAATCCCTCCCCACGCATACAAGACAGGTTTACCCAGGTGAACTTTGAGTTTGACGGATGTCACCAATGCAAGCTGAAATTTTTGCAGAGATCACCGAGATATTTATTTAAAGATGGCGAGTCGGATTATACCAATGCTGCCATAGCATAATATACTACCGCTAGAGTAACCAACGTGCGTAAATATATTCGCCATTCCTTTCTCTCTATTTTGCAATATCATAAAGACGTGTTGACATATTTGTACATCGGCTGCCTGTCCATGTGTGTTCGGCAGGGACGCGGCGTGGTCGGGCGAGGCCCGGGGTGCGATACAACCCCCCGGCACCCCGGGCAAATCCGTGTCTGCTTGCACTGCATGCTGCACGCTAAATTCGTTACATTTAAATATGATTGAAGTAATAACAGTTAATATTAGTGATGTTACTGTAAAGAGATCGAGGGTCGCGTTTGATATAGCATATAAATTGCAATTCCTTAATCGTTTAATAAGCTTAATTTATGAGAAGCGAAATATCGAATGAAAAATGGGTTTCTCGTTGGCGAAATGCGCTTGGCTCGATTCCTACATCAAAGAACTCAAACAATCCCCTCATTCATTGTTGCTAAAATTTTCAAGTCATTCTTAAAATAAAGTACCCTTTCTTTCTACCTGTTCCTGGCCATACTACAAAATTACGCTGCCCTGAGGCAAGTCGGTATCTTGTAGTTGCAGAAAGGGCTAGTAGTTCCGTGGCATGCTACTAAAATCTCTTGGCGCCCTGATCATAGTGCGAAAAAGTGTGTTTTGAGGCAGCGCCCCAAGTAGGATATCACCGAACTGCGGCAGACGATTTAACTAGAGCTTCGGGCCTCTAGGTAGACATTCTTTACTCTATGGCAAAACGTTTCGTTCTATATTTAGAGCACATAAATAATTGTTGACGGTTCAAAATATTATTTTCAATGTAGTACATTGCTTTGGATAGGCACAATCATGAGAAACTTTGCCCGTGGGCAGCACACGCCACGATGGACTTTAATCTTCGGGGTTGGGGTTGGCCAAGGTTGATGGCATTGAGTAAGAAGTCTAGTGTTGATGGCATGCCTTTAATTTAAGACAGTGGTGCCAGATTTGCGAAAAATAATCGGTATGGTTATTTGTCGGTAAATGACGTCTGTTGTTGTAACCTAAAACTTGGAATAAATCTAGTAGTAATCATAAATAAGTTTGCTTAATATTATAATCTATCAAAACAGACGAGGTAAATCAACGAGGGACGAGGGAAAACCGAACTTGCATGGGTGTGATACCTCTGGCAACAGCGCGGGCTGTTTCAGGTGCAGCGCGCAAGCATGCAACACAAATGCGAAGTGCACTTCGTTTCGTCATTCATTTGGTGTTCCGTGGGCGAGGTGTGAACATTTGCGTGATCTTCCAACGTGAGTACCGCCGATAAATAAGTTTAGTGAATCGAAGTTCGAGCGTAACCTCGTAGTGTAGGTATTGGTTAAGCTTAGCCTGTTTAGATGCATTGAGAGAAAATAATTCAAGGCAAAAGTGTTTGAAATTGTTGTTTTATAGTGTTGTTTTAAATAAATTAACTTCATTTACAGCCATTTGAAATTTTTGGTTTAAGTAAGGTCAGGCTTCCATTCTTAGGTCAGACAGCGTGCTTGGAAAAACATCGCTAAAATCTACACCACCTTACCTACACGAAAGTAGGTATGACCTAGGTACAGGCACCTAGGTATGATTACCTAGATACCGGACTCAATAATATAATTGTTTAGAAACATATCTCTTTTTGGCAGAATCTAATCAATCTCTTAAATCACTATCACATCTTCAACTTCTTTCTACCTCTAGACATTCTGCCATAAAAGATGTGCTAAATACAAAGTTGCTAAGCTAGCACAAAATAGACTAGGTAGGTATCAAAGAATGGAATGTTCAAGATAAAAAACTGCCTACACATAAATTAAACACCCTATCTGACTTGAGCTTTTGAAAATAATATGAAGAAAGGTTTATTCAGCACAATTTCAAGCCTACATTAAAAGTTTTACCAGAGACTTGAATTATTTTGATTGCCATGGAATGTCCAGTTAGTCTGGGACATAAAAAGTTCACAATAGCAAGTATGGAGTTGCCATAACTTATTACTAGGTAAACGATTAGTAGAGCCTACACTCGTTGCAGGATGAGCGAGCCGTAATCTCCCTGAGGAAATCCAAACGGAAAACATTTGACAATCATATTGTTGAAAACGGTGCTTTTATGATCAAGTATATTTTTTATTATTCAGTCATTTTATTTTTCTGATAAGCAAAATACCTACTTCATGTACGAATCTGAAACTTAGGCAATTTTTTTAACTTGTTATCATATATATTCAATCCAAATTTGGTGCGGATCGGTTAATTGGTTACGAAGCTAGTACCAAAAAACCGAAAAATTTACGGGTTTTTGCTCATAAAAACAAAATGGCCGACCAGATTTTGCTCAAAAACCATACAGCACCTCGCTGAGTCACCACAAACGTTTTTGCCAAATTTCGCAACGATCTGTGACCTTTAAGTAGGGCTGCTCGTTTTTGTTACAAACAAAAAAAAAACAAAATCCAAATGCTTTTCTTTCCCCTATGTTGTGAAATTGAAGGATTTTGCTCCCTCATCCAATAAACCAGCTAACAGGCTTTGCTAACCACATTTCTCATCTTTCAGCTTCCTAAAATGTCGCCTAACAAGGAGGATCTGAACACAAAGTTGCTGCGCCAGCTGCAGTGTCCAGTCTGTCTGGACCACTTGACAACACCGATCTACATGTGTTCCAACGGGCACAGCGTTTGCGCATCGTGCCAAGCCCAACTCGGCAAGTGCAGCATCTGCCGTGCGCCGGGCCGGCCCAGTCTGCGCAGCGTGCAACTGGAGAAGATTGCCGAGCTTGTCAAGCTGCCCTGCGACAATCAGCCGTACGGCTGCAAGCTGCTGTACAGCTTCAAGGACATGGCTATTCATTTGCCCAAGTGCACGTTCGGATTCAAGTGCCACTGGTGCGAGGTGTGGAACGGCTCCGCCGCTGATTTGGAACGCCACGTTTACGTCGACCATTCCGATTCGTTATACTCGTCGTCCGGTTCTTGGAGCTTGTGGACCGCTCTACCAACTACTTTGAAATATCAGGATAAGAGTTTCTTTTATTTTCTGCCGTTCAACGGCGACATCTTCTGGCTTGAGGATAGGTATACGTCGGCTACGCGAATCTTTTCCAGATCGTTGCGCATCGTAAGCAACGACGAAAGGGCTGCATCGCGATACTTTTACAGCGTTGAATTTAAGCCCAAGTACACCGAGCGTATGGGCCACGCCAAGGTATTTCATCAGGCTGATGTTCTGACAGAAAATTCTAAAGAGAGAAATATGGAGATTGTGCTCCCAAATAGCATCATTGACTCGTATGATGATGGAAAGATATGGTATAATCTGAAACTTGAGTCAAGGGATACGTATTATGGTGGTTGTTGAATGGAGAAAAATATCGTAAAATTGAAGGAATCGTTGCAAAATGCAATGTTTTCATCGACACAAAGTTGAGAGCAACATTTGTGATTCTGAAACTGTTATGGTACCGTGATACGTGGCATGGTGCAATGGTTTTTGTCATTTTTAAAAGTGAGTTGCCAAACTTTTTGTTGCCGACCTGCTCAGTCATTGAGGGTTTAGACGTATTTCAGACGACATGTTTATACTATCCTGTTGCATGCGTTGTTTGCTATTCCTATCAATGTTGTAGTAACATCCCAACATGCTTTTGTAATGTCTCTATTTTACTCATCATTGGTAATTGCATCAAGCAGTGATTCTCAAAAATTGATACAACCTAATTTTATATTTTTGAATTTAGTTATGGAAGTATTTCTTTATTAATTGATTAAAATTTTGTACTTATGAGTGGACCTTGTCAGTTTCTTTCACTGTAATATGTATGCATAATAAATAAATAGCAAATTAGATAAATATCATGACATTTATTTTGAATGGAGGTTTCTCTGTCAGATATAAAAGAATTCTGATTGAGGTAACATAGTCAGGAAAGATTCCAAGTCAAACCCTTAGATGGAACAGAAAAGAAGTGTTTTTAAAATAGAAGTTTAAAAAAATTCCATACATTTGCATAGGATATGTTCAGAAGGCAACAGTCGTGGTACCTAGTTAGTTTTGCCCGGCAACGCAAAGAAAAGTTCAGAAGTAACTACCTGAATCAGCAAAACTTTGAAATACCTAAACTGAAATCTACATTCCTTGCAGTTGGAGCAAAAACCATGTGTCCTACAAAACATTAATAAAATGTTGCTAGCAAAGCCTAGAGCAGTCAATACAAGGGATAGGGAAAAATTCAGTTAATCCCATTCCTATATTAAATGCGGTTCACCACGAGTTACGCCACGATCGCTGCATTCACTTGTTTGTAACGACGGCGGTCCCAGTTTGCTCAGACCATATACTGAGCTTATTGTGATAGTTACTACCTACAAGGTTGCTTCATTAGCCGGCATGCGAGACTCGTTTAGAGAGTGACTTTCCGATGCAGTCGGGGCCATCACTAAGAATTGCAACCACTGTTGTTTAAAACCACTGTATGGAGTGCCATCTACCCACTCGCATTTAATTTACTCACATATTGACTGAATTTTCTTAGCAATGCATTCGCTTATAAATTGCTTATATGCTAGCGCACCCGGTAAGCCAATATCTTGCCTCAATAAAAATTGCGTAGCACCACAAGTGCACTAACTATTGAAGGTCACTCACCGATCGGTATGGCCAGGTCCAGCATGGCCTTGGTGGGTACCAGCTTGGCGGGCACGGGACTGGTGGCGGGCAGCGGCGTCGGCGGCGGGAGGGCGGCGGACGGCGCCAGGTTCGGCATCGAGTCGAAGCTGCCCGCCGCAGCCGGGACTTCCGGACCCCCTGTGTTCGGCATCGACATGGTGCTCTGGCTGCGCGGCGGGAAACATGGGCGGGAACAATTCAGTTTGTAGCGCTGGTGGGATGCAGCTGCCAATCGCATCTTGCTAGGACAGGGAATTCTTCTCGAGTCCAGAGTGCGTTTGATTCACTGAATGAAATGGAGCAGTGCTTCATCATGATTCTAAGCATACCACAACATTTTGTGTGTATGTGTTTTTTTAACAAACTCAGGCTGAATGCGCTACAATGATGTTCAGGTTTGTTGACGTCACTTTTAATTTTGATTTGTTTTTCCAGCCACGGGAAGGCTGTATTCTCACGGAAACCATGACAACCTTGTAGTTATGACGTCACAATTCACTGTGAAATAGTCAGTCGTTTTTAGAGGCAAAATATTTTTTAACTGATAACTGATAAGTGATACTAGTCCATTTACACATTAATCGTAATCAATTTCAAAATCAAAATCGTTCAATACCCCTCATTAATCAACGAAATTTAAGAAATTTTTCGAACTAAAACATCTGTAAGTAAATTATGAGACACACGTCTTTGATGACTACTTCCTAGGTAGTAGTGATTGAAGCATGCCCGGCAAGCACCCAACTAGAAACAGTTGTATTCTCCGAAGCCGTCAGCATACCTGTGCTTCATGGCCAGCCCGTTGGACGGTGCCGGTGGCTCGCACAGATTGAACGGAACGCTTGCGCTCTGCTCCATCTTGCGGCAGCCGACCGCCGAATCGCCGGAATCCGTCGACGGCGAAGTCAGCACCCCGTTGCCGTTGGCCACCTGCCGTACAAGTAAAATATAGCGTTGTGTTGAGTAGTAACAGCTATGAGTAGTGTTGCCTTGCGTTCGTGGCATCTCTAAAATATATATATGTGGCAGTATTGCGTTAGTACAGGGCACTCGAAGAAATAGATGTGTTATATAGGTGTGTAGGTAGTGTTGCTATGAGAAGTTTTAAAACAAAAATTTGTACCAGGTTATGAAGTTTGTCACACTATCAATGAAATGATGTTAGAAACAGATACTCAAAGAAAGAGACTAAATAACATTTTATTTGGTAGTATGGGAAGTATTGTCTACAAAAGTCCATTTATCAAAGTACCCACCGCCAAGTAAATGAAGTTCGTAGCACACTGTCATCGATCCCATTTGAAGCGGACGATAAACGCAAAGCACAAGACTCGCGAACGCACCTTGAGCTCCAGCCGCAGGTTGTTCTTGAGCTTCTCCTTGAGATTGTTGCGCAGCGGAACGGGCAGCTTGGGCACGACCACGTTGTCGGCGCTCCTCTCCCGGCGCAGCTGCGACGAGGTGGACCGCGCCATTGCGGCCGTCACGCGGTGGGACAGCGTCGGGTTCGGCGCCGACGAGCTGACGGGCGACAGCACCTGCGATGCGCGGTTAGTAAATGGGAATTGTACAACTCGGGAGACCCTGGCATTGGAGGGTCTTACTTTATCCAACTGAGCTATCCTAGTAAAGTAAAGTAAAGTAGTAAAGCCGTTGCCTTTCTATTTCGGGGTCATCTCTCAGAAAAACTATTTTACTGGATACTTAATATAAAAAACGAAATATTCATTCAAATATTTGTGTCTGTACAGGGAGCCCGGATCTCTCACCTTGCCGGGATGGAGCTTTACCCAGCCATGCTGAGTGGACAGTCTACTTTTAAATGGATATTAAGTTTATTCGAGTTGTTGGACACAAATTTTGGAATTTCTATTTGGTTTTGTATAATAAATAATAAACATCCACTGTACATGCAAGTATATGCATTTAGGTTCTAATCAACACTTGGTTAATTGAATGCTAAGTTAACAAAATTAAACTTTCCCAAAGTTTTGCTGTGGTGCCTGAATTATCAAGGGTCTAAAAACATGTCTCGGACTAAACCTAAAATCTAACAAAAGAACTACACCAATAATAACCTAAGCCTACTCAAAACAACCCCAAAATCTGAAAGCCAAAATGGTGAAAACGATGATGAATTCAATGATGAATGAATGAAAATGTTGAAAACAATTCTGAAAATCAGAAAACTGAGCAGATCTAGCGGTGAAATAGGTAGCAGTGCAAGGGTGAAAGACGTAGCCGTAGAGCAATCGACGGTCAGCGGCACGCACCTTCTTCTTGCGCGAAGGCAGCGTCTCCGCCTCGCCGGTGCGCAGCTGGTCGAGGGACTTGGACTTGCTGGCGCGCGTCGGCAGCGTGTGGTGCAGCATGATCGTCGCCGACGTTGCCGCGTTGTTGCCGCCGCGCGGAGTCAGCGTCAGCGTGGCCGTCACCACCTCGCCTGACAGAGACACACGGTTCACTTGCGGGGAGCAGTTTTATCGTACTCGTTGGCTGGGCACGGGGCGTTCTCTGTTTGTTCGGGGGTTAGGTATTTGTGCTGTTCGAGTCCCTTATTTGAAGAATCCACAATAATGATTTCCAACTGTCTGGAGAAGGTACATGGTGGAGACACATTAAAAACACATTACAAACACATTAAGGACAGGAGGATACATTAAGGATTTAGGCCTCAGTTAAGGGGCATCTTTAACCATTGGCAGCTGTTTTATTGCCTACCACCAAAGAGTAACTGCTACCACCTCAAATGGATGAGACTTTAAGAAAAGTGACATTGATAGGACCTCGATGTCTGAGACAGGATATACCTAAAAACTATATTGGATCTGGTTACCTCCGTTAAAATTGCCATGAAAAAAAAACAACAGCAAATGAAGTTGAATAGAAAGAGAAAGAATCAGTGGAAAGAGGTAAAAAAACAGCACGATATTACTAATTAGCACCTACCACAAATTTAAAATTTATAAGCGATAGTACAGGGGGGCGATTTTGTAAAAATTTCGTTTGAGAAGTCACTCGTCTTTTCTATGAGATCTCAATTATTGTCAATGTTTTTAATGGAACAAATGAACGCTCTCACAGAAAAGACGAGTGACTTCTCAAACGAAATTTTTACAAAATCGCCCCCCAGGTATGCCTTGTTATTTCAGTACTTCAGTACTTGCATCCTTCCTTACTTCCTACCATCTATACAGTAAGCCTCGAGATTTTTCAGCATACTTTACATGAGAAGCACCCAGGGGCCTTACCTGGCACGGCCAACTTTTCAGTGTTGGGTACCACCATGTATTACGGTGTAAAAAGGTTGGACAAAAACCGGTTTTCACTAGCACCGCCGTAATACCAGCCCATTGTCCACGCTAGCCAAGTGCCCGGATCGTTACGGCAACGGTACCTGTGTGCCTGAGCCGCTGATCTCGCGTCTGCCTTAGCGCGGCAAGCGCGGGGTGCGCCGCCGGCTGCGAGAGGAGAGCGCCGCGCGGGATCTGGTGGGAGCGCGACTCGAGAATGGCCGAGATGCCGCAGCTGCAGTCCTCCTGCTGCTGCGGCAGCGAGATCCGCGACTCCGTCTTGCTGCCGCCCTCCACGCCCGTCGTGTTCAGGAACGGCTCTGCGGCAACCGGGAGGACGGATGACGCAAATCGACGGAGGAAGATCGGTGCCGAAGGCCGCGTAAATTGAGAGTAAAGATACCCGGCGGAATGTTGTTGTTTCATTTACCATTTTATTTTAATGTTTTGTTGAGTGTTTTGATGTAGGTATTTTATTTTACTGTTTATTATGAGTTTTTTGTTTTTAGCTGTTGACAATAAAATACTTTATTTAAAAAATATATATCTATGTATATTGTATATGAAACAAAACTACACCTTTGATATGTCGTGCGGGACTCCTTTGTGGGTAGAGAGGTCAATTTCTGAAATTAACTTTCCTCTGAATGGGCTGCTACCCTGATTTAATCTTAGAACCAAGTTAATATCTTATGTTGCAACCAGCCATCAGTCTAATCCTAAGATTAAAATTAACTTTTAAATAAAGATATCAATAAATCAGATGAGTGGGATGGATCTTGCTATTTGCTCAATAGCTTTGATGGTTTGTGTTGAGTTTTCATGCCAAGTTTAGATTAGGCTCAAAGTGAAATAAAGTGTTTCGTATTGCTGGTTAGATCACACTTAAAAAGAAGAGACTTTTTCGACAAGTAGGTACGATTAGGTACTGCGGGCAAAAGGCTGCTAGCAGCCAGCTTTCGAAAGAACGGGCAAAATATGTGTTTTTCTATTGATTTCCGTGATTGCTTACCGCTCTCGGCCTTGCGTCCCGCGACGCTCCGCCGGCGGGCAAACTCCGCCATGTCCTGGTACTGGTCCTCGAAGATGATGGGCATCGTGGCGATGTCCCCATCCAGCTCCAGGCACTGCACGGGGAGCGGGGGCAGGGTGGCCAGGTAGCGGGAACGACGGACCTGCATAAAGTGGCGGCATCGGTCAGGGCTCACCGCTAGCTTCCGTACACTTTGTTAAGCTAGGAATGAGTTTTTTCAAGGTGAGATGCAATGTGAGTGTTTTCAGAAAAACTATTTTACTGGGTTAATACGTTGTTAAGACTCATGTCTTTTCCTAATCTTAGCACGTTAGTTTTCTGAACTGGATTAATAATTTTTTTGAAAATTTAACTGGGTTATTTAATTTTCCCTATTTTCTCTCAATATAAGTTTCAGTTAGGGAGCTTAGCATTCAGTAACCCAGTTGAATATTTTATCTGAAAACTAATATGCTAAAATAAGAAAAGACATGAGTTTTAAGATAGTAATATGAGAGTGTTGATGTGTTCCATTAAAAAGACTGACAAAAGTAGAGATCTCTTCTTGTCTCATCTTGAAAAAAATTACAGAATCACATTCCATGGGCGCATCATTATGTAAAAATAAAATTGCTTCTTTCCCATAGATATCAAGCCCTTCCCACTGAAACTGCCCGTGTATGTCTTGGAATTTGCAATGCGGGTCGATATGAAAAGTAGTGGTTTATTAAAAGGAACTAGTGGCTCCGCCCCTGCGGCCTCCGGCCGCCAACCCCGCCAGGGGGCTCCGCCCCCTGGACCCCCGAAGTTTCTTGGTGGGGGGCTTCGCCCCCCAAACCGCCCCGTCAGGTATTTGGGGGGCTTCGCCCCCCAAATTCCCTCCGGTGCGGCCTCTGGCCGCACACGCCTGCAGGGTGCTTCGCCCCCTGACATGTGTGGAGGGGTGAACGTAATTAGAGTGAAATCATGACAGGAAAATAGTTGGTCACCGTAGTATCATCCGACTACGGGGGTGAACTAACATCAAAATTCAAACCTCATCTAACCGACCTAAAATTTGCAAAAATATAGGTAATATTAATGGAGATTTTATGAAAAGACTCAAGACACGCAGACGTCCGCCATCGATAAATCATAAAAAATAATTAATTTAGAGCCGTTAAAAAAGATCCCATGTTTACAGAAAGCTGATCAGATATAGTTAAAAACCGTGTTTTTTTTATCGCATAGGTGCGTATTTAAGACATCCTATCAGTTTCAGTTCCTCGAGTTGCCTGCTAAATGCAGATTCTTGTAAAGTTTCGTGGTCATTAGTACACAGAGTTTGATTTGTAGATGGCTTGGGAAGGAATGATAATAATCTGTTTGTGAAGTGAAGGCAGGGCACAGATTTACAGAGATATACATAGCACAGGGCTTGTCGTAACAAATTGTGGGTCGGCTGACAAAAAAAAATGAATTGTATAGAAAATTAACGTCTCGGAAGTCAAAATTTAAGGAAAAGGGCCAATTTTGGGCCGGTGTCCGTTGGGCTACCGACGCATTACGAAAAAAAATCACAATATCGTCTGTATGTTATACTCGATGTTTATGATCAGTTGCGCAATCACGGGACTTCCCCGAAATGCGGCTGGCTGAAGCGAGCCCCCTCTCTCCACGATGATTTATATGCACTTGGTGGGGCCATGTGTTTTTTGCAGAAAGTAGGAGAGTCGCATGTTTTTGTTTTTGTGAAAAGATTCCCCCCCCCCCCCCAAAAAGGGCCCAATTTTGGGCTGGCGGATGTAAAATTATAGGTTTGAATTAAAAATGAACACTTTTACACGGGTACAAATTTTCAATTCTATGTGTCCAAATTTGACGGGTGAACCCCCCCAAAAAAGGGCCCATTTTGGTCAGACCGAAGCGAGACCCCAGCAGTGAGTTGTATAATGTGTGATCGAGTGCGTTTCCAGAATTTCATAAAGTTAGGAAAATAACTGCCAAGTGTAATCGCAAGTTTTTGTTTCTGCTAAATGACCCCCTCAAAAGGGCCCAATTTTGGGCTGGCTGATTTGAAAATTTTAATTTGAATTGAAAATGGTCGCTGCTACACGGGTATAAATTTTCAATCCTCCAAGTCCAAATTTGGTAGGTGAACCCCCCCAAAAAAGGGCCCATTTTGGTCAAACCGCAGCGAGACCCCCTCGTTGCACCCATTTACGGTGTATCGAGTGCGTTTCCAAAATTTCATAAGAATCGGATGGTAACTTTAGGCGTGCATAGACATGTCTGAAAGTGATGAAAACACACCGAACCACAGGGATAATATTAGTATAGGGATTTTTACACAATTGCACCCCAGGACTTGCATTGTAGATTGATGAATTAATTGATTGATTAATGGTGTTTTTTCGACGCACTGTTTTGACAACTGGCCCTATGGCATTGGTCTAATGGCGTTGGTGAATGAAAGGGTGATGATTAGGGCGATGAACCTAGCCTAGAAGGGAGGAGGGGAAATCCGGTGCCGGCACGTAGCCTACTCCTGTCGAAAAGCACCGAGGGGACCACCGGCTTTACGTCCCTTCCGAAGGACGGTACGACTCGTGTCGCAGATAAGTGAGGTGCTCACCATGTCCGAGACGGTGAGGTAGTTCTGGTAGTTGGCGTCGTAGCAGCCAGCCGCCGACTGCCGCGGGTTGTCCAGAACGAAGAACGCCTCCGCAAAGCGCTTCACGCGCAGGTGGTGGTGCGCCTGCCGAGGAGCAAACAAACCGCGCGTGAAGGTTGCGCTTACACAAGGTACACACAGTTCTGGCACCTCTGCTTAATAGTGATGCCACCGTTTTTTTCCATTGTAAATTCTTGGTGTAGCGCTACCTTTGTTCAAATAACAAATTCACTGTTCTTATCCGGTTCCTGCATTCGGGTACAAAGATATTAACTGTTGGCTTCAGTACAATAGCCAAGAAAGTTTCAAAGAAATATTATCCAACTTCAGACAAGGAATAAGAACGCAAACTAGGATGCTTAACTATTTTTATATTTCACCGTAAAGTAAGACTTTGTCAGCAGCCTTTTTTTGACTTTCAGACAAGATATGATGGGAATAAGTAGTTTGTGACTAAGATCTAACCATCAAACAAATATGTTAATGCCCCCAGAAATAAATTTTTCTTATTGCTGATTGCACAATGCACCTGATCCAATAGAGATTAGCAGTATCAGTGTGATTCTATTATTGTCATTACTTCATAAGAACAGCCTGGAGAATCATGTCCAATCAACTACTCTTGTGCTTTCTACTGGCAGCTGCTGCATGCGGTAAGTTCATAAAAGTGTGCCACTTTCTCAAAATGTTAGCTGGTGTTCAGCAACATAGGTACTCATCATCTAGTGGAGTTCTTGTATGTGGATATGCTAGGCTATAGCCACACCAGGAGAAATATTTCTCTTTCAAATACTACTATAACAACAACATTTCGTGTGATTTAGGATCGACTATGGGTGGTTCGCACGAGGCAATTGATGACTGGGACAGAATAATGAACGGGGAAGTTGCTGCTCAAGGAGAATTTCCCAGCCAGGTGACGACAATGATAATAATACACTTAGTTCCCAATGTTTCCCAGGGTTTTAATTTTTAAACGGATGCTACAATCACATTGCTTTTCAATCGGTCTTGTCCGTCATGTGTTACGATTTTATTTTTGGTTTTAAATAAAACTAACCTGAATTTCCATTTTATTTAACAAACACAAACACAAAATTCAAATGGATTATCATTCCAATACGTTCTTCTGATAGCATTACACCAGTATTGAGCTACGACCGTTTGATTTTACGAGACCAAACGTCGCTGCCGTTTCCAGCTGTCCCTCCGAAGCTACCAGAACCCGCTCTGCGGTGCATCGATTCTCAACGAGGAATGGGCAATGACGGCGGCCACGTGCGTATCGCAGCTCAACTTGGAGGGCGTCAGCGTTCTCTCCGGCACCATCGATCGGCACACGCGCAACGGAACGGAGCACAACGCCACCGAGATCATCATACATCCGTACGTAACGCAATCCACGGCCGTCTCGATTATGCAACACGCCGTTTGTACAGTCGCTGAGAGCCGGCAGGAAATTTTACAGATGTGAGGACAAAATAAATTGTTCACTTTGAATATTGATGCTTCATCAATTGTGTGATCTAGTAGAACTGACAATATTGCCCACAGACTTTAGTAAACCTGCTCCCAATAAACTAGACGAGGAAATCTGAAAGACCCAGTGTCAAGTTCAGGTTGAGTTTAAGTGTTTAACTTTCCCAAATTCTTTCACTTTCTTCTTAAAACAGTGAGTTTAACAGAAGTTAATAAACAAATAAAATAAGTTCAACTTTTTCTAAGTTTGCATTTTTTTTCTAACACATGTACCTCCATAAATAAAAGGATTTGTCCACAGAGATCACGTCACCTATTACATCAAGGTCAACGACATCGCCCTCATAAAAGTCACGCCCCCGTTCGACCTCGATGGGATCCTCCGTAAAGCTGTGACGTTGCCTCAACCAGACAGCGATCCGCAAGATTTTTCTACCGGCATTGTTATCGGATGGGGCCGACTTCAAGTTAGTCAGATATTTCGATTCAAATTTAGCAAGGCACGAGTTCACTTGGATTTCCCTTGGCTAACAACGTCTGAAGTTTTTACTAACGAACTTTGACTTCGACAGCAAGGAGGACCTCCACAAGACCTCCTTCACAAAGCAAATGTAGTCGTTTCGAATCAGACGGCTTGTCGTCAGTACGTTCACGATTACAACGGCTTCATCCTGGCACCAACACAAATAAGCGCCGACGTGCCAGAAGGTAAGCATATCGTCATCGGTCATACCACAAACACGAGGCCTCGGTTCACCGATGTGAACTCCGTGGGGATAACCATAATATGAAATAATAGAATTACACATCATGTTTTTGGGTTTAGTTTAGCTTCCCACTTGAAAAAACAGTTGAGAAGTGGGATAACTAAATGTCTTCCGTTCCAGAGGGCCTGGGCTCGTGTTTCGGAGACGAAGGAGGACCACTGTTTGTGAACGGCGAGGCGTTCGGAATGATATCCTGGATGGAAGGCTGTGCGCCGATGCCGTACAAGTACTCCATCTTCACCCGCGTCTCATCGTACATCGACTGGATCGACAGCTTGATCGGCAGCCGACCAAATCAGTAGGCTACGTTGCTTTGAGTTCTACGGTGCTTACATCTTCAACAGTTCAGTATTGCTGAACTTAGAGATGATCATTTAGAAGCTAAATAAAAGTTCGATAATTTACCGTAAATGCAAAGAGATTTATAGGAATGCACAGGTTAAGCCAATTCTTCGTAGCACAGGGGATTAAATTTATGTTTAAGCCAAGATCTTCGATGTTTGTAACAAATTGTTCTACCTTTGCAAGATGCTGGTAAGAGAGTATTTGTGGGTGAACGCCTGGATTAAATGATGCATACAGATTTTCTCTGGGCTAAGTTGAGCTGTATACTGCTTGGGTTAGAAAACGAGACATTAGTTGTTTCCCGTCGCTCAAGTTCTCCGTTGTGTGGTGGTAATTTCACATTGCCATGATTTTAAAGTGCTCATAAAATAAACTGGTTAGTATTTGAAGCATTAGCATTCAGACCAAGTGTTTATATGTCTAGTCAAAAGTCTAGTAGATAAGATAAGATGGTCTGGCTTGACAGTTTAAACTGGTCAATCTAACAGATAACTCCAAACAAAAATAGAACAATGTTTTAAAATTAAATAATGGTCTATGATTGATGACCGAACGACATGTGGTGCTTTCTGTATCCACTTGAGATTGACATTGATGCACCTTGAGTTGGCCGTTGCTCCACCACAAGTCACCTGAGGCTATCACTTGGCTTAACCACACAATACCTACATGAACTGAATTATGTTTGTGTCGTCATAGGAATCAAGAGAAAATCAAGTTTCAAATGGATAAGATGTTTGGCCTGATCGTTTGGGCTCTGCTGGTGTCAGATTCTTCCGGTAATTTCTAGCTAACCTAGTCTGTTAAAACTGAAACAAGGCGATGAAGAAATCTATTCACTCGCAACCCATAAAAAGTACAAATGCACATTTTCTCCCGCACACACTAATCGCAGTTTGTCTTGTTACTTAGTGTTGGCTTTCGGCAAGCCGCAACGAGTTTCAGATGAGACCGATAGAATCATGAATGGAGGTCCGGCCGATGAAGGGGAATTTCCTAGTATGGTGAGTCTTACGAGAACAAAGATTCAAAAAACATTTCTTCATACTTATTCATACTTATGCCAAATGGTCAGCAAATTAAATCTAAACAGGAAAGAAGTAGCGCAGAGTGAAACGAATTTTCCTGTCTCTTAGGATTGGTAACTGGAGTGGAAAACTCCTAGAAGTCAAAATGTGGCAGTCCAGATTGAGAATTCTACGTCGTAAACGTTCCATCGATAGCCTTCTTTGGTGGCGAGCGAATGAATGTGTCGTCTACGGCCTAGAAGTCACTTAGGGTCCATTGTAGTTATTCGTGAACCGTTGAGAACATGTTCCATCACTTTAAACCTGGCCACAGCTCGTGCTTCGCAACTATGGGTCGTCCGTCTGCGGTGCTTCCATCCTGAACGAGGATTGGGCGCTAACCACCGCTAGTTGCGTCACGGCTCTAAACATCAACGGAATCAGCGTGCTTTCTGGATCGAACGACATTCACCCCAGCAACGGGACCGTGCATAATGCTACCGAAGTCGTTATACATCCGTATGTACATAGAACGAGCTTTATAATCAAGGCATTTTAAACCATTGTCAGTGTGGCGCATCAACTAATTGGAGTAATTTTCCTATTCCATCTACTCTTCATATGCTACTGATAAAATCAAATTGTGTTTCCAAGACACCGAAATCCTTAGCATAGAAGTGGTAGAAGAAAATCTGGGGATTTCACAAAGGATAGGACTGAATTTATGTGGAAATAACTCAGAGACATAGCAGTAAAAAACATCACGATTCTTGTGCAGTGATCACGTCACCTACGGGATTTTGATCAATGACATCGCCCTCATCAAAGTAACACTTCCGTTCGACCTCGACGGGATCCATCGAAAACCGCTGAAACTGCCGCAAGCTGGGAGCGAGACGGCAGAATTTAGCACCGGCACAGTTGTCGGATGGGGAAAGACTTACGTAACTATCGAAACTATTTTTTTTTGTAGTTTACTACTTGTAAGTAGGTACTAGATGTTCAGTGCATTTGGTTTTTGGTGGATTTTACGGCCAATTCTCTAGGTGGCATTGATTGAAACAAAGATGATGATCATTATTTATGGTAGGCCCATTGATAGGCAAGTATTAAACATAGGCAAGTATGCAGGGGAAATTTTGTAAAGAGGACAAAAAATCTTCAAAAATCTAGTTAGCCACGTCAGAGTTCAATCCGACATAAAAATATGAGACAGTGCATGTGTTACTGAGTTCAATAGTCAATATAGTGAAGCAAATGCCTGGCAAATCTCGGTTGCGTTTTGTTGATGTTGTTGACCAACAAGATTGGGATCAGCAAAATAAATTGCTAATTGATGTTTGCTTGTGACCCTACTCGACTAAGCGATTTAAGCCAGAAACTATATTTCCTGACGCTTGCTTCGATATCGACAGCAAGGTGGGCCCCCGTCCAACAGTCTACAGAAGGCCGACCTGGTGATCTCCGACCAAGCAGCCTGTCGTGTTTTCATGCACTCCAGCATCGGCCTAGACCTGGTCGACACGCAGATCTGTGCTGACGTACCGCAAGGTGACTTTGACGGCACACATTGCGTCAAGAGATTAGATAAGCTTCAGTCTCATCTTGCCTAAGCCAGTCTAATGCAATCTTTCAACTCCTGGTACAGATACAATGTCTGTGAGTAAATTTTGTTTCTAAAAAGAAACATCTGCCATGATGCAACAAATAACTTCAGTTTTGTTTGGACTGACGTTAGTATCATGACCGTTACAGACGGACTGGGTTCGTGTTTCGGCGACGGTGGTGGACCGTTGTTCGTCAACGACGAAGCCGTCGGACTTATCTCGTGGGCCGAAGGCTGCGCACCCATCGCGTACGAGTACTCGATCTTCACCCGAGTCTCTGCGTACATCGATTGGATCAGCAGCACCATCGGCCGCAAGCTCTCTACCGGTTCAACAACTCGTTAACGCTCACGTGCTACCGTCGCAGTTGATGCACAACACGAGCTTGTTCGACAAAAAAAACGGATGCTATGTTGTATTGTGTGTGGCTGTGCAATTGCTTCAAATCGTGTTTTAACTTTTAATTCGTTTCTTTGAAAACTTCACTAGGTAGGGTATTTTTGGTGGTCACCAAACCAGCCTTAGTAGTCAGTAGTCATCCTAGCGTTGATTTGAATCTAAATGCAAACACTCATTTGCATGTTATTTAGTTTCTATTAATAACTATCATCCAACCCCGGTACGGATACAAATTTTGTAATGGATATTTCGTTTTAATAGTAAATATCTACCACGTATGCAAAGAGTATTTGCATTTCGGTTCGAATTGACACTAACTATCATTTATCCTCCCCTTGCTTTGCCGAATGGAGCAGAAGTAAGAAATTATTTGATAACTAGGGGCTCTGCCCCTGCGGCCTCCGGCCGCCAACCCACCCGGCGTGCTTTGGGGCTTCGCCCCAAAGCACCATCTGCTCGGAGCCCTCTTGCAGGGGGCTTCGCCCCCTGTCGGTTTTATTTGTTTCTTGAGTTAATTTGTTTTTTGGTAATTGGTCTTTGACCCTTCTGCCACGCTTGCCAAACACTTCATGTTTACCTACATATACACTGCTCAAATGCGAACTTATGGGTACTACTAATGATGGCTAGATATATTTTCGTGACTCAGGTACACAGAGGTCCACCATCAGTTGGTGACCCAGGAAAGGATAGTTTTCATGTGATGCCGCTCACGCTGCTTCTAAGTCTTCCTTTCCTGACCCCACCCAACCTCCCAACCCAACCGTGTTGTATGTTTCCTGATGCCTTTCCTGCCTTTCGAGCGTAGTTTTTTGCCACTCCCCCTCCCCCCCCCCCCAACTAATCCTACAATTCCTCACCCCACCCAACTTCCCAACCTGCCTCTGCGTATTATTTTAAAAGCAAAAACATTGACTTTAGGACAGATGGGTTTTAGTGCATGTAATGTTTACGACATTTTTTTCCCGTTTTCCTTTCCTGACCCAACCCAACCTCCCAACCCAACCGTGTTGTATGTTTCCTGATGCCTTTCCTGCCTTTCGTGCGTTTTTTTTTGCTACTCCCCTTGCCCAACAATTAGTGCCTTTCTGCATGTTCTCTGCCCACCTGTTCATTGTTGGGTGTTGCTTAAAGGAGGGGGGTTTCATTTCGTGACACAGATACACCGATGTCCACCATCGCTTGGTGTCGCCACAGCATGAGTTTTCACGTGCCGCTGCACGTGTTTCTTCTATGTTTTCATTTCCTGCCCCAAAGTAACCTCCCAACCATGATTTTGAAGATTTTCCCATCCCCCTCCCCCACCCCTCCACTAATCCTACCTTTCCTGACCCAACCCAACTTCCTAACCTTCCTCTGCGTAGAGCCCCCTTGCAGGGGGCTTTGCCCCCTGTAGGTTTTATTTGTTTCTTGTGTTGATTTGTTTTTCGGTAATGGGTATTTGACCCTTCTTCCACGCTTACCTAACACTTTGTGTTTACCTACATATACACTGCTCAAATGCGAACTTTAAAGTAATACTAATGATGGCTATATATTTTCATGAGTCTGGTACACATGCGTCCTCCATCAGTAGTTGATCCAAGAAAAGCAAGTGGTGTGGTGTCGCCGAACTTCGAAGCATGAGTTCTCACGTGCCGCTACACGTGTTTCTTCTATGACTTCCTTTCATGACCCAAACTAACCTCCCAACCATGGTTTTGCAGAGTTCCCCCCCCCCTCCACTAATCCTACCTTTCCTGACCCAACCCAACTTCCCAACCTTCCTCTGCGTAGGGCCCCCTTGCAGGGGGCTTCGCCCCCTGTAGGTGATATTTGTTTCTTGTGTTGATTTGTTTTTCGGTAATAAGTCTTTGACCCTTCTGCCACGCTTACCTAACACTTCGTGTTTATCTACATATTCAATGCTCAAATGCGAACTTATGGGTACTACTAATGATGGCTATATGTTTTCGTGACTCAGGTACACAGACGTCCACCATCAATTGGTTCAGGAATGGTTTTGCAGAATTCCGCACCCCCCCCCCCCCCACCACCTTCCAAAATCCAACCTTTCCTGACCCAACCCAACTTCAAGCCAGAGGCGATGAATTGCTTCGAATTTTGTCTCGACGTTGGACGAATTTCGGCCGCGTGAACCCCAATCAAGCCCTTTCGAGCCCTATCAAAGCCCTATCAAGCCCTGCTCAAATCGCTGCCTAAATATTGCAGCATATTGCGCAAGTCCCCAGTGGCACGAACACAACGCAACTTGACCCACGCGTTTTCATCGCGTTTTCGCAATTTCTATAAAGAATTACGCGGAGCCAAATTTAAGGATTTTAGTTAAGGTGGATGATGATTGAAGGTTGATGTTTACTATGATTGCTGTGTGTTTGCTGCTTTTCGCGAACCAACGCGAAATTGGTGTCATTACGCGCAAAGTTGACCAATGTTCGCGAACTCTCGATACCGACGCCTTACGAAAACAAATCACAATATCGTCAGTAATTTTCAGATTCATTTTTAGTTTCAATTAAAGGTGCCCAAAAATAAACTCAATGTGTATGATCAGTTGCGTAATCACGGGACTTCCCCGAAATGCGGCTGGCTGTAGCGAGCCCCCTCTCTCCATGATGATTTATATGCACTTGGTGGGGCCATGTGTTTTTGGACAAAGTACTTCAAAAACAGACCACAGCGCTCATCTAGCTGTCAGCGTTGAACGCAACGAAATAAGTTTAAGAAATTCATACATTTGACGGGAAATAATGTCAAGATGAGCGCAATTTTACCATGCTACCAACGGACATGCACTTTTTAATATCTTCCAAAATGCCCACACCGCAAGTCGGGAGTTTTTGCGAAAAGACCCCCCCCCCCTCCCCCCACCTCCAAAAAAGGGCCCAATTTCGGGCTGGCTAATTTTTAGTCGTGGATTTGTAATAAAAATAGATGCTCAAATTTGGTTGTTGAACCCCCCCCCCCCTCCCCCAAAAAGGGCCCATTTCGGCCAAACCATAGCGAGACCCCATAAGTAAGGTGTAGAATGCTGGATCTAGTTCGATTTCAAAGTTTCATATTGATAGGAGCATAATTGCTAAGTGTAGAGTCGCATGTTTTTGTTTTTGTGAAAAGACCCCCCCTAAAAGGGCCCAATTTTGGGCTGGCGGATGTAAAATTATAGGTTTGAATTAAAAATGAACACTTTTACACGGGTACAAATTTTCAATTCTATGTGTCCAAATTTGACCGGCGAACCCCCCCAAAAAAGGGCCCATTTTGGCCAGACCGAAGCGAAACCCCAGCAGTATATTGTAGAATGTGTGATCGAGTACGTTGCCAGAATTTCATAAAGTTAAGAAAATAATTGCCAAGTGTAATCGCAAGTTTTTGTTTCTGCTAAATGACCCCCTCAAAAGGGCCCAATTTTGGGCTGGATGATTTGAAAATTTCAATTTGAATTGAAAATGGTCGCTGCTACACGGGTATAAATTTTCAATCCTCCAAGTCCAAATTTGGTAGGTGAACCCCCCCAAAAAAGGGCCCATTTTGGTCAAACCGCAGCGAGACCCCCTCGTTGCACCCATTTATGATGTATCGAGTGCGTTTCCAAAATTTCATGAAAATAGGCTGAGAACTTTAGGCGTGCATAGACATGTCTGAAAGTGGTGAAAACATACCGAACCACAGGGATAATATTAGTATAGGGATTTTGAACATTTTATCAGTAGTTGCATCCAGAGCAGGTGTGAGATGGTTCATACGCTGTTTCGATTAGGTGAGCCGGCCAAAATGGGCCTTGCCTCTGTGATGAACAGAACTTAGTGTAGTGGGTACCTGTGCAAGGTGCTGGTGAACGGGGTCTTTGAGCGTGAACGCCTGAAGGAACTGCTGCCACAGCAAGATGTTCTCGGCGCAAAGCTGCGCGATGTCGCTGTTGGCCAGCGCGACAAACTCTTCTTCCACCTCGACGAGCTGAAAACCGCGGGGACACGCAATTAGTCACGGGTCGCACGTTGGCTACGATTGATTGGGCTAGCTCAAATGCAAAGGCTTCCACGTGCAAAGTTGGTTACTGAAATTAAAGGTTCATCCTAGCAGGAGTTGGGTGTTCTTACAATAGAATCTAAATCATGGCAAAATAAATAACTAAGATAAGAGGGTAAAAGCCAATAAAGGAAATTCTTACAAGCAAGCATTATCACTCAGTAACCAGAAAATTATATGTGCATTATTTGTAACTTGTCAAAACAGGTTATGTTGAGGATCTAATTTTGTAACAAATTAGGATATTTATGTTCAAATTCTGTTGATTGGACATTTTAATGTAGACAACCCAAACAGCCTAACAAAAATATTCAGATTTTGGATAATTTATATCAGGTTAGCAAGATCATCAATATTTTGATGCAGAAAGCATTACTTGGTAGGGTAATTAATTATAATCCTGAACATAGCATTAGGTTCTATTAACTAATTTGCAAGCAACAGCGGCAGGTAGCAATTTAGCATTTATGATTTATGTTTTCGAAATAGGTACATATTTTACAACTAGGTAACAAAGAAACCTGCAATACAACCAAACATTCAATGACACACAATATTAGCGCACTGATGGCTGCATTCTGGTAAAAAGGAGCAAACGCAAACACAAGGAGCTAACGCAAACTCATAAAAAAATTTGTGTCAAACAACGGGCAATGGGGTGAATGAGTGGCAATGAATTTTAAGCAATGGTTGATAATGATTCCATCTTGGTGTAAGATAATTTCCACTCAAAATAGAAAATCTCACTCTGTTCCGAGATCCATAATAACAAGAGTCCTGGTTTCCTAACCCCTAAGACGTCAGATCCACAATGCGCGATACACAAACCAGGAGGGTAAACTTGCAACGAGGTGATAGCCAATGAAATTCACTTGTGATTGTCTGCTGCTTGTAAAAACCTGGATGGAACCTAGGTCAGGTATTCTGAGTGGAAATTAACAGCAATTCGATACCAACGATAATTTAAGGAGACTCTGCTAGTCATTTTTTAGGCAGAGCCACTGTGATTAGGAGTTTTACCTAATGCCGGTGCCAGTGGTCAGTGCTACTGGTTCTTTCGTGCTACCATAGTTGGCATTGGAAACGGCTCCTTATAAATGCCAATGCCAACCATAGTAGCACCAAATATCCTACAAGGCTGTAGGACACAGGAAACTCTACCAAGATATTATGATCTGGCACAGAATTCTCATTGCTGCCTAGGCAGAATGGGAAATTAAAACATCTTCTTACAACATTACACACCATAACTTAAATTATTTTACACAATATTGAGAGGCTTTATTTGGCACTAATTCTCAATCACAAGTGTCAAATGACTGGTGACATTTAAAAGAGAATCTTTGCAGGTGATAGCTGCACTTGTTTCCTTTAAAAATTTCACCCCTGTTTGCCAGTTCACCAGCGAGCTGTTGCCTGATTTCCCCGAGAGTTTCCTATATTCTACGTCCCAGCAAGATACTTGGTAGCACCCTAGCAAGACCAGTAACAATGCAGGCCCATGTACAGCAATGTTCAGAAGCAAGGGGGAGGGGGGTGGAGGGATAGATTGCAGAGAGCAGGTTACCCGCAGTCTGTTCCAGTGAGACTCCGGGTGGCTGTTGGATGACCGGTGGTTCATCGTCGCCAATAAGTTCCGGTGGCATTCCTTGGCAGCGGCAAAAGCAACGCACTCGTCAACACAAGCTACAGCTCCTACAAGTTGCCTAGTGTACTCTGGCAAAGATGATCGCAAATAGTCACATTTGCCAGGTTTGCAATTAAAGCAGATTGACCGACATGAAACGTTAAAATGTTCACAGAAAAAAGCACTTTGTAAACAGAAAATAATTATTTAACTGGCAACAATTGAAAATTATAGCAAATTGGCAATTTGATATATTCAGATAATTTTATCTTTGTTTGGACCGGATATATTGAGGGCCACTAGCATTGGCTTAAAAATAAACACACTGCTAGGCTAAGAAAAACTTAACCAACCAGCATTTCTTGGTGGGTATCTGATGCAATCTGTGCTTGAAAGGAACTGGGTGGAGCTTATGAGTATAGCCAGGCTATGGCATTGAGTTTGAAGATATTTGAAGTGAATTTATTGCCTAGAAGATTTTTCACATCAAAGTTTCTTGGGAGTAAACAAACAAGAAGTGAGATTGCATGTCAAGATACTCTTCATAGCAGAAGGAAAAGTTTTCAAGTTTCTTGAGAGAAGCAATAAATGCCCACAAACAAAAATAAAAACAATATAAATCGACAAATCAAGCCAGTTCGATAGTGGAATGGTTGAATTTTGAAGAGTTGGGTGATTTAGCTTCATCGTAACATGATAACAAGATTCCTATTGAAAAAATAGTGCATCGTGGAATTACGAGCATAAAAGTTTCGACTTATTGCCTGGTTTTATCAAAATTCAGTCAAAGGTTGCAATCATTTTCTTAAATCGGCTCGTCCCAACCTCGCTAAAATAAACTAGGTCACGACAAACAGTTCCTCACAACTGATGACAGATGATTTTGATACCAATCATGATATAAATAAAATATTTGCTTAATGTTCATGAAACAAATTTGATGCCTTGAACGCGAACAAAAGCAAAGAACAGCACATAACGCGAACACAGCGCTGAACATCTAAAAGCCGCAGAAAAGCGCAAACACCACACAGACAGCACAACAAACATCTCACGTAAAAACACAAGTAATGCAGTAGGTATATTTGCTAAAACTATATTTTGTAAGAACCCACTGTAACATTCACTCTACTCTATGATCAATAGAAGGCTTCTAAAATCCCAATTAAGTCACAATGTACCCATATTAATTATCATTCAAAATGTCCACTCACTGGTAGAATCAACCCTCTTCTTCAGTTATTGAGGCTGTTGGGCTGGACAGATCACCAATAGTAGTTTAGCTTAGGTTAATGCTTAGAATTGACAGCTATAGTTACAACCAGAGTTTGTGGACATTTTTGAATGCAAAGAGCCAATGCAAAGTCAAGACTCAAGAAGTCATGAACCTTGATTAATAAACCAAATAGATCCAGTTATATAAATCTTACTCATACTCATATGATTCCCCATCTTTAACTTGAGTTGAATTGATAGCTTTACTTTGAGTTGATTGTAAATTGGCCACCATTTACTTCATCCCAACTCATAAAAATAAATCCGCAGGCGCTATTTCAAAATTTCAAAATTTCAAAATTTCAAATTAATCTCTTGAACAGAACATTAACATTTTATTTACCACTCGTATACTTTCTAGCATGTTATTAGTAACTGTGTTATTGCAGTTATTAACTAATGCAGTTAGGAATCAAGATTTAATGGTGACAGTGTTTTTTTTCACCTTATTTTGGAATGACTACTAACACTGAATGGACCGGGTTATCCTCAAAATAAATACAGTATAGCCTGTTCTGCCCCTGAAACAACAGTCGACCCCTCCAACCCTTCCCTTGGACCACCGACCTTTGCGAGGTCGCTGAGGTTGCTGAACCGCTGGAAGCAGTCGGCCGTCTCGAGCTTGAGCTGCTGCCAGGAAGGCAGCAGCTTAGTGTACTCGCGCAGCCGCGCCTGCAGCGTCTCGTAGGATGCCAGCAGGATGCTGCAGACCGCCTGGTGGACGTGACGGGCGTGAGCCAGCCGCGAGCCCGTGCCCACGCACTTGCTGCCACCATTCTGCCGACAACCAACAAGCGTTAGGACTTGGTGCTACTGGCCATGAGCTGCTGAAACGTTGAGCGACTGGGTCCTTTTCACAAACACCAAATGCTTCCCGTAAGATCATAACTGGAAAATCGTCTACTACACCTATCTACGGGTTAGGAAACCACTATCGAACCACTATAATATCTTTTAATAACCTTAGCTTGTTGGTTTTAAAAAAAAATGGATAAGTGGATGCTATATTACCAAACGTAAGCATTTCCCCAACCCAGTTAAATATTTTTTAATTTAAAACGAGTTAGTATTTCTCAAGCTTTAAACAAAAACATGGCTAACTGATATAATATAACAGAAGCACATTTTTCCTGCTCAGCTAACCCATCATGATACACTTTGTTACACAAGTTCCACGGTATTGGCTAAGCCATCTCGAGTAAAGGAAATTAGTACAAAAGTGATATAACACAATTTTAGAGGAACTACACTTAATTAAATATCATTTATGCGACAATGAAGTCAGTTGGGGTTTGATTTAGCGATCTTCCCTGGTTCAATTGGAATTTATTAACTCTGCATTGCCCAAAAGGGATTTGAATTCCCAGTCTCTATATCGCTGGTGTCGCTCTTGACTGCTGACTTAAGTGGACACGATATTTCTAAACGGAAATTAACATGTTTTAATTGATAGAAAGTTTGAATGAGTTTCTACCAAAAAGCTGAGTGGTTTGTTAAATGCAGGACTTGCGAAAACACAGACCGCCAACTGGGAACGAATTCTACGGCGAGTACCCTGTACGCCAAGCCTTCCCGTTCTCACCATGCTGCCGAAGAAGACCGTTTCCATGGTGGGCTGCGGCTGCCGGAAGTTGAGCTTCTGCGCACCGCCCAGCCACGGCTTAGCACTGCGCGGCGTGCTGCAACGGCAAACACTAGCATTCGCACCGCAATCGCAATCGCATGGGCAGCTGTCCGTGATGGCCACGGCATACGACATCAAATCGAGAGACGGCCAGCTCCTTGAATAAGTGTAATTTTTTCTGTACAGCAATGTGGCAATGCTTATCGATTTTATAATATGACAGACAAGTGACAAAATGTAATGTAAGGCAATAAGAAGCATTTTGCTCTATATTTTCTTGCACATTTTGAATTAGGCAAGTCCTCCTTACTGAAGTTATAAGTTTTCCTGAGTTTAAGTTTATATGTTATTGTTACAATCATTTTTTTGATTATTATTTTGTTGATTTTGGACTAAGCAAAGTTAATAGATATCTTGATGATGTTCACAGCCTTACGAGGCAACGAGGCAAGTAAATCTGTATATATAATTGAAAGGCTAACATTGTTGTTTGCTTTGATTCCTATATAACGAGGAACCACAGAAGATTTATGCAATATTGAACTCCAAATAATAGGTATATTTGCATTACTGAATTTTAAATGATATTATTTGTTTTTTGAGCTGACCGTCGATTAAAATGTGCCCTGTACCTATCATCATACATCTAATTTTTGTTGCGTATTTTACAAAGCTATATTATCTCTCACAAGGATTATGTCCATATCTAGAAGATTCTATGCTAATTTTACAAAACTAATATTTTACAAAAGAAGATAGCAGATAATTCAAGATTACGAAGAAGAGGTTTTGACGAATATACATATCTGATCAACACACCACATGACATGACACTGAAAAAGAATCATTGCATTACACGACATGACGTATAGAAGAAGAGGAAGTACCTTTATACACGCTAAGTTCTACTAAGAAGTAACGATTCGATGCCAGGGTCTCATTCGGTTCTATATGGTCGGTATCGTGGTTGTAAAATATCTTGAAACAAATAGCAAAAGATGGTGTTAAAAAAGTCGGGGAGGGGGGGCAAGCAGAATACAAACGATGCACAAACCGGGTAGGGCTTCAAACACAAACTAGGCCACGAACGATAGAAGAACGCAAAGAAGAAATGTCGGGAGGGCGTTTAGTTTCTTATGGTTTAGCTTAAGATATAGCAGGCATGGAATGGATGGGGAAAATTATGCATGTAATTTGATAGAAACTATGCAGAGGTAGTTCTGGACTAATTGGTTGTTTTAGAAAACTGTTATGTAACTGATGTATCTATGTTTGTATGTATAATTCCAGATACTGGGAAAGGAACTTCAACAAATTTACCTAGCCATTGAAACCAGATACAGAATATCAAATCTGATGTTTTTCCTTACTGTCTGTTCCCCCTTTTTTATAGTCTGCCATGAATAATTAATGGCGAATTAATGGCTTGGCATACCAGAGATGCAATGACGTAAGATTTTCGAATTGCTGTCAAACGTTAACTTTTTAACAGCCTGTCATTTACCAAGAGCAGCAAAAATGTCACTTGGAATCTTTTGAATACCCATCGTATCGACATCACATCCGTAAATTAGACGTGATGGCTCCCGCTACCTCTCGCTAAATGTAAGAAACTCAACAGCGGATGGAGGTGGTGGTTTGGGTGGCGGCGGTAGCGGACGGTTTCGAGCAGGCAGCAGGGAGGGAGACGACTGAGCAAGTCCTGCGCTAGGCCACTCACCAGCTTTGCACATAGTGCAGAATGGTTTTCCTGAGGTCGGCAACGCATGCACCGGGCGGGAGAAAAAACACAAAGCGATGAGTTGGTGATTCTGCGGCGCCCTGTCGCGATGATGGGTATCTAGACGGGCCTAGATTCTTTGCTGCGTCGTTCAAAAGTTGCAAACGGCCCGGAGATTCAAATACCGGTCCTCAGAAACCGCAGCTAACACGGCTGACTTTGCATTTTTCTACGAAAATTAAGGTCTTTGAATATTAGCCAAAGAGCAGGCCTGAGAGTTTATTTTAAATTTAAAAAAATTACTTTTACTAAGTACCAAGTTTATTACCAATTCATAATTCCAGGCACTGATGCCTAAACATTGCATGAGAGAGGATTAGCTGCTCCTTTCCCAAGATTAACGCAAATTAATGACCCTTGTAGATAGAGTGCCAACTGCCAAATGGCTAAGTGGTTAATTAGCTTAAAATAGATCAACAAAATGACATTGTTGCAAAAGAGACAGCATTCCTAGCATGAATGTTAAATTGAGATGCTGACCACCTTTTGCAACAAAGCCAGACTTTGTAAGTTGCATACTTTTCAACAAAAACACTGTGATAAAATGTGAATTTAGGTTGATAACTTGTAATTTATGCTTGATGAAAGGTACACCTAGTAATAACTACAAAAACTCATGTTGTAAACGTAAATAACTTTGAACAAACAGTGTTTGCAGAACTATTTACATTCCATTTTGACAGCCTTATGAATTTAGTTTGGGTATTCACTGGTAACAGCGTCATAATTTAATTTCCTATTTATAGCACATAAATTGCTGATCACATCAAAGGTAGCTAACCAAGTCACGCGAACCACAGCATCAGTAGAATGCACTCATGAATCCTAATCAAATTACCACAACCATTCAACTGTGACTTCACATTTCATAGCGTGATACACCAAAGTAGTTGAATAATAAATCCAGGGAGCCAATGGAGCCACGATGAGCCAAACAAAACGACAGAAGCGAAACCAGGTTATATGCCTTTGCCTTCTGCGTTGCGTAACACTCTTTGTGTTGATTTAATCAACGATCATCCTGCTAAGCACTCCTGATCTGCCAACGCCAATATCTTCACAATGTCTTTATGCTAAAGGCACGGTATTAGACAAATTTTCAACGCTAACGCAAATTGGCTTAAGAGATAGAAGGACTGGCTGATCCAATTGGATTTATAGAGCTGAGTTGTAAATTGGACTAGTTTTTTAAATAAGCAAAGACATTTTTGTTGATGGATATTACCTAGGGCATTCAATTTGAGAAGAGGCATTTCTCTAAACCACCTCGATTTTTCTCACTAATTTTCACTTGCTTAAAAACCTCTTCTAAAAATATCCATTTGGGTTAGGCCATTTTTTCTCTTCTAGTAAGTACCTACTTCAATGTACTTACTACCCCATTTCCCTTTCTACATAAAGTCTTGCCCAATAAATTTTAATATTATCTTTCAGTGCAAAAACAAGAGCAGCCATGATGGCTAGCAAAACAAAAACTTTTGAGGCAGTCTCGGCCTTTCCGAATAGATTAGCGAAAGATGCTGGTTTGCAATGCAGGGTCCTAGCTTTCCTTGCGTCTGTAAGCAATATTAAACTTCAATTTTATGGTAAACTATTAGTTTCTTAAAAAGGATTAAAAAAATTGGAGTCAATAAAGAAATTCAGAGCCAATAAGTTCCAGGACTAAGAGTTCCAACTGCCACAATGCCTTTGTAACAAGAGAGGCCTTAGTGGACAAGTATGACATCAATTTTGTCGATATTGATATTTGAAAGTGATATAACTAATACCATAGAATAAAGACCTTCTAATACCAATGTAGGAGTAGGTAAGTGAAAATCCATACCACACACCGAAGGATCTAAATGAGCACATTTTCTGCATGGTAAACACCTAACAATGAGACAGCCGACTCAGTCAACAAGAAATCAACTCAATCCAGAAATCCTTTCTTGACAACAGCATTGACACAGCAACCAGATCCTAGCTCTACAAGCGATATTTAACTTCGAGTTTATATTAATTGATTTTTGAGGAACTGATAGACTCTTGACAACATTAAACATCTGACGTCAACTCACGCTCGTACGGCGCGATCAGGCCCTAGCTCTCCTCTTGTGTAAGAGATATTTAACTCTGTTTTACAAACATCCGATTCTTGGCAACAGCATAGCCACACAGCGTTGACACATTAAAAATGCAGCGGGGACTGGATAACTCCTAATATCCTATTCTTGGTGGCTGCATTGACACGTTACACTGTGGAGAATCGACTCAAAACATTAGCAAACATTCGATTCTGGGCGACAGCATTGCCACGCCATTGCCACGCCATTGCCACAGAATTGCCACAGCATTCACACACCATTGCCACAGCATCGACTCACTTGATGTAGGGCTGGTGCAGCGCGACGAGGCTGCCGTGTATTGTAAGCGTCACGGCGGCCAGGTGGAAGTAGTCGAAGAGCACGGGCAGGTGGTAGTGTAGGCCGCGCGTCGGCGAGAAGCTCAGCTGGAGCGTGCGCCGCGACATGCACACAATCTTGCCGCTCTGCTCGGCGCCGAACGACTGCTCGGTGAACCACAGCTCGACGAGCAGCGAGAAGTCGGCGTGCGCCAGCGTCTCCTCGATCTGCGCGCCGCCGCCGGGGTTGGTTACGGTTAGTTACCAGTAGTCATGGGACCCGCGGTTAGTTTTTTTCAAATCGTCTCACAATCAGTCTTTAGACAGGTGGCAAGTTATAAAAAAATAAAAAAATAACTACAATTTACATCAACTCAAACAATAATCAGACTAGATTTTAGATGACAATGAGAAATTTATTTTTATGGTGGGAGCTTAAACAAGTAAGCAGTTGTTGGAGGGGTATCAAAGCAGGAAATTAAATACAAATCTCTATCGAAACGAGGATTCTAAGCAGTTTTCCAGGCATCAACATATTACACCTATAATACAAATGTAGATAGGTTCCTCAAAGGGTGTTTAAGGTACCAAAGAGAAGATACAAGTGAAGGCAAATGGCTGACAATCTCGATTCAAGACTAAACGCCCAAGAGTCGAGCTAATTTTAGTTTTTACTTATTGAATGAACAGATGCAAGTAGATATCTAACCAGCCTTTATTACTTGGCATGAATAGAATTTGTTTTGAAACCGTTAGGAATATAGATATCTGAAATATGATACAGGGATTTGACTTGAAGAGACCAAATTATATAAATTCTTCAGATTTTGCAGATTGGTAGCAGATTGATTGTAGGAGAGTTACTATTTCTTGGCCAGTTTTATAAGACGAGGCCAGACAAAACTCGTCATCATTGCAATCGGCGGCTAGACGCATGATGCGACACGCAAGTGATGACGTAACGCGACCATCGAGTGCCAATCGAGCAGGATGCACCGCTCACCTTGTGGCTGTCGACCAGGATGTGGGCGCGGAACATGACGACGTCATCTAGCAGCACCTCCTCGTTGCGGTAGAGGATCTGGAACGTCTTGCTCACGCCCGAGCCGTTCACCACGCACGCCGGGAACACAAAGTCCGTGCCTGCGGGCAGGACGGACAAACACGGCGACAGTCGAGATCGGGATCGATAGTTTACATTTTTCAAACTTTTAAAAAGTGATTTATAAAAAGTGTAGCGGCAAGAATATATGTAGATTGAAGGAATGTAAGAAAAAATTATACAGTTCTTGCCAATGAGGATTCAAGCTTCCAAATTGTCTCTCAACTGATTCAACTGTTTGACTTTACGGTCCGTTAGCTTATTGGCTATTTGCGTCGGTATTAGTCGTTTTCTTTGCCCGTCTCTACATTTTCTTCTTCTACTTTCTACGTTTGTCTTTAAGTTGAAGCTACAAATCCAAAAAACAGACACTGTGCTTAATGAAGCAATTGATTCACCTAATAGTGGATTTAATTATTTAGACCCGACCTGACGTGAACGAGAGTGGCAGATTTAATTTAATTTTTGATGTCTTGCTAATGCTTAATTCCTGTTGGGTTTTGAGAGACGGTGTGGCGGCAAAAGTCTTGCAGCCAAAATTAAAGTGTCAATTTAGGCAGATGACATGGTGACAATGGCCCTAAGTGTCAATTTTACGACTTATTCAGCCATGGATTTAAGTAATTTTTAATAGAAAATCAGATACCTACTATGAACCTAAGTTATCATGGACCTTAGCTGTTATTAATACACGCGTGTAAGAAATGTTGTAAGATCGGCCCTTAGTTGGCGCTTGGCCGTGTCCAAAGTGAGCGTGTCTGACACTCACGCTGTGCTTTCGGCAGGGTGACCTCGACGGTGACGGACAGCTTCGGTGACGGCCGCAGCGTTGTGCGGATCTGGTAGAACCTGCAGGAAAACGGAAGCAACGGCGTGACTCGACGGAAACTGCGTTCCCTTCACTCGTGTTTCACACAATTTCAAGCGGGCAGCCTATTCTGAACCAGCCAGGAAAACTGAAAAAAAAACAGACATTTTTTGTCTCTCTTTTCTTCAATGCTTTCAATCTCTCTAAACACGAGTGAATAATTTTTCCACAGCCCGTTGAAAACCTCACAACATAGTCAAGAAGTATACAACAAATATCTATAGAAGTATAGACATTATATTATGAATATCCTGTAAAAAAACAACCAGGTGAGCATCTTTGAATATAAAAATTTTGGTTACGGAAAATTTTCCCTGCCTCTTTATAGCAAAAAATTCTATTGGAGGTTTTTAACAAGTATTTTCTAACCAAAGAAAGACATTCCCGCGAGTGTTCCGTTGCGTTTGCCCACGTATTTCTGTTCAAGTACTACCTTTAGAAAAAGAAACGAGCGCAGGTTGGGAATTCGCCAATTATAATGTCACCCATAGGGTTCAAATTCAATTGAACGCTCAATATTCCGCCAACCCATTAGCACATAAGGTTTCTCTGCAATTAGGAGGTCATACCTTTGTGCGATAGCAGCAATAGCTGAAGCCAATAAAGTACACGTCTTCCAAAGTCAATTTCACATAATTAAGGTGCCTAGATCATGCATAGATTTACCATTTTGTCAATTCTGCATCCAATATTTTAAGTTAACATGGCAAGACCCATTTGCACACAGTAAAATATAAATTATTAAAGTAGCCATCTATAGTCGATACTCGATGCTATATACTAGCGCCAAGCGGACAGTGTTATTCTTAAATCAAATAGGTATAACTAAGTATTTAAAAACATCCAGCGGTCACAGGGCATCGCACGTCGGGCAAATAGATTCTTTCACCTCACCCCCCGGCGGATAACGATCGCGGGCGCGTGGGGGGGGGGGGGGGGCACACAACGTGTTAATTGACTCGAGCTCGGCCGCACCTTGGCACTCTCGATTAATTGCCGGTGTTAATGAGTAATCAGGGGGGGGGGGGACGCTGACAAATCCTCGGGGACACACACACACGAAACAGCGGCGTCAGAGTCTGCACGCCGGATCGGATGACCTCTCGCGCCTGTCCTGCACGTGATTCATTCAGTGAGTGATGCTGGGTGGGGGGGGGGGGGGGAGGGACAAGGGGTTGCTAGCGAGGTGTTGGAGCGTAAATTGCCAATCAGACAGGTGCTTCGTTGGGTCTGACAAGCGAGTTGATGGCCGCTCGTTTTATCTCGTTTTAATACCGAAAAGTTGGTTGAGTAATTTGAGGCTTTATCATAATTTTCTGAATAATTTTGAATTTAAATGCAGCATAATTGCGGATTCCGCGATACGTTTCCTTTTTGCTTCGTTCCAGACTGGATGCATCTTTTTATAGGCTGAAATTAGTATAGATCGAAAGAAAATGTTAAGTTTTGAAATTGCAGACCAAGCAAATTTGCCGCTTGTGATCAAAGACGAACGCACATAATCTGAAAGGGAAACTCGGTTGTCAATAAAGTTCTGCGTTATGATACATACATTATAAACTTTGCCTATACATACCATGTGTACAAGACACAAATCTATACTCTCCGAAACTTTGAGCTTTAACAACCAGTCGGGAGAAGAAACAAGATCAATCCGAACAAAACTTTACCTATGCCCGAGGTTAGTGGAGTTAAGAAGTTGCGAATATTTTGAAGTCAAACAGAGCAGCAGCCGCATAATCATCACAATGATAGCAAAATGAGCAAATATCGTACCGAGAACAATTCTGCGTTGCAGAAATTTTCACAATAACATTGCATAATCTGTGTACTAGGTATACACATAATATGAAAGAATAGAATAGATGGTATTGAGAAATGAGAAAACTCTCCTAGAGGGATGGAAAGGAAACAAGACGATCACACATTTTCCCATCCGTCGTTTCCTTTCCAATACACCGTATTCCAGTGAGAAATAGCAAATAGATTGCAATCCCGTTCGAGGGAGGCCAATCGTAAGAAGGGTGTGCTACTGCTAAAGCTATCAGAATCTTTCTAGATAGTGCCTGTCGTCAACACCTTTACATTTCCATTAATCTGTATTCGAGCAATATTTTCGCATCTGTATCAACTACGTGGGTACGCGTGCAGAAATCAACGCGTTAACTGATGTATTATCTTCGGACATGATATTGACTCTGCAAATAAATAGTCCAAAGATGGACAAAAAAAACTATTGAAATTAAATCTAGAAATTGGCTTGAACTCCACCCGACTAATATTTTCAAGCGCTTCGCAACCCCGTCCACTAATTTTCACCCGTCTCTGACCCACCGCATCGACTTCTCACCAGTTGTAAACAGGCACCCTTACATTTCACCCTGTGAAAAAAACTAAGTGCTAAGATTGTGAACTTAGATACAGTAGTTCTAGAGAATTTGGTATTAATGGTATAGTTTAGTCATCTTAATCTTAATCTTGTCATTTACTCATCTTTTGGTTTACTTCACCCTAGAACCCTATGGCCTGACAACCCATGGCACGCAAGCGCTCAGCCCTAATACCCTTGCACCCTGACACCTAGCAGTAGCACCCAGCGACGCTAGCTGAGCTCGAGGCGTCGCATAAATAATTCCGTCGACGAACTCTCTCGCCTCACGTGCAGCACTCAAAGTGCATAGCAAATGCATCGCATTCCCCAACCAGGCCACGTGACCAAGGGCCGGCCTCGGGCAAAGGTCGAAGGTTGTATGCTTGTATAGGGTAGGTAGGTGGTGAAGCTCGAAACGGAGTGGGGCACATTTCTCATGGTCTTAATACGCGATGCGACCAAATTTGGCTGTCGGGTTTTATAACACTCGCGACGTTTGTAGTTGCTCGTTAAAAAAAAAAGAAGCTGAGAAATATCTAGGAAAATCTAGGAAACTCAATGGGGAAAAATTGTTAAAACTGTATTTTTTTTAACTGTTAGGTCGATGAGCGAAAGAAGGTTAGAGTTTAAGAGTTTAAGAAGGTAAGAAAAAAAGAAGAGGTATAAATGAAAAGTTAAAGTTCGGTACAGCTTATAGTTTTCAATAACCGTGCTAATTTTTTCTGAAAACTATCACGTGCTAACACTAGGAAAAGTCAAGAGTCTTAGTAAAGTAATATAAGTTAAAAGAGTTATTATAGTTGTCACGTAAAGCAAGTCAAATTGATGCCACAATGGAGCCACTCACACTTCGCCCACAGTGTTCACATTTATTCCCACGGGCTTCTCAAATTAACCCTCAGAAACCAAAGCTTTATTTCAGAAATCAGTACATGCTAAATATATTGACATGGCTGGCGATGACGCTATGCATTTTAACATCGCAAACTAACTCAAAGTTTCGTGGTTTCACCGCGTCCAACCACAAAACCACGTGTCCAAACCCCCAGTTCGGCCCCAAAAAGGTCACAGGTCAGTTTCTATAATCCATGTGACTAGCAGGCCCACAATTCCCCCCCAAACCCCCCGAAATAAAGACATGTGGCATAAAATTTCGCGGCACCCACCATTCGGTCGATAGATAAAAGCGCGCGAGCACGACCCCCCCCCCCCCCAGCCACCCCTCCCCACCATTGCGAACCTGATTGCATGACCCATATCCCGCGTGCCCCGAGTCAAACCCGCGACCTTTCTGCTGAAGTCGACGTCGGTGAAATGTCATCTCCTGTATGGGAGACGAGAATAGAGCGGCGGTCGTATGGCGATGACTGATGACGAACGGCGCAGGCGTCCAGAAGTTGTAAGGGTGGAAGGATAGCGCGATGCTTTTGTTGGCTGCGGATGGCTTTTTAGGGCGTTGTTGCCGATTAAGAATAATTTACAACGCCTACTAACGATGCGCAGTTATGAGTTTATGGAAGGCAATAAACCATCACCATGATACACATGCAAGCGGTTTTGAAACAACGAGATGAAAACAGCAATTTTCAGTTTGATGAAATCACAAAATGGGACCTTTCCGACCTTAAGTATATGAATACGAAAAGAGGGCACATACCTACTCGTCCATTTTACATCAGTAGAGATCAGACTTTTCTAATTTCAGAGTCATTTTTTGTGTGTTTCTAACGAAATCTACAATAATATTTAGTAAAATTCCCAGGAAATTCAAGCAATACTTTCCGCTGCCATGAGTCATGAATTGCTTGGTAATGGAATTTAAATATCTGGATCACGTTTTCGGCTTTCGACTGATTTGTTCGTTAGGTAATGGAACGGAATTGAATTTCGCATGAGCAACAAATCGCATGGTGAAGCGGACGGCTCGGAACGTGCGACGTGCTCGCTGGGGCATTGAAATAGCAATCATCTAATTAGAATTTCGTGTTGAAACTTTTAAACTGTTAAAAGGTATGCCAGGATAGATTTTCTGCACAATAAAGCATGTAATCAACGCAAACTACACTGGCTATGCATAGCCGTTCTGAATGTCCGAGCGGTCCGCTTTGACCGTTATAGCTTCAAAAGCAGTTAGGCTTAGATAGATTTGTAATTATATACGAGCTTTATCAGACTATTAAAAGTAAAATGAAGAAAAGAGAAGAGCGGAATTAAATAATATTCAAAGTTAATGAGATGCAAATTGTACTACGGGCCGGAGGGACTTTGAGATGGCTCGAGATAAATAATTTGCTATGGGTTGGGGAAGCAAATATTAAAGAGAAGCCATGTTGATACATTTTCCATGACCGTGATGACAAGCAAGTGCAAGCAAGCGTCATCGGACATGAAAATGTGTTTCCTAAAATAATATCCCATGAGATCCCATGCTAGTCGCCTAGAACGGCGAAACTAAAGGATGTTAACGTACAACTCTCCATGAGAAATCGGAAATTCCGATCGAGCGCAAAGCAATTACCGATCAATCATGAAGCCAGCGAAAGAAGTGCGGGAACTTAATCGGAAAGATACGCCAATTAAATACGAAAAGAGTCTCTCCCGACCGCAACCACTTCACAAAGAAGTGCCGTCTCGCGCAATTATAGCCGACTTAAAAAAGCCAGCTACCCTGAGCCGCAAATAACACTCCGCCCGGATCACAACCAGCTAAAACAAACGCGATGCGGCAAATTTCCGACAATTCCCACACAACAACGTGTCGCTTCCATTGTTTATCAAGATCACGTCAAAACCATAGCATGAGCCGTGTACTGTGAAGACAATAGCATCGAATTGAGTCGGCACCCTCTCTAGTGAAAACAATGCCGCGCGCTGGGGGATGAATCCGCGGAGAGTGGCACTCGGTCTGGGCTCTCGTCTCGTCACCCTATCCTCTTTTTCTCGGCGTCCGTTAGGGTTCTTGAGGCATTGATTTTAATTGGTCTCTTATAGCCTCTTGTAAGACACAATATTTGCATCGTTGTCCAATCTGTTTGAGCCGATTTGCGTTGAAGCCTAAATTACTTATGTGTCATGGATGGCACCCAGTGAAACTCTAGAATTTTCTGAGGGTGGATTTATTTGGCAGTCATGGTATGTCTTTAGCAGGGACCAACCGTAAAAAAAGCACGAATACGGCCAAAAATTGGCTTCGTTGAATCCACCAAAGCTGAAAAATGTCACGGAATTACTACAGGTGCAGTATATATACATGACGCTGTCGCGAAAACGTAAGTCTTATACACTGAGAGAAAAATCTACTAAACAAGTTCTTCAAAATATATTATTGCTAAAATAGATGGAAAGTCTTCTGATTTTAGAAAAACGCGTGGCTGTTATTGAAGAATTTTTATTTCTAAATATACTGACGAACATTGTTGCTAATAAAAGTAGATGTCTGTCTGAATGGTTTAACTTAGCACACCAGGTTTCTGAATCACACACACTGTTCTTCTACATGATCATGATAAAGAAACCGAAAAACGGACGGCTGTTTTACAAGCACAATGTTCTACATTTGACAGCTCGTACTCCTTTTTAACTAGAGGATTTTTCTGATACTAATGACTTCGTAAACGTCTTACTAAAATACATTGCAAGTCTTCTGAATGAACCATGGCCGTTATTTTCAAATATAATAATTATTTTTGCCTGTATTATTACAATTATTTATAATAAAGATAATATTATTGTGACCAGTAAATGAAACCCTCGCCAGGAGACCGGCCGCAGATAAATAGGAACTTTGTTTGGCGATTTTGACCATAGCAAGGGTCAATGGAGCCAAAAAAGGGTGTACGAAGTCGGCTGTCACCACACTTTCTAGGCTTCTAGGGGCCCTTACACTCAATTGTTATGCGCTAGTGACTTTTTGGAAAATTACCTTAGAAAGCCCATTAGATCCCCAACAATTATGTATGGGTCCCATGTTCGTAACTTAAAAACTGAGACTTTTAATGACATAGTTTTGGGAACATTTTTTTTTTTTGCAGAAGTTTTTTTGTTAAAGCAAATTTAGTACTTTTAATATCGATTAGGGGGGAGTTTTTTATATTATATGTTCAATATATATATTGAGTAAGGCTGATAGCAAGTTTTAGCTCTTTACGTGGCTTCTAAGTGCTTTTTTGAAGCGAAGAAATTTACAGATTTTCAACCAAGTGGCTGGCTAGCCCGGGGTATACAACCTAGATCTACTATTTATGCAATATTGAACATCGATTTTCCACATCCTTAAAAAACGTGTTTGAGGAATCTTAAACGTCTCAAATACAAGAAAAACAATCGTTTTTGAACGCTGATCAAGCTTATCCAAACCGCGTTGTTGTACGTGTTGAAATGGCAATGTAATTAGCGAAAAAGCAATTGTAAACTCGAACCACCCGCTCGAGTTCAATGTGGGAGTGGCACTTTTGCCTCCTTATAAATCCCGCGCAATGAGCATGCATCACTGTCATTTAATCTATTTATGCGCAAAAAGAACCAACGGCTGCTAGATTCCAAAAAGTGATGGCTCAAATAAAAGAAGGCGATGTCTAGTAATTTGCATGCCACTTGAATCGCCCCGATCGGTAAAGAACTATGCAAGAGAAACGCTGTTATAATATTTGACAGTATATTTTCAATAATATGAAACAGAAACCATTTATTTATGAATTATAAACACCGTACTTCTAATTTTGTACATGATCGCGCTAAGTCACCAGCGTTTCTTGTAAGTCACAACCCTATTCTTCTCAACACAAGAAGAGCATGAGAGGCTGCCGCCGTTATGTAATGCACAAAACGTTTTTGGGAATTCGCGCGATTCTTCACCGGCATGTAGCTGGCGCAGCAAAACAGTGTTTCTATTGTTGACTACTGGACGCTACCGAGTTCAAATGGTTTGAAGCGTCTGTTGTGTGATGAGATGGATGAAGCGGTGTCTGCGATTCTCACCTAGTGGGGCTTTGCCCATGATATTGAGAAGTTTCAAGGCAAGTAAGAAAATTTATCACTGCATATGATGTTTATAATGTATTGCTAATCGGATTCTGTTTTAATTTGTGAGTTTTATTGAACTATTGGGTAGTAATTACCAAGACCATGCCGTGTCGAGCCATTCCATGCCATACAGTATGAAAATGCTAGAATGACCACGGACAAGATGGGCTGACTTCTGATTTGAGTTACCAGTTTTACATCTCCTATTTTATTATTTCAGGTGAGGAAATGTGCGAAGAAGCCTCCCATTGCCTTTCAGAAGGAATGATCAGAAGTTTAATTCCAAAAATTGGTCCACAAGCTACTTTCACAAACTCTACAAAGGTCTGCAACTTGCCATTTTGGCTTCTAGGACCATACCTCAGCTAATACCATTCATACCACCAGTGCTGGTGGCGATTGTGATACGGTAAGATTGACTGATAATCAAGACAAAAGTTTTAAAAAAATTACTTCACTTTGAAGTTCGGTGCTAACAATGTGTTTGTTTCTGATTTTAGAACTTGCAGCGTATGGTGAATGCATTCGATGGAAACGAGACATTAAGCCTCGCCGACAAATCCAACAGCCAGCCGATATCTTATATGCGGGTATGAGACGACTTTGTAAAAGCGATTACCTATGGACTATTATGCTTTCTGCATCGAGATTTAGCAAACCATTAGACGATGAAAAATGCGTCACACCCTTGAGGGTGTTACTGGAGTTACTGTACGATTTTGTGATTTTGTAATTATATGTATGAAAAGTATTCAAATGTTTTCATTCCAGTAATCAAAGAAGCGGATTCCTAACCCAGCATTCCAATGCTTGTAGATCACAAGAACGGATTTCTAAACCCGTATTCCAATGCTTGTAGATCACAAGAACGCCTTCCTAACCCAGTATTCCAATGCTTGTAGATCACAAGAACGAATTTCTAAGCCCGTATAGCAAAGCTTGTAGATCACAAGAACAGATTCCTAGCCCAGCAGTCCAATGGTTGTAGATCACAAGAACGGATTTATAAACACGTATTCTAATGCTTGTAGATCACAAGAACGGATTCCTAAACTAGTATTGCAATGCTTGTAGATCACGAGAACGGATTCCTAAACCCGTATTGCAATGCTTGTAGATCACAAGAAGGGATTCCTAAGCTAGCATCCCAATGCTTGTAGATCACACGAACAATTTCCTAAATTTCACTTAGGGTTTGAAGAACTGTTTTGTATAACACACCGTTAGCTGTATGGTTTATTCTCATCAAGTAGATGTCGTTTCAGAAGAACTGTGCTTCTAAATGTTTGAAAAACTATTACTTGTATTTTACATCGATACTCTTAAGTCCATATATCAACTTTCTTTTCCTTCACCAGTGAAGAATGTCTTGTAATTTTAGCAATAATTCGGTAGATTTTTCTCTCAGTGTATAAGGCTAGCTTAATTTAAAAGAAGAAAAATAAACGATGTTACCATAAAAAAATTGAAAAACAAACTACATGGCAAAATTAGCGAAGGTGCTGCAACATAAATATTAAGAGGAATGTCTACAAACCGATTTTAGACCCATAATTCGCGACGTTTCTTGACTAGACCGTTGGAGATAGCGCATGAGAGTAAGGAACAAAGTTGTAGAAAAAATGTAAGTCTATGCTTCAACAAAGTTCTTTTTTCGAAATTTTCTCCCCAACTGCTAATATAAGGGTTTGAAAATGCACATTTTATGTTGTTTTCGGAAAGCCTTGTGCGCCAAACCAAATGAGATATCGAAAAGAACTCTTTGTTGAAGCATAGATAAATCTTTCGTCTAGAACTCTCTCGCTTACTATCATATGCTAACATTAACGATAGAGCCATCAGGCGTCGCGAATTTTTGGTCTGTCGCAAAATTTTTCGACCCAAATTTTCAACTTTGGTCTACATTAGCGTCGACACATCACACCCCGTTTTTATAGCGACCAATCATAGAGTACCTCTGAATCTACCAAAGAAGGATGTTGAGAGATTACGCAAGGGAAAATAATTTGTAGCACGTAGTAATAAGTTATCACGGATTATGAAAGAACGCATGAGCATCTATGAATCTTGCATCACAAAGATTAACAATCAAAATGAAAAAACACGCTATTTTACGCTTTTCGTGTTTTAATTGATATGGTTGGATTCATCTCTATTAGCAGATTGTAAGTCACTTTGAATCAAAGTTCTAGGGGGATTATTGGCTATTTTATACCACATTTCAATCACGGCAAAGAATTGGTAGTTATGGCATGTTATAAGCCGCTCTTATCATGTGTCGAGTTTATTCTAAACAGCATTCTATCAGCATTTTGCAAGCTAAGTATAATTTAATTCTAGAAACCAAGAAGACAAATCAATCAGTATGTGTGTGTGCTACCATTGATTACATCGGCTTTTTTTAATCGGTGTCATTTTTTTAAATTGAACACTATTTTAATCAATCTTCTAGAGTGATTTTCACCCCACCCAATGAAAATGCAGTTTTTTCACCGTGTTTTCAAATCGGCATAGTTATGATATTCTTGTGACAAATACTAAACGAAATATTAGCATGGCTTGTTTCTTCGAAGCCGAATGCCTAAAAGGTGATTACGACACAAAGTAGTGCATTGTTTGTAATTATTATCGATACGTCGTTACACTGGTTACACCATGCAAGTTGAATGCAGGGGAACACTTATCGCGAGAACAGAAAAAGCGAAAAGCAGTAAAAGAATAAATCCAATCCGGTGTGACAATACGCAAGGAATAGTGTTGATATAAAACACAATTTTATTACGAAGTACCCCCGAATTCCCCGATTGCGAAAGGTTGAAATTAATTTACGGCTGATTGCTGATTCGAAACATTTCGTATTTCATTGATAACGAATTTAACGAATGGATTAATTTTTGATCAATCGATTGGACTAGTTTCGTAGATGGATAGCAATAAGTAGCAACAACAAAAATGCAGACGTGATGCAGATATTCAACAAATTGATTTCTTAAATATGGCACTTGCAGTTCGGTTCTGATGCATCTAATTTGGAAGGTGGTCCAATGGTGTTAGAACAAAACGAAAAATAGTGTGGATGCTGTTTTAGACGCATATGTGGCGACGTTTCCTGGCTATACCGTTGGAGATAGCACATGATAGTAAAAGAGAAATTTGTTGATGAAATGTTCACCTATGCCGCAAAATAGCCCTTTTTTCGAAATTTTTACCCCAACTGCTAAAACGATGGTTGGAAAATGAAAATGTTAGTGTTGTTTTTAGAATGCCTTGTACGCCACACCGAATGAGATATCGAAAAGAACTCTTTGTTGAAGCATAGGTAAATCTTTCGTCTACAACTCTCTCGTTTACAATCATTTGCTTCCTCTAACGATAGAGCCGCTACACGTCGCGCCGTCGTGGTAAGTGTCATGATTTTTGGGCCCAAATTTGCAACTTGCTCTGCGTACTTTCGTACTTTCGTACACAGCTAAACCAGCTAAACACATTTTTCATAGACGGATCACACATCACGGCTTTATCTTATAGCTGCCAACCCCCCCCCCCCCCCCCCACTCACTCACACTAAGACAGTCCTGCTGATGCCAACATCCTCGACTCGCCAAACTAATCTCTTTCATGCGTCTGTTTCCAAGAAAAGATAAGTAGATACAAAATTGAAACAATGAGAAGTTTTTGTGTCTTGTGATAATTATTTATATATTTGGAAAGCTAATCGAACGTAGATTTCAATCGTTTTTAAAATAAAGTTTTAAGTTGAAAATTGCGGGTTTTGTAGACGATCGCGATTTGCATGACAGCGATCAAACATTTTTCTGAAATCGTTGATTTTGCCACTAGGAAATCAATTCAAAAAGTATTGTGAATTTTACTTGAAGTTACGATTGATCAAGATGAAACCATAACCGATATCCATTTTCTGATCGCTCACTTAGTCTCTACCCTTGAAATGCTGACTTCTACTTTTTCGAAGATTATGAAGAGATTAGGTTCACATCCAAGCGGCCATTCACGCGAATAATAACGTCAGCTTCTTAACTTTTAACCAGCCAATCCTTGCACTTATTTGCTCCGCGTGGAATGAAAAGGACAACCTCCAAGGTGTCCAACGTTTTCGCACTCTTTGAAAACAGGATTACGGCCGAGGTAGTAATGGCTCTTAATTGGTTTTTCGAATTCGCAGGATTTCATGCAAGATGGCCGAGTGCGAGGGTTCAGCATTTACCAGACAAGCCACTCTCATCACGTAATTTCCAACACCACGCAGATAACAAACCTAACGGCCTGTTAAGTCCTTAACCGATGTGTCAAAGCGGTGCTTAGCTCCAAAATTTATGAATATCGTCGTGCATGTGTCCTATAGTTATTCTAGGTATGTGTGAACCACCCTTGCCAACCGCCACACCCCGTGCAAATCCAGGATGAGCATGAGGGTGATGAATGACGAAGCTATAGCGACACCGCTACAAGATCCAGAACCGGGGGATGAAGCGACGATATAACATGGACACTTAGGATTATAGCGACGAAACGCACGGAGCGTTAGTGGCAAGATTCCACCCCGATGCTAATCCGAGGGGCTGAGACGCTGAAGGATGTTGTGAAGCCGCCTGGCTTCAACCCCTGCAGCGTGGAGAAACCAATCGCAAAGCACCATCCACGATTCCTTTTCTTTTTAATAAAAAAAGCACTCTATTTTCGGAAAAGTGAAATTTACTTCTCATTCTAATGGAATATCAAACAAAAATATGTTTTTTCACGCTTTTCATGTTCGTGGGTGTGAGCATGTTTGCACTAGGGTTGCTTGTTAATTTAACATAAACAATGTTGTACATTAAAACATAGAGCAGACTGTATATACATTTTCAATTATGGTAATTTTCAAACGATTACAAACAACGATAATTAAAATAACACGGTTAATTGATCTTTTAATTAGTAAGAACCTGCCAGCATGAAATCATTTTCAGTCTTCGAGACCCGAGAGCGAAGACTTCAAGCGAGTTGTTACGCAGCCCACTGTCTCACGACGCCGGATCCGCAGATCTGATAAACTCGACTCATTCAAGCGCCTCGAGATCCGCATTAGGCAAGTCGCGACCAGCGAGTAGAATTCAATTGCAATCCAATCAGACTATCAAGTCGCGTCGCCGATCGGAGTTCATTACACACGCCCTCCTGTATACCAGAGATACGGCGACCCGATTCCATGTTACAAGCCAAGGTCAATCAGCGCAGCAGGCTGTTTGGTCTGAGCAACATGGCGTCCCTACACATCTACGACATGGATGGGTTGGTCTTGTTCACTATTTAAAATTCACGAATATAGGAAAAAAACGAGATGGGATAGGCGACTCGTTCCAAATATGTACTAATACAACGAAGTTTTTATTTAGAGTGCCAAAACAAACTGGAGAAACCGACAGCCTTCAACAAAATACGGTCATAAGAACTCATGTCAATAGAACTGCTATTTAGAATGCTTAGACAACGTTAACGATGAGCTGACAGAACTTTTAGAGGCGAATTAACGAAATCCCACCGCTGCCACCAGTGTAACAAGGCTTTGTTGGAGATAATCCCTGAGGCCTCAGCCTCTCAACGAGGCCCTTTTCAGGGCAACAAGTCAATGAAATCAGGAGCAAGTCGTGAACCCCTAGACACCAGGCAGAAATATTTTACGTCAATGAAATCGGAGAAACCGTAAACCAACACAGATATTATAGACACCAGATTGAAGTATTTTGCGTGAGTGAAATCATAGAAATCATAGACGCCGCGGATCCCTGGACACCTAGGCAGACATGTTTGGCAACTCGCGTGCAGCATGAATTCCAGACTAGACAGAGCATTGCAACAAACCTCGCCAAACCCCAACCCGCGCGCGCGGGGAGCGCTCAGCAATCACGTTCATTTGCATAACGATCTAGTTTATTGTAATTGGTTTGTCCCGACGGGGACGCAGTGCCGGCTGGTTAATTGGAGATGCCGGCAATTGCAGCCAGTGCGAGATCCACCCCCGCATTCCTCCCCCCCCCTTCCGCAACCCCCTCGACTGGTCGCTTCTCCACCCTGCAGCGATCAGCTGCGGATGTTGCTGAAATCAGTCCGGTTCTCGCGATGTCAAATCTCATAGCATGGCATTGCGAAATGTGTGTTGCAAATATTTTAAGCATACGAGCTATAAGAAATATAGTTTCAAGTACGATCCAACAAAACTACATTTATTTTTGGAAGAACAGAAGATATTTATTTGAAAAAACGAAATGGATTCTTTGCACGTTTTACAAAAGTCGATTTTTTTGCCACCAAAGCACAATAATATGTTGGTGGTACGGTGGCGGTGCCATATTTGTTGGAAATAACACCGGAGTTTGGTGATACGAACATGGTGATGTTTGGCGAAGCCTAGGCAAGTGTCCGAGTACTAATGTGAAGAGACAGCCGACATTTGAACTACGGCTTTGCTGACATCTACCCTAGAAATGGAAGCGTTGGTTGGCGTTCAGACAGTTCATCAAATCTCGATGGGCTGATAATTGAATGAAGTTGCCGTCACGTGTTGACAACCGACAAGCCATTCATATTGATGCCAAGCTAGGCCATAGGTACTCGTCTATAAATAGGCACTATAGGAGGTATAAAGCCGGCGATTTGACAATGAATGGGTGGGTGACAGGTTGATTGCTTACTCGATTGATTGTGTAAGAAGTGTTGATAAAGTGTATAACGACTGCGAATGAACCGCTGGTGTAAATAAAAAAAAAGCTGTGAGAGAATTTGAATTTGCATTATGCACACAGGTAGCTTAGCTATATAAAGGTTTGGTTATGTAGGGAGATCAAAAAAAAACTCGAAGAGAAATATATATATATATATAAAACGCAATATCCACGGATTAAGCCACACCAACGCACACACACACCGACACAAACGCGAGAAAAATAACGCTCGTAAAAGCGCGGTAAACCTGATAAAATAGCGCGTCTCCGTCGTGCAGAGTAAACACTGTAAGAGATACGACGCGTAGAGACGGGGGAGGGAGGAACCCTAACACGGCATCCCCATTCAGTGTTATTGCTGCATGAAAAGGAGAAAAACAAATTAACTCCACTCCGACTGTAGTCGTCTACCTCCTAAAGGCGTTCAGGGAGTGTCGATATTTTTTTACCGCTCAATGTAGCCAGTGTATTGCTATATGGGGGCACATATAAGCATTTTTTAACACTGGGAATTGAATGGTAGTCGTACTAATATTTAACCCGGCGTTCGGACGGCTATGCTCAGACCCAGCGACAATTGCGGACAGGGAAACAAGCGGCAGTCCAGGCAGCTTTTCGGACAAGGAAACAAGCGGAAGACGGACTGCTTTGTGGACAGCGAATCAAGCAGAAGTCCAGGCTGCTTTGCAGACAGGGAAACAAGCGGAAGTCCAGGCTGCTTTGCGGACAGGGAAACAAGCGGCAGTCCAGGCTGCTTTGCGGAGAGCGAAACAAGCGGCAGTGACAGGGAAACAAGCGGCAGTCCAGACTGCTTTTCAGGCAGCGAAACAAGCGGCAGTCGCGGCTCAGCAACGACAAGTTCACGAATATCTAGGCGGAAGCATTGAGACTTCGAGGCGAACTGTTGCGCCATCAGTCTGATAGTATCGACCGCGAGGCACGCGCGTGGCTGTGACACCTGACCGCACCCCACGCTACAACCCCTTCCTCCCACCACCACCACCCACCCACCCACTACCTGGGCGGGCAGACGCTGCGGATCATCGCGGTCAATATAGCGTCATCGTGATCCTGATTTACGACGACCTGGTCGGTCAGGGCGGTAATCAACAATTGGACGCACAAGGGGGTGCGGGGTTCAAGGGGGCAAGGGGTGCGGCGTATTACTTACAGTGGTGGGCTGTGATAGTGGTTTTAGGTTCTGTGCGGAAAAATTTTCGTGCGACACGCGAAGGGTTTGACTTTTAGAGATAGTAAAAGAAGTACGCAGTAACTGATGTTGGAAAAACTATCAACTCTTAAAAATGATTCCCGGCTCTTGATTCTTAAAAGAGCGTTTAAAAAAAAATAATATCAAAGGAGAAATGTACGAATTTTTGTGAAGAAAAATAATCAACTAATTGAAAACATAGGCTCTCCTAACATGACGTCCATCTGTTGTTTTTTATTAATCCTTGCGTATAATTAATGCATCTCGAGACAGTGTTTCGGAGTCGACCATGAATACATCGTCGCCGTAACGAGAACACCTCTTTTTGTTAGACATTAAAAATGTTGACACAAAAATATATCTTTTTCCTAGCACCATAAAAAAAACAGATTCAAAAGCTATATTAAGACTGGATTTATCCACCAATTATCTACCTTTTTTCTGCATCCAGACTTTTCCGCCCCCACACCCCCAAGAAAGCCCGCCAACGCAACATTATTAATCACGCTGTTTTTTTCACATCCACCCTTAAAATGACATTGCCGTGGGCGGCGCGACGACCCCGTGTCTCCTCGCAAGAACTGTACGGGGGTGGAATCTCTGCAGGCTCGCGCTACGCCAGCCTCCCCTCGCGTGTTGAACATGGCAATCTGACACCGAACACCGAACACCGAACACCGGTCACCGAACACCAGGTAATGAACATCGTACGCTGTCGTGTAGTATCTCTCTTGTCAACACAATTGACTGTCCCAATTAGTGGTCGCATCATGATGTCGCCTTGCATGACGCTTGATGAGTTGCGAGCGGCAAGTTTTCGTGCGGCGAATTAAGGGGTGGAGTAAATGTCATCACGTGCCCAAGGGTGGGTTCATTGAATGAAGCGTGTTTGGTTTAAAGTATAATGATACACTTAATTTTGATCCTATTTGATTATATGTAATGCTTGAAAATAAATCCCTAGAAATCAGATAAATAACTTTTTATAGCTTGTAGATTGACTGCCTGAAGTTTAGAAAGGAAGTCGAGTAGAAAACGAAGGGGTTATTTATAAGAATGACAAAGCGTGCGCGAGGGTAAGTAGTTCATAGAATGGAGCGTTTTTGGGTCAATTATATAATGACATTTATATTTTAGATCATATTTGGAAATGCACGATTTTAAAATAATCTTAGTTAACAGAAATATATTTTCGTTTATACTAATTGCTTTAGTGCAGAACTACTAGGGCTTCGCGAACGCCCTTTATCGCGTTGTAGATGAGCGTAGTTATTTTGGGCTTGAGGATGAGATTTAAGACCTACAAGAATATGAAGGTAATCGCACCTAAACCTTCCACTTGCATCTCGAGGGATAAATAGTTAAGAATCATAAAAATTTGTCGGCAAAATTCGAATAAAAAGCGCACAAAGATCCAAAAACTGCAGCAAAGCTGAATTTCAATTTGCTTAGTATGTTTCTCGAGTTTGGTTTCGCTTCGCTCGCTACGCTCATCAATGAATATCTTCAAATTCCAGAAATTATGGCTGGCAAATATGACTGCACCGGTGATATAAGTAGGAATTCATAATGTAATGACTAATGACTAAACGATTACGAGCTGTTTTAGCACAACTCTGGCTCTGATTGGCTGACGCGAACAACGTTTAACCTTGAGCACGCTCTTCGATCCGAGCGCGCTGCCAGCTTCACCTTCGTGACAAAATCGCCTTGTCGTTCGAACGGTTCCCGGCTTCCAGGATCAGCGTCGTTCCAGGCTCGCTCGTTCCACATGGCAACGCTTATCGGCGACAATATCTGCTACAAGTTATTGTTAACAAGATGCTTGTTGAGGGCTTAGAGTTGCGCATGGTCGAGCGCCAACGCCGCCAACGCAAAGTCGCCTGACTCGACACAAGTCGTAACGCAGAGCCCCTTAAATCACAACCCCTTACTGGGAATGTTGTCAGAGAAACGGATGTTGTAGAGATGCGGAGGCGATGCATCAAGGACCTGGCAATTCAAGTTCCTGCCGGCACAATATGATTTCAGCTTGGAAGCTACCTGCTTAACCACTCAAACGGAGCATCGAGTGGGGATTTACGACCCTTAGTATTTCGCCTTTGTTATGGTACTTCTTGCTAAAAAGACGACAGGGTTGTTTTTTGAAAGGCTAGGAATGAAAGTCGAGCTCTAATGAGAGATGCTATTACCAGGAATTTAATACTAGACACAAGATAACAAGAATAATTTTCCTTGTTTCGAGACCCATTATAAAATTTGATAATTGAAACGGGTCTGGAATACAGTCTGTCGACCTTTCCCGCCGCAAGAGTCGTAAATTAACACCGCGTTCCGAATTTCCGGGCGACAGCAGATAAAACAAAAACATACCGCTGGATGCGTTGGCAATTACACATAGCGTAGATGTGCGCGTCGTTTCCTGCATGCTAAAAAATTAATTACCGCGCGCTGGGCCCGGCACGGGCTCACGGTTTCAGCAATCGCGGCTGGCGCGATAGGGGAGTTCTACAAATTTGTTTATAAAAAAAATATTTTTCAAACTGAGAAATGGGAATGCAAACTCTAATTTCTCCCGACGCATCTGCCTGCTTCCTTGGGGGTTGAAAAGCTTTCACAAGGATAACTTGGAACTTGCAAGAAAAACTTTGCGTTCAATTCCACGTACGATTTTTTATTTGAGAAGTTTAAAAAAATTCTAAGATTGTTATATTATGTCAAGTGGGGTACATTGGCGTGCCTTTCATCTCCAGACAGGGTTGTTCCTTGGTTGCCTCTTCCGCCAGGGAAGACGCTGGCGACTTCAAGATGCAATCCTTGCGGAGGGTCAAAGATATCTTGGCAGAGATAAATGAGGGCGGGCAGGGGGGGGGGGGGGGGGGGGGGCGATTTCAAATAACTTCAAACACATGCCCGGCAGAGATTCGTTTCAGGTTGCTTGTTTTTCCGGTAAATTGGGCATGGAACAGTGACATTTTGCAGTGCTGTTATACCTTTGAAAGAATGTCCAATTATCATTTCATAAGACTTCTCCCCCAAAACATATTTTATTTCCCGGAAAATACGTTCATATACCCTCGTTTTCCTTGAATACGGTGATACTTTATACGGCGACGGGCTCTCTACGCCATTAGCACGGCGTGTCGCTTTAAATATCATCAAATTACTCCCAACCCCTTGGCATTTCCTTCCTCGTTCTCCGAATCGAGATGACTAAAGGTGAAAGAAATCGAAACTTCATTTTTTATCTACTTCATCCAACGTAATTGGTGTTTCTTAGGAGACGTAGAAAGGACATTTCGCGACCAACGCCAGCGAAAACCCCCCGGGAGCAAGAGTAGAGAAGTAGAGAGGTCGGAAAACGATTGCGCTTTGCAGCGTGAAAAACCTAAGATACTACCCCAAAATCGCGTTGAGACGCAAGCCGTGCGCCGATGTCTACATATAAATTGATGTATCTCAACGCCAGTTATCAGCAGCCCTCTTGAGAAAGCGTAGTGATAGTTTGTCATCTTGCAGATCACTATCATCTAAGAAATGTTTCACTTATCGATGGTTCTTGTAACTAACAGGTATGGCAGATTCAAGGCAAACAGTAACAAATACTTTACAATCGGAGTTTTAGGGGTAAGTAAAAAGGGGACTTTTAATTTGTTGTTATGAAAAAATAGACCCTGTAGGTAATTGGCCGACGACACACACCGTATACTAAACGACCAAAAGCAACGAGATCGAGGCCAGCCAGCGATGGACCGGAGGTTGACAAAATATGGGCCAATCCAATAACGCACCGCATTGCGCGGACCGGACCTGTAAATCTCTGCGAACGTTGAAACGCCTCCCCTACCCCCAGCTGAGTGCGGGGGCGCGACGCAACCAAATTGCCTTCGGGCGCTCTGTGATGTCGGGAAGGGGGCAGGGGTCCGGGTGTAAGCTGAGATTTTCGGGATGCCCTTTGACGGGCCCTTTCCGCCGCGTACAGTTAATGACAGGGTGTACGCGCTGGTGGTGTTGGGAGTGGGGGGGGGGGGGGGGGGGAGTGGGGGGGGGGGGGGGGCGCATGCCTTTACGAAGTTCCTAGAAACACGGCGAGTAAAATCACTACCTTGGGCAGCTATAGTCCAAGCTACATACCCGAGTGCTGCTCGAAGTTGTCACCCAGATAGTATATATATTTTATAATATTGATGGTATACTTAATTTCCACCAATTGTTTTTCAATTTGGCTCTAGGTAGTTAGGTACTACATAAGTTTCGTAGAGGTTTCAATCGAATCTTCGATACTTTCGCTCCCCACCTGCCACTTGGATGTATTTACAGGTTGCCGTTGACTAAACTTGTCGAACTACCCAAGGGTGCAGATATTTCAAACAATTTATCTTACGACGGATACCACTGGGTAAAGTAAGAGGTTGGCGGAGCAATTTTCTTAGCATAATATCTCCTCTAAATCGAAACAATTTCCATTGTAATGCTCACCCACTTTTATATATAAACTCAGCATCACCGCGGTTCTCTGGAACGAACAGGACGGGCTTTTTACAGAAAAACTGTTTAACTGGGTTATGAATTCGAAGTCCCAAAACTCAAGCTTTTCCCGACGTTTCGCAAAGCTGTGCTGCCTGCTTTATCAACGGTCTAAACTCGAGTGTTTATATAGATCTATAGATATAGATAATAAAGAAGCAAGGGCAAGGAAGGTAGGACAAGGAAGGAAGGAAGGATAAGGAAGCATAGGAGAAGCAAGGAGCAAGAAAGCAAGGACGGGCTGTTATGTATTTATCAAAATTGATTTTTTTTATAGATACCACGGATCGCCTTCCTAAATTAAAACACATGTAGCTCACCCAAATGACCCCCCCCCCCCCCAGCATCTCAACCAGCTCATCTTGCACACATAAGCCGACAGCCCACGCGTCCGACCAACACAATCAACCACGTCGCACATCCATTCCCGAAAACGCCGACCACGACGTACACGTGCCCCACGTAATACCCCCACCCCCAACCCCATCATACCCGACAAGGGCCACCCCCGCGGCGGCGGCGGCAGCGACGACCGTCCATAGTTCATCCCCTTGAATATAATATGATGCACAAGAAAGCCGGCATAAAGCTCTCTCCAGGGATCGAACCCGAGATCGAGTTACGAGCGTTGGCGGGAGCGAGCCGGAGTGATCTAGGCCGACTACAGTCCATCCCGGATAAGGTAACACTCAAAAAATGGCCGCCATTTCCATTTTACCAGCTCGCGAAACTAAATCCGCAAGGCGCTTTTTGAAAATATCATAACCAAACACCGTTAGACGTAAATCTTCGAGCGTTTTACTGGAATCTATTTAGATGAGCGTAACGAGCGAAGCGTGTGAAGCAAAATCTTCAATTTCAAACTAATGTTATTGAGAAAGCTGCTAAATTAACGCAGAATATTTTAAATTGATCATTTACGCCTCTAGGCTATGCGCACACGCAATATAATCGCGTTGTGGGTGAGCGTAAATATTACGCTCGTCCTTGTATTAATATTACTAGCGTTGAGTGGACAAGTTTATTCTGAAATTAAATAGAGTGTAGAGCAGGAGCGAGTATATACGCTGTGGGCCATGGGCAGAGAGTCCGAACCCGAGTATATGCTGCAGAATTCCTCCGGCCATTACGCGTTGAAATATTAATAAAGTACATGAACGTATAGCCAGACATATGTACTACAATGGTCCATGTGTAACTCATTCGTTCGGGCACTATCGCTAAGGTGCGTAAGGTTTTTGTGAAAAAAATATATGCTGCGTACTTGATAGGTGCGTGGATATGGCATTGGGGTATAAACGTAAAATGTGTTAGCAAATTAGAATTGAGAATGGGACTTGCAATTGAATTATAGCGAGTCGATAAATCAGCTCCCCTGAGTAATAACAAGGCGAACCCGTGGTAAGTGAGAAGTTAATTGGTATAAGGTGTGTGCTCGTTTTTGTGAACCGTAGTGCTACATACAGGTAAAGTGTACATTTTAATTGGGTACTAAAGAAACATTAAATGAGTGGAGCATCAGAAATGTAACATTCAAACCATTATACGTATAAAAAAGAATAATTTATATGTGGGTCTAAAACTAATGTCCACACCGATTAACGGTCACCCCTTCAACGAGAGCTCCCAAAAAATCAGAAACCAACAAAAAATTTGGCAAGTTCTTGGGACAAAAACCATTTAAACAAAATCTGCATTGATTGCAAACAAAGCTATATTATATCAGAAGTGATCATGTCGCAATTTTTTAGCAAAATGGCACTCTCCTGAAGAGTTTTATATCCTCTACACTTAGCGCATGGTGAAAATTGGTCAGAAAGTCTGCATCGTTAACACCAGGTATCAGTGATGTAACCTACCCCCATTTTTAAGTACCTATGAAGTAAAGCATGCATGTATATTTTCAAGTATTTTTACCATTTTCTTGAATAAAATTACAAGGCAACGTCCAACCACGTAGTATAGAGTGTAATTTATTTTTCTGTGAGCTAGCTCTCAGAGATGAGAGCGTTCACTTTTTCCATTAAAAACACTGACCAAATTGGAGATCTCATCTCATCTCACATTTAAAAAAATTACAGAATCGCCCCCCAGAGTTTAAAATTATTGTAACAACTTTACTGTAACAACTGGTAATATACTATCAATCACAGGATATGTAGGTAGGTGCACTCATTTTCTAAGGGCAGAAATAACAATGTTCAGTTAAGCGGCTAATGTGAAGTATCCTGCCTGATACTCCTGATACAAGTGTAACCTGTATATTTTGTGTAAAGTGAAGGATAATTTCCCGATACAAATATAACCTGTATTTAAACAAACTGATAGAATAAATCAAAACAAAATCTCCAAGGTGCCAGCTTATCGGTTGCTTCCGTTTTCTTCCTAACTGGAAGCTAACTAAATTGTTTTAATACCGTCCCTTAGCTGTAGGAACAAATAATTAATAATTAATGAGACCGGAGTGAAACAGTCTTCATCTTCATGGCTGTCAAGGAATCCACCCATCTCAATGAATCTCTATACATATAAGATGGACCTGATATCGTATACGGTATCTGCACGACTCTCTACCAAAGCATGAATGCATCGTGAACATCATCACAAGACAGGACGAGCCAATTCAATTAGCACCCCATAATGGTGCAGCGGGCTCCGCAGGGCAATTACCTGGGCTGCTAGTTGGTTGTAAGTTAGTGATGCCGCCGAGGCAATATCGTATCAAGGTAACGCCGACGCCGGTGGGTGGCGAACTCAGCCAACCCACCCACCCACTTCGCGCATAATTAGGTGTGCATGCACAGTTTCAAGTGTTCCGCACCGGCAAGCAGCTGATTCGGGTCGGGGTTCGGGTCGGTAAACCTGACAGATTCGGGTCGCCGTGTCAGCTGTGGGCAGAGGTCCTGGGACAAACCCTTGGACTTTTCAATCGGACTACTTTATGTTGGAATGATGGTTAATCAACTTTGGCATGCATTTTTCACAATTTTTACGTGACACTTTATTTTCTGAATTACTTTTGCTATAACTTTATTTAAGACTCGTGTGTCTCATGTTCGAGTCTGGAACTTAGCGTTCAATACCCAATTTAACAGTTTTTCGTTTTTTTTTTTTTGTTTTTTTTTGTAATTTCTACTAAGCATGTAACGAATAGGTAATGAAGTTTTGTTCGAATCAACGCTAAGTTTAACACTTAGTTAAAAAGGAAAGGAACTAGAAAGATATGGCTTTTAGAAAAGGTGTCGAGGAATGGAATAATTTAAAAATAGGCCATCGCAAATGTGAGGAAATTTAAGGAAGGGTTGAAAAATGGGATGAGATGGAAGGGTTAATGCACAAATCTGAATAAAATAATAAATAAATAATAAATAAAAACATAAGTTTATTGCTTTATATCCATTAACGAAATATCCACTCCAAAATTGTGTCCGGAAACCGGAAACACCCGTTATAATAAGTAATTATTCTATATATTAAAGAATACTATGATGATACGTTCATGCAACGAAAACGAATAATTGCAGCTTGTTCCATATAAAATTTTACTGAAGGTTTTTGCAATTTTCTATGTTCCAGCGAACGTGTCGCACGTTCCACGTCGTCCGCTTGACGCTCGTCATCGTGCGAAGTCCAGCGGCATGCAGAATTTTGGCAGTTGGTTCTGGACACGTAGTTTGATTCGTAATATGTTTTGACGTGCAAACGAAATTCGTCGCATGAGCGACGTTTGATTTCTGAAGTTGCAAAATTGCTGGGTGTGAATTTGTCTCTTCTGAGCCAGCTCTACATAAATCCCAGTGAAGCGAAAGCTCCTGTCAATACGGCCCACTGGCTGGTATTCCAATGGTGCTACGATAGCACCAGGTTATATAATATACTAGGTTTATAAGCACAGGGAAAACCCGGTTCAACGCTAGCACTCCCGTAGCACCGAAAAGATGGCTGAAAAAAGGTATTTTTTACTAGTCATTAACCACTCGCACGAAGGGGGCAAGGGCCCCGAATCCGCACATCGGGTCGCTCACACAATTTCTTTAATTAGTTTCGCTATCAATAATTGGGTTATGTATTAAATAATTAAAATTATCCATGAAAATAATCAGGTTTAATAACCTTGATGTGAGATAACTTATTTTAAAGCTGGCACGGACTAGAAATCACAATCGGGGAAGCGACAATTTATCACGGGCGCGAGCCAAACCCCTCCTCCCATTCTTTTAGTTTTTATCCCCCCCCCTCCATTTTCTTTAAAATAAAACATGTTTCTTAACAATGTCTTAACGGTGGGTGGTGAACTTTAATGTACACGGCGCTGGAGACGCGACGAAAGAGCCGATAAAAGCGAGCACATCCTCGGGGCCCTAAATCTACAGCCGCAGACGTGATTGACGGAAGCCGCTGCAAGAGTCAAGTGGCATCTCTTCAAAGCGCCATCCACTTTCCGAGGCAACGTGATTTTCTTCCCCCCCCCCCCCCCCCCCCCCACCCCTCGGCCAGACTAAGTCAGGCAAAATTAAATTCGCTTAATAAACTCGTCGAGGGGCGCGCATCATTCGTAACTAAATTGGCCATTACGCGAAATTAAATTGCAAAGCCTGCGAAACGCCCCCCCTCCCCATAGAAACAATCCGTCTGCTCACTAAAGCGTGGTGCGCATCAAATCGCACTCGAATGTTTCTAATAGGACTCGTGCAGGTTTATGCTGGGATGGGGGCGTTGCACGGGCTTAGCGTCCGGGGGAGGTTTCGGCGGGGGCTCTGCCGGCCAGAGCGTTCGTTTCGTTTCACGGGTTCGCGCATAGCGTGGCTAGTCCGTGTCAGCTGGCTATAGATAGTCGAGATAGCAGACAAAAAATATCTCAAAAAAATACACGGTCACAATGAAATAACAGTAAAATTTACATTAGCCAAGCCAATGGATTTCACAGATGCGGAGAAAGCCTCAATGATAATACGTTCTGTTCGAAACTCTGAAGAAGCAATTGGTTTCTTGATTATTTATTATTATAAATGATAGACTTTAGATTAAATTGCGATTAAGGATAGCAAGAAATGTTTCACTGGCGTATACTGAACAGATCCTGGTAGTAAATTGGAGACATTTTGCTTCCAACAAGAAAAATTAACGTTTTCTTTCATAGCTCTGCGATTTTTTCCTTAAAGAGTTAATACGTTCGGACCAATTTCACTTGGGAACTTCTGAAACGTTAGCTTTAAACGTTCCCTCTCTCCACATCTTGTTTACAATCAGCCGTCCGGCACTAAATTGTGTCCACGCGCGGCGTCGGCCACTCTCCGGCTCGCAACCCTCTCGGCACCGCGCGTCGCGGCGGTTGATAAAGACCACGGGGCGAGCCGATTTCACGTTCACGACGGGGGCTTAACAAGACCATCAACCTCCCCCCCCCCCCCCATTGCCCTGGCCCTGGGTCCTAACGTAGTCAGCCTGTGGTGCAAAGGAGGGGTACCAGCCCGACCGCTGCCGCCAATGTAACACGTCGTTAGCTTGCATTACGGCGCGCCCGTTCGTTCAACAGCTATGCGCACATTCGAATTAATAGGTGGTTTTAGAAAGATGTCTTCACCCGTGTGCCCGCTATACAAAATATAGTCTTAACACATTTTTTCTAATTGAATATTGTTAACGTGTTAATTATTGTTAATTCGGTTCAGTAGTGATTGTGATGAACGTAATATTGAACTCATTTGGAGGATGAAGACCTACCGGAGAAGCCGGAGAAGACCTGATTGATATTATTCGGTCAGTTCGAATCTTTTGCCGTAGAACATCAGATACAAGAATTTCGCATGGCCTGGTTAAATGCTTGAACTTATCGAACGATTACGGTTTGCATTTCTTTAGGTGGTCGACAATATTAAAAGAGTGAGAATGATTTGCAGCCCGACTCGGAGGGAATTAGCAGCGTTCTCCGCGAATAGCACTGTATTTTGGGGGAACGACGGGGGATAATTCCTATAGCGAGACGGGGGCACACACAGGCCCTTGCCAACTGCTTGTCTAAAGTCCACCCCCTCGCGAGCGGCAATAAGCACAAATCAGCGTAGTAAAGGCGCGCACAAAAAAACAACGTAACACAAACGAAAAAAAAAGCAAAAAACCCACAGGAAATATTGTTACGCAACTAAAGCGTTTCCGGGCACGGCAAGGGCCAAATTTAACGGCCGGAGCGAAGGGTTCACTGAAAACCCTGATGCCGATCTGATCTTCAAGGAAACAGATAATATTATTGTATAGGACAAGGAAATAAAAAACTGCACACGCAATCTACGGCCTGGGGGACCTAACCCCACCAACAGGTCGGTTTTTTGGGGTGCCAGTATTGCTGTGGCTGCTTCGATTGTTGGATTTAGGTATGGTACGGCTCCAAAGTAATTCAGCACGCTCAAAAGAACGATCCCGAAAAACACCAATTTCGAAACGGTGCAAAAAAAACCAACCAGATCATTGAAGACTAGCCATTTCACTGAAATATTTTCGAAGTTTCGCCTGCAATATCAAGGATCAAGATCAAGAGAAGAGCTGAGAGATTGAGATTGCACCGAGATTTTTCTAAACATTAACGTGCTAGGTTAATAAAACAAAGTCGGGAGTCTTAAATAAATACCATTACGGTATTACCGACTACGTTCTGAAATTTTAACCCAACTCATGGACCAATAAGTGACCAAGACAATCATTTTCAACCCAAGGTCAAGGTCAATGTGTTACTACCTTGGCTCACCTACCTCTCACTGAAACAGTGTTATCTGGGTGATTGGCTAAACTGGTCTGGTTGGGTTTAGTCATGGTATTGCCACCAAACAAATTTGTCCAAAGGATTGATAAAATAACCATGGACCCGCGTATTACATGATCTGCGTCGATTTTTCAAATTTAGAGTTGCACTATCGATTATTTTTGTGTCACAAATCACAATTCCTGGTACATACGTACTATAGTAATCAGTACCTTCGTCAATTTTTGGTGACATAAATGGCCTATTGTCAAAAGGAAATGGAGCAAACTATTTGAAATGAGTATCCATCCCCGACCCTTTCTTCTACGGACGTGCGAAGCTTCTCAAGCTGACCGATGCTGCCCCCCCTGGCGCTGACAAGCGAGACTCGAACCCAGCACAGCCTTCCACGGGGTCGCGGATTTAAAATGTACATATTCGCGGGTGGCGGGGTGGGGTGGTGGCAAGTGAGTCATACCCCGGCGGCGAGCGGCAAACAGCTACGTGTCAAAGCAGCGGGCTACGAGAGAGCGCCACGAGGGCTTGGGGCGCCGGTTCATAGCTCAGCGAGCCCCTGAATTATTCGACGCACGTGCCCCCCCCCCACATCCCCACCGCCCGTGTTCTAATTTATGTCGTGCTCTACGACACGCTGTGTTTCACCAGTCATACGGCGGGTGCTGGTATGGTCTGTCTCACGGTCAGTTGGCAGCACGAGATTAGGGGTGATGAGTTTAATTTGCTTTAACCACTTCACGCTGTCACGGTGATAAACGTGTTTCAAATTGCGGGTATGGGGGGTAGCTAGGGTGTTGCTGACATCAAAAATATCACTCAGTACTTTATGAATCGTTCGGTACTTGTCTATAATGATTTAGATGGATAGTCAATGGACAATATGAATCCACATTTTATCAATTAATATGCACGATTTGCCTGGCTGACCTGTGACCCCGAGCTGACAACTGGCGACGTACGCGAATCAAACTGAAGTGTGTTCCTCATTGTTTGTCCAACCTCACAGATTGAAATTATACCTCTATGCAAACGTCATCCACCAACGTAACGGCAGCGATTTAAAAAAAAGTGCAGTGGAATTTTAGTTTTAGTAAAAAGCACGGCATCCAATGACCCAATGAATTAGTTTTGTTTAAAAACGTGTTGTAACATTATGAAAAAAACACGAGTATTTAAAAGGGGCTTTAACGGTAATTGTGAATGTGCTGTGATAGCGGTGTTCGACACCAAACAATTGTCCGCTATTTTATCGGCCCGACCTCGTGTCAAGCACACACACCGTGTCACATGGCGTGTCACATGGCGTGTCACATGGCGTGTCACATGGCGTGTCACATGGCGTGTCACGTGCATTGTCTCGGCCTCCCAGCTGGGCGCCGGTCGCGGGTTCGAAGCCAAGTCAGACGGCCACGTGACCACGTGACCATCTGGCGTCGGTCCAGGCGACGCGGTACAGAGTTCAAAAGCATCTTCGAGTGCGACGCCAGAGAATGGCACGCTTCGCGCAGTGGCGCACCGGCCGTCAATGATGGGATGGCCACTGGGTAGTGTTTGACAGGGTGGGCGTTCACTGACCAGAGTTTGGTAGCTTTTGTGGGAGCTTTTGTCGTCATGACACACGGTAAAAAATCAAACACTTGTCAGTTAATTCCTTGCTCACGAGTACGCATGGCACCTCACTGTTAGGGCCCTATCTGTTCGGCCAAAACACCCCGTGGCACCCCACTGTTTGGGTCACCAAAACACCCCGTGGCACCCCACTGTTTGGGTCACCAAAACACCCCGTGGCACCCACTGTTTGGGTCCTATCTGTTCTGCCAAAACACCCCGTGGCACCCACTGTTTGGGGCCTATCTGAACGGGCAAAACACCCCGTGGCACCCACTGTTTGGGTCCTATCTGTTCTGCCAAAACACCCCGTGGCACCCACTGTTTGGGTCCCATCTGTTCTGCCAAAACACCCCGTGGCACCCACTGTTTGGGGCCTATCTGTTCGGCCAAAACACCCCGTGGCACCCACTGTTTGGGTCCTATCTGTTCTGCCAAAACACCCCGTGGCACCCCACTGTTTGGGTCACCAAAACACCCCGTGGCACCCACTGTTTGGGTCCTATCTGTTCTGCCAAAACACCCCGTGGCACCCACTGTTTGGGTCACCAAAACACCCCGTGGCACCCACTGTTTGGGTCCTATCTGTTCTCCCAAAACACCCCGTGGCACCCACTGTTTGGGTCCTATCTGTTCTGCCAAAACACCCCGTGGCACCCACTGTTAGGGTCCTATCTGTTCTGCCAAAACACCCCGTGGCACCCACTGTTTGGGTCCTATCTGTTCTCCCAAAACACCCCGTGGCACCCACTGTTTGGGTCCTATCTGTTCGGCCAAAACACCCCGTGGCACCCACTGTTTGGGGCCTATCTGTTCGGCCAAAACACCCCGTGGCACCCACTGTTTGGGTCCTATCTGTTCTGCCAAAACACCCCGTGGCACCCACTGTTTGGGTCCTATCTGTTCTCCCAAAACACCCCGTGGCACCCACTGTTTGGGTCCTATCTGTTCTGCCAAAACACCCCGTGGCACCCACTGTTTGGGGCCTATCTGTTCGGCCAAAACACCCCGTGGCACCCACTGTTTGGGTCCTATCTGTTCTGCCAAAACACCCCGTGGCACCCACTGTTTGGGGCCTATCTGTTCTGCCAAAACACCCCGTGGCACCCACTGTTTGGGTCCTATCTGTTCTGCCAAAACACCCCGTGGCACCCACTGTTTGGGTCCTATCTGTTCTGCCAAAACACCCCGTGGCACCCACTGTTTGGGTCCTATCTGTTCTCCCAAAACACCCCGTGGCACCCACTGTTTGGGTCCTATCTGTTCTGCCAAAACACCCCGTGGCACCCACTGTTTGGGGCCTATCTGTTCGGCCAAAACACCCCGTGGCACCCACTGTTTGGGTCCTATCTGTTCTGCCAAAACACCCCGTGGCACCCACTGTTTGGGTCCTATCTGTTCTGCCAAAACACCCCGTGGCACCCACTGTTAGGGTCCTATCTGTTCTGCCAAAACACCCCGTGGCACCCACTGTTTGGGTCCTATCTGTTCTCCCAAAACACCCCGTGGCACCCACTGTTTGGGTCCTATCTGTTCTCCCAAAACACCCCGTGGCACCCACTGTTTGGGTCCTATCTGTTCGGCCAAAACACCCCGTGGCACCCACTGTTTGGGGCCTATCTGTTCGGCCAAAACACCCCGTGGCACCCACTGTTTGGGTCCTATCTGTTCTGCCAAAACACCCCGTGGCACCCACTGTTAGCGTCCTATCTGTTCTGCCAAAACACCCCGTGGCACCCACTGTTTGGGTCCTATCTGTTCTGCCAAAACACCCCGTGGCACCCACTGTTTGGGTCCTATCTGTTCTGCCAAAACACCCCGTGGCACCCACTGTTTGGGTCCTATCTGTTCTGCCAAAACACCCCGTGGCACCCACTGTTTGGGTCCTATCTGTTCTGCCAAAACACCCCGTGGCACCCACTGTTTGGGTCCTATCTGTTCTGCCAAAACACCCCGTGGCACCCACTGTTTGGGTCCTATCTGTTCTGCCAAAACACCCCGTGGCACCCCACTGTTTGGGTCACCAAAACACCCCGTGGCACCCACTGTTTGGGTCCTATCTGTTCTCCCAAAACACCCCGTGGCACCCCACTGTTTGGGTCCTATCTGTTCGGCCAAAACACCCCGTGGCACCCCACTGTTTGGGACCTATCTATCGGCACATCACGCCCGAGTGCGGCACTTTGCTTTGGCAAGTGGCCCTACTGTTATGATTTTCATCGGTGATCGCGGTCCTTTTCTCTCTCGCGCGCGCACAATCGCCGGGATTTTCTTTTCTTAGAAGTTGGAAGGAAATAGAATAACGGCCTGGCACGGCAGTAAAAAGGTAGGCACCTCGGAAGGAAAATCGATCGAAATTGGCAGAGGAAATGAACTCGTCTGTCTCTCTTTAAGCAGATGTGGGGCATATGTGGAAGAATATTGAATTATAGTATGAAGATACTGAGAATGCCACTCGTGCTAGGAGCAAACAAGCCTATGTTATTGAGTTTGCAAACTTGATTGTTGCCTTAATCCACGTGTTCTCAATTATTCAATCAAAACCTTCCGTCTCAGGACGAAGACCAAGGAGCTGAACAGATGCTGAGATTAAATTTATAATGAGATGTTTACTTAGTGTGTTTACAGAGTAGGAAGCTACATTTTAGATTCAGCCATCTGAACCTCGCTGTGCCGGCTCTCTGTCAATATTTCTGTAGCAGACCATCAGGGGTAGATAATGAAGTCAGGATTTTTTGTGAATTTTCTGTGAGTAGTGATATTGTTTCAATTTGATTCCACGTTTAATTGGATACCTACACCGGATAAAAAATCGAATTGTTTTATAGCATCCCAAGAAAAATGGTTCCACGTAGGTACTCGAATTTAAGGGCTTGATATTTGATTTAAGTTCCACTAACCTTCATCGAGAATGGTTGTTTTGACACATCCAGGAAGGAAATAGTAGGTGCTATGTGAAAGATTTGCAGATTTGCATCATAATAACTTGAGCTAGACTTTAGAGGTACGCCCAATAAGTTGACACTAACTAGAGATAACTTAAGAGCCATTACTACCTCGGCCGTAATCCTGTTTTCAAAGAGTGCGAAAACGTTGGACACCTTGGAGGTTGTCCTTTTCATTCCTCGCGGAGCAAATAAGTGCAAGGATTGGCTGGTAAAAAGTTAAGAAGCTGACGTTATTATTCGCGTGAATGGCCGCTTGGATGTGAACCTAATCTCTTCATAATCTTCGAAAAAGTAGAAGTCAGCATTTCAAGGGTAGAGACTAAGTGAGCGATCAGAAAATGGATATCGGTTATGGTTTCATCTTGATCAATCGTAACTTCAAGTAAAATTCACAATACTTTTTGAATTGATTTCCTAGTGGCAAAATCAACGATTTCAGAAAAATGATTGATCGCTGTCATGCAAATCGCGATCGTCTACAAAACCCGCAATTTTCAACTTAAAACTTTATTTTAAAAACGATTGAAATCTACGTTCGATTAGCTTTCCAAATATATAAATAATTATCACAAGACTCAAAAACTTCTCATTGTTTCAATTTTGTATCTACTTATCTTTTCTTGGAAACAGACGCATGAAAGAGATTAGTCTGGCGAGTCGAGGATGTTGGCATCAGCAGGACTGTCTTAGTGTGAGTGAGTGTGGGGGGGGGGGGGGGTGGCAGCTATAAGATAAAGCCGTGATGTGTGATCCGTCTATGAAAAATGTGTTCAGCTGGTTTAGCTGTGTATACGAAAGTACGCAGAGCAAGTTGCAAATTTTGGCCCAAAAATCATGACACTTACCACGACGGCGCGACGTGTAGCGGCTCTATCGTTAGAGGAAGCAAATGATGGTAAGCGAGAGAGTTGTAGACGAAAGATTTACCTATGCTTCAACAAAGATTTCTTTTCGATATCTCATTCGGTGTGGCGTACAAGGCATTCTTAAAACAACACTAACATTTTCATTTTCCAACCATCGTTTTAGCAGTTGGGGTAAAAATTTCGAAAAAAGGGCTATTTTGCGGCATAGATGAACATTTCATCAACAAATTTCTCTTTTACTATCATGTGCTATCTCCAACGGTATAGCCAGGAAACGTCGCCACATATGCGTCTAAAACAGCTTCCACACTATTTTTCGTTTTGTTCAAACACCATTGGACCACCTTCCAAATTAGATGCATCAGAACCGAACTGCAAGTGCCATATTTAAGAAATCAATTTGTTGAATATCTGCATCACGTCTGCATTTTTGTTGTTGCTACTTATTGCTATCCATCTACGAAACTAGTCCAATCGATTGATCAAAAATTAATCCATTCGTTAAATTCGTTATCAATGAAATACGAAATGTTTCGAATCAGCAATCAGCCGTAAATTAATTTCAACCTTTCGCAATCGGGGAATTCGGGGGTACTTCGTAATAAAATTGTGTTTTATATCAACACTATTCCTTGCGTATTGTCACACCGGATTGGATTTATTCTTTTACTGCTTTTCGCTTTTTCTGTTCTCGCGATAAGTGTTCCCCTGCATTCAACTTGCATGGTGTAACCAGTGTAACGACGCATCGATAATAATTACAAACAATGCACTACTTTGTGTCGTAATCACCTTTTAGGCATTCGGCTTCGAAGAAACAAGCCATGCTAATATTTCGTTTAGTATTTGTCACAAGAATATCATAACTATGCCGATTTGAAAACACGGTGAAAAAACTGCATTTTCATTGGGTGGGGTGAAAATCACTCTAGAAGATTGATTAAAATAGTGTTCAATTTAAAAAAATGACACCGATTAAAAAAAGCCGATGTAATCAATGGTAGCACACACACATACTGATTGATTTGTCTTCTTGGTTTCTAGAATTAAATTATACTTAGCTTGCAAAATGCTGATAGAATGCTGTTTAGAATAAACTCGACACACGATAAGAGCGGCTTATAACATGCCATAACTACCAATTCTTTGCCGTGATTGAAATGTGGTATAAAATAGCCAATAATCCCCCTAGAACTTTGATTCAAAGTGACTTACAATCAGCTAATAGAGATGAATCCAACCATATCAATTAAAACACGAAAAGCGGAAAATAGCGTGTTTTTTCATTTTGATTGTTAATCTTTGTGATGCAAGATTCATAGATGCTCATGCGTTCTTTCATAATCCGTGATAACTTATTACTACGTGCTACAAATTATTTTTCCTTTCGTAATCTCTCAACATCCTTCTTTGGTAGATTCAGAGGTACTCTATGATTGGTCACTATAAAAACGGGGTGTGATGTGTCGACGCTAATGTAGACCAAAGTTGAAAATTTGGGTCGAAAAATTTTGCGACAGACCAAAAATTCGCGACGCCTGATGGGTCTATCGTTAATGTTAGCATATGATAGTAAGCGAGAGAGTTGTAGACGAAAGATTTATCTATGCTTCAACAAAGAGTTCTTTCCGATATCTCATTTGGTTTGGCGCACAAGGCATTCTGAAAACAGCATAAAATGTGCATTTTCAAACCCTTATATTAGCAGTTGGGGAGAAAATTTCGATAAAAGAACTTTGTTGAAGCATAGACTCACCTTTTTTCTACAACTTTGTTCCTTACTTTCATGCGCTATCTCCAACGGTCTAGTCAAGAAACGTCGCGAATTATGGGTCTAAAATCGGTTTGTATAAATTGGCCTTAATAAAGTAAATTAAAGTAAAGAATATGTAGGTAAGCTAAAACTAAACTAGTTTTTGCTGGCATGATTTATTGAATTTGAAGCGAGTTATTTACCTCAACCAACCATGCCAGATGCTTGACTTAGTTTTAGTGTTTGAGTCAACAACAAATCATTTGTTTGCCAGAATTGTTTGGCTTGACTTTGGCAAGGATAGTGATTGCTGACCTCAGTGTGACAGGACCAGCACACTTGTGCAAGTAGAAAGTAGAGTCAGAATTGGTGGGTATCACTGCCAAAATTTAAGAAGAGACACTAAATATCAGCTCTAAATTGCCTATGCTGCCCCTTTGGTTGAGACTTGGGATTTCTTCACAACATTAAATACCTACTGGTGAACTTTGTAAATAATTGAGTTTCTTTTATTTAAGTGGCTTTAATTTGCCAGATAGCTCATGACTTGTAGCCTTGTATTGTTTGGATATTTTATCAATTTTTACATCTAAAGAGGCTTACGAAAACCTACTCCGGCCGCTCTCCAGCGTTCGGAAACCAGCTCGGAGTGATCCGATCGACGCCATTTTGCTTCCGAAAACCTAGTCTGGAGCGATCAGAGCGCTCAACTCGCGCCCCATCTTTCAGGCGGGGGCGCGAGTTTTGTTTTTACGAACAGGCGGGTAATTTGAATTGTCGATTTTTCTTTACCAATATTGTAACGCGAACACTGATTACTGAACACTAATCACTAAAGATGAGCCAGTTAAGATAAATTACTCAATTTCATACGACATTCTAGTAAATAAAGAGATGTCATTGCTACTACTTCTAAAATCTGAATCAGCCTCTATCACCTGCAATCACCATGCTCAATTTTCGCGGTCGACTGTCAAATTTGCGTTCGAAAACGTCTGCGGCTCGGAGAGCTCTGACTGGCTCTGACCACGTGACAGATCGCTCGGTCGAGTGGGTTTCCGTAAGCCTCTTAAGTTATTTGTTTTGAAATAATCAAAGTAGGTACCTAGTGCCACTGACAGTTGTGACAAAGACGCCTTAAATGAAGAAAAAAGATACTACCTAATCAAATATTACTTCTGAACATCCAAAAAATATGTGATCATCACGGAAGAGCATTTGTATATTTATGAAAGCGCTTTCATTAATATCAGGAAGAAAGGTCAATCCAACTTAATTCCAGAAGGTACTACCTCTAGAAGTAAGCTACAGCTAGCCAAGTTAAAAGAAATCGCAGGAGCCGAAGCTCTGCAAGTATTTGTTGAGTGCTTACCCTCTCTGAAAGAGATCGACATTGTAGAACTTGTAAAGTTCCACGGAGAACTCCACCGTCGCCTGCAGGTCGCTCATGACGCAGCATTACAAAACGGCATTCTGCAAATAGGTAATATACAGTTTCTAAGGTTAAGATATGTGGAAAAAATGAACTTGACGGACTGTAACAATTACCTTCCTAGATTTATTAAGGAGTATTAAAAAGTCTGAAATACTTGCCAGAAAAAACAGGTAATAAAACCAGATGTTTATTATGTGATAGGGATCTAAGTCCATGCTTGGATCAATGAAAATTTGATACATTGTTGATGGAGGGATCCGGTTGACAAACTGAACCACCCAGATTTCTATTTACCTACCAAAAACATATTTTAATCTTCTAAAATCTATTTTTATGCTGGAAAGGTAGGTACTACTGTCGCTGTGTTATCAGAGAAATGTAACAAACTCAACACTATAACCGACATTTTATCGGTACCTACCTATTCAAAGGAAATTTAGAAAATAAGTTTGATATTTTATTTGGTAATTAAATGTAACAACTCAACTGGGGCCAAAGTGAAATATAATTTTTTCTGACTTACAGAAATAAATGCAATACGTGTAGTTTTACATGGTACTACAAAAAATCCAGTTTTTGCAATAATTCCTACCCATGACTTGAACTGTCAAACTGGAGGTAATGTGCTTTCAGTGCTCAAAGTGGCATAATCATCTCTTGTGAATGAAAGTATTCAATAAATAAATAAATAAAACATGTACTTACATTTACATTTATATCAGACTACAAGCTGCATCGTACGGAGATTATTTTTAATCCAAGTAGTAAAAACACTTTTCACTGTTTGAGTGACAGAATTCCCGGGCACAGCTTTGTCGGTAACCGATATGGCCTAGCTGGGATCAAATACATGCACCACGTTTAACAACTTTTGTGCAGATTTCACGCACTGAAATCAATGAATTAATTTGAGGATACATTTCAATTGAATATATATTGTTCTTCGAAGCTACACTGACGAATGGCGAATGAATTTAATCCGTTTTGAACACAAATTTGGATTAACAACCCACCCCGAAGACCTCACTTGCCGCCATTTTGAAATTTTACTGCAGCTCCAATGCTACCAACATTATGACGATTGGTTTTTTGTGTCTGGCCTTATCAAGAAAATTGAAAATGTCGGTGAAAAAACAAAAAAATACACTCACCCATTGAGAAAGCTTCTATTAAAAATGTATAATGGCAATTATGTGGCAGGTCTCAGCTGTCAATTCACAATTCATTGTAAATACTGGAGACATCGACTCAGGCATTAACTCAGGTCAGTCGGTTATTTGCGCGCTAAGCATTTGAACCTCACTTTGCAGCAGAAGAAATAAAATACAGTACATGTAAAAGTTTATTTACAATAAAATTTAATAAAAATACATTAGTAACTACGGTCTAAGATACATAAATTTAGCCTTAAATACTATTTATATGCCCTGAATGGTAGAGATTGATATCATCAACAGAAAATCAACTTGTAACAGACCTTTGCATGATAAACGTTGACAGGTACGCAAAACATTTTTTTTTCATTTTGTCTGAAGGACAATGCATGTAATTTTTTTGGGGGGACAATACAAAACAAAAAGGTTCATTTCTTGGATGTATATTCCTCACTTTTTAAAAACTTATTAAGATTCAACAAGTTATAAAATTAAAATATCTTACCGGGAAAAGTAACGCAGGTAAATATACCATGCTACAGACTTGTAAAAACAAGGCATCAGATACCTGTACAAATCATTGAGTTCAATGAATAAGCTTGTAAGCCGGACGGCAATAGATTGACGAACAACAATTCACATAATTAAGAAACCAAATAACATTCAATGCGACTCTTTCCGCTAACAACCAACAATTACAAAAGCCGAAAATTGTCGATTCATGCCGCCTGCAACAAACCTATTCCATAACATCATTGTGCAAACATTGATCAAGTCTTTATGATTCCCTCAAATTTACTGTAGTACATTCACACTAGCTCTCCATAACATAGAAGAATATCAGGTTCCACGTTTCCTGCATTATAAAACGCTGTCTAACTTTGTCGTCAAGCTGCGTTCCAGACACAGCATCTTATTCCGAATGAACTTCGATGACAACTGTTAAGAAATATGTTGCAGTGGATTTTCTCGTAACCCTGGATATCTCTTTGGGCAGGCATACACTGATATAGACTTTAACATCACTCAAAACACTCACAGTCTCATTAACATCCACCAAAAAACTGGGCTTTAACTGCTTTTTCTGTTGCAGATGCAGATCAACAACGAGTACGTTGTTGAAGCAAAAACTCCAGTCCATCCGATCGATGCTCAACGTGACTGCCATCGTATCTCACTTAAAACATTTGCGTTCCGTATTTCCTGCCTACATTCCATCTTGGTTGCACTTATCTTGTCGCAACGCAAAGGGCGTGTTGCAACAATTAAATCTGTCCTACAAACATTTGTCCTAGAATAAGATTTTTTTTTCTGTAACAATATCTTTGCTACCATGTGATGACTCTGCAAAGTTCTGAGAGAAAAGTCGCAATTCTTTGTGGAGAAATTTCGGAAAGATTTCTACAGCTAACCGTCAAGAAAATCTGCTATTCTATGGTTATTTTTCTCCAAATCCATCGTAACTTTGCTCTCGAACCCTTAACGAGTCACAAGGTCGTATGCAGACTCAATACCAGGAGTGCTTGTTTACTAATTTACTAAGAGCCGGTTTGTCAGTGGCCCGATATTAATTATCGATTGTTTAACACAAAATCAGACCATCCGATTGGGTTGCGGCCATTGTAACGACAAGCAAACAGACTGTTAACATGGTAACGGACCACTGACAAACCGGCCCTAAATAAAACCACATTCAAAAAACCATTCCACAGAACAAAATTCTTTTTGGTGGCGATACGTTTCTTATGTGCATAAATTTAGCTCTTTACGATTGTGGCATCGGAGCTTTTGAATGTGGTCCATTGCTTGACCAAGGCCCGGTTATTTAGCGATCCGGAAACATCTTAACAATCTGTTTCTTGTCGTTTCCATGGCCACGGCTAATCGGATCCTCTTTCTTCGTAGTGACCGATCGCTAACAAATCAACGGACCTCTAAAAAACCGGTCCCGAGCCTCGAATCTGCAAACAACCTTGTGTGGTTCCATAGGCGTGCGCAGCGGTGCGGTCTTCACGGCACAGACCTGATGTGAAGTATTCCCTAAGTATTTTCTATCAACCCTTTCAATACGAGTTTTAAAACGTCGTATACTAGTATCTACACCACACATTACGTTTAAATCTTTCCGGAGAATCGTGTAGACATTTAGATTCAGAAGTCGTACGCATTTAATTAGCAACGACAGGGAAAGTATCGCCACATGTTAGCATGTGAAAATAATTGTGCGGATGGCAACTTTTAATTGACAAATAAAATACCCAGCGTATTAGAGTCGAAACTCAGCAGTTAAAGGGTTAATATTGGAAATATTGTCAATATTGGAGGCGTCATCTACTGCACTTTTCTACTGCGCTGCGCCGTACCCAATCGTACACCCTGTGCACGCCTATGGCCGTTTGTCCGCGCAAGCGCTCCGTTCCCATTGTTCGCATCGTCCGCGTCGGCGCTCGCGATCACTGCACTTCGCACACGAAGAACGTCTCGAACGAGCAGGGCGTGTCGTTCCACTTGAGCCCCTTGCCGTCGCGGTTCCACAGCTCGAGGCAGTGCTCCTCCTCCCCGTTCTCGTAGCGGAAGTTGTTGGGCTCGCCGGTGTTCCAGTTGGTGAAGGTCACCGGGCGGCCGGTGGCCATCCAGAAGAAGGTGCCCTCGTCGGCCTGGTCCGTGCCCGACGTCCAGAAGTGCTCGTGCCCGAGTCCTGGATGGGGCGGAAGGCAGCGGGGTTAGGTTAGATTCGGGGGGTCGGACCATGCGGAAAGTTCATGGTTAGTTCCGAAGTTATCAGCAAAACAAGCGAAGAATTGAACTCATAACCAGAAAAAGAGTAGGTATCCTATTATATTTTAATATTTTAGATTCCAGCCAAACAAAATCTAATTTTTTTTTAAATCCTTGATTGGTTGTCTGGTGACAAAAATTTTAAATTCAGGTGCCTGGATCAGGTAAAATGTAAATATTTTAACTATACTTTAAATGCTGGTGATTGCCGCATAAAATGATCCTTTTACAACACAACAGTAAAATAGTAAAATAAGTTCAACATTTGAAGCATCTTGGTATTAAAAGTTTACAAATTTGTTACACTGTATTTTATTTGTCAGTTCTTTTGTCTGTACCTGTGTATCTATGTCTTGCCTGTATAGTATATTTTAAATGGGGAAGAAAATATATTTTCAGTAGATCCCTACTAGGTATAAGCTGACTCATGTTCATGGTGAATTGGATGGAAATCATAAATTACAAAAAAATCCGAAGCCAAATCCAAGAAATTGCTTTGGCTTGCTTATTCATTAAAAAATATTTGCCATGCTGGGGATTTGGTTCCTGAGTTTCCAACTCCCGATCCTGGACTGCTGGAGAGCACCTTTGAATGAAATGATGGCCATTGATTAATGGCCTTTGGATGAAAACCAACCCTTCTGAGTGGTCACCAAATGGATCAAATCAAGATTTATTTATGTTCCTATCCAACTCTCTAGCTCCAGGGAAAACGCGATAGCTTCCACAGTTCAGAGCATAACATAACCAGCTACCAGCCTGGTCAGAACAGAGACAAGGCAGGACCAGGCAGGGTAGATAAGATCAAAGATGTATGGGATGCTGTGGTTCTCACCGAAGTCCCGGATGTGCTTCTCCAGCTTGTCGTTCTCCTCCTGGCTGTTGATGCTGGCGAGGTGCATGCCGTGGTAGCGGCAATACTGCGCGGCTCGGAACCAGTTAGCCTGCGAACGTACAGAACGTCTCTTCAGCTGATACATATACAACATACTAAATACACGTACACTAGACAACCGAATTTACAGCCTTCTAGCTCTATGGTACGGCCATATACAATGTGAAAACGATGGGAGGAAAATTTTTGTTGAACTGGTGCTATGAGATTTGCCAATCGGTGAAGGGAAACAGTACAGTGAAAATTTTGGGATTTGCATGTCGCCGAATGCTGTGTTTCCTATCTAGTTCATCCTTAGGCGACTCAAAGCCCAATTGGAAATATATCTATTGCTAGATCTAAATACGCACTAGAACTTTGATTAAATTGGATCTGTAATCGAAAATTTCTAAGAGTAATCTGAAAACAAAATATACTGGATCGGCATTTGATTGATTTTTGATTTGAATGATTGACGATTGACTGGTTGAGTGATTGGCAGTGTTAATGCTTCATACTTTAGTCGGCTCTTATATAGGAGAGTGCAGATAATTTTTGGGTTCTGAAGATTTTAACAATTGTTGCATGATCAAGACGCCTTCGTTTGGCATTCCTCCTCTCCCTTATTTCTCTTTACTGCCAGACCAACAAGGTGGTATTTGTCACTCATCTTAGCAGGCGGAAATAGCTTAGACACAAGCCACTGGTCAAATCTTCAGTGTAAATCTGCTATCTAAACCTTTCGGACTGCCCTTTAGACATAGTGAACGTTAAAATATCTACTTTTCTTGGCATGTTGAAAAAAGACCACTCCTTATAAATGAATGAAATCAAATATTGTTCAAAGAATCGGCAGACACATAACTTTCGCCATCGGAAAATCAAGTTTGACTCATTAGCAAGTTCGCAACAAAATGCATCGCACAGAACAGACCAGTCTTGGGACTTGGCTATCGAAATAATATCGAACATTGAGAAACAATTAATATAGAAATACACATATTGACAGTGACACATTGTACATGCGTTATTGAAGAAAAGAAAAATCCATCGCGCCAGTTGCCTGGACATTGAGAGTAAGGTATTACAAGACATCGATCTCTGCCGTTTCCTACACCTAAGTTCTGTTACCTTGCATCTCAGCTTTCCTTGGCGGCAAATAAGGGAACCTCTCGAGGCGTTTGATCGGGAGCATTTGAATAAATCCAGCGCACGCCATCTCAGGCAGAGTGATAAGGGCATCACGACCGCAATTTTTTTCCTCGCAAAACTCTAATAATAATGTTGTATTTTCAGCCTGCAGTTTTCTACTTTCAACCTGTATGCCGGCGTGTCGTTGGCGGCTGTGTTTCAATCGGAGAATCTAGTTCAGCTTGGTTCAGTTTATATGCTGCTGCAACTTGTCTATAGAGTGCAATATCGCGTGCAATATATCGATGGCTCTTATAGAAGTTATGTGGTGTATGCAAGCTTGGATGGCGATGCGGTTTGTTGTGGATTATAATGTGGTCGATAAACTTATCAATAGCGGTATAGACGTTTACCATCACGGCGTCGTGCTATAACTTATATCATTTGCATCAATGTTAACGTAATTTTTATTGGTGTACATGGCATTATTGGGATTTTATTTTATTTATTTGATGGTTGTTAAAGTTTTAATCGGGAGCATAAATGACTTTCCCATTAGTCATTATACGTTATACGATTATTATTTAATTTTTTCACAATATATTTTAGCTAATTTTTAAAGTCGCGAATTAAGCGTTAAGGTTTTGACCGTAAAAGAAAAGCTGTAACGCGAAGATAAGGATTCTGAGTTCTGAATAGAATCTCGGCTCGCTCGATTTGTAAGAGCTTCGAGATAAAATGCGAAGACATAAAACTGATTCGAGTTAGTTGTTACGTCTGAACTTGCCTTCAGGTGCAATTATCAACTAATAGCAAGGAATTTCTAGCGACAGTCTGGAGAGAAAACTCTGAGTTGAGATGGAGAAAAATATACAAAACGAGAATAGTCGGTGTAATTATCAATACCATGGCAACATGCACTGTCAACTAATTACTTTTCTAAATGGGTGCACAGTGCAGCAGAGGTTCGTTCGCTGTACAATGAGTAAATATACTATGTCAAACAACTAAATGTAGAATGGGATGTATTATTCAAGACAAATCATAACACCGTCTCTCTAATGCTTCAGAATTTCGCATCAGGTGCTAAATTTCTACACTAAAATTCGCGGCAAACGTATGAAGACCAGAGGTGACAAGACATATTATGATCGAGGCGAGGAATTTCCACGATTAATTATCGCTGTCACAAGTCTCCCCCGCCAAACTTCGACCCAGCTTATATTGTTGCCAATTCCAGTGTGCATTCATATATATACCTTTCCACTTTCCAGTTCAAATATCTAACGAAATATTTATATTTTTGACACTGCATTGTGAATTAACCTCGCTCACAAAGATCAGCTGTTCGACCCCCATCTTTCGATACAAAGAGGAGAAAAAAATGTAATGACAGACTGCAAAAATAATTCAACTAAATTGTGGTCGCAGTGCCGGAACAATTTGTCTGCTTTCAATCTGATTGAACTAACTTATGAATTCGAATCACTCGTATCAATCGAACCGATCTGATTTTTCTGACAGATCAAGATGTGACACAGACAAGGCCATGCTAAACACCTAGAAACTCACTCCCTTGCTCGCTGGCCGTGTTTCCTTACCTTGAAGAAGATGCCAAGGTAGTATCGCTTCTCTCCCAGCTTCAGTAGCGGCATGGTCCATCGGTTTCCCGACAAGCCGACTCCTTCGTCGACGCAGTTCGGGCATTCTCCTGTAGGAAACGGAACCAGGAACATTGTCAGAAACATCCTCAATAACTAGTGTTGACTAGAACCATGAAACGAGTAATGAAACGAGTACGCATTTGCATGTACTCGTTTCACGTATGGTAGATATTTATTATTAGAAACGAAATATCTATCCTCAATATGATTGCAGGATATCTTGGGATATTATATGCTGCATGGGAAACGAACGACGCTACAACTAAAGTACTTGGCAGCATTCTTCAAACTTGATGATACCACTAAACTATGCGAACACTCATATAATCGTGTTGTGGATGAGCGTAATATTTACGCTCACCCACAACGCAATTATATTGCGTGTACGCATAGCCTAGAGGCTTTTATGATCAATTTAAAATGTTCGACGTTAATTTAGCAGTTTTCTCAATGACATTTGAATATTTCAAAACGTAAAAATCGATTTAAAGAAAAACTATTCCATTGATTTGGTTCAAATTGATACAGTATCTTCTTTTTACGATTTGTAATGCACACAGCAAATTTAGTGAACATCGGTTGAAGATAAAGTTGCTTAAGGTGGATCCGTACTGTTTCCGTACTTTTTTTCTATTGTTTTTGTTTTGGTAAAATTTTACTTATATGTGGTCATATGCCGGAAGGAAATGTGAAAAAAAATATTTTTAAAAATATTTTGCTGGAAATTTTCCGGAAAATTAAAAAATTAGTATGGAAAATTACGCTTGCTGACCTGTCTCTTGTCCCGCTAGGGGGGAGTATCAGTCGTCCGATCGAAATGAAATTAATATTTATGGAATGTCCAAACTTCAGGGATTATAACAAGACACTTAATTCAATTCGCGCTGACATTCTCTAAATTTTGTCAATGGTTAAAATTTGACGTAAATTTGCCAATTTTTTTGCTTTGTTTCAAAATTTGTTACTGAAAAAGTATGCAGTTCTAAACTTTCATCTTCCTTTATTGGCAAGCTGCAAGTGTCAATTGATCGAAAAAAAAAATAGTCGAGAATGATATCACCAATATTTAGACCTAATTGAGGGAAGGAGTGGTGGCATGTTTACCAAACAAATTTTCACATTTTCCGGAAAATTTCCAGTAAAATATTTTTAAAAATATTTTTTTGAGTGTTTCTTTCCGGCATAGACCACATCTGAGTAAAATTTTACCAAAACAAAAACAATAAATTTCTGCACGGATCCACCTTAAGTTGCAAAAAACTGAAAAAACGCTAAAAAATCGCAAAAAATCGTCATAAAAGTGCCATTTTCAAGAAAAAAGCTAAACATACAACAATGAAAGTTATACACAAACATTGAATTGCGAGGGTCAACATATCTAGAAAGTTTCGTCAAATTATATGGAGATCCATGGTCTCTAGAGTGGAAAACGTGTTTTGGAAAAACTGAAAAATTTCGTAAAAACTTAATAACTTAAAATTTACTCGTCCGATTTGCTTCAAAAACGTGGCAGATCTAAGTTCAGAGAAAATGAAGGTCCATATAAATTTTCATCAAAATCCGTTTTGGCGTTTGGCCTGTAGAGCGCGAACAAACAAAAAAAAAAAAAAAAAAAAAAACATTGGAGACTTTTTTCTGCAGTAAGTGTAATTGAAGATTTCGCTGCACTCGCTACGCTCGTTACGCTCATCAATTAAAGCTGGACATAACTCTAATTCATTCAGCTGCCATCATGTTTAAAAAATTGCCATGAACTTATTTGGTAGATGCAGTCTATCTGTCAAAGGGCGATGCAGTAATAAAAAATGTTTTGAAATATACAGAATTACTGAACAACTTTAAATGCAACCTCATCGGTCGTTAAGTCAGTATTTTGAGGTTTGCACTTTTTAAAAAGAGAATTGAGCATGGTTTCCGTGATGCAAAAATTAACAGTGAAATTATGTATTGGTACACGTACCTACATTCACTGACTTTGATATGACCTGAGGGCAAATGTCTTGAAAAATTGTTGCATGCGTGTAACGATGCACGCTACTGTCAATTGAAAGCACTGATGACTTAATAAATGAAGCATGATGTGCTTACTTATCAAATCATGCTTTCATATAAGGAAAAAAATATTCGAATGCGGATATTTATAAAAGATGAATTTTATGAAAAGGCGCTGTCCCAATTAACAGATTTTTTGGATCACAATGGGTTTCTTAAAATGTCGGCTTTCCAACACTAAGTAGAGTGGATGGCCAACTTTGGGTATTCCAATCAGGGAGAATACCAACACTCTTCCGTGCCATTAAAACATCATCGTGTCAAACACAATTATTTTGAAAAATGAAAGGTGAAGATCTGAGACAGCCAAAGTACACATTAACGAATTGCAAGTAATTACTCTTTTGAATATGAGACACGAAGAGCATTACTTTCAAGAAAGGCCTCGTCAACTCTGCAACGTCCACAACGTTGCGCGATTGTCACAAGGAGTCACTTGACAAGACACACAAGAAAGTGAAAGACATGAGCTTGAACTTAATCCAACAAACTGATCCGCATTCACAATTTGCTTCCAATTGTCAATTGTCAAAGTGCGTAACGTCACAAAAAATTCTAAGCCAGTCGGCACGCATTTATCTTCATTGTAATGTAAACCTAATTCTCCCCAAAGCTGTACAACCCTGAAATATTGGTCATCGCATTGCACTATAACCACTCTCGCTACTCTAAGCTAAAGCCTGGGGCATCTCAGCCATAGGAGTAATCTAGGCCGTCTAAGAAGAAGAAGATGAGTTGCTAATTTTTCCAACCGTATATTTTTTTTCACGAATAAATTAATAAACAAGTTGTCAGGCCACGTTCTGATCCGAGTGACCTACAAAATGTTGGTTATAAGAAGTAGGAGGTTTCCCCTGGTGATCGCTGCATTTGCTCGCTGACCCTCGCAGAGAACGGGTCGGCATTCTGGGCACACCACCTATACAGCCTTGCCCTACGTTGCACTTGAAGGTCCCTAGACCCTGCAGGCAGCATACAGTCAATATTGACCGGTGGTTTCGAGCTTTTGGAGTTTCCCAGAAACGTTGACCTCAAGTTCGGGGTGTTTTGTGACAGATTTAGGTTGATGCGTCACGGGTAATGTTTCAAAATGGTGCGCACATTGTGGGCAAAACAATTCGCGAATCGGAATTTGGTAGAATGTCGAAGATTATGCTCGATGAAAGCAAATTGGTTAGTGATAACAGCTCTAAAATTCCTAGTGATTGATCAAACTGCGAAGTATTCGTAATAATGTGGAAAAGCAATGGACAAAATTGATACAACCCTCTCTATGCCCGCAAGCCGCGGGGTTATTTATTTTGATAGAACTTGTATATATATAGCCAAACAAGGCCTGGGCATTTGAATTTATTTTAATAATGCCCGCAGGCGTTATAGAATTGATTTTATTTTCAAACGACACAACTTTCGTTTTCGAGTTCAGCTCACAGACAGATTACTATCAGCCAACCTTTTACCTGATAATGACATCTCTTGCATCTTCTATTCTCCAGGTGTCTCACTGTCACGGACAAAACAGTTTCATAGTCACTCAAAGCTGCTGAAATTTACCGTTAAAGAACAGATGCACCGTGAAGTAATCATTTACAACAAGCAATAATAATTTAAAATTATTATATTCATATTGAATATGTTCACAACTATTGTTGCCGAGAGCGGTGTGCATGGTTCATCAATTTGTGTACACATCAAACTTTCCCCCTGCCCGATGAACTTTACAAAACAATGTATAATCATTTTGTCGTTTCGCGCGGCAGGCGAGGCTGTAGGTTTTTGGCGATGATTGCTGGCAGAGTGGGTAGACAATTAATGGCGTGAAGAGTGGGTGTCTTCGCCGGGCGAGACGACTTGGCGAATTTGAGGTGTACTTGTGTGGCTGCATAACGGTCACATTGTGATGTCTAAATCAACATCACAAACCACTATAAACGGGTGACTGCTCGATGTAATCACGGATCGGATTCGAGGACAAGAAAGTGAAGACAAGAAAGTGTTTACAAAGAAGTATAACCGCATTCGGGTGATTTTTGCCGGGTGGTTAAGAAGAAAATTGCAACGTTCTGTCAACGAACAGAATTACGAAGCTGTAATCATTGGTATCCAGGAAACACGACTGCTCCTCAGCGATGCCAATTGGTAATACACTTTTATATGAAAACCATGGACGCAATTAAAATTCGGGTTGAATGTTTGGTGAGCTATTTCTTTACGTTATTTTGTTATTTTGTCTGACGACTTTATTCGTATATGAAGTGTCCCGTTCTGTACCACAAAATTCACAGACAAAATAGATGTCAAAAACTTTTATCTATATTCAATGCTTAGTTTTCCTATTCCAATTTAGTTAGCTGTGCTTGTTCCCAGCTCTATATTAATAGCTTTAATAGCTTAGCGAAACGCCGGGAAATTATAGCAGAAAAGCTATATACAATTGCATTCCATTCCCAGTTTAAATATATTGAAAACTGCAGTAAAATTAGTAAAATACGTAAACTAGAGGCAAAACTCATGCAAAAGCAAGCACCTCCCTGTCCCACCCTATATTTCGCTTGGTTAGACGTGTCACTTTGCATCCATGCTCGGTGTTGCCGCGAAATCAAAAGTGTCAGTGCACATGCCACTTAAACCATTGACGAGCGCTGAAAATGAAAGTTGACGCACGTTGTGTACGAATACAAAAACTTTCTTTTCAGAAGCGAAATTATCGAAGCTTAATTATTGATAAATGCTAATTTACACCCTGAGTTGTAACCGATTGACAAATTCCTAACTGATCAGCTGATAACAATGTCTGCAAAGAATTGATAATGGTATTGAGATGCCGTTTAAGCGAAATGTAGATGCAGATTTATTATAAGAAACGAAATATCCACCCCAAACTTTGTATCCGTATCGGGATACAAATAGGTGAAACGATCCGGGTTCACTTATCGGTACGGGTACCAAATTTGGAGTGGATATTTCGTTTTCTAATAATAAAAATCTAGCGATACATGCAACGAGTACTTGAATTTAGGTTCGAAACAACACTGATCGATGCAAGGAAATGGCTTGATTGGCTGTCAAAGATTCAAAGATAAGTTATAGCTCGTTTAAAGCTTTTCGTTCAGGTGTCTTTAAGAATGAATAGCAAACGCTCCTCTTATGAATTACCACAACAGCCAAACCCACACGTGTATGCAAGAAAGCTGAAAGGTAGGCAATTTGCGCGCCAAATAAGCAACCAGTTGTATACCTTCTTATACAGTGCTTCAGTTTCGTACGTTACCCAGATCATTTATAAAGTAAGCGACACTATTGTCACTTAACTTTTGAGTGGTTGTAAAGTGCGTAGTACTTAAAGGTAATGGCGAGGTATGTGGTAAGTATATAAGTGAAGATAATTTATGGAGAAATTGATGAAATTTTAACAAGCAGTGTGCAAGTAAAAAGCAAAGTTGGATGTTTCGAACAATATAAACAGTCTGGATTGGAAGAGATGCAGGGAAGAAAGTTAATAAGTTTTCTTTTGGGATGAAGATATCCAGGAATATCGTCGTTAAGTAAGTGGAAAAATAGTTGATGAGCGTAACGAGCGTAGCGAGTGAAGCGAAATCTTCAATTACACTTTACTGCTAAAAAAATCCGGAATGTTTTTTTTTTTGTTTTTTTTTTTTTTTTTGTGTTTTTTTTTTTGTTTTTTTGTGTGTTTGTTCGCACGATTCCGGCCAAACGCCAAAACGGATTTTGATGAAAATTTACAAGGACCTTCGTTTTCTCTGAACTTAGATCTGCCACGTTTTTGAAGCAAATCGGACGAGTAAATTTTGTGTTATTATGTTTTTACGAAATTTTTCAGTTTTTCCAAAACACGTTTTGCACTCTAGAGGCCAAGTATCTGAATATAATTTGACGAAACTTTCAGGAAATGTTGACCCTCACGATTTAATGTTTGTGTAAAAATTTCATTGTTGTATGTTAAGCACTTTTCTTGAAAATGGCGCTTTTATGACGATTTTTTAGCGTTTTTTCAGTTTTTTGCAACTTAAGCCACTTTATCTTCAAGCGATGTCCACAAAATTTACTGTGTACATTATAAATCGTAAAAAGAATATACTATATTAATTTGAACCAAATCATTTGAATAGTTTTTCTTTAAATCGATTTTTACGTTTTGAAATATTCAAATGTCATTGAGAAAACTGCTTAATTCTTACTGGACATGTTAAATTGATCATAAAAGCCTCTAGGCTATGCGCACACGCAATATAATTGCGTTGAGGGTGAGCGTAAATATTACGCTCATCCACAACACGATTATATGAGTGTTCGCATAGCCTAGTAGATGAAATGGGATGTTATTTTCTACATTTATAGTTTTAACTTTTAATTGTGCAAGACAAGCCTGCATTCGCATCTCCTATCAAAATTGGGATTTTTATTAGATGCGACGAAGCGACTTCGCAATAAAATTCAAGAATATCAATCAGACACACATTGAAACCCACGAAAAAACCGTGCCTATATCAATTTTCAATTCGTTGATTTCAACGTTCCTGGGAGATAGTCCAGCTTTCATTAATTAAACCGCCCATCTGGTCAAACCGCCGCGTGGTTTCTTTGCAGGTTCAAAATTTCGTGGTCGATGCCAAAAGCCTTCGTCGTATCTCAAATGAGTAATTGATGAGCGTAACGAGCGTAGCGAGTGAAGCGAAATCTTCAATATCACTTTACTGCTAAAAAAATCCGGAATGTTTTTTTTTTTGTTTTTTTGTTTGTTTTTGTTTTTTTTTTTTTTTTGTTTTTTTGTGTGTTTGTTCGCACGATTCCGGCCAAACGCCAAAACGGATTTTGATGAAAATTTCGGTGGACCTTCGTTTTCTCTGAACTTAGATCTGCCACGTTTTTGAAGCAATTCGGACGAGTAAATTTTATGTTATTAAGTTTTTACGAAATTTTTCAGTTTTTCCAAAACACGTTTTCCACTCTAGAGGCCAAGGATCTCAAAATAATTTGACGAAACTTTCCAGATATGTTGGCCCCCACGATTTAATGTTTGTGTACAAATTTCATTGTTGTATGTTTAGCGCTTTTCTTGGAAATAGCGCTTTTATGACGCTTTTTTAGCGATTTTGCAGTTTTTTCCAACTAAATCAACTTTATCTTCAACCGATTTTGACAAAATTTACTGCGTGCATTACAAATCGTAAAAGGAAGATACTGTGTTAATTTCAAGAAAATCAATTGAATAGTTTTTCTTTAAATCGATTTTTACGTTTTGAAATATTCAATGTCATTGAGAAAGTTGCTAAATTAACGCCGAACATTTAAAATTGATCTTAAAAGCCTCTAGGCTATGCGTACACGCAATATAATTGCGTTGTGGGTGAGCGTAAAAATTACGCTCATCCACAACACGATTATATGAGTGTTCGCATAGCCTAGTGTAAGACAATATAACTGGTTCAGTTGCTTTAGATTTTTTTAATAGCTATCGCCAAAACTCATTGACACCTTGCAAGGTGTCAAGTCATTTGATCTGAGGTCGTTCTAAAGAAAAGAAAAGCTTATAGTTCCGTTTGAATTTATTCAATATTGATTCGATTTTTTTCATGTCCGTTACGGAATGAAAGGGCAGTTGGATCATTGTAATCGTGCTCTTGGATCAAGGCGTGCAAATCGCGATGCACTGGTCGCTATAAAGTTTAGTAGTACATGAGCTAACACTGCTTACTGCACCAAATGATGCAGTCAGATCAGATAGGAGGTGATCGAACATTATTTAATAGTAGATGGATCACCTTCTGCAGTATTACGTCACAGGTGCGACGGTACAAAAATGTGAGATAACCTAGATTTAAAACGATAGAAGACTCGATTATCTGTTACACCACTTATTGCTTTTCCATTTTGGGAGATGGAACCACCACTCTTAGAGACTAGAGTTACAGTAATTGTAGTATAAAGTTAAATTTTGATTTATAACCTCCCTGGGCGCATCCTAAGCGATTATCATTAATTTTGTATTGGCATTGTATTTTGTAACAATATTTCCATAAAGTTTTAAATCTAATCGAATAACGGAATAATTTGTAATCGGTGGTCAATATTGACAGTTACTGTTTGAACTGGAGAGTGAATAAAACATTCCCAAAATATCGAAGAATTCCCTAATTAAGTCGCAGGTACGTTAGGGGTTGTAGATACTAGATAGTGGTGTGATTATCCAAAGGATGGGCAACCCACGCCTGAATCTAATGACAGAGTAGGTGGGCATTTTGTAAAAAAATAATACCGATCGATATTAAATATAATGTTAAAGCCTTCATCGGTATGATCAATGAGGTATAAGAACGATGGTGTAGGTAGCACCTCTACGCACTGTAGCATCAGGTTAGGTCGCTAAGCGAAACAACAATGTGCACTGTGCAGCTCGAAGATCATTGTCTGCAGCAGGGACGTGCAGTTGGTACAGCGAGGATCGAACCTACACGAGACTGGCGCAACATGCGATAGTGTGTCACAAGAATTCCTATACTGATCTCACGGTGGTGGAAGAAACATAATCTCAGATCTTTGGATTAACTGCACTCTGCTCTATGTTGACAAGTTTAGATCTAACAGCCGGTTATATCTATAATCAAATCGGTGTCTATAAAAGAGCTTCCGCTGTAGCTGTTGCCAATTTTCAACACCTTTATTAATTAGCCATCTTCCGGAAGAACCGACTTCTTTAAACCCCGAGAGAAATTGGGGCAAATCTACAAAGTGGGGTTTGCAAACACCATCGGGCTTAAGTTGTGAACTGTCTATCGCGCAGTTTTATTGGTTTACGAAGTTGATTACAAAAACCCCTGTTTTTTTGTTAATAAAGTAGGTAGTACACTTAGCAAAAAATGCCAATCGCTTAATTATCCTCCAATTAATTGTGTATCCAGGGTCGAACAAGTTAAAAAAAGTAATTGCCGAGTATAAGGTTACTTAAATTCAGCCCAAAAAGTCACTGCGGCTGTCGAAAAATACTGAACAAAAACTTCCAATTGCTGCTAAAATGTTTACAACACAGCCCCAGGCTATCAAAAACTGGATTTATACATTATTTGATTCCAGTACAAAAATCGCTACATCGAGAGAATCGTGGAAAATTCAACACCTTACCGAACACAAAGCGCCCACTATAACACCACGCAAAACAAAAAATCCCACCACTCCAACCACCCCCCGCAACAATACCTGAACCACCCTTCGCCTCCGTCGCCGGCAACAAGCTGCCAGCGCCGATCACAGAGCCGTGCAGCGCCACAATGGCGACCGCCAACGCACACGGGAACCACATTTTCACGCACGAAACCACAGAAAACCACGCGCCAACGCCTCTCGTATAACGTCTCTAACAGCTCCTCACCGCTCGCAGGTCAGCTCTACAGTGGAAGTCTTGAACGTATGGCAAGGACCATCGGGAGAAGAGAAAGTTGTGTCTTGTGCGCGCTAGCAGGGAGACAGCGGCGTTGTCCAGCGAGTTGCCGAATGACCTTGGCAAGATTGCTCTTGTTTTTCACGGTAACCTTCGCGAGTTTGGCGGCTCGATTAGTTTCATAGGTGATTTTGATGTGTGGCTTTATGACCGATGGCTGGTGTATGTAGTGGTACATGGAGCCTTTCGTGAGAGTTTGGTTTGGGAGTGTCTTAATATCTTAAAAATATCATGCAGTTAAGTAAAGGATTCCCCCCCTGCATTTTCTGAAGTCAATTTTTGGTACAGCTTATAGCTGTGGACGGTGATGGCTGTCGTATGCATGTGGTACATAGATCCTTTTGTGGGATTTTGTTTTGAGAGTGTCCTAATTTCTTTAAAATACAATGCATATTGAAAGAAGTAATCCTCCCCTGCATTATGGTCAATATAGGTCGGGGCCGGTGGTGGCTGGTGGATTCAGTGATCCATGGAGCCTTTAGTGGGAGATTAATTTGGGAGTATGCATTATGAGATGCTTCATGCTTTAGAATGTCTAAGCGAACCTCCCCTGCACTATTTGAAGACAAGTTGGGCACAGCTTGTGTATATACTCAAAATCACACAGCTTATTTTAAAGATATGGACATCAATGATGTCTTCGGACTTTTTAATTGCAATATCATAAGGCGAAGTGAATTTTGGATTTGCGGTCACGTGTTCTTTCGCGGCCGAAAAGAGGAACAATGTTCTAACTTCTTAACCTCTCTCCGCCAATCTTAGGTCTGTTTTAAATGCTTGCGATTTAGAGCGATGAGGGGAAATATTTGCGGCAGCCTGCAGGCTTTTGATGGGAATTAGTTTGCCTGTAATGCCTTGTTATCGAGTCAAAGTTTGTCGGAAAGAATGTGGATTCGTTTCTGATATCATTGCTAGAAATCTTGGAATTAATAGTTTCGGCATACTACGGCTTTGATATAAACACCACGGTATAATTTAGCAATTTTATTTGTAATGAGCAACTCCAATTAAGATACTATTTAGTATTTATAGATTTTCCAGAATATACCATGAGCATGTCATTGCCAACGCTTTTGTCATTCTCTACTTAGTATATATTTGTTAATTTTCTGATTTCAAGTATTGCTTTGTTCAATAAGTTTTGCATTGTTGCGGTTATATTTATATATGTTACTATCAATGTAGTGACTTGAGGCATGAATGTAATTGAATTTAGCCTCAATTTTGTGTGCATTTTTTTAATTGGTCACATCTAGTTGACCCTACGCTATACAAGTGAATTAGATCCAAAGCACGTCCTTCGTAAACACGAGAGTGTACAGCAAAATACTTGCGTGATGCGATTTCAGTTTAATTATTAATAAGCCTCGTACTCTTGTCGTAAAATTATTAAAAAAAACTTGTCTTAAGGGGTCTTTTATTTCTGTACAAGGTTTATTAGAAATATTGGCTATAAATCATTCGTTTTAATCAAATGTGGCAAAATAGTAATTATTATATGTATATATACTCCTTATAACCACCGGCTATATTGGGATTCTGCTGTACCAAATTATGACGGTTCAAACACGGAATACTTTGTACGGAAATATCAACGCCGAATGCAAATAAATTCGCAAAGCTTGGAATGATGAAAACATGTTTTTCATTTAACTCATAATCATCGTTTATTTGGGAAAACCAACGTCGATTTTCTCTTCAGTAATGGATTCGTGTTATTAAATTATTGATGAGCGTAACGAGCGTAGCGAGTGAGGCGAAATCTTCAATTACACTTTACTGCTAAAATAATCTCCAATGTTTTTTTTTTGTTTTTTGTTTGTGTGTGTTTGTTCAACACGATCTACAGGCCAAACGCCAAAACCGATTTTGATGAAAATTTATATGGACCTTAGTTTTCTCTGAACTTAGATCTGCCACGTTTTTGAAGCAATTCGGACGAGTAAATTTTATGTTATTAAGTTTTTAAGAAATTTTTCAGTTTTCCCAAAACACGTTTTGCACTCTAGAGGCCAAGCATCTGAATATAATTTGACGAAACTATCAGGATATGTTGACCCTCACGATTTAATGTTTGAATAAGAATTTCATTGTTGTATGTTAAACACTTTTCTTGAAAATGGCGCTTTAATGACATTTTTTTGCGATTTTTATAGTGTTTTTTCAGTTTTTTGCAACTAAAGCAACTTTATCTTCAACCGATGTTCACAAAATTTACTGTGTGCACTAAATATCGTAAAAAGAAGATACTGTGTTAATTTGAGCCAAATCAACTGAATGGTTTTTCTTTAAATCGATTCTTACGTTTTGAAATATTCAAATAATTTCACGAAGACTACATCATGATAGTTTCAGACAACAAATGTCATTGAGAAAGCTGCTGAATTATCACTGAACATTTTAAATTGATCATAAAAGCCTCTAGGCTATGCGCACACGCAATATAATCGCGTTGAGGGTGAGCGTCAATATTACGCTCATCCACAACACGATTATATGAGTGTTCGCATAGCCTAGTTAAATCTAATAATAAGGATATAGATCTCTGTTCCAGTACCTATGTATATGACACGTTATGAATAGCACCCGTTTCTCAAGCTGAATTCTGCTAACCCTGGCCTCAGCAAGGCGTTGTGTCTTTGAAATGAGTAAATTTATTAGCTGATGTCAGATTTCAAATTAAAATGTGTAATAAATAGATATAAGAATTTCACAATTAAATCATAACCAAACTACTCAAGCCCCGGGTCGGGTCTCAAAGCATATACATTTGAAAATCGATTCCAAAGATTGGTCGAATAATGGTTTGAGAATATTCGACTTGACAACTTGTCTCAAAACCAACAAGTCAATCTCGGTACTGTTGTTCAGGGAACTTTAGATCACTATTTGGGAACACGAGGCCACAAACTATATACACTTTGTGGTGTGCAAACATGAAACAAATCATCTGCTTGACAAGGAGCAATCAACTATTTATACTCAAGATACAGTTCTCTCAGTAAACACATCATAGTTTCAGCATAGAGTAAGGCTAGTCTATAGGTAAGGAGCCTAAGTCAACAATTGGTATAGAATTGGACCTAGTTAAACAATAAGTTCTCTTAAGATATAGCGGCAGTCCAGGCTGCTTTGAAGCGAGCGAAACAAGCGGCCGTCCAGGCTGCTTTGCAGACAGGGAAACAAGCGGCAGTCCAGGCTGCTTTGCAGACAGGGAAACAAGTGGCGGTCCAGGCTGCTTTGCAGCGAGCGAAACAAGCGGCAGTCCAGGCTGCTTTGCAGACAGGGAAACAAGCGGCAGTCCAGGCTGCTTTGCAGACAGCGAAACAAGCGGCAGTCCAGGCTGCTTTGCAGACAGGGAAACAAGCGGCAGTCCAGGCTGCTATTGCAGACAGCGAAACAAGCGGCAGTCCAGGCTGCTTTGCAGACAGGGAAACAAGTGGCGGTCCAGGCTGCTTTGCAGACAGGGAAACAAGCGGTGGTCCAGGCTGCTTTGCGGACAGGGAAACAAGCGGTGGTCCAGGCTGCTTTGCGGAGAGCGAAACAAGCAGCAGCGTGAAGCGAATCAGAGGCTGTATAGGGAGTAATTCAAGCGGCAATCTACCGGCAATCAATTCTACACAACTTTTCGAAGAATATAGTTTCTTTGCAAGGTAGTCTAGGTAGCAATGAGTAGCCACCTGATCTGAAATGGTCCGACCTTGCCACCAGATGATGCAAAGTAATAAGTCTGTGCGGTAATGACACACTAGTGGGTGGCCACACTTGATTTTGACCCACATTACCGCGTGCGGCGCAACGATATCGAGCTGATTATGCACGTGAAATTATGCTAAAGAATGCAGTCATTTTCCATATCAATTTAATGGCTGGGCTGGACGATGATGCAACGCGACCGGACTTGGCCATGCTTGTGATTTATGCTAACAGATCTCGCACAAGCAGATCGGTTTTATGGTCCGGTTGCTATAACAATAGGACGTGCATAACCGAGCTCAGAATCTTTGCGTGGTGAAATCCTTATAGATGATGCGTGAGTGGCGTAAGTTTCGTGTTGCGGTCCATCTTTGAATTGGTATCACGTTTCAGGAAGCTCATTTCGACACGATTTCTGTATTTCCCCCACAAAAAATTGTAATTAAATTGCGTGTAATTAGACAGGCTCTGATCGTAAAGACCCAGCACCCTTGTATCCGAAAAACGCACGCGAGAACCATTGAATTAATTTTAGAGAAACTTTTTTTTTTTTTTAGCGTGAAATCTGCAAGGATCATTCGCTATTCCGATGAATTAAGGATGCCAGATGCAATATCTTCCTGGATCGTCTCGAAATCCTAGATTTCATAATCAAACATCCATTATTTCACTAAAATGTGAGATAGTCTAGATTTTCTTGTATATCAACAATGGAAGAGATTTAAGTTAACAGCTCGTTAGACAAGTCTCAATGAACTAATTACTCCCAGACATGCAACGATTAGCTTAACACTATTAAGAAATTATGTAGTCTGATCCGAGATGCAATGTTTGGCGCTTATAATTGCATACCGGAGAAGTTATGACTAGCGTTATAATAAAATAATGGACTTCATTATGTGTTAGTCATTATGCGTATCGTCGTTGGCGTATGGCAATTGTTGGTGACCTGTTTGGTTGAGAAAACAACCAGAAGTATTGCAAAAAATTCACGACAGTTCGTTTATTACTTGTTATTAATTTAATGATAGCTCACGCATATGAGTCACCGTCTGACAAATAATTCTATTCGGTTAAAAATTCACAAAAATACATATCCGTTGCAGGTTGACAAAAATACTACATTTCCGTTGCAGTCAGATTTCTCTACTGACATTCTTGCAATTGATTTGCTCTGCTCGTGTGTTCCTCATGACATAGTTAATGAAAATAACGCCACATTTCAGTCCAATTCCATTGAAATCTTTTACATTACATGCTCAATCAAAGAAATTGATCATTCCCACGATTGATTTTTTACGTAAGATGCATTTAATTTTATACCATGCACAACTGTTTCCTATATCTGGATTAGTATGGTATGCCATCATGTCACTTTCCCAACTGTTTGCTGTTTGTTTGCTGTTATGTTTTCTGCTTATTGATTGCTGCCATCATAACTCGGCATTCTTCTGCCTTACTGAGATGCATTGAGTAATCACCTGCCAGCAATCAATGCCAAATAACAATGTTAATAAATCTGATCTCGCAGAGAAGATATGAATCCTTACGGAGCTCTTCGAATTGCAATCCATGTTTTAAAGAGCCACAAACTCCATTTTACAATCAAATCCTATAATTATCCCAATTTAATTTCCATTGAAACCAAAACAGCAATTCCTACCTACTCTCAATTACTATACGGGATGAGCTTTAGTGTCCAATGACGAAATCAAAATAGTAATGATATTTAAATGATTAGATAACTTTCGAATCGCCTCTACCTACAGCAAACCCGGATATAAAATAAACTCAAAAAGTCAAGTCTACATATAGATATAAAAAACCAAGTGACTTAACATTTTGATTGATATAATTGCATTTGCACCGCGAAATTTTGTGCACTTTTTCCACACACAATGTGCTACGGCGTGCTACAAAAAGATATGTATTTATAATTTAAATGTGTTCCTGAAATGCTCCGAGCTCTGAGAAACGATTTGATGTGCAATTCGAGAAGCATACAACTCTAGAAATTAGTCGTGAGTTTTTACGACCAGTGAAACTTTCCATCATTTTGATTAGACTATACGCTCCGACGATTTCAGATGATAACGAGATTCCAGTTGTAATTATAGATTTAGGCGTACACACACATTATTGTTGATCATAGAGCATTGCAGGTGCCGCGCGTGAGAATGAAATGTTTGGCCTTTAATGTGGGCAGTGAATTTTACTTGGATACTCAAAGACTGTCTATGTCTTCACTCTTCATCAAGAGTTTGAAGATCACTGCGGGTTAAGCAACATCATTTCGTTGGCATGGGTGACCGCTAATCAAACTTTGTCCAAACCTGATACAGGGCGTGCCAAAGGGTAGGTATCAAAATCTTTGCCGAAATTTATTATTATATGCTAATATGAAGGTCAGGATCAGAAATTCATACCAATTATTATTGATTTATCATCAATATGTAGGCAACATTGGGCATTTGTCTTCTAGCGGCGTTCTTTTGAAACCATTTTTACACGTTTCCATTTGTAATATCAAAAAAAATACACTGAATCTGAATTTTAAATGAAAATCAGAGAAAATGACTATAACATTATTACTTTTCAAAATCGTATCTGTGAAGGGAAATATTAGTATCACATTTCTAACAATTTTTTGTAATAAACCCCTTTTAGTGGTGCCAGCTATTCGAAGCATGGAAACTGTGGGTGAAATGGTAACAAATTTCTCTGTACTATTCCTCACCAATAAACGGTCGTAAGTAAATAAGCAATCCAATCATGTTAACCTTTCCGGATGTAAACTTAGCTTTGAGAGAACACCGCGCATTGAAATCACCACGCGCTCAAAGCATCGCTCGCCTCAACTAATACCAGAGAGAATCCGCTAAGCTGTTCATCTTACTTGCAACATTACTGCTGGCAAGACATTTTTGCTGGCAGAATTTTTTTTTTTTTTTTTTTAATAAACCACGAGAAAATCAGAAAATGGCAAGTAATCAGTGATAAATTGGCCTCTCTTCGTAATGAGAAATAGACAATTAACCACCAAACCACCAATTTTCTATTGTAGACACACCGCTTTAGCTTTCAAAATAATTGTTCTACTTAATTACAGTTTAACTTCCATGCACATTCTAATTGATTTGTTTTTAATTATTTTTGTTATGCCATTGTTCTTGTCTAATTACAAACTATACTTTAAACTGCCTAAATGTTTGCGCACCTTTTCGCAACAACGACTCAATTTAGTAATAAAATTCAAACAAGATCGTTGGTAGCGATAATTAACACAGACGAGCCTCAACGAAAGTGAAAACGAAAATCAAAAATTCAAATCACATCTCAGCGGGTAAACAGCCTGCACAAGGTCATGCTTGTAACGAATTTCTGAAACAAAAAATTTAAAACTTAAAAAATCGAGCTGATTAAAATCTCGATCACGTCCCAAAAATTTGAAACTCCTCGGCAACCTTCAAAAAAACCCCTCTGAGGCAAATGCGCCGATCGAAGTTAGGCATACGAGGAAATTCGTCCCGTCGAACAATGATATAATTGCTACTCAACACGAGTGCCATAGAAAATAAAAGCCAAAATTACTTGCAAACATGATTGATTTATCCTTCTGGTTTGCGAGTTCGCGTCTGTTATTATGCGATGACCAAGAGGTGTTTGTCCGCAAAATCATCTCATTAACGATGCAAATTACTGGTGAGATATATAACGAGTTGAAAACAAATTGATGCTGCTGCTGCTGCTGCCGCTGAGGGCAAATCTCAAACACAAGTCAACATCCCTAGTTCATGGTCTTTCTCAAGGACTGCTTGGTATGAAAGTGGTTTTTGGTATTTTGCCATCACGTTTGCAAATTCCACATGATAATGGTACAGCGCGACGCGTCAGACGTTTGATTTTTATTGAATGACGGAACGAATCTTTTGGTTACTCCCTTCCTATAAGTACTAACAGTTAGCTGGCTTATAATCTTGCGAACAGCGGTGTATTTAATGTCATTGTCACATACAATACCAGTTGACATACCAGATAGCTATCTGCCTTTAGAAGAGAACCACAGAATAGATTTCGCTTCAATAAACCAAGTGGCAATTAGATTGGCTACCTCGAAGTCGTCTTATATCCATTATGATCTCTTCTCCATATCTTCATCGATAAATCTTATTCTTAAAATTTATCTTAGAAATAATATTAAATCAAACAGCAGCTTATGAATGCTAAATGTCTCCACGCATAAAATATACGATACAAATCGCCTGCAGATATTGAATAAATATCCGCTGCAAAGGTAGTTCGTTAAACCACCTCGTTGTCTTGTCAAATTTGCACGAGACACATGAGCGAGCACGCAGCAATCGAACGGTTCATGGTCAGAAAATGGGTCAGTAACCCTCGCCGTTGCCCGTTGCCCGTTGTGAATCCTGTTTTTTCTGCACGGAGCAAGGAGTCAGCCTCATAATTGAAACACGTCCTGGACAGTTGAATGACACGGGCACGATACGGGACAGGTTTCAATGCGGACGGATCGTTCGTTAGCGACGACGAGGACAATAACTTGCTTTACACATTGTCGAGGATTTAAATGTATTGATTGGATCAAGGACTTTATTGCTCAACCCCTTAGCGACAATTAAGTTCAATGTCATCGAATCGAACTTCAATTCTTGAAACTGTTATTTTTCTGGACTTAAAATTCTTAGGGTTGGTATTCAAATCTTCAAACTAAAATAGTTCCCTGAACTTCCTCCAAACAAGTCAGGAACAACTGCATCTGATTGGTTGTCACCAAGGCGATTCCTTGTATGGAAGAAGTTCAAATCTTGTTCGAAGATTTTAATACCGGCCCTACTTTATACGCAACTTTATACGCAAATTACCTAAATCAAGAAGCTTTACGTAACGTTGGGAGATCATCATTGGAAGAAAAATAAAACTCAATTTCAAATCAGAGAGTGCGATACGAAATGTACTGAGCCAAAAAGCTGACTTCAACTGCTTTAGCTATTGCTTATATGTTTATGCTTTTTCAAGCTTTTTTTCATTATGCTTTGTGGGAAAAAGCTTGAAATAGGTTCTTAAGGGCTTAGGTTCTAACATGAATCATTGATACTGTAGAGGATGACTAGCACGTGTCACTGGACTTGATTCCTCGCACATAAATCATACGCTGTACCTAAAAAAATAAGATTTTCTTTTTTGAAAATCTATATTATACCAGAAATCACGTCATGTACCAATCTAAATAATATCATGCAGTCACATATCTTTGTTTTACTGACCATGTAGGCGGCCAGAGGGCAGCCATGATTTCTGATTAGTGTAGCTCCACGGTCCATGGTCATTTTATGTCTAAGTGTCATTGTCAGAGTCATGGTTTAATTGCAACTTGAAAACCCCGCCCAAAGCAACTATACGCCTGTGATATCACATTCTATTCCAAGACCACGGCATCATGCATAGCAATGTGTCACTTTGACACATTTGTTTGTCTGGAAAAAGATTTTCTGTCAAATAGCCGCGCTATTAAATAATTCCATTACCCGAATCAACCGCATACAAACCACTTAGATGGGAACAGAGTAAGCAGTATTTTTTCGAAAAAGTACAGCATACATCACTGTCTGAGGTAGAAGCCCCAAGCATTCTGACTTTCAAATCGCAACTTTACTATGATAACACGTTTTATTGTGTAGTAAAGCAGTTCTGACAAACCATTGTATACACGAAGTTCAAATCGGTTTTCTATTTTCAACATAAACTGAACACATATCGCACGTTCCGCGCCGTCCGCTTCACATCAAATGAACACAGATAACAAGACGTCCGGACACAAAGACATTAAATTGATCAACAATCGCGCCGCCAAAAGAATGTCGGGACAAAGTATATAGTGGAAGTAAATCAGATAGATATCGCAGAGAAGGCGTATTTGCCTATTTGCCTCTGTGCCTATTTGACATGCGCTACATATGCTCAAGAACGCCCACGTGTTCGCAGAAGCATGGCTGACGTTGACAGCCAGCACGATGCGCGGTATAAAGCTATATATTTGAGCGGAGATGACCAATTATATTAAAAGCCACAAGAATCGATGCTTGTGATCGTTATAGTTGTAATTTAAATTGAAATGATTTACAATGGGTTTATATTAAAAATTGCTATCTACTTCTGTTACGGAGACTGTCTAAAATGGAAGGCTACAGTTGCGTTGTGGTTGACTATTTCTAAGAGCCACTTTTTTCTTTTAATATCCTTGATTAGCTTTAAAAGCTATTAACGTGTCAAATGTTCGCATTTCCATACAATGATCATCTCTGAAAAGCCATATTTTGGTCGTCAACCTGAAATGCACTAAGAAATGTAGGTAAGCTTTTCAAAGACGTGCATTTCTTAACCATCTCGCCATCTCGGCGGGATGCCACATTACACACACGCCCACGTGTTCAGAGAATCAGCTGAAAGTGACAGCTAGCACGGAACGGTAGCGGTCCAGCGTTGAAGCGCTGTACAGCTGCAGAACCATGCACAACTCTTTCCTCGGGACTCATCACTAGGTCAGGTGCAGATCCGGCCGTACGAAGCTCGTTCACCTAGATTACTATGGCTCATCAGAGAACATCGAATGTCTCGTCCATTCATTATAAGGTGTCCATACATTGTAAGGTGTCCATACATTGTAAGGTGTCCATACATTGTAAGGTGTCCATACATTTTCTGGTGTTCATACATTTTCTTCAGTGAGGGACGGTCTTTCGTTCATAAATTTTCCTCATCCAATTTGAGAGCGAAGGCTATGGGGTGTGATTGGACATTCCGAAAACATAATTTTGCCTCTATTTCAGCAACGCTAGACCGATTCGGCTCTTAGTCGAAGTAAAAACCTTGAGGGACACTGTAGGAAAATGCCTCGACCCAAGTGAAACTCTAATTTACATGAAATCGATTAAATGCTCATCGAGAGAAGAGGATTTGGTCCAGTATAGTTGGGGTGGAGAATTTACTTATACGATTGCTGTTGAGCCTTTATGTGTCGAGCCATTGAACAAACTAAGAGTTAATATTTATTAGCATATATGTGTGATAAGAAAATGAGACTATTTCTTGTTTTTAAGAAGCTTTCAGAAGACTACAGATTTTTATAAGGCTAGAAGTGGACTGTGTCAGAAAACATACTGCACGTGAGGTCTCAATACAGTGCATGTAACTTCTGACTGCTTGTAGTTATTTGAGAGAACGCCATGCTCTTTTTAAGAAAATCTTATTCGCACATGCAAACTCCCCCAACGCTTTTAAATTAAAGCCGTCAAGGACATAAATTATAACCAATATATTAATTTATTTGGCATTTTCATTAAAAAATCCATAGTGATTGAGAAAATCTTCCGTAAATGACTTCTGCTACCAAAACAGGGGCGAGTTAATGGTTTTCATAAATCTCCAATCAGCCCACAGTCAGTACAAACAAGCAGAATTGTAAATCGTTAAAAGACAGATGAGTCAGCTTATCGATATCGGCACGGGTGTCTTCTGAAAATTGTTTACCCAGGAAGCAGGACAACCGGGGGAGCCGTATGCAGAATTGTTTGTCAAGAGAATCCACTAAATTTAGCAGACACCCTGCCTCAGAGAAAGAGACAGGCCATCTTAACTTAGAATATGTTGCTGCATCTCTCATCCGTTACTTGTAAAAAGATGTGTGTTATAATTTTCAGCAGACTATCTATATTGAAAGCTCAGCTTTCCACTTAAACTTTCCCAGCGTTTCGTAAAGCTGCCTGCTTTATCAAGCGTCTAAGTGTTGTCACAAGAAAGGTGTACAAAAACCGAACGCCCTGCAGGCTGATTCAAGATTTGAATTGGGAACCCCTGGCTGAGCGACGAAAAACTGTCATGTTATCTACAGACACAAGTGACGTCGCTAGGAAGTTTCCTATGGGGTGGCCGAGGCATGTCCCAAAATTTCGAGGGGTAGCCAATGCAGATTTTTTCCGAATAGTGGGAGGCGACACGAAATTTTGCCAGATAATACAATATAGAAATAGAATTATCTTTGATGCTTCAAAAGTTTGAAAGCACAAGCATTTACAGACGGAATGTGTCCTGCCATGCATGTACAGGCATTTATTATGCTCGCGACTGTTCTCTCGAATTGTGTGATGTAATACGTTTGGGTTAGTCTCTTTCAGCAGATTGTAGGTGATTTTTTTTAAATATATTGTCTGTGTGCGCTTATTGGTGATTCTGGACCACAGTCGTGAAAACCATTCTTATCCACGGTGACTCATTTTAGTGGTTAAAATATTCGATTACTTTTAAAGAAACTATAGGCTATCAGCTACCAAATTAAAACTTTTCCTGGCATTCCGCAAAGATATGCTGCCTGCTGAAAATGAAATCAAGATTCTAAAATCAATTCCCAGATTTTAGGAAAAGACACGAGTCCAAGAAAGTATTACTCGATCACTTCCATTAAGAAAGTAATGAGCACCTCTAACCTTTTCACAAGAAAGGTGAAATATTTCCTAAGCTAGTCACAAGAAAGGCTATACGCATACTCTAACCTAGTCACAAGAAAGATGGCGTGCAGTTGCTAACCTAGCGGGGCCGCGTCGAGGAAGTTGGAAATCTGCTCGCTCTCGAACGACTCGAGCGCCTCTTCGCCGCCCTGCTCCCTGTCCTCGCGTCCACCCTCCTTGTCATCCCTCTGCGTGCGCGTCGCTTGCTGTTCCTCGCCGGCCGGCATCAGGTGAGGGAAGAGACGTCGTTGCAGGTAGGTGGCCAGGATCTGCTGCGTGATCCGGTTCTCCCGAGCAATCTCACCTGTCCACAAACACACCGGCATTCGTCAGTGTTGTCATGGCGTCGGCGTCGGCGTCGGCGTCGGTGTGGGGTGCAAGGCGGCGAGAGTGCGACAGAGAGAGGGGTGCAGTAGAGGTCTAAGATGCATGACCGGCTTGGCATAGTTCTGTAATTTGAAAACTAGTCGTTGCGATGCGAGAGAGAAAAGTTATCTGTAGTGAGAAATGTGAAATGTGCATTTAGAGAAGGTTTTGCAGTGCAGACTTTTGGTTAAGCGACCATGAAAAATCTATAACGTTGGTCTGAGCAAAGAGCAAAGAAGCACCGGAAAATCCAAAGCACAGTTTGGTCGTCGTCACGTTTTCGAAGTTAAGAGAGACCTTGTTGGCCCGAAAGTTTTTATTTTGGGTTTGAGGTGTATATAGTTTTTAATTGGGGCAGAGCTAAGAGATGAGAAATAAGAAATATTCTTACTCCAAGACCATTTATAAATGTCGGTTTGGATCATAAGTAATACCTTGATAACATAGCCTATACATTTATAGAGAACGATATCAAGCATGGAGCCAGGTTTCAAGATGCTTGAATCCTCCTATAGTTATCATGTGTGGTGACTGGTGCAGCACATCAAATTAGTTTAGCCAGATAAAGGAAGCTTGTGGATGAAAAAAATTCGCTTAAGATATTGCTTCGCACTTTTCTGGCAGATATAAATGATTTTAAATGAAATCATCGACAGCATTCTCAAGTTCGCAATATTATCAGCCACATCCAGATCTCTATATAGTCAATACCTTCAAATACACCATCCATCTATTCTCTAATCTGTCAAGTCATCTAATCATTTAATCTGGATTGAACGCTGACTCCTGCTTCGATACAGAAAAGCTACGCGTCATGATTTCAACAAAAGCTAGACAAACATATCACTTCAATATTGAATTCACCGATTCCCATTCACAAAGTAACAAAACCTACAGAACACAACACATCACTGTCCTTCCAATGGTCTGGCTTCATCAATCAATACCAGCTCTAATTTTCCTCGATAGCCATCAAGTAATTAAGACAATTTTCTGAGAACCTCTCCCCCACGCCTTACGTTCCAACAAATTACTTCAAGCCATCGAAGGAAGTCGGCCTTGTATTGTGCATTGTAATTTCAATGTACCATATGCATAAATCAGATGGGAAATGATAGTAAAAATGTATTGCGTTATGTTCGTGCTATCAATGGAAAGAAACGCACACACAGAAAACATCCTCAGGGTCTTGGTTTTCGTATTTGGTTCTTGACCGATTTCTGGTTACCGATGTGGCCTATTAAAAGTTGAAACGGATTTCGACGTTTAGTTCATATTGGATTTACAGTGAACGTAAAAAAAAATGATAATTGATTTATCATGATAGCTGGTTATTATACAGAGAGATTTGTATCACGAGGCTGTGATTTAACTACTATTTCGAATGACTTTCGCGTTAACACTCGAGATTTTAATAGTTATTCGGCCATTCATGACTATAATTTCAAAACACCTCACTAGAAGTAGGAATAAACGATTCAAATATTTTTAATCACATCACTAAAGAACTATAAGTACATTCCTTCTCTCGATTCATTCAAAACAAATCACTCGGACGTTTTTGAATTCCGAAGCAATTCTAATTTCTAATCAGAAAATGAGAGTAATATTCACTTCGTGATTAGATTTTTTTTAAGTCACTACCTGTAGCTATCAGCCATAAAAAATGCCAGCAGAAGTAATTTTACCTACAACTGTAAGTACACCTTTAAGTACACCTAAATTACACCTTCTTACAATGCAGAACAATAGAAAACTCGTGGTTTTTGCCTGCGTTAAATTTCGATTTCGTGGTTACGGCATTATAGTCATAGTTTATAAACTTTATAGTAAGCAATTTGCAAAACACACAGCGTGCAAGGACCATTGCAATTAACTGCCGCAAAATCTCGCTTCAAAGCGATCAAAATAGCAGCGTTTTTTTCGTACGTTATCTCGCAAAACCGCAGACTAAACGTGCATTGAAATCACCTGACGTGAAGTATGTCTGTGATCACGGATCAGCATGGAAATTCTGAATCAAGTTCCTTTTTGATTCCGACACGTTGATGTCTATCAATGGTTGTTATTATTGCCATGTAACTGAGCATGTAATAGGAAATTTACATGATGAACTGTCGTTAATTTCTATGCACTTATCATTCAAAGAGATTATAAGGAACTCAAGAAACAATTTCCGATTCGAATTGATTCCTTTCACATAGCAACTATAGAGATGGAGAAATTCAATACTCGGAGTGCTAAAATTTTTAAAGCGATATTTGCTAATAAAATTGTAAATCGAAAGACAGTTTAACAAGGCATGAAGCCCGTATAAAAAGCAACGAAAGAATTCCATCACACTTTTAAGGTTTTTGATGGAAATTGCTCCTATAATAAATTAATAAAACTGGATAGCACCAGAGATAATTTTAAGAAAATATTACGGAACTCGTAAAATAAAACAAACTGCATTTTATTATTAGACATTTCGTTTCTAATAATAATACCCACTTTAAAATAGAAAACTGTTGGCGCTATGTTAACTAAAGCTTTCAAAAATAGATTGATCCAATATAACTTTCATTCCACATTTGTTTTCTTATGCCCAAATAATGTAATCGCAATTTGAGTGTGTCATTTTAGAGTGAAGAGTCTGCGAAATTCAGAGACACTTTTACACAACCAAAATATTCCCATTGAAGCCGATCGCAAAGCAAACAGCCACACAAGACATACTCAAGGGAACCTGAGACTCGAAAGTCAACATTTGAGTAACGATCAAACGAGAAAATAATTACATTATACACCTCGGTATCACAACATGGTCTATGTACTCTAAGCATGCCGTATTACTGAAGATTTGCGAAATTGTTTTTGCGAAATTAACCAACACTGTAATTTATAGAGGTTTGTTTTTTGAAAAACCAAAGAAATACGAGCTAGATTCTATATCGTGCAGGCAGAAAAGATTGGAAGAAATAAATTATACAGGATCTACTTTGGGAGCGACTCAGACTCTATACATACCTGATAACTGCAAATTCAATCATTATTCAGAGCAAAAAAAATACTGATGCCTGATTCATATTTTTGTTTGATTATGGATCAGAATTAAAGCAGCCTTGATGACAAGAGCTGAAAGAACAATGCAATAATCACTTTAAGAAAATCTCCGCGGAAAATTCAACGGCAGCGGAGGCCTTTCCTCTCCTGTCCCAACGAATCGAGCCCCAGGGCTTTCCCATGATACTCCAGGAAATAGCATCATCAAGCATGATAACCAGCAAGGAGAACGTGGTCTCAAATTTCAAAACCTGTCAAAATCCCGACATGCCCACAACCGCAATATCCAAACAAACTCCTCAGCCATTCATCAACTCAGAAGGAAGCGCCAACGAAATAAGATGACCACCGATAAGCGACCAACTTCCGAAATGATGAAAGTAAACTCGTATCGTGCATCCACCTGTAAATAGGAATTAATCAACTTTTACTTTCATCAATCGACAATGGGCCAGTGTTACATGGGTCGAGATCAGTCGTAATTAATTTGATTGTTCGCCAAGGGCAACAACGTCATGTCTGCACGTCTTGCGATGAAGCCCTTGCTGGCTGTTGCATTACTCTTGTATTGATTAACAGTGCAGATTGTGAGTTGACTCACTTGCTGAAAAGTGGCTTGATTAGTAATTACTTGGCTTGAAGCGAATACAGAGGCATCTTTCTTTCCAGTTCTCAATAAAACGCCGGTCGTAGTTGTAATCTTACAGATGGTACAGTAATTTGCTGAAACTGGAGGTGTGGTGTAATTTTTATGGTAATTACTAAGAAAACGAATTGGACACACGTCTTGATTTCTGCATCAGACATCAAGGGCGAAAGGAAGGACTTAAAGATGATGCCACCGAAATCCATGTATCACAAATCGATATAATTTCAAACAAAATTAGCTTAAAAATGAATACCGACATATTATATGTAATTATTTTTGGACCTTATCCCACCTTCATTAGTTTCACATTGGGAAATGATGCCTCAGTATGGATTTTCATTTTAACACTGATTATTTCTTCAAAACAGATTTTGCGGTTCAGATATGGGTTGCAGTCCAAACTTGGACAACACGTGATTGATTCGAGAACACCCCATCGGTGTCAGCGTTATATTTCATAAAATATAAAATATAAATACATGCCTTATGATGATAAACGTCTTACGCCAATCATACCTTTTCCACACCTTTCTGGTTGTGAAATCAATTTCTGTAACGCTCTACCCAAGTCGTCAGAAAATTATTTCAAAGTTCATTTCAGTTTACTCAATGGTATAGAGAATCTCAAGAATCTCAATGTATCTTCAGCAGACGCAATAGAAAGGGTAAGAAGGGTAAGACCACGTAAGACAACGAAACATGCGCCGATCTCTTCAAAATCCGTTCAACACACATTGCAGCAGAGAGACAATTCTTTTGCCGGCTGCTGAAAAAGTAAAACAATCTCGGTCAAGGGGCACCGAGACCTTGTCATCTCTAGACAACCGACATAAAGTAAAAGTCTCGAGCAGCATCGAGCAGCATCTTCCTTTCAACGTGCACACGCATCCTAATGTCAAGTGGTCGCCGCCGCCACAGAGAAAATGTCGAGGTGAGCCGGATGAGAGCGAAACAAATCCAAAAACTGGAACCCATTTGCCGATCCGATCGCTAAATATCGAGTAGGTAAAACCAGTAAAACGTTTACAGCTGTAAGACGCCGATCATCCTATACTTTTCTCATGCAGTGCAAATTTCTGCGATGATTCGTTCAACCTTTGGTCAACCTTAACGTGCGATAGGCAGACGGAGCCAGAGGCATATGCTGGGTAAAAAAAAATTAAAAGAGTAGCAATTTATGTACTGCTAATGTAAGCTATAAATTATAAGCCTATAGTGCCTGGCGGCCTGGGGCGTAGGATGATTTTTTAGATTCCTAGAATTCGATTTTAAGTTTTCAGAGCTTTAAATTGCTCCACTATAATTAATAGGGCATTGCTGTCTCCTTGCAAATCCAGTGAAGACAATGACTGCTAAGGTGTCAACACCCTCCCTGCGAATCCCGTGCTGCAACCCAAGGTCATCCGGTGTGGTCATTACGTGATGTTCATCTCAAGTTATGAGACATAATATTTGTAATAAACGTTTAATTGAAAGCCAACTTTTTCGGCCTGAAGATATTTTACACCTATACTTCAGCGAATGCGCCCAATTATTAAAAGAAAGGTGAAATAATTGCTGGTTTATCAAAATGTTTCTTCTGCCTCTCTAAAGCGGTCGACTCCAAATCTGGCAACAAACACACGAATCATCGTAAATTTATGAAAAGGAAATAGTCCAGCGATAAATTAATCTAAAACACAAGTTCTTCTGTCTTTTGCCAAAGTCAGCAATACGATTCAACACGCGAATACCCCAATTAAATTGTTTCCGACACATAAAACACTGCTAAACATTTCGAAGATGCCTCTCTTTGTGTATAATAAAGCACAGTAATATTTCCCAACTTTTACCAAACTCTCCAATTCTTTGATTTATTAGTTTGATATCGTTTGATATCTCTGAGACCGATCGAGTGAAGTACTAACATCGGAAGAGCGTTCGAACTTTCGCATAAATAACTCACCCCCCCACTGAGAGCGAATTCGTTCGTGATCGCTCTGATTGTATACCCTTTAAAGGTTACAAAACCAAGCGTGCAGTTGCATTGTGATCGACAGCTCACAATGCCGAGACAGCAGCTGATTAAAGTGATTAGCCAGCAATCGACGGTCCGATCATAACGGTCACCAGCTGATTTATATTTCATTGAAATCAAATCGCAAATTAACGTATACCGTAAATGAAGTGGTATTGTTATTTATTGGAGTGTTACCCTTTTGTATATATTGGCAACTAAATTGAGTCGGTATATACAATGATGTAGTTACAAATAAAATTTCATTGATGTTACTTGATAAATTAGCGACGGTTACACTGCCTTATTTGGAGAGGGCTTGCAAAAAATTAAGATCGAGATAATTTTTGGAATTGGGGCAAGGCGTTACTGCTTACATGTATAATCCCTTGTGTATCCTACCTCTCCTACTATAATTAGCAATTGTGACTCATTATATTGATATTTGATGTAACCTCTAATCGACCAATCAACTTGTATAGAGGCTCTATGTAATTATTACTAAGCCCATCATTTCGACAGCCACTATCATGAAAATAAGTATGTTATTTTATCATGTTATTTCATATTAAGACATGCCATATTGTACATACCAAACAATGTCATAATCCCTATACTAATATTATCCCTGTGGTTCAGTGTGTTTTCATCACTTTCAGACATGTCTATGCACGCCTAAAGTTACCATCCGATTCTTATGAAATTTTGGAAACGCACTCGATACACCGTAAATGGGTGCAACGAGGGGGTCTCGCTGCGGTTTGACCAAAATGGGCCCTTTTTTGGGGGGGTTCACCTACCAAATTTGGACTTGGAGGATTGAAAATTTATACCCGTGTAGCAGCGACCATTTTCAATTCAAATTAAAATTTTCAAATCAGCCAGCCCAAAATTGGACCCTTTTGAGGGGGTCATTTAGCAGAAACAAAAACTTGCGATTACACTTGGCAGTTATTTTCCTAACTTTATGAAATTCTGGAAACGCACTCGATCACACATTCTACAAGTCACTGCTGGGGTCTCGCTTCGGTCTGACCAAAATGGGCCCTTTTTTGGGGGGGTTTACCCGTCAAATTTGGACACATAGAATTGAAAATTTGTACCCGTGTAAAAGTGTTCATTTATAATTCAAACCTATAACTTTAAACCCGCCAGCCCAAAATTGGGCCCTCTTAGAGGGGGTCTTTTTCCAAAAACAAAAACATGCGACTCTACACTTAGCAATTACGCTCCTATCAATATGAAACTTTGAAATCGAACTCGATCCAACATTCTACACCTCACTTATGGGGTCTCGCTATGGTTTGGCCGAAATGGGCCCTTTTTGGGGGGGGGGGGGGGGGGGGGGGTTCAACCACCAAATTTGAGCATCTATTTTTATTACAAATCCACGCCTTAAAATTAGCCAGCCCGAAATTGGGCCCTTTTTTGGTGGGGGTGGGGGGGTCTTTTCGCAAAAACTCCCGACTTGCGGTGTGGGCATTTTGGAAGATATTGAAAAGTGCATGTCCGTTGGTAGCATGGTAAAATTGCGCTCATATTGACATTATTTCCCGTCAAATGTATGAATTTCTTAAACTTATTTCGTTGCGTTCAACGCTGACAGCTAGATGAGCGCTGTGGTCTGTTTTTGAAGTACTTTGTCCAAAAACACATGGCCCCACCAAGTGCATATAAAACATCGTGGAGAGAGGGGGCTCGCTACAGCCAGCCGCATTTCGGGGAAGTCCCGTGATTACGCAACTGATCATACACATTGAGTTTATTTTCGAGCACCTTTAATTGAAACTAAAAATGAATCTGAAAATTACTGACGATATTGTGATTTGTTTTCGTAAGGCGTCGGTATCGAGAGTTCGCGAACATTGGTCAACTTTTGCGCGTTACGACACCAATTTCGCGTTGGTTCGCGAAAAGCAGCAAACACACAGCAAACATAGTAAACATCAACCTTCAATCATCATCCACCTTAACTAAAATCCTTAAATTTGGCTCCGCGTAATTCTTTATAGAAATTGCGAAAACGCGATGAAAACGCGTGGGTCAAGTTGCGTTGTGTTCGTGCCACTGGGGACTTGCGCGCTGCAATATTTAGGCAGCGATTTGAGCAGGGCTTGATAGGGCTTTGATAGGGCTCGAAAGGGCTTGATTGGGGTTCACGCGGCCGAAATTCGTCCAACTTCGAGACAAAATTCGAAGCAATTCATCGCCTCTGGCTTGAAGTTGGGTTGGGTCAGGAAAGGTAGGATTTTGGAGGGTGGTGGGGGTGGGGGGGGGGGGGGGGGTGAGGAATTCTGCAAAACCATTCCTGAACCAATTGATGGTGGACGTCTGTGTACCTGAGTCACGAAAACATATAGCCATCATTAGTAGTACCCATAAGTTCGCATTTGAGCAGTGAATATGTAGATAAACACGAAGTGTTAGGTAAGCGTGGCAGAAGGGTCAAAGACTAATTACCGGAAAACAAATCAACACAAGAAACAAATATCACCTACAGGGGGCGAAGCCCCCTGCAAGGGGGCCCTACGCAGAGGAAGGTTGGGAAGTTGGGTTGGGTCAGGAAAGGTAGGATTAGTGGTGGGTGGGGGGGGGGGGGGGGGGGGGGGGGGAACTCTGCAAATCCATGGTTGGGAGGTTAGTTTGGGTCATGAAAGGAAGTCATAGAAGAAACACGTGTAGCGGCACGTGAGAACTCATGCTTCGGCGACACCACACCACTCGCTTTTCTTGGATCAACTACTGATGGAGGACGCATGTGTACCAGAGTCATGAAAATATATAGCCATCATTAGTATTACTTTAAAGTTCGCATTTGAGCAGTGTATATGAAGGTAAACACAAAGTGTTAGGTAAGCGTGGCAGAAGGGTCAAATACCAATTACCGAAAAACAAATCAACACAAGAAACAAATAAAACCTACAGGGGGCGAAGCCCCCTGCAAGGGGGCTCTACGCAGAGGAAGGTTGGGAAGTTGGGTTGGGTCAGGAAAGGTAGGATTAGTGGAGGGGTGAGGGAGGGGGATGGGAAAATCTGCAAAATCATGGTTGGGAGGTTACTTTGGGGCAGGAAAGGAAAACATAGAAGAAACACGTGCAGCGGCACGTGAAAACTCATGCTGTGGCGACACCAAGCGATGGTGGACATCGGTGTATCTGTGTCACGAAATGAAACCCCCCTCCTTTAAGCAACACCCAACAATGAACAGGCGGGCAGAGAACATGCAGAAAGGCACTAATTGTTGGGCAAGGGGAGTAGCAAAAAAAACGCACGAAAGGCAGGAAAGGCATCAGGAAACAAACAACACGGTTGGGTTGGGAGGTTGGTTTGGGTCAGGAAAGGAAAACGGGAAAAAAATGTCCTAAGCATTACATGCACTAAAACCCATCTGTCCTAAAGTCAATGTTTTTGCTTTAAAAATAATACGCAGAGGCAGGTTGGGAAGTTGGGTGGGTTGAGGAATTGTAGGATTAGTTGGGGGGGGGGGGGGGGGGAGGGGGAGTGGCATAAAACTACGCTCGAAAGGCAGGAAAGGCATCAGGAAACATACAACACGGTTGGGTTGGGAGGTTGGGTGGGGTCAGGAAAGGAAGACTTAGAAGCAGCATGTGCGGCATCACATGAAAACTATCCTTTTCTGGGTCACCAACTGATGGTGGACCTCTGTGTACCTGAGTCACGAAAATATATTGCCATCATTAGTAGTACCCATAAGTTCGCATTTGAGCAGTGCATATGTAGGTAAACATGAAGTGTTTGGCAGGCGTGGCAGAAGGGTCAAAGACCAATTTCCAAAAAACAAATTAACTCAAGAAACAAATAAAACCGACAGGGGGCGAAGCCCCCCGCAAAGGGGCTCCGAGCAGATGGTGCGTTGGGGCGAAGCCCCAAAGCACGCCGGGCGGGTTCAAATTTGGACACATAGAATTGAAAAATTGTACCCGTGTAAAAGTGTTCATTTTTAATCAAACCTATACTTTTACATCCGCCAGCCCAAAATTGGGCCCTTTTTGGGGGGGGGGAGGGAATCTTTTCACAAAAACAAAAACATGCGACTCTCCTACTTTCTGCAAAAAACACATGGCCCCACCAAGTGCATATAAATCATCGTGGAGAGAGGGGGCTCGCTACAGCCAGCCGCATTTCGGGGAAGTCCCGTGATTGCGCAACTGATCATAAACATCGAGTATAACATACAGACGATATTGTGATTTTTTTTTCGTAATGCGTCGGTATCGGGGACAAAGTCGCGAAAGTTCGCGAACATTGGTCAACTTCACGCGTTAAAACACCAATTTTACGTTGCTTCGCGAAAATAACTATGTAAATTTTGAATCAGCAGCAAACACACAGCAAACACAGTAAACATATAATAAAAAAATCCTTCAATATCAAAATTTTGCATTTGTCGCGATCCATATACACAATCCCTCAATAATCGATAGTGGAAGTCTGGGCGGACATTTTGCCAGGGGACACTTTGCCAGGCTACCCTTCAAGGTAATACGCTTCGTGGTGGGTACCTGGTCAAAAGATAGGGTATAATGAAACATAGAACACAATTGGGTTGGGAAGTTGGGTAGGGTCAGGAAAGGTTGGATTAGTGGCTGGGGGGGGGGGGGGGGGAGCATATGGTAAAATTACTATCATCTCGAAATTGTTTCCCCTGTATTGTATTGATTTGACTGCTAGACGAGCCCAACGGACACCGGCCCAAAATTGGCCCTTTTCCTTAAATTTTGACTTCCGAGACGTTAATTTTCTATACAATTCATTTTTTTTTGTCAGCCGACCCACAATTTGTTACGACAAGCCCTGTGCTATGTATATCTCTGTCAATCTGTGCCCTGCCTTCACTTCACCAACAGATTATTATCATTCCTTCCCAAGCCATCTACAAATCAAACTCTGTGTACTAATGACCACGAAACTTTACAAGAATCTGTATTTAGCAGGCAACTCGAGGAACTGAAACTGATAGGATGTCTTAAATACGCACCTATGCGATAAAAAACCATGGTTTTTAACTATATCTGATCAGCTTTCTGTAAACATGGGATCTTTTTTAACGGCTCTAAATTAATTATTTTTAATGATTTATCGATGGCGGACGTCTGCGTGTCTGAGTCTTTTCATAAGACCTCCATTAATATTACCTATATTTTTGCAAATTTTAGGTCGGTTAGATGAGGTTTGAATTTTGATGTTAGTTCACCCCCGTAGTCGGATGATACTACGGTGACCAACTATTTGCCTGTCATGATTTCACTCTAATTACGTTCACCCCTTCAGGGGGCGAAGCACCCCGCAGGCGTGTGCGGCCGGAGGCCGCACCGGAGAGAATTTGGGGGGCGCAGCCCCCCAAATACCCGACGGGGGGGTTTGGGGGGCGAAGCCCCCCACCAAGCAACTTCGGGAGTCCAGGGGGCGGAGCCCCCTGGCGGGGTTGGCGGCCGGAGGCCGCAGGGGCGGAGCCACTAGTCCCTATACTAATATTATCCCTGTGGTTCGGTATGTTTTCATCACTTTCAGACATGTCTATGCACGCCTAAAGTTACCATCCGATTCTTATGAAATTTTGGAAACGCACTCGATACATCATAAATGGGTGGATGGGTGCATCCATAATAATGGATGCAACGAGGGGGTCTCGCTGCGGTTTGACCAAAATGGGCCCTTTTTTGGGGGGGTTCACCTACCAAATTTGGACTTGGAGGATTGAAAATTTATACCCGTGTAGCAGCGACCATTTTCAATTCAAATTGAAATTTTCAAACCAGCCAGCCCAAAATTGGGCCCTTTTGAGGGGGTCATTTAGCAGAAATAAAAACTTGCGATTACACTTGGCAGTTATTTTCCTAACTTTATGAAATTCTGGAAACGCACTCGATCACACATTATACAACTCACTGTTGAGGTTTCGCTTCGGTCTGGCCAAAATGGGCCCTTTTTTGGGGGGGTTCACCGGTCAAATTTGGACACATAGAATTGAAAATTTGTACCCGTGTAAAAGTGTTCATTATTAATTAAAACCTATAATTTTACATCCGCCAGCCCAAATTTGGGCCCTTTTAGGTGGGGTCTTTTCACAAAAACAAAAACATGCGACTCTCCTACTTTCTGCAAAAAACACATGGCCCCACCAAGTGCATATAAATCATCGTGGAGAGAGGGGGCTCGCTACAGCCAGCCGCATTTCGGGGAAGTCTCGTGATTGCCCAACTGATCATAAACATCGAGTATAACATACAGACGATATTGTGATATTTTTTCGTAATGCGTCGGTATCGGGGACAAAGTCGCGAAAGTTCGCGAACATTGGTCAACTTCACGCGTTAAAACACCAATTTTGCGTTGCTTCGCGAAAATAACTATGTAAATTTTGAATCAGCAGCAAACACACAGCAAACACAGTAAACAGATGATAAAAAAATCCTTCAATATCAAAATTTTGCATTTGTCGCGATCACTATACACAATCCCTCAATAATCGATAGTGGAAGTCTGGGCGGACATTTTGCCAGGGGACACTTTGCCAGGCTACCCTTCAAGGTAACACGCTTCGAGGTGGGTACCTGTTCAAAAGATAGGGTATAATGAAACATAGAACACAATTGGGTTGGGATGTTGGGTAGGGTCAGGAAAGGTTGGATTAGTGGCTGGGTGGGGGGGGGGGAGGGCATATGGTAAAATTACTATCATCTCGAAATTGTTTCCCCTGTAATGTATTGATTTGACTGCTAGACGAGCCCAACGGACACCGGCCCAAAATTGGCCCTTTTCCTTAAATTTTGACTTCCGAGACGTTAATTTTCTATACAATTCATTTTTTTTTGTCAGCCGACCCACAATTTGTTACGACAAGCCCTGTGCTATGTATATCTCTGTCAATATGTGCCCTGCCTTCACTTCACAAACAGATTATTATCATTCCTTCCCAAGCCATCTACAAATCAAACTCTGTGTACTAATGACCACGAAACTTTACAAGAATCTGCATTTAACAGGCAACTCGAGGAACTGAAACTGATAGGATGTCTTAAATACGCACCTATGCGATAAAAAAAACACGGTTTTTAACTAAATCTGATCAGCTTTCTGTAAACATGGGATCTTTTTTAACGGCTCTAAATTAATTATTTTTTATGATTTATCGATGGCGGACGTCTGCATGTCTGAGTCTTTTCATAAAACCTCCATTAATCCACCTTATATAAAATCCTTATTTCCCGTTGCCACGATACTATCGGTACCTGGATGCGGGGATGTGGGGATGTTTGGATGTGACTATGTAACTTGCACCGCGTAAATCGCTATAGAAATTGCGAAAACGCAATGAAAACGCGTGGTTCAAGTCGCGTTAAGTTCTTTTCATTTGGGACTTGAGCGCTGCAACATTTGGGCAGCGATTTGAGCGCGGATTGATGGTGAAAACAACGAAAAACACACGCCAAATCACTCGGCCAAAAGTAATCGCCTCTGGAGGCAATAATGCAGGCATTAAGGAAAATACAGGCGCGAAGTAATTTCCATAGCGATGATAAAATTCGCCAAATGTCGAAACACAATTCGAAGAAATTCAGCGCCTCTGGAGGCAACAATTGGTTGGCAACAATGCTTGACTAAATGTATCTATAGTTACAAAATTAATCGCACTGTGAAGTTCATTTATTTCAGCCTTTGTTTCTGCGAGATTTTCTACAAGTTTAACTGTGAGTTTTTACGTGACATTTCCACTCGGAAGATAGTGTTTGAAATAGAGTTTCGGCCATTAGAAAGTATACAGCTGTACTGAAATACTGGAAACACATCATACAACTACAGATGCCGCCAAGCTCAAGTACTTGAGCTCAAGTACTTGAGCTCAAGTACTTGAGCTCGAAGTACGACTGCCACCTGAACGTGGTGCACTGTGGCTCGGCGAAGACAGTCAAGTACCTGTGCAAGTACGTGTACAAGGGCCACGACTGTGCCAGGGTGGAGCTGCGCGTCTCTGTTCCCGCCGAGTGTGAACATGGCGAGCGTCCGGCACGAGGGGCCAAGCCCGTGTTGGTATGGGACGAAGTGTCCAACTACATCGACTCTCGCTATGTCAGCCCCCAAGAGGCAGTGTGGCGCATTTTCGGTTTTGCAATGCACGATAAATCGCACAGCATCATCCGACTCGCAATCCACCTCGAGGGGGAACACACAGTCACGTTCCGGCCCGGAGACGAAGTAGCCGCAGCAGAACGTGGCAGCATTGCACTGACAACACTGACAGCGTGGTTCGCCTTGAATCAGAACAACCCAGCAGCACGCCAACACAAGTACATCGACATCCCGTACCACTACGTGTTCAATCGCACGTGGGCAACGCGCAAGCGAGGGGCAAACACCATCATCGCCCGCATGTACTCCGTGTCGCCGCGCCAGATCGAGCGATACCACCTGCGTCTGCTCCTGTTGCACGTGACAGGCGCGACGTCCTTCGAAGACGTGCGCACGCACCGCGGCGTTGTGTACGGCACCTTCAAGGAGGCTGCCATCGCGCGCAACCTGCTCATGGACGACGACGAGTGGCAGAGGTGTCTCGAGGAGGCTGTTGCAGTGCAAATGCCAAACGAACTGCGGCAACTGTTTGCAGTGATTTGCGCGTTCTGCCAGCCGATTAGCCCGCTGTCACTCTGGGAGCGCTTCAAGGAAGATTTCTGCGAAGACTTCGCCCGTGACCACGACCCCGTCGAGTCAGAACAGATGGCACTGAACGCCATCCAGTCCGTACTCGCCCTGCACCGATTGACGAACATCGAGCTCGGTTTGCCAGCGCCCCGACTGCCGGTCATCGTTGCTGTCGACGAGCAGTTCGATCGGGCCGCCGAAAGGGAAGAGGCCGAGGGAAACTTGAAACTGCTCAACGATAGACAGCGCGTGGCATTCGAAACGGTGATGGCAGCAATCGACGACCCGAAGTCCGAGCAGAGGTGTTTCTACCTTGACGGGCCGGGAGGCAGTGGAAAGACCTTCCTCTACAACACACTGATCAGCGCGCTGCGAGCCAGAGGCGAACGAGCCGTGGCCGTCGCGTGGACTGGCATTGCTGCAACGCTGTTGAAGGGTGGGAGGACCTGCCATTCTCGATTCCGACTGCCCGTCCCGATCGTGGAGAACAGCACGTCCGGCGTGAAGCCCAACTCCGCCGAGGGTGCTGCGCTGCGGGCGGCCAAGGTGGTCATCTTGGACGAAGGGCCCATGGCGCCTGTGCTGGCCCTGAACGCGATCGAGCGCACGTTGCGTGACGTGACAAACGATGACCGACCGTTTGGCGGAAAGGTGATCGTCATTGGAGGTGACTTTCGCCAGTGCCTTCCGGTCGTCCGCAACGGCAACCGAACAACCATCGTCGAACAGTGCATTAAACGCAGCACACATTGGGCCCTGTTCCGCACGCTCGAACTGCGCGCGAACATGCGCGCCAACGAAGGAGAGGACGAGTTCGTGGAGTGGCTGCTGCGCGTCGGAAACGGCGAACTAACGAACGACCACCACCTGCAAGAAGACACTATCGCCCTGCCCGACCAGTGCGTCGTCGACTGCGTCATGGACGCCGTCTTCGGCAAGAGCATCAGTGCTGCCGAGATGGCCGCGATGCAGGATCACGCAATCCTCTGCCCGAAGAACACAGAGTCGTTAAACATCAACGACACTGTTCTCGAGCGACTCGAAGGCGACGTGCACGAATACTGCAGCGCTGACTCAGTGGACGTCGGCGAAGGCGAGGATGGCGACGCACTGACCACCGACTATCCAGTCGAGTACCTGAACTCGCTGACGCCGTCTGGGATGCCGCCGCACAAGCTGCGCCTGAAAGTGCACGCAGTCGTGATGCTCATGAGGAACGTGAACGTACGAGCCGGCCTGTGCAACGGCACCCGGCTAAGCGTGGTTGCACTCTACGAGCACGTGATCGACTGTCGGATCATCGGAGGACGATGCGCAGGAAACAGGACTTTTCTCTGCCGAGTGAACCTCACGCCCTCAGACGCAGGCCTGCCGATCACGATGATCAGGCGCCAATTCCCGATTCGTCTGGCATTCGCCATGACGATTAACAAGGCCCAGGGACAGTCTTTGAGACGCGTGGGCGTGAATCTCGAAAAACCAGTGTTCGGACACGGCCAGCTCTACGTGGCGCTGTCAAGAGCTCGGTCCCTCGACTCAGTGTTCCTAGCAGTCACCAGCAACGAGGCGCAGGGCAAGCTGATCAAGTCATGCAACACCACTTTTACAAAGAACATCGTGTACAAAGAGGTGCTAGAAAGCCATGCCCCGCAAAAGTCAACAGCGGCCCCTACCTCGCAAGGTGTTCGTCAAAGTGACCCACGAGAGGCTGACGAAGAGGGCATCGAGCGGACACTCAGCAAGCTAACTGTCGCAGATGCTGGAGCATTGAACGAAGACGACGAACAGATGGACACAAGCGACTGGAACGAATCGAACATCAAAATCGTGCGTGGTTCGTGGCACCAGGGGGATGCTGCCAGAAAGTTTGTCAACGCAGGAAGGCAATGCACGGCAATGGCTGCCTGCGCTATCGCCTTAGCAAACAACAAGTGTCCATCAACATGGCAAAAAGACACACTGGACAGAATTCTCGATTCCGGCGATGCACTGTACACCCTCAGTGCGCGAAATCTGCCAAGGGACGAGCAATACCTCACGGTACAGGAACTACACGACTACATATCCGTCGCGGGATTGAACACCTGGATAAACAAACAAGAAAACGCCGACACTGCTGTTTCCGGTCTGATCTGGCCGCAAAACATCGCTCGCCACAACGCCTGGCCCGACCTACACACAGGGCTAAGCACGTTTCTCGCGGGTGCGGCCTGCGGGATCCTAACAGCGGTGTCTGTGTCGGTGGCCATAGGCAGAACGGTCGATGGGACATACTGGCTGTTTGACTCCCACGCGAGAAACCAACATGGATACGCGAGTCCAGACGGAAAAGCGTGTCTGGCAATGCACAAAGACCTGAGGATGCTGAGTGATATGTTCTGCAAGAACGTGCTCCCGGAACACGCGCTCGAACCAGAACAATACACAATCGAAAAAATACAAATCAGACAGCAAAACCGATCGTGACAAAACGAAAAACATCAAGGATATGCCTTCTATGCAAAGAGTTGCGCATCGGGGGACAGTGTAGGTAAACCAGGCTTACCAACAGGCTTTTGGTGGCCAACACAAGCAGGGACAGAGAAAATGAAGGAGGTCTGTCATGCAGCCGGGAGCGGGGAGGGGCTCCTGGCAAAGCGCAAAGCGCAAAACGTACAGACCATCGTACGAATGCGCATGTCAACAACGTCGCGCTAACACTTGAAGGAAAACCGCGTAGATTAACCAGGCCCAACATCCGGCTATTGGTGGACAACACAAGCAGAGACAGAGAAAATGAAGGAGGGCTTTCATGCAATTACAATCATTACAATTAAAATTGTAAATGTGTGTAAATTGAGGTATCAGAATAATAAAACATTCCTTGCTGGGCATATGCAGTTTGTTATGTTTTGCTACGGCGACACCACACCAATCGCTTTTCTTGGATCAACAACTGATGGTGGACGCCTGTGTACCAGAGTAATGACAATATATACCCATCAACAGTATTACCAATAAGTTATAAGTTATAAGTTATAAGTTATATTAACAAAGTGTTAGGTAAGCGTGGCAGAAGTGAGAAGGGTCAAAGACCAACAACCGAAAAACAAATCAACAAAAGAAACAAATAAAACCTACAGGGGGCGAAGCACCCTGCAAGAGGGCCATACGCAGAGGAAGGTTGGGAAGTTGGGGGGGGGGGGGTTCAGGAAAGGTTGGATTAGTGGTGGGGGGGGGGGGGGGGGGGGGGAGAAAGGGGGAGTGCCAAAAAAAAAAGCACGAAAGGCAGGAAAGGTAAACGGAAACATACAACAAGGTTGGGTTGGTTTGTGGGGAAAGGACCTACCCACAAGCAGGGCGCATGGCAACACATGAAAACTCTCTTTTCTTGGATCATCAAATTGATGGTGGACGTCTGTGTACCCGAGTTACGAAAATATTTAGCCTTCATCAGCAGTACCAATAAGTCCACGTTTGAGCATTGACTATATGTAGATAAACACAAAGTGTTAGGTAAGCGTGGCAGAATGGTCAAATACTATCACCGAACAACAAAGCAACACGAGAAACAAATAAAACCTACAGGGGGCGAAGCCCCCTGCAAGGGGGCTCCGTGCAGATGGTGCTTTGGGGCGAAGCCCCAAAGCACGCCGGGGGGGTTGGCGGCCGGAGGCCGCAGGGGCAAAGCCCCTAGTATTACCTATATTTTTGCAGATTTTAGGTCGGTTAGATGAGGTTTGAATTTTGATGTTAGTTCACCCCCGTAGTCGGATGATACTACGGTGACCAACTATTTTCCTGTCATGATTTCACTGTAAATACGTTCACCCCTCCACACATGTCAGGGGGCGAAGCACCCTGCAGGCGTGTGCGGCCGGAGGCTGCACCGGAGGGAATTTGGGGGGCGGAGCCCCCCAAATACCCGACGGGGGGGTTTGGGGGGCGAAGCCCCCCACCAAGAAACTTCGGGGGTCCAGGGGGCGGAGCCCCCTGGCGGGGGTTGGCGGCCGGAGGCCGCAGGGGCGGAGCCACTAGTCTCCACAAATATTTGAGTTGATGACTGAAGGATTTGATCTGGTCCCATCATTCCTAATCATATGCAATTCAATTTTTAAACAACACCTGCTGCTGATGTCTTTCTATACACCGTCTTCAGAAATCGTGCTCTTATTCCACCCACGTCCTTCTTCCCTCATTCGCTACTCTCCTTGACCACCACACGATGCACGAATCAAACATCTTATTCGTCACGAATTGCAGAAAACTAACTGTCTGTAAGAAATGCATCGGGGTGCAGCTCGTGCAAAAGACTAGAAATCCATTACCCTAGTTGAACGAGTATGGTCATTAAACACAATCAAATTACAGTGGAGAACACTCGGAAAGAATGGAAGCACATAGTAATACAGAATCTTTACCAACGTTCTGAAAAGAATCAGAGTCCAGACTATAAATTTATATGGATGCTATAAAAGTATTATCTGCGTGTAGCTAATATAAAATACTTTGCATTACATCGTGAGTTATAATTGGTTTTCGATTGTAGTCATAATATGCTTGTGCGATAGGGATGTTGGTAGTCAGGACTCAGGAGTCAGGACCATATCTTTGAATAGTCACACATTGAGCAAACGATTAGCGATGTGATGCAATGCAATGCGATGTGATTCAAAGTGGCCACATATTCAATTATTCTCTTGATGATTTGGAATCAATTCCCATTGCAGTCCCAAAAGCAGGACAGTTTTCTTTGGTAAAATAGCTTTCCCCACTTGAGTTTCGTTTTTATACGACATGAACCTCTTTCTCTATCAAGACTTTCAAGGAACTAATAGTTTTAAAGCTGGATTTTAACTACGGAAAATTATTATTTCCTTGCATTTGGATATTTATTTGCACCTAGCTTAACTTAAACATAATAAAGCAAATTCCAGTGAAAATTTTCCGCTGAGGAAAAGTAACAGAATTAAACCTCGTACCCGTCGCCATCGAAATATGTGTCTACTTTTAGCTACTTGTTCTAGTGAGCAGAGGAGTTTGAGCGATGTTTCGTCGCTAATTATGCGAAGGTGTGAGAAGGAATTAATTATACGCCTTTTGTTGATTGGCAGATGATCGATATCAGGCGCTGGTTTTACTTTGTATACACAAACTAGATCAAGATCACCACGAAGAAGTCACCACTCATTAATCATTAGTTATATAAGCATATTATGTGTTGCGAAAACGATAGGGTCAGCACGCATTTGGCCGTCTGAACCATCGTGTACCAGCAAAGAATGTAAAAATGTGTGAAAGTATTGGTAATAACGTAAAAGATTCCGTGTCTTGGATCATAGAAGTTGTAAGGATAAAATTTTGGCAAAGATGAAGGATTACCCATGGGCCATTATACGTTATAACAGTTACTTATCATCCACACCATCTATGATGGAACCATGACTGACAAGAATTATAAATTATATGATGATAGGTGTTCATGTATGAATGTATAAAATGTGTTTTTCAGTTTATCAGATCTTGGAAGTTCATTCATGACAGCCAATAGGAAAATGTTTAGCTTTTAGTGATTGTATTGTTAAAAAGGCCGATGCCAACAATCAAATGTTACAAGCTAGTGGTAGACGGTAGTGAATAAAAAATAGCCCTTCAGCAGGCTCACACATTTGCAGAGGGTTAGCGATATCAATACCATGAGCTCTTTTGCCCAACGTTTTTCATTAATTTTCTCGGCTCTATTGGTAAATCTAATAAAAACATGCAATCAGCTCTAAGTTAAGTTCTAAGTTCTAAGTTAATGATTTTTTTCATATTCCTGAGGACGAAATCATGACCAGAGCCACAGTAGCAAAAAATCACTTCACGGTTTTCTGATTTTCAATTTATATTGGGCAACAACACTAAATGCAGGCTTCTTTCGTGTTTTGAATCCATCCCTGGCGGAGGTATATACTTATAGAAGCGTTGCAAAAATGATTCAATCAATTTTTTCAAACACAAAATCGATTACACTTCTAAAGTTCACATAATTTTGGCGAGAAATTTCTCGCAAGAAGCATTAGTTCAGCAATCGCCTATAGATGAGTGCAAAAATTGAGGCAAAATGATGATGAATTAGACGCTGGAAGGAGGTATGAGGCTATAACCTGTAATGCAGATGAATCCATCATACCGTGCATGCATGCACCTGACAATTTAAACACTAAAATTATGCCACGGTAATTTCTAAAAGCTATTCTTAAGCGTACACTATGTTATTTGGTGGGTGTAGACCTTTTAGGGCAAGTTGCAAAAATTTCATTTAACGCACATCAATTCTGAGATTTCATAAAATTTTGCAAATATTTTAACGTGGTACGTTGTCTAATTGTCTTGGCCCTATTGAAAAAGGTTGTGGTGTTGGTATGGTTATTCTTAATGCTATAAGTAGAACACAACAATTATTTAAATTAGTTTGAATGGATTACTATGAATAATAAAGTACGAGAAGCAAAGGTCTGGGATCGCGACTTGGGCGTGTAATGGTTTAGCAATATTTGCAATCTTTTTGACACGTTGTATTTGATGGATTTCCAAATCGGACATCATAATTTTAGATATAGTGCTTATAATATTGTAACACTAACCATCTGCCAAGCTAGCAGTTATCAGTAACCACAGTAAATACTGCTAGTGTCGATACGTATGCGAAATGAAAATGATGCTCAAAATTTCTCTCACATTTCTAAACAGCAGCAATCACGGGGTTCGATCTAAAATAGTCAAACACTTCGGTATCAGCCTCTGAATATTTTATTACGATTATATACGTGTTTTTATGTCACTTTCTGATTGTATAAAGACATTTTCACTGACATGATCGATCATTGATTGACGTGGCACGATACGATGAACGAAATCGATTCAATATGACGATGACATTGTGTGAGGATGACAAAAGAATATTAATAACATACGATTTAGAATTTACAGAAGCTATAATATTGTTTCACATATCATCAGACTTTGAAACTTTTACACTTTTAAAATTAATTCAAGGACCTTCGCACCCACAAACCCATCCCTCTTTTCACAAAAGCATGCAAGTTTTATTTAGTGAGCATGTGCAATTTTCATAATAGGTCAATCATGAATTTAATTAGCTATTTCAATTACAAAAGGCTAATAGGATCTTAAACTACACCTTATTATAGTAATCGAGTGAAACAATAAAGCCAATCATCGGGCAAAATGCACTCTTTGTTTAAGAGGTTGTGCAACAGATGCATGGTTATGCAACATAGCAAGTGCAACATGAATGCAGTGCACCGCTTTAGAATCTTAACCATGCCCCGGCGAAAGCACGAGACGATCTGCAGCGTCGTGATTGAGATAGATGCAGCTCTGGGGGCGATGCATTTGTTCCGCATTACTGCACCTGAACACATGCACACACGTGTACAGTGCATCGGAGAAGTGCATCTTACGTAATGTGGATTGGGATCGAAGGGCCTGGAATGCCACTTGCCGAAATAAGTAAAAATAAGTACCAGGGAAGATTGATTTTAAAGTTTTGAAAGCGCTGTCGCTCCTAATTGAGGAGCGAAGATAAATTTAAAAATTCTCATTTCGATTCTGTAAATTAAATGACCTTTAATGACACATGTGTGAGTGTGACAAGCATTCTAAATGAGTAAACCTTTTACAACAAACTGAAAAACTTTTTCAAGCATTTTGACCTCGTAGGGCCAAAGAATGCGCAATTTTTCGAGACGAATTGCGTTGCATTGCGTGATTATCATTCATCTTTGCCAAATCTCAATACTTTTCCTAATTTTGATATTAAAATAACACAGTATATTATTTTCAAGATGTTTAACGCACACAGTAAAATTTGTCAACATCCGTTGAAGATAAAGTTGCTTTAGTTGCAAAAAAACTTCGAAAACAGCGTTATAAAAGCGCTATTTTCAAGAAAAGTGCCAAACAAATACCGATAAAATTTTCACACAAACATGAAATCGTGCGAGTCAACATATCTAGAAAGTTTAGTCGAATTATATTTTTATGCTTGGCTTCAAGAGTGAGAAACGTGATGTTGAAAAACTGAAAATCTTTGTAAAAATTAATTTATAAGAAAAGTTGCAAGTGAAATGAGCTGAAAATAGTACAGGGTCTAAGTTGAGAAAAAAATAAGATATTTTGTGATTTTCATCAAAATCGTTACGTAGTTTGGCCTGTAGAGCGCGAGCAGACAGAAAAACAAACATTTTCTTATAAAAAAATTTAGCAGTAAGTATATAGTTGAAGATTCACTTCACTCACTTCGCTCGTTACGCTCATCAATTAATGTTTCTGTTTTAAGGACAGCTCTGACATGTTAGCATAAAACGACAAAAATATAACAAATATCTACCGTAGCTACCTTGCAACGAGTATTTGAAGTTAGGTTCGAATCGACATTGAAAGAAGATATACTGCCTTACCAGATAGTTTTGGACCAACACAGATCAGCATATTGGCCATTAACGCCACAGGGCGCCTACCCCCCTCAGGGCATCCAGAGTAATCATGACAAAGTAAAAAGTATAGCTGCGAGAATTTTGTGCAAAGCTTTTTTTTTCAATCGGATCGTGACTAAAATGGACCTGTAAGCCAGGAGGAGCCCGTTGGGACACAATTTTACGCTTGACCTCGCACGCCGACAAAAAGTAAATATTTGCATAAGTTTCGAGAGATTTCGCAGCTAGTAGCCGGAGAGTATCGAAGCTCTATCTCTTCAAATAAAGAAGTTAGCTTACTCGGAGGTATCTAGAGCTGAAAATTTGACCAAATGTTCCCAATAGTGTGCCGGATATGTGGTTAAAAGTAGCCTAAAATAGCTTCATCGGAACACCCCCAAAAAAAATGGGGAGTGAATTTTTTCACGAAAAATATTAAAAACTTTGACGTAAAATAACTCGCGGAGTTTAATACTTGCAAACTTCTAACTACCAGAAATATGTTCGTCTCTAACAGTTTTATCAAAAGATATCAAAAAATTTCCCAATTTTTCATTATATCTTGCCGATTATAGCCTAAATACCGCGAAAAAAGCCCTGAAAAGTATCTACACATTACTTCACTTAAGTTTCATTGATGAAAATAATGTGCCAAAAAAATTGAAATATGTATCAAATGGTAGCTTGAAGCATTGTTAACAATACTGCAGATACAGAAATAGAAAAACGCGAACTTCGTAGCATCGTTTTTCGATTTCCATGACCCGCCGTGTGCGCGTTCCCCCCCTCCCCGCGCGGCAAGCTACAGGCTAGCAGGCGGCAGCAACGTGTAGTACTTGCCCGCGTATTCACACACACAGCATGGATAGATGCAGGAGCTCTCGCACCAACTTTTCAATCGAATGTGTTTACATGCTTAGATTTTCGAAGACTTAAAATTAATCTCAAAAATGTGATACACGTTGCGCAAGATCAGCAGACATAATAATGATAAGGAAGAGCCATAAAACTGTCTCTGGCGTAATGACTCCCCCAATGTGCTGTATACGAATCCAAACACTTATAGACTCAAATCAAATCACATTTTCGTCCCATGTTTATTTTCAGAAATGATGGTTGTAAGTTGGTGTTTCTCCCTACAAGGAGCAGTATTTTTACTAATTACTATCAACAATTTTTTTAAAATTATTATCATCAAATATTTAAAATCTTAATTTGAAATAATGTAATTTTATCTGGTTCAATTACAAATAGTTGTAAAGTTAAAGAACAAGACTGGAAAGTGTGCCTACCTACCTACCCATTACACCGAATAGAAACTCAGTAAAACGGGTAGGATGTAGATATAAATCATTTAAATCAGTTGACAGCCAGTTGCATTTTCTAAATAATACATTTTATTTAGCTAAGAGCGAAAGCGAAAAAAGTCAGCCCCTGACGTGTAAAGCAAGGTGAAGGTGAAGCATTTTATAATTGAAAATTTGGACACAACATGTACCTATGTTTTGCAAGAAGGAGTAAAAGGAGACAAGACACCCACAACCAAAAAGGAGGCTGACACGATTGCTGATGCAACTGCGAGGGATGGCGAGACCGCTTGACCATCCTTGCCTATCGCATTGCTTATAGGTTTCAACCAATAAAATTTATAGTTTCATCCAATTTGCAGAGTTGAATATACAAACAAAGATACTGTGATATCGCAAAGAAAAGTCTACGCGAAGATCCATTCGATGCCGCAAAAAATCCTCCACCGCCGAGTAAACGTATATCCCGTCTCTTTTGAATGGAATATTCACTGTTTCAATTGCCATGTAAAGTATGAGACGAGAATAAAACTGGACGGAAATTTGTATTGTCTACAATATGAATCTCGAATCGATTTAGGAGAAAATTCTTTCAGCTGCCAGAGAAAGATCAGACGACATTATCATCAAGCGAATGACATACGATTACCAATCAGATCTGTTGGCAGTAAACGCAAAATACTATGTGAATTGCGCTTCAGCCTGTTTAAGTTCTAAACATCAGAGCCCAATCAAAAAATCGAAGAACTTCGCAGTCTGACCGAGCTAGCGACCTGACACACTATTTTTTCTTATTTTTTATTGAGGCCGGAATAATAGTACTTGTGCCTACAGTTTGTAAGAAAATCAAATATTTTCTTTGGACATGGGGGTGGACACAGAAACGGCCAACACGTATCGCACACAAGTTATCCGCGGAAGTATAGAGCAAAAATATCAATCCACTATTTCATATTTTAATCCCTTAACAGGTAATTTGTCCAGCATAATGTGCTCGAAGACACTGTCCGTTGGTCACTTGTAACAGCAAATCCGCAGTATTGAAACCACCCAGGAAAGCAAACAAAAGTGACGAACTTGAACAGTCGAATCTTTCAACCAAATCAGTGCACCAGCCAGATTCGTCTCGCCTGTGTATTTCGTGGGAGTAATTCTTAGAGATTTTGTAGAATATATTTTTCAGGTGCAAATCTAAGAAATCATACATCATTTCTCCCTCTGCACATGCAATAGTAAACGGCATTGGTTGCACCGACGTGTATACCGATGTGAAGCCGAATGTTTCAAGTGCACAACCAGGTCGGTGACAAAGAAAATTATGAGTCCGAGAACAGGCTGCACGGAAAAGCCTATCAGTCGCATTTTAGACTACACAAAATTTGTATTCGGCGAGAAAAAAAAAATTATTCAATTTTTAACTGAGCGAATGTGAAGAGCGCGAGGCACAGCAAGTCCAGCGGTCTGTGCTATTTGCTGCAGCGAGCGTGTTGCTAGCCGCGCTAGCTGGTGGGAGGGGGGGAGCGACCTAAACACAGCGCGCCAGGAAAAACGAAAAACGATGCTATGAAGTTCGCGTTTTCAAAGATTTAGATCTGCAGTATTGTAGAAAATACTTCAGGCTACCTTTTGATACCAATTTCAATGTATTTGTCTACTTTTTAGTTAGGTAGTCTAAGCGTCGAACACGAGTGAAGCAAATACGACGGGCGTTTTTTATGATTCTTTTTCAATAATCGGGTATATATGATATAATTATGTAGTTTTTTCGGTCTTCTATTGATAGAGCTTTCTCAGGCGAATATATTTTTGGTAGCTAGACGTTTCTAGCTAAAAAACTGTACGAGATATTTGACATTTAATTTTTTTTTATAAATTCCACTCCCCAATTTTTTTAGGGGTGTTCCGATGAAGCTATTTTTGGCTACTTTTTACCAGGTACTTGAAACACTGTTGGGGACATTTGGTAAAATTTTCAGCTCTAGATACCTCCGAGTAAGCAAAGACGCCATCTTGGATTCGATATTGCTCGACTATAGCTAATTGCAGAAAGTAACGATACGATACATGCGGTATGAACTAGAAGACTTTCTTCTGCAAAGATATACGTATACGTTTAGGCATTTGGCTATTCGTGCATAATAATGCCATTAGCATATCATCGAGAACAGAACCGTAATGTGAGTTTGATTGAATCTTAACTATTTTCCGAAGGTAGCTGGTTATAATCATGTGACCGATATATTTGATTTGCTTGTGGCGTTTCATTGCGGTATCAATTGTAAGCAGACAAATTATTTTGTTATGTACGCCTAATAGTTATAGGACATTGTATTATGAAATAAGTTATGTGTGGTATTGATATCATGTGTATTTCTTTTGATTCCACGCTCGCTATGGTCTTGAAACTTGGTTTGATAAACAACGATATTGCATAGAAATGGGAGGTCCAGGTCGTTTATTATAAGCGGTCAATGAGGAATGCATGTGTGCCACTTAAATCGTTGGGCCGTGAACTACAATTTTGTGAAAACGACCGCGAACTGGCTGTTGCTGCACCATTCGTGAAGAAAAACTCAAATTATCGAGCCGACATGTATGGCAGTATTTTTAAGAGACGTGCAGAATTCCAATCGTTTCATAAAGCAATCAACTTTCGTTTCCTCTTTAGTACAACTTTGTCGTATTGACGGTACCTATCGTGGAATTCGTTGCTTTATCGCATTGGGTTGCAGCTGTGAAGGAACTGATACATATAACATACAAAAATTAATGTATTATTTAATTCGAAATTTTTGGTCTTAATTTTTTCGCTAACCCAGCTGAGGGATAAGCAATATATTCCAGAGAAAAATGTAAATTCAATTTTAGTGTCACATGGCCAGTGCAGTTCCTATAAGTTGGCTTTCAAAATTCAAACACCTTAGTAATCCGACACAAAAATCCTTTAGAAGAAAAAAACAACGGGGCTGAAAATTAGAGTGAAGCTGAAATTAATAATCCCCTAAAATAAAGAGATCGAACCATTGCAACCGAAGTAAAATATAGTAACAAATGATCATTGCAATAAAAGTGTTTTAAATAATACTATAATAAAACGATCTAAGTATCTGGCGACGATAAAATGAGTTTCTATAGTTAAAAGGTTTCACCATTGTCGGAATTGCCTCTTTAGGTCGAAAATATGTTGTAATAAAATAGTTAAATACTTAATATTGGGGATGTAATTACCTTACTTAAAAAATAGTCATGACATAAAATAAATGTCTGCTGATTAGGATTTAATATCTTTACAGAGACAAGTTTCGTACTTGCTCCTAGAGTTCAAATTGGCATAAAATTGTACAAACTATGAGCAAGTAACAGTAGCCAATTTTCTTCTATACACAAACACATATGTTCATCTTATAGCCGCACATTAAAAAGAAAGTTTTCAATAATATAATGTAAGTTTAGGCATATACGAATATCAGAGATGTTATATAGGAACTAGGAAGGTACACCGCCGGAGACTTGCCAGGAAGAGGACCGAACCCGGTTCTTTGATGCACTGCCGAAGAGAGAGAATGTCGTGTGTTAGCTTTCACATCGACACCAGAAAAAGTGGTCTGTCCCCAGGGACGAACTAAGGATGTCGATTACACTGCAGGTGATTTCTCAAGCATGCTTCTCCCGTATGTCCTCGGCTTCCGACGCATCTTTCTTGACACCGTCTCGGTGACAAACTGCTCGCAGCGAAAAACTGACGTTATGATTAATAAGTTCGAGCGAAATTGATCTCTCCTGATTATTTTTAAGTTAATATCATAAAGAGGTGATCATGTTGAGCTTGCGAGATGTGTATCATGAGATTCTGTTGGTGTGAGCAATTATTTTGCGGTGATGAGCTAGAATTGCCAATTGCTTGGTGTCCTGCCTGTCAAAATTCCAATCTTTACTTGCTCGAAAGGAAGCCACCAATAATTTCATTTTATCTGTCATAAATCCACTTCTTTGGTATATAGTACTTCTCGAACACCTACCCCTGGTATTGAGTTTTAAACATGGAATAATAATGAAACATTTTAGATAGGCTTAGGTGGTTTACAAAACAGATTATTATGTATTTATTATGACATTTCTCGGTCAAACTTGTAGACCTGACGGCAGTTTTCAATTGACATAGATCATGCAAACGATGTGCTTTGCCAGAACGATTATTACCTTTTAAACTTATTGTAATCATACACAAAGTAATTTTCGGAGCGTAAAGCATACGCCTCGCAGCCTTATGCATTAATATCAATATGAAAATACCTTGACATGTATGAAATTATACTATGCAAAATCACAAACAAGAACAGCGCACTTGAATGAGTTTACGGTACGAGTGACGTATTTTATAGTAGTTATCACAAATCCTGTGACAATGTGACAATTTTAATCACATGCACATAAATATCAATTTGAATATACTTCCACCAGACCTACTTCCGTTTCGGGTCAATTACCCACCGCACTATTAAATGACAGATCGAATTTTTAACGGCTATAATTGTCTAATTTATGATATTAAATACTTGACACAGTATTAACACATTCGTTTGCAAATCGTTGAAAGGCTCGGCGACGGCATTTAAACCTGTTTTTATTAAAGTCTGGATTATAAACGAGGAAATGTTGTCAGCGACCAACTGTAAGTACCCAAACAAACCCTAACCTAATGAAGGTATATGGCACGAGCCGAAAACAGAACTATCATCAGAAGCCCCTATTTGTAATCGAATCTCAATAAAATGACATAATCTCGACACCACCCGATCTCACACGGCATGCCATGCTCACCACAACACCAGAGGATCTATTTGACAGCACATTAACACTTACCGGCATCAATCGGCTTGTCTCTCGTCTTGAACTGTTGCTCCGTGACCACTGGCAACATCAAAGTCACGCACAACCACAACAAGCTGTATCTGTCCATGATTCCCCACAAACACTCGATCTGTTCAAATTAATACCGATTGAACAACTGTAACGAAATCGTTTATAGGATTGTTTTACTGTCAAAAACAAACTTGGTAGTAACACGAGAGATTGAGAGAGGCACCCGAGCGCGAATGACAGTGTTTTTTAGGTTAGAAGCGAGAGTAAACACAACTGGCCAAGAGCCTGTCTGCGACGCGACTGGTCTTGCTAGACTCGCTAGTCGCTACCTTGCAACGACTGGGCATCTTCGTGGGTTCTGTCACGAACGCACACACGTTTAGACGACCACCCCTGTCTGACCAGTCGGTTTCCAAGAACGAAGCCACGTTCATACGCTCTATCGCTACTCGTTACTCGTTAGGAGTAATTATAGTAGGATGCAAAACAAAATTTCTAGACGTATTTACTTCGAGTTCGTCTCGCCGAGCTGCTGTTTTTGGTATGTGGATTATTTAAATAATTTTAAATTGATTGGGTTTAAGACACTTTTGGTTTTAGAAGGTTTAAGTCAACATTCAAAACGATAACATTTATATAACAATGACATCCAAAATCAATGTTGGTAACTGTCGTTCGGGTTCAAATGTGGAATGCATAAGCAAGTTTTTCAAAAATAAATATTTCGGTGGACAAACCGTCAAAAATTTGAAATTAAATTTTTTTTAAATTGGAACACATTGCCAATGAAAGCAATTTCCATGTTCCTTGACCATTTGATCCTGGCAGACATATAGGTAGGTTGTATGGCTTTTTTTGTAGCTTGCAACTTCTCAATAACTTCTACGCTGGTACTTCAAATTTAGCAAGGTATTTCGCAGTATTTCGAGTGCTTTGTGCTTCATGAATGCTTCATGAAGTTTTTGCGTAGCCCCACTTCTAAAACTTAAAAAGCATTTATTAAATTAGGGTTATTAGTAAATTACTCGAATACAAAATTACCCATTTCAACCCAAAAATTTAAAAATGCAAATTAATTTAATCAATTCGTCTTTTAGACAGAAAATCCAATGGAAATGTTCTCAGCTAATTGGAACTCCATTATTACGAAAAAAATATATCAGTAACTTCGATAATAAACTTAAATAAATAAATACAAAATAAATAGAGTGAATTTGAGAAAAAACCCATTGCAAAATTTTGCTAACTTCTTAAAATGGCGCATCAATTTAATGTATTGTATCAATACAACACACCAAGTTTTCTTTTCTTCGAAGATGGGTTTTTGGGTGCGGGCCCGTCACGTTAAAGTGTGTGAGGAAGAAAGTTCCTCTGCTGCTCGGCTACTAGTAAAAACGATGCGTGAGACTTGCCGAGATGTTCCTCTTCTTTGCTTGCCTCTTCGATTTGGCCTGTTGCTGTGGGTCACTCTCATCTTTGCCTACCTCTGACTGATGGCTCAGGCTCATGGCGGACCTCAATTGCCAGAGAAATCACCATCAGATCAAGATAAACTGCTGTGAAACTTAAAAATAGCCCATACGGCTTTAAACGGTGCGATTAAAGTGCACCTGCACGTGTGTATATACATTTGGAGCACATTTTTAGAGTTCTTCTTATTTTTATGCGCATATAAAGTTAAAAATATTTTTTTGCATCTGATTGCCATTAATATGATCCACAACATCAAAATAAAAATGTGTCTTTGGAGAAAGATTCTTGCAATGCATAAGAATCATGCAAAAAATGCGTGTGGTATATATAAAATATAAATCAACTTGATTTCACACCTTCTGGTGTGACATTTATTGTGACCTTGTGGTATGTAACATTTATTTTATTGCAAATTGTTATATTTTCCTTTCCTACACAACTTTACAACTAATAGCTTATGTGGGTATACTTAACTATTTTTTTACTTGTATCATACATTGTTTCAATTAGGTATTTTATTCCTGACTTTCAATTGGGATGCATTAGGAAATTCTGGACAACACGATTCACTATTTTCCCGCCGCTCTGCGATGACAATAAAGTTTCGATAACAGATAAAATTTTTATGAAAATAACAAATAACAATAACTGGAAGCCGACAGCTTCAAACTTATTTCGCTTCAACGAATTGCATGATTGGTATCAAGCTGTCTGTCACTGTGAACTCGGCGCCTGTGATTGTCGTCAAATATTCGATGGAAACCCCTTGTGCGATCTCGATGAGATGCAAACCCCTCTCAGCATCCACCTGAAACACGGCCTGCAGCAGCCGGCAAGTGTACCGGTTATCAATCACAAAAGCACCGATACAAAGTACACTACAAACTTTTACAGGTCCTCTCAATTTTTATAATGATGAATGAATAATGATGATGAGTGATTACAAATGATAAGCCCATTTTGAGACTTTTCTAACAGGAAACATTTCTCAGAATATAATCAAAAATGACGCCAAAATCCAATTCGCTGAATTTTTTAATGTGACCGGCATACAAGAACGGAGAGAGCCAAAGTTTTACTTTGTGCACTTCTGGTCGATCGTGGGGGATTACTTTTTGTTAACACCCCGACACGCAACTATCTTTGGAATTAAGTTCATGGCCTGCAGAAAATCCGATCAATACGACATATAGCTCGTATGACTCCTATGGCATTATCTATGCCAGTGAAATAAACACATAAATAAGTATTCTATTATAACATGCGCTAAGATAAGGACAAGACATGAAGTTTCAAGAAAGCTATAGCCAGACACACGTCGCATTGTCAACAATTCGCGGTCTAGTTTCTCGCTTGTCATCAGACTGCACGATAATGCTAATTGTCTTCTTCTAAGACTCTCCCAACGTTTCTAAAGGCTTGCTTTGTCAACTAATCACCTAGTCACACATCGGACCAGATGGACACGACAGATTGACACGGGCAGTGTTGGAGTACTGTGTTGTTGTTGTTTTTGTAATTCTTTTATTCCAGGTAAACATAGTGGTTATTCTGTACATTTGATACATATTCAGGAATGCTCACATAGGTTGGGGACCTGTGTGATTTTGTACAGAAAAAAATAGCATGTTACCACTGTTACCTAAAGTCGTCATCCGTCTTCGCCGAAACTGCCCATGTCATTACAATGCACAGCTATACGGAAAAATGCTTTTATCGATTTCGCATTCTTGGACTATTTCTCTCTGCTAGTGCTTGTGCCAATGCATGCTAGTGTTGCTATAACAATTGCCACGATTTTAGTATATTTATAGTATATATAGTAACACCAATCTGTCATTCAGTCAGTGTCAGTTACACGCAAGAGAAAAGAAAAATGTGTCAAAATCAGACTCAATCAACAATCATCAGTGTCCAAACAATTTGGGCAAAATCGGGGAGGCTGTAATAAGTTACATTTGACAAAAAGGCTAAGCTAGACTGAAATCCAAAAAAAAGCTTTTTCAAGCCAGCAATGGTAGCAACCGAGCTTATGAGCAGTTATACGGATTTTTAGTGATTTTGGGTGAGTTTGTACCTTCTCGGTGATCAGCAGGTCGACACAGTGCTCGGCGGTAGTCGGCATCGAGAGCCGGTCCACCAGCGCGGGCAGACCATCGGCGGTGAGATGACCCATCATGCAGACCACCCTCGAACCGGCGTCGTGGGCGGCGGCGGCGTCCATAGTACCGATCAGCGCGTCTTCGGGGTTGCACTGCAACGCGCAGCGGAAACAGAGTCGTGAACAACTCGACACCACGTGGGGGTGCTGCGATAAGGTTTGTCGATATGGTGGAGCATTCGAGTAGCAGAAATCTTTTCGGATTTCGTGTATTGATTGGAATATTCCAGGCTTTCATAGCTACAAAACAAATGTATGAGATATTCACGAGTTAAAGAGTATAGTCCAATCTGACTTAGTGCTCGAATCCAAACGGTCGGGTACGCAATGACATACCTTGTCAAGGTGTTATCACACCGTGGTTTCACCGTGTGACAATTGGCGCTCGAAGCCAAGCGGTCTGGTGGGCAATTGCACACATTATCAGGCTGTTCTCACACCGTGGTTTCACCGTGTCACTTGGCGCTCGAATCCAAGCGGAATTTCGGGTGCGCAATTTGGCACACATTATCAAGCTGTTATCACACCGTGGTCTCACCGAGTCACTTGGTGCTACAATTACAAATGATCGGGTGCACAATCGCACACTTTGCCAATCTGGCGTGGTAGGAGCAGGAGTAGGTTAGAAAATAAGAAAAATAATGAATAAGAGATTCCATGAAAACTTAAATGTGTCTCTGCTGTCAAGTGGGAGTGAGCCAGATCTCATCTCATCTCATCTCACCGCAATGTCGCCGTACTGTGAGATCTGCGCTGCGCCCAGCACGACCAGATCGATATGTCCTCCACGCAGCATCGACGCGCTCTGGTGGCTGGAGACGAAGCTGATGCCTTCCTGCGCCATCACGGTCCTCTTGGAGCCGTCCACCAGCTCAGCATCCACCTGGACCATCCACCAGCATCCACACGGTGGGTTAAAGAGATTCGGTGATGAGGGGCAGAGGAAACGGAGAACCAATACTCAAACACCTGGCCAAAAAATACGAAAATACAAACTACTCACTTGATTTTTTTCAAATTTTAGGAATTTATTAAACATGTCGCAGGATCTTTAATTTCCCTATTTAGTCAAAATCTAACCACGAGGAAAGAAAAGTTTTCGAATTTATACAAAATTTTCCGGACGATTTTCCTTCAGAATTTGATAATTTTAATCACTGTAATGTTTTTTGTTCACATATCCTAACATTTCATTCAATACACATTATTTTAGAAGTTCCTTGTGATAAACTTCGAGCATTCAACAAGTCCTACGCTAGTAGGTCTGACCCCGCCATTCTAGGAAAATATGTTTTTTATCGTTTTGTAACCTGACGGTAGATTTGCTAGTAGTGACTGATTCATAAAATGTTGAAATTTTTACCAATATCTAACGTTATTTTTATTAAAATTGAAATTTTACCTATTTTCACACTTTCAAATCTAAAAAACGTTTCAAAATTCAACTAATACGTATATAAGTCTACAAAGTGGGCCATCTGTTTTAATGCGGTTCGATAGTTGCCTTCAAACCGAACACCCTTTTTTCCAATTTATTTTCGCCAGAGAGCCCATGCTAATGGACATAGCCGAAATCACTACAAGATTTCCTTCACCGGGCGTACTCGTTTTACCTACGTCCATCGACCGGTATATCCGACTAGCCTCGGTCAACATTCGCAGCCCCATTAGACCAATTCTATTTGAGTTGGCACAAATAAATTCGGTCAGTTGATTTCCCAAAGGGTTTTTATTTTGGCGAGTATATTTTCCGACGGTTTGTTTATAGGAGGTCAGTTACTAGCAGAGGTACCCATAGGATTTGTAAGCACAAGAAATTAATGGCGTGAAACGGGGCCATTGATAGACGAATCCATCGCAGTATTGTCTTAACTTACTGACGATGAAATAATCATACTATGCCCTACGCAAAGTTCCGAACAATGGCTGGTTTTAGTTCATGGCTGCAGCATCCTTAGAGCACCTAGGTCTTATGCATTTGTTGGTACAACCATGGAGTAAGTAAGGCTACTTACTGGTGGTATAGCCTTATCTTACTCTACGGTACAACAAATTGATCTCCATATTTAATGGAGTCATGGAGTCAAAGAGTCATGGGGTCATGGGGTCGTGGGCCAACCTCGTCCCGTGTCTCAGGGAACGGTCCGATGCCGAGGGCGCCACTGGTGGTGAGGACTCGGACCGCCGGTTCGGGGATGATGATTCGAGGAAACTGGCTGGGGCATCCGGGGCCGATATATACTGGGTGCTAAGGTTCAATTGGCTGTCGCTTTGTTGTAACTTGTAAGTGTTGGCTGTGCAGTGGGGGAACGAAGCGGATTGTATATCGTTCTGAAAAGGTAGGGGCTGGAGATTATCGAGTTAAGCAACACCGGCAATGGGCGTTGTCTCGGATGGGTGACCGCCGAATAAATTAATCGATGGAGCTGAACTGTATGAATCCATGGTGCCAAAGATGTGTAGATATTGAACCTACTATACTGGTGAAGAGCTGGACTCGATTTCTCATGCGGGCATTTGTGGGCAAAAAATATTTCGATTATAATTTTGGTTTCTGGTACCAAGGTCGTCGATGATCAATCCTATTAACTAAGTTTGACGGATGCCTTTGGTCGGTCATTGGTCTGGTCTTATCCGACGCGCAGTTTTTATCAATGATTTTGAAAATTTTACTAGGTAGGTAATACCTACAAAAAGATCAAAATAAGACCCCCGAATTCTGCACCCCCAAATGTATATCATATAGATTTAAGCGTATGGTGTCGTGACTTATTGCAAATAGCATGGTAATGAACGTATAGTCAATTTTTTTTGAGGAAATCAAATTCCGGGAAATCCACTGCTGAATAGAAGTCCAGTGTTGTATTTTATTTCCAAGTGGCCCGATGTAACGAGCCCGACTGTTGTCGGCATTGCGCTAAGGATACACGAACTGCAATCTTGCAGCTCCCACGCGACGCGTCTCAGGACCACGTCCAACGACGGATTGGACGGCAGATCGGGCAACAGACTCTTCACTCCAACCTCGCTGGCAGGCATCAGCGTCAGATTCTGCAAACCACCAGTCGGATAATTTAGTTTCCGAAGGAAATATCTTGGGATTCAGAAAAAAATATTTAACGTGGGTAATTGAATGATAAGGCTACAAAACTTGACTCTTAGGTCCAGTTTTTCAGTGACCTGTCAACTTTTTAACAGTCCGTTAATGTGTAATTGCCATGGCCACTGCCAATTGTGTGCATTGTTAGTGTGTTAACAGACCGTTAAATAATAAATAAGCCACTGCAAATCTGGCCTTGAACTTAAATGTTTAACATTTAAAAACATCTTGGTTATTCCAATTCCAACAAAAAGTTCGAAACACCCTAAAGATCGGAAACTCTCGAACTGAAATGTATTGCTGGTGAATTGTCGCAATTAACACGATTTAATGGAGCGATTAAAAACGCTAATGACGATGGCGGATGGATTCGCACTAAATTTAATGAACATTTCTCCAGGGGGAATCGATGAAAGTGCGTTTCACCATTACGGAGCGGAGAATATCTGCTTAACTACTAATTTTACTGCAGAATCTGCTGCTGAGCTTTTCAAAGTATCCGATACGCACTAATTTCAATATTTCAATATTTCAATATTGCTGCCTTCGTACCCAAGTTTGCTGCGAAAATGACACCTTTCAATCATTCAATGCATACTGTTATGAAACAGTCAATTCAAGCACACGCGCGTCCATAGCCTAAGGAAAATCGGATTTCCGCGACATCAACGAGCGTGCCACGAAGTCTCACCTCGAACCGATGATTGACTTTGACCTTGACTAGTCTCTTGACGAGGGCTCCGGGCATATGGATGACTTCGGGAGGAAGCCCGCCGGGAGGCAGTAGCTCCTCTGTCTCCGAGATGGTCACTTTTGCAGCGCCGCACATCGTGTCGTTGAAGCCGCGAGCAGTGCCCCTAAACAATGAAGCTGCATAACACTCATCATGTCATTTTATGCGAACCATTTTATGAGAAATCGATGATATTTTGTGTGTGAAATGGTATTTCTGGGGCAAAAATATGTGTTTGTCCTAAATAATTTCATAATAACAACACGTCAACTTGACGTGTTTTCACTTCACAAATATAGTTTCCACTAAAACTTACCTACATTGAAAGTTAATCTTGTGTATTGATTTCAGATTAAACAAAACTCTGGTGAATAGGTACCTGAATTATTTACGCGTATAATGTTTTTTTTTGCAAAATGTAGTGAATTCTCGTTCGTATGTCAAATGGTAGCCATATTTTTCCGCATTCAAAAGTGGAAAATTCGGTGTGGCCAGATCTGTTTTGGTGATGCGGGAAGCATCTAGTAACTTTTGCATTTGATGTTGGTACCTCCGACCCGAGCGCCTTATTTGCTCGCTCAGCTGTGCCATTCAAACGGATGTTCGAATTTTTTTAAATGTATCGTTCACATAATGGTTACGGTGCAGTATGTTCGTCGAAAATAAGAAAACAGATGTTTTCAAAATCAAAAAAGCAAAGTGCAACTTGGCATGTAAGTGCACAGAGTGTTCATGGTGAAGAAGACACAAGCTAGTGGCCGGATACTCAAAAGCAGCTACCTACTAGATTGATCGAGATGGAAAAGGTTTCGTTACCCCAAAGATTCACTGCATCAGGTAGTGCTCCATGACGCCAAATATGGGCAAGTAATAATTATCAAGAGTTTCTAGCAATCATCAAACAACAATCCTGCAAAACCGAGGCTTCGTTCACATTGCGCATCTTTATCGTTGTTGGATTTGTATATGTCTCGCAGTAAAACATTAGGGGTTAATTGATGATACCATCTTATTACTTTAGAATCTGCTTTGAGTTGTTGCTTGCGAATGCACAGCAAAACCTAACCATACCTCGCATCATCAGATATCATCGTTGCATTCCATACATCATTGATCGCCAAGTAATGTTTTACGTTTCGGGCCTCACGTTTCCGCTAATAGGTTAAAAGCTTGAAGAATGACAATCAAGCTATTAGGAGATATATAATTTTGAAAATCTTTTCAACAAAGTAACGATCATCGATGATCACACCGATGATAGAACTTGATGAACTTATCAAAACACCGAATGGGACCTCCGACTCCAATCTATGCAGCTGACACAACGCCCACGCGTATACCCACCGGAAACACAGGTTGCCGAACACGTCCGCCTTCCACGCTCTGACCAGCGCGAAGTCACCCCTCAACGCAGTCTCGAGCACGTATTGCCGCCCCTCGAACGCATGACACTCCTTGGCGCTGGTGATCGCCGGTTCGTTTCCGCGATGGGTCACCGACCCACCCTGCTCGACCTCTGACCCGACGCCAACGGGGGTGTAGAACGCTGCGATGCCCGCCGCAGCCGCGCGCAGCCGTTCTGACAGCGTGCCCTGTGCGCAGCGGTGGCAGGCACGATTTTACTTGTCAGTAGCGCAGAGGTGGCAGGGATGTCGTTAGATGTTAGATGTGGTAAATGGGACGTCGTTTATTTGGCGCAGCGGTCTTAGGGATGCCGTTACTTGTTAGTTGCTGACCGCACAGCTGCACGAGCTCTCAGGGTGCGGTGCCACTGTGGTGTCACGTGTTGAACGTTTGTTGACAAGGGGAGCGAAATGTAATGTACCTATCGTCCTTACGAATGGAACTGAGGGTGTGGGATGAATGGTCACCCATCTAGTGACATGTTGCTTAACTTCGACGATCACACTACAAGCGGTGTATAGGCACATTCAAAATGACAAACCATTCAGAGCGAACTGAGTTGACGGATTTGAACACGCGACAAGGAGATACATCTTAATAAAACCATCAGAGCCAACAACAAAAAAATACAGAAAAAAATACAGAAACGGCGTTGGCGACAGCGATTGGGAAATTCGTTCCAAAACAAAATGCGATTCCGACCCGCAATAGTGCTCTACGTCGCATCTCCGGCCCACCTGTGGCACCAGTTGCAGTTCCAGCTCCCCCCGCGCGAACATCTCCTGCGCCACCTTGCTGTGCCGGACGTGTGACGTCACCAGACACTTGACCCGACGGTGACGTAGCAGTTGACCCAGGCCGCCCTCGTCGTTGCCGGCGTCGCCGACGACGAGCGTCAGTCCGGTGCGCTGTTGATGGTCCAGCTCGTTCAGGAGCACCTCGGGGGAGCCGCACAGGCCGAAGCCTGCAACGGGGAGTTGGTGGGGAGTCTTAGACCGGGGAGGTGGACGTGGAAGCCAGCACTGTCCGAAGCCTGCAACGGGGAGCTGGTGGGCAGTCTTAGATCGGGGTGTTGTACATTGAGGCCTGCACTGTCCGAAGCCAGCAACTGGGAGTTTGTGGGAAGTCTATGACTAGGGAGTTGGTACATGGAAGGCTGCATTTTCCGAAACCTGTAATGGAGAGATAATGGGGAGTCTTTGACTTGGCCGGGGAGCTGGACATGGGAAGCTGCAACAGAGGAGTCCGTGACAGGGAGGATGAGCACGAGGAGTCTGTTTCCAAAATCGCGCTGGTTAAGTACTACTACATTTGGTTGGCGGGAATATTTGGTTGGGACTAGCGAGAAGAGGGACACAGACACTTTAGAGCTTAGCACTTACCACTTAATTACATTCGCTGCTACGTTGAAAATGGATTTCATAATTAATATGATCTAGGAAGATTTGTCATGAATTGGAGCTGGAACAACGACAACAGGTCGAAGATGTCCATGTGGGAACGACTATGTGTCAGCATTAATTTTTTTCCTATAGACAAAATACAAACTGATTTTCCTTCAGCCACTCGGGGAAATACACAAGTCTCATATGATATCGCTGCTGCTCGCAAGGAACTATTTTTTTAAATTATAATATTTTTACGCTTACTGACCTCCGACGAGAATGGTGGAGCCATCTTTGATATCTGCCAGCGCCTCACAGGGCTTGTAGATCTTCCTTCGCTTTGGGTGTGCTGGCTTCTGCAAGAAGGATACACACCGACAACCAATCTTCCTCGCGCTCAGGCTTTGGCAATGTAACATCCCAAACTATCGGTCCAACATCAAACAAGATCTAACCTCTCAGAAAATCGATTTTCTTATTTTTGCATGTCAGCTGTGAAAAGCTGTATCCAGCAGGCCATTTCTTCCTTGGCTTTCCACTAGTTAAACCCCAACACAGCCTCCTCGAAGCCATCCACGATTGTCCAATGGAGCCATAAAAATTCACGCATAAAATTACTGCTCATTTGAAGTTGAAATTTTATTCACGAGGCAAATACACATTCAAAAAACTATTAAAAAGTAGCTTTCATAATCTGTCAATCAATCTTCACCCAAATTCAATACAAATATGACATTTTCAATTTTTATGCGTACTATTTTGGCTCTTGAGTAAAGTTCTCAATAATTATAAAAAAATGATCACAGCTCTCTTCCGGAATTGACTCATCATTATAAGTAACCGAACCAAAAGACAATGTTCATATCAAAAAGAGCTCTGCCTAATGGCACTATCCAACTCCAACATAACCTGCCGCTCAGTTAAAAACCCCCTCCAACCTCTTCTGCACCCCCAACAGTTCCATAACAATCGGCCGAGACGTGGCCGACGCCAACTGGCCCAGCTGTTCGACCAGGAACACCGGCTCATCCACCATCCGCTTCAAGTACGTCGCTCGTCCGTCCAGATAAAGCCTCAACTCCACCCCCTCCTCCACCCCTAACCGGTCCAGCCGCGACACATCGCCCCTGGCGAGCACCGCGCGCAACTCGGCCATCTCCGTGACCGACGCCTCCACCAGTCTCTCGCGCTGCTCGTTCCTCAGTTGCACCAGACCGCCGACAGGGGAGGACGCTAACCGTCGCGTCGCCGGCCAAACCGAACGGTTTGGCATGTTGGAAACACCGGTTCTCGGGAGATCACCGAAGTTAAGTAACATCGCGCTGGGTCAGGTGTTTGATGGGTGACCATCATTCACATGGTCAGTTCTGTTCGGGAGAGAGGTTGGAGGGTTTGAAGTTAGAACAACAACTTTACTCGCCTTGCTTATCAACCTCTCGACAGCACGGATTAGTGGAGGAATCCTGTTGTTCGAGTTGTACCGTCCTTCGGAAGGGACGTAAAGCCGGTGGTCCCGTTGGTGCTTTTCGACAGGAGTAGGATACGTGCCGGCACCGGGTTTCCCCTCCTCCCTTCTAGACTAGGTTAGGTTCATCATCACCCTCATCATCACCATTTCATTCACCGACGCCATTAGACCAGTGCCAAAGGGCCAGTTGTCAAAACAGTGCGTCGTTAAGCACCAATAATCATCAATCAGCCGGCTGCAAGTCGTTCAGCAAATCGAGGATCTTGGCGAACAGTCGCTTGACTTGAGCGATCACGGCAACTTCGTCGGGCGGCAATGCTTCTCTCTTGCAGCTGCAAGCAACTCTGTCGATTATGCATTTTCTTTTTGCGGCCGGAGAGGTTGATGGGCTGCGGACCCAGGGGGCGCCGTAGGTGAATCCGCAGATGCAGTTGGCTCTGTCGATCTGGCACCATTGCGCTGGTGGGATCACCGGCGGTGCTCCTGGCGGTGTTCCTGGCGGTGCTGCTGGCGGTGCTCCTGGCGGTGCTCCTGGTGGATATCCCGGAGAGGCCGGCGCTGAAGGACTTGCTGGAGGAGTTGGAGGTATCGGCGGTGTCTCTGGCGGAGTTATCGGTGGTGTCGCTGGCGGAGTTGCCGGTGGTGTCGCGGGTGGAGTTGCCGGTGGTGTCGCGGGTGGAGTTGCCGGTGGTGTCGCTGGCGGAGTTGCCGGTGGTGTAGGCAACAGCGGCGGAGGTCCCGGTGGTGAAGGCAACAGCGGCGGAGGTCCCGGGGGTGTAGGCAACAGCGGCGGAGGTCCCGGTGGTGAAGGCAACAGCGGCGGAGGTCCCGGGGGTGTAGGCAACAGCAGCGGAGGTCCCGGTGGTGTCGCTGGCGGAGTTGCCGGTGGTGTTGCTGCTGGTATCGCTATAGGTGCCGGTGGTAATATTGGCGGTGTCCCATGTAGAATTCCCGTTTGTGACCATGGCGGTGTTAGCGGTGGCGGAGGTCCTGGCGGTGTTTCCGGAAGCGGAAATAGCGGCCATTCCGGTTGCGGGCTCTCCGTCGGGTAGAAGGCGAAGTGTCGCCAGCTGCAGATGCAGTGACGCAGGTCGACGCCGCACCAGCAGAACTCGTTCGTCTTGTTCAAGCAACTGCATAGACAACAACAAGACATTACTGACAAACATCTTGTTGAAGCAACTGCATAGACAACAACAAGACATTACTGACAAACATCTTGTTCAAGCAACTGCATAGACAACAACAAGACATTACTGACAAACATCTTGTTCAAGCAACTGCATAGACAACAACAAGACATTACTGACAAACATCTTGTTCAAGCAACTGCATAGACAACAACAAGACATTACTGACAAACATCTTGTTCAAGCAACTGCATAGACAACAACAAGATATTACTGACAAACATCTTGTTCAAGCAACTGCATAGACAACAACAAGACATTACTGACAAACATCTTGTTGAAGCAACTGCATAGACAACAACAAGACATTACTGACAAACATCTTGTTCAAGCAACTGCATAGACAACAACAAGACATTACTGACAAAACATCTTGTTCAAGCAACTGCATAGACAACAACAAGACATAACTGACAAACATCTTGTTCAAGCAACTGCATAGACAACAACAAGATATTACTGACAAACATCTTGTTCAAGCAACTGCATAGACAACAACAAGACATTACTGACAAACATCTTGTTCAAGCAACTGCATAGACAACAACAAGACATTACTGACAAACATCTTGTTCAAGCAACTGCATAGACAACAACAAGACATAACTGACAAACATCTTGTTCAAGCAACTGCATAGACAACAACAAGACATTACTGACAAACATCTTGTTCAAGCAACTGCATAGACAACAACAAGACATAACTGACAAACATCTTGTTCAAGCAACTGCATAGACAACAACAAGACATTACTGACAAACATCTTGTTCAAGCAACTACATAGACAACAACAAGACATTACTGACAAACATCTTGTTCAAGCAACTGCATAGACAACCACAAGACATAACTGACAAACATCTTGTTCAAGCAACTGCATAGACAACAACAAGACATAACTGACAAACATCTTGTTCAAGCAACTGCATAGACAACAACAAGACATTACTGACAAACATCTTGTTCAAGCAACTGCATAGACAACAACAAGACATTACTGACAAACATCTTGTTCAAGCAACTGCATAGACAACAACAAGACATAACTGACAAACATCTTGTTCAAGCAACTGCATAGACAACAACAAGACATAACTGACAAACATCTTGTTCAAGCAACTGCATAGACAACAACAAGACATTACTGACAAACATCTTGTTCAAGCAACTGCATAGACAACAACAAGACATTACTGACAAACATCTTGTTCAAGCAACTGCATAGACAACAACAAGACATTACTGACAAACATCTTGTTCAAGCAACTGCATAGACAACAACAAGACATTACTGACAAACATCTTGTTCAAGCAACTGCATAGACAACAACAAGACATTACTGACAAACATCTTGTTCAAGCAACTGCATAGACAACAACAAGACATTACTGACAAACATCTTGTTCAAGCAACTGCATAGACAACAACAAGACATTACTGACAAACATCTTGTTCAAGCAACTACATAGACAACAACAAGACATTACTGACAAACATCTTGTTCAAGCAACTGCATAGACAACAACAAGACATAACTGACAAACATCTTGTTCAAGCAACTGCATAGACAACAACAAGACATTACTGACAAACATCTTGTTCAAGCAACTGCATAGACAACAACAAGACATTACTGACAAACATCTTGTTTAAGCAACTGCATAGACAACAACAAGACATTACTGACAAACATCTTGTTCAAGCAACTGCATAGACAACAACAAGACATAACTGACAAACATCTTGTTCAAGCAACTGCATGGACAACAACAAGACATAACTGACAAACATCTTGTTCAAGCAACTGCATAGACAACAACAAGACATAACTGACAAACATCTTGTTCAAGCAACTGCATAGACAACAACAAGACATTACTGACAAACATCTTGTTCAAGCAACTGCATAGACAACAACAAGACATTACTGACAAACATCTTGTTCAAGCAACTGCACAGACAACAACAAGACATAACTGACAAACATCTTGTTCAAGCAACTGCATAGACAACAAGAAGACATAACTGACAAACATCTTGTTCAAGCAACTGCACGGACAACAACAAGACATTACTGACAAACATCTTGTTCAAGCAACTGCACAGACAACAACAAGACATTACTGACAAACATCTTGTTCAAGCAACTGCACAGACAACAACAAGACATTACTGACAAACATCTTGTTCAAGCAACTGCATAGACAACAACAAGACATTACTGACAAACATCTTGTTCAAGCAACTGCATAGACAACAACAAGACATTACTGACAAACATCTTGTTCAAGCAACTGCACAGACAACAACAAGACATAACTGACAAACATCTTGTTGAAGCAACTGCATAGACAACAACAAGACATTACTGACAAACATCTTGTTCAAGCAACTGCACAGACAACAACAAGACATAACTGACAAACATCTTGTTCAAGCAACTGCATAGACAACAACAAGACATTACTGACAAACATCTTGTTCAAGCAACTGCATAGACAACAACAAGACATTACTGACAAACATCTTGTTCAAGCAACTGCATAGACAACAACAAGACATAACTGACAAACATCTTGTTCAAGCAACTGCATAGACAACAACAAGACATTACTGACAAACATCTTGTTCAAGCAACTGCATAGACAACAACAAGACATTACTGACAAACATCATGTTCAAGCAACTGCATAGACAACAACAAGACATAACTGACAAACATCTTGTTCAAGCAACTGCAAAGACAACAACAAGACATTACTGACAAACATCTTGTTCAAGCAACTGCATAGACAACAACAAGACATTACTGACAAACATCTTGTTCAAGCAACTGCATAGACAACAACAAGACATTACTGACAAACATCTTGTTCAAGCAACTGCATAGACAACAACAAGACATTACTGACAAACATCTTGTTCAAGCAACTGCATAGACAACAACAAGACATAACTGACAAACATCTTGTTCAAGCAACTGCATAGACAACAACAAGACATTACTGACAAACATCTTGTTCAAGCAACTGCATAGACAACAACAAGACATTACTGACAAACATCTTGTTCAAGCAACTGCATAGACAACAACAAGACATTACTGACAAACATCTTGTTCAAGCAACTGCATAGACAACAACAAGACATAACTGACAAACATCTTGTTCAAGCAACTGCATAGACAACAACAAGACATTACTGACAAACATCTTGTTCAAGCAACTGCATAGACAACAACAAGACATAACTGACAAACATCTTGTTCAAGCAACTCCATAGACAACAACAAGACATTACTGACAAACATCTTGTTCAAGCAACTGCATAGACAACAACAAGACATAACTGACAAACATCTTGTTCAAGCAACTACATAGACAACAACAAGACATTACTGACAAACATCTTGTCAAAGCAACTGCATAGACAACAACAAGACATACTGACAAACATCTTGTTCAAGCAACTGCATAGACAACAACAAGACATTACTGACAAACATCTTGTTCAAGCAACTACATAGACAACAACAAGACATTACTGACAAACATCTTGTTCAAGCAACTGCATAGACAACAACAAGACATAACTGACAAACATCTTGTTCAAGCAACTGCATAGACAACAACAAGACATTACTGACAAACATCTTGTTCAAGCAACTGCATAGACAACAACAAGACATTACTGACAAACATCTTGTTCAAGCAACTGCATAGACAACAACAAGACATAACTGACAAACATCTTGTTCAAGCAACTGCATAGACAACAACAAGACATTACTGACAAACATCTTGTTCAAGCAACTGCATAGACAACAACAAGACATTACTGACAAACATCATGTTCAAGCAACTGCATAGACAACAACAAGACATAACTGACAAACATCTTGTTCAAGCAACTGCATAGACAACAACAAGACATTACTGACAAACATCTTGTTCAAGCAACTGCATAGACAACAACAAGACATTACTGACAAACATCTTGTTCAAGCAACTGCATAGACAACAACAAGACATTACTGACAAACATCTTGTTCAAGCAACTGCATAGACAACAACAAGACATTACTGACAAACATCTTGTTCAAGCAACTGCATAGACAACAACAAGACATAACTGACAAACATCTTGTTCAAGCAACTGCATAGACAACAACAAGACATTACTGACAAACATCTTGTTCAAGCAACTGCATAGACAACAACAAGACATTACTGACAAACATCTTGTTCAAGCAACTGCATAGACAACAACAAGACATTACTGACAAACATCTTGTTCAAGCAACTGCATAGACAACAACAAGACATAACTGACAAACATCTTGTTCAAGCAACTGCATAGACAACAACAAGACATTACTGACAAACATCTTGTTCAAGCAACTGCATAGACAACAACAAGACATAACTGACAAACATCTTGTTCAAGCAACTCCATAGACAACAACAAGACATTACTGACAAACATCTTGTTCAAGCAACTGCATAGACAACAACAAGACATAACTGACAAACATCTTGTTCAAGCAACTACATAGACAACAACAAGACATTACTGACAAACATCTTGTCAAAGCAACTGCATAGACAACAACAAGACATACTGACAAACATCTTGTTCAAGCAACTGCATAGACAACAACAAGACATTACTGACAAACATCTTGTTCAAGCAACTACATAGACAACAACAAGACATTACTGACAAACATCTTGTTCAAGCAACTGCATAGACAACAACAAGACATAACTGACAAACATCTTGTTCAAGCAACTGCATAGACAACAACAAGACATTACTGACAAACATCTTGTTCAAGCAACTGCATAGACAACAACAAGACATTACTGACAAACATCTTGTTCAAGCAACTGCATAGACAACAACAAGACATTACTGACAAACATCTTGTTCAAGCAACTGCATAGACAACAACAAGACATAACTGACAAACATCTTGTTCAAGCAACTGCATAGACAACAACAAGACATTACTGACAAACATCTTGTTCAAGCAACTGCATAGACAACAACAATATATTACTGACAAACATCTTGTTCAAGCAACTGCATAGACAACAACAAGACATTACTGACAAACATCTTGTTCAAGCAACTGCATAGACAACAACAAGACATTACTGACAAACATCTTGTTGAAGCAACTGCACAGACAACAACAAGATATTACTGACAAACATCTTGTTCAAGCAACTGCATAGACAACAACAAGACATAACTGACAAACATCTTGTTCAAGCAACTGCATAGACAACAACAAGACATTACTGACAAACATCTTGTTCAAGCAACTGCATAGACAACAACAAGACATAACTGACAAACATCTTGTTCTAGCAACTGCATAGACAACAACAAGACATAACTGACAAACATCTTGTTCAAGCAACTGCATAGACAACAACAAGACATAACTGACAAACATCTTGTTCAAGCAACTGCATAGACAACAACAAGACATAACTGACAAACATCTTGTTCAAGCAACTGCATAGACAACAACAAGACATTACTGACAAACATCTTGTTCAAGCAACTGCATAGACAACAACAAGACATTACTGACAAACATCTTGTTCAAGCAACTGCATAGACAACAACAAGACATTACTGACAAACATCTTGTTCAAGCAACTGCATAGACAACAACAAGACATTACTGACAAACATCTTGTTCAAGCAACTGCATAGACAACAACAAGACATTACTGACAAACATCTTGTTCAAGCAACTGCACAGACAACAACAAGACATTACTGACAAACATCTTGTTCAAGCAACTGCATAGACAACAACAAGACATAACTGACAAACATCTTGCTCAAGCAACTGCACAGACAACAACATGACAATATTGACAAACGCATCATTCACATTTCGTCCGCACGCATGTGGAATTGAAATTAATCACAAGTCAGAGAGTTTTGTAATTCAGCTTTTCATTGCAAAAGCTGAAAAGCTGACGGTAGCAAATGAAAACTCCCATGAGCTTAATTTCATATAAAGCAGGGTTTACTTTCTGAAAGGCTTGTCTTTAAGAGGCGATATCGTATGCTTATGGAGGTTGCATGCCTGAAATTCCATCCCGATTTATATTCCTCTTCGGGGATTCGGCGACCTTTTCACCGAGTTCGATGACCACGGGGTGGAGGATGTTTTTGATGGTTCACACTAATTTTCACCTGTTTATCGAAGTTTTTAATAAAGGTTCTTACCTGGATTCTCCTTGAAGCTGGCTCTTGAGACTGAACGCATTGCCGACGATTTCCGGCGGGTGGAGAAGGAAGCAACGACAGTTCTCTTTGTCGACGGCGCAGGACCTTGTTTTGTGCTTCCAGTCTTTAGCCGTTTTGATGGACATCGGTGAAAGAAACGCTTAGTTTACGTGACACTGTTTGGTGAGCATGCTGCTAGGCTGCCATTGCATACTGCTATACGGCTTCTCGAACAATCTTCAAGTTTCATTATGTTAATTGATTTTTCGGATAAAAATGAGAAAAACAATCAAAACGTCGCTTTGAAGAGAAGTGCTTTAGATAAAGCAGTTAAAATTTTACAGAAGCGTAATGTTAGAACGGTTAAAGTTTGGTCTAAATTTATTAAATAGTTTGGCCGTTCGAGTATGAAACGTAGATTTAAAAAAATGGAAAATTTCGTACAAACTGAATTTAACCATTGTTGTACATAGAATGTGCAGAAAATGATTTTGAAGCAATTCTAAAAATTTAATCGAAGACTATTCAGTCGTTTGCCCTGTGTAGAGCACGAACAAACAGACAAAAAACAAATCAATTCAATTCAAGAAAAAACAACAATTCACGAATTTAAGTAAATAATTAAAATGAGATTGGATACTCAGACTCAGCTCGTGCAATCCTTAAATTGAGGGTGAATTGTTTGCGTTAAGGGTTGGACTTACATCGAAGAGTTGCCTTGCGCGTTGTGTTCTGCCAGCGCCGTCGCCAAACACAAGGCCACCAGCAAGAAGCTACGCAGCAGCTGCATAACATAACATCTTCAAGTTATTGCAAGTTTAAACGTTGAAATAGTTGGCAATTCTCTTTTTGTGGTGGATTTCGCTCGAAATCCCGGTACGGATACAAATTTTGGAATGGAAATTTCGTTTCTAATTCAGGAAAGTATTTTGCACCGGTATATTTTACTCCAGGCAAGACTTTATGCTATATCTTCCTAAGAATCATTTTAATTATTTCTTAAGACTCGCGTCTCCCTAATCTTAGCACGTATGTTTTCAAAAAAGATTTTAGTTTTTAACAAAGTATGAATGCCAAGTTCCGAATTCAAACTTTTCCCGACGTTTCGCAAAGATACGTGTTGCTTGCCTGCTTTACCAAGTGTCTAAACTCGAGTGCTCGATGAGGAAGGTGATATGAAAAAGCTGAAAATTTTCGTATAAACTAATTTTTGAGTAAAGTTGTTAGTCGCCTCGCATCTTCGCTCAAAATGCGGCTTATGGCATGGTGTCTGTATTCGTGCCAAGGAAAATTAAAATGCACTAAGTGTATTTATTTATCGTTTACATTACTACAGCTTTATGAACATTATCCAAAATTCGGAAATTATACAGTAATAGATATGGTCTCATTCTCTCAGTGGCTGCAATAAGTTATAATAATTATCTTTGTCCTTATAAGATATATCTTTAAATCTATATAACTATAATAACAATTTTCAAAATACAGTGTACCTACTTATAAACTTTCTGTTTCTGAATAGTTACTGTTTCAGAACTCCGACCAAAGTGTATATATATATCCTTTGGTGATACGACATTATCAATCTCTGAGCAATTGGTAATAAGTAATTCAGAGAAAAGTTACCGAAATGTTACTCACCATCGTGCTTGCAGGATAAACCTATAGCGTTACTCTCTTTGGCAAAGATAACTTGACAATAACAATATTTTCTTGCAGCAGCCGAATGTGTCCTTTTTATTCTCGAAATATGATAGCGTCATTTGCGTCATCTTCAGATTACCTGCTAAACGAGAATTTACCAAAGAGCGATGACCCAACCAAATTGGCAAACGCAAACCTGCGTCCAAAAAAAAGATTTGGTTCTCGAAGTGTCCATAAGGTTGATGGCATGCTGTGTTTAACATTTTCCTGGGTGTGTATGACGTAGGTTATACGTCAGACTGCATGCGTTTTGTATATATATAGTTTCTTAATTTATAAATTGTCAAGCAAAAGATCTTAAGCCCCAAACCTGATTTAATTAATTTATTTCATTTCTTCGTTAGCCCAACCTGACCCATGAAAAACTGGGGGGAGATGATGCCCTATCCAACTGCTTCGCGGATGTGGTCAATGCTCCCTTTGTGTTATCTGTTAATATTTAACAAACAAAAAAACACTTGTTTTAAAATAAATAAAAATCTGCGGTCTATCACATCCCCCACAGCCATTCAAAAAAATAATTTATGAATGTCTGCTTTCAAAATTTGTGTGAAATTGGTTGGTAGCTGAGGTCTTCTCGGGACATGCGAAGACAGCCAAGACCCAACTCACCGTTAAAAGGCACAAATCAATCAGTTAACCGAGACATTAGCGTTGTGAAACGGCACACACCAATCAAGTAATCAGAAGGGTTGCATCCCCTGTAATCGTGACCGAACAATCGCTTTTTCACTGTCATCTGCAAAATTGCATTCCCTCTACAGAAAGGTCGATAATGAACATGCCGTTTTCATGCTAATAGTAATATTGGTAAAATGCCTTGCAAGATAGGACCTCAATTCACGATTGTTCGATCACGATTTTCTTTTGTATTTTGTATTTATTATTTCAGTTTCATTTTTATCTTTACAGTATATAATACATGAGGGTGGTATTTGAAACACGTCGAAATGTATATAGTTAACAGCTTTTTTCAAAATAATAAAATTATTCAACACAATATAAAATTACTTGCATCTTTACACACATTTATTACAAATTACGCATACACCAACGCATTACATAAACACTATTCAGACTTATTAAATTCTTCATATTCTTTTAGATTATAGAAACAATTTTTCTATTAAAAATGACTAAGTTTTACTTTATTTGGTTCCTACTAATTTGTATAAGTTTCAATTCATTTGGCAGTAAGTTAAAATTATGTGCTCCAGTGAAGTTAGAATCAGCAATTTTTATTTTAAAATGGTTGTGTTCATTTAGTTTCGCCCTAGTGTTTTTTCCATGTCCCCTGTTGCGTTTAAAACGAGAGGGATTGTCATAAACATCAATATCTAATATGTATAAATACATGTTACTGTTAAGTTATTTAGTTTTTTTAACTTTCTCGGCAAGTCTGCCTTTGACAAAGTCGAGCTAAAATCCTCACCGCCCTTTTCTGAAGTTTCAAAACATCTGCTGATATTTTTAACGAGCCCCATGCAATAATTCCAAATTTTACAATTTAGTCTAGGAGCCAATCTCCAAAAGACGTCTAGAAACATGATTCCGCTAAACATTTCGCGAACAATATGGACACTAGTATCAAAAGTTTCGTCTTGATGCCGGCTATCATTTCTACCCTGTGTGCAAAGTCGCAGGTGCGACTGGAAGCCGCGGCCGGAGGTCAAAGGTCACGCGCGGGCCTTTCTTTGCCTGGCTTGTAGCTACTAAACCATAAGTCGCACAATCGTAATTTTTATTGCAATGTCTCCGTATTATTGCAGGCTTTCATGATAAATATTTTTATTGGTGATTTTTTTCAGGTTTATGCTAAAAATTTAGTTTTTTCGTAAAAAGTGATCTGTGAGACTTTAGTTTTACATCATTTGCTTCGAAATGAGCACGTATTTTTAAAAATATATTCTGTATATATCGAAAGACAATTTTGTCTTGAACACGATAATGTTTTCAAATCAGAAATTTGATAGGATTTACGCAATTGGCAGCCGTTCGCAGTGCGTGGGGTGTGGCAAAAACGCGCTTTTTCGTGCAAGAATGGCATATTATCGCATATGGTGAAAACTACGTGCAATCAGAATGGGGTTATTTTGTCTTAACTAATTTGAGAACAGGCTGCACACTGGTATCAAAAGTTTCGTCTTGATGTCAGCTATCACCTCTACCCCGTCTGCAGAGCGGCAAACGCACCTGAAGGGCGGGAGCGGAGGTCAAAGGTCACGCGCACCGCGCCTCAACTTTGCACTCAACACTGCAACTTTGCACACAGGGTAGAAATGATAGCCGGCATCAAGACGAAACTTTTGATACTAGTGTCCATATTGTTCGCGAAATGTTTAGCGAGAATTGCAAATTTGGTTGCTGGCTCCTAGACTAATTGATTAAACACTTGAAAAAAACGCTTTTCTTACTATATTTTCACTGCATTGGTTTGCTATGCAGGCTGCAATGCAAAGCAGGCTGACGCGAGTTTTTTGCATACATATCTACCATATAGTCTTCCATTTTAACCGAAAATCCAGTTCTAGGCCTAAGAGCCTACATTGATTAGTTGCTTTGATATAAAAATCATTCTTATGACTTAAATGTTTACCTAATTTAGTTCCTTTACCTTTAAATATTATAAAATAAGTCTTATCACAGTTTCGTTTTCATTTGTTAACTAGAAACCAATTATATCTAGTATTTCTAGGATAGCAGAAATATTTTCTAGAAGATTTACATTGCTTTTATACCTTCAACGACCACTCTAGTATGTTCAGCAATTAGCAAATAATACATGGGGTATACTTTCGAGGGAAGATTTGCTGCTAAATCGTTTATACATTAGCTGAACAATATTGGACCAAGTATAAAATTCTACTCTAATGGATGCAACCCTTCCGATTACTTGATTGATTTGTGCCTTTTAACGATGGGTTAGCGTTTTGGCTGTCTTCTCATGTCCCGACAAGACCTAAGGTAATCTAACCGATTTCATACATTTTGACGCAGACATTTCTAACATTATTTTTTTTATATTGGGGGGGGGGGGGGGTGATTGACCTCAGGGGGTTAAAAAATTGTGTAGAATCTAGTTTGGTTATTGAATATTTATTATATATTACTAGGCTATGCGAACACTCATATAATCGTGTTGTGGATGAGCGTAATATTTACGCTCACCCACAACGCAATTATATTGCGTGTGCGCATAGCCTAGAGGCCTTTATGATCAATTTAAAATGTTCGGCGTTAATTTAGCAGCTTTCTCAATGACATTGAATATTTCAAAACGTAAAAATCGATTTAAAGAAAAACTATTCAATTGATTTGCTTGAAATTAACACAGTATCTTCCTTTTACGATTTATAATGCACACAGTAAATTTTGTCAAAATCGGTTGAAGATAAAGTTGATTTAGTTGCAAAAAACTGCAAAATCGCTAAAAAAGCGTCATAAAAGCGCTATTTCCAAGAAAAGCGCTAAACATACAACAATGAAATTTGTACTCAAACATTAAATCGTGAGGGCCAACATATCTGGAAAGTTTCGTGAAATTATATTGAGATCCTCGGTCTCTAGAGTGGAAAACGTGTTTTGGAAAAACTGAAAAATTTCGTAAAAACTTAATAACATAAAATTTACTCGTCCGAATTGCTTCAAAAACGTGTCAGATCTAAGTTCAGAGAAAACGAAGGTCCATATAAATTTTCATCAAAATCCGTTTTGGCGTTTGGCCGGAATCGTGCGAACAAACACACAAAAAAAAAAAAAAAAAAAAAAAAAAACATTCCGGATTTTTTTAGCAGTAAAGTGAAATTGAAGATTTCGCTTCACTCGCTACGCTCGTTACGCTCATCAATTATATTTAATGGTTATTGAATACTGAGTCCCAATCTCAAACTTTTCCCGCCATTTCGCAAAGCTTGTGTTGCAAGAGCTAAATTCGAGTTTAGTTAATCAAAGTTCTAGCGTGCTTATTAGTGATTCTGCAGTACATTTCAATCAAGGAAATGAATTGGTGAGGCATGATTTAAGCCGGTCTTATCTAATTAACGAAAAAAAGCATGGATATTACCGAAAAATCGATGATTTTCATCCGATTTTTTGATGAGCGTAACGAGCGTAGCGAGTGAAGCGAAATCTTAAATTACACTTTACTGCTAAAAAAATCCGGATTTTTTTTTTTTTTTTTTTTTTTTTTTTTTTTTTTTTTGTGTTTGTTCGCGCTCTACAGGCCAAACGCCAAAACGGATTTTGATGAAAATTTCTGTGAACCTTCGTTTTCTCTAAACTTAGATCTGCCACGTTTTTGAAGCAAATCGGACGAGTAAATTTTAAGTTATTAAGTTTTTACGAAATTTTTCAGTTTTTCCAAAACACGTTTTCCACTCTAGAGGCCAAGGATCTGAATATAATTTGACGAAACTTTCCAGATATGTTAAACCCCACGATTTAATGTTTGTGTACAAATTTCATTGTTGTAAGTTTAACGCTTTTCTTGAAAATGGCGCTTTTATGACGCTTTTTTAGCGTTTTTGCAGTGTTTTGCAACTTTAGCAACATTATCTTCAACCGATCTTAACAAAATTTACTGTGCTCATTATAAATCGTACAAAGAAGATAGTGTGTTAATTTCAAGCAAATCAATTGATTAGTTTTTCTTTAAATCGATTTTTAAGTTTTGAAATATTCAATATGTCATTGAGAAAGCTGCTAAATTAACGCCGAACATTTTAAATTGATCATAAAAGCCTCTAGGCTATGCGCACACGCAATATAATCGTGTTGTGGGTGAACGTAAGTATTACGCTCATCCACAACACGATTATATGAGTGTTCGCATAGCCTAGTTAAATTTCAACATTGCGTTAGATCTGCGAACAGAGACGAATCCAGACATAACGAAAAAACCATATGAAACTCGGAATTGTATTGATTTACTTTTTGACTGTCTTTTATAGCATCAGGTGTTGGGTTGTGCAAGCATAATCTCCAAGAGTGTTTTTATTTCTCGTGTTGATAATGAGGCAGTTAAATTAGAAGATTTTCAGCATTCGCTCTAACCCGTTGCTCCGCAGTGGACACAAACGTAGTCTTCGCGCCGTGGCCTGCGTCGAATGTCTACGTTTCGCTCGACAAGTTTCGCGTCGCTGTAAAGACGCGCGAGAAGCCGTCTCTATGCAGATTTATGTAACATAAAGTATACGTTTCTATCTGTGTTCGTTGCTCGGCAGATGTCAGAAACAGGCTTGGCTGTCACTCACTGAAGTTAAGCAACGTCGCGCCAGGTCACCGGCTGGATGGGTGACCGAGCATGTCTTCAGTTCAGAGAGGCTGCGATCTGCAGAGAAGGCTGCAACCCAACCACGCAATGCGTTGTTATAGGTTAAGCCGCGTAGCATGCTAATCTTTTAGGGTTTTTTGCGTCTCTGAAAATATTTCAGATTCTAATTTTGATGTGGCACGAATTACGTGAGTGCTGTCGAATCAGTGGCTACGATGTAATAGAACGTGACAAACAATCTAGTATACGAACACAAAACATATAATGTCATTCACCAAAACTTTTTTGACGTTACACTGTCGTTCAACATCACATAACATATTACAAACAATATAGGCGTACATACACACAATAATTACAAAAGATACATAACTATGAACTTGCACTTACAAAATTTATTACTATGTTGACACAATACACATTTGTACATACATACATTACAAACGTAGTACAACATTAAACATAAAATAATACATAACAAAGAAGAGATTCGAGTGAAGAGGAGGAAAAATGATAATGCAATGGAACTCTTTTCCAATTCCGGCCGTTAGACAATCCCAAGACAATCCCAATTGGTACCTGGTCGATGTATAGATCGTGATGTCGATAACATGGGACTGCGGACTGCCTTATCATCTCAATACGGCCTCGCAGTATCGCAATCGCCCGTCTGAGGTCGTGCCCTCTACCTAACTTGGGTCGTGCCCTTGAAAATTCAAACTTTCAATGTGTCATCTCGGAAAATTACCGAAAAGTGACGCTTCAGAAATACATAGCTAATACATACATAGAAATTAGTCCATTTTTCACGTTTTTATCAGGATTTTTGTAGATAACCTGCAATGTCTATCCAGATATCCGGCTGGCCGTCAAAAGCACAATTCTTCCCTCGCTCGTGGCGCTTTCTCGGGATCTTCTTTAGGAGGGAAACACTGTTGATAATGAGCATTGATGCTTCGAAAAATATCTCGACAGAAATGTTTATTGCAACTCGTAGTTATCGTCGTCGTTGAACTAGAAATGAGTCCCTCACCTGGGCTAACCTCTGCTTCAATACCCCAGCCCAGGTCACCTGACAATATTACATAATAAATGATGATTGATGAGCGTAGCGAGCGAAGCGAAAGCTTCAATTTCACTTAGTGGAGAAAAAAAACACTTTTGGAGTGGAGAAGTGGAGAAAAAAAAAGTTGAGTGGAGGAAAAAAAACAAAAACACACAAGTGTTTTTTTTCTCCACTACGTGAAATTGAAGATTTCGCTTCGCTCGCTACGCTCATCAATTATTTTTTGATAAATGAAGTAGCGATGAGTGCACGTTGCACTTGGAATAGCTGTCTAGGCTGGGCCCCGAAAGTTTCGACCGAGTTTTCAGATAGAATTCATGCGATTCCTTGGAAAAATGGTCAACCTGTGTACAATTAGCTGTCTTTTAATTCTAGATAGAGACAATAATGCAGTGGAGAGTGCATGAATTTTTAGTTTTAAGAAAATCAAACTTTTCACAATTTGCACTATCTGAAAACTCTTGCACTGAGCCAACAATGGAATCCCGGAGCAACCAAATCGACGGACAAAGATCTCATTGAAAAAACAGTTGGTTTTTAGGGATTTCATTTTCAGCATGGATTCGATGGGGCAACACAACGCTGGATGATGCAATGGATGGATGGATGGATGAATGGATGGATTGAGGTTTTGATTTTTGAAGGTATCGTGCAACAACTTTGCTGAAGAATCAACTCAGCTTGTAAGTAATAACCGAGTCAGACGTACATTAATTAATGCCATTTCATTTCCAGACATACCATATTTTGGCTGACGCAGCCCTTGCGGTGGTCTCAGAAAATAACCCTACTCTCAGCTACCAACTCGCCGGCATTTTATACCGAGCGAGGCCGGTGTAGCGCGTTCATATGCGTCACACGGGGCCGCTGGGCTCCCAGCTGTTTCACCGTTTATGGGGTTCCCATTCATTGCACCACAGCCGCAATCGCCGCATCGACGTCCATTGGTTTTGGCGACTCTTACGTCAAAGATACTACACATTTGGTATTAGAATTTCGCGTGAAATAGGTGAGTTTCTCGCTCGAATTGATTTATTCCCAAGCATTAAATGATCAGATCGACTGTTATCGGTTTGTATCAAATTTATTGAGCCAAATCTTTTTGATGAATTATGGCATTAGCATGCCCTCCAGTAAACCCACTGAAACTTAAATTCTGAACTACATTCCCTAATCTACATTCTTTGTAATCTGGTGATAATATTGACTTATCAATTTGACGTTTTTGATTGTGCTAGATTGTAGTTATGGAAGAAAGCGAACATAATGACGCGGCACCGATTAGTGTCGTGCTTGGCCCTGGTGCTTGCTGCGTCGGAAGTTTAGAAGCGGGTAAAAAGAATACGAGGAGTAAACGAAGCAAACGGAAGAAACCTCAAGGAAGCTTGGCCCAGAATCCCATGGATGCTAGTAAGAATCCAAGTGGGAATGTAGAAGAGTTGTTCTCAATATCAGATGCAATGCAGCTTGAATCGGCATTGGCTATCATGACAATGGATAGTTCTAACTCAGATAAAATCAACACTCCGTCTCCTGCAATAGTTAACAAAGAAGCTCGGGTAGCAAGCAACGTTCCAGTTTCACTCGGTGCAGCAAGCAGTGACTCAACTGTGTCGAAGTCGACGAAGAAAAAGAGGGTGCGTCCTAAGAAGAAAAAGGAAGAGAACTTGGAAACAATGGAACCTAGCGCAGCGATCCCGATACCATTATTGCCAGCCAGTCCACATACACCCAAGCAATCGCCGAAACGTCAAAGTAGACAAAGTTTTGGAAATAGAACTCCTGGATCTGCAACCAAAGAAGAACCTTTCAGCCCATATTTTCCGGAGAAAGTTGTTGAATTGGGTCTTGAACGAAAGACTTTGATTGAAAGTACAATTCGCATCAATGCGAAGAGCTACACAGATGCATATGTCACTTCTCCGGTGAGAAAACCAAAATTTTGAAACTAGCCATTAGAAAATTTCAGTAGGTACTTAATATTCGTAAGCAATTTTTAAGAAGGTAATAAATTAATTGTATGAACTGCATTTAGATGCAGTGCTAACTGCTGCTCTTTATAATATTTCCACAGGATAAGGGACAAGACATACTTATCGACGGAATAAAGAATCGTAATCGAGCACTGGAAGGTGATGAGGTCGTTGTGCAGTTGTCCCCGAAATCCGAATGGAAACAGAACGGAAAAGAGTTTCAGAAAACGGCTACGGTACGTAACCTCAGCTTGGTGGTTAAAAGATTGAATAAAGGCCCGTTTTCATGGCTCGCGGTTAGCGGTAGGCAGTAGGCGGTAACCAATCAGAATGCTTTAGATTTCTACCGCCATTCTTGCCGCTCTCAACCGCTTGACATAAAATAAAGTTAACTTTTATAAAATAACCGCGCGGTTAAAATACGTCACACATTTGTAAGCCAATCAAAAACGTGCATCGTCAGCTCTACTTACCCACAAAAGTTTTAACTAACCACGGATTCTACTCAAATGGTATTTGACAGCTCACAACACCACACATTTTTTGCGATTGTATTAAATATGAGCGAGAACATAAATTTAAGTGAGAACGATGGGGTAGAAAAGGAAGCAAAGGAGAAAATTAAACTACTGATAGATATAGTGGAGGCAAATCGGGTACTTTGGGATGTTCATCACCCAAAGTTAAAGCTATTAACTGACAAGAACCGTCTGTTTACGGAGATTGGCCATAGCACTAGGTTTGACTGGTAAGTTTATTAGAATTAACTTTGGCACACTACGCCTACACAACATACCAAGACCACCAGAATACAGAGTTCACAATTATTCTCAGTTGAAAAAACCTAAGCCCTAGCCCTTTCATTACTAGACCTAATCTTGTCAAATCTAGCTTGGCACTGACAGATTTGACAGATTTGAAATTCAAAATGACGCTCAAATTCACCGCCTTCCCAAATTCACCGCCTTCCGACGAACCGCAAGCTTGTGAACAGCCAGTACCGAAAACGAGCGGTAGCGGTTGAAAAAACGCTACCGCCAACCGCCCAACCGCGAGCCATGAAAACGGGCCTTAATTCTTCAAATTTAATTTCAACTTTAATGCTACCTATTGCCATTTTCCCTGAATAATGCAATCATCATGCTAATAATATGATTTAGTTAATCTTGAAGCAACTACTACTAGAGACTCATTAGTATTGTTAGCGGCTACCTTCAAACCCCTACGTCACACCCCCGCTTCTGCCCCATAGTTACAATCTTGACTACCCTTGTACTTCCTAGTTCCCCAGTTCCTCACTTGACTCTACTTCCTGTTCTCAACTCACGCGATCATTCCGTCTCTCGCTCTCGAACCGTGCACTCTTGTTCTCCTGTTCTCTTGCATCAAGCCACGCCGTTACCTTATTGTTTCATTCATATAGTATTGTAATCGTTTTTACATGAAAGTTTAAATGATCAAGTACCTACCTACTTACATCTTAGCACTTCCTACCAAAAAAAACAAAACAAGTAGGCATTGTATATTCTTATAGTAATATTTAACTTTTAATATTTACAAAGAAAAGAGTAGTGAGGATTTTCTTCCATGGACTCTTGAGGACACATTGCTTAGAAAAAAACGTAGCAATTAAAATGATAATGGCTTAGTTTCAATTCAGTTCTTGATGATGTTTCAAGTCAACATTTTACGTTTGTAGGTTGTGTTTATCAGACACAAAGTTCACCCCCGCGTGGCAGTGGGGGTGCTGAAGCCAATGGCTGACAAGAATCCGAACGTGATGCTCTTCTCGCCGAGAGACTCGAGGGTTCCGCGGATCCGCATCCCGATCGAAGACTGCCCGCCGGGCTTCTTCCGGGAGCACAAGAAGTTCGAGAAGCAGCTGTTTCTTGCGTCGATCCAGGGCTGGGACAACACGCGATATGCCACCGGGTAAAAATGCACAAGTTGTTGTTGGGGTTTACAAATCCTACACAGAATCTATTGGCTACTTTCTTTCATCATTAGGGTGCTTGAGAGGGCGGCCGTTAGAGTTCTTGGTAATAAGACTAAAATATCGGTTATCCGCCTGTGCTAATTCATTATAGCGGAAAGCGTCACAAACAAGAACAAGAATGATATCACAGCACTCAAATAGTTTGGAACTGATCAAAAGCAAATCCTACTTGGAGAAATTTCACTCCTGCTAACTGAACATGATTTGAAGAGCTGTTTCTATCTCCATGGAGCCCTAAACTGAAATAAACTTACTATACATTTGAAAGTCGGTTGTCCGTGTAGTAGCACAATTGATAATGCTTAAGTCTTGGTGAAGTGGAAGACAGTGATTTGGCTTCCGGCGTGGATACAATTTTGGAATGAATATTTTGTTTCTATCTTTCTAATAATAAAACGCTTGGTACAAGGTTTTTCACCTTGCGACATCATTAGGTATTCAATTTTCTATTGCCATCCATGCTGATATCGATTTTTGATTTGTTTGGTTTAACGTTGCAAAACATTTGGTGCCTATAAGACGTCTGTAAAAAGGTTCAGGTTTTCGGTCAAATGGATACCTATCAAAGATACTGTTGTGTTCAATTTGGAAAGTGAGAATGCTCGCAGGCAGCTCGTTGCATTGCGAAACGGTCGTTGACCGACGATTCCGTTTCCCAGGACGATAATCGAGTCGATGGGCATGATCGGCGAGCTGAAAGCCGAGAACACGTCGATCCTGCTGGAGAACGACCTAAACACGGAGCCGTACTCGGCCGAGATGTACTCGTACTTCCCGACGGTCTACACAATCCCCGACGATGAGATCGCCAAGCGTCTGGACCTGCGCAAGCAGTGCATCTTCACGATCGACCCGGCGACGGCGCGCGACCTCGACGACGCGATGTCCTGCACCGAGCTGCCCAACGGCAACCTGGAGGTCGGCGTTCACATCTCGGACGTGTCGTTCTTCGTCAAGGAGGGGACGCCGTTCGACATCGAGGTGGCCAGCCGCGCCACCAGCACTTATCTTGTCGACACGGTAAGAACGGGCAGTTGGACAAGATGTAACGGAGCGTTTCAAAGCCGATGGTGATGTAGTGAGTGTTGCGTTACGGTTTTGCGCCGTTAGTGCAAAATTATACACAACACTGACTACACTTACTCTGTTCTTTTTGAGAATTACCTTTCCTGGTCAGTGCTAGTAGTCGTCACTCATACTAACAAGATGTGACAGAAATTTGTAGCTACCAATTTACTTATGTTCCTACCACACCTCCACTTGTTTAATTACAAACTTATCCCTTCAATTGATAGCAAGCAATTGATAGCGTAAGATTAATTGGTGGGCAGAGTGGCAACTATTTAGTTTGCATCTAGATATCAATAATGCCAACGATCCTGCTGCATGTTTCTGACCGCGTTGTTTGCTTTGGCAGGTCTATCACATGCTGCCGAGGGAACTGTGCATGATGTGTTCGCTGCTGCCCGGCGAAGACAAGCTCACCTACTCGGTCTTCTGGGAGATCGACGCGGAGGCCAACGTTGTCAGCCACCGTTTCACACGATCCGTTGTCAACTCGTGCGTGCAGCTATCCTACGAACATGCCCAGGTGAGGCGGGGATTGAGAACTACACAAGTATCATAAGGAGGCAGGAGGTGAAGAAACTAGCAATGTGAGTTTTCAACCCTGCCGCTTTTCCTTCTCTGAGCCCGTGCTTCCCAGGGTTGAGAAGGAAGCCTTGCAGAGAAGGAAGCCTTGCATAGGTGGAATGAATGGGACATAACATCTTCAACATTGTTTGAAAATAGTCCCTTGAGTCACTATTTTAAAGCTTGGAACTGTTCGATCATTGGGATTACTCAATGGTGTGCCTGCTGTTAATCTGCTGACAACTAGTTTACCCAGTAAATCAAAGTAACCCGCTTTATGAACCCTTTTAGTTACTAACTTTGGTATCAACCAAAAATCTGTGTTAGAGAGGGAGGCCCAAAAGTTATTTCCTTAATTTTCCTTAATTTTTCTGAGTTCAATGAGTTTGATCACGCAACGTTAACACGATTTTTTACGATCCATTGTCAATACTAGCATCGTAGAACACCTTTGTTTGGTGTTCACATCAGTTATGTTTGCTGTTTGGCGGGGCCTAATACGGTTCTAACACTAGCTGCTAAACAGCTGCGCTAACGTAACCCCCGGCCGCCGTGTAAAGCGACCTTTCCACCGCCCGACCAGGAAATGCTGGAGCGTCCGGACAAGCAGTGGTCGGCGGATGAGCTGCCGCCAATCGGCGGCGGTTTTGTGGCTTCCGACCTGAGCCGCGTCGTGAACCGGCTGAACCGGATGGCGGTGGTGATGCGCGCCCGGCGCTTCGAGGGCGGCGCGCTGCGCATCGACCAGCCCAAGATCGTGTTCTCGCTTGACAAGGAGACGGGAATGCCGCGCGGGTTCGCCTGCTACGTAAACAAGGAGGCACATCGGTGGGTTTTGTTTGGCGTTTGTCCCAGACTTGGACTAGTGATGATGCAGAAATTAGGGCTGATGGCAGAGGCACAGACTGGCTCGATTGGGCTGTAACTGTAAGCACCCTGGAGCCTGATTCTATAACTTTTTTCCCATGGGAGACGAGACGACACGAGACGAGAACGCCATTCGGTATTCTATAACGTCTTCTCGTGCGTTGTCGTATCGTTTCGTTCTCTCGGGCCGATTGGTTTGGGAGATCTCGGGAGATCTCGGGAGAAGCCTCTCTCGTAGGCAGAACAGCTGGTTCTGTCAGCTCGTGCGTTTCTGTTTGTGTTTTGTAAGGTTAGACTCTCATCTCGCGTATTTAAGAGCTTTGTTTTGAAAGTTTTTGTTTATTTGTTCGTAGTATCGTACCGCATTTTGCATTTTGGCGGTGAAAAGTAATTCAGGTTTAAGCAATGGTCGTGGTTAAATACCATATTTATTTGGTGGCACAGATTAATAAATGTATGTTTAAGGTATAAATGAGAAGTGCAGTCAAAAGTTAAGACGAAGTAAACTCTGTAACTTACGAAATAGTCTGAATACTGAATCCCCGCTCACTTGTCTATGACAGTTAAACGTCATAAACGTCAGATTCAGCGCCATGCTTGACAAACAAGTGACAGTCTACGATCTGTGATTGGTCGAATCGTGAATCTCGCGGTTTACGATAAAACAGTTCTCCCAATTCGATATAGAATACCGAATAGAAAAAGGTGGGAGACGAGACGAGACGAGAGGATCTCCCAAGCAGGGGAGACGAGAACTTTTTAAAAGTTATAGAATCAGGCTCCTGGGGGTAGGTGGTACATAGCGGGACTTAGTACATTGTGGGACATTTAACATTCCTGCTTTTCCTGACACTCCTGTCCTGCGAAGAAAAAAAAAACAGTGGGAAAAAGTATTAGTCTAATTATTACTCCTGGATGTGTTTTCAAGGAATGCTGACTGGCTTTATGGGACTGAAAATGCAGTAAATTCACAAATGTAACCTTTTACAAGTGAATGTCTAGATTTATCACAAATAACTTGAACTATTTTTCACATAATTAGTTAGGGCCGGTATTACGATCTCTGAACTTCCTCCCAGAAGTTCGCTAAACAGTTGTTCAGTGAACAAGTAGTTCACTACTCAAACCACTGAACTTCAAAAGCAGTGAACTTCAACAATTCAATCTGGTGAACAAGGAAGTTCAGAGGTCGTAATCCGCCAAACAACGAAGTTCATAGAACTATTTAGTTACTTTCCTAGTTTAGTGGAAGTTCAGAGATCGTAATACCGGCCCTTGGACTAACAACATTTCTGTAAAGTTTGGTAGAAATCTAGCCAAATGTACGCCGGTTGTACGCTTTATCAAGCATCTCCTCAGTAGGTAGGTATATCTCTTCTTCCACTTTTCCTCTTGGCTAAGTTCTGTTTTTACCACTAGTTTGTTATCTAGCACGTAAGAACCAGCAAGTAAGAACATGTAAACTTATTGTTACAAATTTAGGAATGGATATTTTGTTCCTAATAACTGAAAAACTAGTTGCCTCGATCGATAAAGATGACAGATCCACCGAATCCAAGGCGGTGGCGTAGTCGTAACGCTCCCCCGCTCCCACCCCCACAGACTGATCGAGGAGTTCATGCTGCTGGCCAACATGACGGTGGCCGAGCGCATTTTCTCCGACTTCCCGCGTCTGGCGTTCCTGCGCGCGCATGATGCGCCGCACGCCTACTTGATGGACCAGCTGCGCATACTCATGGAGAGCTACGGCGTGCACCTGGACGTGTCTTCGGCCGGTGCGTTGCACGCCTCGATGAAGCAGTACGACGGCACCGACTTCCCCAGCCAGGCGCGCATGATGGTGCTCTACGCACGCTGCTCCAAGCCCATGGCCGTGAGTGCGACGGCTTGCTTGCTCTCGGTTGTGAGGCGTTTAGTGACGTGTTTCGATAGCAAGGAAAATGTGTCGATTGCAAATTATGTGCTCTAAGCGAATGGTTGTGATAGCTTCGTCCCCATCTTTTGGTTTTGATGTCACAACGTGTCTATTGGGCATGTTCTTGGCATGCTATTGCTTGCTCTTGGTTGTGAAGCGTTTTGTGACTTGTTTTGATCGCAGAAAAACATGTTGATGACAAATTACGTGCTCTAAGCCAAAGGTTGTGATTACTTCGTTCCCTCTTGGCTTTGATGTTACGGCGTGTTTGGGCAGGGTGAGGTTATTGGGCAGGGTGAGTCATATTTCCGTCAGTCCATAACTTGCTCTTGGTTGTGATGAGAGGGTGGCATGGCGCCAAGCCATTTTTACGCAGTTGCTTGCCTAACGTCTTCACTTTGACGGCTTATGAACTGACTAAACCACACCTAAACGTGACTGATAATTGAGTTATTGCTAATTGCCAAGTCCTGTGGGAAGTGAAGACCAAGGTTCGAATCCTGGCTTAGAGATTCATTTCTTGAAGTTGATCGTTGACAGTTCCCCTGTAAATTGTCTCCGCTGATCATTGATAACAATGCGTTCAGCGTTGAGTGCCCTACTGCATCTTTGAGACTTGTGCGAGACCGGTTTCAACTCGAGTAGCACCACGTTAACAGTGTGAATACCATAAAAGTGTCCTGTAATCAATGGTCTAACCGTGCGCTTTTCCGCCCGGCAGCGAGCCAAGTACTTCTGCACGTGCGGCGTGGCGGTGGAGGACTTCTCGCACTACGCGCTCAACGTGCCGCTCTACACGCACTTCACGTCGCCAATCCGTCGCTACCCGGACATCATGGTCCACCGGCTGCTGTCGGCGTCGCTCGGTTACTGCGACCCGCCTGCCTGGACCTCGGATCAAGTGCAGAGGTGAGACGGTGGTGACGCTTGCCTCTAACCATTGTTCACGACCTGCCTGCTTGTACTCCCGACTCCAGTCGATTCTGATCTAATGTCACAGCAGCCCAAACCCACCTGCTATATTGCTCATAGTCATATATAACTACTTGTTCAAATTATGCTCATGCTTGCAACTCCAGCCAATTACAATCGATTGTAACGGCAACCCAAGACTTCTGCAGAAGCGATCAAACCTAAATGCCTCTGTCGTAATTTGTCTATCAGTCCTGATTCAGACTGCAACCTAGGAGCAAATTTCCAATGCATAAGAAATACAAAATTCTCAATTTATGAGTTTTAAACTCATTGAACCATTTCATGCGCTGCTCTGCTCGTAACACCTTAGCTAAGTGGTCAAGAAAGCTTATATGCATAGATGGTGTTAAAGAAGATAGACCCCAGACTATCATGATGGTGCAGGATTTACTTTGGGGAACATTGCTGCTTTGTAACTTGTTGTTTTAGGTAGGGGAAAATCAACAAACTGTTTGCATAGACTGTTAATTTTTTGTATGGGTGTCAACAATGATGATGAGTGGTAATATTTTTTGAACAAAAATAAAGTTTAATTTATGAAATATTTGACTAAAGTTATGTATCCGATTCACTGTAACGGCACTCCAATCGTTGCACCTGGGCTGACTCCTGACTTATCTTGCCACAGAATCGCGTCCAACTGCAACAAGAAGAAGTTCTCAGCGAAGCGGGCGGGGGAGCAGAGCGCCGAGGTTTACTTGTCGCTGTACATCGGCGGCATCGGCCACCTGCGCGAGTCGGCCGTCGTGATCGACGTCAAGGACCGCTCGTTCGACGTCATCATCTGCAGCACCGGCACCGGACAGCGCATATACACAAACGTTTGTGCTCGGATTATATTTGCTCATGCTACTTGTCCGCTTACTTTCGTATGGTTTCGCTTGTCTCCCCTGCAAATTTGATGCAAAATCTATAATTTCCATTTTCCTGCTTGGAGTTTAAAGACCACATTGCAGTTTTTTTTATCTATATTATGTAAGAAAAGAGGAAAGGAAAATAATCTATAATCATCTATCTAGAGGAAAAGAGGCACGCTATTTTTTTGATGTGAAAGGAGCCCTCCGAAATGATTATTAGAATTTATATATTGTCGAGTATACCAATCAAAGTGACATTCCGTTTAAATTTTTTTTTTTTTTAAATCTGGGGCCAAATGATTGCACATTTTCTCTTTGGCGCGAAGCCTCTTACGTGACGTCACCGCAGGGACGGGTGCGTAGTCGCAGGCCGAGTCTGCTAGTCTAGTGCCAGGCCTCGAGCGCTCGCAATCGTATAAATCTATCGGCGTGAATATGGCAGGGCGTCCATAAAGTTTGGATCCGAGTTCACTCAAAGTGAAATGACTGAAAATGTTTTGAGGCTTGCCCAAGAAAGAAGGAGAGACGAAACATTTCCAGGAAGAGCAGGAAATACGTTGTGGTGCACTTGTGGCAACTGCATCTCAATGGACAATGACATGACATCGCATTGCTGTAAAGAGCCAACCCAAATACGAGCGTTGTGTTAGGAAGGCGAGTGTATTACTGAACACGGTATTACTGATACACAAGACAAAAAAGAACCTACTGACAAGAAAGTATCGCGCATACTAACGTTCCGCAGCCTCGGCAAGCGGCTGAGCGACCGAGCGCGTGCTGCAGCCGTCCCTGCGATGACGTCACGCAAGGGGCTTCGCGCAAAAGAGAAAATGTGCGATCATTCGGCCCCAGATTTTTTAAAAAAATAAAATTTAAACGGAATGTCACTTTGATTGGTATACTCCACAATATATAAATTCTAAGAATCATTTCGGAGGGCTCCTTTAAGAAAACAGTTCTTTACCAGCATTTATAATTTTAACAGGACCACATTTCCACAAGTTCTTATAGCCTGTGACCTTTATTGTGACCTATATATTTGTAAATCTTAGTGTAGGTAGAGGTATACTAGTTATCAGTGACCAGGGGCGGAACTAGGCGCCCGCAGGGCCCGCGGTCGCGGGCGGGCCCAGGCCCGTCTACGGCCGCGGGGGGGCCCGTCGGTTGTCACTAAATCTGAAACACTTTTACTCATTTTTGCGATACTTTCAGAGTTATTCACACTTGTTTCACGCCAACTGCAGATTCAATGTGTGAGGCAGACTGGTCCAGTACGCGGGGGGCCCTTTTCGAGTCAGGTCAAATTTGGTACACGAAGGTTTCGCTTGATAAGGAGTAAAATATCAGAAAATACGAAAAACTACAGAAAAACATTGTCAATTACATTGGAAGGTATACGCAAGGGTCACTTATAGTGATTGAAAGTATCTCATAGGTATACCTACTCAGGCGCTCTGAATTTTTATTTCCAGGAAAGGTCTATCCTGCTTATCATATTGCAAGATAAAACTTGGAAATGTGGTTCACAGAAAATATCGAGCTGATTTTCCAAATCCGTCAATTTGAAATAGCTTTGTAATATGTTTAAAATTCTTGCTACAACGCATAGATTCGCTCTAAAAAAGGCCAATGATTAAAAATTTTATCGGGGGCTGAAAAACCTGTCGCCTTTGGGAGAGGAGGGGGGGCCTTTTTGTCAAAATCTGCGGGTGGGCCCCTGAATCGTTGTTCCGCCCCTGTCAGTGACCACAGTTCTAAATGTCAGATTGCAATTATTGGCCAAATAAGAAGCTTCTCGCAGCTATTAACAAGTTCCCTTGTTTCCGCAGAAGCTTCCCGTGGAGATAAAGCACATCAACCGAGACGGCATCTCCAAGCTGGAGATCATGTGGTTGCCGACGGAAGACATCCCGTGCACCACGACTCAAACCATCGAGATGTTTGCCATCGTAACAGTCATGCTCACAAAGGTCGATGGCTTGCTCAAGGTTGAATCGCAGCTGATTCGACCTTCAATTTCTGGTTCGGTTTTCAAACAAGTCAAAATATAGGATGCGTTGGTAGACTCTTAGCTATTCGGCCCGTTTGCTGACGTGAAAGGTGATTCGGTCCTGGATGGTGAGCTTGTCTGGCAAGCAGGATTGATTTTAAGTGGAAATACGGCATCTAGATTTAACTACCTCGATCAAATTTGAATGACGCCAAAATCATGATTTCTGGTTGCTCACTATGACTTGAGCAAGCGGTTACAAGATTTGGGTATGTAACTTACTGATCAGAAACATTTTTGTTTGTAATTTGTATTCCTCCATATAACATAATTAGTAATTATTATGAATAGCCAGCCTCTAGGCACAATAAAACAACCAAATAAATGGCTCATTTAATGGTTAGACATGTTTATCTAAGACAATCGTCTTTGGGAAGTTCTGTTCCCAAAGTATTCAGCGTGCACGCTCCTAAAAGATTCCGCGACAATGTTTTATTATTTAATACGGAAGAATGTCTGCCATTATTTTAAATTTTTTATAGAAAGTTTTTCTAAAAATTACTTTAATCATGGTCTTCGTCCATCAACAGCCGAACTTATTAATTCTAATTTTTAAAACTTGTCCTCTTTCGTAAAAGATGTTAGGTATCCAGATCCTTAACCATAATCTGGTTTTGCCAAAATTTTCTGACTCGAAACTATGTTGGCAGTCAGCAAAGTAGTTGTTGGACAATATCTGTGATTCCATTCTATATATGGTTGGTTGTTAATTTATTAGTTTTCTTTTCTTTTTTGTTAGCTTATTTTGTTGATTTACTGATTCAGTTTTATTGAATATGCTGTGAATGCAGCACAATTGGGAACATACAAACCTGTTTATAGTAACAAATTTATGAAATATTCATGTGATTGAATGCAGCCAATGTACTTATTTCCTTTGATGTTTTTATTTGTTCCATTTAGGTCAAAAATATGATGAATTCCACCAGAATTAAGAAGAATTTGCTTATAATATTAGAATGATTGCAAATTTTTACCATTCCCTATCCAGATCCTGATATCCATTATCCGTGGACCATACTGGAAGGATTGGTTGCATTGGAAAGAAGGAAAGGGTGGTTGTGGTAGAAAGGCAACATATGGAACCCAAGTCAATCTTTTGGTCAGTAATGACTAATGGGTATGTTTTCTAGATTCCGACAGCTCAGAAGACTGCCGTGGAGACGTGATGAGAGAACAACAAGATGGAGCTTGCCAACAATGTCTAAGCAGATCACTAGAATCCTGATCCTATCAATTTTCATGATCAAAGATGATGATCACAATTGAAAGACTTTCTCATGCCATTTTGCAATCAACACAGTTGCGTAATGTTTGTTTATTTTCTAAGAGAACGTAACCTAACCCAAACAGTAACTTGACATTTTTTTTAAATATGAGTTCAATTCAGTCTCCACAGTTGCAATCCACCTTCCCAGAAGTCCAGAAGTAGGTGCCATCCTAATTCTTGATCAAAGGCAGCCTCCGTTTATTATTCTGCAGCCTTCTAGTAGCTGACTCGCTCATCGTGGATATTAAACTCGACTGTTGTTTTCTTTTTGCTTTGATTTTTCTTCACCAGATCTTAGGGCAGGTGTCTGGATGCTGCACCACGACGAGGCCAAATGCATAACTTTGACGTAACTTTAACGTTATCGTCTTGGTAGCCTGAGATATGCCGAAAAAAGATATCCCATATTTCCATGTGAAATATATATTTTATTTGTTCTGTATTTTGTATGAGCAATGTATTGAAACTTGCAATAAAGAAAATAAATAATATGAATTCAGAAATATGCATTTTTTGTGATTGGTGTTTGTATATGCCTCATTCTCTATAAATCCTTCCAATAACGTATCACCCAGCCGCCATTTTGCAATCTGATAAAGCACCAAGACAAATTAAATCGTTGAGTAAAGAGAGAATTAAAGAGTGGCCATATTGCAGCGTGCTCAAGCACGTGGTAGGGAAGTCACGTGACAAGGCACCTGCATTCGAAACCGCATACCTCTTCCCGCATCCTGATCTCCTGATACAAATTCGGTGCACAAAACCGACAAAACCCGTCGAAAGTCGCGTTTGAAATCGAGGAAAAGTATCAGTAGATCATAATACGGGAGGAGGTATGAGCTTTTGAACGCTGCCACAGGACCACGTGCTCAGCACGTTGCAAGATGGCGGCTTGACCACGTGCTCGACTCCAGACCGGAGCTCATAGAAAGGTTGCATAACAACAGACTACTGTATCGACATAAATTTCGCCCTGGAAACTGCAAGAGGAATGTTTGGGCACACACAGACGAAAATAATGTTTTTCAATAACTTATTTATTAAATAATTATATGTTACTATAAATCTTAATTGACAATCAACGACCATGTTGAGCCGGCCTCAACACCGACTGAGACGACGTCTTCGTGCTCTCGTCGCGATATGGGAGACTCCGACGCCTACACGGCACCTCCACGGCGCGTCGGCGTCGGCGTCGGCGTCGGCGTTCACGGTGATGCTACGCTCTCCACTCGATGATCTCAGCGTCGACGTCGGTGTCTGTCTGAAAGCAACAACACGTCCTATGAGCGTCTAAAAGACTTCGTAGTGTAAGATAACGCAGGTGTCGAAGACGACGCCGATGGGATGCCGCCGCCGATAGAGAACATCGTTATGGTAACGGACGCCGTTGTTGCAGAGGCGCCTAAGGGAAGGACGGGGTCGCGAAGAGGAAGCACCCGGGGGAATACGTTTTGGCAGAGGACGACATTGAGAGGGACGCCGTTAGGACAGGGACGCCGTTGTGACAGGGACGCCGTTGTGACAGGGACGCCGTTGTGACAGGGACGCCGTTGTGACAGGGACGCCGTTGTGGCAGGGACGCCGTTGTGGCAGGGACGCCGTTGTGGCAGGGACGCCGTTGTGACAGGGACGCCGTTGTGGCAGGGACGCCGTTGTGGCAGGGACGCCGTTGTGGCAGGGACGCCGTTGTGGCAGGGACGCCGTTGTGACAGGGACGCCGTTGTGGCAGGGACGCCGTTGTGGCAGGGACGCCGTTGTGGCAGGGACGCCGTTGTGACAGGGACGCCGTTGTGGCAGGGACGTCGTTGTGACAGGGACGCCGTTGTGGCAGGGACGTCGTTGTGGCAGGGACGCCGTTGTGGCAGGGACGTCGTTGTGGCAGGGACGCCGTTGTGGCAGGGACGCCGTTGTGGCAGGGACGCCGTTGTGGCAGGGACGCCGTTGTGGCAGGGACGCCGTTAGGACAGGGACGCCGTTGTAACAGGGACGCCGTTGTGGCAGAGACGCCGTTGTGGCAGGGACGCCGTGGTAACAGGGACGCCGTTGTAACAGGGACGCCGTTGTGGCAGGGACGCCGTTAGGACAGGGACGCCGTTGTGACAGGGACGCCGTTGTGGCAGAGACGCCGTTGTGGCAGGGACGCCGTGGTAACAGGGACGCCGTTGTAACAGGGACGTCGTTGTGACAGGGACGTCGTTGTGACAGGGACGTCGTTGTGGCAGGGACGCCGTTGAGAGGGACGCCGTCAGGACAGGGACGCCGATATGACAGGGAGTCCCCGAGGACAGAGACACTCTTCGTCTTGTCATGAAAAGCCAAGAAATTGGAACTCAGTATCAGGCGCTCAGCCGATGAAGGAGGAGCCAGTGCACACGATGTGTGTTGCAATCGACCAACCCCCCACCATATCGATTGACAAAAACCTCGGCCTGATTGGTTTTTGTGCCGGCGATAAGAGAAAAAGGCAATGGCTGCTTGCTGTGAATCATGGTGAAAATGCAAAATGATATGATGATAAAACGAGTGAAAACGTTGCTTAGCTACTGTGTGCGTCTTTTCAATCTGTTTTTCGGTATATTCCGCACATCAGTAGTCAACAATAAGATAATCTATGTCATTTTAATCAGATATGAAATGTTGTATAAGATGAATAGGTAGGTACTTCGGCTCAAAATTATTACCTGTGTGGGGTCTGGAGTGCATGCTCAGATAAAATTGCCAGCAGATTAAAGTGCATCTTACTTGAGATCTGCAGGCTCCTTGCTGCGCCTGGCACCCCCACCTCCCTTATTGCTACTTGAACCTGCTACTTGGGCCTGGGCCCACCTACGGCCGCGGACCCTGCGGGCGCCTAGTTCCGCCCCTGATTACAATTTGGAGTAGAACATATAGTATCAGTTTTGGTTCGTGTTAAAAGGTAATTATGACTCGTTCAATAAGATGACGATAATTTTTTCCCGTTGTTGTGCCTGCGGCCACGAAGAAAATTGAATCTCAATGTGTCAGGTGGCAAGGAAAAGCTGTATAGAAGCAATTAGTATGAAAGTTCTGTCTCGTACAAGATTAATTACTCGGTGAAATTGCTGCCATTAGCAAAATTATATCAGAATATTTCGCTCAGTAACTTGATCACATAGAAAACGAATTAGGAATTAAGTATCACACTTCACACTGACAATGCTGATTAGCAAGAGAAGTTTACTCTTTAAAATGCACCAAAAATTTGAAAGCAGTCATCTATAGAATTTTCAGGGTGGTCGTACAAATTAAGGTCGTAAAAATGAATAGATTGAGGGTGAAAAGATGCAACGAAAAGGACTTGCCGCAACGAAATTTCTGCTCGGGTTAACAAATTTAGAACTGAGGTAGAGAGCATCTTCACTTCCTCAACATAATATGAAAAGTTCCTGTTTATAGGGAGGTTCTTGTATATAAACGAGCTCGCGAAGCTATAGGATAACAACAAACTTCTCGTTGCTAATGTCTGAAAGTTACCACGCGGTTCCATGGTCTTCATAAACAAAACGCTCCTCGACGCTGCCCAAAAACTGAAAGACCATGCGCGCGTGTTCTGTAACCAGTCCTAACGCTAATTCCGCCCAAATTTCCGCCCCATCGGCGGGTGAACTTCCGAGAAAACGCCGCCGGCGTGGATGGCGCAGGATCGCCCACGCAACAGTTTCCTTGCACCCCCCACCCCACACCCCAACACCAGCCAAAAACCCGCATGGCATCAACATGCGGAACGCAAGAAATATAATCGCGAAAAATCGATATACACGGTCGGAGGATTGATATCATGAAAAATTCTTACATCAAAGTTATCAAGTGTAGTGTTCCACCTTCATCTTCCGATCCCTGCTACGGAAATACATTTTCTTCATCGGTAAGATATCGTTAAACAGAATTGCTATTGTGTTTCTGCCTTCTTGAGCCCGCCGGCTTCTGAGCTTGGCAGGAGCAAACGCAAGGTGCTGGTAAAATAGCAGAGCCAAGTTGGAGCTTCCCGAAGCTAATGTTTAGGAAAGTTTAATGGCTACCTGTCTTGCTGATTCGTGTTCAGATCCCTTAAATAAACAGGCCTAATTAGTGCCCTGCTCACTTTGATGATATCGGATTGCCACCCACACATATTCTCATACTTCCCTGCAAGGAATATCCGGCAAGTGAACTGGCAAAGTTAGCGAGGAGGATGCAGGATTATTCAAAGCTGGATAATTAATTGACTTGTGATGGGCGAAACGTCACTTGGAATTGATTTTGCCATATTTTTTTCAGTGCAAAATAATTAGTACTTGGCCTTTTTGATCTACTTTCTCTTTACTATTCGTGCATCCCTTAAAAGAGTTACAATACAATACGGATTGTCAGGACTTATGGACTCAGTCTGAAAGGATGCGAAATTTTCTCTAGCGTTCGCTTGATATTGGAAACCGTTTAATTATATCCAAACGTTTCTAATCTAAATTCGAACAGCAACCGGAGCGAGCTATAGCGAGACATGTGCCAGCCATGATTTATTATATACTCTGCATTTAAATAAGCATTTGAGCAACCGTATTACGTCAAAATGTATCGATCGACCCATCGGGGTCAGGTATACAACAGAAATTTTGCACAGCCATCCAGATATAGTAACGAATTATTATGGATTAGGGTCCATATACGAAAATTCTGAAACTTGATAATGCATAAAATCTGCAAGCCGAACCACTCGTATAACATATGACCAAGAACATGTGTTTTTTTTTTTATTCTATAGAGCAGTTAATTAGGGGATATATGTGAAAAGAGGGTTGTCATTGAATTCCAATAATTGTCTTTCTAGCATGGGTTTGGGAAGTTATATATAGACTATACTATATAGATTCACCAATCATTAAAATAACGTAATATCTCGTCTGTAAAAACGTTCGCTGCCTCGAATTGAAATAGCATAGCAGCACAGATATAATCCCAACAGCCCCTGGCTCTAGGATGAACTGTTTTGTTTCCAGCACGCTTGCTTCCGTTCCAGAAACTCGAGTTCGAATTATTCGAATGCTTTAAAAAGTCGAGTATATTGAAACAAAATCAAAGCGTTGAATTTCAACGGTGATTAAAAAAATAAATCTACATGGCAACTTTTCCAATGCTCAATGGCATAAGTACCAAGTTCTAAGTACTAAGCTTGTTCAACGCGCCGTTTGTTTGCTATAAACTCTGCATACTCTATGTGCTTGTTGAAAAATCACTTCGCCGAATTTTAGTCATCCAAAAGCTGAATAAAAAAATGTTCAGCCATCATGTTCAGTGCAGTTTGGGAAAATAAAGTCCGTGTTTTATTATTAAGCAATTGTTTGACATTGTATTTCTTGTGGGTGCGAGTAAAAATAAACGTATGAATTTGAGATGGGTCCTGTACCCTGTCCTTAACCTATAAAAGATGGATTATGGAATAAGAAAAACAGTTTTTATAAAACTCAGATAGTACATTTTTTAAAATTAGAACTCTCGGCGATTCACAAGTCATTTGAGGGAAATTAGTCTCATAAAAACAACTGAGTTTTATTTGGGGTTTCATGCAAAAAACGAGCATTTATCAATTAAAAACAGAGGACTTGAACTTGAAATAATGGTCCTCCCTATATAATATCAAGTTTAAATTAATTGTTAAATTAAAACTGCGCCTGAATTCATGTGAAAAAACCTTCCCATGTATTTGATCAACATACCCATTTGCCTCGCGTTGTTTTGAGCAACCAAAAACTCTGGAAATTGAAGCCGGTCTCTCGCCTGATGTGACCTTCTCAGCGCTAAAGCGGCTCTCGTTCGATACAAAATTATTCAAAAGCTCTCGACATTCACTATTAAAAATGCTTAATTCGCATCGAAACTTGAAGTGTTGACAGAGAACGTTAGATCCTTCTCAACCTGCGCCCCTCGATGCTATCGGATCCTACCCGATCCCATCGAATCCCATCGAATCCCATCCAGCAACATCGTCCACCGCCGTGTGGGCGATGCCCCGTTGCCAACAGGAGGGAAATTTTCCACGCCAGCGAGGGAGAAACATCTTGTCGGAAAAATGCGATTGGAGACACATTTTCAAGGTACTAAAGTCTATAAGCATTTTTACAATTACCTCTGGCGAAAGCCGATCGCATCCAGAGGCAATTCATTTCAGCCAAGCGATATCAGTAGCTGTCAAACTTTGTCCAGCATAGACGTCAAATGGATATACTTTCCTCATAAACTCTTGAATTGAAAGACACAGGAAACTTCAGAACAACTAAAGTATATTATCTACAGAAAGAGTGATTCTCGAGCAGTGATGATTTTCAAGTTTATAAATGGGCACCTGATTTTATTGTGCTCAAAAGTTTTTTGGTTTATGTATGATAATCCAATAGGCAAGTTACGAAAATTACCCATTTTCTCTGACAAACTCAGTGAATCCATGGGGAATTTGGGAAATTTGGGAATTTTGTAACTTAACTTCCTCCAGGTTTGTCTTAACCCCTGCGTTGAAGCTGCAGAATCGTCCACACACATCCTGCGACAAGATTCTAAGCAGTCAGCCCCAAATCGCTCGCATTACGCGCTATCAGACCCAAAATTCCAAAGGTCACAACGGGCCGGATCTCACACCCTGGCGCGCGGGTAAAAACCCACCCGGCAACTGGCAACACCGCGCGACGCCGACGCCGCCGCCGACACCGACGCCGACGCCGACCCCGACGTCGACACAGTGTGCTGGTGTCCGTCGTGGAACGAGCAGCTGGTGCGTGCGTCGCTTGATCACGTGCTTCGCGGCGGCTGCTGCTGCTGTTGGTCCATTGATAACGCTCGACTGGACGCACTGCGTTGCATTGCACGGCGTTCTAGGCTGCGCAGCGCCACTCGAGAAGAGAGTAAGTGAATCTAGCAGTTTCTTAGACGATCTTGAAATCTTAATATGTTGCTGTTTTTATTTGTTTTCTCTTAATTTGTTTTTTAACTAGCATCTATGTATACTGGCGAGATGAATTTAATTCCGATGCCAATTTCTTTGTGTTGCATCTGTGAAAGAAACCAATTATTTCCAGTGAGTGTTGACCTATTCGAGGAGTCGAACCCCCGTCTTCTCCGTGCCGCGGACGGGTGATGCTTCATTTACCACTGAGCTAATTTTGTTTTATTAATATGAGCGGAAAATAAACTTTATATGAAAATAAAGTTTCTTGTACAAAAATGCAGCGATTCACGCGACGATGCTATCCAACTTTGTTATCCTCATAGTTTGAGTTTCATAACTGGGTCACGGGATAATTTTCGAAATTTATTTGTTTTTCCACGAAGAGGGGAGATGTTTTCCTGGAATCTTGTAGTGTGAAATTTACCATGGAAAACCACACGAATTCCGTGGAAAATTGCGATTTGAAGTTGAAAGCAAAGTTACAGATTTGAATTCGCATGCCTCATGTTACAAATGATTCTTAAAGATTCAGCAGTAAACAGTATTTAGGCTTAGAATCTTGTTAAGGTAATGAAAATGTATTTTCGTTACTTGCAAATATAAGTTTAAAATAAACTTGGAAAATAACTTTCGAAAACTTGGGTAATTCGATTTCACCATTCATCGAGTATAGAGATATTTGGAAGGAAGAGATGGAGATAACACTGAGATGAAACGATGGAATACAAAATTCCAAGAATGACAAATCAGATGAAGCGTTAGGAATTGCCGCAATCTATGCATATATACAGAAATCACGTTTTACAAATTCAATTCCGAGTAAACGGTTCAGAAGAGCATCACAAAAACCACGATCAGAAATGCGAATGTTGAATTCCGAGATGTAATAGCTGGAGCGGCAGCAGCGCTGGCTATGAATAGGTTTAACAGACACAAAGAAACAGGGCTCGATAGAATGGCCACCCCACCGGCAACGTCACAGATCTGCCATGCGACCTGTGACCCCGACGTGACCCAAGCCCATTGTCTCTCCACTACCCTATCCACTACCTCCCTGCGTAACAGGGAATTGTCATCTAAATTATCTAATTACATGTGCCATAGATGCCAGAGATTAAAAACCCCCATTGCTTTTTAGTTTTTTTCCCTCATTTCTGAAATGCAGTTCGAACATTTGTGGCGGTTAAAAATGTATTTAGCTAAGATTCTGAAAAACGATTGACTTCTTTCAAGAAGAAGCAAGCTTCAAACGTGATGTCCGCTACAAAAATAAACGAAATTCCTAACTGAAATAAATGTGAAATAAAGAAATAAATGAGCTATAGAACGCAAGTAACTGCTTTATGAGTGGTAGTAAATTGAATGAAATCATGGATTTTTCTCGATGTCAATTGCGCATTATGACAAATGCATAGCCTGGGGGCAAATTGCGGGCAAAACGCGGCATGCTTAATGTCGGGTGCATAGTTGGTGAGGGGGGGGGGAGTAGGGGATGCTTGCCTCGCAGCGTCTCGCGAACCATGAATGGACGTGTGTGGGCGTTGAAGGGGTTCGAGGGGGGAGGTGTGGGGCGGGCGGCAAGCGGCCGCGGGCGCAGGGGGGTAGGGGGGAGGGCATGGTATGGTAACCCGCGCAGGGCTTCGAACCCCCCCCCCCCCCCCACCCCGTTCGCCCATCGGCAGGTCGATACGCGATGCGATGCGATGGTATCCACGTTATATAGTAAATACGTGTAGGCGTCGGGAATAGGGGCTGGCAGGGGATGCTGGGGTATCAGTGTTGGGTATCGCGGTACCGAGATGCCAGCCAATTCTGCACCCCCTCCCCCCCCCCCTGATTCCGATTCAACCCCTCCGGCGCTGATGCTGTGTGGGAAGATGGTTTGCAGGATGGCGAAGTGATAGCTATCGTCTTGACGCGACAAAGCCGATAGTAGGGATGTATTTCGCGGTGGCGAATTGCGGGGTGCACGGGCGGGGGGGGGGGGGGGGGGGGGCTAAGTTTAATTGCGAGAAATATGGCGTGAAGTTTGGGAAATTCGCGCGAGCAAAAACAATTGTAATAGGCTATAATTAAGTGGCTTCGTAGTGGTGCTTTTTTTAATGAAGCCGGTAAACTGTGTGTGTTTTTTGTTTGTTTCTGTGTATGTGTATTTGTTCATTAGCGAAATAGCGGGCTTGAATCTATGTTTCTTAATGGGGTTGTTACATTTTGAAATTAACTTTTAACAACTTTGACTTTTACCAATTACCTAACAATGAGTTTAAAAATGAAAAAGAAAAACGCGTAGCTGAAGCGAAAGCGGAATAGAAATTCTCATGGAAAAACAGCCCCTAATTAAGAAGTTACACCCGGTGACTTTATCTATACAAATACCAACGCACAAATAAATACTTGTGACGTACGCGTACACTGCTAATTTGCGTAGCAATTTGGGTTAGCGATGACTGATTACGGGTCACGTAATCATTAACGGACTATTTCGATTTTTTTTGCGTTAATTTTGATTTCGAGTCGCCGCACGCTCCAGTTACCAAAATTTTAATTATAGTTCCAAAAAAGAAATTAATCCTCGTTCCCTTCAAAGTATCTTGGTGCTACATTTTAGTCTACACAAAAATGTAGTCTAATTAGGTAACCTTTAATGAAATTGCTTGTGAGGCGCCTTGCTGTTCGGCAGCTAATGAGAAGCGATCTCAGAGAAGCTATACAGCATCGCGGCTCGATCGATTGGTACAGAGAAGCCGATGTTGTTTACGCTGTCGCTGCTGCTGCTGCATGCATCATCAACCGAAGACGCGAACTTTCGCAACAGTCATTAACCCTCAGAACGGGGGTGGAGCGAGGGGGAAGGGGTGTAGGAATAAATTTCACGCTTCAGTGGTAAATATTAAATAATCTGACGCCACCACAGATAAGATTTATGTTGAATAACATGCAGCTTACGATAAGGCCGCCCCGGTATCGGATTGGGTATTAGTGGGGACATGGTAATGAAATTTGACAAAGATCCTGGCAGGGTGATTTTGTACTGGATTATGGAGCTTTGATCACCGATTTCATTTTCCGTAACGAGCATAACGAGCATGGTCTTGCAAGAAAAAATATCATTGTTTCGTGATACTCAGAACATGGGAAATCGATCGCCGAGAGAAGTTTCTGAGTAAAAATCGCGAAAACCAGGCCAAAGGATCTTGGTAAGTGTCCGCCAGCGTTCGCAAGAAACGAAACAAAGAGATGGAGACAGAAGAAACGAAAAATGGCTCGTAATAACATTTATGTTATATGGCGCTGTTTTTATCTGGAAGATTTTGAAGATGGCCAACACTAAAAGACAATTGGTAAGGCGGACTAGCAGTTCGGGGCCGTCTCAGATTTGGAAGGGGATGGCCAGGATAATTTCCTTACAGCATTAGCCAAATTTGAATTGTGTCTTCGACAAGTAAGGATAGATTATCGAGTAAACTATTGAGATTGGCAGCTCACCCCAAGATAAAATAGAAACATCTCCGGTTGCTTCTACTGGAAGTTATATTCCAACTATATGTAAACCCTGGATTATGCCAGAGTTATACGACTAATGTAAAAGCCAATCAGATACAATGAAGCTCAATTGTTTTCCAGGCAAATTTCATTGAGAAATAAGTAAGAAACATTGCGAAATCGTCCCTGGGGGTCGCTATTACAATCTCCAAACAAGATTGTTCCTCCGTGGAAATCCCCGTGGAGACAGCAAATACGATTGCAGGAAGATAAGAGAATTGTAGTTCAGCGATCACAATAACCAGCCCAAAGTATGGCGCGTGTGCTATCATTCATGTGTGAGAGCGACCTGCAAAATCCACGTGGCATCAAAAAGGAAACCAGGAAAACTGACGAGTACCGGCGTCGGGAAATCGCCGACGTCGCGGCGGTCGCTGCACGGGCGTCGCGACGCTCCGGCTGCGGGACAAAGAGACACCTACGCGTCCCGGCCCGACCGAGCGTCTTTTGTTCGAGAAGCGATAGTGCACGCTTTTCTTCCCGACACACGTCGCATTGTGTTGTATTGTGCTGTATTGTGTGCTGCATTGTGTTGTATTGTGTTGTACCGGGCCGCAATGGGGCGTTTTCCGTCAAGAGTTATCTCTCTCGCTACGCGATTCCTCTCTGCCAGGTGACACGGATTCGGAAATAGAAACGACATTTGCGTGACTGAATCCGTCGAAATGAGTTGCAGTGTTATTATAAATGTAAATCTAATTTTGTGTGCATACCTTTCAGGGTGTATTTTCGTGACGTGTTTATGAGGAAAAGCTTTTTATAAAGGGAAATGCTTTCTAATTTATGCTGACGGTTCGGTGTCAGTTTTTTTGAAAGCTGGTGAAAAATGCTTTAGTCCTTTGATGACAAATAAGTTTTTTTCGCGTATATTCAGCTTTTTGAAAAATGGCTGGAAAATTTAAATAGAGACGTGCCGTTAAAGTCCCATCGAAGGAAATTAATTACAGAGTGCGCTTTTAAAATATCTCGTCAGACAGAAGATACAAAAAAATAAAAAATAAAACCGACCGGTTGATTCAGTTTTCTCCTTCAAAGAAAGTTAACTATATTTCACTGAACATAGTAAAACAACACATTTTATAGCACACGAGTCCTTGCCCCAGTTTTGCCACATTGAAGGCCCGAAACAACTCACAGGAATAATTGAAAGTCGAATTTCAGCACAGCTCCCACTTCATCGGCTTCATCAAGGGTCTAAACTCGAGTGTTATTAACCAGGTGTTTATTTTCTTACTGTTTTCTCACAACAGGTCAAGCAGCGAGACAGCGACAATGCCCGCCTAACCCCGGCTCATCGATGGAGAAGCGTCGCGACGACACTCGCGAGGCGTCGCGACGGAAGCCGCGAGACGAAGCCTCGTTGTCGGTGACGTTCGACGAGAACGTCGAGGAGATCGCCTCCAACGGCGCCCCCCACGCCGGCGTCGACGCTGAGTTTCCGGCCGGCGACGACGACGCCGGCGACGCCCGGAAGCTGATCGCGATCCCGGGCAAGAAGTACTACGCGCGGGCGGAAGCGGATGTCGAAGAGACGCCGGCGTGCTTCGGCGTGCGCAGCTACCTGCACCACTTCTACGACACGAAGGTCGACACGCACGTGGACGTCGTCGATGACGTAGCGGAGGTGCGTGCAAGGATCTTGATTACATCTTGGTGTTGTCAATCATAGTTGCAGCATCATCGTGTGGCACTTTGTGGGTGACGTGCACATTGGGCTTGCAGTTCGAAAAACTCGGTTAAAATTGTGATGCTTTCAATGTTGGTTCATTTTGACTCATTGCAGGGTGTTCCTATTTGCTGTTTTTAGTCTACCAAACGCGCGAACCAATTTTCAGAATATACCTTCAAAATCTTTTAACGTAGACCCCCAACTATTTTCAGCTAATTAATTCCAAAATTTCTTAAAAATCATGAATAAATAAATAAATAAATATTTTTGACTCATATTCTCTAAGATTTATCTATATTAATTAATTGTGAATACTAAACGAAATAATTGCGCTCAACTCCAACGTGATTATTAATAAGCGTTCGAAAAGCACTACATGAAAGGAATTTCAACCAATGCCTTCACACCCCAGCCTCCGATCCTTGCACCGTGCAGGCACTCTCAGCAGCTCTTAGCGGCAACAGGGGAATTGCAAATGGATGGTCACCCATTCAACACATACCGTATATAGCTTAAATTCGTTTAAATAGCAAGCACCAGTGTTTCGAAGCGTCGATCCGTTCCACCCGCCCGCTTTTATCCCTCCCACCGGGGACGTTCGAGGGAAAGGCTTACCGCGTTTGACATCCAATCATACTTGGAAGTAAGTGATCGAGAATATTATGCGCTGTGTATGTGTACACCGCGCTTTGTGAAATGCTTTAAAATCAACTCATGGAGTGTCTTTGAATTCGCTCGTAGAATTGCTTTGAGGGTAGGAAACTGAAAAGTGAACAAAAATCGTCTTAGAAATCTAGACGATTCGTCTGCAGACGCTAAGTCTGCGAGGAAATCAATTGCAGAGAATATTCCGCGGTCACAAAGAAGAAAATTCTATGCTTGAGATGCCAGCTGTAAATTTTAAGCTGCGAATGCAAACAATGGTTACACTTAAAGAGCTAGGTTGAATTTTCTGATAAAATCTTTACCACATCGTTCTACTAAATGTAATTGCCAACATCTGTCGAGAACATGCAAACCAAAATTAAAGCGCTTGGCGCTGTGAATTAGTCGCAGAAAAAAAGTTTGATGTAAAAACCATAATTGAAAAATTTAATACAAGGATCAACTTTGACGAATTTCGGTATAGAATACAGAATCTCATAGGTATGCTTCATCGGGAGACCCATGAAATAAAATATGATTTCCTTAATATTAAAAATTCTCGACTTTCGTATAGAAAAACACCTGCGCACATTCCTCTGCAAGACTCAGCTACCTAGCGATGAAAAATTTCAGAGATATTTGCACGACGATAAAAAAATTCTTGCCGCTCGAGCGCGCAATACTTCGGCACTAGATTCTCATCACACTGCGTTTGCCACCTTTTTCTTTACAAAACACCTCGGGTCAACGAAATTTTTCTGAGAAAATTTAATATATTGGAAATGCGGCCCTTGTTTGTAAATGAGAACACCGTGGAACTAATATCCTTTTTATGTACACAAACGTGTACACTGTTCACCATGGCACAGATCTGTACAAATGAACCAAAACACCATGAACCCATGCTACCTTTAACCATATTCTATGCTTTAACTGTGCTGTGTGCACTATGGACAACATGGAATGCAGGATACTGCTACCCTTATTTGTACAAATAAAAACCATGGAATGGATACTGCTACCCTTATTTGTACAAATAAAAACCATGGAACGGATCCTGCAAGCTGTGCAAACCGAGGACACTGCTACCTATTTCTATGATACAAACGTATAGCTGGTGGCTTACCCGCGGCACATAGTCTGAAATTTATAGTCATCATCTAGCAGCTACAGCAGGCGGGCAGGCCGGGAGGCTGGCTGGATCAATCACACTAAATCCCCATCATAATGGTGTTAGCTCTAATCCCGGCTTACGTCGGTCACCATGGTGATACCGCGCGATAGTAGTGCCACTGGATCTCTGTGTAATCCGAAAAAATGGAATTTACAAAGTGGATAGGCCAGGTAAATCAATGTCTGATCAATCGATCATTGGTTGCTACCTGCACCATGAAATACTAACTAGAAGCTTGGATCCAATACGTCCTCGCTGAGCCGCCTGGAATGTCGCGCATTTCGCTTCAAATTCATATGTTTCTCGGTAAAAGCATGGACCCTAAATATAATACCATGAAATTGGAATAATCTGAAATAGGTTTTTGAGTAGCAAGGAATAATAATAGGAATAATAGCTATCAGGTATTATATCTTTTCAGCTATATACTTTTTGTGAATTTTCTACCTGGTTCGTGTAATACTGTTGAAAATAATGAGCAGATTAAGTCCATTCTGTTCGCCTTCAGCCGTGAACTCCATGTGAAAATCTGGTGAAAATTTTCTTCCGTTTTCCTCAACAATAAAAAGAATACAAGACTGGAAACGTTTTAAGGAATGTCGGTTATAGGTAATTGGACTGTCTGCTAATTTCCGTTTCTTCTCTTTGAAATGCTACTCAACTGTGAAAAGAAAAGTATTGCCGACTGAAAACGCAGAGAATTTCATTTTAGAGCTAACTGAGATCTGTTTTCCGTGGTGTGAGAAGTAAAGGAAATCTAAATAGACTCAATTAGTAGGAAAATTATCAAAAAAATTATGTGAAACAATAAAAAAAAATGGTCAGCAAAAAGAAAGTTAGGAAAAATCAAGAAAACGACACGGAATTTCCGTATGAGACCCCGACTCTTTAATATTTCCCTGTAGCGTATAACAAGAGACAATCTAGACTCCTTAAACACCGGCACGATTCCAACACAGAAACCAATGCCACTGAAACCTGCTAGCATAAATTCATCGAAATACCGACGTAGTAATTGCATTGTTCTGCCGTTCAACTCCCCAGTTCGGTTTCAATTAATTTCGTTTGACGAAAGCCATAGATGTGTGATATACCGTGTGTACACATCCAATAAATAACACAGCCACACCGCGCCTGCATACCCAGACTCACCCCATGGCGCCCCCGTGCACCCCCGTGCACCCCCAGCAACGGGCCAAATGAAAGTTAATGAATAGAATGTAATGAAGCAAGCCCCGTGGCAAACTATTTTGTGACATAGCGCCCGCGAGCAAAACCACTCGTTGGGCAAAACATGACTCAACTTCTCACCCCCTTGCATTGAGGAGATACACGTGACAAATTTAACGGGAATTTACTGTTGATGAGGAGGAATTTATTTGAAAATATATTGTAATTATGATTCATGTATAGCATTGCTATACATCTAAATCAAAACACAAATTATATATACTTACTAGCTGGTACCCAGCTAGGCCCCGCGGGCAGTTTTTATGGCCCTAGGGAATGTATATGCCCATACGGCCTATGAGGCAAAGATATGCCCATAGGGCAAAGATATGTCCCCAGGACAAAACTCTGCCCACAGGGCAGAGATCATGCCCATAGGGCAAAATGCTGCTAAATTATATGTCAATATGTCCATAGGGCAAAACTCTTTGTCTATAAGGCAAAAAACTATGCCCATGGCAAAACCCTATGCCAATAAGGCAAAACCCTATGCCCATAAGGCAAAACCCTTTGCCCTATGGGCATAAAAACATGCAAAACAACATCAATATGCCCATAGGGCAAAATGCGCGTGCATGGCAAGCAGTTTGTTAAAAAAGTGACTTTGTTGCATGAAATCGTGATCTACTGTGTACCTGTTGAATTCCAGTGCCATTGTGATCTTTTCCATTTTTATTGTGGATGCATTTTGGCAGACCGTCGGTTGCATTTGTTTTTCAGCCGAGACAAAATTTGATTTCTTCAATATTGAATGGGAAAAAGGGCACAGAACTCGCTCAAAAAACAATTATTTTGTTGGGAAGAGAATAACAAAGGATTTGAAAAACCCTAACTATTTTCGTCCATTTTTCACCGTTTCTATAAAAGATTAATGGTAGATACCCGTTATGTACAAAAACAGCTGAAGATCAAACCTCTTTTTGATGAGCGTAACGAGCGTAGCGAGTGAAGCGATTTCTTCAATTACAAAAAATCCTGAACGCTTTTTATTTTTTGTGTGTTTTTTCGCGCTCTACAGGCTAAACGCAAAAAACGATTTTGATAAAAATGTCTGTGAACCTTCGTTTTCTCTGAACTTAGATCTGCCACTTTTTTGAAGCAATTCGGACGAGTAAATTTTATGTATAATTAAGTTTTTACGAAATTTTCCAGTTTTTTCAAAACACGTTTTGCACTCTAGAGGCCAAGAAGCTGATTATTATTTGACGAAACTTTCTAGATAATATGATGACCACCACGATTCAATGCTTGTGTACAAATTTCCTTGTTGTATGGTTAAACGGAGGTTTTCAGAGCCCATGTTGATGGTAGTAGTGGCTTCACGGTTTCTGCTCTGTTCGATTGGATTGAAAATGGCGCTTTTATGACGTTTTTTTTTTAGCGATTTTGCAGTTTTTTGCAACTTAATCCACTTTACCTTCAACTGATGTTGACAAATTTTACTGTGTGCGTTAATCATCTTTATATTAAGGTTGATACAACTCATGGAATATGCAGAGTATGAATGTAACAAGTAATACTTTAAGTTGGCCTCCCAGCTCTCATTTGGTTGTCATTTCATTAATTTTGTCATCGGATTACCTTTAGCTTTTAAACCATTGAGTAGCAAGGCTACAAAGTTTGCCATTCAATTTCTATTTTGATCCGTATTTCCTTTTTAAATAATTGAGAATTCGGCCTACGTAGACGACAGCGTGAATAAATTCGAGCAGGTATATACTATTAGGGGATGAAATCAGCCATCGAAATTAATCGGAGTGTCGACATTTCACACGTATACGTCGCGTGAAAAATTTGCATCGAAGGTCGGATGAATCTGACAAACCAATTTGCCATTAGGGATGGGGGGTGAGTGGTCGGAAGGCTCGTGAACTCGTGAAAAATCTCTCATGCAAAACAGCGATACGTCCGTCCGTCAATTTGGCGGAGTCCAGAACGCATGGAACGACGTTCCTGTTCTATCATCAGAGAGAGAGAGAGGAAGGCGCGCATTGGCGGCGCACATCTCGAAATCTCGAAATGCTTTTAGTCTGTGCGCAATTCAGAGGCACGAGAGACGCACAGGCGTCGCGGTGCGGCGCGACGTGCAACAAAAACCCGCCATCCATATCGTTCACTGGCGATTCACGCGTCGTCCTATGCTACGTCTCACGACCACTTGATAAGTGAAGATATTATCACGTTCCAGGTTCCTGGTTGCTTACTGTGTGCACAGAAAATCTCTCACACATTGGTATAAACATGCTCCGTAAAGGTACGGAAAATCAATCGTTAAATAGTCATCTTCCAGGTTGCAGAAACTGAAAACAATCGATTGGTATTTGGTTGTCACTATGCAGATGCGAGTGGTGCGAGTGGCGAAGAAGATTTTGTACATTTTTATCTTATCCAAATGCTTCAATGATCACTTTCATTAGTCATTTCCTAAGTTTTGGAAACATCTGCACCTTGACTTTTCTGGCTATCGGTAGTCAATTGTGTGGCTTTCGCAAAGATAGGTCATTAGTCATTATTAGACATAATTATTAGTCAGTATTCTTTCATTAGGCATTGACAATTGTTTACGTTATGTATTATGTCACTGTCAGTCAAGGCGACTCCAATCATACTCGTTACGCCTGAGCCAAAACAACTGGCGGTGAGACACAGTACAGGTACACACGGGAATCACTCCTCGCGAATCGAGAAATTTTCATCAAATCGAATTGGCAGCGTAGCACGCGATCCCCTCGTATAACATCAGAGATAATGTATCGGAGCTTTCCATTCTCCATCCGCGCGTGCAGACACCACGCGGGCGAGACATCTGCGCCCGGTCGGAAAACCTCGCCAGCCAAGCGGCACCATGGCGTATAGTTGAAAACACAATTTCCCTTTTAATATAAATGTCTTGCCAGACGACATTATCAAAGCCAGCTCGCACTGGTGCAGCCGAGATTGGAATCTCAGAACACCATGGAGATATAATAAAGCTGGTGGCGGCATGGAATGCTTTTGAATAATCATCTTCGCGCTTGACTAAGTCTGATTGTCGGCGTCGACGTCGGCGTCGTCTTCGCGTAATTTAGCTAATTAAAGGCAGCGCACTAGGCAGAAAATAAATCGGAAGTATGCCGATTCCCGTATAGCTTGACACGTGGGGAATGTACTGGGCGGTGGGGGAGGATTTTCCTCTGCAGAGGGTGCTGCAATGTCATTATAATTTGCCAACTTTTAGGTGTAATGTTTATATCTGTGTTCTGTGGAACGCTTTGACAATCCCATTTGCAACGCTTTATACGCACGATTGAAAAAGCTTTATGACAGCCGTGCACCAGATCACTGTATACGTTGTTATCGCTGTACGAATGATCCGGGCACATTGCTGTGCTGGTACGGGCAGAGATGCTGACAGAATATGGTGAAATTTTAGACTTGGAGCAGTCACATTACATCCATAGGAGTGGGACTATAGAAAACGATTTTCTTAGCGCGTTTCATAATTATTATAGGGAATAATGGCAAATTTTTGACGACTGGATCCCAATTGCAAAAGCCGTCAATCCACGTATTGGCAAAACGCAAAAGCGCTCCTAAATGCGACCTATCCAACGTAATCTGTCAGACACAGTTTTAGAAGCGATTAATTTGATACATTTTCTTGTTTATGGGCGTTTTACTTTTTCCCATCAATCGCAACTAAGTTCGGTGCCCTGCGCCCCCGACCACGCTGTCTTCTTCGGAGATAATTTTGCATAACGAGCATGGCGTTTGAAAAGTTGAGCTACTTTTCCGAGAAGCGCATGCTATGGTAATTAACAGTCGTCTGGCTTGAAAGAAGCGCGCCGCCGGCTAAAGTCTTAAACAAGCAACGAATTCGTAAGACGTCCGTTGCTCGAAAGCGGGCGGCGTGGCGAGGAAAATGTCAAGTACAGCGCGGACCTCTGACTTTGTGTTCGCCGTAGCGACCCCCTGCCCCTGCCCCTGCCCCCCCCCCCCCTCCCACCCCCCCCTCCGAACAGTGGCGGATGCAAGCATTTTGTGCCAAGCCGCAGTGAATATTCGCACAGGCTTGGAATAATGCGGCATTAAGCTTCACGCACTTTCAATTAGCTTGCCCTCGTTTAATTTGGTTTTCAACATTTTTCTTCAAAAGTCTTTGCTCCCATAAGCCACATTACAAGCGCAAGTTTGACTTTTCTCTCAAGTCTTTGGAGTTTGGAAATTGAGCTAAATTGCGAGGAAGCACCGCATGAGTGCATAGAAATTAATTTGTTTTTGTTAATTGGTTAAACATGGTTGGATCGAGGCTCGTGTACGTTCATGCCACGTCCCACCATTACAATGTTGTTGTTTTAGACTGGCTGGCAATTTGAAAGGTCATGACTTTGTATTTCTAAGCAATTTATACCCATTTGGCCTCTAGAGTGCATGGGCGCACAGATGACAGAAGATATTCTGACCCCACAGAGAAAGGGCGAGAAATGAAAACATAGCTAACAAATAAGTTTATCAATTTATCATCATGACTAAAGGTAAATCATAGTTAGGGCCTGTTTTGAAAAGCACAGCTGCCCACCCAAGAAAACAGAACAGTTTTTATCTGGAGTTTAACTCCTTAACTGGACAATTTTCACCTCGTATCCACTCAAATTTCAATATTTTATAACAACAGTTTCCTGACCTGTAGCAATCCAGCCAAACTTCCGACAAGTGCGCCTGAGACGTACCACTTGCGACTTCGTTGGGTGAATTCACTTCACCCAACGCTCACGCAAGTACCGGCCGGCCGTCGCTTGTCGGTACCTATAATGCGTATAGCGAGCCGAGCCGGCCGAGTCCAGCCAAAGCAGCTACCACCACCACCCCATGCCACCACCACTGGGTGCATCCCCCGTCCCACCCCACCCACCCCACCCCCCAACACGTATCACAGCCGGCATCACACAGTACGAAGCGAACACAACGCACAGCTCCGCGAAGATCTCAATTCTCTCGCTCTCTCTCTCTCAATTCCGCTAATGGCGCGCAGTTGACTTGAGTTTATGGCCGCCACCGCGCGGGGGTGGAGACCGTGGACCGCGTGCGACAAGGGATGCTGTAGAGATGCTGTAAGGATGCTGTATAAGGGACTCTGCCTTCGCTTCTAACTTCTAACCTAGTTAGCCTGGGTAAAAACAAAAACGCGCTGCTAGCGGCTTCGCAGCACTTCGATAGTAGACATGGAACTCTTTGACAATCTCTTTTGAACGAACGTTGGAAATACTAATGATGGATCATCTATCCAGGCATCGAACAATTTGCATATTTTTTTCGCGAGATATAAGTCACGATCGTCGCTTATTTCGCTCGTTGACAGCATCCAAATTGGCTCTATATAGTATACGCTGGTAATGGTGCGCCAAGATGTTTTTATTCAATCATGGCAGCCCTCACACTTTTTGTTTGTTCGTCGTCGAGTTTTCAAATTGACAGTTCGCGTCTTTGCGACAGGCAAGACAGCTGTGCTGTCGAGTTGCGAAAACTCGTCTCTGCACACGGAGACCTTGACGTGCATGCATGCACTGCATGATGCTCATGCCCGCGTGTGTATTTATAAATATAGATCACACATACATAATAAAAATCGCGAGGCTTTCCCCATCCTTATCGTGCAGTAACACAGATTGATTGATTATTGGTGCTTAACGACGCACTGTTTTGACAACTGGCCCTTTGGCACTGGTCTAATGGCGTCGGTGAATGAAATGATGATGATGAGGGTGATGATGAACCTAACCTAGTCTAGAAGGGAGGAGGGGAAACCCGGTACCGGCAAGTAGCCTACTCCTGTCGAAAAGCACCAAGGGGACCACCGGCTTTACGTCCCTTCCGAAGGACGGTACAACTCGAACAACAGGATTCCTCCACTAATCCGTGCTGTCGAGAGGTTGATAAGCAAGGCGAGTTAAGTTGTTGCACTAACATCAAACCCTCCAACCTCTCTCCCGAACAGAACTGACCATGTGAATGATGGTCACCCATCAAACACCTGACTCAGCGCGATGTTGCTTCACTTCGGTGATCTCACGAGAACCGGTGTTTCCAACATGCCAAACCGTTCGGTGCAGTAACACAGAATAAATTGGACAAAATAAAGGGCAAAGCGTCATATTTGATGTAATCATCATCCAGTATTCCTAACCAATTATTGTTTATCGCAAGCTGCTTTTCCTACGGATGGTTTGACGGTGCAACCAACACCAAGGTTTTGGTCATTCCCTATCATAGAAGAAAGAGAGGTATATTTCAGCGAGTGTAGGACAGTTTGCCAGTGGACAATTTACCAGGCTACCCTTTCGGATAGAGGGGGTGGGCAGCAAGGTATTCAACCGCAGGGGTCGTCGTGATTGCAGGCAGCTCTCGTGCCCCCTGCTCCTTAGGTATCTCGTCAAAAATTACAGTAAAATGTTAGATAACTACAGTCAATTTTACGGACTCGTGCTGAGTCCGAGAGACAAACGGGCGATTCACCTCTCATCGGCCGGGACTTGGTATATGTTAGTACCTAGATCTATGTTCGTTTACACCCTTCCTTCGTGCCGTTGGAGGAACGATCCGCTTCCAGACAAAAAAAGTTACCATTTGCACCAACTATTGCCTTTATATATATATATATGATTGTTTCCTTTACTATTTATACTATTCGAAGTCTAAGTTCCTGAAACCAATATCGTTTGCAAATATGTGAAAGAATTGACTACAAGTTATAAAATTTATCTCAGTAGTTGAATTAAAAAAATTAAACATGGCTTGTAATGAAAAATTGTTTCCTCCCCTTCTACTATCTTAATATCTTGAAGTGCCTTCTAGTCTATCTCAACAATGAAATAATGGAAATGCGGAGTGGTTCAGAGCCATGGTTATAGGAAACGGATGTGTACGGTTTCGCTCTGTTTATGTAGAGTAGATGTCAGTCCTGTAGATGTCAGTCCTGTAGATGACAGTCCTGAAGATGACAGTCCTGAAGATGTCCACGCCATCGCGGACAAAACGTCGACTATCGACAAGGTCCTTTTTAGGACCGCCACAACGTTCAAGCAGAGCACAACCGTACACATCCGTTTCCAATGAAATAATGTTTAATTTTACTGAAACATTTGACGTGGTACCCAAACAACGTACTTGTTCCTTCTGTGGAGGGAATGCCCTGAAGCGTTGATGCTCCAGGTAGCTGGCTGCGATTGAATATAAAATTTACCCCCTCGAACCGAAGGGGTTCACTGGAAAATTGTCCGCTGGCAAATTGTCTGTTCAGCCGTAGAAAATCGCGGACTGGACTTCAGGGAGAGGAGAGTGCAAAAACTGTCCTCCAATTGGTCCATGGCATGTGCTGACTCTCCACGGGGTGCTCCTTCCACGGTGACCCAACTGTGTGCAACTTTTCCCATTTATTGTGCTGCGAATAGCGATGACGTCAGAATCCCGAGCCGCAACATTACTCGTTGGCTCGCTGTGCACATCTTTCTAAAGTTTCATCACGCGGACGGCGTCTTCTGGAGCGTGGAAAATGGAAATAGCGGACAGTCGAACGCGAAAAATGAAATTTTCCGCGGGGGCGAGAAAAGTATACGCTTCCACCTTCATCCCCCTCCCCCACATACACTCCGGGAAAGTCGATGAAAAGGACAGAATTAGATTTCATGTGATAACGACCAAAAAACTGCCCCAAAGAAAAAACAAGGTCATATAGTGTTCCGTTTGGGAGAAAACAGAATGAGGGTGAATTTTTTATAGGTTGGCTCCCCCATTGTATCACAATCTAAAGCTTGAACGTTATATAGTTATCTGATGAACTAATTATATTAATTACATAATCAATAAAATTTGCCAGCCTGCACAATTCTTTCGTGGTACCAGAATGAAAAGCCACGGCCTCAGCGCCCCTAGAGTATAACTTCTGCATGGGTAGTTTCCCCCCCCCCCCCGGCGTCGCGACGTCGCGCGTTGCCGTCCGGCCAATCAAACGTCGGTGCGATTCCCGCACGCTTTGATCGCACCCCGCATTGCACCCCGCACCCCCGCACCCCCGCACCCCCGCCGGCGCGACATACACCTTGATGTTAATTTCAATTAGCTCTTTGTAAGGCCTAATTGAAGAGTGGTCGCGCGTGGGGTTGACCTAAATCCAGCCCTCCCGAATCCTGCCTAGAGCCATAAGGCACGCTTATAAGCAAGCCTAAGCAAGCCTAAGCAAGCCTAGCAAGCCTTAGTGTGATGTGGTTTTGTATTATATACCAAAGGTTTGTATACAATATTCGAAAAATACATCATTAATTTTCACAATTGTTAGTTGTAACACAGATTATATGTGTTATAAAAAGGAGTATAATAGAATTGATGACCATAGGCATAGCTGATATCGAGGCTTGAAAGTTGCAAATTACACTTTTGGGTGCTGAAATCTATCAGTTATCATTGGTAACAGCGCCCACACGAATGCAGTGATCACAAAACCAAATTATTTCTGGTCACAGACGAGAGCTGGACAATTATTTTATTATTTTTGATTATTTTTCTCAAAGTATCCCTACCGTTCATTCGCAATGGGAGATGCTTTCCAGAGCACTCGCGCCGAAATTTCGCTTTTTAACAATTTCCGTGTAGTATATAATATACCGCTTGCAGCGTTACGCGTGGGACGGCTTACTTTTTTATTCATAACTAGGTATTGGTAACAGTAAATTTGAAGAGCAAACAGCCCCTGTTAATACAAGGCGCGAAGAGTCGTTGTTTGTCCTGGGCTAAAAAAGCAGAGAAAAATAAACAGGGACGCGGCGTATAGCTTCGAGGTTCGGCTTACGGAAGAGCACGAAGCGAGCGCCTTCTTGGGGGTGGGTCGGTGGGTGGATCGGTGGACCATCCATTATAATTATTTCTCCAATCTATAGACCATGCGCTTGACCGATTTCAGCTCCACGGTGTTTTCTTAATAAACGGGAATTGGGGGAAGGGGATGGATGGGGAATCTTTCCCGTTAAGAGCATGATTGTGATTAATTCAGGTGCGCGTGGGTGGTCAATCTTTTTGTGTGGACCTGGCAGCTCGGGCATAATACAAGCTGCAAAAACACTGATTTCGTTTCAAATGGCGTCGAATTTCATTGGCTGCTCAAATGTTTTAGGAGGAAGGTTCAACAGACAAAGACAATTGTTAGTATAAGTTGACCCACATGTAAGAACAGAGAACGAGTTACAAGTCACGTTTCTAGGAAGGATTTAAGAAATTTGTGCATTTACGCCTTCACCATCACTCTCTTTGAGATATACGAAAATGTTTTATACTTAATTGAGGGAGTGGGCAAGATAAAGTGAATCCTCGACGTCCCTGAGAAGTCGCAACTATAAGTTTCCCTCTTTTCCAACACGCACGAGACCGATAAGCTACACTATCTCTGTTTCGAAAAGTTTACCCCGCTGCAAACTATAACGCAGTTTCAGACCAGGGATCTGAATGTAAACGAGTTCGGGGGTTAATATGTAAAGTTTTCTTTTCGCTTGGCCAAAACTTTGGATATGCTGATGCATGCTCGGCTTCGGCAAGACTGGCGGTATATATAGAGAAAAGAAAACGGCCCAGGACAGAGCCGGCGCCCGAAGGGATAAGCCATGAATGCATAAACGATAATTGTGTATGGGTATCGGATAAACAGGGTATTGGCATACAGTGTAAATGGAATACATAATATGATTGGGTAAAAGAACAGCTTGGTTACAGGGTAAAAGGGCTTTTACTTCCCAGACAGGTGATGCTACAGAATGAAGATTCCTCCGGCAGAAACCCGTGGGTGAAACACCGTGCTGACACATACCACACTGAAGACGGTGTCTTTGTAAACAAGTTGCAGGAATTGGAGCAGCTTTAAATTAGAAAATAGCGAGAAAAGTCTGTTTGTGACAAGAAAATCGAATCCGGTTATTGTGTGTGCGTCTTGCTGCAAATCTGCAAATGGGAGATATATACTCTGGGTGCTCTGGGTGTAAAATGGAGACCCTATTTACAGAGAAAATACTTAGCAGCTAAAGCAACGCGAACGTTTTCGTTAATATCAATTCCAATGCGACGCTTGAGTGACGAGTGACTGACTGAGTGTCGATGCCGTTCTTTTGTTTCCTCCCCCGAATAGTTTCACTGCAGCTTCGTCCATTTATCACCGAGCCATCATCCCCAGATGCCCTAAGATGGTGCAATACACGCTACAGGCCTCCACTCTCACGAGGGTGCATGCGTCGTTAAAAGTCACAACAACACAAAACCCCGATGAAAACCCCGTCGCCACGGTCGAGTGTTCGCAGCCCGCGATATCTCGAGTGAGTTCGCGGGTTCAACCCCTTGTTGAGCCATTGGCAAGCCCGGCCACGAGCTGTGTGCTTGACCTGGCTGGATAATAGCTTGCTGCTTGGTGGTGCATTACCCGATTTACTCAGTGGCCGACGTATTCGATGGCTGTTCACCATGCCTTGCCTTGGCGTTTACGCTATTTGCTCTGTTGAGTGATTGGTATATATCATACCTAACACTCGCCCCCCCCCCCTCTCCCTTCCCTGTAAACTCTCTTTATTGGAATGTAACTATTAAGTTATCAACACCACTCATCGATTAAATCAATTGTCTAATGCAGAAGGGCGTTTTTGTTTGTCAATATTTTTGTCAGATTTGGACATTTCACCCACTATAAAGATTGTTTTGACGTTTTGACGATTTGACGATTTTTGAAAATACACAATTTGTATGCGTCAGCGGAGGATAAAATAAATACAAACACAAAAGCAGTTTGGAAATTTCGTTTCTAAAAGAGATTTTCATTTTGATTCACTGTTCATTAATCACGAATCGTAATCGAAATCGTTCTTTTAAAAAAAAATAAACGGCTAGTCGTGGGGAGGTATTTAAGCAACCTTATCGACATCGGTGAGATTGAGAAGCAACGTAACTTTAAACGCCTGCTGGTTGCTGGCTGATCAACCCTTTAAACACCCTTAAAACATTGCGTTACAGGAGGACGACTTCGCGTACCTGGTCGACCTGGAGAAGAAGCAGCGTCGACGCAGCTATCGGTACTGTCTGAGCCTGTGGTTCGGGGCCAACCTGATCCTGCTGGGGCTGATCGCAGTGCTGGTCGGTCTGCTGACTCCGCGGCGCGAGGAGGTGGTCGCCTACCACGACGATCTCAAGATGCTGGACCGCTGGGCGATCACTTTCAACGAGCGACTCGACTTCTGTCTCAAGCTCGGCCTGCTCATCTTCGGCGTCGGCAACTGCGTCGTGTTCGTCACGTTCGTGCTGATGGTGAGAAAGATCATACACAGTTAGATACAAAGTTAATATACAAAGATAACATAAATAGTAAAAATACATAGGTAATTCATTGTATAAAAAATGACAAACTAATGAAGCCGGAAACGATTTTCTTCTTGTTGTCTATTCGTGTAATTCAGGCGAAACACGGAATGAAATTACACCGTCGACGTTAAAAACTGTAGTAAAAAAACTTTTGATATGGATATTGCAGGCTCTCAGCCTCAAAAGATAAGTATTTCACAATGACAAAGGTAATTCAAATTTCAAACACCGTTGATTTCTTTTCTTATGGGGTGAATATGGCATGAGTGACTGGGTAGTGCTTAAGCTAAGTATTGAGATGCCTACAATTATTGTTTGAGGGCCAATGTAATCGGACATAGTACATGCAATCAGCCATGAGCATTGCACTGAAAATGCAAATACCGTGTTCAATGGAATGGAAACAATTTCCGTTCAAGGTATCAAGCACAGTGGACAGTATTCACTCTATGAGACACTGGATAATAAAAATTCCTTTGCCAGGAAAGGAAGGCTATGAGACTGCACTAATGAAAACTATAGCGAAATAAAATCACGAATGGCAAGTATATAGGACACTTGCATATTACAATTGCAATTTCTGATCATAGCAAGTGCATTGGGATTCCAGATACACGAAGTTTTCTGAGAGCTTTTCCCATCTGCATTTCCCGTCTCTCTCTCCCTCTCTCTCTCTCTCTCTGTTTACAAGCCGACAGCTCCAAGCTAAACATGGTTACACGTTTCAACACCAGCAACCTATAGATTATGTTTGAGAACAATATTTACCATTTACACACAATAAAACAAAAAGCTGAAACGAGGGATGAAATAAAAAAGAGAAATATATTAGCATTGTGCAGCCACCGGCTTAGAATTATTAATATCGGGACAAACAATCATTATATTCTGAAGCACGTCCAATGTTCACCATACACATGATAACTCTACACATATCGCAATATTTATGGCAATGCTGCTGGCATGAGATCACAACGCTATCAGCATTCGGCAGTCGCCACGGCCGATCAGGATTTGGTCAGGATTTGGTCAGGATTTGGTCAGGATTAGCGTCGAGCGGTCTGTCGAAATTGCGCGCGTGCATTTTCGCGTAGGACCAGGACTTGGCCGCTGTCATTTGTCGGGCTCGCCGGCGTGGAAATCACGCGGAAAACCTCGCGTCGCGTCACTCGCCGGCCGGAAAAGCGTGCGGGAAAACACGGAGCATGGCGACCGCGCGATTGGATAGCTCTTGCGGAAAATAAAGAACAGTTCACGAGCAGTGCACGCCTCGGTGAATAGGTCCCGTTGCGGACATTGCGTGTGTGTGATCGATTGAATGTGCATGCCTCGACCTGTGGCTACTCCCTTGACATCAGATTGTTCTGTGGACCTCTATTTCTTGTTCCCCAACCTCCGCTTCTTCGTTGGACCTCCGCTTGTTCCCTGGACCTCCAGGCTTGCTCCCTCTGCCTCCACATTTATTTCATAAAACTCCGCTTGTTCACACAAACTCCACTTCTGGACGTCAACTTGTTCCCTCGACCTGTAGCTACCTACTTGTTCCCAATCCCTTACTCGACCTGCTACAACGCGTTTGTTGAAGATTGAATATTTTTACAGATTCCATTGTCAAATCTTGGAGGACCATCGGAAAATAAACATATGCCACCACTTAACGTAATCTCCTCCCCCCCCCCTCTCCGCAATGTCCTTCTATAGCGTCGGGCCTTTGATCGTTTCTCATACAGCGAGCCCCCTCATGTGCTTCACTGTTAGCAAAATGTTATGCAGGAGAGAACCCAGTAAACGCAATGAATTCCACATAACAAGCAAATTACAGAATAAACTCCATGCACATTGCACACTCATAAACTCCTCGTTCATACTTCAAAACGGAGATAGAATTAAAGTCCGAGTGTGCTTCAAACTTCAAAGCGGATTAAAAGGGATGGATGCATCGAGATTCGAGAGCACACTGCAGGGAAGTCAAGCGTCGCTACTGTGCCGTTGTTTGAGTACGCTCTCGCCTATCTGTTAAGTTTTTACTGGTTTTTACATATTAGCTCCAAAGTCAATTGAAGTCATGTAGTCCGGGGCCCCATGGGCTTCCAATTCGACAGTGAGAACGCTGTGAACGCAAGCAACGCGACGTGGCATTATGGTCCTTCTGGATGCTGGGAGAATCATCGCTATCTGTCGCAGCTGCAACCGTCTCGGGAAATCAGCCGCGGATTGTTTCAAAACCGAACAGGAGCCGGTCACTATAGCCAGAGTCTCAGATCAATCAGATGTCAAGTTTTCACGAAAGGATGCCTTTATATACAGTGCTCTGTACAGTGCGTTCGGCGTCTACCTCGCATAGTTTGCATGAGAGCCTTTGAAATCACGCAGACGCAGACAAGCGTATCACCCCCATGAGCAGTGACATTTTCAAAGAGGCAGCTATTAAAAGGATTGTTGAAACTCGTGTGTTTTTCAACCGTGCATAAGTAAACTTTTGTTAAAAAATGCGTTGCCGGATTTCCATATTTTTTCCCTAGTTTTTTTTTTCTTTCTCGCGGTTTTTGCAAAGGTCGAAAGGTCTAAAGGTTAGAATGGGGATTGATAGCTGGTGCGCACCACCAATGGCAAACGTTCCGACGGTCTAACCAAAATGGGGTGCGGAATTGGTTTCAAAGACATGATTCACGGTTCGCAATGAGAGAAAAACGCGCAACGAGCAGGCAAATTCGCATGGGTTTTTTACCCGCACCCCCATCCAATCGGAGAAGCTAATAAATGACAAAAATGTAAATGGTACGCGAATATATGTGATTGGCAACGAAGTGGAAAAAACAGTCCTTGGCAGCGAAGCGTGCAAGAAACGAAACGGTTGCTGCGCTGCCAGTGAAGGATCCATCTGCGTTTCACGAATTTATAAAAATAAATGAAAATTCCGTGAACCGCGAGAACTCAAAAGACATTCGTTCAGCAATATACATGCGCAGAAGCTCCAAACATTGTTTTACGACGCCAGTGTAATTATCATTAAAACCCCGTTAAAATGATGATGGTGATGTAATCTCACTCCGACTTCGTGTGTGACCTCTAAAATACAATAACCATTATAGCCTCAATTCATTCAAAGCGTTACAAGTATACCTGCAGGTGATTTCGCTGTGTGATAACTACCTCCACTTAGCAGTTAAAGCACCCTTTATTACCCGCCCGAGCATCGACAAAGTGCATCTTGCATAACGCTCGTGCATGCAATGGGGCTCGGAAAGTGCGACGCGCTCGGCAGACACTTCACAAAATAGCATGACATCTATTAATATTCGTGTTTAAATTTTCAAATAGGGTGCTGGGGATGTTTCTTGCAAATGAAATAAATAGCCACGAGTACGTTATGTATGTTATTGGTATAGGTTCGTGTTGAAAGGTCAAGAGCTCAGCTTGTTCGAACATGCACTGTGGTGCAGCATGTTCTCATCAAGTGCATCTCTAATTTGCATTTCAGCCAATGCAAGCATGACGGTCGATATGTTCGAACGCTGCACGGATCGCGTATAGCCAGCTTCCATTCCAACGAACTCTGTATGCTGAACCCGCGCCGCGTGCGTCATTACTCTATCATAACCACCCCTCCCCTGAATTAAATTCAGCTCACTTGCTGTCCTGACCACCGAGCTAAGTTGACCTCCCTTGTGTCCCCATGTTCTTGTGTAGCTCACACCACTCTGAATGTCATCAACACAGTCAGCAGAACCCGTGCATTTTCTCCTCCTTCTAAGGGGAAACCAGGTGGCGTCTCAGAAACACATGCACGATGCCTCTTTCCTCATACTGTCAACGACACCACAGAACCTTTTCGTGCACATGGCGGAAGAAGAAAATGTATGCGAGTGGAGTGGAAAATTAATGGAACTCGCGACGTAACTTGAGAAATGTTATGGATCGGACAGCTCGCAACGTGGTGGGATATTGCCATATCAATAATTGCGGTTAAATTTCGAGTTTGAGCTTGCTTTTCCGCGGTACGTTACTTGTCGATCTCGATTGACGATCATAGTCGCAGGGGCCATGGAACCAGAAAAATAATTCTACTCTTTGAGAGTCGTTTTCCATCATCTACGAAATTAAACACCAACGCAAGTTATATGTTCGTTTAAACATGTCATTGACTTTCGGTCACGGAAAACGGTTTTTGCCATGTCGAGAGCTACCAAATGATCACGGAAGCATTTTTGCCAGTCATTTTCGACGTTGATACAGCTTGAAACGTTGAAACGACGTTGCTTCAGGCAGTTAATTTAGTCGGAATCCGGCATTAATATTGACCCACGAAAATAAATAGATATCCAGTAGAACACCACATGCATATAGAATGAAAACTAATATTCCGTTCGACGGGGTATGAATGAGAGAATCACAAAATAAATAAAGAAAATGCTAATAAAAAAAATGCTAACAGATGCTTATCAGAAATGAGTCAATTCTCAATAGTTAACTAAACAAGTTTTCTTCCATTTCAATCACTCAATGGAGAAGTAAAAACACATCTTGAAGTTCTGCACTGATCGCAAGATAAGCTAGTGACAATTTGAAAAACGAGGAAACACTTTTAAAAGAAAATCAACTGTGTGGCCTGCAATAATAGGACGGGAGTAAATTTCCAGTCTTGAACGTCGTCCATCAAACGATTTTGCTCCATTAATTCAGGTGTGCGACGGCAACAGTGGCTGCCTGAAGAAACCCACCGAATACCGGCCGACGTCGCAGCCTCCGCTGGACCCCGAATCTGCACGTGCCTCGTACCCGGCGGGCCACGGGGGCGGGGGCGGGGGCGGCAAGATACCGCTCACCGAGGAGATCACCCCTGTGCAGCCGAAGGGCGAGAACTTGGTGGTGGCCGCCGAGAAGAGGTTTGGCAGCCGGGCGATGCAGACACCCTACTATTAGACGCTTGGTCGAGGGGTCGCAACATCACCTTAACCTAACCTGGTGCAACCCGGGGGTAGGAAGTTAAGCGTTCGGTCGGAAAAGTGGCGTAGCTTTGTCAAAAGCGACCGACAAAGTTAGATGATTCAGATATTTGCCTCAATTTCGGCATTATCTAAAAATATTAAATTTTAAATTTCATATTTTACTATTTGATTATGGAATCTGGTGGCAGGGGTAGCCAGGGGTGGCCAGCGATTAATGCCAGTAACCCAGTAAAACCGATGTTATACTTTCATAAGACTCATGTCTTTTCCTAATCTTAGCAGTTGTTTCCAGAAGAACTATTTAACTGGGTTGTTGAATGCTAAGCTGGAGCTATAAGACTAAGCTGGAATCACTAAGCTAAGAGATTCTGAATGCTAAACTCAAGTCTAGACTTAAGCCAAGTCTAGATTTGAGTTTAGACCCAATTGATTAAGGCTAGCGTCAGGGGCGGAACAACGATTCACGGGCCCGCCCGCAGATTTGGACAAAAAGGCCCCCCCCCCCCCAAAGGCGACAGGTTTTCAGTCCCCGATAAAATTTTGAATCATTGTCCTTTTTTAGAGCGAATCTATGCGTTGTAGCAAGAATTTTAAACATATTGCAAAGCTATTTAAAAATGACGGATTTGGAAAATCAGCTCGATATTTTCTGTGAACCACATTTCCAAGTTTTATCTTGCAATATGATAAGCAGGATAGACCTTTCCTGGAAATAAAAATTCAGCGCGTCTGAGTAGGTACCTATAAGATACTTTCAATCACTATAAGTGACCTTTGCGTATGCCTACTAATGTAATTGACAGTGTTTTTCTGTAGTTTTTCGTATTTTCTGACATTTTAATCCTTATCAAGCGAAACCTTCGTGTACCAAATTTGACCTGACTCGACAAGGGCCACCCGCGTACTGGACCAGTCTGCCTCACACATTGAATCTGCAGTTGGCGTGAAACAAGAGTGAATAACACTGAAAGTATCGCAAAAATGAGTAAAAGTGTTTAAGATTTAGTGACAACCGACGGGCCCCCCCGCGGCCGTAGACGGGCCTGGGCCCGCCCGCGGCCGCGGGCCCTGCGGGCGCCTAGTTCCGCCCCTGGCTAGCGTACCTTTGCGAAACGGAAAAGTTTCAGTTGGGTAGCTCTGAATTCAATAACCCAGTAAGGAAGTTTTTCTGAAAACGTAACACTGGCATATAACGTAACCAACAAAATATCAGCCAATGGCACCAGAAAACCCTGACGAAAGGGTTGCAGCGCAGACTAGGGGTGTAAGTAATGTCGCGGCCGGAGGGGTGGGTATAGCGACTACCCCGGGGTAGACTGCACGTCGTAGGGGTTACACACGCTGTGCGTTGGTCACGTGGACCTATATGTCATCTGGGGGATGATGGGGGATGGGGTTGGGAGGACAAAGTGGCAGTTTTTTCGACGCACCGTGTTGGTACATGACAAGCACACATGAAGACTGCGTCGCCATATTTGTGCGCCCAAAAACTCGGTTGGGGAAATTGTTTGGAAGCTCGTGTCTCATTGCTTTCGTCATATTTCATTCGTCATGTTTTTATAGCAATCGTTTCGCAAACTGTGTATACTGCTTCCTTTCTCAATGTCTTTGACTTTGATACAGCGTGTAGTAAAGTGAGGTTTGTTTCCTTAAACAGAGGCGGGCTATTTTCCTGCATCGACAGTCACTGCAATGTCTTCTCTATGCGCAGCCAGGATCAGCGGATTCAGAAACACAACCATTTTGCTGCTTTTCAATTTTCAAACTGACGTGACACACCACCAGACCCAGTCTGGCCGCATGTGGAAGAAAAAGTCGAAGTTGGCCGGGATAATTTACTACCTCAATTTAGGTGGACCACTCTACTTTTCATCCCCCCTTATAAAACTCACTTCATTCATGGAAGATACTATGTCGATGTTTTCATATTATAAATCGTCACCACGTCACCTTAGCCGCGATTTTGCGTTCTTGCGTTCGTTTTCCATTCTGGTCCAAGCATAAAGACTTCCAAGAATGATTTTGGCTAATCCGGACGAGTGGGGATGTGATGAAAACACGGATACTACATTTTCAAATATACCGTCGCCTAATGTCTATACCTGTCCTCCATCTATCTATTTTCGACGAGAACGCTGGAGGCTGGATGCTCGAATGGAAACTTTGGTCGGTGTGCTGGTTCTATAAGTGTAGGTACATGGACCACGCATTGTAGCCCTGCTAGTAATCCGGCTTATCTCCCTGCGAGTCTAGCTACTGTCTATAGCATGCATTATAAAGTCTACACAAACAGTCAGTATCCCCTGCTGAATGCCGTGCTCACAGATTACAACATCAATCCAGAACTGCTGGTGTAGATCTCACGGATTTGCGTCTACCTATTAGACATCTGTGAATTGCTGGTCTTACCACAAGATCAGAGAATCAGTAACGAACGAATAACAGAACGAATGGAAACATCGAAACCACGCCACTGTTTCTACTCTTTTGTGGTCTGCAAACGAAATTGACTTGATTGAAATTGGTGCCAGGACAGATGAAATGACAATATTACCGGCCATATTTTCAAAGAAATTCTCACACATTTCCATGGAGCATTTGGGACGGTTGCGATTTTACTGAATGTATTGGTGGGGAAAAAATGAGCACTATATATACTATATTTAATTTTTGATGGTGCCCTCATGGTGTACATAATGTATATGAAGCTGCCTGTTACTATACGATTATGATGATCATTATCGTCATGATATGATCTGTATCACCCCAGACTGGCATGCTCAAACCCTGCAGAGTCGCGGCATCGAGTGTGTAATTGTGTTAAATTATGGCATCACATGGTGTGTTGAGTATTGACCACATCAATCAAGCGATGAAGCAATTGAACGATGCGATTGGCAATTATAGGGAGTGTCTTTCCGCACTGTAATGCAACATGATCGATTGACCACATGGTTATTGATGACGCTCGTAATGGAGAATTGCAATTCCGGATTATTTATAGGTGTGTGAACTTGCGCCCCCATCCCCCTATACGCACGACATATGAAACATTCTCGCATATTTAGTGCGTAATTATGACTTGAAAACGCGCGAATTATCATAAAGTATATAACATTTTAAACGACACGAATCAGGTGTTTGATGGAGACACCATGTGGTTGGTTTGGGACTGGGAAAACCTCGGTGAAAATGGCTTGGTGTTGGAAAAGTATTGTTAATCAAGGACATTCCTAAGCGGCTGTCGATTGCTACATAGCATCGAATTTGAAACTTAATTCCTGGAATGGTTTTTGTGTATTCACTTTAAGTTACGTATTCTCATTGGATAAGCGGGTTGATTTCTTACAGTTAACTGCTATAAAAATTAATATATATATATATATATATATATATATAGGTATGTATTGGTATAAGTATAAGTATCTATAAATTAAAATTTATTTTCATTTGACCCTTATATTAATAAATTACTTCTTCATGATAGGTACCCTACTTCAGGTAGATATCTTCTGAAAAGCAGGTTAGAGCAACGAAAAATTTGATGTTTGAATATTTGCATAAGAAAATATTCCATTATATTATATATATATGTATAAATTTAAACAAATAAATATAAATGTTACTAACGATAAAGTCACTGTGTTAGCAAATGGCGTGGAATGTTAAACTCTTGTATCTTATCGTATTCTTCCATACGAATGATTCTGCAGCTCTATTGGTGGAAACAACGGTATTATAGCATCATTTCTGTTTTTTTCTCTCTCCCCGCCAATTCTAAGTTCCATATGGACGTCGTAAAAGCATGCGCGCTTTTAAATCCGCATTTTAATCAACTCGTCACAGATGCATAATGGAGTTGCACTGAATGCACAGTAAATATTATAATTGTGGCATCTTTATTTGAATAAAGTGTTTACAAAACACGCACATTTGCTTCGAATGTTTAGAAAGTAATCATGTTTTAGCTTTAAACTATTACACTCCCATTTATTTGCCTTACACCCCCTATAGTGATCATGACCTCCTTCTTCTTGCAAGTAGTTTCGCACAAAAAATCGCATTGTAATCATAGTTGGCATCGTACTTTTACGAAACTTGTGCTCTATTTGTATTTTCCTTGGTGAAACATCTAAGATTCAACGCAATTTCAGTATATTATCGTGAACCGTGGAAAATTATTTGTCCAACTTATTCTCGCCTGCACTGCACCATGTGTTGACTATGCCATTCTATCCTAATCTTATTTCGCTGTTAAATTTAATGACAACATAATGACTTTACAAAAATGTAGTGATCACTATGTGTTGATTATAATATCATCTTGACGTATTACACTCATATTATATGGTACGAACCTATTATTACCAATATATTCTATCCTACCAATATTTTGATGTCTTGTCTAATAGATGTCGTAAAGAGTATCATAAAGTTTATATTTAAATGTAACAAGTAGATTGATGTGAAAAAAATAAAATTTTGTAAATGACTAGAAGAAAAGACAAGCTAAATTACAAAAAAAAGGAAATGCTTCCAGAATATATTTTGGTTCTTGTGGATGCATCCTCCTAAACCCTTTCATCCTTGTATGAATGTAATCAATGTGATAAAGATAATGATAACATACACAATAATATATACGATATGACATAAATATAACATGATAATATGATATTATATATACATATATATATATATATATATATGTATACGATGTTCTTCCTTGTGCTTGTCTCTAAAATGTTTGCCTAAGAACGTAACAAAAAAGGCTGTAAAACCTAAAATATCTTGTTGATAATTTGTGGCCAAAAATGTTTATAAATGTTAATGCAGTGTAAAAAAAAATGATATTTTTTGTTGATGCGCACACAAGAGGATGTTCAATTCTGTCAAGTGTATTACTATAAAACGACGTGTGTTTTAGGTACGTATCTCTCTAGACTGTTACGTTTTTAACTGTAGTGTTAATTAAATATGTACTGGCCTAAAACTGAATAAAAGTTGAAAAAATCAATTTTCGGTGATGTTTCTCAACTCAGCCCTAAGTTCCAAACTCACTAAATAATGTGATAGCTGCAGAAGGGGTCCGTGGTTATTATTTTGATCTTTGTGTAGCATGGTAGCACAAAAATGCACGAGAATGAGGGGTAAAGGTCGACCCACAATTGACCTAAGTCGGAAGGATAAGCGGAGCGCGCAAGTTCCTCACTTACTATACGTCATAATGATCGGAATTCTTATGAAGACTTTGATGAACATAAGCATCTATAAACAACAGCTACACGACATCTCAGATATCGGTTGACTTGAAGATACACAGAGGCAAAGCACAGAGGGGTGGTGGGTGTTACAATATCCCTTTTGGCTATTTTCCATAGTTGCTTGTGGTCACAGATATTCACTCGTCAAGGCCCACTCTCACGGCAACAAGTGAAACTACAGCGGAATATTCGAAAATTCAAAATTCCCTCGATGACAGATGTGGAAGGAGCAGCTGTTTTAACCCGCGAAAGCAAGCTGCCGCGCAAAATGAGCTTCGCGGCGGTTTGCCACACAAGAATCGACACGCAAGCCGTCATAATCTTTTGTGCGCTCAACCCCAAAGGTACCCTCTGTCCTGATCCTGTGTTTGCTCAAGTCCGAAATGGCACTAACCACCTCTAACAAAGAAAACATCATCACCAAGGCTCTAGATAACCTCACAGTGAAAGAAAAGGTTAGCTAAAATTAAAGCAATAGTTATTGAGACGCAGACATCATCTTCACAGTGAAGATTTGAGGCTCACAAAGCATTTATTTTTGCATTTCAGGTTGCTACTAATGGAGAAACTTTGTTAGATGCCTCGCCCAAAAAGATCAACGGACAAGAAAATGTGAGTAAAATGTATTTGGAATGTTGTGTATTTGGATGTGTTTGGAATGTATTTGGATTTGGATTTGGATTTGGATTTGGATAATAATGTTTTTCTGACTTTGTTAGGTCACCACAAACGGTGTTGCCAAGAAAGTGAAGAAGCCTTTCGATGCGCAGCTAGAGCCGCTACTCCGCGACAACCCACGACGTTTCGTGGTGTTCCCCATCCAGTACCATGACATCTGGCACATGTACAAGAAAGCCGAAGCCTCTTTCTGGACTGCTGAAGAGGTGGACTTGTCCAAGGATATGGCTGACTGGGCTAAGTAAGTAGCTAACTGCTAAGATTGTAAACAAGATAAGCAAGGTGCTATCCACATGAAAACAGCGGTCATTTGATTAGAGGAATTCTAACAGATTTTCTTTCCAGACTCAAGGATGGGGAGCGACATTTCATCTCGCACGTCCTTGCCTTCTTTGCGGCTTCCGACGGGATTGTGAACGAGAACCTTGTCGAGAGATTCAGCCAAGAGGTCCAAGTGACCGAGGCGCGTTGTTTCTACGGCTTCCAGGTTGCTATGGAGAATGTGCATTCCGAGATGTACAGCCTCCTCATCGACACATACATCAGTGATTCAGCTGAGAGGTGAGGGCAATCTTTTAGCTAGACTGGTTGTTGTAAGAGTAGAAGGGAGTTTAAGCAGACAAAATGCAGACTTGCAGATAATTACCTTAGTACCTACCTTCTACATATTTTCAAAAGTGAAGTTGTGGAGGTTCTGATTGTTATTCTTGGAAACCTGTTGCATTGGTTGTAAATATTTGATTGTGATCTGCTTTTCAATATGTGCTGCCGTGATTTAATTGAAAATCTAACAATGACTTGTAATTCCAGAGAATATCTTTTCAACGCGATGGAGACGATGCCGTGTGTCAAGAAGAAGGCCGAATGGGCCCTCAAGTGGATCTGTCACGAATCCGCGTCGTTCGGCGAACGAATCATCGCTTTTGCTGCCGTCGAGGGCATATTTTTCTCCGGCAGTTTCGCCGCCATTTTCTGGCTGAAGAAGCGAGGACTGATGCCCGGACTGACTTTCAGCAACGAACTGATCTCGCGTGACGAGGTAAGAGTCTAAATAAACCTAATGCAACAAAATAAAAACTGAAATGCTGCGATGAACTAAAATATTTTGAAATGGCCGACTTAAATCCGGGTGTGTTTCTGTTCTAGGGTCTCCACTGCGACTTTGCGTGCCTGATGTTCAAGCACTTGGTGCAGAAACCGACCGTGGAAGAGGTGACCGGCATCATCCGTGACGCTGTTGTCATCGAACAAGAGTTCCTAACGGACGCACTGCCCGTTGCCCTGATCGGCATGAACTGCAAGCTCATGCGTCAGTACATCGAGTTTGTTGCCGACAGACTGCTCAGCGAGCTTAACTGCCCAAAGGTGAATATCAGATCATTTTAACTGGCTATTAACAGACGTACTTGCATAAAAATGATCAGTCTTGGGCTGAAGCGGATTATTTGTCCTTAAAGGACAGAGACCTACATTTAATAATCATTTCAATGATTTCGGTTGATTTATTCTATCTTAATATAGATTAATTTTCTAGATTTAATATAGATTTATTTTTCTCTTAAATAGTGAGTTTGCCAGAAAGTTATTACACATTTTAGTTCCAAACTAAAATTGTGTTGTCCATTTTTGCAGATCTACAACGTGGAGAATCCCTTCGATTTCATGGAGACCATCTCGCTCGAAGGCAAGACAAACTTCTTCGAGAAGAAAGTGGCAGAATACCAAAAGTGTGGAGTTATGGCGACCAAGGCAGACAATGTTTTCACGCTCGATGCAGACTTCTAGCTCTGTGATCGATTGGTCGGTGATCGCAACCAACGAGTTGTGAGAATGTCGAGACTCTTGTCGGTTTTTAATATTATTTTTATGCAGTGTCCACTGGTTTCATCACACTGAACTATTAATATAAACAAAGTATTATTTTACTTACAAATTAATGTATTTTCATAGGAAGTGAATCTTATATTATATAATTACAAAAATATAAAAAATCTCTAGAAATGTTCTGCAAGTGTGAAAATATGTGAAATATACTTAATTTTAGTTTTTAACTATCTATATCTATTTCTATACTACTGATTAGTGAACCTCTTGCCTTGTAAACAAAGTGATCTAGTTTCATTGTCAACCCTTGAGCTGTAACTAGTGTACATTATGCAACAATAAAAAACTTTGTATTTAAATGGCTCACGCTGTAGGAATATATTGATTTTTTGCATGCCCCCCACTTGGTATACTAGACGGGATGGGTGTACAAACCGGGAATTAAAAATGGTGGGAATGATAAACATATTCTGGTTGTAGCTTCAGGCAGCGGCCTAGACAAATAGTTGAAAGTGCTAATCAGTGAAGCAAATAGAAAACGGAGATCACTCCATCAGTGCTAGATAAAAGGTTTTGCTTACATAAACACAGTGAAGGTATCTCTTCCTTGCTTGCACCTTACACCCACAAATCAGTTATAATCTGACAGAAAGATAACCTATCTTTCAAGTAGAACTGTGCTACATGTAACTGCTGTGAGTTGATTCGGGCAGTGAGCCTGTGACTCTCTCACCGAAAATGGCACCGAACGATTACAGAGAATTGTTCACGTACCAAACCTTGGCCCATGCTGTTGCCGGGGCTACGGTAAGAGACGTAGTCGCAACGGAAATAAATGTTTAAGTCATAAGCGTGGGAACTGGGAAATAATGTTTGGTGTTTACAGGGTAGCGTGGTCGCTATGGGAACCTTCTTTCCGTTGGATACCGTCAGATCTCGTCTGCAACGTAAGTACAGTGGCATGGGACTTTGCCAATATCTTTTGTAAAACGGTGGACAATGCATAGAAATGCATGGACAAATAAAAAAAAAACTCTTCAAATCAGAGCAAAACCAAGAAAATATCTACTACATATCCAAAATCCCATAAACCCATAAATAAAAGTGCAAAGCTGTAAGCACTTGTCTAATCTACCCACAGCTCAGCTCAGCTTACCCATAGCTCAGCATGTATAGCCATACTTAAATTTGTTGTTAGGTAACAACAAAAATTTTATTGCCATTTTTTGTAAATTTTCTTTGTATTTTTTAGTGGACGAAAATAGAGAGGCAAAGAACACCTTTGTAGTCCTGAAAGATTTGGCTACCGAAGAGGGATTGTAAGTACCTACCTAGCACTAAATCATTTCAGATATAAATATAATTAGTTTTTTTTCCATTTTTCATTTTTTGTAAATGAACGGAATAAAGCGATCTGTATTTAATGTCAAGTTTCTAATGGGATTGTTCCAGCCACATTTTACCTACCAATGCACTGTCAGTAGTCTTTGTCAATACAGCTTAGTTAGCGTTAAATAGTTGAAATTCCTATACTAAATAATGGCAAATAACTATCAAAAGTTTTATTTAAGTTTTAATGGCAAGGGTTTTTAATGCCAATGAAGCGATTGCTTAGACAAAAAAAATACGAGTTCCAAAACCCCAAAACCCATACAGAATTAGTAACAAAAATTAATTACCCCTCAATTTACATAATAATTAATAATTTTGTGCAACCTTTCCTATTTCAGCCCAACTTTATACCGTGGAATCATCCCCGTTTTGGAGAGTTTGTGCGCATCAAACTTTGTCTACTTTTACACATTCCATGGGCTAAAGGCAATGAAAGACAAGTCATCAGAGCAGAGTGCTGTGAAAGACCTGCTGCTTGCGTCAGTGGCAGGTAACTCACACTTTCCCTACACGGGAAACACGGGTGTTTAACTAGACTTTTTATTGCACCTCTGTATCTCTGCACCTCTGTATACCTACTATTATTTATCTACTAATGAAAGTGAAACCATTGTTTGTATTGTTCTAGGAATTATTAATGTTCTGACAACGACACCTCTTTGGGTGGTGAATACTCGTTTGAAGATGAAAGGAATCCAATCGAACCAAAATGTTGGCCATTCGTCAACTCATACACCAGTACCTTACAATGGACTTATTGGTTGGTACTTAACTGCTCTAGCTAATTTGCATATCTTTCCATGTGATGTATGATAAGATCCTATACATTAGGTAAATTGGCATCCCATGAGGTAAAAACCAGTGAATTGACCCATTTCTTTTTTGGCAGTGTCCGTTAAGCTGTTTTGACCAGTGGCGGCGCCACGGGGGTGCATGGGGGGGCAAGTGCACCCCCAAAAATGGGCTTGCCCCCCTGCTTGCCCCCCTCCTGAAAAGTCCCAAATTCCAGATCTCTTGTGAACAAAGTAGACGTCCGATCGACTCGAGACTTCACATTGCGAGTTAGAATTTCTTTCAACAATCAATTGAATGTTTTTCAGAAATATAGTGATTATTGTAGGGGCAACTAACTGCTTTTTCGTGGAACGCTGCACCAGCAAAATTTTCCGTGTGACTAAGCTATAAGCTTTTACGGATTAGACCTTGTGAAAATAATCTTCCAATTGCACTGCCTCATTTACAGCATGAGAAATAAAAACACTCTTCAGGTAATTCGATCTGTGTGGGCCCGTGGGGGGGGGGGGGTGCTTTTTCCCCCTTCACCTATTCGCTTGCCCCTGCTTTGCCCCCCTACTGATTTATTTCTGGCGCCGCCACTGGTTTTGACAAATGATTCTATGCCTGGCTGGGATGATGAAAGGATGTGATAATTTCTTTTACCTTTTTACAGAGGGACTGCTGTACATTGCAAGGCGAGACGGAATCGCCAAGCTATGGAGCGGTACACTGCCATCACTGATGCTCGTGGCGAATCCGGCAATACAATTCATGACGTACGAAGCGATCAAACGGCGGCTGGTGGCAAATTACGATGCAAAGAACCTCGGAGCCGGCGTTTACTTCCTCGTCGGTGCCACGGCTAAAGCAGTCGCTACCATTTTGACGTATCCGTTGCAGCTGGTTCAGACTAAACTGCGGGTAAGGAGAGGAGGAAGAACTCTAGGTTAATAACTTAACAAATAGGATATGATAAATGAATCTTGCTATTCTATTGGATTTTGTGACTTGGTCATCAAAACAGCAGGGTATGGGAAAAAGTAATAGGTTAACTATGTTACAATTTGAACTGGAAAAGATTGTGTAGCTAATCTATTCGATTCTAATGTTGTGAACTTTCATTATATTATTCGGCTGGGACTCTGATAATATGTACCTGTGTAGAAATTTATTTGTATTTGAAGCAAAATCCACATAATCACATGTTCACCTTCAACTGTCTTTACAGCATGGACACAACTTCAAAGATCTGTCAGCAGATGCAGGCATGATTCAAATGACTTACTACATAGTCAAGTAAGTGTTTGATTTAAAAACTTATTAAAAAAAAAAAAACCCTCCACTTATTAAGAGTGCTTAAATCAATTGAAACATCCTTAAATTTTAGGAAGTACGGCATTGAAGGTCTGTTCAAAGGAATGGAGTCGAAGATTTTACAAACAATCATGACTGCAGCGCTGATGTTTGCTGCCTACGAAAAGATCGCTGGGTTCGTCTTGAAGCTACTGTTGAATCAACAGAAGTTATCAAAGTTAGCTAAGTAGGTTCGATTTCTTTGTAAACCACTGCATAATAATGCACCCACACAAGTACAACTTGACACCATCTATTCGTGACGTGAGCCAGTTACAGAGTCTACTAAATAATATAATGGCATTTTTGTTTGGACTTTTTGTGATTTAATTAGGTAGTTTTGCTTTCTTTGTGATTTAAGGTACCAAAAATGAAAATCATGACCTCATTGTTTGTCTTGCAATGACCAAATAATTAGTAGGTTTTTATGGCTGAGACGGGTCTATAGTAGGTATTAATAAAATGCTAGTTAGTTAGGTATTCCAGGTGTACCCATAAAAGTTACCATACCTACAGCTGTGTTGTTCACGGGTGCCCATTACGATACTACTCAACTTTTCTTGTCACGTTTTACCAACATTGTCTTGGTTGGTATTCAAAACTGTTCTCTTTTGGTAAAGGATTGGAATTAGGTATTTTTCATGCTATACAATTTTGTAATGGTGCCAACAATAAAGGTTCTTTTTGCTGACTACTCAAAAGTTTGTGAATGGGAGGAACTGGAGATGACAAAATGAGATGTTTCTACTGTCTTTAATTACTTTACTGTTTGGTACAATAATGCAACAAAATACAAGTAGGTACATAAAATGTTTCAATTGGTTCTACTTTAAAGCACTACAAAGGGTAGGCATCGGTTATCAATTTTCTGACTTTAAGCAGCTTATCATTTTTTTTTTAGAAACTAAGTAATCAGAAATCACGTTCAGTTCTCCAAATATGTTCCCCTAATTCAATATTGAAAATATAGCTACACATAATATTTAACTAATTCCCAAACATCTAATATATTTATACTGATTATGTAATTTTCTACCACCACAACAAAGTAGTTATTATTGTTCAATTTGCGATTTGGTGTACTTTGGTGGGGGGGGGGGGGGGGGGGGGGGGGTATGTGACATAAAATTCGAAAAGGGAAATTTTTTACTGTTTTCAATTCATTTTGCCCAGATATTAAATTTATCTATGCATATATAATCAGAAAATTTGCAATAATCATTGCAAACGACAATAGGTGTATTACGATGCCACCAACGTATTGCAATTGGGGTATCGCCCTGACAAGTAACAACGAGTTAACGAACAAACGTGGACAGCGACGTCCGTTGTGGAACCAACACTGAGAAACAGGCAGGCGTAGTATCGTAAACAACGTCACAATTAGCGTTACGTTACGACATTATTTTAATGGAGACCGTCTTCAAATGTACTCCAGAAAATTCTTGGAGACGATATGAAGAAAACATTGAACATATTATATAAATAGTATAGTAATTCATAAGTTGGAATATATTGCAAATATAGGTGGGGGACAATATGACGGTCCTGACTATATAAAAAATGATCATATCTGTTCGAATATAATTGGCAATCAGACGCGACCAATATATTGAGACATTGTGATGAAACGATGAAGCATTTTGTGAATACCAGCGAGCCGAAGCCATGGTAGACTTTGCAATTAGCAGCTCGTTGCTAATGGCAATTAATTATTCATACTCAATTACAGTCTGCCATAGATTGGAGAAAATAAACCTAGCGACTCTTGTTAAACGACGTTCGATAAAATTGAATATCAATATTAATTTTCATAACATCGTTGGAAATCAGCTCTACGACTAAGTACATAATGAATCTATTTCAGCTATACGTAAAGCGAAAATCTTCTAAAATATCAGGCTTGGGAAAATTAATCACGAAATACTTTAGTGCACTGCACTGTACCTTCCAATCAAGCATTCTAAATAATTCTAAATCATAATATCACTAATCATTGCACCAATTAATTTAAATTCACCCTGTAAACTGATCCTTGATAAATGATATCTCAACCACTGCCTGCTTTATGTCCCCACTTATCAAACAATAATCATAAACATCCGACAAAAAGCCCCATGGTAAAAACATCTTCCCCAAATCACATTACACAATTTTGCTAAAATCTAATAAAAATTTTTAAAATAAAATCGCACACGCACCCCCCTTAAATAATCTCTTCGAATCTACAATAAAGGCAGTTCGCGCAAACGCAGTAACGCATCCACAAAGGTATGATATTCCGTCGTATACCTTCACCGACCGAGACAGCATGGACCCGAATAGGGGAAGCTGCTGCGAGCTGGTAGCTGGTTGCTATGACGACCAGATGACGAGCTCTGACGTCACGCGACTGGAAGCGGGGTGCTTCAAGGAAGCTTGAAACATGCACACTGGACCACCACGGCCACTTGCTTTCACGGCGGGGCGAGCTATACGCAGTCTCACCGCCAGTTGCCAGCTCCTGTGGACATGGGTTGGTTGGGTTCAGCCATTTTGATGACCCATTGATTAATGGTACATGTGTTTTCCGTATCCACACGTCCACACATACACACCAGCAGCTTTAAAAGAGCTGGTCCATCCAGTGAAAAATGACGTCAGAGAAAAGCCAGTAGGGCTGGATTGCCCTCTCTTCTCAGGTTGAAATGTCCACACATATTTTTTTTCTAAATGGTAATAACCACAACAGTTATGGAAATTACAACCCCTGACTTTTCTGAGTCATTTTCATTGAATGGAATAATATGATCTACGAACCACAGGGATAATATTAGTGTAGGGATTGCATTTGGGACTTTTGAGGATGCATAAAAATTGGTGTTTCACAGGGTAAAAATATTCTTTGGACAAATGAGAGTGAGACCTGATTTAGATGAAAGCAGATTGAAACTGGGTCGATATTTAGGTAAACAACCGGTTAGTCAAGGGCGCTAATGACAGATGCGCGCAGGGTTGTTGGTTTTTTACTGCAGGAAAAATGTTGATTTACTGACTTTTGGAGAGAATCTTCTGAGGGATGTTTGATGATGCAGCAAGGGGTTGTCAGGAGGGGAGGATTATATTTGTATGGACACATACGCGATGGCAGCTGACGTGACAGACAAGTAGTATGTCAACAGCCTTGCTCCTCAAGGGTGCCAAATCGGGGGAAAAATGTTTTTTTTTTAGTTGAGAAAATAATGTTGATGCACGCAGAGTTTAAGATGAATAGAAGTGTGCACCCAGCAGCACATGAGAATGAAAAGTGTGCAGCGGCATGTGTGTTTTTTGTTTGTTTGATTGTATGAATAATGTATAGGGGCATAAGATGGGGTGTTGAGATGTCTGGTCGGGGGCCGGGGGCTGGGGGCTTAGTGCTGGGGGTGTGTGAGGGACCAAGTGCGGGGGATCTTAATTCGGCGCGGCACGGTGAATGATTGATGGGGTTGTCCCGGGAAGGGGTGGTGCGAAGAGCCGAGACAGACACGCGAAACAAAGTGCATAGATGGAGATCGAACCCGAGCACGCTGCACAGTGAGCATCGACGCGAAATCAATTTTCAAAGAGAAGAAACGACGAACTGCAGTTTGTCAAGTCACAGAAAACAAACAAACAAACAAAATACTTTCAGTATATACTTTTTAGAAAAAAACTATTTAACTGTGCTGCCTGCTTGCTATACCAAGTGTCTAAACTCGAGTTTAGACACTTGGTAAAGCAGGCAGCGCAGCTTCGCGAAACGTCGGGAAAAGTTTGAGTTGTGGGACTTAGCATTCAATTACCCATGTTAAATAGTTTTTCTGAAAATTAAAGGGGTAAGATTTGGAAAACAAACGAGTCTTAGGAAAGTTATACTTTCAGTATAGACTGCAATTTCGCGAACACTTTGCGTACAGTTAGCTAAACTTCGTGCAGCGGATTTAGCAGCTGGGCTACCCCATGGCAGTGCAAACAAAAATCGCTGCGAACAAACAGAACGCTGGGGCGACGCATGCACGCGAACAAGTCGAGGGTTTTTTGGTCTGCACACAAAAGACTTAGAGAAGGCGTATACGGCGTCGCGGGGTTTTTCGACTAAAACCCCGGCCGCGGAGATATCAATCTCAGTTCGGTCTGCCGCGAGGAAATCCGAGACCTGCTCTCTCGGCCGGAGCTCGCGAGAAACGTTTTTAATTGGCATGAATTTATGCAATTATTCAAGATTATCTGCGACGTGGCTGGCTGGGCTGTGGCTGCTGTATAAGATCTGTCTGCGAGGTTTAACAATAAGACGGTGTGCCCTGGAGGGGATAGGAAACAAAAGTATAGACCCGTGGTTGGCGCGCTTGTGGCCCAGCTTCGAATTTTCCTTTTAAGTAATTGGCCCGGTCGAGATGAGCGAGCTCTGTAATTTGTCTTAAAATATTTATGAGCGCGCGAAACCCTGCGGTCTGCAGCCCCGTGTGCCAAGGCTCGGGCGTGCAGCGAACAGCGTAATACAAAATATCTTGCTAAGCGTCGATTCGCTCGTGCGAAAGATTGATGAATTTTACGATTCACCCTCTGCGCTTGGGCGCCGCGACCTCGCCGAAATATCACCATGCGCTCGAAGATGATTTCCTGCCAGCCGGTGGCGGATTTTCCTGATTGCTTGTCATTTCGCCGCCGGCGCCGGAAAAAAAATGGAAATGTTGTAAAAAACGTAGAAATGCAAATGGTATTTCAATGCAGCCAGCAGTTGATGCACTGTGAGTAATGATAAGTATTTCAGAAGCTTGTTATAGGTAATAATAACGGTTTGTTAACACAATATCTCTAGGTATCTCATCGGCAGTGGCCTTGGTAATAACAAATAAACGGACCGTTAAGAAATTAACAAGCTACAGAAACACTGGTCTTAAAACAGCGAAAGCGCAACGGACCGTTAAATTGCTAGACCAGCATCTGCAAAGCTGGCAATTGCCCGTAACATCGTTAAGAACCACCATTCAATCAATCAACTTGCAAAACGAAAACCACACTAGCGATATCCATCACAGAATACCACCAAAACACACATAGGTATACATACAAACATCAATCCACATCATAAAAAAGTTGAACTCACCTCTCCGCGCACAGCATCATTGAATCACGCACCTTCCATCCTCCTCCCCAGCCGCCCGCCTCCGGCCGCGCACCAACCCCCTTAGACTGCCGAACCCACCCCCCATGCCGCCCGCCCCGTCGCGGCTCGCGCCCACCCCGACGCCGCTGCCCATCGAGCACGTTTTCGTCCTCATGATCATCAGATCCGTGCGGATGCTCGGACGGCGCACATTAGGGGCGACCACCCCGCACGCGTCACTCAACCGCCGCTTGATCGACAGACTGCACTTCTTCGAACGGTGGTTGGGCTGCGACGGCGGCAGCGTGCACGGGCTGCCGAAGTTCGGGTTCAGACGCTTGTGGTGGTTGGGTGCCATCTCGAGCGGCAGGCCGGCAACGACGAACAGCTCGTAGAACATGTCGTCGACGCGGACGTTGCGCTTGGCGGACGTCTCGACGAACGCGCAGCTGTCGTCTTGCGTGGCTACGTAGGCGTTGGCTTCGTCGGGGGTGACGGTTCTGTGGAGGTACGAGGGTGGTTTTAGTCAAGGTTAGGCGAAGGGTAAGGCTTCTGTGGAGGGATTAGGGTGGTTTTAGTCAAGGTTAAGCGAAGGGTAAGGCTTCTGTGGAGGGATTAGGGTGGTTTTAGTCAAGTTTAAGCGTAGGGTAAGGCTTCTGTGGAGGGATTAGGGTGGTTGTAGTCAAGGTTAAGCGTTGGCTTTGGCTTCATCGGGGGTGACGGTTCTGTGGAGGCACGAGGGTGGTCTAAGTCAAGGCAAGGGTAGGGGGAGTTACGAGGGTGGTTTAAGTCAACGCTTTTTAGTGCAAAGCCTTAGGCGATGATTTTTTGGAGGAACGATTGTGGTTGTAGTGAGGGTTAGTGCTAAATTAACGATTTCTTCCGTGGGGTTATCGCTACGATGGCATGTTTCACTGAAAATTGGTTTCCACCACATTGAAAGTATCAATACTTTTCCATCACTACCACATGTAAGTTGTAAGAGCGTAGGAAATTCATAGCACATTATGTACTTGCGTGTGCAAGAAAGAAAAGAAAATCCATCTAAGCACTATCTCAAAACCAGGCCCTATTTATAACCCTTAATCCTTTATGTAAAGGATTAAGGATTATAAAATTTTCATTACATTCACATAGCTAAAACTGTTATCTATGCACTCGACAGAGCATTTGGTGAAGCTTGTGTGTATAGAAAGGGATATTTGTAGAATATTAGCGTAGGAACTCGTGTGGTGTGTGCCTGCGATGTGCTCCCATTGTTTTACATCGTATAGAACTGGTGAAGAACAGAGCTGTTGGAATCTGAATTGAATGCTACGGTGTTTATGGTAAATTATGTACCTATACTTGAGGCAAACGGAAAGGCAGTGCATGAGTTGGCTGTAGGATTTGATATGAATTAAATTAGCATCTCAGGTATTCGAGCACGAACTTTAATCACTAAATTTCACGCCAGATGCGCTTAGAACAAAGCTCATCTTTCAATGAGAACGTAATAAGCAGTTTGCAGCATTTGCATTTCATTTTTGGTATAACTTTAGAAAATGAGTTCACTTTTAAAGAAATAGGACAACTTTTTATACTGTAAGGCGCTTCGAAATTAAATATATTGTTCTCATCCATATATTTAACTTCAATATAAGTAGAGCACGTCTTAAATTTTCACAATAGGTAATAGAGAGTGCATAATAATTTTCTCGTTACAAGTCAAAACAATAAGGAACTGGGCTACAAAGCTCGTTATGAAAAGTAATTTCATTTCATTTTCTTTGCAAAAATTGACTGCAAATTCAATGCCAGTTGACACCAGAGTAAAATATCTCTCGCACTACATAATTCAAAGATTGTATGTTCCGCAATAAAGAACGGATCTTTTTGATTTCTATTTGCTTTATTTTGTCAGAATCTATGCTGCCCCCGTCAGAGCTAGTTTGAAAAGGGTCTAACATCACCGAACCCCATTCAGTAAGATAATTGTCCACAATGCGTCAAGTCGAGGAAAATCGTTCTCATTGCTACCTTCTATTTAGTCCACTCTGAAATATTTCATCTTAACAAATGCGATAAATTAGGACTTTTCCCGATAATCTACCCTGATCGAAAATCCAGAGAAAATCGTGAAATTGCACGGGAAACTGGGAGCTATTATTTGCTATGTGTAGATTATTCCTTAAGGGATGCGGCGACGAAGGGTTGCAACCCCGACGAAGGTAAATAATTAAATCTGTGACGCGATCCAGAAGCTGTGAGCGTTGGGGGGAGGGGTGCGAAAGGGTTGCCAAGTGGTAAGAGATGATTAAAAATATCACTCTGCGAAATGAAAGAAAATATGCTTGAAAAGTGTAGTAGAGGGATCTTGTGAAATTGCTGTTGGTCGATGACAATTTTGAGAGCAGTTATTTGAAATGGGATACATGTTTTAACTGTGTAACCTACATCAAGAAGCATCCTATCATGTCTATGTTTTAATCATTGTATCTAGCCTGGCTGTAAAATTGATTAAAGTTGACACATTCGTTTTTATAATGTAGAACCTATAATTCTCATCTGACAAAAAACTTTAATTATCTCTAGAAAGTTCGAATACAGGAATCTCGCGTGAATATTAAAGGTGTTTTCTTTTTACTTTTTCATAATTTTTGCATACAATTAATGTTTCCTGGTGACCTATTTCATGGGAGATATCTAAATAGAGCACAAAAAAAAACTGGAACGATATTCATGAATGCATGATATGCATGGTATATTATGCATAGGTACACATGTTTATCACAAAGAAATAATTGAGATTAACGTAAAAAAAAACAGGAGGCGTTTGCGACAGTGAGTGTAATAAAATTTTAATTGCAGCATTTATGTAAAATTGGATCCCATGGTTAGCTAAAATGTAACACATCTGTTCCTACATTCACTAATATATTAGCTCACTTCTATTTTAAATAATATATTGGACGGTATAACACCGTTCACAAGCATGAAATTTTGTCTACACACGTTAAAATACTCCACATAGGCAATTTCCATATTGTAGAACCCCTAGCTCCAACACTCTCCCTTACACCCTGTCTAGTGGGAAACGACGGGCTTGCAAGGCCAGTACGTCCCCTCCGACCCCCCTCCTACCCACCCCCTCCAATTCCAATTACCTGGGTGAAACCAGCCCGAGCATTTTACGTTCATTAGCAGAGCAATTAATAGGAAGCCGGAGGAGCTTAGCTCAATACGTGCAAGTATTTCATTTTCATCGCGGCTGCCGCGGAGGCATTGAAATTCGTGAGACGGCAGGTGAGACGTGTAGTGTTTAAGTGTGAACAGGGTGTGTTTAGCGGTGGTGTACAAATCTGTCACTTATGGATGGTCGATAATGTTGCTACAGCATTGGAAAAGTCCTGCTTAGGGCAAATATTTACAAGAAATTGTCAAATTGAACAGTTTTTCGGTGGCTTGTTAATTATCTGACTGTCTGCTAACACAAAATCTACAGGAATCTCTTTGAGATTTGTTTTTAGCTGTGTATTGAATGTTAAGTCCCAAGCTCAAACTTTTCGCTTTGCGACTTTTCGCAAAGCATGCTACCTGCTTTATCAAGGGTCTAAACTCGAGTGCCAAATAAAGGCATTTCATTGGCAGTGGCCATGGTAATAACACATTAACGAACCGTTAAGAAGTTAACGGGCTACTGAAAAACGTGGCCTGAGTCAGTAAAGTGAGATATTAATTTTGTGCTGGTGAACGAGACACAAATTTAGGAAGCAATTGGACATTCCATATTCCTTTTGTACAAATTGAATTTGGGAATATATAAGATGATAGTTGCATCTACTTTGCTGGGGTCGGATTCATGAAGCGGGATTACCACAAACCTCCGGGCCTAAATTTTGAGCAGCCAATTACAGTTATCACCCACGGTGATAACAAGATTACCCCCATTTCATGAGTCTCGTCCCAAGCGGACTACTTCCACACCACTAACACTTTTTGGGTAACACATTCTTTGTGTCACCAAAAATAGCGCAAGTGCGAATTTCCCTGTAGACTCTACCAAGTTCAGCTGATGGAATTGTTTTGGTAAACCTAGTACAATGATAGTGTGACACGAAGGTGCCATTTATTAAGTGAACCAACCAGTTGCTTCCTTGCTTTCAAGACACTGTATTATTGAACGTCAAACTTTAGAAGGGGCAGAACTTTAACAGCCCCACTACAACCACTGCAACAAGTAAGCTGAAACGACGCGAAATGCGAAAAATACGTTTTCCATATTCATTGAATATGTCAATCCCGAGATGCTTTATCAGCTGTGTCACGTCGAACGTTAAATGTGGTATCAAAATATCTGAATATATTACTAGAAAACCAATATCACCCCTTTATATACGAAATGATTGTGTATAGTTACGTCCCTCTTTTTGCCATCAAATATTAAGTGAGCTCGTTAACTCTCATGATTAGGTTTTTATTGGCAATTCAAAACATTTTTAATCATCTCACAGTGGTGAAAGAGATAAGAGTCTAAAATCCACATGCGATCAAAATAACTATAGTTAATGAACCATCACTAGCACAAACGATTTTGCTTCCTTTCAACGCCATCCATCGATCCGCCATTTAATTGCTCACTCGGACAACTTGCCAATTGGAGTGCGAAGTGTAAACACGAACAAACATCGCAGAGTATATTCACCTCATTTCCTTGTCCGACTTGTTGCCTACAATGATCATCGGAACGCGGGGAACGGGCGCCTTCCTCCTGCCGCCCCCCGAGCTGTTCGCCGATGCACAAGCACTCAGTTTGGTCTCCAAGATCTGTTCCCGTAGTCGCATGACCTCTTCAAACGTCTCCCTGCTGTCCATGCTGAACACCAGGACGAACAGGTCACCTGCGAAGCAAGGAGAAGACTCTGGAGATCGGTGGGCTCCACTTGATGAGATGCTTGATTAGCTGTGGCAGACTGATTCAATGCTAATGTTGTTGGAAATGTGTTAGGTGTGGAAAATCTATCATTTTAGTTGTAAATGGAGGAAATCTGTGTGATGACAGTTTCTTCCTTTCCAGTAGTAATTTAGTAAATAAGTGCTCAATGCTTATGGCCTTAAAAAGTTCCTCGATTGATTTTATTATAATTCCTTTGTAATTTGACATCTTATTACCCTAATTCCAACCTAATAACATACATTTCACGCTTGATCGCAAGGAATTGTGTACCCTTTAAGCCCAATAGAGTAAATGGATCAATGTTACTGAAACTTTCAAGTACCTATATACTATGCATTTGCCTAGAGCTAATAAAATCGTTTTCTTGGACATTGTTATTTGAAAGCTGAGTGAATATTGACTTAGGGCACCACGCTGCATTGATCTGTTTCCACTTTGTTTCCTATCAAACTGGATTAACTATTCATCTTGCAGTGACGTCTGCTCGATTGCTGAGCGACGTCATCATCCAATATTAGTACAGATGAATGATATTTGTTTTCAGGCTTATCTGGCGATGAAATTATTTTTGTTATTTCAATAAAGCAATTGAAGTTATAAGCATTGTGCTTTAAACATTTATTTCTAGAGAAATCGGAATAAAATTATAGCTGGGGGGAATGGATTCGTTCAAAAGCAGAACTTTATATAAACTGTCCAATTATAAGATATTTCCCCCAACTCTTAGAAGAATGCTTGTCTCGCTTTGTTATAAGAAAATGAGGCTATGTTAAATTTGAGCTGTAAGCCAAATCCAATAAAAATGGCATTACGGTATTTTTAGAGTAAATTGATGATTTCTTAGCCAAAAATGTTTTTTTTTTGGTTTCAATAGTCACTAAGCAATAAAGAATATAACTAAAGGTATGGCCATAAAAATAACGCATTTCATTTACTGCATCAAGACAAAATCAGCGTTTTGATCCTTAAAAAAGTAGACAGCTAAAAACACGATGTTTTTAGTTATAATTTTATTGCTTTTGCCAAGAAAATACATAGAAAAACTCAGGATTTCCCACTGAATGCAAAGATCCGTCAGTTTGAAAATGAGATCTCAGCCACGAAGCTGTGTCGTATCTCGACAGTATGTCAAGATAATACACATCAATGTGGCAACGCGGCATGACAACGTCATATGACAACGTCATATGACAACAGAAAACAACACACGGGATGACAACACAACATAGCGCATGCATGTGTCGGCGGTTGATAGGGGGGGGGGGGGGGTAGTGTCTCGTGTGAACAAGCTGTCATGCATATCTCATGACTCTGCCAGGTCACGTGAGGTCGACAAAAATGGTAAAATAAATATTACATGAATAACGAATAATTATATCCGGGGAAAATATTCCATGGTTTTTTGATGGCACGAGCTGGATTGACAAGGAAAACAGCACTAGTGAGCGAATGGGATGGAATTTTGGCAAATGGCTTTTTGTTGTTAGTTTTTTTGGTGTGTTGCGTGCACACAGTCGGCCTAGAGTGTCTAGACTTTGGTATTGAAACGTTATCCAGTTACCAAATATAATCCTCAGACTCATACATGTCGAAGCGACTAGCACTGCTAAATAAAAACGCCATTCAACTTTGTTGAATTCTCCTATAAAACCTGGTTGCATTTGCAGTTCTTAAGGCCTATTGCATCAGCATAAGATTCTTATTTCCAACAATCCAAAATGATTATTTAAATGTTAATCGGTGAAATATGACGGGATTTGAATGTTATGATGGTGTGATCCTAACCTAGATTTTAATTATTGAAAACTTACTTCATAAAAAGTTTCCCATAAAGTGATGAACATATTTTACTACGATAGACGAACGATAGAACTACGATAGACTAGTCAAGCTATTTAAATCTTTCCCCAAATATACGTCGCTGACATTTGCCCATTTTGAGCAAGGAACCGTTGAGTATATAGAAGCTAAAGATCCCAATAGTCCTATCGCTATAACCCTCAGTGAGACAGTCATCCACAAGTTATGCAGCAACCTTCGCTGAGGTGAAGCGCACCACCAAACCGTGCAAACAACGAGAAAGATTTGCATACACTTTTCCAAACACGGTGTCTTGTGCAAATATAATTTCCCGCGCTACGTTTACCGATCGCGACCCGTGCCAGATTTCATACGAGGCAAAACAGGGTGGTGTGACAAGGTTAATAGAACATTTTCTTGGGCTTGTCTCGCTAGGGGGTTTTTGATTTTAAAACATTAGAGAATATGTTAGGTTTGCGTTTATGTACCACCACATGGTGTCATTAAAACGATCAAAATCAAGGCATGATAAAGATCATTGCATTTAATTTGCATTAAATGCATTTAATTTGCATTAAATGCATTTAATTTGTTTTATACCCCACCGAAAGCTTTAATTCACTTATAAAGATTACAAAGAACATTTAAATGAGGTACGAAGTGAAGTGACAACGGATAAAATTCGATTAATTTCATTTAACTGCATTTAAACTGGCGGCAATCGCAAATTAATTTAAAGAACTTGGAACACATTATTTAAGGAAAAAACGTCGCAGAACGTTTTGCCTTTCCGGTACAAATTTCCATTGAATCACTTCATGTTAAGTTTTCCTTTCGGTTTTCCTTGACGTAGCTTAACTTTCCCCGAAGTTTCCCCTCTGAACAATGACGTAGAATCAGCGGTTCTCTCTCTCTCTCCCGCTCTCTCCCTCTCTCTCTCTCTCTATCTCTCTCTCTCTCTCTCTCTCTCTCTCTCTCTCTCTCTCTCACTCACCCGTTAGTTTTGCGTCTAGTCGGCCAGATGCTAGTTAATTGTTAATTTGTTGCTGAACACAGTTTTAATTGCGGTGCAATATTGGCCCGGCCGTGTCACTTGCAAAAGCCGGCTCGCACGTGGCCCGACACGTGGATCTGACACGTGGACCGACGAGTGACGTCATTGGAACGGACGTGGATCGGACACGTTCTTAACAGCCAATTTGGAGTTGTTTAACGTGGAGAACGGACGTCGGAAAAATGTGAAGTGTTACGCTGATAGAAATATTTTTATAACTCTTTCAGCCCGGAGGTTTTTAGGAAATAAAAACTGAAACATTTTTACATGGCTCTGAAAACATAGAATTCTATCGCCCCTAAATACTGCCCGCTGAGCAAACCCGACTCATCCACTAAAATACATTACTTACCAATCAATAAGGGCACGAGATGTACTACTTGGAACTAAGAGTACTACTTACTTAGTACTTAGTACTCCTTCTTAATCAACTGATATTTTTCCTGAAGAGCCAACAGCCGAATCGGATATTTTCAGTTAGTTTGTTAATATATTTATTGATGAACTGGGACAGAAAAATAATATGTAAATGCTTTAAAACTCAGGTTGAGTTACCAGCCCTAGGACATTGCATCGTTCTTGGCCCTAGATATTTAGTTATTGCCAACTTGAATGCAAAGTTTGCGAGCAGTGTCCGCCTTAATTACGAGTTTAAAATGGCCATTTTGTGACTTATAAGACTCGATCTGATTGAAAATGACATAAAATTGGTTCGCCCCTGAATGCAACCCGCAGAGCAAACTCGGCTCCTCCACTGAATTTTTTTAGTTTCCAACAAACAATAATTTCGTTTAATGCCTAAGCTAATGAAGTAAGATAATGAACTGTCCGAAACTCATCGAATGATATTCTCCCTAAGATCTCTACAGCTGGAAACTGGGTGCTAGTGGCGAATGTGTCTCAAAATCAGCAAACGAACGTCGTGATTGTATCTACGAGAAAACGCATTACTGTTTTGCTTGTTTCCGCGAATGGATATCTGGCGTTGATAGCGGCAACAAACAAAAACGATAACAAAAACCAACGAAGGAAATCACTTTTCGTCGTATGAACACAAAAATTCTTTCAAATCTTTTTATACCAGATCGCAGCGAATGGGAGAAGTCTTGCAGAAGTAAAACGATACCGCATAAACCGCTCAAAACAAACCAAAGCCGATGAAGATAACGAGGTTTCTGCCCCCACCCAATTCCCTCGTCCCCCAGCCACCAAAACCCAGCCCCCCAACACAAGACACGACCTTTCGAGCGAACCCAGCAAAAAGGAAATTGATTTCAGTATCATTTAGTTTTTGGCATCAACAGGTCTGTTATAAATGGAATCGTTTAGATCTCAAGCCTCATGGGCTGACGAATTTATTGATCACGTTGGGGGACGGAGTGGGATTGTGGTTATGGGGTTGGTTTGGGCGTGGAACCATGGGTATGAGAATGAGAAAGTGAGTAGTGGGTGGGTGGGTGGGTGGGTTTTGAGGACCTGTGGGTCGCACTCTGGCACGCGGCGGAATGCCAAGAATGAGGCGGGTGGCTGGAAGAATTCGCACCGCACGACGTGATAGAAGCTGCGTATGCAATTAATTAATCGAATGAGACGATGCAGCGGTTATAATTTAGAGCCGCAGGGAAACGAATTGCTCGTACGTTTTCTTGGGGAAGTTTCCAGATTTGTTACAGTTAGGAAAAAGTCGTGGTTCCTACTTCCTTGACACATTTGTTTGACCTTATTTCGTCTGATTTATGTATGGAGTTTTGAAACTATTGGTATATAAATTCATCGCAAATGGAAGTAATATGTATTGAAAGCGATGTCATATTTGAATATCTTTGCAACAAAACATAAACAACTTCAGTATAAAAGAGTTGTATACGTAATACTATTGTAGATATGGAATACAACTCGGGATGCAATGCTTTGTTATGTTGCCCAGTTTGGTAACCATATTCGCATGGATTGATTATAATAAATTCATTGGATTGCTGGTCGCGTCTAGTGTTGCAAAATGTTGTGGGAGGGTGAAGTCACTTTGGAATTCACGAGTTGTACCCTTTGGCCCCTGTGTCGGTCATAAAAGACTGGTCGACCCTCGGCTATCCAACGTGCAGCGCTCATGAATCGAGGGGGGAGGGGCGTGAGGAAGAAGCCTAGCCAAACAAATTTCCCGCACCGCTTTTACTCAGCGGCTTTCCCGGCCGATTTTCCGCGCGACATGTGATTGCGGCCGTCGGGGGAGTTTTCCAGGACGGGATATTGGGGCGGGAGGAACTCTTTTTTTGCATAAATCGAATCGAGCAGTTGTTTGTTGAAGAGTGGATCAATGCATATGTAATTGGAAAATCTCTGAACAAATTGTGGTGCGAAAGAAAAAAAATCTGTTTAAGCAGAATCTACTATTACAGCTTTATGAAAATAATTTGAAATTAGTTTCATTACTTTTATTTCCACTACTGCTCTAGCAATTGTGTGGGATACTAACAGACAAGTGGGCAGACCTGATAAAATATATATGTGCGACATTCAAACACATAATGATATATGCACACATCTCCCTACAAGGAATGAAATTTCCACGCTGTTCTATAAATAGTCGATTTGTTTATATAGCATTGTGCTGTGTAATAAAATTGTGTGTAGCCGAGAAATTCTGTTGGAGGTAGCACATAAAAAGGAAAAAATATATAGAAAGCAGAGCTAGTAAGTTCAAAGGCAAGACGGGTTTCTTATATGCGAAAAAATTCAACAACAGTTAAAGACAGCAAGCAACTTCGAACTTTATAACATTATCTCTCCGCTATGAATAGCGTCTCAAAAGATATCAACTACAATTTCGAATAACTCTCCCGAATGCTGAATACATAGTTGATAACCATCTCTCCCTATACAATGGAAATTCACAACGACAACTCTAAATTCCGCTTTGCTAGTTAGACCCAGTCTACGGGCACAACGCAAACACAAAGCCAGCCAAATTGCCGTGCAGTACAATTGTGAATTCGCAAATTCGCCAACGACAAAGTTCCAGATTATTCATTCACCGCGCGGTAAAACTGAGGTAACTTTGCGGAGAGTGAAACGTAATAAATTATAAATCTTTAATCAATAATAAAACCAAGGCGGCTATAGAGGCACGCTGGCTGTTAATTAACGTGGCTTTAAGCGGGATGAATTGCCGAGGCAGATTCGCGCTGGGAACGCAATAAAAATTATGGAACTTGCGCGTTGATGCAGCAGTTCTTCTCCGCATGTCTGCCCTGTTCTTGCGGTCGTCCTTCTAGCGAATGTATACCCACCGATGAAGCGAGTGGCTTTGCAATCACATTATATCATGGCAGCATGCATGCGGTGAATTTTACAAGGTGCTTGCATTGCAAGAAGAATCAGATTGCAGGCCAATTGCTCTCTGTAAAATACTGTGTACACATTTTGCTAGCCAATTTAACGCGTGACGTGAAATATTCAGATTACAATTTTCGTCGGTGTATGCACAGAAAATACAGCAAGAGATGCTTTATTTTTAAAGGGGAAAATGCAAATTTATCGGCATGTGTATAGAGGCGTCTCGGCGCAGGATGACCAGGGTACAAGCAACAAAGGGGTAATTTGAAGATAACATATTCAAAATAGTGCATATAGTTATGTAGGTAGTATAGTACGGACGTGTGTTCAAAATGACATTCTGTTTGATTATATGGAACCTATAATTAAAGTGAACAGAAACGACGATGCTAAAGTGAGGACAACACCAACATACAACACCGAAAACAAGAACAAGACACACAAATTATACAATAGTAATATGTTAAATACAGAAGTGGTACAAAGATAGAGAGACCGAAAGAGACACAGAATTATCAAGACATTACACAAGAGACACGGAGGTAGAGACAAATAGAAATAGAAAGAGAGGGCTAACAGTCAGAGAGTGGCCATCTCCATTAAAGCATTTGGGAAAAATCGTCAACATGTTAAATTTAAGACTGCGTACATTGCTAGTAAAATAGCTGAGCCAAAAATGCAACAAGTGTGATATGCAACTCTCTGACACGTGTAAATCCTTCATAAGGAGATATAGTTAAGCCATGATATCCATGGACCAATGCTTCGAAAGAGAATTGACCTCAAACCTTGATAGAAAAGAGAACACGCATCGAAAGAACTGTAAAGGAGTTGAACGCAAGGTTATCACTCAAGCTCACGTTTCGAAGCATTGATTCGTGTATTTCAAGCTTAAGACACCACACCGAACACGACCAATGATTTACCTGTGAGGAACGACAATCTGCGCATGGCAGGAAATGGATGGTTACCGGAAGTGTCGAGAATGTCTAGCTGGTGGACTTCGCCACGGATGCGATAGAGTTTCCGATGGAAGTCTTCGATGGTCGGCGTGTACGAGTCCTCGAACTTGTTGTTCAGGAAACTGCGGTGGGGCGTTAGACGAAGGTCAAGTTAGATGAGAAAATGGTGGGCGAGTTGATGGATGATGGTGCGGTTGATGTTGTTAGACGATCTGGCTGTTGAGAACTTCTGCGAGAGTCGTACCGTGTGCTAATGAAGGACATTATGCGATGCTCTGTTGCCTGTTGGGGTAATTGTTCGTTAATTGTTGGTTGCTTGTAAGTTATAAGTGCTTGTAGGTACTAGCACAAGAGCTGAAAGATTGGCGTCACAATATTTAGCATTAAAACGTGCAATTAACATAAAAAATGTTTTTATATTTTGGCGATATCATTTCATGGTAAATCATATGGCGATATGACTCGATGAAAATTATTTGCAAATAAAGGGCAGAAAAAATGAAATGTAACGTAGAAAAAGTGTAGGTGAATCACGAGAAATTATAATGAAAAATATATTTCCAGCTAAATAAGTTATGTGAGAAAATTTCGTGTCCCAGTTTGCTTCGCCGGACCAATTTTAACATGATTGTACGTCAAGTTTCATAAAAATATAAATATAACATTCTTGCTAGCAAAAATTTGTCAAAGACAAACGAGTCTCCAACACACTTTAAAAAAATGTTACCAATTGAAACTTCCGAGCTGAAAACATGAACAGTAAAAATGTACATGCTAATGAGAAGTGAAAAATGCATTACTTGCCCTCACATACTGACATCAGAAAAAGGTAAAAAAAACGTATAGTAAAACATGAATATGTAAATAATTTCGACAATTTTCTGCACGTACCTAATTGGTAGGAATTTCGTAACGCTCAATGACGTGGTTCATTGGTGCAAGTACCGACCCGACCTACTAATTGTTCTCAAGTGCACTATGCGAGAGAAAATGCTGGCAAATTTATGAGCGGAAAACTGTTTTTGAAAAGAAAACCCGCGATGAAAAACTAATATAAAAGGTTATGTAGGTCAGCTTTATGAAATATAGGTACTAATATGCAGTCGTTTAGTCCTGAATGGGTCTACGGTTCTACACATCTAAGAATATACTAGAACGGATGCAGAAGCTTTACAACATTTTCCGGATTTCGGCTGGAAAAAGATCAAAGCTCTTGGAAGTCTTTACTGTGCTCATTTCTACACCACGAGCACTAATTTTATCTTTTAATTTCTGTCACAAAATGCAAACGAAGTTTTGAGCGTCAATTTACGAATTCAGAATTTATATCTCTTAAAATAGAACTGATGCTTGTAATTAATCGTATTAAAAAATATGCCCGGCCTTAATTATACGCATCGAATGTTAAAGATTGAAATATAAGAGTTACTTTCAATTTACCAGCAGATAATATGAAATCTACCAGTTATAATTTAACTCAAAGTTGCGCACTAAACTCGTGGTCGTTCGATTGTCGCTTGTTGAGAAGTTTTTTACGCTGCCAAACAATATCAACAAATATATAAAACAAACATAAAAAAACAGGACGAAACCCAATTATTCTACGCGTTTTCACAATCAAATATGCACCATTTTAACTCCACAGCACACGCGTTGTGCTAAAAATGTGATTCGCAACACTTTTTTCAACACTTTTTTCAACACTTTTTTCGCCACTAACTTCTGCAATGATTTCAAAGGCGAACAAACAAACAAACTAACAAACAAAAAAGGCTTGGATCACGATGAAAGCCTCGCACCTGCGCATTGGGTACAGCCCTGGAAAATCGGGGATGGAGAAAGCATCGGGGTGCACACGTTATCGTCACCCCCCAACCCCCCTTTTATTCTCGTGCCAGGTTGGAATAGAGAGCCCACCGAGGGGGTAGCAAGTGGCCACACAGCGTACAGACGCCATTTTTGTCATGGGTCTAAAATGCATGTTTGAAAATAGTGGACGAGGTAATAGAAAAATCAGTTTCTCATCGAAAATGAAGTTGATTCCGTATATTCTCAGAACACCGTACAAAATCTCTCCGATCTTCATTGTAACGCACTGTTTAACAATTAACGTAAGCTTTATAAATAACATTTTAATTTAAAGTTCGTTCGAAACAAATTGTAACAAAATTGTATCCGGGACACAATTGTGGAAGAGATTGTCAAAATATTTGTCTTATATGTCAATTTTGCGCGTTCAATTACAAAACAGAATCAAACTATACTTTTTGTACCCACGAAAGCCCTCTAAATAATAGACTTAACCGGTGAAAATGCAGTCTTAGCCAGCAACTGAGACCTTAGTTGGCAACTCTCAAGCCTTCCAAAGGTCTCTCTAACAGCAGCATGGCAGGCCATTGAAACACACGCGGGCTTTGTACCGTGTTCACTCGCTTTGAGCGCCGCCTGGACTCCGATGCTCCAATTTGATGTTAATGCAGTGTGAGTTTTAACAAAAAAAAAACACACCCCCACCCGTACAGGGTGGGTCTCGCACAGGACTAGCCAGGTGTAAGCTCCACTCGGGTGGACTAACGCGAACTTGACGATCAAACGTGCACGGTTACAATCATAGAGGTTATGACGGCGAGCAGATAGCTCTATAACAGCGTTATAGGCGTCCTCACTGATCACGAATTAGATTTTACTTGTGTGTTCTTTTTTTGGTGTTGAGGGTAGAATGAAATCGGGGATGGTTAAACTATTTGGATTTTTGTTTTTACGGCGGTGAATTCATGTGAGATCCGAATGAGTTTTGTTTAGTTGATGCAGGTTTTATGTCATGGGGACTTATCGATGTAGTCGTATTCGATGATTTGAAGTTGTTTTAATGTGAGTGGTTTCAATTCATGCGACACGGTCTTTATGGCATCGTTATCCGATTGATATAAAGCGGATTTAGCGATGGTAAAATACTTGCTGTGAATGGAGCTCTGGGCTGTGAAATTCTTGTAATATAATTTTAACAGTTGTTTTACGAGTTAAGCATTGGTCATTGGACGGAGTGTTATTTGGGAAGCTTGCGTCCGCCAATGAGCGTTCGGATTAATTTGTGTGCAAGTGTCTTTTATTATGAGTCTGTTTCTTACTTCCAGTTCTACCATCTCTAATCGCTGCCTCCCAGATTTCGCTGGACCATGCCAGAGAAGTGCTCGAGAATTTTTGTAATTTCAAATAAATTGAAGATTAATGACAATCAAAAGAAAAACTGGAGAAACAGACGCTAATTAATACCCAATTATAAAAGGATTGTTTTTGAAAAAAAACAAAAACGAATATTTTACAAGAAGGTTTTACAAAATGTAACGAACTCTTCAAGTTTCTTGATGAAGAATCTTACGCACAAATTATTGAGTGTTAAAATACTGTTATGCTTTTAAGGTGAAAACATAGAACTATTTTCTTATGATTATGAAGAGCTCGTTTTGAAGATAATGATAGCCCCTCTGAGCTCCATTACAGAAACCAAATATAAATGTAAACTAAAAATGCAAAAAGCGTATAATTTACCAAATAATCAAATAAAAGAAAGAAAATTCGTATCGAAATATAATTACTTCTGTGTATTCTACACGGTGAAAAAATCAAAAATCACAGATAAACAGACAGGAACCCTCGGAACGCAAGCTGAAAGGAAAACAGAGCCGGAATTGCCGACAAGAGAAGTTAATAATTCACAACAAACACTCGACATACTTAATCTCCCGCAAACACTTACACACACACGCACAGCATAAGAGAGAGAGGAGCAAAACCAACGAACGGTAAGACTGTGGTAAGACGCGTCAGAAGAAAGCTGCAGGCTGCCGGCGTTTCGCGTTGCGAACAACCAAATCCGCTTACCGCCCCGGAACGACGCTAAGGGGGTGCACGTGTGTGTGGGAGGGGGGGGGGGACCATGGCCCTCAATTTTTATGAATATAAAAGGGATAAAGATTAGAGTTTTCAAACATCCACCGTCGGGGAGCTGCTTGTTTCCAAAGTTTTCAACAAAAATGTGTTCAAAACTAATTAAAGAAACTGTTATGGTTGGGCCAAAGGCATCGATAGGCTCAGGGCATCGGGAACTTTGTTTGCGTTATACATTGGCTACGACCAAAGTGAGAAAATACCAAATCATACTGCAGAGAAAAGAACAGTGATTGTAGAACATGGTTTACTAAGTTTGCCGTTCTTGGCCTACAACCATACCAAAAAACGACTTTTGTAGTGTCAACACCCCGAAACAGTGAAATAAAATTTATATTTATATATATATATGGTCATTCCAAATTAGAGGAACAAAATTACTTTGACTTATCGGTTTCACCGTACCTGTAAAATGAAGTAAAATTACACTGCAAAAAAAAAGTTTTTCAAATGTACTGTTATTAGCTAGAGTGAAAATAAAATAAATTACAATGACCAATTTGGTGACCATAATGATAGTCACTGTCGAATCAGCCACCCTGAAGATGACAACGCTTTCATCAACAAAAAATTGTTTTTGCGTTGTTTTAGACCCAAAACACATGCAAACCAGAGCAACATCCGATTAAGCATGATACATGAAATGTAAAAGAAAATCGCGAGCAACTATAGTTCTTACCGCGCGACTATCGAGGTTTTCCCTACACGCGAGGAGCCGAGCAGCACGAGGCGGTAGCAGTTCTTGGGCGGGGGTTTGCACGTGTCTTCGCACGACGAAGAACTTCCCGGACTGGGCCCGGGGCCCGTCTGGCACGACAGCAGCACGCCCTCTTTCTCGTCGTCGACGGCGCCGGCCTCCTCCGAGGGGACCTCCGTCTGCAAACCGGGGATTATGATACGCTTTAGCATGGTCTTTGATAAGGACTGGGTTACCGAGGAGGGTAGGAGGTCCAGTCTTAGCGGGCAGGACGCCCCTTTCTCATAATCGACAGCGCTTAGGTCCTCCGCGTTCACTTCTAATTGTACAACGGTCAATGTTTCGTTTCCAGAAGAACTATATTTGACTGGTTTCATGCTAAGCATATGCATATGACCCTAGACAAAGCGGGTAGCATAACTTTGCTAAACGTCGGGAAAAGTGTAAGAATTTGGTATAGCTTATAGCATTCAATATATTGGTTACATCGTTTTTCCAGAAAAATAACGTGCTAAGATTAGGAAAAGTCACGAGCCTTAAGAAACTGGCTTAAGGTTGATCCGTACAGTTTTTTTATTGTTTTCGTTTTGGTAAAATTTTACTCAGATGTGGTCTATGCCGGAAAGAAATACTCAAAAAAATATTTTTTTAAATATTTTCTGGAAATTTTCCGGAAAATGTGAAAATTTGTTTGGTAAACATGCCACCACTCCTTCCCTCAATTAGGTCTAAATATTGGTGATATCTGTCTCGACTATTTTTTTTTTTCGATCAAGACACTTGCAGCTTGCCAATAAAGGAAGATGAAAGTTTTGAACTGCATACCTACTTTATCAGCAACAAATTTTGAAACAAAGCAAAAAAATTGGCAAATTTACGTCATATTTTAACCATTGACAAAATTTAGAGAATGTCAGCGCGAATTGAATTAAATGTCTTATTATAATCCCTGAAGTTTGGACATTCCATAAATATTAATTTCATTTCGATCGGACGACTGATACTCCCCCCTAGCGGGACAAGAGACAGGTCAGCAAGCGTAATTTTCCATACTAATTTTTTAAGTTTCCGGAAAATTTCCAGCAAAATATTTTAAATTTTTTTTTTTTTAATATTTCCTTCCGGCATATGATCACATATGAGTAAAATTTTACCAAAACAAAAACAATAGAAAAAATGTCCAGTCTTACAGTCTCCAGGGCCCGTCTTACACGAAGAATTGCATGTCCTTGCGTCAAAAATAACTATTTAACTGTGTTATTCAATGCTAAGCTGTTCACTAAAACTTTTGCCGATGTTTCTCAAAGCTGTGCACTGGCTGCTTTATCATGGGTCAAAATGCAAGTTCTTTCTTCAAGTTCTTTCTGTTTCAAAGAAAGAGGGCAGCAAACCCTATCTCTCGTCTTCCAAAGCGCTGGGCTACGGGGACGTCCGTATGAAAAACGGGCAATGGTCAAAAACTTTGTGTATCATATAAGACAGGATAAATGCTGATTTGCATGGCTGTCAAACCGACCTGATCTTTTGTCGTAGTTGATCTGATTAAGGGCGTGTGTGAAATATTCTTTTATGTCTGAATATTTTAACCATTCACTTTATAGGTATTAAATTGCGATCAATGTCGAGACAGTCGCACAGAATTAAAAACGACTTCCTTGAAATACTAAATATTTTAAAACAGAACAGCAATTATTCGGTTTTATGAGAGAGCCACAAAAAGCTTCTTCAACATCCTCCATACAGTTGAAATTAACTAGATAATTGATCACGTTCCTGTTTAACGACACAATCTAATTTATACGCTATAGCTTCGTCGTGACGAGGTTCAAACTCAAAGACTTCGCTAACTTATCTGCTGGGCAAATTGAGGCCATGCTGGTGAATTAAATTTGTAAATGAGGAATCCTATACGCCGCGGAAAATGACAGGGGAAAAAGTTTCGTGTTTCGGCAGGAACGGTGGTGGTGAAAAGCCGGGGCGCGTGTGGATAGAAAATGTAATTCAGTGGCAAAACGAAAGGGCTAGCGTGAAAGATTCATGGACGGGGAAACGGTTGGTCAACACACCTAGTTAATAAGTTACCTTCGGTTGACTGACGCTGAAATCTGGTTGGCAAACACAAATAGTGAACGGCACGTGGGGATTTTAGCGCACTCTATACTCTGTCTCATTGCCAGTTGTCCACTCGTGGGGGCGCGAGACAAAGCATTTGATGGCACACCCTGAGATAAGGTGATAAATTGTCGTTCAGAATAAGTTGCGTCCGTTTCGTGACATTTCATCATAAATCAAAGAAAATTTACTCAAGTGTATACTTTTAAATATATATTTTTAGAAGAGAAAATATTGCTGACAGAGGCCAAAAAAATCACGACACCAGATCTTGTTTCCGTTTCCACTTGGCAGCTTATCACAATACTAGTGCCTACAAGTTATAAGGGTGGTAAAAATATTGGATTTCAGTAACAAACAGCAAATGTCTATGCTCAAGTGCGAGTGAGACTTATTATAGTTTCTCGGCAACACCCTTCTGTAGATACGGGGTCCAGGCAGACGCAGAGATCGACGATATAGCAGCGTCGGGCGAAAGAAGTGTCAATATGCGATTTAAAGTTCAGTCCCTCAAGGAATTGTTGAATCCATTTTTGAACATTTTTCCAACGACCATTGTCATGAACGGCATGTGTGTGCAATTTCATTTCTCCATGAATAATGCATTTCATGATGAGAGTAAAAAAAAGTGTAATAGCGTGTGTCGTTCGTCGACGAGGTTTTGGAAAGTGTGCGACTTAAGGGGAAGGAAGTTGCAACACAGTTGCAATTTGTCGCAAGACATAAAGCTAATTAGCACCATGCTGTTGTGTCAAATCATCACTGGTATCTATATGAAAAATGTTTGGTAAAATTGAAAGCAACAGCATAACTTTCGTATGTCTTAAAGTCTCTAGCACACTGCATGTGAAGCGGACAGCGTCGAAACATACAACTAGAGTTGATGTAAAGTAAAAACATAGCGATAAAAAGCTCTTATACTTTTAGAATTTCGAATGAAAATATAAAATGGTGGCCCAATTAATTGATTCTAGTGATAACATAGAAGTTATCGAGTATTTGCGATCTAAATGATGCAAAGCAGGATGCTAAATAATAATTTGTTTATTGTCAGCGGGATCATTGTACATGATATGAGACAGTCATACACTTAAGAATAATAATAATAGAAATACAAAAATACATTAAAAATGCATAACTTTCACTAGTGCAAACCACATTGTCACCTTGTATCTACGTATGTAGATACATGTAGATTAGCGGCCAATGCTGCGGGCTTTCATTCTGTTGACACGTTGTGACAACAAACAAAATAATTCGCATCTGATGTTATGCTATTAGCTTTTCTCAATGATAATAAAGATAAGAAAAAAGGCTGTTGACCGTTCTGCACAACGGCCAGTCTTCGAGCTCAGCATTGCTTAATATCGGATATTTCCTCGGTTCACTCATTTATGGCCGAGTGCGGAAAGTCACTTCTTGCTTCGAATTGATTCGAATTCAGTTCCCGACGACGATCGTTATCGGATAAATATCACAACGTTTCAGTTTCCCGGTCACATGTCGACTAATTTCCCGATTTTCAGACGGAAGTCGCTAGTCGAGTTGATTTCGGGTAAAAAATATATATGAAGTTTACTCGGGCGTTATATATGGTGGTCCTGTATCGTTCTTGATTTATGGGGTAAACCGGGTAAACTAAGTCCGTGATATTTTTGCTGGAGTCTCATTTGTGCTGGTTGCTGAAAATGAAACTCTGGAAATTCATTTCTGGTTTCCATCACAATTGTCAGATTTCATGAGGGCACACATTGTATGAAAGCTTACGCCCTGTATATACATTTCCCTTGCAATTGTGCAATTGTTTTAGTACTCCCACTTCACTCTCCACCTCTTCATCTCTTCCTCTTCACGTATACACTCGTGTTTTCATTTCTTCTGAAATTTCCACGGATTATTCATCTTCATCACTCCAGTACACAGGTTTAATTCCACCTCCTTTTGTTCATTTGAAAGATCCAACATTCTCTACAACAATACGAATTTGGAGAGAATTTTTTCTCCCAATTTCCCGTGAATTGAATAGGTCCTCTTTTCCATGATTTAATGCAGCTGATTTTGAAGGAAATATCGTCCTCACAAAAACCTTCTCTGTGCACATTTTGTTTGCAAAAATTCCGGCAATTAATGAGTTTAAAATTGAAAATTGTGTCTTTATTCAGTTTCGCATTATTTCCAATCCAGACCTGAGAGCCTCAATGGAAAAAAATGAATGCCTTGAAGAATATGAGAAAAAGAGTTCAAGATTTATTTTTTACAATAAATTACCTCACTGCACGATATCAAATACAGTTTTCTCCTGATGCTCACTGCGAACCGGTGTTCTTTTATCTGACTAGTGTGCCTTTACCCTGTCTTTGCGTAACCCAGATTCACTGCTAGCAGCACTCCGGCGGAAGGCAAGGAGACATGAAGCCCTCGAACGAAGAAATCAAAGGAAAGAGAATTCTGAATGAGATCATGAACGAAAGAGCGCCTCTTTATATAACAACATGACAGCGCATAGGGCACCTAGACTGCCGCTTGTTTCGCTGTCCGCAAAGTAGCCTGTACTGCCGCTTGTTTCGCTACCCGCAAAGCAGCCCGGACTGCCGCTTGTTTCGCTACCCGCAAAGTAGCCTGAACTGCCGCTTGTTTCGCTACCCGCAAAGCAGCCCGGACTGCCGCTTGTTTCGCTACCCGCAAAGTAGCCTGAACTGCCGCTTGTTTCGCTACCCGCAAAGCAGCCCGGACTGCCGCTTGTTTCGCTACCCGCAAAGCAGCCCGGACTGCCGCTTGTTTCGCTACCCGCAAAGTAGCCTGTACTGCCGCTTGTTTCGCTACCCGCAAAGCAGCCCGGACTGCCGCTTGTTTCGCTGTCCGCAAAGCAGCCTGGACCACCGCTTGTTTCGCTACCCGCAAAGTAGCCTGTACTGCCGCTTGTTTCGCTACCCGCAAAGCAGCCCGGACTGCCGCTTGTTTCGCTACCCGCAAAGTAGCCTGAACTGCCGCTTGTTTCGCTACCCGCAAAGCAGCCCGGACTGCCGCTTGTTTCGCTACCCGTAAAGCAGCCTAGACTGCAGCTTATTTCGCCTACCCCTAAAGCAGCCTGGACTGCCACCGGTTAACACGAGGCTTTCCAGGCTCCTGAACAATATTGCCGCGTCTTCTAAGATGTCAGCTATTGTGTTTTGAGAAGAACGGAGTCGAGAGACTTTGACGACGACGACGACGACATCGGTGCAATGTCAAGCAAACACCTCAAACAATTCAGTGGAATTTTTTTGAATTTTTTTTTTTTTTTTTGAATTTTGAATTATTTATTTATTCATTTACAGTAAATTCACAATATACAATATTCATAAATGGTTTATAAACAAATAAATAAATACCCACATAAGCCTAATGGCTTGTGTGTGGGAAAGAACAAAAAATAAACAATTAATCCTGAATATTGGTCGGCCTGTTCTGACAATAATAATATCATAATAACAAATTTACATTACAATTTATAAAATTAATATAATAATAATCATTGGATGAGATGAATTTATACTAGATATAATTTAAGGAAGGTTTGCAGAGTCTAGCTGATGTTTTTCTTTTTCTTTTTTTTTAATCCATTTTAATATTTCGAATTTAAATTTAGAAGCATTTTGCAAATCTGTAATATCTCTGGGGAGCTGATTATATAACTTTGGGCCCAGAAAACATGCTTGTCTTTGATTATTAGAAACGAAATATCAATTCCAAAATTTGCATCCGTACCGGGACTCGAACCCGGATCTTTGTCTATCCGGGACACTGCACTAACCAATTGTGCTATACGGACGACCAACCGTGGAATTGATATTAAGTTTATTTGAGTTGTTGTTGTTTATATTGAGTTGTTGTTAAATTCACACTAATGCTTGTCTTTGTCCTGTCGAGGTGGACATTTTAGGACAGCTTAATTTCTTTTGCACTTGCGAACGAGTTTTTTGCTTACAATTTTGTTCTCTTTTATTGTTATGGGTGTAAATTAATATTGTTTTACTAAATAATTCATCGATGCTACTTAATTTAGTTTTATTGTAAAGTTTGTAAGTCTCAAAAGTCCTAGGCAATTTGAACATAGTTTTTATGATGGAGTTTTGCACCCTTTTCAGTTTTCCCATTTGAGTTTTATGCGCACCGCCCCATGCTAGTATTGCATACGAAAGAGTAGACTGTACCAAGGCATAGTATATCATAAGTTGGTTTGTGATAGTGAGAATAGGTCTTAATTTATAAAATTTGTAATTCAGTAATCTAAGTTTTTTTAAATTAACATTGATGTGGTTTGTCCAAGAAATATGATTATCAATGATGACCCCCAGATATTTGGTGCTGGTTGCTCTTTGCATTGTGTAACACTCACACGCCTGACTTGCATTGCAGCATTTGTCGCTGTGCATTTTTAAAAAAATATCATTATTTCTTGAGTTTTCGTAGCAAGAGAAAGGCATGAAGACTGTTTTGCTTAGGTTTAAAGTAAGGAAGTTATTATTCAGCCATTCGTACACAGTCTTCATATCATTCTCTGCAGTGTTTATAAGAGTCTTTGAACAGTCTGAATTAAACACAATAGCTGTATCATCTGCGTAGGTTATGATTTTTCCAGATATATCTAGATCAAAAATATCATTAATGTATACTATGAAGAGCACTGGGCCTAGTACTGTCCCTTGAGGTACACCAAACTCTAGGGTTCTTGGTTCACTCAGGGTATTACCTATTTTTACGTATTGTGTTCTTTGCCCAAGATAACTTTTAAAAAGTTCGAGTGCTATGCCCCTTATGCCATAGGATTCAAGCTTTCCTAAAAGAGTATTATGGTCTACAGTATCGAATGCCTTCGCTAGGTCAAGAAAGACGGCAAGTGATTTTCTTGATTTATCGAGATTGTTTGTTATTTCAGAGGTAAGTGTATATATGGCATCTTGTGTGCTCCTCCCTTTTCTAAAACCAAACTGGCTGTTTGACAGTATTTGATTATCCTCCAGAAACGATACTAATCTTGTCTTAATACATTTTTCAAACAATTTAGCGAAGTTTCCTATTAATGATATTGGTCGATAATTTTCACATAAGGTTTCTTCGTTAGCTTTGTGTATTGGTTTTATTATCGCAGTTTTTAGACTATTCGGGAATATTCCTCCATTAAGGCAAGCGTTAAAAATCGTAGTAATTGGACCAAGTATCGAGGGTTTTATTTCTTTTATTAGTTTAGAGTGTATGCCATCGATGCCACACGCTGAGTCTATTCTTAATTCATTCATGTATTTCAAGATTTCTTTTGGTGTGATTTCGCCTAGTTTCATATTATTATCAATTATTTTAGTTACATGAATTTCGGTTCTTTTATGAGTATCTTTGATTTTGTCCGCTAGTGTTTTCCCTATATTCGTGTAGTAGTTGACAAAGTGGTCCGCAATTTGTTTGGGATGCTCACTGACGTTCAGTATGTTATTGTTTACTTTAATTTCTTTTATTGAATGTGATTTTGATTTTTTGTTGTCATCACTAGTGATCTCGTTCACTATTTCCCAGACTGTCCTCTGCTCGTTATTTGCGTTGCTAATTTTCTCTTTGTAATAGTTATTTTTAGTTTTATTCAAGAGTGCAGTGAGGAAGTTACGATACATTTTATATCTTTTAATAAATACAGTGTTTTTTGGTAGGTTATTCTCCTTGCGATATTTAGCATCTCTTTTAATTTCTTTGCTCATTGTGTCTCGTTTTCTAATCGAGTTAATTAATCCTAAAGTGATCCATGGCTTAAGCTTTTTAGTCTTAGAGTTCGGTTTGGCAATTTTAATTATCGTAGATGATTGAATTGCTTGTTGTATAATTTTTTCAAAAGTATTCCATGCATTTTCCGGATTTTCTTTTGCACCCTTTACAATTTCCTCCCAGTCAGTCTTTGCTACGAGGTCCGCGCATTGCTTGTAGTTAATAATGAGCTTTTCGTATGGCAGTGTTTGTGGCCTGTTGTTTTCGCCAGGGTGAGGTTCTTGACCCCACGCAAATGCAATTCCATAGTGATCCGTAATACTAGTGTTTAAAATAGCTGGTAAAATATTTGAATCATTCCTTGAGTTTAGAAAAATATGATCGATGCACGTTTTTGTATCCAAGGTTTCTCGAGTCGGAGCATTTATGCATGATATAAATCCGTTAGCTGCCATCATATCTTTGTAGTCTTCTTGGAGCTTAATGCGCGGTGAATTCGGTTGTTCTAGTATGTTAATATTCGTGTCACCAATTACAAATGTATGTTTTGCTTTGAGAGATTTAAGATATTGGTCCATCTCATTTACGAAAGTGCTACCGTTCGTGCTGGGGGATCTGTACACTGCTAGAATGGCATATGTGTCTTTGTTTTTGTTAATGGTCGTTTGGAACGTGATTTTGACCGCATTGGCCTGACCTATATCAATTGCAAGTTCACTGTGTACATTAGCGGTCGTTGCCTTGTTTATATATACAATAATGCCATCAGCCTTCGTATGCTTACTTTTAACAAAGTGGGTCGAGAATCCTGGGATGTCATAGTTACCTATATAATATTTAGCATGCGTTTCGGTTAGCACTATCACATCAAGATTGAATTTGAATTCATTTACAAGCGTTATTATTTCCTCAAAGTTTTTACTGATGCTTCTCGCGTTTAGATGGAAAATCTTTACCCCTATTTTTCGAGCATATAATTCATTTAATTCATTAAAATCATTACATATTTTAGTAGCGACAATGCTACTTTCCATTCAACTACGATCTAACTAAGTACAAATGTAGTTTAACGACTAATCTAGCGTATTGTTCTATCGTGAATTCTACTTGCTATGGGTGTCGGCAGTCGGGATGTCGCTCGGCTTCCTTACGGTGATCACTGGGGTCTTCTCGTCCTTTGCCTCGTCCTTTGCCTCGTAGATTTCTCATGGAATTATTCTTGATAAGCAGTGACTAATTATTAGAGACATTCTCTCTTTGTATTGGTCTCTACTCATTGTCGTTCATTCCCTTCAAGTTGGGACGTATTTTGATGACATGTATCAACGAATAGGTAATATGATCTCAAATCGAAAAAAGTGTAAAAATAGCGAAATAGCTTGGATTCATCCACAATTTTCTTCCTTCTTATGTTGTTTGATGTAAAAAAATGAGAATCAAGTTCTAGCATCTTCAGTATGTGACGAAGATACTTTTGTTACATTTTAAAATATTTGCATGTCAATGGGAAGCGAAAGATGTGGGTTTAAGATTTAAAACATCCAGAATCTTAGCCTAAGCCATGACCAATGACCGTTAGTTTATAACACTTTTAATGCATGTAGCTGGCAGTGTTAAAGCACTGGAGCTGTGGCTGTATCTCTTGTCAAAATGTCACTAATGAACTTTTAATTGTTAAAAGACGAACTTGCGCGAACAAAGCAAGGCGAGGGAGTTAATGGCGTTTCTCCTAATTGCACGAACAAGTGAATCTGAATCGTATACTTAATATAAAACAAGGCAATAGCTTTGCGCCACGGTAAATCTCTAACAAACACGTTAACAATTTAACCATTCAAAGATGTCTTGGTAATTCATTTCACTCTGGTTACGCAGTGTCTCAAATGATTAACGAGAATCCTTTGCAGATTATCAGAATGTACATCAAAGGTAACATGGTTAATGCACCTGCCAGCGCTCCGAGTGAAATTATGAACGAAATACTTTCTCAAGAGTTGTTTTGATGATGGAGTTGTGGAGCTTTTCAGAGGGTCGTAGCTTCAGAGTTAGATCTTTGGTCTTCGCCAAAACCGTATGGATTTCAAATAAGCGGTGTGAGATATTAGCCGATGTCAAAAGCTTCCTGTGTGCACCGACTTTTTCGTGTCGATTTTCCGTAAGAAAGAGAATTTTCTAGCGCATTGAGGATCAAACTTAACCAAACTGGAAATAATAAAAGAAACTGCCGGTGACAGCAAAGTTAAAGAAAAACAAGCATATTGCTGACACCGATAAAATGGTCAATACGAGCATGCATCCCACACCCGTGGAATCTTGTGAATGTTCAAAAAGTATCTTATCTATTCTTTTCTTTGTAAAAGCACCAAAAGGACAGAGGGCCAAATATATCTCAAATTGTTTTGCTTCCACCAATTAGGGTGCCCGGTCCATTGACACTGGTTAAATATAATTCGGTGACAGGAAACGAACTTCCGTTAGCTTCACTAACATAATTATTTCAGATCAGTCATCAATTGATTGTTAAAACACAAGAACACATGAACTTTTTGGCCAAACTCGATTAGCGCTTACGGGATTTTTTCTTAGCGAAACAAAGAAAGCTACAAAGGCTAATTATACAGTAGTTGTTATTTTAGACTTTCAGACATGAGGCAGCAATCAAAAGTTTCTATCAGAAATCAGAACTTGACAGTTGCGTGAATAGCAGACAGCAGTCAGACAAATCGAGGATATGCCAACATTTTATTTTTTATCAAACGAGTGGCTTGACTGGGTTGTCTCAACTTGTTGCTATAAAATACAATGTCAAATACTATTAATATCATGTGATTAAACCATCTGGAGTTATTTTTCTCGCTTATCGAGTTGTCAAAATTTCTGTAACCTCAGACGCTGATAGCTGGTGGTTAAAAACAGCCTTATCACGCGAAATTATTAATAAATAAAGACGCGTTTCAAGGCACATATACGCACTCCAAAAATTCAACCCTATTACATAACCATAATCGCAATGTGAATTAAAGTAAACCCGGCACCTCTACCTAAGCTTCACACGACGATTCTCCAGCAAGCTAGGCCGCTATGGCCATCCGTCATCCTGACAGACCATCCCCCAACTCTCTCACCCCTCCCCCAATCCACCCCCTTCCTCCACAATCAACGCGAATTATGAAATCGCCGTTTAGCGTTCGGCGAGAACAAGAGAGAGAGCAAGAGAGAGAGCAAGAGAGGTTGCATGTGCAAGTCTCGTCAAACAAAGCAGGCTCGTCTTTCAGCCGCGTACACGAGCTGATCATTTGACGAGAAGTTATTAGCACGTCAACTTGTGTCTAGCGATCAATCAAGTCACTACCTATCTAATTTATTCTGACTTAATCCGCGTTCCAAGTACGATTAAAATCGCTAAAAGGTGCGTCTACAGGTAAGCGAGCAATGAGTGAGTGCAGATTTGTCTTCGTAATTGATGTGATTATCATTTAATTGTGCGCTAAATTGTGATTTGATGTGATTTAGCTGTCGTATGGGAGTTTTGAGCTTTGTCATTCTTGTCTGGTTTCTTGCTGCTTGCAAGGTGAGCTAACATAAGCGTTCCTTTATTGCAGCGAGAATTTATGAAGTAGGAGGATATGAATGTCATGATCAAATAATCTGACATACATATGTACCTGAGAGTTAAATTTCATTACTCCAGAATTAAGAATTTTAGTTAAGGAATGTAGAATACAACTCCCATTTTAAAGCTCGATTTGAAACACTATTTGAACTTTCTCTTTCTTCTGTCGAAAATTGATTCCCAGGTCTGTTTCAAAGGGTTATTCTAAACTTGAAACATTATTGATACAGACGGTGACACGGGACACTAACATGGAGAGAGGGGTGACGAAATGCGACAATCATCGCAATTAGTTAAACAGCTCGACAAAATCACAAGACACGAAGTCGGCAAACACAAAACAAACACACAAACACACACAAACACACACACACACAGTGCGTGGGTCGAGCAACGACCACCCTACACACTAATTCGCAATCAACCCCCTCCCACCCCCTCACCTGTATCGGCTTGGGCGTGCAGAGTCTGTTGACGGCGTCGCGCAAACAGGAGGCGGCGCTGTTTATCGCTAGATGGACACTCTTGCAGGTCGTGCCGCCGCCGGGCCCCACGGGGGTGCCGCCCCCGCCGCCCCCAGATGCCGCCCCCGCCCCCGGCGCGGCGTCATCGTCTGCGCCATCGGCCACCGCCACAACGAGCGCACGAGCCCCGGGCTCACGGGGCTTGGGGGTGCGAGGCTACGTCACCTGTAAGGGAGGAGCAGTGGGTCACACTTTGTTGGGGGTGAACTGAGATAGAGGGATGCGTTGCTGTCGGGCGGACGCCAGCGGAAAGGAAGGACCACAGGGTTTCAAATATTTTTTTTCAAAAAATCTATTTTACCGGGTTATTGGATTCTAAGCAACCAAATTTAGATTTTTACCAGCTTAACTATTAGGAAAAGTTACAAAACTTTCAAACTTAAACTTTTACCAACTAAACTTCTAGTGAAAAGTTTCATTTTGGTAGCTTAGCATTCAACATCCCAGTTAAATAGGTTTTTTCTTAAAACTAATGGACGAAGATTAGGAAATGACATGGTTGTTATGAAAGTAAGGGACAAGTGTCACACTTTGTTGGAGGTGTACCGAGCTAGGGGTGTGAGGCTGTCGAACGGAAGCCATCTGCAAGGGAGGGGCACAAGGTCACACTTTGTCGAGGGTGAACCGATAACATGTTACTAGGGCAAAAAAATGAGGAATTTTGCATTTTAAAATTTTCCCCGTCTTATCTTAATGGGGTTTTGGCAAACTTCAACAATGTTTGTTTAAAAAACCAATGTCCCTCAATAACGTGGCAGGGAGAACTAGAACGTTTTTTCACGAATGATCAGTGATTTCGTATTATCGAAATTTCGGCTATTTGTCGTAAGAAATATCCTGTGGACAACTCCTGTGAAGCGTACTGTAGGTACCTATCGTCTGACGCCCGACTCAAATTAGGGATTTAATCACCTACGGTCTCGTGTAGGAGTTGCCGGGAATTTGAGTAGGCGTTCGTTACTTTATGTATCGGCGTCGAGAACAGAACCAACCGAGAACGCGCTGAAGGCCACCAGATTCAATATCCGTCGGGTAAAGAGCATATACAGAGGCGGGGGCGATGGAATGAACCACCGAAACACATTTTGATGAAAACTTTTTTGAGCTCAGCATTTATCTGGCTGCTGATTCATAAAGTTAAGCTACTGTTCTGAAAATGTATATTAAAGTTGTCATAAAAATATGCAAATGATGTAGCTGTGTGTTTTCCATAGAATCCCTTCGAAGCCCGCTTATTTTTTATTGATGTGTACTCAAAAAAGTGTACTTGTTAATATTAGTGTCATTGCATCGGGGGTGTAAGCTTCAATGGACAAGCGCACAACCCCTAAGGCCAGCGATTCAAACCGGCAATGACAACTTTTCACCCTAATCTCATGTGAGTGCGGGCAGATTTTCATGCAGACCTCGCGGCAAGAAGGTGTCAGCTGACAGCTTACTGTCAATGTGTAAAACTGTCATTTCCGAGGGTGATAAATCGGGGCACAGTGCGTGTTAGTGCGTGGAAATGTGCGTTTTTTAGATGGCGACGTGACATTTGCTGCTGCAGCTTTTATGGGAATCCTTTTAGGAGTAGGTTGGGGATTTGTATCCCTCCATCGTGATACAGGAAGATAAAGAGTATACTGAAGTTTATAGCACTAATAACAGTGATATAAAGCTCTTTAAATGTACCGTTTTTAGAACTTGCTTTATTATTTTTTTCTTCTTATTATTGAGGAACACGTGGGAGTTTTAACTTCAAGAAAATAAAACTCTTTTGTATCAATATGCCATTTGAGATATTTTTTTTAATTTTGACCCTCCAGCAAACGCCCAGGTTGAAGCAAAAACAACATCTCGGCTGAAAAGCAATCAAACTTTTTCGTGAATGCCGGTAAAAACATCATAATATAATATTCCATCAAACTCGGCTTCTTTAAAATGAAATTAGCAAACTTTACGCGCAATATTTGCACCGTACTAATTAAACAATTAAACGGTAATGGCGTAACATTTTAATAATCTGCCCTTCTTACTTCCACCCTTAATTAACTAACTCCACCTAAAGATCTGAGACAGACGAACCCAGTAATGAATAAAAAATATTTACTAGGCTTTGCTATGATTATACAATATTAAGTTGACGTGAACTTTGGTTGTTTTAGAAACTTTGATAGGATCGTTCCTAATTTCCGAGCGTCTTTCTTGGTACCAACGGCTTCGCGCCAGACTGATAATATTTCTCCATTTAACAGCCACGTGGTACATTTCTCACCGGGGAGATGAAACACGCATTATTCCGTCGTGCTCCAGAGGTGATTACAGAATCCACCCCCAGCGGCGCACCGACCACCGGCCAGTGGCACAGGGACCAGGTGGACACCCTTCCACAATAAACTTATAAAAAAACTTCTGTATTTTTTTCACGTCCAGAGGATATGTATTCAACAACCTTCACTTGAATACCTATGTTCACTATTTTGCACAAGCTATAGTTCCTCAAAATTGTGAGAAAACGCAATTTTTTCATTTAATTTTTAAGCCTAAATTTAAATGAATAATATGACAATCTTGAAAGATTCAGATTTTTCGCTCCAACTAATAAAATGTGGTAAAGAAAGAGGACTACAGATACAAGGTTAAGCGATGTTCTGGAAAATACGAAAATGAAATGCTATCCTAAAGCGATTCTTGGCAATTCGACCACAGAATTTCTTGTCGCTATGAAAGAATCTCTGCCAACGAACGACTTGCCTCTTAAGGCATGATAGACCACTGAAATTTCTATAAGCTGAGACTTGCTTAGAATTTATCTTAATGCAAAACAATGTTAACGTTCAGTTTTCTACATGAAAAGAATAAACTAACTCGATTTCTCTGCTGATACTCTCAAAAATCACGACTCGGTTGAGCGTTTTTCCTGGCTTTTGTCGCGATTAAAGCGTCTTGCACTTGGTTAGGTAGCGGATGGGCACCAAAAAAATAGTCACTTCTGTTGCAGAGTTCGGTGGAGTTCGAAGTATGACGCAGATGTCTGATTAAATAGATAACCTAATACTTTCATGGCTTTCAACAGACGAGCTGTAGAACTATGCAGTGGATGCTATGTCTCTATACGACTGTTTTCTGATGATTTCCCAAAGGTATACCTGCTTCGTCATAGGACGTCAAAGTGAAGAAAACTACTTGAAATACTTTGTGAAAAGCCGGGAAATGATCCAGTGTTTTATCAAATTTGAAATAGTTTCGCATAGAGTTAGTACTATACTATTGCATACGAAATTATTATCTGTTGTTAATGATCATGAATAAGTAGCAAAGGGAATCAAAAATTTGACGCGGACATGATGATACTTTTTCTGGATAATTATAGTTGATCATTGGCCAGATTTTCACGCGAAATCAGTGCGTCCCTTCATTTACCCTCGTTTAGGGGTGTTATTCGTGGTTACTGAGAGCGTTGTGTAATTAATCAAAAAATTTACAACAGCAATGTTATAAAACGTAAGTAAAAACGCAAATACTGCATATGCATAGCCAACAAAACCAGTGCCATCATTATTGGACGAGCGATCAAACATTCACTAGGACACTAGGAACTCGTAGCAACAATTCCTCCGTGTAAGTGTTATGTAAGTGGGGTTTTACCCTTTTAGCTACATTACATCCTCCCTTGCACGCCACTGAGTTGCTCGCAAAGGTAAAGTGCGAAGGACAACATTAATTCACCTGTGAAAGAGTGATAAAGAATCTGTCGTAATTCTCGCGTTTTCTCTCTCTCTCTCTCTCTCTCTCTCTCTCTCTCTCTCTAACGCAGCGATCGTAATCTCGGAAATGTGTCGATCGGAGATGAAATAAATTCGCTCGTTCCGTTATGTCGGCCATCGGCCGGTGTCGGGGGTGGGGTGGGGGGGGGGGGGAGGTTTGGGGTGAACTAGGTGCGAATTCCTGGCTATGAAAGCGTCGGTTTACGACGCGATCCGTGCTGACACAACCGAACGACCACACGAGCCGAGACACGATGTAAATGGCGCGATCGAGAATGTACTATACGGGAAAGTTATACTGGCGATTTTTACTTTCTTTTTCGCGATAGACACGCACGGGTTTGCTGGCGGGTGAATCGCCCTGCACATGAAGAAATAAAAGTTTATGTGCCAGTTTTTATGACTGTTAAAAATATTGGTGCAGAAGTTTGAGCAGGAGAAGGCCTGCGGCTTTGTGGAGATTTCTTAAAAATGTTCTTACATGAAAAGAACAGAAGAAGACGTTGTGATTTCGATAACTTGCCTTAATTGGGCGTGAAAGCTAGAGCTCCAACTAAATTATTGATTATCCCGCCTTGATGTCCCCAGTAAAGCACTTTCCTTATGAGTAAGGTACACGAGAAATAAGATTCTTTTTATGTTCAATAAAAATTTAATGAAATTACGTGTTTTTTTTCAGCTATCATACCGCAATTTGTACTTTAGGTTCAGCTTCTGTATGCAGGAGTTCAGAGATTTAATAATATTCATTTTCGAAAAGTTATTCTGAAATGATTGAACAAATAAAACGCATTGAGATCAATGTAAGACCCTAGGCCCCGTGTAACGCATAATATCACGGTTCGCGCGAGTCAAGCCGCCGACCTTGATTGCAAGCACGTCGCCCGGTCGGCCCCGTCGCTGCATATTTTATGAGTAGCCGGCGAACGAGCAACGACCTGGCGCGTACCGGCAGATTAAAATACACACCTAGAGGTCTTGCGTTACGCTGCACCCATCCTCTCGACCAAAACCTTGCTTTGCTCACATTTGAGATTTCTCAAATGTTATACCTACATAGATCCATGTACTAGACGTATACATTTGCACGCGCCATAATTAAAAACTAAATCCGATTAGGAGCCGGCACGGGCACGAATTTGCCAAGGTGTAATGTTTTATAATGAAGAGTGAGAGAGAGAACGCGAACGAATTAACTGGTTTATATATTAGTTCCACGGTGCTCATAGTTAGACCTTTATTCGAGACCGGCGCTGGGCAATTTCGCCCCCCTCCTCTACGGATGGGTGGTGGGTTGAACTATGGGGAACCGATCTAGCGGATTGCCCCGGGCATTAGCTCTCTCTTGCTCTCTGATCAGAGGTTAAAACCGATCACGGAGTAATTAGGGACCATAAATACGTCAAGTGGCCTGTGATAGTCATGGAAGTATTCGTGGGTTCTGGGTCCACGAAGATTAATTGCAGCCTCGGTGGTCTGTAATCGGTGGGGGGGTGATTGACATTGGGGTTGGAGTAGGTGGGCTGTGCTGCGATGGCTCGGAGTCTGAAGTGCGTTCGATAATAAAGAGTAATTGTTATGTGATGGGGTTGATTATGGGAGGAATAGCACATGAAAAAACGGTTTGTTGCTGTGTTTTGTTTTATAAAAGCTTAGAAAATATCTTACCGACAGTGGAAAATAGGGAATTCTGTAGAAATAGCATTGTTAGCCTAGCCACCTAGGCGGCTTGGCTAGAAATCGGAGCCTCATTGGCATCTAAACAAAATTAATTAATCTTACGTTATATTGAGGGGGTTTCGATTGCCGCTCATGCTAAATCTTAAATGTCAACTCATATTCGACATCTAAAAAAGTACATCTAACAAGCCAAAGGGGAAGGATTTCCTTTGCCAAAGATAACCGGTGGCCGAAAATAAAAGTTGTAACATTTTTTTCTTTTCAAAATAACCGGATACGATTCTAGAATTTAATGATCTGTTTACAAAGTCTGTGTACAGTTAGTGCTGTCAGAACTTCGTAAATAATTGAGTGCATGATAATTACTGTTGTGAGTATACTAACATGGCACATGTCACCAACGCGTTATTAAAGTTGACAGTATAGTTTTGCTCGGCTATCATTTTGTCAAAGGAGACATTAATGATGATGTTCCAGCAGTTTTCATGAGGCTCAAGACTCGATACAAGCTATTGATATTTGATACTGCTGTCTGCCGGTTGTCCTCTTTGTCATCTACCTGTCCAATTAAAACTTTTGACTAGTGACTGCTATTCAAGAAAGTCATAACTAGGTGGGTGGGAAAAAGCGGGTGATATTTGTTCCATCCCGACAAAAGGCGTTCTACTTTCAAGGGGTTTTTATATAGAAATATACTCTAGTCACTGTTCACGCACGTACAATTTGCGTTTGAAAGCTGAAATCAGCAATGTATTTGAAATGATATCTAAGCCTACAAGATGAATTTTCACCTTTTGAAAATTTACATGCCACCCGCTGTATAGAGACAATGGATGTGTTTATGTCTTCCTGCATTCATTTCTGTTGATAGCACTAATAAAAGTGTATTTTTTAATTAGAATAAATAAAAACACCACCGACACGATCCAGAGACGAAAATTTTACAAAAGAAGTAGAGTTTATGTGAACTGAACTGCAATACTCCAGGACCAAAATTCACTAACTTTTTTTGCTCTTCATTTAGTGAAATTTGGAAAAAATTCGGGTTTTTTTCCAGAGGATGTAAGGGAAAAAAAGGCAAAATTTACCCAATTTCGTAGAGTTGGAAAATGAAAAAAATAGTGAATCGGAATCTAGGTACGGACACAATTTTGGAATGGTTATTTCGCTTATAATAAAAGATAATTACGAATGTTTATTTTGTCATTCAATAGAATCACACTCATTGCGAATCTTTGTGCAGAGCGCACCTTGCGCGCAACTTGTTTCAATACAGATTGTATAGATTTCCCGCTATCGGCATCCGCACAGCCAGCAGCTAGATTATCCAAACCCCTTGGGGGGTAGAAACACTTAATCCACGCGGCCAGAAAAGCTTCCGACACGGTCGCGAAATACGTTTGCTGCCGCCATTTGCCCTATCGGCGTGGGCAGAGAGACCAAGGGCGCCCCCCCCCCCCCCCCGACACCCACATACCGCCACTGTACCGTTATGAGCAAGATCGCAATCAAACCAGACGCACGAGTTATTCTACATAACACATGGCTTTTCAAGATAAAATGCATGTGGAGCTTTTCAGTTTGAAAAAGCCTCTTTAAGGGCTCAACAAAAGGGATCCAAAATACAAGAGAGGAATGTAAAATGCAAGATTATCACAAACGTTTTGATGTTAACGGTTATGTGAAGGAGATAGTAGGATCAATTACAATAGGCCTGTCTTTTCGAAGAAATTATACTTGGAAATTGCATTCGCCCTCTTCCTATAGACAGGGTTTTGAGTGCTTTGCCCAACTCCATTGAAAAGATAACAAAACAAAGAGGAAAATAACGGCAGGAATTAATTCGTTGTTATCACAACAATTAGAATGGAGCGCTAACGCCCCTGTGAACATGTAAACAAGTAGAACAACGGCGATTTGAAGATAAATAAAATCCTTATTCTCTTTTTCGCTTCTTATTCAAGAATCGTTCGCTTTTAGTTTGGAACGGAGTCGATGCTGTTGAGCTTGTATTTTGGAACATAATTAATATGCACTTATTTTTATGGTTGGAACTAGAACAATAAATTAAATATCAGATTTCATTTTAACTTAAGATGCTCTATAAATTTCCTGACGTGACGTTGTTTGGAATACACAGACGACAAATGAGGAAAACACGAGACGTTCGAATTTTCTCTAAATTGTAATTGGATAGCGTTTCCATTATTTAATAGCCTCTAGGAAACCAACTCCCAAGAGGACACGATTTGACGTGTATTATTTATCAAATTTCTAGAACATCTTGGTAACAAAAAAGAAAGCCATGAAAGACGAGACAATAATAAAATTCCATGTCGATTTATCATAATAATGTTAACGAAGATACATAACGGAAAAAAATCTACTCATATTTCATTTTAAACGCTAGAAAAACGCCGAAACTGAAAAAAATACACATTTGGTGGAAACGCTTCTGGTTTCCTCTCTCAGCGGAAGATAAGAGTTGTAAATTGTTTCAGTGAGGGGCTGAAAATAGATCATAGCAGCTCGGACTTATTGGTCAATTTCCGCCAAATCATCCCCAAAGTTCTAACAGTACCCATATTTCTAGAAACTTAAATCTCGCATAAAAAGAAAATCATTTTTGCTGGAGAACGGTCAGATTGCGACTTTAATCAACCTTTCACAACACATCTTAACCTGGTTGAAGTTGATGCGTTTGATCACGGGAAGGTTTGGTAATTAGTGGTTGCATTTGGCACCATGGCGGCTTTGGCAAAAGAACTCTGGCATCAACTATAAATTGTAAAACAATTTTACTATATTAAACGTAAGCGCTTAATGAAGCCTAAATAAACGGTTTTTACTTTCATAATACTAATGCATTTCCCTCATTATTATTCAATAATATTATTCAATAACTCAGTTATGCATAAAAATACCCTATTCAAGATTTGCCTCTCCATAAAAGTCTACACGCCTCTAATCCCAGTGATTGGGGTGTATAGGGAAGGGCGTAAGGGGTGAGAGAGTTGAGAGGCAGATTGGCGGATTGGCAGATGAGTCGAAAGGATTCGAGGCGTAAATGATGGATAGTCTCTTGATCAGGCGCGGAGTGCTAGCCCTGGACCATTGTCCTAGCCAGGCCAAGGGTCCTGGACAAGGCTTCTGACCGAGTGGCCAGTATCCTGACTGGTTGATGTATAAGCCAAGCGCGCGGAAAAGCGTGGAAATTCGATGTTTATCGGCCGAATGGACGGACAGTTAGCATGGGTAGGTTTGTGTGTGTTTCAGGCTAGCTTTTGGGAGGGTGTCGGTGCGGGCTGGTTAAGCGGAAAGCCCCTGGCTTTGGTGCAGTGTGTTGGGGTTGAGATGTAAAAATATGAAACGCTGAGAGGACAGCTGAGAGTGTGGAGGGTTGGCTTTGTTCTAGGGTTGTGGACATTTCATGAAACGTGGTTTTTTTTTGTTGGAGGTAATTTAAAAATGATATTTATTTTTGCGTTGTTTGGGTGTACGTGGATCAAGTCTGACGATTATGTAAATATTTTCTTTAAAAATGATGATTAAACATATTTTTTTTGTAATCATAAACTGTGTGCTATGCGTAGGTATAATAAATTCTGCTAGTTGACCATGTATACAGTTTAAAAATGATATATTATGTATTAAATGACTTATTTTACTAGAACCCAAATAAGTCCCTCAAACACAGATTCTGTTTTTAGTGTGCAATTAAACTATGATGGCAAAAATGTCTACTTTTATATGAATGTTCACTCAGATTGTATTGCGGGATGTATTTAGGAACTGAACGTTAAAAAACTATTTTCCGGTACCTTGAACCACTTCTATAACCGGAAATGCATATGAGGACATTGAAGAAGACCGCGATGAAAACGGGTTTGCTGAGATTTAATGCGAAAATGACAAGTGAAGTGGAAAGTTTGGTGGAGGTGCCAAGTATGCTCTGCGGGGTGCGTCTAGGAGTCCAATTTGCTATTTTGTTTCACATATTGTTTTTGTCTTTTTCTCTTATTTCTTCAATTATTTAGTTGTAAAATAGCTTTTTCATAACTATTTTTTCATTTAAACAATGATAAAAATATGATAAGTAAGTTTCTTTAAGTTCCCGTCCACAGTTTCAAAAACTGTTTCATCGATTCTTTGCCAGTAGTACCACCTTTTTCAACTATTCTCACATGGAAAGGAAAGGAAAAGATGTGTTTCTCATAAAATCAAATGAAGTTTTCCAAGGATGCTTCTTTCCAGCTGAAGATATTTCTTAAGGAATAAAAACCGACTTGCTTTGAATACAGACCGAGTGTAAAATTCGTTCCCCAAAGAAATCCAGATTCTCCAGCAAACACGTTACAGAACCAACGATGCAAGAAAAAAGTTTCTAATTATGCTGGAAAGTTTCTCAACAAACTGGATGCGATGCACTAATACAGAGAGATTGGTTTATCGACGTAGCAGCTAGATGGGACGTGCTCGTGTCTGGGCTATCTACTCGACGATGCTGCTAGTACTACCTAACCACGTGGAATGGCTGGCTCCATAACCAAATTCTCAGTGGCGTAACACAGTTACCCCTGAATCTCTGACACCCTGGGGCGTATTACTCTCGCAAGAGTACTTCGTTTAGCTTCGAGGTTAATAAAAGATTATCTCGGCCTTCGCGATCGAGATTTTATATCGATGTCACTGTCAGTACTGAGCAAAGTTTGCTTATCCAAGCAAACTTTCAAACTTCTTGTTACCTCTGATGATAAAATATTTTTTATTCGGGCATGTGAATTTAAGGACTGCAAACATGAAATTAGTCCATACATTTATTTTTCTGTGGGTTGTACATGGTGTCATGCATTGACGAAATTATATCTCCTAGGTCTTAGAGAGATCAATTAGTTAACTTCGGTAATTTCAGGACATAATTCCCAGATCGTCAACAGGTGATGCAGCCATACGTCATATTACGCTGTTAACATTTTATGGCAACAAATTTTTATGAACATAGGAAACAATTTTTAGCTAGCTTTTATTGCTTTCAATTACACCCACCAGGTCATAATGCACTAGCTTTAAATTATAATAAAATACTTTATCTTTTAAATTTTATCGGGTCTTATAATGGAAAACTGCAAACTAAAATTAACTAAACTATTGATCTGACATAAGCTTGAGTGACGTCACAGAATTTATTCAAAATATCAATAAAGTGTGATTGATTTCTGTACCAACTACGCATTACAACATGTGTTTACAAATGCAGTCCATCCTGTCCCGTCTCTTTGTTCGGTGCGCTCCCACCCCACTCACCCAACCCCCTGACTCTACACGCCACTGACAACCCCCCTAAGAGCCAAAGCTCGCTAGCTCGGCGGCAGCGCCGGCCCTTTGGTCGGGAAGTTCACCCAATTACTTATTGATAGCGGCCGCCTCGCAGAGAAGTGAGATCACAGTGTCTTATGCGGAGAGCGCGTGAGTCCACACCGTCAGAGAGTGCGAGGCTTGTAGGCCCGTGATAATATTACCTACAACCTGTTACTCCTAGCAGACACCCTCCTGCCCGATTTTACCGCGTCACGTGACCCACCGGTCGTGAAGTGACACTCGAAATTCAAACTAAATTTCTAGCTAATCGATTGACAGTTGCCGGTTAGGGTGTCTGAGAGCGTAGAGGGTGCTGGTCGTGCTAGAGTGGGGAAGCTGTGTTCGGTCCGAGACTTTGAGCTCTGTTGTGTGTAAAGGTAAAGGTCGGACATACATTTAACGGTCAAATACTTTGTTTTCAAATTTAAAAACCTATAACGTTCAAATGGGACATCGGATTTTTTTAGTTAATCGGGGTGCGAACCCAGGTTCCATTACGTTTCCACTTAATTTTTTTAACATATAGCTTGCATTAGCAGCCAGTCTAGAAGCTGGCTAGATATAAGCTCCTGTATAACCTAGTTCTAGGACTGTTAAGAAAGAACTCGGCATTAGAAAACTTAGCTGATACAATTATACAAAGATATGTGGCCTGGGAATATTGTAAGATGAACTGCCTTTCTTAAATTTTTAGGTGTTTCTTAAGCTTACTAGTATTCTACAGAGATTATGCTTTAGTTTCAGGAATTTCCATATTTTACAGACCCTTGAACAGCCTATTGTGAGATACTCACGATACAGGCCCAGCACAATATTTGTCATAAACTTTCTTTGGACTCATATCTTTTCATCATCTTAGCACTTTAGTTTTCAGAACAAGTATTTAACTAAATGCTTGAATACGAAGGTACCGAAATCAAACTTTTACACTTCTGAAACTTTCGAAGGGAAAAGTTTAAGTTTAGCAGCTTAGCACTCAATAACCCAGTTAAATAACGGTCTGAAAGATTCCTGTACCGTGCTTATGACCGCAAACCGCGGCAGCGATTCACCAAGGTACTTAATTTCTTATGATACTTGGCATCATAGCATATACACGTGTATTTATAGGTATCACAGTATCACGTAGTTACGAACCATCTCACAGGATAGAGAAAACGCTCGACGTGGATCGCGAGTGTTTCGCAAAGAAAATGCGGTAGGAAATCCGCTAGTTTCCGCTCCGCGCAACACTGATTTGCTCCCACGTCCGTAGCGGATTGCTTTATCCAAGTCTCGGCTCTCTCATTCTCAGCGCGAGGTGAACTTTCTTAAGCCCAAGCCAGCACCGCGGCGGGAAAATGTCTGCTAATGTGAACATTCTATGTTTTCTTTTCGCAAAATCCAATCTCATAAGACCGTTGAAAGCAATCACATTTTTAGATGGATACGTTAAATAGAAAATTTCTCCGTGAAAGGGCGTCTTTGTTGGTTGTTCCGTTTCTTTTTCAACCAATTTCTTTAGAATGCCATCCAGTTAGGTTTGCTAAATAATAAGAAAACTGCCAGCTTTCAATCAGTTTATTATCATGAAGTTGATTTTCTGTATGGTTCCGCGAATTAAATAATCTGAGTACACCAAAATAAAAGTATTCATATCAAGTTGAAGTTGAGCAAAGTTTGTGTAGCCAAGCGGTTGGTCAAGTTATCGCAGGTAAGTGATATTACAAATACCTAGCGTGTTCTTGTGTGTGTCTATAACGCAACGTGTATAAGCGTTTTCGCGCGCGTGGTTTACACTGGAAATCCAATCTCAGGTAATAATTAGTTTGTAGCGGAGGGGACTCGAACATTCGCCACCTCAAGTTCATTTCGACAGAATAGAGGAGCCGAGCTCGGTACATTCGAGGCGAGAAGTTAATCAAAGACACAAGAGCCAACTTAGTGCCTACTTCACGCACGCGCCCTATGTAGGACAACGCTGGGTGGCGAATCGTGGAAGCCAGGGGGATGGTAACAAGGAAAGACGTGAAATTCCTGATTGTAGGTACTGACACTGTCCGTAAGGGGAGCTAGCGTGTAAGGAAATTCCGTCTAGCTATGGGTTTCCACTCTTGCTGATAGAAGCCCTTTGGTTACAGCTATTGTCCGTAACAAGTCGTTCATTTGCCATCCGGACATTTTGGTTATTTTGAATTAAATCCTTATCCATACCGTTACAAACTTACAAATTATGGGAGATTAATAACTATAGCTGTGTTTTGATTAATATTGGTTTGTTTATGTTCCTTTTGCTATAATTTTTTTAGTGCTTACATTAAATTTGATTTAACAGATTAATGATCAATATACTACTACCCAAATCAAAATGAGCAGCTGTGCACTATATCTTTTGTCAGGGGGTCATTAAAATTTATGTATCTGTTTTGTTGCTGATGACAACTACTAGTGTGGAGATGCATGAGAGATGAAAGAGAGGCTTCCACAGGCGGGCGCAGATGACCACTCTAGTCATACAAAGGCTCTCCGCCGGCATGCATCACAAAGAGACAATGGATTCTCGCTAAGTTAGCACACTAAAATTATGGCAGAATTTCGAACGCACTCACCGGGCACACATGGGTGGGTAAGCTTCGAGTATGATTACAGCACGCACACACGCACAAACACACACAAACACCGTTTAATGTATTGTAAATTCACCCATGTGTTACGATTTCATACACATAAGCCGGCCGTATAAACTGGGTAATTGCCACTTGATCACTTGAACAAGTAGATTAAATTAATTTCACCCTGCCCGCGAAAATGTGTATAGCTCGAGGATTTTGCTGAAAATTGCATATCTTTGGACCTTATCGAATTTAAGCTATAGGTTTATATGGTTTGTGACATCATTTGGTGAACTCTAGCCTTGGATTCGGGTACACTTGTCAACGTTTTGAATTTACTCGAGTCAATGAAACTTTATATGATTTGAAAGGAATTTTGACTTTGTATTGCCCACCTGAGAAACGCTAAAAATACTTGGTAGAACGTTTTTTAGATGTGATGTCCTGAATCGCTTGTTTGCAATGTAATTTATTTACAGCAATATCGGATTCCATTGCGAACAACCGTTGTGTAGGTATATTTTTCAAAAAATTTGGATCATTATATTTCCCCTGTGATGTGATGGTGAAAGAACAGTGGCAATGCTGGATAATTAGTGGGAAACCTACTTTAGAGGATTTATCTCTGCCCATCAGCATATACCCTCCTGTCAAAAGGTTTATATAAACCCGTCAAGCAAATCGCCAACGCGCGTATCTGTTTTATTATTAATCAAAATCGATCTTCGCTTGGCCATATTGTTAAACAAATATGTGCACTTTTCGTTGATTTTGAATTAACACGTGATAATAATAAACATGACCACAAGGAATCGAACTGCATGCACATAAACTATTAAGTAAACTAACTGTAGTTGACATGTTAAAGCAGTGGCACGTGAATTTGTATTCCATTGACCATTGGCAAATTACAACGCTTCTATGCAGTGCCACACAAGAGCTGCTTGCGTACTGCAGCTTGCAATTGCATAATAAACTACACGGTGAAATGGCTCAAGGCAGACAATGCTGCACATGCAACTATGGATTGCATTTCGTCCAAAAGCTATATGCTTTATATACTATGTGTGATGTTTAGGTTGTGTGTGCCAAGCTGCGGACATGATTATGAAGTTAAATTGAATCGCAGCAATTTGGGAAGAAATTGATGGTGTAGGACATGAAAGCATGTAGGTACGAATTATTCTGAGCATAGTGCATGGTGGCAGATCGGACATGGGGCAAATAACATCAAAATATCTAATTTCTTTGAGGACAGACTCTGTTTATTATAACTTAATTAGAATAAATTGAATTAAATGAAATGTGAAAAATACGTCTAGCATTCAAGCGCAAGCATTGCTTGCTGTTAAAATGTGACACTTAACATATAACATTTAACAATGGGCCATGGTTCAAGCTACAGAATAACACTTTTATACGTGGGAAATGTCTTAAAGGCCAAACAGAGAAACTGCTGTTTAAATCATCAGAAAAAAATTTTAAAATTTCAGAATAAAAAAGTTGTGTAAGAAAGTCAAACAATCTGAAAACGAAGTTTATTTGACTATCTAGAATTCCAGTTTTTATCAAAGAAAACATCGAAAATCGATTATTATCGATAATAATCGAAATTAAAAATCGAATTTAATTAGAAAAAGCCCTATATTGTGTTCCTGCATATACCGATTATACCGATATACCGATTACAATGGTAATGCAATATGATTCAGCTTAAAACGTAAAAAACGTTATGAAATGTTAATGCTAATGTAGCATGCATACATTATACAGAATGCTTGACCAGCACTGTCATCAATTATTTGCCAGTTTTAATTATTGCAAGTGTTTTCAATCATTAACCCGCTTAGCCATGAATTGAACAGCACTCGAACGCGAAGTGTACAATGACTAGAGCAGATCACTAACCGCGAATATTCATTCGTGCGAAAATCCTCGTGTACGATTTCCAGTATTGCAAGTTGAATATTTCTGTGTCGCTTACTGGAAAACACGGATCAACTCAAATATCATGTTATTAACTCCCGATTATGCTCATGGAAATGTCGACTGCAGATATTCGAATCCAACCGTTAGTCCGACGAAATTTCAATGGCCTGCGCGTGCCTCTATGAAGTATTCGAGAAAGCAATTATTTTGTTTGCAAACGCAGTTGAGAAATGCAGGTAGCGCACACCGAAACCTCCAATTAAAATATACAGCGAGTGGCCAAAGTTTTTTTGTTTTTATTTCAAAGTCGTCCATTTCGGAAACAATGCACGTCACCTGGTGCCGCACGTGTTTTCATTTAATTAACGTTTCAACGTTACGTCACCAATTAAAATGTCGAGTGCAGTTCTTGGGTCTTACTTCATTCCAGCACACACCGGTGCCATAGTGTTGCCCAAGGTAGGTAGAGGTTGACAACCTCTACCTACCTTGAGTGTTGCCGGTGCTACGAGTTTTCGCATTTCTAGTGGCTCTAACCAAAGGTGCCATGATTATTAACTTATTCCACCAAAACCCGGTGTTACTGCCAAGATAATGTTGCTGTGGTGCTTACTTTTCTGAAATTATAAATTAAAACGCCAATTGCAACAAGAGTAGCAACAGCAACACTAGCACCGGAGTAACACCGGTGTTAGCTGCTTTGAGGTTACTGAATATGAGCTACTAATAGCGTTTTCTTCCAAAATTCACGGGGCATATATACAAAGGTAAAGATATTCAAGCTTTCTATAAAGGGCGTATTGTTCACGAATTTCTGCCTCGTGCTCGAGATCTCCAACATCTCGTCGACTTGCTCTCTGCGTGTGCGACACTGACACAGGGGGTAGCTCGTAGAGAGACCCTATCCGTGGCACCTCAATTATGGGCGCACTCTTCCGCCCTTAAACTTGAACAAGTCCGCCGAGCCAAAACCTACGACCCTTCACTAAACAAGAGTGGAGGATGACAATCGAGATTCTTTTTCGACTTGCGACAAAAAGAAAGAAATCTTTCCCGTTGTTCGAATACTTTGTAACTTTGCGATGGGTTAGGGGTGGTGGGGGGGGGGGGGGGGGGCGGTACGTCACAAGTGCTGTGTTAGTACACTGTCTTGATTTATTTTATTAGATGAAAGTGTGAGAAAAATGTTAGAATTCGCTGAAGTAATATAAAGAAAAAACTTTTTTTTTTCTTAATGTGAAGGGAAGCTATATAGATTATTTCAAATATATATCTCTCGGCAAAAACACTTACTAACTTTTACATTATCCAGCAGTAAAGTTATTACCCAATGCAAGAAATTTTGCGAAATTTAAATAATAACCGGCAACAATGTATTAATCTTCCAATAACTGTTGCTGAGGCATAGCAAAAAATACTCCAACAAGTGGCGATAGCAATCTACTCAAATCTCGTTCTGCAGCCTGACAATATTCAAAACAAAAGACAAATAAAAACAGAAAAATAAATTCGAATTGACCACAACAAAGAAAAAATGTCTGTTTCACATAACCGTTAAGAAAAACTCACCAAAAATCTCTCAGACCAGCTCCTCGTAGCGTCCCCCAACCACAGCACAGCAACGCAAGCCCGCACGCTACCACACTAACCACCGTCCACCACACAACCCCTAACAACGTAGCCCCAGCGTACTACGAGGTCGCCAGCGGTCGTCAAAACTACCCTTCCCAGCAACGCTCGACCTCGTCCCACTAGCAGGCCACGACTGGCGTTACCGCGATAGTAGCGTGCACCAAGGACGCCGCCGGGACGAGCGTCGCGACGCCGGCGACGCTTGCGCACTGATGCACGTCTCCCCCTGGCTACCCTCTCCGCCTGCCACCCCACATGACCACCCCCAAAACCACCCACCGGGTCAGTCTGAGCGGATGGTCCCAGGCAATTGCAATGCACTTAGGGCCAGTAAAAACACATTCAACTCGTATCTGAGTAGAGTTATATTCTGGGAATCTAATTGATGAGCGAAACAAGCGTAGCGAGTGAAGCAAAATCTTCAATTACACTTTACTGCTTAAGAAATTCGGGATGTTTTTTTTTGTGTGTTTTTTCGCTCGAACCCGGGCAAACGCCCAAACGGATTTTGATGAAAATTTTTGTGAACCTTCGTTTTCTTTGAACTTAGATCTGCCACGTTTTTGAAGCATTTCGGACCAGTAAATTTTATGTTACTAAGTTCTTACGAATTTTTTCAGTTTTTCCAAACACGTGTTGCACTCTGGAGGCCAAGAATCTGAATATAATTTACGAAACTTTCCAGATATGTTGACCCTCACGATTCAATGTTTGTGTACAAATATAATTGTTGTCTGTTTAGCGCTTTTCTTGAAAATGACACCTTTTAAGTCACTTTTTAAGCGTTTCTGCAGTTTTTTTGCAACCAAAGCAACTTTATCTTCAACCAATGTTAACAAAATTTACTGTGTGCATTAAAAATTGTAAAAAGATTATACTGTGCTTATATTAAGCAAATCAACTGAATAATTTTTCTTTAAATCAATTTTTACGTTTTGAAATATTCAAATAATTTCACGACGACTACATTATGATATTTGCAGGTAGCGAATGTCATTGAGAAAGCTGCTAAATTAACGCCGAACATTTTAAATTGATCATATAAGCCTCATAGGCTATGCGCACACGCAATATAATCGCGTTGTGGGTGAGCTTAAATAAACGCTCATCCACAACACGATAATACGAGTGTTCGCATCGCCTTGTTGTAGCACCCCAAGTTTTTACTGGGAATTGAGGTATGAATTCCAGTGAATTAATTAAATTCATACCAGATAATAGTCTAAAAAATATAATCAGTCTGCCAATGCATCAGTCATCAGGAATCAGTCATCAGTCATCAGTCATTTTCAGTCAGAGCTAAGATTATATCGGTCTGATCATCAAAATGTCTCAAAACTAGACTTTTGGATAGCAGCCTCTGATTCGTGGGGGGGGCCAACGGTCTGAAATCAGGCTTTGGTCTTGCAGTGGTGGGTTGGAGTGATCGATGAGCTGTTTTCCGAAAACAATAATGTGCTATTTCCAATTGCTTGTAACAAGCGGTTCCTAAATTAGAAAAAACCGCCCTCTTCGCCAGTATTTCAACTTAACAAAATTTGCCTTCACTTACATGCAATTATTTTCGTTCTTTCATTTGTGAGATAAAGTATATTTACACTGTTCAAGTATTGAAAGTTTTTGGTAATCTTGGTATAGCTGGCATGGTAGGAGTATCTTTCATTACACTCGTGTCTCTTCAAAATCTTAGCACGTGATAGTTTTCAAAACCAAAATTTAACTGTGTTATTGAATGCTTGTATGAAACGAACATCATTAAAAAATGCAGGTTCATGCAGGTTTTATTAGTGTTCAATAATGAGCATCTGTCGTGCTTTGATCTGCGCTGACTAATATTCTGCGTTCTGCGTAGGGGTATGTGTGTAAGGGTAAAACAACCCCATCGTCATCACAGCAATCGCCACAAAGAGATGTTCACGCACAGCATGAAATTCCAATTCCTATTTAAAATGCGTCACCTCTCTCGTCTCAAACATTATTGTTCTACATAATTTGGTAGACACAAATGAACCCACGGCCCCTACGGGCAACTGTAAGTTATGGACCCCTTGGGCACAGGTAAATTGTTATCGAAGGAACGATGGTGGGCGCTCCAGTTAATTTGTATTGGTAAACGTTGTGTGTTCATTTTATTTGTATATTTACTTTCAGAGTGTTGAAAAGCTGCAAATGACTTTGAATTTGTGTATTTTTTCTACAGTGAAATTAATTTTCATTAAAAAATGTTCGCCCACTCAGCGATCTCGAATCAATCGAGTGCCCATAGCGGGTCAACAGTTTTTAATGGAAATTCTTTTCGATATAGAGATAATATTTAATTTCCGGTGTGGGATTGAACTGGCTAGAACCAGTTATCTTGAACAGGTTTTCCAACTTTCAGTCGGTAAAAAACCAGTAAATATACTGATTTAAATCGTACCGTATTGTTATTTGTTGCGGTGTTATTACTTGTTTTATAACGATTAATTATTAATGCTTAGAACAATTGTAAACATACGATACATAATAAAAACAATCAAACCTAAAAATTACCCTACAACTTAGGGGTGGATAACTTTTAAAAATCGTTTTCGACTTTTTATTACCTAGTACCTCACGCATCTAATTGACCACACAGCGCCCTTGACCAAAAATGACCCAAAGACAGGAATCAAAGGAAAAGTCGATGGATTTTAAATCCTAATTAAACACATGAGCTCCCCAAAATATACCAGACATCTTTACATCTCGTAATAAAGTAACACAGGCCTCATTATTCTTCCCAAATTTAGCAGTGACCTTTATCCCTCACAAATACTCTAGCTCTTTATAATATGGCCTATGCTTGTCATTCGAATTGTACCGTTGTTTATACGCTTTGAATGCGGCAAACGTATGTGTTGACGTCTGCTATATAGAATTGTTTCTTCTGATTCTTGTGTTTGGTTAATTCCAGCTGGGGGCGCAACAACCCCAGAGAGACAGAGAGAATCCCGTTGGATTTTGCCTTTGTTCGCACAATGAACTGGACAAGGCTTTCACTCTCTCTTCTCTCTGCGTTTATTTGAAGACTGATTGAGATAATTGAAATCAAATAACACAACAGTGTGAGTTACTTTATTTAGTGATAATCTGATAACATTTCATTGTTTCAATAAACAGGAGTGTTCATCCTATTTTATTACTTGTTGGGAATTTTCATTTAATCATGATAACGAAAGCCGTTTTATGCATTTTATGAGTGCTGAAAGTTTACCGTATCAAGTCTAGCTGATAACTGCGCGTGATTAATAAAAATGAAAGCCATTGTGTGTTTTTAATTAGGAGCTCGGATTTCTGTGGGATTGTTTTGTGTTCGTCGGACATTCAATCCTTGAGAAAATTCGTCCGTGGTCCTTCAGGAATTACACGCCAGGTTCTGCAATCAATCGAAGGAATTCTGATGGGATCGCTGGAAGGAATCCACCTTATATAAAATCCCTATTTCCCGTTGCCACGATACAATTGTACTCATGGATGTGGCTATGTGGGGATGTGGGGATGTGGCGATGTGGCCATGTGACCATGTAACTTGCACCGCGTAAATCGCCAGCGAAATTGCGAAAACGCAATGAAAACGTTTGTACAATGTCGCGTTAAGTTCCTACTACTTGGGACTTGAGCTCTGCAACACTCGCGAAGCGATTTGAGCGCGGATTGATGTAAAAAACAACGAAAAACACACGCCATTTCACTCGGCCAAAAGTCATCGCCTCTGGAGGCAATAATGCAGGCAGCAAGGAAAATACAGGTGCAAAATAATTTCCATAGCGATGAAATTCGCCAAATGTCCAACATTGCCAGTAACAGGTGTCAAAAATAATTTGCCACTACAAACTCACGCTGTGGCGACACCAAGCGATGGTGGACATTGGTGTACCTGCGCTCCTGTGACAGTTCATACGACTTTAACTGCGAGTTTTTACGCAACTTTTCCACCAGGAATATATAGTGTTTGAAATCGAGTTTGGCCCTTCAGAACGTCTATAGCTGTATACTGTTATAATGGAAACACATCATACAACTACTGCAGATGCCGCCAAAAAAACATGCTCGCCTGACCCAGGCCAAACTAACGCCGACGAGCAACAAATAAAGGACAAAGGCAGTGGCCGACAGGGCACGGGTCCTGGGGGTCGGGTGCTGGGTGCCGGGTGCCGGGTGGTGGGTGCTAGGTGTTGGGTGCCAGATGCTGGATTATGGGTGCTGAGTGCTGGGTTTTGGGTGCCGGGTGTTGGGTGCTGGGTGCCGGGTGCTGGGTGCTGGGGGCCGGGTGCCGGGTGCCGGATGCTGGGTACTGGGTGCCGGGTGCCGGGTTCTGGGTGCCGGGTGCTGGATGCTGGGTGCCGGGTTCTGGGTGCTGGGTTTTGGGTGCTGGGTGTTGGGAACTGGATGCTGGGTGCTTGGTTCCGGGTGCTGGGTGCCTGGTGCCGGGTGCTGAGTGCTGGGTGCCGGGTGCCGGGTGCTGGGTGCTGGGTGCCGGGTGCTGGGTGCTCGATGCTGGGTGCCGGGTGCCGGGTGCTGGGTGCTGGGTGCCGGGTGCTGGGTGCTCGATGCTGGGTGCCGGGTGCCGGGTGCTGGGTGCTGGGTGCCGGGTGTTGGGTGCTGGATGCTGAGTGCCGGATGCTGGGTGCTGAATGCTGGGTGCTGGGTGTTGGGTTCTGAGTGTTGGGTGCTGGGTGCCGGATGCTGGGTGCTGGGTGCCGGGTGCCGGGTTATGGGTGCCGGGTGCTGGGTGCCGGGTCCTGGGTGCTGGATGCTGTGTGCTGGATGCCGGGTCCTGGGTGCTGGATGCTGGGTGCCGGGTGCCGGGTGCTGGGTGCTGGATGCTGGGTGCTGGATGCTGGCAGCTGGGTGCTGGGTGCTGAATGCTGGTTGCTGGGAGTTGAGTGCGGGGTGCTGGGTGCTTGGCGATGGGTGCTGGGTGCTGGGTGCCGGGTGCTGGGTGGTGGGTGGTGGGTTTTGGGTGCTGGGTGCTGGGTGTTGGGTGCTGGATGCTGGGTGCCGGGTTCCGGGTGCTGGGTGTTGAGTGCTGGGTGCCGGGTGCTGGATGCTGGGTGCCGGTTTCCGGGTGCTGGGTTCTGGGTGCCGGGTGCTAGGTGCTGGGTGCTGGATGCTGGGTTCCGGTTTCCGGGTGCTGGGTGTTGAGTGCTGGGTGCCGGTTGCTGGGTGCCGGGTGCTGGGTGTTGAGTGCTGGGTTCTGGGTGCCGGGTGCTAGGTGCTGGGTGCTGGATGCTAATGGTGGACAACACAAGCAGGGACAGAGAAAGGTAAGGAAGGCTGTCATGCAGCCAGGAGGTGAAAGGGGCTCCAGGCACAAGGCACAAGTGCACAAGGTACAGACCATCGCACGATTGCGCATATCAACACTGTTGTACTACGCAGAGGAAGGTTGGGAAGTTGGGTCGGGGCAGGAAAGGTAGGATTAGTGGTGGGGGGGGAGAGGGGGGGAAACAGTGGTTTTATGCAGTGAATATGTAGATAACCATCGTACGATTGTGCATATCAACACTGTCGTACTACGCAGAGGAAGGTTGGGAAGTTGGGTTGGGTCAGGAAAGGTAGGATTAGTGGAGTTGGAGGGTGGGGGGGGGGGGGGGAATGGAAGGTTTGCTGCGAACACTGCCTCTGCTGCAAAATCCCTACAAGAAAGGCAATAATTGTTGGGCAAGGGGAGTGGCAAAAAACTACGCACGAAAGGCAGGAAAGGCATCAGGAAACATACAACACGACTGGGTTGGGAGGTTGGGGTGGGTCAGGAAAGGAATACCTACAAGCAGCGTGTGCGGCAACACATGAAAACTCTCTTTTCTTGGATCACCAATTGATGTTGGACGTCGGTGGACCCGAGCCACGAATTTATATAGCCATTATTAGTAGGACCCATAATTTCGAATTTGAGCAGCGAATATGTAGATCAATACGAAGTGTTAGGTAAGCTTGGCAGAAGGGTCAAATAACAAGTACCAAAAAACAAATCAACACAAGAAACAAATAAAACCTACAGGGGGCGAAGCCCCCTGCAAAGGGGCCCCGTGCAGATGGTGCTTTGGGGCGAAGCCCCAAAGCACGCCGGGGGGGTTGGCGGCCGGAGGCCGCAGGGGCAGAGCCCCTAGCCTTCTTTAAAATCCTTATTTTCTGTTGCCACGATACTATCGGTACCTGGATGCGGGGATGTGGGGATGTTTGGATGTCGCCATGTAACTTGCACCGCGTAAATCGCCAGCGAAATTGCGAAAACGCGATGAAAACGCGTGGAAAAAGTCGAAAAGTGTCCATCTCATTTGGGACTTGCGCGCTGCAACATTTGGGCAGCGATTTGAGCGCGGATTGATGGTGAAAACAACGAAAAACACACGCCAAATCACTCGGCCAAAAGTCATCGCCTCTGGAGGCAACAATTGGCAACAATGCAGGCAATAAGGAAATTACATGTGCAAAATAATTTCCATAGCGATGAAAATCGCCAAATGTACAACATTGCCAATAACAGGTTTCAAAATAATTTGCCACTGACAAACTCACGCTGTGGCGACACCAAGCGATGGTGGACATCGGTGTATCAGTTCTTCTGTGAGATTTCTCACGACTTTAACTGTGAGTTTTTACGCAACATTTCCACTAGGAATCTTATAGTGTTTGAAATCGAGTTTTTCCCTTAAGAAAGTATATAATATAGCTGTATACTGATATATACTGGAAACACATCATACAACTACAGATGCCGGCAAAAAAACGTGCTCGCCTGACCCAGGCCAAACGAACGCGGACGAGCGACGAAGAAACGAAGAAGGCAGCGGCCGACAGGGCACGGGCCAAGCGAGCTGCCAAGCACGCGACAGGAGAGCTAAATGCCACTGCGCCGTCGACAACGCTCGCTTTGCCGCCCCTTGCCGAGCCCGACGTCGACCCCCTCGAAGGACGACCCGCGGCCGAATCTGTGAGCGTCATCCCCTATATTACTTCTATTTCGCACGATGTCTCGGTACACCAGGCGCACGCCGAGAAGAGACCGGACAATGCCTGTGGCCAACGCCCGGACGACGAGCCAGACAGACAACGCCGCCAGCGCCTCGCTGTCGTGGCAGAGCAGGCGCGTCTGCGTAGAGCGAGCGAGTCCGCGGACGAACGCCGTGCTCGCCTCGCGCGAATGGCTGGCTACGATCGCCAGCGCAGAGAAGCCGAGACCGAGGCACAGCGCGTCGACCGCCTGGCTTTGAAGGCGGAAACAGTGCGCCGCCGCAGGGAGGAAGAGCTCGAAGACCAGCGACTCCAGCGGCTGGCCCAGTGGACAAATCAAGAGCGCCATCGCAGGGAGACCGAGACCGAGACACAGCATGTCGAGCGTCAGGCTCAGAGGGCCGAAGCAGAGCGCCGCCGCAGGGAGGAAGAGCTCGAGGAACAGCGACTCCAACGGCTGGACCAGTCGGCAAGCTACAAGCGACAGCGCATGGAGACCGAGACCGAGGCCGAGCATGTCGAGCGTCTCGCACAGAGGGCCGAAGCAGAGCGCCGCCGCAGGGAGGAAGAGCTCGAGGAACAGCGACTCCAACGGCTGGACCAGTCGGCAACCTACAAGCGCCAGTGCAGGGAGACCGAGACCGAGGCCGAGCATGTCGAGCGTCTCGCTCAGAAGGCCGGAGGAGAGCGCCGCCGCAGGGAGGAAGAGCTCGAGGAACAGCGACTCCAACGGCTGGACCAGTCGGCAACCTACAAGCGCCAGTGCAGGGAGACCGAGACCGAGGCCCAACATGTCGAGCGTCTCGCTCAGAAGGCCGGAGCAGAGCGCCGCCGCAGGGAGGAAGAGCTCGAGGAACAGCGACTCCAGCGGCTGGCTCAGTTGTCAAAGCAAGAGCGCCATCGCAGGGAGACCGAGACCGAGACCCAGCATGTCGAGCGACTCGCTCAGAAGGCCGGAGGAGAGCGCCGGCACAGGGAGGAAGAGCTCGAGGAACAGCGACTCCAGCGGCTGGACCAGTCGGCAAGCTACAAGCGACAGCGCATGGAGACCGAGACTGAGGCCCAGCGGACAGCGCGCCTGGCCAAGACGGCCGCTCACGATCGGACACTGCGAGAGGACGCGACTGCAGCCGAGCATGCCGAGCGCCTAGCTAGCCTGCGGGAGCGAGCGCGGCGACGTCGCGACGCCGAGGCAGGGGACCGGCTGGCGGCAGCTGAAGCGGAAGCCACCCAGCGCGCCGAGGAGGAAGCCAGCGATCGTGCCGAAGAGGCAGAACGCGAACAACACCAGCTAACCGAGGATGAAGCGATGGAGCCCGACCTCGCGCCGGTGGACCTGGCCCCCACGCACTTGGAAGCCACAAGACAAGATGTGGCTGACGTCTTGCAGCATTACAGCGGGAACCAAAACGAAGTGTGCGACGAGTGCAGCGCTCTGCACTACAAAGGGGAAAGGCCCGCCGGCTGGAAGACAAACAACCGCCAGTTCGCGACATGTTGCCACAGGGGCAACGTCAAGCTCGAGCCACTGCTCCCGTACCCCGGCTTCATGTTCGAACTGCTCACGGGAGGCCACTACCACTCGAGGAACTTCCGTGAGAACATCCGGTCTTACAACAGTTCGCTCTCCTTCGCGTCGGTCGGTGCCAAGACCGAAATACCGAAGGGCCGTGGCACGTATTGTTTCCGTGTTCACGGAAACATTCAGCACAGGATAGCGCACATGGGCCAAGGGGTGGAGAAGCCGCTCTACTCACACCTGTACTTCCTCGACGCCGAGCAAGCGCAGACACATCGAGTCGACAGGCGCGAAAACACGAAGCTGCTGCCCGACCTGCTGCACGAGCTGGACGCGATGATTCGCGAAGTAAACCCTTTCGCCCAAGGGCTCAAGACCCTGGGGCAGGTGGAGGCTGAGGAGCGCGTCCGTGCCACGGCCGAGGGTCGACCAGACACGAGAGTAGAGCTGCGCGTCGTCGAAGACAAGCGTCGAACCTTCGAGCACCCGACAGCGCTCGAAGTGGCTGTGGTGTACCAGAGCGTAGACGGTGGAATGCCTACGCTCGGCCGCGACATTCGCATCCACACGCGAAGCGGCTACTTCGAACAGCTGTCCGTCCTGTCGCCATCCACGGACCCACTGAGCTACGCCCTGCTGTTTCCACGTGGTGAAGCCGGCTTCCAAAGAGACATGCCGCACACCAAACAATCCGCGCACAACGTCATCACGCTGATGGAGTATTACAGCTACAGACTCCAGGAGCGCGCCGGCGCCTTCAACCCCGTGCTGCACGCCGGCAAGCTGACGCAGCAGTTCATGGTAGACGCGTACATCAAGGTGGAGGGCAACCGACTTGAATTCATCATCAAGAACCAAAAAACACTGCGTGCCGAGCTGTATCGCGGCCTTATGGACCACATCGAGCACAGGGCCGAGCGGCAGGGATACGACGTTGGCAAAATGGTGATACTGCCATCCAGCTTCATTGGCAGTCCCAGACATTGCCAACAACTGTACCAAGACGCTATGAGCATCGTGACAAAGTTTGGCAAGCCAGATCTCTTCGTGACGATGACGTGCAACCCGAAGTGGCCAGAAATACAGGACAACCTCGCGGCGTATGAAAGGGCGGAGGACCGACCCGATCTCACCGCACGAGTTTTCCAAATGAAACTCAAAGAACTGATGGCCGACATCACGACGAAGCACGTGATGGGCGTGCCCCTGGCGCACTTCCACGTGGTCGAGTTCCAGAAACGAGGACTACCCCACGCCCACATCCTGGTCATCCTGCGCTACGAGGACAAGATCCGCACACCAGAGCAGATCGACGCACTCATCTGCGCCGAGTTGCCTGACCCGGTGACCGAGGAGAGACTACAAAAGACCATCGTGTCGTCAATGATTCACGGCCCGTGCGGCGCGCGGAATCCACGCTCAGTGTGCATGGAGGACGGGCAATGCAAGAAGAAGTTCCCAAAGTTGTTCACAGAGGAGACTGTGGTGAACGAAGGGGGCTTCACCGTCTATCGCCGGAGAGACAACGGACGGATGTACATGACTCCGACAGGAAAAGTGGTCGACAACCGGGACATTGTGCCTTACAACAAGTACTTGAGCTCGAAGTACGACTGCCACCTGAACGTGGTGCACTGTGGCTCGGCGAAGACAGTCAAGTACCTGTGCAAGTACGTCTACAAGGGACACGACTGTGCCAGGGTGGAGCTGCGCGTCTCTGTTCCCGCCGAGTGTGAACATGGCGAGCGTCCGGCGCAAGGGGCCAAGCCCGTGTTGGTATGGGACGAAGTGTCGAACTACATCGACTCGCGCTATGTCAGCCCCCAAGAGGCAGTGTGGCGCATTTTAGGATTTGCAATGCACGATAAATCGCACAGCATCATCCGACTCGCGATCCACCTCGAGGGAGAACACACAGTCACGTTCCGGCCCGGAGACGAAGTAGCTGCAGCAGAACGCGGCAGCACTGCACTGACAACACTGACAGCGTGGTTCGACCTGAATCGGAACAACCCAACAGCACGCCAACACAAGTACACCGACATCCCGTACCACTACGTGTTCAATCGCACGTGGGCAACGCGCAAGCGAGGGGCGAACACCATCATCGCCCGCATGTACTCCGTGTCGCCGCGCCAGATCGAGCGATACCACCTGCGTCTGCTCCTGTTGCACGTGACAGGCGCGACGTCCTTCGAAGACGTGCGCACGCACCACGGCGTTGTGTACGGCACCTTCAAGGAGGCTGCCATCGCGCGCAACCTGCTCATGGACGACGACGAGTGGCAGAGGTGTCTCGAGGAGGCTGTTGCAGTGCAAATGCCAAACGAACTGCGGCAACTGTTTGCAGTGATTTGCGCGTTCTGCCAGCCGATTAGCCCGCTGTCACTCTGGGAGCGCTTCAAGGAAGATTTCTGCGAAGACTTCGCCCGTGACCACGACCCCGTCGAGTCAGAACAGATGGCACTGAACGCCATCCAGTCCGTACTCGCCCTGCACCGATTGACGAACATCGAACTCGGTTTGCCAGCGCCCCGACTGCCGGTCATCGTTGCTGTCGACGAGCAGTTCGATCAGGCCGCCGAAAGGGAAGAGGCCGAGGGAAACTTGAAACTGCTCAACGATAGACAGCGCGTGGCATTCGAAACGGTGATGGCAGCAATCGATGACCCGAAGACCGAGCAGAGGTGTTTCTACCTTGACGGGCCGGGAGGCAGTGGAAAGACCTTCATCTACAACACCCTGATCAGCGCGCTGCGAGCCAGAGGTGAACGAGCCGTGGCCGTCGCGTGGACTGGCATTGCTGCAACGCTGTTGAAGGGTGGGAGAACCTGCCATTCTCGATTCAGACTGCCTGTCCCGATCGTGGAGAACAGCACGTCCGGCGTGAAGCCCAACTCCGCCGAGGGTGCTGCGCTGCGGGCGGCCAAGGTGGTCATCTTGGACGAAGGGCCCATGGCGCCTGTGCTGGCCCTGAACGCGATCGAGCGCACGTTGCGTGACGTGACAAACGATGACCGACCGTTTGGCGGAAAGGTGATCGTCATTGGAGGTGACTTTCGCCAGTGCCTTCCGGTCGTCCGCAACGGCAACCGAACGACCATCGTCGAACAGTGCATTAAACGCAGCACACATTGGGCCCTGTTCCGCACGCTCGAACTGCGCGCGAACATGCGCGCCAACGAAGGAGAGGACGAGTTCGTGGAGTGGCTGCTGCGCGTCGGAAACGGCGAACTAACGAACGACCACCACCTGCCAGAAGACACAATCGCCCTGCCCGACCAGTGCGTCGTCGACTGCGTCATGGACGCCGTCTTCGGCAAAAGCATCAGTGCTGCCGAGATGGCCGCGATGCAGGATCACGCAATCCTCTGCCCGAAGAACACGGAGTCGTTAAACATCAACGACACTGTTCTCGAGCGACTCGAAGGCGACGTGCACGAATACTGCAGCGCTGACTCAGTGGACGTCGGCGAAGGCGAGGATGGCGACGCTCTGACCACCGACTATCCAGTCGAGTACCTGAACTCGCTGACGCCGTCTGGGATGCCGCCGCACAAGCTGCGCCTGAAAGTGCACGCAGTCGTGATGCTCATGAGGAACGTGAACGTACGAGCCGGCCTGTGCAACGGCACCCGGCTAAGCGTGGTTGCACTCTACGAGCACGTGATCGACTGTCGGATCATCGGAGGACGATGCGCAGGAAACAGGACTTTTCTCTGCCGAGTGAACCTCACGCCCTCAGACGCAGGCCTGCCGATCACGATGATCAGGCGCCAATTCCCGATTCGTCTGGCATTCGCCATGACGATTAACAAGGCCCAGGGACAGTCTTTGAGACGCGTGGGAGTGAACCTCGAAAAACCAGTGTTCGGACACGGCCAGCTCTACGTGGCGCTGTCAAGAGCTCGGTCCCTCGACTCAGTGTTCCTAGCAGTCACCAGCAACGAGGCGCAGGGCAAGCTGATCAAGTCATGCAACACCACTTTTACAAAGAACATCGTGTACAAAGAGGTGCTAGAAAGCCATGCCCCGCAAAAGTCAACAGCGGCCCCAAACTCGCAAGGTGGTCGTCTCAGTGACCCACGAGAGGCTGACGACGAGGGTATCGAGCGGACACTCAGCAAGCTAACTGTCGCAGATGCTGGAGCATTGAACGAAGACGACGAACAGATGGACACAAGCGACTGGAACGAATCGAACATCAGAATCGTGCGTGGTTCGTGGCACCAGGGGGATGCTGCCAGAAAGTTTGTCAACGCAGGAAGGCAATGCACGGCAATGGCTGCCTGCGCTATCGCCTTAGCAAACAACAAGTGTCCATCAACATGGCAAAAAGACACACTGGACAGAATTCTCGATTCCGGCGATGCACTGTACACCCTCAGTGCGCGAAATCTGCCAAGGGACGAGCAATATCTCACGGTACAGGAACTACACGACCACATATCCGTCGCGGGAGTGAACACATGGATAAACAAACAAGAAAACGCCGACACTGCTGTTTCCGGCCTGATCTGGCCGCAAAACATCGCTCGCCACAACGCCTGGCCCGACCTACACACCGGCCTAAGCACGTTTCTCGCGAGTGCGGCCTGCGGAATCCTAACAGCGGTGTCTGTGTCGGTGGCCATAGGCAGAGCGGTCGATGGGACATACTGGCTGTTTGATTCCCACGCGAGAAACCAACAAGGATACGCGAGTCCAGACGGAAAAGCGTGTCTGGCAATGCACAAAGACCTGAGGATGCTGAGTGATATGTTCTGCAAGAACGTGCTCCCGGAACACGCGCTCGAACCAGAACAATACACAATCGAGAAACTACAAATCCGACAGCAAAACCGAACGTGACAAAACGAACAACAACAAAGATATGCCTTCTATGCAAAGAGTTGCGCATCGGGGGACAGTGTTGGTAAACCGGGCTTACCAACAGGCTTTTGGTGACCAACACAAGCAGGGACAGAGAAAATGAAGGAGGTCTGTCATGCAGCCGGGAGCGGGGAGGGGCTCCTGGCAAAGCGCAAAAAGTGCAAAACGTAAAGACCATCGTACGAATGTGCATGTCAACAACGTCGCGCTAACACGTTAAGGAAAACCGTGTAGATCAACCAGGCCCAACATCCGGCTATTGGTGGACAACACAAGCAGGGACAGAGAAAATTAAGGAGGTCTGTCATGCAGCCGGGAGCGGGGAGGGGCTCCTGGCAATGCGCAAAATGCAAAACGTACAGACCATCGTACGAATGTGCATGTCAACAACGTCGCGCTAACACTTGAAGGAAAACCATGTAGATTAACCAGGCCCAACATCCGGCTATTGGTGGACAACACAAGCAGAGACAGAGAAAATGAAGGAGGTCTTTCATGCAATTACAATCATTTTCTTTACAATTAAAATTGTAAATGTGTGTAAATTGAGGTATTAGAATAATAAAAAATTCCTTGCCGGGCATATGCATTTTGTTTTGTTTTGCTACGGCGACACCACACCACTCGCTTTTCTTGGATCAACAACTGATGGTGGACGCCTGTGTACCAGAGTAATGACAATATATAGCCATCAACAGTATTACCAATAAGTTATAAGTTATAAGTTATATTAACTAAGTGTTAGGTAAGCGTGGCAGAAGGGTCAAAGACCAACAACCGAAAAACAAATCAACAAAAGAAACAAATAAAACCTACAGGGGGCGAAGCACCCTGCAAGAGGGCCATACGCAGAGGAAGGTTGGGAAGTTGGGGGGGGGGGGGGGGGGGGGTCAGGAAAGGTAGGATTAGTGGTGGGGGGGGGGGGGAGAAAGGGGGAGTGCCAAAAAAAAAAAGCACGAAAGGCAGGAAAGGTAAACGGAAACATACAACAAGGTTGGGTTGGTTTGTGGGTAAAGGAATACCCACAAGCAGCGTGTGTGGCAACACATGAAAACCCTCTTTTCTTGGATCATCAGATTGATGGCGGACGTCTGTGTACCCGAGTTACGAAAATATTTAGCCTTCATCAGCAGTACCAATAAGTTCACGTTTGAGCATTGACTATATGTAGATAAACACAAAGTGTTAAGTAAGCGTGGCAGAAGGGTCAAAGACCAACAACCGGAGTGACAAAAAAATACCCACAAAAGGCAGGAAAGGTAAACGGAAACATTCAACAAGGTTGGGTTGGGAGTTCGGGCGGGGTCAGGAAAGGAATACGTAGAAGCAGTATGTGCGGCAACACATGAAAATTATACATTCCAGGGTGATCAATTGATGCTGGTCCTCTGTATACCTCACGAAAGGTGAGGGGGGAGTCACGAAAACATATAGCCATCAGTAAGTTCAAATTTGAGCAGTGAATATGAAGGTAAACACTAAGTGTTTGGTAAGCGTGGCAGAAGGGTAAAATACCAATTACCGAAAAACAAATAAACACAAGAAACAAGTAAAACCGACAGGGGGCGAAGCCCCCTGCAACGGGGCCCCGAGCTGATGGTGCTTTGGGGCGAAGCCCCAAAGCACGTCGGGGGGGGGGGTTGGCGGCCGGAGGCCGCAGGGGCAGAGCCCCTAGTTACATAAAAAACCGCGATCCACCGAAAGTCACGGTTTGCCTGAAAGATCGGGTTGAAGTATATATTTATGGATTTATGAAATTATTTTCTCTGCGGTTGTAAAATTATTGCTCATCTGACTGGAAAAATATGGAGACAATTACATTTCAGTACAAAAAAGTATGATTACATTAAAAATTCTCTTCGTCACGATGAATTCCGAATGAAAATCGCGATTTTAAATTATTTAAATTGCAAATATGACATAGGATTGGCTCCGATTGATTGATTCCTATTTCACATCGTCGCAGTTGTACATGCTCCTGGAAAATCGCCAGTATAAATTAGCCGTTGCTATAACTGCTACACCGCTTCTGGAGCACTCCGGCTTCGAAACGCACTGGAAAATTAGACTGCATACTAGCTAGGTTTTGAACTACACAAACCACCTGATGATCATTTTTCACGAAAATGAATAATAATTATTGGTAAATACGATCTACTTTAGATAAGCACAATGAGCACAGCGGGTGAATCGAGTATGCAGATACAGTCAATGTAGTGAACAAAAATCCGGGATGTTTGTTTCTTATGTCCGTTTGTTCAAGCTCCACATGCCAAAGGACATAACAAATGCTGGCACAAGGTTTTGAACCTTGAAGACTGCATATATCAGCATCATTCAAACAACGCTCATCCACAACGCGATAAAAATAAGCGTACACGAAGTCCTAGTCCTAAGATTAATGTCACAATCAAGTGGAGATATTTCCTAGTTTGCTTTCATGGCTCCTTAAGCCACAATTTGATGCCGTCGCTTTATTTTGAGAAACATTCCGACATTGATCTGACTGCAGCCACGTTGCATTACGATAATCCCCACTGAAAGAACGCCGGAAAATCACTAGACAAAACTTCGGCCAACATCACATCGAAATCGATACGATAAAGACACATTAATATTGAAAATTCTCTCCCGACTACAACTGTTTTAAGGTCTTGCATGCGATATGATGATGGGCTGCATGAAACATATATCACCCTCCGTTGTACGCTTCAGCCAGAGAGAACTGTGGTAGCCAGAGAGTGGCCGACTCCGCGCGTAGGCGCCATGTTCGACACAAGACTGACTGTCGAGCTGTGCAGCCTTGACAGTCAGAGAGTGGCCGACATCGCGCGTGGGCGCCATGTTCGACACAAGACTGACTTTCAAGCCGTGCAGCTTTTATAGCCAGAGAGTGGTCGACTCCGTGCGTGGACGCCATGTTCGACACAAGACTGACTCTCAAGCCGTGCAGCTTTTATAGCCAGAGAGTGGCTGACTCCGCGCGTGGACGCCATGTTCGACACAATACTGACTGTCAAGCTGTGCAGTCTTGACAGCCAGAGAGTGGCCGACTCCAGGCGTGGACGCCATGTTCGACTCAAGATTGACTGTCAAGCTTTACAGCTATGGTATACAGCCATAGAGTAAATGGTACAGCTTTAAAACGCATGCAGTATCGCTTGTGAAACAAGCATGCTAAATTAGAAGAAACCATAATTCGGAAACTCTTTTCTCAGCTTATGATAAACAAGCCAGAGCCATGTGCCTCAAAACATCACTCTACGTGAACAACTGCCCTTCTTGTACACGCTTCGCGTATCCAAACACTGATCAATATATGATAGTCATTAAGCAACAACTGAACGCCGATGTAAATTACCCGGGTTCGGGGCACTGAATTTGGTGATTGAAAACGCCAGTCAATTGAGTGATTTGGGTGGTGGTGGGGGTTGGGGGGTAGGTTATCTTTTGCGGGCGACGCTCGCTAATGATTTTCCAGCTAGTCGCGTTGTCAGGGGTAGAAGCGGGTTGTTGCGGCTGTGTGCGTTCGTTTTGTTGATGTAATTAACTGGACTCGTGTTCAGTGTGAAGTTGGTGTGATCAGTTGAGTTTGCGTTTATATTTTTAGTGTTTTAATTGCGATTTGCAGTTTGACCCGTAAAGTTGCTTGGCGCACGTTTAGTTATATCTGCTATATATATAAAGGTACCCAATATCCGTTTGAATTTGAATTTCAAATCGGTGTAGCCGACGTTGAATTCCCCAGCCACTATCGTCTCAGGCGGCGTGAAAAGTCGAAGAAAAAAAATCAAATTACGTAGTAAAATAAAGTTTCGCTGCAGATCTTTATAGCCTTCTACATCTTGGTATCTTCTTATTCTGAGATGTCGCAAAGCTCTTTTTTAGAAGAGCATATGCTTGCTTCTGTTCAATTGTATTTTAAATTTTGCATCAAGATTGGTTTGATATAGACACCAATATTCAGAAGTTTTGAGACAAAAGAGTTTAGCATTGTCTAAAATAATTCTAAAATTCGTATCTGTGAGCCGATTGAAATGTCATAGTCGTAATGCACACCAATTTTAATATATTTACTTCTGATTGGGCCTGAGATAACACTTTTCAAAACGAGGAGTGACACCAAAACCCACGAAGTTGGGGTTGACACTGTCTAAAGCCAAGGGTCAGACAAGGGCTTCACTTGCAGGTCGCAGTTCATTCCTCCACTAGCTCGCACCAAAGCCCGCTCTTTGCCTCTTAGCGCGCCTAGCTCGCATGCAAAGCACGTACCGCGACTGACCTTTTCCTACACAATCTACATGGAAAAGTGGCAAAAATATGCGGGCGAAACCGCTTTCACTCCCATGGACCATTTTCCAACGCTCGCCCGCGTCTGCCTCGCGCCATTTATGCACATCTCCATTTTCCGAGCGCCGTTTACGCCGGCACGATTTTCTTTTCTCTCGCTCGCCAAGCAGCGATGCCCTTACATTTTTATCTTAGTACATGAAATTTATTTGCTCCCCTTTCTTGGATTATCATATTATATTATTAAGATTACCTTTAACCGTTGGAAATGTTTCCAAAATACCAAAAAAGGATCGTTTACGCCAAAGTGACATCATTGCACACAGTTTTCGTGAACTATCGATTTATTTTAAGTTGGATTTATTTATATACAAATTATATAATGGGGTAATATGTATGAATTTTTTTTATGTTGTTTTTCTTAGAACTAAGTATACGTTAAATAAATATTACTAATGTTGGCCAAAGACCCTATATAAAATCACCATCGCAGCTTTTATTGCTTTGCAAGTGTTGTTATGATCCGCCATGCAATTTTCGGAATTGAGAAAGGTCCATTGTAGATAGAACATCCTCAGTGGTTACAACCCAACACTATTTCACCGCAAAAAAACCAGCGTTTCGAGCATACGATACAGCCCCAAATACTATCACAGTCACACAATTCCCAAACTTCACCCAGGACCACCCTGAGCCAATCCACCCCCAATGTACGCCACTGCACACCCTCCATACTTGCAGACATTTATATCGCTGTCCTCAGACTCGGTAATGAGTAATTTACTTCTTTCTTCCCGTCTCACTACACTCTCATTTCAATTCGCTTAAACATGAGTGAATTCAGCTCAGAAATGAGCCATAACTTCGACCAGAATACGTCGTACTTGATTCACTCACACCCGAGATACACGTTCGCTCGCGAATCACGAGTGAAGCTGAGTGAAGCGACGGCTCGCCCACTTCACTCACGGCAGCTGGGTCACTAAATATCCAAACGAGCGTTGTGCACTCCGACTTTAAACTGGATTATAGTAGGGGGTGATTAGAGGAACCGTTTGACACCTCATTTGGCCATGGGGGATGAAGGGTTCACAAGATATGGGCACTTTAATTTACCATTTTCGTGTATTTTTGTAGGCAACATTGGGTTGCGGCCTTTTGACTTTAACCGGCGCTGCTGTTCACTACCGCTGGTGTTGGTGTAGGTGCTATTCAGACACCGACACCCATAACCTCACCACTGTTTTTCTAATTCTGACATATTCTTAGGAATAGGATGGAATTTAGGATTAGGAACTGATCAAATCTGCAATTCATTTAAGTTTTACCGTAAAGTTTTATAAAATAAGCAAACACATGGGATATTAACCTGGGACCGCTCGATTAGAAGAGGTGTGCTTGCCGTTGAGTTACCAAAGTAGCCGTGTTTGCTCTCCGCCGCAAAGTGCTACCTAGCTAAAGACTAACACGATCATAACACTAGTTAAAATCAGTTCAAATGGTTCGCAAAACATGTAAACGCTGTTGGCATCACGCGTCAGTCGTCTCCTTTTTGTCACTGTCATCACTCGCACCCGTCATGCCGCGTCGTGCTATCAACAAGTCGCAACAGGCCGAGTGGCGCCGAGACTAGCGTACTCGTGGGCAATGCGTGCGCAGCTACATTTGAGATATCTCTGGCTCATTGCGAGTGAACATTCTCACACAATTGCTTTGAGTTAAGTCAAGCAAGTGAAGATTTTATAAGCTAATGGTGTCGCTCGCTAAAAATGAGCTGATATTGACTCGTATATAGCTATATATTGCTCAAATTCACTTTGAGCTAATGCATTCACTCGCTACTTGAGCTAATCGAAATGAGAGTGTACGAGTAATTTATCTCCACGAGTCTCCTTCATTCAATTAGAAGGGCTGTCGAGCCGCCTAGAGAGCGTGCCTGGGAATGTCTCCCCAGCACCATGGAGGTTGGTTTCACCCCTACGAATTCTAGCAGGTCAGACGCAACGGTTTGCGTTTGTGGCGTGGCCAGACATTCCAGATATGATCTGTATGATGTGAACGCGTCCCGAAGGAGTTCGCCAGAATGAATGGTTGCGTTTCATGAAATATGGATTTATTTCGGAGAGAGAAATTGTTTCTTTGCTTATGAAATTCTGTGAAGATATGACTTGTGATGAAGTACCTTGATAGGTGATTGCTGAAGCAAGTCGATATATGTGGGCATATATGTGTTGTTGAGAAAAAAATGCTAATCGATCAATTTCTATCATGGAGAGTCAAATCGAATGTCAAGCAAGGTACTTTTTAGGACCAAAAGTCTGTCTAATCAGAGCAAAACCGTTACTAACACAACCGAATCTAATGAAGTATAATCTCTGTGTAAAGCGGAGTAGAAAATTTGTAGAACTCACAGCTATACTATATAAGCATTTCTACCATATCATATTTCTATATCATATCATGTAATATGTAAAAAAATATAGAACAAACAAGTACAACCAAACTGACTCTTCACGATTGATTCACGATTGATTCACAAAACCATAGTGCTAGCAACTTCAAAGCTGAGTTTTCCCAGGGTTTCCCGAAATCCGTCCACCGGCCGCGTCCCCTGAGAGGTGCGTTCCGAGCGGGTGCCCTCCCAATGCGTTCTCCCTCAGCTGCATTACCTAATTACGCCACCGTGTTATCGTCGTTTGTCACAACACAACCAACGACGGGGAAATGGGAACGCATCAAAACCATACTCGAACCCCCCCGAGCTCTATACTGAATGTGCAACGCACTCCAAAAACAAAACGCAAAACGTATACCTCATTCCGTACTAAGCTGGATTGTCAATAAGGATTTTCATAACCCTGATAGAAAATACTGAAGCATCATTATAATAGCTTTGCTTTTTGCGTTCTATTGGAAAAGTCTCAAAACATATGCGTTTATCCATTTCGCTTTATCCTTCCACGTGGTTGTTTTTGCGTTTGCTGCAGCACAGAAATAATAAAATAGAAAACCCCTCTTGACATACTCTGATTGTTTTCCGTTACAGGAAAGCCAATAGGAAGCATTTGCCTCTCGTGCAATTGAAATTAATTACCCATTGTTTTTTGTTATTGGTATGTACTTGGCATTAGAAGATCAATTCCATGATAGCGGGTTTTTATGCTTCTGTCTAGAATATTCACTATTCACTTCTGTGACGTCGAAGTTTATTATTTCATGTGATGACCGTGAACCTGTTTGACTTTATTTGTTTTAGATTACAGTGCTATTCAGCATGTGAATTAAAAATTGTGCAGATAATTGAACGACGAAGTGAATGTCTAGACTCTAGCCTCATTTAGTTCCCAATATAATATGCTGGAAAAACCAATTCGATACATTACTTTGTATTTACGCGCTAAGATAACGGAAATGTATACGAGTCCCAGGAAAACGAGTCTTTGCTTTCCAATGATTTCCCGAAACGGTTCCAGCAAGAAATGGCATGACAAATTTCCTCAATCTGAAAGCGGCGTCACAACGTTATATAACTCATGTCCTTGAACAAATCCTCAGCTGGAAAATTGCTATTCCAGGACTTCAGGACCCTGTCGCGTCCAATTTTCCATCTTTCCCTGCCAGATAGTGCTGGCAGTGTCAGAATCAGCGACGACGTGTGTATAAAATCCCACACAACAACAAAATTTCATAACCGCCACACCATTTCGTTCGGCTGTAATTTATTCAATGGATTTATTTCGTCTCTTCGTGGTCTCACGTCTTGGCCATCACTCAGTCGGAAAATAATGTTCTTATGTTGAGGGGGGGAGGGCTCGGTGTACTCTATCTTGTACCGAGTTCTGAGCGTCTAGGGTTGTGAGAAAGGTATCGAAAAGTTTCACGCTCTTTGATACAGGGTGATGTCCGGTGGTTTGTTAAACGAATTGGAACAATTCTTGAGAATTCATCAGCTAAATCATAGATATTTTAAATTCACAGTAGATTAATGTGATATTTTTTGATATTTGTGATATATTTAAAGAGCCCGTACCCAACATAATTTAAAAAATTGATTTTAAGCCCTCATATTGCTATTTAACTGCATTTTACCGGATTTTTTTCAAATTGTGAGAATAAAGGACAAATATAATTAATATTACTATTAGGTACTAAGTGCAGCCACCAGTATGTCTTAAATTCTGATTATATTCCTAAGCTGTAAATACACCATAGAAAAATATTTTTTAACAATGAGATTTTTGGGGGATTGTAAGATATGGGATTTCATAAAACCAAAAATGTTGTCTCTACGGACTAGGAGGATGCGTGGCTATCTCGGGGTTTCCTTCCACCCTCACTTCCACCCCTCTCCGCACACCCCATCGCCACAGTATTTTAAAACGAGGGCTACGTGTTGAGCCAGCCAAGCGATGGCTTGGTTTCGATCTGAAATGTATTCAAAATTGTTGTCTGCAGGGCTGAAATGTGGTTGAGAACACTAGCTGCGATACTCAACGAGAAGAAATGCTTTTCGATCGAGTCTGTCTCGATGAAAAGTGGTATTTTTGTTGTTTATCAAGGAAATATTATTACGCGAACGATATTTCCATCTAGTTTTATATCTACATATCTACATTTTTTAATTGCAATAATATGAAAATGGTTTTCGCAGTGAATGAACGATTCTATACATCTTTTCCTGCATTGAAATACTTGACAGGAAAAAAAATATATCGCTTCTTTACTACTTTTATTACACACAGCTTTTATTCGCTGTAAATTAATATTTAATGTGAGAAAAACAATTTCAAATAACAGTGAAAATAAAAACGACAGTAAAAACTGGCAAGTGCAACACTAACCAGTAACGAAGATGCTGTTATTATATCTCAGCCGCTATATTCGCTCACAATATCGCATTGGCCAACACATTTTTGCTCTCAAGCGTCAAAAAAACCCGAGAGAGAAAAACAGAGATGGCATGGGTGGCGGGAAAGCAAAGTACCACTAACAACACTCCAAGATGTCTACGATATTGTTCATATAAAAAGCCTCGGAGAGAACGAAAACTTATTGTTTTATTTTTAAGTGGGTTTGTTCTGTATTGTTGCGCTATATACGCCAAGGGTGACACTTCCGCGAAAAGGGGATGATAGCTGGGAGAAATATTTTTCAGTTATGTTAAGATTATATGCAAACCGTGTCGTGGTGCGTTGGGATGCAAAATTGTAAGCAGGAACAAAGATGGACTCGATCATAGCAGGGTTAATCGTGACTTATTCATTCTTAGCCCGTATGTCCATTTTTGAGTGAGATCACTTACTGGAATTTAAATATAAATAAGTTCAATTGGTTTGCATGCATCTCACTTACTATGCCGTTGAATCTTTAGGAGACCCTTGACGGAATTGGGCGAGAAAGTGCTGTTGGCGAACCAGGCGGATTGGCGTGAAGTTAAAGTGAACAAATGCATTCACCACATGCAAATATACTCTTTATGTCAACTGTCGATTGCCACTTGAGATTGAGGATTAGTGGCAAACAAAGTCCCCTCAATATTTCGTAAAGCGCAAGTTACGTTGTGTTTAATTGTAACTAGATGGCAAATGGTGATTTGAATCTTAACCAAGCCGCCTAGGGAGCGCTGACGATTCTTTCACCAGCTCATCAATGACATTTCTGAAGAGTTGCCTATATTTTCCAGCGTAGCAAAGTATTTGATCTCATGAAGACAAATCATCTGTTTGGAATATTGATAATGGCTGGGTCACTTGTGATTCTAATTTATGGATAAGAAACAAAAACTTATTTTCTCTTAAAATTCACGTGAGATTACAGCTAGGCAACTACAAGACCGCATACAGTATTAAAATAATCACAAACTTTATCACAAACTTTACTTGACCCTCGGCTGTGTTCACTTCCAATTGACCAGAGAAAATTAGAAAATATTCCTCACCATTTCCTCGCAACCGCAGTGCAGCATGAGAAACTACTCTATCAGTACAAAGTACAACGTAAAACAATAATGCTGTAATGAGAATAAACTACGTTTAGACTAATTAGCAAACATGCGAACCCGCTAGACGGTACTACGTCCAAGCTACCTTCATCACCTATGCCACCTATGCCCGTACACACATTATTTTACCCCCCAACAACCCCTTATGCTTTTGGGTGTGGCCAAATTTCGCTATACGCCACTTAACATATACGTACTCTCTACGCAAATAGACGGCTACCATGCATTCACACGAGATACACCGTATTTTACATAGCAGAGCCGTGAGTGCATTATGAATTATAATTAACAGGCGAAACTAATTAGGGGTAATCGCTTAGGAGATCAGGGTCATACCAAATGAATCATCCATCTCGCTATCAACCTCGATCCGCAATGGCATTCCAACCAGATATTATTTGATAAATAGTGAATCTAATGCAGGGCAATCGATTTGAAATGTCTCGCTAAAATGTAGGTAATTTCTTGTGATTGTTAAATATAGAGAAACGTGTACGGTGAGAAATAAAAGATCAATATGGGATCGCTTATGTGAGATAGGTACACAACACATAGTTACAGATGATTTATGACGTATAAATACCTTCCCAGTGGGATAAAGGTAATCGACTATTAAACGATTATTTGTTGTGGGTAGTTTTTTTGATTGGAACATATGGCAGAGCAGATAATTTTCATCTCGATTACGCCATGGGATTTAATCGATTCGCTTAATTTGCGTGAAAAATTTCAAATTAACAAAGTTGTAATAGAGTTGTAGTTCTTCTGGCACAATGGTTGCATATCTTCATTAGCTAGGTAGAGGTCACACTGTAATGCATATTGGTAGCGTAATGTTTATACATTGCAGTTTGCGCAGATGTTTGAAGGAAGTTATTCACATGCATTCGCTGTTGCCGGGAAAATACACAACAAAATTATACTGGAAATGTTGTCTTTCACTATGGCATATGTATACACATAATTTCCTTGTCAAAATCGCGAGGTAATTAATTGTGTTTGCAAGGAAAAACTTGAGTGCTGTAATAATGCTTACACGCTTTTTTAATAATTTAAGGCAATTTTTTCAATGATCACTGAGAAAAAAGTAGAAAAACATATATGGCGATTAGCAATCGATAGGTATCGGCAGTTATCACACTTACCCAATTGCCACACTCGCCCCTGGTTACCCTATCCCGCTATGAAAGTGATGCAAATTTACATCAGAAAATCTAAATTTATTCCCACACAATTCAAGACTCATTCACGAGAATTCCATCCAAATTCGAGAATTGTCGGCATAAAGAGAACTCAACTTCCAGCCCGAACTGTCGCCGACTTTCCCGGCCTTTCTTTCATCTCATTACAAGACTTTATTTCATTTCCTCAAGACAGAGGAGGCCGCACGGCTGTCAACGGGCCTCCCTCACCCCCGCACCGACGCAAGAAATAAATTCACTACACATAGAACACTGTCTTGACAAAGTGCAAGGCGGGCCTAGCAATAAGTGACGATAACGCCTGGACGTCGACGCGCCTGTATCTGACAAGACAATGACGGGACGACGAAGGAGATTACGTGACTTCAATTAAAAGTTTTGGCTATTTGCAACGTCGGCATTATTATTCGGGACTTGGCCATTTGTGTTCATCCCTTGAAAATAACTTTTATCCGTTAGATTATTTTAAGGGACTACGCGAGGGTTGTATACTAATTTCTGCAAGCGAATCGCAGGGAACACAGTAGTTTGTACAATTTTTTAAATCGCCTACTTGGAAAAATAATTTAAATTTGTGCTTTACAATTTGTGCTTAGTAACACCTTTATTGTCTGTATTATGTAATAATAATAGTAATGTTTTATGATTTGTGCTTGCCAAATTGTGTGCAATCGCAACACATTGTAATTGTTTTTTTTAATTTAATTTTAGATTTTTAATAGGTTAGATTTAGATTAGACTGACACTATAACAACCTGTTTCAATAAATAGATAAAAATTCTGCAATTATCAAATGCACGACAGCTTTCATGTCTGATCCTATCTTAATTGTTGAGGGAAACAGAATACGTTCAGTACATACAGGTGTAAAACTATATGACCTGGTATGACTGTATGACCATTGAAGAGTCTAATGCTAAAAGCGCCTCTGTAAATCCTGCTTATTTTTCCTATCCAAGCAATTAAAACTTGCTCAACCAATCAAACACAAAATCCAAAATCGATTTTCTACCAAATTAGTAGTTTCCCTATTAATGTAGGTATTATATTTTGCTTTCCTAACTTTTTTAGGGAGATTGTGTGCAAAATTGACAATTCAAAATGGTTTTCATGATTGCTATTTTAATGTAAATGGATGGCAATTGTTAATAACGTGAACGAACAAGCACAAGCAATAAAAGCACCAAACTATAAAATATAAAAAGCGCCAACGGTAAGGAATTGAGATAATATATTTCGAATTTTCGACTTAACTATGGTGCAAATTGATTTTAATGGCGTAATTCGCTCTTAACTATCAAACAAATAAAAATTGAATCGTGCGAAAACTTACCTGATGCGGTTAAGGAAAGTCCTAGTTCTCGTTGCCTTTGTGTTCCCAAAATACCCGAAAACAATCTAATTTATAGCGGAGACTACCACATTACAAGTAGCCAAACTATCAAACCTCGATCTAATACTCCAAAATCTTCTATTCAAAACCAAAATTTCGCTGCGGACAGGATTCGAACCTGTGCGGGCAGAGCCCATTGGATTTCGAGTCCAACTCCTTAACCACTCGGACACCGCAGCTGATGACGTCCTACGCAGGTAACAATCGATCAGAGACATTGATTGACACATGTCTGATTTGTTCGAATCTCACGGAAATCTCTTGGTCAACCGCGTCAAACAGTTTGCATGGAATTTTCAGATGATTTTAGAAATATTTCAACTTAAACTCCTAGAATTTTCAGTGCATTCCACAGAGTTGATAAATCTCAAATTTTCACATTTTTTAACATTTTTCGATTGAAATTTTGTAGAAAGCCTAGATTCTATTTGCGAACCGGTAGCAAATATATACACCATATATCACCATACACCATTATTTTGTCAACAAGTAATCAATTATTTCAAAACTATTAAATTTAATTTCATACAATTTAAAAATGAGCAATGTAAAATTATTCTCAGGCTATCGAACAATATCGAGTTGTAGTGAAGGAACATTGTCGGTTTCATACAACCCAAACAAAACAAACTATTGGTGTGTTTAAAAAAGACCCGCGAATTACTTTATATAAAATACAAGTGAAAAATCCCAAGTAAACACTCAAACAGCACCAGCAGCCACGATCCGCCGACGAACAGACAAAACGCGACACTCTGACCGCAGCGTTGAAAGCAGCGGAAGGAGAAAACCGAATGGAGGTAATTCTCTTCACAAACTGGGATATTTAAATCAAATATTTCCACTAAAAATAAAATACAGCATTAGGATATTGCTGCATGCCGATTGCCAAAGGATATCCGTAGGTATAGCATTCAATAAATGGGTATCATTTTTTTGAAACTATAATACGATTGATTTAAAAATTAATTGAATTTAAATCAATTATTTAACTGATGATTCAATACAAAAGTAACCTCTCCTTGGCTCCTAAAACACCAGCAACGTCGTCTGCGTTGGTCAAACGTAATCAAAGAGTCCAGAGAACCAGCTACAAAGTCACATCAGCCGGCGTCGGAATGAATCTAATTGATTAGGCGACGCGACGCCCTGAATGGCGGGCAATGTGTGGCAGCTGCAATTATAGCCGCATTTGTACGAATTGAGTTTGTTAGCTAGCTTCTTGCTGCCTCTTGCAGCCTCATGCAACCCCTTCAAGAGGATCTTACGTTAGCATTGGCTGAAAGTCTAATACTGCTCCGGGTCCCTAGGACTTAGGGGTTGGAGCGCATTAGGGTGTGCCAGGGTCTGTATTATAATATATATTAACCGTAATATATTAAATATATTTCTAGTTAAATAGTTTTCTTCCAGTAAGGAAGATGCGATGATGAGTTTTTATTTGGAGGTAAGCCCCTGAACTAGTCATCGTAAAACCGGGCCTTCGTATGGTTTTATCGCCAAATACCATTTTATAGCCTATCTTCTTAGATTCTGAAACATAAGTTGCAAATTTAAACAAGCGGCAACCCAATGATGAACGAAGATGGCCAGTTTGGTTACTAAATTGGCTACTACATCTAGAAAAGCGCCACCGCGTGGGCATCTTTCTTAACAGAACAAATTAACGATCCGGGATCCTATCACAGAGCTATAATCGAAGAATTGATTTTCTGTCAGTCGATTCGGTCTTCCCCTTGATTGATAGCCAACGTTGGTTTGCTGCTGGGATCCTAATACTTTCAAAATACTTGCGGGCCCAATTATTTTGAATCATCATTTGCTTTCATAATCTTTTAGAGTGAAAATAGTAAATAAAACTATATTTGAGGAAGGTATTGCGTTATTTGCTGATTTGTGGTAAATAACTCATGTGATTGTCTTAGATGGCGTATTTTAAACATCCCTACACCTAGAAAATATTAAGCCACAGCAAACTTTCAACTTCCTGAGATGACGATAGGCATGAAAAACGAGTTTGTTTTGACTTTAATGAAAACTAGCTTGTGTTTAAAGGAAAAACCTTTTGCTGGATGGTAACTGCAACAGACTGCTAAAATATTCCCATCCAGCAATATAGCTTTGTTTGCTCGTAGACTGTTTTACACTTCAAACTGCGCTGGCGTGATATTTAGCCGAGAATGAAATCTCATTATTATATTCCATTAAACTGTGAAAATAGATTGTTTTTTGCAACACGACGCGGTTTGCTCATACAAACGAACGTGACTCTCGCCCGAGATATGAATGAGAGTTTTTTCTTTCATTTATCTCGTTTACTTTCCAGCTATATTATCGCTCGGGATATGGAAATCTGCGGCAATTCATTTGTTTCTGCTCCGTCTTTTTGTGTGTGTCTTTATGAAGACAAATACTTGGGGTACAAGTACATAAAAGGAGATGGCATTTCGTGATGTTAAAGGAATCTGCAAAATGATGCTGTGAATTTTTATATAATTAAATTGCATTGATGGAAAGAAGGGCGAGTAACCCATTTCCCGCCGGTGCTTTTCCGGTGCTTTTCATGAAGAAACAGGGTTATTACGATTTTCCACTACAACCGTATCATCTCTCAGGACATTAAGTTGATCCCTTCTTTGATAAGAGATAAGAAAAAAGGCAATTCGATCCTCAATGCTGTTCAATTAAGCTTAATGCGGCATTTAGGGGCTCTTGAAGGGGGAACAAAAAAATGGGTTTTTGATGGACCTAACACAAAAATTCAGTAAATAGCTATCCATTTAATACAGATCAGGAGGAGTAACGACTAAAAATATTTTTGACTTTATATACCGATTAATAATTTTTGATATTCAATATACCATATTAGAAATTCATTCCTATCCCTATGCTAATATTATCCCTGTGGTTCAGTGTGTTTTCATTACTTTCAGACATGTCTATGCCCGCCTAAAGTTCTCATCATATTTTTTTGAAATTTTGGAAACGCACTTGATACACTATTCTAGGATGCAACGATGGGGACTCGCTGCGGTTTGACCAAAATGGGCCCTTTTTTGGGGGGATTCACCAACCAAATATGACTTGGAGGATTGAAAATTTATTTTCGTGTAGAAGCGGCCATTTTCAATTCAAATCCAAATTTTCAAATCAGCCAGCCCAAAATTGGGCCCGTTTGAGGGGGTCATTTAGCAGAAACAAAAACTTGCGATTACACTTGGCAATTATTTTCCAAACTGTATGAAATTCTGGAAACGCACTCTATCCTACATTTTACAACTCCCTGCTGGGGTCTCACTTCGGTCTGGCCCAAATAGGCCTTTTTGGGGGGGGGGGGGGCTTTAACCACCAAATTTGACCTAATACGATTGAAAATTTTTACCTGTGTAGAAGCGTCTATTTTTATTACAAATCCACGATTTAAAATTAGCCAGCCAAAAAAAATTAGGCCCTTTATACGGGGGGGGGGGGGGGGGGGGTCTTTTCGCAAAAACTCGCGACTCGACCCATATCTTTGATATATTTATGAAGTTTTGAAATCGCAATCAATCCAACATTCTACTACGCACTGTCGGGGTCTCACTTCGGTTTGGGCAAAATGGGCCCTCTTTTGGGGTGGTGTGGGCATTATAGAAGATATTGAAAGTGCATTTCCGTTGGTAGCATCACGTAGCATGGTTAAAAATGCTGTCATCTTGACATTATTTCCCCTCAAATGTATGAATTTCTTAAAAATGGGCCCTTATTTCGTTGCGTTCAACGCTGACAGCTAGACGAGCGCTGTGCTCTGTTTGAAGTACCAACTGTGTTGTCAAGACTCTTTCTGCACAAACACATGGAGGCCTACGGAGGTCCAGGGGGCGGAGCCCCCGGCGGGGTTGGCGGTCGGAGGCCGCAGGGGCCGCGCCACTTGTACCAATAAATGATTTCCTTATTTATTTGCCTTTTTTGTCGATTTTTCGGTTTTTTGTTGTAGGTACATCTATAGTATGAAACCCCTGAGAATTAGCATGTTGTCAATGTCTGGCGTAACTCGTTCTCGCTTGTTCTCTCAAATATCAACTCGTGCCTACAGTTACACAAGGGATGCATTCGAAGAGAGAGACCATCAGTCTTGTGATGAGGGAAGCCGTCAGCAATTCGTGTTGGATCGGGAACACTGGGAAGAACTCAGTCAAAGGAGCAGTCCAAGAGGCAGTCAACGAATGCGATCAGTTTTATTGTGGCCAAGAGGAGAAGACGATTGTTATGGGCTATGGGCCAGTGAAGTGAAGAATCTTAGAGACAGAGAAACGTGATGTTATCTCATGTTTTGCAAAGGAAATAGTAATAATATATTATAACTTATTTAACATCTTTTTGACATGGTCGTATAGTTTGATAAAAATAATATCTTAATTGTTCCTTGTTCCCTTTACAGGGTAAAGATTTTATATTATATGTGTCTAATCCTAGAAGATCTCGAGTTGCTCCTTATATTGATCTTTGGTAATCTTTAATAACTTTCATTTCCTTCCCCACCACCTCAACTCTTCATGCGTTTACCACAATTTAAGTTGATTACATTCTTTCTCGTTTTCCCACAATCTTCCTCCCAAATCATCTTCAATTCCTCCAAGACTTATATATATATATGGAAAAGACATTATAGCGGTTTATATATATATATATATGGGTGCAATCAACGTGTGCAATCAATCAAGGGGATACTTCGATTAGGCCTGTGATTGGATCCCGGGTCGTTAAATTGCTCTGATAAGAAAGTGGCCCACGCGGTGGCGCTTTTCTATAGGTGCAGTAGAGAGATTAACCAGCCTTGCACCAAGAAATCGCCCTAGATTTTGGCTTTATTAAATTCATTAAATTTTCACCCTAATTTGTATAAAATCTTAAGCTTAATATGTTATTTGGTAATTATTTATATACTTTGTAAAAAGATAATACTAATAAGAGTTTAAAACGCATTCGTCCATGGTGCCAATGCGAAAATTAGCAAAATAGGTAAACAGATAGATATAAATGATTATATTACGCTCCAAATATCTTTTTCCAACATTTTTTTCATAGTAATATATATTTATTGGAAATATCCACACACGTGAGTTTAAAATATAAAAATCGGATGGGTCTTTAGAGCATAAAAATCACTTTCAATAAATTCTATTATGAAATTATAAATGGACGCACACTGGTTTTAAAAGTATCAGGATCCCAGCAGCAACCAACGTGGGCAATCAATCAAAGGGAGGACCGAATCAAATGACAAAAAATCGATACTTCGATTAGGCCTTTGATTGGATCCCGGGTCGTTAAATTGCTCTGATAAAAAAGTGGCCCAAGCGGTGGCGTTTTTCTAGGTGCAGTAGAGAGATTAACCAGCCTTGCCTCAAGGAATCGCCCTAGATTTTGGCATTATTAAATTAATTAAATTTTCACCCTAATTTTTATAAATCTTAAGCTTAATATGTTATGTGGTAATTATTGATTTTTTTCACTTCACCCTCAGGTTTCTTTTGTAACAGACAACAAATTGTCAAACCATAAATCAAAATGTGATAGAAAACCGACTGTTTTTCCATTTTGATAAGCAAATTGTTTATTATTCGTGACAGAAGATGGACAGAGTGATGCCATGAATAATACAACTTTATATCCAGCATCCAAATAAAGGATGCTATCAAAGGCAAGAGATGGTCATCAGCTTGGTTCCTACCCTCTAAGACATAGTTAGCTTCATTACTGTTGATTTGAAGCAAACTGCATTGTAATTTGTTGCAATACTAGACACGTATTATTATATATTAAGCTCTCTATTTGCTTCATCATCGGTATTTCATTCACTAATGTCAGCATTACTTACTCTATGGTCATACCATTTGCATGGTTCCATTTACATGGCAACATAATATATAATATGTCATTTATCGTCATAGTAATAGGCTAGAACATTTGATGTTTTTTTTTTGTCGAATAGATCAAAAAAATCCAACATTAAATCACCATGTGTAAGAAAAAAAAATTATTTCCTCGTGTAAGGTGTTGGGAGAAACAGAATCATGCCAATACATATTTTTCTCTCTCCCCTCGGCTCTAATATACACTTTGCAAGCACATTTTCCCCACATTCTTACTAAAGTCAACCTGCACCAGTCCCAACCCTATAAATTCATAAACATGCCATGAAAAATCTACTCTAAGCCATTAAACTAACCCTTTATTGGCTTGCCCAACCTTGGATTGGTTTATAGTCTGTTTCTTCATGGGTAGTGTTGACTTGATAATAAATGGAAACAGTCAAAGGTTATGGTGTACAATAAAAAAGGCCGTTTATAAATTATAGCCTCATAAAATGTTTTGTAATATCAATCAGGGAAGAAAGGTAGCAGCATTCAATCTAGCTTTCTGCCAGTTTTTTTCTGAAAAAGCACGTACACCATTGCAAAAGGAAAAAAATTCTCAAAGTAAAATATTATGTACTGAGTACAAGGTAATTCTTGTTTTTTGTTTGAAACCCTAACAGTTGACATGCATCCTTTCTTCCGAAGGTCCATTTTAAACAGTACGACAGTACTGATTTCCCAGGATTGCTCAATTACTAAAAAAACAAGATTTTTACCATTCACATATCAGGAAATTGAGAAAGACCGATTTGATAATTCCATTTCCTGAATTTTTGCTGATAGCAGACGAAATATTGCCCCATCGACAATATGAATTGTTATATCAGATATTGTTATATTATCTGGTACATTCTTGGCCAGACCTTCATTGCAACAACTAGATTGAAAGGGATACCAAATCAGACCTGTGGGTGCTGGTTGCAGCAGGTGAACTTCAGGCGTCGGAAGATCTCGCAAAAAACTTAGCCATCATTCAACGGCCTAAGATAAAAGAGAAGGAAGGAAGAAAAATGGTAAGTGGTAGGTGGTAAGTGGGTGAGAATTGGGGACGGAGGGCAAGCGCTTTGGAATTACAAAGTATTTCTATTTTTTTCTCCATAAGACTATGTCTCGAGTCGGTAGATGCTCTCTTGGCTTGCTAACTGCCCGGAATGTAAGAAGCTTCTTAGGTACTCTCACTGCGATTCAAGGTAGTAACATTGCCAAAAAGAAAAATGGTGGTGATAATATTTTTGTAGACGCACAACATTTGGACGAATAACTAATAAGCGTATTATAGAAATCGCTTAAAATTACCATCTCCTTTCTTAAATCATTTACGTCACGCATGCCCTTAGAAACCAGGTTTTAGAGCGTATTGAACACTACATAACTAGGCTATGCGAACACTCATATAATCGTGTTGTGGATGAGCGTAATATTTACGCTCACCCACAACGCGATTATATTGCGCGTGCGCATAGCCTAGAGGCTTTTATGGTCAATTTATAATGTTCGGCGTTAATTTAGCTGCTTTCTCAATGACATTGAATATTTCAAAACGTAAAAATCGATTTAAAGAAAAACTATTCAATTGATTTAGTTCAAATTAACACAGTATCTTCTTTTTACGTTTTTTAATGCACACAGTAAATTTTGTTAACATCGGTTGAAGATAAAGTTGATAAAGTTGCAAAAAACTGTAAAATCGCTAAAAAAGCGTCATAAAAGCGCCATTTTTAAGAAAAGTGCTAAACATACAACAATGTAATTTGTACACAAACATTAAATCGTGGGGGCCAACATATCTGGAAAGTATCGTCAAATTATATTGAGATCCTCGGCCTCTAGAGTGGAAAACGTGTTTTGGAAAAACTGAAAAATTTCGTAAAAACTTAATAACATAAAATTTACTCGTCCGAATTGCTTCAAAAACGTGGCAGATCTAAGTTCAGAGAAAACGAAGGTCCACCGAAATTTTCATCAAAATCCGTTTTGGCGTTTGGCCGGAATCGTGCGAACAAACACACAAAAAAACAAAAAAAAAAAAAAAAAAAAAACAAACAAAAAAAAAAACATTCCGGATTTTTTTAGCAGTAAAGTGTAATTGAAGATTTCGCTTCACTCGCTACGCTCGTTACGCTCATCAACAACAGACATTCTTAAAACTTTAACAAAATATCCCAAATGTACTAATTTTTCTCAAGCCACCTACCAAATTTGGAGATCATCTTAAAAGGATTTTTTGGAGCTGGTGCTGCTGGAGTTGGATTGAAATTTGAACTTATTGGTTAAAATGACTTTTTAAAGCATTTAACCCTTAAAATTTAAATTATAATAAGAAATAAAGATTTTATTCTTGATGAGCTCTACACATTTAAGGCTGAGCCCTCACAAAACATTGAAGTAAGCAACCCCAAGTATGTAATAATATCATTGTTTAGATATTTTCAAAGTATCTACAATAGAATCGAAACATTTCTACTAGCCATAACCTAATCTTTGTGTACTTTGGCTGCCCGTGGATCGTCAGACCGCATTACTGTAAAAATCGAAACGCAAAGTTAGTAACGTGATGATGGAATAATCTGAAATTTCATTGGTAGTGAGTTGCACTGGGTGATTCCAGGGCAATGCATCCAAAGCCCGTACAATTTATAAAGTCTAATGAAACTATAGGTAGGCAATAGGCTAACCATGTTTGAATGACAAGCATGTGCACATGTATTTTTTCTAAATCAAAATATGCCTTATCAAGTCGTCCACGTTTGTATTGTATCAATGAGTTTGTGATTGTATTATACTAGCATTGTACTAGCCAGCACTACAACATTTTTTACTTTCCAGTTTATTCCCCCACAAAGTTTTGACGGAAGATTGAGACGGGAAAGTTATGAAGACAAACTGTTAAACTGCAGTAAAGCAGTATTCATTCTTGGGTCTCTCAAGAGATTGTCACCGAATTTTCAGAAGAATTTAAACATTGCACATACAAAAACCCCCTACAAATGAGCCAAAAATCGAAAACATTTACAGGGTAAGGGTAAAGGAAGTATTAGAATAGATTTAAATCGGAAAAGGTGACAGCAATAAAAAGGAAATAAGATCTTACCAACAATCTTTGATTTGTATTTCCTATTGTCACCATCCTTGGCGTAATAATTGTAAACTCCAAACGAACCAAGACCGATTCCTACAACGGCCAAAAATGAGGAACCGACGACTTCGGGAATTTCATTCCAACCTCGTTTGAAGAGCCCCACCACTAACAAAAAAAACATAAGGGACATATTAAATATGTTCTTAGCGATACATTTGGCACACAGATGTGACAAGACGTCAAGGAATATAGCTATGTTTAAATAATAATACTCACATCCCCGACTTCCTTGCGCTGCGGCGGCCATCGCTGTTCCTTTAGAACTTCGTCAATCGCGATCCGAACACCACCTAGTTCAAATTTAACAACTTCTACCGAGACTAGCTCTCTCTAACTGTTAACGTTGAAACCTACACTACCAATAAACTTGAAAAAAGGTTAATTCTTTAAAAACATGAAACAATAAAGAAATAAGTGACGAGGAACACAAAAATCCACCTCAATTATAATTTTTTTAATGATGACATTAACATGGATATTTAGTATGTTTTATTGTACTGTCAATCCAGCCCCCTTCTTCATCGGTAGCGTGGCCGAGCGGTCTAAGGCGCTGGTTTAAGGCACCAGTCTCTTCGGAGGCGTGGGTTCGAATCCCACCGCTGCCAAGTTTTTGATCTTTTCGAAAATGTGATTTTTCATAGGCTTTACTCCTAAAACTTAGCAGATATCACGGCTGCGCTTTTATGTTGATATCATTGGTCAATGAAACAATTTTCATTGTAGTTGCACAACATCTGCTTTTAAATACTTGAAAGAAAAACTAAATGGAGTAATAATTTTATCCTTATCTATCGGTGAAATATTTAATTCCTTCCCTCATTGAAAACACTTTGGTGATAACAAGAGACACATCAACAAATATTGACAACCACTGTATTTTACGTGACATAGTTTATTCAGATACAATCACTAAACTCTAAGCACAATATATTATAAAAAAAACCTAACAAATATCCCTATATATATATATATATATTTAAAATAATAACTTATGAATAAATACGATTGAAATACAATTTGGTATGGGTGGTGCTACGGAAGAGCGACGTTCTGGATGTTCAGAGATCTCTGCCCAGCCTCTCGAAGGTCTCGATGAAGTAGTCCATGTCTGTGTGGTTGAGACCAGAGTTCTGCAAGACTAGTCGGAAGAAGTTGGGCAACTCCTTCTGCGGCTGGTAGGTGACCATCATCGAGCCTTCCTTCATCATGCGTTCTTTGATCTGAGGTGCCACCTGCAACGCAGAGGGAAAACAACAATTAGCAAGTCACAGGGTGAACGAAACTTTGTATTTTCTTTTTTCTTACGTCTTTGTCCTCCTTTCAACAATGATCAGAATCCCCAAATACCCATTCGAAAAATTGTCGACGTCATTTTTTGCAGAAATTTCTGCATATATACACCACGCTGTTATTCAAGACATAATAAATGTGTCTATGTTGAGCCGTTGGAATCACCAAAACAAAAAATGTTACCTCTGTAATTGCAAATCTACACAAGGAACACCCCATAGATATAGTTGGGGTTGGAAATTATACACGGCTGATAATGACTTTTGCAAAACGTAGAAGGAAAAGTATAAGAAGAGAAATAATAGAATATATAATGGCGCGATTTGCAAACCATAAACAATATTTGGAGCATTTGTGAAAGAAAGGTGTTAACTCTAAGATAGATGATGATTTATGATATTATAGGAAACAAGAGATTGGTGTCCGTTTACAAAGAATATGCGAGTTTATTCGCAAGGTATACGAGATAAATTACCTTTTTCATTCGCTCATCTCCATCAGGCAAATAGGAGATAAGAAACGCCATACAAAATATTTAACTACTTTTATGTATATATATTGGAGCCTGTAAAGATATTGATTTCTAATACAGAAAAAAATAGATGAGTATAGTAAACACAGAATTGACCATATAGCTATGGTAAGCGTTGAATCGTAAGTGATGAGGTAAATTAAATTATCCAGTCGCCCACCTCCAGAAGGAAGGATTGAAGGAAAGAACAAGAAAAAGAGAAGGAAACAAGAAATAGGGGCTAGTTTACCTAGCCAGAGACTAGGTAAACTAGCCCCCCTCCTGAAGGGAAGAAGAAGAGAAGGAAATAGGGGCTAATAAACCCAGAGACATAGGTATAAACTACCTTGTGCAGTCGCTCGTTGAAGTCGGCGTCGTCTTCGTGGCCGCGCAGCGAAGGCGGCACGTACCAGAAGCAGATGTTGGTGCACTCCGGCTGGTCCAGGACCATCTCGAAGCCGGCACGTCGCTTGATCGTCTCCGTGAAGTACTCGGCGTTGTCGAACACCTTGTCGATGTGCTCCTCGAGTCCGAACGTGCCCTGGCGATGACACGTATTCAGTCAGACCGCGATGCAGAACGTGGAGGCTCGAAATGGGGTTGATTTAGCTAAATGGGGCCATTAGAAATTAAATAGCCACTACTTTACGGAGGGTTGCGTTGCGTTAGACCAAGATGGAAACATTGGTTCAAAAAGGGGTTGTCTATTGTGTAAGCTATTGGCTAAATTTCGTATAATTGTTGTGGCGTAGAAGAAAAAATATTTATTTATAAGTTGAATTATGCGAAAATTCCTATACGCAGACGTTGTGTAATCGAATGAACTATGCAGAACGTCGCAAACCATCCGGCACTGCATCTAGATAGCTGAATGACGTTTATGTTTCTTTCTTTCTATCAAAAATTCTCAAATTTCAACAAAAAACGACCGAGCTCATTCAGGTTTTAAGGAAACAAACAAACAAGCGTCTTCAAAAATCCAACCCTCTTTGGATGAACAAACGTGTAGCAATAACTGACAACTCGCGGTGTCAGCAACAATTTCTTATCACTTATCCGCCTCGAATTACCTTCGCTTTCCACATGAACCAGAACTTGAGCACGTCCGCCTTGCGTCCGCACTGAATGTGCTTGTCGCCGGTGTCGAACTTGGTGTCGTAGAACTTGTCCTTCTGGAAGAGGTAGGTGGCGTTCGAGGAGTGACAGGCAGCGAGGATGCCCTCGTGACGCGTGAGGAACGTCGAGCACTGCTGGGGCGCCGTCAGCAGCTTGTGGGGGTTCCATGTGACGGAGTCGGCTCTGTGGACGGGGTGGAGGCGTTACACTATGTGTAGTAGACTCGGGGTAGTGGGTTTGCTCGGGGAGTTTGCTGGGAAGAATAGCTGGATGCGAGTAATCGGATTGAGTTGCTGCTCTGTGTAATGGCGGATTTGGCTGAATTGCAGGACAGTTAAATCGTTTAGCAAAGTACATCCTATAACGAGCATATTGTCAATGTTATAAGAGAAACCACACACACGACTTATTTCAATAATTTCTTCTCATGCGTAGATGTATGTATATTGTATACACATAAACCTACCCATCGATCTGTCTCCCCACTAAGGGTGCATTAAATGGGAATTTACGGCTGGATGATTGCATTAAGAGTTGAAGCACCCAATCAAAGAGTTTCTGTGATCATGAAAAACTAAATATCGCTTGCAAATTACAAATCATCGTAGCATGAACGGTAAACATTTCTTATTAATAAAATAAATGCATTGCAATTTATTTCCTGTACCATTTGTGCAACTGCGTGATTCTGATTAATTATTGCAAGAGTAAGTTCTGATGATTGAAGTTGAGTCAAGGATCATAAAAGCACTAAAAACGATAAAAGCGCTGAGATATTTTTTTATCTTTTAGAATTCCAACCTACGCGACTGGCGATGTGCATGACGAACCATCGCAATTATACCTTTACAATTATCTGACCTGACACTATTGAAAGTGTTCGCGCGCGCAAAACTCGCAACAAAAGAAGTTTGCAACGCTCAAATATGACAAGGTCCTCGGCAGTTCTTTTTTTTATGTCACAACAATAGCTAATTGCAGTTGAGTGCAGCACGTTCGGTGGAAGTGAAAGGTACAACACACCTAGACCTACAGACAAGACACAGAAACGCGATCCAAGTTATGAAAAGTTGCACACACATTAAATTGCTATAAAACGCTTAGTGCACATATTAACGATCGGTTTTAATTGATGTGGACCAACCTCTCAATGCCGTCGAGGAGGGTGCGGTGTTTCTTCGAGACGAGAGCGCCACCGCCCCAAGCGGCGTCGACGTGTAGCCAGATTTTGTGCTTTTTGCAAATGTCGGCAAGGGCGGGGAGAGGGTCGAACGCTCCCAAGACGGTGGTGCCTGTGAAACGCCCCCAGGTTATAGTGAAGTGTGTGTCACATACTTAGTAAATCAAAGGCATCCTAAGCCAAGTCTGGATGAGAATGGTATACAGTGACACTTCTTTGACAAACAATCGCAGCCTCTCTCTGGTCATGGGACATGGTCGTTCATGGACATTACTTGGTATAACTAACATCAGGATAGAGCAGGATCTCACTATCTATCTATAATGGAGTGTAACGTTAAGAGCCCTAACTGATAGTAAGGCCAACTGCACGTAATAAAGATTTGGATCTGGATAATCAGCGGGAACAAAGTCGGAATCAGCAATTTGTCATCAAGCTTCCTGCAAATTTTCCCCTCGTTTCCCTTCGCCGTCGACGCCCATCGCCAAAACCGTGAGAAATCACTGAAAATCATCTGCAAAAAAACCGAAAAACCACGAGCGCGTCACTCACCAGCTGTAGCCGAAACCATGAACGGCGCAGCGCCTTCGTCCAGCGTCTTCTGTATCAGTTGCTCGAGATGAGCAGCGTCCATCTTCCCACGGGCGTCGGTCTTGACCAGGTAGACGTTGTCGGCGCCGATGCCGAGGAAAGAGGCCATCTTGTTGATCGAATAGTGGGCATCTTCGGACGTGTACACCACAAGCCGGGGCAGACCGTGCAGACCTTTGCTCTGCAAGGCATCGAAGGTCGTTGATGGTAAACAATATTGGTAACGTGGAGCGAAGAGATATTGGTGTCAATATCAAGCCGAGCGGTTTCCGGATCGGCTATCTAGCCGCAAAATATTTGCAACAACATTATTAAATGAGTAAAAATGCTGTATTAAGATTTCCGTAGGATGTTTGGTAAGGGCGTCGACTTCCGATTGCCATAAATTTTCTAGTGGATAACATGTTTAGTGTTAACAACGACGAATTTGTTAATAATTAAAACGATGTGGACAGGCAATTATTTTGTTTCCTACTGGCACTCTTCAAACACCAAATAACGATGAAAACTGCATCTTATCTCTTGTATCAATGTCACTCGGTTTAAAAACTAAACTCAGTTGTTTTTTAATTCGGATACAATTATCGATAACTGCAAGTGCTTGTTAAATAAGGGTCGTCAACAAAGGTCGTACTTTATACTCTTGCCATCAAAGACCTATAAAAATTACACAAGAGTTCATTATTAGAAACAAACTATAACTTCGAAATTAGTATCGAGCCCATGGTCATTTGCCTTACCGGAGGATTGCGCTTTCCTCCGAACTATAATAGGATTTAAGAATGGATTTAGGCTCGATTGTACCGTATATTTTGTCAATTACCAGTAAGAAATGTTGGTGAAACAGAGATTTTGGTTCAACTGTATAGTTAGAGCTTCAACTAGGAGTTATTATACCTACCAAAGTTGATAAAACTGGGCAAAAGCATGCCAAAGCTTATTTGAATATTGTTGCTTCGATTAGCTTCACACTTTTCACAATAAAGTTGCTCCAACCACATTCCCACTCACTTTGACATCGGGCCAGAACTTGAATCGCGCGCAGCTCATCGCATAGCCGTTGGCGATCGAGCCCCCAGGACAGAAGATGCCGTCTCCCTTGGCGTCGGGGAAGCCAACGATCCGTCGCATCTCCTTCAGCACCGTCTCCTCCATGAGGGTGAACACCGGCGACACTTCGTACGTGTACACGCTGGGGTTGAGTGCGTCTGCCAGCCATTGACCAACCAGGCCGTAAGGGTCAACACTGTTCAAGAGACAACGGGGCTTGAATTAATACCGAGTCGGTTTACGTTGACAATTTACCGGGTTCGCTCTGATTGTGGAATGCTAAGATGTCCATTTTAAACTTTTCACGAGCTTGGGGAAAGTTTGGTAGGCGAAATGAGAGTTGAAGGGTAGTATAAGGAAAGCATTAGTATTCAATTAAATATATATTTATTGAAAACGAACTTGCTAAGTGTAAGGAAAATACATCAGTGTTTTAATAGCATTGTGACATGCACACTGTGTTTGGGACGGATTCTATACAGACGTTGAATTTTATATCGGCGATGATTTTAGCTGCAGTGTGTTGAAAAAAATACCCTTTCACCCTTTCACGGCATTTTCCAATATAGAACGCGTCGCATTGTACCGAGCTGTACAGCCTAAAATATTCAAATATTTTTACAGTATTTATTTTGAATTAACAACTTCAGGGTGGGGCATTCGATTGACAGTCTCGAGTCGTTATATATACATTTATTTTTCAGTAGTAAATCATTATTAACAGGAATCAAGGTCGTATAAAATCCCAGTTACACCTATTTGCTTGATTTATTGCTTGTTTGTGATAGGCAAAAGTTTTCACTATCATTGTAAAACTTCAGCAGCTTCCAAACATCTTTGCCGAACCGCTGGGTTTTTCATGAGTACGTACAAACGCAGCAAAATTCGCTGCCGTGACTCACCTTTCTCAGACATTGATGTAAATAGCAGGACAACGCGTGACTGAGCTGTTAGAGTGAATAATTCAAGAAGGGGTGAATGGATCGACACTCATAAAATGTTGATCAATTGATTCGGCTCTGAGGGTTGACGTTACGCTTTGACTCAAGCAGTCTGCAAGTGACTCAAATTCACATGGTTGAACAGGCTACGGCTAACATTTCTGATGCTTCTGCATGGAGAATGCGCATTTTAAATAATGTATTATACCATTCCAAAATGATATCAGTAAAATTTGAATACACCAAAAGCGACTCGTTCGCTTATAACTATTTGTAGAAACTATTTGTGGCGTAAGGGAAAACTACTTAATAATAATAAAATATGTATAGTTTGAATAAAAGGTGGCAATGACAATCTACGTCACTAATATTTGACGTGCGACTCAAGACATGGATTCCAAATTTAGTATCAGACACCGATGACGCGCATACTATTTATCGATAACGACAAAGTGAGAAGATAGCATTCAGAAATCACAATCGCTATCAGCCTAAACACAAAAATAATTACCGACATGTTCGCTACAAGTATATGATTTAGAACACATTGCACGACGAACGCGAGAAAATTGAAATCGATTGCTTGGAAAGCCTTAAAAGAGTCGCAGCTGACTGTTTGTTAACGATCCGTCGTCTTATGGGTCATTGTACCTGTTAATGCAGCGGCAAGCTGGTTTACCTAGTTCCAACGTACAAATCTGAACGCAAATAGGTGCTTAGAAACGTGTCTTACCTTGAAAACAGCTGATTGACAAAGTACGGATGGCCAGTCTTCACGCTGTATTTAATCGTATCTTGCAGCAATTCCAACAGCTTCTCGTGATTTTCAGGTTCACTCTTCAGTCCCAGTTCCAGGATCTTCTCCAGCTCCTCAGGTTCGCGCCATTCCAGGACCTTGTTGTCCTTGCAGGTGGCCTGGAAGACTGCCTTGTCCAGCAGGATCTCGACGGCGTCCTTAAGGAACTGTCCGTGGCGCTGTTTGTCGGGGAGGCTCTCGAACCACGCGACTTCCCTCGGTGCGTTGTCACCGTTCTTCTTGGCCAGGCAATGTCTTGACAGCTCGTTGGTCAAGATGTCTTCGACGCAACTCGCCGTGTTGTCAGGCTTGCCCTTAACCACCTCGAAGGTGGGGACCAAAGAGATCTCAGCAGTGATCGGCATCGTGACTGTAATATTGTGCCTGAAATAAATAATTAACTAATAAACGAACTGTCGAGTTCGCTATCAAATAAATTACTATTATTGACGACAATTAGAAACACGATGGTCGGGCTGTAGCCACCGAGGGATCGGAACTGGAATTGAGAGCCGACCGACGATGCCAGTCGCTAATATAGGTAACGATAGGTCCTTGATAAATTTAATACGTCTTTAATGGGAATTGTTAAGATATACTTTCCCTTCCCTGCGGCCAATTCGCAATCGTCTCTCCCCTCTCAAAGACGTCTTGGGTTATATTACTGCTTTGGTATTCGCGATAAACTGAACAAGGATACCACGGCCGCATTGGATAGGCTCTGGATGTTTTCCTCTAACGCGTTTCGAAGCTTACCGCCAGGGAAATGTTGGAGATTGATGGAGGAAACATTTGTGGTTTTTTTTATTGATGAGCGTAACGAGCGTAGCGAGTGAAGCGAAATCTTCAATTACACTTTACTGCTAAAAAAATCCGGAATGTTTTTTTTTTTGTTTGTTTTTTTTTTTTTTTTTTTTTTTGTTTTTTTGTGTGTTTGTTCGCACGATTCCGGCCAAACGCCAAAACGGATTTTGATGAAAATTTCGGTGGACCTTCGTTTTCTCTGAACTTAGATCTGCCACGTTTTTGAAGCAATTCGGACGAGTAAATTTTATGTTATTAAGTTTTTACGAAATTTTTCAGTTTTTCCAAAACACGTTTTGCACTCTGGAGGCCAAGAATCTGAATACAATTTGACGAAACTTTCTAGATATGTTGACCCTCACGATTCAATGTTTGTGTACAAATTTCACTGTTGTGCGTTTAGCAGTTTCCTTGATTATGTCACTTTTATGTCACTTTTTAAGCGTTTCTGCAGTTTTTTTCAACTAAAGCAACTTTATCTTCAACCGATTTTAACAAAATTTTCTGTGTGCATTAAATATCGTAAAAAGAAGATACTGTGTTAATTTCAAGCAAATCAATTGATTAGTTTTTCTTGAAATCGATTTTTACGTTTTGAAATATTCAAATAATTTCATCATGAAATTTCCAGGTAACGAATGTCATTGAAAAAGCTGCTTAATTAACACCGAACATTATAAATTGATCATAAAAGCCTCTAGGCTATGCGCACGCGCAATATAATCGCGTTGTGGGTGAGCGTAAATGTTACGCTCATCCACAACACGATTATATGAGTGTTCGCATAGCCTAGTGTAGCAAAAAAACACAGATGGAGTTCGTTTGAATTTGGTTGCGAAATACTGGGACTGACCATGGCTGGTGACTATCAGGGGAAATCTTGGTCGGATTCGAATGGATGGTTATAATATACAAGCGGTTTTTGATGAGCGTAACGAGCGTAGCGAGTGAAGCGAAATCTTCAATTACACTTTACTGCTAAAAAAATCCGGAATGTTTTTTTTTTTGTTTTTTTGTTTGTTTGTTTGTTTTGTTTTTTTTTTTTGTTTTTTTGTGTGTTTGTTCGCACGATTCCGGCCAAACGCCAAAACGGATTTTGATGAAAATTTCGGTGGACCTTCGTTTTCTCTGAACTTAGATCTGCCACGTTTTTGAAGCAATTCGGACGAGTAAATTTTATGTTATTAAGTTTTTACGAAATTTTTCAGTTTTTCCAAAACACGTTTTCCACTCTAGAGGCCAAGGATCTCAATATAATTTGACGAAACTTTCCAGATATGTTGGCCCCAACGATTTAATGTTTGTGTACAAATTTCATTGTTGTATGTTTAGCGCTTTTTTTGGAAATAGCGCTTTTATGACGCTTTTTTAGCGATTTTGCATTTTTTTGCAACTAAATCAACTTTATCTTCAACCGATTTTGACAAAATTTACTGCGTGCATTATAAATCGTAAAAAGAAGATACTGTGTTAATTTCAAGCAAATCAATTGAATAGTTTTTCTTGAAATCGATTTTTACGTTTTGAAATATTCAATGTCATTGAGAATGTTGCTAAATTAACGCCGAACATTTAAAATTGATCTTAAAAGCCTCTAGGCTATGCGCACACGCAATATAATCGCGTTGTGGGTGAACGTAAGTATTACGCTCATCCACAACACGATTATATGAGTGTTCGCATAGCCTAGTATATTGACATTACACACATTGTATAACTTTACAATTTACTTAAATTTTTTATAAGGTAAAAGCATGATCTGAACACAGCAGCTGCTCTCAATTGTTGGACCAAAACATGTGACTGACCTATTTTACAGAGAAGCAGACAACTGTTAAATTGTCAAGGAAATGATTTTTTGACAAAAAGATGTGGTTACTGACCATGAGTATATAAAACCAACCTCGTGACAAACAGAAACCTTCGATTTTCTCGGACATACAATTAGTTTTTACCATGCTCAAATATGCCTCGATACATAGAAACCGCGAGTTCATTCTTCTGACAGCCACGTTGTAGTTAATAAAGGTCGACAATATTAGAGAAGTAATCCGTATTCGGAAAGCAATAACCTCGTCTATAAACATCAATTTTTTTGGAGTCAACAACATTTATATTTCCGGACAGCACACATTGTATATTCGAATTTGCATTTTGATTTGTAGATGAAGAGGCATGTGCATTGGTTTGGTATTAATTGTTATATACAATGTAATCAACAATTTGTTATTTCCGAGGTCGGGCGATTGATTGATGTATGGCTTCTCTACAACAAATTCTTCCCCGGAAGTAAGTTGATTGAAGATCATATTCTCAATGCCAACTGCCTCGAAAGACTACTCGAAGAATGATGCTGAACTTTTTTAGTAGACACTTGTTCACGATGTGCTTGCATACATCTCTACCAGAGGGTCGCCACTCGCCATGGACCGAAAAACCAGAGAATCATATTCTGCAGAAGATATTTTTTTATCTATCTCTGATTTCCATCATACTGATGGAAATACTGATTCTGATACTTATATACTGATTATTCTATGCTGATACTTACTTACTGATACTGATACTTCCTACTGATTTCCTGATGCTCTTCTGACGAGTTCAAACAATCCAATTGGTGGTCCATACTGTGATGTGAGCAGATTGTGACAGTGAATCCCAGCATGTTAAAATGATTTTCACCATCTTAAACTCTTCAACTTGTGGAAATTCAACGAAAAAAAGAGAACAATGCCTACCATATACACAAAAAGGTATAGCAACAAGATAATTTCACTTATTTTTGGCCAAGAATTTACCCAATGGCATTATGATCATGATCAGAGGTGCATAACCCACCAACAATTGCGTACTGGTGTAAGCTTCCACCAGAAAAACCACTTTCTCATCCCTTCCATCTCTACTGAGAATGAGGCTAGGTGCAGAACGTCAGAGCCGTGTCTCTGTCACGGGGACGTCGAATACACTTGCACTGGATGCCTGTGTAGAACTCGTACGATTACGAGTCGCTTCTTCCCCTTCTCTCCCGAGAGAGCCCCTTCCGCACCCAGCGAAGCATAAATCGTGTGCGGCCGGATAGCTCAGTTGGTCAGAGCAACCGCCCGGCAGGCGGGAGGTCCCGGGTTCGTATCCCGGTTCGGACGCGCATTTTTCCTGCCTAGCTAACCCACCCACAATTGCGTACTGGTGTAAGCTTCCACCAGAAAAACCACTTTCTAATATCATTCAAAGTAGCATCACGCTTTTCAAGTGCGTCAGGAGCGAAAAGATTGGGAGGAGTCAACGTCCACGATATACACTTGTTATCGCGACGCGAAATAAAAGTCGAAGTGCGTCTTATTTTATTATAAATATAAGTTTTATTGGAAAACATCTCCTTATAATTCACAAAATATGTTTGATTATTCATAAATTTTTACTGTTTATTCAACGATGCAAAGTACGCCCATTATCGAAAGCTTAATAGTAAAAAAATGTATTTTAAAGTTATATCAATAATATGATCAAAACATAAACACACAACACTATGAAAATAGGAATATAACCTTTACACATATGTATCAGGTAGAACTAGTGCATCTTAAAAATATCAACATCAACTGACCTTCTTGTAAAACTAACATTTGGTTCTTAGCTGACACATATTCCACAGTAATTCGTCCAACATTTGACTGGAATGGCCGTCGCTTTGCAAACGAAAACTCCACAGCATCATCTGATTAGCTGTCTAGAAATAGAGGCCACTGAACTTGACCCTTAACAAATAAAATAAGTACGTTATACTTTGATATTGCTGGACCTAGACTTCCGCTTGCCCTGCCATCAGCATTGACAGTAAAAAATAACAATCTTTTAAGAGCAAATTTCTTATAATTTAGCCTCACATCAACATACCTATAGACTAAAATAACTGGAATAGCTGGAACATAAAATACCAATTTTAGATTGAACTTTTCGACAAGACCCTAGAGAGAAGTTGGCAAACAAGCGTGAAGTCCATGTCCAACACAATCAAATCAGGTATAAACAATTCGGATCATTGCAAATCAGGCGCGGATACAGAAGAGTGGGGGGGGGGGGGGGGTGTTCTATCCGAAATAGGCGCCACAATTGGAGCAGCGTCGCGAGCGCATGGCCAGGCAGCAGATGATGCCCAGCGGGAAGAAGATGATGCAGCAGAAGATGCCGAGACACGTGAAGTCACTCGTGAGCACCCCCACCTGAAATCGCGAGGGTCAACAATTTGATTGATGGACACAGGGATCGAACCACAAAAAGGTCCGGGGTTCGTATCCCCGTTTGAACGCACATTCTCTTTTGGATATTTTTTCTGGTACCAATTTGATTGGTATAATTCACATCTAGTGTAATTCAACATTTTTTGGCACTTCTCTTACCAAAATACCATCAAATACTGGTGAGTGGTGACATTATTAGAACAAGGCAGAAGAATTGCCAGCAAAGGTCTCTTGCAACGTATAGTAACACCGGTGTCTGGTGGCATTTAGGAAGGGCTACATTAACGCCAGAAATCGTAGCATATTAGCAAAACTGGCACCACACTGACACCGGTGTTTGGTGGCATTAGGTCTCGTGACAAATTGTCATCTTGATTTAAAATAAACAGATAGCGACATTCGATTAGAAAACTTCGAGTGAGCGAGAGGCTGTGACCGAATTTGAAAACGGAGAATGAAATGAGCTTGGGTCATGCATGGGCTCTGTTTAAATTACTTTACTTTTATAAATCGAAGTAATTTTCAAAGCCAACCAGCCATTTTTATCGTCTAATCGAATTTCATCATAAGTGGAATTGTTTGCAAGTTATATCGACTGATAGCACGTTACAGGTAGCTCGGCGCATTGAACAGCGTATTTAGACATTATTAATCAGCAACGTCGGTGTCAGGTGTGAGCTGACGTCATCAAGTCGCTGTTGCTGATGGGTCGGTCATTCAGGTGTCCGCCGCATACACGCGTGATAGATTGCAATCGGTTTCCGAGAAAAATTATCGCTTCGTTATGAAAGGAGGAAACGGGAATCCACCGCCTGTTCACGTGATTTTTTTATGATTCATTACACATTTTTTTGGTGGTATCAGAAGATGGCGTCTGACGTTTTAACTAGCACGATATTACTGCAGTACCTTCCGATACTTGAAGTGTGATATTATTGTTTAGACGTGGTCCACCTTGCTATAGCTGTTCGCTAACTCGTTTCCTATTTCGCTCTCTCTCTCTCTCTCTCTCTGCTGAATTGATTCGGCAATTGGCATTTTCAAGCGCAAGGTCACCGTTAAATACCAATTGAAAGTTAAGCACTATTCCATTGACACGCATGGTGATTCAAGACAGACGACCAGCAAGGAAACAGGCGTAATCGCCATTCTCTTGAGCAAACGAGCGTCCTAGGTGTAATTATAAAACGATATGCTCTATTTATGCGTGATTTATAGATAGATAACATTCAATGCCTACCAGAACTGTGCAAACTAAATTAATCGAATAATTATTGTGATTTGTGTGAAAGCAATGCAAAACGCACAGGACTGGTTCTAGGAATTGCCATAAATGCCATAAAAACCCCTTGCTTCGCGCAGATAAATTCACTTATCTGATCTGCCAATCTCGATCGGTTTCAGCTGAAAATCACAATGCAGAGGCGTGTGACTCATTGAGATCACGTCTCTGTCATCGCCCACTGGTTCAACGCCTTGCCAGCATATTCGCCAGCAGAAAAACAAAATAAACCCTTGTCAGAGGGCAGTATACCGTCATAAATGGCGACCTTGACTTACCCTGCAAGCCGGGCATGCTCCTACAATGATTATGTTCTGTTGAACTTCCCGGGGCTGCACAGTGACGGTGGTCGTGGACCCGTACGCGGGGACGTACACACCGGGAACAGGCTGTTGCTGGTTGGGATAGGGCTGGTATCCCGGCGGATATCCAGGATACACCGAATTCGGGACGGCTTGTCCTGGAACGATAAAACACTTGTTGATACGTAACCCACTGTGCCTTACGTAATGCAAAAATATCGCACCACATAGTGACGTTTGTACGGTAGAAATGGCCGACAATGATCAACATTTTTTCTTAACCACTTTAATAAATGACATTTTTAGGGCATTATTGACCTGGTTTATGCTTTCACCTACCTGGAGCTGCATGAGGCGTGTATGGAGGTGGTTTTGGGTATTGTTCGGGAGCAGATGCCATTATTGTTATACACAAACTGTAGCTGAATTGAAGTGACGCACGAAGTTTACTGGATGATGTCCACGCGTCTGGCACTGATCGATATACTCAACTGAATCATTCAGCTGAAATGCTAGTAGCAAGTGCTCAGATAACAGCTATCTCGTCCTTTTTTTATTGATAACTAGAAACTGACAGACGTGACAGCACCAACTGTCAGAAGTCACGAGACGAAGCTATGACCTGCGACGATTACGACGGCGAAATAGTGAAACGTTAGTGCCTCGGTTCAGTTATAGCTAGTAGATGGCGCTCGCGTGAAGTCGGTGTCGCGCCGGTGACCTAGATTCTTTTCAATGCGACGGCGCATCCCAGAATCACAACAGGGGGGCACGTCCGGACGAACGGAACAGCCGTCAACAAACCCGATTGCACGGCGAACGCAAGAGCGCCGGCCATCGTGGTCCAATCGGCAGTCTCACACTGACGTCATTCATGAGATGTTTTGAGGGGATGAGTTAGTTTTGAAAACATTCGAGTGCGGCGAGGTACGGGTGGTGTTTGATTTCGAACAATATTCTAGTATTAGGGGGGTGTTACGGTGATAAGATGGACTCTTTGCGCGAGCAAGTGATGATCAATCAGTTCGTTTTGGCCGCGGGATGCGCTCGCGACCAAGCAAAACAATTGCTACAGTCGGCACACTGGCAGTTCGAGGTAAAGATATTTTGTAAACAAATGTGGTGTGGTTTAATGACTGAAAATGGCTGCTCGTGTTATTGTGATGATAATATATATGTATAGTCGGTTGATACCGAAGCATGGTCAAGGCTCGAAGGTCAATACTTGTGCACGATACATGCATTTTGTAGCGTAATCGTTATCACATTGTATGGTGTGGTGACAAACTGTATAGGCTGGCGACTTACGTAACACGAGGAACGAAGTGCCATTGATTAGTAAGCAAAACCTTGAGTGATTTGCTAGTTTTTAGCGAGAAAAAATGTGTACTCTCTGACACTGTATTGCTCTTATCATTGAAATGGAAATCAGAAAGATGTACATCGTAATTTTGGTTGTTATCAAGTGACTCCCAGCCTAACCAACTATTCTATCTGACTTATCGTTAGTTAAACAGAGGGGAACTGTGCTAGGATGTTTTTTACAGACTGTACAAAATATATTTAAATCGCCGACAATCATATTTCTTGCTTATTGTTCCCATCGCGTAGAAGAAATAATATGGATTATCGAGAGATGTAGTTAGGTTCTGATATTGCTGCATTGGCCACGAAAGGGAAACCTTGTGTGTAGGATCGTAATTTATTTACATTGTCGTCTGTGTTATTGTAGGTTAGTGCCTATACCGCCTATACGCTGTCTAGTCGAGTATACAGCATGAGGCTTGGCTTAGTAACATACCCACGTGCAGCCGACTTGAAATGTGATGATATTTAACATTTCTGACCAAAGATCTACTCTCCAAAGGCTTTAATTCAACATTATCTTAACTAACAACAGATAACAGCTCAAAAGAAAAGCTTGCAATGTCAATAGCACATATCCGCTTTGCAAACAAACTAGCATTCACATGCAGACAGTTCATTGATATTCCACCGTAGACGGCTAAATCAATATCCAGGCTCTGTACAAATGATGCATGCAAATAACAATGCGATATACCGAGAACAATTAATTCAGCCGCTAGAGGAAATCACCGGATTTGCATCCATCCACAAACATGTTTGGCATCTACGAAAATCATCATAATGACTCTACGAGTAATTCGCTGTTATTTCTCTTGATTACAGACGGCGCTTAGCATTTTCTTCCAAGAAGCAGCCATCCCCTTGTGTACTCAAGGGCCTGGGGCGCACCATTTCGGGCAGGTAACGCAAACGCGGGTGTTGGCAAGCACAACAGCTGTTTGGAGCATGATGCAGAGTGTAACACGTGCTGTCTCTGTGTATGCTGGTTAGCTGGTTAGCTGGTTACAGATCTGATGTGATTTGTTCGGAGGGAAGGGGGTATTGACCCATGGATCTATAAGCTTGTTCGTTTAATAACACACATGTTTGTGTGCTAGTGTGTTGCTGGTTTGTGTTTGCCGTGACATCTGATGACATTTCGAATCCGCTGGCGTGTTTACAAGCGGGCAAATAGATCGTTATGTTAATTCGTTTGTCACGTCGCGCTGCGCTTGGATTTGACAATGGACATATCGATTTTTTCGTGACACCGAGCGTATTGGTTTGACAAAAGTGTGTCCGACATTTCAATTTCTCTATTTGATGTCAGTTGCAGATTTCATTGAGTGTGGGAGTAATGCCACGTACACTAGCTGTAGTATAATTTAATTTAGTTACATTTTCGTTTATTTATATTGTTTTTTGCACAGCCGTTGGGGTCAGGGATGGAAATGACCTTGTAAGGTCAAAGGGATATCATATCGCAATTCAAGCTTTGCAGCCTAGACCGACAGAATTTTACTTAAACAGCCAATTTGACAATTAGTTCTGTTAGAAGCGTAAATGGAAATAACGAAATGTGGCCTTTCAAAGATGCTCAATACATAGAAATGAGTCACTTTTACTTATTTATCATGAATATTGTAGTGTATCCACAGAAAATAGGCAGAGATGTGGTCTGTCAGACATAGTCAACAGACATTTGCAGTTAAAATTAGAAAAAATCAATTTTGGCTCATTTTCAATATTAATATTAATAACAAAAATAAAACTTCTACAACACCCATATATACCGCCATTAAAAAATACCACAACAGAATTCGCCTCGCCATTTACCGAGCAGCAAGATTTTAGAGCAGAGCCGACCAAACCGCCGCGGGCTCTATCTTAGTGTTTCTTAGCCCACCTGATGTCTGCCTTTGAGTCTGAGAAAGCCACCCGAATGTTTCTAGACGAATGTCTGTACTCGGTACGTGCAGCGTCAGACCCTGCTCTGCTAGCGGCATCGCCGGTGACACAAATTGGACCTGATACTGGAATCGACGGAGCTTTTTTCGCATGTGTGCGCGTGTGTGTGTTTCGATATTGACAATCTCTGATCCATTTCGGCTGGGTCATCGACTTGTCATGAGACAGTGGCCTCAAAGACCAGCGTTTTCATGGCATGGGGAACTTTGGATATATAGAGTTGATACAGACACGATTTTCTGTCAGGATGCTTCATATACAAGATGATAAATTGGGGGAGGTGGTAACCTCCCGATGAGGGCCACAGTATGCTTTACACAACAGAAAACAATGTTGGGTTACTGAGGGGACCCTAATAATTATACACAAGACGTACACTTTCCTAATTCTGCAGATGGCATCTTGACAGGTCAGCGGTCATTTTATCGCATTGGTTTAGCTTTAGACGCCGAGTCGTGTAGACGCCGGGTTTCGTGTATATTAATGTTTTGAAGTGACGCTCCTGTACAAATTCCTATGCTGAAATACACCTCATTCCACAAGTCCGTGTTTTGACGGAAAGTTTTGACCGAAAAATTAGACGGAAACATCTGCAAAATTGATTCCCTCATCCTTCTAAGGGAGGTCGATGAGGAACGTAGAATATGCCGTAATATGTGTTGCAAAACACCACAATTCATGATTGTTCGGTTACGATTATACAAGGAATGCAACCATTGAAATTCAAAGATGCAACCCTTCCGATTACTTGACTTCGCATGTCCCGAGAAGACCTCAGCTACTAACCGATTTCACACATTTTTAAAGCAGACATTTTTTACATTATCTTTTTGAAGGGGGATGGGTGATGTGATAGAACTCGGAAGGTTTCTTAAAAAACCTTTTTTTTTGTGATTTCCTGCATACTACAGCCATTACAACGCTCTTTATGAGTTACTGCCAATAAAACCTATGACTATAGAATCATATGACTATAGGCCAAGCCTGTGGTAAAACACAATTGTAGGGGTTGTTTTTCACACGAATATACGGGGTGCCCATATTTTATTTTCTCGCTCTATTAACCATGACCAGCAAATGCACGTGAAACATATTGATTACTGTGTGATTCATATTTGCATAAGGTGCTACTAACAGGATGGCACTAGCGAGCATTTGTGTGCATAATGCATATTATTAAATTTCAAAGGCTAATGCCACAGGCTGGTAAATTTCATCGTACGTTACGTCAGCGATTTGAAGCACGTGGCATCTGCTAGTAGATATTAGTAGTGTCAGTGGTGTTAGTAGTGTCAGTAGTGCGCCAACCTAACACCCGCAGTTCTAGATTCGAGAATAAATTATAGTATTGACTTCGCCGGTGAAGTTAATTGCTTTTACAAAGTTGCTGTCGTAAAAGATGCGATAAATTGTGTCTTGATTTTACTGGACGCGAGCTCGCTGTGCCTACTCGGTTTATTTTGGCTCGATACACTCCCCCTCGTGTCTATATACCGCGCGCCCGTCGCGTATAAATTTCGAGTTTAATTTGCTTTTCCTTCGCAATTTTCATTCGGTAAACGATGACAATTTCCCATTCTGCACACACTCAAGCATGCCGCTTAGAGAGCACTAAAGCGTGTTTTAAAGTGTCTGGACCAATCGAATTTGGGGGGGGGCGGTGCCTCCCTACAGCCATTCCAAGAATTTCGAACCTCCAAAACCATCGAAAAACGCAAAATATTGCAGCGTTGGCGAATTTTCTTGTATTTTTCACCCCTGGCCATTGCTATACACTCGACCGATTGTTCGATATCATCCATATATCACCGAGAGCGATCAGCTAAAATTAGACGAATGGATTTTCTTGCAGCGGTATCACGTCTCCTTTTATATGATGATATAATCGTTCCAATCCGATTTTCGCCACGTCCACTGTCCGGACAGCAGTCTCTATGTCAACCGACCTCGGCGCTGCTGAACTAACGCGCAATATTCGATTAGTTACAGCAGCTAGCGCGAAATCTCTTGTCGCCAGCCACCACACATACCACGATTCCGGCAAATACCTGCAAATACTTGCAAATATCTGCAAATACCTGACCGTAATACCCCCGTTGACATACGGCGAACCCACCCGATATGTCACCAACGTGGGTTGTTTACGAATGGTTGCACACCCGTATCTAAATCGAGCGGAAATAATTTGGTTATTAAGAGCCAGCTAAAGTCAGCTTAAAAGCCTAAAATGCAGAGGTCCACGTAATTACTTTTCCTGCCCCCTAAATTGATCCCAATATTTTTGAAAAAAAATCAGTGTGTAGAGGAAGAGTACTCCGACCCGCCTAGTAAATTTTAATTGAGATCGGATGGAAAATAAAACAACCAGAGAAGAAAGAAAAGTGGTGTTTTCGTTTACAAAACACCCACAAAAAGTCCCAAATTCAAGATTTATTTGTGAACAAAGTAAACGTCTGATCGACACGAGCCTTTACATCGCGTGTTAGAAATTTTTTCAACTATCCACTGATTTTTTTTCATAAATATAGGGAACATTTTAGGGGGCAGGAAAAGTAACCACGTGGACCTCTGCACTACCAAAAATTTCCGTGTGAGAAAGCTAATCTTTCACGGATTAGACCCGATGGAAATAATCTTCCAGTTTTACTGCCTCGTTATCAGCATGAGAAATAAAAACACTCGTGGAGATTATACTTGCACAACCCGACACCGAGTTCAATAGAAAGTTAATAAAAAAGGATATCGATACAAATCCGTGTTTCATACTGTTTTATCGATACGACTGGATTCGTCTCTGCTTGCAGATCAAAAGCAATGTTGAAATGAAAAAATCCGACGAAAATTACCGATTAATATGCATCATTCCTTCACCCACTGCTCTGTAAACCTAGTTGGGTGGGTCTCACTCAACTTTTCTACTCAACTTTACTCAATCTATCAGTGCTCTAAAACTGAAACTTGTGTTACGCACGTTTGTATTGATCTTAGAAGGAAATCCGATAATAATGAAAATCGATATATTGGGTGTCCGATATTTTTCATTGCTTGCTTGGGTCTAACAAATATAGTTATTTTGTATTATTGTGTAATTTTCGGAATTGCATGATTGTCAAGTCGGAAGAGAAGAGATTCTAGGAAGTCGGCACTCGGCATGCTGACGCTAGTTAGCGATAAAATTTAGTCGGCGTAAGATATGGCCGATGACGGCTCGTTCCGTGGAGACAGAGTGTTTTTATAGATCAAAAAGTATATTTTATTCACTAAACAAAGCAATGTTGCTTAAACTAACCATCATCGTTTGTATTCAATTCAATTTCAATTTCAATTTCATCTTCATTTTATTCTGCATCACAAGCATGCATACAGGGTAGAAAAAAAAATGAAAATAACAGAAGCCCGCGTAACACTCATAACTAATTGAACAGTTCATACAGCACAGACATGCGAACCCGTTAGTCTTTGTGCTACGAAGTGGTTCACATTCGAACGTGTTGAAAGGAACGAGGACTTCTGGCGTGAGAAGATGGAAGCGCGCCTTTGTTGGTGAGTGAGAAAAAATATATGCTCGATCTCTGCTGGGAGTGACTATTGGTAGACGCTGATGAATCTATAATTTTTGTTTGTTCTAGGTTTTATAACAAGTGCCTAGTCATTGAAATTTGCAACCCGCAGTACAGTTAACGAATGTTGAAGACAGACATCCGAGATCCGCGATGCGTTGTTGAAGCCCGTGCTGCGGCTCAAAACGCCAAAGACATGAAAGCCGCCGCGAAATTGCAGAGGAAAAGTGCGAAGGCGCAAACAGCCAACAAATAAATCGGCAACGGAGTGTTTCCGATCCATGGCTCCATGCAATCGATGTATATTAATTGAAACTAATATGTAGTACGTATTCAAAAATATAATTATTATTTCGTTACTTTGTTCGGAATCAGATAAGTTTCAAAATGACACTTTTGTGGCGTTAAAATGTTCGTCTGCGTTCAAGCATTGTGAAACGACGCATCGATGACTGCATACTAAGTCTAGTTATGCTCTTTGGGCAGACTTTTTTGAAGAAACAACCATGTTATTTCTTAGTGTTCGTCACAAGAATGTGATTTCAACCATGGTGGAAAAAATTAATTTTCATAATGTTATGGGTTAAAATCACGCCAGAAGATCGAATAAAAAAATGTGTTCCATGTACTGTCCATCAAAAACACGATGGTATCAATAAAATTAATCGCAAACAAATACTGATTGATTTGTATTCTCGGCATCTACTACTCAATGAAAGTTTGCTTGCGGAATGCTGTTCAGCAATGTTTACAACAAACTCGACACAGGATTAGAGCGGCTTATAACGTGACGTACTACCAATTCTTTGCCGTGTTTGAAAATGTGCTGCAGTAAAGCCAATAAGTGCACTAGAACTTTGATTCAAAGTATCATACAATCTGCTGACAAATATGAATCCAGCCGTGTCATTTAAATCACGAAAATCGAGAAAAAGCAGATTTTTTTCATTTTGATGATTAATCTTGGTTATGCAAGAGTCGCAGATAAGTGCCAGCGTTTTTAATCCGTGGCTTCTTATGATTACTGCCACAGATTATTTTGATTTCCATTATCGTATCGGGTTACAACCTATGTAGACTCTTAATTTGGAGAACAGTATATAGCTAGGCTTGGCAGCGTCTGAAATAATGACAGCATAGCCCGTGGTATGCACGATACGGATTTCAAATGACTGAAAATGATCACAGCTGACAACTGATCGTGAAAAGCAGACCATATACAGAGTAATCAGGGGCTTGTAAGCTGATTGCCGACGCTAGCGAAGGCCGCGGATGTTACGGACTCGCCCGAGTTTTGGTCCACGCGACGCCGATGACGTCAAACCAGGCGTCCCGACGCCCAACGTCCGACGCCGCGCTGTTGTTTACAACGTTAATCATCGGGAAAGCGGGCCTAGGATTGATTGATTGACCCTTTCAGTCGATCCAACCGCTGGGCCATTTTGCTCCTTCATCAATTCTCTCGTTAAGCATCAATCTACAGAGCGCGCGATATGTTTGAGTGTTTTGTCTTGGCGAAAATTGAAGCAATTAAACAGACAAATACAAAATTTGGTACTAAGGACCGGTTTTACAATGTCCATGGTTAAATATTTATCTTCCAGTGAGGAATAAAACAGAAGCAACCGATAGGTTGTCACCATGGAGATGAGTTTTTATCTGGGCCAATTAACTAGACATTGTAAAACCGGGCCTTAATTTACCTTTCGTGAGTAGAATTGGCCCGGGGCCACGTTTTCCTGCATATTTAGACTCACTGCAGCATTGGACCAGCTAGAATGAAGCCAACGCCGACTCCGTGTTGTTGTTTATGCCTGTCCAGGGAGCGCCCTGTGACTGGGGTGGGGGGAGGGGGGTTAAGCAGCCCCGGGCGCCACTTGTGAAACGCGTCGCGGTCACCCCCGCCGCGGGGTAAATCATCTCTGCACGTTTACGTCGCATGGCCGAGACAGGGCGCAGTTTAAGATGAGGCCGCTTGCTGCTTGGATTTTCGAAGATTGCTTCGGATGTAGCAGCTGTTTGACGTGCGAGCTACGACGCCGACGCCGACGCCGACGACGCGTTGTTAACGCCGGTCTACGTGTAGCATTGAAATGAGTTAGCAATCTCCAGACTGCAAAGCACCAACTTCAAGAAAAAGTATACAAATATATTTCATGTTTCACTCTCCCCTCCCCCCGTAATATGAATCGTCATTAAAGGTAAAAATGTCATTGATGTCACCAAATCGGTCAAAATCAAAAAGATCAAGACAATTCTGACTAACTGCTTCAACTGGTGGAAATATTAATTAAGTAGGTAAGATGCAATTTAATTTTGTTAACGTTGCCCCAACCTGATTCGCTGTGAGGTCGCCATTTTGCAGAGTGCAAATTTAACACATGGCTGCAATTGAAATCTCGCAATTCTAGCTTTTAGTATAACTTTTTGTAACGATAACCTAATTAATATTAACCTGTGACATCTTGCTTGAACCGCTCAAACTTCCAACCAGAAACATTCTATCAGTTTTCGCCGTGACCAAAGTGCTATTTGTTTGACTTTTTGGTCCTGCGGCTGTCAAAAAGTCATTTTGAAAGATGCTGAAGCAAGGATACGTTAGTAAAAACTGTAGCGAAATAAGGGTGCCACTTAGATTATATAGTGTTCTGCGGGGTGGACCGTTGCTCTATGCAAATTATCCGGCGGTCCATGCGCCACTACTAAAGTGTAAACACAGTTTGCATATATCTTTACTGTCGCCGTCGTCGACCGAAATTGCTTCGACCCCAAACGGTTGACGTTGACAGCGTTCTGTTTTTAACACCAGAGGGCGGTATCGAGCCGGGGTGAAACAATCCTAGGTAAACTATAGCGCGTAAGCCTTTCCAAAATGCAAATTGGTTGCGCGGACCGAGCTTTGAGCACAGTTCGGTGGTAAACATAGGTGTTGTCACGTCGGCGTCGACCTCCATACGGCCGGAGGATGACGTCAAACCCGACGGCGGCATGATTTGTTTACACCGCGTCGGTGTAACCTCGGCGGCGTCGGCGGCGGCGTCGGCGTCGTGTATTGATTGACCACGCGGCGCGACACGGTCAATGAGTTAGCTCGCTGTGCTCGCCCACGGCGGTGGTCCAGGCTGCAGAGGAACACAGGGTTTTGACAGCTGCCCGTGTTTATTCTGTCGCTTGTTTTGCCCGGAAATTTGGATGTTTTGCTCGCCGCTTGTTGCTCTGAGTTTCAGCATCACTTGGTTCTTCATATATTTTTTTGTATAAAGTCGGATTTTTCCAACCACGTCGCTTCTAGGCTGGCATAAAAACGTCTGCGATCCTAACGCAGTTTAACATAGTTACAGTGAGGTGGTAACAGAAGCAATCGGTGTCATCACGGGGGTGAATTTTATAAGAAAGTTGCGGGTTAACAGCCTTTTAGGACGTTTCTCAACCGGACCAGTGTCACTAACATTGTTTTTTAGCGACGTCATTCGGCAAAAGCCTTGTTTGAATGTTGACGAATAAAATTGCACTGTTCCTTCCAAGACGCCGTTGATCGTAGAAACCGCGAGAAACCGTAAAGAAACTTTGCGTCCCCGATCAGCAATAAGTTTCCTTACACCACGCTGTCTGCGCATTATGAGAATCCAAACAAATAGCCAACTGCATCCTAAGGCTTTGAAGGATTCAAACAAGCAGCCATGTCTTCAAGTCAGACCGGTGCCACGGCATCCATCCCATTTTCCCCGATCCCCGCGAGAATTTTCATCTATTTTCCACGCGGCTCAAGACACACAGTTGCGTATGTCGACGGAATAGTAAGGAGTCTTCGCTGTGAAATTGTCTGCTATAGCGTGCTTGCCTATGCGAGACGCACGCATCCAGACAGTTGAGTAGACAGGGATGAATTGCTGTGCCCTCTCTCCCGATCTGTTGGATGGGAACAAGACACAAAGGCTGCTGTGCGGGTTACGGGTCGATGTTGACGCTAACATGACTGATTTTCATACACAAATAACAAATACACGCTTGACATATGACATCGTTGTTGGTTAAGAGGGTGTCAGGCAGACGGCTGTTGTTTCTACGCTCGGCAAGGGTTGTTTTTGTTACTCGATTTTGTGAATTTCGTTGCTTCGACTACAAGTATACCACGGAGTAAGTGATTGGAAAAGTGTCTTGTGATCGAATTTTATCGCCGAGGCAAACGGAGGGAATCAATCGTCTGGCGACAAGACAATGCCCAAGTGCAACCCCCTTTCTTAAACTTTCAAATTCTTATAATCTTAGCACTGATTTACAAACCCCTGTTCTTCTAACTGGAACTCTTATTTCAAGAGTTTTAATTATTTTACTCGCGAAGTTTCACAAAGGTATTGCTGCTGCCTGTTTCCTCAAAAGCTACGTCCGACGAAGAAACTAGAATCGAACAAACGAACCGTGGAAGATGAAGCGAACAACGAGGGAACATTGAGGTAGCAGACAGCGGCCCAGCCTTTCGAAGCGCCGGTAAACGAAATAATTAAAAATACTTGGCATATGAATCCCAGTTTTATAAAATGCTGATAAATTCGCAGCAGCTTTGCCAGTGGGGGTGCCCTTCCGAAACTTTTAGACATAAAGAATAAGATGACATACATCGGAAAGGCAGGCTAAATTACTGCGGACATGTCCTAACCATGAATAAGAAGGTTTTCTTATTCTATGGCCCAACACTGCAACATAAGACCATAAAATAAGAAGGTTAGACGTTGATAAGACTGTACAACACCAGACTGTGTTCTTGTTTTCAGCCAAACGTTTCAATATCGTGAACCGGTGGATCTAGACTTCAATTCGAAGTCAGATACACATCTAATTTCGAGCTATTTCGATTTTGCAATGTTAAATAAAAAATTGAAAGCATCAACCTCTGCAAACACGGTTCACCTTAAACAACCCCTGCACAACAATCCGAAGTTGCCATCCTCCAAATTGCGCCCACTTTGTACGCCACTGCCCCAACCCTCGCCCCCCAACCACCCCGGGCGCGACGACAAGAGCGAATTTCGGGCATTGCTGAACCCTGTCTCGCCGTCGACCCATCCGACGCACCCGCCCCAAACCACCCCCGCCCCCCCCCCCCCCCCCCCCGCCGCCGCCGCCGCCCGCGAGCACCCCGTCGAAAGTATTGATTGAAACGCCCCCAACCGAGGGCGACGGCTGGGCAAGGCGAAAGGGTGCAGGGCGCAGTTCGAGAGTACTATGCGATACTATCACTATACTAGGAGTAGTGGCCCAGGTTATAATGGCGGGCGCAGGCGCCCCTGCGTCCTCCATTCATGGGTTAATCATTATATGCTGCATCATAATATTATGGTTTTGCGCTGTCACTTGTATAGTCCATCCAGAAGAAGGTTATACTAAAAAAATAGTCGCCATTTACATTACACCAAGTCATGATACCGATCAAACTTAATCCGTAAAGCGCCATTTCAAAATATCAAAATCAATCTCTAGGACACTAAACTTTTTCTTTACCACTCGAATATCTTCTAGCTTTTTACTTTAGTAACCTTATTATTAAAATTATATCCTAAAGCTAAATCAGTGACTGAAAATTAATTTGACATCATGTTTGTAATAATTTTGACTACTAGCGCTGAGAGGACAAGTTAATTCTGAAATTAAATATACTTAACACGGGCTGTGTGCTGTGTGCTTGATGCGTGCTGCTAGGGTTAGGGATGGCAGGGCACATGGTGGCAATTGGTGAACGGCTATGGATTCGGGGTTTTCGGGCGTGCGGGGGGGTTTGTTCCCACAATTCCCAGTCGATTTATTCGCCCGTTGTGCGTGTGAATTGACAATGAGTGGGGGAAAATCTAAGGGTTTGGGCTGTACATTTTCTCAAGTTGTTCACTTGAAGGGGTTGAACTTAACGCTCCTGATGCCCAATTACATGGAATTGGAACGAAATTCAATTATTTCTGGTGCAGTGTTATCTTGCGCGGCTGGTGAATTGCAGGATAAAGGCTGTGTTGTCGCCGTGCAAAAAATATATCTGCTGTTACCACATTATAATTGAAAGAGTACAATCAAAATGTAGCCAGAAAAATGTTTTGCTTTTTAATTGCAACAACCGGCCCTTTAGCGTTTTCTGAACGAAGGGCAGCTGTTTTTTCATAAACACGCTGGTCGCATTGAATGTAATAGCCCAAGGCATTCACCTAGTGACATCAAGGTTCACCTGATATCCGTGATATCGTCCAGAAAAAACGGCGAGGGAGCCGACTTGTGTTTAGCTGTCATTATGCGCTATGTGCTGGAGAAACAATCCATAATTGGGGGCCGACTGTTTCGACTCCAAAACACGAAACGCACGCGATTGGTGAAAAAAAAAATTACTTGCGACTTGATGTGTAGCGAGCTGCAGGTCTGAACAATCTTATCTTTGCTATCGTCATTTCCGTGTTATAAATTGAAAGAGAGAAACGCATTTATTGATTTGTTGAAAGCCTCGGTGTAGTGTGTAATTTTTAAAGTGTAAGATAATGCTGAAAAATAATAAAAAAAATCTGTATTTGCCTTATCGACAAATCTGATAAAATAATAACTTTTAGTTACTTGCTTACGACTCCTACTTTCTAATCTTAGCACTCTTAGTTGTTTTCTGCTGATGTCTGACAACCCAATACACAATCATTACGATAAAAATGATTTACCTCCGATTCTTTGTCACGTCAAATATCTAATAAGACATGCTCACATAACCGATTTGCTAATTATCAATTAGTAATGACCGCGGATATGTGTGCTATATTTCCCCTGTAGCTTTCGAGCGTGCAATCTGACACGTGCCCAGGGCCTATCGCTTTTTGATAAGCTTTTGATTTTATCAAGGAAATGTTACACAAATTATAATCCCGCTTCAAGATTGTCTGAGCATCTCTAAGAGCGAGGTCGCGGTATTTTAGTTGATCTCTTAAAAAAAATTATTAATCAATTAAATTTTTTTTTAGGAGAACTTTAAAAAAATATTCTTGCATGATTGGGTTTATCCGGAAAATTTCAACATTAATGGATCACTGAGCTCGTTGCAATGTTATCCCCAAAATTAATTATAATTATAATTTTAAATTTATTTTATTTTCGCTAACCCACCAACAATTACTTACTGGCGAAAACTTCTTCCACTGGACGCAAATTGGACGCAAATTGGACGCAAATTGGACGCAAATTGGAAGCTTTGTACGCTTTGGACGCTTGAACGTGGTCGAAACGTTGACAAGGAAACGTCAATCAAAACAGAGCATAACCGTTCAATAAGATAACACCACCATCACAATCAGAAACCAATTTTTCATTAGTCTCCACTAAAAAAATCCCATGATATCTCCGATTTGATTAATATTTTCTTGACATAGTGCACCTCAACGAAGTATTCTAAAATGTCGCATAATTACTATGCAAAGCCAACATCTGTTTCCATAATTTCGTGCGTAAATCGTTCAAGGCCTCAGCAGAGTGTTTGCAGGCACCTCGAATTATTTCGCACCGGTCTCAACTCAAAAGCGTGATATAAATTTAGACGGCCTAAGAATCAGGAAGTTATGTGTGGGCCAGAAATAGTTTTCACGACGACAACGACGACTGCATTGTGATCTTTGCATATAACGATGCCAATTTATCGAGGGTACTATCCCAATCCGAGCTTTGCTGTGTACGTTTGTTTGCTCTACGTTTGTTTGCTAGCACTGAGAAGTCCACGCCGTCTTTTGTGTGGATTTCTTAGCTGGCATTTGGAGATTTGTCGGAAACAGCTGAGTGTTTAGGGCCTACGCTTTGCTCTCACAAGGTTGCAATGAAAATAGATGGGTTCAGGCGCTTTACAGGCTATTCTCGACTAGGTTTCCATGAAAATAGAATGTTTAAGGCTCTATAAACTATAAAGACTATTTTTGCTATTTCACTTTCCTTGAAAACTGATTGTAAACGATTTGCAAAAAAAAACATGCAACCTCTGTACATAAAAGAAAATCTCTCCTAGAAAATAAGGCCAGCTTTTTTAACTTGGATTTCTAAACTAATATAGATTTTTCTTCTCTTCAATCACTTGAAGCGCATTGCTTTTCAGACGTATTTTTATTTGTACAATACTCTGTCTTCAAAGAAACGTCATTACCAAGGGGTTATGTGACAAGAACAATAGTTGGTAAAAATAAAATACGTGCTTCAGTAAATTATTCGCGTACAGGAATACTGCTAGTTATAATTATAATAACAAAGCACTAGATCATTTGTATAGGTCACATTAATTAATGTCATATCATCGATTGCTTTGTTTTGTTTCCTATAGCTCTTAGTACAAGAAATGCTCAGAAGAAGCAAGAGTCTGTATATCTGTAGCTGCGCACCGACCGCGACTCATTTGGTCCATGGAGTGCCACTATCCGAACTTCGTAGGGCATCTGGCGCTTGTCCAATTATCACGTGGTTCCCACAAGTCACAACAAACGCAAAGTATACATGAGATATCTGCAGCAGTTTGCTCACAGACACTCTGGATCTTGTAGTAAAGTATAGAGCAGACTTGAGGATGTCTTCTGCAAGGAGCTATAGGGTTGCCCTAAAGCAACTTGCAGTCTGCAAGCAATGCAAATATGGCAAGTATTTCAGCGGAACGGGTCACTCGTCAAGCGCAAAGGCGTTGCTTTGTGGTTTTCAGCGATTTTCCAGCCATATTCGTATCTCAGCCCAACGCTGCAATCACCTAGTGATTGTTTAAGCTGTATGTAAAATGAACGCCACACTGCGTTTTCCCAACGTTCAATTTGGCGTTAGATCGCAGATTTTTTTTTGCGATTTAAATGCGTTTTTCATAAATATATGTTGATTTCTTGTGTTCGTGCTTCTCGAAAATATATCGTTCGTGTTAAATACTCAAGAAGGACTTGCGTCTTGTGTGGGGGCTCACAAGGACGCTGAAATCATATTGGGAAATTGTTGAAAACCGTTTTGGCATCGACTGGTAGCTGGAATAATAGTTTAATGGGAAACTTAATTGTAGGAACGTTGTCATTAGCAGTAAATGAAAACTTAAGAAATATGTTTCCACTTTTTCAATCTCGGGTTAAGTATTGTAACAGCCAATCGATTCGGTGAACCTAAATCGCTTTCATAAGGATGATCTTCGGAAATCCAGAGTAATAAATATTTTACACAATCGATCGTACAGTGGGATGGATTATTTTCGTTCTTATTGTATTAAAAATAGCACTAGATTCGTTGCCTTTGTGACGGAATTTGCCCATTGAATTTCCCTGCCACGTGCTTGGCCAAATTGCCACGGTATTAAGTCCAATTCCCACGAACACTGCCCACTATATTGCTTCGAGTGCCTCTCGGATTGCCATCGCCTCGCATCTCTCCGCTGTGCTTCTTGCGTCGTGCGTCATGCGTCATCCACCCCCGTCGTCGTGCGTCACGCTTGTTCTCGGAAACCGCCCGCACCTCGGCACAAGGGTTGGGAACTTGGGGGGCGAAGACGGCGATCGTGATTACGTGCACGACCGGCCGACCGCACCCAGCACGCGTGACAACTAGTTGAAAACATGGCACAGTTTTTAAGGAAACTTCTTTTCAGGCTGGGGATTTTATGCTTAGCAGGTAAATTACACTTTTAGCTTTTCGCAGAGCCTTTCTCAAGGGTTGGCTAAGCTCTAAGGGTCCTGACTTTAAGGTGAATGACCCTTGGGCGAATGTGGCTTTGCAAAAGAAAAGCATAGGTTGAAAATTGAAGGAAGCTCGGCGCATATATCATAATTATGTCTGATTAATTAATGTTGTTTTGTAAACACCTTCTGGCACCATTAGATAAAGGCCTCAGGGAAACAAAATCTCAAAACAGCGCCACTGTAAACTGCCCACGCCATAAACAACGCCTGAAAACGCCTTCCATGCCAATAAAAATCGCACCTTTGAGTAGGTTTTGGGCCCCGACGCTCGACACCTCGGCCAAGAATTAAACCATTCTTAGTTAAACCAGTTAAACAACAAACATTATCCCGCGATTGGCTGAGACCGTGATAACAGGCCGTTAGATAACCGCCTGTTAACCGGAGCCTCAAATATACATTAACTGCAATGTGAATGAAGCGTTTGGCCGGCATGGCCATAAGTCACACGAGGCATTTCCACTTGCCGTCGGCGTCGGCGTCGGCGTCGGCGTCGGCGTCGGTAAGCGACGATTGTTCGCGCCTGGCGTCGTGTCAATCGACGGCGCGCACGTCTCGTCAAGGTGGCGATACACGCGTACTAAAATTAGCGTCGCCGTCGATCACGGGGACGCCACGGGACGCTGCGAGACGCCGCGCGTGCGGTGCTCGGTGCTGCACCGTGGGTAGACCAACTTCGGGCTTTTGGGGGCACAACCTCGGCCTTTGAACGGAAATACGACGAGTGAGTTAACCAGGTCGTATGCTGGCTTATAGTAACTAGTGTGCTGTATACAAGCTAAGAAAAATTGTCTTACATCGTCGCGCTTTTCACCCGAATAAGATTTATTATGTTTAAACAATGGCATAGTATTGTCAGAAGAGTTTCGTTAATACATTCATAATGGTGCTGCTCTCTGGAGATAACGGTCGATTAACATTTCTTAACCAGGGAAGAGGAGAACCTTCCATAGAACATAATGTGCGATATTATTATTAATTATACGCAGCTTAACAATCCAGGCGACATCCCTTTCCCCAACCATGTTAAAAAAATGTACTGGTTAGTCATTGGTTTTAAAAACACGAGTGGTATATTGATTTGATGAACAGCAAAACTGTTAGTCGCTGAGGGCGAGCGAACTGTATTGTTCATGATATTGAGTGCTATTTAAATGTTCTCGATATAGCAGCTGTGGAACAAGGTCACTTCCTTCCGTGCAGGAAAATTCCTTAGTGGGAAAAAACAAATTTTCCTCTGGGTGAAATTGGTGATAAAATGTTTAGTGTCTCAGATCCGACAGAATATCTCAAGTCTTGAGATGACTTTTTTACAACTTTTCCCAACATTCTGTTACAAGCAGCTTGTAAACATTGCACCTCCAATAAATATTGCTCAATTTCTGTTGCATCTGAGCACAATACTAGATCACTAGGTAAACTTTAGCAATTTAAATCAGCAATAATGTTGCTGCCACAGTACACCCGACTATGAGTATTAATGGACGTGAACTCGAGCGCAGAGTGTACACAAGAAAATCGCTCTGTGTATTATTTGTGTCTCGTTAAATGTCATGAATAGAATGCACGTAGTTGTGCTCCGTCGGTTCGTTACAGCCGTGGAGATCGCCGGGTGCGATTGCGTGAAGGGAATACTGGGCAAACAATTAGCGCGTACCTGTCTTCTCTCTGTGGTGTGCCACAGAAGTGTATTGGCACTGTCGGTGTATTTTCAGCTGAGGTTGCCTCCTCGTTTGATGGTATATTATAGAGGAAAACAGCGGTGGGAGCCAAGAATGTTGTTATACCTTGTGAATATAACGAATTAGTTGGACTTGTGATGTTGCGTCTGCTATTTTCGTGTATGGGTAATGGGTCAAAGGACAATTTGGGATGGGGAGGAAAGGAAAACAGGTGCGATTGAGAAAATACTTCATTTAAAAATTTCTCCCACTTTAATTGTTGCTTTGTATAAACTTGAAGTCTGTATCTAATAACATCCTGAATCTCTGTAAGTATAGCTGTTGTAAATCATGCATCATATTATCAAGGTGTCAGGTGCCAAAGGTGCCAAGAGCTTCGTATTTTTAATTGTAAAAGTAGGTCTTTCCAGTATCAATTGACATTTACTTATACATTATAAACATTACTTGCTTGGATATAGATAATCAATTATCACGAAATCAACTTGTATAGGATTATATATTTTTATCAATTTTCAAAAGAATGCAGTAAATAGTTATTATAACCACACTAGCTAGAAGTTGCTGAAAGGAACTATATTTTCCGATACATTGTTCCTTGCTATAGCGACTAGAGAGATTAGAGAGATTAGCGCTTTTAGTTCTTACCAAGTTTGAGGCTTCCCTTAAAACTAATTTCAAACAATTTTCTTCTGGCTTTTTCTAACCAGGTCTGCTAACTGAATTAAGCAGCGATCAAGGGCCAGAACATTCCTTTGTCTTTTTTCTCTAGCCATGCATCTGATCCGACCTTTCTGCAACCATGTTCACAAAAACTTGTACATAACGATTAGCTATATACAGTCACACTAATGCCACCCCCGGTCATGTTCCAGGTCTGCACCCCTTGCAACACCCCCGCGACGCCGCCCAATTTCCCCGACGCCCTCCTGGCGTTCTCCCGCATGTCCACGGGCGACAAGCTCGGATCGTCGCCAGCCACCGCCCACTTCTCAACGTCTCCGATCCAGACGCAGCAGCAGCAGCAACAGCAACAACAGTTCACGCCGCACCCCCTGCAACGGGCGTCGCAGAATGGCCAGCAGGGAAACGGCGTCGGCGTCGAGCTACAGAGATAGACGTCGTCGTCGGTGGCTGCCCCCCCGGGGGCGTTTGGCGTGCTTAGACGGTCCCGGACGCGCGAGAGGGACCCCCCGCGCACCTGCTGAGACGGTGCGAATGCGTAGATGAGGAGAGTGGTTTTTTTCCGTTTTGGGGTTCGCGGGAATCTTGCTCTAGTAGACACAGTTGTCCGATTGGAATGTATCCCAGTCTGTCCTGACTCCCGACCCATACCCTCTGTCCGACAAGTATAACCTCGAAGTGATGGGGATTTCGATTTCGTTGTTGGAGACGCGCGATTGCGGAATGCCGGGCGGCGTTTACCGCAGCGATATGTAGGCGACGGTATAATATGGCGCATTTGTATTTTTTTTTGAAGTGCGCTATTGTAATGCATGATTCAGGCACATATAGGTTAATGAAATTACGAGTTTCGTAAGTGTAAATATACATTAATTAATTTCTATATGTGATTGAAAGTAAAATAAACCAAAAATCATGTTTGACTGCTTGGCCTAAAATATCTAAAATAATAAACATCGAGCAGTCTGACCGTATATATTATTAAATTGTTACTAACTTAATTACAGTAGTATACAATCAATAATTTATTGTGATAAATATGAAATAATAACAAAGTGTAGTCAACTTCGGTTCTTTCTCAATATTATGTACGCCCATTTGGGAGATCTATTTGTCTTTCGATGCTATTATAATATAATATGTATCGGATGCATAGCTCAGAATATGTTTGTGTTGTCTTAACAGTCGATAAATCACTGTCAATCCTACTCTATTGTAAGCAGTGGTTTGAGGCAAATCACTTAAATGTTCGAACTCACGCAATGGCGAAAATCGTAAGAGAAACGATTGTATACCTGGGAAAACAAATTGGCGAATTATTTTTTTTACACGCCACTGAAAGAAAAATGAAGGTCACTCGTTACTGGAAAATGGTTCAATCATTTAATTAATATCTGTAAGGAACCATATCATCTAATGGATAATAATTGGCTATAGATATTATTATTCGAAACTCTGTAAGGTGCTTTAAGAAAACAACATATATTTTTCCTGTTGACAAAGTACTATGATTTTTGTAGATTTTTGAATAGGTTCTTGGATATTATTGACCTTTCATACTAGATACGAAAAGTACGACTATTGTAAATGTAAATATGTAAATTTTTAAAGTTTTGATGTCCTTTAAATCTGTGCTTTATGTTAAAGAAAATAAAGAAAACAGGATGTTACGCTTATACAAAGTTTTCAAAATATTTGAATTTTTAGACAATTTTATAGTTCCTAGTTTGCTACCAGGTGGCAGCAGCAGCTGCGGCAACCGCGCGCCGAACGGACTTCCACATAAACTCACAGTCCAATGGCGGCGGGACGGGCGGCATCTGCTTTAAATCTTAAATAATATCACATTAAACCCATATCACAGCTTAAAGTGTTGTTAGTTGCGTGATACCGATAGTCCCATTAGCGAATGTAGCAAAGTGTGTGTTCATCTAGTGAAATTATGCGAGTGATCAAGCAAACCATGTGCTCGACGGCCCTGCAGCTTCTGAAAGGGAATACTACCCAGGTACTTTTGGAGGCCATTCAGAGCATGAGGGGTATCTGTTGTACTTACCTTACCTTCACTTCACGGTTCATAACTGTGGGAAATAAGTCCTCAAATTCATATCCTCACCGTATTCAATTAATTTCGTATTGCCCTATTTATTAAGACAGTCGATATAATGGCTATTTGTATGAAATATTCGAGTTAAAAACTTCAAATATTTCGTCGCCACAACGGCTGTTTAGGTGTCGGGTTTTGTGAAGCCTAGGAAGCTAGAAATATTCTTTGCTTACAACTTTTTAGCTCCATATCTTAGACGCTATGTATCGAGGATTATTTCATTTTAGAGCGTGTGTTATACAAGTTGAGTTCTTGATTTATTTGTGAAATAATATTTCGTCGCGATTTCTGAAAGTACTTTAAGCGGTTTGTTGATTACACGAGTTTTTTTAGTTTATTTTATGGTAAATGGGTGGTCCGTGGAAAACACCCTTGTTTATTTACATACAGTTGGCTGCCTCAAATCATTTACTGTATTTGGTTTAGTGGTTTGGGTTTAATGTACATGGTTTATTTCACAGCATTCATTCATACATCAGCTCACTAAGGTTTCTTTCATTACACACAAAGCTGGCTAATGATAAATTGATAAAGATATATTATTTTCTTCATAATATATCTTAACACTACCCAAGAAACTAATTTTAAAGCCTACGTTTTATACAGATTGAAACAAGCATGTTTCTTCTAGTTTATTTAGCCGTTCACACAATTCCCTCCAGGCCATCGTTCACAAATTTTTGTCGTTTAATTTAGTAACTAACTGTTATTTTAGAGTGTTAAATTTTATAGGAACATCTAGGCCTCTTGGTTGAATTTTTTGTCTCTACATCATACTAAAATCTAGCTCTCTCAACTAAAGGTGTCACATCAAGTAATAGTTTCGTTTTTCTCCCAAAATATATAATTACATTACACAAATATAATTCCATAACGATAATTATGTTTATGTTTAAGTATGGTATAGGTACAATACAATTTAGTTAAGAATAATTATGCCGGTGACAGTTGTTTCCACTCCAAGATATTAAAAATCACTAACGATAATGCTGCCTTCTCCTATTCTTCATTGACTCACTCTCAAAGTTATCTTCCTCAAATACATTAACAGCAACAACGATTATTCCCTGGCTCAACACAGCAAAATAGCACAATCCACAAAAATGTAATCAGTTGAAGGAATACTCGAACTTAATGGCTGTGACGCACCCATTTCTGATTGATGCCCAGTTTTCAGTGGCTTTTTTATTACTTAGAGGTCTGTTTACATCATAATCTAAGCGACTCATTGGCAGTGGCCATGGTGATTACACATTAACGGGCCGTTAAGAAGGTAACGGGACACTGAAAAATTATGCCTTAGCAGTGTAGGTGTATGCCGTTATGTTCATAGTGGTCGTAGGTGGTCGTAGTAGCCCTCAATCAACAAAGTTGATTAATCACATCAGTACTATTAAGTCCAGCAGCAACCTTCATATTCCAAAATACCAGCTTGTCAATATTCGTTTCGTTTCTACTTATGAGACATCTTCTTTATAAGCAGGGACCGTTTTTCTACTTGCTATATGCGCGAAATATTTGCATTAGTATCACAATAATCTACATTGGGGAGGGAATTTTGCTAGAACCACCATTGAATTGATTCATCATTTCACATTATCCACAATCGCTTGGCTTGGACAAATTATATGCTATCAAATCATCCGACGATTGAATACATTGCTTCCAAAATCAGTAGACAGCAACAATGGCCTAAGATTAAACCTACAAGCTTAACAACAAGAAGAACAACAATATATAATTTAACAACATAACAGATAGTTTCCATTACAGTATAGTAGACTTTTTATCTCCCCAACGCTCATTTGCACGACCGACCTGCTGATGTTTGTGTTCCATTTCGTTTGTCGAGTTATTTTCCTTTTGGCAAATTAGTATTGTCTTTGTAATGTCGATCTACGGGTAGCACCTTACTGAATTTTTTGAGCACTTTGGAATTGATTAAAATGTCTCAATCCGTTCATTTTTCAACTCCAAACTTGTTTCAGTTTATATTTTCATGTTCGCCATATTCACAATTGCTTTAAAAGTGAGATTTTGTTTCCTATTTTACGCACACATGGCCTTATTTGTTTAGAACTGAACTATTTCACTAAATTATTTATTATGGCACATCGCAAATAAATGCAATAATGAAACTAATATTAATATCTAATAAAAAGTATCTCAATTTTATTCTTCGTGGTTTAGTTGATTTGTTTGAAACGTCGAAACGTCCAACGTTTTTTCGCGAAGTCGTTTCTTCGTCTTGGGCCCGGGACACACAGTGGAATTATCTATATATACGAATCACACGCAATTTTTTCATTTCGAATTTTTTAAAAAGGTTTTCTTATAAAAATTATATTTTTCTTTGTTTGTATTCTTGGTGGTGGGTGGGGCAATTTGATGATGATGACCTAGCTAGTATTTGGATCACAGTACCGTCTCCATTTCTGCGATTTCAGTTCTGCAGGGTCTGTAAAAAAATGAGAAACACACAGTTTCAGCTTAATTAAACCCCAGTTATTGTTGGCTTGGTAAAGAGCAGCTGGTTTGTCCAATGGAAACTAGTTTGTATGCTGGTCGACACTGTCCTAATTGATCGATAGTTACTCCGAGTATCAGTAGATTTAATTAAAATATAACAAATCCCTGTCTTCCCATTTAAGCTGAGGTCAAGTGAATAAAATTACCCACACAAAAATGTTTTCGACTATTCTTTCATTGATAAAAGCTGATTAGGCTTAGACAAGTAGGGGCACTAAATCATCTAATTATAATGAAATTATATATCTTTAGCGTATCGCTAAACGCAATTTTACGGTCCGCTTCATCCAAGAGCAAGTAGTTTTCTGTCGCCCACACCGGAAGTGCTTACCGGAAGTGCTGGCCGCCGGATTGGAAGCCGGAGGAGAACTCCGTGGAAGACACGTGGTTGCGAGTCATGTCTCTAGCCAACAGCACGTCGGGACTGCTAAGATATCTGCAAGAAACAAGCGTCTTACATGCCGGGCCTGTCATCCGACATCTGTCATCTGCCATGTCGAGACAGAATTTAGCCCCCCTCCTCCCCTTTTCCTAAGCACCCGTGTGTTTGGATGGTGGGCTTCCCTGATTAAAGCTGGCGCCGTAGACAAAATATTGAACTTTGCATATAAAGCATACACTCAGTCAGTCATGGCTAGTATATATTGCTGCTATAGAGATGGAATTTTGGAAAAATATGCCATCTCAAGTATGGGCATGATATTGGGCAAACTTGTGACAGGATAACTCCAAATCGGACGAAGAAAAAAAATAGGGATACCTAGGGAATTTAGGCTTCCTGAGCACTAATTTTCCCACAGCTTGCTTTACACCTTGATCATTTTTATAATTGAAAGCGCCCTATTCCATAATTGGCAAAAAATTGCAAAAGTGCGCCCAACGTGGGGCTCGAACCCACGATCCTGAGATTAAGAGTCTCATGCTCTACCAGAGCTAGCCGGTCTGGATGTTTAGTGGTTTATGTAATATCAACACCATATATTATGTCAAGAATATAAAACATGGACTCTTTGGTCAAAGATGTATTAAATACACCAAAGCATGCAATTCTTGTATTACACCAATTTATCACTGACCTTTCTGCATGATAGTGATACTGATAAGGTTTCAATGAATGTCATATTCCCACAGATAAATTTGGCAAATAGACAACAAATCGACATCAATCGACAGCTAATGGATATGAAAGAAAATATGCTTGTCTAATTCTGACAGGGTGTGATTGACCATAGAATGGATTGACTTTGAGTTTGAAAATTCCCAAGTAATAAATTTTTTAAATCAAATACATTTTTAATAAAAGGCGACGCCAATTTTGTAGCCGTCGAAATCTACGGCTGAAAATAAGTTTCCCCACTCTTTTAAATGGCAAAAGTCGCGCCCAACGTGGGGCTCGAACCCACGACCCTGAGATTAAGAGTCTCATGCTCCACCGACTGAGCTAGCCGGGCTGTTGAAATTCGCCTTAATCGTCTCGGTATTTAATTCAAGGCTGAATCATTTGGTCAAAGTTTTTACTATCATCGGTGCTGCTCTATAGCGATTTACGCATTTTAACAAAAGAAAACTTGTTCCAATGATGTGCCCAGATAACTGATTATAATTGCCATAAAACATAACACTCGAAACTCGAAATAGATATTTATTTTTCGCACTCATGTCTTGAGGGCTGTAGAATATTACCCATTTCCAACACTTTTGCGACTTCTGACAACGCATCTCCAGCATTTACCAATACATCTCAACCACCAAAATGCCACCAAGTGACCACCCACCTTGTGCTCGGCTTGATGCCGTTCGACTCTAGGTCCTTCTGCAGCGCCTTGATCTTGATCTTGGCCATGTCCAGCTCGTGCTTGACCTTCCAGAGGTGCGTGTCGCAGATCGGGTCCTTGCACCGGTGGTTGCGCAGAATGTCTTGTGCCTCGAACACGGCGCCGCGAAACGTCAGCGACTTGCCCATACTCTAGAAGTGGGGGCGAGCAGAGAGCGCCGGCGATCGGTATACAGGTCTCACGAGCGAGGGTGGACGGTGTTTGCCGACCACAAGGGATGAAATTGTTGGCAGGAAGACATTTTGCTGGTCCGAATTGATGAAACATTTGGCGCGTAAATAGCTGGGACGAGCACAGAGCACCGGCTTTCGGATGGACCACAAGGGATGAAATTTTTGGCAGGAAGACCTTTTGCAGGCTCCAGTTAGCATTGAGAAGAGTTCTGGCACGATTATATGCCGATGACAAAAGGCAAAAAGGGTGATACATTAAATAGGCGAAAGGCGCTGTCTATAAAAGTGGTTGCAAACTTTAGCATTTGGAAAGGGTGCCTGTCACACTAGAACAGCGGATTTCAGTGGGCAAAAAGGGAAGTGATAGTACGGCGAAGGTCATATTGCAGTTTTCCCTGTTAGTATTGAGTTTGAGAGAAGGACAAAGAGGGTTGAAATTAAAGCGTAATAAGGAGTTAAGTTGGTGGTGTAAGTCTTTATCAGAGAGATAAGACGCCTGACCCACAGGTCTCTAACGTGAATATTTGATGTTGGCAGGTAATAGCTAGATGGTGGATACTTTATACTAAAGTCATAAGGCGCTATTTTGTTAAAAATTTAGGGTTATTGAAGTTATTTCTTGGAGGTCTAAAATAGTAAAGTTTGAAATCGTTATATCAAATATCATAAGAAAAGTTTCGTTAACCGGCAGAAATGTTTGCTAAGGCGCTAGGTAAGTATATAATTTGTGAGCCAAAATTATACCGACCCATTTTTTAGAAGACATCGAACAGCCAAAGAGCAGTAAAAAACGTACAAACAAGACAAACGAATATAAATTTGGAAAAAAAGCTACTGCTAATAATACAGGTCTAATATCTGTATTCTTACATGTTTGCCGAAAAGCAGGACGAAAAGCTACAATTTAGGAAAACTTTCCGTGGAACTTTTCGCCCATAGTTCCCAGGTGCATATATTCTACTCTTATATTATCAATCGCAATGACTTCGAATTTGCTACGCTTCGATGTCGTATACGGCACAAAATATCTACTCAGTAAATAAGTTTCTAAGCATCATTAGCCTTCTGTTTAAAATAACGACAAGATACAAAAAAAAATCACAATCTAAACGAAATGAAACACCACCAGAGTAAAAAAACACACACACACACACAATCCCAAAGTAAATAGAAGGCCTCTGACAAACGATCGTTCACGTCTAACATCGAGTCACGTGGTTAGAGGTAATGTGTTTCCTTGTTTTACTTGACTCACGAGGCTGATCAGAGCGCAACAAGTGCCTCGATCCTTCTTCGCCAGCCGCGCGCGCACGTATTTGAAGTAAAGGTGCTCGAGCAGCAGCAGCAACGCGGCTACCAAGATGCCGGCCATCAGCAACAGGAACGCGGACAGGAACTGTTCGAGCGCCAACGGGTCGCTGTGCTTGTGCTCCTGCTTGCCCGGCTTGCACGTCCCTGTCATCCAGTAGCGACGCAGACGCTCCAGGTTGCCTAGGAGGACACAGGGAACCAGAACATCAGCAACAGGAACAGGAACGCGGACAGGAACTGTTCGAGCGCCAACGGGTCGCTGTGCTTGTGCTCCTGCTTGCCCGGCTTGCACGTCCCTGTCATCCAGTAGCGACGCAGACGCTCCAGGTTGCCTAGGAGGACACAGGGAACCAGAACATCAGCAACAGGAACAGGAACGCGGACAGGAACTGTTCGAGCGCCAACGGGTCGCTATGCTTAGCGACGCAGATGCTCCAGGTTGCCTTAGGAGAACACAGGAAGCTTAGTTATCCTTCTTTGCGATGCGGTCACCCATCCTGTTGCTTAACCCTTAGTTTGGTTTCGGTGGCACACACTAGGGAAGGAATAGGAGGCTGTCCCGGATGACAAGTGCCTGTCATCCGTTCTAGATTCAATCAGAACCATACACGACCGCCATGCGTCCATACCAGCGGTGTGGTCACCCAACTTGTTGCTTAACCTAAGCATTGGATGGGTTGGTTGGGTTGTCAACAGAACAAAGGCGCTAAATTTAAAGTTTTCGTCGTCTTTTCGTTGTTAAACCGAAATCATATAAGAACCAGTTCGTTAACCTCCGAACATCAGTAAGTGCGTAAAATGCTGCTCAACTTGAATTTTGGATGGACGACTAACAGTAAGGGTGGGCGACGAGGGTCACCATGCAGTGATTTAGTAATTGTGACCCTTGGAAGCCATGTGGTCACCCATTCGCTGTGCAATGTCGCTTAACCCAACCACACGGTAGTTGGTCCTTGTTCCCGGAAACTCACCGTTCTCCCGGAAGTCGAGCAGCCGCTTGTTGAACATGTCGACATACTTGGAGTGTCTTGGAAAGGCCAGGCCGTAGCCGGTCATCGCGTACCAAGAGCCCACGGTCAGCAGACGGCAGTCCTCGTCCTGCGCGACCAGGTAGTCGAGCACGGTGCCGTCGTAGATGAACGCGTCCAGCTCGCTGTGGGCAAAGAGACACGAGGCGGGCACCGTGGTAAAACATTGTTAGAAACTGCGGTGAAACTTTGTTAGAAACCGCGGTGAAACCTTCTTAGAAACCGTGGTGAAACTTGGTTAGAAACCGTGGTGAAACCTTCTTAGAAACCGTGGTGAAACTTGGTTAGAAACCGTGGTGAAACTTGGTTAGAAACCGTGGTGAAACTTTGTTGGAAACCGCGGTGAAACCTTGTTGGAAACTGTGGTGGAACTGTACGAGAGAACGTCGCGTCGCGTATGGCACTTACTCAGCAAGCTATAAGAGCCATCAGTCTGTGTTAAAACTTGAAACCATTCTGACTTTCTTAGGCGTTTCTCAGCCTGGATAGTTCGATGGAACCGTTGTGAGAGACAAGATGTTGGTCTATCCAACACTGCGAAATTAGGAAATCCATGAACCTGCGTTGAAATCATTCCAACGATAGCTTAGATATCTTGTGCCTTGATATCTTATTCGAACTGTTTTGATTGACTTCCAACTTGGCAATGCCATGGTATTGTTCCTGGATAGGTCAGTGGAACGATTAGCAGCCACAAACCTATCAATGTTATCTGAAATGGGTCTATGCTATTATCTCAACGGATCATAATCAAGAATCCTTTTTGTGAACAGGAATTCTTGTTATAAAATCGGTAGGTTGTGCACTCACTTTGAGATGACAGACTCGATGCCGAAGTGCACGTTCGAGCGGTTGTGGTTCTTCATGTAAGAGTGCATCTCCTTGAAGTACCGACTGAGCGTGGAGTCGGTGTGACTCCATGGGATCGTGCCGAACTTGTACATGGGCTTGTGGCTGAACGGCTTGGCCAGCTAAGCAAATGAAGGCAATGTTATAGGGATGGGTTCATTGTGTGTAAAAGTTCAGCTCTGGCAGGGCAAGATGGTCGAGATTGAAGCGGGGCGTTGGCCAGATCCCAGACAGCGTTGTGGCCACCAGTGGTCTGTTAGAATTAGCGAAGATCAAAGCGTCCCACTGGCTTCAAAACATCACGAAGGATTCTGGCCGCCCATGTGGGAGTGCCATGTGGTTAAAGCATAGGTTAAAGTCTATTTAAATTAAGAATAACCTTGTCCGCTCAGCGCTAGTAGTCAATACGATTACCAACTTGACGCCAAAAACATTTACAGATACCGATTTACATTCATTTCTAAATGTATATTTTATATTTCTAACAGCATGTAATTGTCACAATACAGTTACTAGTAAAAAGCTAGAAGATCATGCAAGTGGTAAATAAAACGTCTAGGCACTGTTCTAGTGTTTTATTTTGATATTTTGAAATGGCACCTTGTGGATTTAGTTTTATGAGTTGGTGATAAGTAAATGGCGGAGATTTTTTGAGAATGACCTTATCCTGGATAAACTGTACATATATATATATATATATATTTTTTTTATTTAAACAGATTAGTATACATTTCATACAGTGTCTGAGTACCTACTCTCCGCTTACTTTACTATCATTTTTAAATTTCTCCTAAAACATTTATCATTCCTCATCATACATTCATTTATCAAATTTAACCCATTCCAATCATCTATCCCTCTTTCTAAAATTCCCACCCCTTTCTTCCCTAATTTTCTTCCCAATAACGTAAAGTCGTGTCACTGATGGCACTGATATGGCACTGATAAAGATGGTCTTATTCGAAGCATAAGCCCACTTAAAAACAACTCAAGTTAAAAATCATGTTAAAATAATTCAAAATCACTTGATTTTAGACGCAGATAAAGCAGGCAGGATAGCTTTCCGAAAAGTCAGCCAGAGTTTAAGTTTTCAGCTTAGGAAAACAATTGAGTCTTAAAAAGGAAGAGACGGTATTCCTCTGGGAAACTGCATATAATTACTAGCGCGCTACGAGCCACGTTTATAAATAATGGAAACACTACCCCTAAGTAAAAGTTCTTACCCTGTGGTCGTCAACGCCACTGAATTCGTGGAACTCTTCTCTGGTGATCATGAACGCCGCTAAGTTGGCAGTGTAGATGGCGAGGAAGACCACAGCAAACATCGCCCACATGTTCGTCATGAATCTGTAACCGAAATCGATGAGGATTATTGAAAATAATATTTCCACATTGCATGAAACTGTTACATCGAAATTTTGCACGAGAGTCAAACGCTAACATAATTTCAGGGGAATAGCATTGACCACATTCGACATTGCCCATTCCAGGCTCAATAAGTGATTACAAAAAACGTTTTCCCATAAGAAAAGCAGTGCGACCCAAATTTTTATCGTCTGTGGGATTGAATTTTGAATGTGGTCAATTCGCCACGTATAATTGCAGCGATTTTGAGTTCTAGCGCTGTGCAAAGTGTGGCAGCAAAATTCGCAGACAGCTTCGCTAAAGTACCAAGCTTACGAACGGATTAAACCTTAGTTATTATTCTTTAATAAATCACGTCAAGAAACGGGTCTTTATGAACTCGTTCCCGATCATTTACTTTAGTCAATAGCTTTAAGTAGTGATCCCTGAAATTAGAGCGTCTTGCGTCGATCTCTCTCCAGCATCCAGCTTTCAGCTGAGCAAAGGCGTCGCATTACGAACTCGGAGAGATGTCCGCCCACGCACGTAGACAAAGCTTTTCAATTATCGACGCTCGGCGTCAAGAAGTTTGACTTTTGATTACAACCTAATGTAGTTTAAGCAAGTTCACGCCCGGGAACTCCCAGGGAAATTAATTTCCCAGGCTTCATTTCGCGACAGGTTGCACGACGCGCTTATATCTCACTAAAATCTAAATATGTTTAAGGGCGTGCGCTATATAATTGGCTTAATACGGCGCTGCACCCGACGTAAATGGTAAAACCAATTTAATTGATCACGTTTTCTGAACGATATCTCGTGATCTCCGTGGTAGCGCCGCGGATCCTATTCAGCGCCGGCCATGAATCAGGCGAGCCATGAATGAGATTTACAAAACCCATCTCAATAATTACTTTAAATCCCCAATGGGGACAAGTCAAACGATCTCACCGTACCCATTAAAATACAGACGAGCTTACAGCTCAATACAGATTTGCAAGGGGCAGGAAGAAAATGCGATATTTCCTGGAAGAGAATTTCTATTTAATTAGATCTCGAGCATTCGTAGAGCATGGTGCCGTGGGTGGGCAGCGGTAGACAGTTCGTACTTGAAATCCGTTCACTCTCAAATTTTACAGCCCTTAGGGCTGTCCAAATTGGCCGAAATAACGGACAAAAACTTCGTGAATTGCTGTCAAATACAGACACCAGAAGAGAGAAAACCGCGCCAGGTCAAACATCGCGATAATTCTCGCAAAAGTGAAGCACCATTGCGCTAGGTTAGAAGTTGGTCGGGTTATCAGTCAACTTTACTCCGCATGAATTCAACCTTTCGCCGAAAATATTTATGCTCTTCATTAGCTGTTCATCTACCGTTCAAAAGACTTGGAAGACTTGGAAGTAAAGCAGGCGTCGCCTTGCCCTAGGTGATCATTGACTGCACTCAAGAGAAATGTACCTATATGTGCTACTGTATGTGCTAGACTCATAATCACGATTATTCCCACCCCTTCATTCACCGACGATATAAGCCCGGCGCCACGTGGGCACCTGGTTCACACACTCACCAAACACCATTAAACACCATAAAACACCATTAAACACCATTAAACACCATTAAACACCATTAAACACCATTAAACACCATTAAACACCATTAAATACCATTAAACACCATTTAATACCATTAAACACGATAAAAAAACCCATTAAACTATTAAAGCACCGAAGAGTGTTGCTCTCTAACGAGATACGGAGGGTCAGTGATAGCAACTGTACAGAAAAGTTTAAATAGATAACTATGAACTTGATTGGGAAATGCTTTATAAAACAGAGTTATTCGCAGGTAAAATTTTAAGAGATGTTGCTGGTCTGAGAGTTTGCCAGGCTCTGACGAGAGCGACCAGGTCCTATCTGAGATCTGCATGGTCAGCATAGTGTGATGCTAAAAGTAAAGGTAAATGTAATGACGTTCTATGAAGCTATAATGTAATAGGCTAGACACAATTATAGCAGTTGCAACGCACTGGGAAATGCTGCTGGTGTGTTTTCAGAATTTACGGAATTTTCCTGGTTAGTGAAAATCCTCCATGTTACCGAATATACCGAGTCCCAACAGTGATGGAATTAGGTCATGTTATACAGTCTCAAAACATAGCACGAAGAATAAATAAATAAATGTTTCGATTTTCATATTTAGAGGCAACAATAAACAGTTATCAAGACTATTTCTTGAAAATAATTTTTGGTGTTATGGCCAATTAGTCGTCGGCCCGGCTAGCTCAGTCGGTAGAGCATGAAACTCTTAATCTCAGGGTCGTGGGTTCGAGCCCCACGTTGGGCGCGCTTTTTGCCAGTAAAAATGAAGCAAATTAGTTTTAATATAAATTTGATGCTTAAAGTTTTTACACCGCCAATTTGAACGGGCGTCGATATGAATCTAACTGACGCGGCGTCGCGACGCCCTGAAGGCGGGCATTGTGTGGCAGCTGCAATTATTGTCAAATTTGTACGAATTGAGTTTGCGAGCTGCTTCTTGTAGCTTCTTACAGCCTCTTGCAGCTTCGTCAAGAGGATCTTAAGTGATATTATAGAATATATACGTTGCATAGAAAAGCAAGGTTCTTCTAAGGAACCTTCTTACTTGAAGGTTATAGCATGGGCTGAGATTCTGATACTTCTCTAGGGGCCCTAAGGCCTAGGGGTTGACAGTTAAATAGTTAAATAGCTATCTTCAAAATCGGAAGCAACCGATAGGTTGTCAACATGGAGACGAGTACCTGGCTTCTCAACCGGACATTGTAAGACCGGTCCTAACTATAACACCGACGCGGTGACGTACCTGGACGTGAAACCCCGTGGAGAGTCCACGTGGACGGCCGCCTGGAAGAGCACCGCCCAGACGAGCCAGTAGGTGCGAAACAGGGAGAACCGGTGCGTGGGCGACGGCGCCTCGTGCTGCAACACGCGTGGCCGAGTTGACATTACTGCTGACTCAACACCAAGGCTATGATATTAATGTTGTTTCCTACCGCAGTGCAAATACTCGTTGAATGTACGGTAGATGATTAATCGGAGGTTGATGTTTGATGATTGTTGTGGTCGTACGGTGTCTGCTACGATTGAATTGATCTTTGCTCCTTACCAAGGACCGGATGATTAGAAACGAAAAATACATTTGAAAATTTTTCTCCGATTCCCGGCCAATTATTCGCGAAGTATCTAGACTGTGTCTCACCGCTAGTTATCAGCGCAGAAATTTTGCCTATTATCGTTGATATATGCTGAATTCTGATGTAAGTTAAATTTTTGTGTGATATTTTATGAAACCGGGTAGCTTCACCAACCGCAATGCGGCAGATGATAACAATAGAAGTTTTAGGCGCATGTTAAATAAGAGATTTCAATTGTGACGAACCCAATTTTTTTTCTCAGCTGACACGTGGGAGTGCCGGACACGGACACGGCTCTTTGTTGTCAACACCAACCCCCGAAAATCAATCCTCGACTATAACCATGAATCGACCACCATTCTCTCACTTTCCTCATCTCTGATTCGCGACACAGTTTCGTCCAATATCATCCGCATTGTTCACCTCTTGATTGAACGTGATTGAGCGAGATTGCACGTGATTGCACGTGATTGAATGCGGGTTATTTGATTTGATTTCCGCCCAATAACCGCGATTGTCATGCGTGAAGGTTACGGGCGTTGTCTGATAGATCGTGGGTTGGTCAGACGCAGTTCGAAGATTAGTTTTTTTTGGAATGGGCAAGCTGGCAAGGTGTCAAGGCATAAAGGTGTCAAAGTGTCAAAGTTTCAAGGTGTCAAGGTGTCAAGCTGATTAGCTAGCTCAATACCTACTGTGCAGCACCAACCTTGAATCATTCAAGGGAAGGATTATTATGGAACACAACTTTCTATTGTATGGTGTAAATATTGTTACTGGCTGGTATTTCGGTGATGCTGGTAATAATACGGGTTTCCTATCCCTAGATTCCAGTATAAGAGAAAAATTTCTGCGGCCAATGAATTTTAAGAATATTTTAAATTAAGGCTATTTTTTTAAATATATTAACAATTCGTGTGAGACGAAATTTTACTATCATTATGAGACTTGAGTTTTGCGAGCGCTTATACATCTATTCCCCGATTGAGCCAAACTCTAAGCCGTGACTGGTATGAGTTTTTGGGTGGGGTAGGTGGTTAGGTGTTTTGGGGGGTGAGGCACCTGCACGTAGAAGACCGTAGGTCCTGATAATGACAGTGATATTGATAGTATCCAGCCCTGAACCGTGGGGTGTGTGCATGGGTGAGCAGCCGGCTGGTTGGGTTGGAATGTTAAGGGTTGTTTCACCTGCATGTTGAACCCAGAAGGGCTGAGCCACTCGAATCCGAAGATTGCCAGCGCGGCGCCCTGGATCGCGATTACGCCGACCAGGCACCAGGACGCCGTGTCGAACGGCTCTGAGGACGAAGAGGAAAATGCGTGAAAACTTGGCGAACCTCGCTTTGCAATTGCCTGCAAGGTCAATAGAATTCGAAGGGAATTCCTGCTGACAATATTGGCATAGGGATTGGCATTGGTGTGTATAACTGGATTGCTGAGCTTTTTACGATGCTTCTCAGACGATTTGCTTTGGTTTTTAGTGTTTTCATCTGATTCGTTCTTGTAAATTTGAGGAAGCAGACAGCAGCTGAGCGAAAAGTCAAAAAATCACAACTAGATAGATTAGCTACTGTTAATCCATCGTTTTGTTAAATTTTATTTTATTTAAACTTAAGGGCTCCTTATAAACCTTTCCATACGACCCATTTTTGACCATGCGCACACAAGTCGTAGCGTTACATTTCGAGACATTTAGAGACATTTAGAAAATGTAAATTTTCAGACAACGATAAAAGCAAACAAACAAACAAAGTGTGCACCATTATCTCGCTCTGCTCACCCAAGAACGCCGTCGGCGAGATGATCCCGGTTCGCTTTGAGACGACGATCGCGATGCCCGTCTCCATGTAGGGCACGGAGAAGTCGACGACGGACTCGCGCTCAGAGTTGATCATCAGCGACGTCATCACCATGTCTGTCTTCCGGTTGATCAGGTCGGCGATCAGGCCGTTCCACTTCCCGTTCTGTCGTGGAGGGCGCGAACGAGACAGAGAGAGGCGTTAGGTCGAAATGCACTGACTTCACCTTATGAAGGGTACCTTGTGTTTTGCTTGAAATACAGCTAAGATTCTTCGGTTATTTTAACTTAAGGGTTGCCGTTCTGCGTTAGAAGGTGTGTGTGTGTGTGTGTGTGTGTGTGTGAGAGAGAGAGAGAGAGAGAGAGAGAGAGAGAGAGAGAGAGAGAGAGAGAGAGAGAGAGAGAGAGAGAGAGGTGGTGGACCAGGCGTGAGGGCACAGGACACTGAATTCACCTTGAGAATAAGGATACCTGAGTTTCTGAACGAAATACAGCTTAGAGGACTGGTGTTTCCGTTCTCCTAACTCGAGGGTTTATGTGGAGGATGTGTTCATTATCTTGAAACTGGGAGTAGAAAATATGGGTAAGTCCGGTCGAATTAATAACTTTTAATTCAGAGTATGAGTCTGAGCTGGCAATAGCTAATCAGATGCAATAAATTCAAATCGATCCTCAAGTATTTCCAGACTCACCGAGTCTGTGGGATTGTTGTTTTTCTCGCGTAACTAAAAATCCCTCAAGACTCTCGACCGTTTCTACTCAAATTTTTTGCGATAGTTTTTCCCAAAAAAATGGTCCAACCTGTCAAAAAACAAGAAATCGTAGAACGGACAACTAATTGATGATCTCCGGTGAAACTTTCTCCGCCTCACAGTCTGCGAACTTTGCGCGAAGTTCGACTACAACACTACCGGCAAACACCGTCGATAGTTGTGCATTTTACAGGTTTTGCAAATGGCGTGACGTGACCAGGGGTTGTTCGCGGCTTTATTTCAGGGCTGTGGGTGGTGGAGGGTGGAGGGTGGAGGGTGGAGGGTGGAGGGTGGAGGGGGTGAAACTTTTAGTTGCTGCCGAGTTTAGTGCGGCTGTCTGCGTTCGGAGCTGCTAGCGCTGCTTGGAAATCGCCGGCGACTTTCTTGCTGTTTTTATCCGCTTATGCGGGTGGCTCAGTGCATCCTTGCATCTCAAAGGATTGGCGATGTTAACACTGTATGGCTTATGCCTTTTGGGTGGTGATGTCTCATAACATGGGTCTTTTAACTTGTCTCACCCTCAATTTCGAAATTATTTATGCATGATTAGAGCTCGTGTATAGAAATGATCTGCGTCGTCCTTAAAAGCATTAAGACAATCGCAGAACTATAGATTCACTATCCATTTCATAAACTCTGAGCTTAAGTGTGATTTGAGCTAATTGGCATGGCAACTGCCAATTGATATTTTGTGCATTGACATTTAATTGTTTCTGTGAGCTATCTCGCAACTAAGAGTTGAAAAAAATACTATATAGAACTACTACTATGACTGTTATCTTAACACAATCGTTATCAAAACTCCTGGCTACGCGTGGAGTCAGGTAAAGGACCTGCGCTATCCTCAGTGTCCGGGGATGACATTTTATATGGCCTGTCGATTTTGGCTACTTCTGATCCACAAGGTCTTAAATATTAAATTTAAGCAATATATAATGATAAAATTCATTCGTTTCCATAAATAGGTCAAATGACTACACAAATTTTGGCAACCTCATAAGCATACTGGCTTGCCAAGCCTGACATTAATTATCTTCTAAACACTTTTTTTTCGTCTTCTACTCCACCACCACTCACTTCGTCTTCTTCATAACCTCCACCAATCGTCCAATATTTCCTACTTCTCAACCTCCTCCAGTGATACTTTCCTTTACACCACATCCTCTTTTACCAAAACTTGTAATCCTGATAATAACTCTAATGCAGTAAAATAGCAATAGTTTGCTCACCACCAGCGTGCCCCACTTGCCGTCCTCGACGCGTACCAGCTCGTAGGTGAAGCCGAGCTCGTCAGCGAACTTCTCTAGTAGGTCAATGCAGAAGCCCGAGCAGCACTGGTAGAAGCTGCCGTTGCGGTGGGCCGTCGACTCGTCGATTCTAGAGTCCCCAGGGAGCAAGGCTGTCAGACTAGGGTGGCGAAGAACCGAGAGCCGGTAGCGTGGGGCACATGTCCTTAGGAGCTCCATTGAAATGTGATTGAGGTCAATTGATTTCATGTACCTATGTAACTTTGTATAGTTTCGGTGACTAAATTATTAATATATAAGTTAATAGGAGTTGATTTAAGGTTTCGATATTGAATGGTACTCGCGTTCTTGGCCCTGGCTATGACTTCACACGAACGATCCCATTTTGAAAGTCTACGACGTGTGCCTAAAAGTACAGTATTCGAAAATGTGGTATCTTAATATACTTTTCTTGACATCTTGGCAGTAAATCAGTAGATAAAACCGTCTCCACTACGCGACATTTGCGAAATACGGCAGAGGAATATAGATTATTGATGAGCGTAACGAGCGTAGCGAGTGAAGCGAAATCTTCAATTACACTTTACTGCTAAAAAAATCCGGAATGTTTTTTTTTTTTTTTTTTTTTTTTTTTTTTGTGTTTTTTTTTTTGTTTTTTTGTGTGTTTGTTCGCACGATTCCGGCCAAACGCCAAAACGGATTTCGATGAAAATTTACAAGGACCTTCGTTTTCTCTGAACTTAGATCTGCCACGTTTTTGAAGCAAATCGGACGAGTAAATTTTGTGTTATTATGTTTTTACGAAATTTTTCAGTTTTTCCAAAACACGTTTTGCACTCTAGAGGCCAAGTATCTGAATATAATTTGACGAAACTTTCAGGAAATGTTGACCCTCACGATTTAATGTTTGTGTAAAAATTTCATTGTTGTATGTTAAGCACTTTTCTTGAAAATGGCGCTTTTATGACGATTTTTTAGCGTTTTTTCAGTTTTTTGCAACTTAAGCCACTTTATCTTCAAGCGATGTCCACAAAATTTACTGTGTACATTATAAATCGTAAAAAGAATATACTATATTAATTTGAACCAAATCATTTGAATAGTTTTTCTTTAAATCGATTTTTACGTTTTGAAATATTCAAATGTCATTGAGAAAACTGCTTAATTCTTACTGGACACTAGGGGCTCTGCCCCTGCGGCCTCCGGCCGCCAACCCCCCCCCCCGACGTGCTTTGGGGCTTCGCCCCAAAGCACCATCAGCTCGGGGCCCCGTTGCAGGGGGCTTCGCCCCCTGTCGGTTTTACTTGTTTCTTGTGTTTATTTGTTTTTCGGTAATTGGTATTTTACCCTTCTGCCACGCTTACCAAACACTTAGTGTTTACCTTCATATTCACTGCTCAAATTTGAACTTACTGATGGCTATATGTTTTCGTGACTCCCCCCTCACCTTTCGTGAGGTATACAGAGGACCAGCATCAATTGATCACCCTGGAATGTATAATTTTCATGTGTTGCCGCACATACTGCTTCTACGTATTCCTTTCCTGACCCCGCCCGAACTCCCAACCCAACCTTGTTGAATGTTTCCGTTTACCTTTCCTGCCTTTTGTGGGTATTTTTTTGTCACTCCGGTTGTTGGTCTTTGACCCTTCTGCCACGCTTACTTAACACTTTGTGTTTATCTACATATAGTCAATGCTCAAACGTGAACTTATTGGTACTGCTGATGAAGGCTAAATATTTTCGTAACTCGGGTACACAGACGTCCGCCATCAATCTGATGATCCAAGAAAAGAGGGTTTTCATGTGTTGCCACACACGCTGCTTGTGGGTATTCCTTTACCCACAAACCAACCCAACCTTGTTGTATGTTTCCGTTTACCTTTCCTGCCTTTCGTGCTTTTTTTTTTTGGCACTCCCCCTTTCTCCCCCCCCCCCCCCCCCCCCCACTAATCCTACCTTTCCTGACCCCCCCCCCCCCCCCAACTTCCCAACCTTCCTCTGCGTATGGCCCTCTTGCAGGGTGCTTCGCCCCCTGTAGGTTTTATTTGTTTCTTTTGTTGATTTGTTTTTCGGTTGTTGGTCTTTGACCCTTCTGCCACGCTTACCTAACACTTAGTTAATATAACTTATAACTTATAACTTATTGGTAATACTGTTGATGGCTATATATTGTCATTACTCTGGTACACAGGCGTCCACCATCAGTTGTTGATCCAAGAAAAGCGAGTGGTGTGGTGTCGCCGTAGCAAAACAAAACAAAATGCATATGCCCGGCAAGGAATTTTTTATTATTCTAATACCTCAATTTACACACATTTACAATTTTAATTGTAAAGAAAATGATTGTAATTGCATGAAAGACCTCCTTCATTTTCTCTGTCTCTGCTTGTGTTGTCCACCAATAGCCGGATGTTGGGCCTGGTTAATCTACATGGTTTTCCTTCAAGTGTTAGCGCGACGTTGTTGACATGCACATTCGTACGATGGTCTGTACGTTTTGCATTTTGCGCATTGCCAGGAGCCCCTCCCCGCTCCCGGCTGCATGACAGACCTCCTTAATTTTCTCTGTCCCTGCTTGTGTTGTCCACCAATAGCCGGATGTTGGGCCTGGTTGATCTACACGGTTTTCCTTAACGTGTTAGCGCGACGTTGTTGACATGCACATTCGTACGATGGTCTTTACGTTTTGCACTTTTTGCGCTTTGCCAGGAGCCCCTCCCCGCTCCCGGCTGCATGACAGACCTCCTTCATTTTCTCTGTCCCTGCTTGTGTTGGTCACCAAAAGCCTGTTGGTAAGCCCGGTTTACCAACACTGTCCCCCGATGCGCAACTCTTTGCATAGAAGGCATATCTTTGTTGTTGTTCGTTTTGTCACGTTCGGTTTTGCTGTCGGATTTGTAGTTTCTCGATTGTGTATTGTTCTGGTTCGAGCGCGTGTTCCGGGAGCACGTTCTTGCAGAACATATCACTCAGCATCCTCAGGTCTTTGTGCATTGCCAGACACGCTTTTCCGTCTGGACTCGCGTATCCTTGTTGGTTTCTCGCGTGGGAATCAAACAGCCAGTATGTCCCATCGACCGCTCTGCCTATGGCCACCGACACAGACACCGCTGTTAGGATTCCGCAGGCCGCACTCGCGAGAAACGTGCTTAGGCCGGTGTGTAGGTCGGGCCAGGCGTTGTGGCGAGCGATGTTTTGCGGCCAGATCAGGCCGGAAACAGCAGTGTCGGCGTTTTCTTGTTTGTTTATCCATGTGTTCACTCCCGCGACGGATATGTGGTCGTGTAGTTCCTGTACCGTGAGATATTGCTCGTCCCTTGGCAGATTTCGCGCACTGAGGGTGTACAGTGCATCGCCGGAATCGAGAATTCTGTCCAGTGTGTCTTTTTGCCATGTTGATGGACACTTGTTGTTTGCTAAGGCGATAGCGCAGGCAGCCATTGCCGTGCATTGCCTTCCTGCGTTGACAAACTTTCTGGCAGCATCCCCCTGGTGCCACGAACCACGCACGATTCTGATGTTCGATTCGTTCCAGTCGCTTGTGTCCATCTGTTCGTCGTCTTCGTTCAATGCTCCAGCATCTGCGACAGTTAGCTTGCTGAGTGTCCGCTCGATACCCTCGTCGTCAGCCTCTCGTGGGTCACTGAGACGACCACCTTGCGAGTTTGGGGCCGCTGTTGACTTTTGCGGGGCATGGCTTTCTAGCACCTCTTTGTACACGATGTTCTTTGTAAAAGTGGTGTTGCATGACTTGATCAGCTTGCCCTGCGCCTCGTTGCTGGTGACTGCTAGGAACACTGAGTCGAGGGACCGAGCTCTTGACAGCGCCACGTAGAGCTGGCCGTGTCCGAACACTGGTTTTTCGAGGTTCACTCCCACGCGTCTCAAAGACTGTCCCTGGGCCTTGTTAATCGTCATGGCGAATGCCAGACGAATCGGGAATTGGCGCCTGATCATCGTGATCGGCAGGCCTGCGTCTGAGGGCGTGAGGTTCACTCGGCAGAGAAAAGTCCTGTTTCCTGCGCATCGTCCTCCGATGATCCGACAGTCGATCACGTGCTCGTAGAGTGCAACCACGCTTAGCCGGGTGCCGTTGCACAGGCCGGCTCGTACGTTCACGTTCCTCATGAGCATCACGACTGCGTGCACTTTCAGGCGCAGCTTGTGCGGCGGCATCCCAGACGGCGTCAGCGAGTTCAGGTACTCGACTGGATAGTCGGTGGTCAGAGCGTCGCCATCCTCGCCTTCGCCGACGTCCACTGAGTCAGCGCTGCAGTATTCGTGCACGTCGCCTTCGAGTCGCTCGAGAACAGTGTCGTTGATGTTTAACGACTCCGTGTTCTTCGGGCAGAGGATTGCGTGATCCTGCATCGCGGCCATCTCGGCAGCACTGATGCTTTTGCCGAAGACGGCGTCCATGACGCAGTCGACGACGCACTGGTCGGGCAGGGCGATTGTGTCTTCTGGCAGGTGGTGGTCGTTCGTTAGTTCGCCGTTTCCGACGCGCAGCAGCCACTCCACGAACTCGTCCTCTCCTTCGTTGGCGCGCATGTTCGCGCGCAGTTCGAGCGTGCGGAACAGGGCCCAATGTGTGCTGCGTTTAATGCACTGTTCGACGATGGTCGTTCGGTTGCCGTTGCGGACGACCGGAAGGCACTGGCGAAAGTCACCTCCAATGACGATCACCTTTCCGCCAAACGGTCGGTCATCGTTTGTCACGTCACGCAACGTGCGCTCGATCGCGTTCAGGGCCAGCACAGGCGCCATGGGCCCTTCGTCCAAGATGACCACCTTGGCCGCCCGCAGCGCAGCACCCTCGGCGGAGTTGGGCTTCACGCCGGACGTGCTGTTCTCCACGATCGGGACAGGCAGTCTGAATCGAGAATGGCAGGTTCTCCCACCCTTCAACAGCGTTGCAGCAATGCCAGTCCACGCGACGGCCACGGCTCGTTCACCTCTGGCTCGCAGCGCGCTGATCAGGGTGTTGTAGATGAAGGTCTTTCCACTGCCTCCCGGCCCGTCAAGGTAGAAACACCTCTGCTCGGTCTTCGGGTCATCGATTGCTGCCATCACCGTTTCGAATGCCACGCGCTGTCTATCGTTGAGCAGTTTCAAGTTTCCCTCGGCCTCTTCCCTTTCGGCGGCCTGATCGAACTGCTCGTCGACAGCAACGATGACCGGCAGTCGGGGCGCTGGCAAACCGAGTTCGATGTTCGTCAATCGGTGCAGGGCGAGTACGGACTGGATGGCGTTCAGTGCCATCTGTTCTGACTCGACGGGGTCGTGGTCACGGGCGAAGTCTTCGCAGAAATCTTCCTTGAAGCGCTCCCAGAGTGACAGCGGGCTAATCGGCTGGCAGAACGCGCAAATCACTGCAAACAGTTGCCGCAGTTCGTTTGGCATTTGCACTGCAACAGCCTCCTCGAGACACCTCTGCCACTCGTCGTCGTCCATGAGCAGGTTGCGCGCGATGGCAGCCTCCTTGAAGGTGCCGTACACAACGCCGTGGTGCGTGCGCACGTCTTCGAAGGACGTCGCGCCTGTCACGTGCAACAGGAGCAGACGCAGGTGGTATCGCTCGATCTGGCGCGGCGACACGGAGTACATGCGGGCGATGATGGTGTTCGCCCCTCGCTTGCGCGTTGCCCACGTGCGATTGAACACGTAGTGGTACGGGATGTCGGTGTACTTGTGTTGGCGTGCTGTTGGGTTGTTCCGATTCAGGTCGAACCACGCTGTCAGTGTTGTCAGTGCAGTGCTGCCGCGTTCTGCTGCAGCTACTTCGTCTCCGGGCCGGAACGTGACTGTGTGTTCTCCCTCGAGGTGGATCGCGAGTCGGATGATGCTGTGCGATTTATCGTGCATTGCAAATCCTAAAATGCGCCACACTGCCTCTTGGGGGCTGACATAGCGCGAGTCGATGTAGTTCGACACTTCGTCCCATACCAACACGGGCTTGGCCCCTTGCGCCGGACGCTCGCCATGTTCACACTCGGCGGGAACAGAGACGCGCAGCTCCACCCTGGCACAGTCGTGTCCCTTGTAGACGTACTTGCACAGGTACTTGACTGTCTTCGCCGAGCCACAGTGCACCACGTTCAGGTGGCAGTCGTACTTCGAGCTCAAGTACTTGTTGTAAGGCACAATGTCCCGGTTGTCGACCACTTTTCCTGTCGGAGTCATGTACATCCGTCCGTTGTCTCTCCGGCGATAGACGGTGAAGCCCCCTTCGTTCACCACAGTCTCCTCTGTGAACAACTTTGGGAACTTCTTCTTGCATTGCCCGTCCTCCATGCACACTGAGCGTGGATTCCGCGCGCCGCACGGGCCGTGAATCATTGACGACACGATGGTCTTTTGTAGTCTCTCCTCGGTCACCGGGTCAGGCAACTCGGCGCAGATGAGTGCGTCGATCTGCTCTGGTGTGCGGATCTTGTCCTCGTAGCGCAGGATGACCAGGATGTGGGCGTGGGGTAGTCCTCGTTTCTGGAACTCGACCACGTGGAAGTGCGCCAGGGGCACGCCCATCACGTGCTTCGTCGTGATGTCGGCCATCAGTTCTTTGAGTTTCATTTGGAAAACTCGTGCGGTGAGATCGGGTCGGTCCTCCGCCCTTTCATACGCCGCGAGGTTGTCCTGTATTTCTGGCCACTTCGGGTTGCACGTCATCGTCACGAAGAGATCTGGCTTGCCAAACTTTGTCACGATGCTCATAGCGTCTTGGTACAGTTGTTGGCAATGTCTGGGACTGCCAATGAAGCTGGATGGCAGTATCACCATTTTGCCAACGTCGTATCCCTGCCGCTCGGCCCTGTGCTCGATGTGGTCCATAAGGCCGCGATACAGCTCGGCACGCAGTGTTTTTTGGTTCTTGATGATGAATTCAAGTCGGTTGCCCTCCACCTTGATGTACGCGTCTACCATGAACTGCTGCGTCAGCTTGCCGGCGTGCAGCACGGGGTTGAAGGCGCCGGCGCGCTCCTGGAGTCTGTAGCTGTAATACTCCATCAGCGTGATGACGTTGTGCGCGGATTGTTTGGTGTGCGGCATGTCTCTTTGGAAGCCGGCTTCACCACGTGGAAACAGCAGGGCGTAGCTCAGTGGGTCCGTGGATGGCGACAGGACGGACAGCTGTTCGAAGTAGCCGCTTCGCGTGTGGATGCGAATGTCGCGGCCGAGCGTAGGCATTCCACCGTCTACGCTCTGGTACACCACAGCCACTTCGAGCGCTGTCGGGTGCTCGAAGGTTCGACGCTTGTCTTCGACGACGCGCAGCTCTACTCTCGTGTCTGGTCGACCCTCGGCCGTGGCACGGACGCGCTCCTCAGCCTCCACCTGCCCCAGGGTCTTGAGCCCTTGGGCGAAAGGGTTTACTTCGCGAATCATCGCGTCCAGCTCGTGCAGCAGGTCGGGCAGCAGCTTCGTGTTTTCGCGCCTGTCGACTCGATGTGTCTGCGCTTGCTCGGCGTCGAGGAAGTACAGGTGTGAGTAGAGCGGCTTCTCCACCCCTTGGCCCATGTGCGCTATCCTGTGCTGAATGTTTCCGTGAACACGGAAACAATACGTGCCACGGCCCTTCGGTATTTCGGTCTTGGCACCGACCGACGCGAAGGAGAGCGAACTGTTGTAAGACCGGATGTTCTCACGGAAGTTCCTCGAGTGGTAGTGGCCTCCCGTGAGCAGTTCGAACATGAAGCCGGGGTACGGGAGCAGTGGCTCGAGCTTGACGTTGCCCCTGTGGCAACATGTCGCGAACTGGCGGTTGTTTGTCTTCCAGCCGGCGGGCCTTTCCCCTTTGTAGTGCAGAGCGCTGCACTCGTCGCACACTTCGTTTTGGTTCCCGCTGTAATGCTGCAAGACGTCAGCCACATCTTGTCTTGTGGCTTCCAAGTGCGTGGGGGCCAGGTCCACCGGCGCGAGGTCGGGCTCCATCGCTTCATCCTCGGTTAGCTGGTGTTGTTCGCGTTCTGCCTCTTCGGCACGATCGCTGGCTTCCTCCTCGGCGCGCTGGGTGGCTTCCGCTTCAGCTGCCGCCAGCCGGTCCCCTGCCTCGGCGTCGCGACGTCGCCGCGCTCGCTCCCGCAGGCTAGCTAGGCGCTCGGCATGCTCGGCTGCAGTCGCGTCCTCTCGCAGTGTCCGATCGTGAGCGGCCGTCTTGGCCAGGCGCGCTGTCCGCTGGGCCTCAGTCTCGGTCTCCATGCGCTGTCGCTTGTAGCTTGCCGACTGGTCCAGCCGCTGGAGTCGCTGTTCCTCGAGCTCTTCCTCCCTGTGCCGGCGCTCTCCTCCGGCCTTCTGAGCGAGTCGCTCGACATGCTGGGTCTCGGTCTCGGTCTCCCTGCGATGGCGCTCTTGCTTTGACAACTGAGCCAGCCGCTGGAGTCGCTGTTCCTCGAGCTCTTCCTCCCTGCGGCGGCGCTCTGCTCCGGCCTTCTGAGCGAGACGCTCGACATGTTGGGCCTCGGTCTCGGTCTCCCTGCACTGGCGCTTGTAGGTTGCCGACTGGTCCAGCCGTTGGAGTCGCTGTTCCTCGAGCTCTTCCTCCCTGCGGCGGCGCTCTCCTCCGGCCTTCTGAGCGAGACGCTCGACATGCTCGGCCTCGGTCTCGGTCTCCCTGCACTGGCGCTTGTAGGTTGCCGACTGGTCCAGCCGTTGGAGTCGCTGTTCCTCGAGCTCTTCCTCCCTGCGGCGGCGCTCTGCTTCGGCCCTCTGTGCGAGACGCTCGACATGCTCGGCCTCGGTCTCGGTCTCCATGCGCTGTCGCTTGTAGCTTGCCGACTGGTCCAGCCGTTGGAGTCGCTGTTCCTCGAGCTCTTCCTCCCTGCGGCGGCGCTCTGCTTCGGCCCTCTGAGCCTGACGCTCGACATGCTGTGTCTCGGTCTCGGTCTCCCTGCGATGGCGCTCTTGATTTGTCCACTGGGCCAGCCGCTGGAGTCGCTGGTCTTCGAGCTCTTCCTCCCTGCGGCGGCGCACTGTTTCCGCCTTCAAAGCCAGGCGGTCGACGCGCTGTGCCTCGGTCTCGGCTTCTCTGCGCTGGCGATCGTAGCCAGCCATTCGCGCGAGGCGAGCACGGCGTTCGTCCGCGGACTCGCTCGCTCTACGCAGACGCGCCTGCTCTGCCACGACAGCGAGGCGCTGGCGGCGTTGTCTGTCTGGCTCGTCGTCCGGGCGTTGGCCACAGGCATTGTCCGGTCTCTTCTCGGCGTGCGCCTGGTGTACCGAGACATCGTGCGAAATAGAAGTAATATAGGGGATGACGCTCACAGATTCGGCCGCGGGTCGTCCTTCGAGGGGGTCGACGTCGGGCTCGGCAAGGGGCGGCAAAGCGAGCGTTGTCGACGGCGCAGTGGCATTTAGCTCTCCTGTCGCGTGCTTGGCAGCTCGCTTGGCCCGTGCCCTGTCGGCCGCTGCCTTCTTCGTTTCTTCGTCGCTCGTCCGCGTTCGTTTGGCCTGGGTCAGGCGAGCACGTTTTTTTGCCGGCATCTGTAGTTGTATGATGTGTTTCCAGTATATATCAGTATACAGCTATATTATATACTTTCTTAAGGGAAAAACTCGATTTCAAACACTATAAGATTCCTAGTGGAAAAGTCGCGGAAAAACTCACAGTAAAACTCGTTGGAAATCTCGCAGAAAAATTTGCTGAAAAAAAAAATCAACTTCACAGTGCGATTAATTTTGTAACTATAGATACATTTAGTCGCGCATTGTTGCCAATTGTTGCCTCCAGAGGCGTTGAATTGCTTCGAATTGTGTTTCGACATTTGGCGAATTTCATCGCTATGGAAATTATTTTGCGCCTGTATTTTCCTTGCTGCCTGCATTATTGCCTCCAGAGGCGATGACTTTTGGCCGAGTGAAATGGCGTGTGTTTTTCGTTGTTTTTTACATCAATCCGCGCTCAAATCGCTTCGCGAGTGTTGCAGAGCTCAAGTCCCAAGTAGTAGGAACTTAACGCGACATTGTACAAACGTTTTCATTGCGTTTTCGCAATTTCGCTGGCGATTTACGCGGTGCAAGTTACATGGTCACATGGCCACATCGCCACATCCCCACATCCCCACATAGCCACATCCATGAGTACAATTGTATCGTGGCAACGGGAAATAGGGATTTTATATAAGGTGGATAAGGTGGATGATGATTGAAGGTTGATGTTTACTATGTTTGCTGTTTGTTTGCTGCTTTTCGCGAACCAACGCGAAATTGGTGTCATAACGCGCAAAGTTGACCAATGTTCGCGAATTCTCGATACCGACGCCTTACGAAAACAAATCACAATATCGTCAGTAATTTTCAGATTCATTTTTACTTTCAATTAAATGTGCTCAAAAAAAAAGCTCAATGTGTATGATCAGTTGCGCAATCACGGGACTTCCCCGAAATGCGGCTGCCTGTAGCGAGCCCCCTCTCTCCATGATGATTTATATGCACTTGGTGGGGTCATGTGTTTTTGGACAAAGTACTTCAAAAACAGACCACAGCGCTCATCTAGCTGTCAGCGTTGAACGCAACGAAATAAGTTTAAGAAATTCATACATTTGACGGGAAATAATGTCAAGATGAGCGCAATTTTACCATGCTACCAACGGACATGCACTTTTCAATATCTTCCAAAATGCCCACACCGCAAGTCGGGAGTTTTTGCGAAAAGACCCCCCCCCCCCTCCCCCCACCACCAAAAAAGGGCCCAATTTCGGGCTGGCTAATTTTAAGTCGTGGATTTGTAATAAAAATAGATGCTCAAATTTGGTGGTTGAACCCCCCCCCCCCCCCCCAAAAAAAAGGGCCCATTTCGGCCAAACCATAGCGAGACCCCATAAGTGAGGTGTAGAATGTTGGATCGAGTTCGATTTCAATGTTTCATATTGATAGGAGCATAATTGCTAAGTGTAGAGTCGCATGTTTTTGTTTTTGTGAAAAGACCCCCCTAAAAGGGCCCAATTTTGGGCTGGCGGATGTAAAATTATAGGTTTGAATTAAAAATGAACACTTTTACACGGTTACAAATTTTTAATTCTATGTGTCCAAATTTGACCGGTGAACCCCCCCAAATAAGGGCCCATTTTGGCCAGACCGAAGCGAAACCTCAACAGTGAGTTGTATAATGTGTGATCGAGTGCGTTTCCAGAATTTCATAAAGTTAGGAAAATAACTGCCAAGTGTAATCGCAAGTTTTTGTTTCTGCTAAATGACCCCCTCAAAAGGGCCCAATTTTGGGCTGGCTGATTTGAAAATTTCAATTTGAATTGAAAATGGTCGCTGCTACACGGGTATAAATTTTCAATCCTCCAAGTCCAAATGTAGGTGAACCCCCCCAAAAAAGGGCCCATTTTGGTCAAACCGCAGCGAGACCCCCTCGTTGCACCCATTTGTGATGTATCGAGTGCGTTTCCAAAATTTCATAAAAATAGGCTGAGAACTTTAGGCGTGCATAGACATGTCTGAAAGTGATGAAAACACACCGAACCACAGGGATAATATTAGTATAGGGATGTTAAATTGATCATAAAAGCCTCTAGGCTATGCGCACACGCAATATAATTGCGTTGAGGGTGAGCGTAAATATTACGCTCATCCACAACACGATTATATGAGTGTTCGCATAGCCTAGTATTATAGGATGTATTGCCGTTTAGGACTAACATTTTTTTGCGTGAAAGATCACCCACCCCCCCCCCCCCCTCCCCCCAACACCAACCCAAAAAAGAGGGCCCCTTGGATACGTTTGCTGACTGCCTTTTGAGTCTTAGATCCGCCCCTGCACCTGAGTGAACCCCCTACGCTGGCACCGCCTGTGTGATATCTCACCTGAGTGAACCCCCAGCCGACGGCAACGCTGGCACCGCCTGTGTGATATCTCACCTGAGTGAACCCCCAGGCGACGGCAACGCTGGCACCGCCTGTGTGATATCTCACCTGAGTGAACCCCCAGCCGACGGCAACGCTGGCACCGCCTGTGTGATATCTCACCTGAGTGAACCCCCAGGCGACGGCAACGCTGGCACCGCCTGTGTGATATCTCACCTGAGTGAACCCCCAGGCGACGGCAACGCTGGCACCGCCTGTGTGATATCTCACCTGAGTGAACCTCCAGGCGACGGCAACGCTGGCACCGCCTGTGTGATATCTCACCTGAGTGAACCCCCAGCCGACGGCAACGCTGGCACCGCCATCTTCCGTCGGTTCGTCTTGACCCGGGATCGGGATCGGAGCCACGATGTCGGTGATTTGGAATGGGGAGCTCAGCTGAGAAGTATAATTAAGGGTAATCATCTTCATGGCAATTATTAGAGAGCTCTGGGCTTCGCGAACACTAAAATGATTTAAATCTCTATCAACATAAAATTATAGAACGTTTCCATCAAACGTTTTATTTACTACTAGAATACCTTCTAGCTATTTACCAAATAAACTTTTTGCACAGGTTTTTTAAGAAAGCAGATAGAAGTTAAGGTAAATTGGTGGCTGCATAACTTATCAGGTATAATGTTGGTACAAGGGCTTCGCGAACGCTCAATCTAGTCGCGTTGTAGATGAGCGTACTTATTTAGTGCTAGGATAAGATTTAAGACCTACAAGAATATGAAGGTAATCGCACCTAAACCTTCCGCTTGAATCTCGAGGGATTAATTGATGAGCGTAACGAGCGTAGCGAGTGAAGCGAAATCTTCAATTACACTTTACTGCTAAAAAATTCCGGATTTTTTTTTTTTTTTTTTTTTTTTTTTGTGTGTTTGTTCGCGCTCTACAGGCCAAACGCCAAAACGGATTTTGATGAAAATTTATATGGACCTTCGTTTTCTCTGAACTTAGATCTGCCACGTTTTTGAAGCAATTCGGACGAGTAAATTTTATTTTATTAAGTTTTACGAAATTTTTCAGTTTTTCCAAAACACGTTTTCCACTCTAGAGGCCAAGGATCTCAATATAATTTGACGAAACTTTCCAGATATGTTGGCCCCCACGATTTAATGTTTGTGTACAAATTTTATTGTTGTATGTTCTTGGAAATAGCGCTTTTAAGACGCTTTTTTAGCGATTTTGCAGTTTTTTTGCAACTAAATCAACTTTAACTTCAACCGATTTTGACAAAATTTACTGTGTGCATTATAAATCGTAAATGGAAGATACTGTGTTAATTTCAAGCAAATCAATTGATTAGTTTTTCCTTAAATCGATTTTTACGTTTTGAAATATTCAATGTCATTGAGAAAGCTGCTAAATTAACGCCGAACATTTAAACTTGATCATAAAAGCCTCTAGGCTATGCGTACACGCAATATAATTGCGTTGTGGGTGAGCGTAAAAATTACGCTCATCCACAACACGATTATATGAGTGTTCGCATAGCCTAGTTTATTTGTAAATACTACTAAGTACAAAGAGTTGTTAATTTTATACTCTCAAACTGTTCATGCAATGGAAATATAGTTAAGGCAAACAAGTGAAGAGCGTACAAGACCAAGTCCAAGCTGGAAGGCTAAAAATGGCTTCAAGAGAAAAATAATTGGCTGTGAATTGGTTTATTGTGTCCACTCTTCTCGTGAAACCTTGTTTCAAGGTCAGATAGAGTCAAACTGGTATCGCCCCTGAACGCAGCCTGCAGTGCAAACACGGCACATCCACTGTAAACGAGTTTCGTTCGTCACTTGTCGTTTATGAATAAGAAATAATGCGACCGAAAAAACTTTTTATGTTATTCAATGTATCCACTTGCTGTCACGTGGTCTCTAATCTGATAAAAAAACGGCGACTTTCCTTCGATCGGAACGTTAAGTTTCTCTCGTAGTGACTGATTATCATATTTGATTTTGCCTGATTTCCATATGAGTGAAATGCTGAGTACAAGAACGACTGCGGCTTTCTTGAATTACCAGAAGAAACTAGATGCGAGTTCGCACTTCGTAGGAAACGCCCTCCCAACGAAAAGTTGCGTTTTCAAATCTCCTGGCAACAGGCAGACATAATTTTACCGGGCACACTTGTCGAATTCACCCCCAATAAGACATTTTCCGCGAATGATCCAGAAAGTTAACGCAGGTTTCGTTCCCTTTGGGGAATACATAATGTTTCACCAGCAGCAACCTATCCGTCATTTCGCACACGACTTTCAAGTCGATCCACGCGCTCGGTCGACTAACTTTAGCCCGGCAGACAGCGAGATAAGAAGATCACAGAGGGACCTTATCCTTCTTGTACCCGCCATAAAGTGGCCTGTTCCTTAACCTCTCCCCAAAGAGTGACCATCAATCCTCCATGCGCGCCCGGGTTACGCCCGGGTGCACAGCGAACTCGTCACGTAGGACGGCTACGTTGACGTTGACGACGATTCGCCTCGTGAACTCCGACCGGGGAGAGTTAAAACCGACGACTGTATCGCTTGCGAAAATATGACTCGCGTTAATTTTTGATATCGATGGCTGGTATTTCGGTGTAGATGCTACAGGAAATAATGGGGTTATTTATGTTATGAGCGTTGTAAGATGTGTAGAGCAATTTCCTTGGTTCTTTAGAGCATTGGACAATAACTAAAGGAGACAAGCGTTTCATGAACTCTTCCTTTCTGCAACGGTTACTTTTACAGTTAAAAGTATAAAATATTGTCGTATTAATGCGCTGGATACATAAAACTCCGAGTTAAGTACTTTCTATAAAAATGTCAAAACACACAGGAACAGGAGCGACTAGGGGAAAAAAGGTGGAGGCGCAGGATCGTAAATAGTTTTCCCGGGCTCGGAAAAATTGGCCTCAGAGCAGCTGAAGAAAATGAGATTATTACGGCTTTTGTTCTTCTATGAGCCGAGGATTTTTTTTACCCACGAGACTTGGTCGATTGAGTTTAGGTTAACGTTGTGAAAGAATATCAGATTTAGTATCCCTTTTCCTGCTCCAAAATAAGGAAACATAATTTCATATGTTTAAATTTTTTTCTTGTTGTGAGTTTGTGATTCGCATAGCAATCCATTATACCCTTTCACAAATAATCAGCAAATACGTCCCATTTTCATCGACCGTCAAGGGATAGGATCCCACATTGTTTCCATTAGAGTTACACTAAAAAACAAAAATACACTAGACGTGCACAGAAAACCATTTCCCCCCCTGCGAAGCGTAGAAAAATTCACCTGGAAACGTATGCCCTTCTACCGAATTGGGAAACGGCCATAAAAGTTGCCATACACTCCCCGGAGTGCGATTCAAGACACTCTTCTCCCACATCTCCAGTGACATTTTCTTTACGCCGCGTTTAGAATTTCAAAGTCTGCCGCTCCGAATAAGAAATACAACGCCCAGTTCTCTCCGAGTTTAATTAAGTAAAACGTGCGCTTAACGTGCAACGAAATTGCGCGTTTAAACATCGCGTGCACTTTCAAGTGGTGAAATGCGGAAGATTTGCTCTCCTCTGCAGCCTCCGCCCGCGCTCCTGCCGACGACGCGGTCTGTCCGATGCAGAACATGGCCACGAATAGCAGAACATGCGAACAATGCACGGCGAGGTGAACAATGATTCTGAATTAATTTAATTATCGCTGTGTATAAATTGGTGGAGGCGCGCCCTCGGTTGAGGAATTTAGCAGTTAGAATACATAATTTCTATCGCTAAACGGATGTAAATTGTGTTTTTTTTTTGGTATTGTTGATGCACGTATGGGGCGGTGGTGCGAGGAGCTGAGTTGTAAAGAACGTCATCTGTGCACAGCTTCCAGGTGGTGTCCAAACAAAGGGTGGGCTCTAGCGCTTTGGTGGATGATCTGTTTTATTTCTCGGTTGGCTGTTGAATTGGCGAAACAGCGGGGTTTTCAGTGAGAAGTGAGTAATTGGGTAATTTTGTTGTCTAATCAGTAAAAGACTAGTCGGTGAAACCCCTTGTGCGAGATTGGCGAACGAAAATAAACCATTGGAGCTTAAATCTATAGTTGTAAATTAGAACCACTTGAAATAATAGTATTGCAATTACTACATAGACTAAACGATGTCTGACATGTAGAGCTGTTACTCTACAGAAATGTTATTTGGAACTCGTGGATTTGATATTGATACAAAAATGTTTTTGAATATGTCTGCTCTGTCCGCTCTATCCACACATATTGGTCGCTTCTGGAAACGGATAACTTTATTGACTCAATGGCTAGACGTGACAACGCCTCAAACGCAACCCTTAAACGCTGTCTTCCATGGCTCCCAGAGCGTTTCACTCAACACTGTCTCCATGTCCCACAAGGGTTCTCAATGCTTTTATCGAGAAGCGGATTCTTATACGCTGTTCTAGTGGCTAGTCTCAAACAAAAAACAAGTGATGAGGGTATTTTTTGCGTTTAAAATTCACAAAAGAGCATCAAAAGTTCGATTATGTACAAAACATGGCGCCTCCATCCATGAACTAGACTTTTTTCACGTTTCAATTACATTCGACCGAACATTCCACTCAAGCTTATGCACAGTTAGATGCTGCGTTGAATTTCCACTAATGCAATTGCTGTTTTTGAAGTGCGGTTCTGCTTGTTTTGAGTTTCCACTAAACCTGCCATTTCTGTCAGAAAAGCATTGTAGTTTTTATCTCGGATAGCTCATGGACCCTTAAACAGGACGCAATATTGCCTGCCTCCTCATTTAATACTTCAGCCTTAGATTACTTAAGGGGCATTGCTTTTGCTACCATTTTGAATCAAAGTTAATACATCATTTAAATGACACTTTCATTTTTGTCTTAAAATATATAAGCAGCTTTCCACAAAAATGTTCTTCAAAATAGAAAAATGATTTCCTTAACCATATTCAATTCTTCACAACTTGATCGACAAGATCTTGAACGTGCATTCATTTAAAATCACTGGCACATTAGTTTCAACGCCCCTATTCACGAACGCAAGCAGCCACAAACATAACAGCCCCTCCGCTAAATAACGAACGCATCAAAAATCTCCGCCATTTACCGCTGGCACATCGCCGCGTTTCCGTACAACGCAAAAAAATTCCCACAGTTTTTGGACTGGCAAGACCCCCGGGGACAAACATCAAGATCAAAGAGCCCCAGCATCCCGTTATCGACCGGCGACACGAGGGATGATAATGTACCTAGCCTCACCCAAACCCCGTTTTAAACTACCCCTGCTAGCCTGGTCGTATACGTTTCATGCACCAGCTACCTCCGAGTGCAAGGACTACGAACCAATTTACTGCTATTAGCACTAAAACTATCGCAGTTTGACACTACTTTACTGCTCCTCTTTGTGACACTTTGTTGCCGGTAAGAAGCCTTGATTGCTGCATATTGCGTTCTCTGCTTGCGAGATGAGCAATTCGAATACAAGCGTTCTTGATTATATTAAATAATAATTTTTTATCGTTTGTTACAAAGGAAAAATATATTCCTGCTTCTGTGATGCCTGCATATGTTCACCACTAACAATATGACACAGAAATAATCAGTATGCTAGCGAACTGTATTATCTCAAATCATTGTTTTTAATCGTTTAGATTGAAGGCACATCGATTAAAAACTGATCCCTTAGTAAACAAGCGCCGCTCAAGGCTCAAAAACTATGATAGTTTAAGCACGGTTTAAGTGCTTTGCTAGCTGCTGTCAGCTGGTAGTTTCCCGTTAAACGCCCCAAGAACGATGCTGTGTGCGCCAACCTGCTATTATTTACCATGCACAGTCGTGTCTATTTGCTTTTCTGTTTTTCGCAGTTAACTTTGCTGTTAATCATTACATCGATACGCCCAGCTCAGCTCTAATTGAAAACTTCCAATTGGCTGGGTAATTTGCAATTAGTGTGTCGCTTGATCGTGGGAGCTACAGTGCTTTCTGTTCAGATATATAAGTGATAAAATGGAAATGGAAAAATTCCTTGAATAATGTCCACCTCTTTTTGCTGCATGAATGAGAGCAAATATATTAAAAGTGATAAAGGTATTACCATTATAAAGTCAGTGCTCCAAAAATGTCAAGCCATGCACGGATTTTAAAAATAAAAATGTGTGATTTTGTCTGCTCACTTTGTCATGCTGCCCTAGAGGGGTAAAGATCTAAAACCTCACGAAATTTTAGCGAGCTGTGAGCCAAATAAAATAAGCCAGATGTAAAGAACTCCACAAGACCCTTAAGTACAGAAATATATGTCAAAAAAACAGCATTTCAGTGGGACACAATAAAATTAGTGCACCCATTTCTTGGCAGAAATTCCACGTAATGTGTCTATAACTATAACTCGCGCGGAATCCGCGTAACATTTTATAGGTTAATGGTGGATTGTTTGAAACACGGTACATGGTTGCATTTTGGACTAACTGCACACTGCCTAAAGCACCGCGCATTGAAATGGGGACGTGAACTAGCCGATATCGTCATTGCATGCATAAGGTCGGTCGGGCAATGTAATTAGTGTGATTGCAGTGCACGGGGGGGGGGGGGGGGGGGGGGGGGGGGGGGGGTCCGTAATCTAGACTTCACGGATGCGGCTTGGACCACGGTGGCGCAGCATGAAGTGTTTCGAGAAGAACACACGAGAGGCTTATCAAGGTGAAATTAATTAAGGGTCACACAGCTAATCTGCATATTAAATCACATCTAAATGATGTCAACCAATCGGTTGTCTCTGTTTTCCTCATAACTAATTGTAAAAACGACCCCAATTAATAGTTTCAATTAGCAGGTAGTATACATTTTGATGCAATCACACGTCTAACTACTAAAAGTAGAACTTTGTTGTTTAATTGTTGTTGCAATTAATTCAACATTGCCTGAGAACTGTCAAGTGAAATTGTTTCACCAATTTACGCTGGGAATCGTCTGAAAACGTCCCCACTCCTGGGTGTCGTATCCCACAACTTTTCGCGCATACGAGACGAGACTCAATCTCCATTGGTGCCGACGAAGCCGTTAAAACCGTCGCTCTATAGGTGTGAAAAAGACATGAGATAACCTAGTTCGTACCGGGGACAAAGGTGTGTGGACGCAAGAAATGCAAGCGCGCTGGTACCGCTCAATATGTAAGCTACCCGCGATCTTGATTGCTGGAAGCAGGATTCAGTACACACGTGTGGGTCGTGAGAGAGGGTGTTCATTTTCTCCGGTTTCCCGCTATTGAATGTCGAGCTGTAATGGATCACAATCACAAACCATGATGAATAAGCGCATGATTTGGGTAGAGAATCCTTAAAAGCCCCTTGAGAAAGCAAATATTGTGAATATAGTGAATATTGACGATTGACCGTTCAATTATAATTGATAATAGATAACAATGTGAAATATGTCGTTAAATTATAACAGTAAGTAAGACCGATGCAAACACAGCTCTCACAGGACAAACAGCAGACTTGTTTCAAAACCCGCATTCAGTAGTTACAATGAACAATGAACGTTTAAAGGGTATGCAAAATAAGGGATTACATAAAACTCTGCTGATAAGTGCGAGTGAGACGGAGCTGGCTTGATTGCTGCCGCTTGGTCATCTCCGCATTTTAACGACTGGCGCCGCGGATGCTGGCTGTAGCACAGAGTTAGCTGTAGTATCAGCAGCAGCATCATCAGCAGCAGCAGCAGCAGCAGCAGCAGCAGCCGCCGCAGGGCGTTCATACGAGTCCACCAGGAAATTGGGCCGCGTTAAATGAGGACAATAGACGGGGGGGGGGGGATGAAATTGTTCTAGTAACCTCAGCGGCGGCTACAGCAGGGATGCTGGCGAAATGCGGACGCCAAATGCTATCGTGGCCGTTTCGTTTGGGCGGATTTGTGCTTGTGGCGTACGATTTCCATCTCTAAGATTGGGGGCATAAGTTCTAAGATTTTGAAATTCTAGGACATTTGTCTCGTTTGGTTATGGATTTGGAGTCAGGTGATAATTGGACGGACGGATGGATGCATGCAATTGGTATGATCAAAGATGAGGCAAAGGAAAGAGGCGAGAAAGACAGATCCAAATTCGGTTGACAAGCGAAAATTTTCGTTTACAAATTCGTTGTCAGGTAATTAGGATCATGTTATTCGCGTTTGAGTGCTTAAATATTTTCAGCGAAAATTCGTTCCATTCATCAGAGAAATGGTATGAACGAAATGAAGCTATTTAATGGTCTTTTGAATTATACACTTTAAATTTCGTGCTTAGCAAATACGAAAGTATTCTCGTGGACAAAGAGTACCTTCCTCTAACGTCAAAAGTCAACATTTACAGATTCAGAAAATAAGTTTGCATCGAAATAATCTTAGCAGTCACACGCTGAGCTTTGTCATCTATAATGCCATCGAGAAAGACAATGAATGTCAGTACAACCGTTCGCCACTGATTCTGTCGTCATTCCAAACACACCCCCCCCCCCTGGATCCATACCCAGCCCTTCCGTGCCAACCGTGAAATTTTCTCAGCCCCCCCACATTCCCCCCATTGTGGTAAAAGCGCCAATCTTGCCGATTGTTTTTGCTTGGCCGAGCACGCTGCGGTTGAGATCATTGTATCTCATCCTAATACATTCAAGACGATGGAAAATCACGTGGATATCCCGCATTTTGTCACAATTCCAATCCATAGCGAGGGCCGGGGGAAATTTACAGCGGTAACTGCATAAATCATTGGAAAAGTCGACGCGAAATACAATCTGTTAGTTGTCACGTGTAAATCCGGGACGCCGGTGTTTTATTTTTTTCCCTCGGTGCATTTTAATACATAACATGATCGCATTGGGTCGTCTTTCTGAAGTGTTATCGTGCATCTGTGAGATTTCGAAGATTTCCTGGAAACGTCAAAGAGATGAGACGCGGCCATATCGATTAAATACTGGGGTAGTCATGTTTAGGATAGGAAAATCCCTCGCTGCTTGTTTTTCCTCGATGATCAGAGAGTGTCACGGAAAACTAGATTACCTGGGGAGACAAGATCATGAGTTGTAATGATGAGGTTCGTCGTGTCATCGCATTGCACTTCCATTCCATTCTCCTCTGTAATGACAGATATTAGTTTCGCCGTGCTCATGAAGCAAAAAACAATGCCAATGGTGTTTGTTCTGGGGCGGCGTCCCTGCTGTCTTTGTTTGATAGTAATTTGATTTCCTTGAATGGGGGTCGTATGTGGCCTACTTAGTAAGCTTCTTATCTCTTGATGGGACTTAGTATAAAGAATGACTGATTAGGAGAATCATATGGAATTGCTTACTTTCTATACACTTGTTGTATTATCCCTTTTTTCCCTGGAAGTGGTATAAGTACACTCTTTTATCATTTTTCTAACCGCAGATGTTATAAGATACCTGTCAGAAAATATACACTGAGTATTAAGTAAAAAGCGATTTATATTTGAAAGCGTTAGAGTTGCCTATCCAATTGCAAAAAAGATCTTTTCTCTCGGCTTTTAGGCCACCTTTCTTCCGAACGGTCGCTCAAGAAACTAGATTAGCATGGCTGAGACGCGATCTGTGGAGTCAGTTCTCCGTTCCTCATGGATCTTTAATTATTGTCATCGCGCGAAGTGACACCCTTACTGCGAGCACCGCCCATTCGTTATCCAAGCAAACGTTTTAAATTCTAACTCTCAGCGAACATTCTTTTCTCGAGCTAATTAGAATATGGAAGAGATTTATCTAGTCATCCGAGACTGGTAATTTTTGTGAATGTCGTTCCATGTTTTTGTAGTTTGTCTCGGAGCAAATTGCTCATTAAAGCTTAAAATTTTATTCAGGGTGGAATAAGGACTCGCATAACATTATATATAGTTGTGAAACTTTTATTGGAAATAAATCATAATAAAGAAGCAGATCTCTAAAGCTCCCCTGTATATATTTTGCCATTCATATCAATTCCATATTGCATATTCCTGTTGGCGCAGTCTTTCAATATGAAGCATTCTCGCAGAAATATTTATTTACAAAGAAAACTATTTTCCAATTTTCCATGTGGCATGTGAATTCCGGACGTATTTTGGTTGATAACATGTGAGTTTTTCAGAATTTTCGATATACAAGTAGAAGCGAATACAATGCAGAAGCAACGTATTGCTGGTCTGGTCCCATTCATCACTCTTTCATGAAGCAGGTCTAGGTATTGATGCAACCCGGTGGCAATATCCTACCAACCATCCGCCAATATTGCTTCATTACTCCTGAGATAAATCTCCCTGGAAACAAGTCGAGGTCATTGAAGACACACTCCGATGGACCCGTCCTGTGCTACTATGTTTATATATGGAGAATGTTAATGTACCCTATCGAGTGTCGTATCCTCAACATAGAGTAGAGTTCACGGAAGACTTCCAATTTCAAATATTAGTATCCGACCTCCATTAATCACAATATGTTTGCACTGCGCTAGGGTAAAAGTTAGGGGTTGTTGGTGGTAAGGAGCCTGGGTTGATGCTGTTCGGCTCCAGCAGGCTTGGTTTTCTATAAGACTTCCTAGAAGTGATATTAGATTTCAAAATGTTCAAAAATGATCGATTTTAAATTTCCTTTACAAGTAAAAGCAATAAGGTTTATTATGAGACGCGATTAAAAATGTAGCCTGAACTGTCGTTTGACTCATCTAGAGCACTGGACGACAGCCTCTGAAATCCTTTGGAAGATAAATGTCCAGACCTGTAAACTAATTTAATTATTTTCACGAAATTAGAAAAGAAACGAGAAATTTTGGTACTTGGTGCACCCAAATCGTGATCATTAGACAGGCTTTTAATGCGAATTCAAGTGTGCGATCTTAACCTAAGCTAGGGCACGTTTTTCTCTGCTGAGTGGCTATCACTGGATTGCTTATATATAAAATATAATAAAACAATGTTCCTTGGGCAAGCGAATGTGACGAGGAGCCGATAAGGGTAGTGAAAAAGGATGGCCACCGGTTCAGGCTTCTCAACCATGAGATACTGCACAGCTGATTTAGGTTAGTGTTTTGTCTACTGTGAGGCAGCACACGCGTTTAATTAATGGGCCTCAACATGCCTCGGTTTATGGAAGTGTTACTATTTTCTACTGACGTTTGGAGATACGGGCGGCGGCGGCGTATACAGCGAATTTCTGCTTTCAACTAAACAATAATAAATCGTTGTCAACTTATTTTGTTTTGTGTGCTCGGCGAATTAATGAATGGGCACACAGCTTACGTTCCGTAATGTCCCTGGCTGTTTTTTCCCCCCTCTGGCTGAATAATGAAAATGCAATTTCGTTCGGAACGTGGTGGATTCAGCATGGGTCTAATTTTGTAATTAGTCAACAATTCATGGGTCACGCGATTGTGTGTTCATGTAGTTGATATTTGCGAGCAATATGTTTGGTGCGCTTGTGATGGCCCCAAGACAAGGTCGACTTGTCATGGCATCTGAAAATTGGCATTATAATACGTAATTTGTGCTTCTCTGGCAATCGTACACCATAAAGCAAATCTAGTATCAGCATTTAAAGTCGATGCTTGCTGCAAAAAAAGTTGTTTGTTGCAAATTATACAGTATCAGCACATGTGCTCCGTTTCCAATGGACAGCTAATTCGACTGTAATTAAATTTCATAGTGCACTGTACTTCCTACATTGAGCTACATTGTATTGAAACCATGAACCAATTTCCAAAGCACTCGAAAAAAACATGTGCGAAAATTCGGCGGCCTCTCTCTCTCTATGGATTGCGAACCGCAGCCCACAGAATTCGTCTCTAATTTTGCAGCACGTCACTGCAAGTACCCAGTGATAGTATGTCAACAATGCAGACTGACTGACACACTGCAATGAGCTATAACCACACTCGCATGCACGTTGCATCCAGAAGTACTCGAAAGTGACTGTCAAACAATCAACTCTTAACGCAATTGGGCTTGCGATGTTCACAAAGCGCGGCTATGCTTTTGGGTACGTGGGTTTCAGGAACCATGTTAAAAGTTTAAATAAATTTCCATTGATAAACGTCCCCCCACTCGGGATTCGAAGTTTCTCGGGTGTTGCGCCGGTCCGCTAAGCTAAGTGGTCACATCCTTGAGCTAAATTTGGACTGTATTTCGTCTCCAAGGAGATAAACCCAACCTAACGCCCGTATAGCACGCTATGTGTGAGGCGGACGCTTCATAGGAAAAAAGACAAAGATGGCACCCCCCTTTAAAAATATTACACGATATCATGAGAAACTATAAATCTGCGTCTAATTCAATTCACTATACCCGGTCGATGTCGAAAGCCATGGAGAGCCAAAGCCACTTGCTATAAACCTGTAGTACCAATAAAAAGCATTAAGTTTTACCTACTATCACTATCACTTAGATGCTATGTAGAAGTTGCTATAATTGTCGGAATGAGTACATTGTTAAAGTCAACAACTGTAGCATCACCGCAGCTAGCGTTTGTTGCAAGCCAGGTAAGGGACCACCCCCAAGTGCCTCACGACGACGGGTACTCACCCTCCCATGTCGAGGTCCTTGGCCACGCGACAGATCACGCCGCGGTTCATGCTGCACTTGCCGGTGACAGGGTCAGGAGGCGCCATGTTGATGTAGGGTGGTTCCTCGAGGAACGTGATCTTCAGGTGGAACTTTTCGGGGACGCCTTGCGGCGGCGTGTGACTGTTGCCGGGCCAGACGATGTCCTTAATGTCCAGGCCTTCTTTCTGCCAGGACTTCCATACGCCGATCTGTGGGAAGTGATTAGAGGAAGTTTAGTTTGGTTATCTTTCTATAGCATCGTGATGCATAGTAGGACTCAAATTACTGTGTGGCATAGTGTGTGGATTTTGCCTGGCCATACGATGTGCTTGATCCTGCCAGGATATACATACTCCTTTCTAAGTGAAGTGATCAGATGAAGTTAGGTTGTCTCGGAAAATTTAGATTTTGAACTACAATATGACAATGGGTGGCTGACGATGCCCTTGTTTTTTAGCTTTTCTTTCTGCCAGGACTTCGTATTACCTATCTAAAGAACCTGATGAGATGAAGTTAGTCTCTTTCTCTTGTCTCTTTCTCTCTTTGCTTTTTGGTCCTGAATTGAAATTACCACACCAGATTGGAGCTTGTTCGACCAAACTGGACTTGGCAACAAAGTGAAAATTTTAACGTGAATAGTAACATTGAAATTTTTCATCTGCCCCCCGACAATGCTAGTAAGCAGAGCGGTGAAAGCACGTAGAAATTCGCTATTTTTGTAAGGCATTCAAGGTACGAGTACGAGGAAGTTTGTGATCATGGACTGATCAGGCCTCGAAAGTTTTCTTTGCGCCGATAAAAGGAAAAGGAAATGGAATTGATAAAGAAATGAATGAGTTGGGACGCGAAACTTATTCAATATTTTCACTGCAACAAAGGCAGCAGCGTAGTGAAGAATTTACATTCATTTTCTCGTCATTTCTAGAAGCGACATTCGAATGTTCAGAAAATTCGGATTGGGTAGTCGCTTTTCAGATTTCAGTTACAGACGAAGCTACAAAACCCGTAATTAAATTTTCAACATAACTGTCTACCCTAAAAAGTAATGAGACTCATTTTACTGTGATTTGATCACTTTGTGTGAAAAACCAATTGTTTTTTCTCTAGACATATAGACTTAGAAATATTTCAAACCCACTCCGAACGCAAATTGGAATCGAGCATCACAACAGGCAGGTCTGTAAACGTATATTTAATTGGCGGAAAACTGCGAACAGAACGAAAAAACACAGTGAAAGGCCAATATCCATAGTGGAAATTAGCTATTCAGAAGCGATGCTGCCTAAACATAGTTCGGGAAAAGCTCGCGGATATTTCAGCCAAAAATAGCTCGGTGCTCCCGCTTTTTCCACACGTTTCACATCACAAGGTTTCCATCGGTCGGAAAACTAGGAAAAACTCCAGGAAATTCTCTACCACTGGAAACTCAGCGTTTTACATATTCCCCGCTACGCAAACCAATAGCAGTATATAGTTTTATATTCTCTGATTTAGCGCACTCTACAACATGGAACTATAATAGCAAACTTATTTATTTTTCTATTGAAATTGCTAACAGAAGAGTACACAGCCAGAAGACATGACTAATTTATCTTTATTCAGCGCAAAAAACACTTTAGTGTGCATATGGTCGGCTATAATTGCTACGCTGATTGTCTTCCGATTAATTAAAGTTCTAGAAAATTAATGTTTCCGCTAAGAAGCCGGTAGTTGCGAGTCGTAGGGTGGCCCGGGGGGGGGGGGGGGGGGGGTGCAGAGGGTTCAAGGGGTGGTGGCTGAGTATTTGTTCGTGAAATAACACGTCTCCGCGCTGCAGCAAATCTAGGTCACCTGCAGGGTGATTGCATGCAAACTGCATGGGGCTGTAAGTGCTGGCCGATATTAACTCGATGGGCTCGATGGGCCAGGATGGGCTAGGGTTGTGGGGCGGGGGTGGCGTGGGGGGGGGGGGGGGGCTTAAAACGGTTATACATATTCAAAGGGGCTGCTCATTGAGGACAATTTGCCAGTGAAAATTTTAAGTGACTTGTATTTCAGTGCAGAGATTTGAAGATTGATGCGTTGGGATTTCTTTTTAGAGAAAGTGAAAAAGAAAACTTTATATTCTTCTCCACACAGTGGCGACTGTACTCGAACCGCGAAAATTTTGGGCGGTGTTGAGTGAAATTCGTATTTTACAGATTCTCGGCGAGTGTTGATGGAATATTCAAATTGCTGTCTTCTTTTGCCTGGGGTGCAGCTCCTTCAATAATATTATTTTAATCCGTAAAGAGAACGGGCTCGCCGAAACTTTTGAAAAGCACTTGCGGAAATTTGTAAGATTAAAAAATTACTCCACTTGTCTCCGATGGGCCTTGACGTCGAAGGAAATAATTAAAATATTGGACCTGACCGTTCTGTATTTTAAGCTTCAATTCATCAATCTACGCTCAACGTAACACTCTTTCTCGGGTCTATGCAGGAAAGTAATCTGAAATTCAAATATACAGATTTACAAAAAAAAGCTCCAAAACTTTTCAAAATCGAAACTCAATCAAGTTAATCTGGTGAAAATTCTTCCCATAAAATCCTCTTTTTTTAACTCTAAATTAACTTATTCTTCTTGGTTCCCACGTAGTTTGCTTCAAGCGCTTTGCTCTTGCTAATTACAATGCATCATCCAGGGACGAAATTATTTAAATACACGTCGGTTGCACTGCACTGCGATCAAACTCTTCAAATTATCAACAAGCGGCGAGTGCTGCTCGCGACCATTTCCACAAGTCTCTAACGTTCATTTCGAGGCGGCGGCGTTGAAAATCATGCAATTACATCATAAGAGAGCCAAAATACCACACCGGTTAGTTGAAAATAAATAAATTTACAACGATTTCTCTGCGAGGACCAATGTCTAGCTAAATATCGTTCGTCTTGGTCCTTACAATTGTTTTAGTGGAGCGTAGCATAATTAAAAAAATACCATAATTAAAATCGAAACTGGTGATTTTTACTACGAAAATTTCAAATTACTTCATCGTCGCAATTTTCACTGAGCGGGGTTGTTTTTAAGTCTCAAAACTTTTGCACATAAGTTCGTTCCACAAATTTTCCTAGCAAAGAAAACAATATTAGAAGTTCCATCACTTTTACTCTTTGCAAAACAATAAACCACACGGCAACAAAAGTGAAGCTGCAAGCAAAACAAAACTAACAGACAATCTCGACGACTTCAATACAAAGAACTTGACAAAAATAACACTCGGGCTTCACTCTTTCCAACCGAAACCTATAATCGTATGTATACGTATGGTAATGTGCAAATATCGTCTATTCTCTGCATTGCCTGTTCGGCGCTGTGCACACAGACACTAGAACCCCACCGGTACAGCAAAGGTGATTAAACACTTTCACACGATGATTAAGTACCCAGCTCCGATCCTCATCAGCCAGATAAAAGCCATCGTGATTACAAGCGCATAGTTACGAACCCAGGCCCGTTTCATCTCACAGATTATGATTATCCTTAACGAGATGCCCTACATATAATCTTCATTAAAAGCTGTTCATTAGTTGCGAGCTCGTTTTTAAAAGACAGATAATTAATTAGGTGTTGTCGCAGTGAGATTCAATGGAGATGCTGTGCTTCTATCAGGCGATCGATGCGCTAATAGCATAGCTTGATATGAACGACAGGTAGCGAGTACTTTGGGCATCGCTTATCTCGTCAAAGGAGTGAATGTAGGGTTGCTTGTGATGATGATGTACGGTGAGGTAATGTTTGATGGTTTATATAAACTGCCTAGAAAAACAAAGCGTCTGCCGTCTAGACAAATTTGCGCGAGCGGAAATTATAAATTTAAATCGTGCGCTATTGAGGGAAAGCAGAAGCGCGATTATGAAGCATATTTAGAAACTTGATTCAAGCTTTGGCGTCGGAATTCAGCTGAAATTTGTATGTAATTACATGATTTTGTGTTTTCCTAAGCTTTTCCAAACACTTTCCCGGGTCTAACAAAGCTGCCGAGCCTCACAGTTAGCACATGCCCTGGTGCGTCTTCCTTCACATATAGTTAGATGTCTTTGAATTTACATCAGAGAAAATTACATGCTTTAGGGTTTAGCCTGAGGAAGAGCATCATTTCCCATACGCTGTTAAGTGGTAGATCTTGCGATGGAAAGATCACAGGCTGGATCGCATCTGATTCGATTGTTACGCTACGAAAATGAGATCTTGATCGAGTTTTAAGTTATTGATATCGATACTCGTTTTGAGAGTATAAACTTCAGTTGCGATAAAATCGAATGAAAATATTTATTGGTGCCGTAAACCAATCGCAAGGGCAAATAGAACAGTCGGTTATCCCAGAATCGGAAGAGATTTGGATTATTTTCCAAGAAGAGCAATTTTCTTTGTTGGTCGAGCGTTTTGATCGAGACACCTTTTGGCACTCTGCACAAAGGGAGGAGAAATAATATCCTTCTACATACAAAGGGTGCGGGCAAAGACTATAGCTTGATGAAAGTTTCTTTATATACCCTCATACCGTAGACTTCTGTGAACGGTTGTGATGTATAGAGGTAGTGGGTGTGTGGGTGGGCTAGCTGCCACCTCGATTAGAACGCGCAAGTGGAAAAACCCGCGGCATTTCGATATTTGTTTGCATTTTTCTGCAACAAAGTGTCGCGTCGCAACGAGTTTTCCTTGTTTTTTTTGCTGTACAGCTATAGCAGACTTATTCGACGCTTATTTTTCCAATTTATGACGTCATTGCCTTCGTAGCCATCACAAGTACTTCTTTGAGATAACATTCTTGTTTGGACGGAAATAGAAAAATAGAGATTCGTCGAAGTTTCGGGTTTCGTTTCGGGCATCAGACAAGTTTTTCTAGGAACGTGGGGGACTGGCGTAGTTTCGCGGAAGAGGCGTTCTTGGACGGATCGTGACAAATAACTCGCTTCGAAACAAAGAAATTTGACCGTAGTCCAAATGAATTATTTTATGAGACAGCTTTATCTGAAGTATATCTCCAGAATACGGAGGGATACACGTCCGAAGTGCATTTAATATTATCTTACTGAAACTCAGTTTGCTGGTACTCTGCTGTTGCTGTTATTTTATTTATAGTAGCAAATTTTCACCTCAAGGTAAACTTATATTTTCAACATTCCATCAGATTTTGCTTAACAAAACAGCCCATTTGGCCCTAATTCTTCGAACCGCTAATTATCCATATGCGTGAAGCCCTACTGAATCTCTAATTTTCACAAATTTTACACGGATAAATAAACAAATAAAGTTTATGCCCAGTATTTTTCCACCAACCAACTAATCTTTTCCTACATTTTCCGCTACCCTACCAAATCCCTTAACGCACGAGTGTGTACAAGCCCATAATTTCAAAATACCTGATCATAAGAGAAACAGTGGTTTGACCAATCAGAGAGAAGCATCAACAGCGTTCCATAGTGCCAGAATTCTGTCAATACTGGAAACATTTTCGGAGTTTCACACGTGGTGTTACGCACGATTTGAGTAATTTTCCTATGCCATTTCCACTTTTTTCTTGTGCCACTTTGTGGCCAAAGGCTCTTACGATTCAGAAACATACCAGTCCATTTGGTTCTAGAACGAGCAAAGAAAATGGAGGGCCGAACAAGGGAAATAACTCAACCTGGATGGAACATCCTACTTTAGTTCGACATCTTTAAGAAAAAATAATCTTAGCTCTCAAAGATTCCTGAGCGACAGCTACAGAGAAGCATCCCTTCTCAACTAAATCAGAGCTTTAAAGAGTTATTCTTCCTTCTAGGTCACCAGCGCGGAATGGAAAACGCGCTAAGTGGCAAATGACTGCAGAGAGCGAGTCTGCTGCGTTCTTACCTCTTCCCACACGAGCTGCTTGCTGGTCCCCGGCCGTAAGTTCATAATCTTCAGCTCTGCGGCTTTGAGGACGCCGTCGGCTGTGAACTCGATGTTGGGCTTTCCTTGCTCACCCTCCACACTGACGTTGCGTAGATATCTGAGAAGACAAACAGAACTTTTGCTGCTGGGTTCAATAAAAAATTAGATGGTTGTCGGCGTTGGCGACGGTTCGTTTGCTGACAGAGACTTGTTTGGAATTTTCCGTAACCTCCGCCTTGCCGAGACATTTCCTTTGGCAACGCGAGGAAATTGCAGCGATTCCTCCAGCTTGCAGCCACGAATCGCCGAATGAACAGCTATGAAGAAGCGAATGTCGCAGCGTTTTGTTCCCTGTCACGTCTCTGCTATAGTCATACCAAATGACTTTGAGGAACGAACGAGCTGATGTTATTTATGATCCGGCTAAGTTGAGCAACAATCGACTAGAAACTGAGGCGATGGTTTCGATAAACACCGTTTTCTGATAATTTTCAGCTATAACACAAATGCATTAACAAAAATTGAAGAATTATCCTATATCTCCTAAACGCAACCCGCAGAGCAAACTCGGCTCCTCCGCCAGCAGAATTTCTTCCATCCTTATTCCTTGTTCATTTATTTTATTTCAAGCAATTCTCCGAATCCCCTGCGTTGTTGAATGAATCTGCCCTTTCCACCACTCTTACAGCGTAAAAAATTGTATCGTCGCCGCTATTCGTTCATCGTCGATATCGCGATTTCCCTTTTCGCGATATTTCCTTTCAACCCGATACCATGCCACAATAATTTTCCCCTATTCCACCTGGCTTCCGGTCGCCGGCTTTTTAACCCAGTAAACTCTTCCCACTCAGATATCGCTTTCCCCCCAACGTGGCGCGGGCGCTGAAAAAAACCACGAGGTAATCTCAATGGAAATAGAGTTTTCTTTCCCCGCTGTCAACTTCAGACTGTCCGCGAGTTCGACATACACCGACGTCAGCCGCTTTCAAACAGGGAAATTCAAATGCAGACTTGTGCGCAGGTATTTGCATTTTCTTTTGTGTCGTCCGCAAGATAGCGTTCGACGGGCAGACTGTTGGTGGGGAATGGGGAGGACGCTTTGAGGTGTTTCGAGTGGGTGTCTTCGGTCGAATGTGTCCGGCAGAACGCGCTTATCGCGTCTCTTTGGAAGGAACGTTGTGTGTGAGTGTGTGTGTGCGTTGGCAAACGCTTTCACCGGCAAGTTTAATCTGGAATTCTGTGGGGATTCGGCGAAGAGCCACGACAGCCACGTGGGGCTGCCTCGCAACGGCTTCGCGTCGGAATCTGGCGCCGACATGCTTCTAGTGGTGCTCGCTGTCGGCGGCGGCGACGGCGGCGGCGACGGCGACTGCGGCGTGGGCAGGGGCGGGTAGAATAGGGTGGAGTGGACACAAGAATATCGGGCGTTACACGCTGCCAGAAACTTGTGATCGAATCGATGACTATTAACTGTTCAGTAACATTTATTTCACAGTTTATTCGTGTTGTATGACGACTGTCAAGTTTTTTCATCATTTGTCAGTTTTCTCTCCCTTAAAATAGCTAATCTATTTCCAAAAATTTACAACAAAAATTTTAAGCGATAGATCTTAAGGCCACTTTATCCGGGCGAATTACCGACCAATATCGGTGCAAGCAACAATACCGTTATAAGCGTTCATGTTACTTCAGCACCCCCTAGTCTGTAGCCAGACAGCATCAAGCGATCTGGTATTAAGCACGTCGAAGCGTTCGCCGTCTGTCAGCAAAGCAAGATGCATCTCGCTAAGGACATCAGTCAACAGTATCCCGGACACGGGGGTGATTGATTTGATTCTGAGCGACACAAAAGGCGCGACCTTTTTTATGTTTTGTCCACATCGCAGCCGGTCACCGGCACCCGTAAAGAATTCGTTTCAATTTCGGATATAAAACACTGTGTTAGGTGTGAGGAGGCTTGATCGTTGAGCATTGTGAGAAGTAGCATCGGTCGCAACGAATGTGTCAAGGCGACTTTGCTCGACTGTCAGGCAATTCACTGATGAGCAGTTTCAGAATTCAGCAGGCAATAAACGTTCGCAAAAACTCATCTTCCTGGTTACCAGCAATCGATGGCCTCTGTTCCCAACTAGAAGTAGCTATATAATGGACATTGTAAAACTGGGCATATAAAACAGGATAATTTTTCAGAAGGCGTCGTGGATAAATATATAATGATGTGTTTCGGAACGATGCCTTCTCTCCAGTTGTGAGTGTTCCCTCAAACCAGTGACGGTCTAGGCACTTTTAAATGATCGAATACCTCTTAAACTATATTCTCCCAGGAGAGCAAATTTAATTTCTCTTCCATCTAGATTCTAGACAAAAGTTTATTCGATATCATAAGAAGTTGATAAGAAAAACTTTTCCCGCGTCGAAGAAATAAAATTTCTCAACTTTCTCTCAATATAGACACAATTTCGCTTACTGATTTTACACCCGCAAATCTTTTACTAAAAAAAAATAGCACACTTTCGACCAAGAACATATCGATGTACCTAGGTATAGTTGCGTTGACGAGGGTCGCACGTTATCTCTATTATTGTTTATACGCATTCCACGAGATATTCGCAGGTAATTAATGTATGAAATGCATCATCGTAGTCCCACGGGCAAACGCATTGCTAATTCGTGGCTAACGCACGGGTGAACGCATTGCGAACACGCATTAATCAAGGGTGAGTGGCACTCGCTGCTCCCTTACAACAACCTTCGCGAATCCCGCACCGTTCTGAAACATCCCCGAGCATCCCCGCCCGCAAAACTTGTCGGATGTTCCTTTTTGCCTCTGAATAAATTAAGCTCGCGCGCTTGAAAACAGCCTCGTGTTGTACGAGCGATATGATTTTCACGTTGAGATGTGAATTTTCTTTTGAAACATGCACAGCATCGGGTGCCAATCGAGGAGCCGAAGTGTTGTTGATTTTCTTATTTCTTAACTCGATCGCCTCGTAACTTTCACTGGAGCGGCTGTCCCGATGGTTTTACCGATTTTCACGACCTCTAAATGCTAATTCCGGAGAAACTTCTACCGCATAGCCAACACGGTTCACTGTAAGGCCAAGTTATATGTGCCTGTACTCCTTCTTCATGTGCTCCTTCTTAAGGCAACCAGAGGACGTTTATTTCGTTGGGGAGAAAATATCGTCGTCTTATGTTTACAATTTACCGAAAGATCGACGCTTCATAAAATGTTTAACAAGTGGCGACAAATTAGCTCTGACGTTAAAATTGATTCATTATGCAAATAAACGTCCCAGAACATGAAAAGCTAGCTGGAGGATCATACCATCATAACAAGTCTCCTCACAAATTAGTTTTTAATTAAGTGCGATCTTAGTGCCGTACGTTGCCACTAATCTGTATTCAGTAGTTTGATCTACCTGTTTAAAATGTCGCTGTGTCTTGCTGTTCCAACGCTGGTGGTACCCTCAAGCATCAAGAATCTGTCTAATCTGTCTGTGTGACATCACCATCAGTGTTTCGCTCTGCTTCTCAAGCGGCTAGGCGTCGAGAGCGAAGGATCGTAATGGAAAAATTTAGCTATATAATATAGTGTATTTTAGAATAACGTAGACATGCCGGGAGCGATAATTCAAGAGTCTACTTTATGCCAGACGCATGGTAGGTAATGCATATGCATTATGTATTCATGTCAGAAACATCGGAAAATGTGTGCAACAATAGCGGTTGTATTTGATGGGAGCGTTCAGGCGGTTTACAGTTTCAGGCGGCAATGGGATATTTTAGTGATCTTAGATCACGTTTGATGCGGTGCAATAAATGCAACAGCACATATAAACATTTTGAAGTGCTGCTTATGTTTTGCTGCTAAGTGAAAACTATGTTTTGAGGATCCGTAACAAACAGCTCGCGAATGCTTACAGAAAACGACAATAGTAGTTCGCAACATTTCGACTAGTTTCTATAACCATTGGCAACCCGGCAAGTTTAGACTGGTATGAATTTGGTTATCTTTTCTAGACAAATATGAGTAGTGTCCTCTAGAATATTTTGACTAGGTATACCACAGTGGCTAATTATCCACGATAGAATTAAGTCATTATACATTTTTTTTCATTTTGTCTCCACCATCTATTCCTAATTTACCCAATTCTGCCACATTCTACCACATTTCTAACACGTTTCTACCGCAATTCCACCTTTCTACCACCTTTTTACCACATTTATTACACATTTTCACCACTTTTTTCACACTTGTCTGCAACATTCAACCATTTTCAACCAAATTCTTACACTTTCTAATACATTTCATCACACACTGAAAGGCAAAACAGTGACTACTCACTTAAAGAATCGATCGCCCATCTTCCAACGCGAGTCACCACCCTTGCCCTCGCACGACAACTGCGTGTTGAGTGAGTTGTTGACGTTGCGGGGGTCGTTGACGAAGTCCTCGACACCGTACGCGTAGACCTTCACAGCGGTCGTGATCTCGTTCACAAGCGAGGCGCTGCTCGTGTCAAAGTGCACGCCTGGAGAAAAACCGACTTGGTACAGACACGCTGGACAAAGAGACATGTGTCTCATGGGTCGTTGACAAAGTCCTCGATACTGACTTGAAGATGACTGGAAATGCTACTGAATATACATTCGCTGTAAGAAGATGCATTATTCTGCGTGGTGGCAAGTGCCGAAACTGTCCATGAAGGGGTGATGGTGAAGATAGAATAATTATAAAAATTAGGCTAAATAAGTGGTCTCATTGAGTGGGTTATTTGGGGGGTATTCTTGGGAGCGCTACGTGGTGGCACTAAAATTTTCGTAGGTTATTAAAATATTTAGTTATTTTCTGAAGAGCAATTAATCTACTAAAACTAGCTAAAGAAGCAAATCAAATAGCAATTGAGTGATAATTTACCAAGCATTCGAAATCTATAACATATTGTGTTGCTTAACGAACTATAAGAGACATTTTGGCACTTTTATTTCCAAAATTTTCAACAAAAAATTCTATTAACAAACTAAACAAGAACCTTTTTTCTTTCATTCATTCACAGTGTTTCATTCATAATACCCCAGGTCTAATAAAATTCACCGCCCTTTCAAAGCTATATCATTAAGCGCTTGACATGCTGCTGTCGAGAGCAGACCCGTTGGTACAGACACCCTGGAGGCAGATTAATTATTCCGATCGGTGATTTACGTCTTGGTGCCGACACTGTATCTCAGTACTTGTGCAGCAACACAGTGTGCAGCGAAGATGATATCTCGCTGAGATTTGTGTTGTGATTCAACACACTTGGCGAAAACACCTCGACTAGGTTAATGGACTTGAACGCTAAGTCTAGTGCAATGCTGTTAATAAATGATATCTCGAGCTGGATCTGTTGTATCATCTGCAGGGATATGAAAGGCTTTAAGTGGAAAGTCGCAGTAACAAATCTACTGTTAAAGTAGGACACCAAATGATGATATCTATAGTAGGTTTTCTCAGAGCAGTTTTTTTGTAGGAGATATGTTCGGATGTAAATTAGAGGAACTTCAAAACATTACTTCGAATGTCTCTCTCAAGGCAATGCGTTAATCCACAGAACCCTTTTTGCGAGAATTTATGTAGTTGCCCAAGGGTGGATTAGAAGGCTGAAGGGTGATTTATTTAGATAATTATTCGCAGGGCTTCTTTGCCGGGCCCTTACGGCAAGAGATTACGTAGCGATAGAGATTAAAAATAGGGATAGGGATAGGGATTGTGTGGTCGTCACTTCGCTTAGCTAGCAGCTTTAAGCTTGTTTACCCGGCACCTCCACCACACACTGCCACGTTCACCGAGTTAATATTCGCAGCTTGACGTCAATCGAGGCCATGAAAAAAAAGTGTCACAACCAGAATCGAATTAAGTAGCTGAGCTATAAATAAATATCTGATTTAACAACTGGCCCATGCTTCAAACTCGGCGAGCTCTACAAACATACTAAATTATACAGTCTGAAGTCTCTGGCAGCAAAGATCAATAAGTTTTTTTAGTAACCAGCTTCACATAGTCCCGTTTCCCAAGGACAAAAAAGAATAATCACGGGTGTTTCGACATCTTTTCTCCTCAACCCGTCACAGCAGATAACAATTGATCCACTTCAATCGCTATCAGGCGGCGTAGGAGAAGCTTTTCCCAAGACGTGAACTGAAAACTAAACATGGGTAGAGTGGTGGTTGTCAACAGTGTACGAAGGTCTTGTGAGTCACAGAGAGGTCAACTTGGTCAGTGGACACGAAGACGCACGGGTAAAGCTTTGTCAGGGACATTGTTATGTCGTTTCTTGCTTAAAGGTAGGCTTTAGTTAACCAAGTAGTCGTTTTAGATATTGAATCTGAAAGATAGTGTGGTATTCAATCGCATGCAAGAAACGCGACTCCTCCACCCCCTCTGTAGCTCTGGTTATGAGCTGTTCAAGTTGTAGGAGCAAGGAGCCGTGACGTCACCGCTGCCCGTCGCTGCCGCTACTTGCTCGTACTGGCATAGCAGCCAGCGGTAGAAACGAGCCGCGAGCGCATTTAGCACGTGTTTCTGCCACGCTGTTACTATATTATCATCCTATATTATACGCCGATTATATTCTATTATCAAAAATGCCGTCGTGTTGGGTGTTATAAGCCCGGAAAACTCGTTATTAACTATGAAACTATTAGTTTACACAAATTCCCTAGTCGAGAGCGATCACCATATCATCAAAAGCGTGAATGATGAAAATAAGCCGTATTCCATTGATGTCGTTTGCTCTGTTCACTTCCATCCCGACGATTTTCATTCATCGGCCAGTCTCAAAACTAAAAGTGGAGTGTACACAAAAAAGTGTACCAAACATTGAGAAAACTGCTGTGCCTTCAATCATCTTGAAGGGAAAGTCTAAAATCAACGAGACATTAACCGATAAACTAAAACTAAACTAGACTAAAAACGGCAAAGGGATTATATTTACGCAAAAAGGCTGTATCTGACGCCATCAATGCCATCAAAAAGATGACTCTCGACGACGTCTTCCTGTGTACGTCGAGCCGGACAATAACGCGATTCTGACGGGGTCAACGTTGGCACCGTCGGCACCAACGCTGACAGCGATTGCAGCCAAATATCTTATTATAATTGAGGCAGCTACTCGGACATTGGCATATGATATTATAATAAAATGCAAAATATCTGAAAATCTCTAGGACATCATTCCAGCAGTGAGACTGCTGGTATCGGAAACGAAATCAACCTAGACGGACGACAAACTCTTTTTCGTCGTCAGTTTTCGTCTTCAACATCTTCCTCTGGATCAGACGACGTGGAAAGGTGGAGATGAAACAAGAACGCAACAATCGGCAAGAGCATACATCGCTGATTGTTATACCACGGTGTTATTTTATGATCACTTGTATATCACGTATTGATCCCGGGCCATGCCAATAAGGGAAACCCATGCTGGTCTATAATAAGAAGATTGAGTGGCATTGATGGACAAGGAAAAGCGATGTTTATAAGTCACATTATGCTGTGTCGTGATCCGGCGCCTTTGAGAATCCAACAGAGACACCGGAGGATTCAGGGAATTTTCGGCGAATTGCATGAACCACGCAGCCAGGAATGACTCTCCTATCATACTTGCCGCGACAAGAATTACTGTTTACATGCGAAAACGCGCCAAGCTCTATTGCTATCGTCTTTGAGATGTCCCGTCCCACTCTTCACGTAAAAAAAGCCAAGCTTGACGTGCGGCTTTCAGAGGAGCAATGTTAAAAACTGTCGCCTCAGCACAAACAAATGCACATTGCAATTCCACCGAATTTGGAAATAATGTCACTTTCGGTTCAGCAAACGCTCTCGGTAGACATGGTCTCGCATTCGCCACATCACACCAATTACTGTGGTGTGGTTTGACCTGCCGAATCCTCTTTTCGGGGTGAATCCTTTTCATCATGTGACTTACGAGGGTCCACTGATAAGGCTGGAAGTGTGACATTGCAATACTAAATCGTCGAGCGTTCACGCGTACGCAGCAAGTGCAATCAGCGCAGTTCTCCACGATGCCAGCACGCTGGCAAGCCGGGTCTCGGGTAGCGGCTAGCGAGCACTAGTAGCGGTGACGTAGTTACCCCCTCCACCGCTCAGTTTCAAGCGTGCTAGCTCTGGTCTGGCTTATGCTAGAATAGCCTAGTTTTTTACCTTTTTCTTACCAATGGACATTCAAAGTAACATTAAAATAGTTCAAAAACGGCTTAGTTAACTAAAGCCTACCTTTAAGGTTGTACAGCAAATATTTGCAAAACGTGGTTAGCAAATTGTCAAATGCTCACATTGTTATCGCCTTGGCAACATGCCAACGTGAGTGGTTTTGGACAAGGTCCTTCTGTGAACTCTACATTTCATTTTATTCGGGCAACAGCTTACGAGATACTCATGGAGATTGAAAAAATAAAATCGCATGACACACAACTATTAAAGACAATGGCTAGTTTTATAAAATTTTCTTCCTCCTAGACCAAATCCTCAGTGATCTATAAGCTGTAAAACAAAACTAAAGTTGATTTCCAATTTCTGCGATTGGAACTTCCACATCAAAGCAAAGCAACCGGTAAAACCAACCCTTAATTAGCCTCAATACTTTATCGCTCTGAACACTCTGTGCCACAATCAGACTTACTCAGCTAGTGCTAACCATACCATACCATAACTTAAATCATAAACCACAACCATAAACCATAGCTCAGCCCCCTACGAGAGCCAAAATCCATGCAACGAGATGAACACTCTTTCCCTACCAAAACTCTCTCCAGCCAAGCATCCCAACGCAACATACCCATAATGCCCATTCAGTCAAGCTGTTAGCTTAGCAGTCAGCACACCAAGTGAACCACTCCTTCCCTACCAAAACTCTCTCCCGCACAATAATTCAAAGCGACTAACCCAACATGCCCACGAATACAGTGAAGATGTCAGCTTAGCACCAGGTGGACCACTCCTTCCCCACCAAAGCTCTCTCCTGCACACCGCATTTCAACACGACTTACCCAGCATCCCCACCGGGAATTGGTACGGCGTCGTCTGTCTGCTCTCGATAACGCTCTGAGTGACCACCCACACGTAGTTTTCGCCGGTCAGCTTTAGGTCTTTGGCGTTGGTCAGGATGTCTATGGCTTCTTCGCGCGTCGAGTAGAGCAGCATGACACGCGCCTCCGAGTTGACCAACTCCTGTAGGTCGCCGCGAGACGTCACCATCGCGGTGTTCAGGATCGTGAACCTGTGGACCGGGAACCGTGGACCGTGAACCGAGAACCGTGAACCGGGGGTGAGGGGGAAGACCGTTAACTGGACGTACTCACTAATTTTTCATCAACTCCCCAGAAATCGAATTCTATTAATGAAGATACCTCAACTATTAGTGTGATTCGTACCTAAATGCAAATTCTCGTTGCAAGTACGGTACATATATCGTTTCCAATAATAAGTACCTCAACTATATTTTAACACAGATAGGTATACCAAATTTTCAAAACAATATCATGAATGGTCTTAAACCACAGGATATGAAACGGAAAAAGCATGTGGTCCTGTGATGTTCGTTTATTTGGGAATCGAAGTGAACTGGAAATCTTTACTTAGAAGCGAAATACCTAATTGAAATGTGTGTTTAGACGGACTTATGATCCCAGGACCTTGTCGGGGTTTTGCTCCACCAACGAGACGGCCGACTTTCTAATGGATACTTTTAATCAGATTTGATGAGTTGGGCTTCAATGAGATTTAAACAGACAGAACTATGATTGAACATACGAAGGCGCTGAATCTAGTGACGCGATGCTGTAATAACACACAGCTCGACTTATCCCAATTCTGACGTAGGGTTTTGAAAATCTCCTTACAGAAACATATCAACCTGCAATGTTCAAGTTCGGGGTTCGTATCCCTGCCTGGACAAACTCTTCACCATCGCGGTGAACTTATGAACCGTGAAAGCGGAGGTCGAATTGTCAGCTGGAGTCGGTTTTTGCACTCTTTTCACTGTTTTGACGGGTCGGTTTTTTTTTTGCGGACGGATGAGTTTGGGCATCGGCCATGGCTGGTTGACAGAATACTTTGACAACTGCTTTTGGGCGACGGCTTTGCGGGCCGTCAGCTAAGGGCATGACGCCAGCTGGTTTATGATAATTCGACTTGTTAAAGTTTACCGAATTCGGTGAGCCTGGATATTTGCTTACGGATTCAAGTTTTAAATTACCCAGTTAAAGTCCTATCCACCTCGCTTGAGGCTAGCCTGAGAAAACTTTCGTGTTCCAGACTTTTAGCGAGAAAAGAATGATATATGATCTATATTCCAACGAATGAAAAGTCCATTTAGTAGTTCACCTTTCGCAGCGTGTTCAAGGCAGTAAATACAACCAGAGTCTCTTCTCCCCTGAGATACAGAGCACAGTTAGTCATATTTCTTGCCAGCTGCACTTGTTTTGCCCACGCGAAACCAAGCACACAATGCATCTTAAATTTGAAACCTAAGTTACATGGACGAAAATGTTCTGCCAGCATGTTTCGCTCACCAGCAGAGACCATTGCCAGGAATAATCAAATAGCATCCTACTAATATCATAAGCGCACGTGTAAGCGCACGCAGACAGAATCACATTATAGATAGCGGCAGCACTTTAATGACTGTGAGCTGAGGTGTGTGTGAAAAACGGTTTCTCATAGTGCTAAATCTCACGTTCACTCTGAAGGTGAGTGTAATTTTATGCATACGCTGTGGGGTAATGTGCTGCTAGGCAATTAGCGTCAACTTTATGACGGTTTCGCTTGACAACAGACTGTCACCGCGACGACGGGAGTGGTTTTTGCGTCGGTGCACTTGCGTCTGAGGGTGGGTCTAGTAGACGACGTGCGAATATCTAGCGAACCGGGTTCAATGCTCGGCGGCGGCTGGGCTGGGAAGCCTGGAACGCTTGTCGCTTTGATTGGCGGGAATTTTTTTTAGTTTGTAGGTAGAACTTTTTGGTGAAATATCCTTATAACTAATACCCTAAGCGTAATTTCCGATCGTACCAGCTTTAAAGAAATAATAAGTGTGGCTCGATAGAGTTTGTGGTTCTCTTAAAAAATACAATCTATGCTTTTACAGTTTTTTTCCATTTAAATCAATTCTGGCTTAATCAATCCATCCAACTCTTAAATGTTTCCCTAAACATTACTGGCTTAAGAAATCTAATATTTTGAAATAAAAAGGACGAAAAGTTGTCTCAATTTTTATACATTCTTATAATAGATTCTGGAAATAAATTAATTCCAAAATCTCCAATGCTGTACCAATAATCAGTCCTGCTTACCTGCAATTATTTCACCGTTTCTTTCCTACACGACACTGGTCCTTAAAGGAGCGGCATCAGTGCAGAACCTACCCCTACCGAAACACCCTTAACTGCGCGTTCTAGGCGTCCCACTCCCGACGACGCCGTACGCAACGCGTCGGTCTGTTGGCGTCGTGCGTCGATTCGGCGGCCCGACGCCGTTTGTTCTCGACAAAGCGACGCCTGACGCCCGAATTTATTTTATTAAAAACGTTTCCCAATGTCCATTGATTCTTCGTAGATTTTGTAGCGAGGATGCCGCACGATAACGATATTCTATGGTTTTTCCTTTCTCATATCGTTCGTTTTATAGAACGCGCAAATTTACAATATTTTAAACTGTAGATATGATTGGTGCATCATCCCTGATACATAGTTTTGTGTCTACGTTTTGCCATCCGTTGCATTTGTATACCATTCCCTTTGTCCTCCGCACACATTCTGTGATATACCAACTCATGCGAAATGTGAACACTGCACATTTTCACCGAGCTCAATTACTGTTGGCTGTTGCAAAATGATGTCACATTGCTCAGGCTTGTGCGTCATTTTCCGAAGGGAATACATGCACCACCCAAGAAACTCAATCTGAGCTGGTTAATGCACTACAACTGCTGCCCTCGTGCCTCGCTCGTCCACTGCTATCAGCGCTGTGCGATTGCATAAATTGTTGGAAGTTATTTCTAGACTGTGCCACTAATAAGGGGAGGAGAAAATCCACTTGAATCCTACTTTGACCTACTGGATTAAATCTATCGGACGAACCAACTGAAACTTTCAAAACTCTATGCGCAGACTAGTTAAGCTCCCACGTATGGAGCCGGAAATTGAAAAGGAAGATTATCATCCTGTAGTATGATTATCTGATTTTAAGCATTACTTTATAAAAATGATTCGAGCGTTACGAGCTCTGCTAATGACGTTAGTACACACTGTGGCCGCCACCGTGACCTACACACAGCATGACCTACCGAGACAACTGTGAGTCTAACCTACTTGAATCGGTCCTGCATGTCCGTGATAGCCTTGATGACGTTGCAGTGACCTACACATAGTGAACTACCCACCGTGTGATCTACACATTGTGACCTACACACTATGACCTACACACTCTACGACCTACACATTGCCACCGAGACAACCATGACCTACTTGAATCGGTCCTGCATGTCCGTGATAGCCTCGATGACGTTGCAGAGACCCACACATAGAGTGATCTACCCACTGTGTGATCTACACATTGTGACCTACACACTATGACCTACACACTTTACGACCTACAAACTGTGACCGAGACAACCATGACCTACTTGAATCGGTCCTGCATGTCCGTGATAGCCTCGATGACGTTGAAGTGACCTACACATAGTGAACTACCCACTGTGTGATCTACACATTGTCACCTACACACTATGACCTACACACTCTACGACCTACAAACTGTGACCGAGACAACCATGACCTACTTGAATCGGTCCTGCATGTCCGTGATAGCCTCGATGACGTTGCAGTAACCTACACATCGTGAACTACCCACATTGTGACATATTGTGACCTACACACTATGATCTACACACTCTACGACCTACACATTGTCACCGAGACAACCATGACCTACTTGAATCGGTCCTGCATGTCCGTGATAGCCTCGATGACGTTGCAGTGACCTACACATAGTGAACTACCCACTGTGTGATCTACACATTGTCACCTACACACTATGACCTACACACTCTACGACCTACAAACTGTGACCGAGACAACCATGACCTACTTGAATCGGTCCTGCATGTCCGTGATTCGCTCCCTGACCGCCTGGATGAAGTCGTCGTGGCCGGCGATCGGACTCGTCACGATCGAGAACTGGTGCCATTTGTAGCGCTCCAAGATGCTCAGCATCGCCGCCGTCTGGTGCTCCAGCGACGGCGCCAACTGCAGTTGCAGACTGCTTTGTGAAGCACGCTGCAAGCAGACAAGCAAGCACACCCCGCGTTACTTTCGTGAAGTTCATGAAGTTTCAGTGGGCTGGAGCTCAAAAACTGAATATCCCAGAGGCAACGTGTTGCTTGTAGCTTTTCTTGTATACTGAACAAGCTGCAGGCTGATTTGCTAAGATAGCTGTAATCATAAAAGCAAGCACACCATCAATATCATGGAGCCAACGTCTGCATGTGTGATGTAGCTCTGAATGCAACTGCATGTCCCAGTTAGGCTTGTAGGCTGTATCACTCATAGATACTGAACAATCTATACACTGTTCGCAAAGCAAGCTGAAATCAGACAAGCAAGCTCGCCGTTACTTTCATGAAGCCTACGTCTAAGTTCCAGTTGAGGCTTTTTTCTTGTAGCTTTTTAGACTGTAGCACTCGAAGACACTCAAAAAGCTGCAGACAAACATGCTTCAATCAGACAAGCAAGCACACTGTATAACGTTCCGTTGTACTCGCAGGTTTAATGCACTCAAGTTGCAAGCGCAAGTCACATGGGCACGCTTTTCTTTTAGCTTTGCTTGTGCTGCAGTTTTCCTAGATAATCAACAAGTTGCAGACTGTTTTGAAAAGCACTCTGCAATCGGGCTAGAAAGCCCACATTCTTTTTTATGACTTGTGTCCTTTCTTCGTCTCAGAAAGTTAGTTTCGAAAATAACTATTTTACAGGAAAATGTATGCTAAGCTTTTTATTAAAACTTTCCCGACGTTTCGCAAAGTATTCGCCGACCTGATTATTAGAAACGAAATATCAATTCCAAAATTTGCATCCGTACCGGGACTCGAACCCGGATCTTTGTCTATCCGGGACACTGCACTAACCAATTGTGCTATACGGACGACCAACTGTGGAATTGATATTAAGTTTATTTGAGTTGTTGGGCTCCATGGAGATAGATTCAGGACTATGAGTGACCATAGAAGGCGCTGAATCTAGTGACGCTATGCTGCGATCACACACCAACAAACTCGACTAACCCCAATTATGACGTTGGGTACGCTTGTATTAGTGTGAATTTAATCCTAAATGCAAATACTCGTTGCATGGACGGTAGATGATGATTATTAGAAACGAAATATCAATTCCAAAATTTGCATCCGTATTTGCATTTAGGATTAAATTCACACTAATACAAGCGTACCCAACGTCATAATTGGGGTTAGTCGAGTTTGTTGGTGTGTGATCGCAGCATAGCGTCACTAGATTCAGCGCCTTCTATGGTCACTCATAGTCCTGAATCTATCTCCATGGAGCCCAACAACTCAAATAAACTTAATATCAATTCCACAGTTGGTCGTCCGTATAGCACAATTGGTTAGTGCAGTGTCCCGGATAGACAAAGATCCGGGTTCGAGTCCCGGTACGGATGCAAATTTTGGAATTGATATTTCGTTTCTAATAATCATCATCTACCGTCCATGCAACGAGTATTTGCATTTAGGATTAAATTCACACTAATACAAGCGTACCCAACGTCATAATTGGGGTTAGTCGAGTTTGTTGGTGTGTGATCGCAGCATAGCGTCACTAGATTCAGCGCCTTCTATGGTCACTCATAGTCCTGAATCTATCTCCATGGAGCCCAACAACTCAAATAAACTTAATATCAATTCCACAGTTGGTCGTCCGTATAGCACAATTGGTTAGTGCAGTGTCCCGGATAGACAAAGATCCGGGTTCGAGTCCCGGTACGGATGCAAATTTTGGAATTGATATTTCGTTTCTAATAATCATCATCTACCGTCCATGCAACGAGTATTTGCATTTAGGATTAAATTCACACTATTATTCGCCGACCTGTTTCTGTTCTTTTGTGTGATTTTTATGATATTTTTTGTTACTAACTCAAAGACCCTTGATGCAGCAGGCAGGATCTTTGCGAAACGACCGGTAAGTTTTAATGAAAAACAGAGCATTGAATAACCCGGTGAAAAAGCTTTCTTGAGATTTGAAAGTAAGCCCAATTTCACTTCTCGTTATACATGTAGCAGCCCAATTGCTAGCTCATATCACTCCCAGATTCTAGTTGCATAAATTATTGAACTTGTAGCTGTGCAGCGTTCCTTGAAACTGAAAAAGCTGCAGGTGTCTTACAAAAAACGTACATACATGCAAACGCAACTTCTCAATTTTTTAATTAATTTATTTTTCACAAATAAATTAATTTTATCCCGTGGTTTTGTAAATTCGATGGAAATTGATAAGCGTAACGAGCGAAGCGAGTGAAGCGAAATCTCTAATTACACTTTACTGCAAAAAAAGTCTCCAATGTTTTTTTTTTTTTTTTGTGTTTGTTTTATTGTATGTTTGTTCGCGCTCTACAGGCCACACGCCAAAACCGATTTTGATAAAAATTTCTGTGAGCCTTCGTTTTCCCTGAACTCAGATCTCCCACGTTTTTGATGCAATTCGGACGAGTAAATTTTAAGTTATTAAGTTTTTACGAAATATTTCAGTTTTTCCAAAACACGTTTTGCACTCTGGAGGCCAAGAATCTTAATACTAGGCTATGCGAACACTCATATAATCGTGTTGTGGATGAGCGTAATATTTACGCTCACCCAAAACGCAATTATATTGCGTGTGCGCATAGCCTAGAGGCGCGTATGACAAATTTTAAATGTTCGGCTGCTTTCTCGAAGACAATTGAAATTTAGCTGTCGTGAAATTACTCGAAAATTTAAAACGTAAAAATTTATATAAAGAAAAACTATTCAACTGATTTGCTTCAAAATTACACAATATCTTTGTTTTATGATTTTCAACGCACACAGTAAAATTTGTAAATATCGGTTGAAAATAAAGTTGATTTAGTTGCATATAACTGCAAAAACGCTAAAAAAGAGCAAGAAAACGTCATAAAGGCGCCATTTTAAAGAAAAGAGTTTAACATACAACAATGAAATTTTTATACAAACATTAAATCGTGACGGTCAACATATCTAGAAAGTTTCGTAAAATTATATTTTGATTCTTAGCATCCTGAGTGCAAAACGTGTTTTGGAAAAAGTAAAAAATTTCGTAAAAACTTAATAACATAAAATATACTCGTCCAAATTGCTTCAAAAACGTGGCAGATCTAAGTTCAGAGAAAACGAAGGTTCACAGAATTTCATCAAAATCCGTTTTGGCGTTTGGACTGTAGAGAGCGAACAAACACAAAAAAAAAAAAAAAAAAAAACACGGTATACTTTTTTCTGCAGTAAGTGTAATTGAATATTTCGCTTCACTCGCCACGCTCGTTACGCTTATCAATAATTTGACGAAACTTTCTAGATATGCTTACCCTCACGATTTAATCTTTGTGTAAAAGTTTCATTGATGTAAGTTTAGCACTTTTCTTTGAAATGGCGCCTTTATGACGTTTTTTGCGCTTTTTTTAGCGTTTTTCTAGTTTTATGCAACTAAATCAACTTTATTTTCAACTGATGTGTACAAATTTTACTGTGTGCGTTAAAAATCATAAAACGAAGATACTGTATAATTTTTAAGAAAATAAGTTAAATAGTTTTTCTATAAAACAATTTTTACGTTTTAAAATTTTAGAGTAATTTCAACGACTAAATTTCGAATGCCATCGAGAAAGCTGCTTAGTTATCACCGAACATTTAAAATTTGTCATTAATGCCCCTAGGCTATGCGCACACGCAATATACCGCGTTGTGGGTGAGCGTAAATATTACGGTTCGCAAAGCCTAGTTATTTCATCAGATAGGATGATCCACAAGCTGTTTTATTCATCAAGGAGAAAAGCTGCCAGCATCAATTTGATATTTTTACAAATAATTTGTGAATGTCCCGGAATGAGAATTTCTTGATGCATTTTACTGTGCTACACAGACATACTTCCCTGAAATATTATATACAGTGTTGAAGTGGCACCTTTGAGGAGGTGGCACTCCAAGTACTTCAAGCAAGAATCTCCCAAACTTGAAAGTGACTTTTACTTTTCTAAGACTTTTTTCGATTTTTCTTAATCTTGGCACGTTAGGTGATAAAAAAACCTCAAACTATTTCCAGAACCCTTGAGAAAGAAGACAGAAAAGCTCGGGAAAGTGTGACGGAAAGCTTTATAGTTTCTTTAACATCTATGGAGTGACAATGTCTTGTCTCAAATTATTTGGGCAAAAATTGTGTTAGTGTCTCGGAATTTTGTAATTATCATTGCAAAAGGCGGTTCCTTCCAGGGAAGTCAAACCCAAGTCAGTCCAGTCTCCTTACAGTCTAGACGGGGAGCATCAACTTGAAATTGAAATTGATGCAAGTTTCAACTACATTCACATTTTCACTGTTATTTGATATGCATAATTGAATCTGTTTAATTTCGGGGAACTTGCATTTGAAATTAATTATCATCTAGGAATGCTTGTATTTTCATAGTATATTGGAAGTAATTATATTTCGCCGAGTTACGTTTATGTATGCGTTTGTATACTGTTGCATAGGTATTGCTACTAATTATTAATTTAAATTGTTAACAATATGTTTGCGTACTGATATGTGGAGTGAACAAATGCGGTATTCTCGTTGACAGAATGAGTCTAATGAGCTTCGTGATTGAATACGATTCCAAATATCTGCACTGCACTTAGCCCAATGTTAAATGGGAATTGTTGCACTGCGAACTGATGAATCTGCGACAACATTCGATCAGAGAAAGATGTTTTTCCATCCAAAGCCCTCGCCTTTGTTTAATTATGACCATAATTCCATATCACTGTAATCACAGCTGTAATGTTCAACATACTACTTATCAACGCTTTGTCAACACCCTCAGACCCTCACACCCTCACACCCTCTCACCCTTTCTAACCCGCCAGCTGTTCAGTATCATAAACTTAAGTTGTCTCAAACCCCTGTGAACATAACTCGTTTGTTCCCAAAGACATTAGCTCAGTAATGAAGAAGACAATGCAGGTAAAAATTCATCTCAACGCCATTTTGAGTAGCTAGCTCCCTCTAGGACTAACATAATTTCTTTCACACAGCCAGTATAGCCATACACGTGCAATCAAAGCCACATAGCAAATTTAATTAATCACGATGACAATTAATGAAAATAAAACTGCGACCCTATTTGAATTTTTTGCTTCGCTGTGCAATTATCGTGCCTGGCGGTGATTTCGACAATTTTACCATGCGCAGAACGAATATATCGGAATTTGCTAACCGATATTACCAACGAGTGTCACCACGCTTCAATGCGAACATTCGCATCACCTAAAAGCACGCGCTAATAAAATGTCGCGAATTTACAGGAGGAAATCCCAAAGGGTTAACTTTTTCGCGTGGGTTGTTCATGAATACAGGGTGTAGTTCATCAATGCCTCGTGTGATTTTTAGATACATGTTTGTTACTTCAATACACGTGTGGTTTGACAGTGACAATACTCGTTTGGTACGTGCACGTGTGGCTCACCCATATACCTCACGTTTTTTCTTTATTTAAGCAGGAACATGCCCCAAAAGTGCAATGTAATAAAATATGCTAAAAATATTATTAACAAGGCAACACAAGGCTGCCAATACAAGAGTGGTTCAACAATATACCTCTTGTGATTATTTTAATTTCAACTAACGTGCCTAGATAGTAACTAGCTTCGGTGCCTCTCAACTCAAATTCCAATATTACTTTGCACTGGAAAACATTCGTGACCATTATCCGTAATTAATCGTATTGAAGGTGAATTAGGTAAAACTATCCCATGGGTTGGTGTTTTCGTTCCTGCATGGTAAAACTATTGTTGCAATTATACGTATTAGTACCAATTCGAGCACCAAAATAGCATCGACATGTTTGAGCTAGTTGTGCAAAGTAACTTCCATGGTTGAAATGTTGTAACGCTAACAATTGAAACACATAACACTGAAGTTACACCAGAGTTAAATGGTTTTAGGTAAAGCGATTTGACTATTCAGAAAGTGCCTTGAAGGTGAATCGCGATGTTGAAATGAACACTAGCAACTGGAAAGCGTTCTGAAAATTATAGATATGTGTCTGGAAGCGTTGCATGCATAGACCGTTAAACGTTGGCATGGCAACCACTCGTTATAAAGGGTGTCCACACCGTCACACAATGTCAGAATTTGGTGTCTGTTGAGTTGTTGGTGTGTGATTGCAGCGAAGTGTCACTAGATTCAGCGCCTTCTATGTCTATCCATGGTCCTGTTTATCATATCTGGTAGCACAGTGTTTAGAGTTCTATCCAGACTAGACGAAGGCTTCATTTCTTGGCATAGACACACGTTTTCGATTGGATATTTCATGCCTATAAAAAAATATATCAATAATAGACGTTGTCGGAGACAGCCCGTGATTGACGTTGAGTGAAACAAGCGGCGGTCCAGGCTCGTTAGGAACCAGCTTTCACATCGGTGGTCAGAGTTTTTAGGGGTTCAACGACGTGTGATGGTGGTGGTGTGTAGCATGTCTATGTTCCGGTCCGCACATCAAACAGTTCCGTTAATCAAGATCTGAAATTTATGCACCTTTTTTTGCATTTGTTTCGCATTTTCGTTTCCACGAAATTTTCATAATGGCAAAAATAGGGTGATCTGATCACGTTTTTTCTGATGTGTACCGAACATTGGAAAAAATTCAACCATCTCAATATTTTAATGTTAATTTAAATGGGAAGATGGTTCTTTTTTGGATTTTAGCTTTAATCTGCGACTTCAACTTTGCGAAACGTCGGGAACAGTTTAATTTTGGTTTTTTAGCATTCATTAACGTTTTTTTTCTTCCATAATAAAGTTTCTCATTTTCAATCAAACTACAGACAAGCTGTTTAAATTAAAATCCTTCTGTACTTGATTTAAGTGACATAAATACTACAGCTTGACACAGATTTGCAGGAAGATTAAAATCTCACGAACACAATCTCTCACAAAGAAAATGACCCCCTACACTTTTCTTTACACAAATTATTGATGAGCGTAACGAGCGTAGCGAGTGAAGCGAAATCTTCAATTACACTTTACTGCTAAAAAAATCCGGAATGTTTTTTTTTTTTTTTTTTTTGTGTGTTTGTTCGCGCTCTACAGGCCAAACGCCAAAACGGATTTTGATGAAAATTTACATGGACATTCGTTTTTTTCTAAACTTAGATCTGCAACGTTTTTGAAGCAAATCGGACGAGTAAATTTTATGTTATTAAGTTTTTACGAAATTTTTCAGTTTTTCCAAAACACGTTTTGCACTCTAGAGGCCAAACATCTGAATATAATTTGACGAAACTTTCAGGAAATGTTGACCGTCACGATTTAATGTTTGTGTAAAAATTTCATTGTTGAATGTTAAGCACTTTTCTTGAAAATGGCGCTTTTATGACGAATTTTTGCGATTTTTTAGGGTTTTTTCAGTTTTTTGCAACTTAAGCAACTTTATCTTCAACCGATGTTCACAAAATTTACTGTGTACATTATAAATCGTAACAAGAAGATACTGTATTAATTTGAACCAAATCAATTGAATAGTTTTGCTTTAAATCGATTTTTACGTTTTGAAATATTCAAATGTCATATTGAGAAAACTGCTAAATTCTTACTGGACATGTTAAATTGATCATAAAAGCCTCTAGGCTATGCGCACACGCAATATAATTGCGTTAAGGGTGAGCGTAAATATTACGCTCATCCACAACACGATTATATGAGTGTTCGCATAGCCTAGTCTCTAGTCATCTTTGCCTCACTCAATGACTCCACGTTTCTCATTTAAAACGAACGCGTTGTCTCTCACCGCAAATCAACGGGCGACCACGCCGCCTGAGCGCCGACCGTGTGGTTGGGTCGCGGTGAGCCGGAAAAAATGCGACGTTGGGGCCCGTCAATGTCACTTGCCGTTGTTTTGCTTGATTGGATGAGCGAGCGAAGACTTCAATTTGTATGTTTATTCGCACGATTACGACCAAACGGCTTAACCGATTTGGATGAAACTTTCAGGGAACTTTAGAAGCCACGTTTTTCAAAAAGACCTGCCGAATAGATTTTGGTAAATCGATTTACAAAAAAATCTTTTTTTGTCAAAATTTTAAAACTCAAGATAAAATCTTTACCAAACTTTAAAAATATGTTTTCACCTTAATAAGATGTACTATTCCCGAAATTTTTAGTTTCTCAAGTCTTCTCTTAATCGTATTTTTCGAGTAAATTTGAGCGCTCATCCAACAACGCGATAAAGAGCGTTTGCGAAGCCCTAGTATTGCTACACGTTTAATTGATGAGCGTAACGAGCGTAGCGAGTGAAGCGAAATCTTCAATAACACTTAACTGCTAAAAAATCCGGAATGTTTTTTTTTTTTTTTGTTTGTTTGTTTGTTGTTTGTTTTTTTGTTTTTTAGTGTGTTTGTTCGCACGATTCCGGCCAAACGCCAAAACGGATTTTGATGAAAATTTCGGTGGACCTTCGTTTTCTCTGAACTTAGATCTGCCACGTTTTTGAAGCAATTCGGACGAGTAAATTTTATGTTATAAAGTTTTTACGAAATTTTTCAGTTTTTCCAAAACACGTTTTGCACTCTGGAGGCCAAGAATCTGAATATAATTTGACGAAATTTTCTGGATATGTTGACCTTTACGAGTCAATGTTTTTGTACAAATTTCATTGTTGTACGTTTAGCAGTTTTCTTGATAATGTCACTTTTATGTCACTTTTTAAGCGTTTCTGCAGTGTTTTGCAGCTAAAGCAACTTTATCTTCAACCGATTTTAACAAAATTTACTGTGTGCATTAGAGATCGTAAAAAGAAGATACTGTGTTAATTTCAAGCAAATCAATTGATTATATTTTCTTGAAATCGATTTTTACGTTTTGAAATATTCTAATAATTTCATCATGAAATTTCCAGGTAACGAATGTCTTTGAAAAAGCTGCTTAATTAACACCGAACATTATAAATTGATCATAAAAGCCTCTAGGCTATGCGCACGCGCAATATAATCGCGTTGTGGGTGAGCGTAAATATTACGCTCATCCACAACACGATTATATGAGTGTTTGCATAGCCTAGTTTATTTGTGTCATAAACGTCAATTTACTCTGGAGCCTTAATATTACTCTCATTTCAAATTTAATTTCACTGAGGATACAAAGGTTGAGGCAATAAAGCGGGTAGAATTATTAATTGAATCGGAAAATGATATTATAAAGTTGGTCGGAAACTTTATCAATAATTGAACAAAAATAATAAATAATAACGATTGTAGCGCTTAACTTGAGACAGGAGGGATATTTTTCGATACCAGTATGTCACTCTGTGACATTCAATCATATCATTTTTGTCATCGTAATCCAAGAGCTTTTCTAGCAGAAAAAACCCTACTTTGTATCAGTACCATTTTTGTCAGTGTCATTTTCACAAAACAAAAAACATAAATATGTTTTGGATTTCACGATATATTTCTCTCTGTCTCATTGGCAATGATGATGATGATGCTGATGATGATGATGATGATGATGATGATGATGATGATGATGATGATGATGGCGATGATGATGATGATGATGGCGATGATGATGATGATGATGATGACGATTGCTTTGAGTATCGAATCTTTTCCAATTATACAGAGATGATTACTGACAATACACAGTACCATTCACTGGAGCCCGTATCATACAATGAGTTTGTTTTAATTCAGCTCAGGACACACTATTATACACGGTTTATTTGAGTGAAAATTAATACCACTTTACTCCCTGGTCAACGAGAGCTGTCAAAGCCACGACGAATTTCGCTATCTATCAATTGACCCTAATACCCTTAAAGTACCAACACGGAATTAGTTTTTCGAACGAAGAGATTAAAGTACCATAGAATGTATTGAATGGGGATGACCTAAAATGGGAAGCCGCAGATGCTTAGTACTTCTTGCCATATTTTCCATGGTAAAAGCGAACGATTCGATTAAATCTATCGTCATGAGCACAGTGCCAACGGATTGTCATACCTTGTTGCAAGTGATATCTCTGCGTAGTGCTTATGCTGTCTCACCGCCAATTGAAATGGATATTGTTAGAGAGATTTTGCTGATAAATGTTGTGAAAGTTTTTTAGTATATTTTTTGGCAGCATCATGGCCATATATCAACTAAACGAGAATTGAAGTTGGTGTGATCTTCGGTTTTGCTTTTTTGAAAAGATAATTGGGCGAAAAACCGATCCTAACTAAGCAACTTCAAACAATATGCTTAGAAATGAAAGTTTATTTATTCGTATATTCATTTTCAATGGATATGTGAACCGCGTGGCAGTTTATTATAATTTGAGTTGTGGGGCTTTGAAAAATTAAAGGATTTCATAAAAACAAATAATATTACCTACCTACAAGTGATAATGCGACTAACTATTGGATATATTGCGTTTAGCAGTAACTAGGTTAATAGAGTAGACATGTTTAGAGCAAATGTAAAATGCATCGTTCTGTTGGCGTGGATGCATCGGCGGTTGCACCCGTTGCACTCGTGGTAACATTCGCCGTCGCCACGCTGCTGCAATGGAGATGCAACAGATGTTCTTATCTGATAGCCGTGTTCATTATTAATCACTTTTGTGAGTGACGCTTAATTAATTGGATTTTCCGCGTCGCCAGCTCGGTTTAATTGTTGTCATTAAATCTCCGTTTGGAAAATGGATTTCACGAAATGTTGTCGGCTTCTATTGCAACCGAGAGAGAGTCGTGCGAATTCAAAAAGTAAATGAATACAATTAACGTTTTCAGGCTGGATTTTGTTCATCATACAATTAGGGGGAGGCATTTTGCAAACCTCATTTGTTTTTAATAGGGTTAAAACGAAGAATATATGAAAAACAACCTACATAACTTTTTTAATCAACACGGAAAATCTCAGTTAAGAATGGAACATGATTTGATATCATCATCACAGTCAATTACTTTTAATGTTATACATTAAATCCCAACTTTCTATTTCGCTTTCGTTCTCTAAACATCAGAATTTGATTCCTCAACGACGATAATATCTACAATTTATTTGGTTTGAGTCGGAGGTAATCGCTTGAAGCAAGTGCAGAAAATGAGCCATTTAGTTGGGTGGACTTTCTCTCTCCCTCGTTCTCTTCTGAATTATCAGTCACTGATGCATTTAAGTTCACAGATGTGATGGCATTAATTGGATGCCACGTGAATGTTTAAATAAAAATGAACCCAAATAGCTCCCGGTATAAAGATGGCGCAATAAAGTCAGTTACATAAAAATGTTATTTCGGCTGTACACGCTATGGCAATGACTAGCGGGGAAATAATTATCTAAGTACTAAGGCGTATGCTAATGTTTATCGTTCCATTTATTCCAGTATGTAAAAAATCCGAAAAACCCACGAATCTGCACTGAATCTTCCAAAATTACCCTCTATGCATCATGGTCACTGCAAAACCCAGACGTCCGCACAATATTACCAAAGTTTCACCCTCTAGAAGCTTTCACAGCTCGCAACCATCTTCATTGTAAGAACACAAGCAACATACACACACACACACACACACACACACACACACACACACACACACGTATCTCGTCGGGGTCGGACGTGTTTTGTCTCGGCTCCCGCTACTGGTCTCGTGGAGGCGCTCGCTGTCCGATTTTCGGGTTTTTTCTGCCTCATCCACAAACCGGTATCGTTATTAGTTGAATATTTCTTATTATTTTCGCAGTTTTGTGGCTAAAACTGTGTTTTTTGCTACTTTGCAAAAATCTCTGTGTTCTATCACAGAGTGTCTATCTATACGGCCATTAAATAGCGAGTCTGACTGCGGTGAATCGGTCGCATATTGCTCGACTGGCCCGGGAGGGCCAGGTACTAATGGCATGCAATTAAAAAGCATCGTTGCATTGCCGCAATCCTGAGCGTAATCTTGTTTTTGTTTTGGGTCTCGACATATAAAAAAAATATTAAATAATGAGCGGAAACGCAAATAATAGCACGACGGCACAAGAGGTCAGCCCTTCTGCCGTCAAAGTACCATTCATACGACCACCAAAATCAAAAGATGTCCCACAGCTGGCTAGTAATGCTACTGTTCTACCAGTCAAGGCAAACCTAGACAGACGTTTCTCCCGGTCGACAGATTCAGTCCCCACAGTTGTCCTGGACGCCGGAGGCAAACCGACGCCCGCTCCTACTCCTGCTTTCCACGCCTTCCCAACACAGAAGACGATGGCAGAAGCACTCGCATCAGCCTCAAAAACTAAAGAACAAACAAACGAACAATCGAAAAAAGACTCGAACAACACATCGAAAAATCGTGAAACAAAGTCAAGATCCTCAGCCAACCCATCACATTTCCCAACTAAAGAGCACGCCTTCCTCATCCAATCAGTGGAATCCTTTACGATCCACCAATATTTACGAGCCGTTGCTAATTTAGTCGGCGCAGGCAACATTTGGTTCGGCTCCAGGTTATCGCTAGGTAGAGTCGCTATTTACCTGTCAACTGTCAAACTCGTCGACGAGTTCATGACCAAACATGCAGGCATTCAAATCGGCGATGTTTTCTTGCCAGCACGCCGCATGATAACAAAAGCCAACAGACTAGTTCTGTCAAACGTGTGCCCCACCATCCCACACAGTAAACTAGAGGATATGCTAGCCTCGGCAATGAAGTTGGTGTCCCCCATGTCTTTTGTAAATGTTGGTGGAAAAGATCCGGAGCTTAGCACCATTTACAGCTTTCGTCGACAAATCTTTGTCGTCATTGATGAGTCACATCAGCTACCAGAGTCGATGCTCGTCGACCACGATGGCGATCGTTATCGCGTCTTTCTCTCGTTCGACGACCTCCGATGCTATGCATGCAGACAGAGCGGCCATGTCGCTAGGAACTGCCCCCAGAACAAGGAATCTGAAACTCAGGTCGGAAGCAACATTACTGTTTTCCCCAACCTTCAGATCACCTACACCAACTCCACCACCACCAACAACAACATCACAAACACAAACCAAAACAACACCGAGAACAGCGAAAACTTAAACAACACCAACACCAACAAAAGAAAGGAACACCCCACGTCATCCAAGCTCTCGGACTCTTTGCAGGAAGAGGAAGAGCCGCAGTTGACAGATCATGACACACAACACGACAAGAACATTAACATGGACACTAGCCTCTTGGCGGCACTCGACCAAGTCGAAAAAAACAAGGATGGAGGACACACCACACACCTCACCGACGAGGACAATACATTGCAACCGAAACGTCGTCGAAAGGCAAAACAAATACGAACCATCTCTCCTACTCCCGAATCACCAATGCCATTTGAAGCAATCGAAGCGTTGGAAAACAGGCCCGGCGAAAACGCTCTAACGACGCAAGATTTCCATGCTTTCCTTGGAGAGGTGAAGGGAAATGATCACCCTATCAAAGTCGCTGGACGGTACACAAAAAACATAGCTGGGCTGATCGATATGCTCGATACAGTCCAACCAAAACTTATTAAAGAACGTGCTTTGCGAGAACGAGTCAGGCGGCTAATCGTAAACCTAAGGAAACATCACCAATCTGGCGATGGAGACGAGTCAGACAGATTCTCCCTAGGGCGCTCCACGTCAGCGGAGAGTCTCCAGTCGTCAATTATCTGCGAATAATTTAAAAAATGACAAGGGAAATAACTCTATTAAGTCTCAATGCTCGAAGTGTCAAATCTCAATATAAATGGACCCAATTAAACAGCCTTCTTGAACGGCATTTGCCGGATGTCACCCTGATTCAGGAAAGCTGCACTTCTGCGTCTGCTTTCCCACACTCGCCCTCACCTTATACGTTTCTTTTCAATTCTCCCGTGAATGCTTGCTCTGGAACGATTATAGCCGTCAAGAAAGCGTCCCCTTTAGAGATTCGCTCGCATAATATCCTAGTACCAGGCTACCTCCAGGAAGCAGTGGTGGATGTCCAAAATTCCACCCTCTCCTTCAGATTGGTCTGCATATATGTGCCACACCAGTGCGAGGCAACTCACACGGTGCTGGACGCCCTCAACACCCTTCTCGAGGAGGCAAACTATACGGTCAGCGAGCACGACTCCCTTTTCTTAATTGGCGGTGATTACAACGTGACACTAGACCCCCGCATCGACCGTTCGGGCGGCGGGCCTGAACGGCATCCACGCGTAGCTGAAAAGCTCAAACAGACCGTCTTCACTCACAATCTATCAGACGTGTGGCGCGATTTCCATCCCAGGAAACCTGGTCACACTTTTATAGGAAATGCCCCGCACTTCTCGGGATCTCGCCTGGACAGGTTTTATGTTACGCCCGGAGTGAATAGTTTGGTAGCCAGCATCCAAGTCACACCAGCCTTCTCAGACCACCTAGCGGTGTCTGTCCGTCTCAGAACCACATTGCCTAAGAAAAGACCACCATACTGGCGATTCGATAATGGCTTACTTAGCGATCATGAATTTGCTGAATGCGTGAGAGCTCTGCTCGCCTCGCACGACGAGCACGTCAGGCAGAGTTTCGCGACGCTTAGCAAATGGTGGGACGCACTCAAATGGGACATACAAGACACAGCCGTCAATTTCACAAAGGCCAGGAAACAACGTATGGACGCGGAGTTCCTTGCCCTGGAACAGAGAGTAGACAGAATAGTTTCTAACCCCTCGCTCGGTAAACACCACCTTGCTGAATTAACACGAGCCAACGCCGACATGAGGGATGCCTATTCGAGAAGGAGCGAACGTACTCTAGCTGCTGCACGACACGATCATCTGCTGGCGGCGGACAGACCGGCTGGTTCTGTCCTGGCCCGGGATGTCCGAGCGGCGTTCAAACCGATTGCTCAGCTTAGATCCAATGGTCACGTAATGTCCGACGGCCCGTCTCTCTGCACGGTGGCCAGAAATCATTTTGTCAACGTGTACTCAGGGGAAGAAAAATACATAGAACCCGACTCGCCACTCTACGAGTCTTTGCCGACACTATCACAAGAAAACAAAAATAGTCTAGAAGCGAAACTTTCACGCAGTGAGTTAAAGACCGCCCTATTCGAACTAAACAAAGGGAAGTCCCCGGGTATCGATGGACTCACTCCCGAATTTTACCAGTTTTTTTGGAAAGAGCTTCAAGACCCGTTTTACAAGGTCTTTGAGTCCGCCATTGAATCCGGAATCCTTCCACACACTGCACAAAAGTCGGTGCTCACACTTCTGCCCAAATCAGGTGACCGCCTCGATATAAAAAACTGGAGACCAATTTCACTTTTGACAACCGATTATAAAATCTTAGCGCGAGCGCTCGCGACGCGCCTCAAGGTAGTTTTGAGTGCACTGATACATCCAGACCAGGGCTATTGTGTACCCGGCAGGACGATATTTGACAATCTCCACCTCCACAGAGACGTCCTAGAATATGTAAATCGGGGCCAAATACCCCTTGCACTTCTGTCCCTGGACCAACAGGGGGCGTTTGACAACGTCGACCATAAATATCTATTTCATGTTCTCTCTGTGTATGGCTTTGGAGAGGGCTTCTGCGCCACTCTCCGAGCAATGTACAACAACGCGACGTGCCATGTCCGAATCGGCGCAAACCTGACAGCCCCGTTCCCTTTTAAGAGAGGGATTCGACAAGGATGTCCGCTGTCCGGTCCACTTTTCTCCATCACCATCGAACCGTTTCTGAGTTTATGTCGTCGAAGAATGTCCGGAATGGCTCTTCCTGGAGCCATAGAGCGTAGGCTGGTCGTGTCGGCCTACGCTGACGACGTATCGCTATTCATCTCGGATGAGAACGATTTCGATCAGTTTCACGCAGCATACGCAGCATACTCGGCACAATCAGGAGGAACACTGAACACTCAAAAATCGCGAGGACTGTGGGCTGGCAGCTGGAGGGAGCGGCTAGACACTCCCCTCGGGTTCTCGTGGACAGCAGAAGGGCTAAAAATCCTTGGACTAATGTTCGGAAACTCCCACGCGATTACCGATCAAGGGTTCACAAAATTGGAAGCCACTGTGAGGCGCGTCAAGGAGGTATGGCGACACCGTGCGTCGGCCATGTCGCTCCGGGGTCGCGTTCTGGTTGTAAACCAATTCATTGCGCCACGACTCTGGTACACGTTTCAAGTGTTTCAACCACCGGCACCCCTTCTCGCCAGAATCCAGTCTCTTCTTGTGGATTTTGTGTGGGCTGGACATCGGCATTGGACCCGCATTCGCGATCTTTGCGCCCCGATCCACCTGGGTGGCCTAGGTCTGGTGCATTTGTCATCAAAAGTAAATTTCTTCCGAGTTTGTTTTGCGCACCGTTACGTCACAGCAGTCGAAGATCACCCCGGCCATGTTTTGACGCGGTTTCTCCTTCGCCCTCCTCATGGGCCGGTACTAGGCTGGCAGGCATTATTCTGCCCCGATGTTATCCGGCGCACAGGCCGAGGCACAACGGCATTCCGAAAGTCAGTCCTGCAAGCATGGAGCGCTTTATCTGTGCGCCCTGAACGATACGCCAAAACCGCACAAGGGCTCCGTGATGTGCCACTGATCCAATCGTCCCTAATCCCAACTTCAACAAACCCATTTATACCATCCTGGGGAGAACTCGGTTGCAAACAGATCGGTGACCTCCTTGATGGTAACCAATGGAAAGAGCTAGAAGATCTTGAGGGGTTCAGCGGTCTACTGGCGCGACAGCGCACCGCTTTATCGATAAATCTAAATCGAGTGAAGGCGTTCTGTCACCTGCGCTTTCGTGGGGTGCTGGACACTGCTGGTCCTGAACCATGGCCACCCAACTTCAACTACATTCGTGATAGAGACAAAAAGGAAATAAAGCTCGATACGGTGTCAGACCGACGAGCACTGCAGTGGGATATCACGGCCATTTTTCTCTGCGTGAAAGGACCCCTACCTGGCCACTGGTCCAACGACGAGGTCGAATGGGGACGCATCTCGCATTTTCCAACCCTCGGTCTTGACGCTGAAGTGGCATGGCGTTTCACAAAAAACCGTCTTGCAGACCCCATCTTCCTGTTTCACGCTAGGAAACTCCCATCGCGTCTGTGTCCCTGGTGCAGGGTGGAAGGCTCAGCATGGCACATGATCGTCGAGTGCTATCGGGCTGCGGCCATGTGGCGCCTGGTTCACACGATCCTCACAAGTCTCCTCGGAGACCGTCAAGTGCTTCTTAGAGACATCTTCACGGGATTAAAACCAAGGCGAAACAGCAACACATCATCACTTGCGATCGCCAATTTTGTCGTTACTCTCGCAAAAAGCACAATCTATCGTGTGCTCACGACGGTCTTTAAAGACCACCAACATCCAGCCGCATATGATGCAGTGTTAAAAGCCCGTCTCAAGGCCAGAATCCTCAAAGAGTATGCCTGGCACCTGGGCAAAGGTGACCTGGATGGTTTTGGGACAGTATGGTGCGTGAGAGGGGCGGTATGTAAAACAAGCCCAGAAGGACTAGTCTTCGCATTCTAGGCGAGATGGGATAGAGGGGTGATGTGAGAGGTTTCATCGCCCTCTCATCGCCGTCTTGTCAAGAGATGAAATGGAAAAAAAATCTGGAAAGTGGCATCTTTCCTCGGCGGCACAAACCCACTATGTTCTTTTTTCTCTCAAAACCCTTTTACTTTATTTTTATCTTATTTTCTCTCTGGTTTTCCTTCTATCGTACCCTTTTCCGTTTTTGTTTTTACCTTCCTGTTTTGGTTTAAATGCTTCTCTTAGATACCATGGTTCTATACAAAGAAGATCTCGAAAAATTGAAAAACAATCAATGAAGAACTGAAAAATTATCTCTGAAATCAAAATCAACCTCTAACCTCTTTATGGAGCACAGTCCTTTAAAGAAATTGTTAGCTTTCCGTATCGTTTATTAGAAAAAAAAAAAAAAAAAAAAAAAAAAAAAAACACACACACACACACACCAATTTAATGGCTTACTTCTCTTAAACTTTCGACATTCGCCATGGTTTTAGATAAGAGCTTTTAAGCTGCGAATGTAATTTTCGCTGAAAGCGTAGCGTAGGACGTACCGGATATAGGAGTCTGCCACAACAGAGAGTGTTTCCAAAATCTTGGATATTTATGAGCAAATACATTTTTCTCTCAAATTGCCGCACAGCTCTAGTATCATTCTAAGCGATTTTCGGCTTGGATGTTGTGGTGGAAAAGTATTTTATTTCTGTTTCTAAAGACACGAATCACGTATAAAAAATCCAGAGAATTTTTTGTACGTGTGTGCGTAAGGCTTCATTCGTATTTTCCGATCGAAGGGATTACCTAGTGTGCGACGGGCGATAGGTATGGCGTCCTGCGGAGAGATTTTATTTGTAGAATGTTTTTTGGAAGTATGAGCTTTTGCCGTAGGCGTTGAGAAAGCTTACCATCCACTGCCAGCTTTCTTGTGACACTGACAGTCCTTGCCTTCTGGGCATTCTAGTACGACGTGTTTGTCTCCTAGGTTTACAGTGATCAGGGCTAAGGCTTCATAAAATTTGTCTTTGATCAGTATATTTTGGTCAGTTTACAAATCTCGACCGTCTGGGGCACAAGGCTTATTCAGTGAAACTGAATCGGATTTAGTGAGTAAAATGATAATAGATACCACGTTAGTCAAGTCGTTTAGTTTTTAATTTTACAATAGATGCGCATGGAAGGTAAATTTCAGCTCCTAAAGGTTCAAACCAAAATGTTTTTAGATTGCTTTTCACGAACTTTCCATCGCTAAAGCCACCTTTTCCTGAATTTTAATCCTCAAGTGTAAGCTATTTTGTTTCAAATGCTATTTCAAAAAAATGAATAAGCTGTGTGTATGTACGCTAATCCAGAAATAAAACAAACGTAGCTTTTAAATATTTATATTTGAAGAGCTGACCAGACGAACACACTACGAACTGACCGCCAATCCGTCGTTCGTCAAGCGAAAAGCCGCAGAAAGTCCAGATAAACGAGATGAAATCTTTTCTCACCCGTTCCAGTCCCGAGTTATCAGCGTTCCACGCAATGACGGGTATGCCCAGATAGCCGGCCAGCTGCAGGAAGTATTGCGCCGACGCCGTACTCCTGCCGTACGTCTCGTAGTTCATCAGGTAGAGGATTGCAGACACATTCACCGAAAGGAACTCCTTGCATAGAGAGTTCAGGATCGCTGCAAGCAGAGGAGAGAGAATGCGTGGTTAGGGTCGGTATTTAAATGTACAAACGGAAATAGTTCTCTATTCTCCAAACTAATTAGCAACAACTGCATCTGATTGTCACCATGATGATTCTTTGATTGGGTGAAGTTAAAACTTTGTCCAATGCCATCCGGCCAAGATGGTTGAGAATTCGGCTAACTGTCAGCCATATTGCAAGTTTATATTGAGATTAGCAATTAGTCTTAGATAATGATATCTTCTGTAAGGCTAGCGGTTTTCCACCGGCTTAGAAAGTAAAGTTTGTATAGAGCGGTGCATGGTCACAGGTTTTCCGTTAAGGTTTCTTCTGGTAGAAAAGCGAACTTCAAAGCGTTCCACACTCTCCAAACAAGTCCAGTGTATAGGTATTGTAAGGTAGGTTTTTCCTTTATAGCCTTTAAATTCTCTAACGACTGCTGTGTTTTGTCTGTTTTTGTTCGGAAAATCATATTCAGTTTTAATTTTAACATTTCTTTGTCGGAGAACGAAAAATTAAATTTTCAGCTTTGTGCATAGTATTATTTAGGTTTTTGTTTAATTGAGGGCAACATATTGAAATTGACTTATCACTTTATATCGGGAAGAAGTTACTTTGTCTTTATTTATATGAATTTCCCTGAGGTTTTCAGTCAATTTTCTTCATTTCTTCATTTCTGTTCGTTTTCAGCCATTTATGCACGTGTAGAGCCGCTCTGTGGAGTTACTGAACCAATCTGTGTACACAATCTCCTGAGTCGAGACTGCAAAGTATTTTTAAAACTAAGTAAAAGTTGGAGTCAACAGATGTTGGCAGCATCAGCTCGACGCCAATCTCTTGTAATACTTTTCAACCTTATAAAATTCACCGAGAATTTTTCTCCATATTAATAATAATACCTTTGTCATCTACGTTCCAAACATCGATGTGGTTGATAGATATCTTCCATCATAACGGATGTAATACGGGGATTTGTTTAAAATTACGAGCTTCGTTCCAAGAATTCTTTGTTCAAGCAATGTAAAGACTCTTTTTATGTTTGTCTACTTTCTGCTGTTAAAATATGTTGAAACGAAAGCTTCATATTATACGAGCACAGATTGCGCATGAATAGAAATTGAATCAACTTTTTCGTTGCGCTGAGAGTGCTTTAAGGAAGAAAACTCAGGAAAATTTGCAGCGGTTTTTTTCCCCACCCAGTCAATCAGTAGTTACAAATGATAACAGTGCAAATAAAAAGCGTGATAAATTGATGCAGGCGGAACAAAACTCTCGAGAATTGTACAGTGGTTTTTTCGCGGCAAGCTAGAATTACAAACGAGCCAGCCATTTCATCAAAATTTGTATACCTCTTCCACAAAAACCCTTAGCCAAGAAGGTACACACACTGTAAACCCCACATCATAAACATCTAACGAAAAGTCAATATATTACCACATCACACATTAAATCAACAAACAGTTTGCACAGGGAATTGCCTTCAACAAGTTTCAAATTCAAAACTAGTTACCCGCTCCACGGGGAAACTTGCCGCAACAATACAAGCTCTCCTACAACAACATCTTTGCAAACCTGCCCGAGCTGTTGCAATTAATAAATCAATCTCGAAATCCTCATCGAAACTTGGCTAAATCAGACACTGTCCCAGAGCCACAAGCTCGTTAATTTCCCTAGAAGCATAGTTTTAATTGGGCCGACTCCAATGGCACGTTATTAGCCAGAGAGACGCTGCTACGGCGCTCTAAGAATGACCTGGCGTGGTCTCGCCTCGTTGTACGCGGGACGAACGGCCAAGCTCAACGATTGTGCGGTTGTGGTGTTGGGGGTTGGGAGGGATGAGGTTGGTGCTTTGAGCTTCGGTCAGGTCGTCTCTCATCGCCGGGGCCGGGGCCGGTGCCGGGGCCGGGGCGAGCTTGCAAAGCTCCGAGACGCATGCCGCAGACTGCGGGAATTACGTTTTGACAATGTCACTTTGCAGCACCAGGAAAAAGCAGAGAGAGAGAGAGAGAGAGAGAGAGAGAGAGAGAGAGAGAGAGAGAGAGAGAGAGAGAGAGAGAGAGAGAGAGAGAGAGAGCGGAAAGCACACAGAATTCGTGGCTCGGACCCGTGGTAATTAATTAGAACAGGCGAACGCGCTCGGGCTGCGTAGCTCGTGACTCGTGCGGCTTTCTAATATAATAGAAAAGCTGAGGAAAATTTCATGATGCCGGGAAATCGTCTGCCTTGTCAGAGGAAAAAACCGACGTGGAAGGATGAGATGGGAAAATATTGAGCATTTTTTTCTGTGAATTCAAGTCAACTTTCTTGTATAACTCGTCACTTAAAACACAAAGTATGAACTCGCTTTCATTGCTTGGCTTTCTTTCTTTCTTTTCAGCAGACGTCATCTCGCGCCCTTGGTCGAATCTCGACTATTCAGCAGTTTATGCTCTCTCTCTTGCTGATGTTGACTTTTAATGTGAGTCCAATTTACAATCTCTTCGCCAGTTCGTGCTGTTTGCAATTTCGCAAGACATGCACTAAGTAATAAAATGTGCTGGTTTGTTTTAACGCAGTAATATTTCCGAATCTTCGCTCCGTCTTTATATCTGTTGACGGAACGGAATCACGGCTTCCACTTCACATAAAATAGCTGGCAATGCGGGATCTTGATTAGCTGTGATGATGTGGTCGCGACCAGTGAACGTCAATCGTGGCCAAGTAGTCGAAGATTGGTGCTTCTGTGGCCAAAACTTATCCGCCGTCTTGGCGTACACGCAACATCTTGGACGGTGGCGTCGCTTTGAAAGGAGATCGAAAAGGAAAGGAAAAACTTTGGCAAACTGAAAAGGTCGTGCAGGACACGATATCTGGGAACATGAGAGAGTGGCTGGCTTTTTGTCAGGCTTGCTAGGAGATAGTGTAAGAGCATGGACGTCATGAAGAATGTATGACCGTTAGTAATGCTGGGCATGTTCAAGTCAAAATCGTTCCCGGGAAGAAGCAGCACGTTGAATGTAGTGCCTCTGCCGTCTGATTATGGAAATTGTACTCCATTTCCTGCCAGACAGGTCGTCTGTTTTTGTGTTTATAGACTTTTCTTGAGCCCTCTAACGTTAATTTAAAAAGTTATGAAAAAAGGCTTCATGTTTACCGTGTTTTACTTTTTATTAAGAAATTAATTAATTTGAATTTAGGATAAAATCGGAACTTTTATTTCAAAATCATACACCCGACAAATTTTTTAATTTCGGGCAAGAAGATGACATGCCCCAGTGTTCATTAGCCAACATTCCGTGCGAAGACGTTTTTGCAACCTGCTCGAATCAAATCAACGATATTAGAAAACTTTAATAAAAAGAGACAAGAAAACACGACCAAGATATTGTCTACGCGTCGAAATTAATTTCCATTTAACGTCCAACTCGGGAATATTAATTAAGCTTGGAATCAATTAACTTTCGTTAAATACACTAGCAGTTAAGATAAGTTCTAGAGTACAGAGTCAAATCTGAATCAATATTTTCCCACCAAAATAGTCGGAGGTTTCACGAAACACACAAATACTTCTGTTACCTAACTTTCACCTATAAACACACCCGAGACCTTTAGTATAAGAAATATAAGTATAGTATAAGAAAATTAAGAAGGACCCACCAAGAAAATTACTCAAATTGGTACCCGAGCAGACAATGAAACCACCGACGAAGTGAAAGCCATCAACGATTGATGACTTGCGATAGTAAATGATGATAATTTAGCAAGGTGCTCGAATCCTGCATCCGGCCGATAGACCCATCTAAATCTTCGCACCAAGATTCCAGCGGCGCGAGATTACCAAGGCGTGATTGCGCCCATTCGGTGTATTCCCGAAACACTGCAACGCGGCGTCGCCACCTCCGGGAATTTGTCCGGGAATTCGCCACCTACCGGGATAGAGCCATCAATTCACGCCTGCGTACTACTGACGCTGCCATATTACCCGAACCCCTATTCATGATTGATGGGTGGCACGGTTGCAGCTTTAGCGCGCTCTTCAGTTCACATTCGATAAGCGATTTAGGACCGGAGTTTTTCACGCTATGGCACTTTAAGTGCTTGAGCCTATGGAATTTACATCGTCACAAGAAACCAGATGTCAAATACTTGAGCTCATCATCATCATTTGAGCCCGAGTTAACCGAGTGATTCGAGGAAATGACCCGAAGTCAAATGACTAATTTGTAGATGACGAATCGGCCCAAAGTCCATTAAAACATTCAATAAAATGGTTACTTAACCTTTAAGGACGACTTGCTACTTTTTTTCAACATAATTTAAATTCAGAATTAAGTAAACTGTCTTTGCAGCGAAGCTAATTTGTTTTCAACAGAGCGATTCTTATTAGCTCCATATTAAAAATGTTGTAAAATTGACCTTTTTAGAGGAAAGTTTTTCGCCCCACCTCCCCTGTCTGTGTATTTCGGCATGCGCCGAGCGGCTTATCGATTTCACTTCTTCATAAAGATATTGCTAATTAAACTAATTACATGCTCCGCGTAACAAATTGAAATGGAATCTCCTGATAAACCACCTCCTTACACTGGGCGCTGCTAGTCACTATTCAGTGAATGAAAAGGAATTCAATTTGATACGATTACGCGACAAACTCCAACCGATTCGATTTAAAATTGTACGAAGCTCGAGCGCAAACCGAGAGGGTCGTGATAGGTTCAATGCATGATAGGTAATTATATTAATAATTGTGAAATGTAAATGAATTCGTGAGTCTCGTCTGCTTTTCTGTTAAACGTGAGAGTAACTCACTGATTTTATATTTGCGCACATGTGACGTTATTTTTCAAGCCCATCACTCAATGTGTAGTTACAATGTGAACACCAGGGCGCCAAAAGCATGTTGTGCACAAATGCCGAGGTGTCATGACATTGTTTTTTTAGGCCTGCATAGCTTTGTTCCGTCGGTTTTACTTTGACAACCGACAGAAGCATTGATGGCTGTGATATATCGATATATGCTGTTACACTTCTATATAACCCTTTTCGCGCGGATTTTTCAACTAGCTATTTTTTGATGAGTTTTGAATTAGTGGCTGTCGGATTTTTTTAACAAATGGCGTTTATGGACGATAGAAACATTTTCTCAACGAGAAGATTTTCTGCACTATTGACGCCGCTGAAAAACTGCTAAAAGTAATTGGATCAAAGATTTGAATGGCAAAATTTACACACGATTTCGGTTTTGGCGAACAGTTTAAAGCTCGTGGCGTTAGCTGATAGCTAACGTATATATATATACCTATTTCTATATGAACCCTTTGACGAGCCAAGACTCAAAATAAAAATATAATCAAGCGCGGCCTTTGGACTATATCAGTATTAAATTGAACAAAAAAAGTCTGCAGAGGAGAAGCGACGCCAGCTCTTCAAAGCAAGCCAACAAAATCCAGCAAAATTTTCTTCACTACGTCACTTGGTGAAAAAAATCACACGCAACTCCTCAAAGCATGTGCACGTGCCCGCTTGCCTGTGCCACTGCCATCGTCAGCATATTTGCAATTGAAATGATAAATTTGACAGTATTGTTCACATCGCATCGGAGTCATGCCCATCACCCACCAAAGCATGCCGATGTTTTGTGTATAAACTTTCCTCTCCGCTGGCTCTGAATCATAAATCATGGGATGGCGAATGGATTTCCATGACCGAGCTCTGAGCTCTGCGCATGTACCGAGAGCTGCTTTTGAGTAGAGAGTGGCCAACATCATTTTCGGAAGTGATGGAATCAATCGTGTTGATCACATTTGGCTGACAAAGTACTTAGAAGTAAATTAGGAAAAATTTTATTGGCTCACAGAACAAATATCTGAGAGTAAATTCACCAAAATTACACCTTCAACTAGATCACACGAATGTTTTCTGTGTCGCTTTACACACAAAATTAAAATCGTCTCAGTATTAGTAATGACAAAGCTCTAAAATCTGAGAAACATTACGTCTAGGTCGCATTCTAACTAGGCACTCAAGTAATTCACAGCCTTCGTTTTAACTCGGCGTTCTCACCCTACCCCACCCGTGATGGGATTTAGGTCAAACACAGCTTCCTCGTGCGGAGCTGGCCACTCTCTGGCCAACACGCCTCTCAAGACATTATCAGTATCTCCCCCAACCCCCACACAAACACGAGAAGTTTCCGACATACAGTGGCTCAGCAGTTTGCGCGCTTGGCACTCTTGTACATACTGTTACTTACTACGAAGCTCGCTGGTGAATTTGATTGATCATTGCTGATAGCTGGATGCTGGATGAAATCTTTGGGTGTGATTTTTCGCATGCTTCGTCTGAATATCGTTCATCTCGTGATTTACATTCACGTCTGCACGTCTTTTCTCTATTTCTATGATCATTTTTGTGATAAGAAGCGCTGAATTATAATAAAATGAGTATCACTAAGTTATCACTAGTTAGGTCTAAGCCGTAAAACTCGTTTCGGACGTATTAACGCACGTTTTATTCCGTAAAAGTATAATTAGTTTACGATTGTCCTCAAAAGATTTTAGTTCATTCAAAGGTTAAGCGATGGTAAAACTTAGTTCAAGTTGTTAACCTACGTCGTGGTGGTGCCGAGTTTGTTCTGCGGCGTGCGTCTAGGAGTCTGTTCTGCGGGTTGCATATAGGAGCCACTTCGCACGTTACTTACCGTGTTTTTAATACAGCTGCAATTATTTGTTGTGACACCATAAAACGGAGACTTCCCAATTCGGTTATGCAGCTAATGACAGTTCAAAATTTTCAGTTCTTAAAAATCATAAAATATACAAAGTTTATTTCATGCTCTATTTCGAACCTCAGTTTTATCCTAGACATATGCCCACAACGCAAGCATAATAATGATATTTGATGATGATTTGTGCATAAGTTGTACGAGATTCGAGCTACCAACGGAGTCCCACACAGCAATACATTTCCTGTATTTTATAGTCCACGTATAAACGCACTGATCGAATTAAACTGAATTTCCCTGAATCTGCAACATTTAATAACAGATCATTAACTCAATCAAAGATAACGCCGTCCAATGATCGGAAAATGTTTCAAACAAACGTTTCGTAGAAGCTCATTCGACCCACTTTGCCCTGCACTAGACAATTTGCAATCCAAACGGCTGCCAATTACTACCGCATTATTGCGTGGAACGGCACTGCATTTCAATCATTCTGGCGCGGATCAGGAATCAAATTACTGGTGGTGGTCGAGCGATTTTGGTCGAGCTGTTTGAGTGGTGGGGGGGGGGGGGGTCTGTTTTGAGCGGCGGCATAAACCAGCGCACGCTCTCTGCTGTCTCCATTCCGTGCGATAATACGCAGCCACAGTTCGTGTAATGCGGCTACCAATCCGTCGCATGTTGGTGGCTTGGTGTTGTGATACGGGCAATCATTGTGGATGCAAGGTGTGGATATAACCAGGGTTTCTGTCTATCTAACGTTGTCACAAATCCTGTGCAAGCGATTTGGGCTTCGATCAAATTATGTCCGCTAAGGAGATGGTTTGATGAATTAGATATTGATTGCGTCTGGAGCGAAGACGAACGGGAGATAATTGAATCAGTATTCTTTTGTCTAGAAAATTTAGTTCGGGAAGACGAGGCCATATAAAATCTACGATCAATATGTCGTTTTGAATCTTATATATACTGAATGAGATCGTGTTAGTCCTTACCTATGTAATAAAAGTTACATTTCACAACTCAGAAGACACGGTTCATACAATGAAAAATAGCGTATTCGTTGCCAAGTTGTTAAACTAACGACAGTTTTACGTAAGTAAGACCCCTATACTGTCCCTCGTTAAAATCTTTTGTGTCGCCGAGTTCTTTGCTATATTTCACTAATTTTTTTTCTATCGATATTGAAGTCTGATTTGTATGAGGAAATTTTAGGAGAAAATCGTGCAGCAAACATAAAGTGCAGCGTGAGTTAATTGGCAATGCAGAGTCCTTTATCGAAACATAAATGCGTATCGCGCCTGTGGTGTTTGGAGTGCGTGAGATATAGGAGGTATAAGCGCGTCGGGAAAGATTTACTAGCATTAATCTTAGGAGAAGATGGAGAAATGCGCATAGCGACTCTGTCGAACAGAGCTAACGCGCTTTATTATCAATTCAACATGAATATAAGTGTTCCTGGCGGGATTCTTGTTTCTGGCAATTTGGAGACCGATGTAGTAGTTATAGATATTTGCTAGCTAGTCAGTTTCCAGCTGGAAATCGGTTCATTTCAGCTTGAATTTAGTGCACGGGCTAGAAAACAATGAAAGGAAACGATATCCTTGTCACATCTTCAATTGCTCGCTCGAAACTATTTCTTAACTTTTTTTCTATTAAGAGAACCTTTTTTTTCTTTCCTTGAGGTTTAATTACTTCTTTTATGCGCTGAATAAAATTGAGCACTCCAGCGTGAAACGTTAGGAAACCAGGAATCCCACGAAACGCGGGCACGAATCGCAATCGCGTCTAAATTGAATCTAGTCATCAGAACTTTGTGCTGGCTTGGTCCGGATTTATGAAAGATGGCTCCTAGGTTCCATAAGCCCACGACACATTCGCTGCAAACTTTCGCGCGAGTGCTGCGAGGTTTTTAATGCGTCCATGAATTTGTCATATCATCACGGCACCGATGTAGCAATTCAACTGTGATTCTCTGTTCGAAGTAATACATGTTGAGTTGTGTTAAAATAATCATAGACTTTCTGACGTACTCTTGCCATGGGTAGCAATTTTTTGTCGTAAATAATTCAGTGTTTTTTTTTCTTTTTGTTCTTCGCCTTTATTGGTAGCTCATATATGAGGCGGGTGCGTCGTGAAATTTTATCGATGGCCCTCCACAGCGCGGCACGTGGGAAATAGATTTCGCAGCTTTTTCATTCTTGTCGCGTATGCCGAAAAACAAACTGGATGGGTCGTGGCGATGCTTCCTTCCTATACCGCGTTGTCGGGCGACCTCTAGTTTTGTGCTCCTGCTACGCGAATACCTTCGATGAAATGCCTGGCCTTAAAGCGCCCTTACCGAACGATCCAATACTTTTTATTGCTTTTCTTTTCTCAGTTTTCATCATATTCGGAGAAAATAGGTTTTCGGGATCGATTTTTCTGATCGGATTGCGTTCCGTGATGCCAATGATTGAATACATTTGAATACGTAGTTTGTTCAAATTCATTTCCTTCCAAGTGAAATGGTTCAATCTCTACCTTTTTCTTTACACTCTTTCTGGACAGTTATTAGACGCTTCTTAATTAATTCCCGCTCGCCAGGTTTAATTATTTTTAATGCGCGAAAAGATTAACGAGGAGCTTCGCAATTTTCACGTCGATTCTTTTTAACGTCCGCCCCATTATTAAAATGTCGCATTTTCTTCGAAATACTTCTGTTTCCAGCTGTTGCCCAAGCGTGCTACGCTCAAAATTAACTCTTAAAATACAGCAAGAATTTCAGCTTAGCCATTAAACTTTTTACAGTCACACATCTCAGCACTGTTGGTTTCATTTTTTTTCTGCGATTCGCATAACATTTTACGATCATTATAGTTGATCTAAGAAAACCCTTGTCTTGTTGGTGGGCTTGTGCGCTGTTGGAAGGTGTCATCAGCTCTCGAGGAAATGTGTTTCCCTAGACGCTTCCCCGAGCTGTGTCATTTGATACGGGTCACAAAAAATGCTGGGTACAGGAAGATACTCTCTCGCTGCGCAATCCTCACATAGCCAGCAAGCTCCCGAGCTGCCTCGCAGCGAGCTACTGAGATTCCTGTTCCCACCCCCAAGCGAAGCTATATGCATAAACTGCCACTTCCCTCTTTGAAAATTTATCATACACACAAGGCCAAGTGGTTGACAGTCATGACAAAGCATAGACAAATCTTCAGCGAAAATTAATTACGTACATACTTGTACAAGGCGCCATATTTGAAAACTTTATATGATCTATCATGGAAATGTGCATGGGTGGGCTGAGTGGTCTCATGCACCCAGGGTGATTTCCTTAAACTGTTCAAAAATGTGTTATTTTCTTGGTTAGATTTTTATTGCCGTAGCCTCGTGTTTTAATGACAAAATTTTTGAGAAAAAATGTTCCTAATGTGATAATATCCCTATACTAATATTATCCCTGTGGTTCAGTGTGTTTTCATCACTTTCAGACATGTCTATGCACGCCTAAAGTTCTCAGCCTATTTTTATGAAATTTTGGAAACGCACTCGATACATCATAAATGGGTGTAACGAGGGGGTCTCGCTGCGGTTTGACCAAAATGGGCCCTTTTTTGGGGGGGTTCACCTACCAAATTAGGACTTGGAGGATTGATAATTTACACCCGTGTAGAAGCGACCATTTTCAATTCAAATTGAAATTTTCAAATCAGCCAGCCCAAAATTGGGCCCTTTTGAGGGGGTCATTTAGCAGAAACAAAAACTTGCGATTACACTTGGCAGTTATTTTCCTAACTTTATGAAATTCTGGAAACGCACTCGATCACACATCATACAACTCACTGTTGAGGTTTCGCTTCGGTCTGGCCAAAATGGGCCCTTTTTGGGGGGGTTCACCGGTCAAATTTGGACACATAGAATTGAAAATTTGTACCCGTGTAAAAGTGTTCATTTTTAATTCAAACCTATAATTTTACATCCGCCAGCCCAAAATTGGGCCCTTTTAGGGGGGGTCTTTTCACAAAAACAAAAACATGCAACTCTACACTAAGCAATTATGCTCCTATCAATATGAAACATTGAAATCGAACTCGATCCTACATTCTACACCTCACTTATGGGGTCTCGCTATGGTTTGGCCGAAATGGGCCCTTTTTTTTTGGGGGGGGGGGGGGGGGTTCAACCACCAAATTTGAGCATCTATTTTTATTACAAATCCACGACTTAAAATTAGCCAGCCCGAAATTGGGCCCTTTTTTGGTGGTGGGGGGAGGGGGGGGGGGGGGTCTTTTCGCAAAAACTCCCGACTTGCGGTGTGGGCATTTTGGAAGATATTGAAAAGTGCATGTCCGTTGATAGCATGGTAAAATTGTGCTCATCTTGACATTATTTCCCGTCAAATGTATGAATTTCTTAAACTTATTTCGTTGCGTTCAACGCTGACAGCTAGACGAGCGCTGTGCTCTGTGTTTGAAGTACTTTCTGCAAAAACACATGGCCCCACCAAGTGCATATAAATCATCATGGAGAGAGGGGGCTCGCTACAGCCAGCCGCATTTCGGGGAAGTCCCGTGATTACGCAACTGATCATAAACATTGAGCTTTTTTTTTGAGCACATTTAATTGAAACTAAAAATGAATCTGAAAATTACTGACGATATTGTGATTTGTTTTCGTAAGGCGTCGGTATCGAGAGTTCGCGAACATTTGTCAACTTTGCGCGTTATGACACCAATTTCGCGTTGGTTCGCGAAAAGCAGCAAACACACAGCAAACATAGTAAACATCAACCTTCAATCATCATCCACCTTAACTAAAATCCTTAAATTTGGCTCCGCGTAATTCTTTATAGAAATTGCGAAAACGCGATGAAAACGCGTGGGTCAAATTGCGTTGTGTTCGTGCCACTGGGGACTTGCGCGCTGCAATATTTAAGCAGCGATTTGAGCAGGGCTTGATAGGGCTTTGATAGGGCTCGAAAGGGCTTGATTGGGGTTCACGCGGCCGAAATTCGTCCAACGTCGAGACAAAATTCGAAGCAATTCATCGCCTCTGGCTTGAAGTTGGGTTGGGTCAGGAAAGGTTGGATTTTGGAGGGTGGTATTGGGGGGGGGGGGGGGGTGAGGAATTCTGCAAAACCATTCCTGAACCAATTGATGGTGGACGTCTGTGTACCTGAGTCACGAAAACATATAGCCATCATTAGTAGTACCCATTAGTTCGCATTTGAGCAGTGAATATGTAGATAAACACGAAGTGTTAGGTAAGCGTGGCAGAAGGGTCAAAGACTAATTACCGAAAAACAAATCAACACAAGAAACAAATATCACCTACAGGGGGCGAAGCCCCCTGCAAGGGGGCCCTACGCAGAGGAAGGTTGGGAAGTTGGGTTGGGTCAGGAAAGGTAGGATTAGTGGAGGGGGCGGGGGGGGGGAACTCTGCAAAACCATGGTTGGGAGGTTAGTTTGGGTCATGAAAGGAAGTCATAGAAGAAACACGTGTAGCGGCACGTGAGAACTCATGCTTCGGCGACACCACACCACTCGCTTTTCTTGGATCAACTACTGATGGAGGACGCATGTGTACCAGAGTCATGAAAATATATAGCCATCATTAGTATTACTTTAAAGTTTGCATTTGAGCAGTGTATATGTAGGTAAACACAAAGTGTTAGGTAAGCGTGGCAGAAGGGTCAAATACCAATTACCGAAAAACAAATCAACACAAGAAACAAATAAAACCTACAGGGGGCGAAGCCCCCTGCAAGGGGGCTCTACGCAGAGGAAGGTTGGGAAGTTGGGTTGGGTCAGGAAAGGTAGGATTAGTGGAGGGGTGGGGGAGGGGGATGGGAAAATCTGCAAAATCATGGTTGGGAGGTTACTTTGGGGCAGGAAAGGAAAACATAGAAGAAACACGTGCAGCGGCACGTGAAAACTCATGCTGTGGCGACACCAAGCGATGGTGGACATCGGTCTATGTGTGTCACGAAATGAAACCCCCCTCCTTTAAGCAACACCCAACAATGAACAGGTGGGCAGAGAACATGCAGAAAGGCACTAATTGTTGGGCAAGGGGAGTAGAAAAAAAAACGCACGAAAGGCAGGAAAGGCATCAGGAAACATACAACACGGTTGGGTTGGGAGGTTGGTTTGGGTCAGGAAAGGAAAACGGGAAAAAAATGTCCCAAAACATTACATGCACTAAAACCCATCTGTCCTAAAGTCAATGTTTTTGCTTTAAAAATAATACGCAGAGGCAGGTTGGGAAGTTGGGTGGGGTGAGGAATTGTAGGATTAGTTGGGGGGGGAGGGGGAGTGGCAAAAAACTACGCTCGAAAGGCAGGAAAGGCATCAGGAAACATACAACACGGTTGGGTTGGGAGGTTGGGTGGGGTCAGGAAAGGAAGACTTAGAAGCGGCATGTGCGGCATCACATGAAAACTATCCTTTCCTGGGTCACCAACTGATGGTGGACCTCTGTGTACCTGAGTCACGAAAATATATTGCCATCATTAGTAGTACCCATAAGTTCGCATTTGAGCAGTGTATATGTAGGTAAACATGAAGTGTTTGGCAGGCGTGGCAGAAGGGTCAAAGACCAATTTCCAAAAAACAAATTAACTCAAGAAACAAATAAAACCGACAGGGGGCGAAGCCCCCTGCAAGAAGGCTCCGACCAGATGGTGCTTTGGGGCGAAGCCCCAAAGCACGCCGGGTGGGTTGGCGGCCGGAGGCCGCAGGGGCAGAGCCCCTAGTGAAGTGAAAATAATACCATAGTGACATAACGATGGAGTCTAGGAGCTAGGAAGGTTGGTTAGAAAGCTTTAATATCGGTAACACCAATTACACCTCCCAATTGTTACGGAACTATGCGTCCAAAACGTTGCCTTTGTTTCCTTAAATGTTCCTCCAATCTTCTAAAAGGCGACACTTTTCTTGCTGCTGTTTCTCGATGTCCCAATTTGCTTTGTCCTGCTAACAGCTTAGCAAGACAACCACGACGTAAGGAAACAGATACCCTGCTGCTAACATGCACATATGCCGTACTAAAGTTTGCACAACCATCAGTATGCAACGAGCGAAACTGCCGAAAGTTTTAATTGCTTTAAAAGTTTCGCAACGAAATAATAAATTTGAAAAATAAAAATCGCCACGCTGCACCGAATGCGGAGGCAGGAATGTAGACAATCAAAATTTGGCAATGACGGAAATTTTCTATAAAACGTACACTTCGCGCTATAAGAAAGCGTCGCGTAAAACATTTTCCCGTTGAAATTCCTCGCTCGTGGAAATCACAAAAAGATATTTCATTAGTTAGGTTCTTGTTTTACTCACTGGGTGGCGAGTAAGGGATGGAGGAAGGGTTTGGGGAAAGTTTGATCGATGCAAAATGTGAAATATTTCATTATGAAATTCAATCATCTTCGTTTGATGAGCACGGTGCCGTTCGATTTCGTAGGCCACAGCAGTTAAAATTCTTTTCACTTAGGCTCTGATCGTTGCTCTGTGGGTTTTCTCTGATTTTCCGGAGAAAGCTCCGTCTGCTGCGCAGCCTTGTTTTTCCATGCTTTCCGCGAAAAGCAATGCAAAGCAAAGCAATGAGAAAATGGAGAGCTCTTTGCATGATTGTTGTTCTTGAGTATAAGTTGTGGCAAAAAGAGATTGCATGAAAAAATTCAACAAGTCAGTCTAATGAATTTCCTACGGAACACCTAAATATTCTAAATAGCCCTTGATGCCTTTAACAATGTGAATAACTGATAGTGAATTAATGTTTCATTTTTCTTCGCTAACACCCTAGTGTTTCAATATCAACACTCACCACAGCTTCTAGCCTTCATGAGAAAACCGAATCATTCAACCCACTGCACCTCATTCCTGAAAACAATTTGCCATGCACAACTTCCACCTCATTGGCTAATTCTATTATGCGTTACAAAATTGAAATTTTATCTACTCACTTCATCAATGTAAATAAAACCGCGGAATTGACAGCCGCATCGAAATTCATCCCGCGTCGACGGCGGCTACCGCAGAGCTCGATTTTGTATTGGATTGCATCACAAACAAAATCCAGCCGCCTCGTTCTATCCACTTGATATCGACTTCCGATATGCTGGCTTTTAGCTGGTTTGGTACTAACGGGCGTGTGCCTTTTGAAACCAAAGGCTTGCTTTCTTACCTTCAACATAGCAGCAGCAGTGTACTGTGTAGACACAACATTGATGCATGCATCTTAGGCCAATCCCGACTTGGTTTTACCGATTTTCCAATATCGATGGAAATCCAATAACATTTTACTCGGGTTCAATTTGCGAGTCGCTTTTGTCGGGGCACATTCATCTAAATTGCAAAATGCATTTTCTTGGGACATTCCGACATCAATCCACCCCTTATTTTTTCGCTGTAGCTACGTGCCATTTTATACGCAGTGACCTCATGTGACCTGCGTTGAAAACCACCCATAATGTGTCAAAAATATTTATATAATGTCTCTAGATAAATGTAATCCATGTTGAATAAAATACCACGACTGCATTTCTTCTCGTATTTGACTAGCTCGCCCCCCCCCCCCCCACCCACCCCACAAATCACATCACAAAACTAGGTCAGAAAACTTTTGCCAAAACTGAAACCCCTGCAAAACAGTTGATATTTTGACGCTCATGTTATTCTCAAAAGTTTCTCCCGAAATTTAACAGCTAGTTTTAAACGTCGAGACATCTAACTCAACAAACTATCTGGACAAAACCCCGAGTTAAAAGGAGTTCCGAGCATCACCACTCGGAAGTCAAGTCGAATATATCACCAGCCAACCTAAAACACATCTTCCCCGTTCAGAGATTTGTGCACCCTTTTCATGTTAGCGCCAGCAGAAAGCGATCAGCACTTTTAACAGGATGTTGACGACGGGTTAACAGGAGCGCGTTAAGGACGTAGAATCAGAGTGACCCAATTCTCGAGACCATACGATCTCTTTTAGAGTGAGGGGGGGTCGCAAACAGGACCATCCCACGATGACTTGCGTGGAAATGCGGGGAAAATGGTTGCTAGGGTTATAGGAGTCGTAAGGGGTGAGTTGCCGGGGTTGCGCTGGTATTTTTCATCGGCTTTGTGCGCAGGAGTTGTGAAATGTTCGTTTTGCATATTTGTAATGCGAGCTGTTGATTTTCGCGGGGAACTTTAGCAGCGTTCGTGTATAATGCAGATTGCAAAGATTCATACACTACTTTGAAAATAGATATTGATATTTTAGCACCGAGGAGCTGCACTGTTTATTTTGTTTAATTGTCTTCTAAATAACGTTCAGGGATCCAATTCCGGAAATCCATTACGGAAATTTTCGTGCTACCATATTTAAAGTTTATCATCTTTTCTCAGTGCGCATTTGATTTTCGTGGCCAGTGACGTTGAAGTCAGGAATCGACAACTATTTTTAGACTTTATAAGATTTTGATTAAATATTTTAAAGTAAAATTCAAGCTACAGCTTCTTCGTATGTAGGCTATGCTTGAAAATCTAAGACTACAAGTTCCCTATATTTATGAAACCCGGAGGCAGAAACCAAAGAACTTCCAGACCAAATAAAGTTCGACCATTCCACAATCCAAACTTGGCAACTCGAGGCAAAGCCTCAGATTGTTTCGAATACTCCGCGAACTTTGCCGAAACCGGGACGTTCACAGCACAACAATTCATCTGCATCTTTGCCAATAACCACAAATTGCGGAAACGTACAGTGGCCATTAAAATGATAACGTATCCAGTAAAGTAGGACATTTTGATGTCTCTATATAGTCCAGAGCACAGAGCAACAGCCCTAATCTGTTGCCGGATACGATGCAAGCTGCGATTGCTGGTGGGATCCGACGGATAGATCATGCTCGTGACATATTATATTCTCTATGCGACCGGGTAACAGGCAGACCCGTCGGCTGCGTATGCATGTCAAATTGTATATTAATCCATTTACAACCACTGACAATAGATCGGTGATGAGTACGGCATGCAAATAGGCGTACGGGAAGCCGATATCAATGGCCTACTGTATACTGTTATTAAGCTTTTGTGCGAAGCGTGTCACATTTCCTGAATAATATTTAGTATTTGCAAGATTGTTGCCTAACGTTTTTGGCTACGAATCGAGCACGACGCTCACTATGTGCTGTGAGCATTTATTTGAAAATAATTTTTGTCTAGAAACTCTAGATATTTCGAATTTGGTAAATTCGATGGCCATTCAAAAAATAACAAAACGTTCCTTCAAGAAATATTTTAATAATTAAAAAATTAGAGTCCAGACAATTTCCTCAAATTGCCATTTCAGAGCCAATAAAGACAGTTTTGTAGTATCTCTCAAGAGTTTATTTTAAGCCGGGTGTCTAAATAAGGTTTACACAGAATTAATGTATCCCCACGTTAAATATGTATACTGCATCTACTATCTAGTTGTTACTTCAAAAGTAGGACAACGGTGAACAGTTCACCAGATAACAGAGGTGAAGTCTCCATTCTTCAACCTCGAATCCATCTATTCGTCTCATTGCACCAGCCAACGCTGTAAAAAAACGTCCTGCAATCCAAAAGACCCCGCCTGAAAAGCGACACGGAAAATCTGGCACGTGGAAACATATGCTTTTCTTTTTGCCTTTAGTAGTTGTTCACGTGATTTTTTTGTGATCACCTCTCAGCTTAATTATTAATTAATTTCCCACGCTGCAGCAGCAGCAGCAGCAGCAGCAGCAGCAGCAGCAGCAGCAGCAGCAGCAGCAGCAGCAGCAGCAGCTAAATATGGGTAAATCGTTGTGCTTGTGCTCGTCAACAACATCACAGCATACGATAACAAAACATAGGGATAGCCAGACAGCTTGCTCGATTCAGCATGTTTTACCAATAGCTACATCAGCTACCCAAAACGGTCGAGATTGCAACCAAAAGCGCCATGCTGCAAGTCCTAAAGCTAGCGTTGAGAAGCAGGATTGAAATTCTGATCTCTACACAATGTACGTTTCCCATTCTGTAATGTCAAAAGGCCCAAGATCCCATTAAAATCGAGTCAGCATTGAAAGTCTGGCAAGATTAAACAGCTATAAACGCAGATATCAAAGGTCCCACCGGCTTCAAAAGAGGTTGACAAGACAGTATCAAGATAAGAATACAGGGGGCTTTGGAAGACAGGAGATGGCTATTGGCTGCTCAAAAATTTAACTCATTTTGGGTTTGAAATCTGTATTTTGTGCATATATTTGGGGTATTTATATTTACTGGTTACACTAGGTTTTCTTTGAAATCTTGGTCAAAATAGAACTCTAAACGTCAAGCGATGCTATGCCACTAATATTGTCAAAGTTTTCGACTGCATAATACACCAATTTCATGATTACCAAGATACGCCAGTGAAGATTAACGATCTTTGCAACCTGGGAAGTCGTTTCAAAAGGTGGTTTCATTCCATCAAGCCACCAGCATAGAGACGTGACCCGCTAGACTAACTTGTAAGACGTCTATGCCGACACCGAGACCTGTGGATAATGCGTCGCCGACGCCGAGATTCCAGTCGATTAATCGGCCCGGATGTGACCTAGCCCCTGTCTCGGTGCAACACTGCATTGGAGCATCGGTGCAGACGTTGGCAGGGCTCGGCGAACTTGATGTAAGACGTACTCGACACTCGTCAACCATAACGACGAGCTGCAGCGCTGACAGCGTCGTGTCGTGTAGTTTGGTGCATGTCAACATGTTCTGCATTCTTACCGAAGTTTGTTTCTTAACGGTCCTATTTAAAGTAGTTCTTCGTTTTAAACTTAAAAACCCGAGCCACCCCTTTAGCTGGTCTTCTGTTTGCCAACTTGGCTAACATTTCGTGCCCCTAAAAGTCCCACAGTGCGAACAAAATTTCGCAAATCCACTACCTTTTCATCAATAGACAACATAAACATACTGATGATTTGAACCGTGTCTATTCCTGATGACTGATGGTTGACGGATGACTTCGCAATGCTAATTGCATTCTTGAGAAACGAAAACGATTTAATTTTATTGGTTCTTTTCTCTCAATGATTCTCGATCTGTCTCGACCGAGTGATAAAAAGTAAAAGTCTTTTAGATCTCGTAAAAGTAGATAAACAGAACTGTGCACAGGTTTGGGCAGTAAACAAAGGAAATTTATTCTTAAGAGGTTGGAGCACTTCCTCGATGTTTTGCCATCTCTCTTAACTCATTTCGGTCTCGGACCCACCCCCTGCAGGTCTAACACACCCAACTCCCCCAAGCGAATGTGTTGTTTGGTAGATTGGTTTCCGTCCATGAATTCCGTCGCCCACAATTTCGCACAATTTGTGCAAATTTGTGCAAAACCGTCTCCTTCATCACAATTACCGCCAAGTGTAGTACCAGAAACTGCAAAATTTATCGAGATTAGTATCTTATGCAACTCTATCAACCGTGACCTTTTCATGGCCTGTTGCCATTTCGGTAATTTTGCTACTAAAGTAAACATCCCATCTTAATTGAATTATTTTTGGAACCAAAGTGTACATTTTATTCTCCTTCTACGATACAAACGGGGTGTGTCGGTAACGGCTTGAAAACAGAATTCCCAGAATCTTTGGTCTCATATAGGAAGATTATGTGGAAATTGCCTCGGAAAAGCTCTCAGAGTTGGAAACCATAGTTCTATAGTTATCTTATGACACTTGTTTAAAATGGTCACTAAGTAAGGTCTTCGCTTCGTCCTCGCTGTGGGCCTTCCTATCCTACGTGACAGCTTCCCAAAATCTGAACCCACACCCTCCCCTTAACGGTTGTGTTTTTTTTTAGACAACCTGCCTCCAAACATGCATTCCACGCTCGACAATTTCTCACAATTTGTTCAAATTTGTGCTAAGCCATCTCCTTCATCACAATTACCATCAAGTCGCACCAGGAATTGCCCAATTTGATAGGATCAAAAAGCTCCAATCTTGTAAAACCAACACAAATCTTGTATTTGTTTGTTTTGCTTTTAATTGAGGTCTGATCAGAATGATTTAATTATGACTTATCTTCATTTTCATCTCCCTGTCAGTGGCCATTAGGAGCTCATAAAACACAGACGTGTTTCTGGTATCTGATCACCACCGACACCCTATCACTAAGGGTGATCTAATTAAATACACGGACCGTCCATAAGACTATCTCCGCTCAAGAACCAAGTTACCACACTCTTCCAAAATGGCCGGCGAACACCCCACGACGTCTCCATATCCCCCACGTTTCGGCTTTCCAACTGTCTTAACCCACTTTGGGCCCAGCATCAGCCACGTTCCACGCCAGCCCTTCCACCGCCACCTACCCGGCCTAGCGGGTGTGGTGTTTGCCGAGTTGGCTTCCATCCAGCCATCCTGCGCCCTGGGGGTTGTGGGTGTTAGGGGTGGTTGGAGGCGGGGGGGGGGGGGGGATTCTGTTGACTCTACGGGGTGGTGATGTCACCCGGTGGCCGACACTGGGTACAGCAGGCACACACATTGTGTTGATTCGTTTTGAAGCGAGAGCCGCGAGTCTTGCTCTCGGCGCCTGCATTTCCCAGGCGTTTACCCGGCATTTCCCAGCACTTTCCGCCACTTTGCGGCGGTGCGCGCGAACATCCGGTGGAATTATCGAATTCGGGAGACAGAGTCGCGGCAACAGGCGAGCCTCATACTTGGGGGAGGAAGTTTTTAGAACGCCGACATTTTTTAATTTGATAGCGTTGCGAATTCGTTTCTTTCGTTTTTTATACGAGATCGTCCGGCGACTTTATGCGATAATTCGCGGCTGAATTGCTCCATAGTATTGTCAGCGTTCCTTTTTTTAGCATGCAGCATCCCTGAGTGGATGGTCATTGTTGAGCGAACATTCATTCTGATTCAGAGAAAATACATCACTATAATGTCTCACTGTATTTGCTTTTTAAAAATAATCCTGAATAGCGGTGAGATGAATTCTACTGAAATGCTAAACTGTTTATACAGGCAGAATATGTACCGCATTTTTAAAATCCGATTCTAGATAATTGGTTTTTGTAACACTGCATGTGAAAAACGTGTTTTGCATACCTTTAGCGATGCGCTAATAACGATGCTGCGGTGCCAAGAAAAACATCACGAAGCGAATTGAAACTTTGAACAACACCCATTCAGACAGATACAACTAGATAGACAAGAAGCGACTCCGTAAAACCCTGCTTTGCCCTACTCGGACCACGCCGACAGCAATTAAGCTTCAAGAAAATTCCCGTTGGATAAGGTGCTAGATCGTGGTCACCTCAAAACCCATCCCCTCCGCTACCACTCACCGTGGTCACACACACATTCACACACTCACCGGGAAAAAACGGGCGTTTATTTTCGCTCCTCGAAATTTTTTCTCTCTCCAGATGTCTCCACTTGATTGAAATTGACGATGAAAAGTAATTTCGAATGACAAACAAATGAGCGGGGGGATGTTTTTCTCTCTGTGTGTATTGGGCGTTGTTTTTGTAGTGATCGGCGGGGGGAAGGGAGGAAGGGGGGGGGGGGGGGCGTTTTGTCAATTTGAATGTAACCGAATTGGAATGGACTCCGCGGGATGAGTTGGAAGGGTTGGTTTGGGGGGACGCGAAAATGCAATTTAGTTAAACTCGATAGGCGCGTATATCTGATTTTATTCAGCCATTCACTTGACACAATTAGGATCTTTTACGTTTAATCCTTAATTAATGAGCTTCGATCGGTTGTTACACTCCATTATCTATAGACGATTTTTTATTCGTCGTTAAAAGAATCGAGCGTCAGCTCGAATTTATTGCCATCGGTTTAGTACAATGACATGAGTTACAAAGTTAACGAACTCTTGGTTCCTAATTTTCCTTAGCTACCTATTCGATGTAGTACTTGGTTATAGTTCATAGAAACGAAAAATCCATTTCAAAATTTGTATCCGTACCTGTATTCATAATAATAAATATCTGCCGTCCATGCAAGGTTCAACTGACACTAACACTTGTTAACAAGTTTCTCAGCTCGGGGTTGTTGATAAAGATGAGAAAAAGTTCATCTATATTCAATCAAATGCAAACCCAAATGTTTTTGTTAGTCTTCTCATTACTTTGAGTAGAAACTTTAATTTTAAATCAGTTAAAGTAAAACAAGAAGCACCCATTTATTGCGATTCATTGCGAAGAGCGACGCTCCAGTCTCCTGAACACGCTTCGCCATCTAACGTATAACTGACACTTGCTGTAAAAACCTTCTGCGGTGCCTCGTTACCGTCAACCTACTTTTTCAACAAGTCTCTTCGAAAAGTTTGACAGCCAGAGTTAATAACATAATACGTAACAAGCGCTCGCGAGATGATGCATCCACATTCTTATCCGACAAGTTTTAATAGGCCACCCTCATCAGCGAAGTTTGCGCTGTGGCTCCAGTATTCAGCATCCAGCATCCAGCATCCAGCATGCAATGCCAATGAACACGGACAACTAATCCCGTGAGAAATCTGCCCTCGGAATGTAATTGAACGGGGCTCACATTCGCACAAATCCACCCTCGTCGTAATCTCTATTCGGCCAAGCCTCCTTAAATGGGTTGTGACCCCTTAAAATAAATTTCTCTGTGTCGACTTTGAAGGTATCGGAGAACAAAGGGGATTGTGTCTCGGATTTTTTATGGGTTCATAAGAATTCTGATAGATTGCGACGACTGGATAAACTTAAAAATAACGCAGAAAATGCAAAACATATGGTAGGAGATAATTGTGTTGAGAATCTAGATAAATGCTTGGATCAAAACGCAATTTTATTCCTGTTAAGGTGAAATAACGAGAAAATAGTTTTTTTTTCTTTTGACCGTAATCAGGTGCTAATAAATTGTCGAAAACGTAGCATTTGTTATATCTGTTCGGAGATATTTTTCTTCCAAAGTGAAGGTTTTTGTTAATTTCTGTAACCCTCCCTGCAGACATAGAGTTTCTTTCTGCTTTTCTTAATGGTCCGGTTATCTTTTGAAAGAAGCAACACCACTTGAACACCATCTTGCGTTGCGATTTGTGATTGGTCGTGTCTCAAATCAATCCCCGTGACTCGAATTCATCAACGTTCCCGACTCGGCGCATTTATTGCCCCGTCCACTGACTTCCTCTCCCCGAGTTTCCGTTCGTTGTTTTATTAAAAAGGAAAAAAAAAGAAGCGCGTCTCGAAGACGAGAAGTTTGCGATTGCAAGACCGTCGTTATTTGTTTTGTTTTTTCATCCACCCCACCCCCGTCTTTCCCGCTTTCCTGTTTCTCACCAATGACATTCGCAAAAGTTGCTCAACAGATGTTGGTAAGGAATCAATCAAAAACCAATACTCCTGGCTTCCACGAGAAGCCGTACACACCGTTTACATAGTTTTAATTTGGATTTCTTTGGAAACTGAGAGCGCTCGGTATATCTCGGTATTCGCCTCGGATGGCTTAGGCCTATGTTCGTTGTTTTCCGTTTGTTTTCTGCGCACGACCATTCCATCTGCGAACTTGGAGATAGTTACTTGTTCCTCGTGTATACGTTCTGAGACCTTTTAGATAAGCCGCTCTGGGCCTGGAATTCTCGGGGGAGGGGGGTTGCTATTCCTGGACTAATGTTACTTCCTTTCAGTGTAATATTCAACACATAGTTGTGCATTGCAAAACTCAAAACATATTCGGTGACAAATATTTAGCAATTTTGATCTAAATTATGTAAGCATTAGTATTTGAACGACCTTATGTATTTACAAAAATGCGAATTTCTACTATATTTACGGATCCACAATTGAAGATAGGTTTTTCTCTGTCAGTGTTTAAATGCCTCATGTACGCCGGTACGCTGTGGTTCAGATGAAGGTGCCATGATGGAGGTGCCATGATGGAGGTGCCGAGTACGGAAAAGAAACAAACCCGTACTCCCAGCTCCAAAAGTGCGTCTCTACGTGCTATCCTTCGCCGGAATTAAATTATCATTACGCGAAGTTGAGAAACACAATTAAGTGTGCGACGGTCGCGTCTCGTGAGACGAGTTTCCGAAGAGAAGACGTGAGGCCGTTCCCAAAACAATCCCCTCTACGTGGCCTGCGTTGCCACCTTCGGCTTCCGGCCGTTACATAACACTACCTGTAGGAGTAGGCGGCGACTTCATCATTGCACCACCTCGATAAGAGAGTACCTATGACGAGGTGATGCCACCCTCAGTTTTATTTCAACCCCTCGTCTTCGCCCCAGCATCAATACGCTGTCTCTCACCGGTGGCTGTTATGGAGCGGCGTGGCGAGGAGTCTGAAATCCCTTTGCACAAAGGGTCGCGCACCCTCATTTCCCTTAGGAGCTAAAATAGCAAGACTGTGTACTTAACCAATCTATTCGCGGAAGCCTTTGTGTGAGGAACGATGAAAATAACCGGGATGGTTAATTTTTGATGGAAAAGAAGAAACCATGTTTATTATAGAGAGGTCGCTATCTGTGAAATGATGTACGAAATAATCGCCAGTTTAGAACCAAACTACACGTTTCTTTGCATTGGTGGTGGATTTTATCAGTTGGAAATTCAATTTCCACTAGAAAATGTAAGTCCAATCTGTGAGGTTGATGTTTCCTCGTAGATATCCATTTTCGATTTAATATTTATTCTTAAGTAATAAAGTATAAAACCGTAGCTGAATTTTCCACAGGACAAGTTATCAAAACACACTTTCATCATAAGCCACAAAAGTTAAAGACCAAAACAAACCAACACATAGTGACTCCATACACCTAACATGCAAGGAGTGAAATAATCGCCAATTAATCCCCACAAACACGCCTGCCACAACCCCCCCCCCCCCCCCTCCCCACACATCAACAAGCATCGACCGAAACCCCACAACTCACCACACCACAAACACAACAACGTCCGTCATCTCGCCACCCTCTAACGCCGCGCCATCGCCATACCTGTTGGACTCGGCGTCAGCTTCATCATCGTGCTGTACACTTGCTTCTGCGTGAACCGATACTTCTGCGTGTAGACCACCAACTTCCGGCCGCGAGAGCGCGTCAGCGACGCGACGGCGTTGTTGATCGCACGCAGGTAATCGCGCACCCCGAAACTTGTGTGCGGCAAAATCAGGCCGATTGTCAGCTCCGGCTTGTTGCGTTCGCTCATTGAGAGAGGGCTCGCCATCTCGACCCCGCCGCCGCCGCCGCCGCCGCCGCCGCCGCCGCCGCCGCCGCCGCCGCCGCCGCTGCCGAGGTCAGCCCTGTTCGCATTCAGCGAGAGTGCTCTGACGGACACACCCATTGCCGCTGTAGCCATGACTACAAGGATGGCAAACGAGCGCATCTTGGCGATTATGACACGTCTGTTTAAGTGGCCGGATGGCAGTGGGATGAATCTGGTTGCAAGTCGACTCGGGGTGGGGCGTAAATTTTTATTTTTTTCTCGTTTTTTTTTTTTGCTTGGGTTTTCCGGCTTGCTTCGCGAGGTGATTGGATTTCCGCCTCGTTTCCACCCTCTCGGTGCCGATGAGTAGGCCTTCGGGACTTGATGAACAGGAAATGTGATTAAGTGAGGCTAAGGAAACCGTGATCGATTGATTATTCGAGTGGATAGGAATTGGTAAATTCGATATTTTTCAGTGCGGCAGCTAGGTGCACGATGCGGTATAGAAGGAGCGAGATAGACACACAGTACAGTAAACAGTGTAGAGAGAAGAAGAGGAAGAACGCGACACGCGGAGTAGTCGACTAGGCCATCATGAAAGAGATTCGCCGCACGTCGACGGTGTGCGTGTGGTGGCCTACGCGCTGCGCTGCGTCGCACGCAAATGCCCAGAGAAACATTTGTTCTAATCAACCGGGGCACGCTTTTCTAATTAGCCCAGAAAAGAGTCCACATCGCGACGCCGCCGCCCTCACGTGGCCGGCCCACGAAATTCGCGGACCCCCCAAAAAACACACACACACACACCAGACCAAAATGACCCAGTTGGCACTCGCTGTAGTTTTTTGAATATCAACATACACACACACGCGCGCGCACGATTTTAAACTGTCCGTATGTCACACAGAAAAAAAATACTCCAACTAATCACTAACTAACTAAAAAAAAAACACACGCTTTTCACACAGTCTTCGGCACGTTTTCCTGCGTGTTACTCGTCGGGCTGGGCTGGTCAGAGATCGCAGGCAGTAGCGACGGTGCGAGGCGATCCCGTGACAGCCGAGCGGGCGAACCCTTTCCAGTCGCGCCTTCGCCGGGAACACGGCGGCAGCGGCGGCGACGTCGACAGCTGCAGCCAGCCAGCGCTGGCCAGCGCGCACGCGTCGCCACGGCGTTGCCCCGGCAACGGGCGAGGCCCGACGGCGCGGGTGCCGCTGCACGCAGCGCTGGTACTAGCCGTCAGGAAAATGTAGCGCGGGCCGGCCGGGTGCACGGGGATCGGGGTGCACTTTGTGATTTTTTTTCTGTTCGGTTGTTGTGGTTTGGGGGTGACGGGGAGAGGGGTGTCGTTGGGATTGGGAATTGGACCGTGGGAAGCGGGTGGTGTGTGTTTTTAGGTCTTTGAAGTCGGTGATGATGTACCTATCTCTCTGATATTAAGTGGTGTCGAATGGCGGTGCTATTTTTGTTTGATAGCCACGATCATGAAGAGGACGAATCTTTCGGTTTCGCGACCAGAACATGTTTTGTTAGGTTCCAGAAAAACTAATTAAGTTGCATTTATGTTTCTCCTGAGTTTGGGACCTTAGCATTTTGAAAAGTTTTAATTAATTTTTTCTGTTGCTACACAACTTCATATACCACATACTCGTTACCAGTAAATACAGGATGAGTTTCAAAAATAGGTTTATTTCTTAGAAATCTCTTCGCATTTGCCTTCGCCAGTCTTTCATTGACTTCATGATATAAAAACTCTAATGTAAACGTTCTTTAAGAGCAACGTGACTTTATTTCTGAAAATCGAGTGTAATTAATCTAGACAAAGGGTAACGCGAGTGAGGTAAACCGTGACGTGGCTTAATCGCTCAAGCTCAAAGAACAATCTGAAATCTTAATCCAGCATCCGCGTCGGCGTCGGCGTCGGCGTCGGCGTCGGCGTCGTTGGAGGTGCCGAGCTTTGCCCGATCGACTTTATAAGCTCGCGTGTGGCTCAAGATCCAAATTAATTTCACGGTTTACAACCCAAATCTCTAATATCGTATGTAGGTTGCAGGAAACAGTGAACGGGTGGGAGAGCAGAGTAAGAAAATATCATTAATCCTGTAAAATCTCGGGTCGTAAGAAAACCCTAACGCGACTTTTTTCCTTAGCAGACAGATAACCTAATTTCTTGCGCAAAGTAGGAAATATTAGCTTAGTGATTTGACATTTCTGTGGTGTTTTACGAGGTGTTGTAAAGTTCGCTTACGACGGTAAAATTTGCATTTTGTTTTCCAGATGTTGCAAACTTTGTTGGAGGCAAGTATAGTTGCGGTGCAAGGAAATACAGTTCCACCCCCAATGATACTTATTTAGTTTTAGCTTTCAGCTTTTCCGCATCATGACATGCGAAATAATTTTGCTTGATCTTGACGAATTCACCAGCCAATTTACCGATAAGCTGTGTACCTGCCATGCTTTGATAAGATTGGTCTTTGAGCAATCTTCGAAATCCTTATCTTCGTTTGACGACAACTCAAATTGGGCAGTGTACCAAAATCTAGCCTTGACGAATAACAACCTCGCATTTGGAAAAAACGAAGGCACGTATACGACGGGAGGTGCATGTTCGTAGACCGTACAAAAAAACGTGAAATAACAACTTATTCATAAGATAAACAAACGGAACTAAGTTTGCCAGATCTTCAAGATCTTGTTCGTGTCTCTAGTGATGACTGTCTGCTTCGATCAACACTGATCCTTACTTCTACTAGCTGAATTTTTGGCTGACATTCTCACAGAAGACGTTTTACGGTCGTTGCTTGAACAAGGTACAGTTTTCCGGGGCGCCATACTGTCAGGACCCACGCTACGAGCGAGGAAAAACAACTAGATGTAAGAAAAACTTCGCCGGCCGTTGTCTAGTGTCTAGAACAGGACAACAGCTTGGGGTAACAGCAGATACGAACATAGACGATTGGTTGCCTGTGTTCACTACATCTTTCGGGAAACCAAACGATCTGTATTAGAAAAGTCGATGTTGTTGCCGTTGGTCTGCCTTCTATTGCCGAGCATCATGGGAAATTGCTTTCTCTCGTATGTGCAAACTGCAGCAGTCATTTAGCAGATATTTTATTCATGGTTAGGAGAAATTTGTCTGGTAGGATTGTAGTTTTACTGTTAAAATCATGAAATATGAGTGCGATGAAATGGCGTCTCAGAATTTATTGCACGTTTTCCGACTGGAAAATGCCTGCGCTTCTTAAACCATCACAAATCCCGCCGCTTTTTTATCAGCGAAATTTAAAAGCTCGATGGCATATAAATCCTCCGACTGTTTTTAATATGCAAGTGGGTTATAAGTCAATACTTGATATGCGCTCTTCAAATTACCTCCGTTCGAAACGGCAGCCAGGGGTGGTCGAGAGGAGGGTGGGGGGTTGCGTTTCCGTTTTCCTGTTTTCCTGCTGCGAGGTGTCGCCTGGTGATGGATCGCAACCGAGCTACTCGTGCTAGTGCGAGAACTTGAGCACAATTTAGACGTCTCGACCGCTAGTTTTGCGGTGCCTGAAGCCCTTTGCCCCGCCGCGAAAACCGCAAAACGCTTGAAATTGTTCTGTAAAGTCGCCGTCGCTTTAAGATGGCGCTCTATATTTTAGAAAATGTTTCCTGCTAAATCGGTTGGAAATTCATCCAAAGTTAAAAGGTCATAAACGACTCGCGCGTTTATTTTATATACTGGTGACTTTCCTAACATATTTGACATCAAATGTAACTTCTTTTATGGAAACTGGAGATTTCGCTTAAATAATGGTGATTTTAAACTGGTTACTGCAGAAGTGAATGACTTGGCGATATGATTCACAGCGTTTACTATGAGAGCAGAGAATTTAAATGTATTATAATTTTATATGAACCGTTTAGGTTCATCGTTTTTTTCCAAGAAACGAATACTTAGCAGATTTAATGCAAGAGGATAAAAGCTTTTGTGATCAGTTTTCCTGCATCAGTTCCCTGCAGCTTTTTCACTCAGAAAGCCATAGTTTCACTAGATTGCTGATAGTGTGAACAATTTACCGACTAGCCTCTCTTCTATCAAAACTTTCCGCAAACTTTTCGCTCTACCGCTATCTCAGCATGAGATTAAACCTAAAATATTGTAGCCTATGTATTTCCTTACTGCGGCTAGCGTGTACAATGTAAACAAATTTTCTCCAACCATGTTTTCTAAATGTATTGTATTAAGATAAAGCGTTTTAACTCGGCAAAACCACCGCTAGACACATTGCGAAAGCAAGAAGCTGGCAAGATCTAAGGTAGCAACTTGGATTCGTGGGTAAAACGAGCTGGAAAGAGAAACGCTTGTAACTTAGCTGAGAACTAATGCTTTAAGAGGGAACGAACAAGCTGCTGGATACGAAAGAACTACCTTTTCTTGCATTTCTTCCTGCGCCTGACAAGGAAGCTTTTATTAGAGGTCGACTGCGCCTGTAGCCGCCGCTTTCCGAATGGATTGCAGGCATTTACAGGCATTTGCAGGCGCCTACGAATTGCTCGAAATTCCGACAGGACTCGCGGACGTGAGAACGATCTGATCCTTTAATTAATTTTTAGCTAATTTCCTTACAAACGCTTCATGCTTTGTAACTGTTTTTTTACTCTTCGCTGAGTCTACAAGTGTTATAGTCAAACAAGGGCATGGTGAGAATAGATAGCGACTTTTTCCATACCAGATGAAGAAAGAAATTTTAATATGAAATTGAGTTTTTTAAGTGGATACGGTGAATCTCATTGATCCCTTAGGCGCTATCAAGCGTTGCAAGTTTTAATAAAACTGTTCAGTCATTTATTTTATAAGCTCTGTAACAGATTTTCTAAGATGCCTACATAGTCATTTGTTTCCCAAAGCTTCAATATGAGCTGTGACCCATTACATCAGAATCTTCACCCCAACACACTTAAATTAGCCAATCGCTGTAAAAGCAACCAGGTTCATCGTCCCAAGGATAAAAGATAGAAAATAAAAAATAAACATGGTTGTTTTATACAACACAAAGCCAACTGTTTTCTCGCATATCAGCGCAAATACTTAGAAAACTTCACAAACGCATTGATTCAATCAGACAATGAATAATTAATGACCCAATAAGCTATCAGAAAATCTCAGTCAACGAAACAAGCACCAATCTCGGTCCCTTACCTGCTAAAAGTTCATCTGTGAATCCATTCAACGGCCCGCATGGCTTAAAGGGTCCGTGGAATCCAACGTAAATAAGTGATCAAACGCGGTTGTGATTGTTTAGCCCCTCAATGAATAAATAATGTCACTGTGAACCACACAATCTCGAGAAAAAACAATTCCGGGGTGATGCATTGCAAGAGACAGTCTAGACTTCTCATTGCATGTACAAGTTAATCCCAGATAACCTTTAACATGCATTATTGCATTAAGATGGCTAGACTGGCTTGACAGAAAGCCAGTGTCATTTATGTATATATAGGAACCCGATCGATTAGTGCCCATGCTCCATCAAATTGACAATCATGACGATTATTGTGAAATATCCTACTTTTGGAACCGAAAAGATCATATTATTGGAACCGAAGCGGAACCTATTTAATTTGTTGTGGTTCCGGATCTGGGTCAGCTTTCAATTTTCCCCGATTTTAGGGTCACGGTCCCGATTTTCAAAGGTTCAATAGAGTTCCGGGTTCCTGTTCCGATCCAAAAGTCAATGAGTCACACAAAATCTAGAATAACTTTTCGATGCACTTCCTAAATAGAGCCGAAACCCTCCGAAACAAGAGCCCGTCCAGGCTTCTTAGAGAATCTACAATTTCAACTATACGAATTCATCCCCCTCCCTTGTGGCCGGCGTGTCTGCTAACCGATGCAAATGGGCGGTCGCCCCCGCTGCTCACATGTGCTCCGAGGATGGGGGTGCAGTGTTCAAGTCGGCGGTCAATTCTTTGCCCTCCGCGCGCCGCCGTGGCGAGCTCAGCTTGATTTGCAGCTAAGCTGTGTGCACTGAAATTACACGTTGCCATCGCTGTGCTCTGACTACGCTGCGACTCACCATTCCTTGTAGACAGAGACACTGCATTGTTTTATGTCATCCCTTATTTTATTCGTTCACTATATTACTCACATAATACCTACTTATTACCTTCTTTTATTACCTATATATTATTATATTACCTACTTATTACCTTTATTACCTACTTTTATTTTTATTATTTAGTTTAGGTACCCTTTACCATCCGCTTTTATCTTTATAAAATCAGAGCGACACGAAGACGATTTTTTTTTGTCTTAACATTATAACTGTTTTACAAAAGAAGATCTGCATGCATTTTCAATTTTGGAATCCAATTTTTTCTGACAGTTTATTTATTGACTAGAAATTGCCGCATACTGCCAAACAAAAGCGTTGGGACACATACCTTTTTGCACTCATTGGTCTGGCTCTCTTCTAACGATAATGCAGTGTAGTCAAAAGTTCTACAAAATCTTCCTGACAACTGGCCGTGAGACCCAGAATAGTTACTAGCGCATAATGAGGCGAGATAATTAACCTAGACCAGCGTCTTGAGCGTGTTTTGTTAATCGATGCCGCATATTCACGAAATATTGTCGGGCGCTGTCGGGCAGAATAATATTACCAAAAGAGAACTTCACAGAGGGAGCGTGAACTTGGAAGTTGATGATAGTTTTGATCAAAGCTGATTGCAGGATGTTATAGAAACTTGTTTTGATACAAGGTTAATTATAACACTTGTGGTCGTCTTGGAACAGAGACTTTTACAAAAATTCCTCATGAACAAATTACGGGGAAAATGTTTATTTTGGTTTTGGTGCGCACTTCATCGCAATACCAATTTCCTTTGCAATAGTCGAAGAAATTCAAAGGAACTATTTATTTAATATATCAACCGGTGAAAGCCAGCTCGCTTCAAGTGTTCAGTCAGCATTATTAAACACAAAAACGCTCTGTGCAGACGGGCAAGATTTCGCGTTAAAAGTGTCGACACTTTTCTATGACGTGTGAGAGGTTTTCCAGCGTTGCAAGTTTTCCCAGCGAAGACGCTTCAAGCGCTAGGTAATTTAATCACCGTGCAGCTAGCGCCAATGGTTAAAGACAACGGCTGCCAACATTTTCCCCTCATATATATATATATCTCTTCTCGGTGAAAAAATACTGTTTAGGAAATTAGGGAGGATGCTTTTCGCGTTTCTTTTACATTAGCCAGATGGTAGGGCGGCTTCGTGTGACGCTGTTTTGGTACACGTTACACCATCACGTGGTGTAGCATTAGCTATCTCATTTTAGCCCGGCGAATTCACACATTCATTTAAGCTTTTTGCGCATAAGGAAAGCTGTTTTTCGCCAGCCGAGCTTCTAACGTTTAGGTAAAAAAAGCGAGCTACGTGCTCGCTTATAATTAACAATCTAACATTCTAATTAACCACCACTGTCGATCCTAATCGGTCACGTGATTCCTTTGCGACACTTACGCCACTGTTTCTACATTAAGAGACGCGTCTTTTAGATACTTTCTGTCGTGACAATTGCTGTAATTTCATTCCATTCCTTCACTTCGCTTCTCCCGCTGGCTGGCGTCTCGACAATTTCCACCGAGAATTTGCCAATTTTAAGTAAAATTCGTCGACATGTTCGGCATGTTAAGGCGGCGACCGCGCGTTCGTAAGCCATGTGCAGATATGTGAGACCGGGTGGCCATAAAAGTTTCCTCTTCCCGACAGTTTCGCGCCGGGAAATTTCCATCTCGATAATATCTCCGCGAGAGATCGCTGGTGGAAAGTTAGACGCTGAGCGGAATTTATTCGCAAGGAAATGTCTCGAGTAAGAAATCATCCGAGCACCAGTTTCGTTCTAGTCGATCTACTTCACTTATAGCTGTCTATTCTTTACAATAGAGCGATATAAATTAACTTATAACACTTGTAGCCGAGCTGACCAAAAACTCGGCGTTACGCTGCGAAGAAAAACCGAACGCTCCAGTATTTTTTTTTCTGTTTAGATAGAAGCACAATGAACGAGAGTTCATATTATTTACAGAGAGAAAGCTGTTAAACCATGTCATTAGAGATAGGAAACGACGGACGGAAAACTCTTCAAACAAAGAATCTAGCTAGGCGACCATCTTTTCTGCTCTACGTTCCTCATCAACTCTGATCCTTTGATCTGAATCTGATCCTGAATCTTTCTGCTCAGCCCTGGTCGCACGTAGCAGGAAGCATGAAGCGTGGTAGAAGGTATACAGGTATTGTGGGAGGCAAGACTGTTGGCATGCGGATCACCTGTGAGTTTCTGGATACTAACACTAAGAGAAATATGCTGCAGAGGCTTACAGCGTGTATAGAATGAGCAACACACTTTATTCTCCACACCGGCGCCAACGTACGCAGCGTTCAAAGGAGACACATTCTGTTTTTACGATCAGAAACTCTCCTTGTTTTCTTTTCGCTGCAGTTGGCAAAGAAAACACGTCGAATGATCGCGAGTTTTAGCAAAAATATCTATTTTTCCAATGAAAACTGAGTTAGTTTCTCTATATACCTATATATCTCTACTCTAAAAGAAAATCAACAAAGTTTTCTAGTCTATATACTATCCCTTAGAGAGTCCACCCTAATTGTTAAAGGCTTAGAGAAAATAGAATTAGATGCCGTGGAAAAGAAATATTACTCTATAATGTGTTTATTTTATATGTGTACTGGTTATTGGGAATCTCTTGGTGTCCGAGGTGAATTGGGTTAGAAGGGACTGAGGACGAGGTCAGGCGAACTGTCTGTGGTCACCGCTGGTTCAATTAAAGTCCCTTGGACAATGAGTCAGCTCGCTGAATACCGTTTAAATTTAAAGTAAAATCTTGTAAAATCATAGCTGAGCGTTTCCAAAGCGTGGTTGAAGAATAAACAACTTTAAACCGCTTATAAATATTAAATTTTCACCCAAAATGAGAGTAGATGCATAGAAAATGCTATCAAGTTTGTGGACGTCATTCCCGAGATGATATTCTCGTGCCTTTTTTCTTTTAGAGGCGATACATCATCTGGGCGTGTGAAGGTTACTGCATGTCTGATCAATGATTTCTCGGGGGAAAACTGCTTAGCAGCGCGCCTCTTCAATACCGTTGCAAATTCTGCCCGAATATGTTTTCATCATTTTTTACTGTACAGATACGGTTTTAGCATTAATTTCACTTTTTACGGCCATTATTTCCCATGAAAATATATCATAGGGGTGAATTAATACACGTTATGGCTTTATATAGAGACTCGTAAATTTGGAAATTTTCCGAGTTTACGCCTTTTCGTTATTCGTTTTCCGTGCAACAATAGCTGCCTGTAGACTTCCACAAGTTTCGCTTTGTGAGCTTCTTATTCTTCATTAATTTCTTCAACAATCGAACAATACGTACCTGCCACATTTTAAATTAGATTTAATTCCATAGAAAGCACTTGAAAATAAATCCGTGAAAACTACGTTTCACTCAGCGACAACATCCCTTCCACCCTTCTAAATTATTATAATGCACTAAACTCACTCGTTCCAAGTCAAATTAAACTATTTAAACAACCAACCACTAGAGTACCACGTTCATTACAGACGCCGAAGCCCTCACACATTGTTCAACAAACCCCCAAAAAGTGCAGCCTGTTGTGTTTTTTGTGTCACATCCTCTCAAATCTTAACGAAAAGTTGACGAAAACGTCGCATCCACTTGCCGCTGAAGAGCTTGGCTTACACCCTCGACGTCTTAAGGGGGTTGAGCAAGTGGGTAGGACACGGAAGGAGGAGATGGGGTCGCGGAGTGAGCTGTTGTTTCCAGTGGCGACATCGCGTCCGGTGTTTATTCAATGATTATGTTCCCAGGACGTGGTTGCTCGTCAGTGGCGATACGACGAGAGCGTTGTCATCTTGGCTGGCCCCGGGGCCGGCAGAGAGTCGCGATACGCTCGAGAGAATGTCTGTTGGGAGATTTTGGACGCCATTGTCGTCTCAAGACCGAGCCACAGGCTTCAGAGACACTTTGCCGATAGCTGTCGTATAAATGGGATAAGGCCGTACTTAAAAAATGACCGACAGTCAGGTTCTACCAACACATGAAACTAAAACCATAATATGGTTTTAGTTGTAGTAGTGGTTTTAGCCATATTATGGCGCTATTTCAAATCATCAACATCAAGCTATCGAAAAAAACCAAAAAGCACACGTTCTAGCATTTTAATAGTAACTATATTATATTACTAATGCTGTTTAAAGTGAATGTAAAAAGGTGCTGAAATTTTTATTTCTAATCATGTCGGTATGTGCGTGGTAGGCTGATTCTGATGGTTCATTTTTCACTTTTTAATGTTTTTTTTTGTAAAAGTTTAACCATGGAGTTTTCTACGTCAAAAAATGCATGAAACTTTTTCTGTGAAAAACCACGACCAACGAGTAACACATTGATTATTTTGGACACACTCAACAGACTAAATGGTCACTCTCTACTCATCACAGCTCTCTACTCTTCGGCAAGCGAGATGCCAGCAGAGATGAAATGTGACAGCTGAAAATAAGACGACAATATCTCGAATCAGACGGCAGTTGCTAACTTTGGAGGACGTGTTTTCTGACGAAGAGAATTTGTCGGTAGAGCATTTTCAAGATGAACCGAGTTGTGGTTTGAGCGTTCGAAGATCAGCAGTGGAAACTCAGCCAAACTCGGGACATTTTACTTCGTGAGATCGCGATGTAAGTTGCATATTGCAATCAACTTCATGATACTTCCTTGTCGTTAGTTTAACTAGGGTTTGTCTGTTAAAACTTATTACTGGAGCCTAAGCGGTAGTTTAAACAAATGTGAAATTATGGCACCTCCACCACACCAACCATCAAAAGATGGCAGATTGTAGATTCACGTTTCCCTGAACGTCAGGGGAACTTTTACTACTCTTAAATGAGCATAAGTTTAAATGAAAGAAGTGGAATACTCTTCTATTTTTTACCTGTCCAGATTGACATTTTTTGTGATGAAAGTTCTCGTTCAACCATATCACTCGGATAACCAAAGTTTGCATAATTTTTATTTGAAATTTTCCCGTTTTCTGTGGCGTGTCACCATTTTAAAATTTCATTAATAGAAAATTTGTGATCTATTTTCCTTTGTCATTGAAGTTGGTGAATCAGTCACACAAAATCTTAATTTTCATCCGTAAAAAGCACAATGAAGTAAGATTCCACTTAACACAGATACAATATTTAGCCCATATTTTCACCACCATTGACTTACTTGGCACATCTAGTCACAAAAAACTGTAATTTTACCAGCGACAACCCTGAAATTTCCACGAAACAGCAATGCAATACGCGACGCGTAACACAGCCTACAAAAGACCGAGAAATAAGCGGATTAGCCCTCATTGCCACCACTGAATAATAACTCCGTATCCTGTAACAAGAAATTTGAATTTAAAGCGGGGACCCCAAATAAGTAAAATTCCACGAAACACAAACGCAATGTGGCCCTTATTTCCTCCACCATTTAATTATACTTGGCCGATCCAGTCACACAAAAATGTAATTTTAGCCAGCGACAACCCCTAACAGCAGTTCGGTACGCGAAGAGACGCACGGACCATGCAGACGACCGTGAAATAAGCGGACAGACGATGAGCCGTACGCACTTAGGTTTTTTCCTAGCTCGTGGAAAGTGTGTAAAGGTTTTCATTTGCTTTTCTCGCCATTGCAACGAGGCCTGGTAGAATTCAACAGAGTGGGACTTATAGTAGTAGACAACGCAACACTAACACTGTTATTTAACATTCACGTCTTGCTTCCTTTTGCTTGTTGTTCCACCAACTATTAATCAATAAAAAAATTATTTCTGTTTCATTAGGTCATACAGCGTATTGATGTTCAAAGTACCATTTAAAATCAGACCATTTATGTTTAAAATAAAAAAAGCATGTTCAGTCTTTCAAAAGTCTAGAAAAAACGACATTTACAAACTAGACTTTCCACCTTTTGGATTCGTTGGCAACTTTAAGACCGCGAATGGCCTTCAAACCCAGACTCTGTTTTTGCAGCGCCATGTTTTTCTCGATCCTGCATCTCAATTCGAATCCAATCAACTATAGGACAGCGCTGTTTTGTGCTCAATCCACATCTTGGCCGTCGCCATGTTGTGCACTTGAAAGATTAAGAATGGACGAACATGGTGATGTGGATGCATCTTTGCTGTTTAATTTGTCTCTCTTCGACTCTGACGGAGCTGACGGAGCCGGCACGTCATTAATCTTGTGGCGTCGCAGAGCTCTACGGACATTTGGCTTTAAGACTGCATGTTATAGATGATAGTGGGCTTAGAATTCGTTCGGTTTTCTTCAAAGCTATGTTAAACTTACCAGAAAATAATTTACCATCGTAGCAAACAGCAATGAGAAGACAGGAGTCTTACAAAGATATTAAATTAAAGCTCCCTGACGGAAAACTCGGTGCAAGTTTCAGAACTCATTGCATTGATGTCCACGGGCATGATGAGTTTTTTTTTTCAGTGAATTATTCTGGGATAATTCAGTAAAAAAATTGTATTATGTGGGGAAAAAAGCACCATTCGAGTGTGCAGTCATCCAATATATCGAATATGTGTGGAGTCAACTGATAATTTTTACACAATGTTACTACTCCATAGTCAATGCACTCTAGTGCACTTTGTGTCAAGCACGACATGTAATCGATGCACTCAATCATGGGAATATGTTCACAGGTTCTTGCTTTTTTATACCAAAACGACGGCTTCCATAACAAAAAATAGAAAGAAACTGTATTCCAATCATAGCTTGATGTGACAAGTATAACAAAGATATTATCAGCGTAACGAATACGTCATCCCGAGGGCCAAGGCGCAACAAATCTATTTTCCATTACACTCGTCTTTCTTTCGACATTCTTAAAGAAATGTTCAAAAAACGATTTCCTTGCGTTACCAAAGAAATCCATTATTTCTAACGAAATCAACGTGTCAACTCCGCGTAAGCCATCATCCGTTCGAGAACTTCGAAAGATTTGACAAATCTTTTTGCTATTATGTTTGTGTTTTGACGAGCGAAAGCGAATTTTCGCAGAGTTGATTGCTTTTGCTGCTTCGTTCGATTGAACGATCAGTCAGTTTTAATTCCTAAAATCTTGACCTCGGTTGCGATTCAATGACTTTTGTGGTTCGAAATATTGCACAAAGCAAACAGAACTTTAATGTCAGGAAACTTTCAAATTAAATGGAAAACCACGATTTTATTGAGCCAAGCTCCCAAGTCATTAGCAGGAAACGAAGAGACTCCCCAAATTCGTAAAATAAGGGCCAAGAGAACTCTCAAAACAAAATGTGTCATTCTGCATTAACTTTCACCGTAAATCATATTGTCATCGTTTAAAAAGCAGCCAAACCATTCTAATGCTCATGTGATGAAATTTCACGTTTAAGAAATAGCCGACAGTTATTTTGAAATAACCATATTAACCATAATAATGCTTATAATGCTGTGAATTATGTTCATGTAAAAAAAAATACTTTCACAACTTTCACTAACTTCTTTATACCTTCTTCATGATCGGTTGGATCGATGATAATAATCCTCTGAACGCAACCGATTTAACCCTCGCACTTACCCATGTCCATTATTACGTTTGTATTTTTTCACGCTTAACGATTTTCCTACTTAAATACCAAGTATGTCCACTATAGTAGACAAGCCATATTTCCTAAAATTTGATAGATCAATTTTTAGAAATAAACATTGGAACGATATTGAAAGTTTCAGATTTTTATCTCCATCCAAAGAAAACGAGTAGTGAGAGGGTTAATCCACCCCCTATAAGAACCAGACCCCCGATTTATCAAAGAAACCTTAAGATCTTGCGATACTCTTCAGCGTCTGGAGCTTTGGTTGCCATGGTTACCGATCCGCCAGGCGTCGGCTTCGGCGTCGGCGTCGGCGTCGGCGTCGGCGTCGGCGTCGGCGTCGCGGCGAGCTTCGCGGAGTCGGGGAGAGAGCGCGCTAGCGACCGGCTGGAACCCACCACCACCCTCACCCCCACCCCCACCCTCACCCACTGGCTTCAACCAGACCAGACCAGGCTGACCAGACAGCCCAAACTACCCGGGTGTCGGGGGGAAGTATTTTCGAAATGAAACCATGTGCCACCAGGTTCACGAGATAAGTGTCAGTTAATTTTTATTGTCTGTTATCGGTGTATTCAATGTTAATTAACAACATCTAGTTAAGACATAACTTGCAGACGATTAAAATTAATTTCATATCTTTGGGCAATCCGACGGATTGCAATTCGTGACACGGAGCCAGTGACTTCACGACGAACAGGCTGCCAATGCGACGGACGGGCGATGCTCGCGGGCTGACAATCCGTCAGATCCAATGAGATCCATTAAATTTTTTTAACTGGTCCTTTTGACCGATTTTAACTTTCGGAACGCGTTAATTTTCTTTATTAGATCAGTCCTTACATGGTTTCATCATGCTATCAAGATACTCTAATTGAATTGTTTTTTTCCAAAATGACGGATCGTCATGTGAATCGTAAAAATGTGTGATCAACTACTTTTTGCTAACTGAATGCAGGTCTGGGCAGTTTTGCCCAATTTCACCCACTTTTGTCCAGCCATCCAACGAGAAAAGTTGTTTTTTTGTGAAAAGCCAACACTCAAACTTGATATTGAGTGCACCCACTTCCAAATTGGCTCTGCCAATTAACTTGCCAGCGATGCGGCGACCTTTCGTAACTACTTTCTGGCTAGAGAGGAAACTGTTTAAAAAGTGCGCTCGTGTGGGTAAAGTCTCTGCTATAAAAACCACAAAATTGCGCTGCAGTATGTCGGCTTACTTTGTCCTTGTGATAAATTTACGTTTTTTTGACATCGAGGTCCACTTTCCCCAAAGTTTTCACATTTTCTGACATTATTTTAGATTTAATACCTTTATATGAAATTCTGTGAACAGTAAAATTCTTCAATTTAGAGAAGTCGCTGTCATCCAAAACTGCATCCCATTTTAATACATTGAATTCTGCATTTTGTAATAAATTTTGTAGCAAAGTTTTGAGCTCCATTTGAAGCTGCCATCGATTTGGGCGGAAGCTGCCCCTCCCTAATGGAGCTTCCTCCGTGCTTCGGCGACACTGACGTTTCCAGGACCGACTTAAATAATGCACACAACAGTTCATTATTGACGACTCGTTAATGACTGGTTACTTCATTGAGAATCGATTCTTCAGAGAAAATTCGTTGTTTGATGCGATTTTTTTACTTTGTTGCTATTGAAGGTTAATTAAATTAGGGTGGGTTTTACAATGTCTGCAGTTAAATAGATAACTTCCACTGAGGAAGGAAACAGAAGCAACCGAAAGCCTGTCACCATGGAAATTAGTTGGAGGTTAAATTGGACATTTTAAAACCGTCTCCTAATAGGGTAAGAATTATTCAAAATCGTTGCATGATCAAGAGTTAGTTTGGTGGCTGAAAGAGGGGGTAATTGATAAGGAATTGATAAGGAATCTTTGAGTTTAGTTACATTCTACCTAACCGGGGACGGACCTTTTTTTTTGTACACGGAACCAAAGATAAATAAACTCTCGTGATTAGATTTTGTTTGAGTTTCGATTCCTATTCAATCACATCTGTGTAACACTTATTTCTTCGGAATTCATTCACTTTGATAAAATTTAAAACTTTAATTCAGTAGGCAAATACCCGCTGTGAATGGATAGCCAAGCATAGATCACGCCAGTAGCCATGTATAGTTATGAAAGTTGCTTCCAAAAATAAAGTTGCTTCAAAAATAAAAGATTACAGCATGTGGTTTTCGCTTCCGGACTTAAACGGAGATTTCCGAAAATATTATACTGTTGTTGCGAACGAGATTCTACGTAAACAATTTATAGCTTGGTGTTCACTGTACAGTGTACAGTTATAAAGTAGTACAGTTGTATTCTGTACAGTTGATCAAACTCAAGAATCTTCCATTTTTTAATGCATGGGAAAAAGCAATACATCAAACATAATATATAGTTCCTCTATACTTATATATAGTTTCACGTTTCTCATTTCATTTCCCACGACTTTTCTTTCACATGAAGAACACTCGTGATGAAACACATATCGCGATGCCAAGAGCAAGAGCTCCCGGTGGAGGATGGAATTTAGACGACCACCCTCAGCGCTGTGTATCGCCCGAGACCCGAGACCTTAGAGCCAAATAGAATTTCGTGTCGCCTCTCGAGCGCCGACATCGACATTTCTTTAAGTAAAACAATCCGCCGACTGGCTATCGATTGGAGTTCGGAAGTATGAAGAGTTGTGCTCTCTCTGAGGACATCACTTGATTGAGGGATGGTGGGTGGGTGGGTGGGTGGGTGGGTGGAGGAGGGCGGGGTGGCAAGATGTGTGACCTGTTTCATCTGATTCCATCAAACTCACGAACTGTCTGTCGCTGGCCCTGTCGGTTATGGATTTTAGTGTTTTTTCTGGCTGTTCCAATTTTTATTTGGCTGTTCGACGAGCATTTTCTTGTTATCTTTCACGAAAGGCTTACCAATTTTATAGTTTCTGGTGAAGGGTAAAAGCGTAAGTGAAAACCGTGAGTCACTTTTGGAAATTACCTTTATTTTAGTGTCAGAAAATGTCCCACTTCTTCTCATTAGATATGAATTCTGCACATCTGACAATGTTGTCAAATGAACAAAATTAAAAATGTTTGTTTTGCTGCTAAAGATTGAAAATACATTAAAATCAAATGTTTGTATTATATAAGATTATGTAATACATTGTTGGCAAAAGATATGCATTGACTTTAAGAAAAGTTTTCCTTCGGTAAATTCGCTAACGTTCACAACTTATTGGAGCTGAAATTACCAGGCAAATAAAACCACTAAACTTCTTCGTTTCTCGAAGAAAAGATGTCGAAGAAATTAGTTTCGGCAAGAGAGCTGCGCCAATTGACAAGCGCACGTTTGACTAGATCTGCCACCCAACTACTCGCAGGTGTAATCCGCATCAATCGGTATCAAATCCCCCAATGCATCACAGAACCACCGCTGGTTCATCAAGACTGGCTGCTCTATTTTTTTAAGCTCGCCACATTGCACGCTTCGTGTCCAATCAGAATCAACCCCAGCAGACAGTTAATTTCCATTCCACCCCCCCCCCCCCCCCCCCCCCCCCGAGCAGGTTATTTCCAGTTAGGTATATAGACGGAGAACGTAGGGCAAGACGCTAGCGACAATATGCCAGCCAATATCGCTAAGTTGAAACGGCAAAGTGGAATGCTGTTAAGACCTGCGGGAAAATTGTCTAAGAAATTCTTCCCGCACGTTCTGACGAAGCGGACGCCGGCCAAGACGTCCGTGTGGAAAATATCTCGCCGTCAGCTAATTTTCAAGGCGATAGCCGAATGGGGGGGGGGGGGGGTCTTTTGTGAGCGCCAATAGTGCCAATTTCCCGTCAAAAAGAAGATGGAAAGCGACATAATCAATCAATCTCATCCGCAGCCACGCTATCAATCCCTGCTGAATTGACGGAAACCAGAAACAAGCGACGAACCGATGGAAGATAATTTCTTGCGAGTTTGAATTTCATTATGTATGGAGAGAGGAAAATATCTCGTCTATACTTCCCCTCGGGTTGCTGTGGCATGCTCTGTATAGAGATCACGTCATCTTTCATGCGCGCAACTTTACAAAAGAAATTTTCTTCGTTCTTTACCTTTCTCTCTCGTTTCCGATGTGCTCATCCTTAATTCCGACCATTGATCTTTGCGATGTATAATAAGTCTTCCCACCTTCCGATCCCTCCCGGCCCTTTATTCTACTTCAAAGCAATCGCTTTTTACAATGCTCTGATTGACCATAAGAGAAATTGGGCCATCTATTGAACCACCGTATTTTCTGCCTTTGGCTTTTCACAGAGTCAATTCATGTCTGAGTCTCACTCACTGAAGGTTCGGGTGGCATGCGAAAGCATATCTTTCAAGCCTAACGACCAGAAGCTTGCACGGAGGACTCTCATGCTATTTTCTTTCATGTTGGTCTTGTCCTTACGTTGCTGCCGAGGTATCAACTCTCTGTGTAAGTTTCCAATTGTTCGGCCCTCCGACTGAATAATCACCATTGCAATGAACATTCCCATGATTCAATTATGGCTGCATAATTATGGTTAACTACGAACAGTTTGGCGGCATTCATTAGTCAGAAACGTTGACGTGGTTAAACTCGGTGTTAATCGTTATATTTATCTACGGAGTTTGCCATCGGTTTTGTCGTGAGTATTAGCGAAACCGGGCAAAGCTATAGATTATACATGGAACAGATCAGCGTTTGATCACCTCAGTGATACTGAGGAGGCAGGTGATAAAGTCTAATAAATATATGGGAAAAGATTCAGTTCTGCAGCTTTTTATTGAGAAAAATGTATTCTTAAAATATAATTTGCTTAACTAAATACCAATGTGTTCTCTATTTGGAAATAAAGTTGTCAAAGATATTTTTTCCTTATCTTTTAATTTTATAGTTATATAGTTTAATTTAAAATACTGATTTGTATAATTTTTTTTAGAACATGGAGGTCATTGACTAGGTAATATTCGTTATTTTAAATTCATGTCAATCACATAGAGAAACCTCTGCCATCGTAGATTTCCGGGACGGATTAGTACCATGAATGTAATAATGGTTGGTTAGAATTATGAATTTTAATTGAGTTAAGAGAAAACAGCGCATCCGCTTTGCATGACAGGCTAGCATTCTCGACCAACCCCACGTAATCAAGTTATGAAAAACAATGTTTTGTAGTTTACCAGCATATTGTTGGTAAATCAAGTTTAAGCTACGGTTATATAATATTGATGCTATGTGCGGAATACGAAAGGGAAACTCTATACCTTACATTTTTACCGCATTCTGGAGTCTGCGAATTGGGTTGTTATGCTCACAGCCTCGAAATAAATAGCAACATTTCCTTGCAAACACTCACACCAAACTTTGATTGTCCGTATACATCTTGAATGCCGAACGATGAACTTAAATATTGATGAGAATTCGTATCGCAAACATGGTAAGAAATGCAGAAAATGGAAGAATTTGGGCCCATGGCGTTACGTTTGCCTATACTATAAGAAACTCGCGACGCTTCTTGTGAAACTTTCTCACATACAACGTTGGAATCGTAAAACGGAGCCCCAATGGTGTGACATTTAGCTGTGCTGTGATTTTGTCACGTATCATTGAGAAACGTGGCGCATTTTACATCTTTAAATTGGATGAAACTTAGGAAATTATGTGCAAGCGTCGAGCATTGCTTTTAAATCTACGATCATAATTTATGAAACAGGATTGGATGTATTTACATAATATTAATATTGGGACAAACTGAAATAATGTTCACAGATAAATCTGGGTTTGCTTAAACTAATAAAGTTATGCTGTAAGCAAACAGGTCCAGCTATATTGTCTAGTCTATTTTATAAGTCTAGATTGTATATTCAATGAAAAGAGGACCAAGAACTTGTTTTAGTGAACGCAACACGTACTGGCTTCTTCTTTTTTAAGTCAATTTGGTAGACTTCACTATATTACGCGTGTATACAAGACTCTTGTGGGCAATTAGGACACAAAATTCTAAATTAAATCGCGTTGGAAGAGCCCAAAGTTTCTTTAATTTACATAATAAAAGCTCTCTTGCCTGAAGAGATACGAATTGGCTTTTAGAATTTCGTCATTTAAAAATACTCTGAAAGTTCACATTGGTGAAAAAAGAGGTTTGTGATAAAAAGATTGCAATTTTAAAACCCAATAAACTCTGAAATTACATTCCGTAACCAAAGAGATGTGAAAAATATCTCTCCAGGGAGAAAGACAAAAATGGGTGACATTAACACTTCCAACGGATCGCTAACATAGCAGACTCGGATCCGATTTGATATATCCTTGTAGCTTTAAGTGTTAGAAATATGTTATTATTATAGACTGAAATTGTTACTAGTGCTGTGCTTGTTTTGATGTTATAAACGATCGCCAAATTTTTATGTTTAATATCTTCTTTTAGTTTCAATGCATCTAAGCCAAAAATCCTATTTGCTTAAATTACTATTGCGCTGGGATCGCATTAATGCATTTGAGTTGCTAGCGTTAGTCTTTTGATTTATATTTCAAACATGTTTGTTACTCGAGTCCTAGTTTGGCGAAAATTTCGAGTATTTTACTGGGAGGTGAACTTTAATATCACAGGGGGACATCCGAATTTGCGTACTGGTTCTATTTCGAAATTATTTTCAGCAATTCTAATCCGTTTTGTGTCACCTTAGCCGTCCTTTGTTTAACCTGAGCCTACAGAAAATGCTAAACCCAAAAGGCAACAACCCCTTTAAAGCATTTAACCTGATCCCCAAAAAAACAACACTAACAAAATGAAACAATCTGACAGATTTTCATCCGCGCACTCACCTGTCGGGCTCGGCGTGATCACCTTCAAGTCAAACTCCGCCTGAATCTGATGCCTCTTAAACAACCCCAATCTCTTCCGCTCCAGACTCGCCGTCGCCGAGTTGAACGCCTTCATGTACTCGCGGGCGCCGAAACTCCTCCACGGCACCACCACGCCCACCTTCAAGTTCCGCTTCCCCTCGAACCGCACAGGTAGGTCACTGTTAACACTGGTCACCGCTGGCACCACAACATCAACCTTGCTCATCCTCGGCGGCCGCGTCGCCGGCGTCACCGCCTCCGTCGTTGCTTCGTACTTCACGTTGAAAAAACTCTCGCGCGATTTGGTCGAGGTGCCGATCTTGATCGTGCTAACCTCGCGGTTTTTCTCGCCGAACTTGAGGCTGCCGCCGCCGTCGCGGGGTTTTCCCTGACCGATTTTCACGCCGCCTCCGCGCGTTGCGGTGCGGTTTTGCTGGGCGTTGGCGAGCATCAAGGTCGTTGCGAGCAGCAGCAGTAGCAGGGGGATGATGAGTGACGTTGGTGGAGGGTGGATGAGGGCTTTGGGCTGCGTTCGGCGGGTGTTGGTGGCCATGCTCGGGGTGGAGGGTCGCACTTTTCTGTTGCTTGCGACGGCACGCAGCGTGCTTTTAATGTGTTTTATTTGGAAAGTCCATGGTAGCTAAAAGGAATTAAGAAACTATGTTACAAGTTTTTATACAAAGGAAAAGTTTTGCATACTAGCAGTAAAATATTTTCCGAGTTTTTATTTCTTGGAGGGGATTTATTTTTATTTAAATCGAGTTTCATTTGAGACGGCTGCAACTTTGTAGAAATCGCTCGCTTTAAGAAGTTTCGTTCGAAGCTGGCACCTACACAGCAAAGTTTGTAGTTGTATACTTGATCGAAGAACGGGTGTTTAACGAAACTGTGTCTCGAATACGGGGCCTGAGGCACTTTCGACTTGCTAATAATAAGTTTATAATAAGGCTGATAATGACCTGACCTATCCCAGAAAGAAAAACCACTGGCGATAACTATCACCAAGAAAAACTCTTGTCCCTTCTTAAGAAAGTGTCTATAAACTATCTTGGATCAATTGCGGATCAATGCGTACTGGATCAATTGTGTCAAGAAAATAAACCCGTGAGTAAGGACGGCCAGTGTTTCTCGGCTCCTTCTCTCTAAACTTTTTAAGTAGGTTTGGTGGAAATCAACCCAATACCCAACCAGCAAAATGATGCTTAAACTTCAATGATCTCACTCAAGAGTTCCCTTGTTTCACGATCCAGGTTTCAAGTTTTATTCTGTGTTCAGAACAGGCTTCCGCTTAGCCCCTAAAAACCTACAAGATTCTGCTTTCTATATTATACTTCGTTAAAGATCGGATCAAAACTCACACAGCGTCAAATTTATCACCCCCATCTTATTGAGGGACGTGATTCAAGCATCAGACTGCACTTGCCACTGCTACTCGACGTTAAAAGCAGTCTGTTGTCACCGCGAATCAACTCGGTCATGCGTCGAAATAATATCTCCAACCAAGCGTGACCCAATACTGTCAGAAACAAGCTGCATTATTATCCTATTCGAAAAAAAACAGATATACAATGCACTTATGCACTCTCCGACACCCGACGATTCAAACCTTCCAACTCTTGCTGCATTTACAACATGAGGAACCGTTTGGAGAAGCTGAACAGAGAGCGTTGCATTGGGGGTTGCATGAAACGAGCGGTGCGAGCGAGCACGATGTTGTTGAGAGTCAGGAGTGGCATTTACGAGCGGTGATGTGAAGCGAAACATGCATTACACGGCGTGTCAACTCTTTTGTCACATGTTCCTAATGGTTCACGATGCTAATTGCGACATTCATTCTCAACTCTTGATTAAAACTTTATAATTACTTGACATTGCTTGGAAATTTTAATCGTTTTCACAAACTCAAAGTCAGCTGCAACAAAAACAATGCCTTCTGTGTCATTTATTTATAACCCCCTTTGTTGTGTGTTGGGGCTAACAAATAGGTCAAACTCGTTTCGACAAATATCAACCCTTCTGGTCCATTCGTGTAGCATCTTTAATACAGATATTGTCGGTCTCCGTGAAACCGAACAGAGTTTTGCTAAAAAAAAAACTCAAGACCATTTGGCGGTTTCCTGGTTAGCAGCTATAAATCTATCGCGATAAATCCGGCCATAACCAGCCCATTAAATGATGGAGACGATCGGCGATGTGGAGCGGAAGTTACCCTAGCGTTTCAAGAAATCCAGCTGGGAAAATCCTTTATATCATGCATGATGCTGGGCACAGAGAGCAGGCTCAAGTGGCGATATTTTGTCACCCAGGGACACCCCGAAATTGCGCGAAACCACCCCGGATTGCTTCGTGTCGCGCGGGCCAGCTATTTATATAGGGTAGATCTAAATGCAGCCTATTTACTTTTTGTATTATTGCAGCGCGCAGCCGTTGGGAAAATCCATAAATTCTTCTCGTTTAATGGTAATAACCTTATAGAAATGGGATGGAAATTTGAATTCATTTGCATTAGAATTAAACCGATAGCACTGGCAAAAAGTTTATAATTTTAGACGAGGAATTATAATCCTATGAGAGAAAAATATTTTTCTGGTGTCTATATTGCTTTTCCGTTTTAATATGGCGCTACGAATTTATTATCTCGATGGGTAGGACCTCAAGTAATCATTAAATTCCTCGATAAGCCATTTATAAAATACCATAATGTAATTAGCATGTTGAATTACTTCAATTCTGTCTCTTATATTAATTACTTGCCAACAATTATTTAAATTCACTAATTTATACGAAGGAAATTAGTTTCCTCTCCTCCTGGCAGATTCGAAAGTGGCGTTCGCTCCGAAGTGGCGCCCCCATTTCGAGCACGGGTGTCATTTGCAAGAGCCACACTTCCCTTCGCGTCTGTTGCATAATCACAATCACGGGCCCACCGCGTTTTTCTATCGCCATAAATTGCTAAAGAAACAAGAGACTCGACAAAATCGTCATAAAAAATGGAAATTTCTTTTTAGCTACTTTTTTTTATCTTTTCCGGGTGGTATGAATAAAATTAAAAATATTCTGTATTTACTAATATGCTCAGTATACGCGGCTAAAAGAACGTACCGAAGCGCGCCAAGTTTTTGCTTAATTTAGTTACCGTTGGCATGGGCGCGGAAAATCCGAGGAAAATCCCGCGCTCTTTCGCTCCTTAATTTCCCCAGTTCCTCATTTTCCGAAAACTTTTCCGTGGGGCATCCCCGGCCCTGTCCCGCGTCACACCGTTTATACAACGAAATTGAAAATAAAAACCAAACAATTACATCACGTAGGTCAACCGGAAAATATCAATAGAAAATGAATAGCAGGTCTGAGGGCGTGCTCTAAGGGCTGTGGCGAGAATTAACGCAAGCCCGGGGCAAGGCAGAAAGCGAGAGGCATCAGTCACTTTGTAGCCAGCTTGTACTCAATAACCCACGTTGCATGCTCCCTGTATCTTATACATTGCGGATGATATTCCTTCTAAGACTAACTGTTCTCTAATTGCCGGAAACACAACCATTCTTCTTCCTCAGTTCGCTAGACAAGTGGTTTTCTCATTACCTTTCCTACACTGTTCATTATTAATGTGCCCAAACACGAGACGTAAAAAATATTACGCATGCAACAGCCATTTCACGCACGACGACTGCTAAACACAAAGTCGAAATTTTTACGATGTTATTATATAAATTTCCCCTTAAAGTAAAACATCCTACGCCAATGCTGTGCCAGCGCCCCGTGCCCCAGGCCTCATAAACAAAACCCCGTCCAAAAAGATCATAGTTCAAACACCGAAACATTATACTTTCGGATGAACAACGTGCCAACGTCATGAAATGAACATCAAAGTTAACATGGTTATGATTATGGTTATGATTATGATTATAATTATTAATACTGCTAATTGTTATTGTTATTATTATTTATTATTATAGTCTACCTTATTAACGGTTATTTTTAAACAAAAAAAAAGTCGGCTGCGCCAGCGCTCGCACTCCGTTGCCTCGTAGCGACTCCGGTGAGACCAACCGTCCACAATGCGGCCAGCAAACAGCGTCGGACGTGCGACGAGAACCGACTGACTGGCAGAGCGACGCTCCCCGGCTAGGACCGCCCTCGTGCCCGACGCCTGCTCGGGCAGCGGCGGCGGCGGCGGCGGCGCGTCTAGAGCCAGCTCGACGTCGGCACATACCCTTTGGCCTGGCTGGCTTGCTGGCACCTGTGCCTCCGGCGCTCGATCTTGCTCCTGTACCTAACGCCTTGCTGCTTGTGTGGCGTGGCTTCTGTGCCTTCTGCATACCTACCGTAGCTGATACAGCTTGGCTCTGTGGCTGGATCTGTGCTCATTGCATCTTTTTCTCCTCGAATATCTTGATGTTGGGGTGATCGTAGTTAGCCAGGCTTCTGTGCCTGGTGCGCATCTATCACCGCTTACTTCACCTGCGCCCAAACCTCTTGTGCCTTTCTACTTGCATCGTGGGTTCTGAGCATGATGCGTAACTGCCACCATGGCTAACCTACCTCATTCAATCTTTCTTCTTGCTCCTTCTACCTTCTTGTAATTATCGCATTAAAGTTGTAGGTTATCTCTGCGTACCTGGCCTTGTGGCTTGCATCGGGGCCATGGCCATTCCATCTCGCTTCACGTACCCTTGTCGTACCTACCTTGCAAGTTGCACTTTGAACACCTACTTGTGGCTTGCTCCTGTAATATCTGCTTTCCCCCCCCCCCCCCCCCAACCGCATCACCCCCTTTAAACTTGTCACATTTTAGCATTCTCTTCTTGTAGCTGGTAATACTTGAAATTAGTACGCCATACCTTTTCCCATGTAAGTCTTGAAAATTAAACTTTTTATTTTCCATCGCGTTCTTTTGGCCTCAAACACTTCTAACTTTCAATATTTTTCCTTGTATCGTGTCTGTTAAACAAGGAGATGAACTTTGCACCCTATTTACGGGAAACTGTTCGGTTATTCATTTACATAGCAGTTGCACACATAAACTATCTTCATACAAAGTGCTGGCTGTCTTTAACACCCATTATGGGCTATATTGGAAGGTATATTTGTTATTAAAGTTTCTCATTATTGGATGCCTTAATCATGCATCCCTGAGAGCTCTAATTAGGCAGTTGGTTGCACATAAGTTTACTCAAGACAAACAGGACTAAAACTTAATATCTGCGCTCTGCCTAAAGCCATTGCACGATATTGGAAGCTACGACTTTTAACAATATTCCTAACAGCCAAGAATTGTATGGATCCTACGCGTTCAAATTGTGAACGTATGATGCATTGTATTTGTGTCTGTCTGGATAAACATTAGGTTGGTTTCTTTTTTAGAAAATAAGAGAGCCGAGTATTGCTGACAGTGGAAAAGCGATCGACATGCCCCCTGTTTTCCACATCTGTAGAGTTTTCCTCTCCGAATATTTGAAACATTCCTCGCTTCAAAGCACGTTGTGTTGGCACGTTGTTAATGTTGTAATGATGTTGTTTGGTATGTTGTGAGAAGCACTAACCTGGCTTCACAGCGCGAACGTCTGATTGAAATCAGGCAGGTACAGTTATGTTGCATCTCTTGACTCGTAAAGATGGAATTTTATCAATATTTTGTGGACTTCAATGGCAATTTCGAGTTTATTTTAAAGCGTAGCTAGATTCTTGAGGAAGTATGTTTTCAGGCTCCAATATATTCTCTTGATTGAATTGGCTCGACACGTTATTTACTCTACGCGTATAGGGAATACCTATAGTGGCATCAAACGGTTTATAAGCGTGTTTGACCAAGTTTCACATCGAGAAAACTATGTCTTTCCGCGTTCGCAAGTCATACGAGTGAGTTAAACATCGTTTCCGTTTCCGGCTTTTTTGTTTAGGTTATTGGATTATTTTGGAGTATTATAATTGCTAGTGGTTTGATGTCAACAGTTTTATCTTAATGTTCACAGAATTGTATGATAATTTTTTTTTGAATTTATGCATAAACATATATATTTTTCATTTTCTTTAATTTCTAAATAATCTATATACACATCAATATGATGACATATTTTCTGTTTTATATAGAGTTGTTTTTACTTTTGTGTTATTTTATAATGATGAGATGAGTAGGATTGATGGATGCACAGAGACCGGCTCCAGACATGTTACTGTTTTATTTCGTTCCATTGAACAAATGGATGAAAATCGATATCATTTCCATTTCGGTGGACAATGTATCTATGTGATAAAATATCGATGTCAGTTATAGTTTCGTGTGTGTTTTTACTCGTGTACAATTGCAGCGGATGGCTGTTATCGTTCTAGATTCTGCCGGAACAGGACGTGGTTGCAGTGCTCCTTGTTCACTATGATATCTGCACTGTGATACCAATTGCCACCTAACATTCATTATTTATTTCAAATTAACCATGGCAAATAGAGACACACCCAAACGACACTAAAGAATATTGGATTTTAGATTTAACAATTTTACCATTTCAGCGAGATAGTATATACTCACGCTTAATTATTGATATAAATTTTCATTACTTTCCGTCAAAGTTTCGTTGCTACAGATTTGCTATTGAAGCCACGAAAAACTCACTGAGAGGCGATAATTAATTAAAACCATTAACCATGCCGCAGGGGTTGAAATACACCCTACAAGTGTAAGAATTTAGTACACTGAATTAAATTCATGTTCGATCTGTGTACTTTATAGGTCCCTACGCACAGTTGATTTGAGATGGAAAATAATTTTGCGTTGTTCTGTTCTACATCTGTATCCACTTTTACTTTTCTTTTTCCAATTTTCTTCGTTTCCCTAACATGCTTCGCTTTCTTTATGCTCTGCCTCGTAATGAACGAACGCTGCTATCGGTTTTACATTCGTTTAAATTACAAAGAGTCTTTCTCAAACTCGTATTCGATAATTGAAATACTGACCACAAATCCTTCTCCAGATCCACTAGGTAATTACCTCGCAAATTTCTTACCCCACACAGCAGCAGCAGCAGCCATACGTTTGCCGATAATTCCCTACAATCATGGTCGATCCTGCACAGCAAATTTGCTAAACACCAGTGCACCGCAGACGCGAGGCCAAGACATCTGATCAATGCCCTCCGTTTGTCTAACCACAAACTTGCTCCTAGAAGCCAAATAATTGCCTGACCATGTAATTTATAAAAGCACAGATGGCTGGACCTCACAGCACATATTGACCAAGCTGTCTTCAGCGGACAGCATTAGCCCTGGACCCACGAAGCCCGACCAATTCGCTAGATTAAAGGAAAAAACTGGCACCGCCCTAAATTCTATATCGTATGAACATTGATCAATGCGTTGAGCCGTGGTGGACGAGGAACAAGGATACACACGTTTACGCTTAACATTCCAGGATTTACTCCTGGCATTCACACGTGAAGTGATCCTTAGGGACTGCGAAAACATTCCTATGTGGGTATAAAACGTTAGAATTACCACCAGAAGCCGATTTGGTATGATGATCACATCGCTGGTGTGTTTTACAGTTTGTTTTGATTTGTAAGAGTTATCTTGCAGAAGTAACCACTGTGGGTATGAAAAGATTGCGAATGTTCATAAATTTACAGGTATAAGCTTGTGAGACTTCAGAATAATTAACATAAATTGCGCAAAAAAAACACACACACACCCTTGCCCGTTTTCTCTTACTTTCTTGCTTTTTTATTTATTTCTTCTTATATTGTTAGCTTTCCGTATCGTTTATTTAAAAAAAAAAACAAAAAAAACACACACACACACACATCCAACGCGCTGCTAATGTACCGAAATTATGAAAGCGTTGTTAGGACATATAACATGCACTGAAAACTTGAAACATCACAAGTATAATCGCCAAGCACACTTGAGTTTTAATGCATATTTCATGTTCTCACTTGGATCACGTTAAGTGGATACCTGCATTCAACGCATTTCCTCCATGGCTCTTGTCATAATTCGCAATCACATCTGTGAGAAAATGCTTCCGCTAGCATCGAGCTCGGAATGTTGTCCACTGATTCGCTGGCATTTTCCTGCGCTCAGCATGTAGGCGAGTGCATACCAATGCCCTCCGGCGGCTCGGAAAATGCCGGGAAAGCGTGAAAGATCCGTGAAAAGTGCTGGGAAATGCGCGGCCAGTTAGGACATTGCTGGAGGACACCATTCAATTGATCGTCATGTCGCTTCACGGTTTAATCTCGAAAGCGTGCTTGTTTCGAATAGATCTTTTGTTGTCGGTCAAGCGTGATGAAAGTAGGCTTCTTTGCCGGAACGAATTGCCAGACAATTAAGACAATTTTTTAAAATAATATTAAACAACTTTTCCCGGCGTGTTGGAGACGAGTTGATGAGTTTGCTGAGACGAGTGTTTTTTTAAAGATATAAGACGCTATGTTCTTAAAATGTTAGAGGATTCACTCGTGAAAATGTGCTGTTCTGGCATGTATAGAAAACCCACGTCACTTTACCGGAACACTCTATTCGGAATCGGCTGCAATTGGTTTCATTTTAATTGCAAACGAAATGTTTAATTCGGTGCCTCTGGGATATGATTTAATTAAGTTACCATCGTCAGCGTCAGAAAAGTTGCAATGCGCACTACTTTATCTTAGAAACTATCGTGCATTCTGCCGAACCGAAAACGATGCTTGCGACGCTCCATAGAGTACATTTTCTTCCACCTCGCTAAAAGCTTAGAGTATAAGATACCGTAATGCGTTTTTCAAATGTAATATCGCATAAAATATCTTAGCGAGAAGCAGAAAAGTAGGTCGTCAATGGGACATCCTGAAACACGCTGCCAGCGTCTAATACTAATGCCTAGCACAATTGTCGACGAGCCTAACTGATTTCTGTTTGCTCCTGTTGTGAAAAAGACTTCGTTACGGTGGCTGGATCGTTACGCTGTCGAGTCGCTACACAACGAGCACTTTTCCACGTTTCCACGAAAGAAAATGAAAACATCAAATAGAAAAAGGGAAACACCCCGGCGTGGTGCAGAGTCAAGCGGATCACAAAGACAACACGAATGTGCAAGCTGTGTTGACAGCGTAGTCAAGGCGCTGTAGACGAAGGGGTTGTATTTGCATTTTCCTTTCACTAAAGCAACGCAAGTCAGGGCGTGCATTGTGTGCCAAAGCTGGGTCCATGATCTCAAACGTTCTCTCGACTAGTGTCTCTCAAGCTTTTGTTTACTGTGATCGGCAATTCAGATCATTGTAGTATAGAAAACGATTGGCAAATTTTGTTTGACCCACTAACCTTCGTGAGTGCACAATCACTTTTAGTTTTGGCTGGGCTTTTTCAACGCAACCAAAAGGCTGAAAATTACTTCCCCAATACGCAAACAACCGAGGATTTTGATTTCTTAAAAATTTTGCACGCGCTCCCGGTGGACCTTGTCGGGTTTACCAATCACAATCTATAAATCAATGGGTTTAAGCATCATAATCTCATTCGTATCGCCCGATGTTAATCGACATACGCGAACACCACCAGAGACCGCCACTTCAATTTCCCCATTTAATTACACCAATTTCAAGCGTTAATGATAATTGCATTTCCATGCAGTCGGTGTTTCACAGTTACCTGTCGTTCTGCACAGTTTACAGCGACAGCTTGGCGCCACACTTACACAGAAACAATATGCGAACTTGCGTAGTCTTACTCCACGTGTGCATGGCCGGAAAATTTCGATCCGCAACGCAAAAACGATACACGAATTCGTAAAATACATCGCAAAGTATGATTTAGAGCAACTCGACAATCTACGCGCTTATGAAAATACACTGTGCATAAACCACTTTAAAACAAGTCATGCATTTTGACCTAAATGCAGTTGTATTTCCCGAGAGAGATAGCGTATCATTATTATTATTACAAGTAAGCATGTGCAAAGGATGTCAGTGTGTTTATAAATTCCTGGTCTACTGACGGGACTGTACGAGGCAGCGGGTTAAGATCTGGATAATGTTACCCGGTGAAGCCCCCGGGATGTATTCCCAACTAGGTTGTTGCGCGTTACGAAAAGGTCGGGTCTCTTCCCAATTCCTAGCTAATACAGTATCTGCACCATGCACGAAGATACGATACGGGAACGAGAGCACCTACTTAGTGAAAACATGAGAAATTCGGGATATGACGATGTGACGCTGGTGGCAAATAGAAAAGTGACTATATTCAAGTTTGGTACACGCAATGCTCGAGTTTTGACTGGTGCTCGGTAGACTGCGTAATTGTTTTATTTCGCACTTTACGATATCAATATGATGATGAATTATATTTTTTTGTAATTTTGTTAATGGACATTCTGTTCGAAATTGGTCGAATGGGTTTGGGGCAATTTTAATGGGTGTGTATAGCAATTAAAGGGGATGGCCCGAGCACGCTTGTGTCGGAGTTTTTTTTTCTAGGTTGATCGGGAGCAGGGTGGTGTATTTGGAATAGCATCCCCCAATGCAAGGGTTGGTTTCGTGGAAATCACTAGACCACAGTGTGTAACCACGTGTGTACCACTGTGCTAACAGCGGGTATTGGATTCGGAGCTACACACTGTGTATTGTTGGTGGACCAAGGTGTAAGCTGATTTCGATTTAATCCCTTTTAAAAACACTTATATATTTTGTAAGATACTTCTGACCCGTTCTTTTAACTTTAATCGCCCTTTTCCTTCAGCATTATTTTCAAGTAGGTACATAAAGTTCTTGCGATTAAATTAGATTTATTGCCATCACTCTTCTGTTAAGAGTTCATTTCACTCTTGACAGTTTTGTTTTTTGTCTTGCAAACTTTTTGTAGCAAGTTCTTTAGACTTCTGTTAATGAGTTGTCGATTTACTTTGCTATCCTCCAGGGAAAAGCTCTTTTAGCCAATTCTTCAGTTGCCCCGTCTTTTGTTGGTCGCGATTTCCTTTTGAGGAACAAGTCAGCGCCAGTCTGGCTCGCCTCTGGAAACGATCCTTCGTGCAAGAAAAACTGTAATGTATGCACACATATTTATTGCTGCTTCGCTATCTAAACTAGCTAAAGCAATTCATATCTTTATAAAAACTTGCAAAGCTATGATTTGATTTATGAAAGAATCCATTAGGCAGCTCCATTTTTGTAAAGACACTGAATAAACAGCACCTCTCTTTGCGACGCTCGTTCGTCGCGGCACCTCCACCCGATTGGACGACTGCCAGCTATCGGAAAAGTCGGCTTCTACTCGGGAAAATGCCTCGTTTCATCTTGGACAAATATACGGAAAAAAACCACCGACCAAAAACAAACAAGATGAAAAACCCACACCAAGTCGAAATGAAAAAAGGATCGGCGAATAAAAAATACATTCCTACAGTCACGATTATAGGGAAAACTTGGGGGTGCCCGAAATGGTCCGGGCTATCGAAATCATGGCAGTTGTGTGAAAGTGCTTACGTCTACGTCTGAGATTGAAGATCGCGTTGCGGTGGTCAATATAACGTCTTGAGTTTCCAGCATCCGCCATCCACCCGTCGCTATGGCCGACCGGGGACTCTGCGATCTCTCATATTTCACGGCAAGCGATCATCCATCATCGTACAATGCGTACACCTACGCCACGCGCTCTCACACACACATTTCACGCATCTTAAGTATTCCGTACGCGAAATTGAGTGACGTGCTTTGACCTGGGACGATGACCGATGTGCCTTTGCTCGTGCACTTCCTGCCACTCTGGGATTAATATTATTATTATGCGATTATTATTCTCTTAGTGCCAGCTATACACCAAGACAGCAAATGCGAGAGTGGCCGCGGAAACTTGGCGCCAACTCGACCCGGGAAAGTTGGGAAAGCGTCGGTTTTGGTGGCGACTCTCGCTGCTAGCAGCATTAATTAGCTTTGCTCTAATTAGATATATTTTATGTGAATATCAGGTCTGGTTTTAAAACGCCGTAAACGGAAAAAACACCGGACATAACAGTTTAACGCTGCAGAAAAAATAGCTTTTTACGCAAATTATACAAAATATATCTTAATTTTTTCACTTATCACATTTTCAATTGGAAAAGTTTTGAAACTTCAGACATCATTACCGTATCAAGATCAAATCCCGTGGAAATGGCCATGCAGACTTTTTGCTCCACTTGAAAAAGGGTAAAATACAGCTGCTTCGGTAAATCGTAACATGTATCACAGATACACAGATACAGATATAAACAGATACATGACATGAATATTAGAAACGAAATATCAATTCCAAAATTTACATCCGTACCGGAAATCGAATCCGGATCTTTGTCTATCCGGGACACTGCACTAACCAACTGCGCTACATGGACTATCAGTCCTGAACATATCTCCATGGAGCCCAACAACTCAAATAAACTTAATATCAATTCCACAGTTGGTTGTCCGTGTAGCACAGTTGGTTAGTGCAGTGTCACGGGTAGTCAAAGATCCGAATTCGAATCCCGATACGGTTGTAAAGTTTGGAATTGATTGATATATCGTTACTAATATTCATTATCTACCGTATACATGCAACGAGTATTTGCATTTAGGATTAAATTCACACTAGATACATGACATATGTATATGTATATGTATATGTATATGTATATGTATATGTATTATAGATCTATTATTCATTTATTCACGTAGGTATTAAAAGTGAATGTAATTTTATTTCAACACTACTGGTAGCTACACTCAAACCAAGCGCTTAGCAGTTAACACGGTGAAAGAGAAGAGGTTGATTAAAATAAGGTATTTCACGAAAACAGGACGTTGCCTGGACTGACATGTGAGTGTGAGACGCACTGCAGTCAAAGCCCATTGTAGATTAGCATCCAGCAGGCGTAGGCATTAGCCAACGCGAGGTCTGCTGTCGCTCTGACGCCAACGCCCTGACCTGGCGCTGGCCAACGCCGCCGGCGTCGAGGTCACTGCGGCGTCGATGTTTGATGCTGACAGCTTGGTTCGAGGTGTGCTGCATCTGCGTCTGCTGTCCGACATGGCGGGAGATTAAATATGAAACATCGCCAGGAGTTTCACAGAGCGCTGTCCCGGCTGCTGGGGGGAAGGTGTCGCCCTTTTTTGACCCATAATACCGACTCTAACTGTAGATTCAAATTTCTGCGAAATTGCGACCGTCATTTTGCGGCGAAATTGGTTTGTCAGAGTCGAATAAATCGCGCACTCCATAAAACGGCAACGATTTTTAGATTTATTTAAATTAAGAGAGATTCGTTTTCATTAAATATTACTGCTCCGTGACAAATGCCCAAGTAACCCTTCACCGTGTTTATTAACTGGCTTGTTCACTTTTGTGGTGGTATCTAAACTGGCAAAACTTTAGCGCACGTGGCTATAAAATGTCACGATACGAAAATTGCATGATTTTAATAACTCATTGCCAAGTTTTGCTCTGCGGGTTGTATACTAGGAAGTTTTCTCAACAATCAAGTTTCTGGCACAATGTTTGTTTCAATTTTTCAGAATACTCATCTTTCAGTTGAAATAGAGCTTCTGTTAAGTATATTTCGCGAAATCAGAACGAGTTTGAACGTTGTTCGTGGAAGTGCCAAGTTTTGCTCTGCGGGTGGTATCTAGGAGGGAACTTCTAACATTTATAGTGAGTCTTGAGGTCGGTTTTTTAGTGGTCTGTTAATAATTTAACGGTTCATTAACGGCCCGTTATGGCCTCTGATTGGCTGCTACAAGGATTAACCGACCGTTAATTTCTTAATGGACCACTTTTAAACCGGACGTATAAGAAACAAGCTTTAATGTACAGAGAGTTATCTTTTAGATGAATAAGATGAAACAGAACTTAAGTTTAGAATTTTTTGGTGCCAAGCTCTGGGTCAGCGGGTGGTTTTTAAGAAAAAAATTAAAATCATTATAGGCACTTCTTGTAAACAGGTTAAAATTCATCAGATTTAAGCAAGGTTTATTGTTTTTTTTCTTTGGCTTTCAACTGTGGAGAAAAGTAATCGTGCCAAGCGTATGATCCGTATTTGCTCTACGCGATATAATCAAGCTGAAGTTTTAAAGTAGTTGTAATAGATATCTAGTACAACCAATTATTTTTTCAGGTGCCTGCTCACTCTGAAGTTCAAGCAACCCATAAGAAACGTTCCTCATGCAACGTCCCTGTTTGATTTGACATTTAATATACGACACTTTTCCTCAAGTTTCACACAAAGTTCCCAGGTATAATGCATCACGATTACACTTCTCTTTTCGAATGTTTTCCCCTCCAACTCCGTCAACATATTGCACGGTTCACCCGACTTTTTATAAACTTCGTCGCCTGAAACTCGAGTCGACACCCCCGCCGACCAGTGTGCACCCCTGGATGATCCATTTCCGTATGTAGCACGTCCTTCGCGGAATCGAGGAATCCACCGAGGAATTCACCAAGGAATCGAGGTCTCAAACCTCTCCAACGTAGGCTTAACGCATATAAATGGCGCCTTGTTGACCGCCCTGTAGCCCTTACATATTTTCCGTCCGTCAACGACGTCGTTTCAACGACGCCCGCGACACTAAAAGCTTTCACACCCCTAAGACTTTGCGGAGGAAGCATGACGATGACAAAAAATAACTAAGCTGCTGCTGCAATTTCCGATCCTAAAATTCCTTACGATGAGAAATGGGTGTGGATTTTTAAGACAAGTATTTTTTTGTCTTAGTCTTCCGTGTTTTTATTTCCTTAAACCGATTAAAAGCGGAAAACGTAAAAAAAAATTCAGCGGCTTCCTGAATGGTTTGTGGATCCCTGAGCGTATTTGTTTTTCGCAGCGGTAAGCTTGAATGATGCTTTTCTTCTGGTACAAAGGAAACACGGCGTACGCTGTTACTGTCTCAGGAAAAGTAACATTAAATGCTCGTTATAAATACCGCTGTGCTGTGGCCTGTGCGTGACGCAAGCGGCAAGTCGTTCTCTCTGCCGAATTTCATCCGGAATGTGAGAATCTTCTTAGTATCGTGTAATATTCAATTTGGGTGGCAAATATAACAGCACTCCTATTGACTCGCGAGCTATACATAGAAAGGAAAGGCACTCAAACAATAATTGGTAATTAAAACGGAATTGAATTTTCACGGGAATCGTTTGAACAAAGCTTTTTTAAATCCTGGATGGCATTACGAATTCGTAAGATAAACATCCAAAAGTAAGCACGTGCCAGATAAATGTACTGCTCTTGACAACGTTATTTACGGAATTGTGAACGTGCTCAACATTTTCCGATTTCTTTTCAGTCTTCATACCTTGTGTCCTTGAAGAAACAAGCAAATGAAATTCAGAAACAAAAAGCCAAGAGGATACCAAATTTGTCAGAAATTTGATATTTATATTAAAAGCCAGGTTAGTTTTGTATGGACCCGTCTGGGTAAGGAAGTTCCATTCAATTTTGAATCAATCAGAAGCGCGACAATAGAATGCCCACATAACTTCCTCGTATTCTCCGAACAACGAGCAATAACTCCTCGTACCTTCCTTAAGGCTATAAATAAAGTGCACATGGGTAGACATTGTTTTGGAAAATTCGAGTGCATCGCTTTATCCAGCGTCCTTATCGAGTGTTTCTCTCGGCATCGACAAGTTTCTTGTGCTTGCGAGTTGTTGCGTTAGGCGCCTGTAGGTGCATCGTGGATCACGGTGTTTAACTTTGCTAAGCCTACCGGAGGGCGGAACTTGACGTCGGGGAGGAGAGGTAGAGTGGTGATACTTGTTTGAACGAAGATCACATGCTTACGAGGTGAGCCGGTTTTAACCGGGTATGGTAGGGCACAAACTGTAACAAGAACTAATGTCGACGTGTCCTTCGGCTTTTATAAGTGCCAGATATTTTTTATAAAACTTTATTTCGCAAAAAATTGAAATAAGTGAATTTGTCTGGATGGTATTGTAAATTTTCTGTTATTTATTTCACTGCAAGAGTTTCATTCCAGCGCTTTATGCCTTTGTGCAATTGTATGGCCATAACGATGCCACTTTTTATTTTTAAGTGTCTACAAATATACGAATTAGAGTTGAAAGATGTGAACTCAAAGGTACCACACGCTTTTTATCAGCTAAGCCACAACGCAAACTTGGATGTCCCTTAAAGAAAATGCCACCACAATCCGACGGCCTGCTAGTTTTTCTCTCCTCGAATATCCCTGCGTCTCGTGAGGCCGACAGGAGCTAAAGCCGACAGCGAGCACTAGGGATTTCACCCAACTTTGCCCGCCTCCTCAAGGTTGAACTGCCTAATTAAGTTTGACCCTTCCGCACACTTTTATCCCCAAGCAACCATCGTAGGCGGCACGTGATCCGACAGATTCATCGTCCTCGCCGGCAACTAGCTGGCCCACTGTGTAGTTCACAGCCAACTCCAATTAAAAGATAACCCAAACTGCTGGATTTGCATTCAAACGTTCGCTCGGAATTGAGATTCGTCATGCATTCAGTCCGATATTTGCCAGTTGTCCGCTGTTCATGCAATGGTTCCATGTAAAAATCTAATTACGTTGCAGGATTTCATTTCAATATTGATTATGGCAACGTCAACTCAATTTTATTGACATTTCTAAGCATAACGGTTTGGCATAAAATGCGCTGCTGGCATGTGCACTATTATTTGCGTGGATTTATAGCGTGAAAAACATAATACTTTTCGGTTGGAAGGAACAACCAAAATATAAATGGGCTTAAGGAAATGGTGTCAATGCATTCGCGCATTTCTCTACAGCGCAGAGCTGGTCAACGTTCCCTTTTAATCGTAGAAGCTTGAGATGGACACAGCGCGTAAATTGTACATCGCATTTGTACGTCGGATGAAGATTGGGCTGAAAATAAAACTCAAATGTCCACTAAAACTTAGCAGAGATATTCGAGATAACAAAAGAGCTTAATCATGGCTCGAAGCCACGATCTACTGTATAAAGACGGAGACACAGAACCATTGTGCGCTTACATTCTGTGACAGGGAACTTTTCCAATATTTCCACTGACACACTTATTTTTACTTGTTCCAGGCTTATCAAGACGACACGGTGGTGACATTTAAAAAATGGCGAACGCTCAGTCCTCCTCGTGGCGCTTCACAAACGGTAAGGCCTCGCAGGCTCTTTCAAAACTGACTACGAGCTTTATCTAGTGTCGTTATTATTCCAGGGGGCATTTTGAGCAGTGCCCATTTTCAGCTGCGCTCGCTGACAAAGCCAGACACACCCATCCGAGTTCTTCCTTCTGTGTGGTTGACGATGATAATTAGGCCAATTATGCACAGCACGCTTCCATGCGCTGCTCGTATATAGAATTTCTTATTCTTATAAGTGCAGCGTAGATTGCACTGTAGATTGCATCCGCGTAGTTTTATGGAGAGTGCATGCAGCTTGAATTGTGTCGAGCTCCCGTGTCGCTCTCGTGTGTCTCGTGCGATGAAGGTGTTTCGTGTGCAAATAAAACGAATGAATTTCTACGTACTTATAAACTGAGAGAACTTGGTGTATACAATGAGAAGTGACGCAATTATTTTGAAAGAAAGCGAAACAGTTTTACGACTTGGCGAATGAATTATATTGTCAGTTTTAAAGTTCACTTTAAGATCTACTGCGTTGGCATTATCATCACTTAATTCTGGTCATGTTGCGGCATGAAATCTCAAAAACTAACGTAATTCACAGAGCAAACTTCGAAGCGCACTACAGTTAGTGAGTAGCTATGGTGCTTTTATTGAGAAGAGCCCGATGGATGTTGGAGACAATTGTTTAAATTGTACTTAATGGTGATCATTGATCATTGTTTATTGCGCATGGGTAGAGTAACAGTCGGGATCCACGTGAAAAATTCTAAGTTATTTGCAAAAAAATCTGTAGCCGACATTATATTTTATCATGATGCCAGAAAATGGGGCTGCAGATATCTTGGAAAATTAAAGTTGGCACTTTGCATATGTAATTTTACAGAAGGATAGTGCAGATACATTTTTATAAGCTAAAATAATCTCACATGAAGTTAAAACATTAACAAATTCCAACCCGTATTGCGATGATATTTGATGTTATCACGAACACTGCAAATGTCAAGCTTCATTTAGCTTTTCCGCAGATTTGGCATCCAAAGACGCTGCTTTTGGACGTATTTAACCCCCAACCCCCTCGAAGCATTCTTAGAAACAACAAGCGATGCCAAATGGCGAAAACAGATTTCTTCCCAGGCATAACCCTGCTCCTATCTGGTCAACACGATGCATAAACATAACCCACACACCCACACACACATATACAACAATGTTATATGTCTGACTCGAAGTCGCATTAGCCGTCTTACATGTGTAAGTTCTGTCCAACTTGTAGCAACCTTGTCTTCTCTCCTCGCCGAGAGAGCAAATCCCTGCGCGTGATCCGTGGGGATGCTTTAGTCACAGCCTGGAGGCTCGAAGCCTTGGACCAGTGGTGCAATGACCGCTAATAGTCCTTAGAAGGGTTTCTCCAGGTCTGTCTAGGTTTCCTGGTGATCCAGGTTTCTCCATCCCCGGTAATTGCGAAAATTAACGACTTTATACCTTACACCGGTGTTTGAATGAAGTATTCAAAGAACGTCATAAGCTAACAACATTTTTTATCCTTTATTTTCATTAATCAGCTTTTCACTAATTGCATTCCTTCATTAAATTATGTTTTTCACACATATTTTCTTCCGGAGATATAATAAAGCTGAAGTTTTTTTAATTTTACATATTTTAGTAAACAGGCAAAACATCGGCAAACTCGTTTTGAAAATATTAAGATAATTTAATTAATCCATCATTAAAAAACAACTACAGTTCACCTTTTCCAGTCAATCAGAATGGCTGGTACAGCCATTCGGGTTGTGATTGCTCAATCTTCCTTGGTTAATTAGCTAATAATATTTTTTACAAAGTAGTAGTACGTCCAGGGCGTATCTGGACGGCATTAGTAGAAAAGGAATATTGTAAATGTTAATTTAATGCTGAGAATCGCGCAGCATTGCACCGCCAGTGGCTAAAAGTGAAACAAAGTGAACCTAGCGTCGCCAGAGCTTCCTATGATGTGATTAGTGTCGCCCTGGCCGTGCCCTGTACGCCACTGTGGGGCAGCGGGGGCAGCTCCGACCGCTCTCTAGGGGTAGGAGACTAGCTGGACTTAATGGGCCGACTCTACTCGCTTGACCTAGACGCCACATAATTCCCCGGCCTGCAGCCCCGGGCCGACAGCGCGCGGGAAAAACCTCCTCGGGAAAGCCCCGAGATAACACTCCTCCTGCCCCCTCCCCCGGCCACCTATACTGACGCGTTTTCCGGACGGGATTTCATTTGCCCGCGTGATGCTCGACGGACGACATTTTTGTTAGTAAACCCTCTCGAAATTATATATTTTTTGACGTGCTCTGTTTTCAGTTTTCAAATCTGTATTATTTTAAGACCAGTAAAGAGTCTAGATGACGCTTATTTCCCTTCCAGGTTAGTATAGGTTAATACTCAGAAGGTTAATAGACAAATCAGGTTCCACGCGTTGCTATGATTGTAGAAAACCAAACTTTCCGTCACAATTTCTGCCCTAAGTAACTCTGCAACACTCCTGGTGTCTCGAAAAGTGGAAATCGCGGAGGCCAACCGAGGCAGGAAAAGCGCGTGGCCGAACCGGACGCGTGGCACCCTTTCAGCCGCTTTTCTTCGCAGAGCCCTTTCCCGGCCATCTAAGCGTATGGCTAGGATATAGCATCGATAGCATGGGAAAGTGGCCGGCATCGTATCGGAGCCCAGGGCAAACCCAAACACATCCCAGCGTCTTATTCCTGCTCGGACACACATTGTTCATGCTTCGCTTCCCTTCCGCCCACCACTCTTTGATCCGAGCATCGTCAAGAAACCCGATTTCTCGCTGTGCGTGGATTATGCTGTAAGAGGGAAACAGTTACACCGATAAATTCCACACGTTCCGTGTGCTATCTTGCGCGCAGCGAATCAAACGACGAAATTAGGCCAACATTTTTAAAATTATTTTTCAAACAGTGGTTTTCTCACACGCTAACGGTATTATTTCCTGTTAAAAACCTGGCTCTTAGCCTCCTTAACAGAGACTAATCCATCAGGCAACAGATACTAACGCCATTTAGAAAAAAAGTGAAAGAATAAGTCCGAGATAATCCCTGTCGAGTTGGGTTCTGAATTAATCCAGGCGTATTTCAAGCGTGGGAGTCTGGTGCGTTGAGTTGCGTTGCGTTGCGTTGCGTTGCGTTGCGTTTCGCCGCAACGAGAGCGTGCGGCGAAGCGTACGGCCAACCGCGATACCTACCCCGGTTTTGACACCGCGGATTGACGGTTATTTATCGACGCCGCCGTCTGCGTCCCGGCGTCGCGTTCCGGCGTCGCGACGCCTGGCTGGCTGGCGAAATCGCATCCGTGGGAAGAATGCGGATGCACGTTCTCGTTTAGAAATGTTGGAAAGTTGTTCGGTATCGAAATTCTAGATAATTTGTGTGCTGTGGCCGGTGTTTGATGCATTGCATTCATCTGTTACGGGTCTAGCATGTAGTTTGATAAAATAGATAGGTTTTTATTTCATCATTGGGTCTCGTTGTATTATTTTTAAGGAACATTGCATTTGGACCGGTTATTTTACTCCAGTTAAATATTTTACTCCCGGTATGCTGAAAAGTAAGAGCATGTTGATTTTTGTCATCATTGATAAATAAGCTTTTATTGGCAGTTTTTCTTCCTTAATGCTGGTTGAATTAATTAACTTCCGGTTAGGAAGGAAGCTGTGCTTGAAGCATGCGTTGACTTGTTCCCGCAACGATATAATGGAATTTTTTTTTAGTTTAATTTTCCCCATCCGTCTGTTTTTGAGTTAAAAAAAGGTGTATCTGTAACTTAATACTGGCTGGAATTGTGTCGTCGCGATTAGTTGAGCCTAACTTAAATCGTACGTAAATCTAATTTGAAAAAATTGTATAATAATTTGACTGACTTTTTCTGACTTTATTGAGAGTTTTCTTTGGGCTAAGGTCGACCTGTATAAACATCCGGCGCGCTGGAAATTAATAGAACGTCCTAGAACGTAGCGTGGCTATAAAGCCGAGCCTTTTTGTTCGGAAATGATGTAAAATGCATCGCGTTTGCTGCACACTCCGCTGGCCAGCCCGGCAATGTTTGCTCTGATGGCGTCCGTGGCCGTCTCCTGGCATTAATAACACGAAACACCACCGGAACCAATAGCCAATAAATTATCGGCCAACTGCAATATCTTCGTAGCAAACAATTTTATGACACGTTTGATACGATGCGTGCATTGAATATCAGTGGCCTGCTATCAATTTTCATTGGACATTATTAGTTATCTTTCGACGTGGTTGTGATTAAACGGATGGATGTCGATCGTTTAATTGGTTTAGCTAATGTATATTACATCACGAGGCATTTTGTTCTTATTCTCGTTGCTACGTACAGCGAATTAAAGGTTATTTTTGATATGTGAAGCTGATTTTTCTAACCAGGAAGGAAGCGTTTCATCTATATTCATCTAAACTCAAATATTTGGTAAGAAAAAGTTTTATACCTTCATTATAAGATTATTAATTTTTACTTGGAGTTTTTCGTTCACTTTTTGTCTCTTTAATACCTGTCTTATGATACTATGAACTTCTGTCTTATGATTTCACAACATTTGAACATAACTTGACCCTTCTTAACTAGATATAAACTTATCTCATAACTTAATTATTAAAGGTCAAGAATATAACATAAAAATACAGTTAATATCAATTTTAAGACAGATAAAACTTGTTCTTCTACTCAATCATCCCACAGGTTCCCCAATCCAGTTAATAAAATTACAATTACTATCAAATATCAATGATCAGAATATAATAAATATAATGGTTTACTACCGGGTATAACATTGAATTCCTCGGAAATTTCTTTTGTTATAAGGTAAGATAAAATGAATAAAGTAGTAATTGATATGACTATGGTGAATACTTTAATTTTTACGTGACCGTAAATATGCAAATGGAAAATATCATTATCCGACTGGATATGAATTTCTCCTGGAGTTATACGAAGAGGTTGGCTGGAATAAAATTATTTGGGCATCCAAAAGGGTAAGGATCTACAAAGTTTTCCGTCTCATTGGCTTCATAGAAGCAGAAGTAGTGTAATTTTTTGAATATCTTGCCTGCAGCTTTTTGAAATTGATCTGAAATGCAAGAAAAAGTAAATAGCTATAAGCTTGATTCCTTTGCCAGAGATGATTCCGAATATTTAAGTCGCAAGATAGATTTTTTTCTCAACCCACAATGCTCATTTCATTCAGAGATGGCCATTTGAATAATTAATTAATTATTAGGATGTTAAATATACCAAACAATTTATTTTCTCTTTCACTATAAAAGCAATTGTTCGCACATATTACAGCGCGTGGCCTTTTTGAACATTTTAATGAAATTACAATTTTTTTTTGTACGAAAAACCACATGTAAAATTGATGAGGAGAAAAAATAAGCGACACAAGCTTGTTTGTGTGTATCTCCTGAATTTCCTGTACATACTGTTTATCTTCAGCGGTGCCATTAGAGCACGCGGACATTCACCGACAACTGGCTTGTTAAATATTCTCAAAGGCATTTTGGCTTTTCACGACAAATCCACGCCTCCGCCCGCCACGCATTGATTTCAGCGGGCATTCGCCTCTCCTGGACATCATTTATTTTGATTGCCATCGGATTTAATGCCACTAACATCTGGCAGACTTGCTGCTAAATTGATGAGCGCGCAGAATTGGGACAACTATTCAATAACATTTAAATCAACGGTGCATGAGATGTGGGATGTGTACATCCATTAATTTTATAATAATATTTTGGTTTAGTCATCCTTCAATAAAACTGCATTTCTCATGATAATCATCATGATTACTTACATTCTAGCTTATGGTTGTTGTAAGCGTACTATCGATACACATCTTTATTGAAGTAATATCACTTTTAAGGCGGAATACAGCAAATTTGGCGAACATGGGCTTTCAGTTCGAGATTTTCTTTGAGGAGCTGCATTTTCTTCGCGAGCCATGATATTCTTGGAGTGTAGTTAATATTTTACGTTGGACAATCATAGCGGGTAAATTGTGTAAAATTTTCAATGTCTCATTAAAAATATCGTCTATAATACATCAAGTCAGAGTAGATAAGTGAACTGTGTCATTCCTTTTAGTCCAACTATCTTTCAACTCAAAATTAATTATTTTGTACTTTTCAAGTGCTAAAATCGCAAAGTACATTAAAAATTAATTTTGACTAAATTAACTTTGATTCGCTGTTCATAACTCAGTTGCATTTCCTGTAAAAATATCCCAATTTCGCCTTCAGAGGCCCACAGCGCCAACAATTGGCCAAAGTCCATAATCACACGAGGGTATTAATTTCAAATCCTATTGTCTACGTGATAAATATGCGGAGTCCGTGTGCAATTTATTGATGAGGGATTTGGCATAACGGTTGGAACTAGCATTGAGCCATAGCATTGAGCTGGCTGCAAGCTCGGAGTCTGCGATGGCTGGTAATGACATTGGCCATCTTCCAGATCTATTGATCTCTCTCTCTCACACACACAAACACACCCCGATGTGCATGCTTAGTGCACGTAGGGCAGCGGACGTCGCGACGCCGACGCCGACGCCGACGCCGACGCCGATGCCGACGACTCAGATTCGCGACTCGCCGCTTTTGCGCGCCACTATGTTGCAGAAACCTGCCGCTTTGCCACTTTTTTGATGTCATTAACTCGAAATAGCGGTGAAAGGAGCGGTGTTTTCTCCAGTTTGTAAGCTGATGGCTTGTTCAAATCTCTCTCATTCGCTCGAGTTTCGTTCGGAATCAATCACACTGTCGCTCCCGGTTTGCGAATCAGATGCAGAGGGTTTTTGGTCCATTTCAATCGAGGGCTGAGCGATTGGCAAAAGGAAAAATAATCTTGTGTACTTACTGAAAAGTTGCTAGACTTTAATCTTTTTCTTGTTAAAAGTTTCACGCTATCCGCACATAAATCTACACAAAAAAAAACAAAGAAAGCGAGTGATTTTTGTACCTTCTCTTGTAAACTATATCTTGCTATGAAAATTAGATCAAATTCGAGTTAGATGCTGTGGTGCTCGCTATCGCAGCAATGTACCTGACCCGTACAGGGAGATGGACATGACGTATAATACGTCATTGTGGGAGGACATTTAATGGCATTCTGCATTTGATGATCCGATGCTGTAGACGCGTTGATTAATTGATGCATCCTGATCACAGTAAGTGCATTTATAATCCCTGTCGCGTGAGTGTTGACTCTTTGGATGTTTGGAACGTTCAGCCAGGTCTGCGTTTGACAAGTGCATTAAATTATATCACGTTAGCTAAGGATAAAAAAGAACAATACACACACATAGGAAAGAGTTCATAATATTATAGTTGAACACAATTCAAAACATTTTGCTATTCAAATTTTCACACAATTTTCCATTCGAATATGTCTTAAAAATCAACAGAAAAATCCACGTCGCTCCACGTCGCTCCATATGTTGAATTCAAGTCCATGGCATCCTGATGTTATTTTCCTTTTAGGGCATTTTAGACTTGCAAATGTATCTGGCTGAAGCTGTATTCTTGTCTGCGATGAAAAAGAGAGCGCCGAGGAATTGGCTTATCTGGCTGTCGCAGAAGATTGCTTTCCAAGGGTCGGGGTCGGCCAAAAAAGGGGTAGCAATCGCCGGCTTGTGTCACACTATCACTATTAGGGCAATTTTGAGAAAACGACTTTTTATTTGCTGCTCTGCGACTTGCATTTCCACCAAATGAAAATAGCTGGTGTTTCTCTTTATGGAAATTGCGCCCGCTTCATGTTTTCTCCAAGAATAAAATTGAAAAATCTGGCATTGTTGAAATTCATCTTCATTAGATGCAGAGTTTAAAGAGTTCTTTGCTTTATACGAACTATTCAAAGTTTCTTTTTAAAAGTAAAGAAGTTTTCGTCAGACTAAAATCCAATTTCAAATCATATTGGCGTTTCAGATCGACTTGAAGAAGTTTCATTTCCCAAAATATCGATTTGTAGTTTATCAAACATAATTATGCGTTGCAATGCCTTACTAAATTCTTAAACTCCAGCGCACTAAGCTAGATATCAAATTTGATATTTTCACTTCCATTCCATGCAGTTTCTTATCTTCGCTTAGTGCATACTGCCAACGAACTACGTTGACGAGACCCCTATTGGCATCGTCCATGATTTGAAAATTTTATAAGCGAAATGCATGGCGGAGTTGCAAAAGTTCTGTCGGCGCGAGCTCCATAGAAGTCCACTTTTCTTGGTAACAAATCGAAGGCGAGCGCTCAGGAGTCTCAAGTATGATTCGAAAACCCGGACTTACCAGCAAGTCCTCCGAGGAGCTATCCACGATTTACGACATCAACTGAACAATTGTATTCGCCACATTCCCTAGAGAGTTCTGCGTGCTGAGCTGCCCTAATTCTTTGCGTTTTTCTATGCTTCTTTTCGTTTATTTATCTTCACTTTTGAATCGTATAGTATATACATGTGATACTTTTGAATGCCGGTAATCAATATCTTCACTTCTGGACGTTGTTCGATATAGCAGTATGCAATATGTTTTGAAGCTTGATTTTTCTTGCCTTGGGTTATGTACTTATGGCTATCTTTGTAAGGAAATGCACTTACCCGTTTGGATATTTTACGATGACTCTTATTTGTTTGCCTTAAAAGTAGGTCGCACGGTACAGCTAATAAGAAAATGAAAAATATAACTCCGATGATTGTTAGAGGGAATATTTCTCAAACTAGGGGCTCTGCCCCTGCGGCCTCCGGCCGCCAACCCACCCGGCGTGATTTGGGGCTTCGCCCCAAAGCACCATCTGCTCGGAGCCCTCTTGCAGGGGGCTTCGCCCCCTGTCGATTTTATTTGTTTCTTGAGTTAATTTGTTTTTTGGTAATTGGTCTTTGACCCTTTTGCCACGCCTGCCAAACACTTCATGTTTACCTACATATACACTGCTCAAATGCGAACTTATGGGTACTACTAATGATGGCAATATATTTTCGTGACTCAGGTACACAGAGGTCCACCATCAGTTGGTGACCCAGGAAAGGATAGTTTTCATGTGATGTCTTCCTTTCCTGACCCCACCCAACCTCCCAACCCAACCGTGTTGTATGTTTCCTGATGCCTTTCCTGCCTTTCGAGCGTAGTTTTTTGCCACTCCCCCTCCCCCCCCACCCCCCAACTAATCCTACAATTCCTCACCCCACCCAACTTCCCAACCTGCCTCTGCGTATTATTTTAGAGCAAAAACATTGACTTTAGGACAGATGGGTTTTAGTGCATGTAATGTATAGGACATTTTTTCCCGTTTTCCTTTCCTGACCCAAACCAACCTCCCAACCCAACCGTGTTGTATGTTTCCTGATGCCTTTCCTGCCTTTCGTGCGTTTTTTTTTGCTACTCCCCTTGCCCAACAATTAGTGCCTTTCTGCATGTTCTCTGCCCACCTGTTCATTGTTGGGTGTTGCTTAAAGGAGGGGGGTTTCATTTCGTGACACAGATACACCGATGTCCACCATCGCTTGGTGTCGCCACAGCATGAGTTTTCACGTGCCGCTGCACGTGTTTCTTCTATGTTTTCCTTTCCTGCCCCAAAGTAACCTCCCAACCATGATTTTGCAGATTTTCCCCTCCCCCTCCCCCACCCCTCCACTAATCCTACCTTTCCTGACCCAACCCAACTTCCCAACCTTCCTCTGCGTAGAGCCCCCTTGCAGGGGGCTTCGCCCCCTGTAGGTTTTATTTGTTTCTTGTGTTGATTTGTTTTTCGGTAATTGGTATTTGACCCTTCTGCCACGCTTACCTAACACTTTGTGTTTACCTACATATACACTGCTCAAATGCGAACTTTAAAGTAATACTAATGATGGCTATATATTTTCATGACTCTGGTACTCATGCGTCCTCCATCAGTAGTTGATCCAAGAAAAGCGAGTGGTGTGGTGTCGCCGAAGAATGAGTTCTCACGTGTCGCTACACGTGTTTCTTCTATGACTTCCTTTCATGACCCAAACTAACCTCCCAACCATGGTTTTGCAGAGTTCCCCCCCCCCCCCCCCCCTCCACTAATCCTACCTTTCCTGACCCAACCCAACTTCCCAACCTTCCTCTGCGTAGGGCCCCCTTGCAGGGGGCTTCGCCCCCTGTAGGTGATATTTGTTTCTTGTGTTGATTTGTTTTTCGGTAATTAGTCTTTGTTTGACCCTTCTGCCACGCTTACCTAACACTTCGTGTTTATCTACATATTCACTGCTCAAATGCGAACTTATGGGTACTACTAATGATGGCTATATGTTTTCGTGACTCAGGTACACAGACGTCCACCATCAATTGGTTCAGGAATGGTTTTGCAGAATTCCTCCCCCCCCCCCCCCCCCCCACCCTCCAAAATCCTACCTTTCCTCACCCAACCCAACTTCAAGCCAGAGGCGATGAATTGCTTCGAATTTTGTCTCGACGTTGGACGAATTTCGGCCGCGTGAACCCCAATCAAGCCCTTTCGAGCCCTATCAAAGCCCTATCAAGCCCTGCTCAAATCGCTGCCTAAATATTGCAGCGCGCAAGTCCCCAGTGGCACGAACACAACGCAACTTGACCCACGCGTTTTCATCGCGTTTTCGCAATTTCTATAAAGAATTACGCGGAGCCAAATTTAAGGATTTTAGTTAAGGTGAACTAGGGGCTCTGCCCCTGCGGCCTCCGGCCGCCAACCCCCCCCCCCGACGTGCTTTGGGGCTTCGCCCCAAAGCACCATCAGCTCGGGGCCCCGTTGCAGGGGGCTTCGCCCCCTGTCGGTTTTACTTGTTTCTTGTGTTTATTTGTTTTTCGGTAATTGGTATTTTACCCTTCTGCCACGCTTACCAAACACTTAGTGTTTACCTTCATATTCACTGCTCAAATTTGAACTTACTGATGGCTATATGTTTTCGTGACTCCCCCCTCACCTTTCGTGAGGTATACAGAGGACCAGCATCAATTGATCACCCTGGAATGTATAATTTTCATGTGTTGCCGCACATACTGCTTCTACGTATTCCTTTCCTGACCCCGCCCGAACTCCCAACCCAACCTTGTTGAATGTTTCCGTTTACCTTTCCTGCCTTTTGTGGGTATTTTTTTGTCACTCCGGTTGTTGGTCTTTGACCCTTCTGCCACGCTTACTTAACACTTTGTGTTTATCTACATATAGTCAATGCTCAAACGTGAACTTATTGGTACTGCTGATGAAGGCTAAATATTTTCGTAACTCGGGTACACAGACGTCCGCCATCAATCTGATGATCCAAGAAAAGAGGGTTTTCATGTGTTGCCACACACGCTGCTTGTGGGTATTCCTTTACCCACAAACCAACCCAACCTTGTTGTATGTTTCCGTTTACCTTTCCTGCCTTTCGTGCTTTTTTTTTTTGGCACTCCCCCTTTCTCCCCCCCCCCCCCCCACCACTAATCCTACCTTTCCTGACCCCCCCCCCCCCCCCCCAACTTCCCAACCTTCCTCTGCGTATGGCCCTCTTGCAGGGTGCTTCGCCCCCTGTAGGTTTTATTTGTTTCTTTTGTTGATTTGTTTTTCGGTTGTTGGTCTTTGACCCTTCTGCCACGCTTACCTAACACTTAGTTAATATAACTTATAACTTATAACTTATAACTTATTGGTAATACTGTTGATGGCTATATATTGTCATTACTCTGGTACACAGGCGTCCACCATCAGTTGTTGATCCAAGAAAAGCGAGTGGTGTGGTGTCGCCGTAGCAAAACAAAACAAAATGCATATGCCCGGCAAGGAATTTTTTATTATTCTAATACCTCAATTTACACACATTTACAATTTTAATTGTAAAGAAAATGATTGTAATTGCATGAAAGACCTCCTTCATTTTCTCTGTCTCTGCTTGTGTTGTCCACCAATAGCCGGATGTTGGGCCTGGTTAATCTACATGGTTTTCCTTCAAGTGTTAGCGCGACGTTGTTGACATGCACATTCGTACGATGGTCTGTACGTTTTGCATTTTGCGCATTGCCAGGAGCCCCTCCCCGCTCCCGGCTGCATGACAGACCTCCTTAATTTTCTCTGTCCCTGCTTGTGTTGTCCACCAATAGCCGGATGTTGGGCCTGGTTGATCTACACGGTTTTCCTTAACGTGTTAGCGCGACGTTGTTGACATGCACATTCGTACGATGGTCTTTACGTTTTGCACTTTTTGCGCTTTGCCAGGAGCCCCTCCCCGCTCCCGGCTGCATGACAGACCTCCTTCATTTTCTCTGTCCCTGCTTGTGTTGGTCACCAAAAGCCTGTTGGTAAGCCCGGTTTACCAACACTGTCCCCCGATGCGCAACTCTTTGCATAGAAGGCATATCTTTGTTGTTGTTCGTTTTGTCACGTTCGGTTTTGCTGTCGGATTTGTAGTTTCTCGATTGTGTATTGTTCTGGTTCGAGCGCGTGTTCCGGGAGCACGTTCTTGCAGAACATATCACTCAGCATCCTCAGGTCTTTGTGCATTGCCAGACACGCTTTTCCGTCTGGACTCGCGTATCCTTGTTGGTTTCTCGCGTGGGAATCAAACAGCCAGTATGTCCCATCGACCGCTCTGCCTATGGCCACCGACACAGACACCGCTGTTAGGATTCCGCAGGCCGCACTCGCGAGAAACGTGCTTAGGCCGGTGTGTAGGTCGGGCCAGGCGTTGTGGCGAGCGATGTTTTGCGGCCAGATCAGGCCGGAAACAGCAGTGTCGGCGTTTTCTTGTTTGTTTATCCATGTGTTCACTCCCGCGACGGATATGTGGTCGTGTAGTTCCTGTACCGTGAGATATTGCTCGTCCCTTGGCAGATTTCGCGCACTGAGGGTGTACAGTGCATCGCCGGAATCGAGAATTCTGTCCAGTGTGTCTTTTTGCCATGTTGATGGACACTTGTTGTTTGCTAAGGCGATAGCGCAGGCAGCCATTGCCGTGCATTGCCTTCCTGCGTTGACAAACTTTCTGGCAGCATCCCCCTGGTGCCACGAACCACGCACGATTCTGATGTTCGATTCGTTCCAGTCGCTTGTGTCCATCTGTTCGTCGTCTTCGTTCAATGCTCCAGCATCTGCGACAGTTAGCTTGCTGAGTGTCCGCTCGATACCCTCGTCGTCAGCCTCTCGTGGGTCACTGAGACGACCACCTTGCGAGTTTGGGGCCGCTGTTGACTTTTGCGGGGCATGGCTTTCTAGCACCTCTTTGTACACGATGTTCTTTGTAAAAGTGGTGTTGCATGACTTGATCAGCTTGCCCTGCGCCTCGTTGCTGGTGACTGCTAGGAACACTGAGTCGAGGGACCGAGCTCTTGACAGCGCCACGTAGAGCTGGCCGTGTCCGAACACTGGTTTTTCGAGGTTCACTCCCACGCGTCTCAAAGACTGTCCCTGGGCCTTGTTAATCGTCATGGCGAATGCCAGACGAATCGGGAATTGGCGCCTGATCATCGTGATCGGCAGGCCTGCGTCTGAGGGCGTGAGGTTCACTCGGCAGAGAAAAGTCCTGTTTCCTGCGCATCGTCCTCCGATGATCCGACAGTCGATCACGTGCTCGTAGAGTGCAACCACGCTTAGCCGGGTGCCGTTGCACAGGCCGGCTCGTACGTTCACGTTCCTCATGAGCATCACGACTGCGTGCACTTTCAGGCGCAGCTTGTGCGGCGGCATCCCAGACGGCGTCAGCGAGTTCAGGTACTCGACTGGATAGTCGGTGGTCAGAGCGTCGCCATCCTCGCCTTCGCCGACGTCCACTGAGTCAGCGCTGCAGTATTCGTGCACGTCGCCTTCGAGTCGCTCGAGAACAGTGTCGTTGATGTTTAACGACTCCGTGTTCTTCGGGCAGAGGATTGCGTGATCCTGCATCGCGGCCATCTCGGCAGCACTGATGCTTTTGCCGAAGACGGCGTCCATGACGCAGTCGACGACGCACTGGTCGGGCAGGGCGATTGTGTCTTCTGGCAGGTGGTGGTCGTTCGTTAGTTCGCCGTTTCCGACGCGCAGCAGCCACTCCACGAACTCGTCCTCTCCTTCGTTGGCGCGCATGTTCGCGCGCAGTTCGAGCGTGCGGAACAGGGCCCAATGTGTGCTGCGTTTAATGCACTGTTCGACGATGGTCGTTCGGTTGCCGTTGCGGACGACCGGAAGGCACTGGCGAAAGTCACCTCCAATGACGATCACCTTTCCGCCAAACGGTCGGTCATCGTTTGTCACGTCACGCAACGTGCGCTCGATCGCGTTCAGGGCCAGCACAGGCGCCATGGGCCCTTCGTCCAAGATGACCACCTTGGCCGCCCGCAGCGCAGCACCCTCGGCGGAGTTGGGCTTCACGCCGGACGTGCTGTTCTCCACGATCGGGACAGGCAGTCTGAATCGAGAATGGCAGGTTCTCCCACCCTTCAACAGCGTTGCAGCAATGCCAGTCCACGCGACGGCCACGGCTCGTTCACCTCTGGCTCGCAGCGCGCTGATCAGGGTGTTGTAGATGAAGGTCTTTCCACTGCCTCCCGGCCCGTCAAGGTAGAAACACCTCTGCTCGGTCTTCGGGTCATCGATTGCTGCCATCACCGTTTCGAATGCCACGCGCTGTCTATCGTTGAGCAGTTTCAAGTTTCCCTCGGCCTCTTCCCTTTCGGCGGCCTGATCGAACTGCTCGTCGACAGCAACGATGACCGGCAGTCGGGGCGCTGGCAAACCGAGTTCGATGTTCGTCAATCGGTGCAGGGCGAGTACGGACTGGATGGCGTTCAGTGCCATCTGTTCTGACTCGACGGGGTCGTGGTCACGGGCGAAGTCTTCGCAGAAATCTTCCTTGAAGCGCTCCCAGAGTGACAGCGGGCTAATCGGCTGGCAGAACGCGCAAATCACTGCAAACAGTTGCCGCAGTTCGTTTGGCATTTGCACTGCAACAGCCTCCTCGAGACACCTCTGCCACTCGTCGTCGTCCATGAGCAGGTTGCGCGCGATGGCAGCCTCCTTGAAGGTGCCGTACACAACGCCGTGGTGCGTGCGCACGTCTTCGAAGGACGTCGCGCCTGTCACGTGCAACAGGAGCAGACGCAGGTGGTATCGCTCGATCTGGCGCGGCGACACGGAGTACATGCGGGCGATGATGGTGTTCGCCCCTCGCTTGCGCGTTGCCCACGTGCGATTGAACACGTAGTGGTACGGGATGTCGGTGTACTTGTGTTGGCGTGCTGTTGGGTTGTTCCGATTCAGGTCGAACCACGCTGTCAGTGTTGTCAGTGCAGTGCTGCCGCGTTCTGCTGCAGCTACTTCGTCTCCGGGCCGGAACGTGACTGTGTGTTCTCCCTCGAGGTGGATCGCGAGTCGGATGATGCTGTGCGATTTATCGTGCATTGCAAATCCTAAAATGCGCCACACTGCCTCTTGGGGGCTGACATAGCGCGAGTCGATGTAGTTCGACACTTCGTCCCATACCAACACGGGCTTGGCCCCTTGCGCCGGACGCTCGCCATGTTCACACTCGGCGGGAACAGAGACGCGCAGCTCCACCCTGGCACAGTCGTGTCCCTTGTAGACGTACTTGCACAGGTACTTGACTGTCTTCGCCGAGCCACAGTGCACCACGTTCAGGTGGCAGTCGTACTTCGAGCTCAAGTACTTGTTGTAAGGCACAATGTCCCGGTTGTCGACCACTTTTCCTGTCGGAGTCATGTACATCCGTCCGTTGTCTCTCCGGCGATAGACGGTGAAGCCCCCTTCGTTCACCACAGTCTCCTCTGTGAACAACTTTGGGAACTTCTTCTTGCATTGCCCGTCCTCCATGCACACTGAGCGTGGATTCCGCGCGCCGCACGGGCCGTGAATCATTGACGACACGATGGTCTTTTGTAGTCTCTCCTCGGTCACCGGGTCAGGCAACTCGGCGCAGATGAGTGCGTCGATCTGCTCTGGTGTGCGGATCTTGTCCTCGTAGCGCAGGATGACCAGGATGTGGGCGTGGGGTAGTCCTCGTTTCTGGAACTCGACCACGTGGAAGTGCGCCAGGGGCACGCCCATCACGTGCTTCGTCGTGATGTCGGCCATCAGTTCTTTGAGTTTCATTTGGAAAACTCGTGCGGTGAGATCGGGTCGGTCCTCCGCCCTTTCATACGCCGCGAGGTTGTCCTGTATTTCTGGCCACTTCGGGTTGCACGTCATCGTCACGAAGAGATCTGGCTTGCCAAACTTTGTCACGATGCTCATAGCGTCTTGGTACAGTTGTTGGCAATGTCTGGGACTGCCAATGAAGCTGGATGGCAGTATCACCATTTTGCCAACGTCGTATCCCTGCCGCTCGGCCCTGTGCTCGATGTGGTCCATAAGGCCGCGATACAGCTCGGCACGCAGTGTTTTTTGGTTCTTGATGATGAATTCAAGTCGGTTGCCCTCCACCTTGATGTACGCGTCTACCATGAACTGCTGCGTCAGCTTGCCGGCGTGCAGCACGGGGTTGAAGGCGCCGGCGCGCTCCTGGAGTCTGTAGCTGTAATACTCCATCAGCGTGATGACGTTGTGCGCGGATTGTTTGGTGTGCGGCATGTCTCTTTGGAAGCCGGCTTCACCACGTGGAAACAGCAGGGCGTAGCTCAGTGGGTCCGTGGATGGCGACAGGACGGACAGCTGTTCGAAGTAGCCGCTTCGCGTGTGGATGCGAATGTCGCGGCCGAGCGTAGGCATTCCACCGTCTACGCTCTGGTACACCACAGCCACTTCGAGCGCTGTCGGGTGCTCGAAGGTTCGACGCTTGTCTTCGACGACGCGCAGCTCTACTCTCGTGTCTGGTCGACCCTCGGCCGTGGCACGGACGCGCTCCTCAGCCTCCACCTGCCCCAGGGTCTTGAGCCCTTGGGCGAAAGGGTTTACTTCGCGAATCATCGCGTCCAGCTCGTGCAGCAGGTCGGGCAGCAGCTTCGTGTTTTCGCGCCTGTCGACTCGATGTGTCTGCGCTTGCTCGGCGTCGAGGAAGTACAGGTGTGAGTAGAGCGGCTTCTCCACCCCTTGGCCCATGTGCGCTATCCTGTGCTGAATGTTTCCGTGAACACGGAAACAATACGTGCCACGGCCCTTCGGTATTTCGGTCTTGGCACCGACCGACGCGAAGGAGAGCGAACTGTTGTAAGACCGGATGTTCTCACGGAAGTTCCTCGAGTGGTAGTGGCCTCCCGTGAGCAGTTCGAACATGAAGCCGGGGTACGGGAGCAGTGGCTCGAGCTTGACGTTGCCCCTGTGGCAACATGTCGCGAACTGGCGGTTGTTTGTCTTCCAGCCGGCGGGCCTTTCCCCTTTGTAGTGCAGAGCGCTGCACTCGTCGCACACTTCGTTTTGGTTCCCGCTGTAATGCTGCAAGACGTCAGCCACATCTTGTCTTGTGGCTTCCAAGTGCGTGGGGGCCAGGTCCACCGGCGCGAGGTCGGGCTCCATCGCTTCATCCTCGGTTAGCTGGTGTTGTTCGCGTTCTGCCTCTTCGGCACGATCGCTGGCTTCCTCCTCGGCGCGCTGGGTGGCTTCCGCTTCAGCTGCCGCCAGCCGGTCCCCTGCCTCGGCGTCGCGACGTCGCCGCGCTCGCTCCCGCAGGCTAGCTAGGCGCTCGGCATGCTCGGCTGCAGTCGCGTCCTCTCGCAGTGTCCGATCGTGAGCGGCCGTCTTGGCCAGGCGCGCTGTCCGCTGGGCCTCAGTCTCGGTCTCCATGCGCTGTCGCTTGTAGCTTGCCGACTGGTCCAGCCGCTGGAGTCGCTGTTCCTCGAGCTCTTCCTCCCTGTGCCGGCGCTCTCCTCCGGCCTTCTGAGCGAGTCGCTCGACATGCTGGGTCTCGGTCTCGGTCTCCCTGCGATGGCGCTCTTGCTTTGACAACTGAGCCAGCCGCTGGAGTCGCTGTTCCTCGAGCTCTTCCTCCCTGCGGCGGCGCTCTGCTCCGGCCTTCTGAGCGAGACGCTCGACATGTTGGGCCTCGGTCTCGGTCTCCCTGCACTGGCGCTTGTAGGTTGCCGACTGGTCCAGCCGTTGGAGTCGCTGTTCCTCGAGCTCTTCCTCCCTGCGGCGGCGCTCTCCTCCGGCCTTCTGAGCGAGACGCTCGACATGCTCGGCCTCGGTCTCGGTCTCCCTGCACTGGCGCTTGTAGGTTGCCGACTGGTCCAGCCGTTGGAGTCGCTGTTCCTCGAGCTCTTCCTCCCTGCGGCGGCGCTCTGCTTCGGCCCTCTGTGCGAGACGCTCGACATGCTCGGCCTCGGTCTCGGTCTCCATGCGCTGTCGCTTGTAGCTTGCCGACTGGTCCAGCCGTTGGAGTCGCTGTTCCTCGAGCTCTTCCTCCCTGCGGCGGCGCTCTGCTTCGGCCCTCTGAGCCTGACGCTCGACATGCTGTGTCTCGGTCTCGGTCTCCCTGCGATGGCGCTCTTGATTTGTCCACTGGGCCAGCCGCTGGAGTCGCTGGTCTTCGAGCTCTTCCTCCCTGCGGCGGCGCACTGTTTCCGCCTTCAAAGCCAGGCGGTCGACGCGCTGTGCCTCGGTCTCGGCTTCTCTGCGCTGGCGATCGTAGCCAGCCATTCGCGCGAGGCGAGCACGGCGTTCGTCCGCGGACTCGCTCGCTCTACGCAGACGCGCCTGCTCTGCCACGACAGCGAGGCGCTGGCGGCGTTGTCTGTCTGGCTCGTCGTCCGGGCGTTGGCCACAGGCATTGTCCGGTCTCTTCTCGGCGTGCGCCTGGTGTACCGAGACATCGTGCGAAATAGAAGTAATATAGGGGATGACGCTCACAGATTCGGCCGCGGGTCGTCCTTCGAGGGGGTCGACGTCGGGCTCGGCAAGGGGCGGCAAAGCGAGCGTTGTCGACGGCGCAGTGGCATTTAGCTCTCCTGTCGCGTGCTTGGCAGCTCGCTTGGCCCGTGCCCTGTCGGCCGCTGCCTTCTTCGTTTCTTCGTCGCTCGTCCGCGTTCGTTTGGCCTGGGTCAGGCGAGCACGTTTTTTTGCCGGCATCTGTAGTTGTATGATGTGTTTCCAGTATATATCAGTATACAGCTATATTATATACTTTCTTAAGGGAAAAACTCGATTTCAAACACTATAAGATTCCTAGTGGAAAAGTCGCGGAAAAACTCACAGTAAAACTCGTTGGAAATCTCGCAGAAAAATTTGCTGAAAAAAAAAATCAACTTCACAGTGCGATTAATTTTGTAACTATAGATACATTTAGTCGCGCATTGTTGCCAATTGTTGCCTCCAGAGGCGTTGAATTGCTTCGAATTGTGTTTCGACATTTGGCGAATTTCATCGCTATGGAAATTATTTTGCGCCTGTATTTTCCTTCATGCCTGCATTATTGCCTCCAGAGGCGATGACTTTCGGCCGAGTGAAATGGCGTGTGTTTTTCGTTGTTTTTTACATCAATCCGCGCTCAAATCGCTTCGCGAGTGTTGCAGAGCTCAAGTCCCAAGTAGTAGGAACTTAACGCGACATTGTACAAACGTTTTCATTGCGTTTTCGCAATTTCGCTGGCGATTTACGCGGTGCAAGTTACATGGTCACATGGCCACATCGCCACATCCCCACATCCCCACATAGCCACATCCATGAGTACAATTGTATCGTGGCAACGGGAAATAGGGATTTTATATAAGGTGGATAAGGTGGATGATGATTGAAGGTTGATGTTTACTATGTTTGCTGTTTGTTTGCTGCTTTTCGCGAACCAACGCGAAATTGGTGTCATAACGCGCAAAGTTGACCAATGTTCGCGAATTCTCGATACCGACGCCTTACGAAAACAAATCACAATATCGTCAGTAATTTTCAGATTCATTTTTACTTTCAATTAAATGTGCTCAAAAAAAAAGCTCAATGTGTATGATCAGTTGCGCAATCACGGGACTTCCCCGAAATGCGGCTGCCTGTAGCGAGCCCCCTCTCTCCATGATGATTTATATGCACTTGGTGGGGTCATGTGTTTTTGGACAAAGTACTTCAAAAACAGACCACAGCGCTCATCTAGCTGTCAGCGTTGAACGCAACGAAATAAGTTTAAGAAATTCATACATTTGACGGGAAATAATGTCAAGATGAGCGCAATTTTACCATGCTACCAACGGACATGCACTTTTCAATATCTTCCAAAATGCCCACACCGCAAGTCGGGAGTTTTTGCGAAAAGACCCCCCCCCCCCTCCCCCCACCACCAAAAAAGGGCCCAATTTCGGGCTGGCTAATTTTAAGTCGTGGATTTGTAATAAAAATAGATGCTCAAATTTGGTGGTTGAACCCCCCCCCCCCCCCCCAAAAAAAAGGGCCCATTTCGGCCAAACCATAGCGAGACCCCATAAGTGAGGTGTAGAATGTTGGATCGAGTTCGATTTCAATGTTTCATATTGATAGGAGCATAATTGCTAAGTGTAGAGTCGCATGTTTTTGTTTTTGTGAAAAGACCCCCCTAAAAGGGCCCAATTTTGGGCTGGCGGATGTAAAATTATAGGTTTGAATTAAAAATGAACACTTTTACACGGTTACAAATTTTTAATTCTATGTGTCCAAATTTGACCGGTGAACCCCCCCAAATAAGGGCCCATTTTGGCCAGACCGAAGCGAAACCTCAACAGTGAGTTGTATAATGTGTGATCGAGTGCGTTTCCAGAATTTCATAAAGTTAGGAAAATAACTGCCAAGTGTAATCGCAAGTTTTTGTTTCTGCTAAATGACCCCCTCAAAAGGGCCCAATTTTGGGCTGGCTGATTTGAAAATTTCAATTTGAATTGAAAATGGTCGCTGCTACACGGGTATAAATTTTCAATCCTCCAAGTCCAAATGTAGGTGAACCCCCCCAAAAAAGGGCCCATTTTGGTCAAACCGCAGCGAGACCCCCTCGTTGCACCCATTTGTGATGTATCGAGTGCGTTTCCAAAATTTCATAAAAATAGGCTGAGAACTTTAGGCGTGCATAGACATGTCTGAAAGTGATGAAAACACACCGAACCACAGGGATAATATTAGTATAGGGATTTCCTGTGATACTGGAAAATTATAAAACAGCATCAGCTGGACAAAATAAGTTCTATACTTGTGACGACTGAGTTTTCTTCTCGTATTTAAGAACCTGAAACTTGGATGGTTCATGAACGAACACATAAAAAGTCTAAACTTTAAAGAGTTGAATCCGAAATATTAATTTCGCTCCCAGCTGCTTTAGGAAAGACAATGTTCCCATCGACTTTGTGATCTTACTGTCAGTGACACATCCTACTTATACAATTATTTTTCTAATTGACTATGTGTCCGTTTGACAGATCACTTAATCTATTTGTAGAATTTTGTTAAATTTTTGGGCACCGTAGCAAGAAAAATTACCGTGGGAACTAAGTGTTAAATCGGTAAGCGTCGCCGTAAAATATTTCCTTATTGTTTTTTTATATACATGATGTTTATGATCTTAGACACTAGGTAAACGATTAGTAGAGCCTACACTCGTTGCAGGATGAGCGAGCCGTAATCTCACTGAGGAAATCCAAACGAAAAACATTTGAAAATCATATTGTTGAAAACGGTGCTTTCATGATCAAGTATATTTTATTATTATTAAGTAATTTTATTTTTCTGATTAGCAAAATACTTCATGCACGAAGCTGAAACTTAGGCAATTCCTTTACCTTGTTATCATATATATTCAATCCAAATTTGGTGCGGATCGGTTAATTAGTTACGAAGCAAGTACCAAAAAACTGAAAAATTTACGGGTTTTTGCTCATTAAAAAAAAATGGCTGACCAGATATTGCTCAAAAACCATACAGCACCTCGCTGAGTCACCACGAACGTTTTTGCCAAATTTCGTAACGATCTGTGACCTTTAAGTAGGGCTGCTCGTTTTTGTTACAAAAAAAAAAAAAAAAAATCTAAATGCTTTTCTTTCCCCTATGTTGTAAAATTGAAGAATTTCGCTCGCTTCGCTCGCTCATCCAACAAGTTAAAAAGAAAACTTGTCTCTAGCTTTTTTCCAGAATTTTTGAGATTGGAGCTTGGAAACTAGTTTTTAGTGGCTTTAAAAAATGCAATCCATATAAGCAACTTACAGAAGCATGTCTTATAATCTATGTTCATCTCATTGCAACTAGCTGAGGTCGAAGCTTCTGCTAGCATCACACGAACACCAAATGCCATGCAGTTAAAAGACCCCATGAAGCTGCTAACATAAACTACTTATTTAAAATTGTAATTCCGTGTGAGTGCAGCTGCAGCGTGCAATCGCATGTGCAGTACATGAAATTGCAGTCGCAACGTGCAAGTGCATGTGTATACACAACACATCACACGAAACGGTTGGTAAGCCCGTGGATTATACCATGGAAAAATTTGGTCGTGGTTGCTTGAATTGCGCACGGAGCACCTTGCTGTTCATTGCGCGAAACCCGGCTTACTTCAGGGTCCTCTCGTGATGATCCTTGCATTGCATTATACACAATTCACTGTAACAGGATTAAAGTCAGAGGCAAACAAAATGGCAAATATACCTATACTATTGAATTGAAATCGATCCCTGGGTGATTCAACATTTTGAAACTAGTCTATACACTGTCTGTATACGCAAATGTATTTATGTGTACGCCTATGGGATGTTACGGGGGAGATGTGTGTTAATTTGTTACCGGCGTATTTACCAACACTGTTTGCTTTGTTAGGGAGTTACATTTAACACGTGGTTTACGTTCGACAAGGCGACAAAGCTTGAGAACAAAGCAGCTTCTTAACAGTTGCCAAGACGAGAAATATGTGATTAACATCATTGGTGTGTCGAGCGTTTCCCAATTTTGTTTTAGGAAAAGCAACAGAGGGATAGTGAAAGTTTCATTTGTGTTTGGATGATGTCGGAACCAAGTTTTAAGCGAAAAACTTTTAATAATTACATGTTATGAAACCAATTCATTTGAGGCAACCTACACATACTGCCGAAAAAGTCTTATATACTCTGAGTATAGGGATATAAATATAGTATATGTTCAGGAAAAACAAGCTATACGCGTTAATTGATATTGATTACAATAATGGGATACTTTCAAAATCATATAAAATACTCTAACGCAATCTAAAACGTGACTGAGCAATCGGACGTAATCATTTTGCTACACCAGAAGTCCGGAGATATTTCGATTACGTTTTGGCACTGCCCATCATATAATATGCTATGTGTTAGCGACGGTGGCGGCCGGAATGCTAGGACGCCAACCAGATAATTTCCATAACGCCGGGCCATCCTGTGTACCTAATTACCCCCCGATAGTTTAGTGCATGACGTGGCTGTAAAATATCGATTGCAGGACGCCGGGACTAGGTGTAGCGACTAGCCCGACACTTTACACTATACACGGAGCATAACCGATATTCGCCAATAATTGGCAACGTCTATGTTGGCGGAGACGGATCTGAGATTAATCCTGAAACTATAAGATCCGGGCACGAAGCGGGCAAGATTGTGTGACGGGGTGGAAGTCGCGGCGTCGAAGTTCTAAGCCGGGGTATTGTAATTTGGCATGGATGGGCGCTTAAGGGTCGCGCAACACGGGGCGAACTTGACGTTGATTAGTTACGATCGAGGCTGCAGCTGCGTCGCTTTCATCACTTTCATGTCATTTTGGTTTACTTTTTTTGTCGTTTTATATTTATAATTAATATACAATTTTGTATTAGCAATTTGAGTTGGTATGTAGGAGTATCTAGGTAGTATGTTTATGTAGCTTATTGTTATGTTTTCCTTAGTAATAATAAAGCAGAAGGAAAGGCTTGTGCGAAGGAAAGAGAAAAATTCTCGAATTAATATATCTCACAAGATGGTATTCGTAATAAATAAAATATAGTTATATGGAAATGCTGATGAAAATGAAAAGGAAAAGAAATTTAAGTTATCCCTTTACTATTTCTTATCTATATCTATTAACTATTTTCGTTTATTTTCGTAGTTTCAAACAGAGAAAGTTGTATGGTAAAATTCACCTTTTTTACTGATATTTTAAAATAATTTAATTTGGCTATTTCTCTCATTTCTGCTGGAAGTTGGTTGCTTTGGCCCATTTTCATGAATTATTGTTGAATTCACACTACTTCTCAAAAATGGCAGGGTTTTACAACTTTAAACGCATTTCCTGGTTTTCACATTTTGAAAAATTTCGTATTTATACGCAAAGCTTTGCTGTAGGTGCGTAGGAGGATAAAAGCAGGAACTGTGTCGTTCAAATTAACGATATTTTAAAGCGGCAATTTTTTTGATCCAAAACGAGTAATTAACAGAACGCAGTGCGGTCGGAGGGCTCCAAGGTACGCAATTTATCCACGCCAAACTGTCAAAATAATCATTTCTTTACAGCCGCAGACCAGGAACAGTGAAAATCTCGGATGGATTAATTTTAGTTTATTAGTTGTTCTTATGTTTTTACATAGTAAGTGCATGGATTCATGGAAATATTATTTACTTTAAAATGTCCTAGCCCCAGGTTCGATCCAACTAACTAGCTTTCCTAATTGTAGTTTATACCTCAAACCAACGAGAATTCCAGTCAAATTCAGTGATAATTCCGAATTCCGTCTCTTAACGACTTTGGTTTTAAATCGTTACACGGATTTATTAAATGTCCCAGTTCCGTTTCGATTCTAATAACTAAAGCCTTAATAGTTATAGTTTTCCTCGAACCTCGCGATAATTTCCAGCAAATTCTGTAATCGTTTCATCTCCAGCTATAATAATTAATATGCCAACAACGAGGCTCCCAGCAATTATTCTAGAGGCGGTTAGCCTTATTGATCATGACCCGCCGTCTTAACCAAAAGCTTATAGCGCTAAGCTGTTTCATCCCCGAATTAAACATGCTTGATAATAAGCTTATCTGCTTGCTGAGGCTCACCGCGATGTGCATTCTTGATTCTTGATTCCCATCTGGCGTATCATCCCGCACACCTTTAGTCTGAGACAACATTCTTGTTCAGCATGCTCACCATGCTATAGATGCAATCTCTCACAGTGCTTACATCAACCGCTGGGGGAAACTCCGGCGTCATTTATTCCAATGACTAAAGAAAATAAACACTTTCCTCGCAGGAAAACAGGGAAATGCTCTCCACGATGCACAGCACGCGGGCTCGTTCACCCACGGAGCATATATATATAAAGCTATCTTTTTGGGACGCCTTTTTTACAGCGGAAAACAGTGGCGATGGTTTGGTTTTGATAGGAATCTGGGGCCTACCACATAAAAGTTTTTTCAATTCTGTCACCGAGTTATTAAAGCAGTGTATAGTTAAATGCTCCGGCAAGCTAAGTGCAGCGCCTCATATTTCCTGCTTCGTGATCGTTTCCGTTCCATTTATTTAATTGCTTATGTCCGGGCATTTCAACATTTCTACGATCTTCATCCACAGAGTCCCTGAAATAAAATTAACAACGTCAGCCCACCGCTGTTGTAAAGGAAAGCAGCACTCTTCCTTAAAGATCCATCGCGATGTCGCTAAACTTATTGCGGCCTCCGTTGACGAATTAGTTCTTCATCAAAGAAGCAGCTATTGAGTGGCCATAATGTATTTATCTCTCCATAGTATACGCGTCGACGAACTTTTTAAACTTTTTGTCCGATTTTATTGGAGTTAAGTTAGCACACGGAACTATAACATTCCATAGATCTATGAAAAAACGGCACAGCTCTTGGCTTTTATATCAGTCGGATCTGTTTTATTAAAGCTGAACGTGCAAATCGAATAATGGAGGAGCCATTTGGCACACTCGAACTACGTTATTGCTTCGTATGTAATTGAATTCCACTTGAAAGCGAATTATATTTCGCGAGAGTCAAAGCACAATTCGTAATATCATCTCAACACATTAGGGTGAATGAAATGCCTTGTCATGAAAGAGTGTGCTACATAATTTATTTGAACTTTGCATTTAGCACGCATCGTATGTGGTTGTGTATTGTGTATAGCTCTATGTATAAACTCGTGATCACATTCACACCACAAGTGACTGTTTTACAAATAGCCGAGGCGCTTACGCGTTTTGGTACCAGAACTTTTCGGCGCCGCTATCTGTTTTCAGCCGCACCCCCTAAGTGTTTACACGGGCGGATTTTAAGTGCACACTCTCTCTACTATCGCAAAGGTACACACTATCACGTCGCTTTCTTAAAAATAAGATATCACCTGAAACACTTTTAAAGTGTAATATATAACTTGAATGTGTAACTTAACCATTTATAATCATTTTCATGTTTGCTCATGTATCGGGCTTTGAGTTTTGCTATCTTATAGCAGATGTTCCATGGAAATATCTGGACAAGTTTCTGAAAATTTAGAGCCCAATTTGTCGTCGATTAATCAATTTCCGACGCTACGTTTGACGAAACCCAAATTAATTGGATATTTTTAATTACGAATTTATGTAGTATGTCGCGGTCTGGGAAAGCAATTAATATTTTGGTTTTCTGATCCGAAAATAAACCCTGCTCGGACCTCGTGGTCATAGTTCATGCTAAATCTCACGCTTAATTACACTCTCTTGTGTATGTTACTTTGAAAGCAGAGAGCTACATATAACGTATCGCCCAAATATCATATTTCTATTATTATACCCATGTTTGAAAACAATAGGTTTGATCAGAATTCAGAACCATAAGGATCAAGAGATGCTACTCGAATTTCTACAAACATCTGAAAATTGCCAGTATTTATTTACAACAAACAGCGATTTCACCTGAATTCACCGGGAAATTTTGTTTCCCTGCAGGACTCAACATATGGAAATGCGTAACCATTTCCGTCATCATTGGAAACCATCATATGAGGCATAAAGGAAAATGTATATGAACCCGTTTCGAAACGTGACGCTCTGATGAAAACAAGCTGTCGTGCAGGTATATGCAATTCAAGGGTGCTTCTGAAAGCTGATATATTTCATAAACATGGCGCACTAGCTTTTCAGTAATAAACCACCCGCATTTTGCAAATACAAACGCTTTTTTCGAAGGCGGTGAGCTTTGCGTTCGTCAACGCAGGGGGTTAACAGCCCGTTAACGTATAACCATTCATTACCGCTCTCTGTAGGTACACAAAATATTCTTCTAGAGTCCTCCAACAAACTTATCGCTTAGTCTTGCTTCGTCGCAAACTGGTAATCGAGCGGTAAGCCTGGCAGTTTCTCATATGTAATCGCTGTACGCTTTTAACTGAAGTTGATTGATTTATTTTCTCATCGCCGATCGTATAAGGTCATGCTTTTCATTCTGCTATTTTGCAATTTCAAATGTTCAGACTGCCACGTTTGCTCCCCGCCGAGGGTGAAACACTCTCAACTCTAATGTCAATGCCAATATTGAGAACAATGGAGTTTAGGCCCTTCAAGAAAAAGGCAGTAGACGTTTTGCGCGATGTCTGCTAGTAACGTATAAAATCTCAGGCTGAAAAGTGGTTATCTTTTGCTGTGACACCTTGGGTGCAGAGTGAAACAGGTGGCATTGCAGACTCCTTAAAACAGCCTATAAGTTCCACACATGCACTCGCACGTGCTCTTGTGCATGTAGTGGTTGGGAGCGGGGTGTGTGTGTGTGGGGGGGGGGGGGGGTGGCAGGAAATGAAAATCGCCCCGACTCGATCGGACAGTGAATCACGCTCGTGTATATACGAGAGGCGCGTGTAATCCCCGTGTTATTGTCTTTTGCCAAAGTTTGCCGAAATCTTTCTCGCTTTCTCTCATTTCGCCGGTTCTCGACGAGTATCGTCGACAAATCTCCGCGACAAGACACCAATTGACTTGGAACCGAACTAGCGGCAAACTTTCCCCGACCAAAACAAACTTCGCTTGTAAACTTTCATATCCATCGCGTCTTCAGTTTCTATTACACCCGAAATTCTCGACAACGCCCCGTTCTCTTTAAGGATATCAGTCTGGAATCCGTGTGTGTGTGTGTACTTGATAGGAAGTTGTCACCATCACAATAAGGGATGACTTCCTCTGAATCCGTGCACGCACACACGCACACACGCACACGCACACAAATTCAGCACGCATTTGAGCTATGAAATCTATGTGAATTCCGTCGCAGCCTCCTCGAAATTCGCTCCAGTTGACGCCAGCATAGAGTTAATGCAGAGTGGATTCGTAAGTCGTCACGATTCGCTATCGAGTTATACTCGAGGCACTTCCGCGCTTTGACCTTTGACATGCCGATGCCGATGGGGTGCACTACTACCCCGTTCCACCTCACTAAGCGCCCCCTCCCCCCCCTATTCCCCCCACCGCACCCCACCAACCCTACAAGATGTTGCGGGCTGCTCTCAGCAGAGCCAATGATTCACTTCGCGCACTTTCGTGGATTGCTATAAGATCTCAAGTCGCCAGTCGCAACTGTGATTTTTTTTGCAATTCTTGAGACTCGTCAATCACTTGCAATATCTTGGAGGTCACGATGTCATATCTTAGTTTGCAGGGCATGTCGCATTGCCTTGCGCGCTGCAGAAAGTTCTGCTATAGGATTCTGTGGCAGATTTTCTTCCCGACCGCTTCACTGTTATTGTTTTCATTGTTAGCCATATCAAAAAAAAATCACAGAGCGTGTATACAGTCCTTAAATGCTATCACAAATGGCCTAGGCAGAACATCGAGAGGCCTGCGTTTTGTCTTTAAAAGTCAAACGTCAACGTCAAAGCAATATTGGTAACTTCTTCCTCGGCCCGTTTGCAAAGTCGAATTTATGTAGCAGCGCATGGCTTATTTAAGACTTAGAAAGCTGATGTTTTCGCGTTATTGGCAGCTGCGGTTGCTGATAAAAATGATAGATGCCTTCTTGCTAACGCTGTGTTTGATGGCCTGATAAATAGCAATGTTATGAGTTTTTTTAGCAATACGTTTTTCCGGATTCATCATTTTGGATGCTGGCATGGTTCGAAGACGGGAAAAGTGATGTATTACACAGCTTTACATTGTCTTGTCTAGAGACGCGTTAATTTCCCACGGAAAATAGTAGGTAGCATAAAAAACTGTGTTTTAGGTATTAGATGCCCTAGATGTGTATACCTTTTGTTTGAGAAAAGTGTCTTGCTCATATTACTAGATACGAAATAACCATTCAAAAATATTTATTCAAATTAATTCGAATCAACACTAGTGCATTGTGTAGGTCGTCACACGTAGTGAAAAGAATGCTTGCCTCTTGTCGTTGTTATTAGCCATGGCCTCAGGTAAACTTTTTACCTCGTGGAAATTAACCACAGGCTTCCGCTCCGCCAACTTTCTCGCTCGCTAACTTCATACTCGGAAAATACGCCGCCGCCGCCGCCGCCGCCGCCGCCGCCGTCGCCACCCCGTATTCCCCACCCATTGTTTACGGCATCGTCTGCGCCCCCATTATCATACCTAGCGTTCATCACCGCCGAGATGAGATTCCCCCGAAGAAACAGCAGCAATGACGTGGACCGCGGCCCGGAAAATATATACGCAGACCCCGCGGGCGAAATAATATCGACGCTCCACCGACGCCGGAGACGCTGTCGACGCCCAGAGAGCCGTGTAGCATAGAGAGTGCGGATTTTAAGCGACTCCATTGCATTGGTCACAAAACATTGATGCTGCCATGTTGCTTTCAGGTTTGTCGTCTTTGTTTTGAGTCGGCCACTCTCTGGCTGTCAAGACTGCACAGCTTGACAGTCAGTCTTGTGTCGAACATGGCGTCCATGCGCAGAGTCGGCAACTCTCTGGCTGTCAAGGCTGCACAGCTTGACAGTCAGTCTTGTGTCGAACATGGCGTCCACGCGCGGTGTCGGCCACTCTCTGGCTATCAAGACTGCACAGCTTGACAGTCAGTCTTGTGTCGAACATGGCGTCCACGCGCGGTGTCGGCCACTCTCTGGCTATCAAGACTGCACAGCTTGACAGTCAGTCTTGTGTCGAACATGGCGTCCACGCGCGGTGTCGGCCACTCTCTGGCTATCAAGACTGCACAGCTTGACAGTCAGTCTTGTGTCGAACATGGCGTCCACAAGTGGAGTCGGCCACTCTCTGGCTATCCAGGCTCTTGACCGACACCCCAGGGTAAGCGCACACAATTTCAAGAAGCCAAAGGTATAAGTATTACCCATCATCCCCCCAGAGACGACCGTGGGGCGACTCGGAAGCCCGCGATACACAAATTCCGGTTTGCATGGCACGAAATTCTGCGCCTAAATTGTCGCCCGATAATTATTTAATGGGTTAACCCTGTACCCAGCTTCCCCATTGTCTATCGCGCCCGACCACTTAGAGCCTGTGGATATAATCTTGCATTAACAACATTTTGGATTTCAAGCGTCTATATATCGCTATCATAAGCAGTTGAGACGGAATACTTACTCTGAATTGGTTCCATAGTGAACTTTTCTCTGTCTGGCATGGCCCCTTGATGTTTCATTAATTCTCAGTCCCTAATATAATTAGTACGTGCTGCGTAGTAATCAATTTAAATCCTTCAGGAGGCGCAGAGAAACACTTAATTGCTTTGAGAGTTTCACAATTACTCTATACTTTTCGCATTAATTAAGACAAAATTTTAAAATGGCATCCTACTGACCTTTGAATTGAGTCAAAAGTTATCGTTTTCCATGAAGACCGATCGGGATCATTTCTTGTATAAACTTTTCGACAGACGGGCGCTTAAATAGCTTTCCGCGAAATAACAGACACATTCATTTGCGACGAGTAAACGTTTTGTGATTAGAAGAATATTTCAATCATCACATAAAACGTTATAAACTTTTAAATTTACAATGTTTTTATAGAAAAACTATGGAAAAACATTATAGCAAAACAAGAATAATTTTTTATTGGATTTTTGTGCATAAACATTGTGTAAGAACGGCGTCTGTGATTTCGGTATACACCAACCTATAGCGTTCTAATCTCCTTGATCAGCAGTGAGAAACACCAAATTCAATCATCATACACAAACTACTTCCCCCAGCGCTAAGGGTGTCGCATAGAAACTGGCCAATGACGTAACAGTTGCTCAAAGTCGTCTGTTTTGTATGCCCGTTTGGCATAATTACTTTCCCGGCCACTGCGTTAGGCAGTCGAAAAAATACAGTTCGCAATTCCATTTCCTCGCTCCGGTCGCTGCAAGCGTTCGATGATGGCGAGTTCTTGGCTCATTTGCTCCCCGAGCCATTTATATTCGAGTGGTAAAAAACACGTCTGACAAACCTAACCTAGAAATGTTTTCATGTGATGTGTAATGCTGCACGTGTAGTACTTGTTTTATTTGGTGCTCAGTTGCCCTGCGGTTAGTGAATTCAAAAACCAGACTCTCGTCGTACGAACGTGCGATGTTCACTTCTAATTAGTTGATAGTATGCAATTTCATTCATAGGGGGTGATTTACATTCAATAATGAACACAATTGCTTACTGGTGGAAGCATCCACCAGCGAAAAACTATTTTGAAATTTGAATTTTTTTTGTGGTTTATTATTTTGGAATAGATTTTTGTGCTCGCTTGCACTAATGTATATTGATAGGCAATACCAAACACCCAAAGTTTTACAAAAAAATTAAATAAAGGTAAAAAGAGCTTGTTCCTAAATGCCCTGACAAATATGGTAAGTTGGGATATACACTGCAATTACTTCCTTAGTAGGTGCATGGTACGCATATAAAACAAAGGAGATTTTTAAGAACAAAGTACGCGAACACTGCTCAAAAAAAATTACAATATGTAAATATCCACAGATGCTAAAGGCATTTCTTTTAAGAGTTTACTCGGGGAAACTGCCAAAGAATATTAACTAAATATTAAAGCCATTCAAAATTTAAGTTCTAACGGACACAAAATAAAGTACCTACTATATGGATAATTTTATGATTTCTGCCAAATGACGAAAATGTGGATAAAATATGCACATTTTTGTGTTGTTATTGTAAGTGTGGTAAGTGGAAACAAAAAAACCGTGCTCTATTACTTAATTCATTTTCAATTTATTTTTATTTTCTGGTTCCTTTAATTCTTCTAAGAAAAACTAATTTTTTAACAAAATCAGGGACTAACATTAGTACTTATCACCTGCGTTCATATCCAAGTAAATTGGTAGACTGATTGTTGACAACCAAGCTTGGTTAATCGTGAAATGGTCAACACGTTCAACTATATCATGTGATTTCTCGTCGTTTCAAAATAATATAATCCGTCAATTCTGTTTTACTGTAGCCGAGTTCTTGGAAAGTCATTCCTACTAATTATTTCAATAACACACGTCCAGGCTGATTGATTGTTTAAATCAATTCGAAAATTACACAACTTGTCCACAACTACAAATCATTTTATGCTCTGGTATACAGCTAGGAAGAGAAATGGTTCGATGTTCTATTATTAGAACAACTATAATTAAAACCCCATTGTAAAATTCAATGTAAATTGGAAACAGGAAACAGGAAACTGGAAAGTGACTGATATTGTTCAACAAGTACAATGAGGATTTTGGATTAACACATAAAAAATGCTAAACTGTCCAATAATCGAAAACCTATCAGCAACGATAGTGATCGCTCTCTAGTTTATAATGCAAAAATTGCATTATAAATTTCCTCCCCCTTTTCTAGTCAAATTCTACTCTAGTAAAACTCGATCAAAGCAGAACATTCGCTTTTTTTTGGCCACTCCACAATCTATTCTCGTTCCCGAGTAATTGTTCCCTAATGGCAAATTTGCCGCCGCCGCCAAACACAATTCCAGTAACAGAGGTTACGCGCATGGGGAGGGTCCAGCGCTGGATGCAGGAGCAAGGACGAGTTGTGTCAGGAAATTGGATTGCATTCCGCTCAGGACGAGACGCACGACGCATCCTGACGCCGAGGTCCTGACTGTTACTGACAGCCACCAGCTAATCTGACGTTTGGGACACTGCAGGCACTATGACTACTCGGGCAGATGACATTCATAAAAGAAAGGATAGGCGAATTTCAGCTTGGTGATTCTTTTTGTCGTTTACCGGGGAACAGAGGTTCTTTTGAAAAAACAGTGATATTGTATGGGAATATTTATTTGTGATCATTCTTCCACACACCGATTTTTCAGGTTTTCAAACTTTAACTGACTCATCTTGACAGAAAAATCTTAACTATAGGTATTTATTTCTACAACAGTTTTCTTTGAAGTAAACCTGCTTTTATTTTTGTGTAGCAAATATCCCCTCATATTCATTTAGCCTCGGCGAAATTCTTTTAATAGTAAACGCGAATATTAAACACACAAATAGAGAGGATAGTCTGGAAGTATGGATCCAAACAAGGACTCTCCTGGTTTCCTCTACCGGAATGACGTCATCTGGGCTACACCTAAACCTTACATATACCATGACGTCACGCATCTCAAAAATCCTGATTGAAACAATCATGGGGACGTGTGTTTTACTTCTGCTTACATTCGGATTCCTCCGTTATGGGAAGAAAACAGACGAAATTGAACTATAAGCGCAAAAAAGCATGTCATATATTTTATGATATGATTGAATCCACGAATTGAATTGAATCCCATATCAATCTGCCCTGTTCTACCTATATACTAACTTGGTCTTTATAAAAGTGATAAATAAGCCATAGGAAGTTGAAAATAATCAGTCCATATTGTGTGAGAAAACTCAAATTCTGAGGCAGTTCTCTATAGTCGTTGGTTGCTCGTACGCTCTACTCTGTAAAACATGAGTTCGACGTCGTCCTCGTTTGCAACTACACCGACGCCGACGCTGACGCCGACGCCGACGCCGACGCCGACGCCGACGCCCGTGCGCGGGCGTCGCTTGGGTCGGGCGTGCCGTCGGCCGGCAAAGCTCGGCGATAGCGACACCGCTTTGAGCTTCGAGCGACACAATTTCCTTTGACGCGTTCCCATCGTCTGAGACGCGCGAGCTTAGGAACGTGGCTCATACACACGCTGTTCCTCGTTGGTCGAGAGAAGGGGGTGGAACGACGTCCTCGATTTCACTTACCGGGAAATTCGCTTAAGTGGGAATCTAGAAGGGCCAGTTTTACCATTTTAATAACTCTGAGTTAAAATGTTATTTGAGCTAAACGGCACATGGTAGCGCCCTTACCGCGCCCAATTGTAATTCAATGGTTTCTGTGAGTTATCTCCCAACTCAGGGCTTATAAATGGTGAAACATGGCCATAACCAATTAACCGAATTTTTTAAAGTATTTGTTGCGTCAATCCATAGAAAAATGAAATGATTTGCAAAAAAATATATACCTACACTAACCAGTAGCGACAATTGTAATATTATTTACTCACATTAAACATGGCTTCAAATACAGAATTTGGAAAAAATTCTGCAAGAAAAATAAGTGGTATTTTTATGATGGGTATTGGGTATACGTGCGAAGAGATCAACACTTTTTTATTTCTAAATACCAGCAACATTATAGCAACAGCAACAGCAACAAGTTAGCATCAACTTTGTGCTTGACAGAGTCAATTTATCACGTGTGGGAGCCCAATGTGTTGCCCCTCTGAATTTTCAGCTCGGGAATGCCTTTATTTATAATGTACTATTTTTCAAACTCGTGGCTGGTTTGCAAATGGGCCACCTCAAAGTCATACCATCGGTAGAACAATTTATGCTGGGGGCTGTTTGGTAAAGTTGCGAGAGGGACGGTTTTAATTGCACCCAGTCTGGGAATAAATTGACCTCGCTGATAGTGTATAAGAATAACCTTAAAATAAACACTATTGCCTAACCCGTCACGAAACGGCTAAAACCCTAGGACACTACAGACAACAACACCAACGGTTAAAAATCGTTCAGGCTGCAGTAGGTAAAAAGTCATCGTGATGTGCACATGCACAAATAATTCTCTCCAGAATAAATAATAGGATTTTTAGCATTATAATGATCACGTGTGCATAAAGCGTGTGATCCACGAACGTTTCCGGCTGCAGTGATGTTGTTTTTCGAAGTTAATCAACTAGTTATGTACAGTTTGTGCTAAATATATTTGACCATGCATTTAGCATTACTCAATTATCCTCGAGAAGTGCTGTTATGGACAGAATTTAGAGTGTTTGAATTATGCGAGATATTCTATTTTTTCCTCTTGCCTCTGGCATTTGGCACTGGCAAAATAATTTCGAGAGAATGATGAGTGTTGCATGCTCTTTTCATTTTGTATTTCGATAATAATTCATTGCGGTTGGCTAAAATGTGTATACATCCCGGAATATTTATCGTCAATCCGTATATATAGAGACGAGTGAAAATGATCGGGGATGCTACGTTCACGTGTGGTTCCACCCTACACGTTTGATATATCCACACGAGCACGACACCCTACGGATAATTTTGATTCATGTCTTTCAGACGATTCGGGCGACTTTTTGTACATTTTTCAAATTTACTGGTGATGAAGCTTGCGCACCTTGTTGAACACCGCGCAACAAATGGATTGTTGGACCTCTGAGGTAAATTTTGCAAATTTAAACTTAAATGTACCGCGGATTGTATACCACAGTCCACACACCTAACGATACAACACTAAATAATTCCCACATAACTGGAAACTTTTCCCAGCCATCGAAATGTGCAGCAGGCAGCTCCGTCTAGAACTTTGTTAAAGTTATGTGCATCAATTAACAACGGGCGAGCGCTTTCTCGTTCTCGTAATAAGTAGAAAGAAAAACAGTGTATGGAAATGGTTATTTTATAATAGCTCTACAAACTTGCAACGTTGAAACATTTATCTACCTTCCTAAATTGATACCCTTTAATAAACTCCAAAGATCAATTCGAAGCGTTAGAAAGCACATCCTTTGTATTCATCTAAAATACTAATCACGAAGCATACATTTTTAAGTTGGTGTCGACAGTGAGTTTGAATTGCGTGTGTGCAAACTTCAGAACCATTTGATAAATCGAGTTGACATTATTTTTATGACACGAAACAAATATTTCAAACCTATTACCAGCGCATCTTGGATCACATGATCGCACCAATCTGACAGATGTTTTGGTAGGAAGGAATACCTGAGAAAACCTCTGTAGAAAACGAAATGTCTGATGCTGTGAAGAAGAAGGAGGAGGAATTGAGAGAAGCCATCGACGACAAATTTCGAGCGTTGCACGAAACCCTAAAATCACGTGATCTCCAGATTAAAAAGCTGAAAGAACAACTCGAAACTTTGTTGGCTGACTTCAGATACAATCTCACGTTATTGGCAAACAGAGATGCTGATTTGGAACGATCTGAATCCTCCGAAGAACGTACGTCTTGTGTCGATGCTAGTGCACAAAGTGATTGTCTTCTCTAGCGACTAACGAAAAACAACCCCCTGTAGTTTGGTTCCTCTTGGTCCTTGTAAACATACTTTAATCCCGAATAAAGTTTCGCCGATCAAAGCTAATTGTGCGCTCAAGGGGTGTAATTTCTCTGGCTTGACAAAGACGTCCTCGTTCTAGGACTGAAAGCTGAACTGGAGCGGAAAGAAAATGTAGCTAATGACTTGAAAATAAAATTCGACGACGCTCGAGTAGCGTCGAGGCGTAATTTCTTAGAATATCAGGATCACCGGCAACGAACACAGGAACGTCATGCGGAAAAAGACGCAACGATAGCTGGGCTTAAGAGGTGCGACATAACCATTATTTTTATTATTCGAATAACGGGTGCACATTACATAAATTCTTTACTCTCAACTGTCATACGTTTAACTTCTTTAATGCTTCATAAAGCGACCTGGAAAAGACGGTGGCACAATGTAGCATACAGTTGCAATTGGAACGGGAGAACCAGAGGCGTCGGTTACATAACTTGGCCAAGGACGCCGGGCGTCGTTACAGCAAGCTGAAGAATCAGTGTGCGAACGCCATCTCTCAGAAACAAGCAGAGTTGGAGGCGTCGGTGGCTCAGTCGGACTCGCGCCTCAAGGATGAAGCTGATCGCGTGAGTTGGACAATTTGCATCAGTTAGGCGCGATGTCCGAATAAAAACTAATTTTTGAGGAATTTTTCACATTTGTTAGCTAACTGTATCGGCCTAACCCCTCTATCAAGTTATCATTTAATATATGTACTTAATTTCTTTTGAATTCACTTTGCTCAGATAGCACAACCTCAGTTTTTAAGAAAATTAAATTAAAGCATTGTAATGTTCCATAAATTTGATCTTGTTTCTGTAAAATGATGCAGGTAGCAAAACTGCAACAAGATTTGGAAGTAAGCAACAACAAATTGCAGCGACTGAAGTCGTGTTTAGTTTCATCGGCAGAGGAATTTAAGGAGAACGAAGCGGCTCGAGCAAACGAGGCAAATGCCCAAATCGGAATGTCGGCTTCTAGAATTAAGGAACTGACAGCGAAAGTAGACGAGTCTAAAAAGGAGGCGGGAGCCTTGCTTTTAGATCGTGACAACTTAACAGTGAAGCTGGCCGAAGCGGAGAAGAAAATCGCAGAGAGAGATAGAATTTTAAATATGATGGGAACGAGGAATTTGCTTACCAATGAGCATGTAGTCTGTAAAGATGAAGAGTTTCAGCAGCTGAAGAAGCAGAATAATGTTTTGAGGTGTGTGATCAAGGAAATGAAAAGAAAGATGAGGGGAGAAGCTGAGGGAGAGACTGATGTCGCGCTGAATGAGTTTAGTCCTGAAGAAAATACTGTGGACGAGCAAAAAGTATTGCATTTGGAAAATGCAATCGGCCTTTTGAAAATGCAAATGTTCCAGAATTTGAAAGAAAAGTTGGCAAGTCGGGAGAATGGTACTGGTGATCCGAAAGATCCCAATTTTGGAGAGGTCAGGATAATGCTTCTGGAAGAAAAGTTGGACAGAGCAACAGAAAATATTGGCAAGACGGTGGCTCTGGAGAAAAAAGAATTGTTGGCCGAGATGAAAAATGTTCGTAAAGAAATTGCTTTGAAGCTCACAAGTGAAAACCTGTTAGGAAACAGTCTCGTAGTTAGCAGAGATGCTTTGAAGAGTGACCAGATTCTGGAGGGAGTGAGAAAAGACATTCACAGATTAGAGTTACAGATTGGCAAAATCCGCCGCGAGAACGATATTGAAATAATCGAGAGAGACCGGTTAGAACGTGGAATCAGTGTGCAGTCGTTGATGAGGCACAATATCGTCACGAAACATGACGTGAAAGGACAGGGCGTTGATGCTAGTAACATATTTTACTTACCTATACCACCGATGCAATTCCAAAGATCCACGATTAACTCTTCGACAAGAAAACTAGCAAATCGTGAAAATAAAATGTTGCAAGGCAAGGTAAGGAATTATAATTTAAAAATTTGAAGTCCATTTTGCAAGTTTTATAATTCATTCAATGATGAGTACATTTTTTGGATGTCGCCCAATTTTATTCCGGCACTATGGTAGGTTGTAGGGTATATATAAAACTTAAAGCATTATTTTGTGAAAACACAATACAAATAAATGCCATACTATTTTGTCATGCGTTGGATTTATAATTGTAAGTCCTGTGATGGTTTGTAAAATGAGGCTAGTCTTTGCAGCCAATTATTAAAATGAAAACTTAAAAGTAAAACAATAGGTAGATATTTGTGATAGCGCCAGGTGCTTGTAAATAATATAACACAAAAAATGTAGTTAAAGTAAAACAATTCAATCGTAGATAGAAATATCTAATGTAATCACTTCTCTTTTTGCAAAAATGCACAACATGATTGATGACAGCAAAAACTGCCCCAGATTTAAATGCATTCAAATTATAGATCTTTTCTCCAGTCTGAATTTGACAATTTTTGTGGACATAATAAAAACCAAGGAATGATAATCAGATCATTACACAAACGGAATGTAGTGGCATATTGCGACCTAGTTTTAGACGTTTTTATCTTGTCTAGGAAGAATACTGATTTAGTGTGAGCACGTAACTTTGTCCAAGAAAAGTCTCTTCCCATTCTCAATTTTCAATAGGAAAAGCATTGAATGGCAGTGAACAATGCAATGCCAGAATAACAAACTGGTGCCATTTTTAGTTCTTTGTGACAAGTTGAATTCATGCCAATACAATAGCATGTACTTGCTATCACCTCGACGATTATAGCTAGTTAACGGATCCAGAGATTTACAAATAAGTTTAATAACAAGAGTTGTGGTTGGTAGTAGCCATTCTTATATTGAATCGCTACCTACTAGAGAACAACGATTGTCACGAAATGTGTAGTTGCTATGACTCTTGTGAACGCGGATTTTGATGATTTTGGTGCATCTTCTTACCCCACCAACTTTCTAAATCAAATGGCTCAAAATCTTTCAGCTGCGGGTTAGAACCGTGGTGAACGTAGTACCTTACGCATGGCCCTGTTTTGCTATGCTCTGGTCCATTTTTACTGTTGGCATGCTCAAATTCTCGAGACACCTTCTTCCAAGATTCATGGATGTATGTAATCAGGTCGTCTTGATGAATGGGTGAAGTAGGTTCCTGCTGCTGAGACTGCATTCTCATTAAATCTTGACCAAACCTCGACAAATGACAACAAGCTTCCTCCCGTTTCCACCTTGTCCACCGCGAATGTTCTTGCACCTAAACGAATAAATTAAACGGCATGAATTAAAACACAAGCTTATTATACGTTTTATGTATAAATCTACTCAATCAATATTTGTACCCACCACAATAGTCTAAAAATGCTAAATTTTTAAGAGCTGTCACTGTCAAAGTGTCATTCGCCATTGGCCGCCATTTGCTTTTATGCTAATGTCATTTTCGTCACAACGACGTTTATTGATTTTTTTAGCAGGATTTGAAAAACTACACTAAAAACGAGAATATTTCATTTAAATTTTTTTGAAAAAAAAATAATCCATAGCAACGAGTTATACCGAATTTAGTAACAAAGTATTTTCAAGCTCCTTGGTATTTTCTACCTCGACAATTGTAACGAGAATACCCGAGGATAACCGATCGCTGGTGCAGCCATGTGCTCTGTGCTCAGCGATCGCACGTCGTTTGTTATGGCTTATTTAGCTATTAAAAGGTAGAAGCAAGCGATATTTTCGCATGAAACCCTTGAGAATAATTACTGGGAGCTGTCATCTCAACTCGCGTTTGTACTTTCAGACAGCCTTCGTGTTAACGCGTCGAAACCGAGGCAAGCAGCTGTAAGCGGTTGCAGGGCCATTCAAAGGTAGGGCGAATGACCTGAAGGCCACAGGCTGCTCGCGGGAAACATGAAACACCCAGCGGAGCATCGAATACCGCGCTTCGGTATGTATTTGCCTTTCGCCACTACGCACCCGTCTACAGAAAATACTAGCAGAATGTGTGTGTGTTTAAATCGAAATGCTTTATCATGTTCCATCCCGCATTCCACTTGTCCTTTCCTACTGCTCATTCGACTTGTGGAGTTTTATGATAGCTGTTGCCATTGGTCAGTTACAAATTATAGATTTATCTTGAGAGCCGCAAGAATCGATTTAGGGATTTGTTTTATTTGTAATTTAATTATTGTTGATATTGAGTATAATATGTATTATTCAGTTTTACTTGGCGAAATTATTCCCTTCATTTTAAAAATCTGTCGAAATTGTGTACGTACATAATATTACGAGTTTGACAAAATATGAAGCCTACACACTTATAATATTTTACAGACTTTACAGTTTTTTTTTCTTTTTTTTTCACCATTACAAGTCCCTTTCTCCCACGATATTCTCTCGGTGACGAAAAACTCGAGCCTCAACGATCTAACCATGTAGATCTACTACGATTAGGAATATTTAGGAATTATAGGAATTACAGAAATATTAGGAATTTATTTTCTGCCACAACTGCAGCGTCACTGCCAAAACGGCGTCCCCGTCACAACAGCGACTCTGTCACAACGGCGTCCCTGTCACAACGGCGTCCCTGTCACAACGGCGTCCCTGCCAAAACGGCGTCCCCGTCACAACAGCGACCCTGTCACAAAGGCGTCCCTGCCACAACGGCGTCCCTGCCACAACGGCGTCCGTGTCGCAACGGCGTCCCTGTCACAACGGCGTCCCTGCCACAACGACCTCCCTGCTACAACGGCGTCCCTGCCACAACGGCGTCCGTGTCGCAACGGCGTCCCTGCCACAACGGCGTCCGTGTCGCAACGGCGTCCCTGTCACAACGGCATCCCTGCCACAACGACGTCCCTGCTACAACGGCGTCCCTGTCATAAAGGCGTCCCTGTCACAACGGCGTCCCTGTCACAACGGCGTCCCTGCCACAACGACGTCCCTGCTACAACGGCGTCCCTGTCACAACGGCGTCCCTGTCACAACGGCGTTCCTGCCACAACGGCGTCCCTGCCACAACGGCGTCACTGTCGCAACGGCGTCCCTGTCACAACGGCGTCCCTGCCACAACGGCGTCACTGTCGCAACGGCGTCCCTGTCACAAAGGCGTCCCTGTCACAACGGCGTCCGTGTCGCAACGGCGTCCCTGCCACAACGGCGTCCCAGCCACAACGGCGTCCCTTGTAATGAAATACCCAAATTCAAATGAATAGAAACACGGTTTAATTGAAAACTAAACAAACAAAACAGGGTAAACAAACAGAACCCATCGGTAGCTAGCCGTGGTTTGCAAAAAATTAGGAAATAAAACCGTTTAACAAAATAAGTAAATAACTAAAATAAACGAAATGACAATAAACTATTATAAAATATCACCCAGAGGGAGAGTGCCAAAAGAAACAAAGTTCAACGATACCGGAGCAACTAGAATCCTTTAAGCGTCGTTGCGTAAACGGCGAAAACTCGGCGAAGCGTCGGCGACGCGTGGAAGTCGAAACTCGACGAAGCGTCGGCGTAACGTGGAGGACGAAGCTCTATCTGGTTTGTTGCCAGTTACTAACTCGTGCGGAGTAAACCCCGTGCTGTCATGATGCGTCACATTCAACCAACGGTTGATCGGCTCGACCCAAGCTGGCCAGGTTGAGTGTTTCTTGACGCAAAAGGTGCGGAACATTCGGCCCAGCTCTCTCATGACGCGTTCGGAAGGGTTCGACTGGGGGTGGTACGCTGACGAGTGTCGTATTTTGATGCCTTTGTCTTGCAAGGCGTTTATCCACAGCCTGGAGGTGAATTGCGTACCGTTGTCGGATAAAATTGCTTCCGGTAGCTGAATATTGTTTGCGTAATCGAGGGCACGTGATGAGACGGTAGCTGCTGTTGCTTTTTTGATGGCGTATAATTTTACATGTTTAGTGAACAAATCAATAAAAACCAGTATGTATTGTAAGCCTAATTGACCCCGAGGGAGGGGACCATAAAGGTCACAAGCGACCAGGGCCCCTTGTTTTTCTGGTATAATTGGGTGAAAAACGCCATGGCAGGTCTTATTAGGTGGTTTCGTTCGCTGACATACGTCGCATGTTGCTATGATTCGTTTTACATCTTTGGTCATTCTTTTCCAAAAGAAAAAATCTTGAATGACGTGTAAGCATTTTTTTGATCCAAAATGTCCCAGCTCTCGGTGAGTGCTCCAAATTAGCTCCACAGTTAAATGTTGAGGTACCCAAAGTCGCCACTGTTGCGTATTTTTGCCCGTGTTTGCATATAACACATTTTCGAATATTCGAAATCTGGAGGTCTGTTTTTCAACCGGATTGTAATTCTCGACGGTTTTGAAGATATTTTTTAGATTTTCATCGACTAGTTGTTCGCGGTCAATTTGCAGTAGTTGTTTCTTGAAAGCCCGTGTTAGAATCGTGTCCAAGCTGGCGATGGAAATTTCAGAATCTTTGTGCCATGTATATGATTCGTTGCTGCTGTTGGTTGTTGGGTAACGGCTCAACGTGTCTGCGATCGTATTTTCTTTGCCTGGGCAAAACTCTATCTTGAAATTGAATTCTTGCATCAAGAGGATCCAACGCGTCAGGCGACCCGATAAAAGCCTGCACTGGGATAAGAAAGTCAAGGCTTTGTGGTCTGTGCGTATTGTAAGGTCCGCCCCCAAGATAAAATTTCGAAATTTTAATAAGGCCCACACAATACTTAAACATTCCTTTTCCGTGGTGGTATAGTTGAGTTCAGCTCCCTTCAATGTCCTGGAGGCAAGAGATACGATGGCAATATCCCCATTATTGTCAAGTTGAAACAACTGCGCGCCAATTCCCGAGTCACTGGAATCGCATTGCAAATAAAACGGCGCGGATAGATTGGGGTGAATTAAGGTCACTGTTTTAACGAACAACGTCTTCACTTTGTCAAACGCTTGCTGCATTTGAATTGTCCATTTCCATTTGACTCCTTTGCGTAGAAGATGAAGAAGGGGTGCTGACGCTTCGGCGAATAAGTGTGAACAAAATTTACGAAAAAATCCACAAAATCCGAGGAAGGCCCGGAGGCCTTTGGGGTTCTTCGGAGGTCGCCAAGAGGTAATCCCCGTTAGTCTTTCGGGGTCGGCTGAGACACCTCTTGCTGTTAGAATATGTCCAAGGAACGGGACTTCTGTTCTTCCAAATTGGCATTTTTCCAGTTTCACCGTCATTCCTGCCCTGCGTAGAGTGCGTAACACCACCGCGACATGTTGTATGTGTTCTTCAGCAGTTTTCGACGATATTAGAATGTCATCGACATAAGGTGTGACGAAATCGGTCATATGTGGGCCCAAAACGTGATCTAGCGCCCGAATAAAAACTCCAACACTGACGCTAAGACCAAACGGGAGTACTTGGTATTGATAAACTCTTTGATTGTATTTGAACGCCGTGAATTTTCTGCTTTCTTTACTGAGGGGGACTTGATAGTAGCTCGACGTGAGGTCGATTGTTGTAAAATATTTGACACCCTCAAATTTCTGTAGAATTTCTTCTGGAATCAGCGGACAGTCTCTGTCCGGGACGAGGACTTTGTTCAAACGGCGTGCGTCGAGGCAAATGCGCACTGCTCCATTCTTTTTAATGACAGCTACAATGGGATTATTGTACGGGCTATCCGATCGCTCGATAATCCCCCACTCGAGTAACTGTTCGATGTGAGCATTTACCGCTGACCTGTGTGTAAACGGTATCGGGTAGCTCTTTATATTGAAAAATTCTTCGTCAGTGACACGGAGGTGGCATTCATAGCTTGACAGGCGTCCTGGTTGGTTTGAGAAAACACTTTCATTTTCTTCAAGCACTGAGTGAAGGGCCTTTGTTTCCTCGGGCGAAAAGGTAGAGTTAGACTTGTCACTCAAAGATTCGATGGCAATTGTTTGCACCTGCGACGCCGAAGTCGGGTCAGTGACTTCGAAATTTAAGATGACACGAGCTGCGGTGTGAGGTTTGCTGATCAAAGGGGTGTCAATGGGTTCGCCGCGAATAAACAACGTATTGTTTTGAAAATCGAGGGTGACTGCGTTGGTCGTTAACCAATCCATTCCTAGTATAGCCGGCGTTGTGAGATTTTTCACCACTAAACAAACCGCTTCAGTTGAGATCGAAGCAATGGTGATTGGCGCATAGATTTGTTTGGTAATGCGGTCACTCTTCTTGCCGGTCGCCCCCACAATGGAAATCCCCACCACCGGTAACGTCGGTATTTGTGGGTTTTGTGTTATAATTCTTTCCCACAATTCTTCTGATAAACACGAGGCTTCGCTCCCCGAGTCCAGCAATACGTCACACGCAATGCCGGCGACTGTCGCCGCGATCATGGGACACTGGAGTCGCGCAGGTAGGGGCCCCGATGACTCTTCCACCCACAGATCGTCGTGTGGCTTCGTGAAGATACTGTTCTCCTGTCGCTCTAATTGTTCCCGGGCTGGGACGGAAGCGACGCCGTCTCCGGCCCCCGACCGTTTCCCGCCGTCTGCTCAGCGGTGTCGGTGGCTAAATTTTCCTGTTCGACTATTATCGTGCGAGCGCGGTGCGGTTCTTTCGGTGCAGAGGAGCGCTGGTCCTGTCTCCAGTTTTGGGCTGAAGTACTTCCTTTGTTGTGCGCTGTATTGGCCGATCCCTGATTTTGGTACTGTCTGTTGTCAGTGTTTCGATTGCGGTAATCGGTGTTTGAATGTTGCGCCTCGGGCCTTGCTTGAGGCTGCCCCGAGCGCAGCGGCGCGCTGTCCTCGGCGTCAAGCCGCTCAAGGAGATCCATTATTTGAGGGATCGACTTGTTAGTTTGCCAAAGAAGGACTTTGACATCGCGGGTGAAATGATTAATTAACTCCTCCACTAGTACAGTCTCCAAAATTGGCACGTCTAAACTTTTGTTGACGCGACAAAAATGCGCGAAGTGGTCGGCGCGCGGCTTCCCTCGCGTGTGGGCGCCGGTATATATTTGCCGCTGGACTTCAGCTTGGACTCGGTGGTTCCAATAGTTTCCTAAAAATGCCTTGCGGAAATCCTCTAGTTCAAGAAAGTCATCCGGTGAGTATTGCTCCACTTGGCAGCTTGTCCCACAAGACAGCCTAAAGCGAGGTTTAGTTGATTCGCGGGCGGGATATGGATGGCTTCGAAGTTTCTTTCCAATGCCGCCAGGAAATCCACCGGGTGGATCCCACTCGTTGGGTCGGCAAACTTCACCGTGCCTTTGACCAAAGTTTCCCACGTTTGCATGGCGAAATAAAATTCGCCATGCTGCATAGCTGGTGGCTGTGGCGGAGGCGGCGGCTTCGGATGAGACAAGAGTGTTAAAGAGTAATTCATGGAGCGGACCGTCTCCTGGAGGACGGTTAATTCTTGCTGCATGGAGCTTATTTGGGCAAGGGTTGACTGCATCGCATATGCCGCTTCGGTAGCGCATTCTTCTCGGATGATTGGAGTCAGCTGCCGTCGCAAATCGTCAATTAGCGAATCGCGAAAAGTATTCAAAAGCGCGTCGATTTCTGGTGCTGCTTGGTCATTTGCTGCCGAATCCGCACTCGCCGCGAGGGCTGCAGCTGTCAGTAAGGCTTTGAAATTCTCGTGGTGCGACATCGCAACAAAGGAAGGAATGTAGCGGAACCGAAGGGATGAACCGCACTGGTCGGAATCGACAGCCCCCAAGACACGAACAAAGACAGAAAAAATGCAAGGACACTAAACAGAACCACATGCGTATAAGCAAAATGCAATGGGCGCCACTGCTTGGTAGCAGATGTGAAAAAACACAATCATAAAATAAAAAAATCCCGCTAACTGAGCAAAGACAAAAATCTCTGGGCGTGTAGAAAAAAAATTCAGCCCTTTAGTTGGGTGCCAATGTAATGAAATACCCAAATTCAAATGAATAGAAACACGGTTTAATTGAAACAGGGTAAACAAACAGAACCCATCGGTAGCTAGCCGTGGTTTGCAAAAAATTAGGAAATAAAACCGTTTAACAAAATAAGTAAATAACTAAAATAAACGAAATGACAATAAACTATTATAAAATATCACCCAGAGGGAGAGTGCCAAAAGAAACAAAGTTCAACGATACCGGAGCAACTAGAATCCTTTAAGCGTCGTTGCGTAAACGGCGAAAACTCGGCGAAGCGTCGGCGACGCGTGGAAGTCGAAACTCGACGAAGCGTCGGCGTAACGTGGAGGACGAAGCGTCGGCGTCGCGTGGAGGTCGAAACTCGACGAAACGTCGGCGTCGCGTGGAGGACGAAGCGTCGGCGTCGCGTGGAGGTCGAAACTTGACGAAGCGTCGGCGTCGCGTGGAGGACGAAAACTCCCTACTTTCTTGGCCGGAGACCAAACGCTATTCTTTCACCCACTCCTCACTGCGGTCAAGCACCCACTGCCTGCTGGCCTCTTGTTCTCCACCCCTTCACTGCCAGACGCACGGCCGTAAAAACTACCCGCACTGGCACTGCCCTCTGGTAGCTAAACTTATTCTTAAATAAAATATGAGCAAGTTTTTGGAACTTGCTCCAAAGAAACATAAACAAACAAAGAAAAAATATAATGAATTAAAACCTATAAGTTAAGAGGGTCGACCTGTTACACCCTGGCACAACGGCGTCCGTGTCACAACAGCGTCCCTGCCACAACGGCGTCCCTGCCACAACGGCGTCCCTGTCACAACGGCGTCCCAGCCACATCGGCGTCCCTGCCACAACGGCGTCCCTGTCACAACGGCGCCCCCTGCTGATTCGACGCATGCTTTTGTTTTCAGGACGCCGTCGTCGTGACTGCAGATGCAGAGGACGCCGTCGTCGCGACGCTGTCTGTCCCAGGGTAAGCTCCTCATCTGCGTTCTGATAAAACTTGTTCGACGTCTCCCGCGAAGGCTGGGGGGTGTGGGCGTCGCTCACAAGATGCATGTTCAAATTGAACGCGTTGAGAGACCTTCCTGCATGTTGCAAATGCCTGCCACATGCTTTCCGGTCTCGACTTGAATTGGAATTAGATTCTCCGGAAACCCTTGTTGGCACAATGGAGGGCAGCAGTCCTTATACAGTTTATTGCAAAGTGGAGTTATTTTTGCATTCATTTGCGAACGCCAAATCGGTTTATTCCTTGCCTAGACATTTAGTATCATTATAAGAGAATATAAAGCCAATTGACTTGTAATCGGGCTTTGGATCGACATTTGCGGTGCAGAACACCATCAAAACAATGTCGTGTCACCCGCCTGCTATTGCCTTGTCTCTTATCGCCGTCACAATCAGCCAATGGGTGGCCGAGTTTTCCGCCGATCGGTGTGGTGGGGATCTGCTTGCAGCACGCGACGCGTGCACTTGGCTCCTCCTTCCGCGGCTGAGCGCCTGGTAGCTCAGGCGCTATCCTTCGCTTTCCGACGGCGCCCCCGGCGTCGCATCACTTCCAATCTCAACTTCGCCAGCGTCCCTTGCTTGCCGCGAAACCTTCCTTGCCGATAATTCCCAGACCGGGTAGCGGTGACCACAGTCGCAACGGTGTCCCGTCTACGAGCGCGTTTTCTTGACGACGCTGTCCAAAACCATGGTCCAGTTCAAAGCGGCGTCCTCTGCTCTAACAATTTGCATTGAAGACAACAGTCTCTGGTCCCCACGTCGCCAGAGATTGCGGCATTAAACTTCACTCAAAACGTCACTTGCATTCCCATGGCGTTTGTTTTATTGTATTTTCATTGTCTCCAGATCATCGAGCGGGTGTCGGAACGCTGTACCACAAGTCCTGGATGACGCCGATAATTAGACGTCTATCATCGGATGTCGATTCCGTGGTGGCTTGCCCGGAGACATGAGAACGCCGTCGTGGAGACAGCAGGACGCCGTCGTGGAGACAGCAGGACGCCGTCGTGGAGACAGCAGGACGCCGTCGTGGAGACAGCAGGACGCCGTAGTGAAAACAGCAGGACGCCGTCGTGGAGACAGCAGGACGCCGTCGTGGAGGCTGGCAGGGAGACAGCAGGACGCCGTTGAGGAGACAGCAGGACGCCGTCGTGGAAGCAGCAGGACGCCGTCGTAGAGACAGCAGGACGCCGTCGTGGAGACAGCAGGACGCCGTCGTGGAGACAGCAGAACACCGTCGTGGAGACAGCAGGACGCCGTCGTGGAAACAGCAGGACGCCGTCGTGGAGACAGCAGGACTCCGTCGTGGAGACAGCAGGACGCCGTTGTGGAGGCTGGCAGTAAGACAGCAGGACGCGCCGTCATAGAGGCTGGCAGGGAGACAGGGGTGACTCCGTCGGTCTTGCCTATAGTCGACGTCGTGACGACTGGTTGGGACATGTGAAACAGAGAAGTATTTTCCATATAACGTCATTATACCGTTTTTATTAATAAGCAATGTACAGAAAATAAAAATTTAATTAAAAATATATCATGTTTTAATATTACCGCCCAACCACTCTCCTTGACTCCGCCTCCAGCCATCCTGGCACTGATCGCAGAGCGGCTATCTCGCCATGTGCTCGAGCACGTGGTCGAGCGGCCATCTTGCAACGTGCTGAGCACATGGTCGTGTCATTGCGTTGAAAAACGCATACCTCCTACGGGGTTATGATCTACTGATAAAACGTGAACATGCAAAAGTGCCAAAGCCGGTCAAACAACGGACTTCTTTACCGACACAAAAAAAAATTCGATTTAGAGTCGACCAAACAACGGACTTCTTTACCGACCCAAAAATTCGGCTGGGCTTCGGATGAATGTTAGGGTCGATAAGGAAGTCCGTTGTTTGGTTGACTCTAATCGGGTTTTTTTGAGTCGGTAAGGAAGTCCGTTGTTTGACCGGCTTTGGCACTTTTGCATGTTCACGTTTTATCAGTAGATCAGGACCCCGTAGGAGGTATGCGTTTTTCAACGCTATGACACGACCATGTGCTCAGCACGTTGCAAGATGGCCGCCCACCATGTGCTCGAGCACATGGCAACGCTAAAAAACATCTTAACATTATCGACTTAGCATCATACTACTTTATCAACCAAAATTTTGCGCTAGAGACAATGCTGTCTTACATTCTATCACTTCGATGCCTAAACTTAGGGAATTGTTTGAGGAATGTTTGGTACAGAGATAAAAATAAATCTTTTTCATCACAAATTTTATTTTATAAATAGAACAGGTAATTATAAATCTATTAACAACGATCATATGACGCCAGCTCCAGCCGACGTCTTCGTGCTGTCGCCGTGAGGTTTGGAGGAGAAGACGCCTCCACGGCGCCGGCGTCGGCGTCGGCGTCCATTGCGACGCTGTGCGCTCCACAGATCTCAGCATCGACGTCGGCGTCCGTCTGAAAGCAACGACAAGTGCTTGTGGCATGAGAACTATTTTTTGATATGGGGTCGGCGTTTCAACAAGGTCAGCTGCGAGAAGGTAACCACTAATATGGCAGGGACGCCGTTGTGGCAGGGACACCGTTGTGGCAGGGACGTCGTTGTGGCAGGGACGTCGTTGTGGCAGGGACGTCGTTGTGGCAGGGACACCGTTAAGCAGGGACGTCGTTGTGGCAGGGACACCGTTGTGGCAGGGACACCGTTGTGGCAGGGACGTCGTTGTGGCAGGGACGCCGTTGTGGCAGGGACGTCGTTGTGGCAGGGACACCGTTGTGGCAGGGACGTCGTTGTGGCAGGGACGCCATTATGGCAGGGACGTCGTTGTGGCAGGGACGCCATTGTGGCAGGGACGTCGTTGTGGCAGGGACGCCGTTGTGGCATGGACGCCGTTGTGACAGGGACGCCATTGTGGCAGGGACGCCGTGGTGGCAGGGACGCCGTTGTGGCAGGGACACCGTTGTGGCAGGGACGCCGTTGTGGCAGGGACGCCGTTGTAGCAGGGACGTCGTTGTGGCAGGGACACCGTTGTGGCAGGGACGCCGTTGTGGCAGGGACGCCGTTGTGGCAGGGACGTCGTTGTAGCAGAGACACCGTTGTGACAGGGACGCCGTTGTGGCAGGGACGTCGTTGTGGCAGGGACACCGTTAAGCAGGGACGCCGTTGTGGCAGGGACGCCGTTGTGGCAGGGACGCCGTTGTGGCAGGGACGCCGTTGTGGCAGGGACGCCGTTGTGACAGGGACGCCGTTGTGGCAGGGACGCCGTTGTGCCAGGGACGCCGTTGTGCCAGGGACGCCGTTGTGGCACGGACGCCGTTGTGCCAGGGACGCCGTTGTGGCAGGGACGCTGTTGTGGCAGGGACGCCGTTGTGGCAGGGACGCCGTTGTGGCAGGGACGCCGTTGTGGTAGGGACGCCGTTGTGGCAGGGACGCCGTTGTGGCAGGGACGCCGTTCTGGCAGAGACGCCTTTGTTGCAGGGACGCCGTTGTGCCAGGGACGCCGTTGTGGTAGGGACGCCGTTCTGCCAGGGACGCCGTTGTGCTATGGACGCCGTTTGACAGGGACGCCGTTGTGCCAGGGATGCACCGTTGTGCCAGGGACGCCGTTGTGGCAGGGACGCCGTTGTGGCAGGAACGCCGTTGTGGCAGGGACGCCTTTGTGACAGGGTACGCCGTTGTGGCAGGGACGCCATTGTGGTAGGGACGCCGTTGTGCCAGGGATGCCGTTGTGGTAGGGACGCCGTTGTGGCAGGGACGCCGTTGTGCCAGGGACGCCGTTGTGGCAGGGACGTCGTTTTGGCAGGGACGCCGTTTGACAGGGATGCCTTTGTGGGGACGCCGTTTCGGCAGGGACGCCGTTTGACAGGGACGTCGTTGTGCCAGGGACGCCGTTTTGGCGGTGCAAAGGGTAGTCAATTCTGCAAGGTGATACCATAGAATAAGGAGTTATTCTTTGGTAATATCGTAACAAACTGGGAAATCTCGTTGCCCGTACTGAAGCCCCTGAACATTCGGGGTTCGTATCCCCGTTTGGACATACATTTTTGCTTGGGAAGTCGTTTGGAGTGGTTTGGAATATATCTGTTGTACACAATCCACACTTTTGTTGTTCATTAAGGTTTAAATTATTAATTAGCGTAACGAGCGTAGCGAGTGAAGCGAAATCTTCAATTACACTTTACTGCTGAAAAAATCCGGACTTTTTGTTTGTTTGTTTGTTTGTTTTTTTTTGCGTTTTTTTGTGTGTTTGTTCGCGCTCTACAGGTCAAACGCCAAAACGGATTTTTGTTGAAAATTTCTGTGAACTTTCGTTTTCTCTGAACTTAGATCTGCCACGTTTTTGAAGCAAATCGGACGAGTAAATTTTATGTTACAAAGTTCTTACGAAAATTTTCAGTTTTTCTAAAACATGGTTTGCACTCTGGAGGCCATGAATTCGAAAATGATTTGACGAAACTTTCTAGATAAGTTGACCCTCATGATTCAATGTTTGTGTACAAATTTTACTATTGTATGTTAAGCACTTTTCTTGAAAATGGCCTTTTATGTCACTTTTGAAGCGTTTTTGCAGTTTTTTGCAACCAAAGCAACTTTATCTTCAACCGATTTTAACAAAATTTACTCTGTGCATTATAAATCGTAAAAAGAAGATACTGTGTTAATTTCAAGCAAATAAATTTAACAGTTTTCCTTTAATCGATTCTTACGTTTTGAAACATTCAAATAATTGATTGAGAAAGCTGCTTAATTAACGCCGAACATTTTAAATTGATTATAGAAGTCTCTAGGGTATGCGCACACACAACATAACCGCGTAGAAGGTGAGCTTAAATATTGCTCATCCACAACACGATTATATGAGTGTTCGCATATGGCCTTAATATTTATTATTAATAATACTATCAAGTTGTTCATAATCATATGCCTCTCATAACTGTCAGATTATTTCTACGCTGCAACGAAAAAAAAAGAAAATTTACTCTGTTTTTTTTCATTTCAATTAATACAAATAAAAGGTGCTGCCATAATATTCCGAAGTGGATAGGCATTGTCACTGTCTCAGATCCCAATCTTATCCCGAGGTCCGCATGTCCTTAGCTCCATCGCCGCCGTCTCGACGACACTACCCCCGTCAGGCCCAGCGTTGAAGAGGGTAGTCACGGCGCCAGCGAAGAGACCCCCGCCCCCGCCCCCGCCACCGCACCCCCTGAGCACCCCACCGCGGCCGAAGACCGGTCGAGTCACAACACAGCACTAGCAGCGTCTTCCGTAGACAGTTATTCCGTCTCCAACCGGCGAGACGAGCAGTGCGTTGCTTCGCGTGCGACAAGCGTCCAGGAGCGCGTTCACAGGCTTAGAGCACGTGCGTTTCGGCACGGCGAAATGTTCGCACGATTGGCGACAAGAGTCACAAGAGCAAGGGACAGCTATTAGTGTCGCGAAATTGTTTGTCTTGTGTTGTGTAGTGTTGGACTTTGCGATGGTGAAATTGTGGAGTGTTGTGACGATGTTGGCGTTGATGACTACAGTGGGAGGTAAGCAACTTGATGTTAACAAATGTTACCAATAATAACTACAATCCTAAATTTAGGGGTTGAATCTATTTGAAACTATGATGGTGAGATGTCTCTGATGTCTCTGACTATGTCTCTGAAAGCTTGGCAATAAAACAAGATTTTCGATCATATAGCTGCAATTTAGCAGTGGAAAAGAGCGTTTCCATCTCTTTGATCCATACATGAGAAGCCGCGATTTTATATATTTATTGTAAATCGCTGTATTAATAATTCATACGGCCAGTGAATTTGGCCTTAGTGTTGTATAGATTCCACCGAATATCAGAGAAGGACGGTTCACGATAAGAGCTCGTCATCGGGTTGAAGTTCATCTTAGTAAAATAATCTGTCGTTTTGCAATTCACACTAATTGGCGTTAATTTCCGGCTCAACTAATAAAAAACATAGTCTGTAATCAATATCGGTTTCTTATTTTTAATTTGTATTTCCAATCATTCTTCGTGTCGAACAAAATCCACTGATCGAGAAAATTGAAAGTTTCGCTATAATTTTATGATTAACTATTCCCAGCCTCTTATAAGTATAAACAGAATCTACAAAAGCCACGTTCTCTGCATTGAAATGCATTAAAAACTTTCGATTTGGTTTACAACAATTGCTCGGCGTGCCTATAAAATCAACAACATGTCTGAATCGAGTCCAAATAGACACGTTTAGGTGTGGAAAAATGCACTTAATGACTTTATGTATAGGCGGTATACATGTAATCTATACATGCCGCTAGATAATCCAATAAAAATGATCCACTCCGGGGCTCGAATCCTCGAGCTGAAGTACATTTCTGCATGGATATACAAGTACCTTAATATTGTATAGGTATGAAAACACCTTGATAGCGCCAATAGCTATAAAAATACGAATGGTATGATGCAATAAATGCATTCTGATTTGCATGCTGTACCTACTGCAAGTTTCGACCCTGCAAGCAATGATGCGACCCTGTGTATCCTGCCTTTCAGTCGCCGGAGTCCTGAGTCTGGTCCACGACAACGCTCTGCCCGATGACACCGACCCTGCACGGTGTGACCGGGTCGTTGAGGACGTTGCCAGGACCGACAGGGACACGGTCATCCAGGACCCACCTCGGCTCACCGGCAAGTGGGTCTCCGAAGGGTAAGCAGCCAACAGAGTGCACAAACGAACGATGCTCGGAATTTGCAGCATTACTTTGTAGAGTCATCAAGAGTCCATGTACACCATCTCATACACTAGCAAAATAGCCGCTAAATTATACCACGAGATCAGTGTCCGCAAGTATTGAAACTTTTGTCATTGATGATAGGATGAGTTGATAAGGGAAGGCCTGGCCTGGCCTGCACTGGCCTAAATCCTATCCGCAAATGACCAAGGCGATCAGTCTTAATTAAGTCAAATACACAATTGCCTGCACCAATTAGTACGCGAGGAATGCGAAGCGAGTGCGATTTAAGGGCAATTCAGGACAAGGAACTATATAATTGTATATAAGGAATCTGTAAATTGGAACGTGTTTGTCGCTTTTGGATTGTCGACGCAGAAACCAGACTTTTAAAACGATTGAGGAAATAATGGTGTTTGGTCTGCGAGAATAAAATGCATGGGCACGATGTATGTATCGTCCACATAGCATGCTGTGCACTAAATCGTCGAACGTTTCCGAGTGTTTGGGTCTAAATGTAGCGTCGCGACGCCGGCACGACGCTCGGTAACTCAGCGGCTGTCGGCGTCGGCGTCGACAGCGTGCGATGCAATGAGACGCTAGCTTCGACATGTTCGAGCGGCTGCAAGTTGCAAATAGCTGGCCGATGGTTTGTCACCTCATCGGTTATTTGGGCGAGGCATGGAGCTTGACAGTGTGTCTCAGAGACGATGAAAGGGAATGCAACTAGTTTGGCATTTCGGTCCGAGCTGTTGTGCTAATGGACATGTTATACACTCAACAAAAGCGCGATCATAGGCCATTACTTCTATTTTTATTTTGGTATTCGTTTGAACAGCTTCTGGGATCAGTGCCCGTATACGTGAGAATCAATTAGATGTTTTCCAACTGAAAGAATTGCTGGGCTGAAAATAAATTGTTTGTCCATAAAAGTTTAAGTTAGCTGCAAAAGATAGTCTTAACTCACCGGACCAAGAATAATTCCATAAATTGACCACTATTTTACAAGATCGACTCGCAAATCCCACTCAAAGCTGACCACACCGATTGACCTTTCAGTTTTCGCCTGCATCCACCAGTTCCAGCGAAAGCCTCTCAAAATCAATTCGACGAACAGAAATCGGCAGAAATCTATTCAAATAATCTCTCTGCTGTCAATCGTATATAGCGGCGGATTGTTGATGCACGCGGACAGAGACATGGCCACGGCGGCTTGCGTTGAATAATATATCTTGCATGCCGCGAGACGGACAACGAATCCGAAGATAAAACATTGCACGGGTGACACATTCTTATGCTGATTGCCGACGGTTGCCCCGAAACCGCGCAGCTTCAGTTTAATGGGCAGCGCCGCCGAATCAGAGCTCGAAAACCGCGCACATACACGCCATGGGCTTCTGCCAAAAGGTCGCAAAGAAATCTGTATCGCTGATCATAACTAATGAGTGGAAACATGCCACCGGTTTTAGCTGCAAGCTAGTGATTGATGACTGACAGTTCGAAATAAGCAATTTAATAATTCCACACAGCGAAAAGGTCGTGGTTTAATGTCTTTCCAATACGCAAGAGAAATATTAATTGTTTTGTTCTTGGTGTAAACTCCGAAAATTCAGGATTCTGTTGCAAGTGCTCACTTTCAAAATCAATTCGTGTCATGCGGAATTTCGACTAAGAAAAGTCGAAAACACGCAAGTTTGGCGTGGACGGATTTCGAAGATGACAGAATTTAGAGCTGCCCTTTGAAAGTCATTTCATTGTTGCTGTACGTGGCGTTGTGTATAGTGAGGGATGGATCGGCCAGTGCTACGCAGCCATTGTACGGGACAGCCGAGAGATAATAATGAAATGCAACGAATAATAAAGCAGCGAGGCACCGGCAGTATAACTGCCAGCCAGTCAGCCTGCCAGCCAGCCTGCCGAGTAGTCCAGTCTGCATTGAAGGCAAGACTTTAGACCACAAAAAGCAGTTCGGGAATTTCTCTTGGAAACGTCAAAGCGAAGAAAACCAACAAGATAAATGGCATTCGAGACTTTTTTTGTATCTGATTCTTAGCTCGATTATTTTATGGCCATTTGTTTATGGCCAACGTTGAAGTTAACTGGCTCCGTCTCGTTGAAGCGATATAGAGAGCAATTAACATTCACGTTGTCAACTGCGGCGAAGATATAAATGCACTTCGATTCCGACGTTTTTATTTCTTGCTCTACTTTACGAAGTTTTGCTTTTGGAAACATTGACTTCGAATTTTTAACGCGATAGATTAAAAAAATGTATCGCCGAAAATATCCGAATTTCAAACCTTCTCAAAACAGAGAATATCATCTGTTCGACATGGGTCGAGCACTGGCTGACATTTCTAGGAGGGGTAAGATTTTGCAGTGTGGCTTTCTAGTCGCTATCCATATCAAGCACAGCACCACTGTGGCGAAATTAAGTACAAGGGTAGTCCACATGGTTCCGAGTCCAATGGTGCTCGAAAAGTGACTTCCACAATTCGTAACTCGGCCCCGATTCAGCACGGTTAGACAAAGGTACAGGTGGCTGAAGCCATTAGCTTGACAGGGGGTTGGATTTACAGTTCGTGTCCCGGTCGGGTCTAACGTATACACGGGGCTTTTGTTGCTGCCTCGTGGCTCGTCGTACTCAGGGGGTGGTCGGTATGTTTCGGGCACGACCCGCATCCACTTAAAACTGACCATTCTTTGCACTTTTCACCTTTTGGGAGCGAAGAGTTTTCGGAGCGGAAATGTGACTCGGGGATTTCAGCTTTGTTTTAGTGTTGCAAGTGTACCAATATCATTGTCAAACACCCGTTTTTCACTAATTATTGTACACCAAATTAAAATTCACTGCCAATCAATTGTAATTAAACAAGAAGAAGAATAAGGTAACCAACCAGGTTTGAATTATACTGGAATAAATCATCTATGATACCACTTATTCTCACATGGTAACTTCAGCAAAGATATATCTGTGTGAGAAACCTGTTATTGCACTGGCTTTTTGACTGCTAGAATTTCTAAATGCGCTTATTGTTCACTTGTTAGAAACATTTCCCATTCGCCACGCACCAGATAATAAAGAAAGGACCCAAAATTCGAACGTGAAACTGACACAATCGATGTGCAACGTTTTGCCTGCACAGTACTTCCTTTCCACAACCCTGTGAATTTCACTCGGATGGCAGATTGTGTTGATATTGGGTCTTTTCAATTGGGCCACGGACCTGCTGTCCCATCGCTTTCAAAGAAGACAATCGAAGAGGACTTGACCGTCGCAAAGAATTCGTCCAGCCGTATGTCAGTTGGTGTCAGTCAGCCCATTATTGAGTTAAGCGATTATCTCCCTCAATAGGGTTTCAGCCCTGAGAGTACAGGTTTTATGACTAACGATTATCATTAGCAAAAGCGTGAAAGGTATTTTGTGGAGTAAGTAGTTTTCGGAAACGCTGTGTGTGTTATAGTTAGTTAGAGAGACAGCTGACAGCTGACAGCTGAGAAGAGTGACAAAGTTCCGAGATCTGAACACTTACAACAGTTTTCACATTGTGACACATGAAATGATTCAAATAAATACGTCGTCGCCATCAAAAACTAAAATCTAATATAAAACTGAAACCACGAGTCTTTTTGGAAGCAAAAAAATCTCGGCAAACGCTCGGCGGTAATTTGGCTAGCACGGTGTATGTTTTTTCACCCCTCGTTAATATTTCGCAGGCTGCTGCATTGGCAAGCATGTTCAGACAGATGCTGCACCCGCAAGGATGCTGTGATCTCGTGACAAGGATGGTGATGATTAGCAAAGTACCCTCAACCCCATAGCCGCGCATGGCCTGTGCCAGACGAGATCAGAAACTAGAGACAGTGAGACACAATATGACAGCATGGGACACTTGACAACGAAATTCAGTTATGATAGTCATCTGGCATTGATTTCGAACGCGACATTGCACCAGATTTTATGTTGTTTAAATCAAAAATTTGTTCACTTTTCAAGTGCGTTTGTAAGAAAGCAAGTTTGTAAGAAAGCGGAACACGATGTGTTCCGCAAATGCATGTGTAATTGATTACTTTTTACGAGAAAATCTGTACTAGTCCAGTCGAGATGTTCAGTTTTTTGCTTTTCGCATTTATATAACAAAAAAGAGCTAATGCATTTATTTTGTTAGCTTTCAATTTCGGAGCATCCCTATTTCCGAACAGAGCAACAGCGACCAGGGGCGTGCCGTCCATGGAATCAAGGGAATCATTGATTCCCCTCGAATTCCCAATAAATAAATTTAAAAATATTTTTTTTTAACACCGAAATACATTCTTATTCTTACATTCATATTCTACATTCAAATCTACTTTTAAAATAAACGTCGATATAATTATTGAATTGATGTGAATTCAAGTCGGAACTCGGCGCAAAACATCCCTCGGCAGAGAATGCGCGTAACGCAACCCGCATCGCTCGACTGTAGCTCGTCCAAGGGAATCACTTCTTTGAAATGCTTCTCCCGTCCCGTGCTCTTGGCTGTGCAGCGTGCTAGCAGCCAGTCGCTGCAGCGAGCCGGCCGCGCGGCAAGCGTCGCCGGCGAGCACGGCGGGCCAATAAAAGCCCAAAATATGCGCGTGCAGAGCACAGGCGAGGCTTTTAGGTCCACAATATTGTTCGTTACTCTTCTAGAGCCAATACCGTGTTAACCTTTTGGTGCATTTTGCCCATTATAGCAGCATATATCGAGTTTTAAGCTGAGGGGAATCACTTCTCAAGATTGCTTCCCATGAGATGTGCGACAAGCACTGGGTCTGAGTCAGCCTGCCGAACGATGGCCGGTAACAGCCGAACTTTTACCGCCTGTCTACCATGTAGCAAGGGACAACCAATGACATTCAATCGGTAGTAATTCAGCAGTCAGAAGCAATTAATAATGAGGCAGTGAAAAAGATCCGATCGATCATCGAAAGATTCACTAACGTCATGTATCATTTTGGGGCTTATCAGTAGGATTTCATGATGAGGATTGAGGAAGAGGAGGCTAATTTTTTACCCGATTGATTCCCCTATTGATTTTTCCACGGCACGCCACTGACAGCGACCCTAACAAGACTGGAAAGTGATGGCAGAAATATGAGAACCTTGTTAATGATGAAAAAACCGAAGAGAAGAGATGCATTTTTGCTTTGTGCACGTGGAAAAAAAACAGGTCTGGTGTTTGCCCAGAATGTCGAGTGATTCCGGCGAAAAGTGCAGGGTGAGCTTACACCCGATACGTGACTGTTTGACAGAAAGCAGAGTTTTGGCGGAGATTTGGCGGAAATTTGCTCCCAGCCTGTCTTGTCAAATCTTAGCGAAGAACTCGGGCAAAAGACGCTGAACGTAGCGAGATCCAATTTCAAGGTAAAGCAACTCCTCTTCAGTCGACTACGAATACATCTTTTTGAGTTTCAGACATGCTACACTGATGTATCAGTTTCACGTTTATTTATACTCGTTCATTTTAGGCGCAAGGGCATGAACAATATCACTATTTATACTTAGCTATACATTCATTATGCGTGTGAGCAAGAAAGAGTCCCGAAGTCTGTCAATGATCAGAATCCTTGGGTGTTCCAGTGAAGCAAAAAAATCCCAGTAAAAATCTTTCGGTGGTTAAAACATAAAATAAGATAATCACAAAAAAAAATAACTTGGAAGAGTCGCGGTCTTGAAAAGTGACAGCTCTTACATATACTTCCTCTTCAAACATTCTCAGCTCGTTTATCCTGTCTCCTTAGCGAACTGCAAGGCATGTAACCGAGATGTCATCTGCAGCTTGCGGCTCCATATGACAGCATCCTCGAAAAAATGTCCCCCCTTCTCGGATTCAAGTGTCCCACCCCCCACCCCAGAGCAGATGACAATGAGACAACATTCTACATCACTGACTACTCAACCACAGCACGAAGTATTCAGCAAGCAAGACGCATAATCTTGGCAAGATTTCAATTGAAATTCAGAAGGAAATCGAAGGAAAATCGAAGCGTTGCTGTATGGGTTAAAATTTATACGCATAGGTTGTTTTCTGTTGTCAAGAAATATCACCACTTGCTATCAAACCATGCAAGTTATTGTCGAAATACTTGGCTATTATCGAAGGACAAGCATGAACAAATTGCTTCCAGAAAATAGAAGAAAGCGTTATATTGTAGAAACAGTAGACCAGTAGATTTGTCGAAAGCAACTCTGAAATCAGCTGAAACAAGCAATTTTCAAGTCAAGAAAACCTAAATTTATAGCAACGGCACAATTTAAACACCTCCGATATACCGAGCCGAAAGTCACGTAGTGTTTAAGTAAACGCTCTGAATTTAGACACGAACTTGGTGGCTGCAGGGTGGTGATTTCCATGCGGTCCAGACACACCAATGTCCACATCGAACCCTGTACATACAACTCCGAACGTTCGCAGCCCTCATGTCATTAGAACATGTGAAGTGTGGCTGTCAAAAGCATGCCGATCCGCGCGTTGCTAGCTCAAAGTCGCACAATAAGGAGGCCAACACAATACCTGTCAGCAAAACCAAATATTGAATCTCAAGTGACGACATTATCGATCAACTGAGCGAGTGCATTCGGCGACGAACTGCGTAGCATGCATGTCTGAATCGGACCCTACAAAACTACAATTTTGGACTAAGCGTTGCAAGAATGATAGCACAGTTCTGTGTACAATCTATTTTTTGTCATAAACAGTGTTACCTGAGCATATTTTTCTCTTTGTGGATAGCTATTTGCTTCTATTCTTTATTACAACCCAAAGCCGGACACATGTGGATCTTTCCAATTGGTGGCGCCTTATGTTGGGATAATTAATTACATGCATGTGTCCATACTGGCATTCAGTGGCTTGAAACGAGGTAAACACAGTCATTGCTGTCATAGCGAGACATCATTGGCATGCATGATGTTGTCGATGATGAGGTGTCAAGCGCGTTTCATTCGAATTTATGTAAATGTTTGTTTTAATACGCGGCGGATTGTGGTGAGTTGGCATCATCACACAAGGGCCATGTTTGTCTTTCCGTTGTCTCCGAGACATCGGGGCAAACAATAGGCCGATGTTTGCACAATGGATTTGACGCATTTACTATTCTAATATTTGTCACCACATTGTGTCTCGCTTTATGCGCGTCGATTGTCGACGAACGATTTCTCGATCGAGCCTATCATGTTTAAAATAACACTATATAAAGAAATACTACACCGAATCATGCTCATTGAAAACTGAATGGTTTCCAAAAATATCTTCAACAATTAGCCGATTGAGTCTAAATTTGTGTTACCGGAAAAGAATTCACGGTTCCATGTCCGTATTCAAAGAATCAAGAAAAGTTCCTTATGGTGGCGAAGCTATATTGCTGGTAAAATCTTCCACCAAGTAATTTCTTTAATTTTATCTATAATGTGTGCAGTACTTATGTATACATAAGTTTGATGCTGTCCCTGAATGCCACAAATCTCGTGTGAACGGTGTGGGAACGCGTCGCAATGTGTGGTGCACGGTGCACGTTGCTGCACGGTGCACGTTGCTGCACGGTGCACGTTGCTGCACGGTGCACGTTGCTGCACGGTGCACGTTGCACGGCGAATACACGTCGAGGACGGATCGGTTAGCGTGCACCATCTAAATGTGAATTGGCTTGCGCTCTGGTTGCGAGCAGACCACAGAAGTCGACGCCATCATAACAAACAGTGGGAACAGTGGAAACAGTGGGATGCGAGATTTATATACAAATGCCAGCTGGCAGGAGAACGCACTTTTATGGGCACAACGAATGAAAAGTCCACTATATTTCCTCGGTGCGACTTACTAGCTGACAATCCGTCAGCTTTCTTCGTTAATAACGATGCAGAGGCCAAAAGAAAACTCACAGATAGACATTAATATTCACGATGCCTTCATTTGTTATACATTTCAAGTGATCCAATCCTCTAAAGTCTGTAAAACATTTTGCTGAGTGGCAACTCCTCCAATACAGACTTTAGAGTATTGGATCACTTGAAATGTATAACAGATACAGCGTTCCCTCCCTTATTAGTCATCAGTTATAACCGAATAAATTAATTTCATACTCCCAAAAGAGCGAAACACCGCTAATGAATAACAGTTTATCATAACAACCAATATTTTAGCCTCATGTTTCCTTATTTCCACAGGGAAATCATGTGTAAGTAAATATAATTAAAAACTAATGTGTCAATAAAACCTCGATAAAGTCCCTGCTCGTGACTGTACGCCCGCGAATAAAACGTCGGCCATAAAATGTGACGCATTAGCGGTGAAATAAACGTTTGACTAGCAGAAGCCAGAGCTGCAGATCTGTCAGTTATCTCCGCATCCCGTTGTCCGCTTACCCTGGCCCTGGTCCAGGATCCTGTGCATGATGCTGCGAGCACGCGGCGCCCGTTTCGCGATCAGAGGCGACGCTATCACCGGATGCTGCTGCCGTTGCCCGTTGATACCCGGCTAATGCAAGGCGAGCTGCTTGCGCTCTTTGATGATTTAACCAGCATCCTTCACGTGGATTCGACAGGGCTTGTTAATGGACGCGATTGATAGCTTAGTATTGGTCGGAAGAAAGTGTATACGAAAAAAAAATAGCTTGCTGTGATTTCGGAATGTTGGCAAGCATGCAGATAAAATTTAGAAGTGAATTTGTTGGGAATCTCTGAAGTGCAAGACTTATTTCGTTCACAGAATGCTCAGAATGAAATAAATAAATTCGTACAGTGCTTTCTCTGGTAAGAAGTGAACTGGGCAACCAGCTCAACTGAGCAATGCATACGATTGGAAAGAAATCGAAACGAATTATGAACGATAAATGATATATGGCCGATATTTGCTATCGTAATATGTTCTTTTCGTGCCTTCCGAGCGCACAGGATGTAAACCAAGTCGTAAACCGAAGTATTTTCCAACCACAGTTTACAACAAGAACATGGGCGGAAGAAAAAAACTCGACGAATTTTCTCGGCGACCCCCCAATGTTTTGGTTAAGAGCCACAAAGAAGTTTGTTACCCACCGCACACACAAACAAATTGTTACCCATCTTCAGAATAAATATCGAGACGCTCGCTTTCCATCAATCTCGACATTTACGACCTGGGTCGAAAGAAAAGGGCCGAATATGGGAACTCTAAAAAATTGGAGTTTATATTATAGTTTTGTGACTTTTTGGAATAACAATCCAGCTCCAACCGCAGTAAAGCACCATTGTAGTAAAATACGTTCATATTAGGACAGCTCTCACATTTTCCTCTTACTCTTGACAAAAATAACCAATTTTTTCCATAATTCAATTGATAGGAGTGTTTTGCGCATTTGTTAATTTCTTGGAAACATTTAATGTGTGATTTAGATGGAAAACTGGACTTTTTCCTCTTAGAACGAAACGGGCCTAAAACAGTTAGACGATAACAACTAATACAATTTCAAACCCTCACAGCTAAAGCTTTGAAAATCATAATAGCCTATACACACGACGCGTTCCCAACGCGCGGATCGGATCCGTCGCCCCTAACCCGCCTCCTAACCCGTCGTGTGAATGGCAAACGCGTCGCGTTGAGAGCGCGTCCGGCCGATAGAGCTCGGTCCTAAACTCACGCTTGCAACCCGTCGTGCTGACCAATGACGATGCAGCTTTCAATACTGCCCAATAAGATCGCCCGTTATTTCGCGCACTTTGCTACATCGTTTCTCGCTTCTCCGAACAAATAACCTATAATTTATATTATTTTACTATTTAATTAATTATGTTTCCACTCGTGTCAATAACAAAATAGCAAAAACTGCGCATCCTAAAATCCTCTAAAATTTTATCCTCACTTATAATAGCCCAGCAAGCAGAAAAGTAAAATATCCATTGGCCAAAAAGCCAAGCGACACGGCACAAATTTTGTCTACAATGATATTCTGGAGTTACGACACGGAGATGATATTGAAAGATTTAAAAAATAAAAATAATGAATCCCTCTGATTCATTGGTAATCATTGGGAAGTCACAATTCCTTTCCTTAAATTTGCGTTTCTCTCCCGTCAAGTATTGACAGTGACAGTTGTGACAGAAAAGTTTGAGCATTGGATGCGAGAGGATTCGTCGTGTGTGAATAGCAAACGCGTGACCTTCGAGGGCCACGCTTTAAACCCGCGCGCCCTCAACGCGGGCAGAAAGCGCCGTGTGTACAGGCTATAACACTTGTATGGAATAGAGAAAATATTTCGAAAGAAAACACTGTTATGTCACTGAACTGCCCCTTGTAATTCCTGTGTAGTAATTACATAGGAATATCAGAACATTTCCAGAAAAGAAGGTATGATATCTTTTAGAATATACGGAAAAGTGTTTGTGGTTATAAAGTGAACATTTCTACGCAACCCTCAACATATGAAAATCATGGCTGAAGCCGTGAAAATGGCACAGCCCTGCCACTATAATAAAACAACCAAGTTGTTCTGTAACACCCCTCTAACTGTGCCTCCCTCTCTGCCCGCCATTGCGCAGCTGCGAGACGCGCGCAGGCCCCGAGTTTCTGCTGCGCAGCTACACGTTCCTGCGCAACAACACGTTCCGGCTGCTGCAGTTCGTGTACCGCGACGAGTCTTGCACGACGCCAGTGTACACGCTGTCCGCGCGCGGCCGTTACACGATCAAGGGTCGCTCGTGGATCACCCCCGGCGCCACCGAGGCGGACTACGTGCTCACGAGGGTGACAGTCACCGCGCACAGTGCAGACGTCGCTGAAGATCTCTCCAACAGGTAGCGGCAAGGGCTAGGAGGGTGGCTTTGTAGGGAATTACAGGACACGCTGGTGTCAGCAAGTGGAAGGAAATTACAGGAACTCTCTAGTGCAAAAGTGGAAAAGGGCCACTCCAACAGGTAGAGAAAGCTAGCTGCAGGGCACTCCGGAAGGAAATTAGGGACAGGATGTAGGGACAGGATGTGCGCGTCTCGCAGCAGGTAGGCTGCTATGAGGGTGGACTCGTAGGAAAATACAGGACAGGGTCAGCAAGTGGAAGGAAACCGCAGGAATTGTATAGCGCATACGTGAACAAGGACTAATCCAATAGGTATAACTCAGGCTGCAGGGCACTCTAGAGGGAAATTCGGGACAGGATGTATGAGTGCAGGCAGCTAGGAAGGTGGCTCCATACGAAATTACATGACACAGCGACGTCAGAAAGTGAATGGCCAACTCAGAAGTGCAGGAACTATAGCGCAGGCGTGGACACGGGCTTCAAACAGCTAGGCGGGGAAATGGCAGGAAAATGCATGGGTAGTGAGAAAAATTGAAGCCTATTGTTATGGCGACTCCAGGCTAAACTTCGTAGGGCACTCTGGAGTTAATTAAGGGAAGGAGAGGACTCCGAAGGAAGGTGCGCGCCAGGAAATATAGGAAATGGGAGAACAGTTACAGGAACTAGAAGGCAAGTGCAAGGCAGGAGAGAGAAGTTAGCGGGCTTCGAAAGGAAATGCAGGATAAGAAGTGAAGAGTTAGGAGGGCGATACGATTGTCAGAGCCTCACACCGCAGATGTGTAGAAGACCTATTCAACAGGCTCAAAGGGACAATGAATGACAGCATATAGAGCAGATTGGGCACTTCAAACTTCAAAGGACATTTTAAGGACATGAGATGATGGGGGACGATTCAAGTGCAAGGAAAATACTGCGAGTGCAGGCACTACTCCAAGTCCACGGGAATTAAAATGATTTCCTAAGACATATTCGACTGCTACGAATATGTGGTTGTCAATACCATCTTTACCTGCTAAAGTGGAACGTCACAACCTCCTACCTGATGGTACCTAACCCTCTGGGGACATTTAAAAGTAGTGGACATGAGAGATGTACTGTAGACTCGAACTTGTACATCACATTTTGTTTTCATCAATCAGAATAACTGATATTAAAACCCCTAAACGAATGCTAACGTTACGTTCGTGGCCTCAGGGTGAACGCGACCTGCCCGGGTCAGGTGCGCCGGCGCTGGCGACCCTACAAGGAGTACGTCGTGCTCAGCCTCCCCGAAGAAGTGCACCCCGGCAACAACCAACCCCCAGCCGCCGCCTCCGCCGCCTCCGCCAGCAACAACTACCAGCGCCGGAACGCAGTGTCCTACGGCTCACGTGAGTTACCTGCGGCTCGAAAACACCGACTGTAGTCAGCTTTGACGGCTGGCTAATTTATTATTTTGGTGGCAAGAAAGATAGCTTACATCATTAGATAGATGAGGTATAGTAGTGACCTACTAATTAAACATGAATGTCGTGTTTCCTATCATGGCGATATTTTGATAATTATGCAGACTATTTCAGAGTGATATTCATTATTTACCATCATGAGAAAATGCAAAGCAATGAAAACTAAGGATGCCCCATGTTTTATCTAAAAACATGTAAGATATCAATCAAGTTGTGACAATGAGAAATGGTCTCCATGGACAAACCGCCATCTAATTTGTGATTTTATACCTCAATTTACAGTGTTAATAGTTAATTCTAGTTTATTAAGTCTCGCAGTTGCTGCCTCAACACCAAGTGTTCACTGACATTTAACTGCTTCAGATCGCAACGATCTCGACCGAATGATGGCGACCGAGGACATCGACTGCCTGTCTGCACTGCACGCTGTGTTTCACGAGCTTCAGCTGCTGAGGATTCAACGGCGTCCGCCCGGTCATCCAGATGACAGACACCCTCGGCATGAACTTCTACTGGGTGACATACATTCGCGGATGGAGCTACGGAGTTCGTATCGCCCGACAGCCTTCCAAACGCCGCTGCTCAAAGCTGACCAGGTAGGAAACGGGGAGAAGGCTAGCTCGGGTTGGATTGGGGGACAGCAGGGTCATATGTACATGACGTCAGATGGAGGGAATATTCCTGTGTTTGTACTGGTTATGGTAAAGCGTGGAGCGATATCTGAAGCAAAATCAGCGCGACTATCTCCTCATCTTAGAAGTTTGGAGAACAGTAAAATGTGATTGTGATGAAAACATATTTGTCTGGGAGATATTAAACAACTATGAAATATCCTCTATAAATTTTATCAGCTTTAGGAAGTTTATCAAAACACCAAACAAAAGTCAGATAAAATAACAAGTTTTCCTTCAGGCCACAAAGTGATAACTTCATAATCTCCAGCAATATTTTTGTTTGATCAAAAGAATTCCTTTGATCTTTTAAAAAGTTACCCACCATTTCTGTGACATTTCAGTATGTCAAGATAAGATTACATGAAATAATGTTTGGTTTTTAGATTAGTGAGAGTATGGGTCATAACTCACGGGCAGCTAGCTCAAAGTGACATGTTGGGGGCAATAAAGCAGGATGGTTCTCCATGGCATAACTGGTGCCTCGGTTGCCGGTTGGATCCCTGAATATAAATCAGTGCCGGGTGAGTGCTGGGTCGTGGAATCCATGCTGTGCGCTCTCTGCCACTCGTTGAACATTGTCACTCCTCAGTCATTGTGCAGCTGCAAAGGGAAATACATTGTCTTGAGGCGATCTGACTGCAGAGCGTGGGTAGTTTGGGGGTGACAAACAAGCAATGAAACTGATACATAAAAATAAATTGGGTAATAAAGAGAGGAGACATCTTTTTTTGTTTAAAATTCGTTGAAGCCATAAGGAGACATTATGAATAGGTGTGGAGTATTTTAAGAAAATGTAAGACTAGAAGACAATCACACTGAAGGACTTAGGAAATCCTGAAGTTGAACTCTTGTACCAATATCAATTCTAAAGTAAGAAAAACCATTTTCCAGTGAATGGATCCTTCCTTGACTACCTAAAAACAAAAAACTCAAGACAGTTAAAACTAAATCTACAGAGCATTTTTTTTGTTGTTGAATTCTTGAACATTTGGTTGAGAATCTTTCAAGTTATGTGCACCCTAATGGGTGGGGGTGGGGGAGGTGAAATCAGGAAGGGAGAAAGTGAAAGTACTCAATGTATCAGGTTGAAACTGCTGAGTCTGATAGAACAGATATCTCTTTTCTCTTCATGGGTGCTACGACTGTTTACTCTATGGTGCTACCATGTGCTACTATAGCGATGGGAAATTTCTTTCCAAATTGTTTGTTTCTACAAAATTTAGTAACAAATCGCCATCCACTCGGGGCTGCAAACTAATTTCCAGTTCGATCGAGATCTTACACCATTAGTACAAAATATTCCGTTATTGTGAATGATTTTTGAACTAAACAAGGCTGACATCAATAGCAAAATGTAGAGTTTCAGGTTTGTCGTAGAAATGTTTTTTCCTTCGGGTGCTTCTTCCCCCATCTTTCTCCGCAAAATGCCAATGTCTTTGTTGTGACACCTATAAGGCTTGTGTTTGCAGGCTGCCAGCTGCCTCGTTTAACAAAATAATCCGCAGAATAAAATCAGACCAGAATTTATTCAGTCACATAAGAGTCTAAGATGGTGCTCTTATCCTTTAGCATTATTCTTTCTTCCTCATTCTCTAAAATCCGCTATTAACCATCAGCAGAGTCTATTAAAAATTGTCCAATTCATCTCCGACAATAATTATAGTTCTCTCCCCACACAAAATTACAGAAATTTGATACCAGTACTGTCCGTTCTAAGTAAAAATACATGTAATCTTCTTGATTAATTTTATAAATAAAGTTTTCCTACCTCCCCGGCATTGGTTACTACTGGTATGCACTGTTTTGACAACTGGCCCTATGTCACTGGTCTAATGGCATCAGTTGTTGAGTGTTGTTTCGAACCTAATCAACACCACAACTGGACATCATCGTCGTCTAACTTGATCGTTAACGAATTTGTGCCCCGCAGGCGCACGGCTGCCACCGCTGCCACGTCGTGACCCGCGCCACCGAACGCTCGCCGCCACACATGCCCGCCATCCCGCGGCTGCCCGCCATCCTCGACGGGGAGTGGGTGTCTTCGCGCTGCGAGGTGCGCCCGCTCGGCCTGTTCCTGCGCCGCCGGCTGCAGTTCCACACCGGCGATCGCGCGTGGCGCGGCGAGTACCGCTTCTTCAGCGATCCAGCGTGCGCCGCGCCGACGTTCGTCGCCGCCGCAGAGGGCCGGTACGCGGGGAGCGCCGCTTACAATCCGAATCACGTCGACGGCAGCACCGACTTCGACTTCCGGGTGGAGCGGGCGCAGTTGACGGTTCTTGATAAAGGTGAATATTTCGGTGGTGATAGGAACTGAGGGTGGAAGTATTTTCGGCCTGTTTTACCATTTTCAGAGTTGAGCTAGGCTTCATGGTACCACCAAATCATATGAAGTGAAATTCAGATGTTCTCTTTGTGATATAATTGCAAAAATCAGAAAAACTGGCAAAATATTATGATTTCCTGTATATTGCTTGTTTATTAGGGTTCACAACACTCTTTCATGCATTTTAGATTTTACTTTTAACAAAAGTTGCAAGCATAAGTAGGTAGGAACTTCAACAATTCTAACAGATTTTCAGTTGTCATGCAACATGATTTTCCTCCAAAACTGCCCATCCAATCTAGATAACGAATCACTGCGGTGAACTGCTGATATAAATGGACATGACACCTTTGATTTGTTCATTGTTGAATAAATAATCTTTGAATTAATCTAAATTTTTAGTGTACAGTAGTAAACAAATTCATAGCGCAGTGACGTAGAATAAAAGTGTAGCCAATGGTCATTTGCTGTTCCGTGGATATTCCATAAAAATATACTTCACTAGATCATACTGGCTTAAAAAATGGGAATCAATCTCAAAACTTACAAATGAATTGCTTTAACTTCCTCAAATTAAGACTTTGAAAATCCTTAGACTTTTGCTACTAATTCACTTAAATGTGATGTTCATGCCCAACATTTGTTTGTGGATCCCAAATAATTTAAGACATATCAATTTTCCTAGGTTAGTGTAAAAATGATTGAGAAGATAAATGCCATAAGATTTCTCCTGTTCTGCTCTATGACTATGTCTATGACTATGAGTCATCTATAAATGTATTTGTCAAACATATTAATTTGTTTCTAAATAGAATAGGATAGGCGAAATAAAATACAACATAAAAGAATGGGTTGGGTACCAATAAGAATCTTAGATTTGACTAGACACAAGAACTTAAAATTAAAATTGTAAATTTATGGAAATTAATATGGCAATTGGGCCATTTACCACAAAAGTTAATTACTACAGTGTGCATGTGTTTCTTTCCACCACAAAAACATCGTCAACGTCGATGTCCAGCCAAGTAACCCCCGACCCTTTCCAGCGATGGCCGACAACCTGCAGGGCGACCCCCTCTGCGTGGCGGGCGGCACGTGGCGCGTCGGCGTCCCCCGCGACCTCACCCCCTCGCGCGGCTGCGCCCCCCTCGGAATCGTCGTGCCCTCCGTCGAGTACGAGCTCGTCCGCATCGAGACGCACGTGCAGGGCACCTACTTGCTGCTCATGGGCCAAGCCGACACCGACAACAGGCGGCGCGGACCGAGGGAACGGCCCACCGCGTACCAGCCGCCGCTGCTGCAGTGCCGTCGGCTGGCGCCCGAATACCTTGACAACCATCTCAATCCGATGCACTACGCGCGCGTCGGGTACAGTGTTTCTGCGACGGCGACGTTTGGGAGCAGCGGGAGTCTCGTGGTCTTTGCGGTTTTGTTGACGGCTATATGGACAGCTTAGTTGTGTTCGTCATTATCATTTTAGAATGAGTTCCAGTCTTGTTAAGGTTTTTGTTAAACGTGATGAGACCTCTTAGTTGTGTGCTAAGATACTTTCTTAGTTGATGCAAAGTAGATTCAGTGCAGCCATCAACGTTTTAAAAGAGCGAGAGCATACATTTCTTTGTGGTTTTGTTGACAGCTTGGTTAGTTGGGAAATACTTTTCCATTGTTGGATTGTGTTGGCAGCGGCATACCTTAAGAATTACCTCAATTCCCTGCGCTGCAAGTTTCGAATCGGATAGTGTGTCATCGACACTTTAAAAGGAGCAGAGTTGTGCGATTTGCGACAATAAGATGGTCAACATCAAGATGCACATGGAGGAAATGTTTGTAAGAGTTGTCTGTTGTAATCACGAGTCGAGATGTAAGAAGAACTTTTACTATGAAAAGTCTTGAGTAGACTTCACATTGACTTCAAGGTGGACAGCGGTAATGTGTAAAGAGTTAAAATTAGCAACCTTGAATAAATCTAAGTCATCTGAATGTAATTAGAAAATAATTTATATGTCGAATGTTTATACTGAAGTGAAGTTGACGTACATTACGTTGTGTTATGATTGTAGCTCTGCTGTGTAATTCTAATTTTAACAGATGTAATTATATAATTAGCAAGGAGGAAATGCATTTGCCATGTCTGTATTGACTGCTGGCATTTCTTTTTAGTGCTCCCCTGAGGAATTCTGTGCCATAAAATATTCAGAGGAATTCTATAATATTTGTTTTTTGTTGTTTTAATCGTGATATCGTGTAAGTTAAAGTGTGTAAAAATACTGTATAAAACATCACAGTTAAAATAGTATGAATATAAACTCAATACATGTTTAGATTTAGTGTTGACGAGCTTTCTCAAATTGTGTTGAGCCGCAACAAAGGAGATATGTCCCAGTGAGCTCTAAAATGGAGTAATATAGATAATCTTACGTTAATAATGTCCAACTGGAATTTAAGTTAAAAAAATATTTGAGGCAGTGTCATAACCTAAGATATATAAGAAAACTTATTCCAGGTTGTTTTTGTAAATATACTAAAATACCTTTTGAAAGAACAATAGGGTTAAGTTTGTGAATACCTAGTTTTTAAATGTGTCAATGTCAAGTAATGTCCTATATAAAATAAAATCTTTGTATACCATTTGTTAAATTCAGGCGCCAAATCGCTGTTTAAATCTTGTACATTCACAACGTGTTCCAAAATCTTACACCCTGCAGACATAAAAAAATTCTTACCTCAGATATCTCCAGCCTTCCCAGTCCCCTATTGACACACTTCCCAATCCCACCCATGCCCCGACATCCCAACGAGCAACAACCATCACACCCACACCTTTCCTGAGTCGATTGCTTGATTCCCATCCCATCCCCCGTGCAAACAACCATCACGTTACTCGACCACGTGATGTGAGATTAATGGTTGATCCTTAAGGAGCCAGCGGGAGACTCTGCGAGCCTAACGAATGCAATTAACTGAGTAAATACCACGCGGCGCGCTGGCTATGGTTGCTGATCATCGTTCATCGACCACCCCCTGCGCACATGCAACGATAGACACTCGACTCGAGTTTGAACCCTGCTGTAACCGTCATACCGCAGCTGAAGGGTGGGGACGCTCAGATTTCAATTATAGATCCGTGATGGTTTTACCGACGTAGGTACATCTTACACTACGGTGCAATTTCACTTGGATGGACAAGTGTGTGCAGCTTTCTTGGGGTTTCGATTAATTAATAGTCTAATCGATTAGATTGGATGTTGGCTTCGAAATTAGTTTCGATCGAAGAGGATTGCCTGAAACCTGCGAATCAGCGGGGATGAATTATTCCTAGATGTAATACATCGTTAAAATACTTTTAAATGTGACAATCAATCAAATCTCTTGGTTAAATTTAGTTAATCCTTGACAATTTTAATTTCACATAATTCTAGAATGGTAAGTTATATTTTCTAGAATCTATATTTACAATTACATTCAGTGATAATTTTGGAAGAGATGAAGTCTTCTGAGAATTGGAGAATGGAATATACAACGAGGGTTATAGGTAATGTTCATCGAGTAAAAAAAAAATGTGTTCACCATTTACCGTTCACCGTTCACCGTTCACCGTTCACCGTTTACACAAGCTTGGCCTGCTACCAACCTCGGCCAACTGAGGGGGATGTTCGTGATAGTTGGTAAAGTTGCCGTGCGAGAGCAGCTCTATGCGCTACGGACAGAGTCGGCAACCGGCCCCGAAGATGTGCAAATCTCAAGATCTCTTCGATCAGAGAATAGACGATAGACCTTATTTTTGAGGTAACAATAAATAAATTACCAAATATAATACTAATGTAATAATTAATTAATTAGCTGACTATAAATTATATTCAGCAGAAAGTCAATATAATCGTAGAACGAACTTCAATACGAGATTATGCTAATTTGACATTTAATCTAATTCGAGAAGCCGATTTGGTATATATTCTACATTATGACAAAGCGTAGCTTTCATTTCCGAAGATCCCCAATGTAAACCACCCTGCACGCACGCTCTCTAAGAACCTAATTAATCACAAAATAATCAATCGGTTAGTACATCGGCATTACAAATTGCAATCGGGTAAAAAAAAACCCAATTCGCTCCATCCCTGATAAGTCGAACCCAGATCAATTATTAACGGAGCGGGCAGCCAGGCGTGCAGCCTGCTCGCTGCACGCTGCTACCCCCTTACCCTTAGCCACCCCCGCCGCCCCCATTAGTTTGGACGGCTGGCTTCGAAGTCCTCCATCTAATGGCCGGACCGCCAGGCTCGTTTGTTCTTACTAGACGCTTGCTTGCTTGCAATTCATTTATTATTGTGGCAAGCCAATCATGGAGTTTAGCGTGGGCCCCTTATTGGCTTAAGGTCTTAGGCCAGTTGGTCGCCAGCTGACCAATGAGAAATCCCCGGGAAATGAGGGATCGCATCAATTTACGGATAAAATAATGGATATTGACTCATTTCCAGGCCGTGCGAGAAAAGTTCGTTGTTTCTTTAACTTTCTTGAGGGTTTTTGATATGAGAAAAGCAAGCAGGGAGAAAGAAACGGGATACGGTTCGGGTCGTTTATTATCTATGGCTATATACACTAACACATCGGGCAGCGTGGCTCGGGCGCAAATAATTGAAATGAAAAAGCATCAAAGGCAGTGGCCGTTGGTTTTTGGGGCGGCTGGAAGGCGGCTGGCGAATCGTGGCGGGGGTTTTGTCGGATGGTGATTATCGCCGGAACGGGGGGCAGTGGGAGAGAGTTTCTTAAATTTAGTGCTTGCAGCTTTACGCCGGGAATTGATTGGTTGTCGTCGGGAAATGGCGATCGAGTTTGAGAGATGTCCAGCGGCGCGGACGGGCGGCGACAGAAATCAAAACCATTCGGCCAAACTTGTCTAAATCGAGGGGAAGGCAGTAAAAAATAATTGAAATATTTTGACAACCTGTCTCGACAATATCCGCAACATATACGTGAAAAGAAAATTGTCATTTTCTTTCACATATATATATACCTATAGTATATATTTTTTTTCTTGCTTTTGTTACAATGAAATCTTTTGTAAAATGTCTGTTTAGCAGTAAAGTGAATATTTTCGCGAATGGATTCTATCTAATACAAATAGACATCAGGCGAAACGGGCGTTTTATACGAACTATCAGCAACGCTGCTCTAGCGGAGAGGCTGGTAAAGTAGTTGTGTTAAATTACGTGCATGAAAGGACTCCTAAAATGTCTCGACAGAGAATTCTATTAAGATACGAATAGAATAAATGAATCGTTGATGAATTAAAGAATAAATAACGTGGAAAGCGTTATTTCGTTGTCGCCAAGGATGCAGGAAACTAGAGTTGGAAACTAACGTGGAATGGAAATCGAGGTCTGGGCGCAAGGCACAAAAAACTTGGTTGACAATTGGTCTGGAATGTTTAGTATAAGTAATCGGAGTATGTCCATCGCCAAATAATAGTAATGGACTAGAAATTACCAACTTAGTACGTCCACAAATAATTGAACAAAATGTTTTATCGGCCTATAGCGGCATAGTGGGTGAACTTAGGTCCATTAAAACTTCGCTAAACTACATTTTTAAAGAAGATTTTTTTACGGGTTTCCATTCCTTAAATCTCGATTCGAAGTTCCTGACTAGAAGCCAAATAATGGCTTCGATATCTTGCAGCAAAGACAAACTGCTCGCGACAGATCATCATCTGGACCTGAAGTTCTTATATATAAAGCGCAGAAACAACGCTCCGGCTCCGCGATCCGAAAGCCTCACACACAACGGAATTCAAAATAGAGAATGTCTTCAATAAAGCGACACACTTTCCATAACACCCAAAAATAGTGTCTATAGGCATATACAGAATATTTCCGTTCTTTTAAAATTGAATTTCGAACATGGGCGAAAAAAGCTTTTAAAAATCCTTTTACCATAACTTCTTATAATGCATCTCTCTTTACTCGTATATGGGATGCAGTAATGGTGTTTTGTTCCAGTCACAAATATGATTATGGCCCCTTACACAACGTTATATTTATATTATAGTCTGTATAGTCAAGCCATGGAGAGATCAGGAGATGGAGCCAATAGCATGCTACTTAAAATTTCGAGAAAATTAGTTCATCTTATAAAACTTTAATGGCAGAACACTTAAAAATTATTGGCGTAGAAAGAGGATTTCAAATATGCAAAGAAATTGCTTGGAAACCTGTTAAAAATCATGGATTTTATTATTATTTCTCTCACACCACGCCTATTCTGTGTGATTTACTTCTTAACGGCCCGTAATGTGTTATTACCATGGCCACTGCTAAAGAGATGCCTATAGCTATTGTGTTAACAGACCGTTCAATAACTAACAAGCTCCTGAAAACATGGGCATTAGATTATTTTCGTACTTAGTTCGGTATCTTTGGTGTACACTACATGCACACTTGACGATCGTGGAATTTAGAAGTGTGGCAGTTTGTATCCCAACAACTTGCTCGTAGCAGATTATAGATTTTTTTTAGATGAGAGACAAGGGTTTGTTCTCCTCAGGGTTATAAAAAAACAGTGCTAGGGGTGACAATCGTGCACCTATAACTAGTTGCAGGCTAGCCTGAACTGCATAAAAAACTAGATGAGTGCCGGCATAAATTAGGGGATGGTTGCGACCAGCTCGAAGAAAAAAAAAACAGCAATACACAACCAGGAAAAAATCGTGCGTGTCGCAAATAATTTGCGGATACATATTTTTTGACATCAAACCCACAATACTAGTAAATGTAAGAAATATTAAGAAAATAAAACACAACGACTCTTAAATTGTAACAAGTAAAAAGTAGATTTAGTAGGTATTAGAAAACCAAATCAGACAAGTTTCTGAAGCCACCAGATAAAGCATGCGAGTTGGTTTTTAAGAAGGTTCCAAGCCGTGTGGCATATACACAGTACATACAGCACGAATCCCTTGGACATAAAACCAAATCTCTCGCTTTCTTATATTGATCAGCGATCGGCAGCTGGCTGGTCTAATCAGAATCAGAATAGATTGCAAATATGCACAGCCATCGGAATAGGGTGGCTTTAATGTGGGGTGGCAGTTTTTTTTTATAAAAACCCAGGGGGTGACTGTGCCTTTATCCTAGAAGCGGCCGCGTTTTTTAGGGGCTGCTGCATAGCACACACCCGATGCATCTGGGCGACTGGGGCATCAAACATTTACCACCAGTTACGGCGTGGCTGGCGAGAGAGGTGCAAAAGCGTGAATTACCTGGGTAAATTGCTAGGTAACTCTTGTAGGTAAATTGCACGCAATTGCACGCAGTGATCGTAATAACCAGTGGAATAACTATAGTCAAATAACTACTTATTAAAATTGCTCAACATTATGTGAAGGTGAAAAACTTCGTTCTAGTTCGTAGAGTGTTGCAGTTTATCAAAAGCTATCAAGTTTATTGATTTTATTTGATTTTGGTGGAGTGTACTTGGAACATGGGAAGCATAACAAGAAGGGTGATTATATTCCTTCAAGACACTGGGCGCCGGATGTAAGCGCCAGAGAAGAAAGAGTGCAAACAAGAAAATACGTAAAGGAATTTTTGTTTACTGACTAATTATAAGTAAGGAGTGGATTGCGCTGATCAAGTCTATCAGAAATTTAAGTGCCTTATCGAATCGGAGTGCAATATCTCGAGGGGATGGCAGAATATACGAACTTTTTCGTATTATTTGGCCTGCTTTATGAGATTTTTATTCAAATTCTTAAAAGCGAATATATCATTAAGATCCAATTAAACCTCCCCGCTGTTTGAATTAGGTCCATTAATCTTAATCCAGACTACTTTAATCATCAAGTTAATTTCCTTTATCACAAGTTCTTTCTCGCTTGTGTAATTATACCGAAGTTGGGGAGGAGTATTTTTCTTCTCCTCCTTTCCTTAATTCAGTTTATTTGTTCTCTTTGTCTTAAGAAGTTATAAAAACGTCTCATCTAAAACTCATTAATTACGAGATAAGAAATTCTCGTGATTCATTTTTTACAAAAGATTTTCCCGACAATGATAATGAGTTTTCTTGAAAAACTGCGGTATCTTTCGCGAAAATGTAATTATTTAATTAAAAACTTTATTATTCTTCACGAGATTACGCGGATTACCTCTACGCTTTAGAATTAATGCAATGAGCCGCAGTATCAAACGAGAACAAAACAGAAAAAGAGCCCGTTAAGAAAAAAATGGGCACAGCAAGCAGCCAAAAAAAATTACGATATTAAAAAACATGCAAATTATACAGGGGCGCTTCGTTCATGAATACAAAACCTAAAAAACCCCAGCTCCGAAACCAGCGTTAAAAAGCGGTTCAATAAATATCGCCCATTTAAAAATCAATCCCCTACGAAAGAAAAAACATTAAAAGATTACAAAATCTCAAAAAAAAAGTATGAAAAGCTAATGTAAATTTACGAGCTAATTCCCGCCGAGGGCGGTTGTGTGAGCCAGTGTGCATTTTCCATCGCCGGCGGCGACAATATGGCGTCGGCGACGCCGGGAGCTCGGCAGCGTCGCGACGCCCGGCGCCGATCTGGGGCGCAGCGCGCCGTGGTCCGGCCACAGCATCCCCCTCCACCCCCCACCAGACCGGCCGCCCCTCCACGCTCCCGCCCACACATGCATCACACATGACGCCGCCGACGTCGACGCCGCAGGGCGATACGAGCAATTAGCTGCGTCTAATTGCGTGCAATCGAGTGTGAGCTGGCAGAGCGCGCGAGGTAATGGTGGAAATTCGCAGGTTGCCGCAGGGTTGGATGGGAATTAATTATGTGATTTGAGTTACCACGGGTGGGAAAATGGCAAACGAGTGTGCTAAATGCAGGTTTCTCTTTTCAAGGACATGTCTATTTTTTAAAACAGTGTTGCTGAACCGGGATTTAAATGCAACTTTCAATTAAGTATCATGAAATTTTAGCTTATGCTTAGCTTCAAGGGTTAAACAGTATGATGTGAGCAATCCTTGAGTAAGAAGTATAGCTTTGCTAAATGTCAAGAAAAAAAGTTAACAACATCCCTAGTATTTAAATGCCTATTTGAAGAAACCAAATTTTTGGTGTTGAAAAGGTATATATTATTAGCTGTGATTCGGTATTTGCGAGGAAATTGTTTATAAAACGAAAGACAGGGATTTGAACCACACCTATCACTGTAAAAATTATATTTGTATTTGTTATAATAATGAATTTTTCGCTAACTGACGAAGTTGGCACTTCTTTTCATTAAGACAGTGCAGGCGAAATGTAAATAATTACATCGATTATCCCCAAAATCAGTATCGATGTCCCTCTCAATAAAACCACCCCATTTTGGCACCAGCACCGGGAGGTTAGCGTCGCTTAGCTGCCACCACAACAGCGAATGTGTCCACAGGACAAGCGACGAAACGCTGCGCAAAAGGAAATGCTAAGAACTACGAAGAACGCACGATGTTCGATACTTCAAAGAGTCCGCGGTCGGGAAACTGAAACTGAAAGTGCATTCATCAATTCGTATATCTGTACTTCCAGTTTCACGTGCTAGTATGGCATGTGTGGCACACAAAAACGTCCAAGTCATTTTCCTCGTCCGGGGAAGCACGCTTAGATGCGAACTATAGACTCCATATGTCAACTCAACATAGAATACGGTATACCGTTATGGTACTATACTATACTGTATACCTACTACCGTCGCGACTTATGATCGAGGGAAATGCAATTTCCCCTCATCAAATTGCTACCTTGGCTCCGAGAATTGCACAAGGTTGCCGCGCTCAGGGCCAATATTGCTCGAGGAAAAGCTGGGGCATAAGACACACAGCAATGACGAGAGAGTATCAAATGCATTGGTGAAATTTTCCCCGAATACGAATGCCACGTATAGGTTTGTGTGTTTTCCGTTTTTCGGTTTGAGAAAAATGTAATTTGTGATTGCTGTGTCGGGGCTGGGTGTATCATCCCCTGCAATTGCATGATTTTTTTCTCTGCGAGTGTACGGGGTGTGGGATGGTGGGGGTCGTGGCTTGGTTTTTAGAATTCTCCACAGATGGAGACCGGTTGCTGAGAAACTCTGTGAAATTTGCTCGGTTTTGCATCGGCAGTAACGCGGGGTAAGACGCAAATTTGAGAAATTTATTGATTTGTAGCGAAGTTATTTTTCTGTGCAAAACGGGGTTCAGATTGTGTCCTGTGAAATCCACCTGTAATTCGAGACAATAACCTAACAGCACCCTTTTAGTAAAGTCCGGTTAAATAATACTAAAAATACATGTGTATGAAAGAAGGGGATACGAGTTGGTTTTGAATTTGGTAAATATCGGTCTAGTATATCGGGTAATCGGTTTTGGTTCAATTCCTTGAGGATTCATTTTGGTTGAGGTTGTGTGTGGAGGTGCCGGGTTTTGTCAAGGCACCTCCATCGAAGAATCTTTCATACGGCACAGCCATCAAAGTTGCTGCTTTCAAAGTATTTACTGATTAATTGTCTATAAATGTGTCAATGTGGTCAATTATATATCGTTTTTTTTGCTATCCTGGAAAGAAAGAAGTATACTTCTAATTGTGATTCATCAATTCAACAAAACTGAAATCAACTTACGATTGCTGGCTTACATTTTAAGTAAAAAATATTAAAAACAAGTTTTCCGGTCAAAAATGTCCATATAATCTAGTGGTAGAAATTTCTCTGTATTGAATATTCAGTTTGTTATCGATAAGAAGCTTTTCTGCCAAAATTTTCCAAACAGCGAATAATTTCTGTGATCCAAATTACCCCACCAATTCACGGGTAGCAAAACACCCTGCAATCTAACCACCCGAATCACAATAAAAACCGAAAGTATTTCGCTTTTCTGATCCGACGCGGTTCCATTTTTCTGTTCTGAATGTACTATTATGTTATTTTCCACGTGACAAGATGCTTCTGGTATACACGACATCTGGTCCGGACAGAAAATGCCTTAATAAACCTCAAGACAGAGCATAAACGCAATACGCGCGCTCCGATCCGCCATTCTCGTCGGCAAGCACCGAGGGGCAGGGAAATCTTGATAAACAATACGGGGTGCAGGGGCGTCCGTCTCACCCGCTAGGCCCATTTTCTTCCATATCAGTCCTGAAATGGGCGTGGGCAAGGTTCCCTCATTTCATCTTTTCTCATCTTTAATTATGTTCGTGTAGCCTCGGTGGAAATCTGACGCTTTGTATTGCCACGATAATCATCCGCATGATAGCAATTGCACATGAATTGATTGAAGTGTACAACTTTACTTGTCTTGAATTTGCCGTTTTTCTCAATTGACTTGATAGTTAAAAGTTTAATTGATATTTGTGATATTTAATATCATCTAATTTTCTAATCCCATCTAATTTTGATTGTTATAGCATTCTGCGCATATAGTGACATTGAAATATAGTTATTAATTAAATTAATTGAGATGACACACTTTTATGAAACCAGATTTCGAGCCATGAGTAGAAAATGTTTGGAAGATCGAACCGAAATGGTACAACACAACTTTCTAGCTTACACCCTGTTGTTTTCAATGGAAGAGAGATAAAGATGCTACAATAAAAGAAAACGACTGCTAGTCGAGAGAAAAGCCAAGCGTCAAAACGAAAGAAAGTGCACGAGAGACAGAAGATTACTCCAGATTCCGAAACAATGAATTTAAAAAACAAAAAAACGCAACTCCGGAACGAGTTATTTTGTTGAAAATAAATTTCAAAAGTTAATTTTCAACTAAAAAATACCGCCGAGCCGGAAAACTTTTATAATGCGAATATTTTAACGACACAGTCTTATTTCCGTGAGAGCATGCAGGGGGTGTAATTTAACGAGCTCTTAGACTTTCAGGATGAGTCGCATTAAGCTTGTCGCAGGTGTGGTCGGATTATTACAGGAGCAGCCACCACCGTCGATAGGGGTGGAGAGAGGGTGGCATTGCGGGGGGCGGCCGGGGACAAACATAAAGAAAACCTTGTGTCAATCTGAAAGGGGATGCCGCAGCGCAAGCTGCCAGATCACAAACCCGACGCTTACCTGGAAGGAAAACAATTGGATAGGGAAGAAAAGTTTCCAAAACTTGTTTTACTTTGAGAGAGATTAAGTTTTTTTTGCTGCTATCCCTGCTATGTTAAGCATTGATGTAGTATTTTTTTCTGTTTGAATTAGCAGAAGGGCTCTGTTATTATTTTGCGAAAAATCGTAGCTATACCACACTATCACCTGTGTTTGATGGCATAGATAACTAAAGTAAATATAAATAACAGACGATGTTTCGTGTGCATGGAAGTCACCGTCCCAAATCAACGATTTGCATCCCCCGACTATCAAATCGGAGGAAAATCTCTTGATATCAGAAAGGAAACCAAAAAAACAGAAAGAAAACTCCGGGAAAACTCTCAGCTAAAAATGTGGTAGGAATTTCGTGACACCCTTTACGAGATGCTCACATACACTCGCACACACACCCTCGCACTCGCACACACACACACACACAACTCATATGTATAAGAATCCATAAGTTTTATGTTCAGCCGTGATGCTATTTAGCCCTGAGAGCACATCTAGCCGCTACGCCTCTGAGTCACAATATTTTTTTACCCCTAGTCCAGTAGTTAAGGCGGGCAGGATATGCTAACCCCCCTTCTTCCCCCACCCCCTTCCATCTTGCGCTATGCCCTGCGAGCTACTTCATCCCCGCAAGGAACAAAAAGCCCCATAAAAATGCTTGCTTTAGTTTCACCCCCTTGGCCCCCACACCCCTGGAAATGTCCGGCCGACCCCCTCCCCCGTTAACCACCCCCTTAAGGAGAGTTGAGCCACCGTGTGGACTAACTAAGACTGGCCTCGCCGCCGACCAAAATGTACACACGCGGAAAATTAAAATTTCCCGACGAAAAGCCGACGAGAGTGTCACATTTTAACTTCGTTAGCGGACGACTCTAATCAGGGTTAAGATAACCTCGCTAAGACTTGTGCTGCATGGGAAAGCTAACCAGTATGCAGTTCATAGCACGGCGTTAGTAAAAAGGGAAGGTTGGTTGTAATAATTTGGTGTCATTACAACTTTTAAGACTTAAATTAATGTTTGTAGTTCCAATTTACAGCGATCGATATTCTAGTTGGAAATGATTTAACAACGCCTAATAGCCAATTAGGCTATCGTCACCCCGATTGTATTCAGTGATGGGCCGAGATAAATTATATTTCCCTTCGGAAAAGCCTGTTGACGTCGCGACACGCGAAGCACAATGCTAGCTTGTGTGTGTGTGTGTGAGGGTGTGTGTGCGGTGGTAGAAAAGAAAACAGACGGGAAATTGGCCGGCGCGATCCTGATGTGTCCATAAAGAGCCGGTGTCTTGGCGAAGGAGCTTGCCATCCGCTAAGGCGATTAGAAGAATCTGCAGACTTGATAGCGCGGGGGTGGAAAACACATGGCGGCCGCGCACGAGGAAAGCGTATACGCACCGGGAAACCGTACAGGGAAAAACTTGTATGCAGGGAAACGCACGAAAGTGGTTGCAGCTGCCACTGACTTTTTAATTGGCATGCTTTCTTCACCATGTGCCGAGATGGCCTGGATTTATCAGTTCCAAGAAAGAACCGGTCAGATTATCAGTACTCTCATAAATATGTGATTTAAGAAAAAAACGAGTACCGAGCATGAAATTTCTAAAGAATCAAAGTGCTTTTAGTTCTTGGGATTTTCCAATATAACTGTCTCTTCTAGTTCAGCCTGTCCGTAAAGATTTTCTCACGTGCAAATTTCCTCTCTTATCAGATGTGCCTTTGGTCTGGAATCAATACTCATACCTCTGTTCTATTTAAATTCATCTCCAAGCGTGCTAATTTGAGATCAGATCAGTGTGCCATTTTTTTTGATACGAGCCTCTCATATATGCCCGAGGTAAGATGAAGTAGGGGGTGGCATAGGAGGTGGAGGTGGGGGGGGGGCTGAAATAGCAGGGAATTTTGCTCCCATCTCAACGATTATTATATAAGGGAGGAATGGGGTGGGGTGGGGTGGGCCAGGAGGGGGTGCGGGTGGGGTGGAGGGGGTAGGGGGAGGCTGGGGAGGCGCACGACTAAATGGTTCTAGCAGCATTTGGAGTATAGCTAGATGAGGAGAGAGAAAGACGAAAAAAAAAACGAAACGTGTAGTATATATATCTATGTGTGGAGGGAACGAGATGGAGGGAGCGCGACGTGTGCTTTTGGGGGTCAACTTCATCCCTTAAAAAAATCTACTCTCTCTCGGTCTCCGTCGCTCCGGCACGTTTGGTCGGGGGGTCTCGCTTGCTCCCCGGTTTCACCGTATACGTGTCAAGGAAATTACATACTGCCTAACGCATCTAGAGCGCGAGCGCTCGCTCGGGAAAATCAGCATTTTCTTTTTTAAACTTGCATGATGGAAAGTGTGGAGTGGAAAACTGTATACGTAACTAGGCGTTTTTAAGGAGGCCAAAGCTCGTTTCACAGTGGCTCATGTTACAAGAAAGAAAGGTTGACTTGCATAATTGTGAATATCTTAGACTATAACTTGTAAATTATTTTGATACTATCTCATGCAGTTTGTTGTGTCAAATCAAAATTCGCGAATTGGACGCGAAAATGATTGATTTCTGAGTCAAAAAGTAATTCCTAAGTTTTAAAAAACGAGTAGTTCATTGTCTACGAAACATAAAAACCAATAGGTATAAAGCTCGGTCATATTCTCAACAGTATCTCAAAAAATAAACGAGCTAAGCGAAGAAAAACACATATACGATGAGACATGTATTGTTTCTGGTTTAGCTTTCAGCTTCTTTGGTAAACGAGGTACAAGAAACAAGGAAAAGTATATAGAGATTGGCGAATGCATTTTTGGCACTGCAGTGTTTATGCATCGCGTTGCGTTGGGTTGAGTTGCTTTACCCCCAAGTCTCTCTTCCAAACACAAACCATTTCTTACGATTATAGCCAAGCGAGAATCTCGTATAATAAAACAGGAAAAAAACCTCCGTCGTAATAAGCGGACTAAGCCCCATAATGCCAACTGCCGAGCGAACTGAACGCAGCCGAGCTATATTAGGAAATACACACGACCACTATTCATTAATCATTGGAGTAGCCATCGGTCAATATCCTTAATCAATCTCTGATCAATGGTAGCATGGTACGCTGCGCTGGATTGGTTGGCGCGGAGTCTGCAGAGAGCGCACTATCCATTACAAAATTGGCCGGAGGACATTTTCATCTGTGCCATTAGTGATATGGATTTTCTGCGTTGACAATGGGTGGTGATGAATGTTAATTTCATAAAAAACTTGATGGGAAAACGGGCTTTTGCAGTGCCGTGGGTGAAAGAGGGATGTATCTATAATAGCGAAAAGTGTTTTTTAGTTTTCTATATATGAATACTCTGGTACTTAGCTAAAACTTTAAGTGGAGAATCTACCAAATCGTTTGTTAGTTTTTCTCAAGTATATGCATGTAAGTGTGAATTTTATTCTAAATGCAAATACTCGTTGCATGTAGTGTACCTATAGTGCTCCGGGCAGGCAAAGACCCGAATTCGAATCCCGGTACGGATACAAATTTTGGAATTAATATTTCGTAACTAATAATCATTATGTGCATGTTCACAAAATGCAGTTGTTGCATAGTTCCTGATAATGATAATTTAGTAATGATATTGTCATCAAATCTAGATCTAGGTAGAACAATAATTAAAAATTAACGAATTTGGCATCACTTGAATACTAGATATTATCATTTGACACCCAACCTACGTTGTCAATAAGAGAACACGTGAAGTTCGACTCAAATCGTACCCGTTCCGCATGGTTGTAAGTAAAACTTGTATCGCTTGTATGTAAATTACACAGTTCCGGAAGGCAGCTGAAATTTCCCGACATGAATTGATACAAATTACCACCAAGATCGCCGAAAAATAGCCTACACAGTGTTTAAAACCGAGCATAACTCCAGTGAGCGATCGCTTTGTGTCGACGTGAAACGGTGACGTTCGAGTGCACGCAAGCTAAGGGATGAGGCGTCGCGAAGGGGTGTACGTTTCACCCGTCGTCGGTACAGCAGTCTTTGACCACAAAGCATGTCAGCGCTCGTTGCACGGGGGTACTGGGGTGGAGGGTGGGAGGGGTGAGCCCGCGAACAGAAGAATGATCGAGCAATTAAATTCAAAGCGATCTCATCGTCCAAAACGTGACAAATCAGCCGCACAAATTTGTAACAGAGAGCGAGAGAGAGAGAAAGAGAGGGAGACTTGGCAACAAAAAAGACATGTCCATAATATGCAAAACTTTGCGTTATATTCCGATAGAAAATCATCCATCAAACTTTGTTGTTCGCCACTGTTATAAATTCATAGCGAGGTGATTCAAATACGATTAGGTTGGGGATGAAACTGTTGGAGAATCAAGTCAAAATTTAGATTGAAACCTATTGATAATAAGAAACACAACTCAGAAGTTTCACACAATGAAGTCAATTATATACAGGGAGTACGACCATCAAACTTGTAATATAGAATTATTAAATTTTAAAATTGTGATTTGATTGTTCAGTGTGAACGAAACCCGAAGATAATATCTTGGCCATAAGGTTTAATCAGATAATTCACAGTTCTGATGAAAGTTTCTTATCTTGTGGAAAATATCACCAAATTGGCATTTTTTTAACAAACAAGAAAACAAAGCTACCATAAATCAGCATTTTCTTGGCACAAACTGAACAAAGCAAATAACTCCGAATAGTTAGAACAGCCGTGCGATGGAAGAGAATATAGCCATGCACAAAGTTGCAGTGCTTTGATTAGTTTCCATCGCCCTAACGAGCTCGTGGTGGAAGCTCCAGCTAAGCTAACGATATGGAATCCCATGCTCGCTCTGAATGGGCAGCAGCACAGCACAGCACAACACAGCACAGCACTCCACTACACATCACTTCACATCAATCTCAACTAATCAAATATAGACAAACTAAATTCATTTCCCTACTTCCGCCGAGAAGGGATGGAAAACTAGATAGCTATAAGTGGGTTCGATTCACCCCCGCGATCGAGCCAGTCGTATAAAAAGTTGGTAGTAGCTACTTTATTGATTTAAGTAACCAATGACTCTAAAATTATATTGAAAAAAGTGTAGAAGCTTATTTTTTCAATGTTTGAAAGTCGCTCGTCGTTCAAATCGACCGATTTGTTTCTAGCACGTGGTTTTGTGCACCCCTGTTCGCATCGCAAATCGGATCAAAGCAAATTGTAATCCTTTGTCCGTCACCGTTTTACCCGGAATAGTTCGAATAGATAAGCATCGATTGTTTCGGGGCCAGGGGTAGCTGGTGGAGGGGGTGGCTACGGGGCTGAGAGCGGGTTTGGTATAACGGTGCAATTAAATCCCGATGTGATTCTATACGCGAATTGATTCATTATCCATCGGAATTGCGGAGCAAGCAATTATGCGATTGAAGTTCACGGCGAACACGATGCGCCAGTTGCCGCGGAATGCCAATTGCAGATTGCCGATTGTCGACTGCCGATTGGTAGCCGTTTGAACTCGAAATTACAACCGGAGAGTTTTGGCTGCCGTCAACCCGGCACCTCCACCGCTGCTGATGGAGTCTGGGGGGTTGCCTACCATCTTGGATGCATGGAGTCATGCAGGACACCGAAACGCGGCTATTGGCAAAAATGATATCAGCAAGGGAATTTCACACTCTATTAATATTCCCGCCATCACGCATTGTACCAGAGCGAAAAGCTACACGAAGAATATGAATTGATTCGAAAGGAGATTCCTTTGTTCACGGAGCGAATCTCGTAATCAATAGTTGGTTCAAATTGAAAATAATTGGACGGTTCGATTAAATTTACGGTTATAGAAGCGAAGTCTCTTGCGGAATCGTGTAGAATGTTTAGACATATATTTTCTATTAGTTCGCTGAAGTATTTCAAATTGTCCCCACGTCGCATTGCAAGTAAAACGGGCCACGGGCATTATTCAAAGAGCTTACAAAACTCTTGTATAAATTGTCGTACACATTTTATCTGGTAAGAATCGTTCAATTCTCAGTGCTATCTTAGCTCTATTTTTCACCCAAAAACGTGAGCCTTATAAATATATTCGCCCGAGATCCTATTACCATGAGCGAGAAAAGCGATCAGAAAACGTAAAAAGGAGCGAACTGTCGTATACCTATACGTCCGCGGGGGTGGCGGGGGCGGCGGGGGGCGTTGGGGAGGTATAGGGTATGGACTGGACATCAATGCATCTACATAGCTCGTTCGAATAGGTATGTGGGTAACATTTGTTTCGTATACCTTTTTGAATACTAAAGAGTTTCAAACTAGATTGCGAAAACATGAATAATGTCAGGGATTTCGGGACGGACGTTAGCCGGGGAAAATCATTCGAGTAAAAGATCAAAGCGCGCGATTCGAAATTTGTATTACAAATTTCAATATCACTTTATATCTAAGAGCGACCGATATCGATTTGGGACTAGAGAAAAAGAAACGCCACCAAGTCTCACGAGATACGCGGCGAAATTAAATTGAAAATCCAATTAACAACCGCCGCCTGCAGCGAATGTTCAGGTTTTGGCACGGTATTTTGGGCTGTACGCTGCAGCGAGTGGTCAACGCAGATAGCACTGTAGGTCGACTGTATTCGACTATTCTGATTGTCGAGCGATGCTCGTTATTTACGAGCCGGCGACGGTGAGCAGCGACAAACCCGTGGCATTTCCATCAGAAGCCGTTCGGCGATCGTTCGGGCCCAGCGTCCAGCGTCCAGCATCCAGCGTCCGGCAAAGAGATGCACCCCACGGCTCACGGACTTATGCAGGAGCCGTCATGAATATGGAGTGGTCGTCGCCGGACCAAGATTGTCTCCGGTGCCATTGTTATAAAATGTGTCTTTGGCAATTGGTGGTTGTATGTGTGTAAGACGAGCAAAATGGATGGCTTTTTGGTGGACATTGGTGAAAGACAGACGTAATGTCGGTGTTTTCGAATTAAATTTTGCCCCTAATGAACATGTCAGAAGAAATCAGCTGTGTTATTTTCACAAATATTTGAACTACATTTTTTTACCTGCAATTGTGTAGTTTCTTAAATAATTCCTTTGAGTGCTATGCCAGCATGTCTCTGCTGTTATACCATGATTTTTAAAAACCAAATTATAGGTACAATTTTGGTGTTGGAGGTACCGAGAAAAATTCAGCTCTATTTTTGTTCAAACGAATCGCATTCAAATTGATGAGCAATGGAATTAGAGAAACAAATTTAAAAATGCAATTCCAATTCATGGCATCCTACACTGTAATTGTGAAAATCGTTGTCTGGCAGTTAAAAATGCAGTCTCGCTAAATTCAACATCATAGAAACAGCACATAACCTTACTCGCGGAATGCCCGCACGATAGTTTCTCCCAGCGAATCCACGAAATTGAAATAAAATAACCCCGATTATTTTTGTTGTTTGCCCCGTGCTCGTGCCTAGCACCGCTAGAGCAAAAGGTATCGTGATCGAGCCCCGACTGCTGACTTGAGACAAGACATGGCACTGCTCTTGCGAGGAACACGGCTGGAGCAGCAGACATACATCTAGCCGTATGGACGTCGCTGTGTGATCAGGACTCACATGTTCTGATGGACTAAATGTCAATCGTGTAGCTAGCGAGTTCAGTAAATGGTTTGGTATATAGGACTTATTATCAGTGGAACTTGAATTGGCTATTATATTCTTTTCGCCGCATAAACGACAGTTTATCGATTTCGTATTCATCATTTTTGATGTTTCTTAGGAATCGAATGCTGTTTGAGATACGACGCTCGCTTGTGAATCGATTAGGGTGAAACAAAAAGATTACTTCAAAGAGTTTTCGTAGAATTTCTTTCTCGATCTAGTATAAGTTGCATAGCATGAAAATCGATTTGAAATCAGATTCACAGCATCCTGTTGAGATACTTCATCAAGCTAATTGGCTCTGGCGCGATTTTCATATTTTATGCAAATTGAAAAGTTAATAATTCTACCATTCTTCTCTGAAAATGAGGAAACGCAATTTTCTTTTTTTCATTTCGTCTGAGCTGAAAACCCACCCTCCCACTGCCACCCCCACGCATTCTTATTTCGCAGACTTCATCTTATTTAATTTCTAATGAACATAACAGAGTAGCAGCCAAACTCTTTTCGCTCCCAGCTCGCGAGCATCCATATTATACACACACACACAGAGGGCCACCCTCTCTTGCCCTTTGGTCTCCGAGCCCATTCCAAAAGTAATTTGCAAATTGTAATTTGCTTATGTCCTCTCCTCCGTCGCCGTCACCCCGCCGCGGAGATGCAATGTTTACAAAGCAGGGCTCGCTGCTGCTTCTGCTGCCGCTGCTGCCAGCATCCTCTATGCGTCCTCGGGTCCAGACTGCTAGATGAGTTCGGGGGATGCTGCGTCCGCCATGTTGCCCCGCCCCCTGCGAGCTGCACAACGCCCATCGCGAGTCCTCGACATCGATCCTGTTCGCGTCTCGCTCGCCCAGCATCCTGGTCCATGCGTCTCTGCTTGCTCCGCTCGGCGGGTTTTTTACCAGCACCGCGCGCGAGGTCTCTGGCAGCTAGTGACACCTAGCGGATTAAAACTAGCTTAAAAAGCTTCGTTGAATTTAATTAATTTAGGGTGTGTTTTTTTTTTGTTTTTTAATTGCGGTTGTTTCCGTTATTGAGGCTTTTGTAATGAGTTTGTTTAGGGAGTTGGAATTGAGAGGGGCAATTTTAATTACGTTTAAAGTGCATGCTAAAATGAATTGGTTAATTAAACGGTGGCTACAACAATTAGTTAATTAAGCAATGCAAATCAGGCTAATTAAAACAACAGCGTCAAGTGTTGGCTCGGCATTTACTGGCGCGATCGCTGCAAGTGTTGCGAGCGTTAGATAAAGACAGATAAGTCTTCCCCCGCCGAGAATTGACAAATGGACCCAGAAAAATAAAATAAAAACAGCAAGAAAATGAAAAAGATCTAAAAGAGAGATGAAATGAAAGAATGAAGCCAGATAGAAAGAATTCAATTCACGTTTCTCAAAAGGAAAGGAAGAGAAATTAAATTATATATTTTTTCCCCTCACTCTCTCTCTGTCTTTCTTACATTTTCCGTCGGTTATGGCCAAGACACAGGGATGCCAGGGGGTAGGTCGTGTGTGGGGGGGGGGTGGAGGCAGGGGGGAGCTTTGTCCACGCAACCAACGCACCCCGCGAGCTCGCCACTGTTTCCTTGCAGCGGCGTCGGCCCCGCAAGCTCGCTGCTGACAAACGCAAGTCGGGCGCAAACCAACCCCTGGCGAGCGGCGACGCAACCCCGTGCAGCCCCCGTCGGGGTAAATGTCTCGCGTTCTTCCGCACGATAACCGCGCGACAAAGATTTCATTACCGGGATTGCTGGCTGCCGCTGGAGCCCGTGCTGGACCAACACCAACTATATAGTAGGTGCAGCAGCAGCAGCAGCAGCAGCAGCAGCGCATTTCTCACTGCATCTAGCAACACCTCGGTAATGTCCATGGTTCGAACTCGACCTTTGACTTTGCTGATAATGATGAAAATACTTGGAAAAGTTAAGTATAGGATTCCAGGATTTTCATTTTCAACAGTTCTAATCATCACTGCTGTCTATGAGATGAAGTTTTACGCCCAGAATGAAATTAGGAAGTCATTATGGGGACATGAAGGTATTAAAATCGCCGATCTAGTCCTGGTACTAAAAGTAAGCAAGTAGTTTAGTACTTACATGTCTTATAGTACTTTCTGTGAATATGGTCCCTGTTGGTATAAATAAATGAATCATCCAATTTAATTAGGCAGTCAAACGGAAACGGTTAATACTTAATAGGTAACGTAAATTAAGTGTAATTAGAGTTACACACTGAGAATAACCCTCTAGTAAAGATTTTGAGATCGTGGGATAGCCAAAAGGATCGCAGACAAATGAACAATACACAGGGCCATGTGTGTGTGCGAGTGGGGGGGGGGGTCAATTCGGGGGGTCAGAGGTCGGACGGCAGCTTCGCAAGCAAGATGCAAGGATTGCAACAGGATTTGCGATTCGTCGGGGGAATACTTGATGTACATCGCCGTGAAGATGCAATGGCTTCAGTTGAAAACATATATTACATCAGATAAAAGGAGCGAGCGCTCTTTTGCCTTTGTTTGACGAGGTATTAAAGATTGATTGTTGAGTTCTTAAATAACAAAATAATAATTAATTACTGCTGCGCCAATGAAATACGCTGGAATTTCAAAGACAGACTGGAACGAGTTTTTTTTGCGTAAATATCCTATACATAAATTTCCCCGGGATCGCGAACGCGAAGTAAATTAATTTCCTATCTAATAGGGTCGGAAAATAATATCACATCTCATTTCTCGCAAAATTGCTCCTTATATCAAGAAGAACAAGGACGGCAAAAAAGAAAGGCCAAAAAGAGATTAAAACCTCTTTGAAAATTGCATGCAGAACTCACACACACTTGCACACACTGGGAAATAGAAGTCTAATTTTCTATCCCACTTCTCCTTCTAATATTTAAATCTGTATTTATCTTTCCATCCTGTTCTTTTTCTCATCTTTTTAGTGCCCTCACGGGACGGCATTCCGCCGGAGCGGGGGGTTGCTGCAGGGGTGAGAGTGGCGAGGGGGGTGGGGGGTGACGCGGGGTGCGGGCTGGGGGAGCGCCGAGGAAGGTTGACTGATATTTCAAAAATCGAATATTGATCAGAAAGTAGAGTTGACGCCTCCGGACTATGCTTTGGACTGCGCGCGGGGTGGTGGCGGGTGGCTGGCAAGGGGGTGGGCGGGGGATGGCGATTGGATTTTAAAGGGATGGTGAATATAGCATGTATATGTGTAGCGCATGTATGGTTGGGCTGGAGCCCGGAGATGAATGCTGTGTAGTGTGTACGCACAGTGCGATCCGTGGATCCGTGGAGGAGCCGGTGTGTGCACCGGACTGAATCAGTTTAATATTGCTCCCAGCAATGTGTAGCAATCTTTCTGACCGACGGGAGGGGGTGGCTGAACAATGGCATCGTCACTTGTCCTGGGTTGACGGGCGGTGGGCGCCTCAGGGCATGATGCTAATATGCGAAATTATAATTGTCATCAAAGAACTCGATGACGAATTGTTGCTATCTTGTCTCTAAACTGGAAAAAGTAGTTTATGAAGTAGCTTGAGCAATGTAGTTTAAGCTAGCTAAACGTTAAAAAAGTATGTTTTTTTAGTTTTGTGAGATGTGTGGTTCATAATTAATTGGCATGGCCCTAATTTCACCCATCCAATTGCGTCCATTCCGTATCCAGACGTGAAATTAATATCGACGGAGCTGACTCGCAGTAAAATATCGTGACGCATTGACATATCGAGCATTCTGATTACCGATGCTAATTCCTGGCCATGTCAACTGGCCGAGTATAATCTTCTGCCATCAGTAACGATGGACACAAATCCTAGCCCCGTCACCGTCACCGCCACCGTCACCGTCACCGTCACCGTCCCCCGGGTGTACCGGCAATCAATCGCGATGGGGTAACTCATTTGTTAATTCCCCGACGCGGCCCTGTCCACGCATTACGCGACGGAGCACGGCGCATATCGCGGCTGCACCCGGGTCAACACACGTCGTAATCCCCGGTTACAAATGACACGATATTTGCTCACAATTAATCTTCGTTTAAGAACTAGGCCCACGCTCCGGTAATGACCAAGGGTCAAGATTTAACCATTTTAATCCGTCGTGCGATGCGGGGTCTTTAGTTAAACGTGACAAAGGTATAGCGGCCAGACAGTGATAGATTAGTGTCATTAGTATTAACGGCTCATCAATTTGCCGCGGTTACAGGGGGATGATTTTTGTATACTTCAAATGAAAATCGACATCAACTGTATACTATAACATATCGTGTAGGTATGATAAGAAATCGTTATGACGAAGAGTTTTATATTCAGTTTTTTTTTCGTTGGGTTGTAATTGTTGAAAACGAACTAATGGTTATATGGCGAGAGTTTCTTTTTTCAGCCGGGCGATTTTCTCGAGTGAAAAAATACAATTTTCCTATACGGGAGAGCTCTTTTATTCTCTCGCAGAATATTATTTTTTAGTTGAAGTCTATGGAAGAGGAGGCAGCAGCAGCAGCAGCAGCAGCAGCAGCAGCAGCAGCAGCAAGAAGGACGGAGAGTGTGAATATCGTATAAGTTACTATACATTAAACATCGCTGCAACTTTGCATGGATGTAATCTTAAAGTGATGGCCATCTTGGACCCGGGAATGGGGTGGGGTGTGAGGATGGGCTGTCGGGGGTGCATGTCGCGGGGGATGAGGGATTCAGGGAAGCGGGGTGCGCAGATTTCGACCAGTTCAGGGCCCCGGTGCGAAGACGAAGGGGCTCACATAATAACAGTCAAAGATGTGAATTGATACTCGCATTGCACGCGCGTGGGAAGAATATCACACGTGAGAACTGGAGAGAAAAATAATGTATAATGCAAGTTGAGAAAGGAAGTATAGGTGGAGGTGTTTGTATGTGTATATAAAGGTATAATGTAGAAGATGATGAAATGATAGATGGATGGTGCGCGGATATGGACCATGGGGGAAATCGAGAAATATTGTTTGTCTTTCTTTTAGACTTTGGTCTTGGGCATAATCTCGCGAGCAGACTGGAAGTCACGTATACGATTATAATGACGACGTCGACGTCGGCGTCGCTGTGTGCTATCACGGTGAAAAGTCGCGAGTCGAGAAATCAAGATTTTTCTTAGTCTTGAGAGAAAATAAGGAAACTCATTCTTCCAATTTTCGGGGACAGAACGTTTGTTAGTTTTCAATATATTTTGCGGTGGAGGTTGGTAAATATCTTATGGGTTGGTTGATGGTTGATAATCTGCACCACAACTTGATCGAATGTGGTATCAGAATATAAAATGAACCTGATCTTGTGTATACCCGATCGTTAACCAAGGTCTTACCCCTTCTTCAGCTTGCTTCATCTACGGCGCTTTCTGATGCTGAGTTAGAAGGCGTGCGATGGTGTTTGGAGGTGTAAGTATATTCAGGCAAAAACGCTAAGACGCCTGTAGGTTTTTTACAAACTTCTCGCCTATAAATTACTTAAAAGCGCCATTTGCAGCAAATATTGAAAGAAAACAACGTGCGAAATAAGCACAAGCTGCCTTAATTAAAGTAACTTGGCCTCCTCGGCATAATCAACGTCGATTTATAAGAAACTCTAAGAGCCAATCAGCATTTCCGCTCTAATTACAAAAAATAACAGTCTCATTAGCACCTTCCATTTCTCACCTAGCCAAGAAAAGACAACACACATCCCTAAAGCACGGGGCGACACATTCCCAAATTCCACCCCCCCCCCCCCCCTACACAACCAGTCATCCACGGACCCCGAAGCGAGCGTTTGCGCATTTGCTCAGTCTCTCATTGGGTCGATAGCAACAGCAACCTCCTTGGCCTGATGATGAGCAGACAAAGACGGCCGCACAGCGGACCACGTCGGCGCGACAGAGAACCAACCATCTATCATCTGATGCAGAGAAAAGAATCTAATCAACGATGATACACGGAGGCGAAGAAAAAAAAAAACGCGAAGAGCAGAAAGAAACGAGCGCGCACAAGAACACGATATAGACTCTTTGAATTTCCGTGCTAGGACAAGATATTAGATCGTTAATAATAAAACAGAGAATGATGATATTGTATCAACATTGTTTCCCGAATCGCGACGGCGTCGCGGCGCTCGCTGCAAGGTGAGAGACGCACAGCAGGGGGGGGGGGGGGGCAGCGTCCAAGGTCCGAGCTCCATCTCGAGAAGGGGGCTAATCTCATCAAAGATATAGAAGATGATATGGAGAGGGTAGAAGTGTCCAGGGATTGGCTAGTTTCGCCGATGCCGAGCGTCGTTAGATCCAGGGAGAAAGAGAGAGATGGGCAACGCGACGTGGTTTCTAGCGTCGCGACGCCCTAGTGTTTTTCCCGCTAATTAGTTTCGCCGGTGGGAAGCGCGGGCGGTGATTGGACGGGGGAGGTCGAGCGGTGATTAGCACGTCGGGGGCGGGGGCGGGGGAGGATCGCGCGCCGACCGCCGATGAACGGGGTAATGAGAAGCGCGTCACCAAAGGGTTAATTAAGAGGCGAGCGCTCTAATTGGTCGGCGGCGTGGTGACTTAGCGGGAAAATGGGGGACCAATGGCGTGGCCGTGGAAAGCTCGCGGAAAAACTTGGCCGCTGGCCCGTGGTTGGTCGGAGCTTCTAATTAGTGATTGTTAATGAGGAGGTGGCGGCGGCGTGGTTGGCGGGACGATTTTTTGTATGGAATCGGATGATGGTGGTTTGGATTTTAAATTTGAATGCTGCAGATATAATTTGAAAAATTTGAATAATTATAAAAAATTGTAAAAAGGTAGTGATAAAATATGAGCGCGTTGATGTTTGCAGCTGATGTGACCTCGAGCTGACATTCAGTTCCTATGACAGGTGAACAACGAATTGATGAAAAGCAATTCGACATCTCGAAGCAGTTTTCCTAACAAAACCTTTGGGAAAATTGCAGCACTATTGCCGTCAGCATCAATATGAAGAACGTTGTTAAAAGAAAATGTTTTGCTGTGGAATTGATTATTGCTAGAGTATTCTCTACGTCAGAGAATTATCATTGATCGATTTCGCAGGACGCATAGGTCGCTAGGCGTTTGGACTACTTGTTTTGAAGATGTATACCGAAAAATCAGTTTATGAGAAGGAAATTCAGATGGGTCCACCAAAAATATAAATCTTAACATCAAACTGCGTATCGGAAACTACTCGCTATCTCGAGGGCTTTTAAAACAAATCCGACCTAAATACAATGAAGGAAATCACCGCAAAACTCTTTCTAGATCCCTTAAAACAATGCCAAAAAGGAAATAAGGAGACATAAAATGATGAAATTGTAACTAGTCTCTAAGTCTGAAACTAATGTTAGCACATTAACCGTTAAAACAGCCTTATTGATATCAATTAATTACTTGAAGACACCAAGGTCCCAGATTTTGCGAACGGGCGCAGCAATTAACCCCGGACGAGGCCGCTCTGCGCATGCCCCCCCCCCCCACCCCCGCCCCGCACTCCCCCGCACCCCGCACGGGTGGGGAGGGAGGAGGGGGGATGTGCGACACGAACTAGATCCAACTCATTACCGCCCGGCCGAGCCTGGGAAAGCGCGCGCGGGAAATCGCGGAAAGCGAGCAAAACTAACCCGGAATTAAAATAGAAATTACGCCCGAGCAAATACGCCAAAGAGGGCGGGGGGGGGAGGGGGGGTTGAGCGCGAGATAGAGAGGGTTAAATAGAGAGACGATTCGAGGCTGATGCGGCTTGGATAATGAGGAGAAATAGCGAAGCGGCCATGAGCGAGGAAGAGATTTTGCGTGTTTGGGGGGGGGGGGGGGGGGGGGGGGGGGTCAAGGGGGTGTGGAGGGTGATTGCAAAAGTTGGGCGCCTTCGCGGTTAACTGAGTGAGTGCGCCCCCAACGACGGGCAGTTAACTTGAATTAAGAATTTTACGGGCGGGAAGGCGCGCGGAGTCGGTTTTTTGGCAGGTTTGTGGTGATTGCTTCCCCTAGCGGCCGGATGAATGTTGTGTGCGACGGGACATGATTACAAGGCGGTACAAGACAGCGGTGATCTTTGCTAGGTATCAGGTAACATGAGGTGCGATCTGACCCTCATCCTTCCAGTCAAGTCGGAAAAATGTATTTAAAATTTAAATGATAGTAATTGTAGCTTTTTTCAGTGATTTTACGTCTATAAGTCAACATCAAGCGTAGTTCTTTAAAAACTAACTTCCGAAAACTTTTGGTGCTAGTTACCGTCTTTTAATAATTAATTAAAACTAATAACTAACGTTCCAAGCAACAAAATGAGCAAATTTTCGAACACCTAATGGAATAGTTATAATTTCCACCCGGAAGATGAGAAAATATGATGATATCTTGATGACTTGATAGTGATCAAGACACAGATTTAAAATCTGCCCAGTAGGAAATAAGGCAAATAGACAAATTCATGGCTCGAATATCGAATATCCAACTTTGTGCCGGTCTGCAGCATAAGCGCAACTTACAAAATTAACCATAACCAGCGCCCGAATTTTCCCAAAACTAATCTCACGGCCTCCCAAGACGCGGCATACGTCTTGTGTATCTCCCTAAACCACCCCCAAAACCACCCCCAAAACCCGCCATCTCACAAGCACTCAGTAACAGAGCAGGGTAGCTAAAAAAACTAATTAATATGCATCGAATGCGTCTCGCTAAAGCGGGGCGTATTGCCCCCCGAAGCCGCAGCGCTACGATCAACCACCAGCGCCTTGCAGGCAAATGTAATTATCACCCGTCGACGTCGGCGTCGGCGTCGGCTTCGGCGTCGGCGTCGGATTACAAGCGGTTGCGCTTCGGAGCCAGAGCTCAGAGCAAACACTATTTCGGTGATGTACATAGGTACTGGAGATATTGGTTTATTAGCGTACGTTTACGAGGGAATAGTATGGATATTAATGTAGGCCAGAACGTGTTTATGTGTATGTGAAATAGTTGGACTGAAAATCAGGCACCAGTTCTAAAATACAAGCACCTGCCTGGTAGTATACAATTATAATTTGTATTGGTGTATCATGCATCTGTCTAATTAATTAATATTCAGAAGAGATAAGACCGACGAGAGCATTTTGTTAGCCAAGTGATTGGGTGGATCTATGTATTTGGGCCTGATGATGAAGGGAAAATTCGTGAAAATCACTGTTTTCCCAGTCTCTACAAACGTGTTACGTAATTGGATGAATCGAACTGAAGGTCATTGAAGAGTCCAAGGTCAACTCGGATTGTTTATCCTTTCATGCAAGATGTTATGTTTTTTTGAGACTGTTGCTGAAATTGAATCTGTCGTTATTTGTTTATCTTCGAAGCGGATTTAATAATGATCGTAAGATTTCAATATATAGAAAGAAAAGGGATGCAGCTGATTGGCTATCATCTTTCGAGTTTCAAACCGGAGGCCAGCTGGTGGAACAGATATAGGAAAGCAGGTCTAATATCACAAAATGTTACTTTTCCTGCGTTTCCTTATAATACGAACAATTATCGAACCAACGCTAGTCCAGATTTATACGCTGTATCCATTGGATGAAACCCGAGTCATTCTATCCTACTTAGAGGACCATTTCCAACGTCACGGGAAGAAAACACCACAGTTTATGGCGTTAAATATGCGATGGCGAAATAATAAAAAAAGCTCTCAGCATATCATTAGAGAAATGAACTTTAATAATTAATCATCAGAGCTGAGCTTGATGACAATGTTTTCCATAATTCATGCCACTTCCTGAGACCATCTCACGTTATTAATGACGTCGCCTTTTCGCTGGGTGCAAGTCGCATGTTTCAGAATATTTTACCCGCACGCTGCTAATGAGATGCATTCGCTCCAAAACAGGCCATTAACTTTTGCATAATTCAGCCGCCGATGAAAAATTGTGGCAACTCGCGGGAAAGTTAGAAATTAATCGCCTTTCCGTGGAACTTTTCTTTAATGAGTCCCCGTATATACGAAAGTCATTGGTCAAGAAAATCAATATGAAAATATCACGACAGTGACTACATCCGATTAATGTCCCACCTTCAGGGGCGTTATCAGACACAATTCCCGGAGTTTCATCATGGTTTCATCTAAATTCTACATTACTATTCTACCAGAGCCGCATAGAGTTTTATTGTATACCACGCCAACTGAAATAAGATTAATATAATATGAAATATAAGCAAGTTGAAACATCTGTCATCTGACATAAATCACAACACAGCGTCGTAACAAATGTGTTTTCGCAAACGACGCCTTCAAGTTGGGGTAGGGGGTGGGTGGTACGGGTTGCGGGGGAAGAGGGTGGGAGTAAAACCGACGCTGGACGTCTTCTCAATTTTAAATAGAGACAGGACGAAAATACAATATTTAGAAACAGAAATAAGCGCTTCTGAGATGTGCGCCAGTTTTCCATTAGATAGCAAGAAGGTCAAAAGAATGCCCCAACGAAAACGAACACTAAGAAACGCACGGATCTGATATTCACCCTCAAAAAGCTTCAAGCGGTTGAATGATTGATGATTATTTGTCAAAGATCACGTGGAATGAAATGGACCTACCTAATAGGATTTTCACATTAGAACAGATCAGCGATTGCGAAGAATGAAATTATCATTTTGCACAGCGAGCGCGACCGGCATAGATGTTTCACAAAACGCATAAATAAATATTGAATACAAACGCATGTGAACTGGGGAGTAAACTGCAACACGCATTTCACCGAGATGTATTCAGGGTTGACGATAAGCTGTCGTATAATATACCGTGCGTACAAACTCCTACAACGAATACTTTTGTGTGTGTTCATAAATGTGGTATTAGATTTCTAGGCCCTGCTAAATATCTGTGTGAAAAAAAATAGTAAAATGAAGCAGATATTATTGAATAGCGAATTGATAAAGTTTTGCGCCGATAATTTCTGAAATGCAAATCGACATTCTCTCTCCGCTATTCAAAGCGAATAACTGAAAAAGTGTACCCGAGAGAGTTGCCAGCAGAAATAGCAAAAAAGGTAGCTTACAAAATGTTTCTCGATATTTGCTTATGGAGTTCGAAGATGAATTCTTTAAGCCAACTATTTAATAAACATAACAAAGCATTAATAAATCAGGAGCCTTACCCGAGCGACGTGACTTTCAAATGAAAAAAAGCAAAGAAGAACTAGGAAGCAAAAAAAATTAATTCCATTTCAATGACATCACTTCTTGGCTGTGGATCGAAGCCAGCTTTTGTGTGCAAATGTAAATTGCATATTTTTATGCAGAGTACACTCACAATCAAACTAAATTATCGGAGCCTGAGGCAATGTTATTCATAAGTTTCTAACTAGCTAAAGTTATAAATTAACAAACAAACAAATCTGCTCTCGGGAATAAACCCTAGGAAAATTATTTTCTCATGTCTTTGAAAGAGATCTTCTGGAAAAGGATATTCAAAGCTTAGAAAAAATAATTTCTCAACTATATTATCAAACATTTTTAGTTCATAACTATCATTAAACTCAAAGCCTGAATAGAAAATTTCTGTTATTAAAAATGTAAAATGCACGCAAAATAACTGTTCGCGCACTGAATACGATCAAGTTATCAAATAAAACCGCGACCGAGTCAATTATAAATTCATACGCGCCGCAAATCAAGTCGCTCGACGTAAGACCAAGAAGTCGTCGAAGTGAAAAGCGTGGGACGGTCTGCGCCTAACGAGACGTCTGGCTGGGACATGCAGAACAGCAACGAGGTCATAGGTCACGCATTACAACGCAAAGGTGAGCAGCTCAGTCGGAGACCACTGGCGGTCACATTACTGTCGATGAGTTATTTATTTGGTCTACATCATTGTTTTATTACTTTTCCGGCTCTTTCAGTTGTCACTGCTACGGAGGGACCATGGACCAAATGGTAATTTCATATTTTAAATGTGTAGCTATATTATAGCTACGGGCATGTCGTATGGCTAGGTAGGTAAGAGTTTTATATACAACGGAGACAATGGTCAGTAAATCATGTTTCTTTTTAGTAGTCTGCAGTTGTAAAAGTGCATATTTCATTGCTGATAAGATTCGAAATGCAGCATCGAAAATAGGAAATCTACTCTTTTGTTTGGGTTAAGGACAATACTTTTATCGTACGACGTACTACATACCAGGCTATTAAAATTAAACCATCCAAAGTTATTTTTCCTAAATTTGACTTCGAAACTCTTTCGTGCAGCATTAAAGCCTTAAGATTCAATCTCAGAAACCGTTATTTTAAGTATATAGCATCATATTTAGCATTGAACCATTTTCAATTATCAACGCCACAAAAGAAGGCATCAGGCTTACTTTGAGTCAATCTTCGTTTGTGTTAAATATTCAGCAGTGGCCAAAAACTCTTTTCATAAACCAACATCCCAACAATTTATTTATTTATTAAAAAACAACTCGCCGATAAGTTTAATTGACACAACAATGAGTCCGATACATCCAGCCTCGCATTGATGAGCGCAGGTGTGCACTAGTAATCATAATAATTCACAGACATCGTTTGCTGTAGCCAACAACACAACTATATCGCACTCGGAAATCTCAACCGCCAGATACCTGCCTCAGCCGGACCATTTAAGAAATAATTATATTGTACATTTTGATGTTCATGACTTTTGGTTTTGTTGGTGTAATTTCCATCACGCGATGGTTGTCATTTAACTTCTTTATCTGTCATGCATCTAAGCTGACCAAATCATGTTTCATCATCTCGATATTTGCATGAGTTTTGGTCAGGCGTCGATTTGTTCAAGTTCGTGAACCTTAGGACAAGCCATTATGATAATTTCACAGAAAAACATTAACACAACCTTCTTATCTAATACTTTTTTTTTCTACAATCATGCAAGCAGATGATTTGAGTATCGTTTCTCATGCATCATCATGCTCCGTCCAATTATAGGAAATAACGTGTAATTTATTCCCGATTTTCAAGACTCAATTTTGCTGATAAGTTGAAACACCAGATGACAAATTTTCAGAAAAGTATTGATACAAAAACCATGTTTCAGATGATTTCAGTGATATGACTTCTCCTACCAATGAAACAAATCATCCAATATAGGTAATGGCGTTTAATTTATTCACGACTTGCAAAACTCAATTTTAGCCTATTGTTTGCTGCACAATTTATGTGCATCCCTATTTTAGTTTGCCTGTCATTGCCAACGACTCCCAAAGTAGTGAAGCAAGACAAAGTCGTGATTTGGCCCCGGTACGAATCGTGGCTAACTCGATGCAAGATGTCGTCAGTCCAAGGTGCAATTATTCCCGAGTGCACTTTTCTAACCGCTTGCGACAGTAATGCACATGTCCGCAGATCTTACTTGGACGTAAATCAGAGATAAAGTCTCCCAGAGTTGGAGGTGCCTTTATTAACTTAATCATTTGGTAGGTTAGGATGAGGGTGATCATCAATGCAAGGATAGTTTCAATTGAAGCGATTTAATGTCCCTTTGGTGAGTTGATCGAATAGAAGTGAACTAAGGAAATTAGTTCCTAAGAACTAAGAGCTATTAGGTAGTTTGAAATTAACGGAATTAAACGGATGTTGGTATGGAAGTCCGAAGTGAGGCGAGGAATTTAAAATAGTTTTATAGGAAAACAACCTAAGATTCTTTGTGTAACTTTGTCTCCACAAGTCAGCCTAAGAATCAGTCGAAGCCGGTTTCACCAAATTTTCCAAGTCAGTTGTCGTACAAAAAACATTTTCCCTACATGCTGCTGCTGCTTTGGACATCTTAAAACTCCCACCGGATAAAGTGATTTTAAAACTATGGCTCGCTTGTGTATCTGATAGACGATTTGACGTCCCATGCGATGGAAATAAAATCATACCGGTTACTTGCAAGCGCACACCACACATACATACAAGCGCCGCGTTAGCTGCGAATTAAAACACATTCGATTAATCTTAAACAGGATGCTGGCTGCGAGAAATTAATGATGATCGCTCAATTGAAATCTATTTAACAGCCGTGCGCCTGCTGCGATCGCCTCGCGTTTGTATTTACAACGTGATACGCGGCGACGCTTGCTGTGGCTCTGCCTGCGACTGCTGCGACTGCTTTACGATCAAGATCGTCGAACGCGCAGCAGATAAACTTGGCGATTGCCATTTGCGAGCATGCTTACTTTTGTCTCAGACAATTATTAGCGGTCGTGTCTCGTATATCCATTCCCATTTTTGGCTAATTTGAATAAGTACGATCGGTCTGCGAGACACTTGTTTATTGCCCTTTTTCGGCCGCATGCAAGGGCAGGGGGTACTTTTTTAGTGTTTTTAGCATGGAAGCAGGGTGGTACCAAGAACCAAAAGAGACGCACACCAATATATTACGATGAAACATCCCTGTGGGGTCTTATTTTTGAATAAAAATAGCGGAAAAAATGTGAAATATTTTCTTATATAAAAAGTCTAATAAAAATATCCCGTAAATAATAGATATATGAAGTATACTTTACTCATCTCCATCAGCCCCCCCCCCCCCTCCTCGACTTCTTCCACACCTCAACATATCCCATCGTACAATTCATCCCTTATACTAAATTAACCCCGTGTGTAATAATAATAATGCAGGGCGGCCATAGTATTTTTCATACGGCGAGGGCAAAGTTGATAGGTAATTTCACAGGGAGATGGTCGAAATTTATTGCAAGCACCGCGGGGTTGGGTGTAAGGTGGGCGGCAGGAGCACGGAGATCGCCCCGCCGGCGAGTTACCAACACGAGCTGCGACTGTTCCTTGATAGACCATTGAAATTTATACGACAAAAGCGGCGATAAAATTGTGTCATCATAGCGCGTACACCGTTGAGTTTCCCGCGTTTGCGCCCGATCACTTTGTTGGCTGCACATCTCCAAAGCGATGCACATTAATCAGTCAGGAGCTATGATCATTTTAAGGATACGACCAGGTGAATGCAAACAGTCGAAACCATTCAAAATTTCAAATTTTATGTTTCATAGTAAGATGCATATGAAATTGGCATTACTATGTTCACTTTAATCACTTTAATTAAAGTCAAATTACAGCTCAAATTAATTGAGAAGATGAAATTGCATTAGATACAATTAAAATACACAGGTTTAAGTTTCGGTGATTTGGATCTTTAAGTTTAACTAGTTCGTTACATGAATGAGAAACCCCATGATTTCTCCACTTGTCAAAAAAGGTTAAAAACAATAAAACTGAATCTTGCAGCGAGCAAGAATTAAACTATGAAAGCGCTATGAAAGTCAGCCAACGAAACGCAGCCAGCAAGTATATTAAGACACAAATCTATAGCCGGCACCGTGCAAGTACCGCGCTGGTGTCCAAGTCGTCGCTATGAGCTGGTAGCCACAGCAAATGACTTTGCCCGCTTTCCGGGCGCCCAACAGCGCTCAGACCGTTAGAGAAGACGGCTATGGTGCCGTTTATAATAATAATTCCGGCCATCGAAATGATTTCGTGTCGCCGGGTTAAATGAAAATAGTGGAGACGACCCCCCAGCGGCGATGGTGGCAGCAAGAGCGCTCTGCGTTGCCCCCCCGAAGTACTATTTATCAGGATGACAACAATATCGTGTGTACACCACAGCAGACACACGCGAGGTCTATTAAAATTTTTTGGGAAATGTCGCGAGGATATTTCTATGCAAATGAAGTGTAACTCTTAATAAGTGCACGCTCGTGATGCGGTACGAAGGTGTAATAAAAAGGAGATGAAGATTGAAGATTACTCTATGCGTAAGAAATCACAGCGCGCAAATGGCCACGCGTGTCGAATTGTTGGTGGTTTTAATTGTGGACTTCTTATGGGCGAGGAAGTTTTGACACTCCCAAATGCGCATCGTGTAACAAAGTCGTGACAATCAATAAATAATTTAGCTGAATTTAAATCCTGGCTCCCACCCATAACATGTGAGAGCAAATATTTTTTGTGTATAGTGTCGTAATTTTTAACGAAAGTTCAATTCAAAAACGGGCAAAAATAGGCAGTTCAAAATGGCACAAAAGCATGTCCAGCCTGAAGTAATTGTATAACAGAATACTCAAGAATATTTTAAGAACCAAATTAGCGAAGATATAAAGCATTAAAACAATTCATTTTCAGCCTGAAATCATCCTCGACGAAACGTCGCCTGTCCCCACCGTCCCAACCTGCGGACCCGGTGTCAAGCGGGCCCCGCTTCTGTAGAACAAACACGACGCCGCAGGGGGTGTGGAGGCGCAGTCAGACGCCCATAATTCGAGTCGGGCAACCGGCGAACGCCGCGGTGACCAAACGGGCAGCCCCGCTGTCTCGCTCTGCCCTCGCTGGCCTCGCTGCCCTCGACGCTGCCCTCGCTGCCCGTGCGACAATCCGCCGGGCACGACGGCAGGACCCATGGTTTATGAGCACTGCTGCCCGCAAGCTGACTTACGATATGGCGTAGAACGTGCCTCGTGCTAGGTTTCCTCTGGTGAGTTTTGGTGGGAAATTGGAAGAGGCCGCGGTGGGTTATCTATGGTTATTTGATGATTATAATGGATGTTTTTGATTGATGATTATCTTCTCATAAGGGTACATGGGTCATTGATAGTATCTTAAGTTTTATAGTGAGTGTACGAAATGGATTAGAATTGTGATTAAGTTCGGACGAAATTATAAAAGCGACTAAAGAAAATATCTGTGTGCCTCGCCGACGCCCGTTCTTCAAAATGTATGCTGGTTTCTTTCGGCGTTCGCAACTTAGAAGTAGCGAGGATCGCGCGGAAAATAAGATGAGTCGGGGGAAAAGTATTGTGCTTATTAAAGCTCGCGAAATCTTCAGCTTGTTTGCCAATAACTCGCTGAAATACTGATCGAGCTAACTAGGCAGAAAAAACTGATAAAAGTGGGTCTCTGTTGATGAACTTCATTAGGGCATTGGATCGTGCATTGGGAACTCTTCGAACGCAACTGAGAGTTTCCTCGAGTTTCATCAAGAAGTATTACACAATATTGTTATCATGCCAATGAAGGACGTGTAGCCAAAAAGAAATATGAAAACTTTCTCCTGGAAAAGATACTGTTTTCAAAGCTTCGGAGGGTTGGAGAAAAACCCGACTCTATCTTCTATAGTATAAGATGGGTATAAAAAAAATAGCGAAATTATGTAAGGTCATTAAACATCCAACTTTGAAATATATTTTCGTAATGGATGAAAGAAAAGAAGAGAAGGAAGCAAATTAGTATCTCGAAAGCGAAATGGAAAGGGACTGTATAGAGAGAAGAATCGAGGGAACAATGAACAAGAGGAAATCATTCTCGTCTTTATAATCTTAGGAGATTGCTCTAAAATTCGCCCGTCGCATTTAGGAGAGAGGATAGCGTAGGGTGGTTAGCTTTTCTTTCAAACTCCGGATTGCTATTGCCGCTGTAAAGGAACGAAGTGTTCTATTATGATATCAAACAATAATATTAATAGCGGTTATTATCTTTCTGAAACTAAGGAACGCACAAAGAAAGCTTAACAAAAAAAAAACTGTCAAGAAAAGTAGAAAATCACTTTAAAATGTTTTGTACATAAAGCTCAGGAATGCTTATTTCCTAAGCTGTGACAGTAAATTCTGGGCAAAGAAACCCCTGAATTTTCATTACTTTTCCTTCCATCCACCCATTTTTCTTCGTTATTGATCTGACTCTTAACTAATTACCGGCGCCGAGAGGCTAACATTGACTTACTACCCCCAACAAAGAAACAACCCTTAGTCGAGAAGAAAACAGAAAAAAAATAAAGACCAATCGCCCCCACCGAAAAATCCTTAACCAAACATTAACCAGAACGTTCGTCGACGAAGATTTCCAATCGAACACAACTCTCCAACCTCTAATGAATAATCAATAAAACTTCTTAAAATTCCACAGCCATTCATTCCTCGTACGGACTCTGAAATTCTAGCAGGCATCCCATTCTAATCGTAATTCCTCGCCGCTGGCATGATCGGATCTGCATTCTTGTCGATGGAGGACCGTAATCTGTGAATGTGATCACATCCCGTGATGATGCATCGAGGCTGTCAGATGGGAGTCGCAGCATCCCGCGCCGGGCTCCGGCCATCGGGCTTCGAATAAACCAGCGTCGGTCATAACATAACTCATCGGTGGAATTCTGTCGCCGCGCGCTTGCGAATGCTTAGAGAGAGACTGTCGATTGACTGACATTAGACGGGTCGAAAACTCACCTGCGTTTTACCTTGTTTTCAATGTTTTCTGAGGTTATTTTTGTTTCGGGTGGTGGACCCGTGTCATTGAATTGATTGCGTTAGAAGTCAAGCTGACCATGATAGGTTTTAATCGGTTGATTTTTATGTTTTCTAAAACATCTATTATTTCTATATATCTATTAACTGATGAAGATTTAGACAACACGGTGAAATTCTACTTGGGAAAGTGAATTCTAAAGCCTAAGAGGAAAAAAAAATATTGCTAGTGGCAATATTATTGTAATCCATGTTAGGTTACATATCAGAGTAGGCCATGCTCGTAAAGTGTATGTAAAATATAGGTATAAAGATAGTTTTCGAAAAATGATTAATTAATTTCGTAGTTTATGTATCTCACGGACTAGGAATAGTATATTACTTCAAGTAAACGCAAAATCTCGTGAAAAGTTGACTCCGTCTCTGTCTAATTTAAGTTATCTTCTGCATTTTAAATCTTATTAGCCAGCAGCAACTGTTAGTTTTCTGTATTCTCGCTGCAAGATGCGAAATAAAAACATCTCGACTGCTCATGGTGGCCAATGGAAATGGTGCTACTTCCTCACCAACGAAACACATCAGCGCGAATGAAAAACTCACAATTTTCCTCCCGATTAATATTCATGGATTTCCGCGGATATCTTTGCATCTCCAGCGCGCATGGAAGGAATGAAGCAACTCTTTAAGATTCAGTGCGAGCCTCGACGCTAAGAGCCATCAGTCTCTGACGGGATCGTGTCCGAATGAAAGGATCTTTTATAATGAAGGGACGAGAGACGAAAGAAAAATCCTTGCATTGTCCGTTTTCGGATTGTCCACTCGCATAAAATAAAGTTCGAATCCAAGTTTCCAGCTCAGGGGATTCTGTTTAAGTTGAATTTTATGTGGCCGAACTCAAAATACATCATCAGTTGGGATTAAATTATTTAACCAGCAAAACCCCATAAAAGCATATGCTATCAAACTTAAGCCCGGTCTGATTACATTTGTACGTTCAATGTCTGTGATTTCCGATAACATCTCAGACAATATAATGTATTCCACCTTTGTTGCTACATTGTAATTGATTACCATGAAGATCACTCAGTATATGCAGAGAATGGGCCAACCCAAAAGCAAAGATCAATTATACAAGACGCTCACCAGACGCCATGTTGGGAATTTGATATCAGTCAGCGATAAAAGGTAAAACAAATTAGAACTCACGTGGCAGAGTTTCATCAAGTTTAATGCTAGCTCTTGCAGATGGAAGGTTAGATTGTTTGGGAGTGATCTGTGTAAAGCCGAATAGACCTGATATAAGAATATGAGCGAGAGAAATTAATGTTGGTTCCCCCCTATGGAACCCCCTAATGTTGGTACCTACCGCTCATTCAAATAATTACCAAAAATTTTACATGGAATAATTTTAAATGGAATTTTTTTTATAGCATTAGGGAAAATGTATGCGGATTGTAGTCTCATTGATACTGTAGAAAAGTTGACGAAACATGGGAGGTCATAAGAAAATATGTATTCAGAATTTAATGTGTCTTGGAGAAATTAGAATTTTGTCAAAGATTTGTTGTGAGTGCTCTATGATTAGCAGAAAAGACAAGCCCGGAGAAAGAAAGGACGGAAAATAAATGTTAATGAATTTCTCATGTCAACGAAGACAAAACTGAAACAAACACTCAACCAAACGAATCAGCGTAAAAGTCTTGTCACTTGGTAATGACAAAAAAACCAGCACACAAGCAACGCAACAAAAAAAAACCTAAATAAATCCGCAAACGGAGCAATTGAAATGCCTTGCACTCAATTCAAACGCCCTGTGCGCCAGCATCCGACGATGTCTCTGATTGTTCTCGACTCGAAGACGGCTGAAATAAATACGGACGGAGAAAAACTCACCGATTAATCCCGGGCAGGTCACAGGTGGTGGTCGCCGTCGCCCCCTCCGGTGGGTCCCACCCCACCCCCTGACGGACGAAGCTCGTAGGGCGTGTAGCCGAGTGAATGCAGCAGCGTCTAGCAAACAAACGGCACAGCATCAGTCTAAGTGCCATTGTAATCAAGTACAACGCACTATTAAAACAATCAATCTCTTTTAATCATTAGCTGGGATGCTCGGCTTCAAGCCAACTTGAACATAGTGGATCTATGCGGAGGACCAGTTTCAATACGTTGTACTTTTTCAACCTTCAACCACTCAAAATAAATGTAATTTTGGAATTATTCGGCATTATATAGGGGCAATTAATAGTGAGTTCCACGAATTTTTTAAAGAAAGCTTTCGGGCGCTGTCTGACAGCGGCGACCCCTCATCCTAATCGAACGCTAAAAAGATTTTTATTCCGCAGCATTCATCTAAATTTTACTATCACTTGGGCGTCATCGTCTTCACACCTGCGCATTACCCTAAGCCCTTTCGCAGCTCCAACCACAGCGAGAAACAACGCAATAAAACAACAAAACAATAAAACCAAAACCAAAAAACTAAAAGCGAATGTAAAAAACAAAACAACAACAAAAATCTCCATGTATTTTAAGACGGACGTTCGACCATGGCCGCGATGCTGCACGTGAACAGGCTTATAGATAATGGTATGCAAATAACGGCGTCGGGCGTCGAACAACCCACCCGCCGCCACCCCCTCGGTAAGACCCATCCCACTCATCCCCCCCTACCCCTCCCACCAGACGTCCAGATATCTCATCTCCCTTTCAAATATATACATGTAGTAGCAATTCCAATAGCTATATCTGATGGGTTCTGGCTCGGGGCTCATGCGATCCGAATCGCGGATGGCCACATGGATGAGTTATTATAGATACGAGATTTCCGCCGTCTTATATTTTGATATCGGTGGAAATATAAGAAATATACGTAGTGGGATGTATTCGTTTTTGTATATTTTTGTTTTATTTGTGACGCGTGGACACGTCTACCTTGGGGTCTAATATGGAAATACGCGCGACGAGCCAATATAGAGTGATGTATTTTCGCGGGCGGGGGTGGCGGTTGGGGGGGGGGGGTTGGTGGTGGTGGTTTCTTATCTCGAGGTGGTGGTAAAGAAGCGCTGGGGGCTTGGAGCGCGGCCGGGGGGGATGATTTGGACAGATATTTTTGTAGATGACTTGAATTCATTATGTTGGCTGGGGTGCTGCACGAAAACATTGAGGGATGGGGTGGTCATGTTTACTGTTCGGGTGAATAAGTAAGAAATTGAGGTATTTGTGGAGAAAAGTCATAAAGTCGTAAAGTTACAAGGTTTATGTCGAAAAATGAGTGCATAGTGTATACAATGACCATGATTTAATGCCTAGTAACATAACGCAATGAAAAGCTTAGCTTGCACATTTCAGTTTGACTTCACTGAAATGTAACAAGTATAATTAACACATATATATTAAATATTGTAACCATATTATGAAAATTTAAGTTTGAAAACTGTTTACCTGTACTAAACCGCCTATGTGTTAATTTTCAGATACGAAAACCACACTTTTTGTGACGTGTAAAGCAAGAAAACACGAAAAAACCATCGAAATCAAATTACACCGCAGCGCCCATACGCGGAGACGCCGGCAAACTATTGAAGGGTGCCATATTGACGTAACTCATCTTGGCAAACTATGTTTTCCACCATCCGCCGACGTGTGAATAATCTTATAACTCAATAGCATCTCGCGACAAGACGTAACTCGCCGGCAGAAGCTGAGAAGTAATGAAGCTGTGACATATTCAGAGCATACACGCTCCACCGCCTCGCGATCGCATTATATCCAGCATGAGATGCATGAGATGACCATTGGACGCGCGGTCGAGAAAGGATGAAGATGAAGAAGCTGCAAATTCAAAGAGCTCGTACGAATGTAAATGTAATAAAGATCTTTATAGAATCTTTTGAACGAGCGCGGCTAACAGCGCTGTATGGGCTTGGCTGGGTCCGCTGCTTTTTGTGCCCATGCATGCTGGGACCAGAGATGCGGATATTGCTAATATCACACATTTGCATTTTGACTTACCCACACCTCTAAAGGGATCAGCTATTCAATGAGAAGCTGTACTGGGTCCGACTTATTCAATTTGGATGATGAAAATGATTTCTTGACGTAGCCATTTCAATATCTTAGGGATATTTTATATTACCGTCAGGTACAAAGCAGAAGTCTAAAACGGAAAATCTTGCAAATTTTGCGGTGTCAGTAATATTTGTGATTCTACGTCGCAAAATAAGATAGTTACATTTTTAACACACATATAATTGTAGCTTTGATGATTACTTTGATGGATTAAATCGTTGTTTTTTTCTAAACATATTCTTCTTGTTATACAATATGTACTGCGCACTAATATGATTATACTACATTATTAGCAGTGCACTACAGGAACACAACGTGAATCCATCCCTGTCACCAGCGTGCTAGTCTAAAGGTGATTATCGTGTACAATTAGAGTCAGCTAATTATTTCCCATCACGGTGCTTATCATAACGGTGTCCAGAATTGGGGTGCAAAGAGCAGTAGCAAAATGCAAGCAGCCGCAATTAGACACGCGACGATGATGACAAATTACACTTGTCTGCATTGTTCGTTTCGAATCCCAGATGTGAAACCGTGGCTGCCGACTGTTCCTGCTCCACAAATGTGCTCGACTACGCTGTAGCAATTATATATTATATTTCTATCGGGGCCGACTCAGATGAGACACTAATGACAGTTAATGACCGCTAATAACTCTGCCAGCTACCGGATGAAATATCGTACGAATCTGATTGGAATGGTCGGTGATGATGAGTTAATAGTCTATACGGTGAAGCTGAAGAATTGGTGTGATTTCATTGCTCTCATTTCTTTGGAAAGTTGTGAGAAAACTGATGTCGTTTCAGGTTGAAAAATTGAATTCTTTAATAGTGGGATTGTGTTTAGATTGGACGATAGTTGAGTGAGAACGCGAGGGTTAAATTTTTTCAAGCAACTAGACGGCGCAGCAAATGCCAATTAGTCGCGAAAGGAGCGAATACAAAAGCAGACGGCCGACCGGTGAGCGGCAGAGAACAAGAAACGACGACGCGCGTATATACACGGGGATAAAAGGAGAAACAAAGTTGGAGACGAAAATCGAATTGGATTTTCATCAATTTAAATGGGCCACGTCGAGGGGGGGAAAGATGAGAAGGACGTCGCTGGAGAGAGAGAGAGGGAGAGAGGGAGAGAGAGATAGGACGAGCAAAGAAGGACGACTTGATGTGTGTAAGGCTGCATACATATGCAGGGGCAATGTTGTCAGAGGTTGGTGTTGGCTGGTTGGGGTTGACCCTACGAGGGGGCACTGGGAGGCAGTAGAGGGAGCATACGCGCGTGTGTGTAGCGAAGTTGTTAACGCACAAGTCAAGGGAAATGTAGAAAGATCGACAACGATCGTGCGAGTGCTAATGGGAGAAACTGGAAAATTTTATCTGAAGGAAAAAGAGCGCGTTATTTTTTTAGTGTAGATGGAATTCACTGAAGATGCAATGATTTTCGGCAAAATATTATACTGATGCTTATAGATGATATTCATTATTTCTTTTGTTATACGTGGGATTATATTTTGACTTATATGCCATCCGGGCATTGAAGTGTTAAAAAGAAAATAGAAAGAAATTGGCACTAGAGTCGTTAACGTTAAAACAAACGACAATCACGCCATTCTCCGGCTCTCCGGATTGATCTCGAGTAGATGCGTGCCTTTTTCAATTCCCCGCAATCGCATTCGACGTTTTGAATAATGTAAGTGTCCCTACAAACGCATTGCGTTGCGTTGCGGTGCGTGAATCTGCGACGGTGTTTATGAGCGGGGCGACGGCGGCGGAGGCTGCGACGCCGAACCACGCATCTACGCACATCTTAAATCGTCTTAACGGCGTCTTAAATCTATTAGTTATGCCAGTGCGCGGTGTGATCGGGAAACAGCGCGCGAGCGGCGTGGGCAGACACCAGTCGGGAGGCTGGGAGGCTGGGGAAGTAACATTAGAATCCGGGCGAGCAGGGAGGCTTATTTGTGAAACACTGTCTTATCTAGTCGTCAAAAGACACCTCCCTAAAACTCAACTGACAATTTATTGTGTAGCACAATCGTGTGAATGACGGACGTATTGCAACACTTCGGAAAATTACGAAGAGTATTTCCATTTTCCGACCTCGAAATGACACTAACGTGACACGAATCGTCTCTCCGGATGGCTTCTAAAAATCTTTCGCAAGCTGTTTTCCGCTAGGTCACAGGTCAACTTTTCATTTTCGGCCTCGCGCGATTTTCGTTGGAGTGTTTTCACGCTCTTCCCCGGCGAGCATTTTACAACTTTATTAAGAAGCCCACGACATGAACGCGGCCAGAAACGTGAACCAGAGGAGAAAACGAAGACGTCCAGCAATAAGTAACCATGGTTACTCCGGTGGCTTTATCGTCTTAGTGATACCGCGTGTATTCATCGATCTAAGCGTGAAAAACGCCTCCGACAGCTTAAGAGTGTGGGCGGAGGAGGGGGGGGGGGGGGGGGGGTGGGTGGCGAAGAAAACAAGACCGAAGGGTGGCCGGTTGATGGGGGAGGGCGAGAGAGAAGAAATTTTGAAAAACATTTACATGGTGTCGCTGTCGTGTTAAGCATGCCACCCCATCGCCACCCCTATCGCCCATCACGCGAGTGTCCTGCGCCCGCTCCTGGCCACCCCGATCGACGTTGTGACGCACCCCTTCCCACCCGCACGAAGGGTTTCATCCCTCGGCGCGATGCGGCGCCTCTATCATGCTGAGACTGGCGCCTCCACCGGGACTGGCACCTCCACCGGGACTGGCACGTCCACCAAGTCCGATGCTTCATCCTCAGTGAGGCTGGCCGACGGAGTACCGGAGACACAAAGCTTTGGATGAGACGTGAAGGCTACCGACTCATACCACTTATACCATCGAAAAACATAGCCCATGGATTCTTCAATTGACCCTGCTCCTTATAAACTAGATTATTTTAAACATTTTAACAATAGATTTTCAATTGATGGACATCATTCAGTTATTTTTTATATAATATTGATCTTAGATTGAGACCATTCTAATTATTTTCAAGCTTTAATTGCCATTGGATTAGATGAAAAATCCTTTTGTTGTTGCCTTGTCGACTAATTTCCAATCTATGTATTACACGTTTTAAGGAAGAAGACGACCGCTTACTTCACGCTTCAATGATTCTGCAAATCCTGCGTTTCAATCCATAATGCAGCTAATTTATTGTAATTGCTTCAGTAAAATAAAGCAATTATTCCTCAGATTCGGAATTCTGGAGCTTGGGGTAATGAACTGCCCCCTTCTTAGCGGGGAACGAAACCAGCGCCAACCGGCCGGGGTACCATGGAAATGATCGCGTGGTGGCGTTGGAGGTTCAACTCCCAACTTATAGAGTTTTCTGAACATTAAGGCATAAACGCACAAACGCAAGAGGAATCACAACGCGAAATCTAAATTGATGGCCACTTCGCGGTCCGCGTGATATTTAGAAACAACGAAGCAGCATTTCGGGATCAGCGAACGGATGACCGGAATATGACAAAGGTGGGCGTGCAAGACACGTATCGGGGGTCGAACTGTGTGCCCCGGCACCGCGGCGGCGGCGGCGGCGGCGGCGGCGGCGGCGGCGGCGGCGGCGGCGGCGGCGGCGGCGGCGGCGGCGGCGGGCTCATCTGTTACGGACGTGTATAGCTGGTTATTAAAGTGTCGAATCTGTGATCTATCGCCGCAACGCATTTCCTAAACACACATTTTTTATGTGAAGAGGGAAACCCGGCTCTACACGGTCGCCGCCAAGACTGGAGGGAAATGGGAAAGTCCTGCATGACTTTATCAAGTTGTCGGTGTGCATGGCTTAGTGGTCCATGGATATAGTTCGGTTAGCCAGAATTTTCCAGAATCGAGTCAAATTTTCTTACGAGCTATAGCTAGCTAGGTGCTACACATTCGTGAGACAGTGGTTGTCAATACGGTTGCTTGGAGTATTTTTTATAAAAGTGTGAAATAAAATCACTTTGTGGCTCCGACTTCAAAATAGTGTAACACTACAGGCAATTTTGGTACAGCATAAAAACCAATTATGTATCAACTCTCATCGCTCCAAAATAGTGCATGCGCCACACAATCTAAAACAATTGTATGGGATTTCACCCTTCGAACATTTCCCAACTTATTAACGAAATTTTGATCAAAACCGACAGCGAGCGTCTTAGAGACACGGAAAGAGTAGTCACCTCGTCACGTGACCTTTGACCAGACATGATGCGAGCAAGCTATCAGCTGTCAGGCGGACATGTCACGCACAGCGTCGCGTCGCGTCGCGAGCAACTTGTCGACTCCAACCCTCCGCCCTGATGACAGGCCGTTTCAGCTGACACTATCTCCACGTTCAGCCCGAGTCCAGTCGGGATACTCAGCGGCGACCATCTCTGAACCACTTGCAAATCGCCAACCATCTAAATTCAACGCTGCAACATTTTGAAAATTTTTTAAACATGTTTCGGTGAAGCGTCCGCATAAAAACGTCTCAATAAACTTGAAAATAATCGCATACATAAAATGTAACCGTGTATAATTTATATTTAATTCCATTGTTTTTCAGCTTCCGTCTGCTAATTTACAAGCGTGGTAAATTAAACGGGCGTGTAGATATTTCGTCTGTGGGTGTCAACTGCAAGTCCCCCCACCCCCGAAACACAAAACAAAAAAACGGCGGCTCCGGCAGGACAAAACGCATGTGGCATTGTGTAACGACCATCTGCTGCGTAGCGTGCAGACGTGTGCGTCCATCGAGCAGTAGGCGACACTTGTCCAAGCGCTCTATATCATTGTGTCGCCAAGCGATTCCCGGTTCAACTCTTGGACGCGATAAGATTTTATCGGCCGGCGATATTAACCTGATAATTGTTGCCGATTATCTACAGTGTGTAAATGGCTGTCTTGTAAATCGTTAGGGGGTGGATGGATGCAGCATACGTTGCCCTGCAGCTGCAAACGACGACAGTTGGCTAGCTGCAAAGGTGCTGAGAAATATTTCAGCTATAGGTAAAAAAAGTATGTAGTGAGCATTAGTGAGAATTGTTCTGGCTTGTTATAGACTACGCTCTCCCCAGATGTAATTCATAGCTGTAATTAAATGCTAATGAAGGAATGTATAATTAAAATCGTGTATTTAATTTCAACAAAACGAAATTAAACACCGTGAAAAGAGTTTCGAGCTATCAACAAACGTTGATAATTATCTGGGAGAAGTAAATTTTGTAATTTATCATAAATCAACACTGCATAAAGCGGGCGATAAATTAGTGCGGCGTTTAGTGCCGGCCAGCGCTCATGTCGCGATGCGGCCGACTGATAAACCCACCGGATTGTAACTCGAAACGACGGCTAATTACCATAATGAGCCGGTGAATTAATTACGAGGAGAACAAAACGACGTGAAACTTACTGCGTACGGCGATTCGTGTATTGTTCATGGATATCGTTCTCTAGACTCGTCATGGTTGCCAGCTATCAAGTTTGACGTTTTAGAGGGCTTTTCCGTTCATTTACTTGCATGTGTGACTAATGTCGCGGTATTAGAATCCAATTAGTTGTCACCATGCCGATTTTTCGCTTGAAAGAAGTTCAAACCGGCCCTGGCTATTACACTGAGTCAAAAATTTGAAGTTATTTGAGATTGTTTTGAGTTATTTTGCTTAAAATACAGATTTTCGAAGCACAACATGACTGATGTCGAAGCTGACTGATAGCCCCCCTGAATCGATACTACGACGACAAGAATTTAATTATTTGCGTCTGAAGATTCCTTGTCCGAGCTCACAGTAAGCAAATAAAAATAAACTATTCACCCGCACCGGCCATAAAAACGCTCGTTACCATAAAAAAGGGCCGGCGTTCATTGGCCTTCTGACCGGCATAATTTCTATCAGTGCGCAGCTCGATCTGGAGCCGAGGCCCATCTTCGGCACACGCCGAACGCGTCGTCGGGTCCCCACGCGATACCTATACCTGATCCCCAGTGAATTAAAGTAATTTCAAATTCGATTTCCTACGGGGGTCGCAATACCCCCCCCCCCCACTCTCCCAATACCTCCCCCCCCCCGAAGCATGAGTGGCACGGATAGGCAAGGGGTTGGGGGACGCGGGAAGCAAACTTGGGTGCGAGAGCAGAGCTATTCAAATCTTTCGAAACGACTCAATATGTGTGCTGCGGGTGTCGGGATAGGCGCGGATCAGGGGCAGGGGTTTCTATTAATGGTTTTACGAGATGGGCGGCTGACGCCCCCCGTCCCCCATCCCCCGCTGCCGCCGTCGGGGGTGAAACAAAGTGTGGCCAGGAATTCTCGAGGAATCTCGGATTCTCGGCTAAGGCCTAGGGTTGATTTTTCTGTATGTGAAATGATTAAGGAAAGGGGTGGCTGTGGGCATCGAATTGGATGATTTTGGATTGTTTCTATATGGTTCGGTTCGTAGTTATCGTTATGGTTTCAGAATTGACATAAACTATAAGTAATGAAAATCAGCTACACGGTATAATATATTTGTAGGACTTTACAGAATAATCAACAAATATTTACGCTTGTTTGGAAACGCACCCGGGAAAACGAGGCAAACACACCAACATTTCGCACCAATCACAATAAACACTTGACAGACTAGGCTGCATCTGGAACTATAGCCAAGTTAAGCTCTTGACGTGCAGTGACCCCTGTCCAAGCAGAGTGCATTACCGAACGCGAAATCGCGTTAGTTCACGCGGACTTTTCATCCTCGCCGCACCGCACCGTTCGACGTAATGTTTTCCTACTGACTACTAGAGCACGTCTTTCAATCTTCCTTCGGTTCCAACAACTTCAGCGCACGATAAGATTCCAGAAAAAAAGCTTTGACTCCAAAATTCTCTTGCATGCAGCTCTGGCAAATGGATGAAAATGGAGAACCAATTCGTTCTACAGAAAGAAGTAGTTTGGATTTAAAAAGGAAGGCGATGCAAATCTATAGTGAAATCCACGGGCGAAGTAGGTGCGACAGAGAATATGGCGCTGGCTGGCGCAGGGAGTGAGATAAAGGAGATGGCTAACCCTAAAAGAGAAGAGATGAAAGTCGCGTTGGAAATTGGAATTGCTTATGGCTTAAAGGGCATTGTCGTATCTGGGTCTAGCGTACGGAGCGTGAATCGGCCGCCTCTCATCCGAACTCATTTCTTATGGACATCTCGAGAAGGATTTCCATTGATTTAGACTTGGACTTGGACGTGGCCGATCGGAGTTTCGCTCGGGTAATATTGATGGCTTATACGGTGTTATCGCTGGCATGCGTGGGCGTTGAAAGATACTTTAATCGATTACGATCATCGTTATGATTGATACTTCATCTAGAAATTGAAAGTCAAGTGTTGTGTTTGTGTGAGAAGGTGTGAGAGTAGAAAAGTTTGAATATTTTGTCACAACTTTACCAAAAGTCTGACGAAAATGTCTTTAATCACATTTTGTTTGAGGAGCGTTTTCTTGTTTTGCTGTGTATTATGATATTGTATTGATGTCAATATTTGTAATAGCAAAACGCTAAATATGATTGTCAATGAACCAATTGAAGAACTGTTTTAAATCTTTGTACACTGTCACGATGCCAAAATCACAATGACTCACATTTAATCACTATATTTTCTTAATCATTTCCTAAACGTATAATTCATGCAACGCATCGCGGCACCTCGCCTAATTCGAGCATCGGTATTACCGGGCGTCCCACGTTTTCGATTTGAAAGTGGCCCAGTCAGAAATTCAGATTCGGGCCGAACTCGCGTATCATCCCAAAATTACCCGAAACGCAGCAACAAATCTCGGTCAGTCAACCGTAGCGAAATATCGCCCGGCGAACGCACACAGCTACACAAAATACATCACAGATAATTTATTAGAATCAGCCTGGAATCTATTACGGAAATTTCATTTCCTTTTCCCAACGAACTATTAACTCAAGCTCGCGAACTCTCATTGCTATGAAAATGTGCTCCGAGGATATTAAAAGGAAAGCATTAATATTCATTTGGAAATGTATCTATATGCAGCATCATCCGTTCACCCGTGGTCGAAATGTGATTTAATTTGGGCATCGCGGAATTTCATGAGTACAGAATCGAATCAGTGGCGTAAGGAAATGTCAGATCAACCTTGTAGAATGTAGAGATAGGTTATGTCAAATGACAAATAAATACTCTGCTAATATCATAACGACATTGTGATGGACGCTTTCAACTTTAGCTGAGAGTAAGTCAAGACGAATAAAATTTTAAGGAAATCAACGGATGCGCAAAGCTAACCATAAATCTCACTGTTGCTCCCTGAACTTTTACTTGCAGCAGAACAGTATCAACTTTCGCCACTGCAGCGTAGATGTTATCAAAATTGATACAAGTACGATGCCAGCGCTGGTGTATAAAACAAAATTTAGGAAGGAAACAGAATCCCATTTTACATGGCGAAATTGCGAAATAAATAATAGATAGTTTAGAGTTAGTCTTGCGTCACATTTTTGCAATATCCGAGAATGCGCGAGCGCACATCGCGAGACGAAACTGCGCGAATTTTTATTAAATTTAAATGCGTCCCTTATGAACGCAACGCCATTGATACCATTTCCCCACTTCCGCCGTCAGCATTTATAGATTAAATAAAAGGCTAGCCTTGGCGTTTTGCATTAAAACCGAGCTGTGCGATGCTGGCACGAATTTCAACACGACCCAGGGAGCGATATCGATGCAAATCAATTAGTTGCCGATGTGTGTGTATGTGTGTATGTGTGTAGGAAAATTGAATTGGGAATCGACGGTTAAGGGTTTAGTGTGCTCGAGTTTTTTGCTTTTCCAGCGCCGTCGACTGCGGACTCGGATGTGAAACGCCGGAAATTTAATTTTCAGTTTTTAATCGCGATTATATGCAGCGCGGCAAGAGAAAGAGTGAATTTAAAAACAATTTCTACAATTGATCGGTGATAGCGCCCGTTATTGCCGAATCAAATGTCGCGGAAGATATGACTTGTTAAGCGAGAACAATGGGCCCCCTCGGATTCATTCTGTTTATGGATGGAAAATTACTGTACTCAAACACAAGTTGGAACTTTAAACTGGCTGATGTTTCACCATATTTTTTGCCCAAAAACATAGTAAATCTACAGAAAATCGAATACACGACCAATTTATTGGAAGAAACGTTGTATTTCATATTAGTAAATCTCCCTAAATAGTATCAGAACTTCCATATACTTGACCATGCCCGTTGTCCACACTAGGGACCATGTACACAGAAAATCACTGCACATATCTAGAGCGTGCCACACGACACCAAATCCAATCAAATCCACACTCTGCATTAATATTCTAATTAAACTATATCAACGTTTCATCGTCATGCTCAAAGTTCATGTCATCTCGAGGAGCGACCCAATCAAGTAGACGTACCCGGCAACGGCGACTGCTTCATTACCAGATAACAATCCTAAGCCAGGGTGGCGCGACCGGATGACATTTGAATATTATCAGTCATACTAGTAAGCCACCCCCTCAAGCCAAGCCAACCCTTTCATCGTTACAAGATATTGTGATTCATAGCGAGGCTGGGCTTGATAATTACGGGCAAAGTTGTAACAATATCTCTGTGACGCGTGCTTGCTTGCTCGGAGGCGGGAGCAAGTCGGGTGGAATTGAAGGGGTAATTAACTCTTCATCTGTCTTGCTTCCGTTCTCGACGAAGTCCTAATGAGTTATTACGACTGCGCGCGCAGGGATGGGAGGGGGGGGGGGGTGTCGAGAGTCATGCTAGCTTGATGATGATGGCTTCTGAGTTCATGATCTGTGAGGAATAATTAAAAGATGGACGAGGAATGGACCGACCATGACATTATAGAGAAAATTAAGACAGCGCAGTCATTATTGAGAGCCTGATAAATCTTATTTAAGAATATTACAATCTCAATTCTAGGTAATTTTCAACAATCTCATGTCCATCTACGGTAAGCCATAAAAAGATGCGCATTTGGGGCCGACCGATGTCTCGTTCAGCGAATGTCGTTTGCGTCATACCTGGCGGTGATCGTTGATTATATGCTCCACTCAGGGCCACGTTTTTACTCATTCCATAAGCACAACGTTCCAATTTTTACCTCAAAAAGGTAATATTTTTCTTTATAAAAAGTATAAATATTAAAATATAACGTAGGAAATCGCTCGATGAAACGTGCGTCAAGCCCAAAGGGGATTGGAAAAGATGGAGGATTGGCCAAGAGCGTCCGTCTCGCGGGCGTCCAGGAGGAAGATCCAGGGGTCGTAGGCCTGCCTCTGTTTGGCGAGGACCAGCCGCATCTTGAGGATGCTGGGCAGCGAAGACGTCGGCTTGTGCGTCTTGTCGAACAGTTGGCAGACCAAACGCACATCGGTCGTCAGGAGGCCGAGACGCGAAGTCAACCTACGTCGAAGCGTTATTGACGCCGTTAACAAGTTGCCGCGGTTCCAGTGTTAATCTTAAGATGGTTGGAACGAGGAGTGACCTCTCCTGACCTGAGATACCTTATTTTAGCTTAAGAACCTTGCACGGAGATTGTACTATCTTAAGACTCATCTCTTTCCCTAGCCTTAGCAGGTTACTTTCAGTTTTAACTGGGTAATTGAATGCTAAGCTTCGAAACTCAAACTTTTCCAAACTTTGCGCAAAGCTATGCTGCCTGCTTTACAAGGGTCTGAACTCAAGTGCAGAAAATAATGATAAAGCAGTCAGCATAGCTTTGCGAAAAGTCGGGACAAGTTTGAGTTTGAGCATTCAATACCCAGTAAATATCAGCTTGATTTAAATGCCCGAACTTAGTATTAAAAAAAGGTCCCTCAACTAAAAAAATTGCAACTGGGTTATTACATGTTAAGAAGTCAATCTCGCAAAGCTTTGCCGCCCTATTTATCAAGCGTCATAGACTCAAGTCATAGACACCATGAAAATTCATAGCAAAACAGGACCAAGCGCGTAAACGATCGCGTACCGCTTCATCGGCCACTCCCGCGCCCTCGCCCTCGCCAAGCCCGCCGACACCTTGCCGTCGTGCTTCCAGTGCAGCCGCTCGGTGAGCGATGCGTCGTTCAACACGTAGCGCGTCGTCAAACCCTTGGCGCTCGGCGCGCCGAACGACATCGACTGGTCCAACGGCACGTGCACCCGCGAGTCGTCGGCGCCCGGGGGGTGCAAGTCCACCCACAGTTTGGAGACCACCTCGTGGTAGAGTTTGGCCACCTCGCGGCGAGCTTTGGCCACGTGATCGGCGTCCTCGACGCTCAGAGTCTTGTAGAGGCTGAACGCCATGCTCGGATGGTTGGGGGGTGAAGTGTGGGGGTGGTTTTTTTGTATCCATGGTAAGGTGGGCATTGTTCAAGAAAACTTGATTCTTAGGTGATTTTTCATATTTCTAGACTTGACAACGATGAAAAGTGTGTTCGTTGGTGTATATTTCTGATCTTAGTAAGTTTGTCTTAAAAAATTGAATGCTTTTACTGAGATTTTCCCTAATTGGGGCTTATCAGGCAAATTTGAATATTTAAACGCTTTTCATTGCTATAAGCAGGAAAAACTGCAGCTTAACAAGTAATTTCTCGACAGTTTCACAAATAATTTAGAAGTTCGTGTCAAAACTAACCATAAGAATCACAGATTCTATGAAAACTGTCACTAATTTCGTCTTAAAAATTAAGCGTGCAAGAAAAATTGCTGGCAAACCTCATTGGCCCCACATCGCCAAAAAAACAAATACAATGCCAGCGCGGCCGTATCATTTGCCCACAAACACGCCGAATGTCAAACGTTTCTATATCCATCACACCCACCACGCTACACCGTTGAATTCCTCACTACACTACACACAATCAACCACTTGTAATTGTCCCCATTAACAATGATCCACCCCGGCTCTGCTACACGCACAGTATAGTATACACACAGTAGACACAGTATACGCAGGCATCACCTCCCCCCCGCGATGCGAATTGAAAACGTCATTGCCCGTGTAAAGCGGCGCCCGGGGCGCGCGAGGCCGCCGTGTCAAAAGGGTGGCAGCGATTGTGTGGGCTGCTAATTGTTGCGATGCACAGGGCTCATCAGCAGCATGAGCCAGAGCTCAAAGCGTGCTGTGTTCATGGTGCTTGATGAGCCAAAATGCTGCTGGCATCGGGTTGGATTAGGGGATGGATGGGGTGAGTGTCTTTCCGTTGCGATGTGAAGTGGGCTTCGATGTTTGATTGGCAGTTTTTTTGAGAGTGGTATGCCTAATTTTTGATAGGTGAGGATAGGACAGAAAACTGATGATTTGTTTCTGAATTTTGTTTCTATATTTTGCTGATAAAATGCCTGGTTGGGGAAATTTTTTCTTTGGTGTATTGAGCGATTAGCGAATATAACTATGACAGTAAAAACTACCTTTAAATAAGTGGAAAATAATCAAGCAAATTCCCAGACCTCATATCTTTATGGTTAAATACATCAGTATTTTTATTCGTATAGAATTTTCCAAAAACTGAGCACTAGGGTGGTTCATCAACGACCCAGACTTCGAGTTAGTTCGCTAATTGGCACCCATGGCAGCATTCATCACTTTGCACAAAACATATTCAAAAGCCATCGTCAGCGAATCGCCGCCAGTCGTCGCGATTTGCGCCAACAAATTCATAATTTATGCCACACAGATGTTCTATTCACACATGAAAACCCTGCGATTAGAATGTGTAATTATTTTATAAGACTGACGTGCAATCGCGCATGTACAAATGACATTGTCATTATTATTCATTACATATTCAACAGCATAATAATAATCAGGATATACGGGGGTGACGACGAGGGGGATGGGGGATGTAGAAGGGGTTGAAATTAACCGTGGGGGCGAATCATTCGTACATATATAGTGTACCAGGCCGCTGCCGCTCCACGTGATATAGTTTTGGCTGGGAACTTGCTAATTTCCCTTGCGCGATAATGTTCTCTTTAGTTGATGAGCTCTTGCAGCTTGAATAATCATTCAGTGCGCCACGGGTGCGAAGTTCGTTTGTTACAGACGCGGAGAGACGCGAATGCCAGAGAGTGGCTAACTAGCTACTACTGTGATACTGTGATCAACTGAGCGTTAAGAATCGGCTATACATAGCTGACAATATATAGACTCGGGCAGTAATAAGGATTCTCCATCTCCAACGAAACCAACGAAACATAGTGGCCAACTTACTTTAGCGTCCAATTTTTACAGTATATTTCTAGATAAGTGATTGGTAATGGATGATTATTGGTTATAGATTGGTAATTTTAAGTTATAAGGCTGTACTTCTTACTTTTCTTTTGCATCCTTGGGGTAGATAATGATAAGGTGATTCTACACCTTGCTACTAAATAATGAAACCATACAAATTATCACTAAAATTCCGGGACATCTTTCAGCAATGTGCTGAACAGTCAGCCTTGGACCTTTGCCCGGCAATTTTTATTAGTACTTTTGTTACTAATATGTAAATTATATTATTGTTTCATTATTTTTTAGCATAAGTAGCCTTCATTTTAATAAAAGAAACCCCAAAAAGGGTGACGATGGCTAGAAGCTTGAATGGCATGGACAGAGTCAGCCACTCTCTCGGCTGCAAAGCGCTCTGCCCCACACACAAGCAAGTACGTTTGTGAGCGTGTCCCCGTGTTTGCTACGGCTGGCCGGCGTGACGCGACCTACCCTGTGCCGACACATCGACGAGCGAATTAACATATGAATTTAACTTTGGGGGTTATTATAAGAAGCGCGCGCGAGCACGGATCAGCATTAAAACTGATTCGCTGCTCTCTCACTTTTCCTGTTCGCATCCGCTGCCACCCCCGTCCCCACCCCCATCCCTGCCCCCGACGCGTACTTGGCTGTTACTTTCACATCCGAACATCGTGTGAGCAAAGGGTAGCTTTATGTAATGAGCCTGGACTGGCGCAGGAAAACTCTCCAAAAGTGTCAGAATTTCAAAAATACTGTCACTTGCTTAGCCCTTCTAATATATCAAGAAAAGTATCAAAATTTTTGTATATTTTTTCTGTGGGAAATATATTAGAAAAGCTTGGCGCTCACTTCGAAATCCGGAATTCAAGCACAGAGCCGAAACAGCGACGAATGAGTCTCCTTAATTTTTCCAACTTCTCGCATCATCCACACCCAGGTAATCATAACCCAGATCAATTAAAAGTTACAGCAACATTCGACGTTCAGAGATTTCGAATGCGACACATGCACAAAGCCTTGTTAATCAGAGCCCCCGCTAATAACTTGCCTGGCAGTGTCGCGCATTAGTTTTCCGATCTCGCCCCCCCCCCCCCCCCCCACCACCACCACCACCACCACCCCAGGCCGAATTCCCATCAACAAGAGTCACGTACTCGCCGCTTGTTTAATTGCAGCTGCAGAATTGTGTGTGCAACAGTGGCGTCGGCGTCGGCGTCGGCGTCGGACGGAATGCACGCCAGGAGTACTTGAAAACTAACTACTCCCACGCCCGTCCGTTGACGAGATATGTTTTGAATAGGAATCGCTCGTGACAAGAATATTAATTAGTTTTTGTCATTTGCAGCCGCTAAATCGAGAGAGAGAGAGAGAGAGAGAGAGAGAGAGAGCGGTCGCGAACAACCGAAATTTTCATGCAAATTTACAATATGAAGTTTTGTAATTTTGACGAACTGTATACGCGGGCTTGCTCGCTGCAGCTACATAGCGTCCTGTGCATCGTCGCTACAGCTCGCCACGGCAACCGAGAGTTATTCATATTTTTGAATGAAGGATGATGGCGCAATTTTAATTAATTTGCATAATAACGAGATACGGGGTAAAATTTGAAAATTACTCGTCATCGGGATCGCGGTGGTGGCGCGTGAAAAACGTCTACCGCGATGCCAGTTCTAATTTCCTGGCCATTCGTCCGTGTACACGGTTCGTGTAGTTACACACAACAAAAAAGAAACGCGTGGATTTGATGATTCGTGACCTAGAAATCAAAACCAAAGCCAATCAAGTAATTCGAACGAATGAATGTCACAATTGAACGCACCTCTTTGTCATTTTTTTAAATTCTAGTCCCATTTGTGTGCACATGGTGAAGACTAAGAGGCCAGCTTTCTACCTAATATCTGAAACATCATCCTCGACTGTCTAAAATATACCCTTTATTAAAACCTCTGACGAAATCTACGACGCAGCACTCGAATTAAGCACCCATTGAAACCAGTGGACATACATAACTAGCACATCTTTATAATATCCCGACTATAAATGCAAATGAGCCCCTCATTTCGAAACAAGACAAAAAGACAGGCAACCCTTTAAACCCCAGCACGCCCAGCTTTTTGTTTGCCACAATGCACGGCGGGACCGGGCACCAAAAAACCAGGGGCTGCACCATCTTTTTTTCGCTCGGTAATTCGTCCGCACTACGCGTTTAGCTGGCTGGAGTCTGTGTGATGCAAATGTGAGTGGATTATCATTATGCTTTCGCGCAACCCTCCTACGATATCCTTTATTTCATCTCGCCATGGATTATTTTTTTTGTTTCTATTCTCATGGAGCTTTTATAGATCGTCGTGAATTGAACTTAACAAAATGAAAAACTGGTGCTCCACTTGTAATATCATTGATGCACGAGGATGGCCATGGATGCTAATAATGAGCAGAGAAATAATTATTCCACGAACGTGGACGGCGATAATATCTGTTGTTGCGAGCGCGATGGGTTTATTTCGGTGCTGGTTAAGCTGTTAATGGTGATGGCGTGGAAAGCATGGCGGGAAATGCGAGGTTCCTACGACCAGGACGTGCGACTGAGAATCAAGATCCGAGGGCGGCAGCGGCAGCCGTGTGATAGCCTGATAAGACACGCTGGCAGATGGCTATCAGTGGCCTGATTCTGATTGTGCCATCACGATCAACCCAAATAAGTGAAATTAATTATACAAGTGGCCCGCGAGGTGGTATGTCGGCACGGATCAATTTCATATCTAAGATTAAAAAAAAAACTAAGAATCAAGAAGTCACGTTTTTAAGTGAAGAGGAATGGTAAGTTCAAGCCCTCCGCGTCTACTTGGCAATAAGTGAGACTTTATCAGCATTGAACATCAAAACTAATTGCATCAAGAGTGACCGAAACGATTTTTAAGCAACTTTTAAATCAAATCTGTGATGCATGACATGTTTTACTCAGTACGATTTCTGCAGGTAGCGCCAAGCAAACAGCTAAGTGCGTGACGACTGACGACTGCAGCCAAATGACTCGCATCCCCTCGTCAAAACCTCTCAAACATCCGAATGAAAAGAGGTACCAGAGAAAATGCGTTCGCCCTTGCATAAAGTCGCGCGCATTTTCCGCTTTTCTTCGCGGCCGCCGTGGCGCGGTTCAATCATTTTGGATTAGCGCTCAAGCACACAACAGCCCTACTGCGGGCGCGCGGCGGTGCTGGTATATTATGGTAAAGGGGTGCAGCGGTAAGCCAAGATTTAACCGCCGCCGCTGCCGCTGCTGCTGCCGCCGCCACGGCTTATGAGTTTAATACAAGTTACTAACAAGTTGCGGCTCCAAACAACTTTGTGAAAGCATCCGGCGCGCGCTGCTTGAGAAAGATGAAAATCACGGCGTCGCTGGGATGAAGATGCTGCGGCAGTGATTAGAGAGTGGCGACACGAGGAGATTAGCTCGGGTCTAATATGTGTCATCGTAGATCGACACCGCGGGATTAAACAGGTTGACGTCTGATGGCGGCGTCGCGACGCTTTGTGGGGTGGGTGTTGGGTTTTGTAGGTCGTTTGGTGGTGTTTTCGTAAGGGTGCTGGCGTATGATGTGGATTTGTTCAAGTTTCATTGGAACCGTGTAACGGATATCTGTGAAATCTGACCCATTTTGCACACAATTCAAAAACAAAATTAATTAATTAAGCAAATTTCAAATTTATTTTTGCTCTAGCCAAATTATTAAGATAGTCCTACGAAACTTTCCTGATTGTGTCATTAATAGTTGAGCTAGTCTTTCATTCCAATGTCTTGCGTGAGGTATACATAACATTGATTATTACTTCTCATGGAATTTATCAGCAATTTCCGTATTTTCTCTCAGCTTATAGATACTTTTTCCTGACTTTTCCTAAAAATGTTACTAAGCTAAACAGATATTCACACTCAATCGAAAGACAATTAACATACTGACATAAGAAAGTGACCATGTGTGTTTTGATCACGACGCATTTTGCAACTGAGGGAGAAGCAACACAATTTATATAGATTCCACGGGAATATTCCACGCGGCATATCGGATGGTTCATTAGAAGAAGCCTCAGCTTTGACTCAGATGAAAGCCAATTAAAAGCGATACAGCTAAATACCCCGCCGCAATATCGTCTCCTTGTCTAACACTTAATTAAAACCTCGTTTGATCGAACAGTTCAACCGCTTCCCCCACCCCCACCCCCAACATTGCATCATAATTCAACCCGACTACTTCTTTGAACATGCCCTAAAATTGCTAAAATTCCCAATTGATCCTCCGCTAATAAAATTAACCATCTCATCTCGTTCATTAACATACTTTACAATAATTATCCCTCGTCCCGAACAAGAATCTGCCAAAGCCCATGTCGAAACCCTCGCCGAAATTGCGGTCTCTCTTCCCCCCCACCCCAAGTTCCCATCTGTTGCTCAAAGATGTTACGACTGCCCCCCCCCCCCATCACCCCCTTCGCGCCCCCCGGCGTCCTCATCATTCCCGCCTCCACGAAATTGATTAAATCTTATTGTTAATTAGTTAGCAACCCCTCAATGGGCTGCTCTAACTGGCTTGATTGAGAAGTTAAAGGGTTAGTTAGGGTTGGTTAATTGTTGCAGAGTAGTTAGCCGTGCTCGATAGTCTACGGCAGCGAGCGGGGTTGAAGGAAAAGCGGCCAATCGAGTTTCCACGGCTGGGGCCAGGACGTGGCTTTTGTGCGCCAGCTCGAGCGACCAATGAAGTGTTCATAACGCAAAGAGAGAACGCCAGGAACAAAGCAGAGTGATTGCGAACACAAAGGGTGTGAATGAGAGGGATAATTGGCGAATTAAGCTTTGTGTATATTGATAGAGAGAGAGAGAGAGGCGAGTGGTGGAAGGAATTAGAACGGCACGAGGATCGTTAAAAAGAAATGCGCGCGGAGATGGGTAGAATGTCGAAGACGTTTCCTCCTTGTGCACGAAGAAAGTGGAGGGTCCGTCGCGTTGAAGATAATGGGAAAGCATGCGTATTACAGATTTCATCAGATTTAATTGAGAAGTGTTGATTGAATTGATTATTCACTTTTTAATTATCTTCGCTGTCGGGTCATAAAAACTGGGTTGAAGCTCGCGTATAGAAATAAAATGCGCGACCATATGCAAATCCAATTAGTTTTTCCTTACAAGAAAAAAGGAACGAGATTTTTCTAATTTAAATAAATTGGGTTTTCTTAAATAACAGAATGAGAATTACATCTTTGATTAAACGCGGCTCGCGCGCGGCGTGTCCCGTGCAGGGCGCGGGGGGATCTGCCATTGAAATTGGCCGTCTCGGCATCGGCGCAGCGGCGCAGCACGCGCAGTCTGCTCTGCGCTATCTCAACAGCGCGCTAGCCAGCCACGTTTGCATTACGCCCGTGCACAGAACATTAAACTCAATGAGAAAACTCTTCCTTCTATCTTCGTTATTTTTCCCAATTTCGTAATAATCACATTAGAAGGAGCTCGTCCGTGCACCAATAATAATTACTACTCCCAAGGCGAGAAAAATGCCAGCAATGGAAACTAATCTATTCGCAGAGCGCGCCGCGCGCTTCGCGCCACCAAAACACAATTAAGGAAAATTGTTTTTCTTTACAATCCTTTCGCGCGCGAGGATTAATTTTTAAGCGAGTAGCATTTCCACTCGGCAATCCCGGCTGGTGAAGAAATAGAACCTTTACATAGCGGTGGAGGTGCCGCTCCAGAGAATAAAGCGTACGCTTTTTTCTTGTAATTGAAAACCCCGTCAAAGATTAATTGTCTCTCATTCCAGCGCGTTATCGCATCGCTCGCGTTTCCCCCGAACCAACATGCTTAATTTTTCCGAAACACATTTTCCTGGAGCAGATAATTTCCGGGTGGCACTCGTGTGGAACAATCGACGAATGCGAGCTGTTCCAAAATCCGATGGGACATTCCTCGCCCTGTTTTTCACCAGTGCGACGGAAAATTCCATCCAGATTCTACTCCGAATACACACTGGTGTGTACCAGTGTGTATTCGGAGTCTGGATATTCTCTGGTTCTATCCTATTTCTACCCTATTTCTAACCTCTTTCTACCCGATTTCTACCCTAGTTAAACCCTAGTTATACCCTAGTTATACCCTAGTTCTACCCTATTTAACCTTGATTTTATTCTGTTTCATACCAAGGTTCATTCCTAGGGGTTGGCTCTATCCTGGTTCTACCTACGTTATACCCCTGGCTCTACCCTGGTTCTACCCTGGTTCTACCCTAGTTCTACCCTAGTTCTAACCTTTATACTCTGGTTCCAAAAAAAAAAAAAAAAAAATTCAAAAAAAAAATTGTTCAATTCTGATCCCATCCTTGTTCTGCTCTGCTTTGATCTTGGTTCCATCTTCATTTTTTTCCCAGTTTCTTCTCCTATTTTATCTCTAAATTTAATTGAAACATTGTACCGTTTTCGCTTCATACTGCTACCCTGGTTCTAACTTCTATTTGTTCTATCCTGATTCCGCCCTGTTGTTACCATTGTTCTATCTTGAATCAACCCTTGTTTCTTCTACCCTGGATCTGCCTGGTTCAACGCTGGTGCTACCTTAGAGCTACCGATGGTGCTATCGTGGCTGTGCTGCTTCCAGCTAGTTTCCCAGCTTAAATGGAGACTAGAGACTGGTGAGACTGGTGAGGCTGGTGAGCTATCACCGGCGCGTGATCTCATTGCACTCGGAAAACTGCGTTGGCCAGGGGATGGATTAAATCGACAAATCACCGATCGCCTTCGATGAGATTATAATATGTATTACACAGCGCAATGTTGCTCGATAAAGCTGGACTTGCAATTAAGCGCTTGAAACTAGCTGGCTATAGGAAGAGAAAATGTGTGTTTTCCGAAAGCAAAGAGCCAGGGAAATGGGATTCTTTTTACAAAAGCAACCTCTCACATTTTCTTATGACTTTTATGGGCAATGGCCAATGACCAATATGTTAGCACTGCAGGTGAAATTTCACCGCATTTCTCTGATAATTTGTGCAAGTTGTAGCGGTCCATATGTCACCATGTGTTTCATGAGAGCAGCTAAAATTCATAACTCTAAAAAAGAATACATTAAGACCGACTTGTGGGTGGGGACTGTCACCCTCTTGCCCCTCTCTCACCATGAAATCATTTCTTCAGAGATAAATTACACAGTGACTAGTAGTAAATTTTTACAATTCCATCAATCACTATGCCGGTATAACATACCTATAGTATAATGGAAATAGTCACTCAAAATATATGTCACAAATTAGACAACACGGTTTTGCAAAGATGTCAAACTTTTTAATTCTATAGCTGTGATGTGATTACACAATTATAACTAGGAAAAATGTGGCCTGATCAGGCAATCCTATATGCAGCAGCGATATTCTGTGATTGAGATAGACCATGTGTATTGTGTAGAAGTCTTTCCGTTGCTCCTCGTCCGTATGAATTTAATTGAAGGGGCAGCTATAGCTGCGCAGCGCAAGTCCTGCCAGCCGTCTGCGCCGGTAATAATGCAGCTTATTACACTCGATGAAAAACGCGTCCACTACTCGGCAATGCTTATTAATATTAGATTAAGTTTTACGCTATAAGGTAACGCTTAACGCTTTATATCGTAACACGTGACCATCGCCACAGTCATTTGACAGCTTCAACGGTCAACGTCGAGCATATGGTCGATGTGGTTATTGGTTATTCACCCTGTCCTGTCCTATATATTCTAAAAGGCAAAGTGGAAATGAGCAGTTAAAATGTCACTCGCCCTTACGGTTCCTGTTTTTGAATATTATTAATTGCACTTCCACTATTAAAGTTTCTATGCTCGTGACGGCGTGTCCTGTGTGTTACAGCCGCGACGGTTTGTACCCGGGTACGAACGCTGATCCTGAAATCAGGTTCTAGCGAGGAAAACAGCACGAATTTTTTCATATAAACAGCTAATTTTCTAGCTGCAGGCGTCGGCGCCGCCAGCGTTTTCATTTCCCTTCGCTTTACCTCAATTTTGTCGGCAGCGCAAGATGCCCGGGCATGCCACCGCACCCACCGGCATCGCTCTATGGCTATACGATATTTCCTTTCTTGTTTTTTTACTTTTCCACTCTAAACTTTGCCTAACCTAATAACGTTTTGAAATATTTAAAAGGCGGGCGCGCAACGTCCTTTCTTTCCTAGGCTAAGGGCCCACGCGGAAACTAAGAGGGGGGTTGGCTCGGGACAGGGGTGGATTTCACAACGCTCATCCACCCACCCATCCACCCACCCACCCACACACACACACCCATCCAAGTCTTAGTTAATAATACATGGAGACGTCCATCTCGGTATCATGCGTGCGCGTGGAGGGGAAACATTAGACAAGCAATTTCATGCGTGCTATTTTGCTGCATGAACCTACTCGCGGGCAATGGTAAAGCTTAAAACCGCTAGCGATGTAGCGGTTTTCTTCTGTTTTGGGGTATCTAGTTGGTCTGTGATGACGTATTCTGTGAGATACATGTCCGAAACAGCACATATTTGTGGAAATTTTGAATATCTAAGGCGAGAATATAGTTTTTTACATACATATTAATGATTGGACTATCAGATGGGCATGACTTGAGTAAAAACATTCTCAATTATATGTATTTCTCAACTATTTTTGTTATTGACAGTTAGAGTTATATTCATATAATATATATTTTTATCTAGATTTACTACTGCATTTCTACTCAAAATTCAGTATTTAAGACAGGAGCTAGACGGGAGAAAATCGGGCGCTGGTGATTTTTTTAAATTGTTGGATTCCTATTTAAGAATATTTCCATTTTCGCAGAGCGAAATCTTCGGTGAAATCATTGGTGACACACAAAATCCGCTCTGATTCTGAGCCCGTAGCTCGAAACGCGTTTCCAAAACCCACGGAGGTCGCTTCTCAAATTCGTCACTAGATATAAGATTTTTTTTTTGCCAGCCCAAGCAACTGCATGAGGCGTACCGAGTCATTAAGAAGCTATTAGCCTACGAGCAGAGAGCTTCCTGTGAATCAGCCGCCCAATTACCCGGTCCTCGCTCGGACGTCTTGTAATGGTTGTTGAACCACACAACGTCCATGTGTAGCTACCGATCACTCGCATCGCTAATTACTATGCAGGAAGGTATAAAAAGCAGCCGCCACATTTCAATGTTTCTTTCTTATACGTGGGAGATAATCCGACGATTTTCTTTGATCCTCCGTCTACATGGGCAAGATTTAAATTGAGGTGATCATCTCTTGAAGTAAAGAAGGATCAATTTAGGGGTAACGTGATTCCCTTTACCTGGAATGCCTATTAAAACGAAAAAATCTATGAGTTTTCAATATCAACAAGGAAATATATCCATAAGCCGAGTTATAGTAAAAACTTGCACTGGGTTTTTGTATAGTATAGTGCAGCTGTGTTCTCGGGCCTGAGTACAGTCTTAAATTCATAGCCACCCATGTCTTTATAAAAATCTTGGTGCGACCTCTCACACATATCCCAGCAGACAATGCCTATACCAATCTAAATTTAAATTAGATTAGAGCATCAGCATTGAGATTTGAGCACACACGGCGAAGATTAAAAATTAATTATGCTGTGTTTTTTGTTGGTAGCTCGTAGGTGGGTGTCACGTTTCGTGGCCAGGTGAGGCCTGTGAGGTTCTATGAAGACAATGACATCGACTTCTAGCCACCAGCGTCTTAGCATCTTGGGAAGAAGCGACCTACCGGGTGCGGTCCACCGCCACCTAACCGCGGCTTGCGAGCTTTCTTAGCGCTAAGGAGACTAGACACAGTGACGTTTCTAAATGAATAATTGCGATTATGGGGATCGTCATATTTTGATATGGTAGAGCCTCCCCTCGCAAGCGTTATCTGTTTCGATTCAAAGAAATAGTTTGAAAAGTTAAAAATATCATACCCTCTCTGAGCCAATTTGTGATCTTCCGATAAGACAACAATTTCGCGCCAAAAAATCTCTCAAATTATCCTGACAACAATTTTCATCCCGTTTATCATGCGTATATTATTTAAAATATGATGAATTTCAGTTATTCAGTTCTCAAGAGTCACCGCAACCAGCTAAGACATAGTTATCATCTGATTCCCTCCGGTGCCACCTTCAATCACAGATCAGTGATCACCATCGCTTATTTAGAAATATTAACTTTTCGAGTCCAAAATCTAAATACGCGAGGTGTCTGTTATCAAAACTTTGTAAGCAATTAAATTAAAGTGATCCGATGGCACCCAATTGTCACGAAGTCATTACCTCCCGTCCCTATCTCAGTGTCAACCGTATAAACAGCAGCGAAACCGACGTCACTCTAGGCGCCTTACGCAACGCCGACGGCTGCTTGACGACGGTACAGCGAGTGCCCTAATCCTGCATTCAATTAGCACGTTGCGACGCGTTGCGTGAGGTCTGATCACTGTCTCTGAAGCCGGTATACGAGCGTCGCACGCTGCCGCCTGGACCACGGTGGGCAAGGATGAAGTTACACTGGATACCTACAGGGTCACGCCATCCAAAGCTGTTCCATTACACAAAGGTCCTGGGTCTGGAAATTAATTCGCTGATTTTAATACTCGACGAAGATATTATATTTTGGTTTGGTCTACACAAAGGGGCTGAAAATTTTTAACGACATTAATTCGCACATGGTCGGACTTGATTTGTAGGCGGTCTTATAAATAAAGAATCTTAGAAAAATAATTAATTCAAGGCTTTGTCGTCAGGAACAATGAATTACCTGGAAATCTTTGGAACGTTACCGTATTTTCATTTAATAAAAATAGTAAAGCAATAAATTGTTAGTGGCTTGCCGCTGCACGAAGCATATTTTTGTCTCGGATCCCGATGGAATAAATTATTTGTCCACGGCGCTGCAGCTAGCTCCTAGATGGGCACCGCAGCGAAGTGATAAATACATCAGAACTGGCTGTCTGCGGGCATAAAGTATTGTCACTGCGCGCGATGAGAGATTGCCCTACTAAAAACCCAGTCCGGACTAACTTATCTCAATCTCTAAACCTGCCCCGTCCCGTGTGTGCGCCCACTATACGCACGCTGCATTATCTAATTATGTATTTCTCTTTGTTGCTGCGAACAGGAGGACTGTTTCAGAAATTATAATTTTTTTATACATTTTTATGGAAGTAACAATTTGAATAATTCATTGTGTCTTAATTTTTCTGGGGATAGAGCAAAAGACACCAAGAACCGTTCATCTTTTTTGGCAGTAAATATTCAAAGTGACAGAAACCCAGTCGAACCGTATCCCCTCGTCAGCAAAAGAAATTCTCAAAAAACCGACTTACAAGTTAAAATTTGATTAATTTTTAATCTGAGATTGGCGGACCATGCATTTTGCGAAGCCACAGCTCAAACGGAGAGTCTATAAACGTGACGATGGTCAATAAAATGTCTTCCCAAGATAACCTGCCCTTTTCGGCCAAATAGCACGACGTTGTTTTTTGCCTAGCACTTCACATTTTACGCGTGTACTCTTCCCGACGAAGTGCTCCACGCATCATAATGCAGCGAGATAAAGCCGGCACGTGTCCAATCTTTGCATCGCGCGTTGACAGTCCGGGCTGCGGCCCTCGGTTTGACCCCCCGACAAAGCAAGATGCTAATTTAATGAACGCGGTCCCGCCGCAAGATTCGGGTCCATTGTTCTGCGCGAGGGGACTGATGACAGCCAGAGAAACCTGATTCGAAGACGCCAGAGTGTTTATCAAGAGATGCGAAGAGATAAATTCAGTTCGAGTTTTGATTGGATAGTAAAAATAACCACATGGAACGAAAAGAAGTCTGCGAAAATGTAGTGCACTCGGCGAGTATGCAACATCTTGCAAATGTACCTTTTGTCTAATGGCATCGGAGAAAGAGAAAAAAGACTTTAATGAGAATACTTACCATTCATTTCGGCTTCCATCAATTGAACTCACTCTTCCTACGAATTTCCATACCTGTTAAGACGAAAAAAAGGTTCAATTAACTTCAGTTTGGCAATCAAGAATCATCATACCCAGGCTGGCTCGTCGAGGACCGGCACCTCCACCTTCGCTAGACAATCAATGAGATTAAATTTCCCGAGCTTTTATTTTGTATTTTCCTGCCGACTCGGACAGACTGACCGGCCAGTGGTCACGCCTAGTTGGCCGACTCGCCGCTAGAAAGCGCCACGCGTCCAGACAATGGCTCGACGGGCAAGAAGCGGGTGATCGCAGCAGCTTATGTGTCAAACACTCAGTTGACGAAACAGCGGTTTCAACACGGGTTTCGCACAGTTTTCTGATAAATTGCTGATAAAGCTGCTGATAATAAAGATTGCTGATAAACAGAAGGACGTTAGTTTCGAGTCACAGCCAATCTCAGAGAGCATTCGGTGCATTTCATTGAATGTCACCTGTTGGGACAGTAAGTTTACTCGTGGGGTTATCATAACCCGGGTTAGTTAATAAGGGCCAGTTTCACTAAAATTTAAACCAACTTTAATGGATTCATAATGTTATTTCAGAGAAAAAACTCGGCGTAAGTCCCGTTTAAATGTGAGCCCGAGCCTAAGTGGCACTTTTAAACATTTTCTTTCACATAATCGGACCAATTGTAAACCTTGTCTCGGTTTTTCTAAAGCATGCGCAAATATAGATATACAGAGAAAAAACAACATCACATCGTTATATGCGTAAAGGCCGCTATTTGCGGGCAGCGAATCAAGCGAACTGCTCGTGTCCTTGAAGAAAAACACAAAGAAAATTTCAGCAGCCAAGTCGGCGTCAAGCAGCAGCAGCAGCAATCGCGGCACGTCATCTGATGCAGTTATTGTCAGCGAACAAATCTCGACGCGAGAAAACCAGGGCCCAGACAAAATTCTCACCGTTTTACACTTTACACGAAAGTCGACAAAGCAATTAAGATTCTTATCCCAGCAACATTATCATAATCATAAAAATCATTGCAGACATGTGTTTCTCATACTGTTACTGCTTTTATGATGTCGCCATCTAGTCCAACAATTCATTTTGGCGCAGCGATTATACAACTTATAATAACCTTGTCATTATTGTCTTTGCCATCTGAAACAAGGTGATCATTTTGACATTCACAGAATGAGCGGTCTCCTTGCTTAGTAGCAAAAATGGCTGACAATTTAGGCATAACGTCCCGTGTATGCCATTAAAAGGTAATATAATCCGACTGGAGGTGGGTATAATACCGGTATATATATCTTATGACTTGCCTGTAATATATAATGATTGTTGGCAAAACAACTCGAAGATGCAGCTAAACTCCTGGCAAATGGTCTCGCTTCATGGACTTAAAATATATTACGAAGGTTGTTAAATCTTAAGGCACGGACTCACGTAGCAAATGCATTATGTCATTATTTGTAGGAGGGCCATCGCGGACACTGCTCTACGAATACTAATTGTAATTAAATATACTCGAGGGAGCAGCAGACGGATTGTATTTTAAGACAATAAAACGGTTTTATATTCACGGAAGGCGGCCGGTGCTTGAATCTCGACCCTCGTTCCGACCCGGATCCTCGGGATTACCCTGGGAGCCCGCTGCCAATCAAGCTTCATGAATGACAATCGCCAATTGGAACGACACGAAGCTGCACTTGCTCGACGCAATCGCTTAGAGTTCGAGTCTAATTTGCGCGTACCGAGACGCAGATTTCAATTTAAGGGATGCTGTGCGATGGATTCGAAGGCGAGACATTTGTCTCGTGAGATGCTAGTGAAAGATTCACAGTAAAGGTCTGTGTATAAAGATGTCCAGCTCGTGATTATAACCACACTATACGTGACTCATAAACGTGCTTCTATCTTGGAAAACAATCACACACAATGTTCTGCCCACATTTTAAGAAAATAACTAACAAAGGAACTAAGCAATGTAACTTGCATGTAAATTACTGTAAATTAAAAAATGCTCCAGCCATCGTCTGATTTATCGTCAAGGGATGTCATTCTTTTCCGAGGCTGAACCGTGAGAAATAAAAAAAAGTCTGATGTCGTTATTAAAAATCTGTCCGTCTGGACAGCACTCCGAGTGAGACATTTGACTTTGAGATAAAGGAAACCGGGGAAAATGTGTCGCTGCTGCACATTTGCTAACAGAAGCAGGGTTGGTTCAATACATGCCAGATCGATGGAGCTTTCCATGCCGTGAATAATGCAATTCCAAACAGGATTAATACAGGATAAATATAGGAGATGGATCCAGACGGCTAGGGTATGCGCAATGGGAAGCCTGGAATTCGCACTTGGCATTTCCTTACGAGTTTTATACGGGTATCGAATGGTTATGTTAAATTGGAAACGACACTACATTTCATGCTTGTCTATGAGCAAGCATCTGAGCACTGGGAATGGATCTGCATAATTATGCCGGATCGGCCATCTACCCTGTATAAGAAAGAAACGCTTTGGCCTTACGAATATTTGCTCAGATAGGCACAATGAAATGCCCGAGTATATAAAAAAAAACATAGAACTGAAATTCCATCTTAAATGTTGGGCCACAGTGTCGATACTCTCAGAATCGGCGGGGGGTTATTTTGTGGAATGCTATTGGTTGGAAATTCCGTAACGTTTTTAATTATTGTTATTTAACGCCGGTGTTATTGAGATGTTGGGTGTAATCCGTTAAGCATCGCTTAACTACTGGTTACTGTTGCTGCTTTCAAGAACACATAAGTGTTGAAAAAGAAGAGGTAGGTACGTACAGCATGGATGCTGTGTAAAAAAAGCTCTATAGCTAATTTGCATGTTATGTGTTTGCAAATCGGTACTTCGTCCAGGACAAATGATAGACATTTTTGAAAATATAGAACAGATAAAAATGCTCAAGTGAAGTAAGAGTTAAGTGTTATTATTTGAGTGGAAATAAAATTCGTTTCTAACCCCCAAGCTCGTTTACGATCACATAATTATTGAGAAGAATAAACAACCATCAAAAAATAGTCTGTAATTTTCCTTTATATTTTCCCTATATACATCCCGGAACCTTTGCAGCATGTTTTGAATCAGAAATAAGATCTGATAGCATGAACGCCGACTGTAAAAGATTGATAGAACTCGTTGATTAAACTGTCGGCGGCATAAAATTAAAAGAAACAAGAACCAAAAATCCAGTATCCGTGGATGTTCGGCAGAAAACAAATAAAACAATAAAATGTTAAACAATAGTCGTAAAGCTACGGAAATATATGCAAATCAAGCGTATTTCCACAACAATTCTATTTATACTCATCAATTTAAGACACAAAAAACTCTACTGTGAGCCACACCGCTAATTTGTTTCCAGTATTCACTCCTTATTTAGCCAATCGATTCCGCACAAAACTCTTTCAAGAAAGCCACGACTCTAGCACGCGCATCAGCACAATTATCCGAACCCGGCGTGGGCGTACGATTAAGCCGAAATAACGTCTGCAGGATATTTCCAGGCGCCACACAGTAAGGTGGTGAACGCTACAATTATCCCTACGCAAAGCAGCGCTAGGATACATTTTCAAACAGCGGAGCTAAACACGAATGCGACTTGATATCAGACGCATATAAAAGTGAAACACACCCACCTAGGCATCGAAGCACGGACTATGTTTAGCCCTAGTTCTAAATACGCGATCGCACGCTGGGGCCCTAATGAATCCTTATTAAAAGCCTATTCGTCCTGGGACTGGGACTAGGACTCATGGCTTATCCATTCGGTCACGATAGCGGCCCCGTTATTATCGACGCCAGCCAATCTGGCATGGGCGATCACTGCATCATGTTCTGTACAATTGGAACTGTGATTCGGTCTTAGCCTGCTAATTATAAGTACGAGTGCAGGCCACTTCGTGAATTATTCGTTTTCGGGCGGAGCTTTTATGCGTTGCTCTGACGGTCAATCATGCGTTTTATTTCACATTTTCGAAGCTATTAAAATGTAGTCCCACTGGCTTTTGTATAATCTTCTTCGCTCGATCTTTATTTCGTTATTTTATTGCGCTCGCTATCTATAAACCAGCAATAGGTAATTAAAAACCACGCTAATTAAAACCCGCGAGACAGAACACAACAAAAAGAAAATAACAAGTCTCCATTCTTTCGGCAACATTTTTGTGGTCAAAATTTAGCATATTACGATCTAGCTATTTTTGTATCGAAGTACCGCTGACGGCTGTGCCCGTGATTAGACCATGCATTGTGAGATGCGAGGAAGTGAGGGCGCGAAGACGCAACCGACGCGACGCGCAATCTTAGCAGACAGCTATAAGCTGCGCACGGAGCACAGAGCGATGCCGCTTCGAAACACAATGTGATTAATTGCCAGTGTTTAATTGTGGAAATGTTCATCGCCACCTGCGGTCTCGATCCCGGCCGACGGGGGGGCTGCCCATTGAGCACACAAAGAAACGATCTCGAGAAGTTCAAGTCGAGGCGGTAAAAGAAGACAGGCGCATATCACGATTATTTTTTTCTGCTACTTTGATTTGAATGCTGAGTATTTTAATTAATTTCCAAAGTTTTGCGAAGCTATGCTACCTGCTTCCTCGAGATTCGAACAGTGATACATCCATGATATTCATGAGAAAGTAAGGCGCAGAATGTTTCGCGAAATTTCAGGGAATGGTATTTGAAATACCTCTCTCACTCAAATCTCAGTTCTATAAATAGTTTTTTGAAAGGGCTAGACAGTCTTTTTTCCGATTTTGGCTAAACAAATGTTGTGGCTGGAGGGTAGGAAAAATTACAGATAGTAAAAACCCAAAATTTACAATACTTCCTATTATTTGGTCAATGATTCTTATTTTTCCATAGCTTGACCGAGGAACAACCAAAGAGGACCAAAGACCAATAAGAATTCTTAGGCATTTGAGGAAGAAGGCCACAGCTTTGCAAATCGGGAATAAGTATGGTGAGAAAAATCTTAAAACTCCACTTTTAAATATCTGTTCTATTTTTTGTGCAAATAGAAGGGAAATTCGCGTGTCCAGGAGGAATTCGAAGTTGTAATCAATGACAGAATGACGGCGAATTCACCGTGTAGCTCTAAGTTCATCTTGCAGACAGAGCCCCGAATTGGCTGGCCTCCCCTGCATCGACTTGTTCCGAGAGTATAATTAATTTTATGGCTGGCTATAGGAGGCTGCAAAGACTTGAATACTTGAATTAGAGTCGCTGCATGCAAATCTCGCGAGTAGATGTATAAATTATCGGATTTTTGGTGTCATGTTGCTAGTTAAAATACCGAATTTAACGACGGTACTAAAAGTTGAATCGCATGTCTCTTCCATACTCCACATTTTATAACGACGAACAGTGGTTTTCTTGTTTTAGAACATCCAGGCATAAATATAATGACCTTTGGATTATTAGCGGGTTGCAAAAATTGGTAAAAATTGATTTCAACTTGTTAATTTGCCGAGTTGAGTTGGAGTAATGATGACTTCATGGTGATCAGTTACTAACGAACAAGGGCTTCGCCCCTGTGATAACGGGGATGAATCGAAGGAGGGAAGTGGCTTCATCCCCTTAGCCCATTCAAACTTGCTAATGTTATTTTGGCTATTTCCTTCTTAATTTGGGATTCACAATCACAGTGCTTCGGATGCAATTTCGTTGCATTTTCTCATAACGTCTCGCACGACGACATTAGGTGGACAACGTTTGCTTGTGTATCAATTTTATAGCTCATGAAAGCGAACAACTCGTCAGTGGTTTATGCACTCCTGCTCTTTAAACAGTGATCTCACTATTAATTATTCGGAGAGCAGATATAATATTTATTTATAGGTATGAGTACAGTTGACGATTATGTACCCAGTTTTCACAACACCCATTAATTTCCGTTGGATATAACCAACATTGTGTAGAAAGAGACCAAATAAATATTTATATTCGATACCAGCCGATATCCTCATAGAAAATAATTAGATGTTCTTCAACCATTTAAAATTCTTTCCGTTTCATGCAGTCAAATTTCTGTAGGATTTTTTGGACCCGGAAAATTTCCTCCATCTAATCGTGATTGCCCCATAACCATTAGCTAATCAAAGCCTAATCACTTAAATCAGTTAATGCCAAAAAATCACGAATGACCATCACCCGGAAGCCCCATATTAATCATAAAACACCCACTCATTATCGTAATTATGAACCGTCAGAGCAGCAGCAGCTGCAGCTGTATAGCAGCACGCGGGAAATCTCAAAGGACACCGAGGAAAAGCCAGGCGCTCTTTGAAGGCACCGGGAAAACTTCCCTGCCGCCCGCGCGTTTCCCTGACCTGGGAAATCACGATCATCAATTTATTCACCTGGGTGATTAATACGGGTACACGAAATGCCATTTCCTTTTAGTCTGATAGACTTGATTAAAAACCGAGCACGTTTAATTTACATGACTTCGTTTTTTTAGGGGCGGAGGTGCTCTGAAGTCTGAACACGAGAAATACTATTCATTTCGTGGCGAAAATGCAAAGCAACTTATTTCAATTCCATCACGATAATATTTTAAATCGCTAGATTTCTTATCCATAAAAGAAACCAATTTTCAACTTCTCACACTTTGTCGTTTTATTTTTTCCGTCCGGAAGTAATTTCAGAATCTCGTGACTTATGATTAATTGAAATAACACATTTTCCGAAAAGAGACATCAAGAGGCAGTGGCATCGCCACTAGCACCTCCGTATGGTGTTAATTAATTAAGTGATTCGCCTTTGATCGCACCGCGTGCGCTATGCCGGCCAATTAATAATCTCACTTCACGCCGGCAGCGTCACTTATCAACCCTTTCTGAACTAATTACGTCGGAGATTAATCACTGATGACCCTTGCATGGCAATCGCCTGTCTTCAAACAGCGCAACAGCCGTCCGGCTCCTTGAATTAGGTCTTGTTGTTAATGATCATTAATCATGCGATATGTTTATTATCCAGTGTGTTTTGCCAATCGCGAATTTTATTTTGTTTCTTGGGTGAATTTTTAACGTGGTATTGGCACTGTGCAAAAAGGGGATAGGTTTTATGAATGGAAAATGATGAAAGTATGATTCTTGTAAGAGTGTGGCTGGCGTTGTGTGTATCGCATGCAAAGAATGATTAATTTCGATAATAATTGAAAGAATTTTATGAAAAGAGACAGCTAATTTCCCCAACGACAAATCTGAGGTTTCAAAAAAAAGCGACGAGAAATAATTCTCAATACAACGGGCGAAAAAAAAAGAGTGGCCTGTTATAATGAGAAAAAGTGATATCAAATTAATGAATGGCTAACACGCCAAGAACGAATTTTAGGTGAATATATAAAGAATTATAATCCGGTGGTATAAAAGAGATTGGGGTAAAATAGAGCAACATCTAAATATATTAAAGAACAATGGGGCAGAACGCGAAGCGGGGGCGAACACACGATGAATGGAAAAAATCTAGTTGGTGGAAGAAAAAAATACATAAATTACAATTAATATTTCAGATTATAAGAATGAGTCGTAAATCAAGGCACGTCTTAAAAAGAAATTAGAAAAAAACATGAATTATTTCACGGCCGGAGCACGGTGTAAAAAAGTGCACACATCGCGGGTCTTAAGAATTTTAATCCATTGTTGATTGCATATTCAATTTCGGCTGGCTTAATTATAATTGATGTGGTGTTAATTTATTTGAGGAACTACAGGTTTTCGTTTTCTTGTCGGTGTTTGAAAAAAATAACATATTTAAGCGAACGCGAGAGGTAATCAAGCCTCAAAAGCAGAAACGCTTGGTAAACTCGGCTCCTACACCCAAAGCTTTTGTCGACAAGACCTGGCTCCTCCACCAGAAAAGCTGGGGAACTATTGCGCAATGTGGCGTGATAATGAAATCATAATTACAAAATAAAAATGTGAATCATTAAATCCATAAAAATATCTCGTGACCTACTTCACCTCACAAAAAACCACCCCACATGCGTCAACAACAAGCATCTCATAAACTGAAAACACATTCAAATACCGAACAGAAATTCTTAAACCTCAAACCCATCCAATCACAAGCAAATCATGACCGGCTACCCGTTCCACGAATCCAATCAACGACACCTAATCAATTATACGCAAGTGCGTGCGTCTGACTCGCATCTCAGCCCCCCCCCCCCCCCCACCACCACCCACCCACCACGGCTACGCACGACGCCGCGCGATGTGCACCGGCGACCACGTGACGTGACGCGTACGCACGTGCGTGAACGTGCGTGAAAAACATGGCGTGCGTGTCGTCGCGCGGACCGTCACATGACAAAAGCAGGCAATTACCGGCGCGATTAAACATATTCCGTAAAGACGCGAGGCCGGCGACGCCAACATGAGTCTGGCGTCTTATTCTAGACGCCTAGAGACGCCGTGGTAGCCAGAGAGTGGCTGATTCCGCGCGTGGACGCCATGTTCGACACAAGGCTGACTATCAAGCTGTGCAGCCTTGACAGCCAGAGAGTGGCCGATTCCGCGCGTGGACGCCATGTTCGACACAAGGCTGACTAGCGTGGACGCCATGTTCGACACAAGGCTGACTAGCGTGGACGCCATGTTCGACACAAGGCTGACTATCAAGCTGTGCAGCCTTGACAGCCAGAGAGTGGCCGATTCCGCGCGTGGACGCCATGTTCGACACAAGACTGACTATCAAGCTGTGCAGCCTTGACAGCCTTGAGTGGCCGACTGACTGGCAGCCAGAGAATGGCGCCTACTTCTGGCACTGACGCCTAGTTCGACACAAGACTGACGGTGAAGCTATACAGCCTTGACAGCCAGAGAGTGGCCGACTCTGGGCATGGACCCCATGTTCGACACAAGACTGACCAAGGTGTGCAGCCTTGACAGCCAGAGAGTGGCCAATTCCACGCACGGACGCCATGCCACGTTGTGCCCTACATAACCCCAGCGTTGAGCTACCTGTAGTGGGCCACTCTCTTCCTATTGCCATCGTCTAGACTCTCACGTGCGTCGACGGCTCAAGACGTATATAGGTTTAATGAATCGCGGCCGATCATTTGTCAGGAACATTTGCGGCGGTAACAAATGTTGGGTTACGTAAATTATCGGCCAGAGCGTGGCGTGTGAGAATTGCTTGTGATTGACGTTAATGTGGCGATATGGTTGCGATTGCTGCCCGCTACGGCGCTCTGTGTGTGTGGAGGTGACAGATCTGATGAAGTCGTGTGCGTTCTTGCTAAGAAACGCACGGCGATTATGAGTTATGGTAACGACAACCTACGTCGTCATTGAGGAGCGTGTTCGATTGGGCGGTTATGATTGAATAGGCTCGAATGATTTCATGTATAGGCAATTCGTGACTAAAAAACGTCATTTAAGAAGTACATTGTCCTTGGAGGATTATAACAAATGAAATACATACCAAAGTTCGAAAAAGTACAGTTTTGAGATCGTCATAAAAAGATATTCCATAATTTCCTTGAGATTACTTCTAAAAAGCACACGAAAAACGAATCGCGAATGAGCAAAGTGTAGAGACTAACTTGCAAACGTCACAAAATGTTACAATGTTTAAAACGGTGTTTGTGATCCAAGGGAAAGGTAGATGCATTGTGTGACCATTGCATTTGAAGTAGACTTTATTCCTATCGAAGCGACCCACTCTCCCCCTACCAGAGCTCTCTCGGCATCCCCTATCAACCTATCAATTTTTCAACCTTTCAACCTTTCAACCTATCAGGCCCGCAAAGCGGCCGCGTGGCTTATGACATGAACCCTGGCGTACATTTAATTAGCCCGGATCTCGAGCATCACGCTATCGGGCGGTCAGCCGCCGGCGAGGCGCCTCCCGACCGGCCGTCTCCGTGTGCCGGCGACCGGACACCGGTCTTGGCACGGTCCTAGAACGGTCCTAGAATGGTCCAGACTGTCCGTGCCGGTCCTGACCTAACACAACATGGTCCGGGATAGAAACGACGGTCCTAGCACGGTCTTGGCACACGGTCCTGGAATGATCCATCACACGGTCCTGACCTGGCACGGTCCTATAACATTAGTCCAGTCAAGAAAAGGTCCGGAAAAGGTTCAGAAACGGTACTGGCAATCCAAACATGGTTCCCAAAGGGTTCGCAATCAATGTCCAGTGAAAATGCCAGGATAGTTCCCACGCCAATTGGACACGACCGTCACTTTGTCTTGTTAAGCCATGATAAGCCGCCATAATTTTCCATGGTTTGATACAGGCGGAGGCAGGTAGGTATAGGGTAGAATGTAATCCACTGGTTGATTATTAAATATTTGGGAAATGAATTTGCTTGCATAAGCCAGAAATCAGATAGTGTCTGCTCAGTAGAGTTCCACAGTGGGCCACCCCTATATCGATGGACCATTCCTGTTATGTTAGGATGGTTTATTTTAATGATCTCTGCTAAAGATGGTCACAATCTTGCAAGATTCACCCACCGTATGAAGACCTTGGCAATGTTTTATTTTGGACTTGGAACGAGCCCATAAAGATATTCCCCAACAAAAAAGTAAAATGTATTTTAACCGTAAAAAATAAATATTGTAAATATTACAAAGTTTAGGAATTATCATAGGAATTGTGGTCACGGGGTGTTTTTCCCCTGGAATTACAACTCGAAAACGCCCGAGCGGGCAAACTTTGCTGGAAAACGAACGTTTACCGGGAAATTCGTTTCTCACCGGTGTATATAGGTACGATAAGTGCTGCTGTGTGGTTTTTCCGAGCTTCTTTATAATTGAGTATCAGAAAGAAAATTAGTTTTTCCGCTCGCCATATCGCGCGCGCGTGGCGCAATCCGAATTAACATTCATTTTTTTGGTGGTTTCTCGGAAAATCCCATATCAAATGAAATTAATCTTGTCACGACATTGTTAACTTATAAGTAGATTAGTTTCCATTTTACCTAGTTTAAATTGTATTAACTAAGACCCTAAGGCGTATCTTCATGCGTCGTAATTAGGGTGCTTGGATGGTGTAGCTTTGCTCAAGCACAGAATCTCACCCCAAAAATACTGATAGAATAATTTTCTCTTCACTTCTTTAATTGAAACAATTAAAATGCCAATCGAAACATATATGACTAAATTAATCCTGTTCAATTAATTTTTGCACAGTGACATTCAAGAAGTCACGTTTTTTTATGGTCGAGAGAAAAAAATATTTTACAGTCTCCTTATCTGTACGATGAGCAACGGAAACTCAAACATAATTAAAACATATTAAAACCTTACATCAAACTTAATTTTTCTACATTCACCCGGCAAGGAAATAATTGGAAATAGTTACGAATTGACGAAAGGCACTTGAATCGAAGACAGTTCAGTACAGCTGTTAATTTAAATCAAAGTTATTTTGAAAAAATGGGACTATGAAGAAAATAATTAATTATCTTCTCATGAGGATGAGGCCATCTTGCTAGAATTAATACGATACCTAAGGGTACGATTTAATGAAGATGTGCAATTTTTGCTGAAAGATCAAATTTAATGAGAGAATCTTGGATCATGTTAGACGATATGACATGGGCCCCGCGGGCATTCCGACACCCGATTTTAATTATGCCGATATGGATTGGCGGAAGGGGAAACTCGGGTTTTCGTCGCCAACTTCTGAGGAAATCCGCCGCTTTATTTCGGTGGCTCTAGTGAGACGCAAGATTGGGTCAAAAGCCTCCTGTGCTATTATCAAATTCTACAAAACGCCTCCGTATATGATGTTCCGTGTTTGAACTACGAGTTGAAGTGTGAGTTAAGCTTTAAATTAAAATTCCATAGTACACAGTTGAAATCTCATACCTCAATTTGATTTTTGAGTTTTCAGTAATCTATGAGGATGAAAATATTGCCAGAATTTGACCTCAGATCAAATAATCATATAACAACAAATGAATTGCAAGGTTTGTAGATAGTATTTGTGATAAGCATAGATATTGAAATCTCCAACTTAACCAGAGGCTATCAAATCGATAACCCGACTAAAAAAAATGCGCCAAATAGACCGCAAAATATTGAAAGTTCTATTGGTTCTAAGATCGAATGACATTTTGCTTCAATGCAAATAGAGAACATTTATCGACATATCGCATTCACACTTCAACCAAGAAACGGTAGAGATTTCCTCCATCCCCCAAACTCCCTTCCCTCATCTCCCTCATCCCTCATCTTGTCCCCCACCCTCGCTCAATTTCCCGGCGTTCTTCTTACGGTCAGCAAGTTTCCATCTTACATCATGCATTTCCCCGGCCCGGAATTTCTAATCTGAATTTTTCGATGCGGCTTCCCTTTGGTCTTTAGAGCGTGGGCACAAAGTGATCACTCGAGCGATCTTATTGTCAGATGGCCAGAGAGTTTTCGGCAAGACTCGACCAAATTCGGCATAATCTTTGAGTGATTTTTCCCCACGGCCTTTCGTGGCCGCGTCGTGTAATTGCGGTACCGTCTTCGTCAAATTTTATGGGCACTGGACATCGCTGGACAGATCTGGGAGATCAGTTTCAGCACACTTTGATAGCATTGCACGATGACAAACTATAATGATAGTTGCCATGCGCGATTCGCTATAAAAAGAATAAAGTAGATTAGGGCTTCTTCATATTTCATCACGCTTTGACAAGTAAGAAAATTCACTCAAAAATGACTGCCTATCGTTTACTAATCACAAAAAATCTATGATGATTGATCGATAGCGATCTGAAAAATTCTCCGCCTAAGTTTGTTCGTGAAAAAAATTTCGATGAGATTGTCACCAAGTGGTTTTGAAAATTAATCAAACATGACATTTTCTCGAGAAAGAAAAGTCGCGCGGCCGGGAAAGCGATGACTGGCGAAAACTCCGACACCTCACGCCACACGCATGGTGCTGCGATGCGAAGGAACGCGACGTATGTTCACATGCAGTATTAGCAACGTCAATAATTGGTGAGAACACGTGAAAAATCACTTTGACAACAGCGTCACCTAGCTTTATTGCCCGGAACTGTTACAACTCTCCATATTGCACCTTGGTAATTCGCAGTTGTTTATAAGGCACGATCTGAAATCACAGTGAAAATCCGAATTATCTATTACATTGATCCCAGGCATTTACCGACAAATTGATATAGAAAACACAACAAAAAGAGGCTATAAAATTATACAAACATAAAAAAATCGCTATACAGTGTTCATAAAAGGTCATCGTGTCAAATCTCACCAATGCCTCATCATCGTGAATTCAATTGCACGAAAATTAGTGTTGTAATTTCGATAATAATTATGGTCGATCAAATCAATGGCGGTCGGTATATACTGCATTTGATAGCCGTATAGGAGGAAATCACCGCGATGAGTGGGTGAAATCAATAATTCCAAAAAAAGATAATTCATGAATATAACAACGGAATAAAAAAAAGCGTCGAACACAACGTTCGAAATAGTATCTGGCATTAACTACATAGGTACGTGTAGGCTGTTTGTGATTACAGTCCATCGGTAATTGTGTGATTTTGTTTTTAAGCTCTGGCTATGGAATCAGGCTCAGGTATTATAATGATATAGTGGTTGCCGATTATCGTGAGTAGCCCGTAGCGATAATCTCCGACGGAGCACTACAGCGCTAGGTCAGGCCGAGTTTCTCGGGTCTCTGCAATAATACACACGAACACTAGACGCGAGGGGCTGGGGCTGAGGCTGGGCCGTTCATACTTATTATTTGATACGGTTTATATAAGTGCTACACTGCAAGATTTGCGTTCGATGCATTTTCATGCAGTCACATTTTAAGGCCCGGTGGAATCTCAGAATGTGTCTTAAACTCCGAAATTCTCGGTAGCAACACTATCGGTTCATCTTATAACCAAATGATGTAGATGAATTTAAATAAAATCATCCGTCATTTTTCCTTGGAATAAGAAATAACTGCCTAAAATGAGGTTATTTCCGATGTTCCCCGAGTAGATGATAGTTTTGTGTACAAAATCAATGGCTATTTGAAGATTTGTTTTATTCTGAAAGGTAAATCATTTGACAGAAGATTTTTACTACTGGTACTTAACTATTTCAACAATAGACTCCCTCTCCAAGAAGTCATTGCTGAAAGTAGTTTTTGATTGTAATAAAACCAGAAAAAGTTAGTAAATATTGCAATACAAATTTCCATCACCAAGATGTCACCCAAAAAGAAATTCGCGCTAAAGAAAAATCAGCCATAACCTCATTTAATTGTCCATCGGAGGTCAACTGAGATGTCCAGCGATTGCATTTAGCGAAGCCGCAATTATTCACCTATCAGCGAAGCGAACGACTTGCAAAAATTATAGTGCCAAGCTAAGAACTAATTCAAAACCTCAAAGTAATCACTAAGACGCGAACACCTTAGTCTTAGTGTCACATCAGAGCCATAACGCTGTCAAAAACACAGCAACGCCATGATCTACGCCCGTCGAAAACATTGCACCAATCAAATAATTTCATATTTATTACACAATTATCCTTATTTATCACTCTGGTCAACAGTTATAAATAATTATTGACAGTACAATTGCGTCAGTGTCCGTGCCTCGTCTCTATACTTATCTATAGGTCAGTCAGCCAGAGATCGGTGAAAATATATAATGAACGCGAGCGTGATTAAGAATACTGGGGGTGGTTTTAATGAGAACAGGCAGAACGCAGAGCGCGACTCCAATGCGACTGCGTGATAGAAAGAGATGGAGATGTAATTAATATCTTGAGGCTAAGGAATGATTGATGGCAAATGATAGAGCGGAGATAAGAATGTGTACAACACCTCAATTATGCAGCACGGTTTAGAGTGTGCGAGTGTGTGTGAGTGTGGTGTGGGTGCGCTATAGACGAAGAGTATTTAGATTGCTGTGTGCGCTTAGCTGTCGCGGGTAAACAAGTGCTGCGTGCAAACACACGGACAGAAATTGACCGTGCAAAGACGAGGAATTTTTATGTGTTTATTGCCTTGTGCAAATGTGAATTGTGCACGATTGGGAATCTCAGCAATAGACGAGAATACTCTCCTTGATCGGTATAGATGTATGTATAGCTTTTTTCGGTTCATACTTTTAACCCTAAGCATAATCTTTAAGCTATCATTATAGAGTCTGTCAAAATGCGGATGTGGAAACCAATACTTGTTGCCATAGACGCGAGAAACTTGGTTCTGGCCAAATGTTACATTTAAAAAATATTTTCATAACATTTATTAATACGTTAATAAATAACCCATGATTGAATGATGTATTGTCAGTTTCGGACCAATTGATACAAAGTATAACCGTTTATCAACCTTTCGGACTGCAAAAATATCTCTCCAAGCCCCTGGGCGCTCAAAACAGATCAAGCTTTTCAGAAAATATTATTTGATATCAAAAATTGCATAATAAAACAAGAGAAATTATTGTTTTTCATGTGATCAAATCTTACACTCTTTCTTGGAAATTAAATAGTGAGGGCCGTTTTTACAAGGTCTAGACACATAGATAGACAGCTAACCTAAAGATAAAAACGCATCCCAATGGATGGCAACCTATCAGTTGCATTGCATCCGTTTTCTTCCAACTGGAAGAAACTATTGTAAATTTGGCCGGCATTAAGAAACTACTTTTTAAAGTCAGATCTGCTCTGCTGTAAAGGCGTTTGTTCATCACAATCACAAGTGTTAGATCGATCCTGCACTGAGATCTGAGACGAGGCAAACTACAGCAGCATCTACACAATTCGTCTTGGGAACGATTCGCTCATCGTTATCGTTTCGAATGCGCCCACGAGCGCGCCAGCAAGTCTCATCGATCCGGCGTCATGAGCCGCCTAATTTCTCGACCCCGTCCATCGTGTGGAACGCAAATTTCTAATAATCAAAGTGTACACATTATTATGCAACACTTCCAAGTACGGGGGTGAGTTTCGAGCAACGCAGCAGATAATTATAACCCACGGCTACTCGACCGACATAGGCTTCAACAAAACGCGAGCTCACAAAATGCGACCAAATAATTACTAATAATTTGCACTTTTCAAAATGTAATTAGCATGTGATCGGACTAGGTATATGAAACGTGTTAAGGTGCCTTGATGGCCACTTGTTTCACGATCTCACATCGAGAAGCAATGTTTGGCTTTTTGAAAACTCAGTTCTCAACACCATGGGTTTCGGATTTTAAGTGGATGACCAATGATTATTGACAGTTATTTCCCTGACGTGCGCTGTCTTAGTTATGGCCTACGGCTATTACCACTCAATAGCATGGATTCGTGGAGGAATCCTGCTTTTCGAGTTGTTCTGGGTCTTCTGAGAGGTTAGGGTTTCAAGCTAGTGCAACAACTTCTGCGGATAAACCTCTCGCTAGCATTGATTAGTTTCCTACTGTTAGCTTCGCCACGTTCTTCAACCAGATTTTCTCTATTTTCCAGGAAGGTGTGTTTTCCAAGGTGTTTTCCGAGCTGTGTGTGCTGTGTACATATTATTTGTATTTAACTGAAAAAAATGCCTCTAAGACAGAAAAGAGGACATACACTAATGATCAAGTGGTTTAAAATTGATTGAAAAATGAAGTAAAATGCTTCGATCAAGGCCCCTTAACACCGATGCAAGTATATCCGTGTTGAAATCTCGCACACTCAAGTAAACGTAATTGCGCTCGAGGATAAGGACTAAGGAGGGTAGGTACATGACCCGAATGGTGTGTAAAATGAACTAATCGCACCGGCGAGGTGTAAGCTAACCACAGGTGAAAGGGTTGAAGGTGGTGCTTATGGCCAAGTTAACACAATCGTAAGGCGCACTCTTGAATTGCCGTTATGGTACATACTAAATACAAAATGCTTTTCATCACGATATCTCATTACTTGGCTTTGGAAACCTTTTTGGGGCCGCTAGGACGTTCCACTGATTCTACTGACGAATGGGGTCTTCTTATGTAAGTGGGGTTGATCGGAAGCTTTATTGTGTGGATCTTGAGAGATTCTGTTAATATAATTGAGATATCTTATGATTTTGTTTCATTATTTATATATCACAGTCTTCAGACAATAGCTATGTGTGTACGATCTTTAAAAAAATACTGTCGTCTAGGCATGTCATTTATTTCAAAGTCTTTAAGAATAAAAGTAACGCAGTTTATTATACCACATACAACTACGAATTTTTCTTCATTAAGATCCACACGTCCAATCAAATAGCATCGATCTCCAATATAAAGAAATCAACACTCATTCGATTGCAATCCTCATCAGCAATGTGTCACATGTCGCAAACGCGTGTAGTTGTCTAGATGCATTAAAAAATTGCGTAATCAATGCGTCACACGGGTTCCACGAGGCACCAAGCAACCCCCACGCACACAGACACATCCCTTAGGCCGACGCACGCCTCCCTCAAGTCATATGTGCTGAATTCATTCCACACGCGTGGCTCCACTGCTCAACTCCTTCTAACGAATATCACCGTTTTTCCCTAGGTTTTGTCATTTGCAGGCTCGCCCTGTTCCGTCTTAGTTACCCGGCAAGTACACCCGGCCAGCCGGGGCGGCGGCGACGGTGGCGGTGACTGCACCCTCTCATAGGGCTCTTTATCATTGCCAGCCACTCGACACTTGCGTACAGTGGCGGATTGAACGTGGTTTCTGAGCTGGGAGGGGGGGGGGGTAGCTAGAGTGACCCACTCACCACCCGAAAGCCGGCCCAGACAAGAACAAGTCGCAATTTTGCCTTTATTTTACCGGTAGCTACACTAAGGCGTGCCTAGAGATATCCACTCCTGAAATAATCGTGAAGTAAAATTTCCGGGGCAAGTAAATCACCAAAAAAGTAAAAAAAAAAACTACTTCCGCCACCCCTAATATTACTAGTAGCAAGGCTAGCCGAAGGTTCAACTATTTATATTATACTAGTGTGGCCGGGGGGTGTGGCTGAAGCACCACAACCCCCATTTTAAAAGCCAGTTGAAGGCTTGTACCATAGAGTAAGAAAAGACATACTTACTCTATGCTTGATACCCATATCCCTAACCCTAATAATGCCAACTCCGACCTCTGGTACGAATTTGGGCCAGAAATAACGAAGGTACCCAGAATCTATTTTTCCAAACGAAATCTTCGTCTAAAGCGGATTCTGCTCTAACATTTGGGCAAAATGGACATTGGGCCATGCAATTTTAGTTTGGTCCCCATTTTCCGCTTGGTTTTAGCAAGGTACCACCCAAAAAAAATATTTTTTCATCAATTCCAGGTCATTTTCCATCATTCCAGGCTGATAACTAACACGGCACTGTCGCCACTGCGTCGGCTCCACGCTACGTGCCGGAAAAGCGTTGGAAAAACATAGGAAAAGTGCCGAAAAAAGCGGTGTTCTGCAAATGGAATGCGTTTACGTTTACGACAGGGAAAGTCGGCGCCAGGAAAACACGTTATGAAAATAGCAGCTGCAAGGAAAATGTCTCTTTATGCAATTAGATGAAAGAAAGGAAATTGCCAGTATATAGTATACACGCCATGTTACATTTGCGCGACAACAGTCCTGGAAGAGTTATTATTTTAATGGATTTATCTGCCAATCTCTTTCAAGAAACTGTGTAACTTTTCTAACCTGGGAAATCTCCGACCACTGATAGCGATGGTAGAAAAATATCAACTTGTTCGAAAGCAATAGAATATGTTTTATAACTTTATGTTTCGTCCATATGACAGTACAACATAATGACTGTTAACAGTCCACTTCGGCATTGAAATTTTCATAGAAGCAGACAAATTTGTCGTGGAAACAATGTGAGATTCTCAAGGTCATTGGCCGAAGACAGACCGAAAAATCATTTAACAATTTAATTAGCGTAATCATATCACTTTAATTCGATCAACTGGCTCAATGGGCCATTTCGTCAAATTAGTATAACTCTACCTGGCATTGTGTATTATCAGTGCCAGCTCAAAAGATATGTCGATTTCGTCGATGCGTGCATCTCCCTTCCGTTTCCGGACCTCTCGTTATGAATCAAGCACAATGAAACATCGACAGCCTAGTTGATAATAGCCAGCAGTTGACCCCAACGGGCTTCGAACCAAGATCCTCGAGAGCAACGTCTCTGTGCTTTTGACACAGATACGTAATCGCTGATTTATTTTCAGCTCGAGATGGATACAAGAATAACTAATTGAGCTGCCCTCTTACCCATGTTTAACACAATTTAATTTTAAAAATACATCCTTAATAGTTCTTGGTTTTCTGTTTGGAAGTAAATCACTTTTTAATGATTACTTTGTAATATATCGAACAAGAAATAAACGTTTGCCTTATTTGTATTTTCACCCCCCCCCTCCCCCTCCCCCTCCCAAGTTATATTAGGTTAAGCAACACTTCGCTAGTTTAGGAACTGAGGGGGTGGCCAGCCGGCAATCAACCAGGTTTGCTTGGAAGTGCAACAGCCGCATTGCGATTTACTGCTTTACTTCTTTCGATTTACTTCCTTTCTTTCAGAAAAGATTTTTTTTTAATTTTTAAAGATGCGCACAATTCAATGTCTGTTAGTGAAATCAATTGAAATATAGAAGCAGTCAGAGGCCGTGACTTTGAGTCAGCAATCGATTAATTCTCAGAAAAATTAGACAACAATGATAGACAATTCCCTCCCCGAAATGAGACACGGAAATGTGACGGCACCTGAACCCAGCAGTGTTTTCTGTTCGTCCCCCACGCAAATCGGGGGCTTTAATGAAGCGTTGTCAATCAAAGGAGTAATAAGAACCAATATTCGCGTCCACGTCAGGTTGAGGAACGGGGGAGCGGGGTGGGAACGAAGGCGTTCCGCGCACCTGTTCTTCAACAACGTTCTGCTCGCTTCGACCGATAGCCATTTGAAACACAGCGCGCGAGTCGGCCACAAGCGCCACCTCAACAAGTCGTCGCCGCCAAATCGGGCGTAATTGCACTCATTACCAATTATTTACGAACGTATTGACAGAGAAAAGTGTATGCAATTAAATCATTTGTCTTCCATCTTTTGTCTCTCCGTAAAACATTGTACTTTTCGGAATATAATTGGACAGAATAATTACTATCGCAGAGCATAAATTAATCTGCCCTTGAGTTGGTTACGATTTAGTTAGGAGATTTCAATATTTAATTGAGGGCCTTAGCTTTTGTTTAGCGATCCTATGCATAAAGAATAAGCCACTCCCTTGTAATTATAACTCCTAATATTCCATCATATTATGATCAAACTAACGTAAACAAATTATACACATGCGAGTAATTTGATGGTACGCTTTCAAAGAGTGTCCAAATTTGACTTAATGTACCAAATTCGACGTGCTAATTAAATATCTTAGCATTGATCCCTGAACGTTTTTCAACGTGATACAGGTTAGAATCGCTGGGGGGCTAACTGAGACTTTTTAAAAACAGGGTTAACCTCTATCGTCATGCCTGCAACCCAGCTATAGATGGTAAGAATATAAAAACATCATGCATCGTAATTATAAAATTCAACGTATTTTATCATTGCGTTCGATCAAGCTGTGAAAAAACTGCGCTGCAAGCGATTTCGATGAAACTCCGAAGTTCACAGTCTGTAGAGCGTCGCCTAATGAAGCTAAGATGTAAGTACAACGATTCTCTGAGACGATGTATGAATCACTGTTGTAGCACTGATCCATATGATGAGCTACTCATCGAATCAAAGCCAACCACGCGCCGCGTGTTTCATTACAAATTTAATTGAATTATGCAACTTGGTTAGCGACTGTGCGAGGTATTACTGGAATATCCATAGCGCTTATTACTTCAATCGAAAAGCAGGTCAAAGCTGAAAGCATTTACTATCATTTTGTATCAGATGAACCACAACTAATTGAAACTATTACCTGACATGACCCAACCAACAGCACCGCCGTCAGGAAGCGTGGCTTTTGATGAAATTAAAATGAAAGTATATTAAAAGGTAGTATGTAGTGTACATTTTAATACTTTCACTTGTGGATGCGATGGGAGAGCAATATTTTTCGCTGCCACACAATAATCCTTTCACATGTTAATTTGATCGGATCGTTTTAATGAACGCGAGAATTGCGACGCCCCCGCCTGTCAATGGAAACAATAAGAGCTTTTATTTCTAGCGTCGAGTCAAGTGCACGACCGCAGCAAGCTATTTTATACACGAAATCAAACGCCTTTAGACAGATCAAACGCATCGCAGCACACCCAAAAACAACATCGTCCTCCATGCCTCACACACACACACGATATAAATCGAGCAGACGAACTCTTAAGAAATTATGTGTGCGACGCTCATGTAACCAAACCTGAAAATTGAGTTTTCCGTTCGATGTATAATCACAATATCCTAATACATACATACATTAGATATGCACATCACTTTGATAACACACCATCACTCTAAATATTACACCCAACCAACAACAAAAAAAAAATAACATGTCGATCTTAGTCAATTGTAAAAAACGATAAATAACATTTTTTAAACGATAATTATTATAACTCACAAGTCGTTTTCTCTACATGGCTGTTTTATAAATGGCCAGCTATTAAAATAAGTATTATAAGAAATCTCGATCCGAATGACGCTCGGGGCAGGCGATATCTATTGTCTATCATGTTCAAATCTTGATGCCTCATTATAGCGGCAACTAATAATCGCCGACGCGTCTGGCCTATCGAGATGCAGCCCTTGGCGATTCTGTGCGATGCGATGCGATGCGATGCGATGCTGTGCTCTGTTCGCCCTATCGTTATGCCTTAATAGCAGTGTGCGGTATCGGAAAGCGCTGTGTGCTCTGTGATATTAACGTCTGTGCAGGTGAATCTGCTGTTTGTCTGTTTGTCTGTTTTTCCGGATAGGTTGTGCTGTGTTTGGATATCAGATCGGTTATTTATTGATTTGCCGAGAATTATATCGACAGATTTAATGCATTGCTTTAATGGTATATTCCATAAAGTTGGATATCGTTTATGCCGTGATGGTTCTCAATTATGACCGGCTTTGTATCATTTTCTTCAAGTCGTAAATTATTAAGAAGAAATATAATAATCGTTGGAAGAATATAACTTGAGATTAGTTCTCAAAAAGACGACGTAAACGTAAAATTATTTAAATTATCACTATCAAACAAGTATGGTACTCAAATTTCATGCGAAAAAATTACTGTACGATCGAAATCGATACGAGATATAGAACGAAAGTAAAATCGATTCTAATAGACGATTCCTGTTCAAAAGCAACGAAAATCACTTCTCAATTCTCAATGAAGTACTACTATTCCCCCCTCACCCCACCTAAGATGAACCACACCACCCCAATCGCACTAAAGTATCAACAAAATACCCCCCCCCCCCCCTCCCCCAACCCCTTCCAAGAAGCCAGCCGGGTGCACATAACCAGCAAGTAGTCAGCAAGAGGATAACCATAGGTTTCCTTCGCCTCGCGACTCGCTACCCCTCACGGCGACGACACCGCCGCCATGGCCCCGCGGGGCAACAGCTGTGTGCTTTGAGCACGATGGCACACGATGGCACCGACCCAACCCCCCAATGCCTTCTAATCACGCTTATCTCGCATTTAACACAAGAGCAAGACACGAGCTCGAATGCCTGCCTGTCCCAACGCCCCCCCTACCCCCAAATGTGTCTACTCAAAACACAAAACAACACGGGTACGGTCTCGATCGCCGCGATTGCTAATCAGTGAAGGGTAGGGATTAAAGTCGTTATCCAGCGATTGAATTACTTTTGAGATTTGTTGTATTGTGACAATTAGGTTTGCTGGGCACGCATTGTCTTGATTTTGATCGGTGGTTCACCCTCCAAGCGAGCTCGTACGATTAAATGCGTCGCCGGTAATGTCAGCTATTTTATGAAATGAGAGAGCTTGTGATTTCCGTCTGTCCCCGTCATTATGCCAAGTGGCTTTACGTTAAGCAACGTGTATAAATTAAGCAGCGAGTTGTGTGTGTGTCAAGGAGTACCCTTAATTTAAATTGACTGAATTACTCATCACAACGGAAATGCCTTAAGAAAGTCTGAAGACATCACTAAGGGACTACGTGCTAAATGTGCGATGCAATAGGTATTTCGTGCACGCTTAGAACACGAGAAATCCTAATTTCCTATCAGAAAATAATCGAAAAGAGTTCGGAATTGTTTCGATCGAATGCATGCTGATCGCAGATCACCCACGCTTCGATCGAGCGATATCAAGCCTTCACATTTGACTGGAGCATGTCTAGAAGTAGGAACACTTCGCGCCGGTGGTAACACATCGGATCCGTATGCATCGTCGTCGTCGTCGTCGTCGTCGTCGTCGTCGTCGTCGTCGCCGCGGCCATCACACTGCACCCTGGCCTCGCGAGATCGCGTCGTACCTCCAATCTATTACCTTATCTGCTACAAATCACTTCCGGAGGGAATCAATTTATCCACCGCCGCCGCCGCCGCCGCCGCTAACGTAACGCAGAGCGAAGGGGAGGCGTCGAACCATTTAAATAGCAATCGTACAACAACGCGAGACGGATTTCAAGCTGGCACGACATCGTGATCGAAAATAGTGTATTGAAATCAATGGGAGAGTTTAGCTCTTCACATGTCGTCTCTCGACAACACAAAGCACCGTGGGTGCATGGCGATGGTGGGTGGGTGGGGAGGGTTAGGGGGGTGGTGGCCAGTGTTTGACGACTGGACACGGCCGCTTCCTTTTCGGTCCTTGCGCGTTTTACATGGGATTGGGTGTTGCGGCATAACTAGGCCATGCGAACACTCATATAATCGTGTTGTGGATGAGTGTAATATTTACGCTCACCCTCAACGTGATTATATTGCGTGTACGCATAGTCTAGAGGCTTATATGATTAATTTAAAGTGTTCAGCGATATATTAGCAGCTTTTTGAATGACATTCGTTTCCTGGAAATATCAAGATGTAGTCGTGAAATTATTTGAATATTTCAAAACGTACAAATCGATTAAAAGAAAAACTGTTGAATTGATTTGCTTCAAAATAACACGGTATCTTCTTCGTATGATTTTTAACGCACACTGTAAATTTTGTCAACATCGGTTGAAGATAAAGTTGCTTTAGTTGCAAAATACCGCAAAAACGCTTCAAAAGTGTCGTAAATGCGCCATTTTCAAGAAAAGTGTTAAGCATGCAACAATGAAATTTGTACACAAACATTGAATCGTGAGGGTCAACGTAACTAGAAAGTTTCGTAAATTATATTCAGATGCTTGGCCAGATGCTTAAAAAACGTGTTTGGAAAAACTGAAAAAATTCGTAAAAACTTAAAAACATAAAATTTACTCGTACGAATTGCTGGCAGATCTAAGTTCAGAGAAAATAAAGGTCCACATAAATTTTTATCAAAATCGGTTTTGGCGTTTGGCCTGTAGAGCGCGAACAAACACACAAAAAAAATCCAGATTATTTTATCAGCAGAGTGTAATTGAAGATTTAGCTTCACTCGCTACGCTCGTTACGCTCATCTATTACTTAACTGATTAAATTTTTCAATATGTGAAACTCCGTTGAAATAGATATTAAATTCGTGAGTTTTGCCAAGTTTTTAACTTACTAGGCCAGAGACTTATCACAAAAACCATTGAATTTCCATGCATGTGATAGAAAAGTGCCATGTTACCTATCCCATGCAAGGCTAAGCTTACTTTCTCAGTCAACTTTCAAAAAAAATTAGCATAAAATATCAGCAAAAATTTAAAACCTAACAAAAACGAAGCTGGGGATGTCAGAACAACCGAAAGAAAATTTATCTTTCATGGTGCCAATTTTTGTTGAACATAGGCCAAAAGCCAACCTTTTCGCTAAGTTCCTAAACCAATCTGGCATTACATCCACTACCCTCATAAAAATTCAAAAAGGGTCGTGTTTTCTTCAAAATTTCGCCAATTTTTGGAGCAAATCTATACGCGTTCAGTCTGGTGACATTGAGTAAGTCAATCGAAAACATAAAAACTAGTAAACAGTAGAAAAATGTTAGGGCCATTCGAGGTATGGGCCAAAGGTAAGTTCCTCCACCTCGTCTACTTCCCCGATAAAACTCGCAAAGCGTCTCGTACAGCAACCACGTCGTATCGTCGTTCACGGGCCGGCCCCTGTCCCTGTCCCTGCCCCTGTCCCTGCCCCTGCCGGACACCGGTAACTGTTAACAGCTAAATCAGCCGGCCGCTATCGCCGCTTAATTGGGGCGTTGCAAGGAGGGGGTGGGCGGTTCGACCATTAATAATCTCTCGCCATTCACACTTAATTACAATCTGCGACCGAGGCGGAGGAGGAACCTATTAACAACGCACAGTCTATATAATTACAAGACACACGTAGGCGCCGTGTTGTGGCAGATTGCAGGCATGCACCGCGCTCGATGCGGGGCCATGCGGACGGTAGGTGTGGCAGCGCTCGCCGAAGACAGAGATTGATTCCGGTACAAATATTTATATTTATTAGCAATTGTAGTCGGATATGTATCTGTGATAAATTTTACTGCGCTGCACACTTGCTGGGCTCCGTGACCTCAGCGGAATAATTGACTCTTTGACGTCTTGCTGTGGTTGACGTAGTGTCGATTGAAACTAAATAGAAAATTTTGTTTTTTAATTCGCATTCTAAGATGGCGCAATAGAAAAAAATAAGGAAAGTTAGTTATTGAACCCATGGTGGATTGGGAGGCTTGATGAGGATAAAACGCCCAAGGGATGTTTCTAGAAGCGCCGTGACTAATTATAAGAGAGTGTGAGCGTATAACAGCTCCATCGAAAAGAATTCTGAATTTGGAGCGCAGTAGCGAGCATACACGACGAATGTAGCATAAAGTCACAAACTAAATGAAATTAACAAGCAAAAAAATAGTATTCTAGATTGACTTTTTGTACAAAAATATCCCGAATCATCTTGGCTGCCACCAACGTAGTTAAACGTCCAGTACGTTGCTATTCTATTTACCCCGTCCCCTTCCCCTCCTAATCCATCATTCCCTAATCACAGACTGGTAATGTTTAATAACGCCGGAATGGTGAGGTTAAGGATGACATTGCAAACAGTCATTTACACGGCGCGCTATCGCGGCACGAGCATCTCCGAACCTCCACCGTGCACTCATTGGGCCTAATGGGGGGCCGAACCCCCACCTCCCCCCCCCCACGGCTTGTCTCGGACGTCTCAAGGTGGCCGAACAGTCCCTTACACTCACCGATGGCCCCATCGTTGTTCGACATCCGAAGATTATGCCGTGTTACATTCGCAGATGTGGGGACCGAGAAGGTGCCTAGATGCCCGCGTGGCTCGCTCCACGCAAAGACACAAGTCAAACACCGGTGGTTTTAAGCAGGAGGGACACAAGTGCTGCGTCTAGGCTGCTTTGCGGGGAAAGTAGCGGTGGTCAAGGCTGCTTTGTGGAAAGCGAAGCAAGCGGCGGTCTAGGCTGCTTTGCGGACAGGGAAACAAGCGGCAGTCCAGGCTGCTTTGCGGACAGGGAAACAAGCGGCAGTCCAGGCTGCTTTACGGACAAGGAAACAAGCGGCAGTCCAGGCTGCTTTGCAGACAGGGAAACAAGCAGTGTTTCAGGCTGCTTTACGGAAAGGGAAACAAGCGGTTGTCCAGGCTGCTTTGCGGACAGGGAAACAAGCGGTGGTCCAGGCTGCTTTGCAGACAGGGTAACAAGCGGTGGTCCAGGCTGCTTTGCGGACAGGGAAACAAGCAGCAGTCCAAGCTGCTTGGCAGATAGGAAAAGCAAGCGGTGGTCCAGGCTGTATTGAGGACAGCGAGTGAAGTCGTCAAAATCTGATTTGCGGACAAGGAAACATGAGGCGGTCCAGGCTGCCTACGCCGTAGGTTTCGATTTGACGTATGGACAGCGTCGAATTGCTTAGTGGAGCGTGATGAATATGGAAAACTCAAGATCGTGTTGGCGACTTTAATTGTTATGTCTGATGCGATGCGTTTGTAAAGTATTTTTATCGGCGGACAATAGTTGCGATAAAATATAAATCAAGTGTCGTGTGTAGGTACTTAGCAGCTTGGTCTCTTTTTAATATGCAAATTGTTTAGAGCAGCAGAGTTTCAACACTGTGAAGTGTGTTTTTTTTAGAAGAATTGAGATCTTTGGAGAGTAGGTGTGATTTTGAAATAAATGACAGTCATAATTCATCGTAATGAGGTCAAAGACTGATTTGAGAGCGAATGATTTTAATCACCATCACCAGAGCCGTATCTACACTTAACATAGAATCTTTAATACTCTTTTTCAGTCCAAAAAAGGATGGAAAGGGATGTCCATCATTTAAAAATATTTTGCAGGGAAATTAATTTCGACAGAAAACAAATGGTACCAACACCAAAGCGGGGTCATTTGCCCGACGGCGCAAGTGCGATAATATTCTTCCCAAAGAAAGCCACGGCGCTGCCCACGACCACAACACCCGAGACAGACGGTGTCCAATTTTGCATGGGCGCCCAGTGTACCGGCTGTGCGTCAAGCCTTTCGCTGACTCACGTTTGAATTAATTATGATAGACAACACAGGCCCTAGTTTTAATTAATTCTCATCACGATATGATGGCCGGGCCACATCCCCTAATCAAATGTAGACAAAAACCGACAAGCACACAAGATGTACACGTTCAAGATTTCGATGGGGAGGTGGGGCAAGGCGGCGGCGAGGGGGAGTGATATTAGGAAGGGGGTGACCTATTGTTTATACCTGTCTGGGAGCTGTCATGTCTGACAATCGAAATGTTGCTGGATGCGTCGGATCCATTCAGCCTGGGATACACTGCTGCTATTGATTCAAGGAGGTGCTGTTTGCTGCGATAGGAATTATAATAAGGCATGTGGAGTACGATGATTTCCCTTGCGCGAGAAGAGAGACATAATATAATCATAATAAACTGTCGTGTAACACTTTTCACGGGTGGCATGAATTGTGGTGATAAAGTAATTAATGATCCCGGCTACGATGTGCCTGTCTGTGTAGGAAATGTTCAATGAGGGATTCTGTGAAGATTTTACTCGGCGCTGCTTCGGTTGTGGCCCGTTCCCCAAAAACTTGTTTATTTCTATCGTGATTCGAGCAATTTTACACAACGTTATATACGTATTGCTGTCTGAGCGCTGCACGAAAGTCAAATCAGACTCGTCCGGAAATCATAGCGTCATAACGAAGCTCATTACAAGACGGAGATTTGGAAGCAAGAGATATTGAGATTTGAAAAGTAAGATATTATTTATGCGCGAGACATACTTGTAGAAATTAGTCTTGTTGTTGCTTTGCGTTGCTTTGCGTTGCGTTGCGTTGTGTTGCGAGTGAGATTATTTACCCTGAGCGCGCTCGTGTTGATAGGATGAGTTAGGTACGGCTTGTCTTTACACATCTGACACTCCAATTATCCCACGTGTTAAGAACCCTATTCATAAATACCAAAATGGTTTTCAATCATTAACGAATTTCCTTTAGAGGTGTACCTCGAGATGGGCGCACTATCGCACCTATACGATCTGTATTGCATTCGTTAAAGAGATGCACTGCTAGTGAAAAATCGATGTATGCTTTATACTTTTGCGATATGAATTATTGCCAAGTGTACGCTTAGACATCTGTTGCACAAGATTTATTCAAATTTGATTATATAAGTGTGAAAAGCTTGCGATAAATTTGGTTGTCAAAGATTTATAAATTACTCGCACACTAATACGTCCAGAAAAATTCTTTTCGGCAAAGCAACAAATCGCGTCAGGGTTTACTCGCAAAATTTCGATTGCAATTTAGAGATAACTGATTTTTACTGACTTTTCATCAAATTCGATAAGGTCCTTAATTATTTAACTCAAAATTTCCCAAGTGTAAGACACTTATTGCCCCAAAAATAATTTCCTAAAATTACATCTGATTTGCAACAAGTTAATCACCTTTCCGATCGCTGAGGGGGTGGCGCCGTTCTTCGAACACAAATTTCCAGATGTGATCGACAAACGCGATTGGTCAGCACATCCAATTAGTGCCAAGTGCGTCCACTGCCACGTCCAACGCCATAATTATAACACACTCTAATGAGATAGCCCGGCCATTCTAATATCATGTTCGACTCGAACGTGCAATTATTACAGACACGTAACAATTACCTTCTCAAAGAGCAACGCGGTCCGACGGCCGATACAAAACCAGTTCGTCCAACCAAAATATGAATCTCGAAAAAAGAAATAACACCATTATCGATCGCGAGTTAAAAAGCGTTTCATCAAGACGTTGATAACAAACAATTTAATAATCACGTTTTGGTACGCACAACAATGAAGGTGATGTTTATAGTGAATGATTTCTGACGTGGAAATTTCATAGGTACTCAAAATCTATAACGAGCTCATAGAAATGGTGAAGTTTCAATGGAGGGGTATGCTGCTTGCTACTGCTGGCGTGCTCGGCACATAGTAATTATCTTATTCTAGATTCGATCCCAGCTTCTGTGGATATAATTGGCTAATGTGGCACGATGAAGCTACGCTTGATTTTATTGTGGGGCGATTCTTTTTGGAACGCTGTGCTGGCCAAAAAAACAAGACAGTGTTTATGTCAACGGTTACGTCTGAGGTGTGAACCAAGATCTTTGAGAAAAATAAATCTGTGAGAAAAAAAGCTCATATTTGATATTCAAACTAGAAGCAACTAGCATGGTGAAGAATCACTTTATATCCTTGTGCTGAGAGGGAAATTTCGCTGAACATGCCGAGAAAAGTGGTTTGACAGAGAGGAACAGTGTTTCTGAACAATTCCTGCAGAATTTCTTATCGACAGACCAAAGAAATTGTTTATGGTTTGTCTAAAATCCATCTTGCTGTGTGCTGGGGCTCTCTTGGCTATACGGTATTTGTATTTGTATGTTTTTGTAGGTGTAGTTGTAAAAGTAGTTATTTCATTACATTTTTATTCACAATAATCAAATATCACGGTTTCATAATAAAAATTAAATAATCTTCCACCAGATATAAAAATATGCCTAAATTTCCACAATTTTGAAAAGTACAAAGCCCGGCGATTGCAAAGTATATACGCAGTCGCTATCAAAGGAGGCAAGTCCAAATGCATCACAAGCGAAACAGGCACACATCATAACCAAACAACCCATCGCTCCCGATCATCTTATCCCTACTACCGAGTTCCTCAAGTGGCCGACAAGGTGGCTCGCTGCTGAAGACTAATTCCGTGTTACCTCATTGCCCCCAAAGTCTATAAAACATCGGCCACAAGACGGTGGTCCTCGCCGTTCGCCAACTGTTCTTTATTACGTGTTACCTTGTGCCAGTCATTATCCTGCTCATAATAGCCCCATCCTTTCCGTACATCAGGCCAGGATAGTCATCAGAAACATCAGATCCATTGTCTACCCACCGCAGTCTCATACACTAGACCTATAATATTCGTGGTATAATATTCGTATTACACGATTTTTCAATGAGGAGTTTCGCTAATTTTTTGGTACTAATCTGTAGTTCTCAATGATTACCCCTGCGGGCGCGGGGGGCCGATAATTTGTGGCCACGCATGTCCTGCAACTATGATATCACGGCAGGCTTTAATTCATCGCAACAAGAGATTAGTGGCACGCGGCCGTCTGCGGCCTGCCTTTGCGAAATTAGCGCTTACAGACGATAATTAATTTTCGGTCTCTTATTGAAAATCATGTTTTATATGGTCTTTTGACACAGCAAGCGCATGGCCGGACGGTTTTATTTCTATGGCTAATGCATTATGGATGAAACGCACACGGGATTAAATACAAGGTAACAAACTCTCGGAGGGCGATTTCCAAATGAGAAACATCTGTTTTTATTTGTAAACATTCGCATGATTTCCAGTAAAGGCCTTCGAAACAATCTATATATTCCATCGTCGTGTTTTTAGGTTTTCTCTGAAATTAACGCTCACACATGTTTGAATTCACACCCATGAGACATGATGCCTGGAGTCATTCCGCTACAGAAAATCGCAACGCAATCGCTGCGATTTTCCAAACTCTTAAACACCCAGCCAACCAGAGTTTAAAAAGAAATAACTAATTAAACAACTGGCATTGACATCATTTAATTGATATCTTCGATATCCAAGGTTCGGGGTAAAAATTCACGGACAACGCACGTGAATCACCTGATACGCAATTCTCCGAAAACACCACCACTAACGGGGGAGGGTTGTCCGTCAGTTGTGCCAGGTTATGCCACTATACAAAACATAAACAGCCCGGCCGAACCGGCCAACGAGTCCAGCATGCAATTAGAATAGCAGCACGTGCCGATGGCATGCTCCACAATCCATCCTGTTGCTCGCGATGAGGCACTGCACCAAGACGCCGGGCCATCGCATGGCCAACGCGACCGGCCGCTAATGCCGCTAATTGCTATCCTGAGCGTCGCCGGCTTGCTGCTAAGATATCCAGCTCGCATGTCGGCCGCACCACAGACGGGGCCGCCTCGGAAAAAAACACACACACTTGCGCACGCGGGCATGGATTGTTTTGTGTCCGGGGAGAGGAAAAAATTATTGAAAGAACTGTGAACACGTATCGTCGAACAGATGGAGGGTGAATGCAAAGCGATGTGCGATTGTTGATGGTTTGCGGTTGGTTAGGATGGGAGAGTAAGAAAAAACGCTATTTTCTTTTATTTCATTATGAGCATTTTTCAATTTGCTTGGAAAACACATCGTAAAGACGGGAGATGTTAGCGGTGATGTAAATTAGTGGTAGATTCTTAAGCAGTCCTCGGGCGGTTATGATTTGTGTAGCTTTTCTTTAACGGCCTAAGGGAATGAGTTCCTCAGATCGCTATTTTATAAACTTCCTTAGCCAAAATTCGGCACTAAATTTCAAAGATTTACACCTACAATTTCGAAAAAATAATACACACACACACCATTACAAACACAGCATAAAATCAGATAGAACCGCTATATGCGTTGCGTCCACCAATTTATATATTATGCTAAAGAGAGAGAGAGCATTTAATTTGAGTACCAGCGGCTAAACACAAGCTTTGATCGTTATTATAATGTAAATGCAGTAATTTCACTTACAATCCTGGCAGCCCTGGGCGGCGGTGGCATGGGCCAGATGGGTGGAACAGCCTGCTCCGTCAGAGACCACTTGTTCATCGTCAACACCCAGTGATTATGTCGACCATGGATCGACTTGGTATACGCCGAAAACTGGAAACAATGCGACGGAGATCGGAGTCAATGGCGAAATTTGTCGTCAAATGGTTGTTACTGGGTGCAGATGGCAAGGGTATAGGGCCGAGCATGCGCTGCTGTCTTTGCAGGTCTTTGCGGGCTGCTCAATGTTGCTTCAGTTGCCGAATGTTGCCGATTTCTCTGCGTTTGGGAATAATAACTGACATCTTGCCATTCATGGAGAGAGCAGACGTGTACGAAAATGTAACGATTGAATAAACAATAGAATAACACACATATATTATATTTTAAAAAAACAACTATTCGACTCATTTCCAAACAAAATTAGCTTCCTCAAGAAATTCGCAAAGGAACTGCAACGATTTTCCCAAGATCCTAACGACCTATCAGCGTTGAATAAACGCTAAACAGCAACGCACAGCGAATTCCGCAGCGTTTTATTTGCAGCGAAGCTCACATAGGTAATCAGCACTTAAAAGTATTAAGCACTCTTATGACCTTGAAATGGGAAAAATAAAATTCAGATTTTCGTGGCCAAAAAACACCTTTACAAACGAACAAAGCTTGTAAGCACACATTTCCATGTGGCAAGAGATTGATTTCAAAGTAGCGCTGCGATAAATACAGCGAAGGTAGATTATTAATCTGTAACCAAGCCGGTAAAAGAGGCAGGCGCGATATTTGATAGTTCTCATCTCACTAACGAGCCAGCCAGCGCATTCCTGGCCATCGTACTCATTAATATGCAAAGTATTTGATTTGGAATAATAAGCCGAGATGACGGTGGCGGTGGCGGCGGCGGTGGCGGCGATTGTGGAAATGGAATGCTGTTTCAGCCGCAACGCGCGTCACCTGCAGAAACAATGGCACGGCGGAGGAATTCCTTGGCGGGCAGGCTGGCCGGGCATTGTGGTACCAATTGCGTCCAGCGTTGCCCCGGGTGAGATCGATGCCAGGGTGGCTGTGTGTGACGCGTTGGTCGACATCAGTAGTCGAATCATTGGAGAAGAGTGGTGCCATCGAATCACGTGTTCTGAGCTGTTTGGATTTTGGAATCTTTGGGCCAAATTTAAGAGATTTGGCAAGGCTATTCTTTTTTATACGACACAGCTACTTATAGTATAATTTTTTTGAGTTAAGATGTAAATTTATTGGTTTGTCGTCGACGAAATAACAGTCTCATTTTCTATGTTTTGTTTTTAATTCTAATTATTATGTTTGTATCTCACGTGAATTACTATCAGTAAATATACATCCAAATTGTTGTATCACGTTCTGTAAAGTATATCTACTTTTTACGATCCCCATAACATTCAGGAGCATTTAAATTAGTTTTGTTTTTTAATTTTGCTTTCTGCAAGCATAATCTTGGCGTTTTATTCTCATCCGGTGATGATCATCCAAAAACTAGCTACCTAGTATTTCGGCTAATTTTTGCAATTGAAAGTTTGACCTACTCCTACCATTTACGGCTCCAGATTGCTAGTAATTCGCCAAAAAATAAGGCGGGGGACAAAATTTCGAGTCACCGGTCTTCGAACGCTCGCCAAAACTAGCAGCTCTGAACAAAAGCCACTGCATAATTTTAATACGCTCAAAAGTAAAACACAACTCGCCTCAAATCGCTTCGCATTTTCAAGCAGTTTTTTCTCCCGCCGAGTCTTGAGAGGTAAGCGAATGAGATAAAAAGCAGAGAGCACGACAACAAGCTTGTTATGTCCACGCGGTCCGTGCTTCTATATGTGCTTTAGAGGACCTTCGAAGAGCCCGAGAGTGGCCATCTGTGGGCCACGAAGAGCCCAAGACCGGCAAGGAAGATACGACTTTGATTAGCTCTTGGTTTACTTGGATTTCTATGGAAGAAAAATTCAACGTTCTAAGATCTATATTTCTGAGTTATATTTGAATCATCAGTATCAGTCCTTGGACAACAATATCACAGCTAGGTATTACAAATTGACCTCTTAATTTACACACACCCAAAAACTCCCATTGAAATAAATTAGCAAATAATGAGTAAGAAACAATTTCTAAAACCTATTGAAAATTGACTTTCTGTTGCTATAAAATAGCCCCTAATAGATACATGACTAGAAATAAATGATAATTAGATGATGGAATTTCAAGTACGGACCCAAATTACCCAATATCAACCAAGACGCTGACAACACAGATAGCCACTCTCCGCACACCAAGGCCCTCTACTCTGAGCCGTGGTCCAGCCGGCTCTGGATTCGCGGCTTGCAATCTAGTCACTGGACGATCCGCCGCGGCCAATAAATCTGTCCGCATGGGACGGACAGCCTCAGCAATTGCAGCACGATAATGTCAAAGCGAGGGCAATAACACGCGAAAGGGTGAATGGATCACAGCCATGCAATCGCAGCCTCTCTTTGGCAAGACGTCTTACTAATTTTTATTGTAATGCGATGGATTGGCGATGGAATGGTTAGACGAATTAGAAGAATTTGTTTTGATATACAATAAAACCAATCAGCTTCAGGATTATTAGTAAGATTCAGGTGCATCTTGAAGATACTGACCACTTGAAACATTTACATCGAAAGTGCTACAAGAATTAATTCTATTTTTCTCGGCCAGAGAAACTTAATAAAAACTATTTTATTTGAGACTGCGCGCACTTTTATTAGAGTTTTAAATATAGGTGCAGACTTGAAAGCCTTGAACAAACATTTTTATATTTCCTAACCAGGTGATAATTATTATCATTTGAAATCTTCTGTAACAGCAAAAATCCCGGTCCTCCACCACGAACACCAAATCTGATGAACTCCCGATTACTAAGTCACCCACCGTTCGCCCAAACATTTCCACAAGTCCCCAAAACCCCATTGTCCAAGTAGGAACACACAATCTCCCAACAGTCAATCATGAATATTTAGCTGCAACTGCAGACCCTTGTTAGATTCCGAAGTGTGCATCCAAACACGGTACACACCGCGCACCAAAAACACAGGCAGCTCAACTCCGAGCGAGTTTCGCGCGGAGTTGTCGCGGAGTTGCACTTAGGGAAGCTGCGCGACGTGTTCGGCGATCTCCGCGGCGGAATGCCGACGCAAGACTTGTCGCTTACTCAGCGTCCTGCACTGGCGCGGGGAAAAAGCGGATTGAATGAAAAATACCGGGCGACGCTAAATGACGCGACTGCGGACGCGAATTATGGCCGCAGTCCATTAAACAATTAGCTTTTTGTGCCAGCCGCGAAGTCGAACGATCGGCGAGCTTTCGTTTCTTGATTTTAACACTTTAGTTGATGACAGTAGGGTAAAAAAGACAGTTCTAGGACAGTCACGTGACTCCCACTAATTTCCATCCCAATATCTTGAGAATTAATCCCAGTCCCTTCATACAACGTCTTATAAGCAGAAATGAAGAGATTATTCTTAAAATCGGGTTGAAGTGCTTTAGCAGGTATTTGTTGTGCATCTACATACAATTGAAAAAAGTTTAAGTTGTGGTGGTCAAAAAAGAAGGGATTTTTCTCGAAATTTCCGTTAAATGCAGCATTTGAGACAAAAGCAACAACAACACGCTTAGGTAGTGTACCTAAATAGATGTTATCAATCGTTCGAGATAGTACCCCAGCAGGAATGGTAATGTTTTTAATTTCAACTCGCGTCAGCGGATATTTGAGATTGGTTCGTTCGAGAGCTTTGTTGTATGCAAGATGCAACGCTGGTTTGATTCGCACCTTTCTTACAAACAGACTCGCATCAACGATATGTGTTTTTACAGAAAAATCTTCCGACATTAAATGAAACGCATCCTTATTCAGATGATATTTTAACCGCATCTCAACACCGTTTATTAGTAGTTTGTCAGAATTGAATAATTCGTGATGAATATTGGATATCAAATCTACAGACTTACTACCTTTAATAAACATTGATCGTTTAGTAAGACCTTCGTTTGTCTTAAAGTCATTGAACTTCCCAGCTGTATCCTTATACCATAATCTGGATGTAAGATGAGACTTCTTCGCCGCGGGTCCATAGTTCAGAAGCGTCTCGATGTACGCTCGATAGCCGTAAGTGTGAGATGGAGAGGATATTCGTCTCCCATTCAACGAAATCTCCACTTGTGAAAATAGAGCGTGCAACCAATTGTTTACCGGGGCAGTCACTTTTTCTTCAGAAACCAATACACTTCCATCTCCTTTGGTAACTCGTACGAGTAAATGTAACTCTGTGTGAGCTAGATCGATTAACTCCTCACCACGACCAGAGACAACAAACTCAAATTGCGAGCTTCCTTCCAATGATGCCACTGGTTTGTGTATTGCTTTGTATCCATATTCAATTGCAGCCTGTGTAAGCGGTGTTGTGAATAGGTCCAGCTCGGATTTCATCGCCTCCATCGACTCACTGTGAATGACGGACATTATTCAAAAATATCTCGAAATCTTCTCGGTGCTTTCTCCTTAAACTTCTTCTGCTGAGTTTTCAGAGGATGTTTCTTCTTTTTAGAGACCTTGCTCTCTCGATTGATCGACATCAACTGAAGAGATCGATTATTTTTCACCCGTTTAAGACCACCTCCATCCATAAGTGCAAGTTTTTCTTGAGCCTTTCGTTTCAAGTTAGACCCGGCTTCATTTAATCTTTTTTCCAGGGATTGGTGTATGTTTTTTCTTTGCATTAAATCATTTGCAATATTCATACCCGACATGATACCTTCGTGAGCAAGTGATCGAGCTCCACTTTTTAAAATTGGTACAGCTAGACGCCACATACTCTTCAAAAAAGAAGCCAATCCATGTCCACGTTGAAATCTGGCACCACGATATATATTCATTCCGGATCCACACTGATTTTGAAAATAATCGATATATCGATCAAAATTATTTCTGTTACAATTTGTCATTTTTGATCTTATCACGTACCGCCGTACCGTCGTCGAATGTGAAGTATAACGCTGACAACTCCCGAGTCAAATGCGATTGGATCACCAAATGCATCTCTTATATCCAAAGTGATCGATGAGAATTCTCGTTTTTCAATCGGTAGATATAACGGTGGGTTAAACGATTGTCGAGCAGCGCCTCCATACTTCTCTCCATACCAAGCAGTATCCATATTAATAATTCTTGCCAGAGGAGCAAATATACCTCCAACTACATGAGATTGTAGAATATCACAATAAACATACAACTGTTTCTGAATACCGGCATTCAAGTTACAAACTTTCGGTGATTTTCTTACCGACAGTATATTCATACCGGGTTCAAAACCCATTTGCAGAGCAAGTGTATCGGATAATACCACTGATTTGAACACTCCCCCGTCTGAAATATCTACTTTGGTTGACGCAAATGACTCTGTTAGTAGAACATTGAAATCTCCTCCAGCTGCGTGTGCAAGAATATAGTTAATTGCAAAATGGAGTGCTGATACAGTGCGATAATACCCGGGTTTAATTTCTTCGGTCTTCGTCACATCTCCATCACTGTCATCAGACTTTATAGTATAGGTAACTTGATTAGATCCTGCCAACACATTATCTACTGTATATGGGAAATGAATTTCAAACAAAGCTGCCTCCCACTCGCCGTGGAGTTCGATGCGCTGTGGGAGCTGTGTTTTGAATCGTGTGGTGGTGTTTTCTGGGTAGTAATCCAAAGAACTGTTGCTCGGTAGCGTCAAATAGAAATCCTTACCCCGAATCATATTAAATGAATAACGTCGGACTTCTTAACCCACGAGTTGTGTGACGATGGATATCCGTACCATTTAACCAACAGTTGCGTTCTGGCACCTTTACCTTTCGAGTCAATTATTTTATCTATTTTAAATTCTGTAGATTTTTTAATGCGTACTCGTTTCAACTCAACTTCGTAAAATGTCCCTTCAATTGGTTGGTTACTTAGATCTTCTATTCTGTACACTGTTAAATCACGTCTAGGAAGGATCTCTGTTATTATAAAAATTTCATCCGACCAGTTTTTTTCAAACCCTTTCTCAAATTGATCTTTTTCTCGTGAAATTCGAACATGGTCACCAACCGCGAATTTATTCAATTTCCGTCTTTTAAATGACACGTGTTTATTAAGAGTTTGCCAAACATCTATCATGTTATTCATATTCACATCAGCCGGTGGTAATTTAATCGTCCTATGAATTGTATGGTTGTAGCTTTGCAGCACATCAGCAATTATATCGATATAGCGATAGGATGACGTATGGGTGAATACACGCCAAAGTTTACTTTTTAAAGTTCTGTTGAAGCGTTCAATAACTGCTCCTTTTGTGTCGGGATTGTTTGTGTGGTAAAAATGGATGTTGTTATCTTTTAAAAATGTTTGAAAGTGACGGTTTTTAAATTCTCTACCTTTATCTGTATTCAAATTAGTAGGTTTTCTATTGGATGTTGAAAATATTTCCTTAAATCCTCTTATAATTTCAGCACTTGTTTTATTTCGTAAGACTACAACCCAAGCAAATTTACTGAAAATATCAATTACTGTCAACAGATATTTATAGTTGTCATTACATTTACTAAGAGATTGCATGTCACAAAGATCACTTTGCCAGACGTCATCGATGTAGTTCACGATGAACCTGTTCCGATTGAAAACCTTTCTACGTGGTCGATGAAGAGTGAATGCATCTTGAGATTCTAACCATTTTTGTACATCGAGTTTGCTAATTGTTTTATTAGTAGCTTTCCAAAGTTTGTCAGCAGTAGAAAAACCAGCAGGGTTTGCCGCATTGTAGTATATTTTCTGGAGTAATTCTCGTGATCTAACCTTCATGCTTTACACTAAAAGTAAAATTTTTTCCAGTTATTCACCACTGCACGATCACTTCGTCTCTTAACACATTGGTTCTTCTCGGGCGAATGGTCTTCAATCTTCCGTTTTACCGTCTTCTCACTGTTGCTAGGAGATACAGCAATCTCGCGATGTCTTGATCGAATGAATTCTCTTCGTTTTATGTTTGATATATATTTCATTGGAACTTGTATTTCATCTAGAATTACAGCAAAACTCTCCCAACCTTTTGGATTTGAAGTCTTACGGTTAGTTACAACATCCGAGATTAATTGAACAATATTCGAACCGGTGATTTTACTCCCTTTGATTTTTACTAACCCACTTTCATCCCAGTCAATGTTATTATCACTCAAAAGCAAATCATAAAGTTCTTTTGCATTATCATACTTCTTACTTGGTAGAGATTTTAAGAGCTCTTCTTTCAACGCATCCTCATCAGCATTATTTTCATCTTCACTGTTCGGAACGTTCCATGATATATTTGAGGGATTCATTTTTTGTTGATATTCATCGATAATTTCTTGTTTTATCTCCCTCTTCACTGGAATCGATTCGTCTTCTCGCGAGTCTTTTATTTTTTCCGTAGCATCACTTCTCAACATTTTAGAGATAAAGTGTAAATAACGCTGCAAGACTTGCTGGTAACGCGAGAGTTTTTCATTATCATCGAAATTTGACGTGTGTAGAATTTGATCCATTTCATTCCTGAGTGTGGAGATTGTGTTTTTTATCGGGTTGGTAAGCACAACATGTTGCGACTTGTTTGAATCAGCTGATTGTCTGCCGAGACGGTCGAGCGTTTGTTGATCGATCAGAACCATTTTCTTTGCGTGTTGCATCATGTCATCAAACCTGTTATCACACCGCTTAGAATTGGACTGAGTAGAAGCGGAATTATTCGGGAACCACCTTTTTGAAGTAATCGTTTCTTCTTCTGCCAAGTTTCGCCTTTTCTAACCAACTTACGAAGCAACTTCTTGTGACGAGAGAGTCGACTCTTTTGAGCAGGTTCGAGCTTCACACGACCTGATATACAATTTTCCGCGCATTCGCAAATTGATCGAATTAAATTTTTATCCGATCCTTTTATTATTGCCTCCCGCATGATCGGTCTTGCTTTATGCAAGGTACGCAGGATTTCAACTTGCTTGCTTACTGAATCACTCATGGTAACCAAGTGAGTGTGATAACAGTACCTTCTATTATTTATAATCATTTCGGGATGTATGCATATTGATTGTGATCGTCTGGGAATATTGATGTTCTAAAGCGTAGATTATCAGGTGTTTTTTGATGACAGTCCACCAGTAAGTATCCATAAGGTGCTGATGTTGCATCTTCAAAGGCTTCACAAAAAAATTTCACGTTTCGTGGTTGCACCTGTCGTGCAAAATAGGAAACCTGAGATCGGTCTCGCGGACATTTGAATAATACAAAATAGGTTGAATTGAGTGAGATATCACGCATTCCTTTACCCTTGTGAAATAAATTTTGAGTGATAAAAACAACTGATATATCCCTATGGTGTGATTGTCGTGTGAACAGGTTAGTAATCGAATTATCAACTTCTGACATCAGATCATCGAGAATTATCAACTTCGAGTCACGATCCGCACTCAGATCTTCGGCCTTTGGTAGTCCCATGTGAAATGATATTCTAGGATCATCAACGGTATCGTGAAAATCTTGTTCTTCGGTGTAACACCATACGATTCTATTGATTGGTTTATCTGTCATCTCATCGATATTCGATAAGAACCTTCTCGTCCATGTTGTTTTACCTGCAGACGAGGAACCCGCGAGTAGAATCGTAAATGGTACGTGAAGCCGGGTGTCCATGTTGAAGACTGAGATGTTTATAACCGATACGTTGACTTATAATATTCGGATGAGGTTTGGGTAGGAGCAAATAATATTTTCTCTTTTTATACATTACAGATGTATATTTCTTTATTCAAAATCAGTAACAAGAGATGTAGAAATTATAAAACATGTTCATCATTTACAAAGTTTACATCATCATCATCATCATCATCATCATCATCATCATCATCATTGTCATCATCATTGTCATCAGCGTCGGTTATATCTTTGATAGAGTAATGACCATGAGCCAGTGTGTTTACTCCACCTGGTAGAATATATCGTTTGTCATCATATGGGGATAGAGTAATTTTTTTCTGCTCGATTGTATAAACCTCATGGTTAATGCTTCTTATGCTAACCATGTTGTGTTTTGATATAGTTTTCGAAAACAAACACTCTTTATAATCTGCATGTTTTATCTGCTTTCTAAGCGTCGTTCTTAAAATACCTTTACCGACTTTTTTACATTTACCACTCTCTTCGAGAAATGAATACATTTTTGGTCGCAGTCCTATAAATTCTCTTACAGTTCTACCGTCCAGCTCGTCTTTCATTTTCCCGAGAACCTTCATATTAACCTTACTGTAGAGAAAATGATCTGGTTGAAAATTGGAAGTATCAAAGAGGTGTAAATCATCAAGCATATCCTTATACACGTTCTCAGTGAATATCTCATATGCTAAGCTGTCGGTGTCTGTGAATAACAATTTTGAATTCTCTGGGTATTTCCTTTTCACATAATTGTAATGGAAGTCGTACATAAAGGTTTTACTTACCTCTAATATCGTGAAACCAGCGTAAATAGGTCTATTTAAAACAATATGTTTCTTGATAGAATGTACGGCAACGAGTTCGTTTGCAAAAATTTTGAAATTTTGATATGCAGGTGAAGCTACTACTTTGTTTAATCTTTTTTCAGAATTTACGAGCTCAACGTTTACTCGTAGCCGTAGATTTTCCATCGTCTTTCCAAAAACAGCATTGTTCATCAGTTTGAAAAAATCTTTCTCGAAATTATTCCGTGCGTTTTTACGTTGATCGGTGTTAAAATCTATATATTTTTTCAACCATGGACGCTGCTTAAACTCTATAACTCGATGAATTTTCAATAATTTTAACCCTAAGCTGATGCACTGCTTTAAATTTCTATAGTGAGTTACGTAGTTCAACTTGTTGTTTAAATTTGGAACCAATTTTATGTTTTTCTTAGATGATTTCATATTAAAATCTTTCAAAAAGTTCTGACTGTATGGTGATAACATAGATTTCGAAATGTTGATTTTTTCGGGAGCAAGAGGGTATTCATTATGTAAATTGTGTAAATTTTCAGGGTATTCAAGATCGACTTCAAGTATATAACCATAATCTGCATCATCAGCTATATTTTCTACATTAAAAATTGAAATTTCATCGGTGTTTAACCACCTAAAATGAGATATCGGTAGATATTGTAACATTGCTAAGCCATAGAGATTGTTCATATCCCAGTAAGTGATGAAAGAATTTGGTTGTCGAGGATTAAACTCACTCGTTTCGGGGTTATTAGCTTTAGAATATCTAGTGGATATCATCGAAACACCTCCTCGTATTCCACCTTCTAAAAAGATGTACATGTTAGGGTCGGTGAGTAACTCTAATTCCACACCGGTCATTCTCAAACACGCTTGCCATGCCAGACCGGGAGCTGTGTAGGAATGACATGGGTCAAGTTTATAATTTTCTGAGCAGAGTTGTCGAAAGTTTTCAAAAACATCAGCGAGTAACAGAACATCAGTTTTCACATAGAGGTCCTGGTACTCACCTAGATTTTTAATTTTGAATGCATCCCATACCGCGGTCGCGTGCGCGTAATCAGAATCACTTATGTGTTCCTCTGTAAGCGTGTTGAAAAACGCTGACTGCGGTGGTAATTTATTTTCATGGAATCTCTCGGGAGCGTCCATGTAATCATAAGGAAATACACCTTTGCGTAGAAGTAGTGATGTTAGTGATGAATTTTGAAATTGATTATTAAGAATTTTGAATTTGTCTGAACCATATCCAGCGAGATTACCCACAAGTGTTTCTAAGGAGGCACTCAAGAATTGTAAAGAATCGAGAAAACGTAAAGAATTGATTTGAAACGAAATATACTTTTCCATATTATTGGGTATGCATGTTATCTTGGTTGATTTAAATTTACCCAATGATTGCATGATTAGATGAGAATCGTAACCACGCAAGTTGTGGAATATCACAGGGATGTGAGATGCTATTTTATAATTTATATTACAGCTGTTATGCGCTGCTCCGCGAAACAGACCGGTCATATGATCATGATCACGAACACGATCTACTCCGAGGGCTCGCTCGCAAATAGAGCAGATCTCAGCATTTTCAAACCGTCTCTCTTCTTCAATACTCATAGCAAGAGGTTTATTAACATGCATTAGTTTAAGCAATTCTTTCTCCTCTTCCAAAATATTTTCTAAGAAGTGGTCTACTGCATCAACACCTCTATATACTGTAATCGGCTTAAGAGACTGTCCATTTGAATCAACGATAATAAATGCATACCCAGATGGTTCGTGGTACTTTGTTTTTATTGTAGATGAACCGCCGATGTTCATATCTGAATTTAGAATTTTGCTATTGAAACTTTCAAAGTCGGCGTAGATGGTGAAAGGTACTTTCAAGCTGAAACTATGTTCTTTAAATTTCATTATATCATTCTTCTTAAATTTACTTGGCATTTCAATTTTTTGAGGATTATGGCGTTTACAAAATTGAGTGTGCTCCTTAAGAAGACTTGGTTTACTGTAACGGTGTAGACAAAGATTACAATAAAAAACTCTGCCATCATGTTTGGTCAAAGATGATAACAGACGGCTTAGATCAGTAATTAAACAGTAATGAGTTGTCTGCTCGTTTGAAAAATAAAGGAGGTTGACATGTGTTTCACGGGTGGACTTAGTGATTCTCAACGGGAATACTTCTTTATCATACCCAAACACATTTACAGAAATACTCGAGTTTTGTTTTTCGAAACGATCTAATTTTGATAAATCTACTGGATAATTAATTCCAGTCATATTCAATTCTGTTTCATAATTCTTATAACAACTTACTCTCTCACCGTGATGGTTTGCAGGGTGAATTTTAGCAAGAATACACCAAATAAAACATTTTTGATCTGAATTTTGAATGTTAATAACTGCCTTCTTTTTAGCTATTGATTTTGGGAGAGGGATATAACTACTTGCCGAGAGTGGAACATATTTGGCGATATTTAGTTCCATATTTAAAATTCTATCAAATGTCCAATTACTTCCTTCTTTCTGGTAATTGGATATTACCTTAGCTATTCTCTCGAAACTTTTGCTAAATTGTACATTCATTTCAAAATTCTGTAAAAGTGTTTGGGTATGACTCCGGAAACAGGGGGTGGCTTCAATTAACTCTCCTTCAGATTCTCTAGTGTAAAGAGGGTTAATTGAAATGTACCATTTCACACCATGCATTGAGGATAGATTCTCCGATAATTTTGACTCTACACCTGCTTTTTTATCCGAAAGAAATGTCAGCACATCGTCATTATTAGCTCTTGACCCTTCAAATGTGTAGACTTTTACAGACTTTCTCAATGCATGATTTGAAAGACGTGCACCACCCCCTGTTTGCGTTTGAGAAGGTGTTTCCATTATATCTACCGGCTGGGATGATGTCATACCATGAGAGCACTCTCTATGCCTTAGCAAGTTGTTTCTCGTGGTGAATGTAAGACTGCAGATATTGCACTTTGGATGACGCCGTAGATGTTGTGTTAGGTTACCCTTTCGATTGAAGCGTGCCTTACAATATTGACATCGGTGTGTCATATGAGACGATGATGATGAAGATGCTTGTTGCTGGTTCCTGGTGATAGAGATTATTTGAATTTAGTTAACTAATTTTGAAAAACTACTAACAATCCTAATATTGTTTCAAAATAAAATCTCATGATTTCACTTACTCAATTATACCAGAAGAGGATGTAGACTGACTGGAAGTTTCAGCATTGGAGTTTACGTTTGAGTTAGATTGCAGATCAGAGAGTTGATCGTTTCTATCTTCTCTTTCAATTTCCCTGTAACGAACAAAATAATGTTAATCAAATTAATACAGGTAAATATAGAAATTGTGAAATGAGATCATCTTTAAGTAAAACTTACATTGCAAGGTTCGCAGATGAATTCACGGAATTAAGAATGCTATCACAGATTGTCTCGATATTTCTAAAAGAAAAAAAGGTAAAAATTAGAAATTTAATTTAAAACCAAAAGCATAAAAATGAAAATAAAAGATAAATGTAGTAACTTACATGAGATTTTGAATATAGTTGTTCGAATCCATTTCCTTTAGTGTCTGTAAAACTTTTGATACTTAGGTAAACACACAAGTCACTAATTATAGTGAGATAAGATCTGGAGATGCTTGCAAGTTGAAACTTGTTCACTTCACAGTTTTTGTATGACTGATAACTCGAAACAGATTTGGTAAACGATTTCAATTTTTGCTGACGCTGAATTATCAGACGATTTGCAGTTCGAGCAGGTGCAACTATTCTCCACCTTCGAGAACATTCTATAAACTTATAGAAATGAACGTGAGATCAATTTTTGCTGACGCTGTATTATTGATACGTCGCTCCTATGCGTTTCATAGGTCGACAACATTTGAGAACAAAGTACTATACTCCGATTCAATTGAGATGCTAGCGGATATCAAGGTAGTGTATGCTTCTTAATTAACAGAAGGGTTTGAATTATAATATTGAACATACTTTAGTTTCACCTTAACAGATCAATTCAATTTCTGCGTAGATTGTCAGGTCATTTACACGTGTGATTTAAAAACAGAGTAGAACTATACAGAAACTTATAGAAATGAATTTCTGCTGACGTGATATTATTGGTACATCACTCCTGTGAGCTTTATAGGTCAAAAACCTTCGAGAACATTCGAGAACATTCTAGAAAATAAAATTTTCTCACACTGTATTATTGATATGGCGTTGCTGTAACTGCGTAGATTCAACGTGTATATGCAAGTGCGTCACTCCTTTCCGGTTTGTGCAGGTGCGTCTTTATTCTGATTCAACTGCGTAGATTGACAGGTTATTAACACTTCTGATTTAAAAACAAAATAGAACCATACAAAAACTTATAGAAATGAATTTCTGTTGACGTTATATTATTGATACGTCGCTCCTGTGAACTTCATAGGTCAAAAACCTTCGAGAACCTTCGAGAACATTCTAGAAAATAAAATTTTCTCACGCTTCATTATTGATATGTCGCACCTGTAAGCTTCATAGGTTAAAAACCTTCGGGAAAATTCCATAAACATATAGAAATGATCGTGAGATCAATTTTTGCTGATGCTGCGTTATTTATACGTCGCACCTGTGAACTTCACAGGTCAAAAACCTTCGAGAACCTTCGAGAACATTCTACAAGATAAAATTTGCTGACGCTGCATTATTTAGATCATTAACTTGGACGGATGTCACGTGACTTTGCAAAAAAATATATGTTAACTTACACCAATGTCACGTGATCTTGCAAAAAAAGTGCTGACTCTGCAAAAAAAGTTTGTTAACTTACACCAAAGTCACACGACCTTGAAAAAAAAAGTGCTGACTCTGCAGAAAAATAAGTTAACTTGGACGGGAGTCACGTGACTGTCCTAGAACTGTCTTTTTTACCCTACTGATGACTTTTATTTGTATCGAGAGGCTTAATAAACACCTCTGACTAATAAATGCGAGCGTTTTTTAAAGTGCCAGACACAAATAATTACTCGGCAATAATTTTGTAGCGGCCGTCATTGCCATGAAAAAGTGAAGGACTGTCCATCAATCCATTAGCACCATCTTTATAAAAAATATTGGAATCTGATTTGCCGACATGAGGGCTGTTAATGGCGATATTCCTCGATCGATCTTCTGTCGATTTACAAAGCATAAATTCTGCAAAAACAAGACCAAAGTCATCTGTAGAAGCCAAATTCTCAAATGCGAATTTTTGATGCCAATATTAAATCAAACCCCCCGAAACAGATTTCCAAGATCTTCCCCTGGCTGCTAGCACACAATACAAACGCACATAAAATTAGTACACCAATAAAGAGTGCCTCCACACACCATTCTTTCACACCGCTTTTCCATCTTACCGCAGCAGTAGCCTGCTCTAGACGAGCATGGCTTCTGCCAATGTTCTCTTATCAATTTATCAGGAAAGAACGTAGAAAGTAATGCGTCTGGCGCATACATTCTGACATTACCTTTGCCCCACGACTAATATCTCATCCGTACCGGAGCCGATAGCACCGAACAGAGAGCTCTATGGTATTCGATACTCGCTCGAGTGCAAATCAGTGTTAATGTCGACTAGAGTCAGGAGTCCGGGGTCCGGTCTTTGGAAATGGTTTTCCATCAGCCAGCTGCTGGTATGGCGACGCTATCAGTTATTAGTTACTTACACATTAAGAAAACAGTAGACAAATATGTTGGAGGTAATTAATATTGTATCAGCGATGTCGGCTGGGTAATAAATGATCGTCGTGCTGAATACCACGGAGGCACATGGTGTGGGTATAAAAAAAACTATCGACTATTAAGTGTAGGCGAGGTGAATTGCTTCAGAATTATGTTTGAAAAAAATCTGTTTGAAGAAGAGACATTAAAAGTGCATTTGTTTCTTATTTTACGCCTGAAATCTGCTTATCGAGGACGTGGATTTTTTTTTGTCACCAAATGTTCCTAAAAAATGTAAGAATCCAGAATCTTAAAAAAGCACAAATACTTTGAATTTGTGATCTTCGAGGAGGTGGTTACTTCCCAGCACGCTTTGATGAAATAATTGTGATGTCAACCCGATACTCGACCAAGTTCATTACTCGGCTGCAATTTCCCCGAAAAGAAGAGGGTCCCGAATCGACGAGGATTAGCGAAGAGGCCTCCATCTAAGCCGAGTGCCACTATCCGTCGTAATGAGATTACCGCTGGACCAAGTCTTATCGCTAACTAACCATGGCAACACGGTCAATTTCTCTCAATGAAGGATCAATTTGGCTGATCCGCACTCGAACTCTGCAGCAGCGATGAGAAACATTTAGCAAGCATTACTCAACACACACACACGCACAAAAAGAAGCGCACAAATCCGTGTTAAGATTGTTCGAGCAACATCGGAAGATGATTTATACCCTTCCCTACACGACACAATTGAAAAAAATCCATTGGGTGTTTTCCAAGTAAAGTCCAATAAAATCGATCCTCACCTAAACAAAAAGCCCCACATTACACCGTTTGTCCTCGCCGATCGCAAGATACCATTGTATTCCGTTATTAAATAAGTGTGATGCATAATTATTGCAAGGCATCAAATCGTGATAAACAATGCAGACGCCATACAGGTATAAAGTTTTTTTTTTTGCACCATGCGATCACATTATAAAACCTACTAAAGGAAAAAAAGGGTGTTAAATAACTCCGTGTGGCAAGCGGCTCGTGCGTTCCGAGCCGCGCACGCGGGGCTGCAGACTCCGCCGAGAATTGAGAAGCGAATCTTGCCCGGAGGCGTGTTATTGTTAATGTTGGCCAGGTAAGCTCAGAAACTCACTAAGATAATTGAGCCACACCCACGGCAGTTTAACCTGTGACCCGGCCGAGCGCCGAGCGGGCACTTCTGCCGGGAAGAAAGGCGAGCTAGCGAGCTAGCTCGTGCGAGCGACCGATCAAAGTGGACACTGAACTGTTCTCTACGATGGATTGTTAGTGAAAGGAGTGGAAATTGGGCGATTTGGATGAGAGGATGAGAGCATTAATGCTCGACTTTGATTTGTAACGAATTTCCGGAGACTTCAACGCCTGAAATATCATGGCTCGCATACAACGATTCGCTTCTCGACGTCGATTGTAACAAGCTTGTCTTCTGGTTAGTGGCATTCTCGCAGTTAATACACGCATTTTAATATCAGTGCTCGGAAAAATCCTGTTTTAATCTATTGCAATTGAAATGAAACGGCAAAAAAAATAAAGATACGTGCCATGTTTGAGTTGAAAAGGTGGAGGTCAAATCGAGTCGCCCATGGTGTTAGTTACCATTACCAGAACAGGATGCTGAAGTAATTAATGATCTTAATATTTTCTTGATTAATTATTTGATTACTTATGATTAATTAATAACGTTTCCAGAGAGATATAGCCGTGCGTCGAACAATGACTGTGTTTTCTAACATTATACTAGCATGACTGTTCGAAGCGCATTTTTAAATCAACTTCAAGTTCGTGTATGCATTTTTAATTCGGTCCATGCATCTCAATGAGCACGGATTGGTAATTAAAAGCACCTCCGCACTGTCTCGAAGAGAACTGGCACCTGATGGCATCGCTGATGGAATAGCGATGCTGAATCCTGAATGGAGTACCCGACGGAATTGGACCTGGTTAATGGATTTCGCGCACTAGATGAGCTCTGTCCGACACGATTGGTCATTGCTGTGGGCCATGTATACAGTCTGCAGGCGAGGACAACAAACACTCAGGTGTGAACCGCCGGTGCTGCAACGCAGAGGAGAATACCCTCAGAGCTGTTGTTAAGTCCAGATTATGCAAATGAACAACGCTTGCAGGCGAAAAGCCGGTGTTAAGTTATAAATTATTATTCTTATTTGTTACCACGACGGAAAAAACGGTTAGACAATAGATTGGTGTTCTCACTTATAATAATCTTCAAAGGTGCAAGACAAGCTATGAAAAGTTAAAGCGATAGTGATCTCATATATATATACATATATATATATATATACACCAAATCGCACTGCGGATAACGAAAATTGGGATTGATTATGTATCAGAAAATGTAAATCATGTTGTCCTTTGAAGTTTAGAAAATAAACACATCAGCAAATCGTGGCTGAAATTGTGAAACGAAAATGAACTTGAGCTGGCGAGAGATCTACCTCGTCGAGTTCCCATCCACGAGTGGCGATTGCTGGGCTCTCTACAGATGCACGAATGCTTGTTAGGCCCGAGTGGAAGATGTCAGTGGACTGTCATTCTCTGAACGTTGCTTGTGATTAAAAACAAATCATGTGTTTAGCAACAGATTGCTTTATCTTGCGGCCGAGAGGTTATTACAGCACGGCACACCTCCGCACAATATTTCCCGCGCGATGCGGGCAGCAAAATGAGAAAATTACAACTAAATTGCTTCCAACTGGAATTTCTATTTGTTGTAGCACCTCATTACGCTTGATAAACACAAGTCATAAATATTAAAATCGTGTGCCAAGTAATTGTGGTGTGCATCACAGCGAACTTTTTTTCGCATTGCGAATCAGCCATGTGGTTTTGTTTGTAGACCCACAAGTACAGAATCCAAAGGTTTTAGGGTAGATATTATATATATTTTTTCTACACCGTGGGGTTAGTCTGTCATCTAGGTTGGCGGGTACGCCACAAAATTAATTCACATACACTAAGCAACACAATATAATCGCTAATCATCCCCGAAAAATTCGAACTAGCGTCTCCCACTAACTCAAAACCAACCCCCTCCGCTTGCGAATCCACTCACAGGCCGCTCATTAAAATACTGTTTCATCAGGGCGGCTTCAGTTTTTGGAAAGAAAGCATGCCTCGCGCTTTTCAGCCCAAACAAAAGGCTATTTTAAGCAGCTCAGTTTGGGAAAACCAGGTGGTGGCGGCTTGAAAGCCGGTCAAGCGTATGTCAACATTGTAACTGCCTATCGAATAATGATAATGAGGGTGCGTTATGCAAATGTGCGTGCACGCATTATGTGCCGTTGAGCAATCGCCGGGCATGGACGAACAATGCCGACTGGGTATTGCTTGATAGTCATTACAGATGGAAGATAATGCGTGAAGTTCTTATATGCGTATTGTTGTTAAGGGTTGCTATAGTGAAATCGGATGAATGTGTAATTAGTGAATTTGTTGTAATAGAAAGATTGTATGTGGGAATTAAAATCGGGATAGGGGAGACTGGGTCGGTTTTATTTTGGGACACATTGAGAGGTTATATTCGTGTCGAACGGCAGGAAAGTAGCGAAATATTGTGCTGTTAAAAAATTATGATTAAACCTCAATATCATTTTCTTAAATTAACGAACAGCTTTCGTATTACAAATTAGATATCGAACCATGCATTCAGATAATTATTTAATTTCCGGAAATTGAAAATATTAATTGAAATGCCCAGCGAATAATTTCCGTTAAAAACAACCGAGCAATTTATTGAATAAATGCCATCCCAGCAATTACCCATCACCGCTAACTGTTCTGTAACGCAAAGTCAATTAACATGATTGCTACAGCCGCCCGGGCAATTGACTCATCCACTGTTCGACTCATCCGTTCGATGAGCGTATGGAACTCACATGGGTAATTATTCACAACGAGCAGTGCAAGCTGCGTGCGAGGGCCGTCTCGTTGAAATCAGCGCTGCACGAGCAGGGCGCAGAGAGTTATTGTTATGAAAGAGCACAGTGGGATGCTGTGAGAGTTAACACGGATCGGCGTCCACGCAGCGATCGGGTCCATCGTGTTGATCGACGGACGATGCAGCATCAAGCTGCTCTGACCCTATCGGTCAGGGGTCACGAGCTGTTTGTGAGGATTAGAGTTTCACTTCTGGTATCATGATGATCATTTTGAAGAAATGTTGGCCAATTGAGGAGCTGATGCAAGTTTTTGTTTACTAAGATTTCATGAATCCTAATGGAGGTTGCTCACAGATTAACACTCAAGGAAAACACCCACAGACAAAATTTCCTCTGCCCATTCTGCACACAATCGTTTACTCGTCTAAGAAAATCACATTCAATGAAACTATTTTTTTTTTTCTCGTGGCGACGTTAGCCGAACTGGCAAGTAAAATATAATGGCAGAATCGGATGGCAATCATGTCCGCCGATGTTAGCAAGCAGTGCAATGCAATCAGATCCCCCATCCACAGCATCCACACCATCCAACACCATGCATCCACCATTGATTATCATGATCCGGCAAGTCAAACAATACTCTTCCTTGAACAACGAGCACGACGCGCACACCTAAAACGATCGTTACATTATTTCGCAACATCCTTTTGCCGAGTAATAAATAATTTGTTTTTAATTATTTCTATCATGCACGCTCGCCACACGGGCAACAGCGTGTTTTTCCTCATGTAAACCAAGAGATCGATTATGAGTGGACGCCGGGCTTGTGAGAAGCACCTCAGAAACGCGCAGTGGCGTAGGCAGTTGTCGCCTGTCATCCAGGTACGAACTCACGAGCTGCTTTACCATAACGCATGTCTGTCGTGTCAAAAATCCCCAACGGATGCTTGATCGCAACAAAAAAATTCCTGGCTCAAAATTTCTGACTTCAGCTTGGATAATATAACGAGCCCCTGACTACCAAATATATACCTATTCCATTCAATCAAAATTCTATAAAAATGACGTCATGATACCCACCCGGTAAAGCCAGGTATGAGCAATTCGGGTTAATTGGCAGAGCTAATTAATATTCTTTTCCAAACAGGTAGTACGTCCAGTGGGTATCTGACGTAATTTGTCTCTGAGGGGAATAGGTATCTTGGCCCAGAGTTGATAAATTTTTAAATGATTTCATAGCTTAGTACGTAAATCTGCAGCCAACTTCAACAACGACCAAAACTGTAACGGCTTTATTTAGATTGCAGCGAAAATTGGACAAGTGCAGCAAGCATCTTTCAGCCAATTTCATCCAAAAAACAAAATAACCCGAGAAAATCAATCACCTGCAATGAGTGCGCCACTGCCCTTGACGCCGACCTGACCCGCCGACCCGTCGTGTGGCCGATCAAATCGACATGGAGAATCGCAACGAAGCGAGGAGGACTGCGGTGACTGGTGACTGGTCTAGTTGACTGGTCTAGGTGACGTCGGCGACGGCAGGGCTCACGACTGCACCGAAATGCATTCACCTCAAACCCCCACAAACCCCCACAAAGCGCCACACGTGCACCCATTGCCGTCGCCATCATCGGCTAATCAGCGACGTCTTAGGATGCAACAAGACGTTCACAGCCTCCTATCTGCTCGCATCGGACACTTGCATCGTCGTTAACCGAAGGCACAATTTATCTAGCTTATAAAATTAATTGTCTAGATTTCGCGTCTTTGCAGGATATGTTAAATGATGGCTGGTTTATGTGAGAATTGTAATTAAAATTTTATTGCTTATAATGTGTGTTTGCATAGACTTTAAATGCAGTGGTTTCTTTTATTTTGCCGGCTGATTTTTGAGTTTGTCTATTTGGAGGTTGTCTGGCTGTTAAGTCAGTATAGTAAGATTTTTATCGTTCCGTTGCCTCGTCTACCTTTGCACTTAATTAAACTGGATTCAATCCTCATTGTGATTATCGCAAATTACTTAAGCGTAAATGTCTAAGAGATGCCAGATGGAAACTCTTTTATAGTATACACACCATCTTCTCAGTGCCTATGGACGCATGCTCAATAATCACTTGAGATACAACACAAACAACTAATTGCCTGAAGCCTGATCCCAGCAATCTGTAGGCGAAATCGGGAGGAATTGCCGGTTTCGATGCAACGTATACACGAGGAACTTGAGTGTCAGTGCGGATCGCCGTCTGTTGCGATTCGCAACTCCACCTTAAAACAGCGCCAACAACTTCATAGCCATTGCGAACGCCGTGCGCTTTGAGACAGCTTGCCTGCAAGAGCCGATGCTGCAAAGTATTTAAATTATCTCCCCTCAGTTGCGGTAAAAAAAACCAAGTACTACCTTTATGTACTTGCTGATTAAAATACTGGTGCAATATGGACTAGTTCTGTATTCTGTATGAAAAAAAACACACACAGCTCCGAAGCGAAGGAATGAAAATGAAAAAAAAGCAATGTATCTAGGAGTGCCAACGAAATGGGATATAATCCGCACGTATTTATTATTCTATTTATTGATTTGAATCAGTATGCATAGTTGTAGCATCATTGTTAATTAACAAAACCATTGTCATGAATCGCATGAGTCAAATCCCGGACTGCCAGCTAACACAACACAGCGCCGAACGCAACACGAGAAAAAAGGACATCAGCATAACTTTTTATTAATCATTGTTTGTGGGTATATACACCGAAGGTAGTGAGACCACAGGAAGGGGGTAATTTCTGATCTGTCAGGTGACCGAACCGATGTCACTGATGGTAATCAAATATTCAGGTGGGTGATTGTTTCGGTGAAAAACGACCACGACACAGCGGCTAGGTACGCCGGCCACACACCTCGCAGAGTTTAGACAATCAAAACATCGGTACACCGTATCGTGGTTTCGATAACCGAATGGCTGTAGGCCCACACCACGCGCGTCGCTCGTTTAGAGCGCCGGCTAGCTAAGTTAATGAACTTAAATGCGTCGGGATTAATAGAGTACGTCTCATTGTTAACCTTTGTGCATTGAACGTGTAAGGCTAATCCTTATTTGGTGGCGATCAAATCAATACCTACTTATAATATATCGTGTGTCAGATCTAACAAGTCCGAAACATGGATATAGATAGATGGATAGATGTGGTGAAGCTGTTTTGCTGTATCTCTACTGCTAGAGTCTAATTCAAAAGGGTCCAGCTGAAAACGCTAATTGAAATCTACTTGCGAATCCGAGTTGAATGAGGTTTGTGTTTCGAGGCGTATAAACTACAAATCGAGTTAACACTCATCAACTCCGAGGTTAACAATTTGTTATCACCATGATGACAGCCAATGAAGTGCACTGGATGTGTTTAGTTGTAAAAATTTAACCCCGGTAGGGTTAGTGATGATCGCACGATTTGTTAAACTGGGCCCAGAGTGAAGATTCGTATCCCAGCCGTAAGAATTCCACGCATGAGCGGAATGAGGTCGATTTTGTGTCAATTTGTTGTAAGATGCAATCACTGAATTGATAACAGCTATCCTGTCTATAATACTAGATCCGGCACCAGATCCACCCTCAGCTCGCTTCTAGATTTGACGCTAGAAGCTTGAAGGCTAGAAAAGAAAATTGCCTGATTGCCAGGGAAAATCACTTAAAGCGCGTGACCCTTCTGATGGACTCAGCGCGAACATCCGCCCTTAAACACCGACCAAATTTCCAACAAAAAGGCCCTACTGACGAACGCATTTCATTTTGATTTTCCGACCAGGGACGCTGGGGAAAGAGTCTCCATTGCTTGACGGCGTTCATACGCGGAGTTCACCACCCTCTAATGGAAGAGGCATGACGCCCATGTGCGGAGTTACCCACTCTCTCACAAGACGGCTCTTTTTCATCCATATATTCTTTGTTGTCGCATGGCACCCATGAAGTGTCAAGTTCCCCACTCTCTTACATGCAATGGCTTTCGTGCGCTGCTGTTTTCGATGGTATGTGGTAGTTGTATGTGTGTGTTTGCGTGTGTTTGTGTGTGTTATTGGCTATTAGACAAGTCATCTGATGACCCGGGTTCAATGCTCGTCTCGTCACGCCGATGTCACCGAGCCGGCAATCATTCACAGAACATTATAATATCTATTTGATGATTTGATAGGCTCGCAATCGCGGGTATTCGCGCGACGGCAACGCGCGATTCGCGTCGCGGCTCGCTGCGATCACGTGACGACATCATTGTCACGATGTCATGAACAGTATGATCATAATCATATCTTTACTTGGATGATTTCGAGCGTTGTTTTTTTTAACGCGTTCTGTCGAACTTGGCGAGGTGAAAAAATTCGGCAATGCGGTAGTTGAAGTTGAGAGTATAATGCGGTGATGTGTTTGTGAGATTTCGATGCTTCCTGATTTTGTTGTTTTGTGCCGGTGAATTCGGTTAGTGGCTGGAAATAATTTATTTCCTTTGGATTTTGTTGCAAAATACAAAAACACGCTGGCAAATTACGGTGAAGTTTGTTCTGGCGCTAGATAAAGATCAAGAAGATTCTTCGATTCAGGAAATATTGTTAAGATAGAAAACTTGAATGCTTGTGAGAATGAAGCAATGCAATACAGTAAAACTAATTTAAATCTAACAGTCGGAAAATGTATGCCTGGTCGGGAAGTTGATCCACGATTTCCACCTGTATGGGGGAAGAACAGCTGCTCCAATCGAGTGATATACAGAGAGGGACACTTTCGCAACTGGTGTTCAGGAGGCCAAACAACAGGCTGCAGTTGGTGCGATTGCGACACCGCACGGCCGTGTCCGGCGGTCGAGGAACTCTCCACGAATTCCCGACTGCAACCAGCCGATTGAGAAATTTCACTCGGAATGTTAATCCGAGTGTCACCGAGACCACCCGAATCTCCAGGCCACGTGTCAACTAAAAGCGCTAGTCGTTAAAACGGCCGCCGGTTTTGTGGCGAAACCGAGGTATTTTAAAGAGCGCTAATAAAACTCCACGCCCACCTACGTGTGATTTATGTCAAATTAGACAATAGCCTCGCCATGAATCACTGTTCATGCAGCAACTTTGGTGGACCGTTTTTCTATAAGTGTGTGCATCGCCGAGTGGAGGAGAGAAAATCTTGCCGAGCCAGAGTGTGTGTGTATGTGTGTGTGTATCATAAATTTAAATAATGATTAGGTTTGAAGACCATATGGTCACGGTCACCGAGAGATCACCGAAGATCACCTTCTTCACGCCCACATCTTTGGCACTTATATAGTTAATTAAAACTCCACTACATTTCTAAACGCTGCCTCGCCTCTCAATAAGACGATACCGGGGAGCTTAAGTCGCCAGGGGTGTGACAAGTTAAGTGTCGTTGAAGACGTTGAAGATGACGAGGAGACGTCAACGTTCTTGCACAGAGACATCAATTACCGCGTGAGTTATGATAGGAAGACATTGTTATGCACGGTTAAATAAACTGTGCGAAATCAATTTCTGAAAATTGATAGCAAAACACGCCAGCCAGACCACTGGGAGATCGTGTAACACTTTGTACAGCCCTGCCGCGAGGTTATTGTCATTGTAAACTGATAGGTGACAAAGAATTGGGAAGGGCGTTAGGTAAGACAGTATGCACATTGTTTGGTGGCGCTCGCACTGGTGTGGGGCGGCAGTGGGGGGGGGGGGGGAGGCACGAATATCTCATGCCGCCCCCGCGCCAACATAACGAGATGAAACATAATCATTTGTGATGCTGCTCATTTACAAACCAACTCTCTCTCCCTCTCTCTCTCTCTCTCTCTCTCTCACACACACACACACACACTCCGAAGAGAGAGACTTCTCTAGTAAAAAACGACGCACACGAGTGATAAGGGATGGGTAACCTGGTTCATTACGCAGCATTCCTCAGAGGCGAACGGGGCGACCCAGTGGCCACAAGGGGTAAACAATCGGAGGTGAGAATTGTTGTGATTGCTTTGCCGGAGACAAAATCAACACGGCCGGGCTGTATGGAGTGACGCCCAACGCGAGGACAATGGTCACAGTGATTGCTGCTTTGCTCATCTAAGGTGGCATCTCGCGTTGGATTGCATCCCTCGTGAGGTCGCCGCATTCAGGAGAGTTGCAAAGATAGATTGGTGCATGCAGTGGTTTAGCTGTTACAACATATTAATGGAAAGCCAGAAAAATATTTGTCCATGTGCTTTTTGAGGTGAAGAAATTGACAAGTGTTTGAATTCTTGATTTGGGAGTTTCCAGGTCGGTTGTACTTTAGCACTTTTTAGCACTATTTTTGGGGGAATTTGGCCCATACTAGGACCTACTAGGACAAACTAGGCCATAAAACCCGTGGAGAAATAATTTGATTAAGTAATCAGAGAATATCTTTTAACAATAGTGCAAATATAGTGTCACAATATCGCTGTGCTGTTTTGTCAACCGACCAAAATTTTAATGAAAGTCTTGAAAATTTAATGCAATGCTGCTAATCTTTTCCATCCTGGACCTATTCTTGGTAATATCTCATCGATAAGATAATGCAAAAGGTAATATTTCCCCTCTGAAGTGTAATTCAAACTTCCATGAATTAGCATGCCACATTTCCACTCGCAGACGAGGAAAATTTATGTGCTATTAGATTATTACAGGAGATTTTCCCACGTAAATGCGTTCATTTATGCCGGCTGCAGACTCCGAGTCCATAACGCGAGTACATATCTCTTCGAGTAAATCGATTACAGAAACAAAACAAAGACTATTAGATATCAAACAATGTGTATAAACGTTTTCTCTCTTTTGTAATCGTACACTCTTGGAAGTGTTGGCGAGACAGTGTGTACAGGGTTAAAGGCACGGTAGTACGATATACCTTCACATGTGTACACACTATGCAGACACACTGTTCACATCCTCTCTCTACCTATTTAAGTTTATTAGTGTATGCATATAACTCTCTCATGAATATAATGCGAGAGGTGTAGGAGTAGAGAAGAACGCTCTTTCGCTGTGGCCAGCTATGAAAATAAAACTAAAATAAAAATGTTATGAATAAGAAACAATGGATAATAAGAAAAGTTATAATTTTATTGTTTTGCTTTTTAGGCTGCACGTTTGCAGCAGCTTATCTATTTCTATCCACACATTTATACGGGACTCGGTTTAGCTATTCCACCCTCATCGCATATAGTGAGAGAAATCTATTATGCATCCGCAGCATCTTCGATAATCGCGCTCTCTCGCCGAAGCTCGACAATTTATCGACGCGCGTCGCTTAATTTAATGCCGCTGTTTAAGTCGTGGCTGAGCCACACGAAATTTAGTGTCGCTACATTTTGGCGAAGACAGATTAAAAAAAAATATGGCCAGTGAAGGTCTTTTAGGTATTGTTTGGCATGACGTTTAGATAAATGTTTCAGATCTGAACGATTTGAGAGATTTTTTTCTATTCCTCGCTCGCAGTCTGCAAGGCTTTGAGACGTCATAATAGAGGCGGGATGGGAGACGTTGATAACCTATTGCAATGTCGGATCAAAATTAAGCGATGGTTTCAAAAAGACTAATAGTGTGCAAGCATCGTTGTCGTTCGCGCAATTGCAGTGAGTCACTTGCTATCGGGTTGAAACATGCCCCAATATAACCGTATTATCGCAAAAATCTAGCCTTCCCAGTTCCCATCCATAATAAACAGAATTTAGAGCCAAAATTCACTACAAACATAAGACACCAAATGATTGGCTGCTAGTAACTGAATCGAATTAATATTTTCACAAATATTGGTGAAAATTGGTATTTCGGTGGACTTTAGCTGCCGCATTGGACATTTGGGAAATTGTCCCTGACTTGACGCAAGCGTAAGTAGCGTGAAGATGTCGGTGTGACAGCGCTGTGCGATAGATCGTTCCGTCGTGCGTTGAAATCACCACCGCGCTGATGCTTCCCAGCGCCCATTGAACCGGGGGGGTTGAGTTTTCCAGCTGCTTGTCTCGGGGTTGGAACGCACCGCGAGTTTTTTAAGTCTTGCGTTCGGATACGTACGCAAAAATACCGAAATTTAGCACGGACACGTAATACCATGACATTTAGGACCGAGATATGATATCCAAAAATATATCCAAAATATGATATCGCTTAACACCATAACTTTATATCTAGGCTCTCAAATCATTTAACCGTCAAGAAAACTTAACGCCGAGACATATAAAAGATGCCTGTAACAAAGATTTATCTTTTAGTAACCTAAAAATATACTAACTGAGATAGATATTTGACGTCGAATGCAGAAAAACATTAAATATTGATTGCGTTACAGCTTATAAACGTTAGGTATGGTTTATTACCACAAATATTCGCAATGTGAAACACATTTGTTTTCCCTACTTCCATTTAAAGCGAAATTACCAGGATTTGCACACCTTGATCGCAGCTCTCAGCCCAACACAAAACACAGAACACAACACAACACAGCACAGCATCCAACGGCTGGGGCAAAAGGCGTCAAGTTTAGATATCACCAGGCAATCATTCCTACACCCGCCTTCATCACGAAGATGTTCGTCATAAATATTCATCGAACAACTTGCGATTAAAACCAGCTCTCGATACACAACTCGTATTATAAACCGATGTGCCACATGCATAGCATCACATGAGCTGTAGCCGCGGCGAGGTGCATGAGCTCACAGATTTCAATGTTTAGCGTATGATTATGTCTCATTTTATTCTCGTATCGAAGCAGTGTTATTATTCATATTTCCGGGACCCACCTTCGCTGTTTAAGAATGACCATAAGAGGCCCTCTGGCCAGTTTGGGTGTGGGTGCTAAAATCTTTGCCCGGCGTCTTCATTGTGCAAGCCGTCGACGGCGATTGTTGCTGTTTTAATTTTGCATCGCCAAGAATGGTGAACTCGCTGTAGCCGGCCGCAAGTCGTGATGCGTAGAAATTCGGTCGAAATAATGTGAACTTTTCATTTCCTTAACGCCAGGCCTGTCCGCGTGTTGGCTGCTTCTAAAGCGAATCGCCCGACGTCAACGCATTGTGTTTGATTCCACCTCGCTTATGACACGAACTAGATTGATCAGGATTTCACCTGAAGAATGCAAGAAATCGCGAATCTCTACCACCGATCGCCGAAGCCATTCGGGATGACTAATAAATAATTAATACCTTGTTTAATCAAATCATCTATTGATAAAAAAAAATTATATATATATATATATAGTTGATCTATACATTTTTGATGCGATGTCATGATATGGAGAGCGCGGATAACAAGCGCTCATGTGAATGCCATTGTTTATACATGTGACTCGGAGTTCATTAGAAATATTTGACCTCTACCCAGGTGAGCTATGTATTCTTCTCGCAGCTGATTGATTTGAAAAAAACTATCGATAACACTAATGACAGCGACGCGTCATGGTGTGTGATCGTAAGAATTCCGAGCGAGAGGCTGCGAATGTGAGCGGAGAGACTTAGAGCGAGCAAGAGCTACGAGGCAATGATCAGATTGTTCCGACTCAGATTGGAGACCTTGAAGGAAATGCACAGGTGTTGTGCTCGAGATGAAGCCACGACAGCGGGAATTATTAATCTTGAAAATAGTTTTATTGCCGCGCTCATAATCTGTACCGATATACAAATGTCATTTCGTTTCTGATTTTCATGACGAGGGATATTAAAGCGACATGAAAATCGCAGCGTGATGCGTATCTCTTTTGACATTATTATGTTGCATCTGTAACGGGCTCCCACAGAGATCAGGTGAACCATTTCAATTTAAACTAGATCTACTTTTTGTAGACATAGCTTTTTGATACTGCCATATGTTTATGGGCTAAATATTTTGATTGTTTTGATGTTGATTGTAGAAAATCGACGGAACTTGCAAGAAATTACGACAAGGCAACAGAATAAAAAACTTGTGAAACTAATTGGACAAAAATATAGTTTAAAAGCCCACGAGAAACAGCTCTTTGGCAAACATAAAACATAATTAATATTGAACAAGTTCTTTACAAAATGTTTTGAACCTGCAAGGGCGAGAAACAACCCTTTGGCAAACATAAAACATAATGAATATCGAACAAGCTCTTACCAAAATTTATTGAGCTTGCAAGGGCTGACAAAGGGGTCCCAGCACTTCAACACAAGGGTCAAGCTACAATCCATGATCCACACAAACCTGCAGCCTCAACTCGAATGAGATTTTCCTGCCAAACTGCATTTACTCATGAAACTGCAAGTTCACCACGTCCAGCAGCACATTTCACATTCCGGTCGAGAGTAAAAGTGAGATGAAGAGTGGTCCATCCACACACACACACACTCGCGCATAACACACATCTACGGACGTATCCGCGCGATCACAGCATCCTATTCAATAACATCTCTCATTCCCCTTCTAGCCCAACTCTAATCAAGATAAATCGTGGCATACGCTCGGCGTGGGCCAAACAATCGGGTCGTAGCTGGGATTTCAGCTCGTGCCCCAAACCCGACCTGATCGGACAGTGGCGAGGCGATGTGGCACTTCTTAGGCCCGGTGTTTTCGCCACTTAAGACACTAGACCACTTTCTTCCACTCTGGATAGTGGATAGTACCACCAAACACAGGTGTTTGCAAGCAATGGTACTTGCTTCTACGTTCATAGGCTTTGTGTGTCTTACCTTTAACAAACACCAGTGTCAGCGCTCTGCAACAGTGGTGCTTCAATCTTTGGAATTGTGTGCCTTACATAATGCCACCAAACACCAGTGTTTACTGCGCTGCTTGAGTTGCTATGGTGCCACGATAATTGGCAATTGGCAATTGACCAAACGCTAAGTTTCTTGGCATTACTATGAATCTTTCCTCCAGTTTAAAAAATCGTAACAATATTTCAAACCTAAATTTTAGGATCCGGCTTCCACTACACTTTCCCGAAGCATAGAAAATATTTTCTGTCTGAGCCATCACTTTCTTAAGATGTGTAGATCGTTGTAATATAGCTCTTTGACCGTTGAGAATGCGGGAGCAAAGTGGGAAAGCTTTGCTAGTTGTCGGAAAATTTGTAGTAAGCTTTGCATTAAATTTCCAAATGTGAAATTGTTTTTAATAACTATTATCTAAACTTCAAAGGTGTCACCCCTGTCTCGTGGCGCACATTTAAGAGTCCTCCTTAAATGTACCGTATAGAGAGTCTCCTACAGCCTCCAAGAGCGTCCTCCTAAAGAGTCCTCCTACAGCATCCTAGAGCGTCCTCCTAACAAGTCCCGTACGGCACGCCGCTGGCTCCTCGGCCACGGGACGGTGTGGGTTTTCGAGCCGCGCCAGCGGGGCTTCGAACCACGGACCAGGGACCCCACGTCCCCCGAGGCGATGTTCAACACGTTGCTAAACTGATCTCGTGGACCGCGTGCGGATGCTGTGCGCCGCGCGCGGCGCGCTGCGCAGGAACGCGAGGAATTCGGCGCGCATGGGAATCGGGGAATCGCCGCGCGGTTCTGATGACTTGTGATTTGATTTTCGATGTAATGTGTTTGTTTTCTTTTTCTTTTTGGTTGAAGGGGAAGTGGTTTTCGTTAAACGATTTCGTTGTGTGTTTTTGAAGTGGGTATGCGTGCTTTGATGTAATTGTTGGACGAGCTCCATCACATCCATAAGTCCCAACTAATTTGGAAAAATCTAAGTTGACAGATTTAAGAAATTATAGTTTTGTGTGACTTGATCAGCTTCAGTTGCTGGTAAATCACACTCGAATGAATAAAAACTGTAAAATAAAGCACATAGGAATATTGGAATACCACAACTCTTAGTGGGTCCGAACAATCTCATCATTTTCATCCATTTCTCTCTTTAGATAACCAACCAAACAAGACCGAAATTTCTTAATGAGAAATATATTTTAATGGCATATTATTTCTATCAATTCACATCGCAATTGTATATCAACCGTGGGTAAACGAACGATCGCTCCGTCATCCTTGTTATCCGAACGACTGGACCCAATCAGCCACTTTTTCACACTAACGGTTGAATAAATTCTTAGTCGTGGATTAATTTGCAAAATCGCAAACTAAGTTAAGAATTGCTAATGAACACACACACACACACACACACCGCCAATAGAATTCCATAAAACACGCATATCATGTTTGCAATTCATAAAACTAAATCATTTAAGTACCTAACATCAAGTTATAGAGCCTGGCTAGCCAATAGCGCTGCAGTAAAATACCTCGCGCTGCAAATGAATCGAATTCATCAGCAACATCACCTATATCTACCTCCTTGCATCTGCATCTCTCCTCTACCAACACAACCAGATGAACACACCTGTTTCACGAACGCTATCCCACTTATATATCTCTCTCACCCGCTCGCAGCATCGCAGTGCCTATCCCCCCCGTCGCCCCAATCTTTTATTCTAGTTAATTGATCATCTTAAACCATGTCGTGTGGTTTAATAATATGTACAAGTCAGATTATCGTAGACTAATTCATAACCCCTTCAGCCAATCAATATCAAAAAATAAAACCGGAGCCATTGTTGAAATATGACTTGGCCAAAATGCGAGACATGTATTTATAGTTGGTGAACCGGAGCACCAACGCCTTTGGGTTGTCCGCGGTCGCGCTAGCGATGGATGCTGCAGTGTGTACCTCGCCGTGGCATCTGTGATCGACTACGTGGTACCGAGACGTGTGTTTCTCCGAGTATGTGGGTCGATTGGCTTGCCTTATTGGCGGGGTGGCGCAGGGATCACTGCGTGTAACGCGTTTAACGAGTGATATCAATCAAGGTATACAAGTATAGAGTGTATAGATGAGATTAAATCGAGGATTATCGACGTACTTGCAACATCATTTTTAGGATAAAAACTACTAATGAGAGGTGGTGGAATTTTCATGTCCTATATGAGGTAAGCTGGCTCGAAGCATGTACAAGCTAGGAGTAGCACATCGTCAAGCTCCAGATGGGGTGACGACGCGAAAAACAAGGTTTCCGTTAAATCGTGGTTAATATTTTAACCACTGTGAAAAAAATCAAAATCTCCGTCAGTAAGGCCCGGGGCCTAGTGCAAAGTTCTGTGTCTCAAATATTAAAATTAGACAAGATGTCTGCGTCATTTTTTGTAAACCAACGCCAAACAAACTGACCGAAATCACCTTCAAGTAGCAACCCCTAATCGTCATCCAATTTTCCCCGTTCAGCGCTTTTCCACACCACAGATCGCCGAGTTTCCACCGGAAAAAAAAGCGCAAGAGCTCTCTTTTTATCGCGTTCGAGATCGCGCGATTAAGTTCGACTAATTGCTGCCCCTTGCCGGCATCGAGCAAAGACTCCCGACAAACGACGACTACTCTCGGGTTTGCCAAACCTTCGGGCTTCTTAAGACCATGCCCTCGCCCGGGGGTGTGGGGGGCGGAGGTGGGAAGACCGTGGGTCGCTGCCTTGAAATCCGGGGGGAGTTGGGAGAATGACCGGGAATAGAGGGCAGCGACTGGGAAGAGAGTTACAGAGGGAGAGTTCGCGCTTGGACGCCATGTTGTCGGTTGTGCAGCCTTGATAGCCAGAGAGTGGCCGACTACGTGATTGGACGCCATTTTCACCAGACGGCAGACAGAATGTCCAAAGAATGGACGATTATTATTTAGGCCGCTTTTCTTATTCCATGACTAAAAGGAATGAATCAGTGATGAGCCAAAAACGGTTCAGCGATTGGCTGAATTGCGGTTTAAACTTGAAACAAACGAAATGCTAAACCCACCCCTACCCCGTCGGCCACTCTCCGGTCACGTGGCGCTCTCTAGCGTAGGGGTAGCAATCGGCCGGGGGGGGGGGGGGGGGTGAGAAACAGAGAACGCGCGACGGCGACGGTCTGGGCGAATCGGAAATTGAGATAATCGAAGTGCAGGAACGCGACCCGGGTGCACAAAGACGGCGCTAAACACCGAACAAACCGGGCATAGCTTCTCCACACACGATGCCGCCATCCACCATCCACCATCCACCATCCACCATCCACTATTCACTATCCACGCTCCTCCACTCTTTCTTCACATCCGTGCGTCGCGCGGCGGCGGGAGAAAAAGTGGTCGACGGATAACGTTTTCGTCTCGCTCCCTTGCGTTTAGCGCTCGCGATTTCTTTCTCATTTGCTATCCGCGCTCGATCGATGCGCCGCCGCCGTCTTTCTGTTACACCTTTTCCAATTCGCTTTTCTATTTTATACACTCTCGTTTTCATTTAGTTCGACGTGGCGCGCGCCCCATTCTTTCCAGCATCCCGATTGTTTCATCTCTATCTCACTCTCTCTCCCGAAAGATTCCAGACATTTCATCCCGGCGCTTGTCGCCCATGCGTCGCTCATGTACCTGTGTCCAACGGATCGCGTTCTTGAACATCACTTGACAGTTGACACCTGAAACTTTATTGCTATGCGCAACTGTCACCATTTTATAGCCTCGTGTATCGACTCTTAAAAGCCTTAAAATTCGTCCGGTCTTTGAACAAATTTAACTCCACGGCAGCCATTAAAAAACACTATCGCCGAAATGATTGGCCGTGAATTTACCTTTTCAGAACATTATTAAAAATAAAAAACACTTTTAGTAGAAGCAGTTAACGACCTGAATCCACGTACTATGCACGCGCGCGACGGGATTGTAATTTCTCTCTTTAACAACCCTTTGATGTAGACATTAAAATTTCCGGGCGAACAAGAAAGGGTTAATTGCTTGTCTCAACGACGACCGACGTGGGGTAGGTCAGGCATACGGTGTGCGTGGTGCGTAGGAAGGTGCGAGAGCAGAGTGCGTCCAGCAGCCAGCAGACGCGTGCTACGATGCGTGTAAGTGCGTACAACCATGTTACACCATCTTGACAACAAGTTGCATCTTCAAGCGGCAGAAAGTTCATAAGGCAACGGTTGCGCCAACTTCATGCAGCCGCACGTTTGCTGGTATTTGCGAGCTGACACGTTTATTCTTGAATTGATGTGAACGAAGGTTGACATTACAAGAAATAAAAATTAGAAATAATTTGCTTAAGTGGACTCGCCGACTTTGTTTGTGACGTTCATGTCATTGTAATTTGTTTGATTAATTATGATTGCGCGGCGGCCACAATCAATCACAATTACACTGGATATTCATTCCCCGAAAAATGTTATAAGAGAACAATAATAATCCGGCGCACCCCTTTCCCTCCGCAGGTAAACGCGTGGATGGCAAACGATCTAAATGCGTGCTGTGTGCGTAATGAATTACTGTTCGCTTTGACGTGACTGTCTCGACTCGATCTACCCCCGCGACCCCGCGCGACCACGTCGAAGAATTAGCCCCGAAACCTTCGCTCATCGCGCCGGCCGGGCCCACCGTAATTTGGGAAGGGCTAAACCAAATTGTTTCATTTGCCATATGCGCATCGGCTATCGCTGCATTCTTTTTTCGTTATAATGGCCGAATTATGCATATGCTATATAGGTTTGGATTAATAATAATTGCACGGCAGGTTTGTATTGCCTGCAGTGGAAATTACTCTTGCGATACACATAGACACGGGAGAGCCTGGTGAGGACCGAGACGGAAAATAATTATCCGGCAATCTTCTATCGCCGGGCAATCTTCGAAACAAGGTTATTGTCTGGGGAAGTTTCAGTCCGCTGCAGTATATACTAGCGAAGGATCGACAGATCTCCACCCAAACGATCGTAGCGCGCGCACTTTCTTTTTTCCTCGTCGTTCGGCTAATTGGATAATTTGTGCTGGTTAACTCTGTGGCTTTGGCCAACGAAGCCGGTGAATAAATTAGGAAATGCGCCGTTGGTGGACGACGGTGATTTGGGCGGCGTCGGGGGCGACACTTGCTGGCCAAAGCTGATGCAGAAATTTTCACCCTCAGATAATGAAAATATTTTTTATTAAATACTAAATATAATTAAAGATGTATGATCCTTCGTATTGGTTTTTGTGGTCCACCAGAGTGGTCCACGACAGTCTTTTTAGTGGCACTATCCGGACATGAGGAAAATTTTTATGCACAAAATTAAGTCCCATTAAACTTTGCAGTATTTTGGTGGTTTTTTTCTATGCACTTTTGAGAAAATTTTCGCTTCTATTTCAAATATGCTCGGATAATTTTGGGTGTACTAAGAATCGGGTATTTTCCCAATCTTCGCACTTAGTTTCCAAAAAAACTAATCATCAACTGCAAATCACAGAATCGACTGTCGAATGGACTGCATCCTGCCCTCAGCAAACAAGTGTTTTCCTTACTTGTGTGTGTGTTTAATTAATAACGTCACGAAGACAATCCCTGGATGCAACTGATCGAGCGGTCCAGCCCCTCGACTTCGCCAGCAAGCCACCGGCACCGCGACGCACGAAATTCCGTCAGTCACTCCTCAAACGCCAAAAGCAGCCCGTGCGCTAATGGCCGAGGTGTATACATTATATTCTTATAATACACCTTGTTTGAAAGGCAGTTCAATTTGTCAAACTTCATCGGGCGCAGACACCTACCTGAGGAGGCAGCAAGCGACGGCGACAGCGCGATGCCCGTTCTAGCAGCACCGAGCGAGACAGCCAGCACAGATCAAAGAGATCGGACATGAATTAATATAGAGAGAGGAATGATTGAGAATGAGTGCGAGATGGACGGGTCGAGATAAGCAAGCGCGGTGGAAAAACGCTGGGCTGCAGCGACGTCAAAAGGGAAGTATTCAAATTAGTTTTTGGGGGGGTTGCACTAGGACTTGGAAATGTTTCATGGGGGTAGGGGGTGGGGGGTTGTGAGTGCGCGGGAACAAGAATGTTTGGTAGAATTAACGAATTATATGCTCGGACTGTGTGCGAGATCCGAGACAGGAGTGAGACGGATGGTTGAGTGAGCGTCGTGAGCGGGAAGAGGATAGCTGTATGGTCCGGGCACGAGAGGAGATCTGACCATGGACATGTTTAAATTAAACCGCTGTGGAATGTGTGAGACGTATTTGCATAGCAAAGAATAATCATAATGTGAAATTTAGATAGACATCTAATTAAATTCTTCTTCAACTGCTTGAGAGTGGTTGGTTCAGATGCGGGTTTCGGAGCAATCTCTTGCGCGCCGCTACATTATATGTAAAGAATACGATTGTTAATTAAACTTGATATGTAAATCAGGCGAGAGGCCATGTGTAGGTGTGAGTAAAATGAATTAAATACGGCGCTGGCATAAAATTATCGGGCACGGAAAGAGATGGACAAAGATTTTAATTTCTTATATGTCAGCCCCAGTAAACGTCCTATCGTTCATGGATTTTAATTAAACTTGCTCGTGTCATTTCAAAAAATTCTAGTCTTTTCATAATGTAATCAGAATCAAATGGTTGTGCTATCAAATTCTGCACATAAAACATGGGGTGTTGGACAAGCGTATACCATTTCACAAACGTTGTCATGAAAGTTCCACTAAAAATGTTTTCACAATGGGAAGCATTCACGACGTTTCGCAAACCTGATGCTGCCTTCCCCCTCAGGGTTAACAAAGACACGAATCTTACAAACATAACGTAGCTCTGATGCAGCTGATTAATGTTATTACTTGTACTTCGCACCCCTAATTGCACTAAGCACACCGCTCAGATAAACGTTTTGACAAAGTTTCAGTTGTCATTTTTAATATTGATTAAGCGGAGATGAGGTCACGAACTATTTAAGTTGTTTTGACAAATTTTTATGCCACTAAACCATCTGAAAGGTTTCTGGGTTTGGGTCTGTGATCCTGAAGATGACCCTGCAAGATGATTCAAAAGATTCTGTCAAAAAATTGCTCACAACACCAAACAGCCGAAAAAACATTAGTTATGCTTACCACCAACATTAGTCACCTCATCAAGGAAAACGTTACAAAAGAACGAATTTTCTGTCCGGCGTGAAGACATATCATGAAAATCATTGTGGGTGGCACTTATAATTGTCAAACTTCGTATAACCATCTCCATAAGTTAGCATCAATGCCATCACATTGTTGCCTTTGACTCGGGGTTAGAGATTTAACCCGCTAAATGGATGATTGATTGTATTGATAGATGATGTATGTGATCTACTGATTAGCTCGTTAAGCTAGCTGGCTGGACGTTAGACGTGTACCACCTACAGATTTTCATCTTATAATGAATACACCCATGGACCAATACTTATATTGATGCCCCGTGGTGAAGTGTATAGAACAAGCCTGGCCCGTTTCGTTCCTAATAGCACTCTAGAAAGAGAGAAAGAGAGAACGAGAGAGCGAGAGAGCAAGCCAATACTTGGATGTTTTTTGTGATAAAACGAATGCTAATTTCATTTGTCGTTTTGAATTTGTCACGCAATCGGCGATAAGAAATCGATCAGTATTAAACACACTTAAAGATGTGCCGAGCTTGGATTTGGCTCGGTATCTCACCAAGATATTCTAATTTGATTTCGAAAATGCGCATGGCAGTCAATGTGAGAAATTAAGACTAAACTGAAGCTGACATTATATAGGGAGTAAGATGTATCTTTGGCAGTGTATGAGGCAGAAAGACTCTTTTGATTTTTTTATAACACAAGTACAAATGTGTTTGCTTTTCAGAAAAACTATTAACTGGATATTGAGTGCTAAGTCTTCTGAAAACCAGCGTATTAATATTAGGATAAGGTATGAGTTTTGCGATGGTAAAAATGTATTTACTGTCTCCAATTCACGAAATGTTTTACACAAGATCATGGTGGTTTTCTTTGCAATTTGCCATGAAAAGCAAATTCAGTAAGTTATCGCGTCCTTGAAACGAAATTCAACCCAACATCAAACAGCATCAACAAAAAAATAGATTCAATGCCTGCAAGAATCAGTCAGACTCACCGATTTCCGAATACGGTGTCCGGTGTCTTCTCTTTCTTGCCGTAATACCAATTAACCCCAGTTAACGTCGGCTAACTCCGGCTTTGTTTGTTAATCAGTTATGCGCAAGCTCTGCAGACACACTCTGTCCATTGTTGATACTTGCTTCCCATTGTGCCGACTAATGATGAAACGTGTCAGAGTTGTGCAGCAAGTGCTATAAAAGATGAGCGAGCTGGCAGCAGCCGCAGCAGCCAGCATCTTCCTTCTCTGCCTCAGAGTCTCCCACAGAGCAGGTGATCGATGGATCTCTATGCTCCTGCTCGTCAAGGCTTGTGCTGGACGATTCCCGAGTGTCTCGGCTAGCCGTGGCCATGGTAGACGCTAGACAATGCTTGAATATCGGCAATACTTGATGGGAATCACGACCAGGGATGGCCACTCGGTGTCAATTGATAAAGCAATTGCTTGTTCCACTGTTAAAGCGATTTTCCTCATCAGGAAGGAGAGTGGCGAGATTTAAAAAGACCCAGTTTTTAAGTGGCCCGTTAAGTTCTTAACGTCCGTTAATGTGTCATTACCATGGGCGCTGCCAAATGCCTGTAATTGTGTTAAAATACTGTAAAATAATCAACAAGCCACTGAAAAATGGTCCGAATATTGTCATCTTTATACGTATATTATCAGATTAGTAAAAAGAGTATTATTCAACCTGGGAGTTGATGCTTGAAAGTGTATTGGAAATGTAAACCATTTCATGTCACTGTTTGGAAAAATTGTCTCTCAATTGTGAGCACGCATTTTCAAAAAAAGGTCAAATAATGGGTATGCCCATGCTAGCAAATGAATCTCAGCAGTTCTATCAAATATTCAATCCATCAGATGCGTTTGACAAACGTGCAACTGCGACAATCCAGTAAAGAGAAGTTAAGCTTGAACCCGGCGCCTCCACCGTCAGAAACTAAAGCTGCAGAATCGAAATAGACATGCTTTCGCTTTCCAATCGAGACGTGACCTTGATAGAGACATCCCTGTGTATCGTGTGATTCACCGAAAAGTGCACCGTGCTCTTTCCTTTTTTGAGTGCCACTAGATCAATGGGACGTTGGATTTGAACGTAGATTTTGCCAAAGTGTCAAAAATGGGTTGACTTTGTTTCGAGGACTGAAGTAAAAATTTTTTTTTGTTCGGGTGCCACACCGATTTCTTTCTAAGCAAGTAGGTACATATCTTGAGTTTATCGCATCCAACCCTCGAATGGAAACAGAAAATTCACTAAGGAAAATTATTTGAACGCAAGTTTTGGCAAGTGTATTCCGTCAACATTGGATTGACACAGGATTGGACATCGAGTTCAAGGATTCAACTCGAGTCATTGATCGACCACATTGATTCATATTAATCAAGCAGGTCTCTGTCAGGAAGACGTCTAGATAAGATGAGATTACGCCTTGAAATGTGTAAACCTCCTATCAGACACTAGGAATTTTGTGCACCCTTCACCCAACAGAGCCACAACGCAGCGACGCCAACCATCATCGACGAGTAACTGTTCGAAGCTTATGGACACAATGCACCATTTCATTATTAGATCTTCGCAGACGTGATCTGTCATTCATCCCCTCTCTCACTCTAGCCAATCGTTGTGGACCTTGATTCTCTCTCCTGGCAGCATCGCCACTTTGTCGTGATGACCGGTGCGATTCGTCGATAATTATTGGCCGATAAGGTGAGATGGAATCTCACAATAACATTGCCTAGGCGTACAACAACGGGGCTGGGCATCGCTGAAATGGTATCTCGGAGTTTTGTGAGAGATTGAATCCACTGACAGCTTATACAACCAGGTGACTGAGCTGTATCTATGTGAAATGCCAGTGCGATGCACGCGAGGCGGAGACTGGCGTGATTTAATTGAATTAATCACTGATGGGAGGCTAATCGAGATTGATGCAAATGTGATGAGTAAGTCATGAGTAAGGCTGTCGTGCGATTGAAAATTATTCACATGTCTCGATCGTATACAACACATGCAGACGTTTAATTTAAATTACATGCAATTGCAAACGTATATTCGGATTTATCAACGCTCATTAGGTATTGTTTGCTTGTGCTGGTTCTCTTGTCCTGGCCTTGCGCAAGATTATCGGCGAAAACCGGGTTAGCGTTGCTAGTCCAATTTTGGTCGAAGATATGCAAGAAAGAACGAGATATGGTTCAGAGAAAGGTGACGGCCGTGTCCGGTAGTAAGTTGATATCACACCAAACCAGGAAAACAGAATATTTTGAAAATAAAAGCTCAACGAAAAAATCTTGAGAATCTAGTTTAAATTTAACTTCTCGAAACTGCACATTGTGATATGCTTTTTCATCGGTGACATTACGTTCTCAATTAGCCTTGAGGAGAAATTAAAAAATTTGGAGCCGTTTAATAGCGAAAACAAGTTCCGCAAAAGCTTCGGGTAATACCTGCAGATATGTATACTACCTTCAGCGCCAAGCGCAATAAAATTCTCAAAACGCTATTACTTCACTTATTTTCCGATAAAGGTCGTATTTTCGCAAGCCTGTTAGCCTTCTAATACTCCGATTCCATGTGTTATAATCACAAAAATAATTAACGAAACACCCAGACTTCGCATTCACACTTAACGGCTCGTCAATTTTCTAATCGCGGCGCTAGAAGATAAAAAAAAAACCGCGGACCACAAAGCGAGCCGGCAGATTGCAGAGCCGATTTCGAAGCCACTAGCTCACGTGTATCCCACGTGCCCCCGGGGGGTGGAGGGGTAGGGGGTGGGGGGATGGGTGGCCAGCTGACACCGAGTAAACATGTTTGTTAGGTATGTGTGTGTGAGTGTGAGTGTGTGCGGCTATCTGTATTGACACGTGCGTGTTAGCTTCGGCCAAGTGAGAGCACGCCACCCGCCATTTAGCAGATGAACTGCACGTGTTTTCCGCGTTCTTGGCTTCGATGGGTAGTGTGTTCTGTGTTTTGTGTTTTGTGTAGTGTTTTGTGTAGTGTTTTGTGTAGTGTGTTTTGTAGTGCGTTGTGTAGTGCGTTGTGTAGTGCGTTGTGTAGTGCGTTGTGTAGTTTGTTGTGTTGTGTGTTCTGTGTTCAATTCTGTTTTCTGTGTTCTCTGTTCTGTACTCTGCGTTTAGTGTGTTGTATAGTGTGTATGTGTGTGATGTTGGCGGAACAGTGGAGTTTTAGTGACATCTAACGTGGACGCCACTGGTCGAAATAATTAACAACCCCTTCACGGGGTGAAGAGAAAATAGATGGGAAAATGAGTGCCAGACAGGCTTTGAGTAAAACTATTGATCCTAGTTGTTCGTCAACGTCACTAACCTTAATTGACAAGTAATTGATAGTTCACGGAATACTAAGTCAAATTTTACTTCCATGCAATAGAACGTCCGTCTCTTTATTGGCTATGTTCGCTCAATTTTGGGTGAAACAAAGTTATGAATAGAACAAACAATCAATTGAGTCTCGTTTCTCATTGAATGTTTCAACATGTGCTTTTTTAATCTTGAAAACGTTAAATTATCTTAAAATGTAGCAATCCAATTGTGCTCGCCTTTGTTTCAGTTACAACCCCCAGCACATTTCAAAATCCGCGAGGAAAGTTAAAAGAGCACAGTTAAAATTTCCGTCCCAATAAAATCTATATTATTCGAAGTCGATGACCACCTCCATTAGATGAAGACGTTGGGAGGAGCAATCCGCGGTGTTAATCATGCCACCAAGTATTTAAAACAAAAAACAAAAAGCAACCAGCTGAAATACACGAACACTCGCTGCCTGAACACACACACACACACACACACACATACACACACTTAATATGCATAGCTGATTATGAGACGGGCGAGCGCCTTGCTCCGAACAACGCCTTAAATTAAACGTGGTGCATTCCTGGGTTCGAGCCCCCCCGTCGAGGTTTCCCTGTCCACGTCTCAGCCTCCGTCGTCCAGCGGCGGTGTGGGTTATGGACCCATTGTCGTGTTAGCCAACTTAACATTTTGATAACCGTTCAGGTGTTTAATTTTTTCTAATAGGAAATTATACTGTTTTTTTTTTCGTTCGTGTATTTTTGAGTTGTTGGGCATTGTAAAAGGTGTCATGTGTGATACTTAATATTTGAATTTATAGTCGTCTGTGCCTTTTGGTTTTTTTGATGCAGTGTGTGTATGTGGGGAGGGGGGGGGGGGTTATTTAAATTGGCCGATGAATTAAGTCGCCCGTTAATTTTCGCTGCAGAAAAAGTATGAGAGACCGTTTTAATTTCGATGATGTGACTTGCATAAATGAATAGTTTTTTTTTTGTTGGGAAAATTAGAATGATACGAAAAATAATCACGTACGCACACTACATAGAGATGTCATAAGAATAAGTTTAAATATTATTATAACAAAGCTTGGGAGTGTCGTTAATTTAGGATTTAGTTGAAATATTCCGAGAAAAATGGGGGAATGTGAAACGGCGTCGTGTGCGTCGTTCGTCGTGATCGTGGACTTTGCCGTACATTCTCCACAACTTTTTAATTATTATTCTAAAAATGTCTCGGGCTGCCACACGATTTTCTTCTCTACGCTAACTCTTATTATACTTTTAACAGGAAAAATAATGTCGCGACCATCAATCCAGCGACCGGATGAGTTTGATATTCAAGTGGAGGCGCCGGTTTTCCAACATCGTGGATATTTATTTAGCCAGCAGGTTATTTATGTGTGAAATAATGTCCAGACAACGTTCGTCGCTAGATTCCCAGCACAGATCGGATGGTCGAGAGGTTGATCAGAAATTGAAGTTCGCCTCAACTTCAGATTCCACTCGATCCACTGATAGCACAATTGTTTCCTCGACTTTGTATCCTAAAATTTTCAACCATGGAGCTGCAAGCGATCTTGACATCCCTGAGGTGAATGAGAATTTACTTATTAAGAGATACAGCGTATTTTTAATTTTTCAAGACTCACAAATCGTGGCATATGTATAGCTAATTAGAAATAAAATAAAATAAAATTTGTGGTTTTTTTCAATTGTCAATGCGAGAAAAAGTATTTATTATCGGTAGTATGCAACGTTGCTAGTTACCCACAACAGATCAAGAGTCATATCGAACGGTCACCCAACCAAAGCTCGGCAGAGTAATGTTGCTTAACCAAATCAAGATGGGTTCCCCCGCCTTGAACAAGTCTCCAAACATGTAGTACAGGAGTGAGTTTATTTATCCGCACCACCAGCTCACCGCGGCGGTTGATTTAGTACAGCACGCAAATACATCGGTTTCCCCCGCGTCGATAACAAATTTATAGCGACCAATCAGAAACCGTTAGAAAACTTGTCAAATGATCGACTCCGCGTGCGGCATTCGACATCCACAGCCACCCACCTGCGGCCCCAGGGCAACGAGGAAGCACTTACCGGCATCAAGTTCTGATTGGATTACCATCGGTGGTGTCAAGTGTACAGGTGTCTCGGCATTTTGCAGCCGTGTAAACTTTTGAGAGATTGACCCATTTATGCGTCTAGTCATCCATCTTGCCGCTTTTCGGGCTTGAGGGTGATAGTGGGGTGGCAATATGGAAATTGCTTGAGCGACCCGTTTCAATGAGCAGTAAGTTGATCGAAGGGGGGAACAAGGAGTCGGTTTTGGTAAAAACCTTAAGAAAGTTGCTAACATTTGAGTGAATAAACTATTTTGAGTTGAAATTAATGTAGCTATCGAGGAGAAGAGTTTATTTTTGGCCAGATTTATTATTGTTTAGGGTGTGAAATGTTAATGTTCGTCAATTATTAACTGGTTGTTAACTTAATGAGCTGAACTGACCTTCAGACATAAGATTCGTTACAAGTTTGAAACGTATCATTACCATCACCCCATCTCTGCAGGAAATTAAGATATTCAAATGAAAGTTCCAACCGCTCTGGAACGATTGGTCTTCTTTCATATCTAATAATTTAATCAGTTATAAATAGCACGAAGCTACGCATACACGCAGACACATGATTCCATTAAATCATCTAATTGACAATTAACACAAAATGTGACTGTATATAACCATGCAGTATGTTCTTTGATTAAGAAGTCCCTCATGAGATGGGTGTTACAATTGGATAAGTATTATAAATATACGACTCTTGCAGCTGGTGGTCATCAAGCAACTGCGAATTGTCATCAATTAGAAAAGATTAGCTAACAACAATTTAAAATTGAATCAAAAGTGAGTTAACTATTATACACACAAGCCGAGACAGCAGCGAGGCTGCAAGGCAATGATTAGCTTTGATAATCATCAATGTCATGCAGCAAAGTGATACACAACGGTTAACATTTCACTTGTTACTGGCGTGATTTTCATTTGAAACGCACTTTTCAAGCAGTTTAACTTGGCAGGAAGCGCCGCTGACGAGTTATTTAGCGTGGAAGACGTATACGAATTATAACATGGTGTAAGGATCACAAGGGACTGTTATAAGCAAAGACTTGTTCAGGCCCGATTTAATTTCTTATGCATTTTTTATTGCGTTTGACATATTGTTAAGAATCTCGAAGTCGAGACGTTATGCAAATGTGTCATTAACCCCGGTCGCCGGCATGTCCGTCGCCAGGGTCCACGCGACGTTTAACACCGCGGGGGCACGGTCCTTCAACCCCGAAGCCTTCAACATCGGCGAAATTAAGCACATGCTCGACCATAGACATAGCAGCCATTCCTGCACAATTATCAAACCCCGTTCAAACCCCGCTTAGTGCCCGGCGGTCGCTGTCTTTAATTATGATGAAACACATTCTTGCCTAGTTCCTTATAAATTACTCGCGAGCGAGCGCACAGCATGCTGATAATTGCAACTCGTTCGGGCTGGGTGGAACGGGAGGGTTGTATAAGTGAGCAAAGCC